>CM060902.1:572301600-577301600 GCA_030737815.1 Allium fistulosum | reverse complement strand
AAATTGAATATTGTAACTAGATGTTATGGCTAGTAGGATATACAGGTGTTATAAAGGAATTGGAATTTTGATTTTCAAAGATAAATTTGAATTGCTCGACAAAAGGTATGTATTTTAAATTTCAATATGAGATCTGATGATTTTCTTGTCTAGCCGCTTGGCTTTTTCTTTTCTTTTTGAAATTTGAGAGTCCGTAGGGACGTTTTGTAGTCGTACCGTGTTAGCCGCGCAAAGGAGACGCTGGCAAAAATTTTCGATAATTTAGAGCGTTAGAAAAATTTTGAGAAAACTTTGAAAGTTTAAATTTGAATTTGAATTTAAATTTGAATAGAGTAGTAAAACAATGTTGTTTGAAAACTTATAATTAAAGTTGGAAAAAGTTAGTTGAATTAATAACGAATCTTTAGTAGGAAGATTTGTTTTGATAAATTGATAAAAACTATTGGACTGTGAAAAATAGTAGACGAGTTAAGGACCTTTTTCCCTAACTTGTAATTTCGGGACGAAATTCTTTTAAGGGGGGAAGTTTGTAATGACCCAGAATTTTGAACAAATTAAATTGAAAATATTTAATTAATTTTAAATATTTGAACGATGATTTAATTTGAATCCCCTATATAACTCTGAATTTGGCGATTAAATTATAAAATTTAATCTATTGAAAGTTGAATAAAAATTTGAATCTTCAATTTTAAGCTGAAGAAAAATATTTCAAAAGCTTTTAAAATTTGTATTGATATTACTGAAGATAATAGAAGCTTTAGAATCGAATTTGGGAGTGAATTGTTCAATTTGAAATTATATTGTTCGTATCGATATTTAAAATGTGGGAGAGGTCGGAGCGTCGAGGCAATCTCGATCTGATAGTCGACGACGTCGGCGTTGATGGGTCGCAGCGACCTGTTGTAAGTTAGAGGGGACGGATTAGTTCATTCGAGGCGGTGCCTACGTCGGTGGTGGAGGCGAAGTCGCATCGAGCTGCAGGCAGCGAGGTATTCGATCTTATCTTTTTCTCGATTTAAACTTGAATATATATATACATAGATTGAAAATATGAATATCTAGTTAAAACAGAAAACTTTTAGTCAGAAAAAAAATATATACAGTCTAATATAAGAAATTTTCTGGTTGGAAAGGGATAAAAATAAAATGAAGTTATATACTGTTAATATAATCATGTTCAAACCGAAATATTATATAGTTAAGATTTATGAGAACGGGAATTTTAACTGATTTGAAAAAAAAAATAGAATACAAAAGAAAAAATTTAGTTTTAAACTAAAATTTTAGTTAAACAACTTTATTTAAAAGAAACTGGTTTAGAATAAAATCAACGGTGAATTGAAATTACCAAATGAAAATTGTTATTCGATTTATTTCGAATATTAATAGAATTGTATAATTATTTATACAAGGTTAAAAATCAAGAAAATCGGGTCAAGAATGGAAATTGGATTGCAAATAAAAAGCTAAGGTGAGATTTTTCTCACTCAAATTATAAATGAAATTTGATATTGCAGTTATTGATTTGATTGCTATTGGATGTGATATTAGATATAGTAGGATATATCTATATATATAGCAATATATACATATTGGCATATGTATATATTGGATTGATTGATTTCCCGCATTATATAGCGGATGAGACCCTATTGCGCCGTTATTAAGCGGATGATATTTTATAAATCCCATATACCGCGATATTCCACCTCGAAGTGGAATTGGTATTGTGCTAACATCTGTGGATGCAGGGAAACAGGTTGGAGGGATCCAACTGGATTCCTCACCAGTATTTATTTATTTACAGATATTGTGATGTATTCTGTTATCATATGTTGATATATGATGTTTGTTGTCGTGATTGACTAATTGGTGCTGTTGCATCATCGGATTCATCTTTGAAATTAAAAAAATAACGATGTTGGTTTTAAAAGAGATTTTTGAAGTGATCTTTGACAATATACGTTGTATTTAAATTGTTAAATCGATTTATTTTAAATAAACGTTAAAACTTTAAAGTTATAAAAGTTAAGATTTTTGTGAATTATAACCAAAAGGTATTTTTGGAATAAATAGTTAAGTAAATTATAAAATGGTTTTAATTGGATTTTTGAATTATTAAAAACATTGTATGTAAAAGATGTACAAAATTGTTATCTATAACTTTAAATATTGGGATTATAAAACGAGTTTTTATAAGTGTTAAAATGAATTTTTATGAATTTACAAGTGGATAAAATTTATAAATTGTGAATTTATAAATGGAAATGAATTTTTTTAAATAGATGAACTATAAGTAATTAACTTATAAATCGGATTTTTGGCTTTTTAACTGAGATTTTTGGATAAGTGTGAACGGTTCATAGATGAGATTTATAAAGTATATATTTTATAAATCCAAACAATGGAATTTTAAACGTAGTTCAGTTATTGTTAAAAAATAAGATTTTAAATGAAATCTTATAAGGAATAAGATTTAAAATTTGTGAAGCTTTAAAGGAACGAATGTTGTAAATAAATAAAGTATAAGTACTTAACCTCTAATATGGACTTTTGGTATATAAAGTTGAGTTATAAAATGAATTGAATTATAAAGAAAATTTATAAATCAAAGTTGTTATAAAAGAGAAATAGAATTTATAAACGTGTTTATAAATTCGAAATCGATGAATTTGATAAATTAAATATAGAAGATTATTAAAGAAGATATATTCGCGATTTTGGATAGCGAATTTTTATTGAAATAAAAATGTGTAGAAATGATTGAAATTGGGTTAAGTGAATTATATTCACGATTTTGGACAGTGAATATATTGTTAAGTAAAATGGATTTATTTTTGAAGAAGTGATATTAAAAAAATGAAGTTAAACATTTTAAAGATGTTTTTAAAATGTGGGAAATATCGAAACCATAGTTTTCAACATTTTATTGTTGAAATAGACGTTTTCGAAAAATAAGGAAATGGTGGACTATAACACTGTTGTTATAGTAAATGATTTCCGAAAGGAAATGTTTTTATCTAGTATTGGGATTTATATATCTATCTTAATTTTCGAATCCCTATACTAGTGATTTTGAGTTGTCGTAACGATGTTTTACGTAACATTCGTTTTGACTCAAATAGATGTTGTTATAATAAATGTTTTCCTTAAAGAATGAATATATACTTAATTTGATTTAAGTATATCGAATATTTTCAAATGTTGAAAATAAATAGATTTGTGAATTTCTTATTATTCAATAAGTATGGAATTGCTTTTCCAAAAATGAAATGAAATGTTTTTGAGAATTTATCTTTTTGAAAAGATAAATTGAAATTGAATATTGAAAACGATTTGAAAATCGTATATCAGTAGATATTTGAAAATATAAATTCACTATGGAATTTAGAAAAGAAATGGAAATTCGTTTTAAAAATAAACGTTGATTTATTTTTGAAGTGTGGAAATTATATATCTAGTAAAGATATTTTGAAAATAAATAATTTGGAAAAATTATTTGGAATCTGATGATGTTGCGCATCTTTATTGATAGTTAAATAACCAACTATCAATAATTACCTTGAATAGGTATTTGTTGTGAATTGGATGAATTTGAATGCGTCACTTATTTTTGAATAAGCGCTCACTATTCGGGTTAGCCGGGAAAAGACCATGGGGTCGTATAACCCATTCCGAATATGTGATACGTCGTAATGAATTGCATTTGATGACCGGTGTTGAAGACCGGATATTTTTGAAAACGGAAGGATTACCGTCGAGTTACTCTACATCAGCTGATCTCGGATTTAGAGGTTTTATCACCCTTAGTGACGGGAAGTCCGGACGTGATTGAAAATTATCCGGAATTGCAAGGGCTTCGTGAGAAGTGCCTTCGGTTCTGTTCGATCCCGGAACAGACTTGTATGGATTGTATGTCTGACATTACAAATTGAGATATAAAGCTGATTTCTTTCAAATACATTTCTGTTGGTGGCGGAGAATTTATTCTCTTAGCTTAACACCCTTCTCTGAGACGTACGAGCTCAGAGGTTATGTAGTTGAAATTTATCAGCAATATACTCCCAATTTGGTAACGTGGCATACTGAGTGTTGCTGTGAAATGATCAGTGTTTGATCATTTGTGATATGATCATTTGTTTGATCATTTATCTTTGTGATCATAGGTTGATCATTTGTTGACCCAAGGCATGGCTTTGTGAACAAAGCATAGCTTTGTGGACGAGACTTCGTCGAGCCTCACACCCCAGAAATGGTCAAAACAGGAAGGATGCGGCAAGGTTCTAGGGAGTAGCACCCCTTAGTGTATGTCATTCCTTATGGATAAAGGTGGTATCATGGTATGGAGCCCAGATACTTAACCTCTGTAGATGCTGCGAGTTTATTACTTTGTGGTAGTTGGAAATCGAGGATCCTCGGGAAGATCAGTGACGATCGGGGGATGGCATACGCATGTCAGTAGTTACCTATTTTTGCAGAGGTAACCCGGCCTTGTGTTGGCAGAGATCCGGTTAGGTTCTCGGGACGTCATTCCAGGGGCGTTCCTTCGTGGCATAGGAAGTTCCTTAGCCTGACCATTTGTTGGAAATCCAAAGAAAGAATACGTGACTTGTACGGTTTTAGTTGTAGAACCTATCATTCACTTATGGTGGCGCCCCACTGTTTGGATGGTAGCTATAGTAGGCATAACGTGAAATGCCTATGCTAGCTAAGATTAATATTATACTTTCGAAATGTTTTCTACACTAATAATAATATCAAAATGATTTGATTTTTGCGTATCAAGCATCTTTGACTATCATAAGGAGAAATCTCCTCCGATTCTGCGTTTGCATTGTGTGTGTGTGCGGGAGGCCTTATGGTAGTCTCATTTTCCAAAAGCATTGCGAAATTGACTTTAAAATTATCCTGCTTTTGTTTTAAAGTTAAAACTGTTTTACGATCTCACACCAGTCACCATGACTGACTCGGAGTTTATTGTTTCCCTTCTAAACTCTGGGTGCCCACCAATTTCCACACGGGCAGTCTAGAGTTAGGTTATCAGGATATTCTGGATATTCTAGAGCTTTGGAAGCAAGCTGGGTGGCGAGACGTTGTATTTGTATCTGATATTATTTATTCCGCTGTGTATTCTGTATGAGGACAAGTTGATATAACTGTCCATTGTTGTATTGAGTTGTATATTGACTCTGACAGATGTATTGTATAAAACTGATATAGTTCTTTGTGTAAAAGACTAGTGATTATCTATTATATTTTTGTTCCGCTGCGAATGTGAGATTCTGATACTGTTTCTGTTGTTCTGATGTTGTTCTTCTTTTCTTCTTCTATTTTCTTTTCTTCTACCCTTTTCTTCTTTCTTAAACCCTCAGGGTTCGTATTTCCATGCCTCTCGAGTTAATCAATGGAGATTAGTGTTTATTCAAGGAGTACGGATTTGCGGGTCTTGACAGCTGGTATCAGAGCATATGGTTAAGCGACAACCCTGCTCTGTTGGGTGTTACTCATTAGAGATAGAGTCAGCAGTACTCTAGAATGAGTTTGAGTGTAATAATAGATACGAGTGCGTATTTGTTAGTTAATATAAAAATTATTTTATATTGTGATGATTGATTTATTGAGTGGCATATGAACCTTCGTCGGCATAGTCTGCGCAACTGGATCGAAGGGGTTTCTAAACACTTGAATAGAACAATTCGACACAGTATGTTTTGAATAGGGTAAATGAGATAATTTTGCCCAAAACTATTTTTGTATAGAAAAGAAACGATTTTCTATGAATTACTATAGTATATGGTTGCATGGTTGTTAGGAAGTAATAATATTGAAATATTATCATTATTATATAGAATTGAATGAGAAATTAAAATAACAACCAAAGATGTGGAATAAATTCATATATGAATAAAATTGTGAACGAATAAATAAATTTGCAATTGAAAGTGCAAGAAAATAAAATGGAATTGAATTTGATTTGTGAAGTATTAAACTAAAATTAGTAGTAAAGCTAATTGAATATGGACCAAATGGATAAGGTTTGAAACGAATTAAATTCAATAATTGTAATGAAAGGTAAATTGAATTCGAATTTGGAAATCCAGTTTAACTGTAAGTAGGTTTAACCGAAGTGGTAAATTGAAAGTAAACTGAATTCAAATGAGAAATTGAAATGTAAAATTGAATGAAAAAGAATATATAACTTCAACAGTGAAGTAAAAAAAAATGTATAAGTAGTTTATATTGGAAATTTTGTAATAAAATGTGCAAAAATGTAAAATTGAATATTGTAACTAGATGTTATGGCTAGTAGGATATACAGGTGTTATAAAGGAATTGGAATTTTGATTTTCAAAGATAAATTTGAATTGATCGACAAAAGGTATGTATTTTAAATTTCAATATGAGATTTGATGATTTTCTTGTCTAGCCGCTTGGCTTTTTCTTTTCTTTTTGAAATTTGAGAGTCCGTAGGGACGTTTTGTAGTCGTGCCGTGTTAGCCGCGCAAAGGAGACGCTGGCAAAAAATTTCGATAATTTAGAGCGTTAGAAAATTTTTGAGAAAACTTTGAAAGTTTAAATTTGAATTTGAATTTAAATTTGAATAGAGTAGTAAAACAATGTTGTTTGAAAACTTATAATTAAAGTTGGAAAAAGTTAGTTGAATTAATAACGAATCTTTAGTAGGAAGATTTGTTTTGATAAATTGATAAAAACTATTGGACTGTGAAAAATAGTAGACGAGTTAAGGACCTTTTTCCCTAACTTGTAATTTCGGGACGAAATTCTTTTAAGGGGGAAGTTTGTAACGACCCAGAATTTTGAACAAATTAAATTGAAAATATTTAATTAATTTTAAATATTTGAACGATGATTTAATTTGAATCCCCGATATAACTCTGAATTTGGCGATTAAATTATAAAATTTAATCTATTGAAAGTTGAATAAAAATTTGAATCTTCAATTTTAAGCTGAAGAAAAATATTTCAAAAGCTTTTAAAATTCGTATTGATATTACTGAAGATAATAGAAGCTTCAGAATCGAATTTGGGAGTGAATTGTTCAATTTGAAATTATATTGTTCGTATCGATATTTAAAATGTGGGAGAGGTCGGAGCGTTGAGGCAATCTCGATCTGATAGTCGACGACGTCGGCATTGATGGGTCACAGCGACCTGTTGTAAGTTAGAGGGGACGGATTAGTTCATTCGAGGCGGTGCCTACGTCGGTGGTGGAGGCGAAGTCGCATCGAGCTGCAGGCAGCGAGGTATTCGATCTTATCTTTTTCTCGATTTAAACTTGAATATATATATATACACAGATTGAAAATATGAATATCTAGTTAAAACAGAAAACTTTTAGTCAGAAAAAAATATATACAGTCTAATATAAGAAATTTTCTAGTTGGAAAGGGATAAAAATAAAATGAAGTTATATACTGTTAATATAATCATGTTCAAACCGAAATATTATATAGTTAAGATTTATGAGAACAGGAATTTTAACTGTTTTGAAAAAAAAATAGAATACAAAAGAAAAAATTTAGTTTTAAACTAAAATTTTAGTTAAACAATTTTATTTAAAAGAAACTGGTTTAGAATAAAATCATCGGTGAATTGAAATTACCAAATGAAAATTGTTATTCGATTTATTTCGAATATTAATAGAATTGTATACCTATTTATACAAGGTTAAAAATCAAGAAAATCGGGTCAAGAATGGAAATTGGATTGCAAATAAAAAGCTAAGGTGAGATTTTTCTCACTCGAATTATAAATGAAATTTGATATTGCAGTTATTGATTTGATTGCTATTGGATGTGATATTAGATATAGTAGGATATATCTATATATATAGCAATATATACATATTGGCATATGTATATATTGGATTGATTGATTTCCCGCATTATATAGCGGATGAGACCCTATTGCGCCGTTATTAAGCGGATGATATTTTATAAATCCCATATACCGCGATATTCCACCTCGAAGTGGAATTGGTATTGTGCTAACATCTGTGGATGCAGGGAAACAGGTTGGAGGGATCCAACTGGATTCCTCACCAGTATTTATTTATTTACAGATATTGTGATGTATTCTGTTATCATATGTTGATATATGATGTCTGTTGTCGTGATTGACTAATTGGTGCTGTTGCATCATCGGATTCATCTTTGAAATTAAAAAAATAACGATGTTGGTTTTAAAAGAGATTTTTGAAGTGATCTTTGAAAATATATGTTGTATTTAAATTGTTAAATCGATTTATTTTAAATAAACGTTAAAACTTTAAAGTTATAAAAGTTAAGATTTTTGTGAATTATAACCAAAAGGTGATTTTTGGAATAAATAGTTAAGTAAATTATAAAATGGTTTTAATTGGAAATTTTGAATTATTAAAAACAATGTATGTAAAAGATGTACAAAATTGTTATCTATAACTTTAAATATTGGGATTATAAAACGAGTTTTTATAAGCGTTAAAATGAATTTTTATGAATTTATAAGTGGATAAAATTTATAAATTGTGAACTTATAAATGGAAATGAATTTTTGTAAATAGATGAACTATAAGTAATTAACTTATAAATCGGATTTTTGGCTTTTTAACTGAGATTTTTGGATAAGTGTGAACGGTTCATAGATGAGATTTATAAAGTATATATTTTATAAATCCAAACAATGGAATTTTAAACGTAGTTCGGTTATTGTTAAAAAATAAGATTTTAAATGAAATCTTATAAGGAATAAGATTTAAAATTTGTGAACCTTTAAAGGAACGAATGTTGTAAATGAAGTATAAGTACTTAACCTCTAATATGGACTTTTGGTATATAAAGTTGAGTTATAAAATGAATTGAATTATAAAGAAAATTTATAAATCAAAGTTGTTATAAAAGAGAAATAGAATTTATAAACGTGTTTATAAATTCGAAATCGATTGAATTTGATAAATTAAATATAGAAGATTATTAAAGAAGATATATTCGCGATTTTGGATAGTTAATTTTTATTGAAATAAAAATGTGTAGAAATGTTTGAAATTGGGTTAAGTGAATTATATTCACGATTTTGGACAGTGAATATATTGTTAAGTAAAATGGATTTATTTTTGAAGAAGTGATATTAAAAAAATGAAGTTAAACATTTTAAAGATGTTTTTAAAATGTGGGAAATATCGAGACCATAGATTTCAACATTTTATTGTTGAAATAGACGTTTTCGAAAAATAAGGAAATGGTGGACTATAACACTGTTGTTGTAGTAAATGATTTCCGAAAGGAAATGTTTTTATCTAGTATTGGGATTTATATATCTATCTTAATTTTCGAATCCCTATACTAGTGATTTTGAGTTGTCGTAACGATGTTTTACGTAACATTCGTTTTGACTCAAATAGATGTTGTTATAATAAATGTTTTCCTTAAAGAATGAATATATACTTAATTTGATTTAAGTATATCGAATATTTTCAAATGTTGAAAATAAATAGATTTGTGAATTTCTTATTATTCAATAAGTATGGAATTGCTTTTCCAAAAATGAAATGAAATGTTTTTGAGAATTTATCTTTTTGAAAAGATAAATTGAAATTGAATATTGAAAACGATTTGAAAATCGTATATCAGTAGATATTTGAAAATATAAATTCACTATGGAATTTATAAAAGAAATGGAAATTCGTTTTAAAAATAAACGTTGATTTATTTTTGAAGTGTGGAAATTATATATCTAGTAAAGATATTTTGAAAATAAATAATTTGGAAAAATTATTTGGAATCTGATGATGTTGCGCATCTTTATTGATAGTTAAATAACCGACTATCAATAATTACCTTGAATAGGTATTTGTTGTGAATTGGATGAACTTGAATGCCACACTTATTTTTGAACAAGCGCTCACTATTCGGGTTAGCCGGAAAAGGACCATGGGGTCGTATAACCCATTCCGAATATGTGATACGTCGTAATGAATTGCATTTGATGACCGGTGTTGAAGACCGGATATTTTTGAAAACGGAAGGATTACCGTCGAGTTACTCTACATCGGCTGATCTCCGATTTAGAGGTTTTATCACCCTTAGTGACGGGAAGTCCGGACGTGATTGAAAATTATCCGGAATTGCAAGGGCTTCGTGAGAAGTGCCTTCGGTTCTGTTCGATTCCGGAACAGACTTGTATGGATTGTGTAACGACCCAGAATTTCGAACAAATTTAATTGAGAATATTTAATTAATTTTAAATATTTGAACGATGATTTAATTTGAATCCCCGATTTAAATTCGAATTTGCCGATTTAATTATAAAATTTAATCTATTGTAAGTTGAATAAAAATTTGAATCTTCAATTTTAAGTTGAAGAAAAATATTTCAAAAGCTTTTAAAATTCGTATTGATAATTCTGAGGGTAATAGAACTTTCAGAATTGAATTTGAAACTGTTCTGTTCAGTTTCGAAATTATATCGTTTGAATCGATATTTAAAAATAGCCGTCCGAGGCACAGTCTCGGAATTCGACGAAACCAGTTCCATTGGGTCCGTAATATTGAATTATTGTCAGGTTTCAATTTTCATATTTTTCGGAGTTGGTATGTGCGAATACGACGTATAAACGCGTTAAAATTAAATCAAATACAATTTAAATTTTAAATTTAAATTGTTGCCGACATCAGTTAAGGCACACGATATCTCTCTGCAAAGCCACGCGACTTTCCTTCACTCACGCCTAAAATCACGCTTCCCTCTTTAAAATAAATCAAAACCATACTCTTCGTTTTTTTTAAATCAAAGCCATACTCTCGAGCAATCAAATATTAATGGCCGCGTACATTTAGAAATCAAGAAAGAATCCCCTCAAATCAAATTAATCGAAATCGATCGAAGCTCAGGTCGTTCACAAGCCTTCCTCATAAAATTCACAGTCTGTTCGAAACGTTTCGAAGTCGAGCTCGACTATTTGAGGCGCGCGCGTTTGGTGGAAGCGGAGGCTTCGCAAGGCCAGTCATGGGCGAAGCTCGGAGTTGCGGCAGGCGATTGAAGTTGTGGAGTTTATGGTCTCGGTTCAAGTACGAGGATGGCGGTGGTGGCACTGTCAAGTTGAGGATTCGCATTCGATTGATTCGCGAGCTGGGGTAGTTTCGAGAGCATTGGGCCGCGAGTTTCGTTTCGCGATTTGGGGTGTCGCGATGGTGGAGGAAATCGGTGGCAGCAGATGAGGCTGGTGATGAAGTCGAATTGCGAAGCTAGGTAGAGTCGTGGTTCCAGTCACGATTTTGAGGCAATCGCGTGGATTTTGGGGCAAGCGGCATCGGCTAAGGTTCACGGTGGCGACTCGCGAGGTTTGGCATCAGCGATCGATGGTTGGAGGCTCGTTCTTGAGTCCGAGATTTTGGCAGCGAGGTATATTTGCTGTAACAGAAATTAATTTTTTAATTTGTTATTTAATTTAAAAGTTTAAAAGTGAAAATTGATTTAGTCCTATAAATTTTATACGCAAACCAGGAAGATAAATAATTTGGGATAAAAATAAATATACATTTTTAAACTTATTTGTTTATTTGAAAATTTATTTTCAAGGTGATTATACTGTTAAGTTTAAAATGGGTAGTTAACTAAGGGTAATAATTTACATAGTTGAACAGTAAAATACAAGATGATTTTTGTTTCAATATAAGGGTTATAAATTCAAAGTGGTATATATATAGATAAACTTTAAAAGATAGAAATTTTTAAATGGGAAAATACATATTTTTATAGATATTTGGAATCTATATAAAATATTTTCGTATGGAAATGTGTTTCAAATAAAAATAAAGATAAAAAGAAGTAGTAATAAATTGTTCGATCAATTTAAATAGTTAATAGAAAATTTGTTTAAAATAAACTTGTTTAAACGATAAATAATTTTTCGATTTGTTCGGATATTAATAGAATTGTATAATTATTTATACAAGGTATGAATCAAGAAAATCGAGTCAGGATGTTAATGGATTGCAAAATAAAAGCTAAGGTGAGATTTTTCTCACTCAAAATATATTTGTATGGCAGTTATTGATTGATGATTGACTGTTTGGATGTGATATTAGATATAGTAGGATATATCTATATATATAGCAATATATACATATTGGCATATGTATATATTGGATTGATTGATTTCCCGCCTCGTATAGCGGATGAGACCCTATTGCGCCGTTAGTAAGCGGATTATTTTTATAAAACCCATATACCGCGATATTCCACCTCGAAGTGGAATTGGTATTGTGCTAACGTCTGTGGATGCAGGGAAACAGGTTGGAGGGATCCAACTGGATTCCTCACCAGTATTTATTTATTTACAGATATTGATGTATATTCTGTTATCATATGTTGATATATGATGTTTGATGTTGTGATTGACTAATTGGTGCTGTTGCATCATCGGATCCATTTTTGAAGTTTAAAAATAACGATATTATTTTTAAAAGGATTTCAAAGTGAATTTTTGAAAGTATACGTTTTATTAAATTTTGGAATTGATTCATTTTAAATAAATAAGTTGTAACGACCCGATATTTTCAACCATTCGCATCCATTATAAGTGTATAGGTAGACACTCATGCCGGAGTTGAATTGCTCAAAATACCGCGTTGTAATTAAAATTTGGCAAATCTCAGAATATACAGTAAATAAATATAATCACAGATCACAGACACAGAGTAAAATAATGCAGCGGAAGTAAAAGAAATAGTAGTTCATGAAGCTACTATATAAATATATCAGAGTACATAAGATACAATAGAAGAAATAGAGTACAACGGAAGTATAAATAAGATAACCAAGTACAAGCTGAACAGAGCAACATAACTGAAGTCGATAGAACAAGACTAGCAGATAATCTCCAGCGATTCAAATCTCCAGAAGGTGGAAATCCAAATCTGTGAATACTCAGGCTGACCCAAGCGTAAAGCAAAACACAAACACTCGAGTCAGGACAATATATACTTATATAATATAAACCAACTCAAGTGAACTGTAATAAGGTACAAGTAACTTAAAGAATGCTTGGGACCGCCCATTCTTTAAGGATCCGTTAAACTATCTACTATGTAGTAATATTCGCTATTATAATAATGTCTAATCAGTAAAGTATAATCATATAGAAAATAGCGTTAAGGGGATGGAGAACCTTAACGCGGTCGGATCTTAAAATCATAATCGTAGTAAAGCTCGATATGGTAGGTGACACGGCACAACTAGGCAATGCCAGGGTAGATATACCAATTACGCATCCGGACTAGTGGTGACGCATAGCAGCCACTACCGCCCACCTCGAACAACACTCCCAATCAAGGGTGGCCACCAAATCAATCACAAGTAATAGAATGGTATCGAAGAAGTGTGTCCGATAAGAGGTGCTACCTCATTGGTCCGTCAATCGCTCCTGTTTTAGCCACCTTATGCCAACTCACGGGAGTTGGGTCCACGTAACATACCTTAAGAACGTCGTCACCATCCTACTTCATTCTGGAATCTCCACCGCGTACACGGTTGTCAAAGTGGTTTTCGGTATCGACAGAGAGTATGTCCATATCCGATCCCGGTCTCTTTGCCAACCAATCATTATTATAACCCGTGGTTATAACTTTTAAAAACAATACTTTACTTCAAAATAAGATATCATTTCAAAATCATGTCTTTATCAAAATAAAGATTTATCATTTCCAAATCATTTCAATATTCTAAAATATTGTATCCTTTCAAACTTCTTTTCAAATCATTTTAATACATCAAAATATTATATCTTTTCAAACTTTATTTCAAATCATTTTTATATATCAAAATATCATACCTTTGATAGTTATACTTCAAAACCAAAATCATTTTATTTCAAAACTATGTTCATTTCAAAACAACATCATTTCCATTTCAAACATATATTCACCTTTCAAATAGTCTATACTTTCAAAGTTATAACTCTTTTGAAACAAAACATTTGAAATCATTATACTTTGAAAATCACAGCATTTCGAAATCATATATTTAAAATCATCTTTTAATTCTATACATTTACAAACTTATTAAATTCAAACCATCAAATTTCAATTCAATTACAGTTTACCAACAAACCGTTTCAAATCTTATCAATTCCCAATATAGATTAAATCCACAAAATACAATATTCAATCTTTAGTATATTTCAAAACTTTAAATCTCCCACATTTCATAAATTCAGTATCATTTAAATAAACTCAATTAATATATACTTCAAATATTCATTTATCAAATAAATTAAATAAGTCAGAAATCAAGTATCATTTCAAACTCATTTCACAATATCAAAATATTATTCAAAACACCATTCATTTTTATTCATTTAAATACCATTTAAATCCATTCATTTTATTAAATTTAAATACCATTTTAAACTCACATTAGAAATCAAATTCTTCCACTTAAATATCTCTTCATTATCTTTAGAAATTTAACATTTAATTTCCCAAAATTATATCATTTTATAGAGATTATTTTTCATTAAAATTAATTTAAAACAACAAAATATAGTTTCCGTAGCACTTATAAAATGCTACGTAAAGTTATAGTTTAAAACTATTAATTAACAAAAGACAACGTTAAATGCTGTAATAGATTTCTTTTAAGTTTCAATTAACTTACATGTTAAGTTTAACCACTATAGCACTTACAAAGTGCTATAATAGCCTTTATTTCAAATTAACCCTTTAGTTCATTTAAAACACTACAACATTTACAAAATGCTGTAATATCCTTTACATTACATTTCAAAATGCTGTTAAATCATATTCAGAGTTTTATTTACAATTCCACAAATAATTAACTTTTAATATAAATCATTTTAACTTATAAAATCATATATTTCACATTTAACACAATCATTTAAATACCTTTATTTCTATGATTTTATAAAGTCAAATTTCCATACAAAAATCAAATTTAATAACAATTAAATTTTCATTTCTTTAATTAAATTATTAACTTAACAACTAAGTTTAAATTTCCAAAAATATAGCTTATTTCCATTTATTTTACTTAATTAAAATTTCACTTTTAAACAAATTTCACAAAATTCAATTTAAGTTATATTTCCAAATTCAGCTTAAATGTTCATTTATTCCATATTTTAATTTATACAAAAGCATTAACACCTTTAAAACATTATTATTACTTAATAAAAATCATTAAATTCATCTTTAAATCAAATTTGTCATATTTTCTTACTTTACAAAAATTCCATTTATAAACAAAATCATAAATTCCAAAATTAACTTATATTTCAAATTCTACTTCACCATTTACTTAATTCACTTATTTAATTTGTAGAAAATCACAAATACTTTATAGAAATCATTTTAATGAAATTTAAATCAAAATACCATAATATTTACATAAAAAAGTATTTTAAAAATTTCAGAAAAATATATAAACCACGGGTCTGTATATAATTTTCTAGCCTAGGTCAAGTGATACGGATATGTATCATTTCAATCCGCAGTTTACAAAGAAAAACCGGGTTTTATCATTTCAAACCCGCAATCCCAAGTAATATAAATAAATAAATAAAAACCGTTCAGGCCTATCATTTCAGCCCATAACGATTTTTCCTTATTCTAAAGTCCGTTCGGGTATGTATCATTTCAACCCATAGTGATTCTAATCTACAGGGAACTTGCAGTGTGATAAACTGATATAAATAAACAGAATAGCATGAGATAACAGTAATAGATGATATAACATATGTAATAACAGGGGTAAACATTATATGATCATAATATAACAGTTACAACAGGATGATATAATTTTACAGATTCAAATGGTGTCAGTTTACTAGTTATATAAGTACACATTGTCTGGTGAGAATTACTCACTTGTTCAAGCTGGAGATGACAACCACAAACGCACAACAAAGATTTCCAGAGGCACGAGAGCACGATAATTATTTGAGTGTGGGAGAGCCAAAGCTAATTGCCTTGTCACATTCAAACCAAACAATTACAAACAACATAAGATTTCAACCCAAAAATTCAATAAACAATGCTAGAAATGGATGCATAAACAAAGTCAAAGTGTTTGCACTTGCTTCCTACCACCTATGCTTCAGCTCCAGATCTGAAATGGCATGGCTAAAGGCATGGTTTGGATCAGGTATGGTCTGGAAAAGGTGAGGCTACAAGGTGATGAAGGTGAGTGGAAGTTACAAGGTGTTGAAGGCAATGGAATACCAAAGGGTTTCAAGGCAAAGTGTGGCTTTTGTTGCACCATAGGGTTCGGCCCCTTGCTGATGTGGCTTGGCCATGGTATGTGGTGGTCAGGTGGTGGCTGGAGTGTGGGCCAGAGGTGGTGGAAGGTCAGGTCAGAGGTGGTGGTGGTGGAGGTAGTGGTGGCAAAAGGTGGTAGAAGGAGGAGATGACAATTCTAGGTCATAAGTGATAGTTTGTGATGGTATTTGGTGGATTTTGAATAGATCTTGGACTTGGATTGGTTAGGCCTGAGGAGGAGGGTTGCTAGGATGGGTGATGGTCAGAGGAAGGGGGTCGTGGTGGTCGGCCAAAGCCTGGAGGAGGAGGAACCAAACTATGAAGGTAGAGAGCATATGCAGTTTCAATAGAAAAAACATAGAAAACAAGGAAGAAAGAAGGAATTTTTACCCAAAATTTTGAAGCCATGGCCGTGATTTTTTTGGAGGAGAAAGAGAAGTGTTTGCGGGAAAAAAATGAAAAGAAGTCCGCTGAAAAGAATAGGGTATGCATGGCCAAAACATTGAAGAGAGGAGTTGAGAAAGTGAAAGGTCGGGAGGTGAAAAGCCATAGGAATTTCAATAGTTTAAAACTTTTCATATTTCCTCTAATTTCTTTTTAAGTTTTATACAACTGAAATATATATATAAACTCAGATAAAATACGAAAATTTAGTAAATAAACAAAAATAAATTAATTAATTATTAATTATATAAAATTTAATTAAGTAAAACAGCAAAAATTGCAACTAGTCTTGAAAATATGAAAAATAAATGCAATGAACTTTGGAAAAAGTTTATGGACTTGAAAAAAATTTTATAAACTAATATAATAACATAAAATAAAAATGCATTCACAAAATGAATAAATAAATTTTAATTAAATATAATTTAATTGAAGAAAATAGCAGAAAAATAGAAACTAGCCTTTAAAAATAGAAAATAAATTCAATACGCTTTGGAAAAATTAAAAAATCATTTTAAATTATTTAAAAGACAAAATTATACATAAAATAAAATACTAACACATATTAGAACAAAATATGACAAATAAAATATAATTTAAAATAGACAATATTGCTAAATACATCAGTTTACACACAATATTGAAATATACATAACTTTCACAATTTAACTCCGTTTCCAACGAAACGAAAAGCTGTATCCATGGAATTAAATCTATTTTCATAATAAAAGATAAAATTTAAGAATTTGAAATATTTAAATTTAAAGTTCAAAAGTCAAAGTTTGACCAGTTTAAATAGAAATTCACTTTTCAGTGAAATATCCAATTTATACTAGTTTGAACTATAAATCACTTAATAGTCAACATTTATATTTAAAATGAAATGTTTGAAATAGAACAAGTTTAAAATAAGTTAAAATAAAATAAAGTCAAAATTTAAAATATAGGCCAAAATCTAGGGTTGTTACACTCTCCCCCACTCAAAACTTTTCGTCCCCGAAAAGGAATGAAGTACGGGAAAACACAGGAAAGATAAAATTGAAATGAGATTAAGACAAGATGACAAAAGATTGAAATTATACCTGATAACTGTGGTTATAGGTAAGTTTAACAAGGTGGAGATAGTCTTCCCAAAATTCTCCAGAATCAGGAACACAAGTACGAAAAGATCCTCTAGAATCTGATTCACTCTTTCCGCTTGATCGACAGTCTGTGGGTGGAAAGCAGTGCTCAGATTTAAAATAAGTACCAAAGATTATAAAGATTATAGAAAGATTTCTAAGCAAATAGATTATAGATAGATGCCTATACCAGTCTGTAGCAAGATAGGAAAAATAAGGACAACTAACAGACAGTTTGAAAAACAAAATTAGGTAATAAGTTTGAAAAACAAAATAAGATAATAGGTTTGAAATTTCCATGGTTTCAGCTTAACTGATAATTAATTTTACACAAGTTAAATAAATCTTAAGTATCTCTAATTTCATTATCTTATCATCAAATTTTCTTAAACAAACAATCTCTAAAATCATGATTTGATTAAAATTAAGTGTATAACATTCAATAAATTTAATTCTTCTTTATTCCTACTTATAATTAAATTTATCCCTCTCAAATATTTTATCACATATGTTAAATATGCTTACACTTATTATAACTGTTTTAATTTATTCCTAATTCCCTTAACATCATTTGTATTGTAAATTATTCAATTAACCTTTTAGTCTATTTACCTGTGTTAATCTTTTTATAACTAAAATTTAAGTGTATAATATTTATTATAACCACTCAAATTTTATTTATAAAAATCTTTTTATATTGTATATTATCCAATTACATTGTTAACTTCTAAAAATTAAGGTAAGTTATATTGGAATGCAATTGAGAATTATACAAATAAAACTTTCTAAAATTAATATACACTATAAACATCCTAATTCAATCATTTCAAGCTTGAATCATCTATTCAAAAATTTTGATTTTCTTTTTATACTTGAAGTTATTATTTAAGATAGAATTTAAGAATAAAATCTCCGATTCCTTTCAAACCATTTAGAGATAGATAAATGTATGTACATAATTTGTCAAATCAAATTTAAATCATATATCTATATATTTTATAAATCAATCATATTTTAGAAATTTATATCAATCAAGTTTCCCAAAACAAAGCTGTAGCAAGACTACAGAATGGTTTCTTCACTTCGAAACTCGAAAATGAACGTCGATGATGCTGCAGTCATCACCGAAATTATTTTCCAGCGACAAAGAGAAGAGCACTTAATTTTTAAACTTTAAAATCCTTTAGAGACAAAAAAAAAAAAAAAAAAAAAAAAAATTATTCAAAAATACTTTAAATAATATCCTTTTAAAAAATTTAAACACAAGGTTTGAAATCCATCGGAAATTAAACTCTTTAAATTTCTTGTTTTAAATTCATTTCAGTTCCCAAATAAATTTATAAACAACTATTTATAAATTCCTTTGTAGAACAATAAATGATAAATCAAGTATTATCATTTTAAATAATCAATTTAAACCAATTTATTAAGTTCCATAAATTTACTTATATATTAAAATTTATTTAATTAACCAAATTTTAAAATAATATTGTATCGGTTTGTTCTGTCAAAGTGTTTTAGAAATCCTATCGATAGCGTTGATCAGACGAATCGATCGGAAACCCAAATCGACATCAACAACTCAAACAACACAATATATAATAAAATATAGATTTAAAAGTACAATTCAAAATGTTGGAGATAGTTTAGAAACAAAGACAAGATGATTAATTAACAAAATATGAAGATGGATAATCTTAGATAAATCGTGGGCAACCTTAACCGGGTCAACCGTGACTTAATGAATAAGAGCAAATGTTGATTTTCCTGGGGTAAATCTACATCCGATCTCAAGAGATAGAGTTTGGAATAACAAAAGATATTAGCATCTAAACCAAGGATAAATATAAATCTCTGGTGAGTCGATGCAAATTTGTAAAGGAGTTTTCCCCCTTTTACAAGTCATTAGAATATTGGCGAGACCACCAATTCACTATAAAGCTCATTCGAAGCGGAGTTATGGGATACTCCAGAATCGAAAGAAGATGAATAGTGAGGGACAAGAATGAATTTTGGAACCGCAATGAACGTTCCAAAAATTAAAAGGAAATTCGAATCAAGAGGAAAAGATTCAAACTCGAACGAAAGTGATTCTGTAAATAAATCTACTCTATATGCTGAGTTTTGCCTCAAAGCCAAAGCTCTGATACCAACTGTAACGACCCGATATTTTCAACCATTCGCATCCATTATAAGTGTATAGGTAGACACTCATGCCGGAGTTGAATTGCTCAAAATACCGCGTTGTAATTAAAATTTGGCAAATCTCAGAATATACAGTAAATAAATATAATCACAGATCACAGACACAGAGTAAAATAATGCAGCGGAAGTAAAAGAAATAGTAGTTCATGAAGCTACTATATAAATATATCAGAGTACATAAGATACAATAGAAGAAATAGAGTACAACGGAAGTATAAATAAGATAACCAAGTACAAGCTGAACAGAGCAACATAACTGAAGTCGATAGAACAAGACTAGCAGATAATCTCCAGCGATTCAAATCTCCAGAAGGTGGAAATCCAAATCTGTGAATACTCAGGCTGACCCAAGCGTAAAGCAAAACACAAACACTCGAGTCAGGACAATATATACTTATATAATATAAACCAACTCAAGTGAACTGTAATAAGGTACAAGTAACTTAAAGAATGCTTGGGACCGCCCATTCTTTAAGGATCCGTTAAACTATCTACTATGTAGTAATATTCGCTATTATAATAATGTCTAATCAGTAAAGTATAATCATATAGAAAATAGCGTTAAGGGGATGGAGAACCTTAACGCGGTCGGATCTTAAAATCATAATCGTAGTAAAGCTCGATATGGTAGGTGACACGGCACAACTAGGCAATGCCAGGGTAGATATACCAATTACGCATCCGGACTAGTGGTGACGCATAGCAGCCACTACCGCCCACCTCGAACAACACTCCCAATCAAGGGTGGCCACCAAATCAATCACAAGTAATAGAATGGTATCGAAGAAGTGTGTCCGATAAGAGGTGCTACCTCATTGGTCCGTCAATCGCTCCTGTTTTAGCCACCTTATGCCAACTCACGGGAGTTGGGTCCACGTAACATACCTTAAGAACGTCGTCACCATCCTACTTCATTCTGGAATCTCCACCGCGTACACGGTTGTCAAAGTGGTTTTCGGTATCGACAGAGAGTATGTCCATATCCGATCCCGGTCTCTTTGCCAACCAATCATTATTATAACCCGTGGTTATAACTTTTAAAAACAATACTTTACTTCAAAATAAGATATCATTTCAAAATCATGTCTTTATCAAAATAAAGATTTATCATTTCCAAATCATTTCAATATTCTAAAATATTGTATCCTTTCAAACTTCTTTTCAAATCATTTTAATACATCAAAATATTATATCTTTTCAAACTTTATTTCAAATCATTTTTATATATCAAAATATCATACCTTTGATAGTTATACTTCAAAACCAAAATCATTTTATTTCAAAACTATGTTCATTTCAAAACAACATCATTTCCATTTCAAACATATATTCACCTTTCAAATAGTCTATACTTTCAAAGTTATAACTCTTTTGAAACAAAACATTTGAAATCATTATACTTTGAAAATCACAGCATTTCGAAATCATATATTTAAAATCATCTTTTAATTCTATACATTTACAAACTTATTAAATTCAAACCATCAAATTTCAATTCAATTACAGTTTACCAACAAACCGTTTCAAATCTTATCAATTCCCAATATAGATTAAATCCACAAAATACAATATTCAATCTTTAGTATATTTCAAAACTTTAAATCTCCCACATTTCATAAATTCAGTATCATTTAAATAAACTCAATTAATATATACTTCAAATATTCATTTATCAAATAAATTAAATAAGTCAGAAATCAAGTATCATTTCAAACTCATTTCACAATATCAAAATATTATTCAAAACACCATTCATTTTTATTCATTTAAATACCATTTAAATCCATTCATTTTATTAAATTTAAATACCATTTTAAACTCACATTAGAAATCAAATTCTTCCACTTAAATATCTCTTCATTATCTTTAGAAATTTAACATTTAATTTCCCAAAATTATATCATTTTATAGAGATTATTTTTCATTAAAATTAATTTAAAACAACAAAATATAGTTTCCGTAGCACTTATAAAATGCTACGTAAAGTTATAGTTTAAAACTATTAATTAACAAAAGACAACGTTAAATGCTGTAATAGATTTCTTTTAAGTTTCAATTAACTTACATGTTAAGTTTAACCACTATAGCACTTACAAAGTGCTATAATAGCCTTTATTTCAAATTAACCCTTTAGTTCATTTAAAACACTACAACATTTACAAAATGCTGTAATATCCTTTACATTACATTTCAAAATGCTGTTAAATCATATTCAGAGTTTTATTTACAATTCCACAAATAATTAACTTTTAATATAAATCATTTTAACTTATAAAATCATATATTTCACATTTAACACAATCATTTAAATACCTTTATTTCTATGATTTTATAAAGTCAAATTTCCATACAAAAATCAAATTTAATAACAATTAAATTTTCATTTCTTTAATTAAATTATTAACTTAACAACTAAGTTTAAATTTCCAAAAATATAGCTTATTTCCATTTATTTTACTTAATTAAAATTTCACTTTTAAACAAATTTCACAAAATTCAATTTAAGTTATATTTCCAAATTCAGCTTAAATGTTCATTTATTCCATATTTTAATTTATACAAAAGCATTAACACCTTTAAAACATTATTATTACTTAATAAAAATCATTAAATTCATCTTTAAATCAAATTTGTCATATTTTCTTACTTTACAAAAATTCCATTTATAAACAAAATCATAAATTCCAAAATTAACTTATATTTCAAATTCTACTTCACCATTTACTTAATTCACTTATTTAATTTGTAGAAAATCACAAATACTTTATAGAAATCATTTTAATGAAATTTAAATCAAAATACCATAATATTTACATAAAAAAGTATTTTAAAAATTTCAGAAAAATATATAAACCACGGGTCTGTATATAATTTTCTAGCCTAGGTCAAGTGATACGGATATGTATCATTTCAATCCGCAGTTTACAAAGAAAAACCGGGTTTTATCATTTCAAACCCGCAATCCCAAGTAATATAAATAAATAAATAAAAACCGTTCAGGCCTATCATTTCAGCCCATAACGATTTTTCCTTATTCTAAAGTCCGTTCGGGTATGTATCATTTCAACCCATAGTGATTCTAATCTACAGGGAACTTGCAGTGTGATAAACTGATATAAATAAACAGAATAGCATGAGATAACAGTAATAGATGATATAACATATGTAATAACAGGGGTAAACATTATATGATCATAATATAACAGTTACAACAGGATGATATAATTTTACAGATTCAAATGGTGTCAGTTTACTAGTTATATAAGTACACATTGTCTGGTGAGAATTACTCACTTGTTCAAGCTGGAGATGACAACCACAAACGCACAACAAAGATTTCCAGAGGCACGAGAGCACGATAATTATTTGAGTGTGGGAGAGCCAAAGCTAATTGCCTTGTCACATTCAAACCAAACAATTACAAACAACATAAGATTTCAACCCAAAAATTCAATAAACAATGCTAGAAATGGATGCATAAACAAAGTCAAAGTGTTTGCACTTGCTTCCTACCACCTATGCTTCAGCTCCAGATCTGAAATGGCATGGCTAAAGGCATGGTTTGGATCAGGTATGGTCTGGAAAAGGTGAGGCTACAAGGTGATGAAGGTGAGTGGAAGTTACAAGGTGTTGAAGGCAATGGAATACCAAAGGGTTTCAAGGCAAAGTGTGGCTTTTGTTGCACCATAGGGTTCGGCCCCTTGCTGATGTGGCTTGGCCATGGTATGTGGTGGTCAGGTGGTGGCTGGAGTGTGGGCCAGAGGTGGTGGAAGGTCAGGTCAGAGGTGGTGGTGGTGGAGGTAGTGGTGGCAAAAGGTGGTAGAAGGAGGAGATGACAATTCTAGGTCATAAGTGATAGTTTGTGATGGTATTTGGTGGATTTTGAATAGATCTTGGACTTGGATTGGTTAGGCCTGAGGAGGAGGGTTGCTAGGATGGGTGATGGTCAGAGGAAGGGGGTCGTGGTGGTCGGCCAAAGCCTGGAGGAGGAGGAACCAAACTATGAAGGTAGAGAGCATATGCAGTTTCAATAGAAAAAACATAGAAAACAAGGAAGAAAGAAGGAATTTTTACCCAAAATTTTGAAGCCATGGCCGTGATTTTTTTGGAGGAGAAAGAGAAGTGTTTGCGGGAAAAAAATGAAAAGAAGTCCGCTGAAAAGAATAGGGTATGCATGGCCAAAACATTGAAGAGAGGAGTTGAGAAAGTGAAAGGTCGGGAGGTGAAAAGCCATAGGAATTTCAATAGTTTAAAACTTTTCATATTTCCTCTAATTTCTTTTTAAGTTTTATACAACTGAAATATATATATAAACTCAGATAAAATACGAAAATTTAGTAAATAAACAAAAATAAATTAATTAATTATTAATTATATAAAATTTAATTAAGTAAAACAGCAAAAATTGCAACTAGTCTTGAAAATATGAAAAATAAATGCAATGAACTTTGGAAAAAGTTTATGGACTTGAAAAAAATTTTATAAACTAATATAATAACATAAAATAAAAATGCATTCACAAAATGAATAAATAAATTTTAATTAAATATAATTTAATTGAAGAAAATAGCAGAAAAATAGAAACTAGCCTTTAAAAATAGAAAATAAATTCAATACGCTTTGGAAAAATTAAAAAATCATTTTAAATTATTTAAAAGACAAAATTATACATAAAATAAAATACTAACACATATTAGAACAAAATATGACAAATAAAATATAATTTAAAATAGACAATATTGCTAAATACATCAGTTTACACACAATATTGAAATATACATAACTTTCACAATTTAACTCCGTTTCCAACGAAACGAAAAGCTGTATCCATGGAATTAAATCTATTTTCATAATAAAAGATAAAATTTAAGAATTTGAAATATTTAAATTTAAAGTTCAAAAGTCAAAGTTTGACCAGTTTAAATAGAAATTCACTTTTCAGTGAAATATCCAATTTATACTAGTTTGAACTATAAATCACTTAATAGTCAACATTTATATTTAAAATGAAATGTTTGAAATAGAACAAGTTTAAAATAAGTTAAAATAAAATAAAGTCAAAATTTAAAATATAGGCCAAAATCTAGGGTTGTTACATAAGTGTTATAATTTTTATGTTATAAAAAAATTAAGAATTTTGTGATATAAAACCAAAATTTGATGTTTGGAAATATGAAATGAACTATGTTGAAGAATAGTATGAATGAAGATTTTTGAATTTATTTATAAATGGTTTATAGATAAGATTTATAAAGAATTGAATTTTTATAAATCGGAAAAATGGAATTATAAAAGGAGTTTTTGTTAATGTTGAAAAAGGGTTTATAAATGGAATTTTACAAGAAGTAGGATTTATAAATTTTGTAAAGTTATTAAAGGAATGACTTAAGTAAAAAAATTGAGTTACAGATTGATTCAGTTAATAAAATTGATTTGTAAGTTGAAGTTGTTATAAATTATAAATGGGATTTATAAACGTTGTTTATAAATCCGAAATCACTTATTTTGATAAGTGAATTGTATAATTTAATTAAAGGAATTATATTCACGATTTTGGACAGTGGATAAGCCTTTAAATAAAACGTGTAGGAATGTTGAATTTGGATAACGAAGTATATTCACGATTTTGGACAGTGAATATATTATTATTAATAAAATGGATATGTTTTGGAAAAGTGATATTACGAAATGAAGTAATTGTTTTAACAATGTTTTAAAATGATTAAATATCGAAACCATAGATTTCAACATTCATTGTTGAAATAGACGTTTTCGAGGAATAAGGAAATGGTGGACTATAACACTGTTGTTATAGTAAATGATTTCCGAAAGGAAATGTTTTTATGTAGTATTGGGATTTATATATCTATCTAAATCCGAATCCCTATACCAGTGATTTTGAGTCATCGTAACGATGTTTTACGTAACATTCATTTTGACTCAAATAAATGTTGTTATAGTAAATGATTTCCTTAAAGAATGAAATATATACTTAATATTGATTTAAGTATATCGAATATTTTCCAAGTGTTGAAAATAAATGATTTGTGAAATACTTATTATTAAATAAGTAGGGAAATGCATTTCCAAAATGAAATGAAACGTTTTGAGATTTATCTTTGTAAAGATAAATTGAAAGTGAATATTGAAATTGATTTGAAAATCGAATATCAGTAGATATTCGAAAATATAAATTCACTATGGAATTTATAAAAGAAATGATAATTCGTTTTAAAAAATAAATATTGATTTATTTTGAAGTGTGGAAATTTTATATCTAGTAAAGATATTTTTGAAGATAAAATAATTTTGGGAAATTATTTGGAATCTGATGATGTTGCGCATCTTTATTGATAGTTAAATAACCGACTATCAATAATTACCTTTAGATAGGTATTGGTTGTGAATTGGATGAATTTGAATGCCACACTTGTTTTTAAATAATCGCTCACTATTCGGGTTAGCCGGGAAAGGACCATGGGGTCGTATAACCCATTCTGAATATGTGATACGTCGTTATGAATTGCATTCGAAGACCGGTGTTGAAGACCGGATATTTTTGAAAATGGAAGGATTACCGTCGAGTTACTCTACATCGGCTGATCTCCGGTTTAGAGGTTTTATCACCCTTAGTGATGGGAAGTCCGGACGTGATTAGAAATTTAACCGGATATGCAAGGGCTTCGTGAGAAGTGCCTTCGGTTCTGTTCGATCCCGGAACAGACTTGTATGGATTGTGTGTCTGACGTTACAATTTGAGATATAAAGCTGATTTCTTTCAAATACATTTCTGTTGGTGGCGGAGAATTTATTCTCTTAGCTTAACACCCTTCTCTGAGACGTACGAGCTCAGAGGTTATGTAGTTGAAATTTATCAGCGATATACTCCCAATTTGGTAACGTGGCATACTGAGTGTTGCTGTGAAATGATCAGTGTTTGATCATTTGTGATATGATCATTTGTTTGATCTTATATCTTTGTGATCATAGGTTGATCATTTGTTTGACCCGAAGCATGGCTTTGTAGAAAGCGTAGCTTTGTGGACGAGACTTCGTCGAGCCTCACACCCCGAAAATGGTCAAAACAGGAAGGATGCGGCAAGGTTCTAGGGAGTAGCGCCCCTTAGTGTATGTCATTCCTTCTGGATAGAGGTGGTATCATGGTATGGAGCCCAGATACTTAACCTATGTGGTTGCTGCATTATTATTTTGATGTGGTTTGTTGGAAATCGGGGATCCTCGGGAAGATCGGTTACGATCGGGGGATGACATACGCGTGTCAGTAGTTACCTACTTTTGCAGAGGTAACCCGGCCTTTTGTTGGCAGAGATCTAACCGTAATGTTAGGTTATTTCTCGGGTCGTCTATTCCAGGGACGTACCCATCGTGGAAAAGGAAGTTCCTTAGCCTGACCATTTGTTGGAAATCCAAAGAAACAATACGAGCCTTGTACGGTTTTAGTTGTAGAACCTGCCATTTAATATGGTAGCTATAGCAAGCATACTATAATGGTACCTATGCTGGCTAAGATTTATATTGTAAAGACCCGCAAATCCATCTTCCGAAAACCCGACACTGCTACGTCCACTGTAGCAACTGTCGAACGATCGGGTGGCGGAAACGCGAACTTTAATGTTTAAAAGAAGAGATAGAAGAAGAAATAGAAGAAAAAGAGAAGAAGAAGAGAAAGAAAGAACAATTGAACAACATCAGAACAGAAAACAATATCAGAATCTTACACATCGCAGCGGAACAATATATAATAGATAACACTAGTCTTTTAAAACAAAGAACTATATCAGTTTATATATACATCAATCATCAGAGTCAATATACAACAATGGACAGTTATATAAACTTGTCCTCATACAGAATACACAGCGGAATAAATACTATCAGATACAAATACTACGTCTCGTCATCCAGCTTATCTCCAAGCTCCAGAATATCCAGAATATCCTGATAATATAACTCTAGGCTGCCCGTGTGGAAATTTGTGGGCACCCAGAGTTTAGAAGGGAACAATAAACTCCGAGTCAGTCATGGTGACTGGTGTGAGATCGTAAAACAGTTATTCTTTAATACAAACAACAGGATAATTTTAAAGTCAATTCGAAATGCTTTTGGAAAATGAAACTACCATAAGACCTCCCGCCACACACACAATGCAAACGCAGAATTGGAGGAGATTTCTTCTTATGATAGTCAAAGATGCTTACTACGCAAAATCAAATCATTTTTGATATTATTATTAGTGCATAGTGTAGAAAACATTTCGAAAGTATAATATTAATCTTAGCCAACATACGACCAGTATCGTATGCCTACTATAGCTACTATGTTCAATAGCAGGTTACCGCCACATTCCATAGCAGGTAATACAACTAAAACCGTACAGGGTTCGTATTGTTTCTTTGGATTTTCCAACAAATGGTCAGGCTAAGGAACTTCCTTTCCTCCTGCCGAATAGGATCGCCTCTGGCTGGACGTCCCGAGAGACAAACTGCTCTCTGCCAAACAAGGCCGGGTTACCCCTGTAACGGGTAACTCACGAATATGTCATCACCCGGTCCTTTAGGACCTTTATCCGAGCGCTCGATATCCAACATCACACATCATAAAGAAAGTGTATCCACATGAGTAAGTATCTGGGCTCCATACCATGATACCACCCCTTTCCAGAAGGAAATGACATACCCTAAAGGGCGCGACCCTCATAACCTTGCCGCAACATTCCTGTTTCGACCATTTCCGGGTTGTTGAGGCTCGATGAAGTCTCGTCCACAAAGCTACGCTTTCTCAAAAAGCCCTGCTTCGGGTCCAACAAAATGATCAACCTATGATCATTAAGATATAAGATCAAACAAATGATCATATCACAAATGATCAAACACTGATCATTTTACAGCAACACTCAGTATGCCACGTTACCAAATTGGGATATATCGCTGATAAATTTCAACTACATAACCTCTGAGCTCGTACGTCTCAGAGAAGGGTGTTAAGCTAAGAGAATAAATTCTCCGCCACCAACAGAAATGTATTTGAAAGAAATCAGCTTTATATCTCAAAGTGTAATGTCAGACACACAATCCATACAAGTCTGTTCCGGGATCGAACAGAACCGAAGGCACTTCTCACGAAGCCCTTGCATATCCGGATAATTTTCAATCACGTCGGGACTTCCCGTCACTAAGGGTGATAAAACCTCTAAACCGGAGATCAGCCGATGTAGAGTAACTCGACGGTAATCCTTCCGTTTTCAAAAATATCCGGTCTTCAACACCGGTCTTCGAATGCAATTCATAACGACGTATCACATATTCGGAATGGGTTATACGACCCCATGGTCCTTTCCCGGTTAACCCGAATAGTGAGCGATTATTCAAAAATAAGTGTGGCATTCAAATTCATCCAATTCACAACAAATACCTATCTAAAGGTAATTATTGATAGTCGGTTATTTAACTATCAATAAAGATGCGCAACATCATCAGATTCCAAATAATTTTCCCAAATTATTTTATCTTCCAAAATATCTTTTACTAGATATATTATTTCCACACTTAATCATTTGAAAACAATTTCAAATCAATTTCCACATTTCATTTTATCTTTGAAGATAAAATCTCAAAACAGTTCATTTCATATTGGAAAAGCATTTCCATACTTATTTAACAATAAGTATTTCACAAATCAATTTAATTTCAACATTTGAAAATATTCGATATACTTAAATCAATATTAAGTATATATTCATCCTTTAAGGAAATCATAAATTTTACATCTATTTGAGTCAAAACGAATGTTGCGTAAAACATCGTTACGACGACTCAAAATCACTAGTATAGGGATTCGAATTTAGATAGATATATAAATCCCAATACTACAAAAAAAAAAAAAAAAAACATTTCCTTTCGGAAATCATTTATTATAACAACAGTGTTATAGTCCATCATTTCCTTATTTCTCGAAAACGTCTATTTCAACAATAAATGTTGCAATCTATGATTTCGATATTCAATACATTTTAAACCATCGTTTAAAACAATTAACTTCATTTTACAATATCGCTTTTTTTAAAAACGTATCCATTTTACTTAACAATATATTCACTGTCCAAGATCGTGAATATATCTTCTTTAATAACCTTCTATAATTCACTTATCAAATTTAATCGATTCCGAATTTATAAACACGGTTAAAAATTCTATTTCCATTTTAATAACAACTTCGACTTATAAATTCCTTTTATTAACAAATTCAATTTATAACTCGATATAAATATCACAAATCCATATTATAAGTTAATAACTTATCATTCATTTTCAACTTCACAATTTATAAGTCTATAAATTTCATTCACTTACGGATTCCATAATATTTCATTTTTATCACTTATAAAAACTCATTTTATAATTCCAACATTCTTAATTTTGTAGATATCAATTCCATAAATCTTTTATATGAACCGTTACAGGAATTCAAAAATCTCAATTTAAACCATTTCATAAATCAGTCAACTATTTATCCCAAAAATCACTTTTCGGTTATATTTCACAAATCTATAAATTTTTGTAACTTTAAAATTTTAACGTTTATTATTTAAAATAAATCACTTCAGAAATTTAAGAAAACGTATAATTTCAAAGATCACTTTAAAAAATCCTTTTAAATTAAAAGTCGTCATTTTTTTAAAGTTCAAAACTGAATCCGATGATGCCACAACACCAATCAGTCCATCACAACAGTCAAATATCATATATCATCATATGATAACAGAATATATCAAAATATCTGTAAATAATCAATACGGTGAGGAATCCAGTCGGATCCCTCCAACCTGTTTCCCTGCATCCAAAGATGTTAGCACAATACCAATTCCGCTCCAGTACGGAATTATCGCGGTATATGGGTTTTTTATAAATCCGCTTACTAACGGCGCAATAGGGTCTCATCCGCTATACGAGGCGGGAAATCAACAATCCAATATATACATATGCCAATATGTATATATTGCTATATATATAGATATATCCTATCATATCTAATAGCACATTCAAACAGTCAATCATCAATCAATAACTGTAAAAATTCCACATTCAAATTTGAGTGAGAAGATCTCACCTTAGCTTTTATTTGCAATCCCGTTTTCGTTCCAGATTGTTTTCTTCACAGTTTAACCTTGTATAACAATTACATAATCTTATTACTATTTGAACAAATCAAATAAATAAATTCTTCGCTTAGAAATTTTAATTATCCAATGATTTCTTTTAAATAAATTTATTTGACTAACATTTCAAACTAGTTCTCTTTAACAAATTTATTTAACTAATTATTAAATTTCTCTTTTTACATCAATCCAATTTAATTTAAATCTATCTTTATTACTTTCATTTACTATATATATTCAAAATCAAATCAAAGCTGTATATATATATGTATATAAAATTTTGTAGATAAACTAGAACTACCTTATGGTAATAATTGTATTTTCTGTTTATCTATATATGAATATATTCATTGTAATAAAATTTCACTTTAAACAAATATTTTTTTTTTAAATCTCAAACAAAAATTCCTTTTTCTTTTACATTCATTTTCTTTTTCTTTCGGTATATATATATAAATTAAAAATTGGTATAAATTCTTTACTGTATATACATACTTCCAGATGAAAATAAAATTTTAAAATTATCTAAACTTTAAATTGTTGTACCTCATCTACTCGTCACGCTCGACTTCGTTCCACACCACCACGAGACACTGCCGAAGTTCGTGCCAGTGCCCCAAATCCCATCGCGAACTCCAGCTTTGCACGCGAATTCGAGAACTCCTATTCGTCGACATCGCCATACGTTCCTCGACATCACCCTAAAACGACACACCCCAGCCCTCGAGAACTCAGAACCACCAACGCGAACGCGGCGCTCATCGCGAACGCCGATCCCCTCGAGTCGCCATCTGCCTTTGCCGCTGCCTCTAAGCGCAAGCGCCTCCGTTCCTTGCCTCGCGCGAACCATCGCAAGCTCCTCCTGACTTCCTCCGAAGTTGCGTGCTCGAGAACGTGGTCGCGACAGAGTCGCGAATCCCCTCGTGGTCGCCCAGCTCGATTTGGATTTATTTTGAAAAGGGGGAGGGACGGCAATTGGTTTTGAACGAGCATTTGGGTTTTATTTTCGTGAATGAATCGGAAGGAGAGGGGGAACGAGTTTGATTTCTCCCTTTGAACGAGATTGCAAATATAAAATGAGAAGGAGATGGGTTGCACGATTCATTTACGTGATTTTGGGAGTGTTTTCAGGCGTGAGGTAAGGGAGAGGTACGTGGCTGATATTTTGACAATATTAAATTTTAAATTTTTAAAATTGAATTCAATTAATTTCTACGCGTTTAATTATCATGTGCTCTCTTATTAACACCGAAAAATACGAAATTTGGAATCCGATAAAAATTCGATATTACGGATCCAATGGAACTGGTTTCGTCAAATTCCGAGACTGTTTGAAAAATGACTATTTTTAAATTCGATTTAAACGATATAAATTCAAAACTGAACGAAACCGTTTTAAATTTCAATTCTGAAGCTGCTGTTATCTTCAGTGTTATCAATAAAATTTTTACAAGCGTTCGAAATATTTTTCTTTAGCTTTAAATTGAAGATACAAATTTTTATTCAACTTCAATCGATTAAATTTTATAATTTAATCGCCGATTTCAGAATTATATCGTGAATTCAAATGAAATCGTCGTTCAAATATTTAAAATAAATTAAATATTCTCAATTTAATTTGTTCGAAATTCTGGGTCGTTACAAACTTCCCCCCTTAAAAGAATTTCGTCCTCGAAATTTCAAGTTAAGAAAAATGATCCCTAACTCGTCTACTATTTTTCACAATCTAATAGTCTTATTAAATTTTCAAAACAAATCTTTCTACTAAAGATTCATTATCATTCAACTAAATTTTCAACTTCAACTATAAGTTATAAACAACATTGTTTAACTTCTCAATTCAAATTTAAATCCAAATTCAAATTTAAACTTTCAAAATTTTCTCAAAAATTTTCTAACACCCGAAATTTTCAAAAAATTTCGCCAGCGTCTCCTTTGCGCGGCTAATACGGCACGACTACAAAACGTCCCTACGGACTCTCAGATTTCAAAAAGAAAAAGAAAAAGCCAAGCGGCTAGAGAGAAATCATCAAAAACTCATATTATAATTCAAATACGTACCTTTTGTCGAGCAATTCAAATTATCTGTGAAATCAAATTCAATTCCCTTTATACCTGTATATCTACTAGCCATAATATCTAGTTACATACATACAAACCATTTTGCTACAAAATTTTCAATATAAACTGCTTATACATTTCTAGCTTACTATTGAAGTTACATTCGTTTTTAAACAAAATGAATTCATATCCATTCAATTTTTCATTCTTAAACAAAGCGAATTCAATTTCACATTCCAATTTCATTTGAATTTAATTCACAATTTCAATTCAATTTGAATTCTATTTAACTTCTGAATATTGAATTTATCATTTATCTTTCATTCATAACCGCACTATTTTAAATTAGTTTCATCTACTAATTCATTCGTCTTCAATTTGAATTTCATTCCCTTAGAATTCTATTTTCAATTATAAATTCATATTTACAATTTCATTCCATCCTGAATTTTATCTTCAATTATCCTTTTTGAATTCTATTTTTCATTTGTAAATCATATTTACAATTCATATTCATAATTTTTATTCATATATGAATTCACCTCTTTATATTTCAATTCATATCTATAGATTTCATTTGTTAATGAACTTTAATTCCAATTACCATTACATAATTTACATTAACAATTTCTATTTGTATAAGTTATCAATTCAATCATATTCCATAAACATTCTTATACAGTATTCCAGAGTCTTTTCAACTTTTAAAAAAAATCATTTTGAAAACAATTCAAATTTATCTTTTGAATTTTCTAAAACAAAATCCAAAATTTCCAAACAACTTCCTTTTAAAACAATTTTGGCAGCAATTTCTCTTTTGGAAACCCGAAAATGAACATCAGTGATGCTGCAGTCATTACCGAAGTTATTTTCCAGCGACCGAAAAGAGTTTAGAGCTCTCATCTCTTCCAAAATACTTTTCAAATCCTTTGAAATCCATTTTCAAATCAAAAAGAAATTAAACTTTCCAAATCTCCAAAATTTTCAATTTCTTTTCAAAACATTTCCAAAAACTTCTCTGGAGTTCCGTTTCAATTTACAATTCACATTTATAATTTACATTCTTAAATTTCATTAGTATGTGAATTTATTTTAACTTTGGAGTTATAATTCTAATTTCTCATTTAATTTCAATGATAATAGTTTAATGTTATCATTTCTAGCAACCATGCAACCATATACTATAGTAATTCATAGAAAATCGTTTCTTTTTTTTTTATACAAAATAGATTTGGGTAAAATTATTTCATTCACCCTATTTAAAACAATACTGTGTCAGTTTATCTTGTTTAGAGTTTAGAAACCCCTATCGATTACAGTTAGCTAGACTGCACCGACCAGAACCCATAAACAATCAACCGATAAGTCAACACAATACAAAACAAATTTTTTTATATTCACTAACAAATACGCGCTCATATTTATTATTACACTCAACTCATTCTAGAGTACTACTGACTCTATCTCTAATGAGTAACACCCAACAGAGCAGGGTTGTCGCTTAACCATATGCTCTGATACCAAATGTAAAGACCCGCAAATCCATCTTCCGAAAACCCGACACTGCTACGTCCACTGTAGCAACTGTCGAACGATCGGGTGGCGGAAACGCGAACTTTAATGTTTAAAAGAAGAGATAGAAGAAGAAATAGAAGAAAAAGAGAAGAAGAAGAGAAAGAAAGAACAATTGAACAACATCAGAACAGAAAACAATATCAGAATCTTACACATCGCAGCGGAACAATATATAATAGATAACACTAGTCTTTTAAAACAAAGAACTATATCAGTTTATATATACATCAATCATCAGAGTCAATATACAACAATGGACAGTTATATAAACTTGTCCTCATACAGAATACACAGCGGAATAAATACTATCAGATACAAATACTACGTCTCGTCATCCAGCTTATCTCCAAGCTCCAGAATATCCAGAATATCCTGATAATATAACTCTAGGCTGCCCGTGTGGAAATTTGTGGGCACCCAGAGTTTAGAAGGGAACAATAAACTCCGAGTCAGTCATGGTGACTGGTGTGAGATCGTAAAACAGTTATTCTTTAATACAAACAACAGGATAATTTTAAAGTCAATTCGAAATGCTTTTGGAAAATGAAACTACCATAAGACCTCCCGCCACACACACAATGCAAACGCAGAATTGGAGGAGATTTCTTCTTATGATAGTCAAAGATGCTTACTACGCAAAATCAAATCATTTTTGATATTATTATTAGTGCATAGTGTAGAAAACATTTCGAAAGTATAATATTAATCTTAGCCAACATACGACCAGTATCGTATGCCTACTATAGCTACTATGTTCAATAGCAGGTTACCGCCACATTCCATAGCAGGTAATACAACTAAAACCGTACAGGGTTCGTATTGTTTCTTTGGATTTTCCAACAAATGGTCAGGCTAAGGAACTTCCTTTCCTCCTGCCGAATAGGATCGCCTCTGGCTGGACGTCCCGAGAGACAAACTGCTCTCTGCCAAACAAGGCCGGGTTACCCCTGTAACAGGTAACTCACGAATATGTCATCACCCGGTCCTTTAGGACCTTTATCCGAGCGCTCGATATCCAACATCACACATCATAAAGAAAGTGTATCCACATGAGTAAGTATCTGGGCTCCATACCATGATACCACCCCTTTCCAGAAGGAAATGACATACCCTAAAGGGCGCGACCCTCATAACCTTGCCGCAACATTCCTGTTTCGACCATTTCCGGGTTGTTGAGGCTCGATGAAGTCTCGTCCACAAAGCTACGCTTTCTCAAAAAGCCCTGCTTCGGGTCCAACAAAATGATCAACCTATGATCATTAAGATATAAGATCAAACAAATGATCATATCACAAATGATCAAACACTGATCATTTTACAGCAACACTCAGTATGCCACGTTACCAAATTGGGATATATCGCTGATAAATTTCAACTACATAACCTCTGAGCTCGTACGTCTCAGAGAAGGGTGTTAAGCTAAGAGAATAAATTCTCCGCCACCAACAGAAATGTATTTGAAAGAAATCAGCTTTATATCTCAAAGTGTAATGTCAGACACACAATCCATACAAGTCTGTTCCGGGATCGAACAGAACCGAAGGCACTTCTCACGAAGCCCTTGCATATCCGGATAATTTTCAATCACGTCGGGACTTCCCGTCACTAAGGGTGATAAAACCTCTAAACCGGAGATCAGCCGATGTAGAGTAACTCGACGGTAATCCTTCCGTTTTCAAAAATATCCGGTCTTCAACACCGGTCTTCGAATGCAATTCATAACGACGTATCACATATTCGGAATGGGTTATACGACCCCATGGTCCTTTCCCGGTTAACCCGAATAGTGAGCGATTATTCAAAAATAAGTGTGGCATTCAAATTCATCCAATTCACAACAAATACCTATCTAAAGGTAATTATTGATAGTCGGTTATTTAACTATCAATAAAGATGCGCAACATCATCAGATTCCAAATAATTTTCCCAAATTATTTTATCTTCCAAAATATCTTTTACTAGATATATTATTTCCACACTTAATCATTTGAAAACAATTTCAAATCAATTTCCACATTTCATTTTATCTTTGAAGATAAAATCTCAAAACAGTTCATTTCATATTGGAAAAGCATTTCCATACTTATTTAACAATAAGTATTTCACAAATCAATTTAATTTCAACATTTGAAAATATTCGATATACTTAAATCAATATTAAGTATATATTCATCCTTTAAGGAAATCATAAATTTTACATCTATTTGAGTCAAAACGAATGTTGCGTAAAACATCGTTACGACGACTCAAAATCACTAGTATAGGGATTCGAATTTAGATAGATATATAAATCCCAATACTACAAAAAAAAAAAAACATTTCCTTTCGGAAATCATTTATTATAACAACAGTGTTATAGTCCATCATTTCCTTATTTCTCGAAAACGTCTATTTCAACAATAAATGTTGCAATCTATGATTTCGATATTCAATACATTTTAAACCATCGTTTAAAACAATTAACTTCATTTTACAATATCGCTTTTTTTAAAAACGTATCCATTTTACTTAACAATATATTCACTGTCCAAGATCGTGAATATATCTTCTTTAATAACCTTCTATAATTCACTTATCAAATTTAATCGATTCCGAATTTATAAACACGGTTAAAAATTCTATTTCCATTTTAATAACAACTTCGACTTATAAATTCCTTTTATTAACAAATTCAATTTATAACTCGATATAAATATCACAAATCCATATTATAAGTTAATAACTTATCATTCATTTTCAACTTCACAATTTATAAGTCTATAAATTTCATTCACTTACGGATTCCATAATATTTCATTTTTATCACTTATAAAAACTCATTTTATAATTCCAACATTCTTAATTTTGTAGATATCAATTCCATAAATCTTTTATATGAACCGTTACAGGAATTCAAAAATCTCAATTTAAACCATTTCATAAATCAGTCAACTATTTATCCCAAAAATCACTTTTCGGTTATATTTCACAAATCTATAAATTTTTGTAACTTTAAAATTTTAACGTTTATTTATTTAAAATAAATCACTTCAGAAATTTAAGAAAACGTATAATTTCAAAGATCACTTTAAAAAATCCTTTTAAATTAAAAGTCATCATTTTTTTAAAGTTCAAAACTGAATCCGATGATGCCACAACACCAATCAGTCCATCACAACAGTCAAATATCATATATCATCATATGATAACAGAATATATCAAAATATCTGTAAATAATCAATACGGTGAGGAATCCAGTCGGATCCCTCCAACCTGTTTCCCTGCATCCAAAGATGTTAGCACAATACCAATTCCGCTCCAGTACGGAATTATCGCGGTATATGGGTTTTTTATAAATCCGCTTACTAACGGCGCAATAGGGTCTCATCCGCTATACGAGGCGGGAAATCAACAATCCAATATATACATATGCCAATATGTATATATTGCTATATATATAGATATATCCTATCATATCTAATAGCACATTCAAACAGTCAATCATCAATCAATAACTGTAAAAATTCCACATTCAAATTTGAGTGAGAAGATCTCACCTTAGCTTTTATTTGCAATCCCGTTTTCGTTCCAGATTGTTTTCTTCACAGTTTAACCTTGTATAACAATTACATAATCTTATTACTATTTGAACAAATCAAATAAATAAATTCTTCGCTTAGAAATTTTAATTATCCAATGATTTCTTTTAAATAAATTTATTTGACTAACATTTCAAACTAGTTCTCTTTAACAAATTTATTTAACTAATTATTAAATTTCTCTTTTTACATCAATCCAATTTAATTTAAATCTATCTTTATTACTTTCATTTACTATATATATTCAAAATCAAATCAAAGCTGTATATATATATGTATATAAAATTTTGTAGATAAACTAGAACTACCTTATGGTAATAATTGTATTTTCTGTTTATCTATATATGAATATATTCATTGTAATAAAATTTCACTTTAAACAAATATTTTTTTTTTAAATCTCAAACAAAAATTCCTTTTTCTTTTACATTCATTTTCTTTTTCTTTCGGTATATATATATATATAAATTAAAAATTGGTATAAATTCTTTACTGTATATACATACTTCCAGATGAAAATAGAATTTTAAAATTATCTAAACTTTAAATTGTTGTACCTCATCTACTCGTCACGCTCGACTTCGTTCCACACCACCACGAGACACTGCCGAAGTTCGTGCCAGTGCCCCAAATCCCATCGCGAACTCCAGCTTTGCACGCGAATTCGAGAACTCCTATTCGTCGACATCGCCATACGTTCCTCGACATCACCCTAAAACGACACACCCCAGCCCTCGAGAACTCAGAACCACCAACGCGAACGCGGCGCTCATCGCGAACGCCGATCCCCTCGAGTCGCCATCTGCCTTTGCCGCTGCCTCTAAGCGCAAGCGCCTCCGTTCCTTGCCTCGCGCGAACCATCGCGAGCTCCTCCTGACTTCCTCCGAAGTTGCGTGCTCGAGAACGTGGTCGCGACAGAGTCGCGAATCCCCTCGTGGTCGCCCAGCTCGATTTGGATTTATTTTGAAAAGGGGGAGGGACGGCAATTGGTTTTGAACGAGCATTTGGGTTTTATTTTCGTGAATGAATCGGAAGGAGAGGGGGAACGAGTTTGATTTCTCCCTTTGAACGAGATTGCAAATATAAAATGAGAAGGAGATGGGTTGCATGATTCGTTTACGTGATTTTGGGAGTGTTTTCAGGCGTGAGGTAAGGGAGAGGTACGTGGCTGATATTTTGACAATATTAAATTTTAAATTTTTAAAATTGAATTCAATTAATTTCTACGCGTTTAATTATCATGTGCTCTCTTATTAACACCGAAAAATACGAAATTTGGAATCCGATAAAAATTCGATATTACGGATCCAATGGAACTGGTTTCGTCAAATTCCGAGACTGTTTGAAAAATGACTATTTTTAAATTCGATTTAAACGATATAAATTCAAAACTGAACGAAACCGTTTTAAATTTCAATTCTGAAGCTGCTGTTATCTTCAGTGTTATCAATAAAATTTTTACAAGCGTTCGAAATATTTTTCTTTAGCTTTAAATTGAAGATACAAATTTTTATTCAACTTCAATCGATTAAATTTTATAATTTAATCGCCGATTTCAGAATTATATCGTGAATTCAAATGAAATCGTCGTTCAAATATTTAAAATAAATTAAATATTCTCAATTTAATTTGTTCGAAATTCTGGGTCGTTACATATATTCTGCTTTCGAAATGTTTTCTACACTATGCACTAATGATAATATCAAAAAGAATTTGATTTTTGCGTAGTAAGCATCTTTGACTATCATAAGAAGAAATCTCCTCCAAGTCTGCGTTTGCATTGTGTGTGTGGTGGGAGGTCTTATGGTAGTTTCATTTTCCAAAAGCATTGCGAATTGACTTTAAAATTTTTCTGTTGTTTATTTTAAAGATAAATAACTGTTTTACGATCTCACACCAGTCACCATGACTGACTCGGAGTTTATTGTTCCCTTTCTAAACTCTGGGTGCCCACCAATTTCCACACGGGCAGTCTAGAGTTATGTTATCAGGATATTCTGGAGCTTTGGAAGCAAGATGGATGACGAGACGTAGTATTTGTATCTGATATTATTTATTCCGTTGTGTATTCTGTATGAGGACAAGTTTATATAATTGTCCATTGTTGTATATTGACTCTGATGATTGATGTATGTATAAAATGATATAGTCTTTGTTTAAAGATTATTCATTTATTTATTATATATTGTTCCGCTGCGATATGTGAGATTCTGATATTGTTTCTGTTCTGATGTTGTTCTGTTCTTCTTTCTTCTTCTTCTCTTCTTCTTCTATCTTTTCTTCTATTTCTTTTTCTTAAAAACCCTCACTATTGGAGTTTCCGGCACTCGATTGCTCGACAGTCGATAAAGTGAGTATCGATGTCGAATTTTCGAAAGTCGAAAATTCTCGTATGTGACAAAGTGGTATCAGAGCATATGGTTAAGCGACAACCCTGCTCTGTTGGGTGTTACTCATTAGAGATAGAGTCAGTAGTACTCTAGAATGAGTTGAGTGTAATAATATATATGAGCGCGTATTTGTTAGTGAATATGAAATTATTTTGTATTGTGTTGACTTATCGGTTGATTGTTTATAGATTCTGGTCGGTGCAGTCTAGCTAACTGTAATCGATAGGGGTTTCTAAACTCTTAAACAAGATAAACCGACATAGTATTGTTTTAAAATAGGGTGAATGAGATAATTTTGCCCAAAACTATTTTTGTATAGAAAAGAAATGATTTTTCTATGAATTATCATAGTATATGGATGTTTGGTTGTTATAAAACAATAACATTGAATTATTATCATTATTATATGAAATTAAATAATAAATTGAAATTATAACTCCAAAGTTAAGAAATAAATCCACATACAAATGAAATTTAAGAATATAAATTATAAATGTGATTTGTAATTTGAAACGGAATTCCAGAGAAGTTTTGGAAATGTTTTGAAAAGAATTTGAAAATTTTGGAGATTTGGAAAGTTTAAATCCTTTTTGGTTTGAAAGTGATTTTCAAAAGTTTTGAAAAGTATTTTGGAGAGTTGAAAGCTTTAAACTCTTTTCGGTCGCTGGAAAATAACTTCGATGATGATCGCGACATCACCGGTGTTCATTTTCGGGTTTCTAAAAGAGGAATTGCTGCCAAATTGTTTTAAATGGAAGTTGTTTAGAAAATTTGGGTTTTGTTTTGGAAATTCAAAGGATAATTTGAATTGTTTTCAAAATGGCTTTGAAAAGGTTGAAAAGACTCTGGAATACTATATATAAAAATATTTATAAAATATTGTAAGTTGATAACTTATACAAATTGAATTTTTGATAGAATAAATCTAACTTAAAAGAATGAAGTTAAAATCAAAGCAAGTATAAGTGAATCAATTAAATGAAAATAAAATTGCAAGTTGAAATTCATTTCGAATTCGTAAGCAAATGAATTGAATTGAATAATGTAAATTGAAAGATGGATTAAAATTCATATGTTATTGGAAATCCAGTTTAATATAAGTGGTTATAAACCAAAATAGTGAATTGGAAATAAATTTGAAACTGAATGTTGAAAACCGAATTTGAATAAAGAGAATAGAATTTGTGATGAATTAGTAATTGGAACTAATTTAAAATAATCAGTTATGAATAAAAGATAATTGATAAATCCAATATTCAGAAGTTAAAGTAAATTCAAATGAAATTTGAAATGCAAAATTTAATGAAGATAGATATGTAACTTCAACAGTGAAGTAAAAATGTATAAGCAGTTTATATTGAAAATTTTGTAATAGAATTTGCAAAATGATTTGAATGTTGTAACTAGATATTATGGCTAGTAAGACATACAGGTGTTATAAAAGGAATTGGAATTGAATTGCAAAGATAAATTTGAATTGCTCGAAAAAGGTATGTATTTAAATTTTAATATGAGTTTTTGATGATTTCTTGCCTAGCCGCTTGGCTTTTTCTTTTTCTTTTTGAAATCTGAGAGTCCGTAGGGACGTTTTGTAGTCGTGCCGTATTAGCCGCGCAAAGGAGATGCTGGCGAAATTTTTCGAAAATTTAGAGTGTTAGAAAAATTTTGATAAATTTTTGAAAGTTAAAATTTGAATTTAAGTTTAAATTTGAATTTTGAAGTAAAACAATGCTATGGAAACTTATAATTGAAGTTGGAAATTTAGTTGAATTAATAACGAATCTCTAGTAGAGAGATTTGTTTTGAAAGTTTGATAAAACTATTAGATGTTGGAAAAAGAGTAGACGAGTTAAGGACCATTCTTCCCGACTTGTAATTTAGAGGACGAAATTCTTTTAAGGAGGGAAGTCTGTAACGACCCAGAATTTCAAACAAATTTAATTGAGAATATTTAATTAATTTTAAATATTTGAACGATGATTTAATTTGAATCCCCGATTTAAATTCGAATTTGGCGATTTAATTATAAAATTTAATCTATTGTAAGTTGAATAAAAATTTGAATCTTCAATTTTAAGTTGAAGAAAAATATTTCAAAAGCTTTTAAAATTCGTATTGATAATTCTGAGGGTAATAGAACTTTCAGAATTGAATTTGAAACTGTTCTGTTAAGTTTCGAAATTATATCGTTTGAATCGATATTTAAAAATAGCCGTCCGAGGCACAGTCTCGGAATTCGACGAAACCAGTTCCATTGGGTCCGTAATATTGAATTATTGTCAGGTTTCAATTTTCGTATTTTTCGGAGTTGTTATGTGCGAATACGACGTATAAACGCGTTAAAATTAAATCAAATACAATTTAAATTTTAAATTTAAATTGTTGCCGACATCAGTTAAGGCACACGATATCTCTCTGCAAAGCCACGCGACTTTCCTTCACTCACGCCTAAAATCACGCTTCCCTCTTTAAAATAAATCAAAACCATACTCTTCGTTTTTTTTAAATCAAAGCCATACTCTCGAGCAATCAAATATTAATGGCCGCGTACATTTAGAAATCAAGAAAGAATCCCCTCAAATCAAATTAATCGAAATCGATCGAAGCTCAGGTCGTTCACAAGCCTTCCTCATAAAATTCACAGTCTGTTCGAAACGTTTCGAAGTCGAGCTCGACTATTTGAGGCGCGCGCGTTTGGTGGAAGCGGAGGCTTCGCAAGGCCAGTCATGGGCGAAGCTCGGAGTTGCGGCAGGCGATTGAAGTTGTGGAGTTTATGGTCTCGGTTCAAGTACGAGGATGGCGGCGGTGGCACTGTCAAGTTGAGGATTCGCATTCGATTGATTCACGAGCTGGGGTAGTTTCGAGAGCATTGTGCCGCGAGTTTCGTTTCGCGATTTGGGGTGTCGCGATGGTGGAGGAAATCGGTGGCAGCAGATGAGGCTGGTGATGAAGTCGAATTGCGAAGCTAGGTAGAGTCGTGGTTCCAGTCATGATTTTGAGGAGATCGCGTGGATTTTGGGGCAAGCGGCATCGGCTAAGGTTCACGGTGGTGACTCACGAGGTTTGGCATCAGCGATCGATGGTTGGAGGCTCGTTCTCGAGTCCGAGATTTTGGCAGCGAGGTATATTTGCTATAACAGAAATTAATTTTTTAATTTGTTATTTAATTTAAAAGTTTAAAAGTGAAAATTGATTTAGTCCTATAAATTTTATACGCAAACCAGGAAGATAAATAATTTGGGATAAAAATAAATATACATTTTTAAACTTATTTGTTTATTTGAAAATTTATTTTCAAGGTGATTATACTGTTAAGTTTAAAATGGGTAGTTAACTAAGGGTAATAATTTACATAGTTGAACAGTAAAATACAAGATGATTTTTGTTTCAATATAAGGGTTATAAATTCAAAGTGGTATATATATAGATAAACTTTAAAAGATAGAAATTTTTAAATGGGAAAATACATATTTTTATAGATATTTGGAATCTATATAAAATATTTTCGTATGGAAATGTGTTTCAAATAAAAATAAAGATAAAAAGAAGTAGTAATAAATTGTTCGATCAATTTAAATAGTTAATAGAAAATTTGTTTAAAATAAACTTGTTTAAACGATAAATAATTTTTCGATTTGTTCGGATATTAATAGAATTGTATAATTATTTATACAAGGTATGAATCAAGAAAATCGAGTCAGGATGATAATGGATTGCAAAATAAAAGCTAAGGTGAGATTTTTCTCACTCAAAATATATTTGTATGGCAGTTATTGATTGATGATTGACTGTTTGGATGTGATATTAGATATAGTAGGATATATCTATATATATATAGCAATATATACATATTGGCATATGTATATATTGGATTGATTGATTTCCCGCCTCGTATAGCGGATGAGACCCTATTGCGCCGTTAATAAGCGGATTATTTTTATAAAACCCATATACCGCGATATTCCACCTCGAAGTGGAATTGGTATTGTGCTAACGTCTGTGGATGCAGGGAAACAGGTTGGAGGGATCCAACTGGATTCCTCACCAGTATTTATTTATTTACAGATATTGATGTATATTCTGTTATCATATGTTGATATATGATGTTTGATGTTGTGATTGACTAATTGGTGTTGTTGCATCATCGGATCCATTTTTGAAGTTTAAAAATAACGATATTATTTTTAAAAGGATTTCAAAGTGAATTTTTGAAAGTATACGTTTTATTAAATTTTGGAATTGATTCATTTTAAATAAATAAGTGTTATAATTTTTATGTTATAAAAAAATTAAGAATTTTGTGATATAAAACCAAAATTTGATGTTTGGAAATATGAAATGAACTATGTTGAAGAATAGTATGAATGAAGATTTTTGAATTTATTTATAAATGGTTTATAGATAAGATTTATAAAGAATTGAATTTTTATAAATCGGAAAAATGGAATTATAAAAGGAGTTTTTGTTAATGTTGAAAAAGGGTTTATAAATGGAATTTTACAAGAAGTAGGATTTATAAATTTTGTAAAGTTATTAAAGGAATGACTTAAGTAAAAAAATTGAGTTACAGATTGATTCGGTTAATAAAATTGATTTGTAAGTTGAAGTTGTTATAAATTATAAAAGGGATTTATAAACGTTGTTTATAAATCCGAAATCACTTATTTTGATAAGTGAATTGTAGAAGTTAATTAAAGGAATTATATTCACGATTTTGGACAGTGGATAAGCCTTTAAATAAAACGTGTAGGAATGTTGAATTTGGATAACGAAGTATATTCATGATTTTGGACAGTGAATATATTATTATTAATAAAATGGATATGTTTTGGAAAAGTGATATTACGAAATGAAGTAATTGTTTTAACAATGTTTTAAAATGATTAAATATCGAAACCATAGATTTCAACATTCATTGTTGAAATAGACGTTTTCGAGGAATAAGGAAATGGTGGACTATAACACTGTTGTTATAGTAAATGATTTCCGAAAGGAAATGTTTTTATGTAGTATTGGGATTTATATATCTATCTAAATCCGAATCCCTATACCAGTGATTTTGAGTCGTCGTAACGATGTTTTACGTAACATTCGTTTTGACTCAAATAAATGTTGTTATAGTAAATGATTTCCTTAAAGAATGAAATATATACTTAATATTGATTTAAGTATATCGAATATTTTCCAAGTGTTGAAAATAAATGATTTGTGAAATACTTATTATTAAATAAGTAGGGAAATGCATTTCCAAAATGAAATGAAACGTTTTGAGATTTATCTTTGTAAAGATAAATTGAAAGTGAATATTGAAATCGATTTGAAAATCGAATATCAGTAGATATTCGAAAATATAAATTCACTATGGAATTTATAAAAGAAATGATAATTCGTTTTAAAAAATAAATATTGATTTATTTTGAAGTGTTGAAATTTTATATCTAGTAAAGATATTTTTGAAGATAAAATAATTTTGGGAAATTATTTGGAATCTGATGATGTTGCGCATCTTTATTGATAGTTAAATAACCGACTATCAATAATTACCTTTAGATAGGTATTGGTTGTGAATTGGATGAATTTGAATGCCACACTTGTTTTTAAATAATCGCTCACTATTCGGGTTAGCCGGGAAAGGACCATGGGGTCGTATAACCCATTCCGAATATGTGATACGTCGTTATGAATTGCATTCGAAGACCGGTGTTGAAGATCGGATATTTTTGAAAACGGAAGGATTACCGTCGAGTTACTCTACATCGGCTGATCTCCGGTTTAGAGGTTTTATCACCCTTAGTGACGGGAAGTCCGGACGTGATTAGAAATTTATCCGGATATGCAAGGGCTTCGTGAGAAGTGCCTTCGGTTCTGTTCGATCCCGGAACAAACTTGTATGGATTGTGTGTCTGACGTTACAATTTGAGATATAAAGCTGATTTCTTTCAAATACATTTCTGTTGGTGGTGGAGAATTTATTCTCTTAGCTTAACACCCTTCTCTGAGACGTACGAGCTCAGAGGTTATGTAGTTGAAATTTATCAGCGATATACTCCCAATTTGGTAACATGGCATACTGAGTGTTGCTGTGAAATGATCAGTGTTTGATCATTTGTGATATGATCATTTGTTTGATCTTATATCTTTGTGATCATAGGTTGATCATTTGTTTGACCCGAAGCATGGCTTTGTAGAAAGCGTAGCTTTGTGGACGAGACTTCGTCGAGCCTCACACCCCGGAAATGGTCAAAACAGGAAGGATGCGGCAAGGTTCTAGGGAGTAGCGCCCCTTAGTGTATGTCATTCCTTCTGGATAGAGGTGGTATCATGGTATGGAGCCCAGATACTTAACCAATGTGGTTGCTGCATTATTATTTTGATGTGGTTTGTTGGAAATCCGGGATCCTCGGGAAGATCGGTTACGATCGGGGGATGACATACGCGTGTCAGTAGTTACCTACTTTTGCAGAGGTAACCCGGCCTTGTGTTGGCAGAGATCTAACCGTAATGTTAGGTTATTTCTCGGGTCGTCTATTCCAGGGACGTACCCATCGTGGAAAAGGAAGTTCCTTAGCCTGACCATTTGTTGGAAATCCAAAGAAACAATACGAGCCTTGTACGGTTTTAGTTGTAGAACCTGCCATTTAATATGGTAGCTATAGCAAGCATACTATAATGGTACCTATGCTGGCTAAGATTTATATTCTGCTTTCGAAATGTTTTCTACACTATGCACTAATGATAATATAAAAAAGAATTTGATTTTTGCGTAGTAAGCATCTTTGACTATCATAAGAAGAAATCTCCTCCAAGTCTGCGTTTGCATTGTGTGTGTGGTGGGAGGTCTTATGGTAGTTTCATTTTCCAAAAGCATTGCGAATTGACTTTAAAATTTTTCTGTTGTTTATTTTAAAGATAAATAACTGTTTTACGATCTCACACCAGTCACCATGACTGACTCGGAGTTTATTGTTCCCTTTCTAAACTCTGGGTGCCCACCAATTTCCACACGGGCAGTCTAGAGTTATGTTATCAGGATATTCTGGAGCTTTGGAAGCAAGATGGATGACGAGACGTAGTATTTGTATCTGATATTATTTATTCCGCTGTGTATTCTGTATGTGGACAAGTTTATATAACTGTCCATTGTTGTATATTGACTCTGATGATTGATGTATGTATAAAATGATATAGTTCTTTGTTTAAAGATTATTCATTTATTTATTATATATTGTTCCGCTGCGATATGTGAGATTCTGATATTGTTTCTGTTCTGATGTTGTTCTGTTCTTCTTTCTTCTTCTTCTCTTCTTCTTCTATCTTTTCTTCTATTTCTTTTTCTTAAAAACCCTCACTATTGGAGTTTCCGGCACTCGATTGCTCGACAGTCGATAAAGTGAGTATCGATGTCGAATTTTCGAAAGTCGAAAATTCTCGTATGTGACAGATTGTATGTCTGACATTACAAATTAAGATATAAAGCTGATTTCTTTCAAATACATTTCTGTTGGTGGTGGAGAATTTATTCTCTTAGCTTAACACCCTTCTCTGAGACGTACGAGCTCAGAGGTTATGTAGTTGAAATTTATCAGCAATATACTCCTAATTTGGTAACATGGCATACTGAGTGTTGCTGTGAAATGATCAGTGTTTGATCATTTGTGATATGATCATTTGTTTGATCATTTATCTTTGTGATCATAGGTTGATCATTTGTTGACCCAAGGCATGGCTTTGTGAACAAAGCGTAGCTTTGTGGACGAGACTTCGTCGAGCCTCACACCCCGGAAATGGTCAAAACAGGAAGGATGCGGCAAGGTTCTAGGGAGTAGCGCCCCTTAGTGTATGTCATTCCTTCTGGATAAAGGTGGTATCATGGTATGGAGCCCAGATACTTAACCTCTGTAGATGCTGCGAGTTTATTACTTTGTGGTAGTTGGAAATCGAGGATCCTCGGGAAGATCGGTGACGATCGGGGGATGGCATACGCGTGTCAGTGGTTACCTATTTTTGCAGAGGTAACCCGGCCTTGTGTTGGCAGAGATCCGGTTAGGTTCTCGGGACGTCATTCCAGGGGCGTTCCTTCGTGGCATAGGAAGTTCCTTAGCCTGACCATTTGTTGGAAATCCAAAGAAACAATACGTGACTTGTACGGTTTTAGTTGTAGAACCTATCATTCACTTATGGTGGCGCCCCACTGTTTGGATGGTAGCTATAGTAGGCATAACGTGAAATGCCTATGCTGGCTAAGATTAATATTATACTTTCGAAATGTTTTCTACACTAGTAATAATATCAAAATGATTTGATTTTTGCGTATCAAGCATCTTTGACTATCATAAGGAGAAATCTCCTCCGATTCTGCGTTTGCATTGTGTGTGTGTGCGGGAGGCCTTATGGTAGTCTCATTTTCCAAAAGCATTGCGAAATTGACTTTAAAATTATCCTGCTTTTGTTTTAAAGTTAAAACTGTTTTACGATCTCACACCAGTCACCATGACTGACTCGGAGTTTATTGTTTCCCTTCTAAACTCTGGGTGCCCACCAATTTCCACATGGGCAGTCTAGAGTTAGGTTATTAGGATATTCTGGATATTCTGGAGCTTTGGAAGCAAGCTGGGTGGCGAGACGTAGTATTTGTATCTGATATTATTTATTTCACTGTGTATTCTGTATGAGGACAAGTTGATATAACTGTCCATTGTTTTATTGAGTTGTATATTGACTCTGACAGATGTATTGTATAAAACTGATATAGTTCTTTGTGTAAAAGACTAGTGATTATCTATTATATTTTTGTTCCGCTGCGAATGTGAGATTCTGATATTGTTTCTGTTGTTTTGATGTTCTTCTTCTTTTCTTCTTCTATTTTCTTTTCTTCTACCCTTTTCTTCTTTCTTAAACCCTCAGGGTTCGTATTTCCATGCCTCTCGAGTTAATCAATGGAGATTAGTGTTTATTCAAGGAGTACGGATTTGCGGGTCTTGACAGCTGGTATCAGAGCATATGGTTAAGCGACAACCTTGCTCTGTTGGGTGTTACTCATTAGAGATAGAGTCAGCAGTACTCTAGAATGAGTTTGAGTGTAATAATAGATACGAGTGCGTATTTGTTAGTTAATATAAAAATTATTTTATATTGTGATGATTGATTTATTGAGTGGCATATGAACCTTTGTCGGCACAGTCTGCGCAACTGGATCGAAGGGGTTTCTAAACACTTGAATAGAACAATTCGACACAGTATGTTTTGAATAGGGTAAATGAGATAATTTTGCCCAAAACTATTTTTGTATAGAAAAGAAACGATTTTCTATGAATTACTATAGTATATGGTTGCATGGTTGTTAGGAAGTAATAATATTGAAATATTATCATTATTATATAGAATTGAATGAGAAATTAAAATAACAACCAAAGATGTGGAATAAATTCATATATGAATAAAATTGTGAACGAATAAATAAATTTGCAATTGAAAGTGCAAGAAAATAAAATGGAATTGAATTTGATTTGTGAAGTATTAAACTAAAATTAGTAGTAAAGCTAATTGAATATGGACCAAATGGATAAGGTTTGAAACGAATTAAATTCAATAATTGTAATGAATGGTAAATTGAATTCGAATTTGGAAATCCAGTTTAAATGTAAGTAGGTTTAACCGAAGTGGTAAATTGAAAGATAAAAATTCAATATTTCAGAATTGAAAGTAAACTGAATTCAAATGAGAAATTGAAATGTAAAATTGAATGAAAAAGAATATATAACTTCAACAGTGAAGTAAAAAAAAATGTATAAGTAGTTTATATTGGAAATTTTGTAATAAAATGTGCAAAAATGTAAAATTGAATATTGTAACTAGATGTTATGGCTAGTAGGATATACAGGTGTTATAAAGGAATTGGAATTTTGATTTTCAAAGATAAATTTGAATTGCTCGACAAAAGGTATGTATTTTAAATTTCAATATGAGATCTGATGATTTTCTTGTCTAGCCGCTTGGCTTTTTCTTTTCTTTTTGAAATTTGAGAGTCCGTAGGGACGTTTTGTAGTCGTACCGTGTTAGCCGCGCAAAGGAGACGCTGGCAAAAATTTTCGATAATTTAGAGCGTTAGAAAAATTTTGAGAAAACTTTGAAAGTTTAAATTTGAATTTGAATTTAAATTTGAATAGAGTAGTAAAACAATGTTGTTTGAAAACTTATAATTAAAGTTGGAAAAAGTTAGTTGAATTAATAACGAATCTTTAGTAGGAAGATTTGTTTTGATAAATTGATAAAAACTATTGGACTGTGAAAAATAGTAGACGAGTTAAGGACCTTTTTCCCTATCTTGTAATTTCGGGACGAAATTCTTTTAAGGGGGGAAGTTTGTAACGACCCAGAATTTTGAACAAATTAAATTGAAAATATTTAATTAATTTTAAATATTTGAACGATGATTTAATTTGAATCCCCGATATAACTCTGAATTTGGCGATTAAATTATAAAATTTAATCTATTAAAAGTTGAATAAAAATTTGAATCTTCAATTTTAAGCTGAAGAAAAATATTTCAAAAGCTTTTAAAATTCGTATTGATATTACTGAAGATAATAGAAGCTTCAGAATCGAATTTGGGAGTGAATTGTTCAATTTGAAATTATATTGTTCGTATCGATATTTAAAATGTGGGAGAGGTCGGAGCGTCGAGGCAATCTCGATCTGATAGTCGACGACGTCGGCGTTGATGGGTCGCAGCGACCTGTTGTAAGTTAGAGGGGACGGATTAGTTCATTCGAGGCGGTGCCTACGTCGGTGGTGGAGGCGAAGTCGCATCGAGCTGCAGGCAGCGAGGTATTCGATCTTATCTTTTTCTCGATTTAAACTTGAATATATATATATATATACACAGATTGAAAATATGAATATCTAGTTAAAACAGAAAACTTTTAGTCAGAAAAAAAATATATACAGTCTAATATAAGAAATTTTCTGGTTGGAAAGGGATAAAAATAAAATGAAGTTATATACTGTTAATGTAATCATGTTCAAACCGAAATATTATATAGTTAAGATTTATGAGAACAGGAATTTTAACTGTTTTGAAAAAAAAAATAGAATACAAAAGAAAAAATTTAGTTTTAAACTAAAATTTTAGTTAAACAATTTTATTTAAAAGAAACTGGTTTAGAATAAAATCATCGGTGAATTGAAATTACCGAATGAAAATTGTTATTCGATTTATTTCGAATATTAATAGAATTGTATACCTATTTATACAAGGATAAAAATCAAGAAAATCGGGTCAAGAATGGAAATTGGATTGCAAATAAAAAGCTAAGGTGAGATTTTTCTCACTCAAATTATAAATGAAATTTGATATTGCAGTTATTGATTTGATTGCTATTGGATGTGATATTAGATATAGTAGGATATATCTATATATATAGCAATATATACATATTGGCATATGTATATATTGGATTGATTGATTTCCCGCATTATATAGCGGATGAGACCCTATTGCGCCGTTATTAAGCGGATGATATTTTATAAATCCCATATACCGCGATATTCCACCTCGAAGTGGAATTGGTATTGTGCTAACATCTGTGGATGCAGGGAAACAGGTTGGAGGGATCCAACTGGATTCCTCACCAGTATTTATTTATTTACAGATATTGTGATGTATTCTGTTATCATATGTTGATATATGATGTTTGTTGTCGTGATTGACTAATTGGTGTTGTTGCATCATCGGATTCATCTTTGAAATTAAAAAAATAACGATGTTGGTTTTAAAAGAGATTTTTGAAGTGATCTTTGAAAATATACGTTGTATTTAAATTGTTAAATCGATTTATTTTAAATAAACGTTAAAACTTTAAAGTTATAAAAGTTAAGATTTTTGTGAATTATAACCAAAAGGTGATTTTTGGAATAAATAGTTAAGTTAATTATAAAATGGTTTTAATTGGAAATTTTGAATTATTAAAAACAATGTATGTAAAAGATGTACAAAATTGTTATCTATAACTTTAAATATTGGGATTATAAAACGAGTTTTTATAAGCGTTAAAATGAATTTTTATGAATTTATAAGTGGATAAAATTTATAAATTGTGAACCTATAAATGGAAATGAATTTTTGTAAATAGATGAACTATAAGTAATTAACTTATAAATCGGATTTTTGGCTTTTTAACTGAGATTTTTGGATAAGTGTGGACGGTTCATAGATGAGATTTATAAAGTATATATTTTATAAATCCAAACAATGGAATTTTAAACGTAGTTCGGTTATTGTTAAAAAATAAGATTTTAAATGAAATCTTATAAGGAATAAGATTTAAAATTTGTGAAGCTTTAAAGGAACGAATGTTGTAAATAAATGAAGTATAAGTACTTAACCTCTAATATGGACTTTTGGTATATAAAGTTGAGTTATAAAATGAATTGAATTATAAAGAAAATTTATAAATCAAAGTTGTTATAAAAGAGAAATAGAATTTATAAACGTGTTTATAAATTCAAAATCGATTGAATTTGATAAATTAAATATAGAAGATTATTAAAGAAGATATATTCGCGATTTTGGATAGTTAATTTTTATTGAAATAAAAATGTGTAGAAATGTTTGAAATTGGGTTAAGTGAATTATATTCACGATTTTGGACAGTGAATATATTGTTAAGTAAAATGGATTTATTTTTGAAGAAGTGATATTAAAAAAATGAAGTTAAACATTTTAAAGATGTTTTTAAAATGTGGGAAATATCGAAACCATAGATTTCAACATTTTATTGTTGAAATAGACGTTTTCGAAAAATAAGGAAATGGTGGACTATAACACTGTTGTTATAGTAAATGATTTCCGAAAGGAAATGTTTTTATCTAGTATTGGGATTTATATATCTATCTTAATTTTCGAATCCCTATACTAGTGATTTTGAGTTGTCGTAACGATGTTTTAAGTAACATTCGTTTTGACTCAAATAGATGTTGTTATAATAAATGTTTTCCTTAAAGAATGAATATATACTTAATTTGATTTAAGTATATCGAATATTTTCAAATGTTGAAAATAAATAGATTTGTGAATTTCTTATTATTCAATAAGTATGGAATTGCTTTTCCAAAAATGAAATGAAATGTTTTTGAGAATTTATCTTTTTGAAAAGATAAATTGAAATTGAATATTGAAAACGATTTGAAAATCGTATATCAGTAGATATTCGAAAATATAAATTCACTATGGAATTTATAAAAGAAATGGAAATTCGTTTTAAAAATAAACGTTGATTTATTTTTGAAGTGTGGAAATTATATATCTAGTAAAGATATTTTGAAAATAAATAATTTGGAAAAATCATTTGGAATCTGATGATGTTGCGCATCTTTATTGATAGTTAAATAACCGACTATCAATAATTACCTTGAATAGGTATTTGTTGTGAATTTGATGAATTTGAATGCCACACTTATTTTTGAATAAGCACTCACTATTCGGGTTAGCCGGAAAAGGACCATGCGGTCGTATAACCCATTCCGAATATGTGATACGTCGTAATGAATTGCATTTGATGACCGGTGTTGAAGACCGGATATTTTTGAAAAGGGAAGGATTACCGTCGAGTTACTCTACATCGGCTGATCTCCGATTTAGAGGTTTTATCACCCTTAGTGACGGGAAGTTCGGACGTGATTGAAAATTATCCGGAATTGCAAGGGCTTCGTGAGAAGTGCCTTTGGTTCTGTTCGATCCCGTAACAGACTTGTATGGATTGTATGTCTGACATTACAAATTGAGATATAAAGCTGATTTCTTTCAAATACATTTCTGTTGGTGGCGGAGAATTTATTCTCTTAGCTTAACACCTTTCTCTGAGACGTACGAGCTCAGAGGTTATGTAGTTGAAATTTATCAGCAATATACTCCGAATTTGGGAACGTGGCATACTGAGTGTTGCTGTGAAATGATCAGTGTTTGATCATTTGTGATATGATCATTTGTTTGATCATTTATCTTTGTGATCATAGGTTGATCATTTGTTGACCCAAGGCATGGCTTTGTGAACAAAGCGTAGCTTTGTGGACGAGACTTCGTCGAGCCTCACACCCCGGAAATGGTCAAAACAGGAAGGATGCGGCAAGGTTCTAGGGAGTAGCGCCCCTTAGTGTATGTCATTCCTTCTGGATAAAGGTGGTATCATGGTATGGAGCCCAGATACTTAACCTCTATAGATGCTGCGAATTTATTACTTTGTGGTAGTTGGAAATTGAGGATCCTCGGGAAGATCGGTGACGATCGGGGGATGGCATACGCGTGTCAGTGGTTACCTATTTTTGCAGAGGTAACCCGGGCTTGTGTTGGCTGAGATCCGGTTAGGTTCTCGGGACGTCATTCCAGGGGCGTTCCTTCGTGGCATAGGAAGTTCCTTAGCATGACCATTTGTTGGAAATCTAAAGAAACAATACGTGACTTGTACGGTTTTAGTTGTAGAACCTATCATTCACTTATGGTGGTGCCCCACTGTTTGGATGGTGCTATAGTAGGCATAACGTGAAATGCCTATGCTGGCTAAGATTAATATTATACTTTCGAAATGTTTTCTACACTAGTAATAATATCAAAATGATTTGATTTTTGCGTATCAAGCATCTTTGACTATCATAAGGAGAAATCTCCTCCGATTCTGCGTTTGCATTGTGTGTGTGTGCGGGAGGCCTTATGGTAGTCTCATTTTCCAAAAGCATTGCGAAATTGACTTTAAAATTATCCTGCTTTTGTTTTAAAGTTAAAACTGTTTTACGATCTCACACCAGTCACCATGACTGACTCGGAGTTTATTGTTTCCCTTCTAAACTCTGGGTGCCCACCAATTTCCACACGGGCAGTCTAGAGTTAGGTTATCAGGATATTCTGGAGCTTTGGAAGCAAGCTGGGTGGCGAGACGTAGTATTTGTATCTGATATTATTTATTCCGCTGTGTATTCTGTATGAGGACAAGTTGATATAACTGTCCATTGTTGTATTGAGTTGTATATTGACTCTGACAAATGTATTGTATAAAACTGATATAGTTCTTTGTGTAAAAGACTAGTGATTATCTATTATATTTTTGTTCCGCTGCGAATGTGAGATTCTGATACTGTTTCTGTTGTTCTGATGTTGTTCTTCTTTTCTTCTTCTATTTTCTTTTCTTCTACCCTTTTCTTCTTTCTTAAACCCTCAGGGTTCATATTTCCATGCCTCTTGAGTTAATCAATGGAGATTAGTGTTTATTCAAGGAGTACGGATTTGCAGGTCTTGACACGGCTGTTTTTATTTGTTATTTGGGCTTAAATATAAAAAGAGTTTTGTTTTTGTTATTGTTTTTTATTTTGTAATTTTTCTTTTAAACTTTTGTAAAATTTTAGTCCTGTGACTAGGTTACGAACTACGGTGGTGTAGTTCGAGAATTCGCAGCTCAGTGGCAGAGTTGTGGCAGAGTTTTGAGCGTAGAGTTAGGTTATTCGATAGCAGGTATCGCAAGTTTACGTGTGTAAGCGTCTGACTACTTAATTTCTAGTAGAAACCTTGGGGGCAGCATGTAGGTAGGGTTTTGCCGAAGCTGGGTAAATCTGTGTTGTTCTATTTCTGCTTTTATTATTCTGCTATTATCTACGCTGTAATTATTTTATATATATCCTCATTAATTTTTATTATTATTAGTATCACCCTATTCACCCCTCCCCCCTCTAGTATCAGTGCAATTCGATGAAAGTCAAGAATTGTTTCATCAAGTCAAAGCCAGGTGATAACACTGATTTAATTAACGAGTCGAAGTCAAAAATACGTCAAGTTTGTATCTATATTCACGATGCCGAAGTCATAGGAGAAAAGATCGAAACCAACTCGGAGAAAATAAAATAATATCAGAAATAGAACGAAAAATCAAAAAACCAAACATGCCATGGTGACCAACCAAAGCATAACAGAAAAATATTTGAATTGAACAAGTCAGAATAAATCAACATCGCCCAAGCATAAAGCAATGCAAGGGATAAATTCATGAAGAATTCAAAGTGAATTATACGAACATATATTTAGGGATTTATCCCTATAAATTAAACCTATTACATCATCGGAAAATTCATGAGTTCAAGCCCAAGAAAATCAATAGAGCAATCAGGTCGAGCTTAAGTAAAATTAAAAAAGGGCAAAAATCAATTACCAATTTTTTATCCATTCGAACTCATCACTTGAATCAACCGAGAAAGAAATAAAATGATCGAAGAAGCTTCAAATTGAATTGAGAGTATACCATCAGAGGATTCGAGTTTCTAATCTTCATTCGGCAACATCAATTTTGAGCAAAGCCCTAAAATTACGCAAACCCTAGTTTTCCAGAGCAGAGTGATAAAGAGAACAAGGCGGCCACGATAATAAGAGAAGAAAACATCCAACATTTATCTTTTAATTTATAGGCCGGCTGATTTTATTTTTTATTTGGGCTTAAATATAAAAAGGGTTTTTTTTTATTTTGTAATTTTTATTTTAAACTTTGGTAAAATTATAGTCTTGTAACTAGGTTACGAACTACGGTGGTGTAGTTTGAGAATTCGCAACTCAGTGGCTGAGTTGTGGCAGGGTTTTGAGCATATAGTTAGGTTAGTCGATAGCGGGTGTCGCAAGTTTATGTGTGTAAGCGTCTGACTAAATTTCTAGTAGAAAACTTGGGGGCAGCACGTGGGCAGGGTTTTGCCAAAGCTAGGTAAATCTGTGTTGTTCTATATTTGCTTTTATTATTCTGCTATTATCTGTGCTGCAATTATTTTATATATATCTGCATTAATTTTTATTATTATTAGTATCACCCTATTCACCCCCCCTCTAGGGTGTAATCGATCTTACAAGTGGTGTCAGAGCTAGGAACAAAAACCAATTTTTATTTTAAAATTTTGATTTTTTAAAATGGTTTCTTTTAATAATGCTTTTGCTGAGGGCCAGTCCATAGTTAGGCCACCCATGTTCAATGGTGAATATGCATATTGGAAAAATAGAATGAAATTTTTTTCTGAAAACCATCGATGCTTGGAATATTGTTGAGACGGGATATAGGACACCAACAATAGTGGTAGATAATCAAGAAATTGAAAAACCGATGGATCAATGGACAGACCTTGAAAATAAACTACAGAATGCTAATGCTAAAGTTATGAATTCTATTATCTGTTCATTAGATCAAATTGAATTTAATCGTGTCTCACATTGTCTAACTGGGTAGGAAATTTGGCACACACTTGAAGTGACTCACGAAGGAACTCCCAAGTCAAAGAATCTCGCCTTGCCATGCTTAGTAGCGAATACGAAAACTTCATAATGGGAAAGGATGAAAGTGTCAAAGAAATGTATGGACGACTTTCTAATCTAGGATACAAATCAAAATCACTTGGAAAACCATACACAGTGCTATAAATAGTTCGAAAAATCCTCAGAATTCTTCCACGAAATTTTGAAGCAAAAGTTACTGCCATTCAAGAATCAAAGGATTTAAAACAAATCAAAGTTGAAGAACTCATCAAAAATCTCACAACTTATGAGCTAGAAATCAAATTTAAGGAAGAACGCGAAGGAGGTGATACACAAAAGAAATCAATAGCTCTCAAAGGAACACCAAAAAGTGAAGATGACGACGATGTTGATGGAGCAACCGAACAAGCATTATTAATAAAGAGATTTAAAGGTGGAACCACAAATACAGAAATCCAGCTCTAAATCAACAATTGAAAAGCAGAATAGTCAAAGTACTAGACAACTCAGAAGAACAGGAGATCATTTGTCACAAGTGCAATAAACCTAGTCACATCAAGCCCAATTGTCCTCAGAATCGACTCGGCCAAGTAAAGAAATCGAAAAGGAGAATTTTTGCAGCCACTTGGAATAAAAGTGTTGATGATAATAAAAGCACTAGCAATGAGAGTGAAAAAGCAAATCTATGTCTTCGAGGTGATACACTGATAGCGATGATGACGAGCCAAGCGAGGTATCAAAACTCACTCACTCAGAATTACTTATATATTTTCATGAAGTAAATGGCTGCTTTGAATGACTTAGGGAGAAGTACGCTAAAATCGAATCACAAAGAGATAGTTTGATAGAACTAAATAAACAGCTTGATCAATTGGTTAAAACTATCGAAACAAAAGCCCTAAGTGTGATAAGTGTCCACCATTCAAAGAAGAAATTAAAAAAATCAGAAATCAAAATTAAATCACTTGAAAATGAAATTCTGATTTTGAAAGAAAGTGAAAACACTAGGAGAGAAAATTCTATTAAAAAGTGCACTTTGTTATTGAATGAAAATGAATCTCTCAAACCACAAGTCCAACAATTGTCTACAACTTTAGGAAAATTTTCCAAAGGAGAAAGATCGCTAAATATGTTATTAGGGAAACAAATTGTCGGTACTGTTAGACAAGGACTTGGGTATACTCAATCTAAACGTGTTAGAAGCGAAATTAATAAAGTCAATTCCAAGTGCACGATTTGTAGAAAATTTGGACACAATCACAACAATTGTTGGTATAGACCCAAACACGTGAAAACCATACCAATTTAGGTTCCAAAAGGCACGAATATAAAATCCCTTAAAGTCAAACAAATCTGGGTGCCAAAAGGAACAAATATAAATTGTCTTGGGTCTACTCAAACATATTTTTCAAAATCCTTTGTCACTAGCATCCATGGACCTATAAAAACAAATAGGTCACAAAAATCCTTTCTCGTGTAGGTGTGGTGGCGGGCTAAGGAACAACAACAGTGTTACCTGGACTCTGGCTGTTCCAAGCACACGACGGGCGATAAATCAAAGTTCCTTAGCCTAGTACAAAGGTGGCAGAGTCACAATGGGAAACAACGAAAAATTATTGCAAAGGTAAAATAGGTAACGGTACATTTACCTTGAATGATATATTAAATGTGAAAATCTGCACCATAATCTAATTTAATTTTGCCAGTTATGTGATAAGGAAATAAATGTAGATTATGATTCTGATTTGTGAAAAAATGTTGACCAATCATCTTTTCATTCTTGAACTATTTCATATAGATTTGCTTGGACTAACTATATTGCAAGTTTAGATGATAAGAGATAGTGTCTTGTGTTGATTGATGATTACTCTAGGTACACGTGGATATATATGTTCATCTTACTGCTTCTGGATCTGACACTATGTTCACTAGTTGTTTATGTGCATAGTCTCAATTCAAAATCCAAAAGAATTTCATTTAAAAGCTGTAAAAAGGATTTTAAGGTATTTGTTGCAACTTCACGGTCTGGTCTTTGATATCCATCTGATAACTTTGAGTTAAAGCAGTATTCAAATGCAGATTATGCTGGTAGTCTAGTTGATAGAAAAATTACTAGGGAATGTATTTTATGTAGAGACATTCATTAGTTGCATCACATTTTCAAAGAAAATATCTGCATAATTTTCATTTTAACTGATTTTCAATTGGCAGACATTTTTTTTTCATAAAACCCCTTTCAGAAAATAGTTTTTGTTGACTTCGTTTTAGATTAGACATTTTAGAAATTTGATTTTATATTTATTCTTGGATTTGATCTTAAATGAATACATTAACTAATCTGACTCCCTACTGATTATCAAATAGATAACTAGTGATTGAAAAAGTGATGAGTGTTGATATTAATCATATATTATGGCTTGAGATAGTATATTTAGTAAATTTCTTTAAAAATTTAAACAAGATTTATAATAACTTTGTTGGTAAAAATTCCATGACCATCTCTATTTCTATCATATTACTAACGACCATCACTTATCAAAATCCAATATAGTATGTCAAAATGTGGTATTTTTAAACGGGAAATTATTTGTTTTTATTTTATTTTATTTTGCAATAAAAACATCCAAAGTATTCACTCTCATTTAAAAGTCCTCACGGTTATGCATGGGTGAATTGCTTGGAATATTTGTTTATGTGCTTTCATGCTCATTTAAAAGTCCTCACGGTTATGCATGTATGGAACACATATCAAAATTGGTTATTAATAGACGAGTTGATTCTAATCCCATTTAAAAGTCCTCACGGTTATGCGTGGTTAGAAGATACTTGAAATTCATTTTTTTTAAAATAAAATTGGGAATACTACTAATCTCATTTAAAAGTCCTAACGGTTATGCATGGTTAGTAGATATTCAAATTCCTGATATAAATACACCACAAATAGATACAACTATATGGTTTTATATGCTGACATCACTCCTATCACTCTAAAGTGGAATATGCGCCTAATAGAGTATTTATGATTTTTGTTTGATTTTTGTTTGATTTTTTTTGAAATTTAATATTTATACTTGATTGGGTATTAATGTTGTATTAATGTCTATCGTTTTATCTCTATTTTTCTAACACTATTACTCTTTTGCTGATAACAAAAGAGGGAGAGAAAAGTTAAGATTTTGGCAAATAAAGGTCAAATTTTTTATTTTTTATTTGCATATTCCCATCTAGGTTCATTTGCATATTTTTATTTATTTTCATGCATATATGAAGGGGGAGCTTTGTTGTAGAGAGCGAGCATTCAAATAGGGGGAGAAAGTAGAAAGATCAAATACATTTAATAGAGTCAAAATCTTAATATATGTTTGTTATCATCAAAAGAAGGAGATTGTAGAATACAATAGCCTATGATTTTTGTTTGATGATAATAAACATATATATATATATATATTCATTTAAATGTATTTGATATTGTACTATTTTATTCTTCACATAATCAAATGTATACAATTAGGCTCAAGACATCAATGAACCTAGACCATGTACAAAGTGTCAAGTGCATACCACATATCACAGAGAATGCAACTCAAAGACATATGCATGTTCACAAAATTCAAGTATATGTATAATGGAACTCAAGTGCAAAGCACAATGCCAGGGAACCAAACACATATGCACATGACAACATACCAGTGGAACAAGACCACTGAATCATGCATGTACAAAGAAGCAATAAAATTCAACATGAATAAAAATCAACACATACAACCTGTCAAAGATCAAAATGAAATGCCAGACCACAATGCACCAGATAAGTGAAGCAGCAAGCAATGTGACATATGTATGCACATATGCATATAAGTACATACATATATATCAGGTCAGAGGCATGAACAACCAGAGTGCAGACTCAAAGCAACATGAAGACAAGACCAACGAAGACTACATTCATATGAAACAGGACAGCAGCTCTACACATGTATAAGTTTATATGTAGTGACAAATATATACAGTTTAAATGTTTCAAAACAGTGAAGCAACATATGCAACAGAATGGAATGCAAGGCTACCAAGTCCAGTTATTAACAGCAGCAGTGTTGAACTTGTCAACCAGGGATTATGTTCGAAATATATCAAACAAATCAGTGTGGTTCGATGAAAGTCAAGAATTGTTTCATCAAGTCAAAGCCAGGTGATAACACTGATTTAATTAACGAGTCGAAGTCAAAATTCATCAAGTTTATATCTATATTCACGATGCCGAAGTCATAGGAGAAAAGATCGAAACCAACTCAGAGAAAATCAAACAATATCAGAAATAGAACGAAAAATCAGAAAGCCAAACAAGCCATGGTGACCAAGCAAAGCATAACAGAAAAATATTCGAATTGAACCAGTCAGAATAAATCAACATCATCCAGGCACAAAGCAACGCAATGGATAGATTCATGAAGAATTTAAAGTGAATTATATGACCGTATATTTAGGGATTTATCCCTATAAATTAAACCCATTACATCATCGGCAAGTTTATGAGTTCGAGCCTATGAAAATCAATAGAGCAATCAAGTCGAGCTTAAGTAAAATCGTAAAAGGGCAAAAATTAATTACCAATTTTTTATCCATTCGAACTCATTACTTGAAGCAGCCGAGAAAGAAATAAACTGATCGAAGAAGCTTCAAATTGAATGGAGAGTATACCATCAGAGGATTCGAGTTTCTAATCTCCATTCGGCAACTTCAATTTTGAGCAAAGCCCCAAAATTACGCAAGCCCTAGTTTTCTAGAGCAGAGTGATAAAGAGAACAAGGCGGCCACGATAATAAGAGAAGAAAACATCCAACATTTATCTTTTAATTAATGGGCTGGCTGTTTTTATTTGTTATTTGGGCTTAAATATAAAAAGGGTTTTATTTTTGTTATTGTTTTTTATTTTATAATTTTTCTTTTCAACTTTTGTAAAATTCTAGTCGTGTGACTAGGTTATGAACTACGGTGATGTAGTTCGAGAATTCGCAACTTAGTGGCTGAGTTGTGGCAGAGTTTTGAGCATAGAGTTATGTTATTCGATAGCGGGTGTCGCAAGTTTACGTGTGTAAGCGTCTGACTACTTAATTTCTAGTAGAAACCTTGGGGGCAGCATGTAGGTAGGGTTTTGCCAAGCTGGGTAAATCTGTGTTGTTCTATTTCTGCTTTTATTATTCTTCTATTATCTGTGCTGCAATAATTTTATATATTTCCGCATTAATTTTTATTATTATTAGTATCACCCTATTCACCCCCCCTAGGGTGTAATCGATCCTACACAAATATATCTCAATATCAATTAAATCATCAATACGTATAAAATAGGATACACTGCCTATCAAATACTGAGAATCCACTATACACGGGATATGTATCACAGGTATAATCTCATCTCCCCATATAATATTTATTTGTAAATATCATAACGGGAAATGACTGTACGACAGACATGAAACTCCAAGTACAGTCATATATATATATATATAATAATATGTGGCACCTGGCCTACGTCAATGTTACAGTGAGGTATATCAATTGTATATGCCAATCCACTACTCCGTTAGTGCCAGAAGGGAGATTGATAGCACTAAGCAAACTCCAGAGACATTAAGTTTCTACAGTCTTTAGTTAACTCTTGTTCATCGTGACACGTATCCACTGGTGTGCTCGTCAACGCAAGGACTTTAAGTCATGACACAACAAATGCCCCTTTAGATAACAAACATCTGGCCTAGTGACATAAGGGGCTAATGCGCCCATAAGGGTAGCACAAAGCGGAAGCACTATGTTATATATAAGGTGTCACGGATCTGGGGTGCGACCCCACGATCAGGCCGCCAAGGTGGATACTGGTCATCTGTTCTTCTACAACAAACATAAATACGAGTATATCTTAAGTGGCATATAGAACCAATACATATAGATCCGAAGTCTCACTAACTATAGGCACGGAGCAATATATCACTACATAGCACCTCACACTATCCATGATATTCCCGTCATGCGAGTGTCATCTACTTACAATGAGTAACCGAATGAATGTCAAACAGCATCTTCTACAAATGCGTAATACTTAAACATTTATACACTGCTCATAAATTACACTCAAACTATCTAGTATTTTGTATAACGAGTCTAAAGAATAACCATAGAAATATTACTGAATGCCACATCCTAAATGGTATTATACCTCCATTTATTAAATTTCTCGTCACACATAATTAATCATCATAAAATCACACAAAAGGATGTCATTGCCATATCATATCCAAATCATCAATCAAATCAATATCAACGGCAAACCACTTATATAATTGTTATTCAGTAAACAAGAAGGAAATATCAAAATGGTAACTATAAATTAAAAAAATAATACTTAATAATAAATCATTCATGGCATATTGTAATGACCTGGGATTCGACCACATTTTATATGGATATTTAATCAAGCTTAAAAATAGAATAAAAAATATATATATATCCTTTGAAAACACGATCGAAAATTGAAAATTTACAATATTTATTTGAATACAATATTATTTGGATATCATCGGTTGTTTTTCTTTTGAGAAAATTTCTTACCATAGACATAACAACCCCAAAATTTCATATATAAATAAGAAACTGATTCCACGAGCGATTCGACAAATTATATGTCTGATATATTTCGAATATTTTTGGGTTGTTTAAATTGTTGGAAATTTTGTGTATAAGCTTCAAATACTCTATGTTTATTCATTATATATAGAAATAGAAAATAAATAAAAATAAATATATATATATATATACATAATAATAAATATCTTCTAAAATCTTGTGATAAGAACACACAAATCATTTAAGCTATGTTAAGTCAAAGGCAATTTAGGGAGGGCTATGTTCAGTCATAGGCCTCAGTACATAGAAAGGGGTTTACAGACCAAAATTGATGAGCAGGGATATTTTTTTGATAGGTAAAATCAAATTTGGTCTATAAATAGAACTATCCTCCAATCTCTGATCATCTTTCCTATTCATTTTCACTTTTCAATTCCTTTACCAACAGCAAGAAGCCTTCTGGAAACCTACAGTGAGTACTCTGTCTTCATTTCTTCTTTTTTGGAAAATCATATTTCAATAAGTTGTATGATTCATGTATAATCGAAATTTTAAAATGATGGTACATATTGTTAGGATATCTTATATTGTGAAAAGCATGTGTATAACAGGAGATAGCTTATATTATTCCAAGTAAACACTTACAGTAGTTAGAATTCACTTTCTCCCTCTTTCAAAAATTCATATCTCCCTAAATATTTAAAATTAGCCTCGATCGTCTAAATAAAAGTTGTTCGTATTCCCCTGTAGTATTTTTAGAAACTTATAGCGTCGAATTTCGTTGTGTATCGATGGAGAAATCTCAGAAAAACTGAAAGTGGAAAAAATATCGTCAAAACTTTGAAAAATGTTCTCTCAAACCAATACGAATCATTCAATGCCGTCTACGCCAATAGGTTCGTATCGAAGAGAAGAATTTTTCATGTAAATTCGGCAACAATCCATGATGACGATTTGAAACCTTCAAAACTAGGGTTAAAATTAGTTTTTGATTCAGTCAGCGATGCTCAAACCGAAGGATGGACGTGTGATCAGGGAGGAGAGAGGCACCGTGGTAGTTTTTTGTTAACTTCGACGACAAATATTTTCACGCGCCTATAGCATAGCCGTGCGAACGAAATCGCGATCGAGTGGCGATGGGGTGGGAAGGCGTGATCAGAGAAACTCGATGGTGGAGCGAGAGGTGGATTTTGTGGAAGAACGGCACGATGCACGTGCACGAGATGCACAGCTATGGCCATGTACTGGAGCGAAAATAAAGAGGAAGAAGAAGAGAGGGGGAAGGAAGGTGCGGTCGGGTTTTTTTCTTGGGTTCGGCCCAGTTTACAAATAAAAAAAAGAGATTTAAGTTAAATTTAAAATGAAAAATTAAAATATTAACCGTTTTAAATCCGATTGATGTGCGGATTTTGCGTTGTGATCGTATTGACGAATACTACGCCTTCATGTAGATTATTGGTTGAATTGAACCATTAGAATTTTATGACATGTTAAAACAGGCTGATTTTAAATTACGTTATTTATAAAAATACTGCCATTTAAATTATATACCTTAATCGGAGATGTTTATTCGGCCAAATATAACACTGTTAAGTTAATTTGAGTTATATAGATTATTATGGACATCTATGGAGCAGAACGGAACCCCATTCTGCACTTGCTAAGTAAATTGTCGATTTGTGTACTAATTAACATAAGGATAAATCTGTATGGGTTGAATGGTAAATTAACTATGGATTGTTAATTATCTAGTGTTAAAAGCTTGGTGGTTGGACCATATTGAATATGGCACCCGATATATGAACTCGTGTGATATGAAAGAGATGGTAACTTGCTTAAAAACCTTTGCAATCGCTAAGCTCGAACTTGATCAATGTGAATTTATTAATTTCATAGTTGAAATTGGTTTAAGGTTTATTATGTTATTTAAAATATTTCAATTTGATTTTTATTTTCTTTAAATTATTTAAGTTAAGTTTTGATATTTTAACGTTAATTATTTTAAGCTATTAAATAATTATATTAGATATTTAAGTTGGGTTAATTAATTTTATTATTAACGTTGTTTAACTTAATTTATTTAATTATTAATATAAGACTTTTAAAAATTATAAATCACTCTATTAAAAATTTATTATTCAATAAACTCCTTTAATATATGGATTAAGGTTGATAATTTACAAATCAAAGTGACTTATGTAAATTACTTAACTAACGAAGGTAAATTAATTTGTGTTAATAAATGAAGTAATTTACAAATGAAGTTAAAGTTAACAAATGAAGTTAAGTTAGTTAACCGTTTAATTAGCAGTGCTTTAAATTAATTAATTAATTTATTATTAATAACTAAGAAATATTAATTAATTATTTATTGTATTCATGGTTAACTGATATTTAATTAAGGGGGTTTAAAAATAGTTAATCATTATAATTAATGATGTTCAAGTCAATCACTGATTTAATTAGGTTAAGTTGATGAATGACTTGTCAATAACGTTTTTAGATAATATTATTTTAAAATTAAAGAAATAATTTGTAAAGGGTGTTTTATATAAAAAGAACGGGGGTTTTACATTAAATTATAGAAGTTTGACGGATTTATAAAAGGGAAATTATAAATAGGATTTATAAAATAAGATTTAAAATGGTTTTATGGATTTATAAAGGCTTTACAAATGATTTCGGAAATGTACAAAAAGAATGTATGAGAAATTGAAAGGTATAAAGGAATTCTGTAAGTAGTCCAGAAGATCGATGAAATAAGTTATAAATGTTTTTAGAGAATTATAAGGAAGTTTTATAACCGACTTTTTGAATCGAATAAAATGAAATCTTTCTCAGTTTGTATGTTTAATTATACCTTTAAGATAAATATATGGATATTTTCTAAGTGTTAAAGATATAGGGATTGGTAAATATATTCTTGTAAAAGTATTCTTATACAAGTAATTTACAAATGGTTTTATTTATAAAAGATTTACAAAAGGAGGCTAGAAATTGCTTATAAGATGAACCAATGTTGGTTTTCCCTATGAAGTAAATTCTTGATTGTTTGTTTGTTATTCGATAGTTAAATAACCGACTATCGAAATTGGACCCAAACGTAACTTTAGAAATATCTAGAGGAAACACATGAGTTATATCGTATAGTGACCGTCGAATGTGCTATAATGTACGTATAAACACGTTTCGTTATTCTAGGACGAATGATAAGGAAATCCATCCACAAACGGTTAAGAGGTGAACTCCGATCTTGTCATTTGTTTATTTATTTCCTAAAGAACCGGGGTTGAGTTTACCGAAAATATCGAAAGTTGTTTCGAATAGACCGGGATCGGATATGTTATCCGAAAACCACTTCGATCCAACTCAAGCGTTGTGAACTGAAGAGATCATGGAGAGTATGGAATCAAAGATAGAGAGGTGAAGTGCAAGGGCTAATCACTACTAATCCTGAGGGTGATTCCAAAATGGATGTAGTAGGAATAGTGCTTTCGGTTTCGTTCAGATCTGAACGGACTTGTATGGATGAATGCTATCAACACAATGTCAATGGAGGACAGTGAGCATTCTAAGTGTAAATGTTCTTGAAAGGTAAAACGTAGCCTCAAGCCTTATCAACCAGGAATGACTAAAATAGGGGATATGCAGCAGGGTTATGTGGGTCGCACCCATTAGGGTATATTATCACCCTTCTAGATATATATATATACAATCATTAATGAATTCGTGTACGTTGGTGCGTTCGGTTAAAGGTTGCAAAGCAACCATGGTGATGATATATTCGGTACTATCTAGCAAGGGATAGGCCGGTTTTGTGTTTGCAGGGGTCGTTAGGTACGATCTCGATACATTTTCTAGAGGTGTATTATGACGGGCGGTACCCCAGTAGCCTAGTCATTAGTTGGAATGCATTCTCCAATACGAGCTTTACGGTTTTAATTGTATACCAAATATGTTGGAACATGAGATGCAAGCATTCCAGCTATTTTAATATTTTACTTTGACCTTTAGACATTATGATAATATCATTGGATTTGATATAAAATGTTTTGGTTATCGTAAGGTAAAACCCATCTATTTTTATGTGTTGTGTGGTCTTATGAGATACCCTTCTTCTGAAAAGTTTCGAACGTAGAATCAGTTTGGTTGTTACCTGTTATAGAGTTTTACTCACGCTAGTTTGCTAGACTGACCCGGGTGTTATTACATATAATGCTCGGGTTAGACTGAGCATGTTTTTCCCAAGTTTAGCTGAATACTTTGAAATTGGGAAGGAGCTGGATGATTAGGACATATTCACGCATATTTTCCCGCTGTAATATAGATTCAGTATGTTTGTCAATAACAAGGACGGGTTTCTATAACCGTCCAAATTTAGGACAAGTCTAATGTACTCTGATGTTGTACATATGAATAAAGTTGTTCCTTTTTGTAAAGATCATTGTTGTATTATATATATTATTCGCTATGTTGTGAGATTCTGTGTTGTTATTTTTCTTCTACCTTCTACCTTCTTCTTTCACCCTAACAAATCGGTATTTCCGACACTTGAATTTTCGTCATGAGATATAGTGAACGTATTAGTGTCGATTTTCGAGGGTCGAAAATCCGGGCCGTTACATTTGGTATCAGAGCTGAAGGTTAAGCAAAACCTTGGCACTGGTGGGATTAACTCAACTAGGAAAAGTTAGTGAAGTCCTACATCGAGTTGAGAGCATTATATATATGAGTGCATATTTGTTAATGATATATAAATGTTTTATATTATTTTGATTGATTTGTTAACTAGTTTATGGGCTCTGGTCGGTGCGCCTGATCAACGTTATCGATAAGAGTCCCTAAAGACTTAAACAAAGCAACTCAACATAGTATTGTTATAAATTTGGTAAATGAAATAATTTTACCAAGGATTTTATTTTAGTAAGAAATTTTTAAGGATATCTTTCCTAGGGATTCTTCTATTTGAATAACCAAGTGATTAGAGATCTTCTATGAAGTAATTGCTATAGATTTGAGCAGTCAATAATTTTTGAATGTCAGGTAATATAGTAAGAAAGGGAAAACAAACCTCTAGGACTTTATTTTAGGATACCTTAGCTTAAGAGGTACTTAGAAAAAGGAAAATTGAAAAAGAGAACCAACTAAGAAATAGGAAGTCTAGTAACGTTATCTATAAGTCCCACCCTAAACATTTCCATTTTCTTAAGATTAAGAAATACACATCCCTTATATACATATATAAATAAAAGAGGGGATATTAGATTGGTAGCGGGAATAATCAATAGTAAACCACATTAATATACATATAGGCACCCTTTTCTTTAATTAATGCAGTAATAGGCATTGTTCCACCTTAGTTTATATTTTCCTAGCAAAATAGATAAACTAAGAATTTAATAGCGAAATTAGATAAAAGAAAATTTTTGAGAACATTTAAGACCCGAATACCCTGTAGGTTAAATTTCACACTTAACTAAGGTATGTTGAAATAAATAGCTTAGAATTAATTTTAAAAGGGTCATTTATATAAGGTGTTTCCTACAATTAGGATACAACTAAATGAACCAATAAAGTAGGGCCTATACTGACTTGGATATGAAAGACATTGTAATCAATAGGATACACCGACATTATATATTAAGGAATTGAACTATCATTTAGGATATATGAACTCTTTTTAAGTTTAAGTACCTTATCCTCATATTTATTTGTTTGATTAGATGGCACCTATTATCCGTGTGACTGCAAAGAAGAGACTCGACTCTTCAGAGGATATGCTTAAGAAGGGAAAGACCAGAAGTGATTAACCCTCCGATGTTTGAAGAGCCAATGGTAGATAGTGAGTAGAAGGACGAAGGGGAACCCATGGAAGATGAGGGAATGGCAGGTGGCTCGGAGGAAGAGTCAGAGGAAGAATAGGGCGGGGTAGGTGAGGTTGATCAAGGAGAAGACCATGATTTTGAGGAGGATAGTGGATACCTGAGAGGAGAGGAAGACCCCGAAGAGGAGGAAGAGGGGGAGGAACCAGACGAATCGGAAGAGGAGGAAGAGGAGGAGGAACCAGAGGAGGAGGAAGACTTAGAAGAGGAATAAGAGAAGGAAGAGGAGGACCCAATCGAAGAAAGAGTAGGCATTATGGAGGAAGAAGGAGTGATAGGAGTGGAGCCCGACTGGAATGAGGTTGAAAGCACTCTCAATCAACTCGAAGAGGCGATGGGCCATCATTGGACAGACGAGGAGCTATTTGAGTATGGATATGAATCTCTGATGCTTTTTCCCCCAAATCCAGATCTGGAGATTATTTGGATATCTGATGATGATAAGGATGATGATGTTATGGAAGTCATTAATGTTTCTAGCAACGACGATTCGGATGGGGAGGGTTTTCTGTAGGATAGGAGGATCAAGGAAGTGGTAGTATTTAATTAAGTATTTTATCTAAGTATGTAGATATTTGTGTTGACGTATTTAACTGGGTAGCTTAAGTATGTGAACTTTATGCTCATGTATGATATGTTAATTAAGTGTTATGTTATATGGATGTAGATGGATGATAGTATTTTGTTAGATCTTGTTATTGTTTTCTTTGATTAGAGTTTTTCTAGTTTGTTTTTGTGTTAAAAGGTAGAATTAATTTCGGGGACGAAATTCTTTTAAGGAGGGAAGAATGTAATGACCCGGGATTCGACCAAATTTTATATGGATATTTAACCAAGCTTTAAAATAGAATTATATATATAAATATATATATATATATATATCCTTTGAAAACTCAATCAAAAATCGGAAATTTACAATATTTATTTAAATGCAATATTATTTGGATATCGTTGGTTGTTTTCTTTTGAGAAAATTTCTTACCACACACATAACAACCACAAAATTTTGTATATAAATAAGAAATGGATTCGACGAGCGATTCGACATATTATATGTCCGATATATTTCGAATATTTTTGGGTTGTTTAAATTGTTGGAAAATTTGTGTATAAGCTTCAAATACTCTATGTATTATTCATTATATATAAAAAATATATATATATATACATAATAATATATATCTTCTAAAATCTTATGATAAGAACACACAAACCATTTAGGCTATGTTAAGTCAAAGGCAATTTAGGGAGGGTTATGTTCAGTCACGGGCCTCGATACATGAAAAGGGATTTACGGACCATAATTGATTAGCGGGGATATTTTGTTGATAGGTAAAATCAAAATTGGTCTATAGATAGAACTATCCTCCATTCTCTGATCATCTTTCCAATTCATTTTCTCTTTTCAATTCCTTTTCCAACAGCAAGAAGCCTTCTGGAAACATACAGTGAGTACTCTGTCTTCATTTCTTCTTTTATGGAAAATCATATTTCAATAAGTTGTATGATTCATGTAAAATCGAAAATATAAAATGATGGTACATGTTGTTAGGATACCTTATATTGTGAAAAGCATGTGTATAATAGGAGATAGCTTATATTATTCCAAACGAACACTTACAGTAGTTAGAGTTCACTTTTTCCCTCTTTCAAAAATTAATATCTCCCTAAATACTTAAATTAGCCTCAACCATCTAAATGAAAGTTGTTCGTATTCCCTTGTAGCATTTTTACAAACTTATGGCACCGAATTTCGTTATGTATCGATGGAGAAATCTCAGAAAAACTGAAAGTGAAAAAAATATCGTCAAAACTTTGAAAAATGTTTTCTCTCAAGCCAATACGAATCGTTCGACGTCGTCTGCGCCAACATGTTCGTATCAAAGAGTAGAATTTTTCATGTAAATTCGGCGACAATCCGTGACGACGATATGAAACCTTCAAAACTAGGGTTAAAATTAGTTTTTGATTCAGTCAGCGATGCTCGAATCGGAGGATGGACGTGTGATCAGGGAGGAGAGAGGCATGCATGGTGATTTTTTTGTTAACTTCGATGAAAAAAATTGTCGCACGACTGTAGCATAGCCGTGCGAATGAAATCACGATCGAGGGCTTCGATTGAGTAGTGACGGGGTGGGAAAGGACAGGCGTGAGTAGAGAAACTCGATGGTGGAGCGAGGGGTGGGTTTTGTGGAAGAATAGCATGGTGCACGTGCACGAGATGCACGGCCATGGCCGTATATAGGAGCAAAAAAAAGAGGAAGAAGAAAAGAAGGGGAAGGAAGGTGCGGTGGGGTTTTTTTCTTGGGCTCGGCCCAGTTTATAAATAAAAAAAATAATTAAGTTAAATTTAAAATGAAAAATTAAAATATCGATAACGAGTCCGTTTTAAATCCGATTGACGTGCGGATTTTTGCGTTGTGATCGTATTGACGAATACTATGCCTTCATGTAGATTATTGGTTGATTTAGACCATTAGAATTTTATGACATGTTAAAACAGGCTAATTTTAAATTACGTTATTTATACAAATAATGCTGTTTAAAATTATATACCTTAATCGAAGATGTTTATTCGACCAAATATAACACTGTTAAATTAATTTGGGTTATATAGATTATTATGGACATCTATGGAGCAGAACGGAACCTCATTATGCACTTCCTAAGTAAATTGTCGATCTGTGTACTAATTAACATAAGGATATATCCGTATGGGTTGAATGGTAAATTAACTATGGATTGTTAATTATCTAGTGTTAAAAGCTTGGTGGTCGGACCATATTGAATATGGCACCGATATATGAACTCGTGTGATATGAAAGAGATGGTAACTTGCTTAAGAACCTTTGTAGTCGCTAAGCCTCGAACTTGATCAATGTGAATTTATTAATTTCATAGTTGAAATTGGTTTAAGATTTACTATGTTATTTAAAACATTTAAATTTGATTTTTATTTTATTTACGTTATTTAAGTTAATTTTTGATATTTTAACGTTAATTATTTTAAGCTATTAAATAATTTTATTAGATATTTAAGTTGGGTTAATTAATTTTATTATTAACGTTGTTTAACTTAGTTTATTTAATTATTAATTTAAGACTTTTAAAATTTATAAATCACTCTATTAAAAATGTCTTATTCAATAAACTCCTTTAATATATGGATTAAGGTTGATAATTTACATAAATCAAAGTGAATTATGTAAATTACTTAATTAACAAAGGTAAGTTAATTTGTGTTAATAGATGAAGTTAAAAGTTACAAATGAATTTAAAGTTAACAAATGAAGTTAAGTTAGTTAACCGTTTAATTAGCAGTGCTTTAAATTAATTAATTATTTTATATTAATAACTTAGAAATACTAATTAATTATTTATGATATTCATGGTTAACTGATTTTTAATTAATGGGGTTTAAAAATAGTTAATCATTATAATTAATGATGTTTAAGTCAATCACCGATTTAATTAGGTTAAGTTGATGAAATGACTTGTCAAAAATGTTTTTAGATAATAATTTTTTAATTTAAAGATATAATTTGTAAAGGGTATTTTATATAAAAAGAACGGGGGTTATACATTAAATAGTAGAAGTTTAATGGATTTATAAAAGGGAAATTATAAATAGGATTTATAAAAGAAGATTTTAAATGGTTTTATGGATTTATAAAGGCTTTACAAATGATTTCGGAAATGTACAAAAAGAATGTATGAGAAATCGAAAGGTACAAAGGAATTTTGTAAATAGTCCAGAAGATCGATGAAATGGGTTATAAATTTTTTAGAGAATTATAAGGAAGTTTTATGATCGAATTTTTGAATCGAATAAAAAGGAAATCTTTCTCAGTTTGTAAGTATAACCATTTAATTCTGCTCGTGTACCCACACCAGAGATCATGCTTACAGGCAGCCACATGAACACACACACTGACATAAGTCCATACGCCCAAAAACACACATCCACAGGTCGACTAGTCGCATCCATAGGTCGATCGGTAGGCAACCATCGCTGTTAATTTCGAATGTCAACAATGGCGATTCCTACACCTATAACATTTGATTCATTTATAGTTTGATGTATTCATAGAATTCAAAAACCAATATATAACAAGATTTAATTGATTGGAATATAGATACGTAAGTGAAAATCACTCACCTAAGTATCGCTTATTCCCCTCGAACTCTCAAACGCAACCATAAAACCCAACAACAAGAAGTCGAAACTTGATTTGCCACTCAGTATAGATGCTCATAATTGTTCAAAGGCACATATTCAAGCATAAGTATTTTTCATAATTTATTTGGGTATTGTAAATTATAAGGGATAAAAGTTTTAATATATTTTCATTTCTAGGAGGAATATGTTTGAGGTAAAATGTTGAGTTTGATTGCGTATTCAGCAAGATTGCGTACGTGAATATTTTAGGGAGAGAGAGAAAATCCTGGAAAAAGACTTGGGCTTGGCCTTTCTTGAAAATATATATAACATAAATTAATTTATATATTTACTCTCTTTTGTTGATAAAACCAATTTCTACCTATTTTAAATAGATACAAATTCAATTTAAAGTCATTTCCTTTCCAAACTAATATTTTATTTTAATTATACCACTTTTATAAAATTCAATTATTATTTTCACAATTTAAATTCTTTTATTAAATAATTTTGAAATCCATTTTCAAATAAATTTCTAAATTTAATTTAATTAATTAAATTGTTATTATTTACTATAATTAATTACTGCTTAAAAATCGGGTTGTTACAGACTTCCTCCCTTAATAAGATTATGTCCTCGCAATTTCCTATAAGGAAAATCTAGAATAAACCAAATATACCAATTTAATTATATTATTTTCAACTTCATTTTAAATACCAAAACATTTATTTAAGGGAAAATTGCTTTATAAAATCTCAAAATCCCTCATTTAAATAAATTTCCATTCACACACACACACACACACATATATATATATATATATATATATATCCAAAATTAGTCTTATTCCAATTCAAACTCAATTCTAATCAAATTCCTCATTAAATAAACTTTAAAATATAGTAACTAAAATCATAATTTTATATATAAATTATCTACTAACACTCCATTTTTTTATTTAATAAAAAGTCTTTCATTGTATTTCTTAATTTCAAACATTTTAAGTCAAAAAATTAAATTCTACTACTATTTTGCAAACTCTTTTTCATAAATTAATTTAAACATTTACACTTTTTGAATCAATATTAGGAAGAAACTTTTAAATTTATTCACAAAATTCAATCCTTGAAGGATAATTCTATATTACTTTTTAAATCATTCCCCAAAATCCATAAAATGATTTTATAAATTTTTTACTGTAATTTAAAGTGTAAGCCTACAAATTATATTATTCCATATTTCAAATACTAAGTCTTCTTATTATATGTACATTCCATATCTTAAAATTCTAAAACATTATAGCATTTACATTTCAAATTATATCAAAAGTTATTAAATATAAATACTTATATTCACAAATTTTCAAATATTATAAAATAAAGTTATGTTGCATCTCTATTTATTATAGTGATTACTAATATCAATTGGCTGCAATATTGACCACATAATCAATACTGCCTTACCAGTGATCACAGTTGTACACTAATATCTAATGGCTACAACTATCACTAATAATACGTACAACTATATAAAATATGCTTTATAAATACAAATTTCAAATATCACTCTTTTCCAAAATACTTTAGTTTCCAAAAAATATTTAAATGCTTCCAAAACGTTGTATCCAAATGTCTCGTTTAAGTGTTTTAAGAATCTCTATCGAATACGTATGCACTCGCATCGACCAAAATCCTTAACACACTCAACGGACATGTTAACACAATTTTACTTCTAACAAGAGCTACACTTTTTATAGTATATATACCATTATAATAAATATAAATTAATAACTGAATTCATTTATCGACTTTAATAAATTCACATAAATTTCAAACTTAGATTCAACTTCAATAATTTCAAATAACCAAACAAACTCAAAAGACTAAAATAAATGCATTCAACGGAAACAAATAAATCGATTTTCCACTACGTAGTCTAATCAAAATCAATTCAAAACTCAACTACAATATCAAACCAAACATCACAATCCAATACAAAACAATCCAAAATCATAAATACAAATGCTACTAGTTGGACTAACTCCTTTCGTCCTTGCTACTCCAACTATTTTATACCTCATACTTAAAAGAAATTAATCATAAATTTAAGTGCATATATTTGTAAAATCACAAATATGTCCCTTGATGATTACCCCAGTAATCATCCTATATATATATATAATAATATACTAAACCTTATTTTAGAAATTACCCAACACTCGCAAGGGTCGGGGACTCTACGTCTCATTTAAGGTCTTGACTCGTGTCTCAAATAAATATTGTATTGTTTTGAACCTGCTCTGATACCAGTTGTCATACATGCCACCTCTATAGCCATACTATCCAAGGGTATTATAGAGTAATACTATCGGATAATATAGAGAATGAGGATATATTGGATACACATGTGAATATTCCATTGGCCTAACACTGGTATGTGTTTAAAATATCAAATAAATAACTCATCTATACGTACATAGTATCGGTACAAAGAAATAAACCTGTGTGCCTCCAGGACATAACAATACATACTATACAGAATATAATAGAGAAAATAGAGTCAATCATAGTGATAACTTATAATATAATATATAATATATGGTTCTGTTTAGATACAAATATCTCAAATGTCAACTATCATAATAAAATAATACAAAGGATCAATATACAACTTAGTAACATGTATATATTGTAAGTCAATATCATACTAACATCAAATAATAATCCTAATATAAAACTCCTCTAAACCCACTGAAACGAATGTTGGTCATGTCGTTTGTGTACCTGAAATGTCTCGGACTGATCCGAGTATTAAAATAACATACAGTCAGATTATGTCTAATCAAGGATATATAATAAAGGTAAAACAATATAAAACTTTAACTAAATAATCAAACCATCAGACAACATGTCAAAGAATACATATAAACATAATAATTTATGTCTAGAATATATGTATAATGCCATAAATAATTATTAAAGCATCACATCATCTAAATATCTTAAATTCATATAAGACAACCAGAACTCATATCAAAAGATGTCATCACCCATATAGAAGCACATCAAATCAAGAATCACTAAATCAACACAAATGAGTGAATCATACATATCTAGAAATAATCATCAAATCCAAAAATATCAATATATGAGATATCACCAAGTATAATCAGGCTAGCACGTAACATTGCTCAAATATCTCTTAATCTCAATAAAATTGTCAATACATATAAAATAGGATAGGGTACCTATCAATTATTGAGAATCCATTATACATAGTATATGTATCATAGGTATAATCACATCTCCTTATATAAAATCTATCTACAAATATCGTGATGGGAAATTAATGTACGACAAATACAAAGTCCCAAGTAGAGTCATATTATTATAATAATAATAATAATAATAATAATATGTGGCACTTAGCCCACATCAATGTTACAATGAGGTGTATCAATTGTATATGTCGATCCACTACTCCATTAGTACCAGTACTAGAAGGAAGACTGATAGCACTACATAAGCTCTAGAGATACTAATTCTCTATAGTCTTTAATTAACTCTTAGGCATCGTGACACGTATCCACCGGTGTGCTCGTCAACACGAGGACTTTAAGTCACGACACTACAAATGCCCCTATAGGTAACAAACTGCTAACCTAGTGACAAAAGTGGCTAATGCGTGCATAAGGGTAGCACTAAGCTATATATATAAGGTGTCACAATTCTGGGGTGCGACCCCACGATCAGGTCGCCAAGGTGGATGCTGGTCATCTGGTCCTCTCCAACAAACATAAATAGGAGTACATTGTAATAGTGGCTTATAGAACCTGTAACGACCCGTATTTTTACGGATCGAAAAGTTCGTAAAAATCTGGAATTCTTAGCGTTGTTAAGTCGTTTCAGATTTTGGGCAGAATTTTGTTCAAGTCCTAAGTCGTGACCGACTTAGGGGAGATAATGACCTAAGGGGTAGGTCGGCGACGACCTAAGGAAGCTGGGGTAGCAGTGGAGTGGCTTAAGAGTTAGGTCGTATGAAGCTTAGGTCGTGTAGGAAGTTATGTCGTAGGCGACCTAGGGATTGGAATAGGTCGTGTGGAAGTTAGGACGTGTGGGGTGGCTTAGGTCGAGTGACCGACTTAAGGTAGTGACCGACCTAAGAGGTAGACGACCTAAGAAGTTGACCGACTTATAGATTAGACGACTTAAGCATTTGACGACTTAAAGAAGGGAAGACTTAAGTCGGTGACGACCTAGTGATGAGCGACCTAGTGGTTAGCGAGTTAGAGTAGTTAGGTCGTAGATGACATAAGGAGTTAAGTCGTAAGTCTGTGTTGAGTTAGGACGATAGGTCGGAGCTGTTGATAGGTTGCGTCTTAGTTGAGTTGTAGGTCGTGAGAAGGCGCGCATATGCTATGTGTTAAGTCGTGAGCGACTTAGGAGTTAGCTGCTAAGTCGTAAGTCGTAGACAGGTGGGTTTATAGGTCGGCAAAGCTGTTAGGTCGTGGTATTTTTCTAAGTCGTAGGTCGTGGCTCTATAGGTCGTGTACGACCTAATTCCGAGTGACGACTTAGGGAGAATTTCAGCTATAAATACTCGTCAATTTCTCACTTTTTGGGATCCGGTTTTCGAAGCGACGAAGTGCTGCCATTTTGAGAGCTCGACTTCTACACTTCTTCACTTCTTTTCTCCACTCTAATCTAGTGATTCCATCCATCCAAGTTGAAGATCAAATCGAAGATCGAAGAGCTTAGATTGAAGATCTACATTCTTCGAAGAGAGATTTCATCATTTGAAGCGGATTCGTGATAGATCGAGTTAGATCCTTCGCTGTCCAGATCTGAAGTGTGTTGCTTTTGGGTTGTTTAGGTGATTTGGTGAGTGGTGATTATCTCTCACACGGATCCAAAGGAGTATATCGGATCGTTGGCTTGATTTGGTGTTAAAGTAGTGATTTCCATGCATTTTTGTAAACCTAAGTGTAGATCCATGTAGATCCATTGTTCATGATGATTTGACAACCATTTTTCTACATGATTAACCTATGCAAGTTCATTCATCAAGTTGTAGAGATATTTCTCATGTTTTCATGCTTGTTAGACTTTCGACACTTTATTTACAAAATTGCCATTATTGTTAATATTGTCCATTAGATCATATTTGAATGCTTGTTTTACTTGGATTAATGTTTGACTTGATTGATTGCTATGAAATAGATGATTGATGATTTGATTTAGACAAGATGGTCGAAGATGATTCAAAAGCTAAGAGAAAGGCTCTTGAATTGGAAAAGCTGCACGTGGCATATGTAGCGGATGATGAAGCTCATATGGATAGATTTGATGATGATGTTGAGATGAGACTTTGCTATGATGATGATGAGGCGAAGTATGATATGAGATAGCCTTGGTCTAATCTAGACGGGATCATTCCAAGCATGTTGATAACTCGGTGAAATGGTTCGAGTTGAGGATAATGGTTTGCTTGAGAGGCGCTTGAGCTAGTATGGAAATAGTCGTCGAGGAGGATGACTAGGAGGCTGAGATCTCATCGTTGTTGAAGGTTCTAGCATGCTCAAAGCAAGAGTACGTTGGGCAGATTCGATAGTCCTTGAAGGCTAATGATTGATAGTCAAGTACTCTGGGCAGATTCGATAGTCCTAGGCACGGGTCACGATGACGTGCGGAGTTATGTCTAGAACCGGGGTTTCCATTAGCCCTTGACGGACGGCTGAAAGAATGTGTCGGTCATTCAAATTAACGATGGTATCAAGGCAATGATAACAGTGATAACCAGAGTCATGGATGTTTGGTTGTATCGTCATTCGGTCTCAAGAGCGGTATTTTCTGGGTGCTTATCTGATCTTGGTTTAGGCCTTGGGGGTTTGTGCTTGGAAAACATCGCCCTTGACTCGAGTGATAATTGCTTTACTTTAAATTGTATGCTTTGCTATGTTTGCTTCTGCTTAGTGTGTGTCTGGGGGCTATCATTGTAGAAAGAGGTGGAGTGGGAGGGTTGTATTCCTTTTCCTTTATGCTCTCTTGGTATGTTGTTAGTTAATTTACCGCTCACTAAGACTGTTGTCTGACTCAAGGCTTTATGTTTTAACTCTTATTGCCTTGGGCTGTTCGTCCATTTTAGGACGGGCAGACTAGGTAGCAGGTGACAGGTGCTGTTCTAGCTTTCCACGGTGTTGATGATGAAGACGAGCTGGAGTATTGCATATTGTTTTCTTACTATATGTACTGGATGTTTCGCTGCTTGTATATTCTCTGAGTGATATGTAGTGAGGCTTGATGTATTGACTATTCAGATGTTTGTATCCAACTATTATGAAGTTTTATTGATGAGATTCTATTCTGTGAAGCTTCACTATATATATATTCTATTGTATTTTGTCCATGCGCTGTGAGTAATACGATAGATTCTGTTGTTTTTAATTTACCCTGGCAATCGTCCATGGCTGCCTGGCACACTTTACAGCGCACTATCTCTAGATTCGATGCAGGGGTCATGGGCGGTCGTCACATTTGGTATCAGAGCATTGGTTAATCGATTTTACCCAACGCTCGCTGACGTAACTACGTATGAGAGACGTAATTGTATTTTGATGGATGATTACTATATATAATATAGTAGCTTAGTAGAGTTTGAGTCCTTTATGCAGTTGTTTCTCTAGATGTGCTAGTCATTCCTTCTTATAGATATTAAGGATGAGTCGAAGAGGGAGACCAGCTGCTAGGGAAGGCTGTGCTACTTAAGGGGCTGCTGATTATTCTGCTATGTTCGAAGCTATGATGACTTCGATCATGAGAAGGATGCCAGCTCTGGGGCCATCGGTGGATGTTGGAGTTCAAGTTCAAACTCCAAAACCGGTGGATTTCGCTAAGTTGTGTAAGGACTACACTGCTCTTGGAGGAAAGGTTTTCTTGGGAACAGAATCAACTATTGAAGTCCAGAGGTGGATAGATGCTTGTAGAAGGATCTTTGGTGATTTGGGAATCGATGATGCAACTAAGAAGAAGCTTGCATCAAGACAGCTTCAGGGAAGAGCTTCTTATTGGTGGAACTCTATCACCATTGATACTACGGAGGAAGAGATTACTTGGGAGCAATTCCAAGTCAGATTTGAAGCTAAGTTCATTTCTACAGCTCAGAAGTCTGTTCTGTTCAAGAAGTTTGTGGAGCTCAAGCAAAATGGAAGACCAGTTCTTGAGTATGTTTCTGAGTTTGAAGCTTTGTCCAAGTATGCCCGGTCATATATTGAATCTGCATATCAGAAGAATGAGAAGTTTGTGACAGGCTTGGAAAGTTATCTTGGGAAGCAGTTGGTGGATCATTTGGATGATTCATTTGAGAAGCTTGTGGAGAAAGCTCTCAGGCATGAGAGTCTGTTTCCTAAGGAAGGATCTGTTGTTGCTGTGACCAGGGGAGAGTCTAAACCACAGCAGGGTGGAAACAAGAAGAGGAAGCAGCAGCAGCAGAAGGGTAAGGATGGCCAGAAAAAGTCGAAGGGCGAAGTGACTTGCTACAATTGTCAGCAGAAGGGCCATTTCTCTAAGGATTGTAAGAATCCTAAGGTACCGATGAAGTATCACAACTGTGACAAGCCAGGACATATCAGGAAGAATTGTCCAGAACCATGAAAGGACAAGCAGATTGTGCAAGCTTATGCTTTAGGAGTTGTTCCATCGTCTTCGAAAGCTCCTACCACTGAAGAGAAAGGAAAGAGTGTGGTGGTTCAAGGTACTCTTTTCCTATGTGGTGTTCCAGTTAGAGTTCTGTTTGATACTGGGGCGTCGCATTCGTTTGTTTGTAGCGAACGTGTAGGCCGGTTGGGTTTAGAACCGGATATTGTTGATAGGCCATTGGTTGTGACTAATCCAGTTGGGGGTTCATCTTGTTTGTGTATGTTATGCCGTGGTCTGATTGTATCGAGTCATGATTGCTCTTTTGTTTGTGATTTCTTTGTTCTGAACTTTGCGGGGTTCGGAATTATTTTGGGTATGGACTGGCTTAGGAAGTATGCGGCAAAGGTTGATTGTGAGAGATTGGAGGTGACAGTCGAGAATGTGGAGGGGCGAAGGATTGTGATACGATGTAAGCATGAAGAAGGCGTCTTCATGAGCTTCATGTATTCGCTGGTTGTTCCACGGGATGGACTGTCATCGTTGCCAATCGTTAATGGATTTGAGGATGTCTTTGACGAGGTCAAAGGGTTACCGCCGCATAGAGAGATCGAGTTTCATATAGATCTAGTTGAGGGAGCTAGACCTATTGTGATGCCTCTTAGGCGGATGGCGCCTAGGGAACAGCAAGAGTTGAGGGTGCAAGTTGATGATCTTTTACAGAAAGGATTCATTCAGCGCAGTGTGTCCGAATGGGGTGCACCAGTTGTGTTTGTTACCAAAGCGGATGGATCGCTGAGGTTGTGTGTGGATTATCGTAAGCTGAATAAGGTGACTAAGAAGAACAAGTATCCATTGCCGAGAATAGATGACTTGTTTGATCAGCTTCACGAAGCTAAGGTGTTTTCTCAGATGGATTTGGCAACGGGATTTCACCAGTTAAGAGTTGCTAAGGATAGTGTGCCGAAGACTGCTTTCAGGACACCATCAGGTTTCTTTGAGTGGCTGGTAATGCCGTTTGGATTGACTAATGCGCCAGCATATTTCGTGGATCTTATGAATAGAGTGTTCAGAGATCAGCTGAACAAGTTTGTACTTGTATTCGTGGATGATATTCTGATTTATTCCAGAACTGAAGAAGAGCACAAGACGCACTTGCGTATTGTTTTGGAAATCTTGCGGAAACATCAGCTGAAGGCTAAGTTTTCGAAGTGTCACTTCTGGAAGAGTGAAGTGAGGTTCTTAGGCCATGTTATCTCTGGAAATGGAATAGCGGTTGATCCTGCTAAGGTGGCAGCAATCCAGGATTGGGTTAGACCTAAGAATGCATCTGATGTGAGAAGTTTTCTTGGATTAGCAGGATATTATCGACGGTTTATCAAAGACTTCTCCAAGGTAGCTGCACCGTTGACAGGATTGACGAAAAAGAACCAAGTGTTCAGATGGGAAGATAAGTGTGAGCAAGCTTTCAGAATCCTGAAAGAGCGATTGACAAGTGCTCCTGTTTTGACTATTCCAAGTGGCAATGATGAGATGGTGGTTTACACCGATGCATGTGGTACTGGACTTGGAGCAGTGCTAATGTAGAGGGATAAAGTTGTTGCGTATGCAAGTTAACAACTGAAGCCGCATGAAAGGAATTACCCGACTCATGATTTGGAGTTAGCGGCGATTGTTTTTGCTCTGAAGATGTGGAGACATTATCTATTGGGAGTTCGATTCGAGTTGTTTACAGATCATAAGTCGTTGAAGTATCTTTTCTCCCAAAAGGATTTGAATCTTCGGCAGCAACGTTGGCTAGAGTTTTTGGCATCATATGATTTTGGTATAGCTTATACTCCGGGAAAAGGTAACGCAGTGGCAGATGCGTTAAGTCGAAGACATGCAGGATTGGGAGCCATGTTTTCAGAATGGAAGAATCTCGAGTATTTAGCTGGTTTTGACTTCAGGCCTAGATGTGAATTGGAACCTGAGATGTTGGCAAACTTATCGATAAGACCGACTCTTATGGAGAGAATCGGCGAGGGTCAAAAGCGAGATGATAAGATTGTCAGGATTATCCGTGATTTGGAATCTGGATTGGAACCAGAAAAGGATAAAGGATTCGAGGTCGACCGAGAAGGTTGGCTTCGAAAGCAAGGACGACTAGTTGTTCCCGATATAGATGAATTGAGAAGTGAAGTTCTGAAGGAAAGTCATCACTCGAAGTTGACAATTCATCCAGGTGGAAATAAGATGTATCGGGACATGAAGAGAACCTACTACTGGGAAGGTATGAAGAAGGATGTTGGAAATTTTATTTCCAAGTGCATGAACTGCCAGTTGGTGAAAGCTGAGCAGAAGAAGCCCAGTGGATTACTTCAGCCATTAGAAGTTCCTACATGGAAGTGGGAACAAGTGTCGATGGATTTTATTGATGGACTACCTAGAACAAGAACGGGAAATGAAGGGATTTGGGTCATCGTAGATCGTTTGACTAAGAGTACAAGATTCATTCCTGTTCGATCGACTAGGACTGCATCAAAGTTGGCTGAGCTATATATTAAGTGGATAGTTCGATTCCATGGTATTCCGAAAAGTATAGTGAGCGATCGAGACCCATTGTTCACTAGTGGATTTTGGAAGAGCTTCCAGGAAGTTTTGGGAACCAAGTTGTGTTTGAGTACAGCTTATCACCCTCAAACAGATGGTCAGACCGAGAGAGTCAACCGAGTTTTGGAAGATCTCCTCAGAGGTTGTGTTTTGGATTTCGGAGGATCATGGGAAGATCACCTTCATTTGGTGGAGTTTTCGTATAACAACAGTTACCAGTCAAGTATTGGTATGGCACCGTATGAGGCATTGTATGGAAGACCGTGTGACTCTCCGACATGTTGGTTAGAGACAGGAGAAAAGCTATTACTTGGGCCAGAAATGATTCGACAGACTTCGGATTGCATAGAAATCATTCGGCAACGAATGAAGGCAGCCCAAGACCGTCAGAAAAGTTATGCCGATAAGCGTCGTAAGGATTTGGAATTCGACGTAGGTGATATGGTTTTTGTGAAGATTTCTCCACTGAAGAATGTTATTCGATTCGGGAAGAGAGGAAAATTGACTCCGAGATTTGTTGGACCATTCCCGATCATCGAGCGAATTGGAAAGCTCGCTTACAGATTGGAGTTACCAGAGAAGATGTCGGGTGTGCACAATGTTTTTCATGTATCATATCTACGGAGGTATGTGCACGACTCGAATACAGTGGTTTTTGCTGATAGCTGTGAAGATTTCGTAGTTGATCCAGTCGATAAGAGACCTCGTAAGCCGGTTCGTGTTGTGGAAACCGACACGAAACAGCTTAGGAGGAAGGTAGTTAAGTTGCTCAAGATACAATGGAGTGATGATGATAACGACTGTACGTGGGAGGTGGAAGAGAGGATGAAGGCAGCTCATCCTAAACTCTTCAAGGTATGGCCCTAAGGTGTCGTGTCATCTCACGATATTGTAACTTGTTCTAGTGTTAGAATTTTGTACGCTAAGCTAGAATTGGATGCATGGTTTGTTGATTGCTATGGATGGTAGGCGTGCAGAATAGTCTTTGATTGCTTTGTTTGTTTGGAATTTCGGGGGCGAAATTCCTAAGGGGGAGAGAATGTAACGACCCGTATTTTTACGGATCGAAAAGTTCGTAAAAATCTGGAATTCTTAGCGTTGTTAAGTCGTTTCAGATTTTGGGCAGAATTTTGTTCAAGTCCTAAGTCGTGACCGACTTAGGGGAGATAACGACCTAAAGGGTAGGTCGGCGACGACCTAAGGAAGCTGGGGTAGCAGTGGAGCGACTTAAGAGTTAGGTTGTATGAAGCTTAGGTCGTGTAGGAAGTTATGTCGTAGGCGACCTAGGGATTGGAATAGGTCGTGTGGAAGTTAGGACGTGTGGGGTGGCTTAGGTCGAGTGACCGACTTAAGGTAATGACCGACCTAAGAGGTAGACGACCTAAGAAGTTGACCGACTTATAGATTAGACGACTTAAGCATTTGACGACTTAAAGAAGGGAAGACTTAAGTCGGTGACGACCTAGTGATGAGCGACCTAGTGGTTAGCGAGTTAGAGTAGTTAGGTCGTAGATGACTTAAGGAGTTAAGTCGTAAGTCTGTGTTGAGATAGGACGATAGGTCGGAGCTGTTGATAGGTTGCGTCTCAGTTGAGTCGTAGGTCGTGAGAAGGCGCGCATATGCTATGTGTTAAGTCGTGAGCGACTTAGGAGTTAGCTGCTAAGTCGTAAGTCGTAGACAGGTGGGTTTATAGGTCGGCAAAGCTGTTAGGTCATGGTATTTTTCTAAGTCGTAGGTCGTGGCTCTATAGGTCGTGTACGACCTAATTCCGAGTGACGACTTAGGGAGAATTTCAGCTATAAATACTCGTCCATTTCTCACTTTTTGGGATCCGGTTTTCGAAGCGACGAAGTGCTGCCATTTTGAGAGCTCGACTTCTACACTTCTTCACTTCTTTTCTCCACTCTAATCTAGTGATTCCATCCATCCAAGTTGAAGATCAAATCGAAGATCGAAGAGCTTAGATTGAAGATCTACATTCTTCGAAGAGAGATTTCATCGTTTGAAGCGGATTCGTGATAGATCGAGTTAGATCCTTCGTTGTCCAGATCTGAAGTGTGTTGCTTTTGGGTTGTTTAGGTGATTTGGTGAGTGGTGACACTACAAGAAAATATACATTTGGTTGCACTTATTAGTAGCGTTTGAAAGCTAAGTGCAACTATTAATGTATAAGACAGTACCAAAATTTACCGCTCTCACTCCAAATTTTCCCTCCAGTTAAAATACTTTTACCTTTCTAACTTTTCATGTTCCCTCCATTTTCATTTTTCCTACTCGCTTTAGAAAAATTTCACAAGTCCTAAATTATCATCGTCTTCATCGTCGCTTTTCCTCCATCATCATCATCATCGTCCTACTCCTCTCCTCTCCACGTTGTCCATCAACTCCTCCTTCTATCTACTGCTATTTGATTAGATTCTACACAAACCTTATACCGGTATGGATTTTATACTTTATTTTGTCATTAAATATTCATTTTATAAATCGAATAGCAAAAACCCTAACTTGCTAATTCTTCTGGACCAATCTACACAAACCTAATTTGCTGATCCATACGATTATAAATTAATGTACATATTTTCAACCTATTTCCTTATTATACCCCTTCTATCTGTTGTTTAATTTTAATTTTTATGCCAAATTCATACTCGGTTGTTATTTCTTCCCTAATTTGAAAACTAATATCGACTTTTATATAGCAACCTATTTGTATGGGTTCTATATTGCCATTTATAATTCCATTATCCATGTTTATTCTACAATTAAAATTGAGTGAAAATTCTTGATGCTATAGTTCAGTCTTTATAGGTTCTAGCAAACAGACCTGATATTATCAGAGAAGATTACATGAATGAGCTCTGTTTTCTGCAAGATGATGTTCCCCCCTTTTCTAATAAGGTATATTGGTTATCAATAATTGCAACTACAAAATCTGTACTAGTACATTGAGTGAATAAACTTTGTTCTTGCATGTGTAGGTAGCATTTGCTATTATGGAAGAAGAACTCGGACAGCCACTTGAAACTGTTTTTAGTAAAATTTCATCGCAGACAGTTGCAGCAGCGAGTTTGGGCCAAGTTTATCGTGCTACTCTGAGGGATACAACAGAAGATGTTGCTATCGAGGTTAGTACATGTCATTCGTGTGTGTAGCCTGCCTCGTTTCTACCACTGGTGGCCTCACACTTGGCTATGATATTGGAATTTCAGGTTTCATAATTTTGACCATTGGTTGTGTTATTAATTCTATAAACAGCATGAAGATTTTAGTTTTCTTCCTATCTCATTCTAACCAGCATTCAACTAATAATTACGTAAAGTCAACACCCTTACAGTAGTATTTAACCTGACTTTCTCTTCAATATTGCCAATAACTAATAAGCTTCTCATTTGGTTTAGCGTAATAATTTGATGTGTGTAATGTCTGTTAGGTGGAGTAGCACCTAGGGATGCTTTTCTAAAAGAATTCTTTCCTTCTGTGTACGAGCAAGGAAGGAAAGAAACAGTAGGAAGAAACCAGTATTGCAAATTTAATAGTCAAGTACTGACTTTATTCACATCATCACTGTATCTCGTGGCATCTATTGCATCAGTTTTTGCTTCTGATCTCACAAAGAGTTTAGGCAGAAAATGGACCATGTTTGGAGGTGGTATCACATTTCTCATTGGTTCTGCTTTCAGTGCATCTGCACATAATCTTCTCCTGCTTATTTTTGGGCGCATCTTTCTTGGTATTGGCGTTGGTTTCACTAATCAGGTAAATAAGTATCTATTAATGAATAATTTGTTGCATTTTCATTTTGGAATATTTTTGCTTAAATGTTACAAACTATATTTGTGTGAAGGTAGGTAGTTACCAATTAACCCCAAGTGTGCTCACTGAGATACACTATGTCTGTATATTCTTTTTTCTTTAATTAAATGAATTACTAAACATCATTATATCCTGTTGAGCAGGGCCGGTTTAGTTTATTTTGGACCAATTGCTGCATGAAATGCAGGTAGTGTTATAAATTTGGAGAAGTCTTACGACCTGTACTTCAGAATCAATTAAGTCTATACATAATTTTTTAACTTTATATTTCTATATACATACACACACACACATTCATATATATTTATATATATGTATGTATGTATGTGTGTCTGTATACTCATTTGTTACTAAGTCTTATGACTTGTGCTATAAATTGTTATTAAGTTTTACTTATGAACAAAAAGTGGAACTTCTACTACTAACGTACCCAAACTGTTACCTCATCACTTGAAGTATTTTTAGATCAGTCAACTAATCTCATAACATACTTGTTATATTGATCTATTCTCTGCAATTCCGGTGACAGCTCATATGTGGTACCCTATATTGATTTCAACAAATCTATGTACTCTCATATTGAATTAGTTTATATCGCTTCTAGTGAATGAGATTGTGATGACCCGGAATTTTTGTATATTTGAAATTGGGATATTTAATTAATTTTAAATATTCAGAGGTTAATTATAAACTTAAATTTCAAATATCGTTGTTTATTGAGTAATTTAATAATTAAATTAAATTTATTTGAAGTTGGATAAAATAGTAAATCTGGTATTCTAAGCTAATTAAAAATATTTTGAAAGTTCGTAAAATTCATATTAATAATACTGAAGATGATAGAACTTTTAAAGTGGAATTTCAAAGAGTTTTGTTCAGTTTTAAAAATATATCGTTTAAATTGAATTTAAAAATAACCTTCCGGGGCACAGTCTCGGAATTCGACGAAACCAGTTCCATTGGATCCGTAATATTGTATTATTATCGGATTTAAAATTTCGTAGTGATCGGAGTTAGTGTGTGAGCGTACGGTATATAAATGTCTTGAAATAATTATTCGAGACAATTTGAAGATAAAGTATAATATATTCATTGTCCAGTCAAAAATATATCAACATCAGCCTACATTTGTACGCATATCGCAGTTTTCTTTCTTTCAATTGTCACTGTAACCCATCTCCTTCCGCACGCCTCGTTTAATTTTAATGCCCCTCTTCCTTTTTATCTGTTCAAAGAAAAATTCACAAACAAAATAAAATAAATACCCCTTCGTTTGAAATCAAAGAAAATGGCTACTAATAAGAATCGCGCCCCTCCTTCGTTCAATTTCCAATTTAGTCGACCCAAATCGAGATCGAACTCGCGGGTGGGTGGCGCGTGCTGAAGGGTGGAGGCGCGGCTAGGATCGAAATCAAGTAAGGGATCTCGTGGGCAAGGCGAGATAGCATAGGCGACGACTGCTAGGGTTTCGAGCTGATAGAGGTGTTCGAACTCGAAGAAGATTGTGTGGGTTGAGGTTTGCGATGACAAACTTCAGAGAGACGCATGCGTACCGAGGTAAGGGTGGCAGTGGGTTAAGTGAAGATCGACTTCTACGATCTGGGAGAGTCGTCGGCGACGATTTGGGCAGGGTGGAGTTTTGTCCGAGCGAGTGGTAGCATGGTCGCGTGTGATCTGGAGTTAAGCAGTGAGGTATAGAGTCTTTTCTTTTATTTGAATTAATATAATATTTATATATGTGTAAAGGTTAGGAAAAATCATATTTAGTTATTTACAGAAAACAATAAAGTTATTTTTATAGATAAAGTTTGGAAATATATATATACAGTAAGTTATTTTGATTTCCTTAATTTAAATCATTTATATGTATAGTATAGTTAAATAGAAATTTTGTTTTTACAATAAGGTATAAGATTCTGTTTTGATTTGAATAGATTAACAGTAAAACATATATAGGCAGATCATTGTTATAAGTATATATGTGGTTTCAATAAAAGGAAAATGAATATATACATACCTGTTTTAATTTGCTAGTTATTTTAATAATGGATTTGGTAGAAAAATAGTTTAACTAACCTATTTAAATTAATTTCTAAGAGATCTGAAAAGGGAAATTAGTTTAAAAGTTTAATCATTTGTTTAAATTGAATCATGAGTTAAAATTAAAACTGTTTAACACTAGAACAATTAGTTTAAAATTGATTTAAAACTAAATTATCAAATGACAATTAATTGTTCGATTTATTTCAAATATTAATAAATCGTATAATGTGGTTCAAGGTTCGAAATTGTGAAGAAGTAGTCGAGATGGATCGGATAGCAAATTTAAAGGTCAAAGGTGAGTTAATCTCACTCAGTTAAATTACAATTTAAATTTAATTGGTTAAATTTAAATATTGATGGATGTTTGAATTGATTGATTTGATTGATTTGATATATATATAGTAGTATACCAATATATATATATTGGCATATGTATATATTGGAGTTGTTGATATTCCCACATTAAATAGTGGATGAGACCCTATGCGCCGCATAATAGCGGATGATTTTATATTAAACCCATATACCGCGATATTCCACCTTGAAGTGGAATTGGTATTGTGCTAACGTCTGTGGATGCAGGGAAACAGGTTGGAGGGATCCAACTGGATTCCTCAAAATATTTAATTTTGTTAAATATTATGTGATATGATTTTTGATATTCTGTGATGAATTATATGGATAATTGGATGTTATGGTTTGGTTGGACTGATTTGGATATGCTGAGTTATCAAAATCTCTAGAATGGAATTTTTGAAAAGAAATAAAAGAGTAAATTTTTAAGTAAAATAATTATAAAGAGATTGGAATAAATTTGAGAATGAATCTGATTAAGAATAAAAGTGATTCCCAAAATTCTAATAAGTATGGAAAAGAAGAATTTTGAATAAACCGAGAAATATTGAATTTAGAAAACTTATGTGATATTATTTAAAGGAATAAATAATTTATTTTAATTCAATGTTTAAATGTAATTAAAAGAAGAGAAAGAATTTGGGAAATCTGAAACTTGTGTTTCGGTTTAAATATTTTAAATCATAATGAGAATAAAATCTGGAAGTTAATGAATTTGGGAATAAATGGATTAAGTAAGGAAATTTATTTCAAAGTAATTAAATTGGAGAATCAATTGTTAATTGATTTAAATGCTTTGGGATTTGGAATTTAAAAGAGAAGTGAGATTTTGAAATTTATAAACTGGGTTTATAAAGTAAAATAAAATATCAGGGGATATTTTGAGAATATAAATTCAAGGTGGGAATTTATAGAAGAATATGAATTGGTTTAAAAATAAATGTTGATTTATTTTTAAAGGATGTGAAGAGAAGTGTATTTCCTTGGATTGCCAAGTACGTTTTCAAAGCAATTTTAATATAAGTTAAAAGTTCTAATTTGTTTAAAAATGCATGTTTTAGGAAATTGATTATTTCTAAAGGTTAATTTCCAAAGTAAGTATTATTGTAGTAATTATATAAAAGTGATTTGGTATTATGTTTTAAAGAGGAAGTTAGCTTATATTTATAAAGTGGTTTTATTTTAAATATTCTTAAAATATATATATTGATAAAGTAGCAAAGTAGTTTTAAAATTTCAATGTTATAAAGTATATTTAAATAAAGTGTTTTTAAATTATTTTAAAATTAAAAGTATTTTGTACTTGGCGATTCAGTGGAAATAAATATTTGGGAATGTATTCCGTAAGCGGGAACTGTTTTGAAATTGTTTCAAATGAGTTTTGAAAATTCGGAAATATATCTTGGAAAGATATTTGGGCAAATAAATAATGTGGGAAATTATTTATTGTGTGATGGTTGCTTGTGGATGTTAATTGATAGTTAAATAACCGACTATCAATATTGGCCAAATGCGTTGATCGTTTCGAAGAGACCGGGATCGGGTTTCCGTATACCGGGATTCTAGGTCTGGAGACTCGAATACCACTTCGATTCGGTTTGTACGTTTCGTGTAACGTGTTCAGAGTCGAAGATGGAGCAGTGAAGTGCAAGGGCTAGTCGCTACTAATCCTGAGGATATTTCCAAAATGGATGTAGTAGAAATAGTGCCTTCGGTTCCGTTCGAACCCGGGACGGACTTGTATGGACGAATGCTTTCGTGACATCGTCAGGTGGACGATGGGCATTCTAAGGGATATGTGCTATAAAGGTATCGTTTAGCCTCGAACCTCATCAACCGGGAATGACTGAAAATCAGGGGTTATGCAGCAAGGCTTCGTGGGTAGCCCCCACTTGAGAGTAAGGTCATCCCTGTCTAGATGTCCCTTTTATTTTGGCTTAGTGGTGCGGTTGCTGATCCCAACCGTGGGGTGATTTTATTTGGAATTATCCAGTAAGGGATGATTCCGACCTTGTGTTGCAGGGGAGCGGGCGTACTCCTCGGTACTGTGATCTAGGCCACGTACTGTGACAGGTGGTACCCCAGTGCCTAGTCATTCGTTGGAAATCCATTCTCCCTACGTGCCATGTACGGTATTTGTTTGTATACCTAGTATGCTGGAATTTAATCATGTAACAATTTCAGCTATTTTAATAAGTATTTGTGAATAGACACTATTATAATATCAGAGGATTTTGATATAAAGTGTTTAGCTATCGTAAGGTAAAAACCCGACATGTTTATTTGTGGCGTGGTCTTACGAGATGCTTTTGTTTTCAAAGGATTTTTGAAACTTTAATAATCAATTGAGTGTGATTTTCTCACGCTGGTATTCCAGACTGACTCGGGTATTGTTTTATATGATGCTCGGGTCAGACCGAGTATTATAGGTTACAGGATATGATGTTGTGGATCTCAGGAGATGAGCTGGATGGCGAGACGTATCTCCCGTACTTGTGTATATATATATATTCCCCTGTGTTGATTGTTGTACTCTGTTGTATTGAGGACATGATATGGTTATTGTCCAGTTGTATGTTATGTGTTCTCTGGTGTATACTCTGATGCTATATTATATAAAACTGATATAGTTTTGATTTGTGTAAAGATCTGTTAATATATATTATATTTTATTCCGCTGCGATGGTTAGATTCTGATGTTGTTTTCTATTTTTCTTCTTCTTCTACCTCTTCTTCTTAACTAAAATGGTTCGATTTTCCGGGTCTGGAAAGTCGGGTCGTTACAATGGTATCAGAGCTTAGGTTGGCGATAACCTTGGCTCTGGTGGGAATTTTGAGAGTATTAATAGATATGAGCGCGTATTTGTTAGTGAATATAAAATGGTTTTATATTGTGTTGGTTGATTTATTGAGTGGCATATGAACCTTCGTCGGCACAGTCTGGACAACTGTATCGAAGGGGTTTCTAAACACTTGAATAGAACAGTTCGACACAGTATTGTTTTAAATAGGGTGAATGAAATAATTTTGCCCAAATTATTTCGTATATAAAAGAAATAATTATTTGAAATTTTTTATAGTTATATATTTGGATGCTTGGTTGTTAGAAAATGACAATAATGAGTTAGTCTCATTATTGAGTAGAAATTGAAAACTTATAACCTAAGTTGAAGAATAAATTTATATAACAAAATGGAATTTGAAATATAGACTATAAATGAAATTTATAAATTGAGATAAACTTTATATACAAATGTGAATTACAAATGTGATTTATAATCAAATGAGATAAATTCATAAACAAATGAAATTTGTAAATGTAAATTGTAAATGTGACTTATAACTTGAAATAAAATGTGATAGAATTCCAGAGTAATGTTTGGATATAAAATTGAATGGATTTTGAATTTGAAGTTTTGGGAAAGGTTTAAATTCCTTTGGATTTAAAAATGTTTGAAATGTTTCCAAGTGATAAAAGCATTAAATTCTCTTTCGGTCGTTGGAAAATAATTCCGATGATGATCGCGACATCATCGGTGTTCATTTTCGAGTTTCCAAAGAGAAATTGCTACCAAACTATTTTAAATTGAAAGTGATTGTGAACTGGGTTGGTTTTGAAATTCAAAGGGAAAATTGTTTGGTAAAAGCAGATTGTTTTGGAAATTAGGATTTGATGTGATATACCAGATATGTATGAGTTATTTATGGATTCAAAATGGTTTTTTGAAATAAAACCGAGCAATTGAATTCTGGGAATTCTATTTAAAATATAAATGTGGAAATTTAAATGAATCAACAATATAAAGTATAGAATGAAGTTGATTGAAATAAGAAGGGAATGAAAGTTTAATTCTGGGATTATAATTGTGAGATGAAAATAACTAAATGAGTAATATAAGTTGGTAGATAAAAGAGTTAGAGAACTTGAAGGTGAATGAATTGTAAAACTTGTATAAAATTGTATCCTAGAATTAAAATTTAATTCGAGTATATGAAGGTGAATAAAATATATTTGAATTTAACTTAAGATAAGTTAAATAAAATTGAGAATTGGAATTGAATTAAATGTAAATAAGTTGAAGTCGAATTGAATTGGATATAAAGGTAATGTAAAATGCTTATAATTGTGTAAAGAAATTCATATTCTTAAGTTCTTAAGTGTAATAATTTGAAAATTTGATTGTAAAGATGAAAATGGACTTAAATGAATAGTCCTAGATCTTAAGCAAGTAAGTTAAACTTATGAATAGAAATGAAATTGTAAGTCATAAATGGGAATCCATTACTTTGAACCATTAAGAGTTATAATTTGAAATTGTAATTATCAAATGGAAACGACTAAGATGAGCAATCTTAATTTTTAAATAAATCCAAACTTGAATTATAAAATAAATTGAACTTAAGACGATTAAGTGAAGTGATATTTGGAATTAAAAAGCAAGTATTTAATTTTAACCAGCGGAGGAACTAATTAGATAATAAATTAGTTAATGAAATTGAATTGTGAGTTAATGGAATTGGATTAAAATAGTGATGGTTTGAATTGCGAATGAAATCCAAATAAGTGAAAATAAATTGGAAATGACCTGGTTATTAATAAAATAATTCCATATGAATTGAGTATGGAAAATAAAATTCATAATGATTGAGTGAATGAACCACTTATATTAAATAAATAAATGGATGGAATTTGATTAAATAGGAATTAAATGAAAGATGGAAATAAAACTTTAAAGGGTTGGTTAAATGGAAAATAAACTTAAGTTATTGACTTAAGTAAATGTTGAATGGAAACTGAACTCAAACAGAAGAGTGGTTTAAATAAATTGAGAAATAGTTATTGAATGAATTAACTTGGATTGTTTTCGAGCTAAATAAAATTCAATTTTTGGAAGTTGGAGATGAATTGAATTTAAGGAAAAAATTGGAAATGAAGTAGTAAATTGAAGTAAGTTGAAATTCATATGAAATGGGAGTTCAATTTGAATATATACACTTCAGTGGTGAAGTAGTAAATAAATATAAGAAAAATTTATATGAACTTAAGAATTGAAGAATGAAATTCTTGGGAAAACTGGTATTGGAAATATACTTAGTAATTTTGGAATGGAAAAATATATATACTAAGTGAATAGTTGAATGAAGACTAAAACTGAAGTTGTGAAATGGGATAGTTGTGAATAAAGGGGATAAAAATCAAAAAGGAATGTGAATAAAAGAGAATTGATATAACTGATAATCAATTGGAATTTATACGTAAGATGTACGTATATTATTTTATTCGCATAGCTATTTGGTCCAGATGTCGAACACAGAATTTCGAGATAGTTTTATCGATCCGAATCAGGATTTTTCACTCGATTTTCGACGGCGAGCCTGGATATGGATTGTTGATTGATTCTGGATATTCTCTATCATAGTTGGTGTCTATGCAAGGAGAATGACGGTTTCTGATCAAGAAACCAGATTTGAGTCCGCACTAGGAAGTCGGGTGGACGATACTAGTTCGGAAGTGAAATTGTGTGATCGATTGAGCGATCGAATGTGATATTGCATACGGATGATATATGTGCATCGTACGGGCTTAAGTAAAACAAATATTGAAAATTTGTAAAGGAAAGTATAAAATGACTTTGGAGCTGTGATTGGATATTATTGCTTAGTAGGATATACAGGTGTATAAAAGCAATGGATAAATTGGGATTTTGATTTTAGAAGATAAATTTAATGGCCCGACAAAAGGTATGTATTTAAATTTCTATATGAAATTTGATTGGGTTTTTGATCCAGCCACTTGGCTTTTTGTTTTCTTTTTGAGATTGGGAGGCCGTAGAGCCATTTTGTAGTAGTACCGAGCTAGCCGCGCAAAGGAGACGCTGGCGAAATTTTTCGGGAATTTAGGGAGTTAGAAAAATTTTGAGAAAATTTTGATAATTCAAATTTGGTTTTGAATTTAAATTTGAATTGATAAGTAAGTGATATTGTTTGGGAAACTTATAGCTAAGTTGAAAGATTAGGAAAATGGTTAGTGTGTTTGTGATAAAAAGATTTGTTTGGCAAGTGGTTAAAAGCTATTTGAATTGAAGAAATAGTTAATGGGTTAGAGATCATTTTTCCTAATTGGTAATTTCGGGGATGAAATTCTTTTAAGGGGGAAGAAATGTGACGACCCGGAATTTTTGTATATTTGAAATTGGGATATTTAATTAATTTTAAATATTCAGAGGTTAATTATAAACTTAAATTTCAAATATCGCTGTTTATTGAGTAATTTAATAATTAAATTAAATTTATTTGAAGTTGGATAAAATAGTAAATCTGGTATTCTAAGCTAATTAAAAATATTTTGAAAGTTCGTAAAATTCATATTAATAATACTGAAGATGATAGAACTTTTAAAGTGGAATTTCAAAGAGTTTTGTTCAGTTTTAAAAATATATCGTTTAAATTGAATTTAAAAATAACCTTCCGGGGCACAGTCTCGGAATTCGACGAAACTAGTTCCATTGGATCCGTAATATTGTATTATTATCGGATTTAAAATTTCGTAGTGATCGGAGTTAGTGTGTGAGCGTACGGTATATAAATGTCTTGAAATAATTATTCGAGACAATTTGAAGATAAAGTATAATATATTCATTGTCCAGTCAAAAATATATCAACATCAGCCTACATTTGTACGCATATCGCAGTTTTCTTTCTTTCAATTGTCACTGTAACCCATCTCCTTCCGCACGCCTCGTTTAATTTTAATGCCCCTCTTCCTTTTTATCTGTTCAAAGAAAAATTCACAAACAAAATAAAATAAATACCCCTTCGTTTGAAATCAAAGAAAATGGCTACTAATAAGAATCGCGCCCCTCCTTCGTTCAATTTCCAATTTAGTCGACCCAAATCGAGATCGAACTCGCGGGTGGGTGGCGCGTGCTGAAGGGTGGAGGCGCGGCTAGGATCGAAATCAAGTAAGGGATCTCGTGGGCAAGGCGAGATAGCATAGGCGACGACTGCTAGGGTTTCGAGCTGATAGAGGTGTTCGAACTCGAAGAAGATTGTGTGGGTTGAGGTTTGCGATGACAAACTTCAGAGAGACGCATGCGTACCGAGGTAAGGGTGGCAGTGGGTTAAGTGAAGATCGACTTCTACGATCTGGGAGAGTCGTCGGCGACGATTTGGGCAGGGTGGAGTTCTGTCCGAGCGAGTGGTAGCATGGTCGCGTGTGATCTGGAGTTAAGCAGTGAGGTATAGAGTCTTTTCTTTTATTTGAATTAATATAATATTTATATATGTGTAAAGGTTAGGAAAAATCATATTTAGTTATTTACAGAAAACAATAAAGTTATTTTTATAGATAAAGTTTGGAAATATATATATACAGTAAGTTATTTTGATTTCCTTAATTTAAATCATTTATATGTATAGTATAGTTAAATAGAAATTTTGTTTTTACAATAAGGTATAAGATTCTGTTTTGATTTGAATAGATTAACAGTAAAACATATATAGGCAGATCATTGTTATAAGTATATATGTGGTTTCAATAAAAGGAAAATGAATATATACATACCTGTTTTAATTTGCTAGTTATTTTAATAATGGATTTGGTAGAAAAATAGTTTAACTAACCTATTTAAATTAATTTCTAAGAGATCTGAAAAGGGAAATTAGTTTAAAAGTTTAATCATTTGTTTAAATTGAATCATGAGTTAAAATTAAAACTGTTTAACACTAGAACAATTAGTTTAAAATTGATTTAAAACTAAATTATCAAATGACAATTAATTGTTCGATTTATTTCAAATATTAATAAATCGTATAATGTGGTTCAAGGTTCGAAATTGTGAAGAAGTAGTCGAGATGGATCGGATAGCAAATTTAAAGGTCAAAGGTGAGTTAATCTCACTCAGTTAAATTACAATTTAAATTTAATTGGTTAAATTTAAATATTGATGGATGTTTGAATTGATTGATTTGATTGATTTGATATATATATAGTAGTATACCAATATATATATATTGGCATATGTATATATTGGAGTTGTTGATATTCCCACATTAAATAGTGGATGAGACCCTATGCGCCGCATAATAGCGGATGATTTTATATTAAACCCATATACCGCGATATTCCACCTTGAAGTGGAATTGGTATTGTGCTAACGTCTGTGGATGCAGGGAAACAGGTTGGAGGGATCCAACTGGATTCCTCAAAATATTTAATTTTGTTAAATATTATGTGATATGATTTTTGATATCCTGTGATGAATTATATGGATAATTGGATGTTATGGTTTGGTTGGACTGATTTGGATATGCTGAGTTATCAAAATCTCTAGAATGGAATTTTTGAAAAGAAATAAAAGAGTAAATTTTTAAGTAAAATAATTATAAAGAGATTGGAATAAATTTGAGAATGAATCTGATTAAGAATAAAAGTGATTCCCAAAATTCTAATAAGTATGGAAAAGAAGAATTTTGAATAAACCGAGAAATATTGAATTTAGAAAACTTATGTGATATTATTTAAAGGAATAAATAATTTATTTTAATTCAATGTTTAAATGTAATTAAAAGAAGAGAAAGAATTTGGGAAATCTGAAACTTGTGTTTCGGTTTAAAGATTTTAAATCATAATGAGAATAAAATCTAGAAGTTAATGAATTTGGGAATAAATGGATTAAGTAAGGAAATTTATTTCAAAGTAATTAAATTGGAGAATCAATTGTTAATTGATTTAAATGCTTTGGGATTTGGAATTTAAAAGAGAAGTGAGATTTTGAAATTTATAAACTGGGTTTATAAAGTAAAATAAAATATCAGGGGATATTTTGAGAATATAAATTCAAGGTGGGAATTTATAGAAGAATATGAATTGGTTTAAAAATAAATGTTGATTTATTTTTAAAGGATGTGAAGAGAAGTGTATTTCCTTGGATTGCCAAGTACGTTTTCAAAGCAATTTTAATATAAGTTAAAAGTTCTAATTTGTTTAAAAATGCATGTTTTAGGAAATTGATTATTTCTAAAGGTTAATTTCCAAAGTAAGTATTATTGTAGTAATTATATAAAAGTGATTTGGTATTATGTTTTAAAGAGGAAGTTAGCTTATATTTATAAAGTGGTTTTATTTTAAATATTCTTAAAATATATATATTGATAAAGTAGCAAAGTAGTTTTAAAATTTCAATGTTATAAAGTATATTTAAATAAAGTGTTTTTAAATTATTTTAAAATTAAAAGTATTTTGTACTTGGCGATTTAGTGGAAATAAATATTTGGGAATGTATTCCGTAAGCGGGAACTGTTTTGAAATTGTTTCAAATGAGTTTTGAAAATTCGGAAATATATCTTGGAAAGATATTTGGGCAAATAAATAATGTGGGAAATTATTTATTGTGTGATGGTTGCTTGTGGATGTTAATTGATAGTTAAATAACCGACTATCAATATTGGCCAAATGCGTTGATCGTTTCGAAGAGACCGGGATCGGGTTTCCGTATACCGGGATTCTAGGTCTGGAGACTCGAATACCACTTCGATTCGGTTTGTACGTTTCGTGTAACGTGTTCAGAGTCGAAGATGGAGCAGTGAAGTGCAAGGGCTAGTCGCTACTAATCCTGAGGATATTTCCAAAATGGATGTAGTAGGAATAGTGCCTTCGGTTCCGTTCGAACCCGGGACGGACTTGTATGGACGAATGCTTTCTTGACATCGTCAGGTGGACGATGGGCATTCTAAGGGATATGTGCTATAAAGGTATCGTTTAGCCTCGAACCTCATCAACCGGGAATGACTGAAAATCAGGGGTTATGCAGCAAGGCTTCGTGGGTAGCCCCCACTTGAGAGTAAGGTCATCCCTGTCTAGATGTCCCTTTTATTTCGGCTTAGTGGTGCGGTTGCTGATCCCAACCGTGGGGTGATTTTATTTGGAATTATCCAGTAAGGGATGATTCCGGCCTTGTGTTGCAGGGGAGCGGGCGTACTCCTCGGTACTGTGATCTAGGCCACGTACTGTGACAGGTGGTACCCCAGTGCCTAGTCATTCGTTGGAAATCCATTCTCCCTACGTGCCTTGTACGGTATTTGTTTGTATACCTAGTATGCTGGAATTTAATCATGTAACAATTTCAGCTATTTTAATAAGTATTTGTGAATAGACACTATTATAATATCAGAGGATTTTGATATAAAGTGTTTATCTATCGTAAGGTAAAAACCCGACATGTTTATTTGTGGCGTGGTCTTACGAGATGCTTTTGTTTTCAAAGGATTTTTGAAACTTTAATAATCAATTGAGTGTGATTTTCTCACGCTGGTATTCCAGACTGACTCGGGTATTGTTTTATATGATGCTCGGGTCAGACCGAGTATTATAGGTTACAGGATATGATGCTGTGGATCTCAGGAGATGAGCTGGATGGCAAGACGTATCTCCCGTACTTGTGTATATATATATATATTTCGCTGTGTTGATTGTTGTACTCTGTTGTATTGAGGACATGATATGGTTATTGTCCAGTTGTATGTTATGTGTTCTTTGGTGTATACTCTGATGCTATATTATATAAAACTGATATAGTTTTGATTTGTGTAAAGATCTGTTAATATATATTATATTTTATTCCGCTGCGATGGTTAGATTCTGATGTTGTTTTCTATTTTTCTTCTTCTTCTACCTCTTCTTCTTAACTAAAATGGTTCGATTTTCCGGGTCTGGAAAGTCGGGTCGTTACAGAGATGCTTCAAACATTTAACTGAACATAGCCCATCTTCCACAACGTGGAACCAAACATTGTATTGAGTTAATGAGAGTTTTAAAATAGGACCCCTAATGCGCTTTACAAGGATGATCGAGAACTGTCTTTCATGATAAGCTTCATATTGAAGAGGTATGTGGCATTAACTGAAGATACTTATCATGAAAGAATACATTTTTCTCCAGTAAAATCTTATTGAGCTTTGAAGAACTTGTTGTTTATATGTATGTTTTTTATACATAACCGCCTTTCTAATATGATTTTTTTTTCAATCTTCTTTGTAGCTTTTAGATGTGTATAGATTGGTGGAAGACCAAATCGATATTCTTTCAATAGCCGTGGAGGTTATAAAAGGTAAATACAAACTATACCATATCCTGAAAATATATTTCAAAAGGCTTTGCCAATATTCTTGTAGCGAAATGATATAATACATTTGATTAGTATAGTGTATAGTGTTAAATGTGGTTAAGTTTAGTGATAAATTACGATCAAACAATATGTGTGGAGCTGAGATACACCTGAGGAGGTTAAGGGATCACCTCAGGATTAAGAAAAATGCAATACAACAAAAAAATGCTTTTAAACATGGACAAAATTTCAAACAAGGCTACAAAAAATAACTTATTTCGATTTTAGGCCTCGTGGAAAACTTATTACAAAAATAGGCCTGGTTTTGCGCAAGTGTTGGGCTTTAAATATATACATGATTTTCTATGTTGTAATGTTCAATTACTCAAAATCACTTGTGAACCTTCAGGTCATATTTGATATCACAAATTTGAAAGAAAGTACTGTTAGACAATGCAATGTTCCTACTAGGAAGTGAATTCATTTATGATTCTCAATAAAGTGAGCAATTTTAACCCTACATGATAGTGAAACTATTATAAGCCACTTACTACTGTAAGAACAAACGTCCAAGTTTTTATTGTATTTATAAAGTGCTAACTGATTCGTGTGAGGTTTAAACCAAGAACTTTGGAACCACAATCCAAAGACATGTTCCTACTTAGTTTTCATGTCAGAAACGTTTAACTGTGTTTCAACTAAAAAAGGACACATCCTAAAATATTCAGTTTTCTAAGGTATGTACTCGTCGATTAATTTACTAAATCTTTGTCTTTGAGCATTTTTTATGATCGCTTAAGCGACAATTCACCTTTTAAGTAAAATGGAAACCATGAGCACTTAAATTGTACCAACATAGAATTCAAGAAAAAGACCACATGATTCACATAATACTTAATAGCGACGCAACTAATAAATTTTTTATTTTGTAGTTTTCCTAAATATAACATGCAAGAACATTATGCTTAGGGAAACATGTTCATTTTTGGTATACATTTAAGGTTATATGTATTAAAAACTGTAATATGAAACAAGGGTTGTACATTCAGTGCTTTCAAAATTTTATATCATTGGTAAACGAAGTGAATTTATGCATTGTACAAGCTTGAATTGTTTATAATCTGATTGATACTTTTAGCCTTACATATATTGCTTAGTTCTTATATACTCAATTTTATCTTTTGCAACTGCTCTTGCTACTTTAATATCAGTGGCTATATATTAGTCTAAAAAAATTTGATGTATGATATGTGACATTGTGGTGCTTGAGCTTGAGTTTGTGATGTTACTATAGTTTGGAGCAATCGAATTTCAAAAGATAATTTATCTTAACTGTATTTTGTCTTTACAAGTATATATGCAGGCTGTGAACTCATCTCCTCGGTTTGCAATAGGCAAACATAACTCGAATCTACAAATCTGAGTTAGACCATATAATATGATGCTGCTAATACTTGCTTGTTTCTTTAAGCTAGCCTCTGTGCATGTATGCAAAACATGAGGTATTTTATAATATTTTTTCGTCGCTTGTCATGCTGTTTCAATATATAATAACATGCTGCTTGTCTGATAAACTACTGCATTCAAACTTAAAATCAGTCGTAAAAGAAAAAATGAAGTTAAATAACTGGAAAATTTTACATTGAATTAAAACGCTTTTTTTGGGTCATTTGATGTGCTTCAAAAAGGCGGAGTTGTGTAAGAGCATATATTTGAAGTGCTTCAAAAAGGTAGTAGTTCATTTCAACATGCTTACAGATTCACATCAATGTCAAAATGAAGTATAATATGCTAGTGATTTACTGTACAGTTGTCCATGCTTCACATAAATTCAACTTTGTATGATTTACTCTGATGTTCCACCAGAATTTGTTCAGCTGTTCCTTGTTGCCACATGTTTGTATGCTTTGCCTCGTTCATTTTACTAGTTTTAATTTTGAAATATGAATAAGTTGCTTCCTAGTGGCTAGTCTAGAAATAGCTAGCTAGCATCAACGCATATAGTGAGTTAAAATGTCAATTCAACTGCCTACGGTGCCTGGTTAAAGTATACTCCTTTGCCAGATTACAGGGGAATGTTCAGGATTAATGCAACACAGTAAATCACTAGCATATTATACTTATTGTACAACTAGCTAGCTATACTTTCAGGGGAACGTTCAGGATTAATGCAACACAGTAAATCACTAGCATATTAATGCAACACAGTAAATCACTAGCATATTATACTTATATTACAGGGGAACGTTCAGGAGAAGCAAACCTAGTTCGGCTGATGTTTCTGAGTTTTCTGATAACAGGTAACTAATATTGTTTTGTTCAAGTGTTATGTTCTTTCTTTCTAGCAATATTACTCTACACTTATTGTACAACTAGCTAGCTATACTTAATTTTATGAGGTCTCTCTTGGTTAATTTGAATTATGAGGGTTAGTGAGGATGAATTTTGTATAATTTCTGCTATAACACAGTGACAGAGAATATGAGAGCGAATAGCATTTGGGGTGCAAATTTTGACAACTCAATTGATAAATTGGCCCGTTGTCACGTAAGGTTCATCTATTGCATTGTCAATTTTACATGGGTGGATCACCAATTACTTTCCAAATTGAACCACTTTTTTAATGATTTCATGAGTATGATTTCTCTAACTTAATCATTAAACTGCAGCGAGCTTTGTTCAAATTAACTCTCACTAACTGAAAGAAACATAGTGTTTATCCATTTTAATGGTTGTATGTCCTTGGCTTGATTTTTACTGTTTATACCCCCAAGATTAAAATTGTGTATTCGTTGGGGAACTATATAGGATGCATATAAAAATAGAATAATTTTTGTTAATATGTGTTAATATAGAATATCGAGTTATAGATTACATGATTTTCATATATATACATATATATATACATATATATATATACATATATATATTGTTGATTGTTAAACTTGTTTGCAGGTAATTAGCTATTTCAAAGCGAAGACTGTCGACAACAAAGAACTATTGGTAATCAAGCAACGAACATGAATTTAATTGTTATATATGTTGTCGTATTTTGTTAGTACCATTTGTGGAAACTTGTCTGTGAATGCTTGTAGTATGTGCCTTATTTTGTTGAAAAACTACTATCGAATTGATTATGGATATTATATTTGATTGTGAGATTAGCATGTTTTTGCAGTTATTTGAATATGATGATCATATGATTGATTGTTTGTATATGCTAATTATGTGATTTAATTGTTTGTTTGAATATATGAAAATTATGCGATTGATCGTTTGTTTTAATATGAATAGTATATAAGCGATTGCTGGAAATGGTATAAACCATCAACCGTAAATAGTAGCATTTAAAATATGCTATCAATAAAACGCTACTGAAAATCCAAAAAAGCATATAAACAAAAAATGCAACCAAAAAATGAAGACTTATGGTAGCGTTTTTTTAACCCTACAGAAAAAACCTATAGCTGCATTTAAAAGTGACTTTTGGTAGCGTTTTTTAAATCCTACAGAAAATACCTATAGTTGCATTTAAAAGTGACTTTTGGTAGCGTTTACTACAACGCAACAAAAAGTTTTAGACTTTTAGTTGCATGTCGTATAGCAGCGTTCTCTAAAACGCTACCATAAGTTATGGTAGCGTTTTCTCAACGCTACCAAAAGTCTTTTCTGGTGTAGTGTGATTATCTCTCACACGGATCCAAAGGAGTATATCGGATCGTTGGCTTGATTTGGTGTTAAAGTAGTGATTTCCATGCATTTTTGTAAACCTAAGTGTAGATCCATGTAGATCCATTGTTCATGATAATTTGACAACCATTTTACTACATGATTAACCTATGCAAGTTCATTCATCAAGTTGTAGAGATATTTCTCATGTTTTCATGCTTGTTAGACTTTCGACTCTTTATTTACGAAATTGCCATTATTGTTAATATTGTCCATTAGATCATATTTGAATGCTTGTTTTACTTGGATTAATGTTTGACTTGATTGATTGCTATGAAATAGATGATTGATGATTGATTTAGACAAGATGGTCGAAGATGATTCAAAAGCTAAGAGAAAGGCTCTTGAATTGGAAAAGCTGCACGTGGCATATGTAGCGGATGATGAAGCTCATATGGATAGATTTGATGATGATGTTGAGATGAGACTTTGCTATGATGATGATGAGGCGAAGTATGATATGAGATAGCCTTGGTCTAATCCAGACGGGATCATTCCAAGCATGTTGATAACTCGGTGAAATGGTTCGAGTTGAGGATAATGGTTTGCTCGAGAGGCGCTTGAGCTAGTATGGAAATAGTCGTCGAGGAGGATGACTAGGAGGCTGAGATCTCATCGTTGTTGAAGGTTCTAGCATGCTCAAAGCAAGAGTACGTTGAGCAGATTCGATAGTCCCTGAAAGCTAATGATTGATAGTCAAGTACTCTGGGCAGATTCGATAGTCCTAGGCACGGGTCACGATGACGTGCGGAGTTATGTCTAGAACCGGGGTTTCCATTAGCCCTTGACGGACGGCTGAAAGAATGTGCCGGTCATTCAAATTAACGATGGTATCAAGGCAATGATAACAGTGATAGCCAGAGTCATGGATGTTTGGTTGTATCGTCATTCGGTCTCAAGAGCGGTATTTTCTGGGTGCTTATCTGATCTTGGTTTAGTCCTTGGGGGTTTGTGCTTGGAAAACATCGCCCTTGACTCGAGTGATAATTGCTTTACTTTAAATTGTATGCTTTGCTATGTTTGCTTCTGCTTAGTGTGTGTCTGGGGGCTATCACTGTAGAAAGAGATGGAGTGGGAGGGTTGTATTCCTATTCCTTTTCCTTTATGCTCTCTTGGTATGTTGTTAGTTAATTTACCGCTCACTAAGACTGTTGTCTGACTCAAGGCTTTATGTTTTAACTCTTATTGCCTTGGGATGGTCGTCCATTTTGGGACGGGCAGACTTGGTAGCAGGTGACAGGTGTTGTTCTAGCTTTCCACGGTGTTGATGACGAAGACGAGCTGGAGTATTGCATATTGTTTTCTTACTATATGTACTGGATGTTCCGCTGCTTGTATATTCTCTGAGTGATATGTAGTGAGGCTTGATGTATTGACTATTCAGATGTTTGTATCCAACTATTATGAACTTTTATTGATGAGATTCTATTCTGTGAAGCTTCACTATATATATATTCTATTGTATTTTGTCCATGCGCTGTGAGTAATACGATAGATTCTATTGTTTTTAATTTACCCTGGCAATCGTCCATGGCTGCCTGGCACACTTTACAGCGCACTATCTCTAGATTCGGTGCAGGGGTCATGGGCAGTCGTCATAGAACCAATACATATAGACCTGATGTCTCACTAACTATAGGCAAGAGTCATATATCACTACGTAGTACCTCACACTATCCACTTTATTTCTGTCACGTAAGTGTCATCTAGTTACAACGAATAACTGAATAAATATCACAATAGCGTCTCATACCACTTCGTGATACTTAAACATTTATTCACTGCTCATAAATTACACCCAAATTATCTAGTATTCTATATAACAAGTCCAAAGAATAGCCGAAGAAATATTACAGAATGCCCCCATCCCAAACGTTATTATAACTCTGTTTATTCAGATTTCTCGTCACACAGAATTAATCACCAGAAAATCACACAGAAGGATGTCATTACCATATCATATCTAAATCATCAATTAAATTAATATCAATGATGAATCACTCATATAATTGTTATTCGTTAAACAAGAAGGAAATATCAAAATAGTAATTATAAATTATACAAAACAATACTTAATAATAAATCATTCACAACATATAATTTTATAACAAAATAAATACTAAGAAGTGGGTAATAAATTCATATTTCAGAATTAATTAAATAATTGTCTAAACAAATATATATATATATATATATATATATATAGTTTAATATTTACAATAAATAACCAATTTCTCAATCTTATATAAAATTAATCGATTATTAAATATTAACTAAAACTTTAGAGAAGTCATTTTAAATTCACAAAATAGTTTATTAAACCAAATATTACATATTGAAATTATTTCATAATTGACTATGATTAAATACTATTTTGAATAATTATAAAACATCCAAATTAATTTAATTTATGCATAATCAATTAAATATATTTTGCAAAACTTGAATTATTTTTATATATTTTCATATTTCATAAATAAACTTTAATAACTGTAAAATAACTACTAAGTAACAATTCATATTTTGTTTCAATAAAAAAACTAGTAAATTCACTATGTTTATTTAATAAACTTAAAAAAAAAAATCATATTTTCATTATATTTCGCAAACATGTATTAATTTAATTTAAGAGGAAGTTTTGGTATCAAATCCAAGTGCCTAACACACACAAGAACGTACAAAATATAACAAGCACTGTTCTATAATTTGCAAAATACAAAAATAACACATCTTTCCCATCCTCGGTTTACACAAAACAAATATTTATAAATATATATTGCAAGATTGGATTCACTTTATTGCATGACTATAACCTTGTTATACAACATATACACAGGCACATACCCTCACACATCACAACCAAACGCATAAAAACCCAGCAACACTCACACGCAAACTCAGAAAACCAAACACAGCAATACACAATTATAATACACATGTAAATATACTTAAGCACCCACAAAACATGACACAGCAGTGCACTCAACTCAACACACTACCACACACATATACACAGCCATGCACACACAAGCTCTCGCAGTCACACACACATATACAATAATAACCTAAATTTAATTCGGCCGAGAAGTTATCACTGTGCCGCATAAATGTGATGTTATATAAGATGCAGCCTACAATCTCTCCAATTGGAAGTTTATTAATGAAAGCACGGATATAGCATATATATTGGCATTGTTGAAGAACCATGCTTGTTAACTTTAGCTCATTCGAAGTCTTCCGTCGACTTTCAAAATAAAAGAGTAGTTATAGATTGCCAGTTTCATTGAAATTACTGTTTGAGTTAGATTTTGTCATGCACCATATTAATTCAGGTTTAGCAGTATTATTTGAAGGTCTAACAGCTCCTCAAGTATACAAAGATCTACTCCAGTGTCCACGCTAATGTCAGGTATATATATACCTAGAGTGTTACACACGTACATTCACAACACACACATGCATTACACCGTACACACACGCATGAGTGCAGACACACAACACAGCAACATATATATACAAGTACTACAATACGCACACACCCAGCTGCTCGCGCACTCACACAAGAGGTCACGCACACAGGCAGCCATATGAACACAACACACACTAACACAAGTCCACAGGCCCAAAAACATACATCCACGGGTCGACCGTCGCCTCCACAAGTTGACCGGTAGGCGACCATAGCTGTTAATTTCGAACGCCAACAATGGCGATTCCTACACCTATAACATTTGATTCACTTATAACTTGATGTATTCACCGAATTCAATCAAACACAGCTCAACAATAGATATATAACAAGATTTAATTGATTGGAATGGAGATACGTGAGTGATGTTCACTCACCTGACTATCACTTGCTCCCCTCCAACTGTCAAACGCAACCATAAAACCTAACAATAAGAAGTCAAAACCTGATTTGCTACTCAGTATAGATACTCATAATAGTTCAGGGGCACTTATTCAAATATGAGGATTTTCATAATTTATTTGGTTTACTTTAATTATTAAGGGATAAGAGTTTAGATATATTTTCGTTTCCAGGAAGAATATGTTTTTGGTGTTAATTTCGAATGCCAACAATGGTGATTCCTACACCTATAACATTTGATTCATTTATAGCTTGAAATTCTTGGGCTTGGGCTTTCTTGAAAACATATATAAATAAATTAATAGATGTATTTACTCTATTTTGTTGATAAAACCAAATTCTACCTATTTTAAATAGATACAAATTCCATTTAAAATCATTTCCTTACCAAACTAATATTTTATTTTAATTATATCACTTTTATAAAACAATATTTTCATAATTTTAACTAATTTAAATTCAATAATTTTATTTTCACAATTTAAATCCTTTTATTAAATAATTTTGAAACCCATTTTCAAATAAATTTCCAAAATTTAATTTGATTAATTAAATTACTATTATTAAATACAATTAATTATTGTTTAAAAATCGAGTTGTTACAATATTTATGTTGTTTGAGACCGAAACTAGTTCTGTTGTTGCTTAATAGTAACTATGTTTCTATGTTAGTTTCTATACTGTTGAGGTTATTTATGCTGGTTTTGCACAATGTATTAGTTTTAAATTTGTTAGCTCTGTGAAAATGAGTTGCTTGGAATTGGGATGTTTAGTTTGGAGTGTAGCAGATTATCGTTATTGCATGGTCTCATATTATTCATCTTGACAAAATGCCACTTAATATAACTTGATTGTAGATTGTACATAGGATTTGCATTTCCATAAACTCCATTTTGTCCTCTCTATTAAATTTGCAAGTATGTTTCTTTGTCTTTGTATAAACTCCTTTCCGTCCTCTCCATTTAATCAGCAAATTATGTTTCTCTACTGATAACAGAACACTTTAGCCATAACATATTTTGACTGCTAAATCATGCACATCTCTACTAATGTAGTGGCATCTTAGGCAATTCACAAACTATTTATACGTATCCCTAAGTCAAAGTTACAAAGTTGTAGTGGGTCGATATAAATCATAGGTCAATCAAATTTATCATCTAATTAAATTAGTCTTAATAGAGAACAAAATAGTTTAATAATGAAATAAACTTTATGCAATAACATAATATTACTAGTATATGTATCATCGGTTAGCATGTTTAAGGTAACAATGAAATTGTTGTTGTAATATAGGAAATTGTAGTTGTTGCTAGGGTTCAAAATTTAGAGCATGTGTGCTTGGTTATTTTGATTTAGCTCTTATAGACAAATTGGACTATCAGCTCAACGTCCATCATTTGATGGTTGCTTTAAAGGGTGTACCTCGCTTGTTTTAACTAGTTTTTGCTGGAATTTTTTTTTTTTTTTGTTCTATTTATATGTTGAGATAAACAAATTTGATTATGTTTATTTTTCATTTCAAAAGTATTTACACGTGTTTATTGCAATAAACATTGTTTGTTAGTGACAGCATGTGCGTTAGTGTGTAAAGGAATTGGTCTCAAAGTACTTTAGTTGTTAAGTGGGTCAAATGGGTTGACATGTGTATGAAGTGGGTAGGGTCAGATTGACCATTTTAATAAATGTATCTAATGGAATGGATCATAAATAAGTCGAGTCAAATTTGAGCCAACCTATTTAGATCTTACTCAACCCATTTGATAAGTCCAATTTTAGCCCACAGCGGTTGCGTAGTTAGATAGGATATGTGATTTTTACACATAAGGTCGTGGGTGTAATCCTTGACAACCATTTAAGGAGGGTCCTTTTATTTAGAGCTAGTAGAATCATTCTTCTTAAATCTGTTTTATCTCCTTCTATCTTTTTCTAAAATGATAATTGATAAAATTGATAAGATCACAAGAAATTTTTGTTGGAGTGGGGATAGCTCCTGAAACAGCGTACACTACCTTGTTAATTGAAAATCGGTTTGTAAATCCAAAAAAGGATGAGAGTTTACGGATAATAAATCTACAAAACTTTAACGTACCTTTACTAGAAAAATGGCTTTGAAATAATGAAAATCTATTTTGCAAGGAAATGATTTCGAATCAATTCTGTGATAGTACTCATAACCTTCACCATATAACCTTCATCACACCTTCTCTACTTCTAATAACTTGTCTCCTTATTGGAAATCCATTTTAATTTTTTAAACATTTTTAACCTTGAGATCAATAATATAGTACATTCAAGTAATAACACTTCCTTTAATTTTCGCATGATAGCTGGGTTTCAGTTATACCTCTTAGAGTGGTCTATAAAGATCCCTTTGATATTTGTACTTTCAAAATGATTTAGTTTCATAGGTTTTTAGCCCTTATAATGAATTTTATTGGAATTTAATTCCAGTCGTGCTCTTGTAGGTATTACATTAATCTAAGATGGTTCGCTTTGCACTAAACTAAAATATTACAATCTAGATAACGAGAGTGCCATTAAGATTTGGTGTTGGGAAAATAGTAATATATACTCCTCAAAATCGATGTATAAGTTTTTAAATTTCTCAAGTACTAAATCAAACACTTTTAAGTTTAATTGGAATGTTAACGCTCCTCCCAAAACGAAACTGCACATGTGACTAATCCTACACGGTAAATTATATACAGTTGAAATTCTAAAGAAATAAACTTACTCATAGATAAAAATTGTGTTCTCTGCAATTTGATATAGAAAATACAACACATCTATATTTCATGTGTCCATTAATTAACTTTATTCTTGTAAACACACATAATATCTTTGACTATAGCTTGATCGACTTTGAATTTAACCGTGACTACCATTGGAACGACTTTAGATTTCAACACGCCAAAGATTATAGAATGTTACATGATATCATCTTCCATATTACTTGTTGGCATTTATGGATTGAAAGGAACCAACAAATGTTCAACGGTGTTATTAGTCCTTCTAATAATCTGACATATGCCATTGCACTTTTCAAGTATAATTGGATTACAAATCCTATCTTTAAATTGGCCAAAATGTTTACTTTAAGGAATTTCTCAGCGAAGTAAAAAGTCACAATGACATCTTAAAGGCAAAAATAGTTTATTGCAATATGGCTTGAGCAACGACCTATTAAATACATATAATAATAACTCTTCGAACTTTCTCCTCTAGATAGAAAAATAATTACGTTTTTTCTTGTTCATGCTTTACTTTTCACACATATATGCATAATCGTTGACTATACACATATATATGAACTATTCTCACGCTTTGAGTTTTTCATTTCTTGTGCCTATTGTGGATGGGTCTACGTACAAGACGACAATTACGTGGATGGATTTGTTAATAGTGGACAGTTGTGACCGCCTTCCTATTGACCCGCTCACCATGAGTCTAGATTGTTGTGTTTCCATTGACTTGCTTAGTTTGTTCTACCTCGACTATTCATATTTGTGTGTTCGATGATATACCTTATTTGATCATATAAATATATGTAGACTATTACTATTTTGGTAGTTTGTGAGATGATATAGCTTACTCTGCTTGGTTTAGTAACTTTTTGTTTTACTATACCTTTGTAGACTCCATTTTTAGATTTGGTTGATGATATTTCATTTTTTTCACTGTACGAGTATTTTTTATTATATGTCAAGCTTGTCGACGGTACTTTTAGTGAGTGTGGAATAAAATTACACGAGTACATTCAAAGAAGAACGAACTCATTTTTCTATTAGAAAAGAGCTACCAAAGGAGGTCAAAAATATATTAGAAATACATTTTAAACTTTTGAAAGCATGAGGAGAGTTGCGCCATCATGTTCCGCCATTTCTCTCTCTCTAATTCAGATTTAAAAATTATCGAACTCCTCAAAAAATCTTTCTCCACAACTGTCAATCCTCCTCCCAACATCAAAGCCCTAAAACAAACCCATGCAAAACTAATCCGAACCCGAGAAATCGAAAACACACTCACAGTAGGCAAGCTCGTCTCCGACATCGCCTCATCTCATCACTCAAATCTCAAGTACGCCCATTCAATCTTCACTCAAATCCAATCCCCATTGAACGTTTTCATCTGGAACTCATTAATTCGCGGCTACGCTCACAGTCTCGAACCAAAAGAGGCCATCTTTATCTTCCGCCTCATGCTTTCTTCAGGTTATTCTCCTAACAACTACACATATCCTTTCGCTATAAAAGCTTCTACGCATATACGAGACCCACGTTTAGGCCTTTCGCTTCACGGGTCTGTTATAATTCATGGGTTCGAGGATTCTGATCAGTTCATACAAACCGCACTTGTTAATTTCTATGCTACATACGGGTTTATAGAATGTGCTTACAAGTTGTTCGATAGATGTCCTAGCAGAGATGTCACCACTTGGAATGCGCTCATTAAAGGATATATTGGCTGTGAGAAGTATAATCAAGCAATTAATGTGTTCCAAAAGATGTATAAATCCAAAGTTAAATGTGATGATATTACTATGCTGAGTGCAGTTTCTGCATGTGGGCATCTTGGTGCATTAGACATGGGTAGATGGTTGCATTCTTATATAAAGAAAAACAGGATTAAAATGAGTTTAAATTTGGAGACTGTGATCATAAACATGTATTTAAAATGCGGTGAAATTGAGATAGCAAATGCTATGTTTGATGAAATGAAAGAGAAAGACAACAGAGCATGGAGTGTTATGATAAGCGGACTTGCCACTAATGGCCATGGAAAAGAAGCCCTAAAACTCTTTCAGAAGATGCAGTCTTTGAACATAAATCCTGATTCAGTTACTTTAACAGCAGTGCTAAGTGCATGTAGCCATGCCGGATTAGTAGAAGAAGGCATGCAGTTACTAGAACATATGTCTACTAATTTTCTTTTAGACCCTACAATCGAGCATTATGGTTGTGTGGTCGATCTATTAGGAAGAGCAGGGAAGCTAAAGGAGGCACTAGATTTGATAAATGCACTCCCTATAAAGCCAGATGTGGCCTTATGGGGTGCGCTTTTGGTAGCGTGTAGGGTACATAGAAACGTAGAATTGGGAGAAGTGGTGGCAAAGAAAATGCTGGAGTTGGACCCTAGTCATGTTGGAGCTCATGTGTTTTTATCAAATGTGTACGCCTCTAGTAAAAAATGGAGCCTTGTCGCTGAAATTAGAAGCTCTATGATGGCCAAGAAAATCTATAAACCACCCGGGTCTAGTTCGATTGAAGTTGAGGGTGTTGTTTATGAATTTTTATCGGGTGATAAATCCAAACCCGAGTCATTTAAAATATATAAAATGTTGGATGAGATTACAAAGATTGCGAGGCAAAAAGGGTACAAGGCAATGACTAAAGATGTTGCATTTGATGTGGATGAAGAGGACAAGGAGGTATGTGTTTCACAACATAGCGAGAAGCTTGCAGTGGCGTTTGGGTTGATTTATACGAGACGTGGGGAAAGGATTCGGGTGGTTAAGAATTTGAGGATTTGTGAGGATTGTCATAATGTGATGAAGATCATATCAGATCATTTTGAAAGGGAGGTTGTGATTAGGGATAGAAACCGATTTCATCATTTTAGGGATGGATCTTGCTCATGTGGAGACTACTGGTGATGTTAGGTTATGTGACATGAATACTGACTGTAATGTGGTTTATTTATACATTTAAGTTATGATGTGTTTCTCTCTCAAAATAAGTCTGAAATTTTTGTTTAAGTTACTACATAGCATATGTATTTTAGATGGTGAAACATGTTTAAACATTTTTTCATTCTTTTTGAAAAGCATGTTTTGAATTTGAGAAGCAAATGCCCTCCTCCTTACTTTTCAAGTTTTCATACAGGCATGCTATTTGCAGGTTGCAACTATTGTTATCCATCATTTTATTTTATTTTTATTTTTATTTTTATTTTCATTTTAAACAATGGCACGTCTCTTTTGTGTGAATGATTTAGACTGTGGTGGATAGTAAGATTAGAAGATTTAAAGAAATCTACATCGTTCAGTCAATAGTCCCCTTTAAGAATAAAAAAAATGCTTACTTTTACAGGAAATTTTCCTCAAGGATAATTTTTAGGGCTTTTTTTACCGTAAGGACAGCCCGCTAATTATTTTCTCAAAAGGACAAATTATCGTATTTCCTTCCAGCCCACTTTCGCGCGCTTCTTCTTCTTCTTCCTTTCGATCAAATTTTTTCAGTCGTGATCAAATCTCTTTCTCCCAATTATAATATCGATCAACTTCGTTCGTTTAATTCAAATTCGTCCTTCTGAAAATAAAATCGATCACCTTCGTTCGTTTATTTCAATTCCGTCCTTCTGAAAATAATATCGATCAACTTCGTTCGTTTTTTCAATTCCGTCCTTCTGAAAATTGTACTTCATCGATCGTTTTTTTTTCTTACGTGCGTTTGTTGATCTCGTTCTTTTCATATTTGTACCGTGATCTCGTTCTTTTTAGGTATGCTTATATTATTCTGTTTTTTGTTGTTTTTCTATTCGATTTATAAAAATTTGTCTATGCTTTCTATTTGTTTTCATTTTTTTGGATGATATGCAGTGTTGTTCTTCTCATTGTTTGTTCGTTCGTCGATGGAAAATTGTGGAAGTAGCAGCAGGTTTTTTATTATTATACTCGTTTCTTTATGCAGTGTTGTATTCTAGTTAGCTTTTCATTTAATTTATCTTGCATTTTCTTGCATTAATGTTGGGATGATTGGAAAAGTATCGTTGCTTGAGTTGTATATAAAGTTGTGATATAGTGGAAAACTATTGTACTTTAGGTTCAGTTTCTGGGTATCATTTTTATTCTTTCTTAGTATCATTTTTTTATTATCAGTAACTAGGTATCAGTTGTGTATACTGTAGGTATCAGTTTTTGTGAAATTGAATGAATAATGTTCTAAATTGAATGTATTTTTACTAACGTTTATTTTTTATTTTTTTTTGACAGTGGGGATAACAGTCTTCTTTGTCTGTTTGTGTTGAATAATAACACTTTTAGCACTCGATTGTCTATTGATTGCTCTTTGTATGATTTGAAGAATGAGATATGTCGATGTTGGTCTCAATTAACTCCTCTTTCTATTCAGATTTCTTATGTACTTGAGGACAAAGTTATTATGGTTGACACTGATTCTGATATTCAGAGTATAATTTGTTTTCAGTTATACAAGAAAAGTTCTTTCTTTGGTTTTACTGTTAAGGTTAAGGGTTCTGAATTGGAATATGTTGATGGTGCTTCTATTTCAAGTTCATCCGTTGTTCGTGCTTCTTCATCTTCTACTGTATCTGTCTGTTCAAATGTTGTTGTTAATGGTAAAAGTTATTTAAAAGATATGTTGAGGAGAGGGTCGACATTAAGCATTTCCAATTTTGTTGGTTTTTGTTTTGGAGGAGCTGAACAATTTAGAGAGTTTTTGATGGCATATCAAATTCAAAAGGGGTATGAATTAGTATTTTTAAAGAATTGTGCAACAAGAGTTACTGTGATTTGCTCATCATATAAGGATGGTTGTCTTTTCAAAGTCCATGGTTCCTGTGATTCTGGAGAATTGAAAAGGTTCTTTATGAGAAATTTGGTTTTTGATCATTCTTGTGGGGCTGGTCTTAGACATGTGAATAATCCACATATATCTAGTTCATTTGTTAAATCGATGATTATTGATGAGATCCGCGATTGTCCAAGTAAAAAGCCTAAGGATATTATAGTTGATTTTAAAAGAGAATACAATTTTCAGTTGTCTTATGGTTATGCTTATCATGGAAAACAACTTGCATTGATGGAGTTGCACGGTAATGATGCTTTGTCTTATAACGATTTGAGTTGGTATTTGGAAGCAGTGAAAAAATCTAATCCAGATAGTTATGTTGATATGGATGTTGATCCTTGTAGTAATGAATTTGAAAGGGTGGTTATTGGTTTTGGCGCTTGTTTACTTGGTTTCAAGTCTTGTCGTCCTATGATATTCTTAGATGCTACTCACTTGAAGGGACGTCCTGGTGTGTTGATGGGTGCTACTGCAAAAAATGGTGATCAAGGTATGTCTTTGTTTTCAGATTTGAGTTATTTGTATTGAGATCATAATACTTGGCATAATCATTAATATACATTTTTTTACCATAATTTGTATTCTGTTGGTATCAGTTTTAAGAAATGTAGTTTATAAGTAGCAAGTTTCTAGTATCAGAATTTTCATTGTATTGAATTGTAAGTTTGTATTTGGTATAATAATTTCATACTGCTAAACAGGAGATTAGTATCAGTTTTGGTATAATCTTAGTATCAGTTTCAAGTATGTTCATATATGGTATCATTTATAGTTATGTAGTATCGAAATTTCCTTTGTATCATAATATATGTCAATTTTTGTTTCTTTGTTGTTTTAGAATGAAGATTACTGTGCATAATGTTGTGGTTATTAATATTTTTTATAATGGTCATATCAGGTTTTAGGTATCAGTTTTGTTACTGTCAGTATCAGTTTTATGAATTGTTTTATATTTATGGTCGTAATTACTTTTAGTTTTTTTTACTAATTATTTTTGCATTTGCAGGTTTCTTCCCTTTAGCTATGAGTGTAGTTTCTGTAGAAAATGTGGATAACTGGACATGGTTTTTGAACCATTTAAAACAAATGCTTCAAGAAGAGCGTACTTTAGTTTTTATGTCAGATCGCCACCAAGGTTTGCTTTCAGGTGTTCGTGATGTTTTTCCTTCAGATTATCACAGTTATTGCTATTTGCATATGGAACAAAATCTTCTTTCAGCAGTGAAAGCCAAAAATGCAAATGTTTCTATTGTTGATCTATTCAAAATGTGTTCTAGAGCTTCAAATCTATATGAATTTGAAGGAGCATATTCTAAGTTTTGTCAAATTGGTGGTGTTGCTGGTGTTAATTTTTTAAAGGATAAGCCATTTGATAAGTGGGTGGATTTATTTTTTCCAGGGAAACGTTATGGCGAATATAGTTCCAATGTTGCAGAAAGTTTTAACAGTTGGATTTTAAATGAACGAACTTTGCCTATTACTTTGTGTTTAGATGGTATTCGTGTTAAGATTATGGAACAAATGGCTAGAAGAAGAGAAGAATGTCGTTTGTGGAGAACAAGTCTATGTCCTTCTATGGAGTTACGCTTAGATAAGTTGATTGAAGAAGGATTTGGATGGGATGTATATAAATCTTCTGATTTTGCTTATGAAGTGAAATCTCCAAACTCTCATTGTGTTGATTTGAAGGAGCGGGTTTGTAGTTGCAACCAATGGAAAATTACGGGATTCTCTTGTGCTCATGCTATAAAGTGTATGAACAAGTCTAAGTTGTCTGTATATGATTTTGTTGAGAAGTATTTCACTGTTGATGCTTATCGATGTTCTTATGCCAATGCTATAAATCCTATTCCAAATTATGATAGGCCTATTGTTGATGGTAGCATTCAAGATGTTATCAAGCCACCAAAGGAGAAACGTGGTGCTGGTAGACCATCAATCAAGCGCAAAGGAGGATTTTCATATTTTCAGAACAAGCAAAATAGATGTGGAGAGTGCAAGCAGTTTGGTCATAATAAACGGAATTGTCAAGCTTCAAAGAGGATTTGATTTTACATTTTGAATTTGTTTAGATTAATAAGTGGTTGTGTGACTTGTTTTGATTGTTTACTGTAATTGAACCTTGGTATTAATTTGTGTTCAGTATAGCATATTATCAACTTGATTTTAATTTCAGCTATGTAGTATAAATGATAGTATCAGTTTTAGTATTAGTTATATGTTTTTACAGTATCAGTTTTGGTGTTTATTTATTTATTTATTTCAAACATTTGTTTTGATATTTGTTGCATACTGTTAATTTCAGTTGTTTAGTATCATGTTACGCATTCTGTTGGTATAAATTATGGTATCATTTTTTCTTTGTGTGATATCAGTTTTGTTTAATTATGTATATTTTAGTTATTTATAATAAAGTAGATATTATAGTATATGGGATATGATAATCATTGTGTAATTGATTGAAGAAGATGATTGAATTGATATATGCTTTCTTTTGGGCGGAGATAATGTTTGTTTGATTGGATATAAGGACTTTAGTATCAGTTTTGGTTAGTTTTTAGTATCAGTTTCGTGTATTATAATACATTCTATAATAGACATTAGTACTAATTAATAATTATAATGATATCTTGTGTTAGCAAAAACTGACACTGGTGTTAATTGTTGTTTCATAAAGTATGTTGAGTGTCAGTTTGAGCAAAACTGATACTAGTAGTTATTAAAACCGATACCCAATTACTGTTTGCTATTGATATATGATATGAAATCTTATAATATTATTATACAACTGGTAGTTGAATCATAAAACTGATAATATTATGTAGGATCAATAGTTGCATGATAGAACATTCACTGTATAATCTTATTATAATCCAAACTTCAGGTTAAGAAATGAAAATCAATTACAGCAAATCATTCCACCAGATCATCATTGTTTTTACAAGTAAGATCAACATTGTTTTAAGAACAGAACATCATCAGAAATATGTTCATAGTTTGTACAACAAATTGTACTAATATAAAGCATTGATTGTACCAACATTAAAACAGAAATTAAATTCAACTACATATAACAAAATATCTAAAATGTACATCAGTTCATGTTAAAATATTAGCACTTTTTGCAAGTTGTTTGATTTGTTCATTTATCTTTCTTCTTCCAAACTTGACATGAATTTGGCTAAGCTCCAACAGTGCTCTTTGTCAGTTAATATCTGATGTGCAATTCTTGCTCTTGATTTCAGCATTTGTTCAGGGGCTATTTTGAGTGGTATTTGACTTATGTTCATTGATATGGTGAATATCATCACGTATATACCACAGTCAAGTCTGTTTAAAAGAATATTAGCAATATCAGTTTTGTCAGTTTAAGTGTCAGTACGTATCATTTTGAACAATATAAACAACTTACGTGTCTGATCCTTGTTGTGCACATGGTATCTGATGCATTTCATTTGCCTTCACCTGCTTATCTTGTATGTTTTTCTTTTTCCAAAGTTCTTTCAGCATTTCTTCAATTTTATTTCTCTATTGAAGACAAAACAATACAAAGTTAGTTAATGTTCAATTTGTTTAATTAAATTATTTTGTTTCCTAACAAAAATATATCATACCAATATCATTGCCTGCTTTAGACTGGGGTTGTTTCTTTCATTAGAATTCCTTCTTGGACGTCTAGAATCTAGATGACTCCATTCCATTGTTGGGTATGTCAAAGTTACTACTGTCCAATGGAATTCACAATGCAATGGAAAATATATAGCATCTGTGTATTCATCATCCACAATTTGTTCAAGGAAAGGCAGCACTAAAGATTTTATAATTCCATGTATATTGAAAACTATAGCTTGCTGTTAAATAAAAAAAATAAGTTAGAATTCAATATATATTTAGCATTTATCATATTACTGTATATTACAGTTTTATTTACCGTCATTATTGTTGTGAATGCATAGTTGTGCTCTTTCAGCCCACATTTAGATAAATACCAGTCAATTATCTACATTAACAACAAGAAAATGTAATTTTTTGTTACTGGTGAAGCAATATTCAATGATAATTAGTATCTTTTGTTTACATAGTGGTAAAATATATTACAAATTACAAGAATAATTAAGCATGAAATATGATGAAACAACTTCTGGGTATCATTTTTGCCCTGACTTAGTATCATTTTTGTACATGCTGTTAAATCAATTGCTACTAGAAAACAAAAGTATGAATTTATATCAACTGCCACTAGGAATTAGTTTTGCACTATTTTGGTATTTATTTTGTCATACATGATAGTTAATACATAATTCAACTAATATACCACCACTTTGTAATAAATAGTAATTAGGTATCATTTTTGGCTATAAATAGGTATCAGTTTTGGTACAAATAGCAGTGGACATAGCTATTACACATTATTTTTTGTAATTATTTTTATTGGTAGCAGTATTATTAAACAAAAAAAAAGTGTGTACCGATCCATGTGTGGCATTTTCTTCAAGAAGTTCTTGTAGTACTTTTTTTGTTATTGTACATCCTCCTCTAATTGTGTCATTATCTGTCCATGCTATATCTCTGTTTTAAGAAAATAAGTTACATATCAATTATACAATGTTATTTTAACCAGCAAAATTAGTATATATGTTTGTATACTTACTCTTTTGATGATGTCATAGCAAAGAAAGTTTTGATTGTATTTTGTTGTTCTATATTCAAGTATGCCAAAGTTTTGCTGCAGTGTCCTAGTCCTACATTTGAAAGTGTTGGCTCTATTACTTGAATTGGCATTGGGATTGACTCTTCTGCACTTTCTTTTTCATCATTTTCTTCCAGTTTTTCATCATTTTCATTTGCTTCAGGTTTTTGTTTTTTTGCTGTTTTTTTCCTTCTCTGACCATATTCAAAGCTGAGGCTTTCTCTTTTTTTCCTTGCTCTTTCTTTTATTCTTTTCACATAAGAAGATGGCTTATGAACTATTTGTTTCCTTTTCCGACCAGAAGGTTTTGCTGGTTTGTTTTCTTTGTCCTTTTCTGTTATTCCCTCTTGCAACTGTTGTGTGATATTGAGATTGAAAGATGGAGGTGTTAGGTCTTGTACTACATCACTGTATTGTGCAACTTTGCTCTCTTTATTGGTATCTTCTTCCAATTTTTGAGCCTCTTTTATATCTTTTTTCATTGTTTTATCTTCATTTGTTTCCAACACTGTTTCATTTGTTTTGTTCAACACTGTTTCAGTTGTTTGATGAACTTGTTCTGTATTAGTGTCAGTAGTTGTGTCTTCAACTTCTTCTACATTTTTTTCAGTTGAGAATCTGTATTAACAATAAGAAGCTGTCAGTTTTTGTTATTGGTGAATGAATATAATATTATTAGTATCAATAATGTTAATAGTGGCGGTTTATGGGTATCATTTTTGCATAGATATCAGTTTTTCAAACACAAAGTAAGTATCAGTTTTTCATACATATAGGTATCAGTTTTGATTTATTTCATAGTGAAAATTGTTTGTAAATTAACCAACCATCAGTTATAATCAAACAACTGATGCATATAAATTGTGCATTATTTTGGTATTAGTTCTCTACTAAATGATGATGAACATAAATAGTTCAATTTACAATATTTATATACATAGGTATCAGTTTTTAATACATTTAGGTATCAGTTTACTTTAACTTATACTCAGAATTATTTATAATATTTATAATATAAGCAAGCATTAATTTGAATCAAACAGTGTTATTTTCAATAGTAAAAAATCATGTACCTGTCCATTTGTGTTATTTTTGCTTGACACTCTGGATTTTCTTCTTCAATAGTTTCCGCTGTGAATGTTTTTTCTTCATTTTGGGCTTCTATATTTAAACATTCATCTTCATTTATTTTATTTGCTGTATTAACTTTTTCCACATGAGGCTCAGCATTTTTGTCTTCCTTCTCTTCTTCATTGCTTTCAGTTGTGGATTTCTTTTCTCTGTTTTCCATTTGTGTTTCTACATGTGCATGTTCCTTTAGAATGTTGTCAGGTTCATCTTCCATATGCTTACTCTCTAGTTCAACTGCTGAATTTTTCTTTTCACTTTCTTCTATTCTTGATTTGAGTTCTTTCAATTGTTCTTTCAATTTCAAATTTTCTTTTTCAACCTTTATCCTCAACTTCTTTTCTTTTTCTAATTGCTTCTTTGTCTTCTTACCTTCTTCTTCCAAATCTTTAATGTGCGTTTGCAAAACATTAAGGCTTACAAAATCTTCAAAAGATCGAGCACTTTGTTCTGCTTCTTCAATTTTTCTTTTTTTCCTTTGGTTTTCTTTTCTTTTTTCACTTGATTCTTCTTTTATCGATCCTGTTTGGAGTAGCTTCTGTTCATGTGGAAGAATATTGCTTATTTCTTTCACCTGTGTAATTGAAATAGTAATTTATTTTAAAATTTAAAGCTACAAAATGAAACTGATACTAATCAGAAGTTAAAGTGATACTACAAAGAGACATATGTGATACTATGTAGAGACAAATAATTATTCTAAGTGTTGAAACTGATACTACAGAAAGAGAGAACATAAAATGTACACTGATAAATACTACTGTAAGTAAGAATTAACTTTAACTTACATTGCCAACTTTTATATCCTTCAACAATTGTTTCACAACAATGTCTTTAAGTTTTCTTACATCCCATCGTGCAAATCTGGGTAAATCTTCAGCAAGTTGCTTTCTTGGTTGAATAAGGTTCATTTTCTCACAGATGCAGTACTATAAAAATTTAAAGATATAATTAGATAAGAATGCTGAATATAACAATTTTTTTAAATTAATAATATTTTGCATAACACATCTTACCAATGGAAGCATTGAACATCCAGACATGTTTCTTGGCTTAGAGATAAACTTCTTGACAAATTTACTAAAATTTTTCTCTATTGTTTGTGGCCATGAGACACTTTGCATTGTTTCACTGTCAACCAAATAGGGTAGAATTCCCCATCTCAGCTTTTGTTGGTTGTTGGGAAAGAAAAATGTCAATAGTATTTGCATTACTATCAACAAAGGGAGATCTTCTTCATTTTCTTTTTTCCTTTTTGATATTTCTTGTTTTATTCTTCTTTCCACAACATTTCTTGTTATGTAAGTATTTGTGCCAAAGTTTCTAGTTGCAAAGTCTTTGCAGTCTGGTGGAATGGTTCTGCTCGTCAATTTTTTTGTCGGTTCTATGTTTATTCCTTTTAATGGCAGACCGAACAATAAGCTTATATCTTTGGCAGTTACCTTCATTTTGTCTTCTCCTAAGATGAAGGTATCAGTTTCCATACAGTAGCAGTTGTATAAAGCATCCAAGTTTTGTTGATGCTTTTTGCACTCTTTCATTGTTATTTTTTCTTCATAGATTACTTTGAAGAAGTTGTAAAATGGTGTCTTCTTTAAGATGTCAACTTGCTTTTTGGTCAATCCATTTTTTTCTTTGACCAGTTTTAATATCTTGAAGATAGCTTGTAAGCCACATCTATAAGCAGTTTCTGGCTTAACATGTTCCGATTTTGCTATCTGTTTTGTTGTTTGTTCTGATGTTGCATGCATGCTTTTATGACATGGATTGACAAAATCATCATCATCCTATTTCATGAAAATGTGTCATTAAGTTGTTAGTGAAACAAACAGCATTGAAACAAAACAATATATAACATGATATACCAGTTTCAGTTTCTTCAAACATGAGATAAAACATGGTATTTTTATTTAACTAAAATTTGCTATCATTTTTGCTAAATGTAGGTATCAATTTTTTAATAATTCTGGTTGAAATACTTCTAAAATTGGTACATAATAACTTCAAAAGAAACATATTGCATGTATAATTTTTAGCTTATATTTGTGTTATTTTTGTTCCAAATTACAATGACAGTAATTTGTATAATTAAAAGTACAAAGTTTACAACAGATAAAGTGAGTATCATATTTATAAGGTGTATGCATCAGTTTGGTTCTAACAAACAGTATACCAATTTTAAGATATGATGTCCATAAAAACAGACAGTAGGTATCAGTTTTTCATTCCATTGGTATCAATTTTATATTTGTGATAGTGGGTATTGTTTTATGTATATACCTATATCAGTTTTGTTATAAAGTATATAATATTTTCTAAAAAAATTATGAAGTTTTGTCTTCAGTTAAACAAACAATAGGTTCATTTTTTGAAATATAGGTATCAGTTTGTTATACAGTGGGTATCATTTTTTGAATTATAGGTATCACTTTATTGAAAAATTACAACATTGTCAAATGAACTAAAACATTTTATACAGTGGGTTCCATTTTGTAAGAATTTAGTTTCAGTTGTAATAGAAAAAAGATGGTTAAATAATTTGTAAACTAAAATGAGACAGCTACACACAATTAGACTATAGGTATCACTATTGCAGTATGTTGGTATCAGTTTTTATTTGTGTGCTTACTTTAATTTTCCTAAACACAAAGTATCACATTAATTCTAACAGATGTTTGGTATCATATTTTCAATATATTAGTATCACTTTTGTAACAAATAGCAACGAAATCTATTTTTAAACCAACTAATCTTTGATTTCTACCAAACAAACTATAACTATCACTTTTTGAACATGAAAATCTTTATTAGTAATATGGCTTGTACATTTACCGTGTTTGCTTGTTCGTCTTCAGATTCCTCAACAGCTATTTGCTTTGCCTTATTTGTTTCTACCTTTTCCTGTTATACATATTAACAATATTAAAATACATCTAAAGATTAAATAGTATCAGTTTTATAACTGAATGTTATTAATTGCCTTCTGAAGTTGCTGCTGAATTATTTTCTCATTTTTTTTCTTTGATCTTAATTCTCTTTTTTGCATTTGTTGTCCAGTTAATTTGTCACCAGCTGTTTTTCCCTGTATGGTTTCTTCATTCTTCTGTAAAATAAGTTCAATAGTATCATAATCAATGTACAATGGATTTGTTATGCTACATTTAATAATATCATTTACCTTTTCTTCTGTTCTGTTTTGTTCATGTTTCCTTTTTGTTCTTCTTTCCCTTTGTTGCTGTATACCTTCTTCCATTAGGCTTTTTGATAGTTTTAATTTTGTTGATTTCTGCTGCGTCTCAACTGCTAGGTTTTCAATTTCGTCTCGATTCTTAGATTTAGTTTCTTTGTTTCCAGATTCGAGCTGATGATCAAAACGAGGCGTTAGGGTATTAGGTTTTTGTCGAATATCATATTGAGGGGATAAGGTATCAGAATCGTTCTCAAACTCTGCTTGTTCTTTATTTTCTGATGAATGCAATTGAGATGGAGGTAGCGATCTTGATGTGGTTTCGTTCGCCATTTTTTCTTAATTTTAATTTTGTACCGTGAAGATGAGTGTGGATTTCAAAATTGCACTGGAAGACGAATGAACGGAATGGAAATATGTTTTGAAGCGCGAATGGGCTCTGGGCCTGTCCTTTGGAAGAAATTTTGTTGTGCCGGTCTTTATGAATAAAATTTTTAAATAATTTGTCCTTTAAAAAAAATTCCCCTTACTTTTATGGGAAATACTCTACAGGTTCCGGTTCTCATTTATATATGCGCCTTTTGACATCTGCTTTTTGGTTCTATTGTATTATTTTTCTTTTTCATTATATAAATATCTTTAATAATAGTTGTAATGTCTGTCAAAAACGCTATGTTGCAGATTCAAACGCCCCTAAAGATAGGATCTAACGATTAAATAAGTTTTACAAATTCAAAATGCTTCTAAAAATAAGATCTAAAATCAAACTTTTCATTACAACTTTAAAGTACTTCATTGCAAGTATACAAATCTTAATATCACTTGAAAATAAAAAATCATTTATTTTGAATGATTTAGGCATATGCAATTTATAAGAAAAATAATTCACGCGCAAAACGCATGCCGTAACACTCGTAAATTATAATGAATGATGAAGAATAAACCGGTACATGAGAACAAAAGGAATTCGGTTTCCTAATATATTTCTTATTATGTACTCCTCAGTGTTGGGATATGTGATACGATATTTCTAGATGAATGAAGCCGGAGCATCGATTGAAGATTGAAGAAGCATAGATGCAACTGAGATAAGACAAAGGAAGACGAAGAAGAAAGATGGAGTATCGAGTCATGTAGCATAAGCTACATGCATCCAATCGATTGGTAATTTTTCCAGCTGACTGGATATAGAGTTGTTTTGGATTCGAACATTTGTTGATTTTCAAGGAAACCGGAATTTGACCAGCACCTGTCGACCGATGGATTTTCTGACCGACTGGATTAATGATTTATGAAAAAATTAGGCTTGAATTTTCTTGGACAATTTTGTCGTTTTCATGGTTTTTTGCAGTTTCAGCCGTAGATCTTAGCATATCTTTGATTCAATGATAGAGATCGCTTTAGATTTCTATAAATAGGCTTGTATATGGGTCATTGTAAATTGCGTGGACAAAGGTTATCGTATTAGGGTTTTGATGATTGAGATTTCTTCTCAATTTTAAAACTTCTTCTTTGTAATCTTCTAGTAGATTAATAAAGTTGGTTTGGAGAAATTCTTTGCCTATTGTTTTTCTTCACTTTTTATCTCTTCTCAACTCTAACGCGAGTCTTGATGTTGATGAGTTCATTACAATGTGGATCAATTGTATTAGCCCAACTTTGGCTCCAATATCAAGCCGCGATGCCCCAGCCCAGTGTCCAAGCTACCATCTTGGAGCAAAGAAGACGATAGGAGCGATCTCTCGTATACACTCCCTTGAACCAAAACGGATACGTTTCTATAACTTAATACATATGAAACAATATGTATATTGTCTCGGCATAAAGCAATATATACAAGTTTTCAGGACTGAACAATACCATGTTAGAGAGAATTATAGAAACAACCCATAACTAGGAGAATCAGAAGTGAATAAAAGATAATAAATGATACACATCTTATTTGAAAATCTGATAAAGTTTCTCATAACGTACACCTCAAGTCTAATACATCGCTAAACAACACAAGTACGTCATATCATCCAATATAATGGAATCTCAATACATCAATAAATCATTATATCATATGAGAGACTATATAAGAGAAATTTATATCCTCAATCATCATCGGCTCCATCTCCTTATCGTAGTCCACAAAATACCTACGATCGAATATCAAACCTATAAAACAACCTTAATTTGGCCCGGCGTTGTTAAATTCATAACAAATCCCCGAGTCAGGCTTGAAACTAGTTCTAAGTGTAACCGTACATGATACATAAAATGGGATGTGTGTAACGACCCGTAAATTTTAACCGTTTTAATAACGTAATTTGTTGAGATTTTGTGAAATTTTAAACGATAAAATTTTGAAATAAAATTTTATATTTGGAATACGTCTAGTTAAACATAGCAACCGGTAAATTTTCGTCCGAAAATATGAAAGTTTATTTCGCACGTAAATTCACTTCAATCTAATCAGTTAAAAAGCGTTGAAAATAAAATGTTTCCGAAATCTAAATATTTTTACATAGAAAAATTCTAAAACATCTTCTGAACAAGATGTCAGTTTGCCGTTTTTCAAAATTCGGACATCTTTGGCTCCGTCGATCTTATTTTTCAGCGTTTTTCTTGCATTTTCCGCTATTGGAAAATTCAAAATTTTTATAATTCAATCGTACTACTAATATCTTTATATCGTTCTGATCGTCTCGTCACGCTGATCAAAACGGTATATTTATTCGTTCAAATCAAAGAACCGACGAAATTCGTCGCGATGATTTAAACCGTTCCTAGCAGGCCGGTTAAGCCATATTCAGCCTAAATAAATTCACAGCGTGTATCCATTCAAAATTGAAAAGAAAATACAGCTGATTGGTGAATTTAAGTGGGTAGTTGGCAGCTTGAGCCTGGGTGTTATAAATCTGGGAAACAGTAAAACGTTTGAAATTTCAAAACGAAATGCTGCCCTTTCATTTCATCTTTTCCCCATCTCTCTGCTTTCATCTTCTGTACTCATTTTATAAAAATATTATTAATGAGCAAACTTATTTACTTTCTGAAGCAAAGTTGCTCACGCCTCTCTTTTACCCAACCGAAGTTGCTTCCTACGGTATCATCTCCAATCATGCACTCGGCCTCGTCACCTCAAACCGTCCACCTCCCTGACCTATCGGGCCTCACTACATCGACACCGGACGACCACCAGTTCCCTTTCCTTCCATCAATACTGAACTCGTGCACCGCACCACCGCCATACTTCAACACGTGAGCCACCAACTGCCCAGACCCGCTCTAGCCCTCTTCCCTCTGGCCTCCATTCGCCTCAACCCGTTCCTCCTCCCTGACCCGAACACCATACCATCACCGAAACAAAGGCCGAAGCCTCCGTCTCTCATTCCTCAACTGCCGATCCCAAATGACTCGGCTCCAGCCTACCCCAAACCCACGCGAGCAGTGCAGGCGGCTTTTGGTTGAGTGGTGTTGTAGGCCGCGAAAAAAATTAGAAGAAAAAAAAACGCTAAGTGGAGTTCACGGTCGCGGTGCAGGCCAAGGTGGTAGGTGGTTGTGCTATGTAGCGGCAGGAGGTGCAGTCTAGTGCGGAGGCAGTACGGTGAAGGTTGGCACATGAGTGCATGGGGGAGAAGTTAGTTGCGTGGGTTAGGTGGAGATACATTTTTCTTGGCTAAAGGAAGACACAGGAAAGGAAAATGTGTACAAGAGAGAGAGAATGGAGTGACGTGGCATGCTAGGAAAAGAAAAGGAGAAAGGGCTACAGGCATGTGCGTGAGAGGAGCATTTAATTATGAAATGTATTAGTATAAGTTTTGGATGTGGTTTGAGTTACGCTTTGTGATGGAGAGCTCTACGACTTAACGTTGGTTTGATCAGCTTTTGTTAAACTTTGATGATTGAATTCATGCCGATTTTGCTTTGCTTCGATTCGCCATTCAAATTTCAATGTCCGTACCAGTGTGCGTATCCGTGTCATCTTCTCGTGCATCTCTAGCCTCGAAAGGTGAGCACTCACTCACGATTAACGTTCTTTTATTTATTAAATTTGATTTCAATTGAAACGACAATTGAAATATGCTGCTGTTAGTTAATTACACTGTTATAAATGCTATTGCCTGTATCAGTTCACCTGTGACATCTGACACCATTATCTGTTAATTATTTATGCAATAATAATACAGTTTGGCTGATAATTGATTGATTGTTGATGTTTATATTGGACGTTAAATTGTTAATGTTAAAATGATAAATAGTATGCAATTGAAATTGATATAGGATAGTTAAATGTTAAATTGGATTAAATGACATTTGTATAATATGACCCATTTAACTGTCAAAATTTATCGATACGTAGGATTTGTTTAATTACATCTTGAACCACTGAATGTATGTGTTAAACTGATGAAGCATGAAATTGTAAATAGATGACATGTGAAAACACGAATGTAATAATCTTTAATCTACGTGAAATGATAGTGTAGATTCTAGAAATAATTATATTAATTCGTACAAATAACAATGCGAATTAATACGGTTATTTCGGGATTATTTGAATTGATTATTGGATTGATATTGATTGTTGTTATTGTTTGTTTATTTACTTTAACACCATCCCAGTTATCACACTGCAAGTTCCCTTTACTATGTTTTGATTTTGAATTGAATTGGAATCGGGTTGAAATGATAAATACCCAAATTGAACTTTGACTTAGGATAGAAAATTAAATAAAAACCCGATTGGTCAATAATTTGATTTGAAAATAAACGAAGATTTTATTTGAATAAAGAATATGGTTTTGAAATGAAGTTGAAATTTGAATTTTTGATAAAAGGAAAATGGTAATATTTAATAATCTGAAACAAAAGATTAACAATGTAATCAATGAAAGAATGTTGTTTAATTTGAGAAACTATTGAGTTAAGTTTGAAATTATTAAACTTTGAAATGATTTAATAATTAAGTCTGAAATTATAATTAAGTTTGAAATTATTAAACTTTGAAATTATTTAATAATTAAGTTTTGAATTATTAATGATTAAATAAGATTGAATTATTTAATGATTTAATTGAATTGAATTCTTTAAATAGTAAAATTGAACTTTTGAATAAGTAAATTTTTACTTCGTAAATAATTGAAATTGAGTTTCCTTATTAATTAATTTTGGAAAATTGTTTAAGTAAGTAAATAAGTGAAATTGAATTTCTTTATTAAGAAATAAAATGTGATTTTTGTAATACTTGAAATTTAAATAATTTGATTTGACGAATTTAATTTAATTCAAAATTGTAAGTTTTAATTTAATGAAGTTGAACTTAAGAAATTGATTTAATGAACTGGAAGTTAAAAGGAATTGTTTTGAATGATAAATTAACTTAACGAATATTGAATGAAATCGATAAATGGATTTAAATTGATTTAAATGTTAAATTAAATTAATTTAAATGTTTTTGAAATGAAACTTATATACGAACTTGAATCAATATTTGAAGTGTTTTAAAAAGAAATTGAAATTGAATTATAAGATTTTGAAATTGTGAATTTGGAAGTTTGAAACGTAAATATTGGAAATTGGTTTTGAAAGACAAATGAAATGTTGATTTACGACTTCTATTTGAAATTGAAATTGATTTGGTTTGAAATATATAAACGACCAATCGGTGTAATAATTACGAAAGTTATTAAAGAGACCGGGATCGGTAATGGATATACTCTCTATCTGAACCGAAACCACTTTAATAACTGAACGCGGAGTGTTGATCCAGAACGAAGTGGATGGTTTTGATGAACGCGTTGACTGAAGAAAGAGAACGATTTTGGATGACCCTTGACATGACTAAAACAGGAGCCGCGCCGGGCCATTGAGGATCGCCATCTCTAGCGGGCACACTTCTTCGATACCATATCTATTACTTTTGTGATTCGATTTGGGTGCACCCCTCGATTTGGGAGTGTTGTTTCGCGGTGTTGGGGTGGTAGCTGCTATGCCCAACATCAGTCCGGATCAGGCAACTACTAGTATCCTAGTTGGTATCGCCTCATGTACCTTGTCATACTGATTATCCTATTCGCGACCACTACGATTTTGATTTGTACCTTTAGTATATGGATTGCCCTCTGGTGACTTCCGGTTTTGGGGAAACTACGGTCTTGTATATGCTTTTGGGAATAAAAATGTGTTAAGGGTGGAATGGGCCATGACTTAACGCTATTTTGATATCTTTATATTACTGATAGACATTATCTACTCATCGTACACTACTACATAGTAGATAGTTTAACGGATCCTTAAAGGATGGTTATTCCAAACATCCTTTGAGTTACTTGTATTTCAATTGCTATTTCACTTGAGTTGGATTTATTAATATGAGAATGTTAATCCTGACTCGAGTGTCTTGTGTTTTTGCTTTACGCTCGGGTCAGACTGAGTGGTTCAGCTTTCGAGACTCACTTTTGGAGTTGGAGCTTTGCTTGAAGATCCAGCCATCTATTCTGTTTTCAGTATTCGATGATTCCAGTGATGTATTCTGATTGTATCTGATGTATCGTGTTACTCTTTTGTTGTAAACTCTGATGTATCTTATATATTCATATAGTAGCTTCATGAACTACTATCTCTTTTTATTTCCGCTGCACTTATTTCTCTGTGTCTGTGATCTGTGATTATTTATTTACTGTATATGTTCAGTTTTGCCAATTTAAATTAACAACGCGGTATTTTGAACAATTCAACTCCGGCATGAGTGTCTACCTATACACTTATAATGGACGCGAATGGTCCAAAATTCTGGGTCGTTATAGTTGGTATCAGAGCCAGGTTAGCTCTAGGCAAAACTCAACATATAGGGTAAATGTATTTACGGAATCACTCTCATTCGAGTTTCAATCTCTTCCTTTTGACTCGATTCCTTTGAATTTTGGAACGTTCCCCTCGGTTCCGAAATTTATTCGCGTCCTTCACAATTCGTCTTCTTTCAATTCTGGAGCACCCCACAACTCCATTTTGAATGATATCTATAATAGATCGGCGGTCTCGCCAATCTTCGAATAATTCGTAAAGGAGTAAACTCCTTTATAATAGGCATCGATTTACCGGAGATTTCTGTATCCTCGGTTTACGATGCTATCTATCTCCTACCATACCTGAATTTTATTTCTTGAGATCGAATGTCGATTTGCCTCAAATTTCTACATCGATCTTATTCTTGAAGTTACGGATGATCCGGTTAAGATTGCCCGTAAATTAAATAAGCTTATCCAACCCGATTCTGTCAATTGAATCATCTTATCTTTTCTTTCGAACTTGTATTTAAATCAGAATTCTCTTTAACTTGAGTCCATAAAATTTGAAACCCTATCCTTATTTTGAAAATTCATCCCTGTATCGTCGAGCAAAGAAGTGTATTTGTAAATTTATATAAAAATGTTTTATATATTGTGTTGTTTGAGTTGTTGATGTTGATTTGGGTTTCCGATCGATTCGTCTGATCAACGCTATCGATAGGATTTCCAAAACACTTGAACAGAGCAAACTGACACAATATTATTTTCAAATTTGGTAAATGATATAAATTTGTTGAGTATATTGTAAAAATATAAGTTAAAATTTTCTGGAATTTAATAAGTTAATTAAATTGTTTATCATTTATTGATCTAAATAAATTTATAAATATGGTTTATAAATTGATTTGAAATTTGAAATGAATTTAATTCAGAAATTTGAGAATTTAGTTTCCGATGATTTCGAACTTTGGTTTTTAAAATTTTAAAGTATATATTATTGAAGTATTTTCGAATAGAAACCGTTTTCAAAGAATTTTAAAATGTTGAAATCAGTGCTCTTCTCTTTGTCGCTGGAAAATAATTTCGGTAATGGCGGCCGCATCATCGATGTTCATTTTCGAGTTTCGAAGTGGAGATACTATTCTGTATCTTTGCTACGGTTTTGTTTTGAAAAATATTTTGGTTTGAATTTCTTCAGTATAATTTGTTTTATATATATATATATAGGTATCTTATTTTAAAATTTAATTTGATTTGATATAAATATATTATATATATCTCTCAATTGTTTAAAGTAATCGGAAATCTAATTCTTAAATTTTGTTTAAAGATGTTTTTAATTATAAATAAAATCAAAAATTTGGAGTAAATATTTAAACTTGAATAATTGAATTTGGAAAATTTTATTTGTATATTGTTCAACTGCATTCTAATACAACTTACCTAAATCATTCAGAAGTTGAATATGTAATTGGATAATATATAAGATAAATTGAATTTATAAATAAAATTTGAGTGTTTATAATAAATGTTATACACTAAATTTTGATTATAAAGATGTTAATAGAGTTAGATAGGATAATAAGTAAAACTCAGTTAATAATGAAATAAATTGTTTCGAAAAAGTTTATAAATTTGTTTGAAAAAAAAAATTTGAAATTTGATCAACTTATGAAAATACCTTGAATTTAAAAGAAATTAATAGATGTAAATTAATCTAAATCAAAACTTTTTGGATTAAATTAATTTATATGGGTTAAATATATATGATTAGATATATTAAGTAGAATAAATTTAACAATAATTTGGAATAAAGAAGAATTTAAATTGTTGAAATAAAATATAATTATAATAAAAGACTATTCAAGTTTATGATTTTAGAAATTGTTAATAAAGGATAATTGGATAATAAAACAATGAATAAATGAGATAAATAAAATAAAATTTTGTGTTAAAGAAATCTTTTGGTATCAAACCTTAATAAATTAGAATTAAATCAACTTATTGAAATACCCTGAATTTTAAATCAAATATGGAGTATTAATTAAGGTAAACTGAAATTTATACGGTTTAAACTAATTGTTTTTTTTGCTTTCAAATCTGTTTTTCTTTCTGGTTGTTTCTATTCTCCTACCTCGTTCCTTTTCGGGGACGAAAAGTTTTGAGTGGGGGAGAATGTAACGACCCGTAAATTTTAACCGTTTTAATAACGTAATTTGTTGAGATTTTGTGAAATTTTAAACGATAAAATTTTGAAATAAAATTTTATATTTGGAATACGTCTAGTTAAACATAGCAACCGGTAAATTTTCGTCCGAAAATATGAAAGTTTATTTCGCACGTAAATTCACTTCAATCTAATCAGTTAAAAAGCGTTGAAAATAAAATGTTTCCGAAATCTAAATATTTTTACATAGAAAAATTCTAAACCATCTTCTGAACAAGATGTCAGTTTGCCGTTTTTCAAAATTCGGACATCTTTGGCTCCGTCGATCTTATTTTTCAGCGTTTTTCTTGCATTTTCCGCTATTGGAAAATTCGAAATTTTTATAATTCAATCGTACTACTAATATCTTTATATCGTTCTGATCGTCTCGTCACGCTGATCAAAACGGTATATTTATTCGTTCAAATCAAAGAACCGACGAAATTCGTCGCGATGATTTAAACCGTTCCTAGCAGGCCGGTTAAGCCATATTCAGCCTAAATAAATTCACAGCGTGTATCCATTCAAAATTGAAAAGAAAATACAGCTGATTGGTGAATTTAAGTGGGTAGTTGGCAGCTTGAGCCTGGGTGTTATAAATCTGGGAAACAGTAAAACGTTTGAAATTTCAAAACGAAATGCTGCCCTTTCATTTCATCTTTTCCCCATCTCTCTGCTTTCATCTTCTGTACTCATTTTATAAAAATATTATTAATGAGCAAACTTATTTACTCTCTGAAGCAAAGTTGCTCACGCCTCTCTTTTACCCAACCGAAGTTGCTTCCTACGGTATCATCTCCAATCATGCACTCGGCCTCGTCACCTCAAACCGTCCACCTCCCTGACCTATCGGGCCTCACTACATCGACACCGGACGACCACCAGTTCCCTTTCCTTCCATCAATACTGAACTCGTGCACCGCACCACCGCCATACTTCAACACGTGAGCCACCAACTGCCCAGACCCGCTCTAGCCCTCTTCCCTCTGGCCTCCATTCGCCTCAACCCGGTCCTCCTCCCTGACCCGAACACCATACCATCACCGAAACAAAGGCCGAAGCCTCCGTCTCTCATTCCTCAACTGCCGATCCCAAATGACTCGGCTCCAGCCTACCCCAAACCCACGCGAGCAGTGCAGGCGGCTTTTGGTTGAGTGGTGTTGTAGGCCGCGAAAAAAATTAGAAGAAAAAAAAACGCTAAGTGGAGTTCACGGTCGCGGTGCAGGCCAAGGTGGTAGGTGGTTGTGCTATGTAGCGGCAGGAGGTGCAGTCTAGTGCGGAGGCAGTACGGTGAAGGTTGGCACATGAGTGCATGGGGGAGAAGTTAGTTGCGTGGGTTAGGTGGAGATACATTTTTCTTGGCTAAAGGAAGACACAGGAAAGGAAAATGTGTACAAGAGAGAGAGAATGGAGTGACGTGGCATGCTAGGAAAAGAAAAGGAGAAAGGGCTACAGGCATGTGCGTGAGAGGAGCATTTAATTATGAAATGTATTAGTATAAGTTTTGGATGTGGTTTGAGTTACGCTTTGTGATGGAGAGCTCTACGACTTAACGTTGGTTTGATCAGCTTTTGTTAAACTTTGATGATTGAATTCATGCCGATTTTGCTTTGCTTCGATTCGCCATTCAAATTTCAATGTCCGTACCAGTGTGCGTATCCGTGCCATCTTCTCGTGCATCTCTAGCCTCGAAAGGTGAGCACTCACTCACGATTAACGTTCTTTTATTTATTAAATTTGATTTCAATTGAAACGACAATTGAAATATGCTGCTGTTAGTTAATTACACTGTTATAAATGCTATTGCCTGTATCAGTTCACCTGTGACATCTGACACCATTATCTGTTAATTATTTATGCAATAATAATACAGTTTGGCTGATAATTGATTGATTGTTGATGTTTATATTGGACGTTAAATTGTTAATGTTAAAATGATAAATAGTATGCAATTGAAATTGATATAGGATAGTTAAATGTTAAATTGGATTAAATGACATTTGTATAATATGACCCATTTAACTGTCAAAATTTATCGATACGTAGGATTTGTTTAATTACATCTTGAACCACTGAATGTATGTGTTAAACTGATGAAGCATGAAATTGTAAATAGATGACATGTGAAAACACGAATGTAATAATCTTTAATCTACATGAAATGATAGTGTAGATTCTAGAAATAATTATATTAATTCGTACAAATAACAATGCGAATTAATACGGTTATTTCGGGATTATTTGAATTGATTATTGGATTGATATTGATTGTTGTTATTGTTTGTTTATTTATTTTAACACCATCCCAGTTATCACACTGCAAGTTCCCTTTACTATGTTTTGATTTTGAATTGAATTGGAATCGGGTTGAAATGATAAATACCCAAATTGAACTTTGACTTAGGATAGAAAATTAAATAAAAACCCGATTGGTCAATAATTTGATTTGAAAATAAACGAAGATTTTATTTGAATAAAGAATATGGTTTTGAAATGAAGTTGAAATTTGAATTTTTGATAAAAGGAAAATGGTAATATTTAATAATCTGAAACAAAAGATTAACAATGTAATCAATGAAAGAATGTTGTTTAATTTGAGAAACTATTGAGTTAAGTTTGAAATTATTAAACTTTGAAATGATTTAATAATTAAGTCTGAAATTATAATTAAGTTTGAAATTATTAAACTTTGAAATTATTTAATAATTAAGTTTTGAATTATTAATGATTAAATAAGATTGAATTATTTAATGATTTAATTGAATTGAATTCTTTAAATAGTAAAATTGAACTTTTGAATAAGTAAATTTTTACTTCGTAAATAATTGAAATTGAGTTTCCTTATTAATTAATTTTGGAAAATTGTTTAAGTAAGTAAATAAGTGAAATTGAATTTCTTTATTAAGAAATAAAATGTGATTTTTGTAATACTTGAAATTTAAATAATTTGATTTGACGAATTTAATTTAATTCAAAATTGTAAGTTTTAATTTAATGAAGTTGAACTTAAGAAATTGATTTAATGAACTGGAAGTTAAAAGGAATTGTTTTGAATGATAAATTAACTTAACGAATATTGAATGAAATCGATAAATGGATTTAAATTGATTTAAATGTTAAATTAAATTAATTTAAATGTTTTTGAAATGAAACTTATATACGAACTTGAATCAATATTTGAATTGTTTTAAAAAGAAATTGAAATTGAATTATAAGATTTTGAAATTGTGAATTTGGAAGTTTGAAACGTAAATATTGGAAATTGGTTTTGAAAGACAAATGAAATGTTGATTTACGACTTCTATTTGAAATTGAAATTGATTTGGTTTGAAATATATAAACGACCAATCGGTGTAATAATTACGAAAGTTATTAAAGAGACCGGGATCGGTAATGGATATACTCTCTATCTGAACCGAAACCACTTTAATAACTGAACGCGGAGTGTTGATCCAGAACGAAGTGGATGGTTTTGATGAACGCGTTGACTGAAGAAAGAGAACGATTTTGGATGACCCTTGACATGACTAAAACAGGAGCCGCGCCGGGCCATTGAGGATCGCCATCTCTAGCGGGCACACTTCTTCGATACCATATCTATTACTTTTGTGATTCGATTTGGGTGCACCCCTCGATTTGGGAGTGTTGTTTCGCGGTGTTGGGGTGGTAGCTGCTATGCCCAACATCAGTCCGGATCAGGCAACTACTAGTATCCTAGTTGGTATCGCCTCATGTACCTTGTCATACTGATTATCCTATTCGCGACCACTACGATTTTGATTTGTACCTTTAGTATATGGATTGCCCTCTGGTGACTTCCGGTTTTGGGGAAACTACGGTCTTGTATATGCTTTTGGGAATAAAAATGTGTTAAGGGTGGAATGGGCCATGACTTAACGCTATTTTGATATCTTTATATTACTGATAGACATTATCTACTCATCGTACACTACTACATAGTAGATAGTTTAACGGATCCTTAAAGGATGGTTATTCCAAACATCCTTTGAGTTACTTGTATTTCAATTGCTATTTCACTTGAGTTGGATTTATTAATATGAGAATGTTAATCCTGACTCGAGTGTCTTGTGTTTTTGCTTTACGCTCGGGTCAGACTGAGTGGTTCAGCTTTCGAGACTCACTTTTGGAGTTGGAGCTTTGCTTGAAGATCCAGCCATCTATTCTGTTTTCAGTATTCGATGATTCCAGTGATGTATTCTGATTGTATCTGATGTATCGTGTTACTCTTTTGTTGTAAACTCTGATGTATCTTATATATTCATATAGTAGCTTCATGAACTACTATCTCTTTTTATTTCCGCTGCACTTATTTCTCTGTGTCTGTGATCTGTGATTATTTATTTACTGTATATGTTCAGTTTTGCCAATTTAAATTAACAACGCGGTATTTTGAACAATTCAACTCCGGCATGAGTGTCTACCTATACACTTATAATGGACGCGAATGGTCCAAAATTCTGGGTCGTTATAGTTGGTATCAGAGCCAGGTTAGCTCTAGGCAAAACTCAACATATAGGGTAAATGTATTTACGGAATCACTCTCATTCGAGTTTCAATCTCTTCCTTTTGACTCGATTCCTTTGAATTTTGGAACGTTCCCCTCGGTTCCGAAATTTATTCGCGTCCTTCACAATTCGTCTTCTTTCAATTCTGGAGCACCCCACAACTCCATTTTGAATGATATCTATAATAGATCGGCGGTCTCGCCAATCTTCGAATAATTCGTAAAGGAGTAAACTCCTTTATAATAGGCATCGATTTACCGGAGATTTCTGTATCCTCGGTTTACGATGCTATCTATCTCCTACCATACCTGAATTTTATTTCTTGAGATCGAATGTCGATTTGCCTCAAATTTCTACATCGATCTTATTCTTGAAGTTACGGATGATCCGGTTAAGATTGCCCGTAAATTAAATAAGCTTATCCAACCCGATTCTGTCAATTGAATCATCTTATCTTTTCTTTCGAACTTGTATTTAAATCAGAATTCTCTTTAACTTGAGTCCATAAAATTTGAAACCCTATCCTTATTTTGAAAATTCATCCCTGTATCGTCGAGCAAAGAAGTGTATTTGTAAATTTATATAAAAATGTTTTATATATTGTGTTGTTTGAGTTGTTGATGTTGATTTGGGTTTCCGATCGATTCGTCTGATCAACGCTATCGATAGGATTTCCAAAACACTTGAACAGAGCAAACTGACACAATATTATTTTCAAATTTGGTAAATGATATAAATTTGTTGAGTATATTGTAAAAATATAAGTTAAAATTTTCTGGAATTTAATAAGTTAATTAAATTGTTTATCATTTATTGATCTAAATAAATTTATAAATATGGTTTATAAATTGATTTGAAATTTGAAATGAATTTAATTCAGAAATTTGAGAATTTAGTTTCCGGTGATTTCGAACTTTGGTTTTTAAAATTTTAAAGTATATATTATTGAAGTATTTTCGAATAGAAACCGTTTTCAAAGAATTTTAAAATGTTGAAATCAGTGCTCTTCTCTTTGTCGCTGGAAAATAATTTCGGTAATGGCGGCCGCATCATCGATGTTCATTTTCGAGTTTCGAAGTGGAGATACTATTCTGTATCTTTGCTACGGTTTTGTTTTGAAAAATATTTTGGTTTGAATTTCTTCAGTATAATTTGTTTTATATATATATATAGGTATCTTATTTTAAAATTTAATTTGATTTGATATAAATATATTATATATATCTCTCAATTGTTTAAAGTAATCGGAAATCTAATTCTTAAATTTTGTTTAAAGATGTTTTTAATTATAAATAAAATCAAAAATTTGGAGTAAATATTTAAACTTGAATAATTGAATTTGGAAAATTTTATTTGTATATTGTTCAACTGCATTCTAATACAACTTACCTAAATCATTCAGAAGTTGAATATGTAATTGGATAATATATAAGATAAATTGAATTTATAAATAAAATTTGAGTGTTTATAATAAATGTTATACACTAAATTTTGATTATAAAGATGTTAATAGAGTTAGATAGGATAATAAGTAAAACTCAGTTAATAATGAAATAAATTGTTTCGAAAAAGTTTATAAATTTGTTTGAAAAAAAAAATTTGAAATTTGATCAACTTATGAAAATACCTTGAATTTAAAAGAAATTAATAGATGTAAATTAATCTAAATCAAAACTTTTTGGATTAAATTAATTTATATGGGTTAAATATATATGATTAGATATATTAAGTAGAATAAATTTAACAATAATTTGGAATAAAGAAGAATTTAAATTGTTGAAATAAAATATAATTATAATAAAAGACTATTCAAGTTTATGATTTTAGAAATTGTTAATAAAGGATAATTGGATAATAAAACAATGAATAAATGAGATAAATAAAATAAAATTTTGTGTTAAAGAAATCTTTTGGTATCAAACCTTAATAAATTAGAATTAAATCAACTTATTGAAATACCCTGAATTTTAAATCAAATATGGAGTATTAATTAAGGTAAACTGAAATTTATACGGTTTAAACTAATTGTTTTTTTTGCTTTCAAATCTGTTTTTCTTTCTGGTTGTTTCTATTCTCCTACCTCGTTCCTTTTCGGGGACGAAAAGTTTTGAGTGGGGGAGAATGTAACGACCCGTAAATTTTAACCGTTTTAATAACGTAATTTGTTGAGATTTTGTGAAATTTTAAACGATAAAATTTTGAAATAAAATTTTATATTTGGAATACGTCTAGTTAAACATAGCAACCGGTAAATTTTCGTCCGAAAATATGAAAGTTTATTTCGCACGTAAATTCACTTCAATCTAATCAGTTAAAAAGCGTTGAAAATAAAATGTTTCCGAAATCTAAATATTTTTACATAGAAAAATTCTAAACCATCTTCTGAACAAGATGTCAGTTTGCCGTTTTTCAAAATTCGGACATCTTTGGCTCCGTCGATCTTATTTTTCAGCGTTTTTCTTGCATTTTCCGCTATTGGAAAATTCGAAATTTTTATAATTCAATCGTACTACTAATATCTTTATATCGTTCTGATCGTCTCGTCACGCTGATCAAAACGGTATATTTATTCGTTCAAATCAAAGAACCGACGAAATTCGTCGCGATGATTTAAACCGTTCCTAGCAGGCCGGTTAAGCCATATTCAGCCTAAATAAATTCACAGCGTGTATCCATTCAAAATTGAAAAGAAAATACAGCTGATTGGTGAATTTAAGTGGGTAGTTGGCAGCTTGAGCCTGGGTGTTATAAATCTGGGAAACAGTAAAACGTTTGAAATTTCAAAACGAAATGCTGCCCTTTCATTTCATCTTTTCCCCATCTCTCTGCTTTCATCTTCTGTACTCATTTTATAAAAATATTATTAATGAGCAAACTTATTTACTCTCTGAAGCAAAGTTGCTCACGCCTCTCTTTTACCCAACCGAAGTTGCTTCCTACGGTATCATCTCCAATCATGCACTCGGCCTCGTCACCTCAAACCGTCCACCTCCCTGACCTATCGGGCCTCACTACATCGACACCGGACGACCACCAGTTCCCTTTCCTTCCATCAATACTGAACTCGTGCACCGCACCACCGCCATACTTCAACACGTGAGCCACCAACTGCCCAGACCCGCTCTAGCCCTCTTCCCTCTGGCCTCCATTCGCCTCAACCCGGTCCTCCTCCCTGACCCGAACACCATACCATCACCGAAACAAAGGCCGAAGCCTCCGTCTCTCATTCCTCAACTGCCGATCCCAAATGACTCGGCTCCAGCCTACCCCAAACCCACGCGAGCAGTGCAGGCGGCTTTTGGTTGAGTGGTGTTGTAGGCCGCGAAAAAAATTAGAAGAAAAAAAAACGCTAAGTGGAGTTCACGGTCGCGGTGCAGGCCAAGGTGGTAGGTGGTTGTGCTATGTAGCGGCAGGAGGTGCAGTCTAGTGCGGAGGCAGTACGGTGAAGGTTGGCACATGAGTGCATGGGGGAGAAGTTAGTTGCGTGGGTTAGGTGGAGATACATTTTTCTTGGCTAAAGGAAGACACAGGAAAGGAAAATGTGTACAAGAGAGAGAGAATGGAGTGACGTGGCATGCTAGGAAAAGAAAAGGAGAAAGGGCTACAGGCATGTGCGTGAGAGGAGCATTTAATTATGAAATGTATTAGTATAAGTTTTGGATGTGGTTTGAGTTACGCTTTGTGATGGAGAGCTCTACGACTTAACGTTGGTTTGATCAGCTTTTGTTAAACTTTGATGATTGAATTCATGCCGATTTTGCTTTGCTTCGATTCGCCATTCAAATTTCAATGTCCGTACCAGTGTGCGTATCCGTGCCATCTTCTCGTGCATCTCTAGCCTCGAAAGGTGAGCACTCACTCACGATTAACGTTCTTTTATTTATTAAATTTGATTTCAATTGAAACGACAATTGAAATATGCTGCTGTTAGTTAATTACACTGTTATAAATGCTATTGCCTGTATCAGTTCACCTGTGACATCTGACACCATTATCTGTTAATTATTTATGCAATAATAATACAGTTTGGCTGATAATTGATTGATTGTTGATGTTTATATTGGACGTTAAATTGTTAATGTTAAAATGATAAATAGTATGCAATTGAAATTGATATAGGATAGTTAAATGTTAAATTGGATTAAATGACATTTGTATAATATGACCCATTTAACTGTCAAAATTTATCGATACGTAGGATTTGTTTAATTACATCTTGAACCACTGAATGTATGTGTTAAACTGATGAAGCATGAAATTGTAAATAGATGACATGTGAAAACACGAATGTAATAATCTTTAATCTACATGAAATGATAGTGTAGATTCTAGAAATAATTATATTAATTCGTACAAATAACAATGCGAATTAATACGGTTATTTCGGGATTATTTGAATTGATTATTGGATTGATATTGATTGTTGTTATTGTTTGTTTATTTATTTTAACACCATCCCAGTTATCACACTGCAAGTTCCCTTTACTATGTTTTGATTTTGAATTGAATTGGAATCGGGTTGAAATGATAAATACCCAAATTGAACTTTGACTTAGGATAGAAAATTAAATAAAAACCCGATTGGTCAATAATTTGATTTGAAAATAAACGAAGATTTTATTTGAATAAAGAATATGGTTTTGAAATGAAGTTGAAATTTGAATTTTTGATAAAAGGAAAATGGTAATATTTAATAATCTGAAACAAAAGATTAACAATGTAATCAATGAAAGAATGTTGTTTAATTTGAGAAACTATTGAGTTAAGTTTGAAATTATTAAACTTTGAAATGATTTAATAATTAAGTCTGAAATTATAATTAAGTTTGAAATTATTAAACTTTGAAATTATTTAATAATTAAGTTTTGAATTATTAATGATTAAATAAGATTGAATTATTTAATGATTTAATTGAATTGAATTCTTTAAATAGTAAAATTGAACTTTTGAATAAGTAAATTTTTACTTCGTAAATAATTGAAATTGAGTTTCCTTATTAATTAATTTTGGAAAATTGTTTAAGTAAGTAAATAAGTGAAATTGAATTTCTTTATTAAGAAATAAAATGTGATTTTTGTAATACTTGAAATTTAAATAATTTGATTTGACGAATTTAATTTAATTCAAAATTGTAAGTTTTAATTTAATGAAGTTGAACTTAAGAAATTGATTTAATGAACTGGAAGTTAAAAGGAATTGTTTTGAATGATAAATTAACTTAACGAATATTGAATGAAATCGATAAATGGATTTAAATTGATTTAAATGTTAAATTAAATTAATTTAAATGTTTTTGAAATGAAACTTATATACGAACTTGAATCAATATTTGAATTGTTTTAAAAAGAAATTGAAATTGAATTATAAGATTTTGAAATTGTGAATTTGGAAGTTTGAAACGTAAATATTGGAAATTGGTTTTGAAAGACAAATGAAATGTTGATTTACGACTTCTATTTGAAATTGAAATTGATTTGGTTTGAAATATATAAACGACCAATCAGTGTAATAATTACGAAAGTTATTAAAGAGACCGGGATCGGTAATGGATATACTCTCTATCTGAACCGAAACCACTTTAATAACTGAACGCGGAGTGTTGATCCAGAACGAAGTGGATGGTTTTGATGAACGCGTTGACTGAAGAAAGAGAACGATTTTGGATGACCCTTGACATGACTAAAACAGGAGCCGCGCCGGGCCATTGAGGATCGCCATCTCTAGCGGGCACACTTCTTCGATACCATATCTATTACTTTTGTGATTCGATTTGGGTGCACCCCTCGATTTGGGAGTGTTGTTTCGCGGTGTTGGGGTGGTAGCTGCTATGCCCAACATCAGTCCGGATCAGGCAACTACTAGTATCCTAGTTGGTATCGCCTCATGTACCTTGTCATACTGATTATCCTATTCGCGACCACTACGATTTTGATTTGTACCTTTAGTATATGGATTGCCCTCTGGTGACTTCCGGTTTTGGGGAAACTACGGTCTTGTATATGCTTTTGGGAATAAAAATGTGTTAAGGGTGGAATGGGCCATGACTTAACGCTATTTTGATATCTTTATATTACTGATAGACATTATCTACTCATCGTACACTACTACATAGTAGATAGTTTAACGGATCCTTAAAGGATGGTTATTCCAAACATCCTTTGAGTTACTTGTATTTCAATTGCTATTTCACTTGAGTTGGATTTATTAATATGAGAATGTTAATCCTGACTCGAGTGTCTTGTGTTTTTGCTTTACGCTCGGGTCAGATTGAGTGGTTCAGCTTTCGAGACTCACTTTTGGAGTTGGAGCTTTGCTTGAAGATCCAGCCATCTATTCTGTTTTCAGTATTCGATGATTCCAGTGATGTATTCTGATTGTATCTGATGTATCGTGTTACTCTTCTGTTGTAAACTCTGATGTATCTTATATATTCATATAGTAGCTTCATGAACTACTATCTCTTTTTATTTCCGCTGCACTTATTTCTCTGTGTCTGTGATCTGTGATTATTTATTTACTGTATATGTTCAGTTTTGCCAATTTAAATTAACAACGCGGTATTTTGAACAATTCAACTCCGGCATGAGTGTCTACCTATACACTTATAATGGACGCGAATGGTCCAAAATTCTGGGTCGTTATAATGTGTGTGTATGTCGGGTACAGAATATATGATATGTTTTTACTCTCAAAGACATCACACACTCTCTAGTCTAATACCCAACTCACATCTCATCACACATACAAGTTTTAGGACACATGTCATACTCAAAATCATGTGACTGACACCTATAACTCTAATAAACCGAGGAATCACTCATATTTACATTTACGAGTTGTACCGTTATTCTAATTAATCTCATACACTACAAGAAAATATATTTTTAGCAGCATAATCTAGTAGGGTTTTAATAAATAAGCTACGATTATCTACATGGATGGTTAAAAAACAAAAAAAAACTTGTGAAACGCTGCCCATAAACAAACGCGGGAGAAATAAAAATTTTCCACGCCTCATCTATTCCACTCTCGTTCTATCTTCTATGCCTCCTTTCCTTTTCCTTCTTTTAATTAAAAATTCTGACATACCTCTCCACCGCGCTCGACAACCCCATCTCTCCCACATTTGCTACTCCGCCATCGACCACGCCTAAATCTCCCCTCGTTCCCCACATTCGTGACTCCACATCCGCCATCGACCACGCCATTGACCATATCCGTGACTCCACCGTGCACCTCTTCCCTACGCGTCGACTTCTCTTCCTCTCTCGCACACATCCACGTTATTCAGTTAATTGAAAAATAAGCCCTCAATCTCGCCTCAATCATCTTTTACAAAAGAAGATAGGGCAGTTTTCGCTGGATCCTGCATATTTTGGGCACATGGTAGTTAGGTAAATTTACTGATTTTGCTAGTATTTCTTAGTTCATTGTTTCTTAGTTAGATAATTTACTAATTTTGCTACTATTTCCTAGTTTATTGTTTGCTATGATTCTCCTGCTTTCGTTTTTGTTCGGTTTATTTTCTATATGATTTGTGTGAGAATGAGTTATCTTGACTCTGTTCAGTTTTATTTAACCAATGATTGTATTTAGTTCAAGTTCTATAATTGTATTTAGTTGGAATGCACCTACATATATTTATATACTGCTAACAGGTGTGTTTTTAATGCTTGTACCTGCTGCATTTAGTCATATATTTAACCAATGCATATATTTATATATTTAACCAATGCTTGTACCTGCTGTATATAGTTGGAATATTCGGTTTATTAGTTGATCAAAAAAATAGTTATCCTTTTATGCAAATAAAAATTGCTTACATTACAATGCAGCTACAAGTTATATCAAAATCTATATTCAAGCTTGATTTTTTCAGAATGTATGATTTTACAAACAATCTATATAATTCAATTTGTATATGCTGCGTATAATATAATTATGCACTGCGCATGACAATGTATTTTGGAGTCCAAATCATACAGAAGTAAACACTAAACACTAAACCACCGCAAACAAATATGAAATTGGGACCAATGATAGGTGCAGCAATTCTGATAATAGGGAAATCATGTAAAATACTAGCTGGATTGTGATGTAGGTTAATATGCTATGCAATTCTTGTTATAGTGAATTAAATATTATATTATTTAACATTTCTCAGAAATGACTTTGCACTGGATAAAATATCTAGACACTAATTGTGCACCTGAAGACAAGACTGTCCACTGCTGTTGCTAATAGATTGAATTCTAGCACTTGTTCCTGGCGAACCTGTGAATGCTTGAACCTAGAGAGTTTGTCACTATATATGAGAGCCATGACTCCTTAGGCGTTATGGATTGATTTGGCTTCTTGATCAAATGAGAACCATGACTCCTTAGGAGTTAGCTGAACAAGAAGGACACAAGTAAAACAAACTGTGAAATATCCATGAGTAGGTGGAAAAACTTGTTTTTTAAATTTAATAATAAGGTTCTCATATCCAAAGGCCTATTTAACTTTATGATATATTGATATTTAATTCTATTAATGGGAGGTAGCAGATGCAACTTTAAAATAAAATAAAATAAAAAATGTGTTTTTATATGATTAAACATAAAGCTATAAATAATTAAAAAAAATTAACCATTATGCACCCGTGATGGCATAATTTATAAGACTACTAAACGATATGCACCCGTGATTGCACTGCGCAATCCTTGACACGGTTTAATTTGGGAAAAGAATCCAATTTACTATTTGTAGAAGGAAATGCTTCATTGTTATTTGGTTATTAGGTGATCATTTGAAAAGCAACAGGTCTCACTCATGATATTATCCTTAGAGAAATGAAATATATATAAAAAGAAAAATAAGGCCCCATTTGTTTTTACTTTCTCTGCCTGATCGGAACTTCTTTTGCTTGCTGCGACTTGATAAGAAATTTGCTCAGAAAAACATTAAATTTCCATCATAAGTGGAAAATATTACTATACCAGAGATACCAGATAATTTTAAGTTTGATAAGGGTATGAATGAAGTTTGACATGGCTTTTCAAAGCATAAAGTTGTCACTTCAACATCAAATGCAGACTAATCTCTTTTCTTTTAAGGAAATAAGGGCGTTGGATAAAATTCCATTAGCAGTTTACAGACTCTAATATATATCATTATCTTTTTAACAATTATTTTTAGCATAAGTTGACTTTATTATGGTTGTATCAGCATTTTCCCTTAAACTGATCAAGGCATAACACAATATGCTCTTCATTTTGAAAAAAAAGAATTAAGAAGCTTGTGATGCTCGTGTTAAAACTTACACTATGACTATACTTTAGTTCAAGTTAATATTTTTCTTAAGCAATATCTAATTCTATGTTAGGAAAACTAAAATACTAATGAACGGTCCTTTGATTTAGGAAAGTAATTTATACGAGGATGTTTTTTTTATCTTCCTTGAGATGGGCCTCAATTTTTTTTGTCAAATTGGTTTGTGAGTCATTAGCACAATTGCTAACATAAACTTGGCATTTAGATTTTTCTTAGTATAAGAACTATTTGGGCAATAGTTGATCTTCTATCATCATATATTTTAGCTATAGAAAGTTTTTATAGCTATGTTCCAAAAAGCCTATGCCAGTTAGGCAGTTGATTCTACCACATGCCTTGATATTGGTTACAACTTACAACAGATTAATTTTGATAGGTCTTAAACTTAAATATTTTAAAGATGCAAGTTATTTAAGTCAACAGATTAATGGCCATACTGTAAGAAGTGCACATAGAAAGACTGTAGTGGAATTATACTGAAATATATAATGCAAGCAGTGTATATGAACACTTCTTATGATATTTTTAGTTTTTACATGATTGTATGTTTACCAACAAGAGATCTGTTGTCTAAAGAAAAAGAGTAGCATTCCTTTTTGTTCTTTTGCTAATGTGGATCATTGTACTCATGTAGGACCTTTGGTTGAGCCATCATTTTCATGCAAAATTTTGTTTTCAATAGATAAATGATTTTGTAGTTCAGGAAGGTGTTTGCTTTTTGGATTACTGCACCCGTATCATGTACAATGAAATCATACAGTTCTCTTTTATTTTGGTTTCATGAAATAGTAATTAATTTATTTTTGTCATGAACATGGCATGATGGCAATAGCCTTGACTTATTTATAATACATGTGGCAGACTATTTATATATATCCTATCATTATCTTTTTAACATCCCAAGCTTACTCAACTTCATAGTTGCCCCTTCCTTTAATGGGATATATGTTAACGTGTTGGTATTATAAATCCACATATTTTATGGCTGTATATATAACTTTAACTAAATTGACTAGTTATGGGTCATTATTACTTAGGCACAACTTGAACAGCAAACTAAAAAAAGATATATATAAAAATTAATAAAATAATTGTCTCAATAAACTAAATTTCAAATAACAAAGGAACATTATTACATTTTAGATTAATCAGAATTACAATCCAAATTAGTTTAAACCAATTGATGTAAACAACATAAGTTGCCAACAAAAAACAAAACAATATATACACATTTTATGTGATTTAGAAAGATTTGTGTAGTCAAGATATCACTTGTGATTTAGAAAGATTTGTGTAGCATATAACATTATTACATTTCAAATAACAAAGGAACATTATTACATTTTGAGAAACATCTAGTTATTACTGTGATTATACAAAAATAAGTAATGCTATAGAATAAAAAAGATAAACAAAAAAATATAGACTAGGACAAAAGATGTTACTTCTCTGTCTTGAGATTTCTATACTGACACTTTTATTTCAGATTTATTCTATTTTCATTTAGTATAACTTTTTAGGTGCAGCAGGTATGTCATGTTAACCATTAACCATGTGTGTTGCAAGAAGACTTATTCCACTCTCTAAATCGACATTAATGAGATTCACGTTTTTATCTTTATCTGTTGATTTATTTATTTTTATTTTTTTGGTCTAAACGGTATTGAACTTCCATAGTTTTGGGTATGTAGAAAGTATACTTGTATCAGTTCTATAATCCGACGTTAAGTTGTTTTCCATCTTCGAGTGTGTGCAATTAATAGGCTTGGCTCAAGAAAATGTTTAGATAGAATGAATTTGGTACTACGTTTGCATAGCCTGATTTGTTGCAGTAGCTAGAAATAAAGCAAGACTGATAAATCAGCAATTTCTTTGTGTTCGATTTGTAACTAAGTGTGAGCAGCACAGTTAATTAAATCAATTGTGTAATGTTAGAATTTGATATTTGATTATAATAGTTGACGTGATTACATTTATTTAATAAAGACCATTTGTACTTGAAAGCTTCCAGTTTTTTGGTAATTTCGTGCAGTGTGTGATGGATAATGTATGTTCTAAATAATTTTAAAAGATAATCACCTAATTGACACCCATTCAAGTTATGAACTGAATGTATACTTCACAGAGTTGAAAAGGAAAGGGTGAATTATGTTCTAAATCTTTAGTTTGAACTTAAGAATGAGGGAAGTATATTGACTATCATCAAAGTGACGTACTGACTGAAAATCTCCTTCTTGATTACAATAATTTATTATTGCTTATTTTTTCCCATGTGATATTGACTAAGCGTACAGAAGCACTGATCATTTATACTTTGTCAATGTGCTTTTACAGGTGTGAACACAATAAAAATAAATCAACAGTAAAGATAAACTGAGAGGTATGAGCACTCAAATACGTTGTATGCTCGTATTTATATTTTCTATGTAGAAAACTTAAGAGACTGCCTATGTTATTTTCAATGGCATCTCCAATGGCATAGATACTTGAATCTCAAGTAATATCTTCCCTTTCAGCGAGTGCCGAGTTATATGCTCGACAGTCATTTTCCAAAATTTTGAATTTGCACATAAAATCAACTTCAATGTACATAATGTTTAATACAGACAAGTTAATGGGTTATGTATGCAGTTCCACAGATAAAGTGTATTATAAATTATTTATCTAATATGAAATGCACAATAATGCAAGCAAAAATTTGCAATATTAACATTTATGCCTAAAGAACATTTTTCTCTTTTGATCCATTTTTATTTTGTTTAGGAAACATTAGAATTGAAATTGTGGATCAAGATAAGCATATTGAATATATACTATTGATTGAATGATGTTTCTCAAATATGGTTTTAATTGAGTTTGAATCGAAACGTAAATCAAATTGGAAGAGGAAAGATCCATTCTGTAATGGAAATTCTTATTCAAGGTTTCTGATATCAATGATGAGGACAAATGGAAAAGTAGAAAAATTGATACAAAAGATATATTTAAAAATGTATATTAGGTTTTAGTTGATATCTAAAAAACTGAAAGGATTGTCTTGTGTACTTCAAAATGAGATATTAGACTACATTTTTTATTCTAGACGAATGTCGGTTGCTTGAATCCTTTATAAATGATTCTAAACATATAACGATCTTCTTCCCATGTCTGACTGCAAATTGAAATTGCCAGTCAAACTTTGTGTACTTTCTGTTGTATTGTATGGTATGATAGATTTGTTATTACTGAGCTACCTAATTTCTGGAAGAGAAGACCAAACTTAGTAGGGGGCACTAGATATGTTTGATAGCTCGTTTTCTCTAATTATCATTAATTATGAATTTGATTGATGTTCTTCAGTCTATTGGTTTTCACTTTATCGAACCATAATTTCAAAGTTTATTGGCACTTATTACTTATATTCATGGTTGTTGCAGTTAATAAAACAATTGTAGCAGCAGTTACATTATGCTCTGCACCACCTACAGTAATGTTAGCTGAAGGTAATACTTAGGCGTCAAGCTTTCTCAGGTAAAATTCTTCAGTCAAAAATTGATCGAATGTTTTAGTTAGATGAAGTTTTGTATTTCATTTACAAATTTTAATGAAAGTGATCAAGACTACGAATCCTTCCATCTTTATGCGCTTTGTCATAATACATATCAAGTTATGTATGCCATCAGGCTTCTCTAGGTTGTACTGAGAAATCATTCCGCATGCCACAAATCTTCCTTTGATTCTCATGTTCAAAAGCACTGCATCTAGCATCACTCCATATGTTATAAAATTTCGCAAAATAATGTACAACACTTAAATTTTGATGAAACATGCTTTTTTAATGCTAGATTAAGGTCCATCTCCTTCTTATAATTGAAAGCTTCATCGAACCTAAATTTGTTCTTCATAGATCAACCTACACATGTTATGAAAAGAAATAATATGCACAATTGATAATCTTAACAAGTAAGTGTGTTTGCTACTGTTTAAGTACCTTTTCATCAGAACCAGCACTTCCAACAACATAATAACCCATTAGCTTAGCAAACTGTCCAACAAGCTGGCCAACTGCACCTGAAGTTGCTGATACAAAAACACGCTCTCCTTTCTTTGGAGAACATACCTCATGAAACCCAATATATGCTGTTAGATCTGGCATTCCTATATCAATTATATGCACAAGTAAATGAGATGAGAGAACAGTTGTCTGATGTTGAAAACAGAAACTAGTTGAATATTAATTGTATATAAACCTGTATAACTTTTCTTTAAATTATCTAGTGAAATAAAGTAAAACTTTCTTCTTCTTCTCGGTTTATTAATTAATATATATATATATATATATTATAAGCTACCGTCTAATCCATGAAGAAACTTATTCACCCAGAACATTGAGGTTTCAATGAGAAGTGCAGGAATAGGGCAGTAAATATCTTTGCCAATTACCTCAAATATGTGTTTGCCTTGACACTTGAGGTGCACTTTTTTTTTGCTATAAACAGTCTATTGACGAAATTTCAATACGAAGTTTTGAGTCCAACATTTGTGGCGTGGACTACTATTGTAGATTTGAAATTTTGCCCCCTAAGAAAATCCTACATCTGCTTTTTGTTCTATCTAAACTAGAACTGATTCTAAAATGGCATCGTGAGACTGCATTTCTTCTTTGATTGGTTTATCAATTTGATTCAATCACCAACCTCATTAATTTCTAATATTTGTCTGTAGTCAAAGGAGTTTATCTTTATCTTTGTTATAGTTAAAAAGAGTTTACAATTAAAAAAGAATTAAGACGAAAGAAAAATTGAAAAATATGAATTAAACACAGCCCAACTCAGTCCAAAAGTCCACACTCCAATACATTACCAGCCCCTTCTCTTCTCTATTTAACACAACGTGATTCATTTCGTAAAAATAAAATAAAAGAAAAGGAAGAGAGGCTAATTTTTAAAAAAAGTTGCAGCGATTGTAGGTTTGGGATTGAGGCAGTTAAGGTAATTGCGGTAACTATTTTGGTGGTGGAGCGATCGAATGATTTAGGTGAGATTTGGTCATATTGAAATTGTTGGAGATGAGGTTATGGATTTGAATTGGAGGCAATGAATTGATTAGGTGTCGATTTGGGTGTTTGGTGATTGATAATTGGTCGATTGGTTTGGCTTGACTTCGGATTCTGCTGTTGCTGGAGAAAGATGCTTGATTGGATTTTGGTTGGTGATTCGGTGGTAAGATCGTTGAGGGTTGTGTCGGAGGCATGTTTTGTTGAAAGTTGACGCGATGAAGGTGGGGAGGCAGTTGAACACAGATAAGCTGTAGAAGGATTGTGGAGTTTATGGTTTTGAAATGGGTGAGGCAATGTTAAATTTGTGATGGAAGTGATGTAGGCTTTTAGGGTTGTAGTGACTAAAGAAATTGTGGGAGGAAGTGGCGGAGAAGTTTACAAGGGGAAGGGGCCGATGATGTTGGAAGGAGGAGTGCAGTGAGGGAGTTGAATGTGCAGGTTGGCTGTGGTGGTGATGATGGAAGCGTGGAGCAGTTCTGAAGTGGTTGGTCAGATGAAGGGGTGACGTGGTATGAATGATGGTTATTGAAGTGATTTGGAGGAGAAAGTGTTGCAATTAAGTTGGATGAAGTAGGATGAAGGCAATAAAGGTGATGGCAGAGGCAGGGAGGTTGTGAATCGAGTTTGGGTTGCAGAAATTGAATGTTGCTAAGTGTTATAGGTTGGTTGAGGTTAGGAAGTAGTTGGTGAAATATGTTGGAAGAAGTGATTGAGGAGATGATTGCAATGTTTGTAAGCAGAGGGTTTGCCAGTTCGTTCAAATGGTGTAGAATTTATAGATTAAGGCATGCAGAGCCAATAAATTTAGACATGCCGAACGTATAAATATAGCATGTAGAGCCTATAAGTTGAATACAGAAGTAGAGCCTGCTGTGCGTATAAGTTAAAGTAGAAATAAATCATGCATGGCCCATAGCTAAGGCTGTCGAATCTATAATCATAGCATGACAAGAAATAGGCAAAGGATGACAAATTTGTAACCAGCAATAATATCAAACTGGAAATAAAAATGTAGCAATGTCGTGTTTATAAAATGGCGAGCTTGTATATCGTAGCAGTGTTGGGTTTATGATGCCAAAAGGTGGGGGATTCGAATCTGTATCATATCAAACAAGGATTCAAAGCAGATATCATAAAATTTCGAATATACAGTTTCGAATATGTAGGTTTTAAATATATAAGTTTCGAAAATACAAGATTTCCAATGTTGTCAAGTTTTGAGATTTCGAATATATAAAGCTTTAAATATATAAGTTTTGTATGTATATAAATGTTTTCGAATATGCACAGTTTCAAATATACCAAGCTTTTGAAAATATAAGCTTCAGTGGTTTCGAATATGTATAAAATTTATTAAATTGACAATTTTGGATGTATAAAGTTAAATATTTAACAGGCTTCAAAAATATATTATCAAGTTTCAAATATACATGGTTTCGTACATATATGATTTTGAATATGTATATGGTTTCAAAAATATGTAGTTCCATATATATAGATTTCGAAAGTTATGTACATCTCGAATATGTATATATAGTATTTAGCTTTGAACATATGTTAGCTTCGAAAGTACTAGTTTTGTATATATCAGATTTAATGGTGAACGGTGAATTGAAATGGTGAACTGCAATGTTTGTAATGGTTGAAATGTGCAATGCACAGTATGAGCAAGGCAATGCAATGTTCGTAGAGGTTCAGGTTGATGAGGGATTTGGCAAGGGAAATGCTGGTTGAATCTTGCAAGGAGAGGAAGTGGAAGTATTGAAGGGGACAATGCCTGTAACAACTTGTGTAACAGAACACAGAAATGTAAATGTGAACACAAAAGAAATGCAAACAAAGAAATGCAAATTATTTTGGGGATTTGAAACCCTTTATTGAATGAAATGAAAATTAGATGCAGTAGTGAATAAAATAAATGAATACAAAAAACAAATGAAACGCAGAAGAACTGAGACTAAATGAATTGAGAAAAAGTAATAGAATGAAATGCACATTTAATTTTTGTTTTTGTATTGTTTCTTTTTTTGAGTGAAAACTATCATGGATTGTCAAATTGACATGGTACAGTATATTTATTTTAATATACGAGTAGTTTGGCACGTGCGATGCACGTGCGCAGAAGGAACTGGGGTTAAGAAACGGTGGTTGTGAGGTTTTTTGAATTTTATGAAATGACTTCGACGTGTACGTAATGTTGCATTTTTTGGATACTGTCTAATTCAAAATGCATCCACGTGTGATGGACGTGTATATGGAACTTTTGTATCAAACATGGAAATATGCTTTAAATTAGACCGACAGTACGCAGAGAGAAAGATAAATGTTTCACGTGCTTGCATGTGGAGGAAATTACTATATACAAAGTGAATGCTGTTTAAAGAATTTTTTATGTCAGTTACTTGAAACTTTTGAATTGTGCGGTTGTAGAATATCATTTGAACAAAGGTGGCAATTTTTGATATTGTTTGTACTTGACAGTTTAATAATTCACTTATAGACCCTAAGTTATTCTGCCGTATTAGACTTTATAAGTACAAATCTTGAGAGAATTATGAAAATGGAAAAGTACGCTTTTTACTGTTCAAATAAACAACCAAAAGTTTCTTATTCATATTGGGTGCCCGCTGTTGAGTCCGTATAAAAATAAAAAGTCCTAGACCTAAGTAATAGGCATAATGTAATAAGCATAAGAAAATTCAGTAAATGTAAAAATAAAATATGTAGTATATGAATGATTACAAAACAGTCATTACACTAAATGCTTAATCTTTCTACTTAGCATGAAACATAGTTTAAGTTGAAAGCAAAAGGATTATAAGCTAATTCTTTTTTTGCAAGTGTATGCAGTTGAAGCAATATGTTAGGATATTAATTCCATTCTATTCCTGTATATTAATTTGTCTTCTCTACATTGATGGTATCAGTTTTGTGGTAAGAGTACTTCGATATTTACATAAAAACTACAATGTAAGTATTGTACAACCCTTGCAACGTATATACATGGTCAAAAGTAGATGTTGCAACTATATATGAATCTTTATTAGGAAATCTACTATTAAAGAAGGAGCTTTGATTTTGATTTTATAAAAAATTATGTGGATTATCATACAGAAAATGAGGATGTGTTGATGTACACGCAAGGGACTATCTTGGTGGAAAGTGGTTTAGCTTGAAAAATACTCCTTAAAAGAAGCGAAAATGAGAGGGAAATATCTGCATAAATTTTTTGGTTGCCACATCATTTGGGAACAAATCAGTAATGGCAGGCTTTGAACTTGTAAGTTGAGAACTGGTCTCCACCTATACATTAAACCAAGAAGAATACATCAAAGTAAGAACAGATCTGCAGAATTATGAAATTATAATAACCAACTGCTATAAAAAAATATTGCGAATAGTTACTCTTATTTCCTTTCTGCCTCTATCATCTTATGTACATCTGCAAAACTTTCTAAGCCTAATAAGTGACAGATTATAGCTCAACAAAAGTAGGAGAAAAGCTCCACTGTGCCAAATGAAGAGCAAGTGTATAAAGTTACCTTGCTGGTACTTCCAACTCTGACTGCAGTAGTTTTCAACAGCTCAAGTCCCCCTTATTTTTTTTTATGACATCAAAGATATGCATTTAAAGTACCGATGCCCCTGTCAAAAGATTATCATAAGCTTTTGCTACATGTATACCATTTAATATTGTTGAATGCAGACATCTAACCAAAACATTTTGCTGTGTACTTTCTGGAAATGCGAAAATACAAAACAGCCCTCAAAATCTTTTAATCAACAGAACAGCGGCGATGGTAAACTTAGGATCAGAAAAACTAAGATAAATAAGTTAAACATGGTTATATACAATATTTCTAAATGAAATTAGTGAAACTCAAACATAAAGAAAATGATTTCTAGGAAAAAACGGTTAACGTAGATAAAATCAACTATAATGATTATCATAAGCTGAACGAATTTATACTACGCTCAGCCATGGATAAAAGGATATTGCAACAACTTGGTGATCACCAATTATACACTAAAAACAAAGTCAACAACTACAACACTAAGAGTAAAACATATGATAAGAAAGAAGGAATAAAGTGGTTAAAACCTTATTGTTTGTGTAACTAATTCGGAGGAAGGTTTGACTTTATTGTCTGTGTATCTTTGTAACGACCCCGAAATTTAAATTTATTCAAATTAATAATTAAATGAATTTTTGAATTGAATTGAGTAATTAAATAAATTTTTGATAAAAATTTGTAAATTTATTTAGAAAATTGGAGCGAGTTTCCCCGACTCAAATATGAGTGAATTTGAAAATAATAAATATATAGATATATATTTTGACTTGAGTTTAAATTGTAAATAAATAATGGATAATAATATTAAATATTAAAATTGATGATTAAATTTATTTTTGATTTAAAATTGTTAAATTAGGTGATAAATTAATTTGAGTTTATCCAAATTCAAATTAAATATGTTATTTATTAAGTAAGAGATACATGTTTAAAATAGCAATATATATATATATATATATATTATAGATTATAAAATATAAGGTAAACAATTAGTTAAATTCAAACAACATAATTAAAATAGAAATTTATTTACAATACAAAGTTAAAAACAAACAACATTATAATAAGAAAGAATAAAACAAAGCATAGCCAACAAAAACAAAAGATAATTAAGGAATAAAATACAAACCAGACAACACTTGTAAAAGAATGAAGCAAGTAAATATACACGTTCAAGTGTATACAAATAAAGAAGTTTACTTATTTTATAAAGTAATATTACCAAAGACAAAGCTGAAGCCACCAAACATCATCATCTTTGTACAGCCGAGACAAGCAAGAGGGAAGACATTGCATTTAATACCACCTTTCCTCAACACAATAAAATATCACCTCAGCCGAAAGCAAAAGAAGAAATACATTAATATGTATAAACAAGTACAAGCAATATCACTTCACCCATGCCTATATTGTATAAACAAATACAATACCCTGTATTCTTCATCCCATATATCAGAGAATCTATTCAGTTTCGTTCACAAAGATTTAAAAGCAAACCAGAGATATGTAGCAAGCTTCATCATCTTGCATGCATTCTTAGCAAGTTCAAGTATTTTCAAGCATTCCAGTTTGATAAGAAATTCAAGTTTTAAAATCAAAGACAAATGAAGGCAATTCCAAGTTTTAAAGTTTAAAAGCTTTTTCATTTTCAATGGTGCTCTGTCCATTTAAAAACCCAGGTGAGCAACTCCTATTTTTAGAAGCTTAACCTCTTTTGATTTCTTGATGCCTATGAGTAAACCTCTGATTTATTCAATTTATTTATTGTATGAATGCCTGAATGAATGATGAAAAGCTCTTGCCTGTAAATAAATTGATGTGCTTGTATTTTCTTTTGCTTGGGAAGGTTATGTTCAGGATTTTCTCCCCTGTTCCACTAAGTCTCTAATTTACAGAGTAAACCATGGCAAATTCAAACCCATCTCTCTCTCTCATTTCTTCTGGAATTGGGTTATAAACAACTTTAAAAGTATTGCTTTAATCATACATCATGTTAATAATTAATCAAAGCAAAGCAATATAGTTTTGAAGGAATATAAATTTTACACAGTAACAATATAAATTTTGCAAGAATTCGAATTCCATGGATTTTAATTTCAGTAATATTATTTGAACCCTCACTGCAAAATAAGATTTTTAAAACAAATATGAGGATTTTCAGTTGAGTGTGCAACGTGTAGTTCCAAATTGAACCAAATGTTATTTTTAATCAATTTTTGGAAATTTAGCAAATCTTAGATGTTGAATTTTTGTTTGAAGGTAGTTTGTTGATCGACGATTTCTGGAAAAATGTTGAATGAATTTACTATCCACCGTGGCGATGGGTCGACTCGAAGTTAGGGTTTAACCCTAAGTATGGAGGTGATCGGGAATTGATTAACTGCGACGCGAGCAAAGCAATTGGGCCGATCGCACCAAGGGGAATTGGTGGAGGAGGTCTTGATGAAGTGGCAGCCGGAGTTTGGTGGCCTCTGGTGGCCGGAGTTGTGATCGCGAGGCGTTTGGGGTTGGTAGTCTGGGTGGAGGTTACTCGAGCTATGCTCGATTTAGTTACTTCACGAATTCATGGGTGTTGGGTCGGTGAGAGCGATCGTTGGGTGATCGTCGACATGTTGATGACCTCGGCCGGTGACCAGAGGTGGACTGGTGATCGTGCACGTACACGTGCACGAGTTGATGATGTCTGGGTTGCTGTGTTTGGAGAAGGAGGTAGCGATTCGGGTAGAAGCTCGGGTGAGTGATGGTTTGACTCGAGTATGTTAGCGGGTGATTCAAATGGTTTTGTACAGGTTTTAAAAGTTTAAACTTAAACTGTAAATAAAAGAAAAATGTGTGAAGAAGAAGAGGGAACTCGCGGAAGTTGGGGAAGGAACTCGAGTTTGACTCGAGTAACTTGAGATTTTTCTCGGGTTATGTTTTCAAAATGTTAAAACTGATAAATTTTAAAGTTAATAATGTTAAACAAAGCCTTAGTATTAATGAAGTAATTCATGTTTGAAATTTTAAGTAAGAATTTATGATAAGTTTTAGTTATTTAAAAGGATATTTTAGAATGTTTTTAAATCCTAATTAATACTTTAATTAAGTAGTAAATTTAAGACAAGTTTTAAATTAAATTAACATTCAAAGCTTTTAAGTTTGTAATAATTTGATTTCAAAGTAATTAAGGAAGATTTTTAAAATTAAGATAAATAATCATTATTAATCAATTATTAGGAAGGGTAATTAAGAATAGTTAATTAATTTATAATTAAAATTAACTAAGTGATTAGAGATGAATCAATTTGTGATTAAAGATTGGTTAGACAATTAATCAATTGATTTTAATAGATAATTAGATTAATTAATTTAGATAATCAATTATGAATTGTTAATTACTTTATGAAAACAATTATGGGGTTAATTAAATATGTAATTGGTTTAAAGGTTAAATAATTAATATGATTCAATAATTAAGGTAATTAATTTGAGGACAATTAATTAATTAAGGTTAAGTAATAAATGATTAAAAGTCAATTAATTAAAATGGTTTATTATTAATTAATGATTAATTAACCAAGATTTTTAGTTTATTCATGAGTAATTAATCTGGTATAAATTTATTATAATCGGGTATTAATTGATTTTATCTATGGATATTTGGGTTCTATTGGATGACTTGATTGTTTGATATCCCTGATATATGATGTTTTGTGATATACCCTGATTTATGTTGTGATCTGAAATTTCTGTTTCTGTGATATATTACTATGTGAATATGCAACCCCTTGACCCATAAAACGACATTTGAATTTCGATGCGACAGGGAGTCGGATTCCAGTTGGTTATCCGAAACCCACATCGAATTATAATAGTGAACCTTTGTGACTGATAAATTTATTTTATCTATGAATCTGTGAATGAAGATAAACGTTATCGATTATACCTCTTATCGATATATCTGTGATGATTGATGTTGCACTATTGTGTTAAAACCCTGGACCACACTGTTACACACACAAATATGGATTTCACGTGGAAATTGATTAAGTCACAGATAATTTAAAATTGATGTTTTAGAAATTTTAATTTTAATTTCAATTGATTTTGAAATTGGAAATTTGGGTTTAAAATGAAAAGCTTTTGAAATGGAATTTCAAAGATAAAAGTTATTTTGAATAACTTAATCGAGTTTTGAAAATTTAAATAATTTGATTTAAATTTGAATTCAAGTTTGAAATTGAATCCTATGATTTGAAATTACGATTAAAAAAATATATTATAAATGTGTTTATATGAATTTGAACCATTTTAAAAGTATTGATTTGAGAATTTGAATTAACCCAAGAACCTTAACTCGTATAGATGAATCAGATTTCCAAAATGAAACTGTTTGTTTTCAAAATGATAAAAGCTTTCAGATAAGAAATGAAATTCCAATTTAAAGGAATTTCAAGATTGAATTGAAAAATTGTTTTTCTAAGTTATGAATGAAATTGTTTTGAAAACTATGAATTGAATCTGTTTACTTTTAACAGATTTAAAATGATGATTTGTTTAAACCATTCGAAATGAAATTATTTTGAAAGCTATAAGTTAAATCTTTGATTTAAAGATTTAACGAGTTAAATTGAAAAGGAAATTGATTTAGAAAATCTATGAATGAATCTTTTATTTAAAAGATTAAAATGTGGAAATTGTTTTAACCATTGAAGGTTGTTTAAAATGAATCTTTTTGTTTAAAAGATTAAAATGGTAAATTGTTTAAACCATTTGAAAGAAAAGTTTGGGTAATAAGCTGTGACTTAATTGAAATCCCAATATCCATATATTTTTACATATTGCGCTCACTATTCGGGTTAGCCGGGAAAAGACCATTGTGTCATATAACCCATTCCGAATTAGTGATACGTCGTATATGGATGGCATTTGAAGACCGGTGTTGAAGACCGGATATTTTCGAAAATGAAAGGACAACCTGTCGAATGTCTCTGCACCGAGTTGCTCTGGTATAGAGATTTATATCACTCTTTTTGTGATGGGAAGTCCGGACGTGATTTGAAAATTACCCGGAATTGCAAGGGCTTCGTGAGAAGTGCCTTCGGTTCTGTTTGAGCCCGGAATAGACTTGTATGGTTACATGTCTGACATTACACTTTGAGATATAAAGCCGATTTCTTTCAAATACATTTCTGTTGGTGGCGGAGAATTTATTCTCTTAGCTTAACACCCTTCTCTGAGACGTACGAGCTCAGAGATTATGTAGTTGAAATTTATCAGCGATATATTCCCAATTTGGTAATGTGACATGCTGAGTGTTGTTGTGTGATGATCAGTGTTTGATCATTTGTGATATGATCATTTGTTTGATCATTTATCTTTGTGATCATAGGTTGATCATCTGTTGACCCAAAGCGTGGCTTTTTGAAAAAGCGTAGCTTTGTGGACGAGACTTCGTCGAACCTCACAGACCAGTAATGGTCGAAACAGGAATCGTGGCAGCAAGGTTATTAGGGGATAGCGACCCCTTAGTGTATGTCATTTCCTTCTGGATTATGAGTAGTATCATGGTATGGAGCCCAGATACTTACTTTGTGGTTGCTGCAGACTTATTGTTTTGTGGTTGTTGGAATCGAGGATCCTCGGGAAAAGGTCGCAAACGACCGGGGGATGACATATTCGTGTCAGTAGTTACCCAGCTAGAGGTAACCCGGCCTTGTGTAGCAGAGATCCGGTTAGGATCCGGGAACGTCGCTCCAGAGGCGTTCTATTTTACTTGGGAATAGTTCCTTTGCCCGACCATTTGTTGGAAATCCAAAGAAACAATACGAGCCTTTACAATTTAAATTGTAGAACCTGTCTCCTCAGGAGGCAGCTATAGCAAGCATAATATAATGGTACCTATGCCGGTTAAAATTTATGTTCTACTTTCGAAATGTTTTCCATTATGCACTAATAATAATATAAAAAATGATTTGATTTTTGCGTAGTAAGCATCTTTGACTAATATAAGAAGAAATCTCCTCCAAGTCTGCGTTTGCATTGTGTGTGAGGTGGGAGGTCTTATGGTAGTTTCATTTTCCAAAAGCATTGCGAATTGACTTTAAACTTCTCTGCTACTTGTTTTTAAAGATAAACTGTTTTTGTTGCTCACACACTACACAAGAAAAGACTTTTGGTAGCGTTGAAAAAACGCTACCATAACTTATGGTAGCGTTTTAGAGAACGCTGTTATACGACATGCAACTAAAAGTCTAAATTTTTTTGTTGCGTTATAGTAAACGCTACCAAAAATCACTTTTAAATGCAACTATAGGTATTTTCTGTAGGATTTAAAAAACGCTACCAAAAGTCACTTTTAAATGCAGTTATAAGTTTTTTCTGTAGGATTAAAAAAACGCTACCATAAGTCTTCATTTTTTGGTTGCATTTTTTGCTTATATGTTTTTTTTGATTTTCAATCGCATAATTTTCATATATTCAAACAAACAATTAAATCACATAATTAACATATACAAACAATCAATCATATGATCATCATATTCAAATAATTGCAAAAACATGCTAATCTCACAATCAAATATAATATCCATAATCAATTCAATAGTAGTTTTTCAACAAAATAAGTCACATACTACAAGCATTCACAGACAAATTTCCACAAATGGTACTAACAAAATACAACAACATATATAACAATTAAATTCATGTTCGTTGCTTGATTACCAATAGTTCTTTGTTGTCGACAGTCTTCGCTTCGAAATAGCTAATTACCTGCAAACGAGTTTAACAATCAACAATATTATATATATATATATATATATCAATAGTTTCAAGTTTCCAGCAAAGATCAACCTTTGCTGATCTGGAGGAATACCTTCCTTATCTTGGATCTTAGCCTTTACGTTGTTTATTGTATCAGAGCTTTCCACCTCAAGTGTGATTGTCTTGCCAGTAAGAGTTTTCACAAATATTTGCATGCCTCCTCTTAGTCGGAGGACCAAGTGCAGGGTCGATTCTTTTTGGATGTTGTAGTCTGCCAATGTTCTACCATCTTCAAGTTGTTTCCCAACAAAAATCAATCTCTGCTGATCTGGAGGAATTCCTTCCTTGTCTTGGATTTTGGCTTTAACATTGTCGATGGTGTCTGAGCTCTCAACCTCAAGGGTGATGGTCTTTCCAGTTAGGGTTTTCACAAAGATTTGCATCTGCGATATGAATGATCAACACAATTAAGAAACTGCTACCTTAAAATGTCATACAGTGAGGGTTTTCTTAATCTACAAGACACATGCACCTAAGGTGAAACGATGTTAAAAAATAATTACTCTTATATTAAGTAAAGTACCCCAAACCCTTTCAGATCTCCAAGTATGCAACTATTTTGACTTTTATAATTGTAAATTTTTTGTTATCGGCGTATGTTTGGAACTTCCAATGTGATTTTATTGCATATAAAGTTAAACCTATCTAAGTAAAATTTTGAAAGAGTCTTTTGCATCTAAAATAGAACGGGTAAGGATGGCTTCACATTCCAGACACAATTTTTTTCAAATGTACATGGAATGAATCACAAGAATATTATGTGTTTGCGATCATATTATCAACTCATCTCAACATATTTTCAGTTCCAAACATAAGAATGCAAAGTTATGGATTATTTTAACATGATCTTAACATAGAAGGATGGCAATATTTGACATAACCTCAATGCTAATCTGAATAGTACAATTAATCTCTTGTTGTTTACTTTGTGAGACTTCCCTTGCCATATTCAACCCCCTTTTGGGTAATTCCTCTTTATGTTTGTAACCAGAATATATAAAAACTAGTTTGCATCATCTGATTGTCAAGGAAGAAGCGATGTTCACAAATCTCTTATCATAATTTAGCCCTATATATTGATTGCCCATGAATAGTCTAAACATTCAGATTTCATCTCACGTCTATCAATAGTTAACTGTTTTAGTAATTGTATAAGGTAATGGATAATGTGGGAAATCCAAATTTGCCCCATATTTCCCATACAGCAACCAAATCTGGTCTAAAGAAATAATCAATTTTCTTCACAAAATAAGACTTGAATCTATCTAAAATATAATTAAGTTCAGCACATCATTTTTGAATGTTGAAAATAAAAATCGTTGAATATAATTAATTACAGTGAAACAAAAATTATGCATGCATGCATACAATATATACTATGTCTGTTTTATGAATGAAAATGGAACGCGAGAAGATGGTAATTAATGACTTACCCATACTAATAGGTTCTGCTCCGATCGAACTTTGGTACAGTCGTAGGCTCTTCTTCCACTTATAAGCTCTAAAAGAAGTACCCCGAAGCTATATACATCGGATTTGAGGGTAAGCTTACCACTCATTGCATAGTCTGGAGCACAATAGCCATATGTACCCATAACTCTGGTGGAAACATGAGTTTTGTCTCCAACCGGTCCAAGTTTGGCGAGACCAAAATCAGACAGTTTGGGGTTGAAATCATCGTCTAGTAGAATATTTGCTGCTTTCATGTCTCTGTAAATAACAGGAGGGTTCGCTACATCGTGCAAATATGTAAGTCCTTTTACAGCTCCAAGAGCAATCTTTATTCGCGTGTTCCATTCAAGTGGGGTTTTTCCAGGAGGTAAATCTACATGTTCAATTTATGTCAGATGACAAACATATAGTTAGACAAGGAGATTCACAAATTCATAAAAACAAACTCAATAGACAACAGAGTGTGATCCGTAGTTAGCAATAGTAATCTGGATGACAAAGGCTTGAACAATGAGGATGAACAAATAGTTGCAACAAAAATCATAATGTATGCATGTCAGATTTTATAGATTTTGGGTTGATAGTAGTCAATACATGCAGGGTGGACTTGGATTGGCAATTTGCAGGGAAAAGCAAGAAGATCGCCATCTATGATATGAATGTGCTTTAAAGGGTAGAGTAAGCTTGATTATTATGATGTTTGAGTTAATATTTATCCATAGATAAATATAACATTTAATAAACAACTGAAAGATTTGAACCCAGACCATTTGATTAATTGCTCAATAGGTCAACATTTTAGAAGCACAAAATCAAAAGTGCCGGTAAGAGATTAAAACTTGTTTGGTTAAATGTATATAATTGTGACCCTTTAACCCAGTTGATGGCTCAGTCTTTACCATGACTAAAACATCAATTAATGCTATAACTGTGACCCTTTAACACTCAAATCAACATGCCAATCAGCACTTGCTAAAATATTTTATTGCTGTCCTAAAACTCTACTCACCTTATAAACATATCATGCTCTATTACTATCATGCTTTTACTACAAACCACCAGACCTGGATGTCACTTTAAATGACATCAAACCATGTTAAATATTAAATAATAACAAGATGAATACTAGTTAGCAGTTTGTAATTTCTTCAAGTGCAAAATTTAATTTATTACAAGTGTTTCTTTCTTTTAACCGAGAGGGGGCGTGAAAAGCGATAAGCTTGGAGTTGAAAGATGAGTGCTACATGCAAACTTGAACTGGCTAAACAAAGAGGATGATAAGGTTAAACAATAGAATTTCATACCAATTAATCTCAATGAAAGAGGTAGCTCTGTTTTCAGTAGCTTCAAAGCATAATTCAGAATTTCATCCTTCGAATAAATATATTTTTGAAGAGATACAGCCCTTGTTCGAACCTAGAAACTTATTATATTAGCGCATTTATATAGAAAAAGATGTGTACAAACATCTGAAAAGAAAGGGATATAAAGGCGCATATGAAATACAAAACTCGGATTACCTCAAAACCGGCAGTCTTCAGTTTCAATGTAAGTGTTCTCCCGTATAGCTTTTCATTTTGCATGTCCTTTGCCAAAGACTCTGCAATTTCAGCTGAAAAAAGGAACGGTGTCAACAAAAAGTTCGAAATATTAGATTGCAAGCAAACAAGTAGACAATATTACCAAAAAAACAGTAAATAATGTTTTTGTAAAATCTAATGAAATTGTAATCATGGAAAACCATCATTACACAAAAGAAGTGCTTAAATACAAACATATAAAGGGTCTTTGGAAGAAAGCAGAAAATAATTGAAATCGGTGAACACGGACCCCTCCTCCTCCTGACTGGGCACGCTATTAGTATTATTATAACTACTGGCAGTGGATTGGGGAAGTGTTGAGGGATGTTGTTTAACACTTGAAACATTGACCATCAGTACTGGTGGTTGTCACCACTAGTGTAGCAGTATCACCACCAGCACTTTTCCATCCACCATCACCAGTTATAATAGCACTACCATGCATATAACGTGTCATACCAGATAACGCTTGGAAATTATGCTGCGCAAAACTCACTTCAATGCTCTCAAGGTGTTCAATGAAATGTCCAGCACAATTTGCATTCAAATTTACATGAAATATCATCTAATCTACCTATTATGCCATTGCAGGAGCTGCGTGGCTCGACACCAAAGTCGCTATCACCTGTTGTTGAACGAAATGCTTACTCTTCTATTAATTAAGATGGTTATAAATGCATAATTACAATCTAGAAGAACTAAAAATTGTAGAGACTTGTAAAGAACGAGTTAAAACTTAAATGTAACTCTGGTCTGACTTGTGTTGAAATCGATGCTTCCATTTTCAAAGATGATTTAACTCTGGTCTGACTTGTGTATAACTATGATATATTACTAAATCCATCAAAATGATGTTCAACTCTGTACATACTTACCCATTCGTTATTTAAAAAAACCTAACTGAAAGAATCAAAAATAAGGCATCAAAAGGTTTAAATTAAATTAAAGCACCTAGACTTGTTCATTGTCTCCATATACTGGAAGCTCCTCCTCTTCGTCGTCTCCATTGCTCTCTTAATCAAATCGACCTCAAGTTGTTGAAAGGTTGGGTGAAGGACAGTGACATGAGGTTGCTGGAAATTAATGCTAAAGCGGAGATAGTCGTTTCGAAAGATGGAAATGGAGATTAATACTAACCCTAATTAGAGCAGAAGATTAAAATCGTTGTTGAAAATCTGAGGTGGAGCTTGTGAAACGGAGAGGAACAAATTTGTATTTTGTAATTTTACAAGATTTTTGAAAAGCGGAGAAAGTTGGGAAGGAAGGAAAAAAAATCAAAGAAAAAACAAAAGGTTAATAAAAGCGTGTGAAGGAGATAACTTTTACCAGGCGAATATATGTAACTGCCTAACTTTTCATATCCCGCCTAGCATATGTAATTGAAGCAGCATTTTAAGTCGTGAATTTTTCAATGGCGGGATAACTGGTTAATTTTTCTTTACGTTTATAATATAGAGTAAAGCATTATTAGTTGCACTTACCAATAAACGCTGCCAAATAATGCAACCGATAGCTAATTTTCTTGTAGTGACACCAGTCCCATGACTGATCCAGAGTTTATTGTTTCTTTCCTAAACTCTGGGTGCTCAAAATTTTCTACACGAGCAGTCTAGAGTTGGGTTTTTCAGATATTCAGATTTAGTAGATTATCTGGAGCTAGTTCAGTCTTTGGATATGGACTGCACTTGCTTATCGTGGTGTATCGTTATTGGGAGTTCGAGCTATTTCTGGATTGGTGCTTTGAAGATGGAGATTATCCGCTGCTGATGTTATCGTTTTCTTTCCGCTGCTATTTGTTGTATCATATCTCTGATGTATATAGATATTCATTATATCACTCTATTGTATCAGATATTGTATATCAATGTATTATTCATTTCTTCCGCTGTGTTATTTACTTAACTGTGTTATAAGCTCCGGCGACTCGGATTTGAACGGTCGGATCTACGGCATTCGAGTATGATGTAAAGTATGGATGTCGATTTTCGAGCGGGCAAAATCCGCTTCATTACAATCTTCCTTACTATGATGTCTGAAACCTTTATGTCTTTAACCACCTAAAAAAATTGAAGTGCATGTTAAATGCATTCACTTTGGATCTAAATATCAAAACTGGATTAGTAGCTTACTGGCATGTCCAATGGACGTACGGGAAGAAAACGTGAGGAAAATCATTCCTCGTTTTATTATAAAGTAACATATATATATATATATAAACCTAATCAATAATGAAAGATTACTGAACTATTGTCTTGTTGTAGTGAGAAAATTTAAAACTGAACAGTGTGTATGAATGCCTAATTTTTTTATAAAAATTAAAGTATCAACAAATTAAGATACACATTGTCAGTTGTCAATTTACAATTTTAGCGTAATAAATTTATTACTCGTTATCAATAGAGTAGGAATCTTATTGCATGGAGAAAGAACTGATATTCTTTTTATCTATTCATTAATGCATTATATTTATCATATATCCAGGGAAGAAGAAAAGTGCTGATGCCAAATATATTTGTAGTGAATGAGAGGGTAGATATTTTGCAACTGCCATATGGGTAAGTGGAAGATCTAGAAATAGTCAGAGGTCTATGATTGTGGCTGTAAAATTGGGTTTAATGGCTAGTGTGTAGAAGTGCAATAGTAGTTAGATGATGAAGTGGGTAAGACGTACGAAAAAGAACACAGGCATTTTAATGAATAGATGTAGGTGCTGTTGATGTACCGAAATACGTGTGGAAATAATCAAAAGATGCTGCAGTTTTTTTAAATATAAAATCCACACACAGAAACAGTAATAAACAGTAACAAACAACAGAACAGTAAACAGAAAGTGATACTAATATAGTAAACACATGCAGAAATGTAATTACCACTCATTTTCAGATTGAAGATTCCTAGGTTTCTATCCAGTAAGGTAGCACCACCAACCACCATTTATCAATTTGTGGAAAAGGACCATGCATGAACTGGTATATAATATCAATGCTCATGTACATGTGGCATTCGATTATTAAGCTTGGTTCCGATGCAGCATAATTTGTCATTACCGAATACGCAAGCAATCCCAATGATGGTTTCTGCCCCTTGTACATTTGCAGAGAACAGTCATCTCTGTTTTGACAATGTCCTATTCATGGGAGTCGATAGCTCATGTTATTCATCCAAACAATAAAATATGTAGAGTTGTTTCATGATCATATAATTCAGAATTTGTAGGAAAAATGTAAAGAGGTGCAACAAACAAAAGAATTGCATAAGTGTAATATAGAATGATACTACGTGAATACATTACATAGCAATCTCATTTGGATACGTACTCAGTTTTATAATAATTATTCCCTTTCTAATATTAAGTCATCTACCTTTTATTGTATTATAATTAAAGTTCAATATTATTAGTCATTTAATCAAGTAGTTGGAGTGCAAAATATAAAGATTTCAATTACAAATCATGAGCTCTACACAATGATGCATCACAGTCAAAGAAACTACAATATGCACAAAACAAACAGTAATACAAAGATGACTATGGTGAGGAATTAGAAAAATGTAAAAGCGTATGAATTTAGTTTATTTGTCTCAATCGAAGCATGCCGAAGTTCCAACTGTTTGTCCAAAGTAAGCACCATCCACATTTTCATCATTAAAGCATTTGTTGGATTTCGATCTCAATATTGAAATTTGTATAGGAATAAAAAAGAGTAGAATACATGATTCAAATAAGATGATGCCACTAATATGGCAGTTCAGAGCTTTTAGTTTTGTTGTTATACTGAGAGAAAAAAGTGCTGCAGCTGGAACCATAGTCCGAACTGAACTTGTTCATTAGTTGAATAGCTTGTTGCATACTTGCTAAGAATAATGTGTCCAGAGATTAACATATAATGGGTTAGATGGTGTTAAAATCCAAACAACATGGTAGGTAAATATTATTGACAAATAAATGTATCCAGTGTAGTAAGTATTATAGTTTAGTTAACGTTTTGACTGAACTAATACTTTGTTAATTTATACATTACCCAGTGGTTGTAATTGAAACATCAATTAGTTTGAAGTACATACATAAAACTTTTATGAAACCACCATTTCAGAATGAGGATACTAATCTGCAGAATTGAAAGTAACCAATCACATTTATAAGTGATTGTTTCAGTCAATTCAACTATGACAACGGTGGAAAGAATTTATCAGCAAAGATCCATTTGTAAATAACTTGCGGTCATGGAAGGGATATACACATAAATTCAGTTATAAAATTTACCAAATCCAATATTTAGCAAACAAAATATCTAGTAAAAGAAAGAACAGTTGGTAGTTTTATTGTTTTGTTTATCATGTTTAAAAGGATAAATGTTGCCTTTAACTCCATCTTCCAAATCTGAATTAAATAAACTACGTTTGTAGCTATGGGTAAGCTGAAAACTGAAATGGTGATCTAACTTGGCCATGAAGAAAATTAAACATTTCATTAATATTTAGCAAAATTAAGCTTTAAAAACCACGATTCATAGTCGCACCTTATGAAACATAGATCAGACTGCATATTTCGTGGTTCGAAATAGAAAGAGTCGAGGGTTATTAGATCTTCTGTAATCATTCAAACCAATCCAGTATCAAATACATACAAATTCGTAACAAAGTAAGGAAATAGTAAAATGATGAATAATATTGGAATAGTATCAAAAGGTTGGAGTTTGAGATATATGAAGCGGCTTGTTGACAAAGAGGAGGTCGAGCTTCAATTTCCTTTGCTCTTAGAAAGCCATTTTTTGTACTTTTTTTTTGGATATTTTTCACATTTGTTTTTTTCAAATTGAGGTTTGTTCAGAGTTTTGATCGTAAGAAGGAAGAAAAAGAACGATGAAAGTGGAGCAGTTATCTAAGACATGGAACAGAACGTTGAATGCGGATAATGGAAAATCACAAATATGTACACACAGAAACAGAAATAAACAGTAACAAACAACAGAACAGTAAACAAAAAGTGATAAATTAACCTTGATTGGCCTGGAAGAATTCTGGGATCTGATAACATACATCAACTTGTAGTGAGCTTCTCAGTAATAACAGACAAATTGGCAACCTTCGACATTGTTCCAATGACTTGTACAGGTCTCTGTCTTCATGATTCTTCAATTCGTTCTACCTTTTCAAATTTCGAATAGTTAAATCTGAGCTTCGAGCTGAATATTATTAAGCTTAAATATCTAGAAGGAAGCAATAGAGGATCAAAGACAATAAAAAACTAACATACATCAAATTGCTGAGCTTATCCGTAATAACGAAACAATTGCAACCTTCGACATTGTTCTAGTGATTTTACAGGACTCCGCATTCATGATTCTTCCGCTGGTTCTGCCTTTCCAATTTTCAAACAGTAAAATTTAAGTTAGAGCCGAATACTATTAATCTTTGAAATCATTTAAACAATTTCCCTAAAAAAATCTAAATTTGAAATCAAAACTTGAAAAGGGTCATATAGTAAATATTAATACAGTTAGGCTTAGGAAAGTACCAATTCCAAGATCCAGCATGCGACTTCTTGAGAAAGAGGAGGTTAGGCTCTATTACCCACACGAAGGCATCAATTTCAATATACTAATTTTTTATTATTGCGAAGGTTTGATTTGAGGCAGAAAGAACGAATAAGGATGAGGTAGAAAAACTGAAGAGAAGCTGAAGTATGCGACGTGGGATTGAATGGAAAACGTGGATATGAAAATTATAAATGTATCCTCAATTTTAGTATCGCTTATCTTTTAAAATTGGTCATTTTCGGAATAGCCAAAAAGGCTTCACTTTGACCACTTTGACTAGGTATTTGCATTATAGTATAGATAGATATAAAACTGCTATACATGTGTGTTTATTTGTCATACATAGTGGCTTCTTTTATCTGTACTGGTTAATGAGATCAAAGGCTTTATATGTGTATACAAGTGGAAATCCCGTGTGTTGCATGGGGCTTATGAATTGGTTGTTGGATTATGTTTGGTAAATATTTGGATTATGCTTTTAGATTTATTGTATGTGTTAAACTTTGATGAACTCTGTTGAAATAGTATGAGTATGCAGGTCGTTATTGTTTGAATAACCATTCTTGTTATGTGTGTTGAATGACCATTTCCAAGCACTATATGACATTCTTCCACCGTTTATCTCTAATTGTTTTTCTTTTCTTTTAGGAATATTGGACTTTTAAAGGAGAAGAGCTTGGACTTTCCTTGATTTATATTATGCTCTTTTAACAAGCTTTATTTTGTAAGATTTTATGTCGCTAACATTTGAGTTAAAACACGGTTTTTAAAATTTTTGTATATGACCAAATCTTATAGTTAATGAAATTGATGTAGCTTTGATTATGTTTAATATTTATAGTTGTTTATTATCTCACATTATATCCATTATTATGTTATAAATTGAGCAGTTTGTTATTGAATTCATTAGCTAATTTAAAACTGCTGCAGTAAATGAAAAAAATGAAGCAAAACTTTGATATACCGTAGCCTTTTTAAAGTGCTGCAAACTAAAATAGCAAAATGCTGCAAAACAACAATCATTCGCAATATATAGAAAACACTGCACTAACAACTTTTCGCAGCGTTTTATAAAGCTGCAGTATCCATTTTTAGCAACCTTTTAGAAACGCTGTGGTATATTCGTTTTTAGCAACTTTTCAAAAATAATGCGGTATATTACTACTCTTTTGCAGCAGCCATAATACAACGTTCTTCGAAACGCTGCGGATGATAATGACAACAATTCTAAAATGCTGCAAAAGTCCCTTTTTGTTGTAGCGATAATGTCACAAGTATACAAGTGTAAATGAGGTGTCCATTTCTAAGTAAATTCTATCCACTTTATTAATACTTTGTCGACCCAAATCTTATGGCTTATTTCATACGCGTCCCCTTAACCAATCTTTACTGGACACAACATCAACTCCAAGATACCATAACCTATTTCATCCATATACCATACGACCAGTAGTTGTGGGTGCCCACACATGGTCCATTGTTGCATTGTCTTCCTCTAGTCCTCATTGATGCTTCCCTTATTGTGCTTCATATATCTCCTTGTTTCCATCATCGTCGCACAATGCCTACCTCATGGTGTGTACATAAAATGGATCATTTTGACTAGCAGTGGCGAGAGACCAATCTGCCATGATTCAGGGTGTGACCTTGAATCCATCCAGTTAAGATGGATACTAGCTTATCCAGTAGTAACCTCGCACTAATCACCATTATTATTACATTTATTCACATCGGCCTCACTAATAACCTTACCCTTTAAATGTCGTTTATATCCCAAGGTCGTTATAAGGATTTAAACACTTATATCATATATCATATCATATGTGCATCATCATATCATATAACATGTAATTCAACCAAATGGGACATATATAACAGATAACACTTAACATCATAACATAAGCATACATGAAAAATGAGGCAACAAAAACATAAAAAAGCATATGTATATAATATTACCTATCAATATAAACAATTATCATCTTACATATTAATATTTCATATTAGGGGTAAAAACAGTAATTTAACTAACTTCATATTCTCGACATAGTATACATTATAACTTCATGAGTCATATAAAGTAAAGGAGCAACTCATAAACAACATAGCATGGCATATCAACTTGGCTACGTTTATTGCCTTGTGAAAACTTAACATCCATAGAAACATTCCTCAATATCATAATAGGTGGTTTATATGTAGAATATCAAAGCAAGAGCGACAAAGAGATTAAACTAACCATGAAATTGTATTTTTCTTAACATGAGGTGGTGCATTAAATAACAAAAGCAACCATACATTTCATAATGTAACCAAATAGAGACACTATGCACAACGATATAGTAAACAATCGTGAAACTCCTTCATACTCAAACAACGATATTATATTTCATCCATCTCATATACACATATGATTCAATATTTAAACAAAATCAAACATATGTTATTTCACATTATAAAGCTTGATAAAACCATTTCAAAATTATTTATTAATATACAAAACATCCTTCTCTTTTGAAAATAAATATACTTTATAAAGATAAGCAAATGTTTGAATTCTTATGTATCTATAAAATAAAAAGTTTAAAACTATAATTTTTATTCTAAATGATTTCTAAAACATTTTTTACAAGTTTTAGTCAACAAAACAGGTTTTAAAACTAAAAAAACAAATAAAACATTTTTGGCTTACTGCTTGAAGAAAATGCTCTTGGGGAAGCTCGATCGGTCGACCAATCAGTGGCCCACCATTCGATCGATTGGGTTAAAACCTAGAGCATTTTTCTTCAGCCAAATGCCCAACCATCTGGTCGTTGATTTTGGCGATCTTCGACTGTAGATTACCTTCTTTTGGGTTCTCTTTTAATTGGTATAAGCATGCAAATGAATACAAAATAATAGGTGATGAAATTGATGGTTTTGCTGTTAGAGTTTCTATATTTCAAATTTAATCAAGAAGTAAAACTAGCAATTCAGTTATTTTGTTCAACCAATCAGCAAATACAAACACATATATACTATTATTCGACATTTTGACCTGGCTATATTCAAACTGAATGGACAAGTTAGATCGACGGTCATCAAGGCCAGTAATTCCGGAGTGACAGTTGTGGGGTCCAGAAGTCAAGTACAAATGGTAATACAAGGCTGTGATCGAATGAAACTGAGAGATATGTAATGCATAATGTTCGAAGTATGGAATATGGTTCAACATATAGGAGGGATCAACAAAAATCAACTTCCAAAATAGGGATTGGTACAATTCTGGAAGTTAATGTAGTTCAATAGAAAATAATTAATATCTTAAGATCCATAAGTCTAATGCATATGAAATTCTGTGAGAAAGATGTAGGGATCCTAGGGAGCCTACCGTAGGGACGCACCTCAAAAGGATGTCAAAGGGATCGGCCTTCTTCCTTTAATAGGGGTCGACTGAAATTAGCAAGCAATTCATATTCAAGCAAGGATCAAGAAATAACTCGAGTTCTACTAATCCAATTGGCATGAAACTTGGAGGCTAAGCATATTTCAACATGGGGAAGCTACCACAGGGATCAGACCCCCAAATTCCTCCAAGATATAGATCAGTACCGACCCCTATTCTTTGGGAATTAGGCTATGTGATCCCTCTTGTGGATCCATATGGTTTTGAAGGCCCTTCTACCGAGTTTCAGGGAGATATTTAGCCATCCTTGTTTATAAATACGGGCTTGGTTGTTCATTTTCAAGACCTCTATGCTGCTAGTTGCTTTATATTCTATTGTAACTAAGGGTTTTCATCAGATCCCTATTGTACTCGGTTTACAAAGTAATTAATAAAGCAATCTGCTAAAAGTGGATGTAGGCAAACAACGCAGAACCACTATAAATCGTCGTGTGCGTGTTATTGCTTTAATTTACTGCTATTTCTTTATTATTATCCTCTGTTTTAATTTTATATTCTTCATTTATTTCTCTTCAAAACTTCTATAGGGTGTTTGCGTTAATTTTTGGTGCAAACATTTTGGTGCTTTCATTGAGAAACTTGATTCTCAGCTTATTAGGATCTCTTTGTTGCTCCTGGAATGCACAAATCCCCTGAAGAAGATCTATAGTTATCTTCAAGAAGCTTGCTTGTTCTATTTAGATTTGCAAAAGTCTAAGAAAAGCTATCAACAATGGTTAGGAACACCATATCTACTTCTTAGAACGCAAAAGGAAACGAGAATGCTAGCATCCAACAAGGAGGCCAGAGCAGTTAACCAATGGATGTGAATGCCAATCCAGTTGAAGTTTGGAATCTAGCTGATTACATTACAAGAGTTGAATTTCAGAATCTGATGGGAGAGCTAGTAGACGGCCGCCGATAATTGAATCAGCATATTCAAGCCAATATCGATCTAATAAACTAACTTAGTCAGCAATAGCGAGGGAAAGCTAGAAGGGACCTTACCCTTTCTCTACATCGGAGAGTTCTAGTTCATCGGATGGGTATTACAGACACAGGCATCGCAGAATTGATGGATATTGCACAAAAACTTCAAGGCATGAACAAGCAAACCAACCAGGTCTACCAAGACCGATCATTGATCCCTTTATAGGGATCGGTACCAATCCCTCCTCCAGAGGAGGGAATTTACCTCTCCATGCTGGGATCCAAGCTAGAGCTGCTGCGACTGAATTAGATGATGGAGTTTAGTTGAATGTTGACCAATTGCTTCCCTGAAATGACGATGAAGTGAATTTACATGATCTACATCGAGAGGATGTTGAACCAAGAAGGCGTGGAATGGCCCGTAGACATAGACCAGACCATTCACATAAAGTGGAACATGACCACTGCTTGGCACCAACTATCCAAACACCAGACTTGTCGGCTATGACTAGGCAGTTAGTGAGAGAGAGCCAAGGCTTGACCAATGACAACTGGGGAATCTTGAGAAGCCATAACCCGTTCGTTGATAATGTCCTACATGTAGAGTATCCAAGGAGGTTCAACGTGTCATCGATGCCAGCCTATGAGGGAAAAACCGACCCCATGCAGCACATCATGAAATATGAATGGCTAATGGATTCCGCACGAGTAGATGATGCGACCTAGTGTTGATGTTTTCCTATTACTCTCTTTGGAATATCAACGATGTGGTTTACGAGATTACACCCGTGATCGATCTCTGATTTCATGATTTGGCAACAAGGTTTGTGGAGTAGTTCCCTATCCACGCAACTCGCCTAAAGATGTAATGTTCCTATCCAGCATGATCCGGGCTCCGGAAGAATCGCCGAAAGATTATTTGGAGAGGTTCCATGCAGCTGTCACAAAAATCAGTAATCTGAATGACCATGAAATATTGATGGTCGTAATGAGAGGGATTGATCAAGAATCTGATTTTGGTGATTGGTTAGCTGGCAAGCCACCCGCAACATTGGAACGCTTCTATGCAAAGGTAGCTCAGTATTTAAGGAAAAAGGAAGCCATATCTTTTAGGAAGAAGAATATTGTAGGACCAAGTGGAGAGGGAGTATATTATAACATTGTAGTGAAGCAGTCTGGTGATAGTTCTAGAAAAGTTCAAGTGAATGTCCAAAACAAACCGAATCAGCAAAAGAGAGGCGGAGATAGGAGCCAAGAACGAAAGAGGGATTCTAGAAGTGGAAAGCCTAGGATTCCGATGTACGATACCTACACGCCACTTAATACATCCCTAGAAAATGTCTATTTGTCTACCTGCATTACCATGCTGTAAAGGAAGTCGACTCTAAAAGAATCCATGGAGAAGTAGAAATAATCTAGAAAGTATTATCTATTTCATGAGTATTATGGTCATAACACAAATGAATTCAGCAATCTTCAGGATATTATCGAAAAACTGATTCAAAAAAGAAATTTACAACAGTTTATAAAAACCTTGCAGGTTGGCGAACAGGGGACATCCGACCCCGAGGATGAGCACCACACAGGGCTAAGGAGCCTGCACGGATTGGTGAAAGATTGGTAATCAATACAATAATCAGAGGATCGCATCCAGCTGATAAGAGTTGGCATGAGATGGAGCGCGATCAAGCATGTGAATTTTGAATGCTGTTCGAGTATAGAAGATGGACCTCCAGCAAAGCATTAAGGTGCAATGACAGATGATACTGTGTTTAGAAACAGGGATGCAAACATCGTAGAGGCTTCAACGATCGACACAATGGTCATTGCAGCCATGATCGGCCTCGCTTTAGTGAGAAGGATATTGGTTGATTGTGGAAGTTCTGTAAACATAATTTTCAAAAATGCTTATGATTAGATGAGGATGGAAGCCAAGGACTTGAAACCGTCTAAAGCCCGCATTCATGGTTTTAATGGTGCTGCAACCGAAGCTGTTGGTTATGTTGAATTGCTTGTGGAGTTGGGAGAAGGTGATCACAGGAGCGTGCAGATTTTTCCTTTTTTTGTTTTGGATGTTGACTCTCCAAACAATGCTTTTCTGGGCCGACCGATCCTAGTTGAGTTTCGAGCATCTCTTGCCTCAGGGTGTTTGACTTTGAAGTTCCCGATAGATAATGGTGTTGGAGTTGTTCATGGTGATCAGGCAACCAGACATGCCTGTTATGTAGTTGAATTAAGGGATGCTTAACAAAAGGAGAAAGGAAAGGGTGTGGACAAGTCTGTCCACATCCAAGCCATTGAAGATTGACAATCAGTGCCCGGGCCTTGGCCTGGGCATCACAGTTAGTTCTATAGAGACAGATCCGAAAGATGATGAGGAGGAGCCTAAAGAGACCAATGTTGCACCGGCTGAGTTGACGATTGACATCACAGTCTGCCATGACGACTCGTCACGGGTCCTAAAGATCGGATCACAACTCAACCCCCCGATGATGAAAGAACTTGCTGGATTTCTCTGAGCAAATTTTGACGTGTTCGTTTGGAATCACTCTGACATGTGTGGGATCTCGCCTGCTATTGCGAGCCATGCATTGAATATCGACCCAATACATGTCCCGGTGAAACAAAAAAGGCATGACATGGATTTGGAGAGATCTGCTGCTCTTAAAGAGGAGGTGGATAGGCTCAAAGACAATGGGTTTATTCGTGATGCCCTCTACCCTAAGTGGGTATCTAATCATGTACTTGTGAGAAAGGCGAACGGGGAATGGTGTACGTTTATTACTCGAACTTGAACAAGGCGTGCACGAAAGAAAGCTTTCCCTTTCCAAGGATCGACCAGCTGGTAGACTCAACCTCGGGACATGAATTGCTATCTTTTATGGATGTGTACTCAGGATATAACAAAATCCCGATGCACATTCTCGATCAAGAGCACACCAGCTTCATTACCAATGTTGGATTATATTGTTATGTGGTAATGCCGTTTGGACTAAAGAATGCAGCAGAGACCTACCAACGCCTGGTCAACAGAATGTTCAAAGATCGGATCGGAAAGACGATGGAGGTATATGTGGATGATATGCTTGTGAAGTCGTGACGGTCTACCGACCACATTAGAGACTTGGTAGAAATGTTCGATATCCTCCGATACTACAAAATAAAGATTAATCCTCTAAAGTGTTCTTTTGGTAATATATCAGGAAAGTTCTTGGGTTTCATCATCAATGCCTACGGAATAAGCTAATTCTGAGAAGGTCCAAGCCATTCGCAATATCCAAGCGCCAAAGACTATCAAACAAGTATAGAGCCTGAATGGGAAGGCTGCCGCCCTAAGCCAATTTATTTCCAGAGCTACCGATAAATGCATTCCTTTTTTTGATTTGATTATAAGAGGAAAAAGAAATTTTGAATGGACACAAAATTGTAAGATGCATTCCAAGCTTTGGTGAATCACCTAGAGAGACCTCCCATCTTGTCAAAGCCGGTAGACCATGAAGATTTGTATATCTACTTGGCCGTGTCGGTACATGCTATATGTGCCGCATTACTTTGCGAAGAAAATTGAATTCAGAGACCGGTCTATTATGTTAGCAAGCGTTTAACAAAAGCTGAAAGGAACTATCTAAAGATAGAGAAACTGGCATACTATTTGTTGATTGCTTCGTGAAAGCTCCACCCTTACTTTCAGGCACATCCTATCAATGTTTACACCGACTAACCATTACGATAGGTCTTGTAGTGGCCTGAGATGTCTGGAAGATTACTCAAATGGAACATCAAACTAAGACAATTCGACATCACTTATCTTCCTTGGAGGGCTATCCAGGGTCAGGCGCTAGCGGATTTTATAATAGCATTTACTGCACAGGATGATTTCCCAATAAGTAGTGAAACCCCTACCATACGGTGGAAGTTATATATGGATGGAGCATCCAATGATCATTGTTTGGGAGCTGGAATTGTGCTTGTAACTCCCGAAGATCGGTCAATTTGCTATGCTTTAAAGCTTGATTTCCCTACAACAAACAATGAAGCTGAGTATGAAGCTCTGTTTGCTGGACTTAAACTCGCCAGAGAATTGGGGATAAAATCTCTGGAAATCTTTTGTGACTCACAATTGGTAGTATACCAAGTTAAAAGAGATTACCAAGCTAAAGGACAACGACTTGCTCCATATCTTACCCAAGTCCAAGAGCTGTTGACTGACTTTGAGTACTATGATATTATGCGCATTCCTTGAGATCAAAACAAAAAAGGCAAAGTTTGCTAGCACCAGAGAGGCACAACAAATGGGCTTGGTTCCAGTCGAATTATTAAATGCTCCGAGCATAAACTTAATGGAAATCGACCGGGTACTAGAGACGGAGCTTGAGAAGGAGTCATAGATGACACCGATTAAAGACTATTTGGTACTGGGAGTTCTTCCCAAATGAATGGATGAAAAATGATAAGTCCTTCATAAAGCTTCATGTTATGTCATGTAGGAAGGAATTATGTATAGAAAAGGTCTTTCCATCCCCCTACTCCGGTGTATCACTCATGATGAAATAAAGTGGATCCTAAAGGAAATTCATGAAGGGGATAATGGCGATCATACTCGGGAACTAACCCTAGCAAAGAAAATACTCCATTACGGGTACTGTTAGCCGACTGTCAATTGAGATGCTGCTGATTATGTAAGATGATGTGACAAGTGCCAGATGTATGCAAACGTTCTGAGAGCTCCGCCGATGGAGATCACATAAATGGTCAGTCCGTGGCTGTTTACCATATGAGGCCTAGATATTATCGGTTCCTTACTAATCTCTAAAGGTGGTGCGAAGTACGCCATCGTTACAGTTGATTACTTCACCAAATGGGCCGAAGCAAAACCATTAGCCATGATCACAACAAAGAAAGTAATCAACTTCATCATTCGAAACATCAACTTTCATTTTGGTCTTCCACGAACTATTGTAACAGACAATGGGGCTCAATTAGATAGTATTGAATTCAAAAACTTCTGCCATTGGCATCATATGCAAAAGAGATTTGTGGCAGTCGCTCACCCCAAGCCAATGGACAAGTTGAAGCTGTGAACAAAATCATAAAGTCCATTCAAAATAAGCGTTTAGAAAAGGGTAGAGGCAAGTGGGTGGATGAACTCCGAACAGCACTATAGGATTACAGGACCACTCATAAGTCCATGACTGGCCATATTCCATTCTCCCTTGCTTACGGTTCCAAAGTCGTTATTCCTGTTGAGCTCGAAGTTCCTTCTCATCGAGTGACCTACTATGATCCCAGAACGGATAAAGATCTCCTCTTGGAATCTCTAGACTTTGCAGATGAGAAGCACAAAGAAGCTGATTTGAGGGCAGTTGTGCATCAACGCCGAGTCGCCTGGTACTACAACACTAAAGTCTGACCTAGAACCTTCGAAATCAGCGATCTCGTCTTGAAACGAGTTTTCCTACCCTATCGCATATGAATCCTATTTGGAAAGAACCATATGTCATTGAATAGAGGCTTGGAGAGGGAACTTTCAAGCTAGTGACTGTTGATGCCATCACACTCCCAAGGACGTCGAATAGCCAGCATTTACGATGCTATTTCACTTAATTTATTTCTTTTTCATCCAGTTGTATCTAATTTTAGGATTTGCTTTAGCATTTGATTTTCTAGATATGTAATAAGATAGATTATGTCATTTCTTTCTATTTGTCAAATAAAGTTTGAAACTTCCTTTATATTTGTGATTGCTGTAGTATTACATATTATTTATGATACCGAACTAACTACTATTGACATGCCCAAGCAGGTTCCTAGAGTTTGGAGCTAGCTAATTACATTAGTTTTGCGATTGAACTAAAAAAACTGAACATGGCCCGACCAATATTTAATGATTCCCATTCACAACCCGATAGACGGAGTACATAATGAGGAATGGATGTGACTCAACTATTCGATAACCAAATTAATCCTACCGAGTGATGGGATAGACATGAATCAAAAGAAATCGTGATGCAATCAATCGCTCGCTAAGTCAAACCCCGGACTTTGGGGTAAATCAATCAATTAAGGACACGATCCATCTATTTTGCGAAATAACTCTAAGTCACCAGAGTGTGGACTGGAGTATAAACATAAGTCGATTCCATAAATTCCGGCCTGAAACTGACATGTGGGGTATAAACTCGCTAAGTATGGAGTTCAACCATCCACCATCTAACTCTGCTAATCCAAGACAGGGGGCAGGAGTATAATCATATGAATCGCTGAATCTGACAGCGTAACATTAGGGCTTGAGCCCTGTGTTTGGTGCGACTCAAGATCACGACCACATAGAGGCATTGGGATAGAATTAATGGATTATCATCCAAATCAAAGAGCAATGAATTAAAAGTACATTGAATGGAAAGTAATAGCTTGACTATTTAAATAAAAATTCACATAAGAGTTTGGTAGAAAACAAAGAACTTTTATTTATATAATAAACTTCAAAAACAGTGATACAAGTTTATTCAAAAATGGGGGCCGCACCTGCACAATCATGGCTAACAAAAGAGAAAAACAGCTATGCAATCATAATGTCATCATCAAGTATGTTCAGTGGCACCAGTAATCATAATGTCATTCGACTCATCAGGCAACAGGGGGTCTTCAGCTTTATCATCATCAAGTCCTCCGATAACTTGAGCATCGGGTCCTGGAGCGTCGATGGTCGTCGGTACCTCAGTAGGTGTCAATTGTTGCTCCACGGCGGCACCATTTTTTGGAGTTTGGATGGGACCCAGAAGACCTATAGATTTAAGGAAACAAGAAGATAATCCCATGGCTATTGGGCATGAAGAATGAAATCTCTTGAAAAGTGGAGAGTAAAGCAGAATACCTACGTCCAGCCGACTCTCAGTTGTTGCTGGAGTGCTTCCTTCCAGAACAGGAGTCAGCGCCTTACATTAATAACCGAGTCTGTCTAGATCGTAGCTTAGATCCTATCTCGGGCCAAGAGAAACTGATGCTCCAGTTGCTTGAAAAGAAGATGGGCCTTTAGGATCGGACTCCGAAGACTCAGTAGTGCTTTTCCCTTTATCGGAGGGCGCTAGAATGTCAAAGTATTGGAGAATCGCAGCAGCATGGTCCAAAGGACCATCCTCGTGAAGAATCTCCCGTATTAGAGTCTCTTCATCCAAATCATCTTTACCAAGGGTTTTTTTTCATTTTGACAATGTATTCCTAGGCCTCGGCGAGCAACTCAAGGTAGCCCTCTCCAAGAAAACTCAAATCGCGATGGATAAGAACTTTAGCGTTATATTCAATGATCAGGGGATCGAACATGTCCTTAATTTCATTTCGACCGGCTTCCATGACATCTTCTAACTGGGCCTCGACCTATTCTCTAATCTCATTGTGGCTTGCTTCTCTTGCCTCTTTTCTGAGGACTTCAATTTGAGCAATTTGCTCATCAAGCTTAAATTTCAAATTTCGGGCTTTAACGGCCTCTTCGCAATATCTTTGCGATTCCTTCCTAGCTTCAATTTTCTCTTCCCTCTCCTTTTTATGGAGTTCTTCAAGCTCTTCAACATAGGCGAAAATATTTTCTCATTTTACAAGGTATCTTTTTCCAAGGCAAGCACACCGCTGCGGTTGAGGGCAACATCATGTTTCTTTTTGTGGGCAGCTTCTAGACGACTCACCGCTCAGATGTTTCTTTGGCAATTTGTTTGCCTCGATTAGCTTCACCGTTAACTTTGAGATCTCATTGTCTTGATGTTTAATTATATCTTTATCATAGATCGCCTCTAGCTTGAGATGATTGATTTCATGCTCTCTCGATAGACACCTCAGAGGCCTTTTGTGCTAAGTGTTAAAATGATTTATGTTGCCCAAAAATGTCGTTGACGCATGCGAGAGAACTTTCTTTAGCATTTTCTAGGATTATATGAATGGAGGCAAGGAACTTAAGCCATCAAAGCAAATCTTTGGGAAGTTGACCTTAAGTTCGACCAATTTTTCCACCATGAAAGCCTCAGGAGCCACAGTCGGCAAAGATGAATCAGAAGTGACTAATGGGTTCTTGCTTGATCTACGGTCATGGGATTGTTTGGAGCTAGATGAACCAGAATATTGCTTAGGCGGTATAACAACTTGAGGACCATGAAAAGAAGTCCGATCGCTACTATGTATAGGAAGATTAGGTTGAAATTCCTGATGAGACGAACGAGACTGGGACATATGTTTGGAAGATGAAGATTCCCTCGAATGATGATTTCTTTCCCGGCTGCATCTCTCTCTCTCTACGCCTACCCGATTATGAATCGCAGTTGGATCTGTACTGCATTGAGGAGCCTCTCAAGCGATCGAAAGCTCAGGATTAAGATGTTGCACCTGTAAACCAAACAAAAATGCATAAGTGACCATTGAACAAAAGATAAACGAGAATCATGTAGTGAAGTGCATGTGATTTTGAGTGTCATAGTGTCCCCCCGATGGACAGTTGCTGCAGCCTTGATCATAGGAGTTTTCTCCTCTTCATCGGTGGGGAGAATGCAATCACCACTTCTGGTGGAAGAATTGAGTCCCCCAATACTGATGTTGGGGAAGTCATAAGTCATGATGTCATCAAGGATTGGAAGAATTGAAAACCCTTTCATCGAGCTTTCTAAATGTTAGGAGGATGACTCTTCGTTGATGGAAGTGACAATAAACTTAGGCTCTTTAGCGGTTTTTCTTCTACAGAGTTTATATGCAAGCTTTTTTCTTCTTCTTACTGGCATGTGAGGTTGTGCGCCTTGTAACGGTTCAACCACAGACGCATTGCCTAGGCTTGCATTAGCATCGCCGGGCTCGTTGATCTTGGCACACCTAATTTCACCCTCTTCAACGTCAACCTGAGTCCCCTCGGTTGAGGGCACGATAGGATTATTGGTATCATTTTCTTAGTTCTATAGCATTTCTTGGTAATGCAGTGCTTCTTAGAAATCCAATACTGCAACCTTCTTCTAGCAGCCCAAACAGAGATAATCATTCATCGGTTACAAGGAGTATAATGTCCCTATCTCCAACCAGGGTAGCACGAATCACAGAAATTGCCTTTGAGAAACCGTCACCCTCTGGATGTGGATGGACACCTGTAAATTTTCAAAATATTAGTTGGTTCAGGATATGACTTGGACTAAAGAATTTGAAGATAAAGTGAAGATTGCAGTTACGTCCTTCCAACCATCACCTTGCGAAGCCAGGTGGACATTGGACATAGAACCATTCATGTTTAAAGAGGCTGAGTTTTTTCCAAGCATCCATTAAGATTTGATATTTGTGCGAAGGCTCGAGGAAAATATAGGAAAGGCTTCATGTTTGTCATTTAAAGTTGTAAATAAACCTGATGTCCTTAGGAGATTGCGGGCGGAAAAGAACATTCATGAATAGCAGGAAAGTGCCATGGAGAAAGGTATAACTATTCAGGTGTAGTTGAGTGGGAGCTATTCCGAGATATTTTAGCATCTCCCGGATAAAATAATTGAAGGGCGGGACACACCCAGCCCAACACATGAACTCATTGCATGTTGTATACCCCTCCGAGGGCGAATGACCCCGTCGTTCACTGAAGGAACCAGAACGTCTTCAAATGGAATCCCATGTCTAGAACATAATCTGTGAAGAGTGGCCTCAACAATTCCGGAGGCTTGGGAATCTGTTGGGTTATCTAAAATATAGCACCTTCTACAACGTCGGGGGTAGGACTTATATCTTACGCCGAGAGGACGGGAACGCCGGTGAAAAGGTTGGTCGATGGGCCGGAAACCTTCGGTTGTTTGGTTTGACAATCAAGGGAAAGTCTACTAGATATAGTTACAGAACTTGACTCGGCTCCAGGATTGTTGTGTTGTGAAGTTGGTCCGAAAGACATTGCCGTTAGACGCTCTGAACGTCTGGAGTCCATATCAACTAAACTCAGTAGATAATCAAGATTAGAAATGTTTACCTATCCCTCTGTGCTAGCTGTAAGCTAGTGTGGTGTAGTGTATGCAGAGATAAGCAGCTCAAAATAAAAAAGCAAAAGCAAACGACAAGACTTTGGATTCCGACCAGAGTGACCATCATCACTGACCATCTCAACCATCGAATATATTTATTGGTTGTGTAAGCTTTGGGACCGATCATTGGCATATCAAAGTGTAAAACCCATTATTAAAGTCCATATGTTAAGTTTTAGTTCATGTTTTTAGTCTCAGGAATTTGGTCATTCAATTCGTGTTCAATTTTGGATATGGAAGTCATCGTCATATGTTCGGGTTTATTAGGATGGGATTGGTTCTGTTTGTTCAAACAATTGAATATGGATCAGTTTTCAAGTTTAACTCAATGCCTAAACTTAGCCAAGTATAAGTAGCCGATCCCTATATAAGCCGATCCCTATTCCAAAGCAAGACAACCAATCCCTCTCTCTATGCAATCCATGCCGATCTCTTTCAATGGCCGCAACAGATCCCTCCATCTAAAACACTCCAACAAAAACTACCGACCCCTCCACATTAACAAAAACAACCGATCCCTTCCCTTCACCATGCCACCAATCCCTCCATACAAGACAAAAATTACCGATCCCTCCATGCGAGCCAAAGATGACTGATCCCTCTCCTTCCATACTCTCATGCCATCCCTCAAACCTTTTGACCGATCCCAATATTCTACGTGTCCTTTCTTCCTCCTTCTTTATAATTCAGCCGAACCCTACTCCATCATATGCCTCATCTCCCCCAAACAACTTTGACTATCCTCCCTTCATCGTGTCAAAATTCAACCTATTTGCCAATAAAGTAGAACCCATTACCTTGTAGTAAAAATTAAGGTAAAAAGAAAAAACAACCTAAGTTAAAAAGTCGCGAGTTGCTGGGTAGAGGATTCTCAATTTCAGGTCAAATTGAAGATGGAATGATGGCTTGGAATGAGAGAAGGTAGTGGATTCAAGGAAGGAGGTGATGCTTGGGGTCAGATTGATGGATGGAAGAAGGGTTTGACATTGGAGAACTAAAGAGAGGGTTCGGTCGTGGGAAGTTAAAAGGAAGAGAAAGGGAAAATTAAATGAAGTGAGAAATTGAAGGGAGAATGTTAGCTTTTAAATAAAGGTTGAGGGGACGGTATGCTTCTAAATGTCCCACGAAGCCAAATGAGCTGAGTTCCTAATATGCTGAGGGATTAGTACCGATCCTTAGAACCGAGGATCCATTTAATCCCTATTCTTAAAAAAAAGATAGAGAAAATAAGGGAACGGCTATGGGCTTCTGTACATATAAACGTGGGCATGAAAATTATGCAAAGCACATATATACAAAGTGCAGTGAAATTGTATCTAACTCAACGAAAATTGCGATGAACCATGAATGTATAAACACGTCCGGGAGCCAATAACAAGAACGTGTACCCGAAAGTGCACGTGAATATTCTAAATGTTCAAATTTTGAAATCGACATAAATTGAATTCAAACCTAAAGCCTCCATGTTCAAGGCTGGATTAGATAACCAAAGCTTATTTGTCTCATGGAATCAGACACAAATATCAGTTGATGGAGTATAATCTTGGATTTATGCTATTGGAAATCGCCAAAGTTCATGACAACCAAAGAGAGATTCAACGCTTTGGGAAAATAATTCGACGGAAGGACAACAACTATTCAGAAAACTAGACTGATTTGTTTCCGACGACTCTAACCTGTTTCGATTCAAAGCATGTCATGTTTAGCACAAGATGTACTTTGGGGGGCAAGTGTTATACGACATTTTGACCTGGATATATTCGAACTGATTGGACAAGTTAGATTCGACTGTCATCAAGGCCAGTAATTCTAGGGTTATGATTGTGGATTCCAAAAGTCAAGTACAAATGGTAATACGAAGCCGTGATCGAACATAATTGAGAGATATGTAATGTAGAATGTTCGAAGTATGGAATATGGTTCAACATATAGGAGGGATCGACAAAAATCAACTTCCAAAATAGGGATAGGTATGTTTTAGGAAGTTAATGCGGCTCAATAGAAAACAATTAATATTTTAAGATCCACAAGTCCAATGCATATGAAATTTTGTGAGCAAGATGTGGGGACCCTAGGGAGTCTACCCTAGGGATCACACCTTGAAAGGATGGTGTCAAAGGGATCGGCCTTCTTCCCTCAATAGGGATCGGCTAAAATTAGCAAGAAATTCATATTCAATCATGGATAAAGAAATAACTCGAGTTCCACTAATCCAATTGGCATGAAACTTAGAGGCTAAGCATATTTCAACATGGGGAAGATACCACAGGGATCGCACCCCCAAATTCCTTTAAGAAAGGGATCAGTACCGACTCCTATTCTTTGGGAATTGGGCCATGCAATCCCACTTGTGGGTCCATATAGTTCTGAAGGTCCTTCTACCGAGTTTTCAGGGAGATATTTGACCATCTTCGTATATAAATATAGGCTTGGTTTTGCATTTTTGGGACCTTTACGCCGCTAGTTGCTTTGTATTCTATTGTAACTAAGGACTTTCATACGATCCATATTGTACTCATTTTACAAAGTAATTAATAAGCAATCTGCTCAAAGTGGATGCAGAACCACTATAAATCGTCGTGTTTGTGTTATTTCTTTGATTTACTGCTATTTCTTTATTATTATCCTATGTTTCCATTTTATATTCTTCATTTATTTCTCTTCAAAACTTTTATTAGGTGTTTGTGTCAATTTTAAATGCAAATATATACATAATAACAACCATAACAGCAACACAAACAAGATCATATAGCAGGCAAAGCAAAAACAAGAGGTTACACTCACCATTTTGGTGTTTTGAAGCTTAGACCCTCCTTACCTTTGCTTCAAGAGCCAAAACTAAATCACTATCACTATAGGGCTGAAGTAATGTATGCCTTAAATTTCTAACTGTAATGCAAATAAATGATATTAATGTTTAGAGACAGATTTGGGGCATATTACATTTTGATTTATACTTAAAAACCACTTTGAAAACCCCTAATTGAATAAACCTTAGCTTAAGCTGCCATTTTTGAGTGTTTTGAGGCTTTAGAATACTTTTCTTAGTAGTAAATAGAGAGAAGGAAGGCTACTCCGGTTGGTTAGGAAAAGGTATAAGTGTAATGGGCTTGAAATTTTACCCAAAAGGCCCGTTCCGCCAAAAAAAATTGCATTTTCATTTCTTATAAATTATCACTAACATTTTTAATCATGTTTTAACCTCTTATTATTCATATAAAAATCTACTAATTCATCATATATTTTTTTCCCATATTTTATTTAGCTTTAAAAATAATTTTTTTGATAACCAAATTCCATTTTAATTTTTGTAAAAATATTTTTAAATACTTATTTATTGATCATAAATATTTTATATTACTTTTATATTGTTATTCATCCAAGATGAATTTTAAATCAATTTTGATCCATTAAACATATTTTAATCTCCTAATATTAATTTTAGTTCAATATTTGGCATTTAATGCAATATTTAACTTTTTTCTTACAAAACAATTCAAATTTATATGTATTTATTTCAAATAAAACTCCAAAATAATATCTTCAACCGCATTTATCAAATATTTCACCTTTTACTTCATTTGAATCATTTTCCAAAAATTTAAATCAATCAATATTCACAAAATCTAGGTTTTGTTATCAAAAATCCATATCTTCATTTAAAATTCCCAATTTAATCACAAATATGTATTTAATTATACTTATGTTATTATCCTTCTAACTGGGATGTTACAACAATTATGAGAACAACAAAAACAAAGCAAGAAACTCAAACAAATCAAGTAAATGACATTGATCTAATAAAATTTAATTTTCTATCTACAATCAAACATCACTAAGCTATTCTCATAAGTAATCAAAACATCATGACCCACCTCCCTTGAAGTGGATGTAATAGACGTCCCTATAACTCACTATGAAACTTCACACAAAAAATAAGCATAAACGCTATCTCATTTTAATGGATGTTAGGCAAACAAAAACTCATATCATCCTCTCGCTCACGTCCTATGCCACCCATCACATATCCAATAATGGTAGATACAACTCAAAATGGTAAACTTCGATAATTACCATGAAATCAGTATGAGATTACAATAATCTCTTTATCACTATTTAATCCAACATAAAAATAAATAAATTCTATGCCAATTCTCTAAATAATTTCCTTGTTATTAAGTTTTGGGAAACAGTCCATTTAAAATTATATTATTACCATTCTCTCATAAGTAGTAATATTTTATGTCAAACTCTTATAACTATATTATGGTTAATTTATCTCAAGACGATAATCATTTTCATTAAGTACCTCAAAAATCTTATACTGGTATTTGTTAAATCTCTCCTCACTTTATAAATAGTAATTAGCAATAACTCGTTGAATCTCATAAGTAACCATAACCGTATTCAAGTTCATTAAAAATACTTTTATTGGTATTTTAATATGAAAGTTAATAAAAACTCACCTCAAATTCATTTTGGAGTAAAAGACCATTATTCAATTTATTTATTCTCTATAATAATAGCTTTGTCAACAAAATATTTTCTCAATAAAATATGTCCAAAATAAATATATATTTTCTATCAGAATATTTCCCTCCCCTCATTACTCAAATACAAAATATCTTTCAAATAAAATACTTGCAAAGAGATGTTAAAAACCAAATATCTCTACTCTAAAAAAATTTATTTCTCAAACAAAATATTTTATTTTTCAAACTACATATTTCCTAATCCGATTCATTTTTCACAAATAAAGTAGCTTCACAATAATGTATTCTAAAAATAGATATTTTATAACATAAATTTTTTTCCTATAGAATGTTTCCAAAAAATTTATCAATTAATGTTTTTCAAAATGAACACCTTTAATCAATAGTTTCCACTGAAAATGTTTTTCCTACAAAACCTTTCCTAACAAGAGGTGCCCTTTCAAATTAAGGTAATCTCATCCAAAATTGTTTACAAACAAAACATTCTCTGAAATTCAACATATTTTCACAAAAATATATCTCGAACAAAATGTTATCTTTCTCTAATAAGATGTTTCTCACATACTCTACTCAAAAAGTTATTTCAAAAATCAAAATTATTTTCTCAAACGATTTTTACGTTAAATATATTTCTCAATACGTTCTTCCAACTAAAAATATTTTTTCCCTAAAAATTATGGGATAAACATTTCTCAAATTAAATAATATTTCTTTCAAAATATCCTTTAAATAAAAGTATTTTTCTCTTTACCACTCAACAAACATTCCACCAAAATATTTCTCAACAAAATATTCTCAATCAGTGCTTTTCACAAAGTGGTTTCCAAAAGAATGTTTTCAAACAAAAAATAATTTTTGAACAAAATACTTTATATCCAAATATTTTTCAAATATTTCAAACTAAATATTACTTCACCATATTCAATAAGATATTTCACAACTAATTCCCTTTCTTACAAAAATATCATTAAACCAAAATATAATATTCCTCAAATTAAATGTTTTAATTTATCCTGTGTAAAAATTTCAGTAAATTTCTATAAATCCAAAATTAAACATATATTTATTTTTAATTCAAAACTACATTTTTCATTTAATAAAATATCTTCAAAATCAACAATGTTTATTCACATTTAATTTATATAGTTTTCTAGCTAAATACTTTTTATTCGATATTTTACAAAATTTAACAATAAATTCGTTTATCAAGATTTATGATTTCAATGCGCATCATAACATTATGTGTGCATTACTCGAATTATAACCAACACTTAACCTCTATAGTAAGTGCTTATCCTACCACACTCTTATACACCTATTTCCAACAATCATAAACAAACATCATTTTAGGATATGGTAATGTTAGTTATAAATGCATTCTATATACATATACACACAAAGCATACAATAATCAACAAATACTCATCCTATCTTTAACCAAACTTTAGGAATAAATTAGTCCACTTTAGACAGGTTAGACCTATCCAATGCTCGAGTAATTGCTAAACCTAAGCTCTAATATGAAATGAAACCTCCACTATTCTTAACACCTAAAATTAGAGTTGAACATCATCTACGCATACACAATAATCTCAAATGTTAAATGATTGGATCATTTGGGTGAATAATTTAAAAATTAAACATAAGTGGAAACCTCACAGTGAAATAATATTAATAAACATTAAGGTTCATGACATCGCACAATGATAAATATTACAAGCAACTCATATAATGTTCAACTAACCCGTATTACATTAGAATTTATTTAATACACTTAACAAACTAGAATAACTCCAAATAAATATTAAATCTTATACAACACATAAATATAAATAACAAAATCACTCTTCCATCCTCTTTGCCTTATCTACAAATTTGTGAAATACACACATATTGGAAAACATATACAATGTATATAATAGTACACAGGAAAAGGGAAACAAGATAAACAACTAATTTTGGACTGTGCCTAACTCTACGCACCCAGCCCAACCTAAGGGATCCAGTTGTTATTGCATAGAAAAAGATTGACTAAATACCCTTTTGGATCAATCTCATATAGTTCTATTTCGATACTTGGACCTCCACTTCTCCTATAGTCACAAATATTAGCACAAGCTATCATTTATTATTAGTGCATCGACACAATAATGTAAGCATATCTATCATATCAACTACATCATGGGAACAATACTCCAACACACAAACACAACTAAAAGCCATCAATTGTTTATTTCCAACAATACTAATCAAAAGAACCAAACAAGCACTAATGCTCAACATGAAAGTGAGTACACTATTCCACAAGCAATAACAACACTCCACACATCAAATGACAATAACTACACATGCTAACACATGGTAAATAACAACAACTATATATGTGTGTATATATATATATACACACACACACCAACACCATGTAGATATCATTACAATTCTAATAGTAATCCTCTCCCTGCATGGAAAACACAAAAAGGCATGCCTCTATATTAGTAAATACCTGCTCAAATAGCATGCCCCATAATGGTAGACACTGACTCACACGGTAAATGAACAATAATATGTAATAGTATAACATTCCCAATGCAGTGGAATCATCCCATCGTTATTATTGCAAATATCATCAATTTACTTTGGATAATATAGATTGTTTTATTATTATTTACTGACCCTAAAATTATAATATTTTGCTTTAAATATCTGAAAAGGTCACTAATAGTTATTCATGTAGATAATATTGCTAATTCATTTTAAACACCTAAAATCATTGTATTATTCTCAAAATAATAGAAATTATTACAAAACTCTCTTTCAAAGCATATTATTATTGATTTCCCAAAATAGTTACTTTTTCATGAAAATCCCTTTTTAATTCACCTTTTTTCTTTTGACCTAAAATAATAATAATCCAAATTGGCTATTTTAGAAATATATGATATCTCACTTTTAAAGTACTCAAATACTACTATTATTATCTCAAAAAATAATAGCTAAGCTAAAAATAGTTCTAAAAATATCTCTTTATTATCTAGCCAGATATCTCATATTTTAAAGGATAATAATATCGTTTTCCAATAATACCCGTAAAAAATTCACATTATTATTTACCCAAAATTAGTAAATTTGGATACTATTATTTATCTCAAACAATGTTAATTTAACTCTAGATTTTCTTATATTTAATTAATACTGTAAACTCAAAACTAATAATATTTTACAAAAAATCATATTATTATTTATTAAGTCGCGCTTTACTTTAGAAATAATAATGCTTTCTTAAATATTCTTTAAAATAGGGTTTTCATTATTTTTTATGAATTTTCCCTAAAATTCATAAAAATAACCTTCTTAAAATAAACACAGTAATTTAGTACAATTTACCAATTATGATTATTCATGAATATTAACCCCAAATATATTGAATAATCTTATTTAATACTTACTCAGCCATTTACACTCAATCCCAATTAGTTAATTATTTATCTAAATCTATAATTAATTATCATAAAATAGTTAGCATCCAACCATGCAGTTATTAAATAGATAAATAATGAAATATATGTATGTATGTATGTATGTATATATGTTATATATATCACCCAAATATCCAAACAATGATAAAAGCGTATAGTCGTATCTAAATGTGTATATTATGTTAATGAATATTCATTTAATGTTTTTTAAATGTAAATACTTATGAACATTGAATCCCACCAAGGCACTTTCATAAACAATCCCAAAAATCAATAAACCGTATGACAAAGTGTTTGAATCTCCCCCACAAAGCTAATGCAACTACGCATGAAATAGAGGCCGTATACAAAGCTATCACAATTAGAAGATTAAGGCTTTAAAATGTAAATAATTAAAAGATAACAACTAGATTGTAAATTCCGTTCACTGGCTATAGCAACAACGAAACATGATATTCCACCTTCCACACATTGTTGACTGCTCCTAGTCGTTGTCATGAGCTACCAACACCAAATCTGAACCCACCACTGAGCTTCCGACACCTACTCCAACTGACCGCCTCCGATTGTTGCCTTTGCCGATGAATTTAGATACTCCAAAGTAAATTACGACCAACTAAGGTTGAATTAGGCTACATGATTATTACTATTGTACTCCTCTCCTCGACATCGACAAATCCATATCTTAAATTTTCCAGTCTATGCTCCAATCACAAACGCCCAATTTTGCCTAGGGTTTTGTCACCATCAACTTTTGACTATGAATTTTGGTCTATATGGACATCATATCAGAAGATAGATTATTGTCTTCTATCTGTGTCATCGAGACGAAAAATTTGGTATACAATTCGATGAGTTTTTAGACAGTTTGAATTTTGGGAACAATTTGTAATTAGAGAAAATTTTCCATCATTAAAATATAATTAAGAAGGAATTCAAGAATAGAGGGGAGAAACTGATCTGATGAAGGATAAGCTTAACAACAACACATATTTATAGCGAATATTTAGTTTTTGGATCTAAAACAGTCTTGGGCCCAAAAATACCCAATTTGGTCAATGTAACCAAACCATAGCATATTATGTATCAAAATTTGTTTCTTAATGTTATCAACGCAATTAGAATTATCAAAAAGACTACCCTGGTCAAAATAATTTTTTATCACCCTTTTTGAATTTAATGAAAGTATAGGATCAATTAATATTAAAAGTGCTAATTTTCCAGGTTGCTATATTCTCCCTTCATGAAAAAATTGCACCATCGTAATTCACCAAAGGGCAACCCTCAACCAAATAAAATATCATATCATGTCATATTTTAACCACACAAAATTTTGAAAATATAAGTATACCAATCACAAATAAACTACTTTTAAAATAGCATAAGGCCACTGCATAACACAACTAATTATGACACGATTAAACAAACATTCACAAAAAGGAATACATCTCATACACCCACACTATAGCAACACGTACAATTTTATAAATGTGTAGTCCATACTATAACATTTAAAAGTAACTCTCTACTGAAAAAGAGTGAAACAATCATTCATGAAAGCTCATAAACAAAATTAATGTTGGTTCAAATGTATATACACAAGAAGATATATGAACCAACAATCAGTGCAGCCTGTTAAAACAAAGCACACATACTCAAAAGCAATAAAGTATTGTCATCATTTATGATTATACCAACATATGTGCATTAATCCCAATACCTTCTATACATCAACAAACAACACATGTACAACTCAGATTTACACTCTAAAAAGGACATGTGCATATATTTATAGTTCAATCCATGGATTTTGAGTGATTTGGTGATTTAATACTTAGTCAACTATTTCCACCATAATTGTTTCCAAAAGTTCTTTGTCGTTGTATCTTATCCTTGAAGTAGACCCTATCTTGATAACATCACAAAGGTATATCAACCCACTCAACCAAGCCAATGAGTATAGTTCTTGACTATAACAAACAATCATAAAGTCCTCGACTTTTTCTTGTCGAGTATACTTAAACAATAGATAATCATGGAATCCTCCAACTCTTTCTCTTCTAGAGTACTTAGATGGTAACCAACAATAGAGCCCTAGACTCTTGGTCCTAGCATAATCAGATAATAACCAATGATAAGGTCCTCTACTCTTGCTCCTCGAGCATATTTGCAGTGTGATTTATGGATGATTGCAAATCTCCACATGTGACACCATGAAAAGACAACATCATGTCTCCCAATACACTCCTATTATTGCTTAAAGTATATTATAGTTAAAACAAGGGGAGAATAGGTCGACATGGGAATATAACAACTAGTATGAGATAGTAGAAGCTAAAGGTCAACTAAAAATGAGTTCATGAATTCTAGGAAAGTAGAAGAGCTACTTGAGAAATTGGGATGTAGAACAAGGTGGTTTGGTTATGGGATAGGGCTTCCAGGTAAGTTGATGAGCTACATCCCAATTTCTCATCCCAATTGTTCTACATCCCAATTTCTCATCCCAATTGTTCTACATCCCAATTTCTCACAGGAATCCATGAACTCATGTTTAGTTGACCTTTAGCTTCTACCATCTCATGCTAGTTGTTATATTCCTATGTCGACCTATCCTCTCCTTATTTTAACAACAATATATTTAAAGCAACAGTAGGAGAAACTAAAAGGATAAACAACATAACCAAGCCAATAAGCAAGCAACGAAATCGAACTAGTAAATATTAAGGAAAAAAAAATTTACCAAACAATATTATATTAATGTAGCCTAAAACATAGATGAATAACCAACTGTTACATATGAAGCAAGCACTCAATAATTATGAAGCCACGGCCATGTGCCCAAGCTACCGGAGAATAATATCTGTCTGATGGCCCGAAGCGAAGACATAGTAGGAGGGATCTCTTGTACACACTCTCTTAGGCCAACAAGGATAAGTTTCTATACCTTAACACATATTAAACAAGCTTTTTGTAACAAAGCAGTATATATGGTTTTCCAGGACTAACCCATAAGTAACACTGAGTAAATATCGATAAATAGCAATTACCACTTCAATAGTATTTGCCTCCCCCACATGGTATATACAAAAAGGTATACCTCCACTAATAGTAATTACTTGCCCAAATAGCATGCCCCATAGTTATAAACATCGACTTAACAATTGAACAATAATAAATGATAATACTGCATTTCCAATATGGTAGAACCATGTCATCATTATTTATGCAAACATCGTTAATTTACTTAAGATAATATATATTGTTTTATTATTATTTACAGCCTCTAAATTAATAATATTTTACTTTAAATATCCGGAGGTCACTTTATTGCTATTTACCCAAATAATAATATTAAATCGTTTTAAATACATACAAAAACATTGTATTACTATTTTCATAAAATAATAGTGATTATTACAATACTCTCTTTTAAAGCATATTATTATTATTTTCCCAAAATAGTTACTTTTCCATAAAAAGCCCGTTTAAATACACTTGATTTCTTTCATCCTAAAATAATAATAATAATAATAATAATAATAATATGAATTTACTGTTTTAGAAATATATGATATCTCTCTTTTAGAATACTTAATTATTATCTATCTCGAAAATAGTAATACTTAACTCAAAAATACTTTTGAAAATTTCTCTTTATTATCTTCTCCTTATTTTAAATGATAATAATATCATTTCCCATTAATACCCATAAGAATTCATATTATTATTTTCTTAAGATTGGTAATAATACTCATTTGAATTTTCGTAATGTTGAATATTGTTATTTATATCAAATAACGTCTATTTATCCCTAAATTCTCTTATATTAAATTATTATTTAAAACTCAAATATAATAACATTTTATAGAAAATGATATTATAATTTACTAAGCTCCACTTTATCTTATAAATAATAATACTTCCTCAAATTTACTTTAAAATAGGTTTTATTTGTTATTGTTTACGAATTTTTCCAAAAATTCAAAAATGTTAATTTTACTAAAATAAACACATTAATTTTAGTGCAAATTATCAATTGTGATTATTCACCAATATTAACCCTAAATTTGTTAAATAATCTTATTTAATATCTAGCCATCCATTTACATTTAGTCCTAATTAATTAATTATTTTCATCAAATGTATAATTGATTACATAAAATATATATCATCAAATCATGCAGGTGTTAAATAGATAAACCATCAAATCTAAATGTATATCACCTCTAATATCCAAACAATGGTATAAAGCATATAATCGTATCTCAACGGGTATAGTTATAACAATGAATATTCATTTAATATTTTAAAAACCTAAATACTTATGAATGTTGAATCTCACCAAGGCACTTTTACAAAACATCCTAAAATCTAGCAAATTTTATGCATTATCCTAAAATCTAGCAAATTATATCCAAAATCTCACCAACAATCCAATGCAATAAACCGCGTGTGAAATAGAGATCATATGCAAAAGTTATTGTAATTAGAAGATCAGTGTTTAAAATATAAATAAATAAAACATATGGACTAAACTGTAAATTCCCCTCATCGGCTACAATAACAAAGAAACCTGAAATTCCCCCTTCCATACGTCGTTGATCGCTCCTAGGCATCGCCATATTTAACCAATGCCAAATCTGAAACCTTGACTTAGCTTCCCACCACCGAAGCCACCCGATCGAATCCCCTGACTACCTCCAGTCATTGCCACCGCTGAATTAAGATCTTCTAAAGAAAATTATAGTCAACTATGTTTGAATTAGGCCATATGATTACTGCCGTTGTGCTCCTCTCAACGAGATCTTTAATTTTACCAATCGATGATGCAATTAATTTTGCTTAGGGTTTCGCCAACTTCGACCTCTAACCATGATTTCTAGTCAATCTAAACATTACATCGGAACCGTCCATCCTTTTTGTTGATATGATCAATATAATTCGATGGGATAGTACATTTATATTTTTCAGGAACAATTGGTAATTAGGGAAAATTATCTACCATAAAAATGTAATTTATAATGATTTTGATATTAAACAGGAGAAACTGATTTGATGGTAGCTAGGGTTAACGACAACTTGTATTTATAGTGAATATTTGGGTTTTGAGGCTTAAAATAGTCAGAAGTCAAAAACTACCCAATTCTGTAAATATATCCAGACCCTAACATATACCAAAATTCATTTCTCGAATATTCCGAATGCAAAGAAATTATCAAAATTCTCAAAAAGACAACTTTGCTCAAAATTATCTTTTGTCCCTTCTTTTAAATTTAATGACTGGTTAGAATTAAATAATATTAAATGTGTCAGATCTGCGGGTTGTTACAGCTATGCTCCTCGACCTAAACCAAGGGATTTGGTGGTCTTACGTAGAGAAAGACTGCATACGTATCCCTTTAGAATCAGTAATTCTACTTTTATACCCAGACCTACTCTTCTTCTACACTCATGAATGTTAGCATCAGATAATGTTTATCATTAAATTAACACTTCAACGTAATAATGTAGGCATTTTCATCATATCAACCACAACACGATAAAATAAAATAGGCAACAACGCTGTAGTAGACATACACCACAAAAATCATCAAATCCCTATTTCTAACAATGCCATTCAAAATGTTGATCAAAAACTAATGATCATAAAGTGAATATACCAATCCACTAATAATAACCACTATAACCACATTCAAATAACAATACAACTATTGGTGAAAACCACAGTCACACATGCTAACCAATGGTGAATACCAACAATCATATATGCATACACACACATAAACATATACACACACACATATGCACACACAGATATATATACGCACACACGCGTATCAACATCAAGTAAATACCAATAAATATATATTATCTACCATAAGCAAAAATCGCCTCCACATATAATAAATACAAGAAGGTATACCACCTCAAACAGTAAATACCCATCCAAATAGCATGTTTACAAAAGGTAACACCGACTTACACAATAAAGAAATAATAGTAAGTGATATAACTTCATTTCCAGTATAGTACAATTATTCTACTATTACTTATTCAAACATCATTGATTTAAACTATAAACCCATCTTAAAGTTATATTATTACTAACCACATAATAGTAGTAAAAATAACAAAAATATTCTACTATATACATGTTTGAAGTTATTCTAAAAGACACTAACTCATCTTAAAGTCCATTTATTAACTTCTGAAACTGTTTGTTACACTGTCAATTCATTTAACTAACTTAAACACATTTTATCATTTTTGATCGGTGGAGGCTGTTGGGTCTGTCGTCGTGAAAGGTACTACTGAATCTACTCTACTGGTTATTGAAAATCAGTGTACTGATGATGTTTGTGGATATGATGTTCCTAAATATCAGTTGATGGGTGGTATTGGGTCTGACAGTGTAACGACCCATATTTTTGATAATTAAAAATATTAAATTAAATACGATTTTGGAATTATATTGTTAGAAAGTAAAATTTATGATTTATAAATGGAAAATTTTTATTAGAATATAATTTAATAATGTTGTTTGGATGTAAGTGACAACTGTCTAATGAAATTTCAATTAATGGTAATAATAAAGGTTAATAATGAATAAAAATAAATGTTGTATTAAAAAAAGAAATTATATGTAATTAATTGAAATTAGTTTTAATATAGAATATGAAATCAACAATTTAGTACGTAAATTTATTAGCTTTTGTTTGTAAACAATAAAGTTAGAAATGTCTTCAATTACTAATGTATACCAATTGTTTTACTTATCACCTTATTATTTAATCCGTTTGAAATTAAATTAGAAATCAATGAAATTTAAATTAATTAAATAGTGCACTTAATATAAGAAAAGATGTTAAATGTAGAGTGATGAGAATAATAAAGTGAAAACTTATGTTAATAAATTTCATAAGGTATTTGTTGATTTAATAATAAGAATTTAAATCAAAATAGGAATTTGATTGAAATTTAAATTATAATGAATTGAGATTTATTACTGTTCTAAACGTTGAAATTAATTTAATATTTAAATCTTGACTAACATGGAAAATATAATTTTAAAAAGATTATTGAATTCCTGTTTAATCAAGAATGATGAAAATTGTTAACTTTTAACATAGAATTTAAAAGTGATTAAATTGATTTTAAAATAATAATTCATTTGATTAACGTGTAAAATTAGTCTTTTTGGGCATTGTCTCAGATTTCGACGAAACTAGTTTCATTGGATCCGTAATAATGAATTATTATAGGATTACAAGTTTTGTAGCGATCGGACTTATCGTTTGATCGTGCAAGCTCGAAACGCGTACAAAATCAATTAAATGATTTTAATTAAAATAATTTGATTTTAAAAGCTAACTTCCATATACAATAGAATTATGGTTTGAAATTAGTTTCATTGAGTTGAAAAATATTGGAAACCTATATTTCGACATATTGGATGACCTATTTTCGTTACGGGAACGAAACAGGCTTTTCGGGTCTTTGTTATCGCTTCGACCCATTCAATCTATTCCATCCATTCTTATCCATCTCTGCCTATATATATGTTGTTATAAACCCAAGCTGGTTCTATTCTATCTTCTATACGGACAAATTTCTGTTCTTATCTGTTCCTTCTCAATGGCCGACATCGCAAAAGCCTAATTACAATTCCAAATCAAATCGAAAAATCCAAACTGCTCAAATCCTATCATATAATATATCATCATGAAGATCTTCACGAATGTAATCTGTATCTGCAATTTTTTTTCGATTGGAGGCTCCATTTGTCTAGAAATTGGCTATCTTTCTCAACCGTCCGTTGTTAGGGTTTTGCGATTAACGGTTAAACGTCGACCATTCGACGATCGGGGAGTTGCATCAGGAAGAGGGGACGAAGTAGTGTTCATCCATACAATTTGATCACGTCAATAGTGCCTTGATTTGCCATGATCGGCGGTGGAAGTTGTGGCGGTGGCTGGGAGTTTGGGGGAGTTGCGCGACCGCGCGCGTGGTGGAGGGGAGCGCCTGGCCGAGGCGGAGACGATGGTGTGGTTAGATCAGCGACATGTTGGTCGTAGGTGGAGCGGTGGCGAGTGGAAGATGGCGGCTGTAGGCTTCGTGCGTGTCTGGTCGATGTGGCATGCGCTTAGGGTTGGGAAGTTAAGCAAAATTACATTAATGCCCCTATATTTTATTTTAATTTAAATTCGAAATTCAAATGTTTTAACTTGCATAACTTTTTGATACGAGCTCTGATTGATGCGCAGTTTCTTCCGTTGAGTTCGTATCGAAATTTCGGATAACATGAAACTAGTTTGGTTGAATTTTGAGACTGTTGAATTTTCGGGGCTTTTATTGGATTTTTAATTGGCTATAAATCAAAGGTGAGTGGTTTAACCCACTCACCCAATACTAAATTTTCTTATATTAGTTGAATTAAATTTATGAAGTGATAAGAATTTTATTGGATGCTGCTTGGAAATTTAAGTTGTTGTTTAAATTTAATTTGAATTTATATTGAATTAAATGGACATTTAAATTAATATTGAATTTAATTGCTAGTTAAGTACCTGATATTGATAACTAGTTAATTATTGTGATTTATTGGCTGATTTGGATGTTGTTTGTGATAGATGTCTATTTGTTGACACTTTGGATGATTGGATGTTTATTTATTTTTATATAACCCAGTTATCAGTCTACATACTAATTAAAAGCATATAGACTTTTATTTGCATTAATTTCTAGGTTGAAATGATATATAACTATGACACTATGATTTGGACTAAAATAATATATATCCATCCCTATAATTAAAATTGAAATAACCGATCACTTGGCCATAGGGTAGAAAATTATATACGGACACCGGATTGGTTAAATTGAATGGTTTTAAAATCTTGAATTTGGATTTTGATTAAATGATATTGTTTCAAAGGAAATAAATTGTGGATTTATATGAATTAAATTATCTAATTCACGGTTTGAAATGTTAAAATTGAAATTGGTAAAAAGAAATTATTTTAAAGAATTTAATTTGAAATATGAAGTTATAATAGAGGTATGACTTTAATTTTGGAAATTGAATTATTTTAAGATTTGGATCTTAAAATTGAACAATGAGGTTTAAGTTGATTTAAGTGTTTTAAATCAGTAAATTGAAATTGGACTTGAAATTGATATAAATTGAAATGGTTTAAAATAAGAATTGAATTTAAATTTAAATCATTGAATTGGATTGTTGATTTAATTTATATGTGTCTGGATGTCCACCTACATTCATTTGCACTTTTAAGTTTGTTTTAAACTTCCTTTGAATTATCAGAGTCATTTTTCTTTCAAACAATTCAACCAGGCGAATTTGAAGTTAAAAATGAACGTTTCGAAAATTGAAGTTAATTCAAATTGAAATTGAAATCAATTTGATTTGACATTAAATCTAAATTGAGTCAATTGAATTGAAAGATTGGAAATTAGCTTTGTTGATTTGAAATTGGACATGGGTCCAGATTTGTTGAAATGGAAAGAAACAGTTTGATTTGATATTATTTTCGAAATAAATTATTTTAATATAAATTGTTTAAAACCTATCTTTTTAAAATATTCAAATTATTTCGATTTTCCAAACTATTTTTACTATATAAACCATTTTCAATGCTAAACCATTTTATATTAAAATGATTTAAATCCCTAAACTATTTAAAACTATTCAAACTATTTTCTAAAAATTTCAAATTATGCAAGTTGGAATGTATATATTTAAATCGTTGATTTAAATGCGAATGTGGTTAAATGAGGTTATAACCTAAGTGGAATTTGAAATGATATTTTCAAGTGAAAATATCATCTTTTGAGTAAATATGGTATTTTGAAATGAAGTGATATTTTTGAAGTGAATATGATATTTTGGTATCAAATATGAGTCAGTTTTGAATTGTAAAAGAACCAACCGGTGTGAAAAATAATGTTTGATTGTTAAAGAGACCGGGGCCTCTTATTGGCATACTCTCTGCCAATATTGAAACCACTTTAACAACTGTGTACGTGGTGGATGATCCAGAATGAAGTGGTTGGATTTGGTGAACGTTTGCTGGATTTGAAGAAAGAGAACGATGATGGATGACCCCGGCACTTGTGCCAATTTGAAATGACTAAAACAGGACGGCTTGTCAGGGCCAAGTGGGCTAGCTACCCCTAGTGGACACACCTCTTCGTATTACTATATTGATGTTGGCTTGATCGATGCACCTTGATTTGATTTTGGGGGTGTTAGACGCAGTGGACGGCTGTGCCTACGATGCGTTACCACCAGCCCTGCGACCCGAACTGGTAGTATCCTACCTTGGGCATTGCCTCACGTGCCTTTTCATACTTTTATCCTTATACACGCCCACTACGATTTTGTTTTAGTATGGTATCTATAGGGGACTGACTGGATACCAACGTTACTGGTTGTGTTACAGAACCTACATAGACTACCTACATAAAAATGTGTTAAGGGGGATCAATGTAAATCCTTAATGCTATTTTAATAATTTACTTTACTAATAGACACTACATATATGGCGTATCTTACTACATTTAGATAGTTTGACGGATCCTTAGGAGATGGAAAATCCCGTAACATCTCTTAAGTTATTGCACACATGTTATACACTGGATAGGAGATGTATAATCCCGAAAACATCTCTGAAACTATTACACTCATATTTACTTACTATTGATTTAACTTACATAAGAACTTTTAGTTTTGACTCGAGTGTTTTGTCTTTTCATTACGCTCGGGTCAGCCTGAGCATTTTAGTGTTTGAAGACATTATTTCTGGAGAACGAAGATGGAGTTTGGTATATTATATTATTAGTATTATTCTGCTACATCATTATTGGTATGTTGTTGTTTGTACTCTGATTTTGTTGTAAAATTTGTGTAATTAAATGTATATTGTAAAACAGCGTCATGACTGTTTATTTGATTATTATATTTTATCATTCCGCTGTGAGATTCTGTGTTTTGTTTCCTTCTTTTCTTATTAAACCCCATTGATAATCCACCATTTTGAATGGTTTGAGTTAGGCATATGTGGTTTATTATCGACTTAAATTGTCCAAAAAGGGTGGGTCGCCACAGTTGGTATCAGAGCTTTGGTTTATTGGTACCCTAGCCTGTTTGGGGTTAACTCATTAGAGATAGGGTTGGTAATACCCTAGAATGAGTTTGAGTGTATATATATATATATGAGAGAGCGTATTTGTTAGTGCTATAAAATTGTTTTGTATTGTGTTAATTTGTTCTGTTGAGTATTTATGAATTACAGTCGATACATAGGATGCTATGACATCGATTGGAATTTCTAAACACTTGAACAGGGTAAACCAACACAATATTGTTTTAAAAACTGGTAGATGAAATAATTTTACCTAATATTATATTTTATTTTGTATTTAAAAGAATAACTTTTCATAAACTGGCAGTTATTTTTGGTGTATTGCTTGTTAGGAAATGATAATGTTTAATTATTGTCATTTATTGTTTAGATAGTCAAAGTCCTTAACACTATTGACTATTGTGTGTTATAAGAAAAGTAAGTTTATATATATGGTTTATAAAATATGATTTATAAATAAAATGAATTTAATTAGAAATTTGAGAACTTAAGCTCTAGAGTTTGAAAATTGGTTTTTCAATGATTTTGGAATATAATATTAGTATTACTTGGAAGTATTTTCGGATAGAAATATTTTCAATGGGATTTGAAAGAAATGTTTTTAAAAGAATTTTAAAAAGGAAGTTATTTCTGTACTCCTCTCTTCTGTCGTTGGAAAATAATTTCGGTGATGATCGCGACATCATTGACGTTCATTTTCGAGTTTCAAAGTAGGAAGACTACTACAGCTGCTTTGCTACACAGCTGTTTTGGTAAAACAGATTTTGATTTAATTTTTTTGAATAAATATGATTTGATATATATATAATGATATCATTATATATTATTTCAAAATGATTTGAATGAACCTAGTAGTTGAATTCTTAAGTTCCTGTTAAATTAATGATTTTCAATTGTAGAAATAAAGTGAAATTTTAATTGTTGGAATGAGAAATAAGAAATTAGGAGCTAAGTATTTAATGAAACTGTAAAGAAATTGGATATTTGTAACTTGTAAATTAAAAGATAATGAAAATTAAGAAGATGTACACTATTGAAAATTTTTGTTAACTAAAAATGAATAAAATAAATTTTTATAATACTCAATTACATTCTAGAAACATATATAAAACTTACCTGAAATATATAAAAAGTTGAAATGTTAAATATGAATATGTAATATAATACTATACAAGTAAAAGCTTAAGTAACAAAAATGCTTCAAAATGAACATATGTTTATAAATGAAGAATTAAGAGTTGCAAGAATTGTTATAAACATAAGTTAATGTTTTGAAATGCTTAATAAATTAAATTGAATAGTTAAAAGTGAATACCATTTAAGTAAATGATTATAAACTTAAAGAAAATGTTGAAATGATTCATAAATAATTTTAATATTAAATGATACTATATATGAAGAAATAAATGTGAATTAAAAAGTAGAAAAACTTAAGTATGAATTGATTCACAAATGAATATTGATGTCAATGGAAATCAAATTATATAAGTAAATAATAGCTATGAATTAAATTGCAAATAAACTAATATAATATTTTAAAAATTTATTCATTGATGATTTTAAATATTGAATGGGAAATAATTTATGTAAGTAAACGAATGTAAATTAATAAAAGACAATCTTATATGAATGAATGCAAATTAAAATAAATGGAAAGTAAATGATGTGAAAAGAAACCAATAGAATAAACTTAAATAATATTTAAATTCTATGTTGTTGGCTTATGGGATGTTTGGGGATGATACTTCTAATTGTTTAAGGTTGTATGAATAATATATTAAGAAATTATCTAGGACTGTTGAGCGTAAGGTACACTTGATAGTTTATTTATCACCCTTGTACAATGGAAAGTTTCTGAACCTGGACAAACCATTAGTTCTGTGCTATGGATGTGCGATGGATTCTTTTGTTGCATATAATGGTTGTACTTCTTTTTGTTTGCATATTATATATTGTAGGTTTCTTGTACAATTAATTGAAACAACTAATATAGTACTCTTTTTCATAATTTTAACTCTTTTGGATTATGTAAGTAAGATATAGGTTTTTGGAAGCAATAACAGTTTCTTTTGGTTTCATAAATAAAGTTTGTTTGCCTGACAAATAGGTACTTTTTTGGATTACGATTTTTGGAGCGATATTTTATTATTTTTCCCATGGTTTGAGATATTTTGTTATTAAAATACGATTTATATATTGTAATTATTGATATTGTTATTTTTTCGGACCTATCCGTGCAAAGGAGACTCTGCCGAAATTTTTCATAAATTTAGGACTTAGAAATTTTTTGGTGGAAGTTGAGCTATTTTCAAATTTATATAGAACTTAACATGTAAGTTTAATTGTTTATAAATTGATTATTTTAAATATAATATACCAAGTTTCTTGGTTCCTTCTTGTTTCTTTTCGGGGACGAAAAGTTTTGAGTGGGGGAGATTGTAACGACCCGTATTTATGATAATTAAAAATATTAAATTAAAAAATATTTTTGAATTAATATTGTTAGAAAGTAAAATTTATGATTTATAAATGGAAAAAATTTATTAGAATATAATTTAATAATGTTGTTTGGATGTAAATGACAACTGTTTAATGAAATTTTAATTAATGATAATAATAAAGGTTAATAATGAATGAAAATAAATGTTGTATTAAAAAGAGAAATTATATGTAGTTAATTGAAATTGGTTTTAATATAGAATATGAAATCAACCATTTAGTACGTAAATTTATTAGCTTTTGTTTATAAACAATAAAGTTAGAAATGTGTTCAATTACTACTGTATAACAATTGTTTTACATATCACTTTATTATTTAATCCGTTTGAAATTAAATTGGAAATCAATGAAAATTAATGTAATTAAATAGTGCAGTTAATATAAGAAAAGATGTTAAATGTAGAGTGATGACAATAATAAAATGAAAACTTATGTTAATAAATTTCATAAGGTATTTGTTGATTTAATAATAAGAATTTAAATCAAAATAAAAGAATTTGATTGAAATTTAAATTATAATGAATTGAGATTTATTACTATTGTAAGCGTTGAAATTAATTTAATATTTAAATCTTGAAATTAACATGGAAAATATAATTTTAAAAAGATTATTGAATTCCTTTTTAACCAAGAATGATGAAAATTGTTAACTTTTAACTTAGAATTTAAAAGTGATTAAATTGATTTTAAAATAATAATTCATTTAATTAACATGTAAAATTAGTCTTTTTGGGCACTGTCTTGAATTTCGACAAAACTAGTTTCATCGGCTCCGTAATAGTGAATCATTTTTGGATTTCAAGTTTCGTAGAGATAGGACTTATCGTTTGATCGTGCGAGCTCGAAACGCGTAGAAATCAATTAAATGAATTTAATTAAAATAATTTGATTTTAAAAGCTAACTTCTATATAAAATAGAATTATGGTTTGAAATTAGTTTCATTGAGTTTAAAAATATTGAAAACCTATATTTTGACATATTGGATGACCTATTTTCGTTTCGGGAACGAAATGGGCTTTTCGGGTCTATGTTATCGCTTCGACCCATTCGATCTGTTCCATCCATTCTTATCCATCTCTGCTTATATATATGTTGTTATAAACCCTAGCTGCTTTTATTCTATTTTCTGTACGTACAAATTTCTGTTCTTATCTATTCCTTCTTAGTGGCAGACATCGCAAAACCCTAATTACAATTCCAAATCAAATCGAAAAATCCAAACTGCTCAAATCCTATCATATAATATATCATCACGAAGCTCTCAACGAATGTAATCTGCCTATGCAATTCTTTTTTTTGATTGGAGGCTCCATTTGTCCAGAGATTGGCTATCTTTCTCAAACGTCCGTTGTTAGGGTTTCGTGATCAACGGTTAAACGTCGACCGTTCGACGATCGAGGAGTTGCATCAAGAAGAGGGGACAAAGCAGAGTTCATCCATACAGTTCGATCGCATCAATAGTGCCTTGATTCGCCACAATCGGCGGTGGAAGTGGCGGCGGCTGGGCGTTTGGGGGAGTCGCGCGGCCGTGCACGTGGTGGAGGGGAGCGCCTGGCGGAGGCAGAGACGATGGCGTGGTTGGATCGGCGACATGTTGGTCGTAGGTGGCGTAGCAGCGAGTGGAAGATGGCGGCTATAAGCTTCGTGCTTGTCTGGTCGATGTCGCGTGCACTTAGGGTTGGGAAGGTGAGCGAAATTACATTAATGCCCCTATATTTTATTTAAATTTAAATTTAAATTTCAAATATTTTAACTGGCATAACTTTTTGATACGAGCTCCGATTGATGTGTGGTTTCTTTCGTTGGGTTCGTATCGAAATTCCGGACAACATGAAACTAGTTTGGTTGAAGTTGGATACTGTTGAATTTTAGGGCTTTTATTGGATTTTTAATTGGCTATAAATCAAAGGTGAGTGATTTAACTCACTCGCACAATACTAAATCTTCTTATGTTGTTTGAATTAAATTTATGAAGTGATAAAAATTTTATTAATTGCTATTTGGTAATTTAAGTTGTCATTTAAATTTTATTTAAATTTATATTGAATTAAATTGATATTTAAATTAATATTGAATTTAATTGCTAGTTAAGTACCTGATATTGATAACTAGTTAATTGTTATGATTTATTGGGTGAATTGGATGTTGTTTGTGATGGATGTCTATTTGTTGACACTTTAGATGATTGGATGTTTATTTATTTTTATATCCAATTATCACCCTATATACTAATTGAAAGCATATAGATTGTTATTTGAATTAATTTATAGGTTGAAATGATATATACCTATGAAACTTTAATTTGGATTGAAATGATATATATCCATCCTTATAATTAATATTGAAATAACCGATCACCTGGCCATATGGTAGAAAATTATATACGGACACTGGATTGGTTAAATTAAATGGGTCTAAAATCTTGAATTTGGATTTTGATTAAACTATTTTGTTTTAAAGGAAATAAATTGTAAATTTATATGGACTAAATTATTTTTTAATTCAAGCTTTGAAATGTTGAAATTGAATTTGGTAAAAAGAATTGTTTTAAAGAATTTTATTGGAAATATGAAGTTATAATCCAGGTATGACTTTAATTTTAGAAATTGAATTATTTTAAGACTTGGATCTTAAAATTGAACAATGAGGTTTAATTTGATTTAAGTGTTTTAAATCAGTAAATTGAAATTGGACTAGAAATTGATATAAATTGAAATGGTTTAAAATAAGAATTGAATTGAAATTTAAATCATTGAATTGGATTGTTGAATCAAATTTGAAGTTAAAATTGAACGTTTCAAAAATTGAAGTTAATTCGAATTGAAATTGAAATCAAGTTGATTTGACATTAAATCTAAATTAAGTTAATTGAATTGAAAGATTGGAAATTAGTTTTGTTGATTTGAAATTGGACATGGGCCCCGATTTGTTGAAATGGAAAGAAACAGTTTGATTTGATATTATTTTCAAAATAAATTATTTTAATATATACTGTTTAAAACCTATCTTTTTAAAATATTCAAATTATTTTGATTTTCCAAACTATTTTTACTATATAAACCATTTTCAATGCTCAACCATTTTATATTAAACTGTTTTAAATCCCTAAACTATTTAAAATATTTTAAACTATTTATAACTGTTCAAATTATTTTCTAAAAATTTCAAACTGTGCAAGTTGGAATATTTATATTTAAATCATTGATTTAAATGCGAATGTGATTAAATGAGTTTATAACCTCAGTGGAATTTGAAATGATATTTTCAAATGAAAATGACATATTTTGAGTAAATATGGTATTTTGAAATAAAGTGATATTTTTGAAGTGAATATGATATTTTGATATCAAATATGAATCGGTTTTGAATTGTAAAAGAACTAACCAGTGTGAAAAATGACGTTTGGTTGTTTAAAAGACCGGGGCCTCTTATTGGCATCTGTCAATATTGGAACCAGTTTAACAAACTGTGTATGTGGTGGATGATCCAGAATGAAGTGGTTGGATTTGGTGAACGTTTGCTGGATTTGAAGAAAGAGAACGATGATGGATGACCCGACACTTGTGCCAATTTGAAATGACTAAAACAGGACGGCTTGTCAGAGCCATGTGGGCTAGCTACCCCTATCGGACACACTTCTTCGTATTACTATATTGATGTTGGCTTGATCGGTGCACCTTGATTTGATTTTGGGGGTGTTGGATGCGGTGGGCAGTCATGCCTACGATGCGTTACAACCAACCCTGCCACCCAAACTGGTAGTATCCTACCTTGGGCATTGCCTCACGTGCCTTTTCATACTTTTATCCTTATACGCACCCACTACGATTTTGTTTTAGTATGGTACCTATAGGGAACTCACTGGCTACCGACGTTACTGGTTGTGTTACAGGACCTGCATAGACTACCTGCTTAAAAATGTGTTAAGGGGAATCAATGTAAAGCCTTAACGCTATTTTAATACTTTACTTTACCGATAGACACTACATATATAGCGTATCTTACTACATATAGATACTTTGACAGATCCTTAGGGGATGGTAAATCGCATAACATCTCTTAAGTTATTGCATGTACATTGTACACTAGATAGGAGATGTAAAATCCCGTAAACATCTTTGAAGCTATTACACTCATATTTACTTGTTGATTTAACTTACATAAGAACTTTTAGTTCCGACTCGAGTGTTTTGTCTTTTCATTATGCTCAGGTCAGCCTGAGCATTTCAGTGTTTGAAAACATTATTTCTGGAGGATCGAAGACGGTGTTTGGTATATTATATTATTAGTATTATTCCCCTGCATTATTATTGGTATGTTGTTGTTTGTACTCTGATTTTGTTGTAAAATTTGTGTAATCAAATGTATATTGTAAAACAGCTTCATGAAATGTTTATTTGATTATTATATTTTGTCATTCCGCTGCGAGATTCTATGTTTTGTTTCCTTCTTTTCTTTTATTTTCTTATTAAACCCCACTGATAATCCACCATTTTGAATGCTTTGAGTTAGGCATGTATGGTTTATTGTCGACTTAAATCATCCAAAAAGGGTGGGTCGTCACAAACAGTGTTGAGGTAAATGGTATGGCGGTTAGTAATAACTGTGGCTTAGGCAAGCAAGCTAATGGTGACAGCGTTGTTGGTCTTAGTAATGCAGTATGCATTAATTTGGCTAGTGAATGTCCCATTTGTCTAGTGCTTAATCCTGTTACTCCTGCCAGTGAGGCACCTAAGTACTCATCCCTTTTTCTAAGATATCGTGAAATGCTGGGGTCTACTCTTCTCTACTCTTTGACAATGTGGAGGTTGACGGAGTGATGGTTCATCCGTTCGAAGCCCTTCCGGCTGGTTATGATTATTGGTCGACTATTTGGTTGGCTTCTTCTTGGACTCTAGCCCAGCTTATAATGAGGTTAAAGAGAGGTGTGGTCAGGTTTGGAAGCCCAGAGGTGGCCATAGCGTTCATTTTGATAATGAAATGTTCTTTTTCGAGGAGTGATGAAAGGCAATGTATTCTAGAATCTGATCCAATTTTAATTGATGGGGAAGCCATTCCTTATAACTTCTTGGAGCCCGACTGTGGGGAAGGCGAAGGAACATGCTTTATCTATTCTAGTATGGGCGCATTTTTGCCACATCCTGTCTATCTTGTAGCTAATGATCGGGCTTGACTAGCTACTAGCCTTGTTGGTAAGGTGATTTGTTTTAATTCTAATACAGTGGCCAGGAAGAGATTAGTGTATGCTAAAGCTTTGATTGAAATAACCCATTTGAAGCCTTTGCCATCTATGCTCAAGGTCAGAATTGCTGAAGTTCTTGAAGCCGAGGTCGTTGTTCACTATAGTTGGAAGCCTGATATCTACTCGACTTGCCAATCTTTTGGTCACCTTATGGATTCATGTTCTCTTCAATCAGATGCTATACCAGTTACTTTTGCTAAGTGGACCCTTCTTCCTGGGCCTTTAGTCCGAAAGTGGGTCCCGAAAGTTCGCCCCGTTATTGTAGGCTCTCAGCCTCAATTTGTTTAACCCTCTGCTAGTTCGCCTCCTGTTAACCTAGTAGTGGTTGATGATCCTTTCGTACCTTCCTTTATGAGTCTGCAGCCTATTGACGTGGTTGACATTAATGCTCCTATTTCTCTTGAGGTCATCGAGCCACCATCTATTTCTATTTTTTTGGAACTCTGAGGAACGAGCATGGATTATCTTCCTTTCGACATGCGGTACTCTCTTGAGAGTGATACTTATTATGCTTATGTCAGTGACGATGATGGTGAGGGTAGAAGTCTTGTCTATCACATTGAGAGTGAGGGTCTGGTCCTTTCTAGGGAGCGTGAAATTGGTGAGGTGAACAAGAATAGATTTTATGATATCACTTGGGATAGGAAATTTATTTACACTCCTGCATCTGTTAGTTATGTATCTAACCTAGCTATTCTTTTCTCGGGGTTTGTTCACGTCATTGGTCCTGAGTGGGGTAACCATAGTGATTGTTCCTCCTCTTTTGAGGGAGGATAGTCTTAGATGTTAGTAGTTTAGGACTTTATGTCCATCTCCTATGCTTCATTTTTATTTATATGGTATGGCAACTATAAAACCATTTTGGCTGTTCTGTGCATGTGCAGAACACCTATTTTCATCTTAATAATGTGGTACGGCCCACTAAAAAGCCGGTTAGCTTTACTAAAAAAAAGAGCAGTACACATTTCTTGTTTTTTATTCCATTATTTTGCCTTATATAACTTTTTAGTGTACAACATTAGTTCATACAAAAATATTAATTTACTATTATTATTTATGGATTTCCCTAGAAATTTTATATTATAATCATATGGAAACTTATTTTTTAAAATAGTATTATCGTATGCATTATTTATAAATAATTGTATGTGGTTCCTTCTATGATAGTTTTATGTATATAATAAAATAATTTACCACTGCTCGTTATTTTTCTTAATATTACCAGTAATCACCATTGCTTAAATTAGCCAACAATATTCCTATTATTAGAACCTTACTTTGATGTCTTAATAATGAAAACTTTACAAAGTGTATCTATATAGTATTCACTTATTTTAGGTAAAAAGCTTCGAATGACTTAGACGATGAGATGACAAAATCAATGAGGACTTGGATAGTAGACTGATAAAGGAATAAATGTAAAAGTCATTGTATTAGAAGTTTTGATGTTAAAACCTCTCCCATGGTGGTAAAAATGCACATACAATCTCAATTTCATGACACAAGATTTATTACAAATCAAAGATTTGGTTTTTATAAATATTAAACAAAAATCACTTACTCAGAAACAATTTTTTTACAAAGCATGACCAATGGTCGATCATTATTACTAACAAGTTGATTGTCTACATAAATAGTTAACTATCATCACAATAGTCGACAGCTTAAGGGCTGAAATACAATATTTTCTTTTGGGCGGTTTTATAGGAAAATGCATGTTACAACAATCGATTGATTATTTTTCAACAACGACTGTTGCCATGTAATTGTCATTTTATGTATTTTTTTCTATAATTCTCTTTTTAATTTTCTAAAAATATATATTCTTTCATCAAGAGTTACGATCGATTTCAATTGTGATGTTGTTCATAGGTCATCACAACTCTTCAATAAAAAATTTCACAACTATATAAATAATCTTTTGATTAATAGGTCATTCAATTTTTTACTCTCTTCTTCGATCTATTGCATATTATTTCTTTCTTACTAAAGGCTTTAAAAAACTTGGTAGACTTAAAGATCACTCTAGAATTCAAGTTATATTTCTTCTAAGTGATCAATTTCTTCCTTACCTCAGTGTATACACTTGGTATGCCATCGAAAAGGTTATAGGAAGGGTGTAAAAAGCACAATAAAATGTACAAAGTGGGACAAAATCATTGTTGATTAAGAACACATCATTGTTAAAGAATATTCATTTGTAAACATGGAAGTCTTATTCAGGAGGATTAGGCAAAGTTGTATAGCACATGTTCATCAGAGTTAAGTGAGGGCATTGTTTAGTGAAATACTAGAGGGTAGCTCGGGACTGGACATAGGACATGAGATCTGATTTAGTATACAACTCTGGCGTGATCGTTCCTTATTGTCGTTACTTATTTATATATTTATGACATATTTGTCATATTATCTTAAATTATTCATATACATGATCCACTTGCACTTTTATGTGATAAAAACTATGTGTTATTCCTTTTGTTCTTCTGTGTTGGTTGTGAAGAGTGATTTGTGATGTTGGTGTGATGGTATGATGTTGTTATGAATTGTGTTAAACACTATGTTGTGATAATGTTTTGTGTTATTCGTGCTAAGCATTGTGAACATATTTGTGATATGGTTATTAATGTTACTTTGATAAAACTCTGTGATATGTGTTTGCGGTTTGTGATGTGTTACATGTGTATAAATGTCAAAATTATAAATACTATATATGTATCCTTTATCACTTGTCCTCTTTAACCTTTTTGTTAATGACAAAGTGAGAGAAAAATTAGGCATATTGATTAGAGGAGTGTATATATATTATGGTGGAGTAGATGAAAAAGTGTATATATTGTATAGCTGTCATCATAAAAAAGTGGAAGAATATTGGAACATTATTTTGATGTTTTGCTAATGAATACTATACAAAGTGTATCTTTATAGTATTCACTTATTATGTAAAAATTCTTCGAAGGACTTGGATGATGAAATGAAAATTATCAACGAGGACCTGTGTGGAAGACTGATAAAGAAATGAATGTTACTAATAAATAAATAAATTAACATAAGAGTCATTCATAGTAGTTTTTGATGTTAAAACATCTCTATAGTGGTAGACATGCACACACAATCTCAATTTCATGACACAAGATTTGTTAAGCATAAATATTTGGTTTTTATAAAAAATAAACAAAATTCACTTACTTAAAAACCAAGTTTTTACAAAGCATGGCTCAACAGTAGACTACCACTACTAACTAGTCGACTATCTACATTAAAAGTCAACTAAACAATTAAAAATAGTTGACTATTATCGCAACAGTCAACTATTCATAAATGTTTGGATGCCTATTTAAGGACTTAAGTACACTATTTTCATTTAGGAAGTTTTGCGAGAAAAATGCAAATAATAGCAGTTTGATCGATCATTTTCCAATAGTCGACCGTTACACTATAATTGTCATTTTCTATATTTTTTGAAATTCTCTTTTTAGTTTGTATAAAAGATATCTTCTTTCATCAAGAGGTGATTGATTTTACTGGTGATTACTATTCATAAATCATCACAAATCTTTTAACAAAACTTTGCGCAACTACATAAATGAGTTTTCGATTAACAAATCATTCAACTTTCTACTCTCTTGTCCTATCAATTGCATATGATTTCTTGCTTACTAAATCTTTCAAAACTCACTATACTCAAAGATCACTTTAATGTTCAAGTTATATTTCTTATAAGTGATCAATTTCTTCCTTACCTACACATACACTTACCACTGCTATTGAGGTTATACGAAGGGTGTACAAAGCATGGCACACACATTGTTGATTAAGATCACATCATTGTCAAAGAGTTCGTTTTTAAGAATGGAAGTCCTGTTTGGGAAGATCAGGGAAGTTGTATAGCACATGTTCCTCCATATTAAGTGAGGATATTATTTAGTGAAATAACAGAGGGGAACTTTGAGACTAGACGTATGATGAAAGGTCTAAACCAGTATAAAATTACGGTGTCATCCTTACTCACTTGCACTTATTATTTATATATCTACTACATATCTATCACATTATCATAAGTTAGTCATGATCCACTTGCACTTTCATGAGATAAAAATTATGTGCTATATATTTTGTTTTTTCTGGTGATGGCTTGAATAGTGATTTGTGATGGTGTGATGTTGGTATGTAGTATGATATTGCTATGAATCGTGTCAAATTGTATGTTGTGATAATGTTATGTTATGTATATTTCATTCTAAGCATTGTGAATATATTTGTGATATGATTATTAATGTTTCTTTGAAAAAATAAGTGATACATGTTTGTGGTTTGTAATGTGTGTATATGTCAAATAAACTATATACATGTATATATATACATATGCATGCATGCATGACCTTTATCACTTGTCCTCTTCAACCTTTTTGTTGACAAAAAGAGAGAAAAACATGACATATTGGTAAGAGGAGCATATATTTTAAGGGGGAGTTATCGAAACGTTTACATGTACAGTTGTCATCATCAAAAAGGGGAAGAATGTTCCAGGTAAAAATACTTCAAAGGACTCAGACGATGAGATGATAAAATCACTAAGGATTCAGATAGAAGATTGATAAAGGTATAAATGTACTTGATAAAGGAATAAAAATAAAAGTCACTTCCTTAGAAGTTTTTGATGTTAAACCTCTCCATGGTGGTAGACATGCACACGCAATCCTTATTTCATGAAACAAGATTTATTACAACACAAAGATTTCATTTTTATAAAAATTAAACAAAAGCCATTAATTCAAAAAGAAATTTTTACAAAGCAAAACTCAATAGTCGATCGTCACTACTAAACGGTCGATTTCTACATAAAGAGTATACTAAACGATTTTAAACATTCAACTATAATCACCACAACCAACTATTTAGAAGTGTTTAGTCCACTGTTTAAGGGATGAAATACACTATTTTCTTATAGGAAGTTTTACAAAAAAATTGCACATAAAAACAATCGACTGTTCATTTTGTGTATTTATCTGAAATCTCTTTTTAATTTTTTGAAAATATATCTTCTTTTATAAAGAGTTTTGATCGATTTCCATGGTGACTACTATTCATAAATTGTCACAACTCTTCAATACAACTTTTCACAACTATATAAATGAATTTTTGAGTGACAGATCATTCAACATTCTACTCTCTTGTCTACGTATTGCATACTGTTTATTATTACCAAAGGCTTTCAAAAACTCACTAGACTCAAAGATCATTCTAGCATTAAAGTTATATTTCTTCTAAATGATTAATTGCTTCCTTACCTCTGCACATACTCTTATTACTATTACCGAAAAAGGTTATAGGAAGGATGTACAAAGTGTGATAGAATCAGTGTTGATTAAGAACACATCATTGTCAAACATTATTCATTCATACAAGAAAGTCCTTTTAGAAGATTGGGCGATGTTATATAGCGTATGTTCCTCCGATTTGGGTAAGGGTGTTATTTAGTATACCGAAGGGGAGCATTGGAATTGAACATAGAATAAGAGGTCTGAACCAGTATAAAATTCCGGTGTGATCATTTACTTACTTACTCTTAGTTATTTATATATTTGCCGCATATCTCACATATTATTATAAGCGTGTCATATACGCGATCCACTTGCACTTTTATGTGATAAAAACTACGTGTTATGTCTTTTGTTCTTTTTGTAGTGGTTGGGAATGGTAATTTGTGATGTTGTAATGTTTATGTGATGGTATGATTTGTTGTGAATTGAGTTAAATACTATGTTATGATAATGTTACATTACGTATTGTTTGTGCTAACCATTGTGAACATGATTGTGATATATTTATTAATATTTCTTTGATAAAACTTTGTAATATGTGTTTTTGGTTGGTGATGTGTGTAAATATCAAAATTCTAATACTATATACCTATTTTTTATCAACTATTCTTTTTAACCTTTTTGTTGATGACACTAAGGGAGAATAATCGAGCATATAGATAGGGCGAGTATATATATTAAGGACGAGTAAATGAAATAATTTGTATATTATGAAGTTATCATTGTAAAAAGGAGGAGAATGTTAGAAACTTAGTTTAATGTTTTGATATGGAAAACTATACAAGATTATCTCTATGGTATTCATTTATTTTAGGTAAAAAATGCTTCGAAGGACTTAGACAATAAATGACAAAATCAGTGAAGATTCTGATAGAAGTTTGATAAAGGAATAAATGTAATTAATGAAGGAATAACATAAGTCATTGCCTTAGAAGTTTTAATGTTAAAACCTCTTCATAATGGTAGATATGCACACATAATCTCAATTTCATGACGTAATATTTGTTACAACACAAAGTGTAACATATGCCTTTTTGATCCCCGAATGTCGACACTAATACATCCACGGTATTCACATGCTGAGCACTCAAGTGTCGAAAAGATGAATTGTTAGGGTAAAATAAAAAGAAAATGAAATAGAACAAGAAAGAAGAGAACACAATATCAGAATCTCACAGCGGAACGATAATATATAATATCAAAGGAATAGAATAAAGGGTTACTCCGATACAAAAAATTTGGAGTTACAATAGAAATGTAGTGGAAATAGGAATGCTATGGTATGTGAAATATCTAGCTTGTCTTCTAGAGCTCCAAAGAACATCAACGAAAATCTACTATTCTCAAACTACTCGAAAGAGAATACGAGGAATATAGGGAAAACAAAAGCCTTGTGTTAGACATAAGTCTAGTATGAGAAACTCAAGAAATATGTAGCTAACATATAAAAATACTTTTAAGACCGCATAGAATGCCATAATGGTTATCCCCTCAAAAGAACCACCATCTAATAAGTACATAAATTGATATAATAGATAATGTCTAGGGTATATAATATAAATATTATAACATAGCTGGAATGGTTACATTGGTTACATCCAACAACATATTAGAGGGTACAATTACCAATAAGGAACATTCGCATAATGGATTTTCTATAGAGATCTCTTATGGGAAGCCGAATCCGAACTCCATGCGCAAGGATCATAACACACCTTTTGAGCACCGTATATCTTTAGATAAAATATACCATAAGGAAAACACAAGAGGCCCATTGTCCAAACATAAACATGAACAACATGAACAAAGTATCATCAACTCCCACCGGCCAACAATCGATAAGTATCTCTAGATATGAAGTTGACAACACCCTGACATGGGTCAGCTAAACCCTAATTCATGCATCCTACTTTGTCTTTATCCATTTCCAATGTCGAGGTTACGTTTGGCATCTTTCACACAAGTATTCATCACTTGAGCTAAACACGAATCCCAAATTGGATTCCCACATCTCGAACAGATCTCGAAACCACACATGGATTCCAACATCTCGTACAAATCCACTTCTAAGAGAAAGACTAGGTATCTCAACATTGAAATAGTTTTCAATAAGTAAAACACTTACCGATCCCAGTCTCTTCAAGACTGAATCGACAAATGTGGTCATTCAATGATAATGAAACCGATCGCATATTGAAACAAAGTCTCGTATACCTACCATGTTTTTGGTATTTTCATCCTACACTTTCCCAAGATCAAGAGTGAAACTGGGTAAGTTAAAGCGCTGGTTGCATCAAAGCCTTCTCTAGACACTTCATTCTTGAATCTCACAAATAGACAAGCATACTCGTCGGCTTTTAGTGTTAAGTATAGTATTAATGATTTCTATAAACAAGCAGCAAACAACATGATTAACCTGTTTTTGACATTTGCGACTTAACTATTCATCATTCAGGAGGGAAGCCCGGTAGGTTAGAGCTTTATTGCTCCGTCCCTACTCGACATTAATCTTAACTCTCATAAATAGATAAACCTACTTCGTTAGCTGTTAGCATTAAGCAAAGTTAATTACCTTTTAAACAAGTAAGTAAACAACAAGAATAACACATTTTCGAAATTCCAACTTAACTATTTCTTGTTTAAGAGGGAAGCCCGGTAGGTTAGAGCTCTATTGCTTTGTCCCTGCTCGACATCAATCTTAACTCTCACAAATAAAGAAGTCTACCTCGTCGGCTTTCAGTGTTAAACCTAATCAATTGCCTTTTCAAAACTTAAATATTTACAAATACTTATAAATAGGATTTGAATATCTATGTAAAATATTACTTGAAAACAACTAATTTATAATTTGATCAAGAACATGTTTTATATTATAAAACCTCTTTACTTTGAAAATATAGATATAATTGTTAAAAATATATTTAAACTTCAAACCAACTTTAAAATACTTAAAAAAATGATCGGAAAGATCTTTAAAAAGATTAAAGATAAATACCAAATTTAAATATCATTTTTGAAAACTTAAAACCATAAGCGACTTACTACAGGATTTATAAATGCTGTTAAAAGTCCTTGTTAAAAACAACATTGAAAAGCACGATCTTTGTGACTAGTTTTAACCACTTAAACAAACAATTTAAGACTAGAAACTTTTATAGTGAGTATTACCTTTAGGTTACTTAAAAACGATCGAAAAAAACCCCCAAGAATATCTTTCCATTTATTTATAAAAATTCCCGAGGACAAGAGATTCATAAGTGCACTTATAAGGACCATTCTCGCTTTAAACACTTTCAAACTTACTTCAGTTTAACACATAAGTTGAAAAATCATTTAAACATCAATTCAAGCCCAAGCCCATACGAAGACGTAAGTGCACTTATAAGGACCATTCTCGCTTTGATTCACGTCTTTGTATGTGAATGACTTGAATCAAAAGAAATCAAATAGGAAGATCATGAATTAAAATAACGCCATCAAGGACTAAATGAAAAAATACCTTGACCAAGAGAAGTGTTACTAGGGGCTTGCACAACATTTAGCTTTCCCTCCTTCTTGCTTTGAAGTATGGGACACGCAGATACATGATGACTCTAACTTTTGCAATAGCGACAATAAAGGGGTTTTGGACACTCATTTGCATAGTGGTCCATAGAACCATAATTGTAGCATTGTCCATGACTAGAGGTAGGAGTCTTTGCTACCTAAGTTTCTTGCTTCCCTTTCTTGTTGGGATTGGGACCTTTGAACTTAATAGGCCTCTTCATGTTATTGTTGAAGTTCTGTTTGGCACGCACAACTTCAACATAACTTTCTCTATCGGCCTCTTCAAGCCGAAGAGCGATATCTACAGGCTGATCGAAAGAAACTTCTAGTTTCAGAAGTAAGGGCTTTTTGAGATTCTTGTTCTACCCATAAAAAAATCTATGATTTTTCATCAATGGGGTATTAATATATTCGACCCCATATTTAGAGAGAGATTCAAAAGATGCGACGTAATCCGTCACAGAAGATTCACCTTGAACAAGGTCAATAAATCGTCGAGCTAAAGATACTTTTTTAGCTTCCGGCATGAATTTCAACTCGAACCTTTCCCGGAATTGCTCCCAAGTAAGGTCCGCCTTAATAATTTTCGAGATCAGAAGCTCATACCAATCTAATGCTCTTTCTTGGAGCATGCTAGAAGCCACTTGGACTCGAAGTGAATCAATAAGATCCATGCGGGAAAAGATGCGATCGCATGATCTAAGCCAAGCTTGGATTTCTATAACGTTTTCGGATCCCTTGAATGGCCTTCCACCCAAAAGCGGTATAGTCTCTACACAAGCGTGCAAACCCGGATTTAGGGTGAGTAGGCGCTGGAACGGGTCCGGCAGCTTGGGCATTGTTCACAAGATCAAAAAGTTGTTGAGCTGACATAAATACTCCATCCTGAGGAGTAGCACTGGATTGACCGGCGCTAGGACGACCTGGTCTAACCATTTCTCTTCTCTAAGAAAGAAAGAAAGAAGAGGAAAAAGGTTATTCTCAAAATGAATATCAAACAAACTTGATTGATAAAAATAGGCATCAAAAAAGAAAATAGGATAGAATGGTACGAAGACTCGAATTAAATCCTATGGCATGATTCTTAAGAAAGACTTAGGACAATGATCCTTGCTAGATTATTCTACATTGTTCTGAAGTTTGGCTCTGATACCAAGCTGTGACGCCCCACCTCTATACTCACGCTAGCCAAGGACACTACAGGGTAATGCCGTCGACTAGCACGAAGAATAAGGCTGTTGAGGAGCGACCATCTGTGTAATTGCTTTGTGCGAGTACCGATATGTCAGATAATATAACTTACATTTTATTTCAAGAAGAAATCTGACATATCAAATACAAATTCAAATCTACTGCACAGTGGCTGTGTGGCCTTCGAAAACAATTATAGAAATAAGCATAACACAAATCAGTCACAGATAATCATATCACAAAGGCGGAAACAGATATGAATATAACACATAGAAGTGTACATCAAAGTAGTGGTCATACAAGATCCACTACATCTCAAAATAATAGATACAAGTACTAGATAAAGAATAAGTGTAAATCAAGGAGTCTATATCTCAAATGTATACTAACAAAAACTACTATGCTAAAGTAGTTAGCTAAAAGTCAGGTGAAGGACCCTGATAAGAAGTCAAGTAGGAGCACCTGAAATACCTCGGTCTGACCCGAGTATTATTTAAGAAGAAAATATTAAACGGATCAGTCTAGCTATAAATATCATATAAAATGAGATAGGATAAGAGATATGATCAAAAACGTATGATAACAAAAATGCCATATTGTGACAAGTATACATCAAATAATAACAAAATTCATACAATATCTCAAGAATCTCAAAGCACCAAAAAGAATGTCATATTCTTTAAATTATTCACCAAAACAAAAATATTGACAAAACATGTCAATGTCATCGCAAAAATCGGTGAAACACAAATTCTAGAAATCATCAACTAGAAATCCAAAAATCACAAAAGGGGGAGGCCTATCACAAACGGGAGCATGAAAACTCAGCAACATGTGTATCACAAACGGGTCGCTATCCTATGAACCGAACATTGATGCACCTAAAAAGATGCGCCCCATGCTCAGTCGAACATCGATGCACCTGAAAAGATATGCCCCATGTATAAACTAACATCGACGCACCTAAAAAGATATGCCCCATGTATAGTTGGACATCGATGCACCTAAAAAGATACACCCCATGCCTAGTTGAACATTGATGCACCTAAAAAGATACACCCCATGTATAATCTAACATTGACGCACCTAAAAAGATACGCCCCATGTATAGTCGGACATCGATGCACCTAAAAAGATACACCCCATGCTTAGTCGAACATCGATGCACCTAAAAAGATACACCCCATGCACCAACTTATCGAGCCGAATGCTCCACGAATGGTCCAAAGACCATGGGTCTCTAGCCCATAAAAACGAGACGAAGCTCAAAAGAACAGGGTATAGTCCCCCACGCGGACAAAGAGACATCGCACATCGCTAGTCTAAATCATAAAATGATCACTATTGGTCAATAAGAAGTGTCGATTACACTAAGCTAGTAAATAAATGAGTTTAGCTTCATGTCCCATAACCACTGGCTTAACTTAAATATTTACGAATGAATTGTAGATTTCCACTCGAAGATTGTCACAAGATTTTCAATCGAACAAGTCCAAAAATTAACCGACAGAGTAAACGCAAGCGTTTCATACCACTTGTTTTGCTAAGCCGTTCAATTATATTTTCTCATACGAATAAGGTAAAGGTTTGTATATACTAATAGATTGGAAAACGGTTTTATAAACGAGCTTTGTATTAAAAATAGAGTTGAAATCATCTTTGTAAAAGAGTTTGAATATTTACTACTAGTATAGAAACCTTTGTATTTTAAAGTGACAAATCACAGAAATGATTGTAGAAACAATCAATCACCAAAAATTCACATACGAAGACGTTAATCAAATCCATATAAATCGATACCGAATCCATCAAAATGGATATTTCCAAAAATCCCAAAAAAGAAGTCATCAAAGTCGATATAAATGATAACAACGAATCAGATCATCACGAATCAATTAAAATTGGAGACCCAAGCAAAATAAACAAATTGAGCTGAGACAAGCAGGTCAGTCGACTAAACCAGGTGGTCAGTCGGCTGACCCAATGCCTGGAAACTTTCGGTTTTCAGGTCAGTCGACTGACCTAGGTGGTTAGTCGACTGATACAGGGACATAATGTTTTCTGCCCCTGGTTCAGTCGACTGACCTACTAGTTCAGTCGACTGAACCTGCTTCTAGAGCAGAATCAGCCTATCCCCCAAGTGGGGAAAAATTCTACCGAAAACGATCGATCAAGCAACGTCGACTAGGGATTTATGCCCAGCGACAACCTAGCATAATAAGCTCTTTGATACACCCCGATAAACATGTTCAAACACCCATAAAAGGATTTTCACAAAATTGGACTCCAAAAACCAAAAATTGGAAAATTCACCAAACCAATCCAAATCAAAAGCAAATGAACATGAATAGATGTTAGGAATTCATACCTAACAACAATGAAATCTATAGACATAGATGTGAATTCAAAAACTCACCTTTTCAACCCAAAACAACAAATGAGAAGCTTTGAAATCAAAAGAAAGATCAACCACACTTCAACTTCAACTCTAGAAGCTCCAATCTAAGATTACAATGAATATTTCCTAAGTTAGGTCATAGGAAATTTCTGAAATTGGAGAGAGATTGAGATGGAGAAGAAGAAGAGGATGCTTACCTAAGCTTCTCTTTGATTTTGGAGCTAGAACTTGAATTTGCAAAGGAAACTAGGGCTTAGAATTTTAGTTTCCAATCTCTTCCCCCATTTTTACTAAAGCTTGAAGTGTTAGAAAAATAATAGAATAAATGAAGAGGAGAGGGGGTGGAGTTAGGATATAAGATGAGTTGGGTTAGTGGGCTGAAACCCAAACCCAAGCCCAAAGCCTTAAGTGAAAATGTCAAAATTCTACTCAACTCCAAACATATCGATGTTTATACTCAAAAAGGTCGCAAACGCCATTTTGGACTCAATGGAAGTGGTCTCGAGTCCCAATTTGACTGTTTGCAAAAAGTAGCTTTTCGGATTTTAATCCGATTAACAATGCTATATTTATAATAAACATTTAAATATACAATCGTAAAATATGCGGGTTGTTACAGACTCCCCTCCTTAAAGAAATTGCGTTCTCGCAATATTTAAGAAGAAAATAAAGAGTAACAACCATAAAAGCATATCAACACAAAAGACATTTGAAATAAGAAGTTCACCTCAAAGAGCTCGAGAGAGTATGTCCGGATGTGTTCGCTCGCTGAATTCTCTAGATTCCCATGAGAAATCCTTAGGATTTGAGGACCATTGAACTTTCACAAGAAGAACATCTCTATTTCGAAGGCGTTCAACCTCCGAAGAAATGATATGAATAGAATGTTGCTCAAAAGTCAAATTTGGTCAAACTTCAATTTCTTCAATTACACCGGCTCAAGAATAGAATCGGAATCCCTAAGGTATTTCTGTAGTCGAGAGATGTAGAAAACGTCATGAATAGTGGAAAATTGATCTGGTAATAAAAGGCAATAAGCCACGGAACCAATACGTTCGTTGATGGGAAATGGACCAACATATCGAGGTGCTAACTTTCCTAATCGACTGAAACGCACAACACCCATAAAATCTGGACCTAAAACCAGCTTCTCACCGGCTTCAAGCCAACTCGTAGGAAATCGGCATGGCTTCCATAGAGTACCTCGAAAGGTGCCATACCAATACTAGATTGGAAGCTATTATTATAGGAAGACTCAACAAGAGAAATATGGTCTTCCCAACTTCCACCAAAATCAAGGACACATGCTCGAAGAAGATCTTCAAGAGTTTGACTCACACGCTCTATTTGTCCATCGGATTAAGGACGATAAGCGGTGCAAAAATTAAGCTTTGTTCCCAAAGCTTTTGAAGACCCTACCAAAATCCACTAGTAAAATAATGGATCACGATTGCTAACAATAGAAGTAGGAACTCTGTGCAATTTAACAATTTCTTTGACATAGAGTTTAGCCAAAAGAGGTACGATCCAAAAGAGAAGGACGAGCCTCAAGGCTACACAAAACAAGAGATGAACATAAATTGGATTCACGATCTCGAATCTCACAAGTGGATAAAGTCTTGAGATCATTCCATTAGGATATCATCATTGAAACAACTGCTTGTTGCTTTCGGCTAAGGGCATCGGCAACACGATTACCCTTTTCCGGAGTACAAAGAATACCAAGATCATAAGATGTAAGGAACTCAAGCCAACCTTGTTGACGAAAATTAAGTTCCTTTTGAGAAAATAAATATTTCAAAGATTTATGATCGGTGTAGAGAACAAATTTCTCTCCCAAAAGATAATGACACCAAATTCTAAGAGCGAAAACAATGGCCGCGAGCACTAGATCATGAATGGCATATCTAGTCTCGACAAGCTTTAATTGTCAAGAAGCATATGTGATATCACATTCCCTTTTGCAAGAGAATGACACCCAAACCAATACGACTAGCATCGATACAAACAATAAAGTCTTGGTTCCCTTCGGGAATCGCAAGAATAAAAGCATTGGAAAAGAGTTCTTTTAATTGATCCTCTTTCCTGAAAAGCTAAGACATTCAAAATTAGATTAACTTTATGTAATCATCTTTTTAGAAAAAATTACTTATTACAAGTCAATTTACGGTGTCTGACTGTCTCATCATAGCGTTCAGGAGATTCCTATCGATAACGTTGATCAAGCGCATCGACCAGAATTCTTAAAGCACTCAATGAGCAAAACAACACAAAATCATCTTCTATATGATAAACACGTCTCTTAAAATTTTTACAAATATTCTTTGCCCGTTTTAAGAACAAAATCCAATCATACTTATAAATATCTTATTAAAAAGATTTGCAAATTTTAAATTGTTGTTTTCATCCATAATCAATAAATATAAGGATAAACTCATCGAGATATTCGTAGAATACTCGATTCATAAGGTGGATGAAATAAGGTAGAAGGTTCGTCAAACCGAATGTCTTAACGAACCACTCACAAGAATCATAACGAGTGCGGAATGCGGTAAGTGGAATGCTACCTTCTGCAACTCGTAGCTGATGAAAACCGGTGGCAAGGTCGAGCTGAAAAGACCTTAGCACCACTCAATAGATTGCTTAGGTGATAATCCTAAGACAAGCTCAAAAATACTAGAAAATTCACAAACTACTTGAGTGAGAGAAATAACACTTTCCTCATCAAGTGGGTTTAAAAAAATAAAATGATGCCACCGAATTTGGAAATCAAAATCATTAAGAACAATAGAAATCTGCTTAACAGATTAAGGATGTCGAAGATTGATAGTCCGCTCAGGACATAGGATGTGGGCTTTATAATGGTCAAGCCAATCCTTTCCTAAAGAAAAATCAATTTCGAAGCCTAAGTAACGCATAACATGCAAATCAGCTCGAAAAGAATAATCACATAAAATAATCTCGACATTTTCATAAAGTAAATTGAGTGTTGCAGATCCACCAACTGGATTCGCAATTCTTAGTGAAGTCATCAAGCCCATAATATTTAAAGAAAAAGTATCAACAAGTTTTTTGATATAAAAGAATGGGACGCACTCGAATCAAAAGAAATCAAATAGGAAGATCACGAAATAAAATAACGCCATCAAGGACTGAATGAAAAAATACCTTGACCAAGAGAAGTGTTACTAGGGGCTTGCACAACATTTAGTTTTCCCTCCTTCTTGCTTTGAAGTATGGGACACGCAGATATATGTTGACTCAAACTTTTGCAATAGCGACAATAAAGGGGTTTCAGACACTCATTTGCATAGTGGTCCATAGAACCACAATTGTAGCATTGTCCATGACTAGAGGTAGGAGTCTTTGCTACCGAAGTTTCTTGCTTCCCTTTCTTGTTGGGATTGGGACCTTTGAACTTAATAGGCCTCTTCATGTTATTGCTGAAGTTCTGTTTGGCATGCACAACTTCAACATCACTTTCTCTATTGGCCTCTTCAAGGCGAAGAGCGATATCTACAAGCTGACCGAAAGAAACTTCTAGTTTCAAAAGTAAGGGCTTTTTGAGATTCTTGTTCAATCCAAAAATAAATCTCTGATTTTTATTCAATGCGGTATTAATATATTCGATCCTATATTTAGAGAGAGATTCAAAAGATGCGACGTAATCCGTCACAGAAGATTCACCTTGAATAAGGTCAATAAATCATTGAGCTAAAGATACTTTTTCTGCTTTCGGCACGAATTTCAACTCGAACCTTTCCTGGAATTGCTCCCAAGTAAGGTCCGCCTCAATAATTTCCAAGATCAGAAGCTCATACCAATCTAGTGCTCTTTCTTGGAGCATGCTAGAAGCCATTTGGACTTGAAGTGAATCAATAAGATCCATGCGGGAAAAGATGCGATCGCATGATCTAAGCCAAGCTTGGATTTCTATAACGTTTTTGGATCCCTTGAATGGCCTTCCACCCAAAGCGGTATAGTCTTTGCACAAGCGTGCAAACCCGTATTTAGGGTGAGTAGGCACTGGAACGGGTCCGGCAGCTTGGGCATTGTTCATAAGATCTAAAAGTTGTTGGGCTGACATAAATACTCCATCCTGAGGAGTAGCACTGGATTGACCGGCGCTAGGACGACTTGGTCTAACCATTTCTCTTCTCTAAGAAAGAAAGAAAGAAAGAAAGAAGAGGAAAAGGTTATTCTCAAAATGAATATCAAACAAACTTGATTGATAAAACAAGGCATCACAAAAGAAAATAGGATAGAATGGTACGAAGACTCGAATTAAATCCTATGGCACGATTCCTAAGAAAGACTTAGGACAATAATCCTTGCTAGATTATTCTACATTGTTCCGAAGTTTGGCTCTAATACCAAGCTATGACGCCCCACATTTATACTCACGCTAGCCAAGGACACTACGGGGTAATGCTGTTGACTAGCATGAAGAATAAGGCTGTTAAGGAGCGACCATCTGTGTAATTGCTTTATGCGAGTACCGATATGTCAGATAATATAACATACATTTCATTTCAAGAGGAAATCCAACATATCAAATACCAACTCAAAGCTACTGCACAGTGGCTATGTGGCCTTCGAAAACAATTATAGAAATAAGCATAATACAAATCAGTCACAGTATTCATATCACAAAGGCGGAAACAGATATGAATATAACACATAGAAGTGTACATCAAAATAGTGGTCATACAAGATCCACTACATCTCAAAAGAATAGATAAAAGTACTAGACAAAGTATACATCAAGGAGTCTATATCTTAAATGTATACTAACAAAAACTACTATGCTAAAGTAGTTAGCCAAAAGTCAGGTGAAGGACCCTAATAAGAAGTCAAGCAGGAGCACCTGAAATACCTCGATCTGACCCGAGTATTATTTAAGAAGAAAATAATAAACGGATCAGTCTAGCTATAAATATCATATAAAATGAGATAGGATAAGAGATATGATCAAAAACGTATGATAACAAAAATGCCATACTGTCACAAGTATACATCAAATAACAACAAAAATCATACAATATCTCAAGAATCTCAAAGCACCAAAAAGAATGTCATATTCTTTAAATTATTCACCATAACACAAATATTGACAAAACATATCAATGTCAATCGCGAAAATCGGTGAAACACAAATTCTAGAAATCATCAACTAGAAATCTAGAAATCACAAAAGGGGGAAGGCCTATCACAAACGGGAGCATGAAAACTCACCAACACGTGTATCACAAACGGGTCGCTATCCCATGAACCGAACATCGACGCACCTAAAAAGATACTCCCCATGCTCAGTCAAACATCGACGCACCTGAAAAGATACGCCCCATGTATAAACTAACATCGACGCACCTTAAAATATACGCCGCATGTATAGTTGGACATCGATGCACCTAAAAAGATACATCCCATGCCTAGTCGAACATTGATGCACCTAAAAAGATACACCCCATGTATAATCTAACATCGACGCACCTAAAAAGATACGCCCCATGTATAGTCGGGCATTGATGCACCTAAAAAGATACACCCCATGCCTAGTCGAACATCGATGTACCTAAAAATATACACCCCATGCACCGACTTATCAAGCCGAATGCTCCACGAACGGTCCAAAGTCCATGGGTCGCTAGCCCATAAAAACGAGACGAAGCTCAAAAGAACAGGGTATAGTCCCCCACGCGGACAAAGAGACATCGCACATCGCTAGTCTAAATCATAAAATGATCACCATTGATCAATAAGAAGTGTCGATTACACTAAGCTAGTAAATAAATGAGTTTAGCTTCATGTCCCACAACCACTGGCTTAACTTAAATATTTACGAACGAATTGTAGATTTCCACTCGAAGATTGTCACAAGATTTTCAATCGAACAAGTCCAAGAATTAACCGACAAAGTAAATGCAAGCGTTTCATACAACTTGTTTTGCTAAGCCATTTAATTAGATTTTCTCATACGAATGAGGTAAAGGTTTGTATATACTGATAGATTGGAAAACGGTTTTATAAACGAGCTTTGTATTAAAAATAGAGTTGAAATCATCTTTGTAAAAGAGTTTGAATATTTACTACTAGTATAGAAACCTTTGTATTTTAAAGTGACAAATCACAGAAATGATTGTAGAAACAATAAATCACCAAAAATTCACATACGAAGACGTGAATCAAATCCATATAAATCGATACCGAATCCATCAAAATGGATATTCCCAAAAATCTCGAAAAAGAAGTCATCAAAGTCGATATAAATGATAACAACGAATCGGATCATCATGAATCGATTAAAATTGGAAACTCAAGCAAAATAAACAAATTGAGCTGAGACAAGCAGGTCAGTCGACTGAACCAGGTGGTAAGTCGGCTGACCCAATGCCTGGAAACTTTCGGTTTCCAGGTCAGTCGACTGACCCTCGTGATCAGTCGACTGATATAGGGACAGAATGTTTTCTGCTCCTGGTTCAGTCGACTGACCTACTGGTTCAGTCGATTGAAGCTACTTCCAGAGCAGAATCAGCCTAGCCCCCAAGTGGGGCAAAATTCTACCGGAAACGATCGATCGAGTAACGACGACTAGGCATTTATGCCCAACGAGAACCCAGCCTAATAGGCTCATTGATACACCCCGGTAAACATGTTCAAACACCCATAAAAGGATTTTCACAAAATTGGACTCCAAAAACCAAAAATTGGAAAATTCACCAAATCAATCCAAATCAAAAGAAAATGAACATGAATAGATGTTAGGAATTCATACCTAACAACAATGAAAGCTATAGACATAGATGTGAGTTCAAAAACTTACCTTTTCAACCCAAAACAACAAATGAGAAGCTTTGAAATCAAAAGAAAGATCAACCACACTTCAACTTCAACTTCAACTCTAGAAGCTCCAATCTAAGATTACAACGAATATTTCCTAAGTTAGGTCATAGGAAATTTCTGAAATTGGAGAGAGATTGAGATGGAGAAGAAGAAGAGGATGCTTACCTAAGCTTCTCTTTGATTTTGGAGCTAGAACTTGAATTTGCAAAGGAAACTAGGGCTTAGAATTTTAGTTTCCAATCTCTTCCCCCATTTTTACTAAAGCTTGAAGTGTTAGGAAAATAATAGAATGAATGAAGAGGAGAGGGGGTGGAGTTAGGATATAAGATGAGTTGGGTTAGTGGGCTGAAACCCAAACCCAAGCCCAAAGCCCTAAGTGAAAATGTCAAAATTCTACTCAACTCCAAACATATCGATGTTTATAATCTAAAAGGTTGCAAACGCCATTTTGGACTCAATGGAAGTGGTCTCGAGTCCCAATTCGACTGTTTGCAAAAAGTAGCTTTTCGGACTTTAATCTGATTAACAGTGCTATATTTAAATAAAACATTTAAATATACAATCGTAAAATATGTGGTTTGTTACAGTATTGTTTTAAGAATTAGTAAATGAAATAATTTTACCATGATTATATTTTGTATATAAAAGGAATAATTTTTCAGAAATTATTATAGTTATATATGGTATGTTTGGTTGTCAGTGAATGGTAATATTTGATTATTATCATTTGTAGTTTGTTGTTCTAATAAAAGTTGTGATTATTATAATATAAACAAAGATAAACATTTGTAAAATGAGTTATATTAAAAAGCAAATTTATAATTATGAATTATAGAATATTGATTATAATTAAAATAATCAACATTTGTGAAATGATATTACATAAGAAGTAAAATTATATAAATATGATTTATAAATGGAAATGAAATAAAATTGTATAAGTATATTTATAAATATGATTTGTAAATAAAAGTGGATTTAAAATAAGAAATTTCCAATTTAAAAGTTCCATTGATTTGAAAATTGTTTTCAAAAGTTTTGGAAAGATAATAGTAGTATTATTTTGAAAGTATTTTGTTTAGAAATATTTTAAAAAAGGATTTAAAAGAAAATAGTACGCATTGAACTCACTTCAGTCGTTGAACATAACTCTGGTGATGACTGTAGCATCATCGGTGTTCATTTTCGAGTTTCTAAGTGATGGATTGCTACCATTGGAGTTTTGTTTTGGTAAAAACAAGTTTTGATTTTAAAAATCCAAAGTATAATTTTATAAATATATGAATGGTGTAGGTATGAAAATAAAATTTGTAATTGAGATATGAAATTAAAATTTAACTTAAGTAAATTTAAATAAATTGGGTTAATGAAATGGATTAAATGAAATGAAGTTTAACTTGAGAAAAGGTTGGATGAAATTGAGTTGGATTTGAAATGAATTAGATGAATTAATAAAGTGAATTAATGGGATGAATAATGGAATGAATATGAATTTGAGATATGAATTGAATATGTTTGGAATGTTGTTTGATAAAATTGAATATGAGCTTAAGTATTGAAATGATAATAAGCATTTATGGTGTAGTATAAGATGTTTGTAATAAATAGTTTTTGTATGAAATGGTTCATAAACGAACTTAGTATGCAATGAAACGTTGTTAAACATAAATTGAATTTAAAGTGAATATAAGTAAAGTGAATGTTAATAATTGAATGTAAATGAAACCGAATCTAAATTAATTCAATGTAAATTAATTGAAAACAAATCAATTGAATGTTAATAAGAAATGAAGGTGTATAAATATAATGTTGACATTTGGAAATGCAAATGATATGATGATAAATAAATTGGGTGGATATTATTTGTTAGATGGTTTCTCCTGTTGCATTTGTTACATTTGCATATGTTATTGTATACTCTATATTATATAGTGATGTTACTTTCTATATACTTGTTCTCATTAGTCGTTGAGTGATTAGTAGGTGTGGATGGCGTATGCTTCGCATTTGGAGCTCGTTTTTGCATTTTATTGGTTGTATAAGCTTGCTAATACTAATATAAGATACACATCTCAGATTACATACCGTATTTTTATATTTTCCCCTTTAGGATGCCTCATCCTCGAAGATGAGATGTATATTGTAAAGGAGACGCTGGCGAAATTTCCCATAAATTTAAGGTGTTAGAATTTTTTTAATAATTTTGGAAAAAAATTGATAATTAAACATTGATGTTTATGTTATAAGTTGGAATTGTATCAGTTAGTAACTATGAGTGAAACTAAAGACTTAGAAAATCGTGCTAACAAGTTTTAACTAATTGGTTATGAAAAGTTAATGTGGTTGTGACATTTTCTTACTTGCTAATTTCGGGAATGAAATTCTTTTAGGGGGGAGAATGTAATGACTCGAAATTTCAGTCATTTGAATTTGGAATATTTAATTGATTTTAAATATTTAAAAGTTAATTTGATAAGTTATATAACTTAAAATTTCAAATATAAGGGTTATTTGAACACTAGAATTGTTTAAATAATTAAATCTTGAATGTAAGGTGGATAAAAATGATTTCGAAAGTTGATCTAAATTCTATTTGAATAAGAATCAAGATAGTAAACTTTTAAATTGGAATTAAAAGTGAATAAACTGATTTTTTTTATAATAATTCATTTTAATTATCGTGTAAAATACTGTGGCATTGTCTTGGATTTCGACGAAACCAGTTTTATTGGATCCGCAATAGTAACTTATGATATGTTGACGAATTTTGTGGTGATCGAATATATCATTTGGTCGTGCGAGTTCGAAACACGTAGGAACTAAATAAAAAAATTAATTTAATATAACTCGATTTTGAAAAGTTAACTTCTATATATGATGGAATTTTGTCCCGATATATATTCAATTGTGTTCGGAATAGGGGTATAACATATAGAACGCCAAATGGCATGCCTCATCTAGAGTTCGAAAATTTAACGTGTGAATAGTGCCGCAAAAATTTAACGTGTGAATAGTGCCATGAAAATTTCTATAAAAAGACTTGAGAATTTTCTTTTTCAATCAAAACCCTAACCATAAAGAAAGCTTCAACCGCCACCACTTTAATGGTTGGAATCGTCCCTCCTTCCTCCCTCAAATTCTCATCACCCGCTCCATGAAAGGCCGCCGTGCGCGAAGGAAAGTCGTAGAGCTCGATGAGCTATACGTACTGAACGGATGGATCGTCGACAATCGAAGACAAAATTGGGCCGCGTTCATGTGACCTAGGGTTGGATGTGGGGGGGGGGGCGTGATTCTGGCGACTGAGCGCGCCGTAGTTGGGGTCAGAGGTGCGACGCGAGGTGGCAGAGGCATGGGTGGCATTGGATCGTGCTTTGATGCAGCGATGAAGGCGCGACGATTGATGGGAGGTCGGCGATGTTGGTTTCTTATTCACGGCCTAGAGCGAGAGGGTGAGAGAGGGATAAGGGTAATTTATTTGAAATTTTAATTAATTAAAAGTTAACTATAATTAAATCATTTTAATTATTTAAAAATTCATAACTTTCCCATACAAGGTCCAAATTGAATGCGACAAGTTGCATTGTGATCGTATCAATGAGTACTATGATATGGAGTTGATTGGAGTAGTTTGGAGCTCATAGGAATTTGGATTAAAATTGAACGCTTGTTCAATTTTAATTCAAACCGAAGCACTTTGGCAACTTCTAAAATCAAGGTGAGTTAGGGCATAACCAACAATGGCTTTTTCAGTTGCTAAACAAGTCATGGAGCAACCAAGTGTGGCTTGTATACTTCTCGGTGGCAACTTTGAACTGATCTCGTGGCTAGTGAACTAAACAAGGGCTGGTGAGTATAACGACAAAGACTTCACCATTGTAAGTTTATAACGGCGAAGTCTTTGCCGTTATAAACTTAAAACGGCAAAGTCTTCGCCGTTATAAACTTAACGGCAAAGTCTTTACCGTTGTAAAACATAGCCGTTGTCGACACAACCGCTATGTTCCAACGTTCCACTTAACCCCCCTCTATATATTCCACCACCCTTCTTCTCCTTTTGCACCACCTAATCTTCACTTCTTCCTCCTTTAATACTGAAAATGTCTTCTTCATCCAAACGTTCCGCCAAAAAAGTTATTAGCAAGAAACCCATGTCCACATACACTTCCACCGAATTTTCCAACCAATGCCCACCACACCAACAACAAACACTTCGTCCATCACATGAGTATGGCTATTCGCCGTATTCAAACTTCTCTTATAGCCAACCTTACCAAACACTTAGTCCTCTTAACTTTCCTCCCATTCAATCTACTACTCCACAACCATATTACTAAAAACGTCCTCCTTTAGGTGCATACAACGATCATTCGTCGTGCATGTCTTTGATGATGCAAAACGATCAACAACAACATCATAATCTTAATGCGCAATAGTTAGAGATTCATGACTGTGAAGCAATGCAGAATCTCCAATAGCAATATTCTTATGCACGCAAGGCTCCAGCTAATGAAGAAGCCGTTAGTAGTTCAAAGAAGGAGGAAGACGAAAACCAAGAAGACGAAGCGATTCAGTTGTAGGGGAGACAGACGTTGGCATAAAAGACATTGGCGTGGAAAATGCTGAAGAGGAAGGAGTAGCAGCCGATGGCAGAAAAAAGCAAGTTAAGTTTACTTCAGAACAATATCGTTCACTCGCTAAATCATGGAAACGCATTTCATAAGATAGTATTTCTGGAAATAATATAAAAGGCCAATAATTTTAGGAAAGAGTTGCATATTTTTACAACACCTTGGAACCGTTGAAGAGAACATGGGGATCGCTCAGAGGAGGATATCGAGTTATAAACTACGCATGCCAAAACTATTTGGTAATACTTACCACATTTCAGACTAGACAGCAAAGCGGTGCCAATCCTTATGACATTGTAAATAAAATATTATTTTACATTTCTTTGAAATGGTAATGTGGTTGACTAGTTTTGTTTATTCATACACTTTTGGATTAGTTCTACAGATTGAAGAATCGTGTAAGGCTTATCAGCTACAATACGATCAACAATTCAAATTCCAAGAGTGCTTTGAGCTTCTCTCTAGTTTACCGAAATGGAAGAATCCAAATAACTTCATGATCGAGCAACAAAATAAAGCCAGAAGAATGAATTACTTTGTACATGGTTGGTGTTACTTTGTGTCGTCTGTTTTAGGTGTGTATTTGTGTTGTATCTTTGTAGTATCTCTATGCGTTGTTTGGTTTATGTGTATATTTGTGTTGTACTTGTTATAATATTATTGTACCATTCTGTATTTTGAACTAAGGTCATACAACATTTTATTAAACAAGTTCCGTAATTACGAAATGGTGAACATACAAACCTTAAAACATTATACAGTAAACACACTAGCAAACATACAACTTCATCAACAATTCCATAAATAGCTGTTATAAGCATGACTATGGATTCCTACTATGCCTTCCTCTATGTGCCCACAAATGGTCCACAAACTGGTCACACAATTGAAAGTGTGTAGCTTGATCTTCAATATGTTGTACCATGGCAACATATTCCTCAATTGAATTAATGTTTCTCTCAGGTCTTTTATTATAACCCTTAAACATGTCCGGGTAATTAGTCCTTTGGTTTTTATACCCATCTCTTTCGGACTCTACAATCATATTATGAATTATTATACAAGCATACATAATTTCAAATAGAACTCTTGCGTCATGAAATTGAGCAGGATTTCATAAAATCTGAAACCTTGCTTGTAAGACACCAAACGTATGTTTGATGTCCTTTCTGTAGCTTGCCACATTTTCAGTGAAATAGCTCTCTTTGTCATTTGTTGTGACCCTAAAGCCTTATATTAAAGTTCTCCACTTTAGGTAAATTCCATCGATTAGGTAATATACAGTTTGATGCTCGACATTACCAACTTTATATGCAACGTCCGTTGAAAGTCTGTTAGACAGTTCAAAGAATAGGTATGACTGTTTTAAAACATTTATGTCATATAACGAACCTGGTACTCCAAAGAAAGCATGGCAAACCCATAAATGATCGGTTGCAACCGCTTCTAGGATCATTGTTGGCACTTTTTTGTGTCTTCTGAACATTCCTTTCCAAACCGTTGGACAGTTTTTCCACGCCCAATGCATGCAATCCAAACTTCCAAGCATACCTGGAAAACCTCTAGCTTCTCCTTTGGCTAGTATTCTGTTTATGTAATGACTCGTATTTTTAACTATTTTAAATTATTAAATTTAATATAATTATTGAATAACAATGGTTAGAAATAAAAATTTAATGATTTATTAGTGTAGTTTATTTAATATGAACTTGAACGGAATTTTGAAATAACAATTTTGATAAGATTTAAGGAAATTATTTGTATTAGAATGAAGTTTAATATACTAAATGTGTTTATAAGCAATAGCTGGAATTAAATAATAAATGTTGAATTAATTAGATGAAAATAAAATAATTATTTAATAACTAAAATTCATTTGAAATCTAATATTGGAATTTATCGAAATTGGATTATTGAAAATTATTTAAATAATTGAATCCTGAATTTAATGTGAATGAAAATGATGTCGGAAGTTGATTTAAATTTTATTTAAATAAGAATGAATATTGTTAACTTTTACCCAGATTGGGTGAGTAATAAAATTGATAAAATAAGAAGGGACCTTCTTATGGAGTGGCGATAATTCTAATAGTAGTCTTAAATGTTTAGTTAATTGGGAAACAATTTGTAAATCGAAAAAGGAAGGTGGTTTAGGAGTCATTAATTTACATAACATGAATTTGTCTTTATTAGGGAAGTGGTTATGGAAATTTAAGGATATTAATGATAACTCTATTTGGAAAGAAATTAATTTTAAAGATTATTACAATGGTAGTAATAATTTATAGCAAATTACACCTTCTGTTACCAATAGATTATCTAATTTTTGGATATCTATTTAAAAGGGCATGAGATTTTTAACCTTGGTACTAATATGATTGTTTATTCAGGAAATAATACTTCTTTTTGGCATGATCGTTGGATATATGTCATTCCTCTTAGGGTAGAATTTAAAGAACTTTAAGAAATTTGTAACTTTAAGAATGCTTTAATTTTAGATGTTTTTTCTCCTGAAAATGATCCCCTATGGAACTTTAGTTTTAATATATTATTAGAAGGTACAACTTTTAGACTTTTTTCTTTATTATGTGCTAGATTGAATTTATATAATATTGATAATGAAAATGATATTATTAACTGGGAATGGGATAAAAGTAAGAAATTCACTTCAAATTCTTTTTATAAATTTCTTAATTTCTCGAGCATAACTAATAAATCTTTTAAACTTATTTGAAAAAAAAAACGCTCCTCCTAAAGCTAAGATTCATATGTGGTTAATCATGCATGGGTAACTAAATACTATTGAATTTTTAAAAAGAAAGAATATGCAGATTGATAATAAATGTACTTTTTGTAAATTGTATTTTGAAGATATTAAGCATGTGTATTATGATTGTGTGGATACTTGCTACATCCTTAATAATACTCCCAAAATCTTTAACTTTATTCTTACAACTAAAGTTATTGATTGTGATTATTATTGGAATAATTTAAGACGTAAGTTTAAAAAGGAAAATAGATTTTTACTAGATACTTTATTCATTATAATATGTTGGTATATTTGGTTTGAGAGAACCAGAGACTTTTTAATAATAATAATAATCATATTAATAGATTGATATTTATAATATCATCATTTTGTTTTAATTGGATCTCAAATCCTAAATATAGATTAGCTAAAAATAATTATTTCAAAGAATATCTTAATAATGTTAGTAATAGAATTAAGCTATTTAAACAAAATAACAACATTTTTAACATTAATAATAACAGCATTAACATTTTCTCAAATTTGAATGATGATTTTACTGATTATCATAATGTTCTTTTGATTAAAGGAGCATAAGGATAATTTCTTAGATTTTATAGTTTATAAATTTTTAAATTCATATATTGTTAAATTTTTTTTACCTTTTTGATTTTGAAATCTTTATTTCACATCTTTAGGGTTGGTTAAGATGTTCCATAATGACTTTGGATTATTTTTTAGTTTGTCTCTTATTTTAGTTTTATTACTTTTACTTCATTAATACATATATATGCATATAAATTTCATTTATATACATATATGTGTATTATTCTCATATTTTAGTTTAGTACCATCTCCAGATATAGGTTCAGGTCGGATATGGAGCTAAATTGCTATCTGCAAGTTTTCAGGGTTGCTGTTGTCAGGGTTGCAGCGAGGCATTCATTCTGGATCTTCAATGTTAGTAGTGGGGCATTCTTTCTGGATCATCCACGATTGAAGTCAAGCGTTCTTTCTCTAGTGGAGCTACTTGTAGGTGCACTTGGTCACACCATGGATCATCCGATTTTGTAGACAGACGTTCATCCTGGATGATCCGCATATACAGTGAGGCCTTCTTTCTGATTCAACCGCGTTTGCAGTGAGGCGTCCTTTCTTTGGTGGAACTGTTTATTGATCTCTTTTGCTGATCTCGTTTGGGTTCTTCTAACACTTATTTGTCGGGCGGTGGCCTTGCCGGACTTCGATATTGAGGTGTAATGGGCGATGGCTTTGCCAGAGCTCATTCAAGAAGTTCCCTAAGTTTGTTTTTTCTTTGTTTCTTTATTATGATTTGTCAGTTGCCAGGCATGTTGGTAGCTCCTTTGTTATTGGTGTTATATACATACATATATATATGTATATATATACATCTATGCTCTCCTCTATTTTAGAGGATCACACATTTCTATCAAAAGAAAATTGTTAACTTTTAAAATTGAATTTAAAAATGATTAACTTGATTTTGGAAATTACTTGTTTTAATTAATGGGTAAAAATAGTCCATTTGGGCGCCGTCTTGGATTTCGACGAAACCAGTTTCATCGGATCCATAATAGTGAATTATTATAGGATTTCAAGTTTTGTAGCGATCAGACTTATCATTTGGCCGTGCGAGCTTGAAAGGCATATAAATGAATTAAAGAAATTTAATTAAAATAATTTAATTTTGAAAAGCTATCTTCTGAATATGATAGAGTTGTCTCACGATATCTATTCCATTGTGTTCGGAATGGGGGTATAACATATAGAATGCCGGGTGGCGTACTTCGTTTGGAGTTCGGAACTTTCGCGGACAGATCAGGTTGGAAACTTATATAATGGGCCGTGTATCTTTCATTTCGCGTAACCCTAACCCTTCACAAAATATCAGCCTCTCTCTCCTGCGATTTTCAATGGTCGAAAATGCCTCATTTTTCTTCCTTGATTTCTTCCAATCCATTCATCGAAATCAAACAACTTCAACTAGGAAAATGAAGAACTCATCGAGCTCTATGCTTTGGATGGTTGGATCATGGCGAAACGTCACGAGATTGCCACAATCGAGGTAGGAAGGTCACATGGATTTTCTTGAATTGCACAAGCATGGTGGTGGCGGAGGTGGCGCGGCTTGAGGTGGTGGTGGCTCGTTGGCGGACGCGTGCGCTGGTGAGGTCGGATTGATGAGTGATGCCCTGGGGTTGTGGCGCGTCGACGATGATGGTTGTGTGGGTGTGGGTTCGAACGTGAGCTCATGATGAACGGGTGGGATTACGGGTAGGGTTTAGTTATATTTTGTTAATTAAGTTTTAATTTTATTTTAATTATCTCAAATATTAATAATTGCATAACTTTTCCACGTGAGGTCCATTTCGAACGAAACAAGTTGCATTGGATTCGTATCAACATCGTCTACGACATGGAGCTAAAATGAAATTTATTTCCCTTCAAAAAATTTTCTGTTTCAAATAAAGGTGAGTGTTTTCAATGCTCACGAAGTGCTAAAATATTTCCGATTTTCGTTAAATTGATATTGTGAAGTGAATTAATTTTATTGACTATTATTTGGTAATCTAATTGACATTTAAATTGACATATGAATTGACTATTAGAAATTAAAATTGACAGTTAAAGTGAAATTGGAATTAAATTGCTAGTTAAATTCTCGATTATCGAAAACTAGTTAACTGTCATTATTAATTGGCTGTTTTGGATGTTGATTGAGATTAGATGCTATTAGTTGATATTTTGGATGATTAGATGCTTATTTATTATTATTATTATATATATATATATATCATGTTATCACCCTGTAAATTATTTGACAGTATATAAATTGTTATTTGAATTATACTCGAATAAATTAAGAAATAAGTTGAAATGATATGTACCTATGACATTTATTTTGGATTGAAATGATATATATATATATATATTCATCGAAATTAAATTGAAATAACTGATCACTTGACCATAGGATAGAAAATAATATATGGACACCGGATTGGTTAAATTAAATGATTTAAATTCTTGGATTTGAATTTATTCAAATGATTATGTTTTATAAAAATAAAATTTCATTGAAATATGGAAATTGAATTATTTTTGAACTCAAGCTTGAAATGTTTAAATTGGTTAAAAAAATTGTTTATAGAATGAAATTTGAAATTTGAAGTTATAATTGGAATATGACTGGAATTATGGAAACTGATTTTTTTTAAAAGATTTGAACATAATTCAAACTTTTGAATTCATCTAAGTAGAAGTTATTTAAATTGACATTTCAAACTTGGGCTCGGAATTGAATTAGTTAAAGATTTGAACCATAGATTGAATATTGAAGTTTAATTTGATTTAAATGATTTAAATCGATATTCTAAAAGTGAACTCGAACTTTATATAAACTGAAATGGTTTAAAATTGAGAATCGAATTAAAACTTAAACCATTTGAATTGAATCAATGAAAATTGAAATCAATTCGAATTGAAATTGAAATTGATTTGAATAGAAATCAAAATTGAGTTGATTTGAATTGATTCGAGATCTAAGATGATTTTGAATTGAAAGATTTGAAAATTGAATCAGTTTGATTTAAATTTGGACCTAAATCCAGATTTATTGGAAATGGGAAGAAATAGTTTCGAATTTGAAACTATTTTCACTATAAACTATTTTACTATAAACTGTTTTATAATTCATCTTTTTAAATTTTCAAATCATTTAATATATAATCAATTTCATTATCTAAACTATTTTAACTATCTTAGCTTTTTAAACTATTTAAAATTATTCAGACTATTTTCTAAAAAAATTCAAACCGTGCAAATGTGGAATGTTTATATTTAAATCATGGATTTAAATGCGAATTGGGTTAAAATGAAGTTATAAGCTAAATTGAAATTTGAAATGATCATTGAAGTCAAAATTGACATATTTGAAGTAAATATGATATGTTGAAATGAATGATATTTTGAAGCGAATATGATATTTTGATACCAAGTATGAACGTTTTCAAAATGTAAAAGTACCAACCAGTGTGTAAAACAACGTTTGGTTGTTAAAGGGACCGGGGCCTCTTACGCATACTCTCTGTCAATATTGGAACCACTTTAATAACTGTGTACGTGGAGGAGACTCCAGAATAAAGTGGTTGGATTTGGTGTACGTTTGCTGGATTTGAAGAAAGAGAACGATGATGGATAGACCCTGGCACTTGTGCCAATTTGAAATGACTAAAACAGGACGGCTTGACAGGGCCAATGAGGCTAATTACCTCTAGCAGACATATGTTCTTCAATTTCTTTTGGACTTGGTCCATACTATTTCCTTGTTGTTGGTTTTGATTGGTGCACCTTGATTTCGGGATGACCTCCCTTTTGACTCGATACGGGATGGATGGACGTGGTGGGCGGTTATGGCTATGATGCGTTACCACCAGCCCTGTGACCCAAACTGGTAGTATCATACCCTAGGCATTGCCTCACATGCCTTGTCATACTTTTATCCTTATACAAGACCACTACGATTTTGGTTTAGTGTTGTCATATCACGGCGCATCCCTATCCTTCGACGTGCTACTGGGGCGTTATATGCAAACTGTATAACAATGCTTAAAAACACATTAAAGGGGATTAATGTAAATCCTTAACTCTAAGAAAAAATTCTATTTTACTTATTAGACATTACATATACAATGTATTCTACTATATATAAATATTTTGATGGATCCTTAAGAGATGGAATTTCCTGTAACATCCCTTGAGTTATTGCACGCACGTTTACACTGGATAGGAGATGTAAAACCCCGTAAACATCTCTCACGCTATTACTCATGTTGTATGGGATATTTATTTGACTCACATAAGAATATTTTAGTCCTGACTCGAGTGTATTGTTTTACTTTATGCTCGGGTCAGCCTTGAGTTTTTAGTGCATTGAAGATTATTTTCTGGAGGACAAAGACGAAGATTTGGTATATTATATTACTAGTATTATTCCCCTGCATCATGTGTCTACTGCATTATTCTATTATTGGGTTGTATATATAACTCTGATAGATGTTGTAAATTTTAATCAAATGTATAGTATAAACAGCTTCATGAACTGTTTATTTGATTATTATATTTTTTCATTCCGCTGTGAGATTCTGTATTTGTTTTCTTCTTTTACTATTTTTTTAATTAACCCCATTGATTATCTGTGTTTCAAATTGTTTGAGTTGGGAACGTGTGGATTATTTTCAATTTAAACCTTTCGAAATGCGAGTCGTCATAGTTTACATCATTCGATCCTGGCGTTCGTAAGTATTCCTTGCCGAACTGTTCGATCACTATTTTACATAATTCCTTCATGCACTCTATCGCTATTGTTGATGCAATTCTGAAACATTCATCCATCTGATCACCAGCTGTTCCGTAGCTTAACATACGTAAAGCAGTCGAGATTTTGATGTGGGGAGAATGCCAAGGTTCTAGTGCTCCATTTAGCCTATAAGTGAAATATGGGTTGTTTTCATGAAGTTTGAGATAAATTTTAAAGAAAACATCTGGGCCCATCCGAAATCGACGGCGGAACAAATTTATATCATAGGTTGGATTGTCAATGAAGTAGTCCTTCATCAGCCTTTCATGTCCATCCTTATAGTCCCTCTTATATCATCGGTCAATCCATCTAGGTATACTACCACGACGGTTGCTCGTACATCCTTTACCAAAAAAGGAAGAATATCCTACTGCTGCTTGTTGAATTGGAAACTTTGTCATTTCGTCGTCCATTTCCTATTCATTGTCGTAGCTTTAGTTCATGTCTTGTTTGTACTGGTAGTGTAGGTTAGTATCCATGGTTGCTGAGTAGTAAGTAATTTGATTTATTGGTTTGTTTTAGTTTTTTGCAATTGTGTGTTGAAGTAGATCGGAATGCAAGTATATTGTGACGACCCACCTTTTTGGATAGTTTAAATTGAAAATAAACCACACATGTCAAACTCAAACCATTCAAAATAGTAGATTATCAATATGGTTTAATAAGAAAATAAAAGGAAAGAATGAAAACAAAACACAGAAAGCGGAATGGCAAATTATAATAATTAAATAAACAGTTCATAAAGCTGTTTTACAAATAACATTTAATTACACTTTTATAATATAATCAGAGTTAGACATACAACAAGTATAATAGGATAATTGTAACGACCCCGAATTTTAAATTTATTTAAATTAATAATTATTGAGATTTTTGAATAAAAATAGTAAATTAATTGATAAAGTAAGCGAGTTTCCCGGATCCAAATTAAAAATTGTTAAATCATTTAAACTTAAACATTATATATATAGAATTCGAGTTTAAATCTAAGTTTAAATGGTTTATTAATAATAAATAAATAATAATAGGTATTGAAGTAAAAATAAACATTTAAAATAGATATTTGAACAAATATAAAAAATAAGAAAGTAAACCATTTGCTAAACCTTAACAATAAAATAAAAATAGAAGTTCACTCATATTAATAAGTAATAAAACAAACATATACATTTAAAAGAAATATACATTACAATGATGCTCTGTACTCTACTTGAGCATGTATGTCCTCCTTATATACATGGCAATTGTCTTGGTTTATACGTTCAACAAATTTTTGCAAAGATCAGAAAAGAAAATAAAAAGAAATAAAAGCAAACATCACCTTATTCAACAAACTGGAGCAAGGTTATTCAACTAATCAAAAGAGGGAAAGAAGATCTGGGAAGATCAAAACTGCATCCTTTAAAATACAAAAATATAAGTCTCTGTTTCCAGTTTGACAGGTGAGTAACATAATCTTGTAAAGGAATTCAAACTTATTAAAAACTTTAATTACAAACTGCTTGTTCATGTTCCAGTGTATGATATCCCAGTAAACTTTGTGTACCCTGTAAAACATTATACAGGGATTTTAAATCGTTTTCAAAACTAAAGTTTATTTGTTTTAAATCACTGACAAGCCCAGGGTTTTCAAATAAATCAAGTGTTTTAATCCTTAAACAAGATTTTATAAAGCAATTAAACATATAGTAGGTTATATTTCCACTGTAACATTGTTTACAGGTGATCAAACAAAATTTGCTAAAAATTAATTGTTGTGAAATATTGATTCAGGATTATAACTTGAATCTAAACTTCAAATGATGATTTTTAAAACTTGAATGAAGATTTTTAGTTAAGTAACTCAAGAACAGTTCGCATTAGAATGAAAATGGGATTTTTACCAATTTCTCGTGATTGAAACGATAATAAATGCTTAAACTTAAATTGAAGGTAGTATAAACACCGGGGATGTCACGAAAATTATCAGAAAAATAATCCATTGCATGGATTGGGAGTTCGAGATCAAAATAGGGTTTAAACTCGAAAAATGCACAGTCTGGAAAACGTGGTCGCTGCTCCGTCTATGGGCCATCGGACTTTGAGATTCCGGTGGGGATAGCGGCGTTAGGTCGAGACGTAGCTCCAGTCAAAATTTTATGGCCTCTGATGGCCAGAGGAGGTGGCACGAGATCGATTTCCGATGATGTAGCGATGGGTTCATTTGGACAAGATGACTCGATTTTGCTCTCGAGTTTAATTCGAGGCTTGGGGTGTTCGTATCGTTTTGAGAGGAGGGAGGTGACTCGGGGATGGTCGCAGCACCGACCAACGTCGACGAAGTTGATCATGCACGTGCACGGCGATGGCGGTATCGTTGCTTGTTTGAGTTTGTTTGAATCGAGATCGACTCGAAGCGATTCTCGAGTAGGTGGTCGTTTGGCTTGAGTTAGAACTCGAGATCGCGTGAGTTTCATCGTGGCTGTTTATTTAAAACTTAGTATATAAACTTAGTTAAAGGGGAATGTAGAAGAAGGGAAATTGGAGGCAGGGACGAGTAATAGCAGATTTGACTCGAAGTTGGAACAGGAGGAGCTCGGGTATATGAGTTTCCAGATTTTAACAACTAAACACTGTCTTGAAATCTAAATTTTAAATCAAGTATTCAGATATGAATTCAAATAAATATTTGAATTAGATTTTGATTTAAGTTATTTTATAAAAAGAATTTCCAATGAAAAGTTAAATAATTGGTTTTCACTTGAATTGGCAAGTTAAAATGAAATGTATGTTAAAACTTAAATTTCAAATAAAAATTTAAGTAATTTAGTTAGGATTTTTCTTATATAGGATTTTTAATTGATATTTAAATTGGGTTAATGTTAAATATAAAATCTTAAATCCAAAATTGGAATTTGAATCTAAATTTAAAGTGTAATGTTAAAGTACACATAAATGTTAATGAAATCATAAATTTCTTAAGAAAGTAATTAAGAAAATATTGTAGTTAATGAAGTTAATTAACTAGGAATTATTAAGTAAATAAACTAATATGATTAATTAAAAGTTTATTTAATAATTAAAGGTTAATTATTTAATAAATTAAAGGTTAATTAATTAATGAAGGTGATTAAAGAATGATAATTAATTGAGGAATAATTTATTAAAGCAATTAATTTAAGATAATTAATAAAATGGTGAATTAAATAATTAAAGGTTAATTATTTAAATAATTAAAGGTTGATGAATTTAAATAAAAAGTTAATTAATTTATTATTAATGGTTAATTAATAAATGATTAAAGAAAAATTTATCAAAATGATTTGTAATATTAATTAACCAAGATTTGAAATTCATATGAAATAAATCTGATTTGAATAAATCAGATAATTAACCGACCTTACCTATGAATGTTGAATTCTATTGAATGTTGAATTGTTTGATATCCCTGATATGTGATGATTTGTGATGTACCCTGATTTATGTTGTGATCTGTAATTTACTTACCTGTTATTATCTGTGAATGAGCGATAAGCGTTATAGTTATATCGCTTGTCAACTATATTTTCTGTATTTTAATCTGTGATAAATTGAATGATGTTGCACTATTGTGTTGAACCCTTGGACTACACCATACACACACAAATATGGATTTCACGTGGAAATCGGTTAAGTCACAGATAATTTAAAATTGATGTTTTTGAAATTGAAATTTTAATTTCAATTGATTTTGAAATTGGAAATTTGGGTTTAAGGTAAAAAGCTTTTGAAATGGAATTTCAAATATAAAAGTTATTTTGAATAACTTAATCGAATTTTGAAAATTTAAATAATTTGATTCAAATTTGAATTCAAGTTTGAAATTGAAACCTATGATTTGAAACTAGGGATTAAGGATAATATAAATGTGTTTATATGAATCTAAACCATTTAGAAGTAAAATTTTGAGAATTTGAATCTAACCCAAGGATTGTAATTCGTATAAATGAATCAGATTTCCAAATTGAAAATTGCTTGTTTTCAAATGATAAAAGCTTTCATATATATAAGAAATGAAATTCCAGTTTAATTAAAGGAATTTCAAGATTGAATTGAAAATTTTTTTTCCAAGTTATGAATGAATTCTTTTTGAAAGCAATGAATTAAATCTGTCTATTTTTAACAGATTTAAAATGATGATTTGTTTAACCCATTCGAAATGAAATTGTTTTGAAAGCTATTAGTTAAATCTTTGATTTAAAGATTTAACGAATTAATTAAACTGAAATGGAAATCGATTTGGAAAATCTGTAAATGAATCTTTGTGAAATTAAGTGAACTTTGTGAATTGAATCTTTTTTGTTTAAAAAGATTAAAATGGTAATTTGTTAAACCATTTGAAAAGAAAGTTTGGGTTTAAGTTGTGACTTAATTGAAATCCCAATATCCATATGTTTTTAAATATTTCGCTCACTATTCGGGTTAGCCGGGAAAAGACCTTTGTGTCATATAACCCATTCCGAATAGTGATACGTCGTATATGGATAGCATTTGAAGACTGGTGTTGAAGACCGGATATTTTCGAAAATGAAAGGACAACCTGTCGAATGTCTCTGCACTGAGTCGCGCCGGTATAGAGATTTATATCACTCTTTTTGTGATGGGAAGTCCGGACATGATTGGAAATTATCCGGATTTGCAAGGGCTTCGTGAGAAGTGCCTTCGGTTCTGTTCGATCCCGGAACAGACTTGTATGGTTACGTGTCTGACATTACACTTTGAGATATAAAGAAGATTTCTTTCAAATACATTTCTGTTTGGTGGCGGAGAATTTATTCTCTTAGCTTAACACCCTTCTCTGAGACGTACGAGCTCAGAGGTTATGTAGTTGAAGTTATCAGCGATATATCCCAATTTGGTAATGTGACATGCTGAGTGTTGCTGTGTGATGATCAGTGTTTGATCATTTGTGATATGATCATTTGTTTGATCATTTATCTTTGTGATCATAGGTTGATCATCTGTTGACCCAAAGCGTGGCTTTTTGAAAAAGCGTAGCTTTGTGGACGAGACTTCGTCGAGCCTCTCAAACCGGAAATGGTCGAAACAGGAATGTTGCGGCAAGGTTTCAGGGGTAGCTCCCCTAGGGTATGACCATTCCTTCTGGAAAAGGGTAGTATTATGGTATGGAGCCCATATACTTACTCATGTGGATACACTTATTTATTATGTGTGATGTTGGATACCGAGTGCTAGGATAAAGGTCCCAAAGGACCGGGGGTGGCATATCTCAGGTTTTGTATATTCCTCAGGAAGGGGGGTAGCCGGCCTTGTTTGGCAGAGAACGGTTTGTTTCTCGGAGCGTCCCGCCAGAGGCGTTTATTTCGTGGAATAGGAAGTTCCTTAGCCTGACCATTTGTTGGAAATCCATTCTTCCAAATACGAACTTTATACGGTATTAGTTGTAGAACCTGCCATCTACTTATGGTGGCGCCCCACTGTTTGGATGGTAGCTATAGTAGGCATACGATACTGGTCGTATGTTGGCTAAGATTGATATTCTACTTTCGAAAATGTTTTCTACACTATGCACTAATGATAATATCAAAATGATTTGATTTTGCGTAGTAAGCATCTTTGACTATCATAAGAAGAAATCTCCTCCAAGTCTCCGTTTGCATTGTGTGTGTGGTGGGAGGTCTTATGGTAGTTTCATTTTCTAAAAGCATTGCGAATTGACTTTAAAATTCTCTGCTATTTGTTTTTAAAGATAAACTGTTTTTGTTGCTCACACCAGTCCCATGACTGATCCGTAGTTTATTGTTTCTTTCCTAAACTCTGGGTGCTCAAAATTTTCTACACGAGCAGTCTAGAGTTGGGTTTTTCAGATAGTCAGGATTAGTAGATTTTCTGGAGCTAGTTCAGTCTTTGGATATGGACTGCACTTGCTTATCTTTGTGCATCGTTATTGGGAGTTCGAGCTATTTTTGGATTGGCATTTTGAAGATTGAGATTATCCACTGCTGATGTTATCGTTTTCTTTTCCGCTGCTATTTGTTGTATCATATCTCTGATGTATATTGATATTCATTGTATCATTCTGTTGTATCAGATATTGTATATCAATGTATTATTTTTTTTATTCCACTGTGTTATTTACTTAACTGTGTTATAAGCTCCGGCGACTCAGATTTGAACGGTCGAATCTACGGCATTCGAATACGATGTAAAGTATGGATGTCGATTTTCGAGCGCGAAAATCCAGATCGTTACAATAATGTAGCGGAACAACATGATGCAGTGGAATAAATATAATCAACAGTATACCAATCTCCGTCATCATCCTCCAAAAATAAAATGTCCTTCAATACGCTGAAAAGTTCAGACTGACCCGAGCATAATGAAAAGACAAAACACTCAAATCAGAACTAAAATATTCTCATGTAAGTCAAATTAATATCATATGGAAAATGCGTGTAATGGCGTCAGAGGTGTTACGGGATTTTCATCTCCTATTCGGTGTAAAATGTGAGTACAATAACTTAAGAGGTGTTACAGGATTTTTCCTTCTCTTAAGGATCCGTCAAACTATCTATATGTAGTAGTATACGCTATATATGTAGTGTCCATCAATAAAATATAATATTGAAAATAGTGTTAAGGCGTTACCCATATTCCCCTTAACACATTTTATACAAGCATCGTAGTCTATACTAGGCTATCAGGGAGCACTACATAGGTACGACACAAACCAAAATCGTAGTGGGCTCGATAAGGCATATGACAAGGCATGCGAGGCAATGCCCAAGGTAGGATTCGATCGTTTTGCACTCTCGGACTGGTGGTAAAGCATAGCAGCTACAACCGCCCACCTTGAGACTCACTCCTATGATTAAATCGAGGGTGGCCATCAATCAATCACAAAGTAACAAATATGGTATCGAAGAAGAGTGTTCGATCGGGGGAGCGACCCCACTTGGCCCGGTATAGCTCCTGTTTTAGTTATATCAAACTGACCCGAAGGTCAGGGCTGCGTTCTTACCTCATACCATTAGCGTTCGCCAAACCATCCTACTTCGTTCTGAATTCACCACCACGTGCACAATTGTTAAAGTGGTTTTGAAATTGGCAGAGAGTATGAAAATATCCGACCCTGATCTCTTTAACAACCAAATGCTTATTTCACACCGCGGTCATTTTATGAAACATTTTAAATAATAAATCCAAAAAACAGTTTATACCTTCATATCAAGATATCCATATGCTTATTCCAAAGTATAAATATATTCATAAATACCGAGGAAGATTTCTTTCAATAAATTTTGAAAATAATTTATAAATCTCTCTTAAACCATTTATAAACTATTTATATGCTTTATAACAATTTATAAAGCTATTTATAAATTCCAAAACAGTTTACAACTCTTCCCCTTTTCATAAACCTTTACGTAAATTCCTTTAAAATGCTTCCAAATCCCTTTATACAGGTTCTTTTACAAAACCCTTTATATAATCCTTTAAAACCCTTATAAACTCCTTTATAAAACCATTATAAAAATCCTTTTAAATCTTTTATAAAATCCCTTACAAAACTTTTATAAATTCCTTACAAAACCTTTATAACTCCTTTATAAAACCATTATAAAATCCTTTATAAAAATCTTTTATAAAAATCCTTTTATAAAATCCATTATAAAATCTCTTACAAAACCTGTATATATTCCTTACAAAACCTTTTACAAAATTCTAAAATCTTTTATCTATTAAAGTTGTTATAAAAGTCTATATTTATTATCTTAAATTTAATTTTTAAATAAATCTTTTAAAACTATATTGAATATTTTATTAAATTAAATTTTTAAAGTGGTTTTTATTATATTACATTATTTAAATTATATATTTTAAAACTAAATAAAATTATAAGTTAAAATCTTAAAATTTAGATTTTTAAAACTTATATTAACTAAAATATAACTTTTAAATAAAATCTTTAAACTAAATTTTAAAATCAAATTAGTAAATCAAAACATACTTTACAATTTTAGAAAATAATTTAAAATCGACCGACGGTGTCCGTATATAATTTTCTATCCTATGGCCAAGTGATCAATTAATTTTAATTTTAATTTCAGGGATGTATATATATCATTTCAATCCAAATCAGGTGTCATAGGTATATATCATTTCAACATATTTCTTAATTTATTTAATTTCAGATTTATTTGATGCCCATAACATCCAGGATGAATAACAGGAACAAATCAGCATAAAACATCAAGGGTGAATAACAGGAATAGATCAGCATAAACAAACTTCCAAACATCTAACATATCAATCATTAGGCATCCATCACAATCAACATCCAAAACAGTCACATATCATAATAGATTACTAATTATAAATTCTCGGGTGTTTAACTAACAAATTAAATTCCAAATTCAATTTAAATGTCAATTTCAATTTAACTGTCAAATTAATTTACACTATCGATGCAATTTAATATAAATGTCAATTTTAAACCATCAAACAACAATTAATAAATTTAAATCACTGCATGATTTCAATTTAACGAATATCAAAATATTTTAGTATTTTGTGAGTGGTTTGAAAACTCAACTTTGATTTTTTATCGAATTAAAATCCAAAATAATGCCCAAATTCTAACAGTCTCCAAATGCCGCCAAACTAGTTCCATATCTTTCGAAAATTCGATACGATCTTAATGGAAGAAACCGTGCATCAATCCGAGTTCGTATGCAAAAGTTATTGAAATTAGAATGTTCAAAATTTAAATTTTAATTAAAATAAAATATAAGGGAAAATACGAAAAAAGCTTTACCTTCACAAACCCTACAGATGCTATCATGCATGCATAACCCACGAAGCCGCCACACTTCATCACCAAACACCGTGCCCTACGTTCCTCTATCTCCAGATCCAACCTCGCTGCTCGTCTCCCTACCTCCGGCCGACCCCATAACCAGAAAATAGCCACCTTCGGTCATTCAAGTACACCGTCGCCGCTGCCCCCTTCTTCGAATTTTCTGGCCAACTCGAGGCACTTCCGACATGAATGAACTCCATGAATCAAAAGCCCTTGGCGCCCTATACGACGCAACACCTCCCGATCGACGAATGGGTGAAGATCCACCGTTGAAATCGAAAACCTACAATGGACGACAGAGAGTACTTCGCAAATTTCTGGCTAAACAAACCCTCCAATCGAAAAACGAATTGCATAAGTAGATAACGTTCGTTGAGAGCTTTCCAAGGATATACAATTTGATATGGTTTGAGGAGTTTGGATTTTCGATTTGATTTGGAATTGGGAATTAGTGTTTTTGAAATGTCTGCCACTGAGAAGGAAGAAGAGAATAGAAAATTGTACCTACAGGAAAATGAAAATAAAAGTCTACTAGGGTTTATAACAGCCTATATATAGACAGAGATGGATAAGAATGGATAGGACAAATCGAATTGGGTCGAAGCGATAATAAAGACCTGAAAAGCGAGTTTCGTTCCCGAAACGAAAATAGGTCATCCAATATATCGAAATATATGTTTTCAATAATTTTAAATTCAATGGAACTAATTTAAACACTAATTCTATTGTATATAGAAGTTACCTCTTAAATTCAAATTATATTCATTTAAATTCCATTAATTGATTTCTACACATTTCGAGCTCGCACGATCAAACGATAAGTCCGATTGCCATGAAACGTGACATCCTAAATAATTCATTATTACGGATCCGATGAAACTGGTTTCGTCGAAATCCATGACAGTGCCCAAAAGAGTAATTTACACGTTAATTAAATGAATTATTATTTTAAAATCAATTTAACCACTTTTAATTTCTAGATTAAAAGTTAACAATTTCCATCATTCTTGATTAAACAGGAATTTATAATCTTTTAAAATACAAATTTCCATATTAAATCCAGGATTTAAATATTACATTAACTTCAACGTCCAATTACAACTGTAATAATTCCATTCATTATAATTTAAACTCCAAACAAAATTTTTTATTTTGATATAAATTCTTATATTAAACCACTGTTACCTTATGAATATAATTAACATTAGTTTACATTTTATTTCACTCAAACTCCAAAGTTAACATTTTATCTTATATTAACTGCAATATTTCAATTACACTAATTTCAATTGATTTCCAAATTAATTTCAACTGATTTAATTAACGAGATGATAATAAATCAATTGTTATGCATTAATAATTCATACTTATTAACTTATTGTTTACAAACCAGGATTGTAAATTTTACGTACAAATAGTTGATTTCACATTCTATACTAAAACCTAATTCAATTAAATATATACTATTTCTCTTTTTAATAACATTTAATTTATTTCTTATTAACCTACAATTATTACCATAATTGGAATTACATTAAAACAGTTGTCAATTTCATTCAATCAACATTATTAAATTATATTATAATAAATTTTTTCTCATTAATAGATCATAAATTTTAATTTCTGACCATATTAAATTTCCAAAATCTCATTAAATCTAATATTTTAATTATTAAAAATATGGGTCGTTACAATCTCCTCCACTCAAAAAATTTCGTCTCCAAGATGGAACAAGAAAGATTCAAGAAATATGGTATATTTTATTCAAAATAATTAATTTATAAATAATTAATTTCCATATTTAAGTTTAACAAACTTTTGAAAATAACTCATTTTTCACAAAAATTTCTAAGTCCTAAATTTTCGAATTTTTTTTGTAGAGTCTCCTTTGCACGGATAGGTCCGAAAAATAATAATATCAATAATTACAATATATATATATATATATCATATTTCAATAATAAAACATCCCAAACGATGGGAAAAACAATAAAATATGGTTCCAAAACCCGTAATTCAAAAACGTACCTATTTATCGGGCAAACAAACTTTATTTATGAAACCAAAAGAACCTGATATTGCTTCCATAAACCTGTATTTCACTTACATAATCTAAAAGAGTTAAAATTATGTAAAAGATTAATATTTTAGTTGTTACCATCAATAAAAAAACAGTACAACACAAATAATAAACATATGCAAACAAAACAACATGACCATTATATGCAACAAAGGAATCAATCATACATCCATAGCAACCAAAAACTAATGGTTTGTTCTGGTTTAGAAACTTTTCATCGTACAAGGGTGATAACTAAACTATCAAGTGTACCATACACTCAATAGCCTTAGATAATTACTTAATAGATTATTCATACAACCTTACACAATTTGAAGCATCCTTTCCCAAACTTCGCATAAGCCAAACAATAAAGAATTTAAATATTATTTAAGGTTATTCTACTAGTTTCTTTTCACATTATTCACTTTCATTTATTTTATTCATTCATACAATGTCATTTTTTTCATTCATTTACTTACATAAATTTTTTTCCCATTCAATTTTTGAAATTGTCAATGAATCCATTATTAAAGTGTTATATACATTTCATTGCAGTTTAATTCACAATTATTTACTTATATAACTAGATTTCCATTTAATATTAATATCCACTAATGAATCGATTCATACTTAAGTTTCTCTACTTTTAATTCACATTTATTCATTCATGTATAGTATCATCAAATATTAAATCTATTTATTAATCATTTCAACATTTTCTTAAGTTTACAATAATTTACTTAATAGTATTCACTTTTTTCCCTTTTATTCAGTTTAATTATTAAGCATTTCAAAATATTAAGTTAAGTTTACAACATTCCTTGTACATCTTAATTCTTTGTTTGTAGACATATGTTCATTTTGAAACATTTTCAATATTAAGCTTTTACTTGTATAATATTCTATTACATATTCATATTTAACATTACAACTTTTTAAATATTTCTAGTAAGTTTTATACATGCTTTTAGAATGTAATTGAGTGTTATAAAAATTTATCTTATTCATTTTTGTTTGCAATCATGTTCAATAATTTACATCTTCTTAATTTACATCTTCTTAATTTTCATTATCTTTTAACTTATAAGTTATAAATCCCAACTTCTTTATATTTTCATTAAACAATTACCTTTTAATTCAAGTTTCAATATTGGAAGTTTCCAACTTATTAAAATAGTCAAGGTTCCATTCTATTACAATAACTGAAAATCATTTATTAACAGAAAACTTAAGAACTAAATACCAGATTTCATTGCAAATCATCTCAAAATAATATATACTTATATCTTTTATATAGCAAAACATACTTGGAAATTAAAATTAAAACTTGTTTATCAAAAGAAATGTGTAGCAAAGCTACTACAGTGGTCTTTCTACTTTGAAACTCGAAAATGAATGTCGATGATGCCGCGGTCATCGGCGAAATTATTTTCCAGCGACAGAAGAGGGAAGTACATAACACATTTTCTTTTTAAAATTCCTTTAAAACATTTCTTCCAGGTACCCTTTGAAAATATTTCAATTTAATACTTCCAATAATGCCAATATATTTTTCCAAAGTCTTTGAAAATAATTTCAAAACACCGAAACTTATGTTCTCAAATTTTCAATTTATATTCATTTTATTTGTAAATCATAATTCATAAACCTTAGTTACAAAATTACAATTTCTAGTAACATACAATAGTCAATAGTTTTAAGAACCATGACTAACAAATAATAAATGACAATAACTGAATATTGTAATTTCCTAACAAACAATCACAAAAATAAAAAAATCAGTATATCAAAAAATTATATATATATTTATATATATACAAAATATAATGCTAGGTAAAATTATTTCATCTACCTATTTTTAAAAATAATATTGTGTTGGTCTGCCCTATTAAGTGTTTAGAAATCCTTATCGATGCCATGTCGTCCCATGTTCCGACCAGAATTTATAAATACTAAACATAACAAATTGACACAATACAAAAACATTTTTATAGCACTAACAAATACGCTCTCTCATATATATACACTCGGACCCATTCTAGGGTATTACTAACTCTATCTCTAATGAGTTTAACCCCAACAGGCTAAGGTATCCTTAAACCAAAGCTCTGATACCAACTGTGGTGACCCAACTTTTTAGACAATTTAAATCGACAATAAACCACACATGTCAAACTCAAACCATTCAAAAGGGTAGATTATCAATGGGGTTTAATAAGAAAATAAAAGGAAAGAATGAAAACAAAACATAGAATCTCACAGCGGAATGACAAATTATAATAATCAAATAAACAGTTCATGAAGCTGTTTTACAAATAACATTTGATTACACTTTTACAATACAATAAGAGTTATACATACTGCAAGTATAATAGGATAATGCAGCGGAATAACATGATGCAGTGGAATAAATATAATCAATAGTATACCAATCTCCGTCTTCATCCTCCAAAAATAAAATGGCCTTCAATACGTTGAAAAGCTCAGACTTACCCGAGCATAATGAAAAGACAAAACACTCGAATCAGATCTAAAATATTCTCATGTATGTCAAATCAATATCATGTGGAAAATTCATGCAATTGGATCAGAAATGTTACGGGATTTTCATCTCCTATCCGGTGTATAACATGAGTACAATAACTTAAGAGATGTTACGAGATTTTTCCATCTCTTAAGGATTCGTCAAACTATCTATATGTAGTAGTATACGCTATATATGTAATGTTTATAAGTAAAGTATAATATTGAAAATAACGTTAAGACGTTACCTATATCCCCCTTAACGCATTTTATATAAGCATCGTAGTCTATACAGTACTATAAACTCTACCATAGACTGGTAGGCTATCAGGGAACACTACATAGGTACGACACAAACCAAAATCGTAGTGGGATCGATAAGGCATATGAAAAGGCACGCGACGCAATGCCCAAGGTAGGATTCTACCATTCTGCACTCCCGGACTGGTGGTAACACATAGCAGCTACTACCGCCCACCTCGAGACACACTCCCGTAATCAAGTCAAGGGTGGCCACCAATCAATCATAAAGTAACAGATATGGTATCGAAGAAGCATGTTCAATCGGGGGAGCGACCCCACTTAGCCTGGTATAGCTCATGTTTTAGTCATATCAAGCTCACCTGAAGGTCAGGGCTGCGTTCTTACCTCATACCAGTAGCATTCGCCAAACCATCTCACTTCATTCTGGATTCCCCACCACGTGCACAATTGTTAAAGTGGTTTCAGAATTGGCAAGGAGTATGACAATATCCGACCCCTGTCTCTTTAAAAACCAAACGCTTTACACCATGGTCATTTTATAAAACTTTTTTAATAATAAATCCAGAAAACAGTTTATACCATCATATCAAGATATCCATATACTTATTCCAAAAGTATAAATATATTAATAAATAACGAAGAAGATTTCTTTCAATCAATTTCGTAAATAATTTATATATCTCACTTAAACCATTTATAAACTATTTATGTGATTTAGAACCATTTATAAAGCTATTTATAAATTCCAAAATAGTTTACAACTCTTCCCCTTTTCATAAACCTCTACGCAAATTCCTTTAAAACGCTTAGAACTCCTTTATACATTTTCTTTTATAAAACCCTTTATAAAATCCTTTAAAACTCTTATAAACTCCTTTATAAAACCATTATTAAAATCCTTTATAGAAATCTTTTATAAAATCCCTTACAAAACTTTTATAAATTCCTTACAAAACCTTTATAACTCCATTATAAAACCATTATAAAATCCTTTATAAAAATATTTTATAAAAGTCCTTTTATAAAATCCATTATAAAATCTCTTACAAAACTTGTATATATTCCTTACAAAACCTTTTACAAAATTCTAAAATCTTTTACAAAATTCTTTTATCTATTAAAGTTATTATAAAAGTCTATATTTATTATCTTAAATTAAATTTTTAAATAAATCTTTTAAAACTATATTGAATATTTTATTAAATTAATTTTTTAAAGTGTTTTTTTGTTATATTACATTATTTAATTATATATTTTAAAAATAAATAAAATTATAAGTTAAAATCTTAAGATATAGATTTTTAAAACTTATATTAACTAGAATATAAATTTTAAATAAAATCTTTGAACTAAATTTTAAAATCAAATTTATTAAATCAAAACATACTTTACAATTTTAGAAAATAATTTAAAATCGACCAACGGTGTCCATATATAATTTTCTATCCTATGGCCAAGTGATTAGTTAATTTTAATTTTAATTTTAATTTCAGGGATGGATATATATCATTTCAATCCAAATCAGGTGTCATAGGTATATATCATTTCAACCTATTTCTTAATTTATTTAATTTCAGATTTATTTGATGCCCATAACATCCAGGATTAATAACAAGAATAAATCAGCATAAAACTTCTAAGGTGAATAACAGGAATAGATCAGCATAAAAAAACATCCAAACATCTAACATATCAATCATTAGGCATCCATCACAATCAACATCCAAAACAGTCACATATCATAACATATTACTAGTTACAAATTCTCGAGTGTTTGACTAGTAAATTAAATTCCAATTTCAATTTAAATGTCAATTTCAATTTCAGTTTCAATTTAAATGTCAAAATAATTTACACTATCGATGCAATTCAATATAAATGTCAATTTTAAACCATCAAACAACAATCAATAAATTTAAATCACTGCATGATTTCAATTTAATAAATATAAAAATATTTTTGTATTTCGTGAGTGGTTTGAACACTCACCTTTGATTTTTAGTCGAATTAAAATCCAAAAGAACACCCAAATTCCAATAGTCTCCAAATGTAGCCAAACTAGTTCCATATCGCCCGGAAATTCGATACGATCCCAACGGAAGAAACCGCACGTCAATCCGAGTTCATATTCAAAAATTATTGAAGTTAGAACATTTAAAATTTCAATTTCAATTTCAATTAAAATAAAATATAAGGGCAAATACGCAAAAGCTTTACCTTCACAAACCCTACATATGCTATCACGCACGCACAACCCACAAAGCTGCCACACTTCATCACCAAACGTCGTGCCCTACGTGCCTCGATCTTCAGATCCAACCTCGTCGCTCGTCTCCCTAACTCCGGCTGACCCCACGGCCAGAAAACGGCCGCCTCCGGTCATCCCGGTACACCACCGATGCCGCCCCCTTCTTCGAATTTTCTGACTAACTCGAGGCACTTCTGACATGAACGAACCCCATGGATTGAAAGCCCCTGATGCCCTCTACGATGCAGCACCTCCCGATCGACGAATGGGTGAAGATCCACCGTTAAAATCAAAAACCTAGAATGGATGGCCGAGAATACTTCACAAATTTCTGGCCGAACGAATCCTCCAATCGAAAAACGAATTGCATAAGTAGATTACGTTCCTCGATAGCTTTCCAATAATATACTATTTGATATGGTTTGAGGAGTTTGGATTTTCGATTTGATTTGGAATTGGGAATTAGGGTTTTTGAAATGTCTGCCATTGAGAAGGAAGAAGAGAACAGAAAATTATACGTACAGGAAAATGAAAATAAAAGATTGCTAGGGTTTATAACAGCCTATATATAGACAGAGATGAATAAGAATGGATGGAACATATCGAATTGGGTCGAAGCGATAATAAAGACCCGAAAAGCCCATTTCGTTCCCAAAACGAAAATAGGTCATCCGATATATCGAAATATATGTTTTCAATATTTTTAAATTCAATGGAACTAATTTTAAACCCTAATCTATTGTATATAGAAATTTTCTCTTAAATTTAAATTATATTCATTTAAATTCCATTAATTGATTTCTACGCGTTTCAAGCTCGCACGATTTAACGATAAGTCTGATCGCCATGAAACTTAAAATCCTAAAATAATTCATTATTACGGATCCGATGAAACTGGTTTTGTCGAAATCCAAGACAGTGCCCAAAAGAGTAATTTTACACGTTTATTAAATGAATTATTATTTTCAAATCAATTTAATCACTTTTAATTTCTAGATTAAAAGTTAACAATTTCCATTATTCTTGATTAAACAGGAATTTATAATCTTTTAAAATACAAATTTCCATATTAAATCCAAGATTTAAATATTACATTAATTTCAACGTCCAATTATAACTGTAATAAATCCATTCATTATAATTTAAATTCCAAAAAAATCTTTTATTTTGATTTAAATTCTTATATTAAATCACTATTACCTTATGAATATAATTAACATTAGTTTACATTTTATTTCACTTAAACTCCACAATTAACATTTGTTTGTACCAAAATTGGCCACAACACTCTTCGGAAGTATTTGAAGAGATAAAAATGAAGAATGGAAAGGGAAAAAGAGGGTTATCTAACAAATACTCCAAAAACAAAGAATAAAGTTACGCAGAAATACAGAAATTTAGAGTGGTTCGGCGTATTGCCTACATCCACTATGAAATTAATGATTTTATTGATATTTCTTTGAAGATTACAACTGATTACAGTGGCTAACAGCAGATTACAATGGATTACAATAGTGAAATTCGAGTATAGCAGTAGCCTTGAAGTGCAAAAGTGCTTTCCGGCAGGGTCTGGACGTCAAAGAGCCAAAAGATCCTTTTTCTGTAGGCCCTGGGGCCCTATTTATAGGCGTAGGATGCAAATATCTCGCTCAAATCTCGGGAGACTCCTTATGGCACGTGGGTGGGCCTACGCGATCGATCCTATGAAGTTTCGGCTCGATCCGTGATCGATACGAATGTATTTCGTATCGATCAGGATTTGACCCAATCGAGTCGAAACTTGGCATGAACATTTTTTTGCTCGTACGTAAGCTCCTGTGAAAATTTCATAGCATTTGGACTTGTGGATTGCAAGTTATGATCGATACGAATTGGAGTTCTTCGGTGGGCTGTTGCGTTCGAATCGAAGCCTTCATATCGGTTTATTCGAATCAATCCTGGCACGTGCTTGCAGGTTGACATGGCGTGCACACTCCGGATCGATCCACTTTTCGTGTCGATCGACCAAGTCTTCCCTATGCATGTGCCTTATTCGTATCGATCTTCCTTGCTTTTGTTCGTATCGATCGCATTACTTAATTCGTATCGATCGATTGCCCTGCCATATTCGTATCGATTGATCCTATGGCTTAGTTCGTATCGATCGTATTGCATTATTCGTATCGATCGATTGTTCGGTCATGTTCGTATCGATGGTAAGTGTCTATTTCGTATCGATCTGTGGTTGATTGATATGAAGCTTGCAAGGGGTTTGATCGATACGAACTAGACACTTGTACTACAGCCAATGGATACGAAAGGGGGCGATAGACGATCGATTCGAAGTGGGTCTGCCTTCTGATGGATATGAAGAAGGCCATTTCCGATGGATGCGAACAAGGCAGCTGCTGATCGATACGAAGCGCGGTCGTTTGCTGATGGAGTCGAATAGATCGATACGAATAGAGCCTCTTCCTTTGGTGGATACGAAGTAGTGTTCTTTGATGGATACGAACAGACACACGCCGATGGATTCGAACATGCCGAACCTTTGATGGATACGAACAGATGACTGCATGGTTGTATTGATTTCCCTAACTTGCATCGATCATATCTCGAGCATACGAACTCGGATTGACTTGAAATCTGTGACGTTGGCTTCCATAGCTTTGATTGTCATGTCTTGTCAATTATAGCTCGATCCGGACTCGGACAAAATTCATTGATATCCATAACAAACCTGCGTATAATCGGTCTTCGGAATGGACTGTTCTTGGTTTCCAGGCGAGTTCCTAGTATCACGGCCTTGCCAAAAAGGCAGGAGAAACAATTTCCCTCCAAAGTACGTCTTGTGAGAACACAACGTGCTTTGAAAAGCCGCAATCTTTGCTCTAAAGTGTTCCATCTAACTTATTAAACTGTTATCGTCTTCTTGTTGGAAGTCGTAATTTTTGAGTGATTCATAAAGGCATAAATTATGAACAGTAGGCTGTAAAGTGTTGTACTGCGTGCTGCTGTAACTGATTGTTGTATGATATTGATTAGCCGTTTGTAGTCGAGATTGTTTATCAGGTAGGCATACGACCTGTGTAATTTTAAAATTGAAAATTAGTCTGATATACATGCTTATATGTTAACCTAACTCTTGCTGACGTTTGCACGTTCACAAGTCGTTGTCATTTTCTCGTATCGAATTCCGTATCGATCCTCTCCTGAATCGATGTGAAATTCGAGTTGTAACAACACTTGATGGTTGTTTTGGAATATCCCTTCGCTTCGATCCTCTCCGAGACCGATGTAAAAGGTTGATAGATTGTTCTCGTATCGATGTAATTCGTATTGACGGATATGAAATAAACATTTGCATCAATAGATACGAGTTTCGGTGAACTTATGAGGGATACGAATAGTGCAGTTGGCTCTTCATGCATTATTCATATCGATGGCTGTGAATCCTTGTTGCTTTCGAGGTGATGAATACGAACAGTTCAGTTTGTATCGATGAGTCATCGGATGGAGTCGAAAATAGGGGATATGAACAAGTGCGTCGTATCGATGGATACGAGTCTCCATGGGCCGTGTGCTGACAGATACAAACAGAGCAGTTCGTATCGATGGACTTCAGGTGGACTCAAGTAGATGGTACGAATAGACATCCTCGCGTCGATAGAAGCAACCTGTTAACATCGGTCAAAATAACCAGGAGTCGAATCGTTTCTCAATGGTTACGCATCCATTTAAATACGTCTCGTACTTAGTATCTTTTCTCACTTGCTTATTTTATTTTTCTGGGCTTTCGTATCGCTCTTACCTTCGCATTGATAAAAAGATCGAGAAAAAGAACTGCTTCGTCTCCGAATCAATTGACTCGCTAATTCCTCCAACAAATCGCTTAGGCTAGGTAATTGAAACATGAATTAATATCAAAAATGACAAGACTTGAAATTCTTTGCCGTTTCCCTTGTTTTTGTGACTGATTTTGGTGATACGGTGGTCGTGGGTGGCCGGAGTGAGGTCAAAGAAAACTGCCATGGTGTTTGAGAAGTTTGGGGAAGAAGAAAGGCAGAGGGATACGAAGGATCTACATGGACATGGATGAGTTCTGCTTTCGTATCGACGATGGAGGGGTGATGGATCGATCGAATCGATCTAGATCATAGGACTTCGAGATGATGAAATGGAAGTCTTCGTATCGACTAATGATAAAGTTTCGCATCGAATCGAGGTGATCGATACGAATGCTTCGGACTTGATGATCGATACGAAGGGGTTGTATTTGATCGATACGAAATCCGACGTTCCCGATCGATACGAACTACGTGCCAGGAGATCGATACGAAAGCAACTCACTTGATCGATGCGAACTTGTATCCCGATGGGTATGAAACTGATCGTTACAAACTAGGTTTTTTCTATGACCGATACAAGTTGAACCTTAATTTACCTGAAACCTCTTGCACATTTGAAAACCTGACTCCGACGAGCTTCATCCTGGACTTGAACATTTCTCTACATACTTGATTGCCTTTCGAAGCTCATCGATGGGACTCTAACTTAACAAAACTTTAATCAACTTTAGCTCGGATCGCTCTCTAAAACCTGGATGACACGGTTGTGACGGTCAGCGATGACGGTCACTCCCGTGGAATTCCGAAGTCTCATCGTTTGAATATTTACTTAACCTCTGTAGGATTTCTCAAGTATTATGTAGCACTACACTGCACCACACGTTCACACACTTTACACTGGGGAATACACGGGCTTATTATCGTCTAATAGTGGGTTTTCATAAGTTGATTAGCTATGGAATCCACAAGTAGACAACAGGAAGAGCTTTAGGATTCATCTTCTTCCGTCCTAGAGATTCCGGCCATCGCAACCGAAGTTATAGACCCAACTCCGGATGAGCTGCCTGGGGCCAGGTTTATTATGAATCCTTAGGATTCTATGCCGTCTAACGTGTTCGAAGACATGTTGGGGGCTGTCTATGCCTAAGCCATGGTTTGTCATTGGACGATGTTCTATTACCGGGGCCAAATGATAGACCGCACGCTCCCCCTGAGGGGTTTATTGCCTTCAATCGCCATGCGTGTGCAGCAGGAACACTCCCTCCGTTCAACCAATATATTAGGGAAGTGTTGTCTTTCCTTTGAATTTCCCCATCTCAATTACACCCTAATGGATATGCTCTGCTGAATGGCTTATTTATTGTGTTCATGGATCATATTTTCCGGCCACCGGCTCCAACAGAAATCAGATATCTTTTTAACTTAAAGTGTAGGGGAGATAGTCCATCTTTTACATTCCTGGAGGCGGTCAGGAATTGTCAAGTAGTAACCGGATCCTGGACAAGGCTGAGTTACTTTAAACAGAATGGTTCTACATTCAGTGCCCCCCAGGATTTGCCAGCCGATGGCTAGTTAGACGTAAGTGTCACGGTCTTCTCCAGGAGTCATCAAGATAACTGTAGTTGACGTGAAACTAATATATCCTTTTCTTTACAGCTGTAATTTCACGTCCAGAAGGCGGGTATTTCAAAGAGATAGTAAGGGTCCTTCAAGAAGTTCCGAGCGAAATGAGGGACATTGATTCGGTTCTAACCGATAGAAATTTGAGAATCGTCGGGCTGATTGAGTGAAGTCAAAGTATAAGGCTTAAAGGGACACTAAGGGCAGTCTCGAAGAAGCGGGTGAAACGCAAAGCACCCGGTGTCGTAATAGCTGAAGGGATTGATTCAGAAAAAACACCTACTGATGATGAACTTATAGCCGGGCCTTCTGGCGGTTTTCAAGGCTCGGGAGGAAGGAGAAAAGGCAAGGCAGTTGCTCATAAGCATTCTAAATCCATGAGATTGAAATCTATGGTCGTGTCTTTGCCTGTTCCTGGAATTAGAATTTCGAAGGCTTCTCCCCCGCAAGTAGAGAATCCTTTCGAAGGGCTTGTTGATATTCCAATTTCGGATTATGTGTCGTTTCAACATGACACCGGGTTGGAGGAGCTTGACGGTGCTCTTGATCTGAGCGAGTCGCTTGCTATAAGTGCGGCCGACATTTCCGGTTGGTCGGGGGGTTGCACATACATACACTTCACCGCACTACATGATTTCCGATCGTAAATTGTTCAATTCAAGAGATCACTAACTCTTCTTTCGTTTCTCACTTACAGGTACGATGTCTGGGAGAGGATCGATGTTAGGGAGCCTTTGTTCGGCTCGTAATTCCTCAACTTACTACGAGTCCCGCAGGAGAGATTCAGATAGAGACTATAGATACCGATCTAGGTCCCGTTCTCCACCTCCTAGAATTCCCTCACCACCTCCTGTTCACGCTTCACATCCATTAGAGCCTCCGCGACACAGACCGTCTTCTCAAATTTCTATGCCCGAAACTCATCGCCAGAGAGCTGAAACTATGGCCCCCATAATTGCAGAGTAGGTCATAACCGAGCCCACAGGGGAAGGTGCAATAAAGATTACCCAACTTAAGAAAGATTTCCCAAACATTTGCTTTGACGGCTACATTTTCCCCCTTCACCTAAAGAGAATTCCTTCGGAGGCCGAAAATACTATGCATGATTACATTCATAACATATACACCCAATATAGAGAGTGGACGAAGGCCGCTGAAAAAGCTTTAAAGGTGGCCTTTAAGCGGACTAAAGAGATTGAAAAGATGGAGTCGGAACTTGCTTAAAGGGACCGAATCATCCAAGTGCTTAATACCGAGGCCGAGTCTTCTCGTAAATCTGAAATTGAGGCCACCAAAAAAGCTGATGAGGTGAATGTGGTAATGGAGAGATTGAGGCAAACACATGTTACCTTGGTGGAAGAGATGGGCCACCGAAATACTACAGTCACCGCCGAGCGAGACGCTGCCCTGAGAGAACTTGGCAAACTTAAAGCTAAATTTTCCAAAATCGCCAAGGAAAGGGATGACGTGAACAATGCAGCCCGGGAGGCATGCGAACAGGCTATTCTGCTTCAGGGTGAATGGGATGCGGCCATGGCTAAGGTCCGCGAGGCGGAGACTAAGGTTGAGGAGGAGGTGAAATTGGCTGAGTCTAGGCTAGAAGCCGATATTGAAGATCTCCTTTTTGCTTACAATGCTAACATGCTACGGCACAGAGGCCTAGCCTGGCTCGATGACTACCCGACACATTTACACAACGCCTAGGGCCAATTGGTTGAGGAGGAGAAGGCAGTGCATCTGGGTGAGTCAGTCGACGAGTTTGAGCTTGAGAATCGTTTGATGAGTGAAGACGAACGAAAGATTCTCCACGAGTCGATGATTCTTCACGAAAAGAAGAGGCTTGACACCCAGCACTTAGAAGTGGGAGAAGGCTCAGAGGTTGAACACCACGATGCAAGTCTTGAAATTCCTGTGTCAACCCAGCCTGAACCCTCACCTGCGGTTGATCCCCAAGCTATTCCTGCCTACAATCCGGATCAGCCGCAGATATCTCCGGCTATAGAGCAAGTTGCTGAAGCCGTTAAGCCATCTACAAGCCAAACTGAGGAAGGTACTCTGAACATTCTTCATACTTGTTCAAGATCGAGAGCTTTATTCAATTTGTTTACTAACAGTCTTCCTTTTCTTTTGTCCAGTAACTAAGGTCACACTGATCGCGCCTCCTGCAACTCAAGAATCACACCAAATGCAGGAGGCTATTGTCACCGAAGCGACCACCATAACTACAACCATGCCACTTGATGGAATGCAGGGAAGCATGCTTATTTTTGATGAGCAGATGATGAAGGAACTCCTTGGTCATCATAGCGATCCTTTTGCGGACCTACCATTCGTTATGGGTGGAAGCGTACATGCTGCCGGCTCTTCAATGCCTACCACTGATGCTCCCAACGAGGCTCAAGCAACCCGCGAAGAAGAAATATTGGCCGAAATTGACGCTGAAATAGAGGCAGCGGCTCATGATGGTAGTTTTGGAGGTGGGATGGCGGGACCTGGTCCGGCTCCATTAAGAATGATATCACCTGGTGGTATAGTTATTGACACCAGCGTGCCTATCCCGCCTCATATAGTCGATCCAATTCCTCCAACTCCGCCTTCAGGGAACATTCCCGTGCACTTGAGCTCGGACGAGGAAGTTGATATCATTCCCCCTCCTGGAGATCAACCGCCGAAAAGAAAAGGCTCAAAAAGAAAAACAAGTGGCAGCTCTAGTGGGTCAACACCGAAAAGGAAGCCGAAAAAGAAAAAAGAGTAGGCATGCTTCTTCGGTTGATTTTTAGTAGATAGATAGGAATCTACTTTTGTTTTCTTTTCGTAGGCCGTGTGTAGATGCGGGTTCGGCCCCTGCTAGTAGGAATTTTTTGGAATAAACTTGTACATGAATTTCTTTCACAGACAATAGAAATGAAACTCTCCTTTTTTGGCTTCTTCTCAGTTATTGTGCATTTACTTAAGTGTTTAAATATTTGAATTGCACTTTTGAAATTTCAGCTTCCGAGTCAAGTTTGTTTTTATTTGTCAGGTCCAGAAATTGCGGACACGATTCATGATTAGTAAGTGAGTTGAACTTTGATTTCGCACTACTTCAGTCAATGGTCGACACTTAAGTTCTGCCCCTCGGTCTTGAGGATGAGTTGTAGAACACCAGCCAGTGATTGCATCTCACTTATAACATGTTGAGTTTAGTGCCACTGAACGGATGTTTGAGACAAACGGAGATTGAGTGGTTCAACCGCACTCGTTTGACTATCGAAGATCACATCCGCACTCCGGTGATTTACATTTGTTTACTGGCGGATGGTTATGCCGGTTTAAGTTTTAATTATATGTCCACGCTCTAGGGACTTGGAGTCGACATTTATACTCCGACTCGCACTCTGGGAGTTCGGAGTTGGTGTTTATACTCCAATTCGCACTTTGGGAATTTGGAGTTGATATTTATTCTTCGTTTCGCACTTTGGGAATTCGGAGTCGATGTTTATACTCTGATTCACGCTTTGGGAATTCGGAGTTAGTAAATAGACGGTCAATCACATCTGTTGCATGTTTTTTGGATTTCGCTCGCACTCCGGGAGCGAAAGGTGTATCAGGATCGTGGATGGTCAGATCACATCCACCCTAAGTTAACAAGTGAGGTCGTTAGATGGACGGGTCCACCCTCCTCAAACTTGGTTCAGATACAAGCGAAGTCGTTAGGTGGACGGATCCACCCTCTTCGAAAACGTATTTGTAAGTTTATGCTCCAGTTCGCACTTTGGGAATCTAGAGTTAGGTGAAGGATTGTCGTGTATCAATCCTTTTTTGACTTTGGTGTGATGGCTTGTCCCCAAGCTTGGGTTTCACTTAGCGAGTGACCAGTTGCATCACAGTCACTCCCTATTTGAATAAATCCCACTGTATGATGGAACTTAGCTCTTCGTGCATGGTGATGATCATATGAAGTATTTCAAGTAAATCACAGCTCTGGCTCGAAGAGATTGCATTTTATTGCTGAAATAAGAAAATATGGCAAAGTCAGTTGCCTTATTAAAAATTCTAATCTCGAAATGCAGAAATAAATTGCAAATGAAAAATAAACCGAGTGAATAAACAGAGCTTGTTATGTGCAGTAGCGACGAAGACTCTCGCTATTCCACGCTCTCGGAAGAGTGAGACCGTCAACGGTCGATAATTTCTTTCATTCATTAACATATGGTCCTTCCTAAGTTGGCTTCATATGCGAAGGGACCGGATAAATTCTTTTGAGTATGAGATCACCAATTTCAAAGGTTCGGGGTCGGACCTTGGCATTGTACAATCGGACGACTCGACTCCGATATGCGGTTGCCCTCAAATCAGCCTCTTCACGCTTCTCATCTAATAAATCAAGAGATTCAGCAAGTAATATAGCATTTGTCTTCAGATCATAGTATGTAACACGATGAGAAGGTACTTTTAATTCGACTGGAATAACAGCTTCTGAACCATAAGAAAGAGAGAATGGAGTATGACCGGTTGCAGACTTGTGGGTTGTACGGTAGGCCCATAAGGCCAAAGGAAGTTCATCGACCCATTTGCCCATGGCCTTTTCCAGTCGTTTCTTCATAATGGACTTTATAACTTTATTGACTGCTTCGACCTGTCCATTCTCTTGTGGGTGCGCAACTGTAGAGAATTTCTTTCGAATGCGAAACCGTTGGCAGAAATCTTTAAATTCAACACTGTCAAACTGGGTTTCGTTATCAGTGATAATGGTGTGTGGGAGACCGAATCGACAGATAATGTTGCGGACTACAAAGTTGATCATTTTTTTCGTCGTTATGGTAGCAAGAGGTTCAGCTTCAGCCCACTTTGTAAAGTAATCAACTGCGACGATGGCGTACTTCGCACCACCTTTTGCCAGAGGTAGAGAACCAATGATGTCGATGCCCCATACTGCAAACGGCCATGGGCTGACCATTTGAGCTATCTCGGTAGGTGGGGCTCTAGGAATTCGAGCATGCTTTTGACATTTATCACATTTCTTTGCATAATCTGACGCATCGCGATTCACGGTCGACCAATAATATCCGTATCGAAGTACTGTCTTGGCAAGTGCTTGCCCCCCGATGTGATCGCCACATCCTCCCTCGTGTACATCGTGTAATACTCGTTTAATTTCATCGTGAGCGATACACCGGAGTAAAGGAACAGAGTACCCTCTTCTGTACATGACTCCATTCTGGATGGTGAATCGTGAAGCCTTCCGGAGGACTTGTCTTCTTTCACTCATGCGCTCCGGCAAGATTCCATGCTCAAGGTAATTTCTGAACGGAGTCATCCATGACTCCTTATCGGGGGCGACTTCACATATCTAATCTGGTTCTGCCCGGTCAATACTTGGGGAAGATAACATCTCTACAAGAATGAGTCCCATTTGCTGCGCTTCACCCGTGCTGGCTAACTTTGCCAATGAATCAGCTTTCTGATTGCGTTCTCGAGGTATACAATAAATGGCACAATAATCAAACTGATTCAGTATTTCTTGAACCCGAGTTAAGTAAGCAGCCAGTCTTCGATCTCTCGCTTGATATTCTCCCCGAACTTGACACAAAACTAATTGTGAATCAAAATAAATTTCCACAGCGATAATTCTCAAATCTCTAGCAAGTTTCAATCCAGCTAAGAGGGCTTCATATTCAGCTTCATTATTGGTTGCATGAAAATCAAACTTTAAAGCATAACATATAGATCGGCCTTCGGGGGTTTCAAGTACAACCCCAGCGCCCGAGCACCGGTCGTTTGATGCACCATCAGTGTACAGCTTCCAGACGTATTCGGGAGATTCACTGGTTTCGGGCAAGTCCTCTGGGATGGTAAATTCAGCTATGAAATCGGCTAGGACTTGTCCTTGAATGGCTCGCCTTGCAGTATAAGTAATACCAAACTGGCTCAGTTCGATATTCCACTTGAGTAACCTACCAGACGTCTCAGGCCGCGTAAGGACCTGTCGTAACGGCTAGTCGGTGTAAACAATAATAGGATGGGCTTGGAAATATGGGCGGAGCTTCCTTGATGCAATAATAAGACAATAAGCTAGCTACTCTAGTTTCGGATAATTCCTTTCAGCTCCGGTCAATCGTTTGCTGATGTAATATACTGGCTTCTATATCCTGTCTTCTTCCCGAATTAAGGCAGCGCTGATTGCGTTTTCTGATATCGCCAAGTAAACATACAACTTCTCATGATCAATAGGTTTTGATAGAATAGGTGGTGTGGATAGATGCTGAATTAGTGCTCGGAATGCTCCCTCACACTCCGTGGTCCATTCAAAGTTTCGTTTTCCTTTTCGGATCAGATCGAAGAAGGGAATGCATTTGTCGGTGGACTTTGAAATAAACCTGCTCAGTGCTGCTACTTTCCCATTGAGACTCTAGACTTGCTTTATAGTTTTCGGGGTTTCAAGATTTCTGATCGCCCAGATCTTTTCAGGATTAGCTTCGATTCCTCGAGCATTGACGATAAACCCAAGGAATTTTCCAAATGCAACTCCAAAGTGACATTTCAGTGGGTTGAGCTTCATTCTGTATTCTCGAAGTATGTTGAACATTGATTCCAGGTCTTTGATATGGTTAGTGGAAAATCATGACTTCACAAGCATGTCGTCTAGATATACTTCCATGGTTTTCTCGATTTGATTGGCGAACATCAGATTGACCAATCGTTGATAAGTAGCCCCAGCATTCTTGAGTCAGAATGGCATAACTTTGTAACAGTAAAGTCCCAGATTGGTTACGAAGCTTGTATGTTCCTAATCAGGTAAATGCATTGGAATCTAATTGTAAACAGAATACGCATCCATGAAGGATAAGAGTTCATGTCCAGTTGTTGAGTCTACGAGCTGATCAATTCTGGGAAGCGGGAAACTGTCTTTAGGATAGGCTTTATTCAGATCGGAGTAATCGACACATGTTCTCCATTTTCCGTTTGATTTTCGGACAAGCGCGGGATTTGACACCCATTCGGGATATAACGCATCTCGAATGAACCCATTCGTTTTAAGGTTTTCTACCTCTTCTTTAAGGGCGGCAGATCTCTCTAGATCCATACCACGCCTTTTCTGTTTGACCGGGACATGCCGCAGGTCAATATTCAAAGTGTGGCTCGCAATGTACAGTGAGATCCCACATATATCAGAATGCGTCCAGGCGAATACTTCAAGATTCGCCCGTAGAAACTCAACCAATTCCTCTTGAGTCTGCTGGCTTAGCTGAAATCCAATCTTTATCATCTTTGAATCATCATCATCGTCAATTAGGACATCGATCGTCAGTTCGGCCGAGGAATATTGACCTTCTTTAGATTCTCCTTCATCTTCAGTTTCTCTTGGGTCAAGATCCCTTTGGAATTGGTTGGGGTGCCCGGGCCTAGGACCAGGCATTAATTGTCAATTATCAGCAAAATGGACGTAGAGAGATTCCTCTACGCCCTTTCCTTTCTCCTTTCGCTGCGCCTTCTGCAGCTCAGCAACGTAGCAGACTCGTCCAGCAGCCTGATCCCCCTAAACAACTCCAATGCCGTTGTCAGTGGGGCATTTCAATGTCAAACACCAAGGGGCAATAGCTGCCATAAATTCAGCGAGGGTCGGTCCGCCCAAAAAAGCATTATACGGGAAGTCTATATCCAACACAACAAATTGCAATATCCGGACTCTCCGGCGTTCTCCAACCCCTAAGTCTACTGGTAGTTCCACTAATCTGGTGGGTATAGGAGCGCTTCCATTGAAGCCATGGATTCGAGACTGGCAAGGTTTCAAATCTTTGGTTTTCATCTTCATCTGATCATAAGCTCGTTTAAACAGAATATTCACAGAGCTACCACTGTCAACCAAAATACTATTCATCCATGCATGACCTACTTGAGCCGAGATGACCAGTGAATCGATAGTGGGGGCTTCGACCTTATCAGCATCTCTATTTCGGAACACGATGTCATCAGTCATCGTCTTCTGTTGTTTGGCCGGAGCCCCTTCATCAAAATTACTACAACACTCGAAGTCCATATGCCTAATTGAGCTGGCATATGACTCCCTTTCCCTCCAGCTTCGGTCTACTGGATGGGGACCACCACTAACAGTGTTTATCACCAGCCTCCCGTCGGTACGAGCAGGTTCTTCCTGCCTTTCCTGGTTTGGTGCACGATTCTGATTCGATGGGCCCGCACCTCCTGGTTGCGGCGCCCGCACAAACTGATCCAACTTTCGTTCACGTATCAGCTTTTCAATGAGATCTTGCAAATGACGACACTCATTTGTATTATAGCCATAACTTTCATGAAATCTGCAAAACTTCCCTGTTTGGATTTGTCTTTGCGATGACGATTTCGGAGCAGGTTTCTTGTACTGCATGGTATTGCAGGTCTGTAAATACACATTCTCCAGTGACGTATTCAATGGAGTATAACTGTCGAACATGGGAGCTCTACGTCGTGGACCATGATTTTGATCTCGTTTTTTGCCTTGATTTCCACTGTCCCTCTGTTTGTTCTGTTTGTTTTTTATATTCAACTGAACTTTTGCGGAAATCTCCCTGGATTGTTTAACTGCAATGTTACTTTGAATTCCTTCCATGCTGGGCCCTGCGTCATCCAGCTTCCTAGACTTTCTCGTATCCTCCCTTCTCAAGAATTGGGCTGCCTTGGAATAGAAACGGTCTAATAACTCAGGTGGCTTCCCAGCTAACCAATTTCCGAACTCAGAATCAGGATCAATCCCCTTAGTTAATGCCATCGGGATAGAGTTGTCATTGGGATTGCTTATTTCTGCACACGCAGCATGAAATTGCTCTAAGTAACGTCTGAGTGTCTCTCCAGGAGCTTGAGTGACACTAGACAGAGTATTAACATCTTTAGGTCTCGCTACGTGCATACGGAATTGTTCAACAAATTTGGTGGCCATCTGATCAAAATTAGAAATGGATCATGGTAGCAAACGAGTAAACCACATAGTAGCAATGCCCCCTAAGGAAATAGGGAAACTACAACATTTAACTGCATCATCAGCTCTCGTAGCATTCATTAGCCATTCATACTTCAGGATGTGTTGATTGGGATCGGAATTTCCTTCATAGATTGGCAAAGTTGGCATCCTGAAGCGCCGAGGTGGTTTAGCATATAATATGTCGTCAGTAAAAGGGGTATGACTCCGGGAAATCCCCCAGTCGTCATTAGTGAGACCCTGACTTTCACGGATCATCTGACGAATCATCATTGGTATATCTGGCATCTGGATATTTGGAGCATGCTGTGCCAAGGTGTGGTCGGGTTCCACAATGCGAGGCTGGATCGGACGCGGTCGACGGTCTGTGTGTCGCCTCCTTGGTTTAAGATTTTCAGGGACATAAGGTTCTGGTCGGCGATGATGCGGATCAGCTTGGTTTCTAGCATCAACTCCTTGTTCGGTAGTGGTGGTGGTGGTAGCGAGGTTGCTTGTGACATGGTAAGGAACAGCACCCTCTCGGGAGGAGGGTCCGGTCTAATGACTGGTAGATGGTCCAGCCCTGGGTTGTCCAAGATTTAGGGCAGGTTAGTGTCCTGTGGCCTGGGTGTAGCTTACGTCCAGCCGTGGGCGTGTAGATCGGTGATGATCATCAGAAGAGGCTGAACTCTCGGTGGAAGAATAAGAAGCTTGATCTCTCCTGGATCTCCTTCGCTGCTGACTCTACAGCTGGTTGGTCAATTCCGCGTTAGCAAGGAGTTGCTGACGACTCTGAGTTAGCTCTTGCATAAGCATTTGGAATTCTTCCCTGGTAACAGGCCCGGTCGGATCTGATGGTCCGACAGCATTATTGTTGGATGGAGGCAGTTGTACGGGATTCTGTCTATCCCGTCCTTCCTAATCGGCAGCTGTAGAAGCGGTTCGTGTGCTCACCATGATGAGTTGACGAAGTCCTTTCCTAGATCTGATGCAAATCTGAATAGGATTGAAGGGCTTTAAGGCTTGAGATCTGGATCTTCTTCTTGGATTTATGCAATCCGGTATCGATAGCAGATCCAAAGAGCAGGAGAAAAACTAGGTTTTTCTCAGTGAAAGCACCAAAGTGTTTGTATCAAAATTGGGCACATCACTCTCCGGAAGTATTTGAAGAGATAAAAATGAAGAATGGAAATGGAAAAAGAGGGCTATCTAACAAATACTCCAAAAAGAAATAATAAAGTTACGCAGAAACACAGAAATTTAAAGTGGTTCGGCATATTGCCTAGGTCCACTATGAAATTGATGATTTTATTGATATTTCTTTGAAGATTACAACTGATTACAGCGGCTAACAGCAGATTACAATGGATTACAGTAGTGAAATTCGAGTATAGGAGCAGCCTTGAAGTGCAAAAGTGCTTCTGGCAGAATCTAGACGTCAAAGAGCGAAAAGATCCTTTTTCTGTAGGCCCTGGGGCTCTATTTATAGGCATAGGATGCAAATATCTCGCTCAAATTTCGGGAGACTCCTTCTGGCATGTGGGTGGGCCCACGTGATCGATCCCATGAAGTTTCGCTCGATCCATGATCGATACGAATGGATTTCGTATCGAGCAGGATTTGACCCAATCGAGTCGAAACTTGGCATGAACATTCCTTTGCTCGTACGTAAGATCCTGTGAAAATTTCATAGCATTTGGATTTGTGGATTGCAAGTTATGATCGATACGAATTGGAGTTCTTCGGTGGGCTGTTGCGTTCGAATCGATGCCTTCGTATCGATCTATTCGAATCGATCCTGGCACGTGCTTGCCGGTTGACGTGGCGCGCACACTCCGGATCGATCCACTTTTCATGCCGATCGACCAAGTCTTCCCTACGCATGTGCCTTATTCGTATCGATCGTCCTTTCTTTTGGTCGTATCGATCGCATTGCTTAATTCGTATCGATCGATTGCCCTACCATATTCGTATCGATTGATCCTTCGGCTCTGTTCGTATCAATCGTATTGCATTATTCGTATCGATCGATTGTTCGGTCATGTTCATATCGATGGTAAGTTTCTATTTCGTATCGATCTATGGTTGATTGATATGAAGCTTGCAAGGTGTTTGATCGATACGAACTAGACACTTGTACTACAGCCGATGGATATGGAAGGAGGTGATAGACGATCGATTCGAAGTGGGTCTGCCATCTGATGGATATGAAGAAGGCCATTTCCGATGGATGCGAATAAGGCAGCTGCTGATCGATACGAAGCGTGGTCGTTTGCTGATGGAGTCGAATAGATCGATAAGAATAGAGCCTCTTCCTTTGGTGGATATGAAGTAGTGTTCTTTGATGGATACAAACAGACACACGCTGATGTATTCGAACATGCCGAACCTTTGATGGATACGAACAGATGACCGCATGGTCGTATTGATTTCCCTGACTTGCATCGATCATATCTCGAGCATACGAACTTGGATTGACTTGAAATCTGAGACGTTGGTATCCATAGCTTTGATTGTCATGTCTTATCAATTATAGCTTGATTTGAACTCGGACAAAATTCATTGATATCCATAACAAACCTGCATATAATCGGTCTTCGGAACGGACTGTTCTTGGTTTCCAGGCAAGTTCCTGGTATCACGGCCTTGCCAAAAAGGCGGGATAACAACATCTTTTCTTATATTAACTGCAATATTTCAATTACATTAATTTCTATTGATTTCAAAAATAATTTCAACTGATTTAATTAATGAGATGATAATAAATCAATTGTTATACATTAATAATTCATATTTATTAACTTATTGTTTACAAACCAGGATTATAAATTTTACGTACAAATAATTGATTTCACATTCTATACTAAAACTTAATTTAATCAAATACATATTATTTCTCTTTTTAATAACATTTAATTTATTTCTTATTAACCTACAATTATTACTATAATTGGAATCACATTAAAACAGTTGTCAATTTCATTCAGTCAACATTATTAAATTATATTCTAATAATTTTTTTTCCCATTAATAAATCATAAATTTTAATTTTTGACAATATTAAATTTCCAAAATCTCATTAAATCTAATATTGTAATTATCAAAATATGGGTCATTGCATATATATAAGTGTAGGAGGTAAAAGGACATGGAATACAAAAGGCAATGAATCACATAACATTGAATGGTTACGGTTTGCTCTACGTCGGTAGTACTTGATAAAGCTGTAGTGTACGTTTGCAGATGCTATAATAGCTATATTGTTGGTATAGTGTTGGAAAGGACAAGGCAATAATAGCAATTGTGTACGTTTGTAGAGGTCATTGATTGAGTTAAGGATGCATAGTGTAGCTACAGTGTTGGAAAGGACAAGGTAATAATGGTTGTAGTGTACGTTTACAAAGGTCATTGATTGAGTTACGGATGCATAATGTAGCTATAGTGTTGGAAAGGACATGACAATAATGGCTATAGTGTATGTTTGCAAAGGTCATTGATTGAGTTACGGAAGCACAGTGTAGCTACAGTGTTGGAAAGGACAAGGAAATAATGGCTATAGTGTACGTTTGCATAGGCCATTGATTGGTTTCGGTTAACTCCACGTCGATACAATTGCAATCCCCATGATTACTATTTATACACTAAGTATTGGCATGAGAGGTTCATAGGATTCCAAATAGCAAATCAGACATGGACTCCCCATGATTATTTGGTGTTGATTAAAGCCTATATATAGGCTGATACAAGACACATGGAAGCGGAGGTCGGTGAAGATTTTTGTGTTACCGTCAACGAAGCTTACAACAACCATCCATAATGTAGGCTGAGAAGACGAAATTTGGATACTAGAAGTACATTTGTTACAATTACTAGAACTTGCAGGAGGTACTGGAGAATTATAACCGAGGTAGAACGAGATAATGTTTTTCAAATGACCCGATCAACTTTTGACTCCTTGTATTTTATGGATCATCAAACACACTTTATTGGCCATGCTGCGTATGATTTGTGGTTGAATTATCTTAAACAGTTTGAGTGAGTACTATGTCAACGTACGATGTATATCAATGTGTTTGTCCAAGTGTCATAGGTCGATTTATGTCCATGAGCATTAGTTTGGGTAACTTGTATTCTATGAGTTGTATTAGTTTAATGCACACCTGTAGTAATATGAGTTCTGAATGTTCGATGTAATTTGGAGACTAAACTATGTACTTAAACGTATCACAACATACGACTACTTCAACATACTACAACATACCAAAACATACTTAAACATACAACAAAAGACATACTTAAACATATGATAGATTCCAACATACCACAACATACGACATACTTCAACATACTACAACACACCACAACATACTTAAACATACAACAAAAAACATACTTAAACATACGACAGACTCGAACATACCACAACATACGACATACTTCAACGTACTACATATTTCAACATGTTAGTTATGTCCACCACCACATTGAAATTCCAGTGCACTCAGCCTGTTACAAAGCATGGCTAGTTCTTATTCTAATTCGTTTGCATATTCCACTACTCGATGAGGGAATGGATCATCAACCATTCCTATAAACCACAACCAATTGGAAAGGCATCTATAATGGCACCGTAGTCATTTCTGCTTCGCATGATGGAATACGTAACTAACACTCCACAAACACAATATAGTAATGGAGGAGACATAACTTCCTACTTCATCTGAATCCGTTCATTACGGACTTCCCGACATTCCTTTATGTTTGTAGGAAGTCTTATCTCTTGTTCATATGGATGTTGTACAACCTGTTGTTCATATGGAGATTGAACGTCCTCCTGGAGTCTTAGTTGGCTAAGATCTAGGAACTCATGGAGGATGTCCTCGTAGTGCTGCTCTTGATACTTCATATGCCAATCCTTATCGGTGTGTGGACTTTCCGAAGGCACGTAGCCTCCTATATCATAGTCAATAGAAGAAGGCCAGAATGGCATCGATGTGAGGTGTAAATGAATGTAAGGAAGATGTAGATAGAATTGAAGAAGGAGTAAATGATTGTGAAGAAGTAGATATAAACTAGTAAATGTATATATAGAATTGAAGTGGAAAATGCCAAACTAGTAATTATAAGAAGAAGAGAGTAAGGGAAATATCCAAACCTTATTCTCATTCATCCTGCCTATACTTCTTGTTTTGAATCTTTAATTCTATAGTAAATTATGTAGGTTATTTTGTAACTATGGGAGATTTTAATCTGCATTTTCATAGTAAATGGTGTACCACTATTTAGTTAGAATTTATGTTACCTCAATCTTCAAGTTAGCTGTGGGTAAGGAAGTGGTATGTTTGTTGCCAATGAATATAATTGTCTATACTATTAGGTTATGGTAATCTATGCTTTTGGGAAAATATATATACAGTTGCCAACAACGCAGAAACATGAAAAATAATGACATCGATGCATAAACTGAAAACAACAGATATATCATACATCATAGCACATGAATAATAACACCAATGACACAGAAACATAAATGATAATGACATCGATACATAAACCAAATATAATAGATATATCATACATCAGAACAAAAGAATAAGTACACAAACAACATAGAAACACAAATGAAATACAATAAATAAGATCACACATCTGTACGTGGACATGTATGATGACGACGTGTCTCATCATCATCATCTCCACCACCGCTCGAGCCAGCTAAATGCTCATAGTACATCTACATGTCAGCAAATCTCTTACGCTCTTCCTCCAGCTGTGCCTGCAGTCGTGTTGCTGTCTCTGCCTGTCGATGTAGTTCACTATCATAGTAGTCTAGGCTACGCCTATGCTCTACATATCTTGTATGTCTGATCTCCATTTGCATATCGTATAGGTTAGCGTAAGATATTTGGGTCTGATCCGGGTACTGATCGTGCGCTTGAGGATGAAACACGTTAACATAACAGTCTGGTCCAATAGTAGGAACTGCCATGGTCCATCCAAAGTGAGAAGCAGCGGACACGTGATCGGGTGCACGATACCCCTGACTGGCTGGGTAAGATCCTCGACAATCGGGGGATGTATGTCATGGCATATAGCAGATGGACCGACTAAATCTATCGCCATTCCATGGGTAATGGTATCACCAGACCCACTGTAAAATTGTAACAGCCCTAGATTTTTGTATATATTTTAAATTTGACTTTCTTTTATTTAAATTATTTTTAAAATGGTTTATTTCAAATATTTCATTTTTAAATATAAATGTTGATTATTAAGTGATTTATAGTTCAAACTAGTATAATTTGAATATTTTACTGTAAAATGAATTTCTGGTCAAACTGTTCAAACTTTGACTTTTAAACTTCAAATTTAAATTATTTAAATTCTTAAATTTTATCTTTTATTATGAAAATAGATGTAATAACTTGAATACTACTTTTCTTTTCATTGAAAACGGAGTTAAATTGTAAAAGTTACGTACATTTCAATTTTGAGTATAATTTGTTTTATTTTGCCTATTTTAAATTATATAAATCATATTTTCTTTGTTATATTTTATTTTAATATGTGTTAATATTTTATTTTATGTATATTTTTATCTTTTAATATTTTTAAAGTGATAATAAAATTTTCCAAAATATATTGCATTTATTTTCTATTTTTAAAGGCTAGTTTCCATTTTTCTGCTATTTTCTTCATTTAAATTATATTTAATTAAAATTTATTTATTTATTTTTGTGAATGCATTTTATTTTTTGTGTTATTATATTTATTTATAAATATTTTCTAAGTCCATATAAATCTTCCAAAGTTTATTCTATTTATTTTCAAATTTTCTAGACTAGTTTTCATTTTATACTATTTTCTTATTTTAATCATATATAATTAATATTTATTTATTTATATTTTGTATATTTGTTATATATTCGAATTTTAACTGAAATTATATGTATTTTTAGATAATTAAACTTATGAAAAGAAAATATAGAAATTTGAAAGGTTTTAAACTTTTTAAATTCCAAGTCCTTTTACCTTCCACCTTTTCATTTTCTCAACCTCCACTTGTAATCAATTTTGGCCGATTCTTTTCTCATTCTTTCAGCCACTTCCTCACTTCATTTTCACGAAAATTAAACTTCTCAATCACCAAAAAATTCGGCCATTAACCTGAAGTAAAGCTTGGTAAAAAATTTCTTCTTTTCTATGCAATTTCTACTTGTTTTCTTATGATTTTGCACTTGTTTTCTCACCTTCTATGCTCAGCTCCTCCTTCCTCCTCCACCTTGGCCTCCTCCACCACCACCACATCTGGTCAACACCTCCTCCAGCCCAGCCCCAAGCCATGGCCATGACCCTTGATGAAGAAGATCCACCTAAAAATAAACAAAACTCCACCTTAATGTTCATAGCCTAGCCTAACTTGTTCCACCACCTCTCTCCTCCACTTTGGCCGGCCAAACACCACCACCACCAGCCATAACCTGAGCCTTGGACCTTTGTAGCACCTGTAGTTTATCCTTCCAGATCAGGCCATGCCCAATAGTCCCTTGGTCGAACCCATTTAGGCCTTGAAATCTTGTTGTTGCTTGTAGTTGTGTTGCCTTGTTTTGAAATTCAAGCACATATCCTTCATCTCCTCTTTATATTGCTATAGCGACCCCTATATGACCTGAACTTGATCCAAACCTGATCCAAAACAATCCCATTACAGTGTCTTTCCAGGCCATAGCTGAAGTATAAGTGGTTGAATGCAAGTGCAAAAGCTCTAGCTTTGAATTGTATAGTTATTCCTAGCATTGTTTGTAATATTTTGGTTTGTAATTCATGTTTGTTTTTGTTTTGTTTGATATTTAACAAGGCAATTAGCCTTGGATCTCCCACTCTCAAATCATTGTTGTGTTATCGTGCTTTTGAAGTTCCTTATTTGTGCATTTGGTTGTCATCTCCAGCTTATACAGGTGAGTTATTCTCACCAGACAATATGTACATATATAACTAGTGAATTGACCCCTTTTGAATCTGTAAAATGCATTATCATGTTACACCTGCTATGTTATGATTTTATGATGTTCACTCATGATTAAACACCTATTATATTATATGTTACTGTTATATTATGCTGTTATATTATTTTTATCAGTTTATCACTGCAAGTTCCTTTTAGATTAGAATCACTATGGGTTGAAATGATACATACCCGAACGGACTTTAGAATAGGAGAAAATTGTTATGGGCTGAAATGATAGGCCTAAATGATTTTCAATTATATTTCATTTACTTGGGATTGCGGGTTTGAAATGATCAAACCCGGGTTTTCTTTGTAAATTACGGGTTGAAATGATATATTACCCGTATCACTTTACCTAGGCTAAAAATGAAATACAGACATGTAGTTAAAATATGTTTTTCTAAAAATTTTAAAATATTTTAGAAATGTAAATGTTATAATATTTTGATTTAAATTTTATTTAAATGATTTTTGTAAAGCATTATTGATTTTTTTGAAAATTTATAAGTGAAATAAATTAATGGTAAAGTTAGAAAATCTGAAATGTAAGTTATTTTGGGAAATTTTAATTTGGTGATAATTGGAATTTAAATTAAATATGAAATATGATAAATTCATGATAATTTGGATTAAAGTTAATTTAAATGATTTTATAATATATTAATGATTTTTGAATAAAGTAAAAATGTGAAATGAATGAATATTTAAGTTGAAATTTTGAAATATAACTAAAATTGGAAATTTGTGAATTTGGCTTAAAAGTGAAATTTAAGTTAAGTAAATAAAAATGGAATTAAGTTATATTTGAAAATTTAAACTTAAGTGTTAAGTTAATTTAATTTAATGAATTTATAATTTAATATTGGAATTTAATAAGTGAATTATTATTAAATTTGGATTTTTGAATGGAGGTTTAACTTTATAAAATCATGAATATAAGGGTATTTGAATGATTGTTTTAAAAGTGAAATTATATGATTTTATAAGTTAAAAATGATTTATATAAAAATATAATTGTTTGTGAAATTATACTGAATATTTGAAGCTAATTAACTGCATTTCTGAAATGTTATTAATTCTAATGTAAATGATAATACAACATTTGTAAATGCTGTAGTTGATAATAATGAACCAAATGGCTAAATTTAATTAAAGGCTATTATAGCATTTTTGTAAATGTTATAATGGTTGAATTTAACTAAGTTTATTTGAAACTAATGTAACCCTATTACAACATTTTAAATGCTGTCTTTTGTTAAATTGAACTGTTTTAAATGTGACTTTTCGTAGCATTTTCTAAATGCTGCGAAAGTTGAATTTTCATTGTTTAATTAATTTAAGTGAACGAATGAACTTTGAAAAGTTAAATTTTTGGAAATTTAATAATTTAATTATTAAATATAATAACTTCATTTTATGATTTAAAATGAAGTAATTTGTTTTGAAATATAAACTATTTTGAAATATGATATTTTGATATTTTGAAATGGATTTTTGAATGATATTGAATTTTGAAATGATATTTTATTTCGAAGTATAAAATACCATTTTGAAATTTTAACCACGGGATGTATTTAATTTATAGTTTAACTGATCCTTAAAGGATGGGCGGTCCCAAGCATCCTTTGAGTTATTGTGCATTTCTACTACAGTTCACTTGAGTTGGTTTACATTATATAAGTATATATTGTCCTGACTCGAGTGTTTTGTGTTTTACTTTACGCTCGGGTCAGCCTGAGTATTTACAGCTTAGCTTTGGATTTTGTTCTGGAGCTAGGAATCGCTGGAGATTCTGCTTGTCTAGTTATCTATTTCCTTCCAGTTCAGTTGTTCTATTTCAGATCTGGTATTTATAAACTTCTATGTATTTGGGATTTCTATTGTATATGTTTTTAGAATGATATTATGTAATATGTTTTTGAGAGTTTGTATATAGTAGCTTCATGAACTACTATGGTATTTTATTTCCGCTGCGAGTTATTCTGATATGTTCTGTGTTTGTGATTCTGTGTATTTGATTTCATTTGCTCCAAATTTATTTACAATCTGTTATTTTGAATTATTCAAGTTAGACATGTGTGGATTATTGTCGATTTGAATGGTCCAAAATAGTGGGTCGTTACAGTTGGTATCAGAGCTTTGGTTTTAGGCAAACCTTAGCCTACGGAGCAAAAACTCATTAGAGATAGGGTAGAAATACCCTAGAATGAGTGAAATCAATCTCAGAATCATTTCTTTGTGAGAGGACGTATTTTTGAAGTATAAAATGATTTTCAAATGATTTTAAAGAATTTTCAAAGATTATTTTGATATAAAATTTTCTTGCTTTGAAAGTAAAATTTTCTAAACTTCATTCCTTTCGTATCCTCCTTGTTAGTAATTTCTTTGATTAGGATCCTCTAAAATTTTGAACTTCTCTCTTGATTGATCTAGATCCATTGTTGATAGGAATCTATTTTGAGTATGGCAAAATCAGTAGTTTGTTAAGTTGTTTTGAGTAAACTCTGTTGTATCTTTTGCTTAGCTAAAGTTGTCCAACTAAAGATATTTATGCTTCTGTTTTCGTATGTTATGAATTCGAGGCTTTCCAAATTTTTATGGGAATTTTTCTGTATCGATATAGGTTATATATCTCTAATCTTCGTTTGGATTCTTATCGAATAAGATTCCTTTGAATTTTGGAACGCTCCCACTTGTTCTGAAATCCATTCCTGTCTCCCCTAATTGTATTCTTTTGATTTTGGAGCATTGCATCACTCCACTTTGTATGACCTTTATAGGTTGGCGATTCCGCAAATCTTTGAATGATTATAATTGGCATTGATTCATCGGAGATTTCTGTATCCTCGGTTTACGATGTTTTCTATCTTCTGCTATATTTAGATTCTATCTCTGGCAATCGAAGGTCGATTTGCCTTAGATTTTCGCATCGATTATATTCCTGAAGTCACGGTTGACCAGTTAAGGTCGCCCGCGATTCATATAGGCTTATCCATCTTCTATTTGGTAATTTAATTATCTTATCTTTGTTTGAGCCTATCTTTGAATTAGAATTCTATTTGATTAGAGTCCTTCTAAATTTGAATCTCTGTTTTGCTTTGAAATCCATCCTTGAATCGTCCCTTGGAAAGTTTGTGGTTGATTGTCTTTTGAAAATTGTGTATTCATCGTAGTTTTTATTTTGATAAGGATGGCCATATTTTTATATAAAGATGAAATGTTTTTGATAAGGATTATGTACCTTTTAAAAAAAATGAGAATTTGAAGTTTTGAAAGGATTTGAAATTTTGAAAATTTTATAAGAAATGTTTTCATATAAAATGATTTATAACTGAAGGTTTTGAATCTGAATTTAAGTGATTGAACTCCGGCATTTTGGAACTGGTTTTAAGATTTTGAAATAATAAATAATATGATTGAAATTATTTTTCCGAATAAGTAATGTTTCAATGATTTTAATGGGTTTTAATGATTTTGAAGGAATTTCAAAGAAGTTTTCAAAGTAAATGGAAGTCCAGAACTCACTTGTGTCGCTGGAAAATAATTTCGGTGATGAGTGCACGCATCATCGACATTGATTTTCGAGTTTCAGAGTGGGGGATAGGCCACTTCAGTAGCATTGCTACGCGAGTTATTTTGCGAAACCAATTTTGATTTCAAAATTTTGAAGTATGATTTGATATTCGAAAGATATATGTATATATATATATATATATTTGAAATGATTTGAAGTAAGCCGGTGTTCAGTCCTCGAGTTTCGGATTTGATATAACCCTATCTATTAAAATTGATTTACTGATTTGTTGCCGATTTCCAACTCCTGAATTTGAAAATGATTTCTTCAACTATTTTGAAGGTTCGAGCACTTCCAAATCAAGGTTAACTTTTCAAAGCTAAGAAATTTTGAAAGGTATGAATTATTTGATAAAGTATATAAATTTGTTTCGAATGTTTAAGAATGAAGTAATATGATTTAAATAAGTTGAAACTGTTTTGTTAAGTAAATGAATAAGGCTATTTTGAATTTTTCTAAATATGGAATTTAGATTTGAAATGTTTTGAAAGAATTTGGTCTTCAAAATATTTTGAATAAAATTTAGTTTAAATGTTTAACTTAGTAACATCTTTATGAAACTATATATTTAACAAGTTGGAATAAATATATAAGTTGTACGTATGGTGTTTTATTCGCATAATTAATTTGATCCAAGTTTGGGTACACAAGTTCGAGGTGGATTACACCATTTCGTGTTAGGATTTTCATTCGATTCTTGATGGCGAATATTTGATATGGATTTTGGGCTTGATTCTAGAATTCTCTATCGTAGTATATGGCTATGCAAGGAGACTGATGGCTTCTAGTCGAGAAACCATATCGAAATCCGCATTAGGGAAGTCGAATGGACAATACTAGTTCGAAAGCGAACTTGTGTGATCAAGCGAGCGATCAAATGTAGTTTTGCGAAATGATGACGTATGTACATCTTATATCCTAATATCATTTATATATTTTAACGTTGAAATTGAAAGCTGTCGAGTTAGAATATCTTTGCTTACTAAAAGAAAATTCCAATTTAAATCACAAAGATATATAACCCATAAAAGCAAAGATATTCAAATCCCATATGGCTCTTCATACAGCGAAATTTATTTTGAAAAATTTGATCCTTATATAAGATGGACCTTACATAAGTATAAGATGATTTTGAAAACATTTGATTTTGGAAATGAATTGGTTGACTTAAATTATTGATTTGGAAATTTGGATTTATTTTCTAAATCTATTATTCTGGAAACGTTGAAACTAAAGATAATTAATTTGAGAAGAAATAATTCGGTGAAATTGTATATGATTTTGAAATTGAACTGATATTGAAACAAATTGAAATTTGAGAACCTTATGTTACTAAACACTTGATTTGGAAGTTGTCGAACTTATATAAAATTGATTTGTATGAGTATGAAATTGATTCGAAAACTATAGATTTGAAAAGGTACTCAATTTGAAAGTGAAATCTTATATATAATGGATATTATATAAGTACGATATTTGAAAGTGATTTGAAAAGGTACTATATGATACATATTTTCGAAGTAAAGATATGGAAAGTGCCTTCTGCTTGATATCCGATTTGTGGCCACATCTTGGATTCATTCTATCGATATTATTCTCTCTGATTTTGGTTTTCCGGATATGATACTCGAGTGTCCTTCGAATTCCATGGCGTTACCCATGGTCTTACGAACTCGACTGCATAGCGAAATTCGTAAGGCAGTGATTGCTTAAAAGGTACGGATGTTTCCTGGGGGATCCAGGCGTAACCATTGTGTATCTGCGATCTATGGTCGTGTTAGTGGCGTAATCCGCAAGGCAGAGATTGCTTAAGGGGTATGGATGTTTCCTGGGGGATCCAGGCGTAACCATTTTTATGTATCCTGCGGTCCACCGTTTTGTTGCATGGCGAAATTCGCAAGGCAGTGAATGCTTAAAAGGTACGGATGTTTCCTGGGGGACCCAGGCGTAACCATTGTGTATCTGCGATCCATGATTTGATTCGTTTTTGTTTGGATTGTACTTTCCATATCTGTTTTTAAAGGTTTTCCCAGTATTTTCACTAGGTGTTGAAACAGGTCTACTAAGTACCTGGAGAATTCCAGTTTTGCGCCTGATCAACGCACTACCAGAGTCTACAGGAACAAGGATAAACTTGTTGAAACATCGAGTTATAAAAGTATTTTGATAAAATATTATATAAAGGATATTTTGATCAGTTATTTTCCTTCCTAAAGGATTTTAAAGTGTTTTAAATATTTTACCTCTTTAACCAACAATTTAAAATAATGGTTCATCCTTCTCTTTCAACCTGCTTTCCCTCCTAGCTACTTTTCTTCCCTACCTTCTTTCGGGATGTCTTCCAACCTATTGTTCTTTCTAGTTGTTTCTCCGCTCCCTTCCTTTTCGAGGACGAAAAGATTTGAGTGGGGGAGAGTGTAACAGCCCTAGATTTTTGTATATATTTTAAATTTGACTTTCTTTTATTTAAATTATTTTTAAAATGGTTTATTTCAAATATTTCATTTTTAAATATAAATGTTGATTATTAAGTGATTTATAGTTCAAACTAGTATAATTTGAATATTTTACTGTAAAATGAATTTCTGGTCAAACTGTTCAAACTTTGACTTTTAAACTTCAAATTTAAATTATTTAAATTCTTAAATTTTATCTTTTATTATGAAAATAGATGTAATAACTTGAATACTACTTTTCTTTTCATTGAAAACGGAGTTAAATTGTAAAAGTTACGTACATTTCAATTTTGAGTATAATTTGTTTTATTTTGCCTATTTTAAATTATATAAATCATATTTTCTTTGTTATATTTTATTTTAATATGTGTTAATATTTTATTTTATGTATATTTTTATCTTTTAATATTTTTAAAGTGATAATAAAATTTTCCAAAATATATTGCATTTATTTTCTATTTTTAAAGGCTAGTTTCCATTTTTCTGCTATTTTCTTCATTTAAATTATATTTAATTAAAATTTATTTATTTATTTTTGTGAATGCATTTTATTTTTTGTGTTATTATATTTATTTATAAATATTTTCTAAGTCCATATAAATCTTCCAAAGTTTATTCTATTTATTTTCAAATTTTCTAGACTAGTTTTCATTTTATACTATTTTCTTATTTTAATCATATATAATTAATATTTATTTATTTATATTTTGTATATTTGTTATATATTCGAATTTTAACTGAAATTATATGTATTTTTAGATAATTAAACTTATGAAAAGAAAATATAGAAATTTGAAAGGTTTTAAACTTTTTAAATTCCAAGTCCTTTTACCTTCCACCTTTTCATTTTCTCAACCTCCACTTGTAATCAATTTTGGCCGATTCTTTTCTCATTCTTTCAGCCACTTCCTCACTTCATTTTCACGAAAATTAAACTTCTCAATCACCAAAAAATTCGGCCATTAACCTGAAGTAAAGCTTGGTAAAAAATTTCTTCTTTTCTATGCAATTTCTACTTGTTTTCTTATGATTTTGCACTTGTTTTCTCACCTTCTATGCTCAGCTCCTCCTTCCTCCTCCACCTTGGCCTCCTCCACCACCACCACATCTGGTCAACACCTCCTCCAGCCCAGCCCCAAGCCATGGCCATGACCCTTGATGAAGAAGATCCACCTAAAAATAAACAAAACTCCACCTTAATGTTCATAGCCTAGCCTAACTTGTTCCACCACCTCTCTCCTCCACTTTGGCCGGCCAAACACCACCACCACCAGCCATAACCTGAGCCTTGGACCTCTGTAGCACCTGTAGTTTATCCTTCCAGATCAGGCCATGCCCAATAGTCCCTTGGTCGAACCCATTTAGGCCTTGAAATCTTGTTGTTGCTTGTAGTTGTGTTGCCTTGTTTTGAAATTCAAGCACATATCCTTCATCTCCTCTTTATATTGCTATAGCGACCCCTATATGACCTGAACTTGATCCAAACCTGATCCAAAACAATCCCATTACAGTGTCTTTCCAGGCCATAGCTGAAGTATAAGTGGTTGAATGCAAGTGCAAAAGCTCTAGCTTTGAATTGTATAGTTATTCCTAGCATTGTTTGTAATATTTTGGTTTGTAATTCATGTTTGTTTTTGTTTTGTTTGATATTTAACAAGGCAATTAGCCTTGGCTCTCCCACTCTCAAATCATTGTTGTGTTATCGTGCTTTTGAAGTTCCTTATTTGTGCATTTGGTTGTCATCTCCAGCTTATACAGGTGAGTTATTCTCACCAGACAATATGTACATATATAACTAGTGAATTGACCCCTTTTGAATCTGTAAAATGCATTATCATGTTACACCTGCTATGTTATGATTTTATGATGTTCACTCATGATTAAACACCTATTATATTATATGTTACTGTTATATTATGCTGTTATATTATTTTTATCAGTTTATCACTGCAAGTTCCTTTTAGATTAGAATCACTATGGGTTGAAATGATACATACCCGAACGAACTTTAGAATAGGAGAAAATTGTTATGGGCTGAAATGATAGGCCTAAATGATTTTCAATTATATTTCATTTACTTGGGATTGCGGGTTTGAAATGATCAAACCCGGGTTTTCTTTGTAAATTACGGGTTGAAATGATATATTACCCGTATCACTTTACCTAGGCTAAAAATGAAATACAGACATGTAGTTAAAATATGTTTTTCTAAAAATTTTAAAATATTTTAGAAATGTAAATGTTATAATATTTTGATTTAAATTTTATTTAAATGATTTTTGTAAAGCATTATTGATTTTTTTGAAAATTTATAAGTGAAATAAATTAATGGTAAAGTTAGAAAATCTGAAATGTAAGTTATTTTGGGAAATTTTAATTTGGTGATAATTGGAATTTAAATTAAATATGAAATATGATAAATTCATGATAATTTGGATTAAAGTTAATTTAAATGATTTTATAATATATTAATGATTTTTGAATAAAGTAAAAATGTGAAATGAATGAATATTTAAGTTGAAATTTTGAAATATAACTAAAATTGGAAATTTGTGAATTTGGCTTAAAAGTGAAATTTAAGTTAAGTAAATAAAAATGGAATTAAGTTATATTTGAAAATTTAAACTTAAGTGTTAAGTTAATTTAATTTAATGAATTTATAATTTAATATTGGAATTTAATAAGTGAATTATTATTAAATTTGGATTTTTGAATGGAGGTTTAACTTTATAAAATCATGAATATAAGGGTATTTGAATGATTGTTTTAAAAGTGAAACTATATGATTTTATAAGTTAAAAATGATTTATATAAAAATATAATTGTTTGTGAAATTATACTGAATATTTGAAGCTAATTAACTGCATTTCTGAAATGTTATTAATTCTAATGTAAATGATAATACAACATTTGTAAATGCTGTAGTTGATAATAATGAACCAAATGGCTAAATTTAATTAAAGGCTATTATAGCATTTTTGTAAATGTTATAATGGTTGAATTTAACTAAGTTTATTTGAAACTAATGTAACCCTATTACAGCATTTTAAATGCTGTCTTTTGTTAAATTGAACTGTTTTAAATGTGACTTTTCGTAGCATTTTCTAAATGCTGCGAAAGTTGAATTTTCATTGTTTAATTAATTTAAGTGAACGAATGAACTTTGAAAAGTTAAATTTTTGGAAATTTAATAATTTAATTATTAAATATAATAACTTCATTTTATGATTTAAAATGAAGTAATTTGTTTTGAAATATAAACTATTTTGAAATATGATATTTTGATATTTTGAAATGGATTTTTGAATGATATTGAATTTTGAAATGATATTTTATTTCGAAGTATAAAATACCATTTTGAAATTTTAACCACGGGATGTATTTAATTTATAGTTTAACTGATCCTTAAAGGATGGGCGGTCCCAAGCATCCTTTGAGTTATTGTGCATTTCTACTACAGTTCACTTGAGTTGGTTTACATTATATAAGTATATATTGTCCTGACTCGAGTGTTTTGTGTTTTACTTTACGCTCGGGTCAGCCTGAGTATTTACAGCTTAGCTTTGGATTTTGTTCTGGAGCTAGGAATCGCTGGAGATTCTGCTTGTCTAGTTATCTATTTCCTTCCAGTTCAGTTGTTCTATTTCAGATCTGGTATTTATAAACTTCTATGTATTTGGGATTTCTATTGTATATGTTTTTAGAATGATATTATGTAATATGTTTTTGAGAGTTTGTATATAGTAGCTTCATGAACTACTATGGTATTTTATTTCCGCTGCGAGTTATTCTGATATGTTCTGTGTTTGTGATTCTGTGTATTTGATTTCATTTGCTCCAAATTTATTTACAATCTGTTATTTTGAATTATTCAAGTTAGACATGTGTGGATTATTGTCGATTTGAATGGTCCAAAATAGTGGGTCGTTACAAAAATCTACGCCAGAATCAACGTATGATGGACCAGTAATAATAAAGGTCTCAGCTGGCCACCAACCTCCTACTCTCGCCAGGTCTAGCTGCTCTGAAGGATAATCATACAGCGATAGGTATGAGGGTGTGGATCATCGGGAATAGCATCAAAGTCATACAACTGTCTCCAACACCTCTCACCAAGATACCAATATGCGCCAAACGCCGAGGGATAAGATATGAGTGGAAATCTCCACCCAGCAAGCATCCTAGCAATCTCTATAAAATTAAGGCCGATTGATACACTATCATGAAATGGATGCCATATAATCTGATGTCTATACATCCTCAAATCGATTTGGTTGTGGGCAACCGAATAAACGTGATGGGATTCGTTATCCCTGGGCCCCCGTTGTCCGTGCAACAAATTGACAAATGAGGGAAAAAAGTAGACGCGTTTGAAGTCAAAGTGACGAAATGAAAATTCCTGGAATACTCAAAATACCAGTACTATAGTAACTCCCAGAAGCTAAATAATGAAACTTATCCATCCGTAATGGTGCACGGTACATCGAGACATCTATACAAGTACCCAAGAATTGGAGTACCCCGGTTCTATAGAACAGCACCATCGAAATCCAAATGAGATGCGACCTCAATAAACCCGACCACTAAACTACTGCTAGAGGTGCTAAAAAACATTTACCCATAAGGTATAGAACAAATAATCTCGCAAGCTCCAGATTATCATCAGGAGAGTACAGACTGAGTATGCTATCCATGGCAACGCGAATAGCGCTGACTCTAATAGTGCCTCCGGCCTGGTATGATGCAGCAGAAGCATCAAAGTGTGATAAAAGATTATGAACAAGTACAGGATCACGCCATCGAGCATCATTGTATGAAAGCGGTGGAAAAGCGGCCACTCTAGTGCTGATACCGGTAAGCATAGAGAAATCAAGCGGTGTAATTCCTAGCTCACCGCAAGGAAAGTGGAATGTGTGAGTGGTTTTATACCGTAAAGCAATAGCTGCGCACAATTGTACATCATCTTTTATAACATTGTTGATTCCTAGAATTGTAGAGTACATAACAAGTTAAATTACGGAGTGATAATTTAACTGGTTTTTAAGTAAATGGTTCATTAGATTACCTAAGAAATAATGGAATCCAAGGCCGTGTAAAAGTGCTACGACTCTATCCTTATTTGCCAAATTCATATGAAAATATCTAAGCGTGTTCGCTAAAGAACCCCGTGAACGAATATTCTACGACTGTTTAAGTTAAATAAAATCATACTTCTAAATTTAAACTAACAACATATTGTAAATATTTTAATCATATAAATAAATACTTACAGCCAATCTCATCTGCGTGCTGACATGTACTTCGCCTTCTAGAAGTGCGTGAAAGTTAGAAAGCATAGGCAATTTCGCCGTGCTAAGGTTCAGATCCTGAAGTCCATCAAGCTCGGCGACTCTAACGGAAGTCTGCCCCACAACCCTACGCATCCTACCCGCTTGACCACCCATGCGGCCTCCGCGACCACAGCGACTGCCTTGATCGATATTTTCAACGGCCTTGAGCGAATCTTATATTCCATGTTTGTAACGACCCAGAATTTTGACAAATTAAATTGAGAATATTTAATTAATTTTAAATATTTGAACGATGATTTAATTTGAATCCCCGATATAACTCTGAATTTTGCGATTAAACTTTAAAATTTAATCTATTGAATTGAATAAAAATTTATATCTTCAATTTTAAGTTGAAGAAAAATATTTCGAAGACTTTTAAAATTCATATTGATAATACTGAAAATAACAGAAGCTTCAGAATCTAATTTCGAATTGATTTGTTCAGTTTTGAATTTATATCGTTCGTATCGATATTTAAAAATAGCCTTCCGAGGTACAGTCTCGGAATTCGATGAAACCAGTTCCATTGGGTCCGTAATATTGAATTATTACTGGATTTCCAATTTCATATTTTTTGGAGTTGTTTCATGACCGTACGATATGCAAACGCGTTAAAATAAAATGAAATTCAAATTAAAATTTAAATATATATATTAATTTACATCACCACGTTTCTCCCTATAAACACGCCCCTTTGTTTCAGCCGAGCATCACGGGAAGAAATCGTGATAACCATGCCGTCTTCGATTTCAAATATCTCGTCCTTCCTCAGTTTAAAATCAATTCAAAGAAAAACAAAAATGGCCGAATGACTAAAGTCTCGTTCTTCCCTCTTCCTCTATTTTTCGTTCAATCGAGTTTTTCCCTCTTCTAATTTAAAATGCCAGAACGAAATCTCGTTCCCACTTAAATTATAAATCACATGCCTTCTCGTTCAATGCCATGCGATTCACTTCCAAGACCAGACATCGCGATCTTGAAGGGATGGGCAGTCGAAGTCACGTTTTCGCGAAGGCTAATCTGGCGATGTCATGGGGAGATGCTCGCGATTGTGGAGGTGGCAAGTATTGGTCGTTCGATTTGGGGATAGCGGTGGTCGAGCGATGAACTCGAGGCAGCAATGACGATTTCTGGTGGGTGGTCTCGCGGTCGATTTGAAAGGAGCAGGGGCGATGCTTGGTTAAATGAGGGGTCGCAGTGGCGTTCGCGATAGGTTTCGTGAGTTCGATTCATGGATGTCGCGATGGGCAGCAAGCAATTCAAGGAGGGAGCACGAACTCAGGCTGCGGCAACTCAGTTCGTCGTCGAGGTGATCTCGCGTTCGATCTGGATAGAGGGGGAGATTCGCGTACGTGATTTTGGGTTGCAATCGGTAGTAAGGTATACAAAAGATTTATTCTTTGATTTTAAATTTTAAATATGCATATAAATTTTTACAGTAAAAGAAAATTGCAGTAAGATTTATAAAGAGATAGATTTTTAAAATATATATACACACACAAAGTTTAACAGTAAAACAAAAGAAAAAAATGTTACACCGTAAAATAAATTCGGTTATATTAAAAGGAAGTTTTATTTAATAAAACTTATTTAATTATTTTTACCAAAGGTTGATATATTAAATTTAGTTTTGAAAAGTAAAATTTTAGTTAAATTATTAAAGGAGAAATTGGTTAATTAAAACTATCAAAACGAAAATTTATAGTTCGATTTAATTCGAATATTAATAGATTTTATAAATTACTTATACAAGGTTAAAGTCGAGAAAAACAAACTGGATTGGAAATGGATGGCAAAATAAAAGCTAAGGTGAGATTTTTCTCACTCAAAATGAATTGCAGTTATTTTTGATTTGATTGATTGCTGTTGGATGTGATATTAGAGATAGTAGGATATATCTATATATATATATATATCAATATATACATATTGGCATATGTATATATTGGATTGATTGATTTCCCGCCTCGTATAGCGGATGAGACCCTATTGCGCCGTTAGTAAGCGGATGATTTTTATAAAACCCATATACCGCGATATTCCACCTCGAAGTGGAATTGGTATTGTGCTAACGTCTGTGGATGCAGGGAAACAGGTTGGAGGGATCCAATTGGATTCCTCACCAGTATTTATTTGTTTACAGATATTGATGTATATTCTGTTATCATATTGATATATGATGTTTGTTGTTGTGATTGACTAATTGGTGCTGTTGCATCATCGGATTCAGTTTTGAAGTTTAAAAATAACGACTTTTACTTTAAAAGGATTTTTTAAGTGATTTTTGAAAATAGACGTTTTATTGAATTTTTGAATTGATTTATTTCAAATAAATAAGCGTCTAAAATTTTAAAGTTATAAAAGTTAAGATTTTTGGTGAAATTTAACCAAAGTGTGATTTTTGAAATAAATAGTTGATTTATTTACAACATGGTTTAAGTTGGGATTTTTGAAAAACTATAAACGATTTGTATAAAAAGATTTATAAAAATTGATATTTATAAATCAAAATATTGGAATTGTAAAACGAGTTTTTATAAGTGTAAAAATGAAATATTTATGGAATTCGTAAGTAAATGAAATTTATAGATTATAAATTGTGAAGTTATAAAATGGATGAAAATGTCGAATAGGAGATTTATAAGAAATTAACTTATAAATTGGATTTTTGCCTTTAAAGGGAATATAGATCGCATTTGTCAATAAAGGAGATTTATTAAATCAAAGTTGTTATGAAATATAAAAAGGTGAATTTATAAACGTTGTTTTATAAATTCGAAAATCAATCAAATTTGATGAATTTAATATAGAAGGTTATTAAGGGAATTTTATCCACGATTTTGGATAGTGGATAATTCTTGAAATAAAATGTGTAGAAAATAGTGAAATTTGGTTAAGTGAATTATATTCACGATTTTGGACAGTGAATATATTATTGAATAAAATGGATATTGTTTTGGGAAAGTGACATTTGAAATAAAGTTAATTGTTTTAAAGATGTTTTCAAATATATTGAATATCAGAATCATAGATTTCAACATTCATTGTTGAAATAGACGTTTTCGAGGAATAAGGAAATGATGGACTATAACACTGTTGTTATAGTAAATGACTTTCGAAAGAAAATGTTTTTATGTAGTATTGGGATTTATATATCTATCTAAATCCGAATCCCTATACTAGTGATTTTGAGTCGTCGTAACGATGTTTTACGTAACATTCGTTTTGACTCAAATAAATGTTGTTATAGTAAATGATTTCCTTAAAAGAATGAAATATATACTTAATTTTGATTTAAGTCTATCGAATATTTTCAAATGTTGAAAATAAATAGATTTGTGAAATACTTATTATTAAATAAGTATGGAAATGCTTTTCCAATATGAAATGAAACGTTTTTTGAGTTTTATCTTTGTAAAGATAAATTGAAAGTGAATATTGAAATCGATTTGAAAATCGTATATCAGTAGATATTTTGAAATATAAATTCACTATGGAATTTATAAAGGAAATGGAAACTGTTTAGAAAAATAAACGTTGATTTATTTTTAAAGTGTGGAAATTTTATATCTAGTAAAGATATTTTTGGAAGATTAAATAATTTGGAAAATTATTTGGAATCTGATGATGTCGCGCATCCTTATTGATAGTTAAATAACCGACTATCAATAATTACCTTGAATGGGTATTTGTTGTGAATTGGATGAATTTGAATGCCACACTTATTTTTAAATAATCGCTCACTATTCGGGTTAGCCGGGAAAGGACCATGGGGTCGTATAACCCATTCCGAATATGTGATACGTCGTTATGAATTGCATTCGAAGACCGGTGTTGAAGACCGGATATTTTTGAAAACGGAAGGATTACCGTCGAGTTACTCTACATCGGCTGATCTCCGATTTAGAGGTTTTATCACCCTTAGTGACGGGAAGTCCGGACGTGATTAGAAATTTATCCGGATATGCAAGGGCTTCGCGAGAAGTGCCTTCGGTTCTGTTCGATCCCGGAACAGACTTGTATGGATTGTGTGTCTGACGTTACAAATTGAGATATAGAGCTGATTTCTTTCAAATACATTTCTGTTGGTGGCGGAGAATTTATTCTCTTAGCTTAACACCCTTCTCTAAGACGTACGAGCTCAGAGGTTATGTAGTTGAAATTTATCAGCAATATACTCCCAATTTGGTAACGTGGCATACTAAGTGTTGCTGTGAAATGATCAGTGTTTGATCATTTGCGATATGATCATTTGTTTGATCTTATATCTTTGTGATCATAGGTTGATCATTTGTTTGACCCGAAGCATGGCTTTGTAGAAAGCGTAGCTTTGTGGACGAGACTTCGTCGAGCCTCACACCCCGGAAATGGTCAAAAAAGGAAGGATGCAGCAAGGTTCTAGGGAGTAGCGCCCCTTAGTGTATGTCATTCCTTCTGGATAGAGGTGGTATCATGGTATGGAGCCCAGATACTTAACCTATGTTGATACTGCTTATTATGTAGTTTGTTGCGAATCGGGGATCCTCGGGAAGATCAGTTACGATCGGGGGATGGCATACGCGTGTCAGTAGTTACCTATTTTTGCAGAGGTAACCCGGCCTTGTGTTGGCAGAGATCCGGTTAGGTTCTCGGGTCGTCTATTCCAGGGACGTACCCATCGTGGCATAGGAAGTTCCTTAGCCTGACCATTTGTTGGAAATCCAAAGAAACAATACGAGCCTTGTACGGTTTTAGTTGTAGAACCTATCATTCACTTATGATGGCGCCCCACTGTTTGGATGGTAGCTATAGTAGGCATAGTTCGAAATGTCTATCCTGACTAAGATTTATATTCTACTTTCGAAATGTTTTCTACACTATGCACTAATAATAATATCAAAAAGAATTTGATTTTGCATAGTAAGCATCTTTGACTATCATAAGAAGAAATCTCCTCCAATTCTGCGTTTGCATTGTGTGTATGGCGGGAGGTCTTATGGTAGTTTCATTTTCCAAAAGCATTGCGAATTTGTTTTATTTTCTTTGTGAAAAATAACTGTTTTACGATCTCACACCAGTCACCATGACTGACCTGGAGTTTATTGTTCCCTTCCTAAACTCTGGGTGCCCACTAATTTCCACACGGGCAGCCTAGAGTTATGTTATCAGGATATTCTAGAGCTTTGGAGACAAGCTGGATGACGAGACGCAGTATTTGTATCTGATAGTATTTATTCCGCTGTGTATTCTGTATGAGGACAATTTTACATAACTGTCCATTGTTGTATTGAGTTGTATATTGACTCTGATTGATGTATGTATAAACTGATATAGTTCTTTGTTTTAAAAGACTAGTAATTATCTATTGTATATTGTTCCGCTGCGATGTGTAAGATTCTGATATTGTTTTCTGTTCTGATGTTGTTCTGTTGTTCTTCTCTTCTTCTACTACTCTTTTCTTCTTCTTCTACATTTTTCTTCTTTTTAAAACCATCACTATTCGAGTTTCCGGCACTCGATTGCTCGGCAGTCGATAAAGTGAGTATCGATGTCGAATTTTCGAAAGTCGAAAATTTCGGTATGTGACAATGTTCATGACCATACTACACAATAATATGACCTTCGCCAGAGCCATCTCCACGGCCACCGCCACCACCGCCGTCACCACTGCTATTGGCTCTATGCATGAACTTTTTCGCAATTTTTTTGAATAATCTAGACATTTATGTGGGTATTGATCTTAAAAACAAGCTTTAATTTATGTATAGGAGCATGGAATTGGACGTTTGGGGATTGAAATTGAAGAAAATGGGGGTGGTGGAAGTAATCTGGTTTGCTGAAAATAGAGAAGGGAATGAGGAGAGAAGGGAAATGGCTCGGCAGCTAGCTGTAGGGTTTAGTTTATAACAGCGAAGTCTTTGTTATAACGGCGAACTCTTCGCCGTTATAAACCCAATGAATTTTCCTCCTGGTCTGTGGCTAGTTTGTACCTTACCTGGTTGTGGAGCTCATTCGGTCGGTCGAAAAGTATGAGAGAGAGTGAACTGAACAAGCCACGTTGTTGGTAATGGTCTTAAACTCACCTTTTGGTTAACTAGTATGGTATATAGTTGATAATAATTGTTGATTGAATGTTTGGATGATTTACTATTTTATATTGTTGGTTTGGATAATTCCCAGTACCCCTAGAGCGGATGAGACCCTATTACATTCCCTTTTAAGAGTGGATGACCCTTTGTATACAATCCCACCTCGAAGTAGTTGATTCATATTTTATAATTATATACTGTATGTGATGTAGGGGGATAGGTTGGAGGGATCCAACTGGATTCCTCACAATGTTGATTTTATTTTTCATATATTTTGATATATGATGTGTTAGATGACATATTTGATGACATGGATGATTTTCCCCATTTAGTGCTATGATAATACTGGGCCATATTTTTAGTATTTTGAGATACTATAAAATGAAGATTTAGTTTTTAAAAGGATTTAAAGTGATTTCGAATATATATATATATATTAATAATAATTCTGGAATTACTAAGATAAAAAAACTTATGTTTAAATAAAATAAAAGGTATGAGTGTTTTTAGAGATTATAAATTTATAGTTTTATAAAATATTTTAAATAGAGATTTTTGAGCTATGAATAAGGATTTCTAAAATCTTAAAAATAAATCCGTCTTTTATAATAAAGGAATATGGTTTTAAAAAGAAGATAGAAATATTTTTGTATAAATAATTATTAATCATTTCATATAAAGTAATAGATATAGATATACACACACACACACACCTATATTAAGGTTAATTTATAAATGTGGGATTTATAAATATGAGAATGTATAAATGTAGCATTTTACAAATAAAGTGAAGATTTGTAAAATCGTATTTTACAAGTAAAAGGATAGATTTATAAATTGTGTTTATAAATAAAAGGAAACTATTGTCATTGGATATATTGGGGAGACAAGTTAAATTGTGCATTTAATAATATGTAGGATGTTGTTTTAGAAAATAGTTGATTCCATTCTAGAAATTAAAAGAGAGGATAGATTTGTAGATGTTAAACGATATGTTATCAAATCGAAAATAGATTTATATATACAATTTATAAATATGGAAATGATTGTGTTGGAATTAAAGTATGAATTTTTATCAAGGAAGAATATTTATGTTTTAAATGTGGTTAAATTACATCTATATTATTGTAAAGTTGTTTATCAATATTTTAATATTTTTTAAAGTAATTATTAAAAATATTAATATGGTTTGAAATTAATTATAATTATTTATCAATAAAGTTTTGGAAATTAAATTTTATTATTTATAATAATGTTTATATAAATTATTATTGTTTTATTAAGAACATTTTGAAATTATTAATCATTATCTTTAAGATGTTTTGAAGTTAATTATTATTTATTAACTATATATTATTATATGTTTTGAAGTTGATTACTATTTATTTATATTGTTATTTATTATATAGTAGTTTTTTAAAGTAAATGATTAGAATTTATTTATGAATGTTCAAGATTTATAAATAGAGTTTTATAATGGACTTGAGTTTTATAAAGGAAGTTTATAAAATGGGTTAGGGGCTTAAAAGAAGATTTTACAAGGTAAAAGAGTTTTGTAAATGGTTAGATATTTATAAAAGAATTTTAGAAATGGGTTTATAGATTTATAAAAGGAGTTTATAAAAGGTTTTATGGACTTAGCAAGGGGTCATAAATGATTTTTGGGATGTATAGAGGAGTTTTATGAATGGTTCCTTAGATTTATAAAGTAGTTTATAAATGGTTTTAGAAATTTATAACGGAGTTTATAATTGATTTAGAATTGTATAAATGGGAGGTCTTCCTTAGTGTTTGGTGAATATACTTATGCCGTTGAGATAAGTATATGAATATTTTTCCAAGTATTGAAATATAGTAATTTGTGGATATATGTGTGTGTAAAAGAATTTTGCTACAATATTTGTAGGATGAAATTAATAAATGAAAGATTTATTAAAAGAGGCTAGTGGTTGCTTATGTGCTTAACGAATGTCGGTTTTCCCTATGGAATTAAATCCCTGATTTGAGTGTGTATTGTTTGATAGTTAAATAATTGACTATCAAATTTGGACCCAAAACGTAACTTTGGAAATATCTAGGAGAACACGTGAGTTATATGGCACATTCATCTCTATGATGTTGTACTATGCGTATAAATCTCGTTTCGTTCTCCTAGGATAAATGATAAGGAAATCCATCCACTAACGGTTAGGAGGTGATCTCCGCTCTTATCTTTGACCGTTTATTTCCTAAAGAACCGAGGTTGAGTTTACCGGAAATTATTGAATGTTGTTTCGAAGAGACCGGGATCAGATATGTTATCCAAAAACCACTTCGATCAACTCAAGCGTTTTGAAGTGAAGACATCTTAGAGATGATGGAATTATAGATGGAGCTCTCAAGCATTTCATTCAATCCCAGAATGAACTTGTACGGATGAATGCTGGTATTGCATTGTTGCCTGGAGGGCAGTGTTAGCATTTCAGGTAGGAGGTGCTACATAAAAGGTAAAACATAGCCTCAAGTCTCATCAACCGAGAATGACTAAAACATGGGAGATGCAGTGGGGCTAAGTGGGTCGCTCCCAAGTAGGGTATGATCATCCTTATCTTGAGTCGATATTATCTCTCAATTGTATGCTTCGGGGATCATTAATGGAGGGTGATCATATTCGGTACTACTAGTCAAGTGTTAGGCCAGTTCTACGTTTGCAGGGGATCCTAGCGAGGTACTCGGTGTTATTTTATTTAGAGATGCACCATGACAGGCGGTACCCCAATAGCCCAGTCATTATATGGAATCTGTAACGACCCAGAATTTTAGTCATTCGGAATTGGGATATTGAATTGATTTTAAATATTCAAAAGTAAATTTATAAGTTGAATAACTTATATTTCAAATATAATAATTTATTTGGATAATTAAATCGTTAATTTAATATTTGAAATTGCAGAAATAATTTGATTTTGAATTTTATGTGAATGAAAATGATTTATAAAGTTGAATTAAATTCTATTTGAATTAGTATGATGTTAGTAAACTTTTAAAATTGAATTAAAAGCAAATTTATAGAAATTGGAAATTTTAATAGTTAATTAATGTGTAAAAATAATCATTTTTGACATTGTCTTGGATTTTGACGAAACTAGTTTCATTGGATCTGTAATGTTATATTATTGTAAGATTTCAAATTTCATGTCAATCGGACGTACGGTTTGGTCGTGCGAAGCTAAAACGCGTAGAAATTTATTTAAGTAATTTTTAATTAAAATAAGTCAATTCGAAAACCTATCTTCCAAATATAATGGAATTGGCTCTCGATATATATTCCATTGTGTACGGAATAGGGGTAAAACATTATAAACGCCATGCGACACGCTTCGATTGGAGTTCGAAATTTTTAACGATGAATAGTGTCGCGAAATTTTCTATAAAAAGACTTCATTATTTTTTTTTCACAAACCCTAGCCCATGAAACCCTAGCGACCGCCCACATTTCTATGGCTAGAAAATCATCATCTTTCTCCCTCGATTACTCAAAATCCATCAACTTTCACGTCTCGCCTTTATCTAGAACATTGTAGAGCACGTTGAGAGCTTTCAATCCAACGGCGGTGATCATTTAATTTATGGTGTAGAGGCCAGATTTTGGCCATGTATACCCGGCGTTCATGCACGATTGTTAAGGCGATGGGGGTTCGAGTTTGACGTCGTTCAAGGTGAAGGTAGAGCTCGGCTAGGGCTTTGAAATGATAGTCTTGGATCATGCTACGACGTTTTGGTGGAGGAGCGATCGTTGAAGGAAGAGGCGTGACTATGGGTTCGTGCGACACGTCGTTTCCTGGGAAGAAGAAGAGAAAAACAATGACTAGATCTGCTTTATTTGAAACCAGCGACTGTGATTTTTTAAGGTTTAAAAATATAATAAATTAAAAAAAAGAATTGTAAATTAATTTGGATATAAAATTGTATAATCTTTAAAATAACATATCTTGTTCATACGAGGTCGAAATCGGACAAAACAAGCAGCGTTGGATTTGTATTCGCGAACACTACGCGATGGAGCTGGTTTGGAGTTGATTGGAGCTAGCGAAAATTTTGGGTAAAATTAAACGCTCGTTTAATTTTATTCGGAATAAAACGCTGCAACGGCTATTGGAATCAAAGTGAGTACAACTCACTCTTTCTGACTTGCTTATATTTTTATAAGTGAGAATAAATTTATTTTGTGTTGGTTGATGATTGTTTGGATGACATATTATATTATATATATATATATTGATTGGTTTGGATATATTCCTGCCTATTGGAGCAGATGCGACCCTATACGTTCTTGTGTATGAGCGGATAACCTTTTGTACGTGCATCTACCTCGAAGCGAACATTGTACATATTTTCTCATATGTATATTTGTTGCAGGTGACAGGTTGGAGGGTTCCAACTGGATTCCTCACCAGTGTGATTTTTTTACAAATATTGTGATATATGCTATTATCATATGATATATGATGATTTGGATGCCATGATGGATATGATTGATGTGAATCACCTTATTTAGCAATTTTGTAGCATTGGGTCATATTTTTTGGAAATTTAAAACATTAAAATGATGATTTCAAATTAAGAAGGATGTTTAAGTGATTTTTGGAGTTATATGAGTTTTAATAATGATTTGTAAATTGTTAAAATAAGAAGTTTATTTAAATGGAATCAAAGTATGATTTTTTTTTAGATATGGATTTGACTATTTTGTAAAATAATTTAAAATAAGAATTTTGATTTATTATAAATGGGTTATATATATAAGATTTATAAAATTGATATTTTATAAATAAAAATAATGGAATTATAAAGGAGTTTTATATGTGTTAAAATAAAGTTATAAATGAATCTTATAAGTAAATAAGATTTATAAATTTATGAAGTTACAAAAAGAATCAAATTGTAAATAAGAGAATTATAAGTAAATTAACTTATGATCGGATTTTGGCATATAAATGAGATATAAATTATAACAACCCGCATATTTTACGATTGAATATTTAAATATTTTATTTAAATATAGAATCATTAATCGGACTGAAGTCCGAAAAGCTACTTTCTGCAAACAGTCGAATTGGGACTCGAGACCACTTCTGTGACGCCCCACCTCTATGCTCATAATAACAAAGAGTATTAAACGAAATACTGTCTATTATTACGAAGAATAAGGCTGGATAGGAGCGACCATCCGTAGTTGGCCTTACACTAATATTGGTTATCTCGATAGGAGTGGTATATACATTTTATTTTTCATCTATTATTTATTTACTCCCATCGACACACCCAATTATCAGTATAAAACAAACCACGATAGTTCATAATAGTTTAGGACATTAGATATAACAATAACACAGATAATATAAATGCGGAACACAGATTAACAAAAATCTCATATATATATAACCGATGTCAGTTACAACATAGTTGACACGATACATATGATACAACTACAACTGTCGACTCTAGAAGTTATATATACAAGTACATTATCAACTAATATACATGAATACATATCGTTCTATACAATGACACAACTACTACAAAAGGACAATGACAACTTCAGAAGATGTGAAAAGTCTTCAAATCCCGAACAGCAACTCAAAGAAAGAAATCTACAACCTGAAATAACTCGGGTCTGACCCGAGTATTACATTCAAAAGAAAATAATACACGGGTCAGTCTAATTCAAACTCAGTTATTAGTGCATAGAAGCAATAGTAATCAACATCAAATAGACGACAGTCTCAGAAATCTCGTATATCCGACTCCTCGATAAAAGAATCAGATAACGGCAGATATAACACTAAACAGTGTTAAACAACAAATCAGCAATTCAAATCAATTTAAACAATTGAAATGTCAATTTGAAAACAACGATGTTGATTGGCTGCAGTACACGCTAACGTGTACTGCCTCGCCAATACAGTCTATGAAATACTCAGAAGATCAATGAATCCAAAAGCCAACGGATACAACTCAAATCGAAGTGAACCATTTCAATTACAACTTCAAAATATTGAATTGAACCAATGAAATAATTTAACAATCGAAATATCAACCAAACCTGTCAATCCTACTAGGGCTGTAGTACACGCACGCGTGTACTGCCTCGCCACTACAAACAAATCCAAACAATACTAAACAAGATCAGAGGCAACAAGTGAAACCAGTTCAGCATGTCACAATCAAGGCACAGTGAAATAGCAAACTGAAGGCTAGAGCACCAGAGATATGGCACTACAACACTCAACAGAAAAGACGCAGAACAGCCTCATTAGAAGATAAGGTCATCAGTGAAGCAAAATGACAAAAATGCAAATGATACAAGGCATCAATGCAATGTATTAGATTCGAGAACAAGGCAGTGCAGCAGTGAAAAACTTCAAGTGAAGCTACAGATCAACAGGGAAGAACTCAGTGATTAAACTATGAAGGCAACATGCAAGCTCGACTAGCAGGTGAATGTGCAACATCAACAAGACAAGTACAAACTGGACAACAACAAAGGCTATCAAGTGAACCAACACAAATGTCACCAAAACACAATGCAGTGACTACAGAAATGATCCTCCAAGTTTAACATCATTATCAAGTGCAATGAAGACTATAATGTACTCAAGTGATAACGTGAAACAGGCTCAAGTAATGAAGCAGATGTGATAAACAAACAGGCTGGTCAAAGTAATACTACAAGTGCAACAGGACAGTGTGCACTACAATGAAACAGTGGTCAGTATCATCAAGAAACAACAAGACCAGACTTACAAGGAATATCAATAATGAATGATCAGTGAACATCAATGCATCCAGAAAATCAGATGGCCAAAGACGAAGCTCACTGGGGCCAGAAGATAAGCAGTCAGGTGTTAAAAATCATGTTCAAGAAATCAAATGCCAAAAATGCAGTTTTAACAAGAAGGAGACGAGAATACGAAATATGTACACTAGTGATGGTACATAACAAACTGCACAAGGCAAATGAACTGAAGCATGGCAGGTCACAAATGAAACAGCAGCAAAGTTCACGTGATAAAACAATTGTCCAGACAATCAAGCAAATACATCCTAAAGTTCAAATTGACCAAACCAGTGCACTACTGAACCATCAAAGATAGGCACAGGCGAAGACCCAAGACTCGAGTATGGGGATGCAAAGCTTCCACAAATCAAACAAACAGTAGTGAATGCAGACAACATATATGAAGACCACAATACTTGAAACAGTGACATTCCAGAAAATCAGACTCGACAAGGTTCATGAATACAACTCACTAATCAGATGAAAAGTGGAAGTGAGACACAAAAACTCATTCAGTACAAATTTGAACTAATTAGACAGGGATATGAATGCAAACTGAACAACAAATTGTTCCAGTATCAAAGGGATCAATAACTGAAACCCTAAATGTAACAGAGAGATGTGCACTAATGCAAATTCCGATCACACCAACAACTCAACAGCACGTAATACATAGACACAAAAGTCAGAGGAACAGGTTCAAGTGACAAATAGACATAGCAATGAAGACTGCAAATTCAGATGATAGCAGCCTACACAAATATCACAGGTGAAGTGCAACAGGGATCAAAGAAGAAAGAGACGCAACCGGCAATATGAACAAGTGACAGGGTAAGCAATTTCCACAATGGCACTGCAAACATGCATCTGGAAACCAGAGTGCACAACCACAATTGTCATCAATGATGCTTCAAGTAAAGGTCGAAGTCATGGCATAAAAGTTAACCCAGAATAAGTTCACAGAGTTTACAAATTAAAAGAAGAAGCCATAGTCAGGTGATCATCAACAGTAAACAAGTCAGAAAGCAAACTATCATCACAGCAAACCAACTTAACAAATCAAAGGGACCGAAGTCAACCAGGGTCCACAATTCCAAAGCCGAGAGTATCACTTAATCAATAGCCAAAATCACAATTTTAAACGAAACAGAAATCAACAACAACAAATAAGGTCGAACGAAATAAGCACAGTAGGAATTCTCATAACAACATTGCTTATCAACATCGAACGAAAACCAATGGCCAAGATAGACAATATCGAATAAAAATCGAATTGCAGAAGCACCTTAATGAGCATGAATTAGATGTGAGAATTACTCACCTTTTTCGCCAATTTGAAGTAGCTGAAGTATCCCAGAGACGAGCAACTAAAATCTAGGAGATTGAGTTGTAAGCGCCACCCACGATTTAGCGAAAACCCTAATTTTCGAGCAAGAGAGGAGAGGAACGAACGAGACCGGAGCCACCATTTCTTTTTCTTAGACTTAGGGTTTTCTTGTTTTAGATTTCGAACGAAAAAGAATAAAGGGTAGAGAGACGGTTTTCTCGAGTGAACGAATAAAAGGGGAAAGGTACAGATAAACGTCACGGAAACAACGAGTGGGCCAAAACAATTTTTCTTTAAAGCCCGCTTCAATATTTACAAATTCAAAAGAATTTCAATCCGATTTGAAAAGAATTTCGCTTGGTTAAACGCTAAAAACAACCAGCAACCCAATTAAATCGTCACATGACGATAATAATAATACTGTGAAATCTCGGGTTGTTACAGACTCCCCTCCTTATAAAAATTGCATCCACGCAATCATAGGGAATAAATGGATAAAAGGTAACAACCAAAAGAGCATGGCAATGTCGAATGTATAAGCAAAGCAAGTGTCAACGGGGAAGTATTAGATAAGAAATCGAAAGGTTCGACTGCTTCAAATCAAAAGAATCAACCTCGTGGGAATCAGGGATCAAAATCAGACGACTAACAAAAGCAAGAACAATCGAGCTCCAGCAACTAAAAGAGAAGGAAAAACAGAGCAGAAATCCCATAGAGAGCACGAATTGAATGTGAGTAAATCAAATTATTCACCTGAATCGCCAGAGAAAAAGACGAAGCTCAAATCTCAAAAATCGCGAATATTCAATCATCAAAAACGATAATTGAATTTTCAAATCGCAAATATTTACTTATCTCAAACGATAATCAGAAGACAAATCAAATATCTGATTATCTCAAACGATAGTCAAATTTCTCAAATCAACAAATATTCGATTATCACAAGCGATAATCAAATTCCAAATTCAACAAATATTCAATTATTAAAAGTGATAATTAAATCTCAGACCAGCAAATATTTAATTATCAAAAGCGATAATTAAATCTCATATCAACAAATATTTAATTATCTAAAGCGATAATTAAAGGCAACAAATATCCGATTATCGAAAACGATAATCAGAACTCATATTAACAAATATCTAATTATCACAAGCGATAATTAGAAACAACAAATATCTGATTATCAAAAACGATAATCAGAACTCATATTAACAAATATCTAATTATCACAAGCGATAATTAGAAACAACAAATATCTGATTATCAAAAACGATAATCAGAACTCATATCAACAAATATCTAATTATCACAAGCGATAATTAGAAACAACAAATATCTGATTATCAAAAACGATAATCAGAACTCATATCAACAAATATCTAATTATCACAAGCGATAATCAGAAACAACAAATATCTGATTATCAAAAACGATAATCAGAACTCATATCAACAAATATCTAATTATCACAAGCGATAATTAGAAACAACAATTATCTGATTATCAAAAACGATAATCAGAACTCATATCAACAAATATCTAATTATCACAAGCGATAATTAGAAACAACAAATATCTGATTATCAAAAACGATAATCAGAACTCATATCAACAAATATCTAATTATCACAAGCGATAATTAGAAACAACAAATATCTAATTATCAAAAACGATAATCAGAACTCATATCAACAAATATCTAATTATCACAAGCGATAATTAGAAACAACAAATATCTGATTATCAAAAACGATAAACAGAACTCATATCAACAAATATCTAATTATCACAAGCGATAATTAGAAACAACAAATATCTGATTATCAAAAACGATAATCAGAACTCATATCAACAAATATCTAATTATCACAAGCGATAATTAGAAACAACAAATATCTAATTATCAAAAACGATAATCAGAACTCATATCAACAAATATCTAATTAGCACAAGCGATAATTAGAAACAACAAATATCTGATTATCAAAAACGATAATCAGAACTCATATCAACAAATATCTAATTATCACAAGCGATAATTAGAAACAACAAATATCTGATTATCAAAAACGATAATCAGAACTCATATCAACAAATATCCAATTACCTGCAGATAATTGGATGCAACAAATATCTAGAAATCAATTAAGAAGACTAGAAAATCAACATAAAAGCTTGGATCGATCCCATCAGATGGCGAGTTTTTAATTCGCCGCACGTGCATCTCAGAGTGGCCGAAGCCTACCAAGTACTCAACATAATTTTGGCGCCCATCAGATTGACCCGAAGGTCCGCAGAGTGACCCGAAGGTCTAGTACTGGTATTTGACCCGAAGGTCCGCAGAGTGGCCCGAAAGCCCAACAAATGACCCGAAGGTCCGCAGAGTGGCCCGAAAGCACACGAAAGCATCAAAATGTTTCAATTAACGAGTCCGGAATTAACCGAAATAGCAAACGCACATGTCCCATACCACGTGTTTTACTAAATCGTTTGATTCTCTTCATCGTTTCCTTGAAAGTGCAAAATTGTGTATTTTGTAAAAATACACTTTACATTCTCAAACGGACAAGTCCGGAATTAAGCGAATCAGTAAAAGAAAGGGGTCATAGTCCTCGATTTTGTTGAAACGTTTAAATCGCTTCCTCATTCTTTTGAAAGCGTAAACTGTTAAATTTCTGAAAACAATTTTTTTTTATTTATTTTGTAAAAATAACAATTCACATTCTCAACTGAACAAGTCCGGAGTTAAGCGAAACAGTAAAAGAAAGGGGTCATAATCCTCGATTTTGCTGAATCGTTTAAGTCGCTTTCTCATTCTTTTGAAAACGCAAACTGCTAAAATTTTATAAAACAATTTTCATTTTAAAACGATTTTCCAATCACGTGATTAGAACAGTAAATCAGTAACAATTTCGGTAAGGAAATCGTACTTCTCAAAATACCGTAAAAACGGTCACAAAACAGCATTGCGGAATAACCGCTTGAAAATCCACTTTTAAAATTTGACGGTTACTGAAGCCAAAGCGACAATAATTTTAAAACGTCAAAATCACATCAAAACAATTTACATCAAAACGTAATATCAGAGAATTTTCATTCATCAAAATGCCATAAAACACCGTACTTCAAAATATAGCATTGGTGTAAAATCTCGTTATAAAAATAACGGCAACAAAATACGTTTCATAACCAAGCATCGGTTCAACGTAAAATTAATGCAATAATGTGCAATTCAAATTTTTGCACGTACTACAGAATGAACAAAGAAATCATTCGAAGGTATCTTCAATGAAGATAATTCAAAACAACAAAATCTAATCAATAGATGATTAGTACAAAAGAAAGCCAGCGGAAATTTCAACAAAAATCACATATTTGCAATTTCTTCGAATCATCAATTCGGATTCGAAATTCTCAAAGAAACAAAATAACTACAGCTATGTGAACAACAAATGAAATTCATATCAAATTCGTATTTTGATTTTTAAATCAAAAAGATTACCAGTTGTACTCAGCGAAGACAGTTTCCGCTGCGCACTCTGAATTCAATCAAATCAACAAAACACAGTTTCACTATTATTTTTAAATAAAGATATTTAAAAATTTCATCAAAATTTCAAAACTTTAGTTTTGACTCAAAGTACAAATAAAACATCGACCCATAGTTGTAACATATGTTCCATCCAAGTTATGTTTTATATTATGTCCATAAACCCCAAGCTCTGATACCAACTGTGACGCCCCACCTCTATGCTCATAATAACAAAGAGTATTAAACGAAATACTGTCTATTATTACGAAGAATAAGGCTGGATAGGAGCGACCATCCGTAGTTGGCCTTACACTAATATTGGTTATCTCGATAGGAGTGGTATATACATTTTATTTTTCATCTATTATTTATTTACTCCCATCGACACACCCAATTATCAGTATAAAACAAACCACGATAGTTCATAATAGTTTAGGACATTAGATATAACAATAACACAGATAATATAAATGCGGAACACAGATTAACAAAAATCTCATATATATATATAACCGATGTCAGTTACAACATAGTTGACACGATACATATGATACAACTACAACTGTCGACTCTAGAAGTTATATATACAAGTACATTATCAACTAATATACATGAATACATATCGTTCTATACAATGACACAACTACTACAAAAGGACAATGACAACTTCAGAAGATGTGAAAAGTCTTCAAATCCCGAACAACAACTCAAAGAAAGAAATCTACAACCTGAAATAACTCGGGTCTGACCCGAGTATTACATTCAAAACAAAATAATACACGGGTCAGTCTAATTCAAACTCAGTTATTAGTGCATAGAAGCAATAGTAATCAACATCAAATAGACGACAGTCTCGGAAATCTCGTATATCCGACTCCTCGATAAAAGAATCAGATAACGGCAGATATAACACTAAACAGTGTTAAACAACAAATCAGCAATTCAAATCAATTTAAACAATTGAAATGTCAATTTGAAAACAACGATGTTGATTGGCTACAGTACACGCTAACGTGTACTGCCTCGCCAATACAGTCTATGAAATACTCAGAAGATCAATGAATCCAAAAGCCAACGGATACAACTCAAATCGAAGTGAACCATTTCAATTACAACTTCAAAATATTGAATTGAACCAATGAAATAATTTAACAATCGAAATATCAACCAAACCTGTCAATCCTACTAGGGCTGCAGTACACGCACGCGTGTACTGCCTCGCCACTACAAACAAATCCAAACAATACTAAACAAGATCAGAGGCAACAAGTGAAACCAGTTCAGCATGTCACAATCAAGGCACAGTGAAATAGCAAACTGAAGGCTAGAGCACCAGAGATATGGCACTACAACACTCAACAGAAAAGACGCAGAACAGCCTCATTAGAAGATAAGGTCATCAGTGAAGCAAAATGACAAAAATGCAAATGATACAAGGCATCAATGCAATGTATCAGATTCGAGAACAAGGCAGTGCAGCAGTGAAAAACTTCAAGTGAAGCTACAGATCAACAGGGAAGAACTCAGTGATTAAACTATGAAGGCAACATGCAAGCTCGACTAGCAGGTGAATGTGCAACATCAACAAGACAAGTACAAACTGGACAACAACAAAGGCTATCAAGTGAACCAACACAAATGTCACCAAAACACAGTGCAGTGACTACAGAAATGATCCTCCAAGTTTAACATCATTATCAAGTGCAATGAAGACTATAATGTACTCAAGTGATAACGTGAAACAGGCTCAAGTAATGAAGCAGATGTGATAAACAAACAGGCTGGTCAAAGTAATACTACAAGTGCAACAGGACAGTGTGCACTACAATGAAACAGTGGTCAGTATCATCAAGAAACAACAAGACCAGACTTACAAGGAATATCAATAATGAATGATCAGTGAACATCAATGCATCCAGAAAATCAGATGGCCAGAGACGAAGCTCACTGGGGCCAGAAGATAAGCAGTCAGGTGTTAAAAATCATGTTCAAGAAATCAAATGCCAAAAATGCAGTTTTAACAAGAAGGAGACGAGAATACGAAATATGTACACTAGTGATGGTACATAACAAACTGCACAAGGCAAATGAACTGAAGCATGGCAGGTCACAAATGAAACAACAGCAAAGTTCACGTGATAAAAAAATTGTCCAGACAATCAAGCAAATACATCCTGAAGTTCAAATTGACCAAACCAGTGCACTACTGAACCATCAAAGATAGGCACAGGCGAAGACCCAAGACTCGAGTATGGGGATGCAAAGCTTCCACAAATCAAACAAATAGTAGTGAATGCAGACAACATATATGAAGACCACAATACTTGAAACAGTGACATTCCAGAAAATCAGACTCGACAAGGTTCATGAATACAACTCACTAATCAGATGAAAAGTGGAAGTGAGACACAAAAACTCATTCAGTACAAATTTGAACTAATTAGACAGGGATATGAATGCAAACTGAACAACAAATTGTTCCAGTATCAAAGGGATCAATAACTGAAACCCCAAATGTAACAGAGAGATGTGCACTAATGCAAATTCCGATCACACCAACAACTCAACAGCACGTAATACATAGACACAAAAGTCAGAGGAACAGGTTCAAGTGACAAATAGACATAGCAATGAAGACTGCAAATTCAGATGATAGCAGCCTACACAAATATCACAGGTGAAGTGCAACAGGGATCAAAGAAGAAAGAGACGCAACCGGCAATATGAACAAGTGACAGGGTAAGCAATTTCCACAATGGCACTGCAAACATGCATCTGGAAACCAGAGTGCACAACCACAATTGTCATCAATGATGCTTCAAGTAAAGGTTGAAGTCATGGCATAAAAGTTAACCCAGAATAAGTTCACAGAGTTTACAAATTAAAAGAAGAAGCCATAGTCAGGTGATCATCAACAGTAAACAAGTCAAAAAGCAAACTATCATCACAGCAAACCAACTTAACAAATCAAAGGGACCGAAGTCAACCAGGGTCCACAATTCCAAAGCCGAGAGTATCACTTAATCAATAGCCAAAATCACAATTTTAAACGAAACAGAAATCAACAACAACAAATAAGGTCGAACGAAATAAGCACAGTAGGAATTCTCATAACAACATTGCTTATCAACATCGAACGAAAACCAATGGCCAAGATAGACAATATCGAATAAAAATCGAATTGCAGAAGCACCTTAACGAGCATGAATTAGATGTGAGAATTACTCACCTTTTTCGCCAATTTGAAGTAGCTGAAGTATCCCAGAGGCGAGCAACTAAAATCTAGGAGATTGAGTTGTAAGCGCCACCCACGATTTAGCGAAAACCCTAATTTTCGAGCAAGAGAGGAGAGGAACGAACGAGACCGGAGCCACCATTTCTTTTTCTTAGACTTAGGGTTTTCTTGTTTTAGATTTCGAACGAAAAAGAATAAAGGGTAGAGAGACGGTTTTCTCGAGTGAACGAATAAAAGGGGAAAGGTACAGATAAACGTCACGGCAACAACGAGTGGGCCAAAACAATTTTTCTTTAAAGCCCGCTTCAATATTTACAAATTCAAAAGAATTTCAATCCGATTTGAAAAGAATTTCGCTTGGTTAAATGCTATAAACAACCAGCAACCCAATTAAATCGTCACATGACGATAATAATAATACTGTGAAATCTCGGGTTGTTACAACTTCCATTAAGTCCAAAATGGCGTTTGCAAATTTTCTGAGTATAAGCTTTGATATGTTTGGAGTAAGTTGAATTTTGCTATTTTCTGTTGGGCTTTTTGGGTTTGGGTTTCAACCCTACTTATTACTCTAACTCAGCCCTCTTCTCTTCATTCACTCTCATTTTCCTAACATCCAAGCTTCAGCAAAAATGGGGAGGGCAATGGGAAATTAAAATTCCAAGCCCTAGTTTTCTTTTGCAAATTCAATTCTTGCTCCAAAATCAAAGAGAAGCTTAGGTAAGCCTTCTCTTCATCTTCTCCATTCCATTTTCTCTTCAATTTCAGAAATGTTCTAAACCCTAACTTAGGAAATGTTTTCTTTTGAGCTTAGATTGAAGCTCCTTGGGTTGAAATTGAAGAGTGATTGTTCTAGCCTTGCTTGGTAGCTTCTCTCTTGCGTTTTTGGGATTAAAGGTGAGATTTTTGAACTCACATCTAAGCTTATAGCTTTTGTTGTTGTTGGGAAAGAATTCCTAACATCAATTCATGTTCATTTGTGTTCGATTTGGATCGATTTGGGGAATTGTCCCATTTTTGATTTTTGGAATCCAATTTTTGTAAAAATCCATTCTTTGGTGTTTGAACATGTTAGTGGAGTGTTTCGGAGGGCCATACAAGGCTGGGTTGTCGTTTGGCGTAAATCCTCAGTCGTGGTTACTCGTCCGTTCGCTTCCATCCGTGTTATAGAATTTGCCCTAAAGGGGGCTAGGCTAATTCTGCTCTGGTAGCAGGTTAAGTCGACTGAACTAGTAGGTCAGTCGACTGGACCAGACCCCAGGAATTTGCCTGGGTCTGTATCAGTCGACTGACCTTCTAGGCCAGTCGACTGACCCTGGGGCAGAAAATTGCGTACCCTGTGTCAGTCGACTGACCCACTGGTTCAGTCGACTAACCTAGAAACATGAAGTTTCCAGGCACTGGGCCAGTCGACTGACCCACTGGTTCAGTCGACTGACCTGCTTGTCTCAGCCCAATCTGTTTATTTGCTTTGATTTCCAATTTTGATCGATTCATGTCGATCCAATCTGTTGTTATCGCATTTTGACTTTAATGATTCCTTTTTGATTTCATACACGGGTTTTATAAAGTGGAAATTAACCACAAGGGCCTCTTTAGCAAGTGGAATTAGTTTCTAGGACACCCAACTGAAATTATTATTTTCAAGGACAAAACGTAAAATAATTAGTTGTTAGGGCCTAAAAACCTATGAAATTATGTCCTTGAAAGTAATTGGACTGCTGACTTTGTCCTTGAAAGTAATTATTCTGCTGACTTTGGCCTTGAAAGTAATTTCTTTGAATGTGTGTCCTAGAAACTAATTGGACTGCAAAGTTTGTCCTTATGGTGAAATGCCCCTTTTATAAAATGATCTTTTCAAATTGTCTCGTTTCTCCAATTTATAATTTCTATTCAAAACACACACACAATTTTGCACTCCGAGCGAAGAGGGAGGAGAATTAAATGATTAGATAAAACGCGTGCTATGAACACGTGCCTTCATCTTTTCAGTTAATTCCTAATCTATTAGTTTGACTGTTTTGACCTTTGGGTCTGGTTTACCGATGATATGAGGTGAACTTTGCACTGGTTTGAGTGTGAAATTGACTAACGGTTAGTAAACCGTTTAGTGCGAACGTGGGGTATGGGAATCACGTTAACATTTTTTGGGTTCCTTTCTGAGAGTTGTGACACATTCCTCCAGTTAGTGGTGTCCAGTACTGGGTCTCCAGACCTTCGCCACTACGGTTTGTTGCCTTCGGGGTTTGTTGCCTTCGGGCTTGAGCTTTCGGGGTGTGACGCCCCACCTCTATACCCATGCTAACCAAGAACACTACGATGTAGTGCTGTCAATTAGCACAAAGAATAAGGCTGTGAAGGAGCGACCATCCATGTAACTTCTTTGTGCGAGCACCGATATGTCAGATAGAATAGAATTCATATCTTTTAAGGAGGAAATCCGACATACCGATACAAATACAAAGCTATCACACAGTGGCTATATATAATCTTCGGAAACAAACATAGAAGTAATCATAACATAAATCAGTCACAGACATCCATATCACAAAGGCGGAAGAAGATATGAATAAATATATATAACACATGAAAGTGTACATCAGAGTAGTGGTCAGAAAGATCCACGATAATACAAAAGAATAGCAACACGTGCTATACAAAAGAATAAGTACACAATGTAGAGTCTATATCTCAAATGCGTACAATCAAAAACTACTAATCTAAGTAGTTAGCCAAAAGTCAGAATAATCCTGAAGAGAAGCCAAGCAGAAGCACCTGTAACATCTCGGTCTGACCCGAGTATTATTTATAAGAAAATAATAAACGGATCAGTCTAGCTATAAATATCAGATGATATGGTATAAAGTAAAAGGCATGACATGAACATGTAATAACCATAACGGCATACTACTATAAGTATGTAAATGATAATCAACAAAAGATCAATCAATATCACAAGAATCTTCTCAAAGATGAAATAGGGTATCATACCCTAAACTTGTATTCATAACAAGTCAATAACTCATAAATTCACCAATGCACAAAAGCTGATATCATATCAATGAAAATCATGAAAATTGGTGAAGCATAAATTCCAGAAATCATCACAAGAAATCCAGAAAACACATAAAAAGGGGGGAGGCCTAACACATGAATGGGAGCATGAAAACTCACCTACGCGTAAACACATGAATGAGAAGCTATCTCATGGAAGCTATCCATTAAATTTCCACACAGTAATGGCCCGAAGACCGTAGGGTGCTACCCTACATATGTGATGGCGAAGCATCACATAAACGGGGTATAGTCTCCCTCGCAGACGAAGAGACATCGCTCAATCGCTAGTCTAAATCACAAAAAAAGATCGTCATGATCATAAGGAAGTGTCAATTACACTAAGCTAGTAAATATATGAGTTTAGCTTCATGTCCCATAACCACTAGCTTAACTTAAATATTTACGAACAAACTGTAGATCTTCACTAGAAAATTGTCACCAAAAGGGTTCAATCGAACAAGTCCAAGAGCTAACCGACGAAGTGAACGCAAGCGTTTCATACCACTCGTTTTACTAAGTCGTTTAATTCAATTTCTCATCCGAGTGAAGTAAAGGTTGGTATATACTAATAGATTGGAAAAGGGTTTTGAAAACAAGCTTTATATTAAAATAGTGTTGAAATCGCTTTGATGAAAGAGTTTTGATATTTACTACTAGTATTGAAACCTTCATATCTTTAGAGTGACAAGTCACAAAACGATTGTTGAAACAAATCGCAACACATAAATTCACATTTGTAGACGTGAGTAAAGTCCAAAGAAATTTAGTTTGAGTGTGTACTCAGTATAGATTTAGTTCGTCACACGTGGTATCAGAGCTTAGATTTAGCATATTCCTAGGCTTTGATGTGTATTCAGTATAGATAGGGTTAGTAGTGCCCTGGATTTAGTTTGAGTGTATTATATATATGAGCGCGTATTTGTTAGTGATATAAAATGTTTTATATTGTGTTTACTTATCCGTTGAGTGGTTTATGAATTCTGGTTGTATGTGGGATGCCATATTATCGATAGGGATTTCTAAACACTTAAATGAGGCAAGTTAACATAGTATTGTTTTTTAATTGGGTAACTGAAATATTTTACCTCAATTTTATTTTATATATAAATGAATAATTTTTCTAGAAATTATTATAGTGTATATAAATTGATTTTTTCGTTGTTTAAAATGTAAATATATATAAGTTAATAAAAGATGTTTGAATCTAAATGAAAACAACAATTGTAGAAGAATATATTATATAAGCAAATGAATTATATAGTATGGAATTATAATTAATATGATTTACAACTGTGAAATAACTTTATATATAAGAAATGAAACTACATGAGTATATTTATAAATGTGAGTTGTAAATAAAAATGGATTTAAAACTATGAATATGAAAATTTGAATCTCGTTGATTTTGATAGTTATTTTTCATAGTTAAAGAGGTTATATTATTATAAATCTAAATAAGATAAGTGAAATTGGAATGAATCTTATATAAGTGAAGTAAAATAGTGAAATTATATAAGTAAGAATTTATAAATGTGATTTATAAATAATAAAAAGGTGATTTTAAAAGAATATAAAGCACTGAATTCACTACCGTTGTTGGAAAATAATAAGGGTGATGACTGTAGCATCATCGGTATCATTTTCCAGTTTCTGTGTGATTGATTTGCTACCGATAGTAAATTGAAATTGAAGTTTTGTTATGATAAACAAATTTTAATTTAAAATCCCAATTTGAAATTGATGAATATAAGTAAAATGAGTTTTGGACATATAATATGAAATTTTTTTTTTATTTTAGCAAGTTAAATAAATCGAATTGGATTTGAACTGGATTATATAAGTTATTGAAATGGAAAATTAAACTTAAGTGGTAAGTGATTATATAATATGAATTTGGAAGTTTAAATAACTAAGTTGTAAAGTGATTGTATAACCATGAATTGAAATTATAATATGTGAATGGAAGTATACTTAGGTAAATGTTCATGGGATTATAAATAAATAAGTTGTATAACTTGTAAAATGAGAAAATGTAAGTAAAACCAATAGTTAAAATGGTTAAACAATTTTGTTAAGCAAAAAAAATCTGAATTTCAATAATGATATGAAATTTGACTTAAGTAAAAGTTAAATAAAATGATCTTTGAAAAAGAAATTTAACTCAAGTAAAGAAAAAGAAATGAGCTAATGAAATGAGTTAAATAAAATAGAATTCGAATTAGATTAGAAGTGAACTTAAGTTGTATAGTGAAAGTAAATGCAAGTGAGAATGAAATGAAATATAACTTAAGTGATGTGGAATGAAGTTGAATTTGATATCAAAATGGATTAATGAAATGAAGTAGTTAAATGAATATGAACTTGAGTTATATTATGAAATTCAACTATTAAAATGAATTATCAATCGAATGTAAATGAATTGATAGGGAATAATGAATGTAAGTGTTAATTCATTAAAAGCTAATGAAATTGGGAATTGAATAATTTAATGAAAATCAATTAGATATCAACCAATCATAATTAAATGTGTTAAACCAAATCGAATGTAAACGAAGTAAATATGAATGGTTGAGTGTAAATTAAATAAATTTGGTTATGTTGGATATGCATTGGTTGTTAGATGGATGTTAGTTGATTGAATAGAAATTCATTAAATTTTAATGAAATTGAATTAATGAAATTGAAAGCAAAATAATTGAATTCAAATTGGAAGTAAGTGAATCTAAATAGAATTGAATTTGATTTGAATTGGAAATGAACTAAAATCAATGTAAATTAGTGAATGTATACTAATTGAATTTGAATAAATGGATGTTAGTAAAATCCAATGTTAATGAATCAAATGTGATTAAATTGAAAACTAATTCAATGAATATTAATGAGAAATGAATGTGTATTGATTTGGTTATGGATTGATTGGATAGATATTGGTTTGTTGGATGTTGGTTGGATGATAGTTGTTTGATGGTTGAATTTGTTGCTTTTGATTGCATTTGCTATATTGACATATATATAGTTGTTGTATTGGTATATGTTGTATATTGATATTACTTTCCATATATATGTTCTCATTTGATTGTTGAGTATTTAGTAGGTGTGGATGGCGTATGCTTCGCATATGGAGCTCGCTTTCGCGCTATATTAGCCGTACATGCTAGCTAATATATATAAGGTACATATCTCGGATTACATATCATACTTTTATATTTTTCCCTATGGGATGCCTCATCCTCGAAGATGAGATGTATATTTATGATATATATATTGTGATTTTACTATGATCGAACCGCGCAAAGGAGGCTATGGCGAATTTTTCTGAAACTGTAAGGCGTTAGAAAATTTTTGAGATTTTTGGAATTTTTTTTTATTTTGAGTTAAAAGTTAAACGATATTAGTTAGTTTTGAAAGGATAACTAAGAATGGATTTGAAAACTTAGAAAAGTTTTTATAAGAAGTTTAACTAATTATTTTGAAAAGTTAATGGATTTTGTGACTTTTTCTCACTTAGTAATTTCGAGGACGAAATTCTTTTAAGTAGGAGAAAATGTAACGACGCAGAATTTCAGTCATTCGGAATTCGGATATTTAATTGATTTTAAATATTCAAAAGTAAATTTTATAAGTTGAATAACTTATATTTCAAATATAATAATTTATTTGGATAATTAAATCTTTAATTTAATATTTGAAATTGCAGAAATAATTTGATTTTGAATTTTATGTGAATGAAAATGATTTATAAAGTTGAATTAAATTCTATTTGAATAAGTATGATGTTAGTAAACTTTTAAAATTGAATTAAAAGCGAATTTATAGAAATTGGAAATTTTAATATTAAATTAACGTTTAAAACTAGTCATTTTTGTCTCAGATTTTGACGAAACCAGTTTCATTGGATCTGTAATGTTATATTATTGTAAGGTTTCAAATTTCGTGTGAATTAGAGGTACGGTTTGGTCATGCGAAGCTGAAACGCGTAGAAATTTATTTAAGTAATTTTTAATTAAAATAAGTCGATTCGAAAACCTATCTTCCAAATACGATGGAATTTGCTCTCGATATATATTCCATTGTGTTCGGAATAGGGGTAAAACATTATAAACGCCAGGCGGCACGCTTCGATTGGAGTTCGAAAATTTTAGCGATGAATAGTGTCGGGATATTTTCTATAAAAGGACTTCATTATTTTCTTTTTTCACAAACCCTAGCCCATGAAACCCTAGCCCCACCCATGTTTCTATGGCCAGAAATCATCATCTTTCTCCCTCGATTACTCAAAATCAATCAACTTTCACGTCTCGCCTTCAACTAGAACATTGTAGAGCACGTCGAGAGCTTTCAATCCGACGACGGTGATCATTTAATTCCTCGTGTAGAGGCCAGATTTTGGCCACGTATACCCGGCGTTCATGCACGATTGTTAAGGCGATGGGGGTTCGAGTTTGACGTCGTTCAAGGTGAAGGTAGAACTCGTCTAGGGCTTTGAAATGATAGTCTTGGATCATGCTACGGCGTCTTGGTGGAGGAGCGATCGTCGAAGGAAGAGGCGCGACTATGGGTTTGTGTGGCACTTTGTTGCCTAGGAGAAAGAAGAGAAAAACAATGGCTGGATCTGCTTTATTTGAAACGAGCGGCTGTGATTTTTAAAGGTTTAAAAGTATAATTAAAAAATATATTTGTAAATTAATTTGTATATAAAATTGTACAATCTTTAAAATAGCATATCTTGTTCATACAAGGTCGAAATCAGACGAAACAAGCGGCGTTGGATTTGTATTCGTAAACGCTACGCGACCCTATACGTAAAATAGCATATTGATTGGTTTGGATATATTCCTGCCTATTGGAGCAGATGCGACCCTATACGTTCTTGTGTATGAGCGGATGACCTTTTGTACGTGCATCTACCTCGAAGCGAACATTGTACATATTTTCTCATATGTATATTTGTTGCAGGTGACAGGTTGGAGGGATCCAACTGGATTCCTCACCAGTGTGATTTTTTTACAAATATTGTGATATATGCTATTATCATATGATATATGATGATTTGGATGCCATGATGGATATGATTGATGTGAATCACCTTATTTAGCAATTTTGTAGCATTGGGTCATATTTTTTGGAAATTTAAAACATTAAAATGATGATTTCAAATTAAGAAGGCTGTTTAAGTGATTTTTGGAGTTATATGAGTTTTAATAATGATTTGTAAATTGTTAAAAGAAGAAGTTTATTTAAATGGAATCAAAGTATGATTTTTTTTAGATATGGATTTGACTATTTTGTAAAATAATTTAAAATAAGAATTTTGATTTATTATAAATGGGTTATATATATAAGATTTATAAAATGGATATTTTATAAATAAAAATAATGGAATTATAAAGGAGTTTTATAAGTGTTAAAATGAAGTTATAAATGAATCTTATAAGTAAATAAGATTTATAAATTTATGAAGTTATAAAAAGAATGAAATTGTAAATAAGAGAATTATAAGTAAATTAACTTATGATCGGAATTAGGCATATAAATGAGATATAAATGGAATTTGTTAGTAAAGGAATTTTGTATATGGAATTTATAAACATTGTTTTATACATGTGAAATCAATTTATTTTGATAAGCTAGATATGGAAGTTTATAAAGGAAATATATTCACGATTTTGGACAGTGGATGATCCTTTAATAAATGTGTAGAAATAATGAATTTGGTTAGAAAATTTTATTCATGATTTTGGACAGTGAATAATCCTTTAAATAAAATGGATATTTTTGGGAAGGGATATTTTAAAATGGAGTTTGAATGGTTTAAAAATAAGGTAAAGTATGAATTCACTTATTCCTTAAATAAGTGTATGGAAATGTTTTCCAAATAGTGAAATATTAAAATGGTTTTGAGAATATATCCTTTTAAAGATAATCTGAAGTGAATATTTGGAAAGTGATTTAATTAATAAAAGATTAATTAAAATGGCCTAGTGATTGCTTATGGTGCTAAATATTTGTTTGTTGCTTTGATAGTTAAATAACCGACTATCAAATTTGGCCATTTTTAGTTCCTCGACTTGATGTAGGAACTATTTAGTCGTACACTTTGTACATAGCCATCTGTGTAAGCTTGATTATCGTTTGTGTTGAGGATGTTGATTCGTGTAGTGCGGAGTATTACTCCAATCTATCGAGCTTCCTTCTTGGCCGAAGGATAGCAAGTTTAAAGTTGGAGGCGTGATAAGTCTATGAGACTTAGTTTTTGTGTGAGGTTGAGAAACGCTTTTGCGTTATTGGTGCGAAGAGACCGGGATCAGATTTATCTGAAAACCACTTCGGACCAACATTTATACGACGATTGTGCAAGTTGGTCGATGATATTGATATTTAGGATTTTCATAGTGAAGGACTGTTTGTTGATCATTTGGAGTTAAAATCCCAATATACATATAGTAGCAGTAGTCTCTTCGTTATGAAATATCCAATGCAAGGACTATTCGCTACTAATCCTAGGGATTTCCCGACATGATGTGGTTGGAAAGTACCTTCGGTTTGTCCTGTTCCTGGACAACTTGTATGGATGAATGTCAGACATTGCATTTCTAATGATTACGTACATTGGTTTTTAAAAACGTACATCTGTTTGGTGGCGGAGAAGGAAACTTCTCTTAGCTTAACACCTTTCCTTTAGACGTATGAGCTCAAGGGTTGTATTTTTGTGAAAGGCAATTAGTAGTCAATGGAAATGGCAAATGTGGCATTCAAAAGTGATGTGATATGTGTTATGTGAAAGGTAATCGATACCTTTTTGGCCTCACTCCTTGGAAAATGATCGAAACAGGGTTAGATGCAGCAGGTCTAAGTGGGTCATTCCCAATTAGGATATGATCATCCCCTTTTAGATATAATTCTTTCCTCTATGATGTTCGGGATGTAAATTATTGTGGATTTATGCTTTAAGGGTCCTCGGAAAGGTCGGTAACGACCGGGGGATGATATATTCGGTACTACCTAGTTATAGAGGTAGGTCGGTCTTGTGTTGGTAGAGGTTCCTTTGTGATGTTCCTCGGTACATTCCTCTAGAGATGTACTGCCGGAAGGTAGTCCCTTCACCTGGTCATTTGTATGGAAATCCAACCTCCACTACGAGCTTGCGGTTTTATTTGTATTGGCGTAATGAATAGCCCCGAAATGCTACATGGGTAACCATTTCGACTATGATTAATATTATTTGTATACTAGACACTAGTATAATATGAGATGATTTGATATGAATGGTTTTGGTTATCATAAGGTAAAAACATGTCCGTGTTTATGTGTAGGCGTGTCTTACGAGATACTTTTGTTTTGAAAAGGAAAGTTTGGTAACCTAATAAATTCAGTTGAGTGTGTTTTCTCACGCTGGTTTACCAGACTGATCCGGGCGTTCTTCCCTTTCAATGCTCGGGTCAGACCGAGTATATTTACAGGTTTAGATTGGTGCTTTTGGAGCTTCAGCAGGAGAGCTGGAAGTCTTCAGATCATATTCCTGTATTTGTTTATTTTCCATTGTTTTGATATTTAAATTATCAGCAACTGTAAGGATAGGTTATTATAACTATCCAGGCTGATGATTTTGATTGATTGTTGAACTCTTATAGATGTATGTATATGATATTACAGTTTCTGTTTTGTAAAGATCATTGATATGATATTATATGTTTTCCGCTGTGATGTGAGATTCTGTATTGTTCAGTTTGCTTCTCTCTTTCTTCTCTTCTCTTCTTCTCTCTACTTTCTTTCTCATGACTTTTCGTCAGTCTGTGCTTTTTGGGTCGGACATGTGTGGTTTATTGTTGATTCTGTTGAATATGCAATTATATGATTTTTGTTTGATGATAATATATATATATATATATATATTCATTTAAATTTTTTTGTTAATTGTACTATTTTATTTTTCACATAATTAAATAAATATTTGTTGAATAAAATAAAAAACACAGAATTTAAATTCAAACAAATATTTTATTACAATTTTGAATAGTACAAAATTTAAGCTCCCACTATATATACAAAACTTCAATTACAATACAATTTCAAATGACAACACAATTTTTCACTATACAATTGTTACATACATTTGCACCACACTACATATCACTTGTTCACTCGTATTTGATCTTTAACTCTATTCCAGCTTGAATCCAGCATCTGAGCTATTTGAAAAATGAACACCGACGCAGTAAAATTGAAAAAGAAATATTTGTACAGTGTACAATGAAATATGTGATTTTGAAAATGTTATTTGCCTCAGTTATTTGGGTTGTTCGTCATCATATTTATTTTGAATTCATCTTACACGAACAACTTGTGACATGCACAGTGTATCACTGTACATGCCACCAGGCCGTGCATACCGATATACACTTTATAAAACTGCAGGGACTGGTGAGCATAAGGTCAAACCCGAGCCAAGGCTGGATTCAACTCAAGTGCATAGAGTTTCGACCATATCAACCAAAAACCAAACAGTATGTATGCAACAGCAAATACATAACAACCAGAATTCGACTGTAACTCTGAAAACCAATGAAACAGAAAACTACATACGTATGAAACAGAGATGTATGCATACACTTGAAACCAGAATTGATGCCAATCTCACACACGTATATACATACATATATGTATATATATATATATATGTATGGAGATCATCAACCATAGTGCAGACAAATTCCAAAATCAAGATGAAGTTCAAGTGAAACTAAAATGCACATGTCAACAGTGGTGACTTCAAGAACAAACAAAACATCAAATGGCATAAGTGTAGCCTCAACAGTGAAGACCAACATACATGTATATACATGAGTATGTATGCAACCAGAGAAAATTAACATGACTGCATACAAGTTCATGTACAACGAAACCTCAAATGGCAAGACTCACAAGTCTAGTGGCAACATGAACTAGCTCGAAGCAACATGACAAACAACATATACATATATGCAACCAAGTTGCACATGAAAATTAAAGTACATCAAATCAGACCAAAACCAGAACTCCAACGAGAACCAGACCTCATGTGACAATAGATTTGGCATGAAGGCAACTCAAGTATAAACAAACTCGAATGGAACATGAAGCAACAAGCCAACAAAATCGGTAATGACTCAAAACTGAACTGAATCAGACTGAAGTGGAACTTAAGATAAATATAAAGTGACCTGAAACTCAAACCAGACTGCAACACAACCAGACTATAACATCAATGCACAAGACTGCAACTTAAAAGGAGACAACAAATACAAGGCAGTACATGAAGCAACACAAACAAATAGTTCAAATATTTCAAAAATAGTGAAGTTGCATGTATATTCATATGCAACAGCAATGAGCAGAACAAGGCATCACAATACATATATATATACACACATACATGTATGTATGTACACACATGATGAACACACTTAAACCAGAATTGTATGCGAGACATGTACAAAACTATATTCCAAAATATATAAAACAGAAGCAGTTCGATGAGTCACGGCCAAGATAAAAATTAACAGAGGTTAGAACCATAGACCTGACTCAAGAGGAACCACAAAACTCAACACAGTGACTTCAACGTCAAACCAGACAAGTGCAATCAGTTCAAAGTTCAAGAACAAAGCCTCAAGCAGTCAAAACAATGTCATGTTTCAAAAGGAAATGATATGCAGCAGTTCCAACAAAATAATGTTGCAGGGGATTTCAAAATAACCAAGTCAAAATGCCAAAGAATCAAAGTCGTGGTGACCAAGGTAGAGTTCGAACAAGTTAGAGTCAAAGCCAGGTGATAACACGAATTAAACAAGTCCAGATCATATCAAAGTTCAAATAACAAAGTCATAGGAGAAAAGACCAGAGCAAATTCAAACTTATCAAGCAACACGTATGAAATGAAAAAGTCAGAAAACATCACCAACATTCGATTACAAATCAATGGCCGAGCATAGCAATTTGAAGAATTCAAATGCAATTATACGAACGTAAATATAAGGCTTTCATCCCAATTAAACCTAATCATCATCATCGGCAGTGTATTCAAATTCAAGAAAAATACCAGAGCTAATCACTGAAGTAAATCAAACCAATAACTCAAATCTAGGTCAAGCAAAAATTGAAATCGAAAAAGAAAGTCACGTACCAAATTTCATCCTAACATTCGAGTTCGACAAATTGGAGCAGCCGATAACCAACCAAAGCCAATGATCAATTAACGAAGCCAATTGAATAAAATTATTATCTCAATTGATCATAATCGAAGCGGCTACTTCAATCGATCAAAAGCCCTAATTATATAAAGAGGAACGAAGAAAGCATCGGCTGAACATAAGAAAAAAGGAGAAGACATCTACTTTATTTTCTTAAGTGGTAAATTTAGTTGGGTCGGCTTATATATTATATTGGGCTTATTTTTAAATTAGGATTTTGTTTTAGTATTTTTATTTGTTTTGTAATTTTCTCTTTTAAACTTTTGTAAAATTCTTGTTGTGTGACTAGGGACGAACTACGATGGTGTAGTTCGAGGATTCCCTACTCCATGGCTGAGTTGTGGTCGGGTTTTGAGCGTAGAGTTAGGTTAGTTGATAGAGGGTGTCATAAGTTTACGTGTGTAAGCGTCTGACTACTTAATTTCTAGTAGAAACCTTGGGGCAGCACGTAGGCAGGGTTTTGTCGAAGCTGGGTAAATCTGTGTTGTTCTATTTCTGCTTTTTATTATTCTGTTATTATCTGTGCTGCAATTATTATATATATTTCCGCATTAATTTTTATTATTATTAGTGTCACCCTATTCACCCCCCCTAGGATGAAATCGATCCTACAGATTCAGAGGGTACGGATTTGCGGGTCGTCATAGAATCCATTCTCCAATACAAGCCTTCATGATTTTAGTTGTCTACTATTTGCTAGAATTTAATTAATGTAACCATTTCGGCTAAGATTAATAAGTATTTGTATCTTAGACATTATTATAATATTAGAGAATTTCATATGAAATAGTTTTGTTATCATAAGGTAAAAACCCATCCGTGTTTATGTGCGGCATGGTCTTACAAGATACTGTTGATTTTCAAAGGTTTTTTATAACTTTAAAATCCAGTTGGGTGTGTTTTTCTCACGTTGGTTTACCAGACTAACCCAGTATAGTGCTTGGGTAAAACCGAGTATATTACAGATTTGCTTTGGATGCATTGGAGCTCAAGAGACGAGACAGAGGTCTTCTTGTATTTGTTATTTTTCCATTGTACTATTGTTGAAATCATCAACATTTGTGAGGATAGGTTGTTATAACTGTCCAGGCTGATGATTGTGATTTGCTGTTGTACTCTGATTGATGTATGTATATAACAGTTTCTCTTTTGTAGAGATCATTGATATTATATTATATGTTGTTCCACTGTGATTGTGAGATTCTGTATTGTTTTTAGTTTCTTTTCTCTTCTTCTTCTCTTCTCTTCTTTATTCTCCCTTCTTTTCCCATAACTATCTATCTTTCCATTCAATTTGGGTTGGACATGTGTGGTTTATTGTCAGCTTGAATTGTGCGGATTGGCGGGTCGTTACGATTTGAACTTGGGAAAACCATGAGTTTTGTTTTCTAAGTGATTTTGAATAATGTTATGTATCGTTATATGATTGTTTCTTTGGTAGCTCATGTTGGAATTTCAAGGACGAAATATCCTAAGTGGGAGAGAATGTAATGACTCGGAATTTCGGACACTTCGAGTTTAAATATTTAAATCCTGGATTAAATGTTATTAAAATGATGTAATAAGCTTGTCAAACGCCTTTTAAATCATAAGTAATGATGGTAAACTTATTTTGGACAAATGTTTATAAAAATCAATATGTTAAAAAAATATCGATAATGTGATCGAATATCGGTTTATCGATAAACGGTTTTTTTCTCAAGGAAAGTCATTCAACATTTTGTGCATGTCTAACTAATCATTATGGAGATAATTAGTAACTAAAAATATTTTCATGTTTATGGCTAACTAAATGTGACGATGTCATACATAATGTAATGGAAGATATTTAGAAAATAAGCTTAAATGGAAAGTCTTAACTCTTAAGAAATGATAAAGGAGAAGTGATGATTGTAATTAATGGTAGGTCCTTTGTGAGGAGTTTTTGGTCATTCAATATCTCATTTTCTAGCCTATAATAGAAGGGAGGGGTTTACTTCATAAGTCATTAATTCACTTAAGCTTGAGATGATGTATGAGAATTAAAAATGGTACAAGTGCTTAAGCACTAATCCACTAATTCTTCTCTAACATTGTCAAGCCTTAACCAAATCATCTCCAATCTCTTCTAAACTTTGGCTCTATACCTAAAACATCATGGAAAGCCCGATTAGCAAGTAAAAAGTAGGAGAATGTGAGAGGAAATGGAGATTTCAAGGAGGGGATGTGAGCAAGGGAGAAGGAGGGGAGGCGTTGCTTTGGTTTTGAAGTGCTAAAGTTTGGATCTTTAGGCTTTTGGTGATGGTGGGGGTGGTAATTTGTTCTTGTGGCTTTGTGCTTGGATTTAGCATGGTTCTAAGTGAGTTATCTCACTATCTTATAAGTATATATTGTGTATATATGTGTTGTATGCAAAGTATAATAGTTAAAGTGACATTAACTAATTGAAGTTAAAATGCCCACCCCTAGATTTTAGAATTCGAATGTTGTATATTTTTATTCCAGATCTATACTTGGGTGTAAAATATGATTTTTGAATTATTGCTCAATTTGTGCTATGTTGTAGATTTTCCATAGTTTAATTTATGGTAAGAACATCCATTTGATTTTTATAATTTTTTTACTTTTTCCCCTTTTCATTCAAAAGCGTGACGTTTGATTTAACAAGGAATATCCATAAACAAAAAGGGAAGATATGTGTAAAGTACATATTTATTCTCCACAGTGTACACTGTTTATTCGAAATAAAAAGAAATTTTCCACTCCTTGTAATTTCAAATGGAGTCAATCTTTCTTTTTTGTGTTAAACAAAATTATGGAAGTTCTAGCGGAAAATCTTCCTAATGAGTCTAATTCCAGCACATTAAATATGGAAAGCATATTCTAGTTAAATATTTATGACTAGAATATATTTGGATAGGAATAAGTAGTTTTATCAGTTAGTTTATACGTATTTATTGTGTTAATAAAGAAGAACATCGTTCATTTGTGCGTTATATATGCATAACGTTCGTTAGTTATTATTATATTTAGGGCATTGCCCCCAGGTCACGCTGGATCAATCCCAAGGAGGATACCCGGCGGTGCTGTGCAGTTTGGCCTTGATCGGAATGCGAATGCTCGTCCAGAAGAGCAGATTTCAGGATTCCCCCGTGGACTCGGAGGGGCAGGTGTAGACAATGATCGAAGTCTACCACTGGATAAAAATGACTGGGTGGTGGAAATGATCAGACGGGCTATTGGAGGACAATTGGTAAATAAGGATCTAGAAGATGTAAATAGGAGTCCCTTCACTTCTAATATCAAGTAAGCTAGGAATCCACCATAGTTCAAACTACCAACGCTTGAGATATATGATGGAAAAATGGATCATGTTGTTCATCTGACGAGATACATGAGATACGTGGAAGTACTGAGGGCATCAGAGGAAGTCATGGCACGATGCTTCCCTTTATACTTAACGGATATAGCTACACTATGGTTCAGACAGTTGGAAAGTGGCTCTATTAGCACATGGACAGAATTGATTGAAAGGTTTATAAGGCAGTTTTGTATTCACATCTTGAGACCCAAAAATGTGATGAGTTTGGCAACACTGAAACAGAGGACAGGAGAGTCCTTGTTGAGTTTTCTAACACAGTTTAATGTCACGGTGGCATCGGTGGATCATCCAGATCCATCCATGGTTTTGATGGCAGCTATATTTGGAATTGCTGATGGCACGGAGTTCGAGGATTCACTGGCGCGGGATCCACCTATGGATCTCGGAGAGTTTTATCATGAAGCAGAAAGGTTCCTACGGTAGGAAGACACACAAGCCAACAAACCAAAGGTGAATGCTGTGCAAAGTGGAAGATCATCAGAAGATGTAAACATGAATGATAAAGGTAAACGAAAAATGGATGATGGCACTAATGTATCGAAGAGGCAATAGAGAGAAACAAATTCACTTCTTATGTAGATTTGACTGAACCTCTGGAAAGGAATTTATTTGGACTCAAGGACGCCTTCAGTACCGAAGGTCGGAAAGGAGGGAACCCTCCGAACATGAGCGGGCATCAGGAAAGCATTGCCTATTCCATGAGCTAGATGGGCATAATACAAATGACTACAGGCATTTAAAGGATATAGTTGAGGAACATGTGAGGAGTGGTCGGTTGCAATAATGTGAGGACACGGGCTGCGGTGGTGGAACAGGAGCTGCCACCATCCACCTCGAATGAAAATGGCACTGGATCAAGGCATCATCATCAACTTGCCATCAATTGATTGGGATGGCATGGAATAAGTAATAAACTCTACAGTAATAAGCTAAGTCACCTACATATGTACGTGATCGAGGATGGTCCCTATGCATGCTCTGAGATGATGATGAACCGTAGTGCTCGGGTATGTGAAATAATTGTTTTTTTCTTGATTACTTCGAACTCTGGTTTTTATGATATTTTGGTTTATTACTTTTTTGGCTGTACGGACTCTTATTTTATATTTTTCCAAATGGACTTTGGAATGCTTAAATTTAGATTAATGTAATAAATAACATAGGTCGCGGTTGTGGCCCCTACAGGAGAGATGGGGAAATAACCGCAAGTCGCGAGTCCCTTCGCCGAAGAGCGATAGGATAGATTCATACATGGGTAAAGTCCTCGAGTAGAGATCGGAGCCGGAGAAGGATACCCCATGGATTAAGTCCTTGATAGGGGATCGATGCCGGAGAAGGATACCCCATGGAATAAGTCCTTGACTGGGATCGAGGCCGGAGAAGGATACCCTATAGATTAAGTCATCGACTGGGGATCGAGGCTGGAGAAGGATACCCCAAATATCGCGCTATGTCCCGACTGGTGAGACGAGACCAAAAAAAGCAAGAAGTAGGCCGCTTTACCGGAGAGAGACAGGATCGACCTACTTATCGTTATTCCCTTCTTTCCATAAAGCGAGTGGAGTATAGCAAGAGCTTGGAGAAGCTATGATTGACCAGGAGAGGTTGCAGATTTGGATATGGATCCGGAGAGATCCTGGATTTTGCTAACAACCCGGAGAGGTCATGGATTCAGATATCAGCTTCGAACAACAATGAATTTGGCTTTGGATGGATACGAATTTGGATGAAATGACCTGGAGAGATTGCAGATTTGGTTAATGAATTTGAAATGGATTCAGAATTGGATATCGACTCAGAACAGTCATGGATTTCGCTAACGATCTGGAGAGATCAAGGAATTTGATTGGCAACAAATTGGATTCTGGATTAGAATATTCGACTATCAATGGATTTTGGATTTTGGATTTGGGATTTATAGCAATTCAAAACATGCCTTCCTATCGCAAGGCATGTTTTGGGTGGCAAATGTTATCTCGCCTTTTGGCAAGGCCGTGATACCGTGGATTTGACTAAGAATGGTTGGTTACCAGCCTTGAGAATTGGCTATATACAAGACTATGGACAATGGTCGAGCAGATTCAGACCAGGTATCGATCAAGATGAAATTAATATGAAGTGACAAGGAAGGCCCCATGAGGCTACATTCCAAATTTCAAGTTGATCGAAGTTCGTATACTCGAGTTATGGACAAAAGAAGATGGATCGGTATTGATGGATCAGTGGTAATTTGCTTGGAGTCGGACCTGGGAAAATTTGCTGCTTGCTTAGAGTCGGCGCATGGTTCGCTTGGAGTTGTAGGAATTTGAAGTGTGGGATCATGCTAGGTGTTGGACATAGATTTCTTGGAGTCGGCTTGGAGTCAGAACGATCGGTGCTTGGAGAAAAATGATCTGCCCCAATCGTTTTTCGTGCTTGGAATCAACTTGGAGTCAGATCGATCGGTGCTTTGAGAAAAACGATCGGCCCCGATCGTTTTTCATGCTTGAAGTCAGAATCACGTTTTCTTGGGGAAAATTTTGATTTTACCCAAGTCTAACCCTAGGCTAGAATCTTTAGCATCTGCTCTGAGTCAGAAAGGTGATTACTTGGGTCTTGCTTCGAGTTAACCCTGAAGTGGGTTTTTCGACTACCGTTTTGGCGATTTTCGACGATGATCGGTCTATAACTCAAGATCTACAACTCCATTACCCATGAAACTTTGAGAAAATCAATATATTAGGAGTACATGAAATCAAATGCACGTCAAAGCTCACAAATATCAGAAAAACATATCGATCGTTCCATAATGATCGTACAAAATCAGCATAACGATCCAATTTTACGGAAAATGCGATATCTCACAAATGGTACGTCAGAATTGCATGAAATTTGGAAAGCAAGTAGCTAACATCATATGGAATGCGCATGATCGATTGCAAATCAAAAGAACAAAGCATGATATGATCTCCTATGATCTAATTTCTAGTCAAAACAGCAAAGATCAATCGATATCTCATAAAAGTTAAGTCGGAATGGCGCGAAAGATTGGAAGCAAGGACTGGAGGCATGGGGGACCCCATAAAAACGATCGCAACCCCATTGGAGTTAGTATGGAATGATCAGCTTAAATTATTTTTTGGTGTCCGATCGGTTCCAAATTTTGTGGGTCGGGTCGTATGGGCCCGGAGGTTCTTCTACTGAAATTTCAGCCCGATCCATGCACATCTTCGCTTATAAATACAGCGGACTTGGCTCATTTCAAAGGACTTTTGGGTTGGTTCTTCTTCATCACTTCTTAGCTCTTCCACCATTATTTTTCTAAGGCAAAAAACCAACTGTACTTGTAATCTTACAGTATAAATAAAAGATTATTGAAGTGGACGTAGGCCGAAGTTTGTCGAACCACTATAAAACTTCCGTGTTCATTTAGTTTTCTACAATCTATTTTATGATCTGTGAATCTATATTTCTCTCTTTGGATCTAAATATTGGATATTGGTGCTTTCACATACAATAGGATATTTGTGACCACTTTTGGCACAAACATTTACTATAATTCTCCGGGTGTTTGTACCACTTTTTGGTATAAATATTTTGGTTCTTTCACTGAGAATATTTAGCAAAGCCCCAATACCTTGCCTAGAGATGGCAAGATGAAAGGTCAATGCCCAGTGTCAAGCAAGGCCTTGTGGAAAAACACTGATACCTTACCCGGAGGCAGGCGAGGCCAAAGATTGTTGCCTAGAGTTAGCGAGATCTCATTTAAACCTCAATCACGCTTAGTGTCAAGTGTGGTCGAAGACTAACATCTTGAAAAGGGATGACTAAACCACCATCCCACATGGTCAACTCCAATTAGTGCTCGGAGTCTGGCATGGTTGGGAACAAGTATCCTAACCAGGGATATCTGAATCGCCATTCCTGGTGACCAACTTTAATCGATGCCCAGAGTTAGGCATGATCAAGGGCAAACATTCCAAAGAGAGATATTCGGACCACCATTTTAGTTGATCAAAGTTCGATCAGACCCCAGAATCAGATATAATCAAAGAAGGGTACCTCGAATCTAGGCACTTGAGCTGTTATAATGCAAATGCAATTGTAATTCAGACGGAGCTTGTTTAATGTCAAACAAGATAGGCTAATAATTTGGTCAAGTAACAATAGAGAAATGGTTTGCGAGTATATAAACAAGAATACTAATTGCATTTATCATAACTCAAGTAAGTCAGCATAGAAACTTGAAAAAAAACAAATTTTAGTAACACAACATCCAAAACAAAAAGCGAGGGCCGAACCCATAGAAACCCGACATAAACAAAAGCAAGTCCTATAGCTATAGGATAGAAGAAAACAAATAGTCACATCTAGTGCTTAGGTTTCTTCCTCTTCTCCTCTTTGGCTCCCTCTTTGGAGGAGTGTGCACCCGCTTCCTCAAGCTTTTTCTGCTCCTCCCTCTGCTCTTATACCCTTTTGGAGGAGTGGTTAGTAATGATTTAGTGGGAAAACTTTGAGGGCCTCTAGGAGCGGAAAGAGTGACTGAAGAAAAAAAAAAGTCTGGTTAGGCAAAGCTATAGAAAAAGGACGAGGTAGGAATTCAATTAGCTCTTTCTTAATCTCTTTGGCCAACATGACTTAAGCCCAAACCATCTCCTCCATGGTGGGCCCTGAAGAAGGCTCGAAAGACCTAGTTATGAGAATATCCTCCTTAACTAGATTTCCCAGGAGATCACCAGTCATCTCCTCCTTCAAGGCATGACACCAGGTCTGGGGGCCGCAGTAGCTGGAACATTTAGTACAGTTTGAGAGGAAAAAAAATCACCGACTTAGTCATCAAAGCTTGTTGTCCAAGCTAAGGAATCCCCCCAGGAAGAGAAGCGATGAGAGGCTGACCTAAAATTTTAGAATCATAGAAGGAAATATTAGCAACGTCAGCTGGTGTCATGTAAGCCTTCTCAAATATAGGTGAGGTCAGTGAGATACCTCCACCAGATCTAGGCTTGGTGTGAACTAAGGTGCCACCAGAGTTCCCCTCCGAGATAAGGGACAGAATGGTTATCTTTTGCATGTGGGGTTCATCCAGATTGTATTGTGGATTTGATGAAGAGATGGAGGTAACCGGAAGCTCGGAGGTTAGACTAGTTATGGCATCCTAAGGAACAGACCCGGAGCTTTCATCTTGGTCTTTTTAGGCCCGATAGCAAGATCTAGGTGCAGGATGAGCTCATTGGTTCTAAATTCTCTAATCTCATTTGTGTTCAAAAGCTCACACTCTAACTCCTCCAAGTCTACCTCGCCTCCGTTTAAGGACTTCTGTTCTTTTTCCATAATCTGCTCTCACGCTAAGGCCAAAGCCTTAGGATAATCATTATCGAGCCATTCTAGATTTCTGAATTTGATTACATTAGCATTGTAGTTCATGATTATTTGTTTAAATTTCTCATTAATCTGCTTCTCTGCGACCTCAATTTGTTTCCTACATCTTTGGCTTGAGATTCTGCCTTGTCTCTCACTCAGCGAGCACCCACCAACTCTTCAAAGTAGTTGTGAGCCTCCATGAGAATGTCATCTTTTTCTTTCTTCTCATTACCTACCTATTTCTTCATCTTATCTAATTCTTTGGATAGACACTCATTCTCCAACGATAGAGTGTGGTTCCTATGATGGGCGGTCTCAATTTTCATTTTATGGCTTAGTCTCTTATGCTTGGCCGACTGAGTTAGGTCTGCGACTTTCTTCTCGGTTTCTTCTAATGACTTTTCCAACCCTGCAACCTCCTCATCGAGATGGGATATAGTTTCCTTGTCCTGTTTTGCCTCGAGCCTTAGTCATGCGATCTCAACCTTTTTGCTTTTAGCAAACTCAAAAATCACCTCAGCCAATCTCTTCCACTTAAAGACTGTTCATAAACATTGTTGACATAAGCTATGGTTTAACCTTGGACTTCCGAGGGGACATCCTTTAGCTCAGGAGCAAATTTAACTCCATCAATACAGATTTCCGAAAATCGATGCTTTTGATTAGTTAGTTGAGAATTGGAAGCAATTTGTTTCTCCGCCATTATGATAGGGGGTTTAATAGATTTCTCATCAACCTTATAGCGAGAAGAGTCGGGGGCAACAAGTTTGGATGACTGTTCAGATTGCTGATGGGTATTGGGCAACACCATTTGCTTTACAGAGTGGGAGGCCAAAGAAGGGGCAAGGGAGATATCCATGGGTAGAATGTCATCGGGTCAATTGGAGAACCTATCCAAATTTTGGGAAGAGGAGACATAGATCTAGATCTATTCCTTGAGGATGAATCGTGAGACTGGTACCCCCTGTCTCGGCCCTCTCAATCTCTGCTTGATCGCCTACCGGTGTTTGAGTCATAGCCTGTGCTATGGGAGTGTATGCATGAGCTTCGCCTCTTATGCTTACCTATCTGATCCTAGAGGGAATCATACATGAACCATTGCCCCATTGAACCTATAAGTGAAATTGAGATAATTTAATCTTGGTAGGATAGAATGCCACACAAAGTAAGCAAGGTGCGGTACATGTATGTGTATGGGTCCTAGTGTCCCCCCAACGGACCATAGGTATGGATTTTGCTGACAGGGGTGACCTTCCCCATGTTAGTAGTTGGCAAGTCACCCTGTAGACGGATAGGGGAGTCGATATCCCCGAGGCTCATGTTGCCCAGGCCGAAAGTGCCAATCTCATCTGGAATTGGCCTGAAATTAGCGTAGAGGTCCCCCAAAGGCAGGACAGATGTCTCTTCTACCACAGTGGTTGGTGGAGGATGTGTCAGGGTCAGTATTAGAAGGATCTTTATCTTAAGGCGCTGCTTCAAAAGAAAACCCTGATCATCATCGCCATCGTTATAAGTAGACTCACGACCCATGTCAACATCGCCATGGTCTGCTCCATCACCTTCACCTTCCTCAGCCTGCTCATACACTTCTTCTGTTCCAACTATAGGACTTTGGACCGGGGGCACCACTGGGTCCTTACCATCACTTTCGAATGAAAGAATGGTCCTTGTTGCTATTGCTAACAATTAATATGTAGCCGATGCTATTGCCCTCATTTAGTAATTTGTAAGCCAGCAAATTTTCATCGGTAAAAAGCGATCTCGCCTCTCTTTCTCCGATCAGAACTTGAAGAAGATTCCTGAGGTTGTCCACCAAAGCCTCATTACAAGGTCTTCTCGGCACTTCTGAGAGAAAAAAAAGAAAAAACTTGAGTTAACAAAATCACGAGACATGCTCGAATGAAAAGGAATGCAAATGGGACTTACATCCACACAGCCGCCTCTACCAAAATCCGGGCAGGCAACGAACAAAGAAGAACTCATCCTTGAAATAGCTTAATTTTTTCCAAGTACCCATCATATCCTACAACCTTTGGAAGGTTCCAATTATATAGGAAAAGGATTTTCCTTTTTATGTTTGAAGCTGTATAAGTATCGGATCTCCTCGTCGCTTGGGATGCAATTCGAGTGTCATGCAAAGATGATGTATGCGCTATGCAGTAAGGCATAGCTATTAGGATGCAATTAGGCCAGAGCCAGCTCCATGAATTATAGAACTTGAGAAATGAATTGGTTAAATGATGGGACACACCCCGCTAGGTAGATATATCGTACTTTATACCCTATCGGGTGATGGTGAGCCCGCTGATGGCGTGTGGGAACCAACACATCTTCGAACAAGATGCCATGATTTTACATATTCTTCTAAGGGATCCTTCATCATATTTCAAGGCAGTACCGCATCATCAAGACTATCCGTAGTAGCCTCTACTTACAAACCTTCTACCAGCTTAGGAGGAATCTCTTGGAGATGTTGTCCAGCTTGATGACTAGTAAGCTGAGATCCGAGAGGTGTTGGAGTATGTCTCACAACAGGAACTATGGTTGAGCCAGATTCAGTGTTGGATTCGGCATACCTAGAGGTTGATGGGCTACAGTCGCTGCGTTGAGAACCTCGGAATGTCTATGATCCATAGCTATCAAAACTCAACATGCAAGTAATATCAGAAATATTAAAAGCTATGTCTCTGTGCTGGAATAAAAACCCAGTAATGTGTGATGCACTTTACTATGTCATGCGGTGTCATGCAGTATGCATATGTGTGTACGTAGTGTTAACATCGGATATCGTGTAGTAGTTCAATCGAAGGCTAGCTCCCTATCTAAAGTGACCGTCATCTCTGACCATCCCAATGGGCTTTGCATCGTCGACTAGACATTGGTAATTTTATAGCGAAAATTCAAAAGATTTCACTTGAGAAACTTTAAGTGTTCACCTAAAGTCATCCAAGATTGCGTGACCAAAATTCTCCAAGTGTAGGATCGACACTGATCCTAACCTTACCCTTGGAAATTGTCTGTCTCCGTCGTCCTCCTCCTCCCACATGTGGCCGGTGGCACAAATCTACAACGAAGTCAACCCTCCGATGTTGCTACCCACCTAGAAAATCAGAAATTTTGGATCGCAGAAGGATGTTCATGGAAACTCGACTCGGTTATGCCTAGGGCGAATGGTGTTTAGAGTCAGAGGTTGCAGCTAGGTGCAGCGGCACTTGGAGGCGGTGGTGTTGAGTGCTTCGAATTTAGGCAAAAAGTCTTTTAATGGTTAGCTCAAGGTCAAAGTCTCCAAAGTTAGCACACAGGCAAAGTAAAGATAAATGAAGTGTTGGTTTGGTTATATAAGACCCTGAACCCAGAAAGATAGGCTACAAAGTAGCCTAAAATTTCAAAATCCAGGATCGATACCAATCCCTAAATAGGGATCGATACCGATCCCTGAATATATACATATATATACACCTATGTATGTACATATATGTTTGTATATGCATGTGTGTGCATCCATGGGTGTATACAGGTTTATGCATATGTGCCTAAGTGAAGCATGGTGAACAACCTACATATGTGTGCACATTCATACACGACACTTGACGATTGGAATCATAAGGCAACAAAATCAGACCTATGGAATCCAAGAAGGATGTCTATTGAAGGCTTTTGAATTTAGAGTGACGAACTACAAGAAAGCACTCTTTTTTTTAATGCCAGAGGTTAATAGGCATAAGCCAAGCAAAGCATTACAACGAATGGTAAAAGACGCTACACTTCATCGAAATGGTCTGAAGGAAAGATGACAACCACTCAAAATGTGGATTGAAATCTGATGCAGAAATCCAAATTTGTCTCAAATCACATCATATTGGGAACAAGGTGTACTTTAAGGGGCAAGCCAACCTAAGAAATGGTGGTTCGGTATCGAAAATTTTTATATCGAGCATTTTTAGAAGGTGTCGTGTCGGCCCTCTTGATAGGATGAATCATGAGACTAATACCCCCTGTCTTAGCCCTCTCGATCTCGTCTTGATCACCTACTGGTGTCCAAGTCATGGCCAGTGCCATGGGAGTATGTGTGCAAGCTCTGCCACTTATGCTTACATATCTAATCCTAGAGGGAAACAAACATGAACCGTTGCTCCATTGAACCTACAAGTGAAACAGAGACAAGTTAATCCTGGCAAGATAGAACAAGATGCAAAGTAATCAAGGTGCGGTGTATGTATGTGTATGGGCCTAGTGTCCCCTAATGGACCATGGGTCTGGATTGTGCAGACTGTGGTGATTTCCCATATGTGGGTAGTTGTCAAGTCACCCTACAGATGGATAGGGGAGTTGATATCGCCAAAGCTCAATTTTCTCAGACTGAAAGTGCCAATCTCATATGGAATTAGCCTGAAATTAGCATAGAGGTCCTCCAAAGGAAAGATAGGTGTCTCTTCTACCACAATGGTTAGTGAAGGTTGTGTCGGGGTCCGCATTGGAAGGATCCTTATCTTAGGGAACTACTTCAAAAGATGACCCCGATCATCATTATCATCGTTATTAGAAGACTCATGACCTATGTCAACATCATCATAGTCTGATCCACCACTTTCACCTTCCTCATCATGCTCATGCCCATCTTCAGCTCTAGCCATAGGACTTTGGACTAGGGGCACCTCGGGCCCTCACCATCATTCTCGGATGAAGAATCGTCCTCATCGCTGTTGCTAACAACCGGTATGTAGCCGACACTTTGGCCCTCCTCTAATAAGTTGTAATTCAACAAATTTTCATTGGTGAGAAGCAATCTCATGTCTCTTTCTTTAGCCGAAACTTGAAGGAGAGTCCTGAGGGTGTCCGTTAAGGCCACACTACTAGGTCTTCTCAGCACATCTGATAGAACAAAATGAAAAAACTAGAGCAAACAAAATCACAAGACTTTCTCAAATGAATAGGAATGCAAATGAGACTTACATCCGGACAACCACCTCTATGTGAATTTGGGTGGGTAACGAACAAAGAAGAACTCATCCTTGAAATAGTTTAATTTATTCTAAGTGCCCTTCACTATCCTATAACCTATGGAAGGTTCCAAGTATGTGAGAGAATGACATTCTTTTCGATGCTTAGCTATACTAGTATAAGATCTCCTCATCGCTTGTAATGTGACTCAAGTGTCGAGCAAAGATGATGTATGCGTTACACAGGAAGCCGTAATTATTAGGATGCAATTGGTCCTATGCCATCTTCATGAATTGCAAAACTCAATGAATGAATTGGTTAAATGGTGGGACACACCCCACTAGGCACATGTATCGATTACATGCTGTGTAGTCTGCTGGGGGATGGTGAGGTCGTTGATGGAATGTGGGAACCAACATATTCTTGAATGGGATGCCATGTTTTTCACATATTCTTCTAAAGGATCCTTTATCGATTTTCGAGGTAGTAGAATCCAAAGGGTCATCCAATATAACTGCATCATCAAGACTATTAAGAGCTGCTTTTGCTTCCAGACCTTCTACCGGCTCAAGAGGGATCTCTTGTAGAGGTAGTTTAGCTTAATACTAGTAGGTTGAGATTCGGGTGGTGTCAGAGTATGTCTCACAATAGGAACTATGGTTGAGCTAGATTCAGTGTCAGATTCGGCATACCAAGGGGTTGAAGGGCATGTAGCCGCTATGGAGAGACGCTCGAAAGGTCTACGACCCATAGCTATCAAAACTCAACATATGAGTAATATCAGAAATATTAAAAGCTATGTCCCCATATCGGAGTGAAAACCCAATAATGTGTGATGCAATTTACTGTGTCATGTAGTGTCGTGTAGTATGCATCTATGAATGTGCAATGTTAACATCATATATCGTGCAATATTTCATTCGAAGGCCAACTCCCTATTCGAAGTGACCATCATTGTTGACCATCCCAATGGGATTCACGTCATTGACCACACATCGGTAACTCCATGATGGAAACTCGAAAGATTTCGCTTGAGAAACTTTGAGTGTTCACTCAAAGTCACCCAATGTTGCATGACCAAATTTTTCCAAGGGCGGGATCGACACCGATCCCAACCTTGCCCTTGGAAATTGGCCATCTTTATCTTCCTCATCCTCCTACGTGTAGCCGGTGGCATGAAGTCTGCCCTCCAACATTGCTACCTACTAAGAAAAGCGAAAATTGAGGACCGCAAAAGGATGTGAGTAGAAACACGACTCGGTCATGCCTAGGGTGAATGACGTTCAGGGTTGGAGGTTGCAGCTTTAGGTGGTGGCATTTTGAGGTGGTGGTGTCAAGTGCTTCGAATTGAGGCAAAAAGTATTTTAATGGTAGGCTTAAGGTTGACGTGTCCAAAGTTATCACATAGACAAAGTGAAGATAAATGCAAGTGTTGGTTCAGTTATATAAGACCCCAAACCCATAAAGATAAACTACAAAGTAGCCTAAAATTTCAAAGTCTAGGATTGATACCAAACCCTATACACACACACACAACCTTATGTATGTACATATATGTATGTATATGCATGTGTGTGTATCCATAGGTGCGTACAGGTTTGTGCATATGTGCCTAAGTGAAGCATGGTGAACAACCTACATATGTGTGCACATGCATACACGACACTTGACAATTGGAATCACAAGGAAATGAATTCAGACCTGTCCAATCCAAGAAGGAAGTCTATTGAAGGTTTCTAAATTTGGAGTGATGAACTACAAGAGCACACTCCAGTTTTTATAATGCTAGGTGTAAACAAGCATGAGCCAAGCAAAGCATTACAACGAATGGTTAAAGACGCTACACTTCACTAAAATAATCTGAAGGAAAGATGACAACTATTCAAAATGTGGATTTAAATATGATGCAAGAATCCAAATTTGTCTCGATTCAAAGCACATTGTGTCGAAAACAAGATGTACTTTGGGGGCAAGTGTTGTCCAGCCTTTTGGCCAGGCCGTATTTGGACAAATCTGACTAGTTAAACTTAAATGTTATCGAGGCAAAAAGCCCACAGTGATAACTAGCAAACCCAGATGCCAAATATATCCAATATTACAAGCCCGAAACATAGTTACCAGCTTCCATATGAAGACCAACATCCAATGCATAAGCAAAAAAAAAGTCCAGGATTCATATTCCAGAAAGGTTAAAGATCAATAACGATCCCTGACCAAGGATCGATACCGAACCCTAAAAGTTCACCAAAATCACCCCTCCTCCAATACACCTCCAAGCAATGATGATTGGACCCATTCCAAGCTTCACTGGATCGTTTGCATGTAATGGCCATCAAGCACCAAGTGTACACAAAGCTACTCGCTTCTTCTCCACCATCAAACAAAATATTTTATCCTGAAACAAGCTTCTAGCAAAGCAATCAAGGTGGAAAACATGAAGACGCAAGCAATTTGCACCAATCCAAGGCCACTAGGAAAACCATAGAGCCATCTTATGGATCAGTATCTTCATGGCCAGTGCCTTGAGGATACTAAAATGCAAAATAAATAATAGTGGCGGAGAATGCTTAGCTTCGCCAATTTTGATTGAGGAAGTCAAAACAACACTATTCTTCATTAAAGATGCCAGGAGTACGGGACCAGATGGTTTCTCCTCTAATTTTTATAAGCTACACCGGGATCTCCTACAACAAGATATTATGGAGACCATATTAGAAATCTTCTATACAAAGAAATTACCAAAGGTGTTAAATCATAATTTTACCACTCTAATCCACAAAAAAGCTAAGCCTCAAATGATTTGTGATTATAGGCTTATCGCATGTGTAACATGTTATATAAAACTATTGCAAAGATAAAGTTTCATAGAATTAAAAAAATTCTGCCTTTCCTAATTGCAGAAAATCAATCCTCCTTCATATCGAGTAGGAACATCGATGAGAATGTTATGCTGCCTCATGAGCAAGTGGGCAAAAACGGGCAAAGGCAAAATGTGCATTAAATTGACCTACATAAGGCTTACGATATGGTGAATCATGAATTCTTCTACCATATGTTATATGTAATGGGGTTCCTAATCTCGCTATTTAAGTTGATTTACGAATGTATTGCAACACCAACACTTTCCATCATGGTTGATAGAAGACCATAAGGGTTTATAACTTCAAATAGGGGACTATGACATGGTGATCCGCTATCATCCTATTTATTTGTGTAACAATGGAATTTTTTTTGCTATTAATGGAGGAAGGTGAATTAGATGGTCAGTTATATCTTATGTTTACTATGAAGCCTAGTATAACACAATTATTATATGCGGTTGATGTTATGATATTTCTTTCAGCCACTAAAGATAATGTTGTATATATGAACAAAATTTTCACGATGCTTAAGGACACGGTGGGATTGAAGATTAATCAAACAAAGTCACAACTATTCTTTAGTAAAGGAGCAGTTCAGAAGATGGAAATCTCTAATATCTTGTACATTACTGAGCATAATTTACCGGTTAAATATCTCGGTGTTCCCCTTACATTTGACTACATCCATGCAGCTTACTTTTCACCCTTGATAAGCAAGACAAGCAGTAATTTAAAAGGCTAGGACAATAATTTATTAACAACAGCAGGGAGAGCTAAACAATACATAGTACAATTACCCCGATTGTGATGTATTGGCTGTTAATCTATCATCTATCATTATTAGTGCTTAAGAAAGTGGATCAAATGTGTGCAGACTTTTTTTGGTGCGGGAAACTACACTATGTAAACCCAAACTCGAAGGTGGTGTTGATTTACGCAAATTCTCAGACTTAAACACCACAGCAAGGATTAAACTTCTTTGGAATCTACTTACAAAGGATTGGTTTTGATCCAAGTGGACGAAGGTTAAGTATGTTACAAAAGAAAACTTTTGGGTATTGCCTATCAACAATAACTACTTTGGTATTGTTAAATTTATATTATGACAACAAGATATATCTTGTAAAATCATGAACATAGTGGTTGCTATTGGGGAAAATATCTTTTTATGGTTTGATCCCTGGATCAATCATAAATCACTAGTGGATAGGTGGAGTAGAGTATATATCTGGAACAATGCTCATTATACAGTTAATCATATTATCCAAGATCATACGCTATGACCTCATCTATTAGTAGAAACTAGAGAAGCAGCTTTAGAAATTAATCAAATTAGTCTAGCTTTAGATTAATCACAAGACTACTGGCAAATACGACAATGCAATAAATTTGTTTTTTCAAAAGTTTGGGATGAAATTAGACAACATACAGAGAAAAACAAAGAATTCAAACTAATTTGGCATAAAATAACTGCTCGAAAATTTGCATACACTACTTAAATAGCTTATTTGGGTCGACTGTCTATACTAGACCGTTTAACCAATTGGGGTTTGGATTTTGATGCACGCTGTGAGCTATGTTATAATCAAACTAAAAATCATGACCACCTATTTTCAACATGAACTTATAGTACTTATTTATTGGATTCCATGATAGCTAAGCTCGGTCTCCCATTAGTTTCTGATTGCAATTTATAGCAATGTATCGCGCTTCTTACAAATCGATTTCCTACATCAATTGTTTTACAAGAGCAGAGCTTCACCGCAACTTCAACACTGATACATCACCTCTGGTTAGAAAGGAATCAAAGAAAATTCGAGAGGAAAACATGTTCTTCAATGCAGAGACTAAAGCTTGTGGAGATAGATGTTTAACTTCAGCTCAATTGACATGGCCGTCGTAAGAGACTTACAATAGAGGAACGGGAGTTAAGCATTAGGGTATTGAGCTTAATGATCCAAGATTATAGCGCCACCGAAGAATTAGGATTATGTCTTCTATGTTTTGGGCTGATCGGGTAAATAATATATGAAGGGGCGTTTCACTGTTATGGGCTGATGCCTGCATTGTTTTTGCTTCTTGTGTATTTTGCTTATTACTATGCATTATTGCTTTACAGTACATGAGTTGTATAATAGAGGATGTCGTGCACTTTTTCCTTACTATACTGGTAAGGTTTTTTAAGGAGGCGAATTCTCTATTTGGTTCTTTTATGTCTTTAATAAAAACCTATTTTCTTTTTTTAATATACATATTATACGCCACACCCTATATATTTTAACTCATAAAGGTAAGGGATTAAATAACTATGAATTAAATAAATGCTAAAATTAAAAGAAGTTTTGAGGTGAAAAATAAATCTATCATATTTGTTATAATTTACTCTATAAAGAATTATTAATAGTGGGTCTCTATACCAACTAGCGGTAGATTAAATTGCGAGACTAAGGATAAATAAGAAGAAGAGAAGTACCTTAAGTCCATAGAATATAGTGTGATGTTTATGAGGCGTAATGAAGGTCCTTAAACATTTTTCTTTTCTTAGATTGTATGACTTAGTTGGACATGTGTAAATTATGATTTACTCCAATTAAAGTATTTAAATTAATTAAAATGTTTTCCTTAAAAAGTTAGAAATATTAGTATTTGAGATTTGGAAGTAAAATAAATAAAGAGGTTGAAGTTTGTTTAATGTTTTGAAAAATAATAACTCCTTAGTGTGATTTTCAAAAGTAGGATAAGAAGTAATTTTACATAACTATTTTTAAAGGTTTTATTTTTGCTTAGTGTAAAGCACATTGTTGCACTTATACTTTGATGTATATTAGCTTTTGACAAAGAAACTTTTAAAAGTAAATTACAAAGTAAGTAAAATGCATGTTTTTGAATGTATTTAATTTTTTTCGCACTTGAAAAAATATTACATCTTCTTTACACTTTTGTGAACATTTCTTATTTATAAAGTAAATTTAGAAAGATACGATTTACATATTTATTTCTCTAAGTTAAATTAAATAACCTTGGATAGAATAAAAACTGAGAAAAAATAGGATTTAAAAATTATTATTTTAAAACTATGCATTTTCTCTATTATATATGTATGTATTTTCAAATGGAAATTAAAGGATTTTGATGCACTTAGAAGTAGCATTGATTGAGTATTTAAAATTTTAAAAATTAATTCAGAATTCGACATGAATATAGTTAGTAGCCAAAAACAAAATTAAATATATATAATTTTTTATATATACATTAGGATGATTGAAATTGGCTAATTATTAAATAAAATAATTTATACTTATATATATGATAAAATGGTTTTAAATTATATTAAATGATGTCAAAAAAATGAAGTACGAGTATTATAGAAAATAACCAAAGTTATTTCATATCAAATTATATTTTGAGTAATTAATATTGAATTGGTAAAACTATAAAGTATTGAGCTTTGGAGGTTAACTATTTTTTGGTAATGATATTTTTAAGAATTATTGAAAAGAAATTAGTTTTGGAAATTGAAAGTATAATAATGGTTTATTTGAGGACATACGGATAGATATGAAGTGATTAAACTTAAATAAATTTGAGTGATTATTTCTTATAAAGTGATTTAATATGAAACATCTAAATTAAAACCTTTTGAATATTTATCAAGTAGAATTTAAAGGATCTATAAAATAAAATGTACGATGATTAAAATTAAACGTTGCTTAAAGTTAATAGAGAATTTCATGGTTTTCAAATCTTTTTAGTTTTGTGAAGAATAAGATGTGAGATCAACGATTTTGATTTAAAAACTGAATTGGAAAGTCATTGATATTTTCAAATGAATTTTGGTTGGAGCTAGAAAGAATTACACAGCCTATAAAGTTTGAACTGATAAGGGTGAACTAGCTAGGACAATCGATATGCCAATTTGTTAAGGACATGCTAGAAATGAACATTATGGGTTTGTGATTTAGGGATTTGTACTAAAAATTGATGAGGATATTATTTATGAATTTTGGGAAAAATTCTGAAACAATAATGAAAAGTCTATTTTGAATCAAGAATTTATTATAATAATATTAGGTGAAATTTAGATAAATAGTAATATAATTTTTAAAAGACCATCTAAATTTTTTGAGAAAAAAATAATATGACTGTTTTATGGAGTTTAAAAAATTAGTATTATTATTTAAAAATAAAAATAAGAGCTATTATGAGAATAATATTAATAATAAAGAGATAGTTTCCATGAATATTTTTGGGATAACTTATTATTATTTTTAATAAAATAACAACAAAAGGGATTTTTGGGATTTTAATGAAGAAAGTTGTTGCATTTGAATTAGATAATAATAATAATGTGGTTGTGGGAAGAAACGATTTAAATTGTTTTTTGTGTGGAGTTGTAATAATATTATTGTTTTGAAGTAAATTTGACAAAAAGTATTGTATTTGGTATATATAATGATGTTTGAGATATTTAAAGTAATATGATGAAAATAAAGAAATTTTGAAGTATATTATCGATTTGAAAAAATATATATACTATTTTGAGATAATTAAGAAAATAATAAACAATACTAAGATGATTTATACTTAAAAAGAAAATAACAAGTTTAAATTTATTATTTTAAATTGTTGAGACATATGTGATTAAACGGTACTTGAAATTGGCATATATGTTTAGTTAAGGATTGAGATATGCTTATATAAGACATGAGAAGCATGAGAGCCTAATTAAGTGAAAAGTTTCCTAAAAAGTTAAATAATATAAGTTTGGTTGTAAAAGATAGTCATTTATAAAGGATGACTATACTTGTCTATATAAGGTGTTTGGTGTATGACGATGTGCACAAGGCCCTCTAGCTGTATGTTAGTTTATAGGACTTCACAAACATGTGGAGTTTATTACTAATTTTTAAAGTATCTTGTGTTCTATGATTTCAAGACATGAGGTAAATATCTTCGCTTGCATACTAAGGTACGAAGGCGATTTTTAGGAAGGCAAGATTTGGCGATTTGGAAGAAGATTGACTAAGAGGAAAGATTAGTTCTTTTTAGTCATCACCTGGGTTGAAAAAACTATCTTATTAAGTCAATTTTACGAAATAATGACTTTTTGTGCATAACCTATTTTTAGTGCTCGGTGCACGTGAAAAGTGCAAAACCTAGTCTATGAGTTTGTTATCGTAATATAATGTTCATAAAAAATAAGGCATCATCCATTTATGATATGTATAACTAAATGGTGGTGGAGTATGGGGTTCTGTTAAATCAACTAATTTCCTATCGACTTAGAAAATAGTCAAAAGATTGTACTGAAATAACCGCAAACGCACAACGTATAATTTTAGTATGTGGCGCGTACGGGTCGATCTACAGGGAATTGAAAGTATTTTAAAATTTGTACTCAATCAAATTAAACCAAGAAGTTGTATTAAGCTAAAAATGTAAAAAATTAACAAAAGGAAAGTGATTAAAAATATGAGAGTAGAAGGCTGTTTAGAGGCAATTTCCTTCTCATGGTCACATAAATCAACATATATGAAATTATGATCTCTCTTTTTTGGTCACTAGTGAATTTAGTTGATGTCTTTATCATAAGTATGACCTAATTGTGTTATTAATTAGCCCAACGTAAACCATCAAACTATAACACACCCACTAAACCACTTGTTAACTCTCATGAAAATTGATAATGAGCTTGAAAATAAAATCTATTCTAAGCATGATCTATTTACGATTGATTAGTAATATAGACCATCAAATTTTGATTTTAAAATCACTTTATTACCAACATCATATGTAGATAAAGAGGTAATTTATGTTTATGTTTGTTTAAGCATAGCCTATTTGGTGTTAGTAACATAGGCTATCAAATTCAAAGCTAAAACAACAAAATGCGTCAAACATTTCCATTAGGCACAAAAAGAGATCAAAAGTTAGCAAAATGTTGAACCTACATGATTAAGAGAGCTTCAATACCCCTAAATTGAAGGGTTTAGCTTCTCATATTTGTTATTAGTTCAACAAATGTAGAGTTCAACATGAAATAAAAACAAGAGGAAAATGCAAGCTAATTAAATTTGAAAGAGAATTAACCTAATTGCATAAATAACTCTAAGCTACTAACATAAGAAGAAATAAACAAGAATTAAAATAGCATGAATTAAAATTGCATATAAGAAAATTACATGAAAGAAGGCTAAGAAACCATTAAAAAGAAAGAGAGTTTTTGTTTATTTTTTGAGCCTAAAACTAAACTAACTAAAGAGGAGACTAAGAGCTTCATTACATGAAACATAAGGGGTATTTACACATGTTTTGAAACCCTAATTATATTATTAGGGACTACCCAAATTGCCCTTGAGGAAGTGTGGCCACCAAGTTATCATTAGCTTCTAATTAATCCTCATTAAGTATGCATGTAACTTTAAGCTCCACTAGCATGTGCATTTGCTCCTAATTATAGATCAAGGTAAGTTGGTAGGTGGGGTCCTCCATGATGCATGAAATGAATTATTTTCATCTTCATTTGTTTCCTTCTCTTGTGCATGCATGAATACATGAAGACTTCTTCTATTTTCCATCCAAGTTTCCTACAAATAAAAATAAAATGCCAAGTAAATATTCTCAAAATTAATATAGGCACCAAAATGACCATTTTGCCCCTATATGAAGATGAATAAATGATGATTTGATGGCATTTGGAATTTTGGTTTAAACATGTTAAAATACCCTATATGCTCATTTATTCAATTAAATTAGATTAAATATGAAAGTAAAAATATGCACATTTACGTGCACATCAGGTTCGCCTAAGAATCCTAAATGATAATCCACTTATAGGAAAGATACTGTCTGTTATCGTGTTGTCGTGCCTTTAAACTTGAAGAAAGAGTTTAGTGGGGTATCTCAACGGTTACAAAGGAGGTTTTCTACTAGTTGAGGATGATGAAGCAAGTGGTGAAGTATGTTGCAAGGTATTTAAAAATGAAGATATGCCAGTAGCGTAGTCTATTTAAACAAAAGCTATACTTGAACATTCTATGATTAGAGACACCTTAGTAATACGCTAGTGAATGGAAACCGCACAGGTAGGCATGCATAGAGAGTTTGTAGTGGGAAGCTAGGTAGGTGAAGGACTTGCTATTGAGATATGTTATGTCGAAAAGCTAGCACCATATGTTGTTGGGCCTTTCCTAATTGTATAGAGAGTAGGGAAATCGGCATGTTTGAGTTGGCTTCTTCAAAAGTTGGCGGGTGTTCTTGCGTTTTTTGTTTATCCCATCAGCTAATGTACATAAATGATTTAGCAGTTATGGTAGAGATTAGTTAGTTTATGGGTTGAATGTAGCGATGGAGCCTAGAATTCTCTGTAATGTATCTATATACTAGGACTTAATGTGATAACATAAAAATAAGGAAATGAAGTCAGTCCAAGTTCAACGAGGAAAATGTTTGGATAGGAGTATGATGGAGCTCGAGGAGACAATCTAACTTTTCCATTACAAGCTCTCTTCTAATAAGTTCCTCTTTAGATAGATAGTAGCTTAGTTTGCTCATTAGGTGGTTGTTTGTTAGCATGGTTTCTTTACTAGCTAGTTGACGTATGTCATGGATGTATAGATGCTAGGATTGGTTGTATATACATCCTTATGATGTGGTGTGGTTGTCATGGTTGCTTTGTTTAGGTTACACCAGTTTAGTTTATACCATGTTGGCTTGTATGTATATTCATTCCAACCTAGGATAAATATCTATAGTTAGATGTTTTAATTTATGCTAGTTAATTTTAAATATGCTATTTATTGTTCCTTTATATATGGGTTTACTGATTGTATTTATAGACATGGTTGTTTACTTGCACTTTGGCATGGATGCTTTATATAGATGGATGGATGTGCATACATACATACATACATATGGATATTGCATATGGATGTATGGATGCATGTGTGTGTGTTGGATGTTTGCATAAATATTGGTTGCACTGCATGTGCATCCATAGGAGGCCGATTTAGATGCATTTGCACTAATCTCAAATTATATCATCGTATTTTATCTATCATATCTATTATATACCCTTTGTTGTGTTTTCGCTTATGGTGTTTAATGGATGTTAGATGGATGCAGTTGTGTTCATTTTGTATGAACACTATAAACGGAGTTGAATTGTCCATCTCTTGAAATTTCGAGGAAAAAAATATTTTAAAGGGGAAGAATATAACAACCCATAATTTTACAAAATAAATAAAAATTAAAAGGGTAAAATCATAGTTTCACGTAAAGAGAAAAAGAGTGAATTTTTACAGAATGTAGAATTAGGCTTCGGTACCTATTCCATTACTTTCATAATGCCATATATAGTCAGAAAGTATATATAACTTGTTGAATTTTGTCGAATGGACTAAAAATTAAAAGAAACCAAACCCAGTGGCATTTTCATAATATATTAATTTCTAGATTTTAGGCTAAACATGTGTCATTTTAGCCTATAAATAGAAAGTTCAACCATATTCTCTATTCCTACATGAGCCTAAACATCTTACCACTAGTCTCCATCTTCTTCTTTTTATCTCTAAAAAATCAAACCAACTTCACATCAAATCAAATACAAATAAAATAATATAATTATAAAACCGATCAGTGCAAAGAGGGCTGCACAAATATACTGAAGCCAAGGTATGGAATTTTAGGATAGTGAAGAAGGAGGAGGATTAACCTTGGATTAGAGAAGATGCGGGGCTAACCATGAGTGTTGTTCACCCTATTCGTGTATATATTAGTAAGTTATAGTAATTCAACTCTTATGGTTGTAAATAATGTTTTAAATAATGAAACTAAAATTTAAAAAGTGACTTTTTATATATAAACATGATTAGTGTGTAGTATGCCATAGCTAGATGGTTAAAAATATAGTTTTTTTTATCGATTGTAACTAGGAAAAATTAATCTCCCTCTAATTAGAAAGTGCAAAATACAGAAATGTTTTGAATTAGACATATTGTATATCAAAATTGTACTTCTCAACGACGTGAATGAAATGGTGATGTTCATTCATCGATTGGGTGTATGGATTAATCAAAAAATTCTTTGGAAGTTTGACAAATGTGGACCATCCATTTTGATCCAGCGGCCAAACGGTGATAATAGGATGATCTAAGGGCATGGACATGTAGAGGGAGTTGAGCAATTCCCCATGCCAATCTTCGATCCCCAAAATGAGGCATGGCATCATAGATATGAAAGGTAAGTCGGTGGAGGTAGCTTTAATGAAGGTGGCCAGAGGCGATGTGGCAGGCTTGGTAGGGTAGCGCAAGTGATGAGGAGATAAAAGGTGGTGTAGCGACCCGTATTTTACGTGTCGGATGATCGTAAAATATTATTTTTAAATTCATATGAGGTAATATAACTTTATAACTTTAGGAAATGCCTACTAATGACATTTTCTATCTTTAGAATTTTATCTTATGATTTTACCCCTGGAAACTTGTAATGACTACAACGTTTGATAGAAGTTGAAATAGAGCACAAGACAACTTCCATTAGAAAGATATGATGGTTTCCCTTTCTATTGAGTGGTCATAATAGCGATTTGGACTTTCTAGCTAGGAGATATAGCTGTTTGAAGTTTGGTAGATTTGGAACAGTTTAGTGGGTAATTAGTGAGGTTTAGGGGCCAGCCCACTAGCCCATTTTGGGTTTGAGTCTACAATAGGCTGAACCTTCATCCGCAAATCATTTCTATCGCTTCTCAAAATAGATCTAAGCTCAAATTAACCCATTCTTCACAAAACTCTCTCCTTTCCCTTCCAAACAAGTCTAAATTATAGACTAAGAGTAGATTAGCAAGGGGATTCAATAGAGATCTTTAAATCTACATTTTTAGAGAAGAAAAACCAGGGCTTAGTTGTTCATTCTCGGGTTTACCTTGATATGCGTGCAAAAATTGGATTTTGGAAGGTTTAGCGAGTGATTTATTATCTCTCACCTTATTATATATGTGTGTGTATATATATATTAACATGTTTTGGATCCATTTTTGAAGCCAGAATTATGTTTTATTGCTGTTTTAAAACCCTATCTATATTAAAAACGTGGCTAAATGGATTTTTGATGTTCTAGACATGTTACTTGGTTATGTGATTTCCTTGATATATGTTAGTATACGTTGTTGGCACCTTGCTTGATGATTGCTACGATTGAGTGTGTGATTTGCATGTTTGAATGTTGTTTGGTGCATGTATGATGTTTGTATGCGTGCTTATATGGTTCAAAACACTCATTGGAGTGAACTAGAGGTAGGAACCGTGAGTTGGACTTCGAAGGAAGGGTTCAAGGATGTTAAGAGTCGTATCGATGCATACGGAATGCATATGGGTAGAAGAACAGAGTATGGCGGTGAAATCAATGCAAATAGGAGTTGGAGTTACTATAGCATTCGAGCTCGGGGGAGGTCTATTCGGTGCTAGGAGTGCTCTGAGTTTAGGATGGGTCAGCTAGGGCTTTACTTCTAGTCGGAAGGAAGAGGATCGGACATCAAACGTTGTCCTGTGATGTTATGGTGCGGGGGGATCAGATAGGATTTCCTATTGGGGGTATGCTTCGAGTTCGGTTTGGAGGAGACTCGATTCGGGCTCGAGCAAGATTTTCTGTTTGGTGCTTTTGGGGTGTGCTTCATGTTGAGGGGTTGGCTGCTTCAAGCCGTTGGGAGTGTCAATTCAGGCTTGGTTCAGTTAACCGGACAGAGAATGGAGGTTGAAGAAATTTATCATGGTGCGACGATACTTCAGGGATTCTTCATGGTGTGTTCTGGGGTTCTTAGAGTGATGTGGAGTGAAGTAGGAAAATCCAAACAACTCGGGATGACCTTGGATTTCATGTGGTGACTAGGGAAGCGATGGTGCGATGATTTGACATGACGATACTGATGACGATGACTTTGGAACCATAGTACGATGGCTCTACAACTTACGATGAATGTCTAGAGGCGTTCCAAAGATGATGACTTAACGGTAGGAGTTGTGGCGGTAATTCATAAGACTAGTTAAACGATGGGGGCTTGCGAGTAGAATTTGCAATTGTGTTCTGCTGTGGAGATAACTGGAATCGAATAACGATTGAGTTCTATTATGGAGATGCATGCAAAGGGATTATTGATAACTTGTTGGTTTCTAGTGTGCTCGTGTAGGGAGGGTACGTGGGGATGCCCACCTAGATTATGATTGTGCCAGATCATATGATCGTAGATTACCCTGGATCTTATGACGGTGGGTTTATTTCCTAGCCCTACGAAGTGTCATGGATTGAGCACTGTAGAACTATGATTTGATCAGGTTTCTGGCTTATGATCGCTCCATACGAGTTATCATATATCTGACGCTCACGAGTGATGGTGAGGATTGTTTGATGGTTGCTATGTTTTCTATGGTTGTATATCACTCTAGGGTGTCACATGATGTAGGTATTTTCGACCATATGCCTAGATGTTGGACATTGTACTTCTATTGTTTTACATTTGTATGGAAATGATAGTAGATTAGCATATATTGACTGTTATATGCTAACTCTTTGGATGCAGGGACAGATCTGGTATGGTTCTTATACCCTATGCCCATATTAACTATATACGATTCTTATAGTATTTTTGAGATGATGTATCGCTTACACCAGACTATTGTATGAGCCCAGGTTTTATACTTTGCTTCTTATTATCTCAAGTACTCTTAAATAAGTATATTAGGGATAACTAGTCTAGATAGCGCATGGAGCTATATGGAGTACGAGCAGGAGGCTACACTTCCATTTATATATTTATATAGAGTTTACTATCACTTATTCCACTGTGCAGTAATATGGGGCTATACCGGTACTTGTATTACTTTAGAGATAGTCTTGGAGTTTATTTCAAAGATTTAGGATGTATAAACTCTAATATTTTAGTTTTTGTATAATCTGTGAACATGTTGCACTCTGATGTTCATATTTATGGTTCACTTGATTATATCACCATCTTGCCTATTTTACATCTATGTTATTATACTATATTTTTTCTATGCCCTTTCAGATGTTCTACAGGTTCTTTGTTTGGATTTTTTTACTTTACTCCCTTGGCTATTGTCCTGCATTGGTCGGTTACCTCCATAGTGCATTATATGGATATATTAGGTACCGATAGTGTAGGGAAGTTGTCACATTTGGTATCAGAGATTAGGTTGCGTAGCGATTTGAGTTGATATTGTGGTCCAGTAGAGATAGGAAAGAAGTTATCGCCCGAGACTAGATTGAGAGAGAGAGTGTGTGTGTATGTGTGTGTGTGTGTGTATATACGAGAATGTGTGTACTTCTTATATATTTTGGTTTTCAAAACTATATACTAGTATAGATAACATATGCCGCATGCACACACGGGTACCATTGACCTAGTTTTCTTTATGAGAGACTGATTATTCTTCTTACAGATCAAGAATGAGCCGGCAAACTAGAAACACTATCACAAACTTCGTTTCTAAGGTCGATGAAGGAGCGGGCTCGGGAGTTGCTAACCTTGATTTACAAGCTATGTTTAATATGATGGTGGCGAACATGCTGTAGATTGCCTAAGTGGTCGCTCTGAATGTTGTTGTTAATGGTGGTGCTTAGGTGCACGTGCCGAGGGCTGACTTTGTCAAGCTATGTAAGGATTAATCCACCTAGGAGGCAAACCACTTCTTGGAAAGGAGTCGGCCATCGAAGTGCAGGATTGGTTGGACACTTATGGGCGTATATTTGGTGGCATGGAAGTAGATGATGCCATGAAGAGGAAGTTGGCCTCTAGATAGCTTCAAGGGTAGCTATGAACTAGTGGAACGCCATTACCATTACTACCATCAAGGATTGGTTACTTAGGACCAATTCAAAACCCAAATCGAGGAGAAGTTCATTCTGTCTGCTCAAAAGTTGATGTTATACAAGATATTTGCTGATTTAAAGTAGGGAGATATGTTTGTCTTTGAGTATATTGTTGAGTTTGACACCTTGTCGGAAGTCGTGTTATACAAGAGATTTGCTGATTTAAAGTAGGGAGATATGTTTTTCTTCGAATATATTGTTGAGTTCGACGCCTTGTCGAAATATGGGATGTCCTTCATTGACACTCCTTCGAGAAAGAATGAAAATTTTTACGGGTTGGATGATTATTTAGGGGAGAAACTAGTTAGTCGTATCAATGAGCCATTTCAGAGACTTATCGAGAAAGCGCTTTGCTAGGAGAGTTTATACCCCATGTCCAAATCAGCTGTTATGATTAAAGATGAGCCAAAACCATAACAAGGTGGCGGAGGTAACAAATCATAAGAGAAAACAGCTGCGGTGTAAGGGTGGCCAGAAAGACAAGTGGGAGCCTACTTGCTATAACTGTGGGGAGAAGGATCACCTTATTAAAGACTATAAGGGTGAAGGAAGGAAGTTCTAAAACTGTAACAAGATTGGACATATTCAAAAGATTTGTCCAAAACCAGTGAAACAGAAATAAGTGGTAAAGGCATAGGCTTTGAATGTTGTCCCGACTTTGTCGAGTGCTCCCTCGGTGAAGGAGAAGGAAATAGTGTCATTACTCAAGGTATACTTTCCATTTATGATGTTCCTATACGTGTATTATTTGATATCGGGGCTTCACATTCCTTTATATTTAGTAACCTGGTGATAGGCTGGGATTGAAACCTGAACTAGTTGACCAACCTTTAATTATGACAAACCATGTTGGAGGCTCCACTGGCATGTATATGGTTTGTCAGGGTTTGGTCTTATCGAGTCATAGATACTCTTTTGTTTGTGATTTCTTTGTTTTGAATTTCATTGGGTTTGGGATTATATTAGGGTGGATTAGCAATGGATCTACAGAGTTGTCACGGATTTTGATAGACCGTTGGTGATAATAGGGATAGATGATGGGTATAGGTTGGAGATAAGCTATCTGGCTGATGACGAGGTGATGGTAAGTTTTCTACACTTGCTCGAGATCTCATATGACGAGTTGACATCTGTGCCTAGAGCAAGGGAGTATCCGGACATATTCGAGGAGGTGACCAAATTACAACCGCATAAAGAGATTAAGTTCTGTATAGATTTAGTAAAGGATGTTAGACAAATATTTATGCCTTTGAAGCCTACAACACCTTGAGAGCAGAAAGAGTTGGAGGTGTAAGTGGATGACCAATTGAAGCGAGGGTTTATTCGTAGGAGCATATCTGAGTAGGGTGCACCTATAGTATTCATCACTAAGGCGGATCGCTCTCTGAGATTGTGTGTAGATAACCATGAGCTAAATAAGATGATGATGAAGAAGAATAAGTGTCTAATCCTGCATATTGATGACTTGTTCGAGTCAGCTTCATGGTGTGAAGGTGTTTTCCTAGTTGGATTTGGTGATAGGATTTCACCAGTTGTTGGTAGCAAAGGAGAATATGTCGATCACCGCATTTCATATATCATTTGGTTTCTATGAGTGGTTGGTTATACCGTTCGAACCAACCAATGCTCTGTCATACTTTGTTGATCTCATGAACCGTGTTTTCAGGGATCAACTAAATAAGTATGTGCTTGTGTTCCTGGATGATGTTCAGATCTATTCTAGAATAAAGGAGGAACATAAGACGCACTAGATGATTGTGCTTCAAGGGTTGAGGAAGTACAAGTTGAAAGCGAAGTTTTTAAAGTGTCACTTCTAGAGGAGGGAAGTGGGATTCTTAGGTTATGTCATCTTTGAGCAGGGCATCACAATAGATCCTATCAAGGTGGCAGCGGCTTAGAATTGGAACAAACCCAAGAACACTATGGATGTAAGGAGTTTCCTAGGATTTGAGGGATATTATAGACATTTTATCAAGGATTTTTCGAAGGTAGCAGCGCCATTAACCAAGTTGATAAAGAAGATCAGACTTTTGTTTGGGACGCGAGGTGTGAGCACACGTTTGTGAGTTTGAAGGAGAGGTCGACGAATGAACTAGTGTTAGTCATTCCGAGCGGAAATGAAGAGTTGACAGTATATATAGATGCATGTGGTACTAGAATAGGTGCAATATTGATGTAAAGGGGAAAGGCCGTCGCCTACACAAGTTGACAGCTAAAACCGCAAGAGAGGAAGCATCCAACTCGGCAGTGGTAGTATTCGCTTTGAAGATATGGAGGCTTTATTTTCTTAGGGAGAAGTTCAAATTGTATACAAACCACAAATAGTTGAAGTATCTATTCTCCCAGAAGGATCTTAACCTTCGTCAACAATGATGGTTAGAGTTCATGGACTTCTACGACTTTGACATTTCCTATCTGCCCGGTAAGGGAAATGCAGTCGCTGATGCTTTAAGTAGGAGATATCTATCTTTGGAGTGATGTTCCTAGAGTGGAAGTAGTTGGAGTTTATCACTGGCTATGATTTTAGACCTCGATGTGAGCTAGAGTCGGAAGTGTTAGCTAGCCTGACGATCAGACCTACCTTGATTGAGAAGATCGGTAATAGTCAAAGGTGAGACGCAAGATTAGCGGAGATCATGGCAAAAATAGAGGATCGAATAGAGTTTGAGGAGATAAAGCAATACGGGCTTGACTGTGATGGTTGGCTCCAGAAGGATGGGTGATTGTTTATTCCTGATGTCGATGGGTTGAGGGATGAGGTCTTATAAGAGTGCCATCACTCAAGATTGAGTATACAAACTGGCGGCAATAAAATGTACAGTGATATGAGGCAAACATTTTATTAGGAAGGGATGAAGAAGGACATTGTGGAATTTATCTCGAAGCGCATGAACCATCAGGTTGTAAAGGCAAAGCAGAAGAAGCGAAGTGGTTTTTTGCAATTGCTCGAGATTCCCGAGTGCAAGTGGGAACAAGTTTCGATGAATTTCATTGATGGATTGTCGAGGACCAGAGGAGGGGGCGATAGAATTTGGGTCATAGTTGATAGATTGACAAAGAGTTCTCGATTCCTTCCCATCAAGTTTAGAAGAACAGCATCTAAATTCACCGAGTTGCATGTGAAGTGGGTTGTGCGATTCCATAGTATGCCTAAGAGCAACATGAGCGATCGAGACCTTTTATTCACTAGTGGGTTTTGGAAGAGCTTACAAAAGGTGTTGGGGACAGAGTTGCATCTCAGTACAGTTTATCACCTACAAACAAATGGGCAAATTGAGAGGGTGAATCATATCTTGGAGGATCTCTTGCGAGCTCACACTCTCAATTTCGGTGGCTCGTAGGACGATCATTTACACTTCGTAGAGTTCACATACAACAACTATTACTCTAGCATCGGTATGGCACCATACGAGGCATTATGTGACTGACCGTGTAATGCTCCTTCATGTTAGTGGGAAGCGGGCGAGAAATTGATGCTTGGATCAGATATGATTAGAGAGACTTCAAAGAAGATCGAGATCATCCGACAATGAAGGAAAGCTGCCCAGAATAGACAGAAAATCTACATTGATAGGACGAGATGTGATTTAGAGTTCTCTATCGGCGAAATGGTATTTATCAAGATATCTCTTCTAAAGAATGTAATTTAATTCAGTACTAAGGGGAAGTTGTAACCGAGGTTCGCTGGTCCTTTTTCGATACTTGAGAGGATCGGGAATCTAGCATATAGAGTCGACCTACCTCAGAAGATGGCAGGCGTACACAACGTGTTCCACGTCTCTCACTTGCAGAAGTTTGTGCACAGCTTAGGCGTGGTAGTTGAATCGAGTCATCTTGATGATATCGAGGTTGAACCATAAGCATTGAGACCTCGTAGGCCTATTCGTATCGTCAGACATGATACAAAGCAGTTTAGGAGGTAGATGGTAGAGCAGGTGAAGGTTCAGTCGAGTGAGAGTGAGGGCGGTTGTACTTGGGAGACCGAGGAAAGCATGAGTAATCTAGAGCTCTTTACTTGGTGAGATTTCTGTTTTTTGCATTTACTTTCACTTTCAATATCATGTAGGGTAGTTAATTATCCCGCATGCTAGGGTAGACATAGATATCATTTCTTTCTTTTGTGTGCATGTTTGATGTTTGATATGTTTGTTTGTGGACGTTAGACATGTGGGGTAGCTATGATTGGTTTAGCTTGGTTGTGTTGGGATTTCGACGACAAAATTCCTAAAGGGGAGAAAGTGTAACGACCATATTTTACGTATCTAATAATCGTAAAATATTATTTTCAAATTAATATGATGTCTTATGACTCTATAACTTTAGGAAATACCTACTAGTGATATTTTTATCTTTAGAATTTTATCAGAAGATTTTACCCCTAAAAACTTATAACAGCAATAACTTATGATAGAAGCTGCATTAGGGCAAGAAACAACTTCCATTAGAAAGATATGACGGTTTTCCTTTCCATAAAATGGTCATAATAGCAATTTGGACTTCTTTCTAGAAATATAGCTGTTGAAGTTTAGCAGTTTTTGAGCAGCTTAGCGGAAAATTAGTAAGGGTTTGGGGCAAGTCCGCTAACTCATTTCGGGTTTCGAGGCTATAATAGGCTAAACCATCATCCCTAAATCATTTTTACCACCTCTCAAATAGATCAAAGCTCCCATTAACCCATTCTTCACCCAAAACCTTCTCTTTTCTCCTCCAAATAAAGTCTATATCATAAATTAAGAGTAGATTAGCAAAGTGATTCACTAGAGATCTTCAAATCTACATTTTTGGGAAAGAAAAATCAAGGATTGGCGGTTCATTCTCGAATTTACCTCGATTTGCATACAAAACTTGGATTTTTGAAGGTTTGGTGAGTGATTTATCATCTCTCACTTTATTATATATGTATATATAGGTTTTAACATGTTTTGGATCCATTTTTGAAGTCAAAATTATATTTTATTGCTGGTTTGAAACCCTACATTTAGTAAAAACGTGAATAAAAGGATTTTTTGTGTTCTAGACTTGTTACTTGGATATATGATTGCCTTGATATATGTTCAGCTATGTTGTAGGCACTTGTTTGATGATTTTTATGATTGATTGTGTGATTTGCATGTTTGAATGTTGTTTGGTGCATGTATGATGTTTATTTATATGCTTATATAGTTGAAAATGCTCATCGAAGTGAACTAGAGGTAAGGTCTGTGAAACCAGACTTCGAGGATAGGTTCAAGGATGTTAGGAGTCATATCAATGCATATAGAAGGCATACGGGTCGAAGAACGGAACATAGCGATGAAACCGACATGAAAATCGGAGTTGGAGTTACAACAACATTTTGGCTTAAGGGAGATCTGTTCAGTGCTAGGAGTGCTTGGAGTTTAGGATGGGTCGGCTCGGATTTTACTTTAGGTCAGATAGAAGAATACTAGTGTAACAACCTACCTCAAAATGGGTCCAATTTTTAACGCAATAAAAGCTCATCGAATCTTAGGCTCGTACCAAAGCTGGTTGTTGGTTGGTAAAATTGATATAATGAACAGTATATAGAGCTATCTATATATGCTATCAGAATCTCACAATGTAAGGAATAAAATATAATACGAAAATAAGTATCCATTTCATAAATAAAATTCAGATCTCAGGAATACGGCATATCATCCCAAATATCCAAAATATAATGTTTCAACATAACATCAATGTCTAAAACTGGGTGCATCATAACATATCAAAAACATAGATAAACCGCCATAGGTCTTCGCTGTCATCTTCATCTTCTTTATCAACACTATTTCTCCTAACATATGTGTCGTAATAAGGAGGGGTTTAGAACAATAATGTATGATGAATGAAAATCTCAAGTCTTACCATAATAATATTTGGGTAGTTTCATTTAGATAAGCAATATGTCTTATGCATCTTATAAAATACCCTACCAAGAATACCTCCAACCGTGAGCCCGAAGTCTCTTCCAATCCAACTCTATAACGCACCTTCAACTATAGGGCAAAGGCCAATTTCCACTCCAACGCAACTACCGTCAATAATGTACTGATAATGTGAGAGAAAACACTTGAGCCACTTAATGCCTCTTTAATGCGAATTAGGCAGACTTTGGCCATTTAATACCTATCCCCGTCATTTAATACCTAAACCCAAATTGGACCCCTCTTTAATACTCCCTAATTAACATCACACAAAATCTCATCATACCACTTAATATATTTTTATGGGAAATATGGACCACTACAATAGCCACTTAATACCTCGACCCGAAGCGAACCCTCCCAAAGATTCCCCACTACTGCACCTAAAAGATAACCTCGACCATCATACTAGTGAAAACCCGCACCTTCTGCCATGTCGATCTAAAGCCTAGTGTGACTTTCAAACTCTCTTTATGCCGAGAAATGTGGATCGTCAGGGTCTATAACATTTCACATCACCAAGACTAATACAGGCAGATATAATCTAAGATATACTACACTTTCAGAACTCAAAGCGGAAGGGAAAAACATATAACATAGAAAAATATCCATCTTAGAAAATATCCAAATCACAATCCCAGAAAACCAATATGTGATCAATACATAGTACATAGAAAATATCACTCCAAGTCTTACAAAAGAGATAAACTATACTGATAAGATAGATAAATACACGGAGAGTAGATATGGTAAAAATTTAGTCTCCAAAGATAAGCTCGACTCTCCAAGTATCAAGAATGGGTCGATCACCTACTGCCCTGTCCACCTGTGGTGGGGCAAAAAAGGAAGGAGAATGGGTCAGACGAAAGTCTGGTGAATGAGTACAAGTTTAATACGTGATAATCATATGTAGTTACTTTAATACTACTAAAATGATATAGGGTATGATACAAGGCTTCGTGAGTTCCTAAGGTCTGTTACCTAAGGGTTCTTGTCCAATACGTTCTTACACTACAGTCTGTGTAGGCTAATATAATGGCTCGAATCTCATGTCTAATGATCAGCCACCACTCCTATAGCTACTCAATATATAAGACACCGCTCTCTTGGCTACTAACTATGGAAAACACCGCCACTAAGCTAGCTGTGGAAATAAATTCCAACTACTATCATCGCCATTAAGCCACTAAGAATGATTGCCCCTCAGTACACCTGGAGAGAAAGAACACGAGAGAACGATTCGTCAGAATGTCTCATCGTCTACATTCGCTTCCTTCGCTCGATTATAGTGTTGGCCTCTGATTGCACGCTCCGGGTCCCTCTTTTTAACTATTTCACATGCATCTGAATTCATGCATGCTAGGACCTCCCATTGTGCCGGACCCACTCCATTAGGCTTCCTCGTTAGTGTCGTACTCCCATTGTGGAACCTCCTATGAGTGCCATTTGCGAACATACAATGTCTTAAGTCGATTACTAGATCCTAAATTAGGTAAATAATATTTACCCAACATTGCCACGACCTAGCGTCCTCTCCTAGAGAATTAGCTCACTACAAGTCCTAACATTCATCCAATTTCCCTTAAATAGACTCATGACAGTTAACGTTTTGTATATATTTTTATTAATAAACTTGGGCCTTAGGTCGAGGTTCAGTACTTACATTTTCATTGCGAACGGTCGACAATTGCTCCCCTACGATCGACCGCTAGGTGTCTAGGATCGACTGTTCACGAACAAAAATTAGGGTTTTCACAGTTTTTAATTATCGATTGTTTATATGCTTAATTTAGGTCATTAATAGTATTTGGTTAACTCTAATTACAGTCGAAGTATCGCTTTGCAATTAAATTTAGGATTGTTGATTTAGGGATTTCAATTTTCAAGTGAGAAAGGGGTATATACATCAATCTCCAATTAAGAGTTTAAAAGCTAGGGTTTTGCATTTTCAATTTGGGTTTCTAACATATTCAATTAGGCTGTCTAACATTCTAAATCAATTAAAATAGTTTAAAATTAACTACAATAATCATCTTATTAAAGTTGTGCCTACTGACCTCAAGCCTAAGCTCTTCCCTTTACTTGTGCCTGAGAATCGTTCACCCTAAATTGATAGCTCTGCCTTGATTCCATGCTTTCTTTCCTCTGGGTTGCTTTTAGTTTATTTTATTTGATTTAAAAAAAAATTAAAGTGGGAGAAGAGAGAAAATTTTGGCAGAGTTTTGTTGCTATAAACATTTATTTGAGAATTTAGGGTTTCATTAGCTTAGTATTTATAGGGGAAGGGTTTAGTTTTAGACCATTAGATCTAGGTTAGAGAATCTCCAGTCCAATCATGCACGCACATGAGTTTTCTTCATAGCCAAGCATCGATCTACCCATTCAAACACATCACAAGAAATAGGTAACACGTCACAATAAACAGGTAGCACACGGTCGACCGCCCCCGACCCTAGGTCGACCGCTATTGATAGAATGTCCCCTTTGTTAATTTTTGAAATTTCTATTTTTAATTTCTTATTCCTCTTTCAATTCTTCTAATGCCCATGAATTGAACACATTGGTGAAGGTTTTGTAGCCAAATTTTGGACGCCTGTGAAAATTTTCTTTTTAATACTTGTTTAATTACTTATTTTTCTTATTAAATCTCCATTTAAATTTCTATTAAATTCTTGTTAAATCTTACGTAAATTTCCAGGGTGCTGCATTCTCCCCCCTTAAAAGGATTTCGTCCATGAAATCTCTAAGGACGGAAAAATGTAACTTATACATACATCAACCAATAGCTACAACTATCTACTCATCTATCATCCATGAGCAATCATTGTCCTTAGAAATTTTCTAATGCAGTAAGTACATATATATGTAGGTGAAATACATGTGAACCTATATTAATGCAAAAAGAGTAGGCGGTCTGCTGATCCAGTCGATCTCCAGTCATGCAAATGCTCATGCCATGCAACCAAATATATGCGACATCCTAAGTAAATACACTTGCAATCCTATATGTATGTGTAACCATACAACTCATATGCAATAACCATATGCATAACATCCACTCTCACAACAAAAATAAAGAGATAATGTGCTACCAAGTGTGAGTGTATGTATCCCTAGAGGATATGCTATCCTAAATGTGCAAAAGAGAATAACTCAAACAACACATCAAAATACATACATTAACATCCATCATCCATAACTTTCCGTACTGACATATTTGCAACCATTCTTACCACCCAATGGTCTCTACCTAAAGGGTATACCATCTAATTCCTACACATAAGCAAACTATACTTATGAGAATTCAAATTTAAGTCAAACCAGAGAAGAGTTGTGGATGGGTAGCTCGGATCTTCTCCTCGGGCTCCCATATACTCTCCGCTAGGTCGTCTCCCCATTAGGCTTTAACAAGTCCGATATCCTTGTTGCAAAGTTGCTTTGTACCATACTCTAGAATATGAGTGGGTGCACCACAAACAAGTAACTCTCAATGTATCTCAACCTCCTCTAACTGGCTCGGCTCGACCACGGTAGCTGTATTGTGTAAGCACTTCCGCAACTGTGACACATGGAAAACATCATGTACCCCTGCTAATTTCTCTAGAAGCTCTACTCTATATGCTAACTTCCCTACTCTAGCAACTACCAGGAAGGGCCCTACAAATCTCGGTGCTAGCTTACCAGAGCTACCAAATCTCATCACGTGCCTAAAGAGTGAAACCTTCATAAACACCATGTTGCCCACTGTGAACTCTAACTCCGTACGTCTCCTGTCAGCATATAAGATTTCTATCTATCCTGAGCGGTTTTCATCCTCCTATGGATCAAATTCACCTTCTCTGATGTCTCCCTCATCTCCCATCCAAGAATAATCTTACCTGTCATATCCCACCAACACGACAGTGATCTACAGGGTTTACCATACAATGCCTCGAATGGTGCCATTCTAATGCTCACCTGATAACTATTGTTGTAGGTAAACATTACTAACAACAAATGGTCCTCCTAAGAACCTCCAAAGTATATAATGCACATCCATAGCAAGTCCTCCAAAACCCAATTAACTCTCTCCATTCGTCCATCAGTCTGCGAATGGTATGTAGTGCTCAAGTTCAACTCAGTTCCCAAAGCCTCCTATAGACTCCTCTAGAACTCACTAGTGAAAAGTGGATCTTGGTCGCTAACTATGCTAATAGGAACTCCATGTAACCTAATGACACCTCTCATGTATAGAGCCACCAATGATGTCGTCGTCCTAGTATCTTTACTGGTATGAAATGAGCGCACTTGGTCAACTGATCGACTATGATCCAAATGCTCACATTCCCTCTCCTACTCTTAGGTAGACTATCTACAAAATCTATGGAAATACTCTCCTACTTCCTTTGAGGAATATCCAATGGCTGCAATAATCGGTTTCTTCTGCTCTGCCTTTACCTTTTAGAAAGTCATACATCTAGCTACATACTCCACCACTTACTTCTTTATACCGGTCCAATAGAAGACTCTCTTTATGTCACGTACATCTTGTCTCCACCGGGATGAATGGTCATCCTAGAACAGTGAGACTCTGATAGTACCACATCTATCAAATCCATACTATGAGGAACACAAAGCCTATCATCTCTCTATAACCATTCTCTCAAGTAAATAGCATAACGCCTTAAATGACTCGATGACTCTCCTATACCAATCCTTCCAATAATGTCTACTAGCTCCTTATCCTCCTTCTACCTAGGTCCAATACGCTCTATCAATGTAGGTTGAACATCTAAAGCTGCTAGTAATCTTGGGGTAATATCTAATGATGGTCCAGAAATCAAAGGTAAAAATATACTCCAAATATTTCCACTCTAAGAAAAAGGGACTCAACACTGCATGGTGTCTACACAAAGCATCTATCACTACATTACCCTTACCCGACATATAAACTCCATCCACCTTTGCTGCCTCAAATTCAAGTCCTTTTGGAAAATAAGTGCTTCAAGGACTTATGATTCGTGAATAGCTCAAATTGCTCCCCTAAAGGATAATGCCTCCATGACTTAAGCGTAAAGACAATGGATTCCAACTCAAGATCATGCGTAGGGTAGCTATTCCCATCGATTTTCAACTCCCTACTCACATAACTCACTACCCTTCCTTCTTACATCAAAACCATGTCTAATCCCATACCCTAAGAGTCGGTATAAATTGATAATGGCTTCGTCTCATCCGGTAATACCAAAACTGATGCACTAGTCAATGCCTCCTTCAATCTAATAAAAGCATCTTCGCACTTCACGAAAAGACTAGATTGTTCTTGGTAAGATGGGTTAGTGGGGTAGAGATCTTCGCAAAATCCTTAATGAACTTTCGATAATAGCCCGCCAAACTAAGGGAACTTCTCACCTCCGTGGCATTCTTTGGAACATGCCAATCCTGAACTATTACCACCTTATTGCGATAAACTGCCAAGCCACTTTTTGAGATGATGTGTCCCAAAAAGCATACCTCCTCTCTCCAAAAGTGATCCTTCAAAAACTTTGCCTTAAGCTTATATGCACGGAGTGTACTAAGAACTTCTCCAAAATGCAATGCGTGCTCCTCCTCACTCCTCGAGTATACAAGAATATCATCCACAAATACCATAACCAATTTGTTTAGCAACCTCTAAAATACTTGGCTCATCAAATCAACAATGTAGGTGGATGCATTGGTCAGTCCGAAGGGCATGACTAACCACTCACACAATCCATCGGGTTTTTGGAACACCGTCTTTTGAATGTTGTCCTCGACTACATGTAACTTGTGAAATCTGATAGCCAAGTCCAACTGTGAGAATACTCCAGCTCCAACCAACTGATCAAAGAGATCATCTATATGGGGCAATGGATAACAATTTTTCTTTGTTAGTTTATTTAGCTATATCAACACAGAGTCTAAGAGAACCATCTGCCTTGGTGGCAAAGACGGCTAGTGCTCCCCACTTAGAAATGCTCCTCCTAATAAAACCCTTATTCATAAAATCATTAACTTGCTTATTCAACTCACGTTTCTCCTTTAGAGCCATATGCCTTAGCAATAAGGCAATGGGTCTAGCTTTCTCAACAAGATAGATCCTAAACTCAATCTTTCTCTGGGGCGCAAGACTGGTAACCTCAGCAAAACTTTTGGGAAATCTTTAACTACAGGCACAGTACTAAGCTCATCATGTGACTAGTATGATGAATACAAGTAACTCAACGTAACATATACTCGGGGATTGCAATAAACCTCTAAGCTACGTCCACTATATGTATTTAATCTAATGATCTTCCTATCACAGTCTAAAATAGCCCCATACACAATCATCCAATCCATGCCTAATATCAACCCAAACCCAGAGAACCCAAATATAATGGCATTACAATCGAACTTGATTCCTAAGATAAATAACTTCAAACCCCTACATACAACAGAAAAATAGTTTGATCCTCCTACCGGGTTTGACATAATTACAAGGTCCATGACTATACTAGTGTTTAAGTATAAGTCATTAACAAGTCTACTAAAAATTAAAGAATGTGAAGCGTTATTATAAAATAATGTGCGAATAGATAAACCGAAAAGAGTTAACACACCTTCGATCACCACTTTCTTACCCTTGTCTACCACTAGCTATGCACTCGAGCTAGGGACTTCCTCTAGTGCATAAGCCGGAACCACCTGAGTAGAAGCTCTCGGTGGTGCTGTGCAAGCTTGCTTCAGATTTCCACGCTGATCGTAGTTATAGCACATAATCTTTGAAAGATCTACCTTGCACTCCTTTAAAAAATGTCCCTTCTTGTCACACTTCCTACACATCATATCCTTCTTCTGTATCTTTCCATTGGGTCTACCTCCAACTTTATGCTGGTTCTGCTACGTTTTCCCCCTAGCCTTCTTGGGTTTCTCTTCCTTAGCTTCCTTTTTAGAGACGGTGTTTAGCAAAGCCATCTCCATTAGACCCTCATACGTAGCACCCATAGGAATATGACTTAGAGCTAAATCTTGGAGAGGTTAGGTTAGCCCTTTATCAAATTTTAAAGCCATCCTGTGCATGTATCAATTAGTCTTATCACGAATCTAGCTAGTTCATTGAAGTGATTGATGTTCTCCTTAATAGACAGATCTCCTTGCTTCAAGTGAATGAACTTCTCTAACTACACAACTTCCTATACTGTAGAAAGAAACTTCACCTCAAATCACATACAAAACTCATCATAAATATTCTCCTCTCCGTTAATCTCAGCCTCAACTACCTCCTACCAGCTTAATGCCTCACCTTACAATTTCTCTGTAGCTAACTACATTCTTACCTTATCAGTCAAGCACATCAAATCAAATATCCTCTCACAAATGCGGATCCATGACCTCAAATCCACATAAGACGCGTTCCCCATGTAAGGCTTTCCTCCAAGATGTAAGAAATCTTTACATAGCATAGCAAACTATGTAGCAGTAGGTGGGTGGGTAGGAGCCACAACTGTCGCTCCCTTTGTAGGTCCTCTAGTGGGATTAAGCTTGGCCTATCCCCTTGCTTGGAGATATCGGCGAAACCAAATCGGAATGTTCATGACTGGAATCTTGGCTGCGTCGCCTGAGTCTAAACCTATGGGATCACTCATCTTCTATCTGTGAATTTTAAGAATCCTATTAGCAACTTGAAACACCCCACACCCCTTAATATATCCAAAAGGACACATTAAAAGGCGTGGTGCGTTGTAGGTATAAATAAAACTAACAGAGACTAAGATTCACAAGACAAAAATAGGTAAAAACAGCGGAAAATAGAATAAGAACTTATTTAAAATAAAACTTTCATAATTGCTTCATAAATAAGTCAAATACCAAATACAACATCCATATCTCAAAACCCATCATGTCTTATGAAATAAAAATTCATAGTCTCAAAATCAGAGTACATAATATCCCTTATAATAAGCCAGTACATAGAAAAGAACAAAAGATGAAAGAAAAGAAATACATGGTAGCAAACTCCGCCAAGAAATCTCCAAGCAATTGCAATCTACTGTCCTCTCCCATGATTGCCTAAGAGGGGGAAAGAGGAAATAGAGGAGTGGGTCAGACTAAAAGTCTGGTGAATGATAGTAATTACTAGAGTCTTTAAGCAAAGTAAAAGTAATAGACTCTACAACAGTTCTAGTATATAAAGAGGAAACAAAGGAAATAGGAAAGAGATAAACTGGAAATAAATACGGTTAAATATTGCTCAATTTATAAGATAGGTTAACTTTGATTGCTTGCACTTGTCCTTGATTTCTACTTTGATTAGGCTAAATTCTTAATCCTGTAATTAGGAAGTAACCCTAATTCTCCCCTTTCTGTTCGGCCTGCTACTCCATAGACCTTACTGCGGACCAGCCGCTATATAACTCCCTACACAGCAGCTAATGGTATCTATGAAAGATGCATAGAGCAACCACTGTGGATCCGGACGACATATATAGCTCCCTACATAGAAGGCGATGGTGTCTACGAAAGACACCCATACTAAGCGCTTGGAACTCATAGTTATTACTGAGCACCCGAATGGAAGTCGCACGCGTAACTGCCACCATGCCCATGCTACCTTTTGCTCCACCTATTGGGTCATCTTATTACCTCAAACTTCCAGCATAGCGTGCCTCTCATCTCACTTCAGGCTAATGTGAGATCACCATGTGTCCACAGAAAATTGGGGAAATACTGTTGGTATTGGCCCTTCATCCAAACAATATCTAGTTACGCCCCCTATCCAAACCCCCCATGACTTGGACTTCTATTTGACCAATTACTACCATTCTTAGCATAAGTGTGCCCTTATCTCACTTCAGACTAATGTGAGACACCGTTTTGTCTAATAGGGAATGCTAGTTGGTATAGGTCCTACTTTCATCTTTGCTTATTAACTTAGATAAATTATTTAAATAAGCCTTTATTATCATTTTTACTTTCTACACTTATTAATTTATCCCAAGTCTTAAAATAAGCCCCATTCTATTCTTTTTCTTATTATAAACTACGTTATAATCATACTTATTACTTAACCCAAGGTCTAAGTATGAAAATAAGCTCTTTCATCTTTTAATCTTTTTTAGTTATAATTCTATGTTATAACTAAGCCAATTAATTAGTCCAATTCTAATCATAATTAGGCATAATTTCAGCTCAATTCCATTTATATTATAGTCCTTATAATTTACATCTCATAATTATAAATAGGCCGATCTCTTTAATTTAGTCCAATTAATATCATAATTAGGCATAATTTCAGTCTTAATTCCATTTTATTACAGTCTTTGTAATTTACATCTTATCTTTCGTTATTTCAAAATTCTTATAATTTAATCCAATTTCTCGTTAATTATAAAAGAAAACTGAAAATAAAAGAAAATCCAAGGCGTAGGAAGAATATGTAAATAACGCATAAATAGAAGTAAATAAATTAAAATACTGTAAATAAATTGTAAATAAATGGAAAAGCTATAATTAACAGAAATAACTAAAATTAGCTGAAAAGAATAGCTAGAAAGAAATATACTAAAAATAATTCTAAAAACTGTGAATAAAACTGCTAAAAAGGTTATTCCAAAAATCGTATTAAAACTACAACTATTGGAAACCCTATTATTTTAAATTACGTAAAGAAACCTTAAAATAATTACAATCACTCACCTCCAGTACTAAGCTCTTCCTTTGGTCTTCCCGGATCCACTTGGAGTTGTAAAATAATTTTTATTAAAAAGATTATCTTCTTGGAAAACTATTCCTTTTAGGGTCCTTTTTGAAAAGGTGAACCTAAGCGGAGAAAATCTAGAACGAGAAAAAGTGTTAGGCCTAGGGTTTTATTTATAGGGGTAGAAGTGGATCTCGAACCGTTGGATTTGGGAATTGAATAGGATGCAACCACGTCACAGGCTGAATAGGAGCCATCGAATGGAAGCACGGAAGGACCAGATGGAACATAAGAATGCAAAATGATGTGTTCGCTAGCTACTGGAACGAAGGAATGAATCCTTCATTCATTCACTTGAGGCGGGTTGACCTTAGGGTCGACCGCCCACTATGCCTGGTCGATAGGTCGGTCGACCTAGGCAGTGGGATGGTCGACCTCCCCATATATATATTCTTTTTCGATTCTTGTTTATTTAATAACTTGTTCATATTAGCTCGGATTTTGTCGTTCTATATATGGAAATTGACCAGAAAATTACCACGGACACAATGGGGCAACTCATGTGGCTCAATTCTGACAATTTCACAAAGTTATTTTATTATTTAGTCAATTAATGAATTAATTATTACAGGTTAAATTTTGGGTTGTTACATTCTCCCCCCTTAAGGGGTTTTGTCCCCGAAATCTCTAAGGATAAAAGAATGTACTTAATATTTTCATCTAATTCTACAACCAACTACTCAATCACCAACCATTCATCCATTGTCCTTAGGTTTTTCTAATGTAATTTATGATACTTATGCAATTAGTGTAGTGTAAATGTTCCTAACTAATGCAAAAGATTAGGTGGTCCACTAATTCAGTTGGCCTCCTTTTATGCAATCATGTCCTGCCATGTATCCAAATGAATGCAAAAATTTCCTAATGATAACTGATAATTCTATATGCGTGCCACAAACATCATCCAAATGCAACAACCATGTCAAAATCATCCATTTATAGCAACCATGGAAATAAAATAAAAATACGCACACATCCATATGCATATGCTCTAGTGTCCTAGTTAGGCTGATCCCTAAAGAATAATAGTGCCTAGTGTAACTATATGCGTCCATTAGCATCCACTAGCAAACACTTGCAATCACTAGCATACATCATTCATAACATGTTCTATTAACATGTTTGCATCAAATCCTATCATCCATAGGTTAAATCTTAAGTTCTACCCTCCCGAAGGATAATAAAGGAAAGAACCTATTCAAAACTAGAGATGGAAAAAGAAAATTCTAAAACCTATCATCAAAGAGACATGGATATGAGATATGTATTTTTCTCCTAATCAAATTAGTCTTCTCTGAAATCTCTCTAACCATGTCGGAACAAAAAAGCAACCTTTCCATAGACTCCAACCAATCATGAAGACGTATTACATGGCCTTTCCAAAAAGAGCTTCAAAAGGTGCCATTCCAATGCTAGCTTGAAAACTACTACCATATGAATTCCACTAAAGAAAGATGCTTTTCCCAAGTCCTTCCAAAATCAAGGATACTCATTCTCAACCATGCTTGTCTTACTATCCTACTAATTTCAATTTACTGTTCTTCATGAATCGACATTCCTAGGTTTTTACCAGTGTCCTATATACTTTACGGAAACTTCCATTATTACTTCTAAAAGTAATTACTGCTATCTCCTTACACCTTTTTTGTTACTCCTAGGAAATGATTCTTATCTGCTCCACATTTAAGAGTTTGGTTTGGTATTTATCACCTTGTTTTAAAAGGCTAAGGTTTCTAAAAAATTTAAAACTTCAAATCCCAAAACCTTTGTCTTTAAAAGTGTTATCTTTACGGTTTCTATTAAATTCAAAAATACTTGGTCACTTAACATTATTCCCCAAACCTAGAGGGGAAAAACTACCAAATTTTTAAAAAACTTATTCCTCAATTTCTTTTAAAGACTCTTACAGCTTTTCTATAAAAATTTGAATTTTCAAATTTTTAAGTTTTTCATTTCAAAACATTATTTACTTTTTCACCAAACCATTTTCTTTTAAAATACCTTTAAAATGTTTTTATGCATTTCAAAACATCTCCTTATTATACTTAATAGTCTCATACCTTAATATATTGGAACTACTTTCTCAAATGAGAAATTATTAACGCTAAAATCTCCTATGAACCTTTTAAAAGAGAATTTCATGTTTTTGTGAAATTACAAGGAGCTTATTTTATATTTTTCGAAATAGGCTATACAAAATAAGGTGCTTTTCATACCATGTATATCTCTTTCATGTATTCCTTGTAACTTGCACAAAACATTTTTATCGATTTCATAGAAAATCATACCATTATTCTTTTCATTCCAATAGATTAAAATATGTTTAGACTATACTCTTCCATGATAAATATTTTCTAATATCTAACTTACACATTTTCCTTCTAGAAAAACTCATCTTCAATACCGTTTTAATATTTCCATAACTGCAAAAACACTTCCTTATACTTATTAATACTAAGTGTACTTTACAAACCATTTTGTTTCTAAACTTAGAAATTACCTTTTAAAGTAAATTTTATTTTAAACGGATGTTGCGTAAAACATCGTTACTACAACCCAAAAAAAATTCTAGTGTATGAATTTAATTAAAAATAAATACTAATAAACCTCATATACTATGTAAAAACATTTCCTTTCGGAGCCACCTGTTATAACAATAGTGTTATAGCCTATGCTCCCTTTATTTTCCACGAAAGCATCTATTACAATAATAAATGTTGTAATCTATGTTTTCGATACTTGATACACTCTAGGTTTTTATGTTTAAAATCTTTGTTTACTTACAACGAAACTAGTGAGTATACACACACACACTCCATAATTCTTCAAAAAGAATTCCAATTTTCCATTATATATAAAAAAACCAACTTAAATTTCATACCATTCTTCAAAAACTCCATGTTTATTTTCTGAAAGAAAATATTAACAATGAAAATTTTCATTTACAAATATATTTTTTCAACTTTTTAAATTTAAAATTTTTCATTTTATTAAGCTTAGCTTAAAGTGGGTCTTCCTACTTACTACCCTCGGAGTACTTTTCCTAAACTAAAGGCTTTTACTCCTATTCCTCTCGTATACTCATATTTATTCTAAGGCATCACCACCAAATCCACTTGTCTGAGACAATTATAATTTTTGCAATTACCTACCCATGGACTTTCTTCTCTGCTTATCTACTAAATTTTATTGTACATCTCTAACCTTTGCCTACCTCTCTTTGGATTTCCAAAATCCCAACCCTAAATGTACAAAACCGTCTCTTCAATCCCTACCATGTGTAGACATTGTCTATGCCCCAATAAATGCACTTCAAAAGTGATACTTCAAGAACTCTGCTTTCAACTGACGAACACGAAGCGTACAAAGAACCTCCTTTAGATGAATAACATGCTCTCCCATACTTCTTGGAAAACACCAAAATTTCGACCATGAATACCACCACGAACTTTATTTTAGGACATCTCTAAAAACATGGTTCATCAAATTTATAGAATAGACTGGGACATTGGTTAGCCCAAAAGTCATGACTAACCACTCAAAGAATATGCCCGGTGTCCTAAATGCGGTCTTATCAATGTTATCATCAACGACCCTAAGCTGATGAAATCCAATGGCTAAACCAAGCTGGGAGAATACAAAAGAGCCAACTAACTGGTTAAAAAATCATCTATCCTAGAGAGTGGATAATGGTTCTTCTTTGTGAGCTTATTCAATTCTCTATAGTCAATGCAAGGTCGAAGAGAACCACCTGCTTTGGTAGCGATGACGACTAGCACTCCTTATTTCGATATGTTTCTTCTTATGAAACCTTTCTCCAAAGCTCACGGATATGCTTGCTCAATCCCTTCCTTTCCCAAGGCGCCATATGCCCTATGTGTAATGCTACTGGCTAGCCAAATAAATCTAAAAGTCAATTTCTCTCTTAGGGGGTAGTCCCCTAACCTCCTCAAAGATGTTTGGAAAAAATCTTCGATGATAGGAACCAAATCTAACTCTGATGATGATGACTCGAGGGAATAAAGGAAGTTCAACATAACTGACCCTTGCGGGTCTCAAGAAATCTTGAGAGTCCTACTGATGCATGTCTCTAGTCTAACGACTCTCCTCTCACAATCTAATATAGCTCGGTATGTGAATAGCCAATCCATTCCCAAAATCATCCCATACCCCGAAAATCCGAAAATATATGTGTGATAGTCAAATTCTACGCCTAAGATATAAATTTTCAAACCCCTACAAACCATAGTCAAGTGTGTTGATCCTCCTATGGGGTTTGAAACAACAATGGGGTCTGCTAAAGAAATGTCTAAGTGCAAACAATATACTAAAGAACTAGAGATGAAAAGGGTGTGATGCTCTAGGATTGAAAAGAGTCTGAATGGGAAAATCAAAAGTAGAAACCAAATTTTCCTACCTCAATCCGGTCCACTGCTGGAAGGTGTTGCATCCAAAGCCTGAATCTACGCTGCAGGTGCACTCACTCCCTGCCTCATCTTCTGAGGACAAAACTTACTAAGATGACCGGGTTGTTCACACCTGTAACACTTCTTTACCTTCTCTCTCTTGCAGTCTCTTGCGTAATGACCAGTCATTCTACAACGGTTACATCTCCCACTTTTCTTGATTCGCTTTTGAGGGCCTTCCCTTTCTTTCCTCTTATCCTTCTTCCCCTTCCACCATGGCTTCTTAGAGCTTGTAGGAACCGCCTTAAGCTCTTCTTCCAACTACCAAGATATAGGTTGACCACCCTGTCGGCCCTCCAACCCTAACCGCCTAAACTTTCACTCCATATCTTCCAAACTAGCTTATGTCTCCTTGAAATCCTTCGTGCCAGAAAATGTTCCGCCCCCTATGCTAGAGAAGTCCTTGCATAGCTTAGAAAAATCAGCTGGTGTAGGTGGATTAAAGGGATTTCCACCTACCAGTATTGTATTGGGCGCTTGCCCTTACACCTCTGGTGTAACAACCCGGAGTTTTAGAACAATTAATTATCGTCAAGCGACGATTAAATTGGTTGTTAATTTTTGTTGGGATTTTATCGGTTGAAATTCTTTGATAAAATTTGCTAAACGGTTATGCGGGCTTTAAAATTATTTTAGCCCACGTTTCTTTGTTTGGTGTTGTGTACTTATCAAGGCTAATACCCGTTCCACTTACTCCATCCATTCATTCGTTCGAAACCTAAAAACCAAAACAAACGGAAGAAAAATGGTGGCCTCGTTTTCCTCTTCGCTCCAAAACTAGGGTTTTGGATAAATCGAAGAGGACGACTTTTGTAGCTTGATCGATGATGCTTTCTCTCTACTTGCGGCTGCTTAAATTCGTCGATAAGGTGAGTGATTTCCTCACTCACATCTAGTTCAAAAATCGTATGAGCTTTTGTAACCTGATTTCAATAGCTTTGATTTTTGGTTTGAAACTGCTATGACATTATTTGATTCTTGATTCTCACGGCTTTGATTTTGCTGATGACTTTGGTTATTTTGACCTCGACCGTGGTTGAGCTTGCTATTGTTTTGAACTGCGATTTGACTTTGTCATTTTCTCTGATGGCTTCGGCATGACCATGTTTCGGAGTTTGGTTGAAATTTGCAGGCAGGACTTTGTGAAAACATTTTTAGATGATAATTTATTTTGACTGTGCAATTGCTTTAAGTTTGACTTCGACATTTAACAGTTGCTTTGCATTCTCTCTTAACTTTGGAAACTACTACATCTGACTCTATTCAATTCTACCCTGGACCACCACGGCTATGAATTGATGTTAAACTTCGTTATTTCTTTGAACTGCAGTTGTAAATTGTTAATAACTGCTTTGATTTGTATTTTGTTGACTTTTGCTTGGCTGACATGGTTTTGAAATTAGGTCGTCACGACGTTGATTTGCTTTGACGATGTTGATTTCGTTCTTTAGGCCGTTCATTTTCTTGACTATCAGGGTTTGAATTCTTTTTGCATTTGACTTGAGTTTCATTGATGTTAATTTCATTCATTTTCACGTGTACTCGAGTTGAATCCTATTGCACTGCCTTTTTGTTTACTCTTACCAGAAGTGGTCGGTTTGGAGTATTCATATGACTACACTTCTGTTGTAGTTTGGCTCTGCAGTACGCTTGTTATATTTATGTATGTACTGCTGCATTGATTTGAAACTACTGCCTAATCATTCCTATGTAGGTTTCCTTGACCAGTTCGGCTCTGACATGGTGCTTTCACCTTCGTTCTGCTGCTCTATGATTTTGTGATATGTTTGCTTCGATCTGTTCATAGCCTTAGAGGCTATGTTCTGGCTCATTGGGCTTTGATTTTTGATGTGAACCTATTACCTACTTGGTTTGGTTTCTTCTTGACTTTCGCTTTGGGTACCTGTTTGCAACTGTAGTTTCATTGTGGCATTTGATCTTCATTGTGTTTGCAACATAGTCAGTTATATTGTTTGATGTTTGAATGCATTTGAGTCTGGATTGCATATCTGGGCTGTTCATGACTTATTGGTTTGTAGCCTCGAGTCTGGTTTGTGTTGCCTTCTTGTCTCGACTTTGTATTTGTTGGTTGTTGCGCCTTTGATCTTGGTTGTTTGTGACTTCAGCATTGCTTTGCTGTTGTAATTTGAACTCGAATCTTGTCATTTGTGTTCATCCCTTTATTTCCATGTTGCTTGTATGTGGTCTTGTTCCACTGTATTGGTTTATGAACATTTGATGTTCAGGTTGCGTGCACAGTTCATGTGTTTCCAACCTGGGTCCCTTGTACCTTGTTGTTCCACTGTAGCACTTCAATTGCTTCTGCTGGTTCATGTATACGTACGTGTCATTGTCCTGGTGCACTGATGCTTACTGTCTTGTTGAATTTGAGGACTTTTGTGTGTTTTGAGTTTGCTGTTGCTTTATATCTAGACTTCCTCTGGTTCATTTCTTTGTAGTTGAGTTGAGTCACGATAGTCGTGACTTGACCTCTGCAGTTTTGATTGCTGTTAGTATTCACTGTTGTGATAATTTCACGTACTGTAGTGGCGAGGCAGTGCACGCGTGCGTGTACTGCAGCCACACAGAAATTTGATTTGATTGATCATTTTAAGATTGTCTAATTATCTATTTGATAATTAGATTCTGAGTTTCTAATTATTTATTTAATAATTGGATTTTGTGGTTAATTGTTGTTTAGGCAATTCTAGAGTTTTCATATTATCTTCATCGATAATCTTTTTACTTATCCTTGTTGATGATTTGGATTTGCTGATTTGTTGTTTAACACTATTTAGTGTTATATTTGCCGCTATCCGATTCTCTTATCGAGGAGTTGGATATACGAGATTTCTGTGACTGTCGTCTATTTGATATTTGATTATTATTGCTTCTGTGCATTAATAACTGAGTTTGAATTAGACTGACCCGTGTATTATTTTCTTTTGAATTTAATACTCGGGTCAGACCGAGTTATTTCAGGTTGTAGGTATCCTGCTTTGGGTTGCTGCTTGAGCTATGAAGTCTTTTCATATCTTTTGAAGTGGTCTTCGTCATTTTGTAGTAGTCAGTGTATCTGATTTAGGATGATATGTATTCATGTATATTAGTCGATAATGTACTTGTATATATAACTTCCAGAGTCGACAGTGGTAGTTGTATCATATGTATCGTGTCAAATGTATTGTAACTGACATCAGTTATATACATATATGAGACTTTTTTATCTGTGTTCCGCATTTTATTATCTGTGTTATTATTATATATATTGTCCTAAACTATTATGAACCATCGTAGTTCGTTTTATACTAGAATTGGGTATGTCGATGGGAGTAAACAAATAAGTAATGAAAAGTAAAAATATATAACACTCCTATCGAGGTAACCAGCACTAATGTAAGGCCCAACTACAGATGGCCGCTCCTATCCAGCTTTATTCTTCGTAATAACAGATAGTATTTCTTTTAATACTCTTTGTTATTGTGAGCATAGAGGTGGGGCGTCACATCTGGTACCGTAACTCTATGAAACGATTTAGCCATACTATGCAAAGAAAAGGAAACTTAGGCTCGAAAGAATCGAAAGAAGGTTGAACTGGACTTTGAGGGGATTTTTATAAAAACTCTTTTATACTTAAAAACTATTTCTAAGAGTTCTTTTCTGAAAAATACTTTTAAAACAAGTTATTTTGGAAAATACTTTACTTTTTTTAAGGAATCATGTAACCTTAGCCCTGATACCAAATGAAATACCCCACACCCCTTAATATACCCAAAAGGACGCATTAAAAGGCATGGTGCATTGTAGGTATAAATAAAACTAACATAGACTAAGATTCACAAGACAAAAATAGGTAAAAACAACGGAAACTAGAGTAATAACATATTTAAAATAAAACTTTCATAATTGCTTCATAAATAAGTCAAATACCAAATATAACATCCATATCTCAAAACCCATCATTTCTTATGAAACAAAAATTCATAGTCTCAAAATCAGAGTACATAATATCCCTCATAATAAGCAAGTACATAGAAAGAACAAAAGCTGAAAGAAAAGAAATACATGGTAGCAAACTCCTCCAAGAAATCTCCAAGCAACTGCAATCTATTGTCATGTCCCTTGATTGCCTAGGGGAGAAAAAGGGGAAATAGAGGAGTGGGTCAGACTAAAAGTCTAGTGAATGATAGTAATTATTACAGTCTTTAAGCAAAGTAAAAGTAATAGACTCTACAACAGTTCTAGTATATAAAGAGGAAATAAAGGAAATAGAAAAGAAATAAACTGAAAATAAATACGATTAAATATTGCTCAATTTATAAGATAGGTTAACTTTGATTGCTTGCACTTGTCCTTGATTTCTGCTTTGATTAGGCTGAATTCCTAATCCTGTAATTAGTATGTAATCCTAATTCTCCCCTTTTTGATCGGCCTGCTACTCCATAGACCTTACTTCGGACCAACCGCTATATAACTCCCTACACAACAGCCAATGGTATCTATGAAAGATGCAAAGAGCAACCACTGTGTATCCGGATGACATATATAGCTCCCTACATGGAAGGCAATGGTGTCTACGAAAGACACCCATACTAAGCGCTTGGAACTCATAGCTATTACTGAGCACCCGAATGGAAGTCGCACGTGTAACTACCACCATGCCCATGCTACCTTTTCCCCCACCTATTGGGTCTTCTTATTACCTCAAACTTCCAGCATAGCGTGCCCCTCATCTCACTTCAGGCTAATGTGAGATCACCGTGTGTCCATAGAACATAGGGGAAATGCTGTTGGTATTGGCCCTTCATCCAAACAATATCTAGTTGTGCCCCTTATCCAAACCCCCCGTGATTTGGACTTCTATTTGACCAATTACTACCATTCTTAGCATAAGCATGCCCTCATCTCACTTCAGACTAATGCGAGACACCGTTTTATCTAATAGGAAATGCTAGTTGGTACTTGTCCTACTTTCATCTTTGCTTATTAACTTAGATAAATTATTTAAATAACCTTTATTATCAATTTTACTTTCTACGCTTATTAATTTATCCTAAGTCTTTAAATAAGCCCCATTCTATTCTTTTTCTTATTATAACCTATGTTATAATCCTGCTTATTACTTAACCCAAGCGCTAGGTGTGAAAATAAGCTCTTTCATCTTTTACTCTTTTTAGTTATAATTCTATGTTATAACTAAGCCAATTGATTAGTCCAATTCTAATCATAATTAGGCATAATTTCAACCCAATTCCATTTATATTACAGTTCTTATAATTTACATCTCATAATTATAAATAAGCCAATCTCTTTAATTTAGTCCAATTAATATCATAATTAGGCATAATTTCAGTCTTAATTCCACTTTATTACAGTCTTTATAATTTACATCTTATCTTTCGTTATTTCAGAATTCTTATAATTTAATCCAATTTCGCGTTTATTCTATTCTAATCCATACGCGAAGAAGAAGGTGAAATAAAAGAAAACTAAAAATAGAAGAAAATCCAAGGCGTAGGAAGAAGATGTAAATAATGCATAAATAACACTAGATAAATTAAAATACTATAAATGAACTGTAAATAAATGGAAAAGCTATAATTAACAGAAATAACTAAAATTAACTAAAAAGAATAGCTAGAAAGAAATAGACTGGAAATAATTCTATAAACTATGAATAAAACTACTAAAAAGGTTATTCCAAAAATCGTAGTAAAACTAAAACTATTGAAAACCCTATTAATTTTAATTACTTAAAGAAATCTTAAAATAATTATAATCACTCACCTCCGGTCCTAAGCTCTTCCTTTGGTCTTCACGGATCCACTTGGAGTTGTAAAATAATTTTTATTAAAAAGATTCTCTCCTTGAAAAATTATTCCTTTTAGGGTCCTTCCTGAAAAGGTGAACCCAAGCGGAGAAAATCTAGAATGAGAAACAGTGTTAGGTCTAGAGTCTTATTTATAGGGGTAGAGGTGGATCTCAGACCGTTGGATTTGGGGAATGAATAGGATGCAACCACGCCATAGGTTGAATAGGAGCCATCGAATGGAAGCACAGAAGGACCAGATGAAACAGAAGAATGCAAAATGATGTGTTCGCTAACTACTGGAACGAAGGAATGAATCCTTCGTTCATTCACTTGAGGCGGGTCGACCTTAGGGTCGACCACCCACTATGTCAGGTCGACCGGTGGACCTAGGCAGTGGGATGGTCGACCTCCCCCTATTTTTTTCCAATTCTTGTTTATTTAATAACTTGTTCATATTAGCTCGGATTCTGACGTTCTATAAATGAAAATTGACCAGAAAATTACCACGGACACAATAGTGCAACTCTTATGGCTCAATTCTGATAATTTCATAAAGTTGTTTTATTATTTAGTCAATTAACGAATTAATTATTAAGGGTTAAATTTCGGGTTGTTACACAACTTTCCATGGATACTATAGATACGAATAGAGAGATAACTTAAGTATGAACCGAAGATAGTGCAGGCTAAAAAAGAGATTCTGATTGTATAAAATCTTTTGGAAAAGCTCTTGGAAAAATCTTTACTTTTATATACATATATTTTAAAATATCCATTTTGAAAAACTTTTGAAACATTTTAAAAACCTATTTTTTCAAAAACCTTCAAATACATTCTGTCAATACGGTCCTAACCCCTAAGGAACCTTGAACCTAAGTTTTAATACCAACTATAATAACCCGCACCTCCGTCCATACCGATTCAAAGCCAAGTGTGACTTTTAGACTCGTGCCATGCTGAGAAATGCGGATCATCAGGGTTTATAATATTTCCCATCAATGAGACTAATACAAGCAAAAAAATCTAAGATGTACTATGCTTTTAGAACTCATAGTGGAAGGAATAAAACATATAACATAAAAATATATCCATCTTTGAAAATATCCAAATCATAGTCTCGGTAATCCAATGCGCGAACAATACAGAGTACATAGAGAATATCAACCCAACTCTGACAAAGATGAACTGTACTGATAAGATAGATAAATACATGGAGAGAAGATATGGTAAAAAGTAGTCTCCAAAGATAATCTCACCTCTCCAAGTTCAAGAATGGGTCGATCACATGTTGTCATGTCCACCTATGGTGGGCAAAAGACGAAAGGAGAATGGGTCGGACGAAAGTCTAGAGAATGAGTACAAGTTTAATATGTGATTATCTATGCAGTTACATTAACACTACTCTAATGATATAAGTTATGACACAAGTATCCATGAATTCCTAAGGTCGGTTACCTAAGGGTTTTTGTCTAATTAATTCCTACACTAGTCTGTGTAGGCTAATATAATGGATCGAATCTCATGTCTAGAGATCGGCCACCGCTCCTAGAGGTACTCAGTATATAATACACTGCTCTCTTGGCTACTAACTATGGAAAACACCACCACTAGGTTGACAATGGAAATAAATTCCCACTACTACAATCGCCACTAGGCTACTAGGAATGATTCCCCTTCACTAGCCGAGCGAGAAAGAACCCGAGATGCCAACTCGCTAGAATGTCTCATCATCTACATTTTCTTCCACCTCTCAATTGTAATGTTAGCCTTCTATTGCATGCTCTAGGTCCTCCTCTTTAACTTTATCACATGTGTTAGAATTCATGCATACTAAGACCTCCCTTTATGCTAGACACACTCCATCAGGCATCCTCGTCAATGCTGCATGCCTATCGTGGAACCTCTTGTGAGTGTCATTTGTGAAAATACATCGCCTCGAGTCGATTACTAGATCCTAAATTGAGTAAACAATATTTACCCAACACAACCATGACCTAGTGTCCGTTCCTATAGAATTAACTTCACTACAAGTCCTAACATTCATCCAATTGCCCTTAAATAGGCTAATGCAGTTAATGTTTTATATGTATTTTTATTAATAAACTTGGGCCTTAGGCCGAGATATAATATCTATATTTTCATTGCGAACAGTCGAACGTTGTTCCCATAGGTCGACCACTACCGATCGACCGTTGAAGGTTCAGGGTCGACCAGTCATGGACAAAATTTAGGTTTCTCATAGTTTTTAACTGTCAACTGTTTGTATACTTATCAATTCATTAACGGTATTTGATTAACCTAATTATAGTCCAAGTATTACTTTGCAATTAAATTTAGGGTTTGTTGATTTAGGGTCTTCAATTTTCAAGTGAGAAAAGGGTATATACACCAATCTCCAAATAATAGTTTACTGACAATTTAAAGCTAGGGTTTGCATATTCAATTTGGGTTTCTAACATATTAAATTACTATTTCTAACATCCTAAATCAATTAAAATAGTTTAAATTACTTACAATAATCATCTTATTAAAGTTGTGCCCACTCACCTCTAGCCTAAGCTCTTCCTTTTTCTTGTGCTTGAGAATTGTTCTCACCAAATCGATAGCTACACCTTGATTACAGTACTTACTTTCCTCTAGGTTGCTTTTAGTTTATTTTATTTGATTTTTAAGGAAGTTTTAAAGTGGGAGAAGAGAGAAAATTTTGGTAGAGTTTTGTTGCTATAAACTTTTATTTGAGAATTTAGGATTTCATTAGCTTAGTATTTATAAGGTAGGGATTATTTTTTAGGCCATTAGATCTAGGTTAAAGAACCTCTAGTTCAATCATGCACGCACATCGGTTACCTTCGTAGCTAAGCATCGATCCTACCCATTCAAACACGTCCCATAGAATAGGTAACGCTCGATTTTATAAGGGCCACGGTCGACCGCCCCCTTCGTTAATTTGTGAAATTTCTATTTTTAATTTCTTATTCTATTTTCTCTAATGCTTGTAACTTTCCCGCATTCACTTCGATTTCAAAGATATGAAAATCGTCCATAAAATCACTACAAATGCATTGGTGCAAGTTCCATAGCCAAATTTTAACGTCTATGAAATTTTTTTAGTCCTAATTTTAATTAAACTTAGTTTTCTTATTAAATTTTTATTAAATTCTTTTTAAATCTTATGTAAATTTCTGGAGTGTTGCAGTACTTCTAAAGTGGGAAGGAGGCGGATCCTACAGCAGCCACTTAATATCTCCAACCCAGAAGCAGGCCCTACGTTTTATGACCCGTCACCCAAACTGTGACAACTCACATTAGTCTTACCATTCATAGGTGTTGGTAGTCAGATTAGATGGACAGACAACCCAACAGAATGGGACTAACCTCACATCCACCATGGATACTTATTATAAGCAAAATCTCACATTAGTTCCAAAGTCACACTACTGATAGCCAGATTAGTTGGACAGACTTCTTTGTGCTTTTGACTAACCTCATATCCCAATAACTTGGTCATATTTTCGCTCTTCTAACATACTACCATATATATATATATATCCATTTTGCATTATGGCCATATAAGGAAAACTCCTTATTCCGCCTTTAATTATGATTTAATTTCCATAATTATCCTTAAGTTCCTTCCTAAGGGTTTAACATTATTTACTAACCTATTTATTCTATACTACGAGATTAATACGTTATTGGTTATACGTTATTAATATAACCATATGCTAATATATTTCTAAGTACGTAATTTAGGCAAACAAAATATTACTAAGCATGTGAAGATTTTCTCTTCCTATACTAATCGTTTTAAAATGTCAAAACTTCTAAATTCATACAAGTTTAACTCCATATAGTAACTTATATAATAGCTAATATCCTTAGCCAAACAATAGACTTGCCTTAACAAAATAGAATCAAATATCACATTTATTTTATATTAATATAGTAGAATCAATCCCTCTATTTTAATAATCAAACTTACAATTTAAACCCTTTATATTCTATTTAACTTTTACCTATATAATGAAAAAGGGAATCATATTTAAATTAAGAAAATATATAGTGCAAACTACGAATAGGAGAATTCGTACTTTATACACCATTTTCTAACTTATTTTCTTTTTAGAACCCTTAAGCACAACGTAGAAAAGTTGGAAGTGGGATAGAATATAAAGTATTCAAATTAAAGTGACAAAATAAATTCTACTATTTTAATATAAAATAATTGAGATTCGAATAATCATAAGAATTGACATTTCATTCGGGGGAATTTTGGGTTTTAGTTTTAGTTTTTCGAGTATAAAATTCCCCAAGGCATAAAACAAATCCAAGATTCAAATACTAAAATGTGAAAAACTAATATTTTCACTCACAACTGGTTTTCGGCTTCCTTTGGATTTGATCCATGCTCTTGTCTAACTACTCCTTTAGGGTTCTTCTTTGTAGAATATACAACCATTCAATTGTATATATATTAGATTCAGAATTCAGAGTTTAAAAAAAGGATAAGAATAGAAAATGTTTATATATATAAACTTATTGCGTCTTTCCTTTAGATTAAATCCTTGAATCTAATCACGGAAGAAGATCGATAGAGTTTCCCTAGCGTCCTAAATATTTTTGTGAATAAAAGTGAGGGGCTTACCTCTTATTTGTAGTGGTTGGAACGCATTACATCCGTACGATTAAAGTTGGTTTAAAATAATAAAATTCGGACTGTTCGTACCTATCAAAACCCTAGCCGCAATACACCCACCGATCGATTGCTCCTCCCTACATGGTAGAACGCTAGCGGCCGATCAGCCTAAGGGAGGTAATCGATTGGTCCTATTAAATTAGGTAAATATTAATTGTTGCAGTATGTTTTGATTTGTTGTTTATATTAAGTCCTACCATCAACATTCGTTTATACCCTAAGCTTCCTTTCAACATTAAAATATTTATTAACGTTTTTTATTACAAATGTTAAGCTTAATTAAATTTAAATTTGTTCGAATTATTTTAAATTCAAAAACTTCAAACGTCCATAATTTTACCACTTGAGCTCCGATTACAAAACTTTATATATGAAAGTTGATCAGAAAATCGCCACGAATGAAATGGTGTAATTTTCATGGCCAAATTCCAATGTTTATAAACATTTTTAGCCTTATTTTAATTAATTGTTTTCTTATTGATTTTTACAAGGTGTCACCTTCTCCGCTCCTCAAAATGAATTTCGTCCCTGAAGTCCTTAACGGACAAATAGTGTAACATGCACTCTACTACCATATTATACAACCAAGTTATCTACACAGCCATCTATTCAACTAAAAATGTAATGTTTATGTATGCAACATACTATAGGTGATCTCAAATTCTAGTGTGAATGCAAGAACATAACATATAGACATGTATGCAAGCATCCCAAATATGCATAAGATTTTATATGAATGCAAAAATAATAGTAAAAAGTGTAGCAACGATCCTCTACCATCCAATCTAGCGACCATGATGCAATCAAAAACCTAAATTTTGGAGAGATAAAGTTTATCAAAGAAAAACTTAGGATGAGAAGCTTTCGTCTTATCTATAGTTTCCCACGTGCTTTCCGTTGGGCTACCTCCCCGCTATACTGAGACTAGCTTAACTTCTTTATTATGAAGCTTCCTAGTTCCATGCTCCAATATGCGTGCGGTGCGACAGGGTGGTATCGGCTTCGTCCCTACATCTTCTAACTATCTCTACTATGGTGGCAGTGTAACACCTCATAATTTTAATGATCGAATATTTAAATAATTAGTTTAAATATTTAATCGTTAAGCGATGGAACGCCTCTTATACTTGATCTTTACAAACAAGCGAATTAGGACACGATACACCTGTAGTTGAGTTTGCTTTTTCGACGTAAGTTAAATGATTATAAACTTGACTATGTTTGGAGTCGATGAATTTCAGGGATAAATAGTGTTGGATGAAGAGAATTGGGCTAAGCCCACTAGCTTGCCTCTAACTTAGCTTATATTAAGCTAAGCTCTTCATTCCTTTATCATTCCACATTCATTCCTTCTCCTTTTTCTCTAATGGCTTCCTAATTACCCCTTAATCTCTCCTTAATTCCCAAGCCCTAACCCCTTCAAATATATTTTCCAAAATCAAATAGAAATCACTATAAATCTTCTCTACTCATCTTCTACAAGACCCGCAAAGGGATTAGCATGAAGTGGAGTTTGGAGGGAGATCTCAAATTTAAAGAAAACATGGAATTGGGTTTTGGTGATTTGGAGCTTGGTTTGGAGAAGAAGAGACGAGTGAGATGATTCTTCTATTAAATTTTAGTATTTTACTTCCTTAATTCATTCATTTATAGTTATAAGTATTATATAATGATTTAGAGACTTTGATGTTATGGTTTAGGCTTGTATTCATGTTATAAACATGTTACCCTTAGCTAATTAATTGTTTAAGACCCTGATTACTATGTTTGAAAATAGTTAGTAAGCCCTAGAATTGATTTGGGCTAATTAAGTGATTAGTTGTGATGTTATTGTTTCATTTGGGGTTAATTATGTAGAGTAATGATGTGTACGTCATTAGAAAATATTAATTAGCCCATTTGAATTGATTTGCAAAATTGTGGGTAAGCTAATTTAAGTGTTCTGTGAAACCTACACTTATTATTAAAGTGGTTAGAGGCCAATGAAGTTTAATTAGTGTTTATAAAATGGTCTTATTATTTTATAAATGAAGTAAATATTTTATTAAATAGAAACGAGATTTTATATAAAATAGTAAGATGATGAATACTTGATTTTCAATGAAGTAATTAAGTATTTTTAAAAGACTAAAAGTGATTAGTAACTTAGTGTGGTGTTATATAATAGTAAGAGATTTTATAAAATGGTTTAAGGTGATATCCCACTTTTATTGAAAATATAGCCAGTGACATTTTACTTTATTAAAGACAATTGTAGATAAAAGTAAAAATTGAACTAGAATAACTGAATTGCCTATTGGATATACGTGTGTGTATACGTACACGAGTGGGTACGTGTATACGTATATTCGGAGTTAAGAAACGATCAGAACAACCCTAGTGTTGTAGCTAGAGTTATGATGAGAGTGGTGTTTGTAAGAGGTGAGTAGTCGTGTAATAGATTGTATATGCATATGGGAATGTCCGTATGTGTATACGGTTGTGTTAAGAGTGATCTCATATAGCCATAGCGACTACTGGATACGCTTAGTTGCATAGGAGAGTACCAGGTCGAGTAATTGCCCCGATGAAGCTTGAATATATTTGTGTTGTGATGTGTGTGGTTAATTATACGTGTGTGCTTAGGCATGCACAAATGTGTGCATCAACACACGTATAGGCTACGCACAAGGCAAGAAGAAGAAAATTCAAATTATATATATTCATGATTTTAGCTCTCCAAATTGAAGAGGATTTTGCTATAGTCGCAATAGAAGATATGACGAGTCATTTGGAGCTACATATTGAAAGTTATGGAAGTTTGAAGGTTATCCTGCCCATGACAGGCATCCATACGTCTGACTTTGGTAGCCAAATGTCTGGATAAGTCCCAAGGCAAGAAGAAAGGAATTGGTGCATTATCGGATAGTTTCAAACATCTAAAACACAATTCAGATGTCTAACTTTAAGAATTCAGCCGTCTGAATTGTGTTTCAGATGTCTGAATACCTTCTGTTCGAATTTTGTTAATTGATCAATTGAAATTTCAAAATGCGATATCTTTCTCATACGAACCCGGATTGAGGCGTGGTTTGGACATTGTTCACCATTTTCGAAGGGATACAACTGTGAAATTTGGTAGGTTTTAGAGTACTTTAATTTCAGGGCCCACATGAGACCCATCCCGGCATGTATTCCAAAACCATTGATTTGAGGTAGACCAGGAGGGTATACTAGAGGAGTATTATGATATTTAGGTCATGTGTTCCATTTAGAATGCGACTTGGGTAAGTATATGGTTTTTTTATAGTTTTTTAGTGGGTTTTTAGGCTGTGACGATTGGAGCTGTGTGTGGTGATTTCATACGTTATGTACGGAGTGAGTCCGTACTCTAAGATTTCGACCATAGAGTAATATACGATTTGTTTAGTGTTGACTTGTTGTGACACACCAAGAGTATGGACTTAAGTTACCTACCCAAAGTATGTACTTAGGTGACCTACTCAGGTATCGACCTTGTTGTGGTGTACCTAGAGTGTTGTTGTTGGTCATGACACATTCGACACGGTCTTAGATGAACCGTGAATAGCTTTATCTTAGTTGTGATCGCTTGGATGTTTTTGGGTCCTAAGTTCATAATCTTACAAATGTTTAGTCTTATAGTCGTGACCATATGCATTATGGCGTACCCATTCGATCTTAGTAGTAGTGACCATATGCGTTATGGCATAACTATTCGGTCTTAGTAATAGTGACCATACGCGCTGGGTGAATCTTATCGATCTTAGTAGTAGTGATAGTTGTTTTGGGATCACGATTTTATTATGGTATATTTGTACTATATTATTAGTAGTTTTGGGCTAGTGTAGTGAAATAAAAGAAATTGTGCTAACTTGTTGATTACAGGAGAAGAGCACGTTATGGTATGATCCCCTACTTTTGAGGTGAATTTACTATACTTGTTTATAGGCAGTCAAGATTTCCCTAGAGCCATGTTCATAGTGAGGGACGGCTGTGATTTAGTAGTTCCTATTTATTTGCATATAGTTTTAATATACAGTATTTTAAGATAGTTCCCCTCACACCAGACTTTATGTCTGACTCGTGTTTTATCTTTGTTTGCTTATATCATGACAACTCTCAAGTACTCGATTGAGTAGTTCGGGAGTCAGGTGCTTTTGGGGATACATTAGCAAAGTGCACAGTTGGAGCATTTTAAAGGCGTGGCATCGATGTTTTGAGACATATATACTTTTTATTTTATATGAGACTATTGTATCAGATATTCATTCGGAACTCCGTGCTTTTGGGAGTTGATGTATTCTGATTTTTTATACTGATATTTATTTGTCAGTTGCTTCCGCTAGTATAGTCTCTTATATATTGTTATTGTAACACCTAGATTTTTGGTAACATTATTTAGAATATTTAATTAGCTAAATTAAATAAAATAATGCGTTGATTAGGGGATTGAGATTTGATTCTAATCAAGAGTAGCCGTGCCATTTAACAATGAACTAAAAGAAGAGTTTAAATTGAAATAGAGGATGGGTAAAATAGGAAAGAGGCCATTCCTATATCCTCTAAACCTTGGCCGTGTATTAGAATACACATTCATTTCATTTTTAAAATTTTAAAATAAGAGGTCGGCCACCATTAACAAGGAAAAGGGGAAGAAGAGTAAGAAAAGCTAAAGGAAAGATAATACAAATCAAATTCATCCAAATCTCAAGCTCCTTAATCTCTAAAGCTAAGGTGAATAATGTTTGCATCTCATTTTTGATTGTATTTTCGGTTTTTAGATGATTGCCGAGTATTTTTCATTGATTTTCCATGATTTTGAATGATGGAATGATTATATATACATGTTGATGATTTATGTATGTTCATATTAATTTTATGATATGGTTTAAGGTGAAACCCTATAAATGACATCCAATGCCTTGCGAATTTTTATGAAGATCATAAATATTATTTTGGAGATGGGTTTCAATTTTTATAATTTTCTAAAATTATGTGGAATTTATATGAATTTGCTAGTAAAGAAAATGCTAATTTGGGTTAATAATTATTTTCGGTTAAATAATAAAAGATAAGGGTCTGAAATTTTTATATGTTGAAAAAACATACTAAAATAGATTTTCTGGAATTTTTATAGATTTTTCCTAAGTGTTTTAAGGGTTATATAAAATTATTTAACGTATGGGACTTAAATGTTTTATTAATTAAAAGAGGAGAAGGGACTTTTTGTAAAATGATTTAAATTATAAAATTTGGAAAGTCGGCAGCACTTTTGACAAACTGTAGTACTTTTTATTGGTAAAGAAAGAGGCAACCAATCACAATTAGACATGTAAGGCAGGTTAGGTGAAAAGAACTATTTGTTACATGTTTTTCACTATTTCAACACCGTCGGAACCAGGTTCCGCCTCCTCATCTTCACTTCCGACATTGTCGAAACCAATGCACATGGTATCAGTTTACTAGTACATAGTGAATTGGATGTAGGCGAAAGGTAGGGAGTCCAGACTAGGGGTTTCGAAGGGGTTGAGGCAGTCCTTTGTTTTTAAATTAAAGAAATATGTCTGCTTGCTTTCAACTAATGGCTTTCGACAAAGTAGCTTTCGACTAGGTCAAATGATTTAGAAGAAATGGTTTTGATTGGGTTGCGCCTATATTTTTACATAATTGCTTTTTGCTGCCGCCTTTTTACCTTTCAACTCAGATGGTTTTGAAAGGGTTGTTTTGTTTTCTAAAACCTGGCCACCCTCCAATGCTTTCAAAGGGATAGTTTCGACACCATCACTTCATTACTTAGGAAATGGTTTCGAAGCAGGCGCTTTCGATTTAAATGTTATAAGGACCCTTTTTCTATGATTGAAGTAAAACCCAAATTGGTTTCGAAAGAGATAGCTTTAAATGGTTTCGAAACAGATGCTTTCGACTTTAGTGGGTTTCTGATCCTTTTGCTCAACTTGAAGACAAAATCCAAATGGTTTTGACCGAGACGTTTTTCAAAGGTTTTGAAGGGGTAAATTTTTGAACGGTTTCGAAAGGTTTTCATATGTTTTAAATTGGACCCAAAGTGCTTTCAAAAGGATTGAGTTTTGACTGTTTCGAAAGGTTTTAATGAATGGTTTCGAAAAGGGGTGGTTCCTAGGGTTTCGAAAGAGTTGAAAGGAAGGATTTTTCCTATGTTTTCGAAAGGCAATATTTAAAAAATTTTAAAGGAGGATGTCTGATATTTTGAAGCTTTCGAAGGAAAGAAAGGAAAGGTTTTTCCAATGTTTTCGAAAGGCTATATTTAATGGTTTTGAAAGGGTCTTTCGATGGTTTCGAAGGGGCTACTTTCAATGGTTTCGAAAGGGTTGTTTAATGGTTTTAAACAAAGGTTTTGAATGTATTAAATAGGCAATGTAGCCTAAGTATTTTCAAGTTAAAAAGGGTTTTAACTTGTTTTGGAAGGATAGTTAATCCTTATTATATCTCATCAACATTATTTCGAGTAAAGTATATATAACATGGCAAAATGGCTTAGAGTAAAGCTAAAGATATATTTTCCTTGTATATATAGGATTTGAAGGACTAAATCATTTTGAAAAGGTTTTTAAGGAAAACTTAAAGGGTAGTTAAACCTAAGAAAATAATTCAGATAGTTAGTCCATTTTGCAGGCAGTCGGCCTAGATTTCAGATAGTTAGTCCAGTTTGCGAGCAGTCAGCCCAGTTATATGGACAAATAGTCCATTTGTAGCATAATGGACCTTGCTATTATATTGTGGGCAGACAGTTCACATATTACTTGTTTTATGGACAGATAGTCCATTTATTAGTATAAAGGATATTGCTATTTTGATATAATCAGTTTGATTAACCAGTTTGGTTGCAGGAAATGATTGCAAAATATATGTTTTGAAAAGGATATTAGTGAGGAGAAACACGTTCCGCTAAGCGGCGTGGTCTCACTTAATATCAGCAAACCGAGATGTAACAGAATTATCCACACCAGGCTTTATGTTTGACTATAGTTTTTGTTTCCCCTTAAACTCTTGGGTACTCAAAATTGATTTGAGTAGGCCGAGGGTTAAGGTTTTCGGGTTTTAGTCTTTTGGTGAATAAAGCTTCTGGAGACGAGCAGGTGGCTGATGGATAGCTAATTAGGATTTGCGGTTTCATTTTGTTTTGATTCCGCTGTGTATATTAAGTCAGATATGACTCTATTACTTTGATCAACCAAGGAGGAATCGTCATATGTCGCTCTTGGCGTATTTTTGTAATGATTATAATTAATCTTTACTTGGGAAACGATATGGGATTATGTATATGAATTTGTTGGAAATGTAATCAGTAAAATGTTGTTTTTTGAGTCTGTGATTTTATTCATATTCATATGCTTCTGATATTATGGATACCATTATCATTACCATATTTTGTCACCAGAAGTTAATACTATGGATGACTGCAGCATTTATAGCGCTTTGCTTTTGACCTCTAGATATGGGATGTTACGACTTGGTATTAGAGCATGGTTTTTGAAAAACTTTAAACTAAAAAAATGATTCTTAAAACATAATCCTAAGGAATTAGAGTAAGATTGGGGTATGGGATAATGCTATAGTAATGTACTTGTATTTGCTATATATAAGTATGCGCTTTATCTCTAGTCTCCTATCCTTGTAAGGTTATTTTTTGTATCTCATAAGGTTTGAATACAGATATGGAAGGTAGAAGAGGAAGAGTTAACCCAGGACGGGAGGGCACCGAAGGAAATGCCTGACCTAGTACAAGGAGAACCCAAGGTCGGGCACAAGCAGAGAATGTGGGTGCTGGAGTCCCGCAAGTTGAGATGGAAGCTATGTATCAGTTTTTTGTGAATATGATGTAAGCTGGAGTTGCAACTTGAATGGTAGGTGGAGATGATGTAGTGGCAGGAGTTCTGGAAGTTCCGGTAGTTAACCAATATGCTAAGATGAGGGGAGATTATGCTAAGCTTGGAGGGAAGCCTTTTCTGGGGACAGAGGATGCTATAGAAGTGGAAAATTGGTTGTTGCACTGCGAAAGGATTTTTGCAGATTTGGGGCTCAATGATGAGCAAAAGAAGAGGCTGGCATCCAGACAGCTTCAGGGACCCGCTTTGTTTTGGTGTAATAGCGTGACTGCTGGTGTGGACGAGGAAACTTTGTCATGGACAGATTTCGAGGGAAGGTTCCAGGAGAGGTTTATGTCTGCAATGGCACAGTCTGCTCTGATCAGGAAGTTTGCTGAGTTAGAGCAGGGGCAGATGTCAGTTCTGGAGTATGCTAAAAAGTCCGAGGCGTTGGCCAGATATGGTTATGCTTCAGTAGATACAATCATGAAGAGGAACAAGAAGTTTATCAGGAGGTTGAAGCCTGAGTTAACTAGGGCCACATACCTCATATTAGAGATCCTTCTGACTTTATACTGGAGATGGCCTTAAGGCATGAGGAGATCCTTAGTTCTCTAAAGAAGAGTAAGACTAAAGAAGTCCAGGTTGCGTAGAATCAAAAGAGGAAGTTCTTTCCTAAGAAAGGTGCTCAGAAGGGTAGAGCAGCTAAGAAAGGGTAGTATGAGAATGTTTGCTTCAATTGCAATAAGAAGAGGCACTTTGCTAATGAGTGTCATGCTGGGAAGGCAAAGGAGGTAGCTGGAAAGAAGGGTGTCCAGTGCTTCAACTGTGACCAGATTGGCCATTATAAGAGCCAGTGCAAGGAGCCCGAAAAGGATGGAAAGGGCAAAATATATGCATTGGAGCCTGCTGCTTCTAAGCCAACGGCTCAGGAAAAAGGAAAGGCAGTCTTGGGAGGTACGCTTCAGATTCATGGTATGACTATTAGCGTTCTATTGGATATTGATGCATCACATTCTTTTATATCTAAATGTTTGATAGATAAGCTTAACCTAGAACCCACATATTTAGTAACTTCCTTACGGATTGCAAATCCAATAGGAGGGTATGCAACTCTAGGGTTAAGATGTGACCAGTTAGAGTTTGACCTGTTAGGTCATACTTTTGTTTGCAGTTTGCATGTGTTTGATTTTCTAGGGTTCGGGATTATTCTTGGGATGGATTGGTTAAGTGAGTACGATGCTAGGATATTTTGCCAGGATTGGAAAATATCTCTTAGACACCCAAATTGTAGTGACCAGATTGTTTATGCCATAGAAGGTTCTTGCGGTAAGACGTATGCTTTGTTGGATGCTATGGAATTGGATGATGAGTTGATTCGAGTTTTCGTGGTTAGAGAATTCATAGATGTTTTTGAGCATGTAGTTGGATTGCCACCGAAACGAGCCATTGAGTTTCAGATAGATTTGGTTCTGGGAGCAGAACCAGTGAGTAGACTGCCGAGCAGGATGACGCCTACAGAGATGAGGGAGTTAAAGGTGCAATTGGTGGATTTAGAAAGGAATAGTTTTATCAGGCCGAGAGTTCGCCTTGGGGAGCGATCGCAGTGTTTTCTAAGAAGCTGGACGGATCATTAAGGCTATGTATCGATTATCGTAAGTTGAATGAGAGGATGATAAAGAATCGATATCCATTTCCAAGGATTGATGATTTGTTTGACCTGTTAAGTGGAGCCAAGGTACCTTCGCAGTTGGATTTGGTGATAGGTTTCCATCGGCTCAGAGTAGTAGAGGATAGTATACCTTTGACGGCATTTAGGACCAGATATGGGTCGTACGAATGGTTAGTTATGTCGTTCGGACTGATTAACGCACCAGCTTTCTTTATGGATTTGATGAACCGGGTTTTCCGAGAGCACTTGGATAGGTTCGTATTGGTTTTCATAGATGATATTTTGATTTACTCTATGGATGAAAGAGAGTATGAAGTTCATCTTAGAGTGGTGATTGAGACGCTGAGGCAGCATCAACTGAAGATGAAGTTCTCGAAGTGTCATTTCTGGAAGAAAGAAGTGAAGTTTCTTGGTCATGTAGTCTCAGAGGAAGGGTTGTCCATAGATCTGAATAAGATTGAAGCAGTGAATAGTTGGAAGAGACCCGAGATAGTGACGGAGATAAAGAGTTTCCTTGGGTTGGCTGGTTATTATCGGAGGTTCATTAAGGATTTTTCGCGGATAGCGGCACCCATGACCAAGCTGATAAGAAAGGATGTGAAGTTTGTGTGGACCAATAAGTGTGAGGAAGCATTCCAGAGTTTGAAACACTTATTGACCCATGCACATGTTTTGGTTGTTTAGGAAGGGAATCAAGATTTGGTGGTTTATATCGATGCGTGTGGAACAGGATTAGGAGTTGTGCTGATGCAGATGGGTAAAGTGATTGCCTACGCTTCTAGACAGCTTAGACCGCATGAGGTTAGATATCCGACGCATGATTTAGGATTGGCTGCAGTGATTTTTTCATTGAAGTAGTGGAGACATTACCTTTTGGAAAAGAGGTTTGAGCTATATACAGATCATAAGTTGCTGAAATATGTGTTCTCTTAGAAGAAGTTGAATATGAGACAGTAGAGGTGGTTAGAGTTTATCGTTGCTTCTGATTTTGGGATTGAGTACACAACGGGGAAAGGCAACAAGTTTGTGGATGCACTTAGAAGGAAACATCAGAATGCAGTTTTAGCGATGATTGTTGAGTGGAAAGATTTGGAAGCATTAGAAGATTGCAGAGTGCGGTGGATATCCGAGGCTGGGTCTAGTGGAGATACAGTTATATTATCTTGTTTGGAAGTTCGACCAGTGTTGATTGAAAAGATTGCTTCTAAACAGATGGAGGATCCGGTGTTAGCCGAATGGATTAGGAAGCTAAGAGAAGGAACTGAGAGCGGTGACTTGAAAGATTTCAGTCTTGACCAGAATGGGTGGTTGAGAAAGAAAGGAAGATTATGTGTTCTGAGTGTAGGAAACATAAGGAAAGAAGTCTTAGAGGAATGCCATTGTTCATAGTTCTTTATTCACCCAGGAGGTACTAAGATGTATCAGGATATGAAGAGGAGTTTCTTCTGGGATGGTATGCAGCAGGATATCGGGTTGTGTGTGAAGCGGTGCATGATTTGCTAGTAGGCAAAGGCCGAACACCAGAAGCCAAGTGGGTTGCTTCAGTCATTAGATATTCCAGTATGGAAGTGGGATTCTATTTCCATGGATTTTATTGATGGGTTTCCAAGGTCTAATAGAGGAAATTATATTATATGGGTCATAGTGGACAGATTGACCAAGAGTGCCCATTTCATTCCAGTTAGGTCAACCAGAACGGCACCTGTTTTAGCAAAGTTGTTTATGAAGAATGTGGTTAGAATGCATGGAATTCCTAGTAGCATAGTTAGTGTAGAGATCCTTTGTTCACTAGCTTGTTCTGGAAGAGTCTGCAGGAAGTTTTGGGAACCAAGCTCAAGATGAGTACCGCTTACCATCCGCAGACAGATGGGCAAACGGAAAGAATTAACCAAATCTTGGAAGATTTGTTAAGAGCTTTTGTATTAGATTTCAAGGTATCATTGGAAGACCATCTACATTTAGTCGAGTTTTCATATAACAACAGTTATCAGACTAGTATTGGCATGGCACCATTTGAAGCTTTGTATGAAAGGCTATGCAAATCTCCCATATGTTGGCTAGAAACTGGGGATAGGTTGGTTCTTGGTCCAGATTTAGTCAAAGAAGCTGCAGAAAAGACTGAGGTCATTCGGGATAGAATGAAGGAGGCTTAGTCTAGGCAGAAGATTTATGCAGATAAGAGACGGAAAGATCTAGAGTTCTCAGTTGGAGACCAGGTTTTCGTCAAAGTATCACCAATGAAGGGTGTGATTAGGTTTGGAAAAAAGGGGAAGTTAGCACCGAGATTCGTTGGACCTTTTCCTATTATTGAGAGGATCGGGAAACTCGCATATAGAGTTGAGTTACCGAGCAGTTTAGCAGGAGTCCACGATGTTTTTCATGTTTCTCATCTCAGAAAGTGTGTTAGAGACCCGAAGACTACTATTGCACCGACTGTGCTAGATGATTTAGTGGTAGAACCGGATTTGACCATAGTATGGAAGCCTATACGTATTGTTGCGAGAGATGAGAAGAGGCTTAAGACCAAGATAGTCTAATTAGTCAAAGTCCAATGGAGCGATGATGACAGGGACTGTACTTAGGTGATTGAGAGCGGGATTAGAGATACTTATCCTGACTTGTTTGATGGTATGTTTTACCTTCTTGTTTGAATTGTTGTGTACCTTATCGTAATTTCGAGGACGAAATTCTTTAAGGAGGGGAGTCGGTAACACCTCAGATTTTTGGTAATATTATTTAGAATATTTAATTACCTAAATTGAATAAAATAATATGTTGATTAGGAGATTGAGATTTAATTCTAATCATGGGTAGCCGTGCCATTTAACAACGAATTAAAAGAAGAGTTTAAATTGAAATAGAGGAGAGGTAAAATAGGAAAGTGGCCATTCCTATATCCTCCAAACCTTAGTCGTGTATTAGAATACACGTTCATTTCATTTTGAAAATTTTAAATCAAGAGGCCGGTCACCATTAACAAGGAAAAGGGAAAGAAGAGTAAGAAAAGCTAAAGGAAAAGCTAATACAAATCAAATTAATCCAAATCTCATGCTCCTTAATCTCTAAAGTTAAGGTGAATAATGTTTACATCTCATTTTAGATTGTATTTTTGGTTTTTAGATGATTGTCGAATATTTTGCATTGATTTTCCATGATACATGTTGATGATTTATGTATGTTCATATTGATCTTTTGATATGTTTTAAGGTGAAAACCCATAAAATGACATCCAAATGCCTTCCGAATTTTTATGAAGATCATAAATATTATTTTGGAGATAGGTTTCAATTTTTAGAATTTTCTGAAATTATGTGGAATTTATATTAATTTTCTAGTAAAGAAAATTCTAATTTGGGTTAATAATTATTTTCGGTTAAATAATAAAAGATTGGAGTCTGAAATTTTTATATGTTTGAAAAAAAATAAAATAGATTTTCTGGAATTTTTGCAGATTTTTCCTAAGTGTTTTAAGGATTATATAAAATTATTTAAGGTATGAGACTTAAATGTTTTATATAATTAAAAGAGGAGATGGGGCTTTTTGTAAAATGATTTAAATTATAAAATCTAGAAAATAAACAGCACTTTTGACAAAGTGCGGTACTTTTTATTAGTAAAGAAAGAGGCAACCAATCACAATTAGACACGTAAGGCTGGTTAGGTGAAAAGAACTATTTGCTACATGTTTTTCACTGTTTCGACACTGTTGGCACCAGGTTCCGCCTCCTCATCTTCACTTCCAACATAGTTGAAACCAATGCACATGGTATCAGTTTACTAGTACATAGTGAATTGGATGTAGGCTGAAAGTAGGAAGTCAGACCAGGGGTTCCGAAGGGGTTGAGGCAGTCCTTTGTTTTTAAATTAAAGAAATACGCATGCTTGCTTTTGACTAAATGGCTTTCGACAAAGTAGCTTTCGACTAAGTCAAATGATTTAAAGGAAATGGTTTTGATTGGGTCGTGCCTCTATTTTTAAATAATTTCTTTCGACTAAGTCGAAACCTTTTTACTGTCGCCTTTTTACCTTTCGACTAAAATGGTTTCGAAAGGGTTATTTTGTTTTCTAAAACCTGGCCACCCTCCAATGCTTTCGAAGGGATGGTTTCGACACCATCACTTCATTACTTAGGAAATGGTTTCGAAGCAAGCGCTTTCGATTTAAATGTTGTAAGGACCCTTTTTCTATGATTGAAGTAAAACCCAAATTGGTTTCGAAAGAGATAGTTTTAAATGGTTTCGAAACAAATGCTTTTGACTATAGTGGGTTTTTGATCCTTTTGCTCTACTTGAAGGCAGAATCCAAATAGTTTTGACCAAGACGTTTTTCAAAGGTTTCGAAGGGGCAAGTTTTTGAATGGTTTCGAAAGGTTTCTACATGTTTTAAATTGAACCCAAAGTGCTTTTCGAATGGATTGAGTTTTGACTGTTTTGAAAGGTTTTAATGAATGGTTTCAAAAGGGGTGGTTCCCAAGGTTTCGAAAGGGTTAAAAGGAAGGGTTTTTCCTATGTTTTCGAATGGTAATATTTAAAAGGTTTTAAACGAGGATGTCTGATATTTTGAAGCTTTTGGAGAAAAGAAAGGAAATATTTTTCCAATGTTATCGAGACGCTATATTTAATGGTTTCGAAAGGGTCTTTCAATTTTTTCGGAGGGGTTACCTTCAATGGTTTTGAAAGGGTTGTTTAACGGTTTGAAACAAAGATTTCGAACATATTAAATAGGCAATGTAGCCTAAGTATTTTCATGTTAAAAAGGGTTTTAACTTGTTTTGGATGGATAGTTAATCTTTATTAAATCTCATCAACATTATTTTGAGTAAAGTTTATATAACATGACAAAATGGCTTAGAGTAAAGCTAAAGATATATTTTCCTTGTATATATATATATATATGATTTTAAGGACTAAATCATTTTGAAAAGGTTTTCAAGGAAAATTTAAAGGATAGTTAACCCTGAGAAAATAATTCGGACATTTAGTCCATTTTGCAGACAGTCGGCCTAGATTTCGGACAGTTATTCCAGTTTGCGGGCAGTCAGCCTAGTTGTATGGACAGATAGTCCATTTGTAGCATAATGGACCTTTCTATTATATTGTGGGCAGATAGTTCACATATTACTTGTTTTACGAATAGATAGTCCATTTATTAGCATAAAGGATATTGCTATTTTGATATAATCAGTTTGATTAACCATTTTGGTTGTAGGAAAGGATTGCAAAATATATGTTTTGAAAGGGATATTAGTGAGGGAAAACCCGTTCCGCTAAGCGGCGTGGTCTCACTTAATATCAGTAAACCGAGATGTAACGGAATTATTCACACCGGGCTTTATGTCTGACTCATAGTTTTTGTTTCCCCTTAAACTCTTAGGTACTAAAAATTGATTTGAGTAGGCTGAGGGTTAGGGTTTTCAGGTTTTAGTCTTTTGGCGAATAAAGCTTCCGGAGACGAGCAGGTGGCTGACATACTGCTAATTAGGATTTGCAATTTCATTTTGTTTTGATTCCGCTATGTATATTAAGTCAGATATAACTATATTACTTTGATCAACCAAAAGGGGCATCGTCATATGATTATAATTAATCTTTACATAGGAAACAATATGGGATTATGTAACTTGGATATTAATTTGTTGGAAATGTAAACAGTAAAATGTTGTTTTTTGAAATCTGTGATTTTATTCATATTCAAATGCTTCTGATATTATGGATACCATTATCTTTACCGTATTTTGTCACCAGAAGTTAATACTATGGGTGACTACAGCATCTGTAGCGCTTAGATTTTGGCCTCCAAATACGGGATGTTACAGTTATTCTATTATGTTCATGTATATTCAGTATATTATATGTTGTTTTGTTGTGAGATCTTATCGTAGTGTTTTGTTGTAATTTTGCGCCAATGAACTGTCTTTTGTGGTATTCAAAAGTCATGGATAATGTAAGGTGCTGACTTTTGGGTATTATGAAGGATGGGTTGTTACATTTAGTATCAGAGCTTAGGTTCAATATTGGACCAAGTAGACCAGTTTGAGTTAATCAATCTGGTTAAAGGAGATAAGTTGAGAGAGCATACTTGTATTTTCTACTATATAATACTGTATATAGCGTTTGTTTTCCGAACTTAAATTATTTCTATCGCTAGTTGTTAAGGTATTTTTGTCAAGCTATCCGTATGAGCAGACGAAATACAGGAGCGATTTCGAATAGGCAGTCTGAGATGTCTAATTGGTTCAGAGACTACTTAGCTACCACAAAAGATGTTCCATCGCTCGTGAACATTTCCAGTGGATAACGGTTGGCGCCTAAAGTGGTGTGGCCCTTTTGGCATCAGTATTTCTCTCTCCACTAGCTTTAGACTCTTTGAAGTAGTGTTGGAATTTCCTTAGCCTTGGAGGGAAGCCATATTTGAGTCTTGAGATTGTTGTTGAGGCACGGTCTTGGACACATGCATGAGAAGGCTTCCATCGTTATAGGTCTAGGGAATGTTCTCATTTGGAAGAGTACTTCTTGGCATTTGGGAATGGAAGACTTTGGTTAGGTAGGATGTAGTGTTTTTATGGCTGATAAGTAGACCTATGATTCGAAATTTATTCAGGCGTCATTTAAAGTTCTCAGTTCATTTTTGAGATTGAGAAGAGCATGTGGCTTGAGTATTCCATCCTCTTGAGCAGGAAAGCTTATTAGTGAAGGAGAGTTGACTGGTTCAACCTTTTGTTTTTGGGGTTTGAGGTGGTCAGTACTCCGTTGTTTTGGGAAAAGAGATTTGCCTTGGGTCTTAAGCATTAGTTGGAGGTTCATTGTTGTTTGCGCCAAAAATGGACACAAACGCCCTGTTACAGTGAAAGTACCAATATCAAATATTTAGATCCAAATAGAGAATTATAGATTCACATATCACATAATAGATTGCAGACAAGTAAATGAACGCGCAAGTTTTATAGTGGTTCGGCATACTCCAGCATATGTCCACTCCGATAATCTTTTATTTATACTATAAGATTCAAGTACAGTTGTTTTTGCCCTAGAAAATTAATGGAGGAAGAAACAAGAATTGATGAAGGAGAGCCAAAAGAAGATCCAATTGGAAGATGAAGCAAAAGAAGATCCCTTGTAATGAGCTAAGTCCATTGTATTTATAGGTGAAGACGTGCATGGATCAGGCTGAAATTTTGCCAGAAGAACTTCTAGAGCCGTACGACCCGATCCGCCAATTTTCAGATTGATCGCACACCATCGGTGCTAATCATTCATATTACCTCCAATGGGGGTGCGAACGTTTTTGTGGGTCCCCTGTGATGTTAGCTACTTGCTCTTCAAATTTCGTGCAATTCCGACTTACCGTTTGTGAGATATCGTGTTTTTCGTAGAGTCGAGTTGAAAAATGGAAATATGGAAGATCATTCTATATTTGTTCCTTTTGGGGTGCGATCATTCTGGTGGATTCACCATGATGTTAGCTACTTGCTCTCCAAATTTCATGCCATTCCGACTTACTATTTGTGAGATATTGTGTTTTCCGTGGAGTTAGGATCGTTCTGCCTGAAATGATACGATAGTTCAAGAACGATGTAGGCCGATCGTTCAAGTTTCTCCAAATGACGTGGAAACGATATGATAGGTTCCTTTACATAATATTTTACTATTTCTAAAATTTCGTGTCATTCCGACTTTGCATTTGTGAGATATTGATTGATCATCATTGATTTGGATTGTTTTATGGATCGACTCATATGAATCAAGACCGATCAACCTGACTTCATCGTGGGGCCAAGCGATCGATGATGTAAGTCCCCCATGGTGTAGTGTAGTTGTCCACCAAATTTCATGTCGATTACCTTTGTATATTTTAAGTTATAGATCGATCATCGTTGAAAATCGCCAAAACGGTCGTCGAAAAACCCACTTCAGGGTTGACTCGAAGCGAGACTCGAAGTAATCACCTTTCTGACTCGAAGCAGGTGTTGAAAATTCTGGCCTAGGGTTAGACTCGTGTAAAATCCAAATTTTCTCCAAGCAAACATGATTCTGACTCCAAGCACAATCTAAAACGATCGGTGCTGATCATTTTTCTCCAAGCAATCTCCAAGCAAACATGCATCCGACTCCAAGTAGATCTAGCATTTCTAATTTCTTCGACTCCAAGTGAACCATGCACCGACTCCAAGCAAGAAGCAAATTTTCTCGGGTCCAACTCCAAGAAAATTACCATCGATCCACCAACACTGATCCATCTTCTTTTGCCCATAACTCGAGCATACGAACTTCGATCGACTTGAAATTTGAAATATAGCTGTATGGGGCCTTCCTTGTCACTCCATACTAATCACACCCCGATTGGGTTAGAATTTGGGGATCCAATCCAATCCTTTGCCTAGGTGAATTGCTAATTCCATACTTAGTCATTTTTTAAGTGTAATCCATCCGAATCCATTCAACTATCATCCATAGTTTCAACTTTAATCGATTTCCAATCCATCCATTTTAGCTGAATCCATGATATCCGGGCCTGACCAAAAGGCGGGATAACAATTGCTTAGCCATGTCCCTGTTAGGGTCCACTTTGGAATATCTCGTTGGGATGGTTCTCCTTTGTGAGAATGCCTATGAGGTATCGTTGAGATAATGAAAGTGGAAAGCAACCAAAACTCCAACCGAGGCAAAACGACCATAATACAAAAAAGATCGAGCTTGTTCGAAAAAGAAAAGCTGGCCTAGTATGTCATTCATGTGGCATACAGAAGGCATTTTGCTATAAAATGTCATCCAGCTAGAATGAAGCGTAAGTGCCTCATTTGCGATCGGGTTGATCACTTGAAAAAGGAATGTCCTACATTTTCGAAGGGTGTGTAAGTGATGATGACTTATGCCTTTCAAGCATTACCGGATCCCGGTGGGCTTACGGCTTAGCAAAATTGGAAGGAGATTATGTAGTGAGGTATGCTCTATTTTTGGAAACTCATTTATGTTCCTTCCTGACCTTAAGCAATATATTTTATATGTTGCCAGTTACTCGTTAGATAAGCTAAACTTGATACCTTCCCTAGTAGGTAAGTTCATCAATAGAGATCAACCTTGTATAAGTCACCTTAGTTGCTAAGCTGAGGTGAAGCGATCGAAGTGTTACTATTTAAACTTGATGCACGAGCTTTCAAGTTGAGTGGATTCAGTCGATGAAGTGTGACTCGGATTTATATCTGGGTAAGGGTTTAGTGGATGCCCAGTAATGAGCAGAGACCGAGCGGATGACTAATATGTGGTCGTCCAAAGTCATTCGTGTTATAATTGGTTTCCTTTGTGTCACTAAACGTCAGGTGATGGGAGTAATCCCATGTGCTTAAAGGGACATTTTCTAAAGATTGGTCCATTCATGTGCCAGTTCAAAACCCATAGTTCGAGCGTAGATTTTCTAGGTGATTTGCACCAGTTAGAAAAAAGTTTTCCACTTGACTATGATAGACAAGCACTTGAGTTGGATTCTTGGGATGACTGAGGGATTTTCAAAACACAGCCTTAGTCGTGTGAGGAGATTTCAGTAGCCGGATCAAGGAACCAGATCAAAGTTCTATGGAAGGAGTCAGGTCGTTGACCCTAATTTAACATAGAATCTTATGAGAAAACAATGGGTTGGAATGGGTATTGTGTCATTTAGAATGATCTTTAGAAAGTATGAAATTTTATTGTAGTATAATTATTGCGTGGGAGAGTTCAAGGAAGGATTTCTCGACTACTTTTGTGGCGATTTGAATAATCTCCTATGTGACAAGATGATACTTGCCAAGGCGAGCATCGTAGCACACTTAATATATCATCCTTATTAACATTGTGCGGTCGAAGTGAGTTTGAACCCTAGCAAGCCCATGCATTGATTGTTGGATTTATTTGAGAGTTTTGAGACTTGATGATCCTGCATATCATATAGGTTTTACTTTTCATAGCGTGAGGTGTAATAGTCTTTCATGTATTTTATTCATGAATTGGGTTACACCACTTAGGCGTTTATTCCTTTTGAATGATGGGCGGACTCATTAGAGTTTATGGTTCAACATGCGCATTTGAATCTTGATGGTTACCGGGCATGTTGGTATAAACTCTTTTAAATATGTCATTATTTTATTGCTTGCTATTGCTTGTTGTTTGTTATTGCATGTTACTTAATATTGCTACTACTACTTATGTTCTCTTACTATTGTTTGATATTTTTTTGTTGTTGTTTGAGTTTGCTATTGGCTGATTTCTATTGTTGGTTGATTCTTGTTGATTGCTTGTTTGCATGTTTAATAATTTGTACACTAGTTATTGTTGCTTATTCTTGCTTATTATGATTTGATTATTTCTCTTTACCTGATTGTTGTTTGTTGCTAATTTTTATTGATTGATTAGAGTTTAATTATATGATATAATTAAGTGCATATCATTGGTTCGCAATAATGAATTCCTACCTTCGAAAGTTTACTTCGGGGTACATATAGTTAGATAAATTGTATCAATCTTACATTAGTGACCGTATATCGTATCGGTCTTATATTACTAACCTTACATGGTATTGATCTTATATTAGTAATCATACATTATTTTTGCCTTATATTAGTGGCCATGCCCATTATTGGATCCTGATAAATGTCTAAGTACATTAGTATACTAGCTGTGTTTATCTGGAATCATCGGATCGCATTAAGTGTCCATTATTGACTTTACCCATCAATAACGAAGGGTTTTGATTGTATTCCTTGGCTATCTATAATAGATCGTACATGATCCATGCCTACTACGGGGTGAGATGGGATCTATACGAGGCCAATGCCATTTGATATGACTCAAAGTCAGTGGTATATTTTGAGACTGACTCACTTGAACTTACTCTCCAATTGATTGTCATGTACAACAATGATAGTATCGGTTACTATGCAAAGCTTATACATGTTTGAATTCTGTGTTAGTGCACAATCCTATTTGTATAGTACAATTAGGTACTTGAGAGCTGATGTATAGCTATTTAAATGCTTATTTGGTTAGGTTGGCATTTAAATAGTGAGAAGCTTTCTTAAGAAAGGTATGAATTTTTTAGGAATGTGGGATGACATAGGTTATCGCATATTTCCTAGTGTGTAATGCATTCTAATTTGGGAGTTCCGTAGTGGTTATAGCACAAGGGAAGGTACTGTTGAAATTTACCGAAACTGAGATTTAGGAAGTTTCTTCAGTCCTGTTATTTTCTCATGCTCATGTGAATTTCGGGAATGAAATTATTTTAAGGAGGGGAGAATGCTACACACCAAAATTTTAATGATCGAATATTTAAATAATTAATTTTAAATAATTAATCGTTAAGAGTCGAAAACACCTCTTATACTCGATTTTGTGAGCGAATTAGGACTCGATACACTCGTAGTTGAGTTTGCTTTTTCTACGCGAGTAAAATGAGTATAAATTTAACTATGTTTGGAGTCGATGTATTTCGAGGATGAATAGTGCCGGATGAAGAGAATTGGGCTAAGCCTATTAGCTTAGCTCTAACCTAGCTTATATTAAGCTAAGCTCTTCATCCATTTATCATTTGATTCCTTCTCCTCTTTCTCTAATGGCCACCTAATCGCCCTTAATCACTCCTTAATCCCCCAAGCCCTAACCCCTCTATATAAATTTTCTAAAATCAAATAAAAATCACTTTAAATCTTCTTTACCCATCTTCTACAAGACCGGTGAAGGGATTGGCATGAAGTGTAGTTTGGAGGGAGATCTTAAATTTAAAGAAAGCTTGGAATTGGGTTTTAGTGATTTGGAGTTTGGTTTAGAGAATAAGAGGTGAGTGGAATGATTCTTCTATTAAATTTGAGTATTTTACTTCCTTAATTCATTTATAATTATGAAGTATCATACAACGATATGGAGACTTCTATGCTATGGTTTAGGCCTATATTCATGTCATAAACATGTTTCCCTTAGCTAGTTAATTGTTTAAGACCCTTTACTATGTTTGAAAATAGTTAGTAAGCCCTCGAATTGATTTTGGCCAATTGGATGATTAGTTGTGATGTTATTGTTTAATTTGAGGTTAATTATTAAAGTATAATGTGCATGCCCTTAGAAAATATTAACTGACCCATTTGAATTGATTTATGAAATGTTAATAAGCAAATTTAAGTGATTTGTGAAATCTACACTTATTATTAAAGTGATTAGAGGCTAATAAAGCTTAATTAGTGTTTATAAAATAGTCTCATAATTTTATAAATAAAGTATGTATTTTATAAAATAGAAATGAGATTTTATATAAAATAGTAAGATGATGAATACTTGATTTTCAATGAAGTAATTAAGTATTTTAAAAAGGGTAAAAGTGATTAGTAAGTTAGTATGGTGTTATAGAACAGTAAGAGATTTTATAAAATGGTTTAATGTGATATCTTACTTTTATTGAAAAGGTAGTAAATTACATTTTACTCTTACCAAAGGCAATTGTAGATAAAAGTAATATTTGAACAAGAAATGGTTGAATTTCCTACTGAATGTTGAATATGCTAGTATATGATTTTTGTTTGATGATAATAAACATATATATATATTCATTTAAATGTATTTGTTAATGTACTATTTTATTTTCACATAATTAAATAAATATTTTATGAATAAAATAAATAACACATAATTTAAATTCAAATAAATATTTTATTCAAACAAATATTTTATTACAATTTTGAATAGTACAAATTTGAGCTCTCACTATATATATACAATTTTCAATTACAATACAATTTCGATTACATCTCATTTTTTCACTATACATTTACACCTCACTACATATCACTCGTTCAGTCGTATTTGTTCTTCAACCATACTCCAGATTGAATCCAGCATCTGAGTTATCTGCAAAATAAACACTGACGAAGTAAAATTGAAAATGAAATATTTTTGCAATGTAAAATAAAATGTGTTTTTGAAAATATTATATGCCTAAGTTATTTGGGTTTTTCGTCATCATATTTATTTTGAATTCATCATACACGAACAACTTGTGACATGCACAGTGTATCACTATACATGCTACAAGGCCGTGCACACCGATATACACTTGATAAAACTTCAGGGACAGGTGAGCACAAGGTCAAACCCGAGCCGAGGCTGGATCCAACTCAGGTGCAATACAAATACATCACAAATTTGTCGAGTACAAGTTCTCATGCAACAAGAATCCAAAACCAGACATCATCATCATTAATGGATCAAAATACAACTATACCCAGACTTAAGTACAAAATGTACAAAATCAGTGCAACGGTGGTGAACAGCACATAAACGAGGCATGTACAAGCAACTCACCACACAATGCAACACAGACCATAGGTACAAACCAAGGTCAGAGGCATTTTGGTGAAGTGCAAACCAAATTCAAACTAACGAACACACTTCAACCAAGTGAAGACTCCAAGAGAAACACAATGAAGCATGGTCAGATTTCAAACCAAAACCAGTTCAATATTTACAACATACATATTGATATGCAGTCAGGCATAAAAAGAACACAGAATGGTCAGAGAAACCATAATGCAACATGTAGACCAAACTTATATGCATGCATACAACTCAACAGTTCAACAAGATATATATGCAATGTCAACATACACAGTGCAAAAGGGATGAACATCACACAAAGGAGGCAAATGTTGAAGACATCAATATACAGAGAACCAAGCTACAGAACTTCAAGTACAATGCAACAACTTCAACCAGGTTAGCACAACATTGCAATAGAGATCAGGAGAGAAGCAACATGACAAAATGATATATAAATATGGACATGTACTCGGAGCATCATCAATGACCTGGCAACTCAAGGAACAAGTCCAAATAAAAAATGCTCATGAAGAAACAATGCTACAGATGCAAGCTTCAAAAGGTACCAGACTCGAGTGAATCAAGTACAATTTCAAGCAAACTACATGGTACAACAAGCATACATATATACATATGAAAATACACATGTGTACATATATATATACATATATATATATACATATACATATATATATACATATATATATATACATATATATATACATTGCACATGACCAATGAACAGTGAAGTGAAACATGACCAGACAACATGAAGTATATGAAACAGAAACAGTTTGACAAATCAAGTCCTGAGTCAAACATTTTCGAAAAGAGAATGTAACAGCCAAAATTTCCCAGCAAATAAATAGAACAGCAAAACCATGGGTCAAAACATGTAGCAGGTGACACAAAATTGACCAAGTCAAAGTCAGGATGATAACATGATAACAAGTCAGAGGCTCAACAACATATTATCTCAAAAACATTTCATATGACCGAAGTCAATAGCATAAAGAACGGAATCAAAATCCAAAGTCCAGATTATCACAATACGAAAGTCAGAGCCGTAGTGACCAAGCAAGTATAACTTAAAAATATACGTATTGAAAAGGTCAGGATCAATCACAAGCAATCAATTGAAAATCAGTGGCCAAAGCATAGCAAGTGAAAAATTCAAACAAAATAAATTTGAATGATAATTAAGGGAATCTGTCCCTATTTAAACCCAATCATCATTGGCAATAAAAACTATTCGAGTTCAAGCAAAAAATCAGAGAGCAAGCATCAATCTAGAACTCAAATCAAGTCGAGTATAATATAAATCGAAAAGAGGACAAACGTACCAATTCAAAGCATCATTCAATCTCGAAAAGTTGAAGTAGCCGAAGTTGAACAAAGTAGCAACCAATCCAAAGCAAACCCATATCTCAATTGAAGCAAAAGAACAAGTGGCGACTTCAATTCGCAAAGCCCTAAATCTGAAAGAGGAACGAACGAAGAAACAAAAGGATACGGGCCAAGAAAATAAAGGGAGATATCTTTATATTTTTGTTGGGCCGGTTATAGTTAATTATTCTTTGGGCTTTAGTTTATAAATTAGGGTTTTGTTTTTTTTTTAAATTGTTTTATTTGTAATTTACTTTTAAACTTTTGTAATTTCTAGTCGTGTGACTAGGAAACGAACTACGGTGGTGTAGTTCGAGAATTCGCAACTCGGTGGCTGAGTTGTGGCAGGGTTGTGAGCATAGAGTTAGGTTAGTCGATAGCGGGTGTCACGAGTTTACATGTGTAAGCATCTGACTACTTAATTTATAGTAGAAACGTTGGGGCAGCACGTAGGCAGGGTTTCGCCGAAGCTGGGTAAATCTGTGTGTTCTGTTACTACTTTTATTACTCTGCTATTATCTGTGCTGCTATTATTCTGCTATATCTGTGTTGCAATTATTTGAAATTATTTCCGCATTAAATTTTTATAATTATTAGTATCACCCTATTCACCCCCACTCTAGGGTGAAATCGATCCTACACTGAATATATATGAATGTATATGTGAACAGGTAGGTATACGTATACGAGTATTTGAAGTTAAGCAATGATCAGAACAATCCTAGCATTGTAGCTAGAGTTGTGATGAGAGTTGTGTTTGTAAGAGGTGAGTAGTTGTATAATAGATTGTATATGTATATAGGATTGTCCATATGTGTAAATAGTTATGCTAAGAGCAATCACATGTAGCCATAGAGACCATTGGGTGCACTAAGTTTTGTTGGAGAGTACCAGGTTGAGTAATCGCCCCGATGAAGCTCGAATGTGTTTGTGTTGTGATTTTTATGGTTAAGTATACGTGTGTGCTTAGGTGTGCACAAATGAGTGCATCGACACACGTATGTGCTATGAACAAGGCAAGAAGAACAAAAGTCAAATTATATAAATTTATGATTTGAGGTTTCCAGATTGAAGTGGATTTTTCCATGGTTGCAACGGAAGAAATGGCGAGTTATTTGGAGCTACGGATTGAAAGTTATGGATGTCCCAAGGTTATTCCTACCCATTACAGGCACCTGAACGTCTGACTTTGGTAGCCAGACGTTTGGATAAGTCCTTGGTGCAACTAGAGAGGAATTAGTTTATTTTCGGGGGTTTCAAATATCTGAAATGCAATTCAGACGTCTGACTTCAAGAATTCAACTATCTAAATTATGTTTCAACGTTTGAATACCTGCTGTTGGGATTTTGTCGATCGACTAATTGAAAATTTTAAAATGTGATATCTTTCGCATACGAACTTGGATTGAGGCACAATGTGGATCATTGTTCACCATTTTTCAAGGGCTACAACCTATGAAAATTTGGTGTTTTGAGGCCTACGTAGGACCCACCCTGGTGCATATTCCAAAACTGTAGATTTTGAGATAGACCGGAAGAATATACCGGAGCAATATTATGATATTGAGGTCATGCATTACATTTAAAATGTGATTTGTTTTAGTACGGGTTGTTAGAGTTTTCTGATGGGGTTTTAGGCCATGGTGACTAGAGCCATGTGTGGCGATTTGAAACGTTACATATGGAGTGAGTCCACACTCTAAGATTTCAACCTTAGAGTAATATACGATTTGTTTGGTGTTAACTTGTTGTAAAACTCCAAGAGTGACATATTTGACCTACACAGGATATGGACTTAGGTGACCTAACCAGGTATCAACCTTGTTATTATGTACCTAGAGTGTTGTTGATTGTCATGACACACTCGACATTGTTTTAGAGGAACCGTGAATAGCTTTATCTTGATTGTGATCGCTTAGACGTTTTTGGGTCCTACGTTTGTAATCCTTTGATTGTTTAGTCCTATAGTCCTGACCATATGCATTGTGGCGTACTTATTCGGTCTTAGTAGTAGTGACCATACGCATTGTGGCATACCTATTCCATCTTAGCATTAGTGACCATATGTGTTGGGGCGTATCTTATCGATCTTAGCACTAATGATCGTTGTTTTAGGATCATGGTTTTATCATGGCATATTTGTATTACATTATTAGTAGTTTTGGGCTAGCGTAGCGCAATGGAAGATATTTTGCTAACATGTTGATTACAAGAGAAGAGCATGTTATGGTATAATCCTCTAGTTCTGAGATAGATTTACTATACTTGTTTATAGGCGGTATGGATTTCCCCTGAGTCACGTTAGTGGAGAGGACCGGCTATGATTTAGTATTTCCTGTTTATTTGTACATAGTTTTTATATATAATATTTTGAGATAGTTCCCCTCACACTAGACTTTATGTCTGACCTGCATTTTGTCTTTGTCTGCATATGTCATGACAACTCTTGGGTACTCGATTGAGTAGTTCAGGAGTCGAGTGCTTTTAGGGATATGCTAGTAGAGTGCACAGCTAGAGCATTTTGGAGGCAAGGAATCGATGTTTTGAGATATATATACTTATTATTTTGTTTGTACATGGTAGACCGATTATTTGCATATGAGACTGTTGTATCAGATATTCATTTGGAACTCTATGCTTATAGGAGTTGATGTATTCTGATTTTCTATACTGATATTTATTTATCAGCTGCATCCGCTAGTGCGGTCTCTTATATATTGTTATTTTATTTTGTTCATGTATATTCAGTATATCGTATGTTGTTGTTCCGTTGTGAGATCTTATCGATGTCTTGGTTTAGTGTTTTGTTCTAATTTTACCTAGGTGATCTACCTTTTATAGTATTCGAAAGTCCTACGATGATGTAAGGCATTGAATTTTGGGTATTATGAATAATAGGTTGTTACAATTGGTGTCGTGCAGACATTTTCTCAAATGCAAAACATGAAAGGTGTCACGTACTCCTGGCATGGACGAAAGCTCCACCCGATAGGCAAGCTTCCCTATTCTTTCCAAGATTATCCCAGCAAACCTTAAGCCAACTTTCCCAACGTACCAAACCTCATAATCTTCCTAAGAGGGGAAACCTTAATAAATACCATTTCTTCGACCGAAAAGTCCAATTCCCTTCTTTGTCTGTCAGCATAGGACTTCTAATGGTTTTGTGCGTCCTTCATTTGTTGTCTAATCATTTCTATCTTTTTGAGGTCTCGTTGATTAAATCTGGTCCAATTAGAATTTTGTCAATGATTTCTCACTAACAATTTGGCAATTTGCAAGACCTTTTGTACAAGGTTTCAAAGGGTTCCATGCCAATCTTCAATTGGTAACTATTATTGTATGTGAACTATACTAAGCATAGATGATGCTTCCGATGTCCTCTAAAATCCATGATGTAAGCTCTCAACAAATCTTTCAAGATCGTATTCACCCTTTCTGTCTGACCATCGGTCTATGAGTGGTAAGCGGTGCTAAGATTCAATGTCGTTCCTAAAGCTAACTGCAAACTCCTCAAAAATTCGTTAGTGAATAAGGGATCACCATCAGTAACAATGCTGGTCGGAACTACATGCAGTCATACTACATCTTTGATATAGATTTGCACTAGAGATGTTGTAGTCCCATTGCTCCTAATTGGAATAAAGTAGGAACTTTTAGTGGGTTCATCCATTATAACACAAATAGCTTAATTACTTCTTAGACTCCTAGGCAATCCATTTATGAAGTCCATCGATATATGTTCCCATTTCCAAGTCGGCACCTCTAACGACAGTAACAACCCTCCAGGCTTCCCTTGTTCCGCCTTTATCTTTTAGCTTGTTAAACATCTAAAAACATACTCTACTACCCTTTTCTTTATACCCGACCAATAGAAAATCGGCTTTGTATCCTTATATATTTTATCTACACTGGAGTGAATGGTCATCCAAGAATGGTGACACTCAGCCAGAAATTCCTCCAAAACTAGCTCCACCTTAGGGACATAAAGGCATCCATCTCTTCTTAAACATCCTCTTTCGTCAATCGCATACCTACCGCCAGAGGGGAAATGCTCTCCTCTCCTTAACTTGACCAAAATATCTACTATCGTCGTATCTTTCTTTGTTCTTACTAATGCAGTCCATCAACTTTGGCCTCACCTCCATTGCTGCTAGATAGCCTAAAGTGGGTTCCGATGGTTAGAAATTGAAAATCGAGAGGAGCCTAACTACCTTCAGTCATATATAGCACCTAGAGTAGCATGCCTTTGGCTAAGGTCATCGGCAACAACATTCCCTTTTTTGAGGTTGTGTTGTATCTCAAAGTCATATGATGTTGTGAACTCCATCCACCTCTGCTACCTAAGATTTAAGTCCCTTTGGGGAAATAGGTATTTAAGGGATTTGTGGTCAGCGAATAATTCAAAATTTTCTCCCAAAAGATAGTGCCTCCACATCTTCAAAACAAATACGATAGCCGCTAACTCTAAGTCATGAGTTGGTACTTCTAGACTTGCATTAACAAAATAGAATTAAATACCAAACATATTTTGTATTAATATAGTAGAATCGTTGCCTCTATTTCAAGGAATAAAACCTTTAAACCCTTTATATTCTATTCAACTTTAAATATACAATGAAAAAGGGATTCATATTTAAATTACGGAAATAGACAATGCAATCTACGAATAGGAGAAATCGTACTTTACACATCATTTCCTAACTTATTTTCTTTTTACAACCCTTTAGCACAACAATAGAGAAAAGTTGAAAGTGGAATAGAATATAAAATATTCAAACTGCAATAACAAAACAAATTCTACTATTTTAATAAAAAACAATTGAGATTCTAATAAACCTAAGAATTGACATTTCATTTAGGGGAATTTTAGGGTTCTAGTTTTAGGGTTTTCGGGTAAAAAATTCCCCAAGGCATAAAACAAATCCAAACTTCTACTATACAACCGTCCAACTGTTTATACATTAGATTCAGAATTCAAAGAGGGAATGTTATACTGCTTTTGGCCAGGCAGTATAGCAATGGATTTGGCCAAATGGATTTCGTGATCATCAAGGCAGGATGCCTAGAGAGATGATTTTAGGCTCAGAGATTGGTTATAAATAAGGCTATGGACGATGGTCGTGCGGATTCGGACGGATGACACACTAGAATTGTCTAAGTATGGAATTGGCACTTCCCCTAGGCAAGGGATCGAATCAAATTAATATGGCTATGGATCGCTTGTATTGGCATTGCAACTCAATTCAACGATGATCGCTCAATAACTCAAGGAACGAAGCATTAACTTGGGAAACCACTTTGGAAACGTGAAGTGGAGGAGTAGGGGGACCCACATAATGGATCGTTGGGTCCCACCATGCATGGAAGAGGGGTTGGCATCGGCTTGAATTTTTTTGGGTCGGGTCGTCTTGGCTTGGAGATTCTAGATCCGAATTTTGAGTGAGATATTTGCACGTCTTCTCCTATAAATACAGCAGGCTTGACATTCATTCAAGGATCTTATTTCTGGCTCTTCTTCTTCACTCTCTTCCCTTCCTCCACTAATTTTCTAAGGCAAGAACAATTGTACTTGTAATCTAATAGTATAAATAATAAGATTGTTGGAGTCGACGTAGGCTAGAGTTTATCGAACCACTATAAAATCTATGTGTTCATTTACTTTTCTAAATTGAATCTGTGATCTATGAACTTATATTATTCTCTGATTGGTATTGTTATTGGATTAGTAGTGCTTTCACATTATTTGGGTATCAGTGGCCATTTTTCCCATCAACATTTTGGTGCTTTCACTTAGAATACTTATACCCACTTATTTGAAAAAGATTTGGAGCATATATTTGGAACAATGGTTAGGCAATCTTCAAAGAGAGTGCTAGTAGAAAGGAGATACCATGGTGGAAGTCAGGAGGCACCCTCAGGAGTTGGAGCTAATCAGACCTCTACCTACATCACTAAGAAGGAGAAGGAAACAATGGTGAATGCTATGCAGGAATAAATAATGAAGAGATAAGAGGGGATGATGATGAATTTTCTTAGGCAGGTTGGAGTAGTAGGAGCTGCTGGAGTGCAAAACCATGGATTTGGAGCAAATGGAAATTTGGATTAAGGAGTTGGAGAAGCAGGAGTTGTGGGAAATCAGAATTGGGATCATGGAAATGGAGAAAATAGGCAAAAGAATGGAGTGAAGCAACCAGGGACAGTCCTCAGCCAACAGGGAGGGGTCGGCGTCGATCCTTCCAAAGAAGTCGGCACTGAACCCTAAGGGCTTGGGGGTGGCCTTGGGTCTGGTCGGTCAGGATGTTGGTGGGCCTGCGGTTAATCCTATGGAGTTTGGTACGAATCAGAATTTGGATGCTAGTTAGGAAGAGTATAATCTAGGAAACCCTTGTGGAGTCAGGGGGTGGGCTGGAATGGATGCTAGAATGGTTGGAGATTGGAATCTAGGACTCGAAGTGGAAACTAGTAGGCTTGGATATGGATTGGAGCGACCGGGGGCAAACCGGGCCATGGAAGATGGATCGGCACTGATCCCTTCACAGGGATCAGCATCACTCCCCAAGGAACTGGGGGCATGACTTTGGTTTGTTTTGGAAGGAATCGGATGTTGGTGATGGAACAAGAATAGCCATTATTCAACCAAATTGGAGCAAGTCTGACTTAAGGGCAGAGGTCGTCATTTCTTGATTGGGATGGCATGAACTAAATTAATAGACTCCACAATAAAAATAGCTAAGTCACTTACACATTTACGGGGTCGAGGTCAATCCCTAGGCATGCTCTAAGATGGTGATGAACCGCTATAATAAATGGACCTTAGTACACATAAATCTGCATTAATACGATGAACAAAATAGGCCGTGGTTATTGTCCCGACCGGAGAGACGAGGCAATAACCGCAAGGTGCGATCCGTTCTTCGAAGAGCGATGGAATGGACTCATACATGGATTAAGCCCTCGATCGAAGAGTCGACACCAAAGAAAGGACGTTAGTATGATATTGATTGCTTTATGTCCCCAGCCAGAGAGTCAAGGACAGAGTGCAAGAAGTGCGTCGTTTCGCCGAAGAACGACAAGGTCGACTCACTTATCGTTGTTCCCCCTTTCATCGGAGAGCGAATAGATTGGGTTCGACAAGAGCCCGGAGAGGCTATGATAGACCTAGGAAGGCCAAGATATCGCTTAATATTTAGGGACATTGAACCGTAGTGCATGAAGTAATATTGCTTCGCCGGAGAGCGACAGGATCGACTTACTTGTCATTATTTCCCCTTTACCAGAGAGTGGCAAGGATGGAGTCCAACAAGAGCCCGGAGAGGCTATGATTGATCCAAAAGGAGCATGATATCGCTATATGCCCCAAAATGGCCCGAGTGTAGGGGTGAGTTGCTTCGTCGGAGAGCGACATGATCGGCTTACTCATCGTTAAGTTTGGGTTGAGCTCAGCAATGGTCCAAAGAGACCATCAATCGGTCCAAGGAGACTATGAACTCGGATAACGATCCAGAGAGATCACTGACTAGCTTACTAACTTTCAAGATTTCAAATAGTTATTGATTTGGATAATGACTTGAAGCGGTCGCGAACTTGAATATTGACCCGGAGAGGTCACGGACTTAGATATCGGCCCGGATAGGCCACGGGTTTGGCTAACGATTCAGAGAGATCTAGGACTTGGGATGATAATCAGAAGAGATCAAGGCTTTGGACTTAAATAATGATTCGGAGAGGTCATAGATTTGGTTAATGGGTTTAGATGGATGTGAATTCGACTAAGGATTTGGAATGGATTTGGAATTGGCTATTGACTCAGAACAGTCGTGGATTTCATTAATAGATTCTCGGGCGGATATGGGACAGCTCATGGCAATTTTGCTTGGCAATGGATCGGATTCTGGATTGGATACTTGGGTTATCGATGGATTCTGGACTTCGGACTTGTGGTAATTCTGACACGCCTTCCTACCGTAAGACATGTTTTGGGGGCAAATGTTGTACCGCCTTTGGCCAAGCAGTATACCAATGGATTTGGCCAAATGGATTTCGTGATCATCAAGGCAGGATGCCTGAAGATATGATTATCAAGCTTGGAGATCGGTTATAACAAGCTATGGATGATGGTCGAGTGGATTCGGACGGATGACACCCTGGAATTGGCTAAGTATGAAATTGGCACTTCCCCTAGGCAAGGGATCGGATCGAATTAATATGGCTATAGATCGCTCGGATTGGCATCACAACTCAACTTAACAATGATTGCTCAATAACTCAATGAACAATGCATCAACTTGGGAACTGCTTTGGAAAGATGAAGTGGAGGAGTAGGGGACCCACGCAAGGGATTGTTGTGTCCCACCATGCGTGGAAGAGGGGTCGGCTTCGACCCCTCTTAGGGGTGAGATATCGGCTTGAATTTTTTGGATCGGGTAGTCTTGGCTTGGAGATTCTAGATCCGAATTTTGAAGGAGATATTAGCATGTCTTTTCCTATAAATATAGCAAGCTTGGCATTCATTCAGGGATCTTACTCTTCTTCTACACTCTCTTCCCTTCCTCCATTAATTTTCTAATTCAAGAATAATTGTATTTGTAATCTTACAGTATAAATAATAAGATTATTGGAGTGGACGTAGGCCAAAGTTTGCTGAACCACTATAAAATCTACGTCTTCATTTACTTTTCTGCACTGAATCTATGATCTACGGACTTATATTATTCTCTGGTTGGTATTGTTATTGGATTGGTGGTGCTTTCACAATACTTGGGTGTTAGTGGCCATTTTTTCAATCAACAAGGAAGGATAAGAATAGAAAATTGTTAATATATATAACATATTACCTCTTTCCCTTGGATTGAATCCTTAAATCTAATCGTAAAAGAAGACCGATGGAATTTCCCTAGTGTCTTAAATATTTTTGTAAATAAAAGTAAGGAGGCTAACCTCTTATTTATATTGATTGAAATGCATCAGGACCATACGATTAAAGTCGGTTTAAAATAATAAAATCTAGACTGTTCGTGCCTATCAAAACCATAGTTGTGATACACCCACCGATTGACCGCTCCTCCTTAGATCGATCGACCGACCCAAGGGAAGCAATCAACGGGTCCTATTGAATTAGGCGAATATTAGTTGTTTCCATTTGTTTTGATTTGTTGCCTATTTTAAGTCCTATCTTTGATGTTTACTTATACCCTAAGCTTCCTTTCAACGTTAAAATATTTATCAACATTTTAAATTTTGAACGTTAACCTTAATTAAAATTTTAACTTTAAAATCATTCAAATATTCTAAATTCGATAACTTTAATAACCAATAACTTTTCCATTTGAGCCCGATTACAAAACTTTATATATGAAAGTTGATTAAAAAATCATCACGAACGTAATAGTGTAAATTTCGTGGCTAAATTTTGATGTTTATAAAATTTTCAATTTTAGCCTTATTTTAATTAATTATTTTATTATTAATTTTTACAGGGTGTTACAACCGGGCAGTAAACTGTCTAGTGATGTTATGGTTTGGGGGACCACATAGGATTTCTCGTTCGGGGTATGCTTCCAGTTTGGTTCAGGGGAGACTCGGTTTGGGCCCGAGCAAGATTTTTTGTCTGGTGCTTTTGGAGTGTGCATCGAGTTGAGGAGTTAGCTGCTTTGAGTCATTGGGAGTGTCACTTTGGGCTTAGCTCGGTTATAACCGGACAAAGAATGGAGGTTGAAGAATTTTCATCGTGGCACGGTGATACTTCAGGGAATTCTTCGTGGTATGCTCCGGGGTTCTTGGGGTTGTGTGGAGTGAAGTAGGAAACTCCAAATGACTCAGGATAACATTGGATTTCTTATGGCAACTAGAGAAGTGATGTCATAGTACCAATAATGACGATGATGACTTTAGAGCCTTAGTACGTTAGCTCTATGACTTACGATGGGTGTCTAGAGGTGTTTCAAAGAGGATGACTTAATGATGGGAGTAATGATGGTGATCCACAAGGGCTAGTTTAACAATGGGGGATTGCAAGTAGAATTTGCGACTGTGTTCTACTATGGAGATAGAAGGATGGAATAACAATTGAGTTCCATTATGGAGACGTGTGCAAAGGGATCGTTGATAACTTATAGGTTTCTAGTGTGCTCGTGTAGAGAGGGTATATGGTGACGCCCACCTGGATTATGACTATGTCTAGATCTTGTGGCCGTAGATTACCCTAGACCTTATGATTGTGGGTCTGTTTCCTAGCCTTACAAAGTGGCACGGATTAAGCACTACGGAACCGAGATTTGATTGGGTCTCTAGCTTATGATCGTGCCATACGAGTTATCATATATCCGATAGACATAAGTGAAGGTGAGGATTGTTTGATCGATGTTATGTTTGCCATGGTTGTTTATGACTATAAAGTGTCACACGATGTAGGTATTTTCGACCATATGCCTAGACACTAGACATTGTTCTTCGTTTGTAGTTCACTTGTATGGAAATGATAGTAGATTAGCATATATTGGTTGTTATGTGCTACCTCTTTGGATGGAGGCACATGTCATATATGGTTCTTCATACCCTATGCCTCTATTTACTATATACATTATTGTAGTATTTTTTGAGATGATGTATTGCTCACACCAGATTGTTGTCTAACCCGATGTTTTATGCTTTGCTTCTTATTATCTTGGATAATCTTAAATGAGTATATTAGGGATAACATGTCTGGATAACGCATGGAGTTGTATGGAGTATGAGTAGGAGGCTATACATAGATCTATATTCTGAGCTTACTATCGCTTATATTTTATTGTGCAATACTGTGAGGCTATACCAGTACTTATATTACTTTATAGGCAGTCTTGGAGTTTATTTTGGAGATTCTGGATTTATAAACTCTACTATTTCAATTTCCATACAATCTATGCACCTGTTGCACTCTGATGTTCATATTTATGGTTCATTTGATTATATCACATTTTCGCATGTTTTACATCTATGTTATTATATTCTATTTCGACTATGCGCTGTGAGATGTTTTATAGGTTCTTTTTTTGGATTATTACTTTACTTCCTTGGGTACCATCTTGCATCTACCGGGTATCTCCGCAGTGCATTATTACAGGTATATTGGGTACCGATGGTGTAGGGTGATTGTCACAGGTGTTGTCTGATCGTCATTTGGGGTTTTATGGCGGTGGCAGTAGGCGAAGATAGTGGTATTAGCTATGGGTATGCGCAAGTAGCCACGACATAGAAGAAACAAAGATAACAATTAATTTAATAAATAAATAATTTATTATGGACAAATTAATTAAATAATTCCCTTAACTTCAAACGATCATAACTCTCGCAGACGGACTCTTTTTCACATGCAGTTTGTTGCACTAGGACCATAGCGAGATGAGGAACACTTTAGTATATATTTTTTTGAGATACTTTAGAAAATTATCTTAGTTAGGCAAGTTCTTATATGAATTTACGCTTATGGGTTATGGCCTGATCCACTAGCTTCGTAAACGGTGGGGCGATGACGGGTTTTAGGATTGATCGCAATAGTGTCATAGATCATTAGATGAATTATTAGCTTGGACTTGACCTTAATGCATGATAGTCAAATGAGCTGAGTTCTCAATATAGCACGAGGAGACAAGTCCTCAAAATACCATAGTCTGAGGAGCTGAGTCCTCAATATACCAAAGCCTGATGAGTCGAGTCCTCATATACCATAGTCCAAGGTGCTGAGTCCTTATATAGTCCGAGGAGCTGAGTCCTCAATATATGATAGTATAGGGAGCTGATTCCTTGATATACGATAGTCGTAGGAGCTGAGTCCTCAATATACGATAGTCCATGGAGCTGAGTCTTCAATAAACGATGGTACGAGGAGCCAAGTCCTTGTATTTAATTTGGCATTATGACATGGTTAGAGGAGCTGAGTCCTTGGTAGGGATGGCAATGGGGCGGGTCTAGGGTCCAAACCCGGTCGACCCGCCCCTGTTTTGGCCCGTCAAGACCCGCCCCATTGGGTCATTGGGGCGGGTAGACCCATGACCCGTTCTTGAGTACTCCGGGTCTAGGGTCGGGTTGGGGCTTGGCCGACCCGCCCCAACCCGACCCGCACTACTAACATCTCATGAAACCACTTTATTACTATAATGATTTATTAATCTTTTTAGTTATAAGTGATTCTAGCATGGATATTAAAATGTTCCAATCAATTTCTATAGAAAAAATTAGAGTATTAAGTTGCATCATTGATAATTATACAATAACATATGTATATATTTTCTGAATTGTTATTGTAGACATCATTTTTATTAACTTCCCATAGACACATTGTTATTTGTATTTCATATATTATTTGGTGATAACGAGTATAAACAAATAAATATATGTACGTTGCTACATAATTTTCAATCAATACATAGAGACTCATCGGGTCTTGGGGCGGGTCGGGTCTACCCTGACCCGCACGGGTCCCGGGTATGGGGCAAAATTCCAGACCCGCACCGGGTCTACGGGGCGGGTCTGGGGCGAGGTCTAAAAAATCTGGGGCGGGTATGGGGCACTAAAAACCCGCTCCAACCCGCCCCATTGCCATTCCTAGTCCTTGGTATACGTTTTGGCAATAACCGGTTGGGAGTTTGGGTCATTCATGGGCATGTTATTGGGCATGGAATAGATTTTAGTGAGATCTTAGCATATGATGTCACTATAGTATTATATTATTTTAATTACTTTTGGGTGTAGGTGACACATGTAAAGGTATGGTTTTCGAGCATAAATGTTGTTTTACTAGCTTATTAGTACTATACCATTATAGGATGTGTTTCACTTACCAGGCGTATGTCTGACCCTCTCTATCATTTTTTTTCTTTTTAGTTATACTCTGATAAATCGATAGAAAAAACTAGTGATGACTTGGAGGCGTGATGGCATGATGGAGACCCATACATTTATTTATCAATTACCTACTATTTTATTTCATTTATTCAAACATTGTATTGTTACCATTACTAGTATAGAGAGATGTTGTAGTTGGAATTTATTTGATATTACATTATTTTATTTTCCTGGGATTGTATTATTGATTATTATATTTTATTCCTTCAGTTGGGAGTTCCAGAAATTGTAGAACATTGTAGATATTTTATTCCTTCATTTGCGAGGTTTGTGGCATCCATATCACTTTATGCATGAATTAGGGCATCATAAATGGCAGGTAGTTACAAGACCTCGGATCTTCCAGTAAGAACAAGACCTGGTAAGCACATCACTATTGTAAGACCAATACTACGATGCTTCAATGCATCGTCCACCACCTATGATTATATCAAACTCTAATCGATATATATATGTTTAACCACTATAATTTGTTTAACAAGTGGACATTATAAAAGTAACTCGAGGCCGATCACTTTTTACTACAAAGTAGCCTGAGGTCTACCGCCTTCACCACCGAGATATAACATCTTCTTTTCTCCAAATCGATGTCGCCAAACATATACAACCATGCTTTGTCCTACAAATGATCTAGAACTACCAAATTCCAAAGCCATAGCTCAGGATATGGACTTAGTGCATATATGTAACATCGTATAGAACCGTATATCGAAATACCATAGTCGTCGTATCTCAAAGCCACTAGACAGCTCTATTAAAGTCACCATACGAATCAAACCATTTCTCGAACCATTGTCATAGTATCCATATTCTCTGACATCAAATGTAATGTTTCCCAAGGCAAGGCGTATCATCCTCAAACTTGTCATCTAGCTCTTTAGTCACTTCGGACCATACGAGCATCGCATGGGTCCCCAAAACACACCCAAGATCCCAAAACATAGAAACCCAAAATTTAAACTCAAGTGCCCAATCATCACACTTCAGACATCTAAATTAGGCTTTTAAACATATGATCCTTATTTTAGACATTGTACCCAACTTTGAAATGTTTGAAAACATCTAGATTACACATGAATATTACATGATTAATTTTTTAAATATTAAGCGTCTGAATCTTCCTTTCAAATGTTATAAAACCTAACTCATGCAGGTTTGAACCTGGATGGGAAATTTCCCTTGGAAATTCTTCCTTCCTTCTTCTTATTTGCTTTGTCTTTTTTGTCTTTGGCTCTGTGTCACTGACACACTTCACATTAACACCGCTCGACTAGAATTCACACTCATGTTATATGTCGTTCGACATTCGGACAAGTGCAATGTCACACTCTACCATGTCCTACCCTTAAAATTCAATTCACTAATAGGCACATATATATGACAAGTAAATCTTACAATCTTCCCAAACCACTAGAGATTGACTAAATATGAATTCATACTACCTGTCAACTACACCATACATTTGGATTCATCTCTCTCTAACCTCTATACCTATTTATTGGTAGATTATGGCGCCTATAGTGACCAACTAGAGTGATGCCTATGCATTTAGCAACATCCACCATACTCATTATGGTATAAAACAATACAAGACTCATCAACGTCGAATATCACATCATGCAATACTACTATAATGACCCGCTTTTCCATACATTTTAAGCAGCCAATAAACCACACATGATCCACTCAAATTAAATGGAAAGGCGGATAGTTAGGAGAAAAGAAATAAGGAAGAAGACAAGAAGAAACTAAACAACACAGAACCTCACAGCAGAATGAATAATCTATAATATACAACAAACCTTTACACAAAAACAAAACTATAATATGTATATATAGATACCAATCAAAGTATAATAACCTATTACAGTTCGGATAGTTATAACAGCCTATCCTTACAATTGCCGATAAATACAACAATGAATGCAACGGAAAAATAACCATGTACATGAATAAGTCTCGAAGCCGCCAGCTCATCTCTTAAAGCTCCAAATCATCCAACTAAACCTGCAAATATGCTTGGTCTGACCTGAGCATTATAGGAAAACAACACCTGGGTCAGTTTGGTAAAACCAGCGTGAGAAACACAATCAAATGGATTCTTAATGTTTAAATAACCTTTTGAAACAAAGGTATCTCGTAGGACCACGTCGCACATAAACATGGATGAGTTTTTACTTTATGATAACGAAAACTTTTATATCGGAAAATCTATCGTATTATAATAATGTCTAATGGTGAAAATAATAATACAATTAGCTGCGATGTTCGTGAGTGTACATCACAACAATACTAGATATATAATCGAAAACCGATAAGGCACGTTCGCTAATTGTGTAGGATTTCCATGGAGGTGCCCTTAGTACTTCAAGAACTATCCTCCTGCACAAGGATCAGAGATATCCTTCCGAAGCAGCATACATGCCTAGTGATGTACCATAGGAAAAACATTGATGGTATCGCTAAGACCGAGTGCATCATCCCATGCATGCATAACAATTGTAAGTAATGTCTAGGAGGAGCCGACTACACCATATGGGTTTACCAACCCTGCTGGTTGTGCCTCTTATCTCTGGGTTTAGTCATTTCCGTTGATGAGGCTATGTCCGGCATTCTAGCGCACGCACCGCCATCAAAACAGATATGGAATCCCACATGGATTCCAATATCCCAATGGGTCTTAGAACCACACATGGATTTTCATATCTCAAATAGATCTTGGAATCACGCATGGATTCCTATACCCTAACGGGTTTTGAAACCGCACATGGATTCCAACATCTCAATATATCATGAAACTCCTCCATAGAACCATATATGATTTTCGAAGTGGTCATGGTTTTTGAGTCAACTTTTACAAGTACAATCTTCCGCTTCCCAGGTGCTCCAAAAACCAATCGTCGATTTACAGAATGCTCAATACCGATTCTTTAGGAAATAATCTGATAATACATAAGATCGGGGATCACCCCCTAACCGTTTAAGTGGACGGATCTCCTTATCATTTGTCCTAGAAGAACGAAACGAGTTTATACATACAGTATAGCACCATCGACGGTAACTATACCATATAATCCCCGTGTTTCTCCTAGATATTTCTGTTGAGTCAAGATTTTTATATAGTTTTGATTTCTGACAAAGGGATAAACCGTGATCGACAATAAGAAGTTATTCATTGAGACACAAAGAGCTTCATACGTTAGAGGTTGATTATTTGGTATGTTAGTAGTATTATTTATGTTAAAATCTATCCTCAAATAATCATGCACCTCAATATAATCGATGTATATACGTTTTGGATGGCATTGCACATTCACTGTGCAATTTAACAGGGACCGGTCGACCGGTACAAAACCAGGCGGTCGACCGTTCCTGTGTAAATTGCACAATGAACGTGCACACATGCACATAACGTCTATATATTTGAAATTTTGTCTACTGGTCATTTTTGACCTGTCGACCGTTTTTAAACAGAAAGCAACCTTTCCCAAAAGACACTTCTTTCTTCAATGGTTGCTTCTCTTACCTTTCATCAATGATCACATCTGTTAATGGCTACTCTTCACAAAGAGTTACAACCATTTATTCTCTATATAAACATATCTAAATCATTGATTGAAATACAACAATTCTTTGCTTTAAAATTCTGATCTTAATTTCTAAATACTCTTGCATTCTAAAAGCTCTCTACTTCAAATTGCTTATTGAATCATTGAAATTATTTCATATCTTTTGATTCAAATAAGTAATATACTTCCTTCAATCTTCACAAACATCATTCACATATTTTGAGGATAAGATTATAGGAAGGGTGTACTACAAGTGACAAATTAGTGTTATCAAGAGCACAAGTTGTCAACAGCAATTGTATTTGTTTTTTGTTGAAGTCCTCGGTGTTGTAAGAGGCACGAAATCCCGTTCGGCTGTTCGGGTATTGTAAACCTGTTCCTCCGGGTGAAGCGAGGTAGTTGGTAGTGAAAATCCAGATAGAAGTCTGGGACTGGACGTAGGACAGGAGGTCCGAACCAGTATAAAAATCCTTGGTGTGATTTTTATAGTTTACTGCATTTACTTTTCTATATCTGTGAATTGCTATAGTTAGTTTATTGAATATTTATTTGTATAGAAATTGTAAATAACATTCCGCATATATTGTTAGTCCATATTACACGATCCATAATTAGTGTGCACAAGCATACACACTTTCATTTGGTATCAGAGCACGGTCATCATATAACCGTAACACCGTTATTTGATATATTCTTGTAATATGGCAAATAACGCAAGCACTAGCACTAACACTTACACGGAAGGTCAATCAACACAAAGACCTCCATTCTTTAATGGTCTCAACTATAGCTATTGGGCTACACGTATGTCATTTTTTATGCAATCAAATAGCTATGATGCTTGGAATGCTACTCAAAAAGAAATAGTGAACCCAACAACTGAATATTCAGAATGGACAACGGCTGAGAAAACGGCAGCAGTCGTAAATGCAAAGGCAATAAATATGTTGTTTTGTGCATTAGACCAAAATGAATATAACCGTGTTAGTATCTGCACTACTGCATATCAAATTTGGCAAACGTTGAAAACCACTCATGAAGGTACTAACAAGGTTAAACAAGCCAAAATAGCCATGCTGAAGAGTCAGTTTCAAAATTTTAAAATGAAACCGAATGAGACAGTCAATGATATGTATTCAAGGTTTCAAACTATTCATCATGCACTTATCGGATTAGGACAAAAATATTCAGATTTTGATGTTGTTTCAATAGTCCTACGTTCTCTGACTAGTGAATGGGAAGGAAAAGTATTAGCAATTGAAGAAGCTAATGACCTTTCCATCATGAAGCCAGATGAATTGATAGGAAATTTAATGTCCTATGAAGCAAATTTGAAGGCTAGAAAAGAACAGAAAGAAGAAAAGAAAAATGTAGCATTTCATGCTGAGAAAGATGAAAATGAATCAGATTCTGAAGATGAAGATTTGGCATTCATTGCAAAAGGATTCAAAAAATTCCTAAAATATCGAAAAGCCAGTCGTTACAACAAAAGGAAACCTGGATCAAACAAACCATCTTCATCAACTATAGAATGTTTCAACTGTCACAAAAAGGGGCACATGCAGAAGGATTGTCCAGAACAGAAGAAGAAGTCAGAAAATGATAAATTCAAACATAAGAAGGACAAGTCAAAGAAACGAGCCTTCTCAGTAACATGGGATGATTCAGACTCATCCTCATCTGAAAGTGAAAGTGATCAGGAGAATGAACAAGCTAATGTTTGTTTTATGGCAACAGAAGATGAGGTACAAATTCCTACATTTGATGAATTACTTGATATTAATTCTGAATTGATAGTCAAATATAAAGACATAAAACGTCAATTAAAAGTAGCCAAAGCAGATTTGAGTAGAGCAGAGTTTGAACGAGATATGTTAAAAGACGAGAAGAAAATATTAGAAGAAGAACTTGAAAAACTTCAAGAATCATCATCTAATGTTGACTCTCAATTATCTCTTTTGAGTCAAGAAACTGAAACTCAAAAAGAGAAAAATGATGCTCTCGCTACTGAAAATCATGAGCTTAAGGCAAAAGTCAAAAATCTGGACCTAGAAAAGGCGAGCTTACAAACTAAGTTAGATGACATAACTCAAAATGTTTCTAACTTTAACAAAGGTCGAGAAAATTTGACAAAAATCATTGAAAGTTCACAATCTGTTTCAAATAAACAAGGTTTGGGATATAGGAAACAAGAAACCAAGAAACATCTTGGTAATGAAAGGAAAAAGAAAGTACAAAAGACTGGAGCTAAGAAAAATCTTAGTTTATTATATTCCAAACCAAAACCAGTTGTGAAATTTCAGAAGAAAAATGTCAAGACTATCAAAATATGGGTTCCTAATTAGGAATAAATATATTCAGAATTTCATGAATACTGTACATCTTAATACTAATTATATATATAAAGGGGATACCGGACCCGTATGGGTTTGGACTCCTAAGACCTAACTCTTAGGACCCCATAAAAAGTGGGTACCATGGACTTAATTTTATTTTTTGCAGGTCCCACTTAAGAAAAGAGGAAAGTGGATATTGGACAGTGGTTGCTCAAAGCACATGACTGGAGACAAGAGCTTATTAACAAATATTACATACTCAGATGGTGGCTCCGTCACTTTTGGAGATAATTCAAAAGGCTATATCATCGGCAAAGGCGATGTGAGCAATTGCGGTACATCTAACTTACCTCTTATTACAAATGTCATGCTAGTTAGAAATTTAAAACACAATTTACTTAGTATCAGTCAATTATGTGACAAGGGTTTTACAATTTCTTTTTCGAATAATAAGTGTAGTATTCTAGATAAAGATCATAATTTAATTTTCGAAGGTTATAGAGACAGAAATATATATATTCTGAATATGAATATTAATCATAACTCAGATATGTGTCTTGTGGCTAATGATAATGATCCATGGCTATGGCACAAACGCTTCTGTCATATAAACTTCAGAACTATTGACAAGCTAGCCAAAAACAATCTAGTTAGAGGACTACCCAAAATGAGTTTTAAGGTTAACAACATCTGTGATGCATGTCAATTAGGAAAATTAACCAAATCATCTTTTAAATCCAAGAAAGTCATATCAACATTACAACCACTTGAGTTACTACATATGGATTTATTCGGACCAACAAAGGTTCAGTCGATAAATCATAATCGATATGTATTTGTAATAGTTGATGACTATTCTCGGTATACATGGTCTATTTTCCTGAAAAACAAGAGTGGCACTTTTGAACATTTTAAATCTTTCGTCAAAAGAATTCAAAAATCGAAAGGGCTAAAAGTTAAAAACATAAGGAGTGATCATGGTGGTGAATTCGAAAATAACGAATTTGAACATTTTTGTACAAAGAAAGGTATTAACCACAATTTTTCGTTTCCTAGAACTCCACAACAAAACGGAGTTGTAGAACGAAAAAATCGAACATTACAAGAATGTGCAAGAACGTTATTAAATGGATCCACTTTACCAAAACATTTCTGGGCAGAAGCCGTCGCCACTGCGTGTTATGTTTTGAATCGTGTGTCCATTCGACCACTCACCAAGAATACGTCTTATGAATTATTTAACGAAAGGAAGCCAAATATATCTTACTTCAAAGTATTTGGTTCAAAATGTTTCATTTTAAATACGAAAGACCATCTCGGAAAGTTTGATCCGAAAGCTGATGAAGGTATATTTGTTGGTTATTCGGAAAGAAGCAAGGCGTATCGTATTTTCAATAAACGAACCAAAACTATTGAAGAATCTCTTCATGTTTCCTTCGATGAATTCTTTCATCCCACTCAACCAAAATCTGATGATGACGAAACTATCTTTACTAACACTCCTATCATCACAAATTATGACTCTGACTCTGAAAATATTGTTGAAAATATTTCTCAACAACAACCAGCTTGTGAAATACGTTCCCCTCCAAGATTATTGAGACACCATCCGGTTCAAAATGTAATTGGGGAGGTCGACTCACAAGTAAGAACTAGGAGTCAATTACATCAAATGGGTCATGTTGCGTTTCTATCAAATATCGAACCTAAAAATCCTAAAGAAGCAGCTACCGACGAATATTGGATCATTGCCATGCAAGAAGAACTAAATCAGTTCGTGCGCAATGACGTCTGGGAACTTGTTCCAAGACCAACTGATCAGTCAGTGATTGGTACTAAATGGGTCTACAAAAATAAGGCTGATGAACAAGGAAATATCACCAGAAATAAAACAAGGTTAGTAGCACAAGGGTATAATCAGGAAGAAGGTATCGATTATGAAGAAACTTTTGCACCAGTTGCTCGACTAGAAGCTATTAGAATCCTATTATCTTTTGCTTGTCACCATAATTTCAAACTTTATTAGATGGATGTCAAAAGTGCATTTCTTAATGGATTTATCAAAGAGAATGTATATGTCGAACAACCTCCTTTGTTTGTACATGAAAAATATCCTGACCATGTGTTCAAACTTAAGAAAGCTCTTTATGGTTTAAAACAAGCACCTCGTGCTTGGTATGAACGATTACGTAGCTATCTTATTAACTCAGGATTTCAAGTAGGCAGAGTCGATCAAACTTTGTTTATCAAACATTCTCAAAAGGATATTCTAGTTATTCAGATATATGTAGACGACATCATCTTTGGTTCAACAAATGATAAACTCTGTAAGGATGCAAGTATTATGACCAAAGAATTTGAAATGTCTCATATGGGAGAATTGTCATACTTTCTTGGACTTCAAATCAAACAACTTCCAAATGGTATTTTTATTAATCAAGAAAAATACTGCGGAAATCTTATCAAGCGCTTCGGATTAGAAAATACATCTGGTAAACCAACTCCTATGAGTACAACTACACATCTTGAAAAAGATGATAATGGTAAGAGTGTTGACCAGAAATTATATCGAAGCATGATTGGTTCTCTTCTTTATCTTTCAGCTAGTCGTCCAAATATAATGATGAGTGTTTGTCTATGTGCTCGTTTTCAAGCAAATCCAAAGGAATCGCATTTACGAGCAGTGAAGCGTATAATTCGTTATCTTAATAATACAAAAGATTTCGGTCTTTTTTATCCAACAGAATGTCCATTCGAATTAGTTTCATATAGTGATGCTGATTTTGGAGGTTCTCGAACGGATAGAAAGAGTACAAGTGGTACGTGCCATTTTATTGGAAAATCACTTGTCTCTTGGTTTAGTAAGAAACAGAATTGTGTTTCACTATCAACATGTGAAGCCGAATATATATCAGCGGCTCTCGCTTGTACTCAAGTATTATATATGCAACAAACACTTCAAGATTTTGATATTCATTTATCAAATTCTATTATATACTGTGATAACACAAGTGCTATAAATCTTTCTAAGAATCCAGTGAATCATTCTAGAACCAAGCACATTGATATCCGTCATCATTTCCTTAGAGATAATATTGAAAAAGGAAATATATGTCTTGAATATGTCCAAACTGATAATCAATTAGCGGACATTTTTACTAAGCCTTTGCTCGAATCTAGTTTTATTAGATTACGAAGAGAGCTTGGTTTAATTTCTAGAAAAGAACTTGTCTAATAATTACTGATGTTAAACTATTAAGTTCTTTCTTTTGATTATTTTTTAACTATAGCTATTTTAAGCTAATTTTAAATTGAGCCTCTGCTTGTTTACACCATCAAATTCCTCTTTTCACTCTTATTCATAGGCTTATACATAAGGAATTTCTATATAAGCTGTCAAAAATATTCGTTTTATTCATCTTCCCTTATCTAAGCATAAATACAAAATTTTCTATGGCACATATTTGTGATGAGTGTGCTCAAAAATCACACATTTCCGTTACAAGTTCTGAGCCAGAAGAATATTTTTCTCCTGAAACACCAAAATATAAACCAAAGTGCCATCATCAATGCTCTCGTACACCTGGAAGTACGCCTAAATCAAAAAAGGCAAAGAAAGTGCTATTCTGTTCTCCTCATACCAAAGAGAAGATCGATGAAATTCATCACTATCAACAACATCAAATAGATCTTCAACGTCAGCTTCATTATGGACAACAACAGCTTCATCATGAACAACAGCAGACTTCGGCACGATTATCTATTTTAGAAAGAATGGCATTCTTCTTCTGTGGAACAAAAAAACGAGATGTTCATGAGCCGATGCCAAATGCACCTTCATCTTCTAGAACCCCAAACTCATGGGACAGAAACTATGCTCAGAATGAAGGGGCAACTGAAAAATGGTCATCTTGGAAGGCTCGCATTGATGATATCAACGAAGATTCAACCGATCTTCCTTCTCCCACTCTTCATTAATTTTATTTTTATATTGTATTGTTGTTTACTTTCTTTTGTAATCACTCATATAATAACATTTAAATACTGTCATACGAGTGATACATGATTTATAGAACACGATATTTTTTTTTTCAAAAAGCAGGCTGAACTGTTTTCCAGAAACGGCACCGGTCGACAGATCAAAAATGGACCGGTCGACTGTTTTGCACTCTGGATAAAAACGGTCGACCGCCCCATTTTGACCGGTCGACCGGGTACGTCTATTCTGCTTTGTATATATCTTTACGTAAATTTTTTCCCCTCTCTCTCTTTTTTACTTCAAACCGGTCTTCTTCCCCCAAATCCCAGAAACCCTACTTTCTCTTTTTAAATTTTTTTCTTCCAATTAATCCCTAATGGCTCCACAACAAAAGAAATTAAAGCAAGCTTCTACCTCAGAAACACAACCCATTGATCTCTCTATCAAGAAATGGCTTGTGGATCCAATTTCACTCAAGAGATGGAATGACATGAAGGATTTTACTATCCATCCGGGTTTGTTTGTTAAATTCTCAGATTTCTCTAGTTATCGGATCCTAGATTTCGCAAAGGATGCCGACATTGAAAACCTACTTGACTATGATCAAAACAATGTGGAAATTAACCATGTCATGATCAAGTTATTCTATGCTAATCTAAATTTAGAGAAAAACAAGCCCGAGGATCCCAATTTTTGCTTTTGGTCCGTTGTCTGTGGCAAAGAAGTGTTTATCTCATGTGATAGGATGGCAACTGTTCTTGGTTCTCGGTTTATTGGTGAAAAATTCTCAAATGACTTTTGCAATGTTCATGTCCGTAATCAAATTAGTCATCAATTCACTGAAGATGACAAGGATAGCACTAAGTCTATTGGTTTACGGCCGTCTGCAAGAATTCTTCATCATACTCTTATGCACTCTCTTTTACCGAGAATTGGAAATTTTGATGCCGTCTATAAAGAAAATTTCAAGGCATTATACGCAATCTATGGGGGCATTCGTATAAACTGGATTGGTATGATCTTTGATGAGATCTTGAAAGTAAATGATAGCTCTAGGCCACACTTGTTTTATAACGAGTATATTATGCGACTCTTGCTCGATTGTGGCATTGAACCACCAAAGTCTTCTATTTCCAAACCAAAAGCCATCAACAAAGCTTCGATTACAAGAATGAAGCTTCCAGCTCCATACTTCAATATTATGCCTTTTGAACAATGGAAAGACCAAGGACATAGAGAAGCTTCCTCCCGATCATCCCGTCCTAAACCTGAAGAAGTTAAACTTTTAAGATCATCTTCCTCAACAAAAGAATCACTTAACACTATTGCTCAAAATCAATTCCTTCTCGAAGCACGACTTAAGCGCATGGACACAAAAATGGATAAACGCTTTAACAAACTTAAGTCGTTCTTCAATTCTATATGGGAAGCAATATCATGTGGAGCATCATCCTCATCCATGCCAACTCAAGACCCTGGCAAGCGCCCAGCTCCTCCTACTTTTGCTTGGACATCCTCGGAGGAGGGTACAAGCTCGGGAACGAGTCATGGACGTGGATACGGAAAAACTCAGCTTGTTGAAGAAGAAGAAGAGGGTGAGACAGAGTCAGATTGAATCTTTTTAGTTTATCTCTTTATCTATTATTTTGTGTAAATTATGACTTTAGTTTTTGCTTTAAGACATTATCTGGCACTTGTACTAAATAGTGTCGCGTTTTAGTTCGTACTAGACTCTTGGGTATTATCATATTATGTGACACTTAACTCTTGATCTATGGTAGTAGTTTTATTTTTGCTTATACTCTGGATTATATAATTTATATCCTCTATTTAACAAACTCCTTTTCGTCGATGACAAAGGGGGAGAAAATTGTGCTAACAGTATATATGCAGGAAAATATAGAGTTACAGGCACAATCTCAGGGGGAGATCATATACAGGGGGAGATTCATAACTATGTTGTCATCAATCAAAAAGGGGGAGAATGTTGAGTCAAGAATTTTATATAGTTTTGATTTCTGACAAAGGGATAAACCGTGATCGACAAAAAGAAGTTATTCATTGAGACACAAAGAGCTTCATACGTTAGAGGTTGATTATTTGGTATGTTAGTAGTATTATTTATGTTAAAATCTATCCTCAAATAATCATGCACCTCAATATAATCGATGTATATACGTTTTGGATGGCATTGCACATTCACTGTGCAATTTAACAGGGACCGGTCGACCGGTACAAAACCAGGCGGTCGACCGTTCCTGTGTAAATTGCACAATGAACGTGCACACATGCACATAACGTCTATATATTTGAAATTTTGTCTACTGGTCATTTTTGACCTGTCGACCGTTTTTAAACAGAAAGCAACCTTTCCCAAAAGACACTTCTTTCTTCAATGGTTGCTTCTCTTACCTTTCATCAATGATCACATCTGTTAATGGCTACTCTTCACAAAGAGTTACAACCATTTATTCTCTATATAAACATATCTAAATCATTGATTGAAATACAACAATTCTTTGCTTTAAAATTCTGATCTTAATTTCTAAATACTCTTGCATTCTAAAAGCTCTCTACTTCAAATTGCTTATTGAATCATTGAAATTATTTCATATCTTTTGATTCAAATAAGTAATATACTTCCTTCAATCTTCACAAACATCATTCACATATTTTGAGGATAAGATTATAGGAAGGGTGTACTACAAGTGACAAATCAGTGTTATCAAGAGCACAAGTTATCAACAGCAATTGTATTTGTTTTTTGTTGAAGTCCTCGGTGTTGTAAGAGGCACGAAATCCCGTTCGGCTGTTCGGGTATTGTAAACCTGTTCCTCCGGGTGAAGCGAGGTAGTTGGTAGTGAAAATCTAGATAGAAGTCTGGGACTGGACGTAGGACAGGAGGTCCGAACCAGTATAAAAATCCTTGGTGTGATTTTTATAGTTTACTGTATTTACTTTTCTATATCTGTGAATTGCTATAGTTAGTTTATTGAATATTTATTTGTATAGAAATTGTAAATAACATTCCGCATATATTGTTAGTCCATATTACACGATCCATAATTAGTGTGCACAAGCATACACACTTTCAATTTCAGAGTTAAAATCCTTCGGTGTTAACTAGAGAATATTTTTGTACCACCAAAATTAAGAAGGATTACACATTTAGGCCAAGATTTGATAGTCGATTATTTAACTATCAAATAAACAAGCATTCAAACAAAGATTACCTTTCCCACGAGAATCACTAAGCCTCTTAGATTAATCTTTCATTATTTTAAAATTACATTTCAAATACTTGAAAATCACTTACATATACTTATCTCAACAGGATAAGTATATTCACAAACACTATATTTTCGATACTTAGAAAATATATCCATATATTTATCTCAATGGTATAAGTATATTCACAAACCATTTCGCTTCCAAAACTTAGAAACTTGAAAACTCTTAAAAATAGATTTTTGAAAGTATCATTTAGTATCAATCATGGATCGTAGTTGACACAATGGTTACGTCGCTATCTCAGCGAATCCATAGTAAACTGTAGGCAATCCCTGCCTCTCGAATTATGCCATGAATACCAACCATCTCTTTCTAAATTTCATTATCTTATAAATATTTCCAAATCTATTTGTAAAGCTTCTTTATAAATCTTCAATCTATTTATAAAACATTCTTTATATACCTCAACACTCTATTTATAAAACTTCTCCTTTTCAAATCTTTAAAACTCATTTATAAATTCTTTTATAAATATCCATAGCCATTTATAAACTCTTCCATATTTAACAAACTTATTTAATGGACTCTTTAGTTCCGTAAGGTTCCTTTGATAAATCATAGATTATTTAAAATAATTTTAAATAACAAGTTATTATTTAAACATTCTTCAATTTCATTAGTTTTAAACCTCATTCAAAATAATAATTTTAGAATCTCATTAATAATGTATTAAATTAATTTTAAGCACTATTATGGTATTAATAAGTTAACTTCAAAACAATATTAATATAATAATTAATTAATTAACATTAAAACGTTGTTAACACAATAATCGATTAAATTTTAACTAATATTAATATGATAATTAATTAACCTATGAATAGAATTAAATAACCTAAATCAATGTAATTAAATAACCTTAATTAAAAATTAGTATAATTAAATCATTTTAAATAATTAATTAAAATATAATTAAAACATTTAAAACAATAATTAAATAACTTTAAATAATAATTAAACATTCTTAAAGAACATTTAAGAAATAACCTTTAAGAATCATATTAATAAAATAATTAACTTTAAATCATTATTAAAACAATTATAAATTATTTGTAAAATATTATTACTAATAAGTTATTACCTTTTCAAAACTTATTACTAAATAATAATTATCTTTAAACCTTATAATAGAAATAATTATTCTTAAAATAATTTCCAAATCAATAATCAGCCTTTCAAATTTGAAGGAGGCTTAATGATCACCATGGTACTTAAATAAGCTAGCATATTATTCAATTTAACTTTTCAAGTTAATAACAGATATTTACATAATCCACGACTCTGTAATAAATCCAACACTTAACCATCATCTGTTGATATGCCACTTATTCAAAGTGGCATATCAATTTACGATATATAATCGAATGTCCATATCTATAAAATAGCAGAACGGGGATTTATTCTGCTAATTAATTGCCGAATTAATTTTTATTTAGCGGAATGGTGTTTTATTCCGCTAACAGGTGTCCAATTACCATATTCAGCTCAATTTAACCCAACAGTATTTTACTTGACCAAATAAACATCAATAATTAAGGTATTTATTAATTTTTATGGAAAGAATTAATATCGAACCAATGGTATGGCGGTACTTTTAATTTATCTCACTTGTGTATAAGTAACACAAATAATATATCACATTTTTGGCAATTAGTAATTTTAAATTTTAATATATATAAACTAGGAATTAATAATATTGTATATTCTGGTAATAATACTCACTTTGGCATGATTGTTGGTTATCTAGTATTCCTCTTAAAGTGGAATTTGAAGATTTATATGAAATCTGTAATTTAAATACGCTCTAATTTCTTATATTTATAGACCAGAGCTAAATTTTCCTTGGGAATTTAATTTTAATCGATCGTTAATTAGTAATTCTTTTGTTCAATTTGCACAATTGTGTGCTAAATTAGAATTTTATAATATCGATAATGATAAAGATATTATAAATTGGTGTTGGGATAGTAGTAAAATATACACATCTAATTCTTTATATAAATTTATTAATTTTTCCGAAATTAAAATGAATATATATAAATACATTTGGAAAGTTAATGCTCCATCTAAAGCCAAGGTGCATATGTGGTTAATTTTACATAAAAAATTAAATACTGTTGAATTGTTAAAAAAGAAAAATATTTTTAATGATAAAAAATGTTATTTTTGTAATAATGAAAAGGAGGATATTTTGCGTTTATATTTTAATTGTAATAACACCAAATATATTCTTGCAAAAACTTTAATTTTATTCAATTTTAATATAAGTTTTACTTATATTACTAGTGAGATATATTGGAATAATATTAGAATTCTTTACATGGGTTTGAATAGATTTTTACTAGACATTATTTTCACCATTATTTGTTGGTATATTTGGTTTGATAGAAATCAACGTATATTTAATAAATCTAATTTAAGTTTAGATCAAGTAATATATGCTATTTCTATATTTTGTTTAAATTGGATTTCAAATCCTAGTTATAAATTAAATAAAAATATAAATTTTAAGAAGTTTCTTAGAATAACAAAATTTCGTATAGATTCTTTTAGGAAATCTATTTTGTCTATAGTAATAACACTTTAAGTATAAATTTAGACTACTTAGACATTCATTCTAGGAATTCTTTTAACATTTTACCTTTATTAGAATTTTAATTTATATATTTTTTATTATATACCTCTTATTTTTAGTGTCTTATTTATTTTATTCTCAAATACGTATATATTTTATCTTTTAGTCATCATACTTGGTAGACTTTTAGCTTATGGTATATAAGTATCGGTTATTATATTTAAAGTTTTGATGGTGGTGTTAGATACTTCTTCATATATTCTGTAACAATATATTTTGTTGTTTATAAATTTCTTGGTGATGGTAATAATTGTATTTATATTTTCTTCCAGTCTTTTAAGTTTGAAATTTATGTTTTTCTTTCAGATTTGTGAGGTATTTTAAAATTTTATCTCATAGTAAAAAAATTTCATCCATCCTGTATTATATTATTTTGGAATTCTTGCTTGTTTCAAATGATTTATTATTTTTATGTGTTATAGCTCTTAAACTTATGGATAGTGGAAATGTTTTTTGGTTTCAGGTTAAACTTTATAAGATATTGCTTTTAATAAATTTTAGTTAATTTTCATTAGTATACAAATAGTTTTTATGTTTAGGTTATATGGTTGGTCTTTTATTTTCTGATAAATTTTAATAGTTCGATAATCCTAATTTTTTGATGTTATACTAGCTTTATTTTTAATAGTTATGTTTTTATTGATTTTAACTTCATGATGTTCTTATGAAGTGAAATAAATGTTTATGATTGCTATTATGTAGGTTAAGGATTGCATAATCTATTATTATAGTAATCTGCAGCCAAATTTATTGCAGAATTTAATATTGTTTTGCATTGTTTTTTGTTTTTTGGTTATTTTAATGGGTTACTGCAATTATGATGGTCTTTTTAATTGTATATTGTTTTATTGGAAGTTAGATTTGTTTTAAGAGCTTAATAATTGATTGAGATACTTAAATATTTTAGTCAGTGAGCTAGTATCTGAATTTTTTCTTATCATTAATTGAGGAAGTATATATTATTTTAAATCTTTAACTTTTATCGGCTTACTCCTTAATTAGAAAATTGTGGGCTAAAATATAGAACAGTCTTCTTGTTTTCATAATATTATTGTTCATAGTATTATATATACTTATTTTTCCTACAATATAAAATTCTAATATAACATAATGATAGTTAAAAATGTTAAATCAGTTGTTATTTGCCTTCATAATATGTTATTAGTACAACTTCATTTTTTTGCAGCTATTTCTTTTTTTGTACTGTAACAATTTCGATTTTGCAGGTTTATTTTGCATATCTACCTGAGGTTTACAATAAAAATGATATGTCTCTAAAGAAATAATTGGTATGAGAATCTTGCTCATTGGCATTAAATATATATTTGTTTAAATTAATTTTTATAAGCTTACTTAGATATTTGCTGTTTTTATTTTTTGTAAATTTATGGTTGTTGATGTATATTTGTTCTTAATGGTTACTTACATAGAATTAGTGTTTTTGTTGCTTATAGGAACTGTTTTGTTCTTTTTACAATTACATTTTTGTTTTCATCAGGAAATTGAACTAGTAAATAAACTTGAATTTATATATATGGCTTGACATATAAATGAACCATATGATTTTAAAAATTATTAATGAATGTAGTCAATTGCATCCATGTTTTGATTGTTTTTGAATCAGTTCTGTTTTTAATGATATAAAAGACGTGCCATTCCAGGCCACTGTTCTGCAAATATATATTTATCTATAGTTCAGACTATTTGTACTGTCTATGCAATGGGCAAATACATGTATATTAATATGTTTTTGAGAAGTATTCAAGTACTGTCAGTAGTTTTAGGCATAAGTTCCGGTGTCTTTTTTGTGTTTCAAACTTACCATCAAATATGATTTAGATTTATTATATAGTTTGTATTTTTAGGCTACTGGAAAGCCTTTATATGCTGGATTATATTGCTTTAGTTGTTTGAATATGTTGTTTCAACTTGGTGTTTATATTCATGTAGTAAGGGTTCGTTTATGGTTGTCTTTTTTCTTGCTTATTTTTCACGTTTGCATTAGTTTTACTGGAATTTTTTAAGGTCAAGTGATAGTATTCTATTGTTTATATTAGTATGCATTTAGTATAGTTTTTTTCCTTTGCTGATGGTTTGTTATTCTTAGAACTAATCTTCTACAGGTTTAGTTCTACGGTGGCAGCATACGCTCGTCGTATAATAACTGTTTACTAGCTATTGTTCCATGCTTGTTAATGATTTGTTATTTTACTTGTTTATCATTTATATGGACATGCATCTATTATTTATGCTTATGTATACTTAATATTTTCAATATAGGTTTATTTTCTTTTGTTGTTTCTGCTGGCTAGCATTAATACTTAAGCGTTTTGTTACATTGGTTATAGTCTTATTATCCAATGCTATGTTTTACTTTGCGCATATATAAGATTAATATATACATATATTTATTTATGTATATATATTAGTTGCTCTGTTTCACAATTCTTATTTAGTTATTCTTAGAAGCTACAGGTGTTGGTATTGGATTAGCGAGTTTTCTACTGATATTGAAGACTTGTTTTTTGTTTCTTTTTTAATATTTTTTGTACTTTATTTTGGACCTTAGTTATATAGGCTACTGGAGGTTTTATTTTTTATTTTATTTTGTATGGGGGTTATTGCTATCTGCCAGGCTTGTTGGAAGCTCCTTAAAAGTGTGAAATAAAATTAGATAAGTGCTCTCCTCCTTATGAGGATCACTCATTTTTCTCAAAAAATGGCGTTATTAATTAAGATAACGTAATTTAAATTCAATGCATTTTAATATATCATAAGTTCATACATGGCCAAAACTGTTAATAGGTTACACTATAACGTTATACTTGTCCATACTAGTACAACACAAAAATCCGAAGGTTAAACGGAGTTCAAACAAGCAAGATATCAAGTTTCAAAGTTTACAACCTTTAATAGTATTAAATAATCAAAACAAAATGTTCTCACCCCAATTGAAACGGCCTAAGGCCGAACACGCACATACCCGCATCCACAACAAATAGTGCCTTCTCCTTCCTCCTCCCTTTCATTTTTTTCCAACTCCCAAACGAGTATGCGCGCGTGGGTGCGTGCACGTGCACGAGCGATCCCCACCCCCATTCTCTGATCCAAGACCACTAGCACGTCTCTCTTCGAACGCTCATCATATTAGCCCCACCACCTTCCCCTCCAGTCCTCCAAGGCATTTCCCAATCGAATGCCTGGCCTTGAATTTTCGAACAAAATTCGCGACAGCCCCATAGCAGTTGCGACACTTTTTCTCATCAAATCCCACCAATTTTTTACCACTCGAGCGCCTCACCTCCATAAACACAACGCCAAACCCCAAATCTCCAATCGATGCTCCAATCTAAAATAAATCCGAGCTCTAGTTTCCAACTAATGTCGACTATCGACATGGAATCACTCCGAAACTTCCCTAAAATCCTATACTTCCATATAATCCCAACGACGTATATGATGTCGATCCATTCTACTTGGATTGAGAGAAATCGATTTTTGAATATTATGAACATTTTTATCTCTTTATTGTCATCAAATGATTTCTCGATCGACACTCGACGAAATCAAGTGCCATTAATTTTTAAAAATAGCTGAGACTAAGACGGACAACTTTCATTTGGATCGTCTTGGCTAATGGTGCTTGGAATGGTAGATATCGATTTTTGAATAGTTGAAGTAGAGTTTTGTTTTCAAGGTTTTTGACATCATAGGGAGATGGGAAAGAAAAATCAATTTCACTAAAGGGAAGAAGATGCTACAGTGGGTAGCGTGGATAGATAGGCAACACCATGATGAATTTTTCCAAACCAGGTTCCATTTAAATAAGGCAAGAGAAAAGAAGCAGGGGAGCAGAGGAGTATGGGAGACACAATGTTTGATGTTGAGACAATATGGTGGATGTTGAGACAATATGGTGGAATGTTTGATGTATCGAAATACCTTTTATTTAAATCAATTTCTTTTAAGGAACTTAAGAATCAAATATCCAGTTTTTATTTCAAACCCTCTTTGAAATCATGCTACATCTACTTCTATATATAAAATAACTTTAACAATTTACTCACTAGCATTCGCTTTAGGTTCGTTCGGATTCAAACTCATTTCGATTGCACAATGATAGAGGGAATAATTTACTAAGTGCATTGCAACATTCACCTAAGTAAATATTCGATCGTCACTTAGAAGATTATTCAAATTACCACAAAACTAATCGAGATGTTTTCCCCTAACTATTCAAAGAAAATACATCTTTCTTAAAATTTCTCTTTGAAATTTTTATGCTTACAAATATTTCTAAGTAATACTACCTATACTTTTCTCAAAAAAAATTTGAAATTATTTCAAGCAATACCGGGACTTAAAATTCTCAAAAACCAATTTTACTTATAAAACACCTTTTAGAAATCATATAAATCATTTTTATATACCATATTCCTATAAAATGTACCTTTTAAAAATCATCTTGTATCATAATAACTTCCCTTTAGTATAATAAACTCTTTTTAAAACACATGTTATACACTAAATTTATATAAAATTGCCTTTATATAAATCATCTCATATTATAATAACTCTCCTTTATTAGAAAAAAATTTTCTTAAATATTTATCCTCTAAATGTCTTATCTTTCCATCTTGATTATATTAAACAACTTTTATTAAAAGATGACTTTTAACTTAACATTATTACCAAACACCTTATAGTCAAACCGTGAAACTAAATTCACAAGGGGTTCGTTTTTAAATCAAAGAAATAAACGTTCATAAATAAGCCGAGCACAAATAATTAGTAATCAACAACCCATAGTCAATGCTACTAAACTAGTCGAACATGAATAATCAAACAACAATGATAATAAATAAATATGATCATTTTTGAACAAATAAATACAACATAAATAACCATATAAATTTGAAAATTATTCCTTTATATATATAAAATATATAACCTAGGTAAAATATTTCATCTACCAATTTTCAAAAATCAATATCGTGTCTTTTTGACTTGTTCAAGTGTTGAGAAATCCTTATCGAACCGTGGCATCCTACGTCTCGACCAGAATTCATGAGTCACTCAATAGACCAATTGACACAATATGTATTTATAGGAATAACAAATATGCTCTCGTGTATATATAATACTCTCAACTTGTTCTAGGGCATCACTTACCTTATTTCTAGCGAGTTTACCCTACCAAAGCCAAGGTTCTTACTTAACCTTTAGCTCTGATACCATTCTGTAACGACCCGTCTTTTCAACCCTTGAAAATTGGCACCCAATACATCCACGGTATCCAAATGTGAAGCATCCAAGTGCCAAAAATCAGATTTTTAGGGTAAAAAGAAAAAGAAAAGGAATAGAGAAAAAAATCTCACATCGGAATGACAACATATAATAAAACAAAGATAGTAAAAGATGTCACTCTAAAATACATCGTATGTCAGAGTTAAAAACAAACCTCATCAACCTGGACAGTTATAACTTCATGGTCTTACAATTGTTGATGGGTGTATATAATAATACAATGAAAAATAAAACTACTACGATAGCCAAACATCCAGCTCTACTCCATGAGCTTCATGTCCCACTAATGACAACTTGGAAAAGTACTCGGTCTGACTTGAGCATTATAATAAAATAACACAAAGATCGGTCTGGAAAACTAGTATGAGAAAACTCAATTAACATAGTGAACATATAATAATTTTGTAAGACCATGCTATTGGACACGGAACGGGTTTCTACCTCATAAGAACAACATCCATAGATGAAAGAATGGAAACAAGTTGGAACAAAATTAGACTTAAAAGAATGGAAATAAATAATTAAATATCGAGCAGAGCTCCAGGCAACTTCTCAATGCAATTAAGAAAATGATTCAAAGATTTGAATCAAATAAGGAAAATGAATTTTTCCAATAATGACTAGGAGGGTGCACCCCCTTCATCGAAAGTATACTTCTAGAAATATGCTTGAGAACTACGATGGTTTTCAAAAACCTCCAAGCTAGACCCCACTAGCATTACTTAGTATCCGAGTATTTCGCATCTTAGTGCATGTATAGTCAAAACCAACCTAGAGTAGATGGGACAATACCCTAATGGGAGCAACCCCACATTTGATTGACGCTTGTGCTTGATTTTCGCATCATAAATATTTGTAAAACAATTTTAAAAACACTCTTTAAAAATATTCTTTTTAAAGTTCAAATTTAAATTTCTAAGTGTATTAAAAAGAAGGGTCAAATCAAATGTCATTAAAACATTATTTACTATATACCCAAAAACAATTTACGCTTAGCTTTATTTTTGAACAATCCTTTTCAAAGATTTTCTCAATTATAAACTATCATTTAAAACTTTAAAACAACATTTATTATCCTGAAAGATAATAAATCAATTTAAAATACTTATATAAATTTAAAACAATGTTAATCATTCTAGAAGCTAATTGATGTAACTCTTTTATAAATTTGAAACTATATTGATTATCCCAAAAGAAGTTTAATCAAATTTATAAAAACTTCATAATGTTAAAACAACATTAATTATCCCAAAGAAATATAAATCAAATTTATAATATTTTATAAATTTAAGACAACATTAATTATCCCGAAAGATAACTAATCGAATTTAATCTTTTTTATAAATTTAAAACAACATTAATTATCCTGAAAGATAATATATCAAATATATAATTCTTTTTATAAATTTTAAACAACACTTACCTTTTATTTCAAAATTCACAAAAATACTTGAAAATATGGTTTAAACAACCTTCAAAGTGAAAAAAAGCGACCAAACATTTATTTTATAAAAATACAAGCACAAGTTCAACACACACAAGGGTTTAAGGAGATGGTATTTCATAAGTGACGGTATAGCGATAATCGTTGTAATGACACCTACACAAATCAAACATTATGTCACAAATATTTCAACCAACATTAATATAAGCAACATAAGAATATAAGTAAGACGCATATAGCAGTAAATTAATAATGGCGAGAAACCCCTTAGGGTCTCCCTATAAAAGTCCCCTGTAAAACGATGGTTATTTATGCAATCCGCTTTTCAAGCGGGAATTCAACTCCAAATAAATGATCAAACAATAATAACAAACATATTATTACCAACAATTAGCAATCAATAACTAATATATCATTTATTAATTAATCCACATAGCTATTAACTTTAAAAATAATCTTTTTACTTTGCAAGCATAGAACGGTGATTTATTATGCTCGATAGATGTCCAAAATAATCAATTCAATTTAATTATAGCAGAATAGTGTTTTATACTGCTAAATAGATATCGTAAATGGAGTGTAACTAATTTAACTATGTTAAACGTAATTAAATTAGATCACTATAATTATTCATTATTTATACTTCATTAAACCTATCAAATATCATATAAGCATCAACAATAATCTATAGCAACACATATATCCTATAGTTTATTTATAGGTGAGTAAACTCACTAAAATTATAGTTGACGCTTTCGTGTTTTCGGTTTGATCTAAAATTGAACAGCGTTCGATTTTAGCTCAAAATTCTACTAGCTCCAAATTCAACGAACCCAACTCCAATATGTAGATAATAACGATACGAGTCCAATACAAAAGACCATGTCCAAATTCGATCTCGTATGGAGAAGATTGATTTTATAAGATTTGGAATTAATTATATTAATTAATTAATATCAATTACTTAATCAATTTAAATTACCAAATCAAATCATCTTCCTCCCCCTTCCCTTTACTATGCACATACACAATAGATACGCACACTAAAACCCAACGTCGAGTACTTCCTTCCTCGAATTCACACCCCACAGTCGACGAAATCATGAACCACCATTTCCATTGAACTCCTTATCAAAATCTCATCGCTGCAGACACAACTAATTAAAGCTCAGCGTACCATTTCTAATTGGACCCGTAGGTTACCGGACACTGCTCCCAAACGACGTGATCCAGCATCAAGAACTACACCATGCCAAAACTTTAACCCTGGAGCTCCTCGACACTACAAATCCAATGCAACAACCGTCATGGCCTCTCATTCCCTAGATCTCCAACAAATTGAAACCCTAATTCAAACGTTGAAAGCCGATCATCATCAAAGTCAAACATAGCCATTGACATGGGTATGGATTTCTAGATCTCCTCAATACAATCTCAAAGAAACTTATTTTATAATATTTAGTGGAGTACTTCATTTGATTTTGATTTTATAAGCTTGAGGCCATTATTTTGTTTATTAGATATTAAAAATGGAAATAGAGAGAAGAGGGATAAGTTGAAATATGAAAGGAGACCAAGGAGAATGAGGAAAAGTGTTAAGTATGCTTATTTATAAACAAATGTCAATTCCTTTACTTCAAACATAAGCAACCAAAAATTCTCAAGTAACCCAAAATTTCCAAGCAACACATCATATTACCATTAAGTTTAGTTGAAAATTTTAAATTTGATTTGATTTGGAAAAAGTTTTGAAAAGAAGGATTTGTGGTATTCCACTATAGAATATTCCATTCGCATATGAACCACGAACGACGGAAATAAAAATACGATCATGCACCAAAATGCGACACGATCACAAATCAACGATAAAATACACCGATTATTTTATCCTGTAAAATTCCAAAAATATCAACGTTTACCGTAAAATACGTCAAACAAGGATTTAAATATTTTCCCAATTAAAAATTAGGAAAAACCCTATAAATTAAAATAAATATACGACATTAAAAATTAAGTTATTTCGTTAATAATTGATTTCCTTGTTATTTATTCAAACCATTTATTATTGAAAATAATTTATAAAATGAGTTCACCTTTATTACTTATTAATTAAAAGGAGTTAAATAAAGCTATTAAATCCATTTAATTAATATTTAATTCACAATTGAAATATTCAAATAATCTCTATATTTGAATAAAAGTTATTAAACTTTAAAAACAATTATTTAAATATTTAAAATTAATTAAATATTCAAAATCAAAACGATAAAATTTTGGGATGTTACAGAAGCCAAGAATGTAAACTTGAGAAAAATCAAAACATTGAACCTTTACAACATCTCACAACGCATAGATAAAATATAATATATAACATAGATGTAAAACAGATGAGGCAATGATATAATCAAATGAACCATAAATAAGAACATCATAGTGCATCAGGTTCACAGACTATACAAAACTAAAATAAATAGTTTATACATCCAAATCTCTAAAATAAACTCTATAATTGTCTCTCAAAATACAAGTACGAACATAGCTTTATGGTATGACATAGTGGAATATGAGCGATAGTAAGATCCAAGGTACAAATATGAAAGCATAACCTCATGCTCATACTCCGTACAGCTCCATGCACTATCCAAACCTGTTATCCCTAATCTGCTCATTTAAGAGTACCCGAGATAATAAGAAACAAAGCATAAAACCTCGGGTTGGACCACAGTCTAGTGTGAGTGATACATCATCTCCAAAATACTATAAAAACGTACATAGTAAAATAGGGGCATAAGGTATGAGAACCAAACCTAACATGTCCCTACATCCAAAGAGTTAGTACATAATAATCGATATATTCTAATCTACTATCACAACCATATAAGTGTACTACAATTGAAGTACAATGTCCAGTGTCTAGGCATGCTGTTGAAACTACCTACATCGTGTGACACCTTAAAGTGATAAACGACCATGGCAAACATAGCATCCATCAAACAGTCCTTATTATCACTCGTAATAGTTGGATGTATGATAACTCGCATGGCACAATCGAAATTCGGTGATCCAATCATAATCCCGGTTCCATTGTTGCTCGAATCCATGTTACTCCAAAAGGCTAAGAACCAAGCACACAATCGCAAAGCCCAGGGCAATCTACTACAGCAAGATCAAGACACAATCCCAAATACAGGTGGGCGTCCCCACATACCCCTTCTTTTCGAGCATGCCAGAAGCTTCCGGGTTATCAACGATCACTTTGCATGCATATCCATAATGGAACTCAATCGTTGTTCCATTACGGCTATCTCCACAACAAGACATGGTCGCAAATCCCAATCGCAAGCCCTTATCGTTGAACTTGCCTATGTGGATCACCGCTACGGCTCCCATCGTTAGGTCATCATCTTCGAAATGCCTCTAGACATCCATTATAAGTTGTAGAACCATCATGCCAAAGTTCCAAAGTCGTCATTACTATTTATGTCGAAGCATTAAGCCATTGCTTCACTAGTCTCTGCATGAAGTCTAAGGTCACCCCCAAGTTATCTCAAAGTTATCCATCCTTGCTCCCCATCAACTCATCAAAGACCCCCAAACTCTATCCTAAAATATGTCTATGCCATGCCTGAGGCCTATAGACAAACCCCATGCTACATTTCTATTTGGCCCATCCTACGACCGAACTAAGCCAAACCCCTCAACAGCCTGAGCCAAACCCAAAACCCAAACCGCTTTTGTTGTCCATAACCAAACCGAGTCCCATTTGGATCCTCCATCAGGCCGACCACCTATCAAACCAATTCTAATGCCCGTCCCCCGAACCGACTCAACCACCAAGCCATTTCCTATGTTCGGTCCCCCTAAAGCAACCCATCACTGGACCGATTCCACCGGCCAAAGTTTAGCCAAGCAACTCCTCTCAAAAACTCCGAACATGCCTAACACCGACCAGGACCACCTACCGAACCAATTTCCTGTAGCGCCTCCAAGTCCAAGTTTCGCATTGATTTCACTGCTACGTCCCATTTCTTTGACCCTTGTGCATTTTGTATGTAGCGACACAACTCTCAACAACGGGTCAATCCATCAAAATGTGGTTTCACGGTTCCTAACTCTAAGTCACTCCGATGAGCATTTTCAACCATACAAGCATACAAGCAAACACCATACATGCACCAAACAACATTCAAATATGCAATCATACAACAATTCATTATAATCATCCTATAATATGTTTCTACCCTAGTCTAACACACATCAAAGCAACCTCACACAAAATTAACATGATTAGAACATTTTAAATCATTTTAATTTTGTTTTACTTCAGGTTTGACTTGGAAAATAGTTCTAAACATTAATTTGACTTTAGAAATGAGTTTAAAACATATCAAACCCTGCGTGGTTTGGTGTGTGTGAGTTTAAAAAATTGATTTGACGTTAATTTGGCCATTCTACCCTTGTTAATTTGGTTGCTCATGTCATTATGTATTCAGGTTTGGTGTGTGCGCTTGCCTTATGCAAACAAGTATGTCAGTCTATGTATCTGCCTTATGCAGTTTATACTAGTTTGCACCCCCTTGTGGTGCTTATTTAGTGTTATGATTGCTTATGCAGCATTTTTTGAATGTTCGCACCCTATGTGGTGCTTGATGAGTAGTTTAGGCAAGTAGCTTAACTCCTATGTTATAGCTAGTTTTGTTTTAATTCATAGTTGTTGTGGCAGCTTTGCCACTCACTTATAATAATTTGTAAAGTGGTATAGCCACTATAAAACCCGTTAGCTCATTAAAAATAATAATGCTTTATTAGCATGTAAAGAAAACCTATAGATACATGTATAGTAAGGTGGGAGATGATAAATCACTCACAAAGCCTCTAAAATTCAATTTTTGCACGCAAAGCGGTGCAAATTCGAAAATGAACAGCAAAGATGTAATTTTCCCTTCTCAAAAATGTAGATATGAAGATCTCCAATGAATCAACTTACTAATCTAACCTTAGTCTATGATTTAAACTTGATTTGGAGGAGAAAAGAGAAGGTTTTATATGAAGAAGGGTTTAATGGAGGCTTAGATCTATTTAGGAAGTGGTAAATGTGAAGGGATGATGGCTTAGTCTAATATGCTGTCCAAACCCGAAATGGATTAGTGGACTTGCCCTCCGAACTCACTAGTTACCACTAAGTTGTCCCAAAAACTATCAATCTTCAAACAACAATATCTTCTTATCAGAGAGTCTCGTTAATATATCCGCTCCATGAAAAGGGAAACCGTCATATCTTTCCAATGAAAGTGGTCTCGGGTGCTAATTCGACTTCTATCAAAAGTTATAGCTTTACAAGTATTTAGGTGTAAAACCATTCAAAAAATTATAAATATAGAAAATATCACTAATAAGCATTTCCCAAAATTTTAGAGTCATACGATATCATATGAATTTAAAAATGATATTTTACAATCTTTCGATACGTAAAATAAGGGTCGTTACACCCTCCTCCGCTTAAGGAATTTCGCCCCCGAAATATCCAACACAACCAAGGTAAAATTAAAAATAGCTACCCCACATGCCTAACATCCACAAGCAACCATATCAAACATCAAACATGCACACATAAGCAAAAATGATAGCTACGCCTACCCTTGCATGCATGATACTAAACTATACTATATGATATCGAAAGTGAAAGTAAGTGCAATAAACAAAAGTCTCACCAAGTAAAGAACTCTGGATAAGCAGTCCTCATGCTTTCCTTGGTCTCCCAAGTACAATAGTCTTCGCTCTCACTCTACTAAACCTCCACCAGCTCTACCGTCTTTCTTCTAAGCTGCTTCTATCACGTCCGTCGATACGAATAGGCCTGTCAGGTATCGAAGCTTCTGGTTTAATCTCGACATCACTAAGTCGATTTGGTCCAACTATCGCACTTGAGTCATGCACAAACTTCCACAAGTGAGAGACATGGAACATATTGTGCACGCCCGCCATCTTCTGATGTAAGTCAACTCTATTAGCTAGATTCTCGATCCTCTTAAGCGTCGAAAAAGGACCAATGAATCTTGGAGGCAGCTTCACTTAGTACCAAATCGAGCAACATTCTCCAGTGAAGAGATTTTAACGAATACTATATCATCAACTGAGAACTCTACGTCTTCTCTTGTCGGCATAGCTCTTCTGTCTACCTGAGAAGCTTTCATTCATTGTTGAATGATCTCAATCTTCTCTGAAGTCTCTCTGATCATATTTGGCCCAAGTATCAGTTTCTCGCCCGCTTCCCACCAATATGAAGGAGCGTTACATGGTCGGCCATATAACACCTTAAATGGTATCATGCTAATGCTAGACTGATAACTATAGTATGCAAACTCTACTATGTGCAAGTGATCATCCCATGAGCCATGGAAATCGAGAATGCAAGCTTGCAAGACATCCTCTAAGATACGATTCACCCTCTCGGTTTGCCCATCTGTTTGTGGGCGATAAGATGTACTGAGATGTAGCACTATTCTCAACGTCTCTTGTAAGCTCTTCCAAAACCCGCTAGTGAACAAAAGGTCTCAGTCGCTCATAATACTCTTCGGCACATCATGAAATTGCACAACCAACTTCACATACAACTAGGCAAATTTAGATTCCATTCTACTAGACTTGACGGATATAAATCTAGCACACTTCATCAATCTATCGACTATGACCCAAATGCTATCGTACCATCCTCTGGTCCTCAGCAATTCATTAATGAAGTCTATTGAAACTTGTTCCCAATTCTACTTAGGAACCTGGAGCGGTTGCAGTAAACCACTCGGCTTCTTCTGCTCTGCCATTACCAACTGATGGTTCATGCACTTTGAGATGAATACCCCAATGTCCTTCTTCATCGCTTCTCAATAAGATGTTTGCCTTATGTTACAGTGCATTTTATTACCGTCGGGATGTATAGTCAATCTCGAATGATGGCACACTTGTAGCACCTCATCCCTTAACCCATCGACATCAGAATAAACAATATCTTATCCTTACGGAGCCAACAATCGCGGTCGATCCCGTACTGCTTCATCTCCTCAGACTCTGCCCCTTCCTCTTTTTTTGCCATAATCTCTTCTAGTCTAGCATCTCACCTCTGACTAGTACTGATCCACTCAATCATGCTAGGTCTGATTGTCAAGCTACCCAACACTTCCGACTCTAGCTCACATCGAGGTCTAAAATCATATCCATCGATAAACTCCAAATGATTCCACTCTAGGAACACGCTCCCAAGCTTGCATCTCTTCTACTTAATGCATCAGTGACCGCATTTCCCTTACCAGAGATATAGGAAATGTCAAAGTCATAGGAGGCCAGGAACTCTGACCATCGCTGCTGATGAATGTTAAGGTCCTTCTAGGAAAATAGATTCTTTAACAACTTGTGATCTATATACAACTCAAATCTCTCTCCAAGAAAATAGTGCCTCCATGTCCTCAAAGCAAACACTATTATCGCCAATTGCAAATCATGAGTCAAATAATTCCTCTCTTGCGGTTTCGGTTGTCGACTAGCGTAGGCAACAACCTTTCCCCTCTGCATGAACACCGTACCTACTCGGGTACCACAAGCGTCTATGTATAATGTCAGCCCTTCATTTCTGTTTGGACTAACACGGATGAGCAAGTCAACCTCTCCTTCAGACTCATGAACGCGTTCTCACACCTCGCATCCCAAATAAAAGTCTGATTCTTCTTTATCAAGTTGGTTAACGACACTACTACCTTAGAGAAGTCTTTGATAAAACGTCTATAGTATCCCGCCAAGCCAAGGAAACACCTCATATCTGTAGTGCTCTTGGATCGATCCAGTCCTATACTACTGCCACCTTTGTAGGATCTACAGTAATACCCTGCTTAGAAACAACGTGACCCAAGAATTACACTTCCCTCCTTCAGAAGTGGCACTTCAAAAACTTCGCCTTCAATTGGTGCTTCCTCAACACCTTGAGCATAATCCTCAAATGCTCCTTGTGTTCTTCCTCCATCCTCGAATAAACAAGGATATCATCCATAAACATAAGTACAAACTTATTTAACTAATCCCTGAAGACATGGTTCATAAGGTCAACAAAGTATGTCGGTGCGTTGGTTAGCCAGAACAGCATAACCAACCACTCATAGAATCCAAAAGGTGTATAGAATGATAAAATCAACACACTCTCCTTTGCCACTCTCAGTTGATGAAACCTCGTCACAAGGTCCAACTGAGAGAATACCTTCGCATCATAGAGCTGATTGAACAAGTCATCAATACAAAGGAGTGGATTCATGTTCTTCTTTGTCGCCTTATTTAGCGTACGGTAATCTATACACAACCTCAAAGCCATCTGCCTTGGTGGAGAATGCTATAGGTGTGCTCTACTCAGATGTGCTCTTATGAATGAAACCTCGCCTCAATAATAGGTCATTCACTTGCACCTCTAACTCCTTCTACTCTTTGGGTGCCATACACCTCAAAGGCATAACTATTGGCTTGGCATCCTACACTAAGTCTATGCGGAACTCAATCTCTTGGTATGGTGGTAATCCAGTTACCTACTCGAACACGTCTGAATACTCTCTCACGATAGGCACAAATGACAGCTCATCCTATTGGTATCTCAAGCAAATATAGAAAGCTAACTATAACTCCATCCTCTAGCAGGCAGCCAATCACTACAATTCGTCCTTCCATAGCCCCAATCGTCACCATCGGCCTCTCGCAATCCACCACTGCTACATACCTCCGCAGCCAGTCCATCCCCAGAATAATACTGAACCACACAAAATCTAAAACAAAGTAATCATAAGCAAACAAACATCCATGACTCGATAAAGCAAAATCTCGACAAACCATGCAAAGGCTAGTAAAGCCTCTAACTATGTTTGTCACATTCAAGGGTCGATCAACAATTTTGGGTTTCAATCCCAATTTATCTACAAAATCACTAGATATGAAGGAATGTGAAGCCCAGGTATGTACATGTGTATTAGAAATAGAAAGCATACTATGTATAATGATGCTCCTCCCCTTCTCCTTCGTCGACGGAGCACTCAATAAAGCTGGGACAACATTCAAAGCATAAGCAGAGATAACTTGCTTATTCCTCGACGGTTCTGGACAATTCTTCTAGATATGCCCCTGCTTGTTATAGTTGTAGCACTTCTTGCCTTCCGCCTTACAGTCTTTAAAAAGATGGCCCTTTTCTCCATAATTGTAACGACCTAGAATTTTAGTCATTTGAGATTGGAATATTTAATTAATTTTAAATATTGAAAAGTTAATTTTATAGATTAAATAACTTAAATTTCAAATATACTGATTTATAAGATAATTTAATTTTTGAATTTAATAATTTAAAATCGTTTAAATAATTGAATCTTGGGTTTTAAGTTGGATAAAAATGATTTAAAGGCTTATTTAATTTCTATTATTAAGAATGAAGGTAATAAAACTTTTAAACTGGATTTAAAAGTGATATAATCGATTTTGAAAATAACTCGTTTTAATTAACATACAAAAATAGCCTTCCGAGGCATAGTCTTAGATTTCGTGAAACCGGTTTCATTGGATCCGTAATAATGAATTATATTACACCGTCAAGTTTCGTAGCGATCAGACATATCGTTTGGTCGTGCGAGATCGAAACGCGTTGAAATTAATATTGAAAATTTAATATAATAATTGGATTAAAAAATCTATCTTCTGCATATGATCGAATTATGGCTCGAAGCTAGTTCCATTGTGTTCGAAATAGGGGTATAACATATAAAACGTCAGGCAGTACGTTTTGATTGGGGTTCGAAATTTTATAGCTAGATATTTTGAATTTAAATTATATATATATATATATCGATTTGACCATTCAAGCTCAAGCTCACCCCCTCTCCTATGTCCTGTCTCCATCAAGCAGGCTGTATACGAGCCACACCTTCACCATGTTATCTCCCATCATCCATTCCTCTATATAAACACTGCTAATTAACAGAGAAAAAAAAGTTTTGAATTCAAAAAATTTTATCTCAAAATCTACTCATAAAAAAATCAGAAACAAGCTTTAAAATTCATGATTTGATAAGAGCTTCATGCCGATATGGGTTAGGTGGTGTTCGATCATATTTGGGGTGGCTCGGCGGTGAATTAGGGTTATTGATTTTTCTCGATTCATGTAGAATTTGTGGAAATGGAGTTCATATTTGAGTTTAGCATTGGTAGAAGTCGCTGGGGCCGAAGTTTTAGGGGGATCGGTGGCATTTGGGGGTTGCAACCTGTTGGGCAGCAACAAATGGAGGTGCAGTTCGTGATTTTTAGGATGGCTCCAGAGTTGTCATCTTGGGTACAGGCAGGTGGAGATCGCGATGAGAAGTTCAACGAAATCGACATAATGGAGTTTAGCGGAGGGTGTATCATCGCTTGGGCGTGCACGGCTATGGCACTAGATATCGTGTAAAGGTGATGAGAGTTTGGGGAAGGAGATTAGAAGAGGGGCAGGATTGCAATTAGTTTAAAGTTGTTTTGTTTTTTTTTAAATTATCGTTAACTTATAAATTTTGTATCTCTCTTATATGAGGTCTGATTGAGACGAAACTTTTTGCGTTGTGCTCGTATCAACGAAAGCTTCGCAAAGGAACTAGTTTGGTCAAATTTGGAGATAGTTGAAATTTGGGCTAAAATCGGACGTCGTTCGATTTTAGTTCCAAACCGGAATGCCTCGGCGGCGATAGAAAATTTCGGTGAGTTACACTCACCTTTTTGGATAACTAGTATGATATATAGTTGATAAAAATTATTGGATGATTGTTTGAATGAATTATTATATTTATATTAGTTGGATTGAATATTCCCGCCTAATGGAGCGGATGAGACCCTATTACGTTCCCGTGTAAGAGTGGATGACCCTCTGTATACGAATCCCATCCAGAAGCGGTTGATTTATATTTTATGATTTTATAACATTTGTGAGGCAAAGGAAAACAGGTTGGAGGGATCCAACAGGATTCCTCATTATTGTTGAATTGTTTCAATAATATATTTTTATATGGATTATTGAAAAATGAACCTGATTGTGGACATTATGGTTATAACATTGTTATATGTCGAAAACTAAAACCCAATAGTGATAGAAAATCAATATTGATATTAGTTAAGTGTTTGGTGGCTATTGGCCTCAAAGTAGTATTTTAAAAATATTATAAATTGCCGATTAAGTCGGAATTGGTTTTTGAAGACAAGAAATGATTTTTAAATCCGAAATTGGGTTTCGAAAATATTTTATTCTAAGGATTATTTATTTAATTATAATATTATTTTAAAGTTATTTAATTATAGTATTATTTTAAAGTTATTTAATTATAGTAATATTATTTTAAAGTTATTTAATTATAATATTATTTTAAAGTGATTTAGTTATAATAATATTATTTTAAAGTTATTTAATTATATCATTATTTTAAAGTTATTTAATTATTGCAATATTGTTTTAAAGTTATTTAATTATAACATTGTTTTAAAGGTAATTAATTATAGTAATATTATTTTAAAGTTATTTAAATTATATTAGTATTGTTTTAAAGTTATTTGTTTATAGTAATATGGTTAAAAAATTTACCACAATGTGAAGGGTTAATTATTTCAAAAATATTTATGGTTTGAAATCGATAATAAGGATTTATTTATAAGATTTTGAAAATAAATTTCTATTATTTATAATAAGAATAAAGAGTTATTATTATTACTTTTGAAATGATTGATAATAATTTTAGGATAATTTAAGATAGATAATTATTATTTATTTATTTATAATGTTATTTTAAATAAATATTTTATATGAAAATGATTTGAAATTAAGGCTTTTAATCATGTATAAATATTTCCAAGACCCATGAATAGAGTTGAAAGGCTTAAATTTATAAAGGAGTTTATAAAACTGTTTGAAGACTTAAGGAAGGGTTATTTGCAAGGTGAAAGAGTTTATTAATGGCTAGATATTTATAAACAAATTTTAGAAACGGGTTTATAGATTTATAAAAGAAGTTATAAATGATTTTTGAAATGTACAAGAAGCTTATAAGTGATTGAATTTTTATAAAGGGATTATAAATGGTTTTTCAAAGATTTATAAAATGATTTACAAATGGTTTTGGAGAATTGTAAGGGAATTCAGAAATGATTTGAGAATCGGATTGAAAAGAGAATCTTTTTCAATTTTGTGGATATACTTATACCGTTGAGATAAGTATATGGATATTTTCTAAGTATTGAAAATATAGAGATTTGCAGATATATCTTTGTAAAAGTATTTTTATACAAGAAATTTACAAATTGTTTTAGTTATGAAAGATTTATAAAAGGAGGCCAGTGACTGCTTATATGCTGAACCAATGTTGGTTTTTCCCGATGAAATGAATCCTAGATTGAACATTGTTATTCGAGTTAAATAACTGATTATCGAAAATAGACTCAAACATAACTTTGGAAATATCTAGGAGAAACACACGAGATATGGCACAGTCATCTCCGATGATGCTTTACTGTGCGTATAAATCTCGTTTCGTTCTCTTAGGACAATGATAAGAAAATCTGTCCACTAACGGTTAGGAGGCAATCTCCGATCTTATCTTTGACTGTTTATTTCCTAAAGAACTAGAGTTGAGTTTACCGGAAATTATCATGAGAGGACAAAGCACATTGAGGTTGATTGTCATTTTATCAGGGAGAAAATTCAAAGTGGAATCATAGAAACAGAGTATGTTCGAACTGGAGAACAAATTGCTGATTTGTTTACAAAAGCTTTAAATGGATCAAGGATGGATTATCTGTGTGACAAGTTGGGAATGAAGAATTTGTACTCCCCAACTTGAGGGGGAGTGTTAAAAGGAAATGATAGTTTATGTGTTTGTTTAATTATTTAGATATATGGGCATGCGTCTCTTCGAAGCCCATTAAGGCCTGTCTGCATTTGTAAAGGCCTCGTTGCCTATTTAAATTATTTTGTTCCCTCTTTTATGAATTGAACCCAAATATGAAATAAAGAAAGGTTCTAATGGCGTCTGATATTTTTCTTCCCTAATTCTTCTTATGCTCGTTTATATTGATTACATGGTATCAGAGCATTGAATTCGATCCAAGGGACTCGATATTCTATTGTGCTTTCTTCGTTTATTTTCAGATTGTAATTCTCATATTCTCTGTTTGAGCAATGGCTGATCAGAAGGCTGTTGATGTTATGTCTATGATGCCCAAAATCACAGATCGGAAACTGAATAGCTCAAATTATCATGATTGGAATAAGACAATTCGTTTATACATCAGGAGTATGGATAAAAATGATCATATAATCAAGGAACCCCCTGGATCTGATTCGAAAGACAATGAAGATCAAAATTGGCTGAGAGATGATGCTCGTTTGTTTCTACAGATTCGAAACTCAATGGAAACAGAAGTAATTGGTCTGATTAATCACTGCGAAACAGTGAAGGAATTGATGGAATATCTGGAATTCTTATATTCTGGTAAAGGAAACTTAACAAGAATGTATGATGTGTGTAAAGCTTTCTATCGTGCTGAGAAGAAGGAGTTGAGTCTGATGAATTACTTCATGTCATTTAAACAAACGTATGAGGAATTTAATCGACTATTGCCTATGAGCACAGATATCAAGACACAGTAAAATCAAAAGGAGCAAATGGCAATTATGAGCTTTTTGGCTGGACTTACACCAGAGTTTGAAGGTGCAAAATCTCAGATACTTGCCAATACTGATTTAACTACCTTACATGAAGTATATAGCCGCTTGTTGAGAACTGAGAATGTGACAAATAGTGGTAATGCATCAGCAAATACACTTCCTAGTGCTTTTGTAGGTAATAGTGGAAATATGGTTACTAACAATCAACCTGAGATAGTTAGAGGCAGTGCTCCTTATCAGACACAAAACTGGAGATCACAGAGACCACCACAAACTCAATCATGGAGACCTCGACCACCTGGAAGAACACAAAGGCCACCCTAGAGACCGTCTATGAATCAGAACAAAATATGTAATTACTGCAAGCGTGTTGGTCATGTGATGTCAGAGTGTAGAAGTTTACAGTGGAATCAAAGAAATACAACTCCTTCAAATATCAAAATTGTTTTAATAACAGCAGATGAATTTGAGAAATACTCTAAAATTCAAGGTACACTGCATGACAAGCTTCCTGATTCTTCAAATTCTTCAAATTCTTCAGTAACCACATCTATTGCAAACACAAGTACAGGCTCACCTACTTCTAAGTGGATAATTGATTCAGGTGCATCTAATCACATGTCAGGTAATCCACATTTGTTTACTAATTTGAGAACGATTAGTAAGTCTCATCAAGTAACCTTAGCAGATGGGTCTCAATCATTAGTAACAGGAACAGGGGAAGTGTTAACTAATTCATCTATACCTATGACTTCTGTGCTATACTTGCCATAATTATCATTTAATTTATTATCTGTGAGTCAAATTACACACAAATTAAATTGTAGTGTTACTTTCTTCCTTGGCTACTGTGTGTTCTAGGATCTTGTGATGAGGCAGATTATTGGTAAAGGAAGTGAATCTGGAGGATTATATACTCTTGAAAAATCACCTGAATCTGTAGCTTGCTCTCTCTTGAATTCTGCATTCAAAACTCACTGTCAACTTGGTCATCCATCTCTCACTCTATTCAAGAAATTATGCCCTCAGTATAGCAGCTTATCTACAATAAACTGTGAAGCATGTCAATATGCAAAACATCATAGAAGTAGTTCTCTTCCTAGAATCAATAAACATGCAAATAGTCCTTTCTCTCTTATTCATTCAGATATTTGGGGACCCTCATCAATTGTTTCTAAATCAGGTTATAGATATTTTGTAACATTTGTTGATGATTATACTCGTATAACCTGGCTATTTCTAATGAAATCTAGATCTGAATTGTTTTCTATTTTCTGCAATTTTAATGCTGAAGTTAAAACACAGTTCAATGCTTCTATAAAAACTCTTCGTAGTGGCAATGCTAAAGAGTACATGTCTGTTGAATTTAGTGATTATTTGTCACATAATGGCATTATTCATGAGACTTCATGTGTTGATACCCCCTCTCAAAATGGTGTAGCTGAAAGGAAGAATAGACACTTATTAGAAACTGCAAGGGCTTTATTATTCCAGATGAACATGCCAAAAGTGTTTTGGGCAGATGCTGTGTCTACTGCATGTTTTTTAATTAACCGAATTCCATCAACAGTCCTCAATGGTGATATTCCTTATCAAATATTACAACCTGATAAAGATATGTACCTAGTTAAACCAAGGGTATTTGGATGAACATGTTTTGTGAGAAATGTGAATCAATAGTTAAGTAAACTTGATCACAAATCTCTAAAGTGTGTCTTTGTTGGATATCCTCGAAGTCAGAAGGGTTATAGATGATAGTGTCCTAGTTTGCAGAAATATATAGTATCACTTGATGTAACCTTCATGGAAGATGTACCCTTCTATCAAACTAATGCTCCAACTATACATGAAAATGAGGAAGAGTTTCTAGTGTACTCAACCATACCATCCGAAGGCCCTACTGATCTTAATACTACTAACGTACAAACAGAAGGTACATGTGCAGAACCTACTCAACAAACTGAGGATAATACAGATTTAAATTTGCCTATTCCTCTGAGAAAAGGAAAAAGAAAATGTACCTATCCTATTTCCTCCTATATGACCTATAATAAACTACCAAGTTCTTCACATGTGTTTGTGTCAAAGTTAGATTCTATTATCATTCCAAAAACAGTTGGAGAAGCCATAAATTCACCTGAATGGTGTGATGCTATGAGAGAAGAAATGATGGCTTTAGAGCAGAATAAAACATGGACCTTAGTGGAATTACCAAGAAATAAGAAAGCTATTGGTTGCAAATGGATCTTTACTGTGAAAATGAATGCTAATGGAACAGTGTCAAGACTCAAGGCAAGACTAGTTGCCAAAGGTTATGCTCAAACCTATGGTATTGATTACTCTGAAACCTTTTCTCCTGTGGTAAAGATGACATCAATCAGACTATTCATTTCAATGGTTGCTAGATACAATTGGAGACTTCATCAACTTGACATCAAAAATGCATTTCTGCATGGGGATCTCACTGAAGAAGTGTATATGGAGCAACCTCCAGGATTTGTTGCTCAGGGGGAGATGAACAAGGTGTGTAAACTTAATAAATCCTTGTATGGTCTTAAACAAAGCCCAAGGGCTTGGTTTGGCAAATTTAGTATGGCTTTAGAAAAGTTTGGCATTATGAGGAGCAAAGCTGATCATTCAGTATTTTATAAAAATACTGATAAGGGCATAATTCTGTTAGTGGTTTATGTAGATGATATAGTGATTACAGGGAATGATAATAATGGTATTCAGGAACTAAAGCAATTTATTCACTCTCAATTTCAAACAAAAGATCTTGGAGAGCTCAAGTATTTCTTAGGAGTTGAAATTACAAGAAATAGTGAAGGTATATATTTATCTCAAAGAAAATACACTCTTGATTTGTTGTCAGAAACTGGGAAGTTAGCTGCTAAACCTTGTAGTACTCCCATGATGCAAAATTATAGCTTAAGTGGAGATGGTGAATTTTTTAATGATCTAGAGAAATATAGAAGAATGGTGGGGAAATTGAATTATCTATGTGTTACCAGACCTGATATTGCATATTCTGTAAGTGCAGTTAGCCACTTTATGTCAAAACCAACTGTGCAACATTGGAATGCAGTGGAACAAATATTACACTATCTTAAAGGCACAGTAGGCAAGGGCATTTTGTATACTAATCATGGTCATATGAACATAGGAAGTTTCTGTGATGCTGACTGGGCTGGTTCAAAGGTTGATAGAAGGTCAGTGTCAGGATTTTGTGTGTTTGTTGGAGGCAATTTAGTTTCATGGAAAAGCAAGAAGCAGCCTGTAGTGGCTCGGTCAAGTGCAGAATCTGAATACAGATCCATGGCAAATGCTATACGTGACATTATGTGGGTAGCTAACTTAATGAAGGAGCTGAATATGAGTGTAAGGTTACCAGCTAAACTGTGGTGTGACAATCAAGCATCAATTCATATTGCATCAAATCCAGTATATCATGAGAGGACAAAGCACATTGAGGTTGATTGTCATTTTATCAGGGAGAAAATTCAAAGTGGAATCATAGAAACAGGGTATGTTCGAACTGGAGAACAAATTGCTGATTTGTTTACAAAAGCTTTAAATGGATCAAGGATGGATTATTTGTGTGACAAGTTGGGAATGAAGAATTTGTACTCCCCAACTTGAGGGGGAGTGTTAAAAGGAAATGATAGTTTATGTGTTTGTTTAATTATTTAGATATATGGGCCTGCATCTCTTCGAAGCCCATTAAGGCCTGTCTGCATTTGTAAAGGCCTCATTGCCTATTTAAATTATTTTGTTCCCTCTTTTATGAATTGAACCCAAATATGAAATAAAGAAAGGTTCTAATGGCGTCTGATATTTTTCTTCCTTAATTCTTCTTATGCTCGTTTATATTTATTATAATTTATAAGTGAGAAGAGTTTAAAAACTGGGAATTTGAGAATTTAAATTCCATTGGTTTTGGAAATGTTTTTCAAAGTTTTGGAAAATGATAATAGTATTATTTAGAAAATATTTTTGAATGGAAATATTTAAAACGGATTTTAAAGAAATAAAGCATTGATCTCACTTCGGTCGCTGAAAAATAATTTCGGTGATGACTACAGCATCATCGACGTTCATTTTCGGGTTTTCAAGAGAGGAATTGCTACCATTAGAGTTTTGTTTTGGTAAAACTAGTTTTGATTTTGAAAATTCAAAAGATTGATTTGATATGCCAAGAGGATTATGATATATGATTTCAAAATAATTTGAAATAAGACAAGAAAATTTTCATTTAAATATTTTATGTAAATATGAGAAAATAAGTTTGATAACTTATAAATTTTGAGAATTTGTGAGTAAAACAAGGCTTTAAAATTGTTAAATATGAATGTTGAGGAAAGCAAATTTAGAATGAAATTTAACTTAAGTTAAGTAAGATAAAATGAATTAATGAAAGGATTTTTGAAAGGAAATGAATTGTGATTTGAAATGAGTTAGTAAATTGAAAATGGTTAAAATTGAATATTGGAATTGAACAAATAAGTTGAGTTAAATGGAATTGAAATTGATTTGTAATGGATATGGAGTTAAGTTGTGAAGTGATAATAAACATGAGCTGAGTTGTATAAAATGTTTATGAAATTAAGTAAAATTTTATGAAATGATTCATAAATGAAATTAATATGGAGTGAAATGTTGTTAAACATAATTTGATGAAAGGGTTCTTAAGTGATATTGGTATTGAAAGAATATACTAAGTAATAAATGAAATAAATGTGAATAAAAGAATTTGGTTTAGCTAATAAATCAATTTAAATAAATACGTTAGTTGTACATATGTTAATTTATTCGTATAACGGTTTGATCCAAATTCGAGCACATGATTTCGAGATGATTTACATCGATCCGAGTTAGGATTTTTCACTTGATTTTCGATAGCGAACACTGGATATGGATTTTTGATTGATTTTGGAATTCTCTATCATAGTATATGGCTATGCATGGAGAATGGCGGTTTCTAATCAAGGAACCAGATATGAGTCCGCACTAGTGTGGTCGTGTGAACGATTCTAGTTTGGAGGTGAGATTGTGTGATCGAGCGAGCGATCAGATTTGGTTGTGCGTATGGATGACATATGTACATCGTACGGGCTTTAATAAAGTAAATGTTGAAAATTGAAATTGCAAATTAATATGATTATACACTATATGTTTGGATATCTTTGATAAATAAGATGTAGGTATATAAAAGCAAGAGCTAATTTGATTTCATAAGAAAATTTGGTTGCCCGACTAAAAGGTACATGTTTAAATTGTTGTTTGAATTTGATGATTTTATGATTGAGCCACTTGGCTTTGGTTTTCTTTTGCTGGTTTAGGCCCTGAGTGGCGATTTGTGGTAGTTCTGATAGAGCCGCGCAGAGGAGACGTTGGCAAAAAATTTCGAAAATTTAAAGAGAGAAATTTTGTAGAAAATTTTTAATAACTAAAATTTGATTTTGAGTTATAACCTGAAATGATTGGATGAGATGATATTGATCAGAATCTATGAATGAATTCGAAAACTTAGTAAAAGGTAATAACAAGGTTTCAACAAATTGATTTGGGAAGTTAAAGACTTAAAAGGATTTGGTAAGTTATTTCAACTAATTGGTTTTAAAAAAAGTAAGGGGTTTGGGCATTTTTCCTACACTTGGCAATTTCGAGGACGAAATTTTTTTGAAGGGGAAAGAATGTAACGACCCAAAATTTTAGTCATTTCAGATTGGAATATTTAATTGATTTTAAATATTGAAAAGTTATTTTTATAGATTAAATAACTTAAATTTCAAATATAGCGATTTATTGGATAATTTAATTTTTGAATTTAATAATTGAAAATCGTTTAAATAATTGAATCTTGGGTTTTAAGTAAAATAAAAATGATTTAAAGGCTTATTTAATTTCTATTATTAAGAATGAAGGTAATAAAACTTTTAAACTAGATTTGAAAGTGATTTAATCAATTTTGAAAAAAACTTGTTTTAGTTAACATACAAAAATAGTCTTCCGGGGCACAGTCTCGGATTTCGACGAAACTAGTTTTATTGGATCCATAATAGTGAATTATATTACCCTGTCAAGTTTCGTAGCGATTAGACATATCGTTTGGTCGTGCGAGATCGAAACATGTTGAAATTTATATTGAAAATTTAATATAATAATTGAGTTCAAAAAAGCTATCTTCTACATACGATCGAATTAGGGCTCGAAACTAGTCCATTGCTTTCAAAATAGCGGTATAACATATAGAACGCCAGGCAGCATGTCTTGATTGGGGTTCGAAATTTTATAGCTAATTATTTTGAATTTAAATTATATATATATATATATTGATTTGACCATTCAAGCTCAAGCCCACCCCCTCTGCTATGTCCTATCTCCATCAAGCAGGCCGTATACGAGCCCACCCTCTCCATATTATCTCTCATCATCCCTTCCTCTATATAAACACTACTAGTTAACAGAGAAGAAAAAGTTTTGAATTCAAAAAATTATATCTCAAAATCTACTCAATAAAAAATCAGAAACAAGCTTTAAAATTCATGATTTGATAAGGGCTTCGTGCCGATATGGTTTAGGTGGTATTCGATCGCATTCGGGGTGGTTGGTTTTTCTCGACCAAGAATTAGGGTTATTGATTTTTCTCGATTCATGTAGAATTTGTTGAAATGGAGTTTATATTTGAGTTTAGCATTGGTAGAAGTTGCAGGGACCGAAGTTTTAGGGGGATCGGTCGCATTTAGAGGGTCGCGACCTATTGGGCAGCGGCAAATGGAGGTGCAGGTCACGATTTTTAAGGTGGCTCCGGAGTTGTCATCTTGGGTACAAGCAGGTGGAGATCACGATAAGAAGTTCAACGGAATCAACGGAATGGAGTTTAGTAGAGCGTAGCTCCATATCATCGCTTGGGCATGCACGGCTATGGCATTGGATATCGTGTACACGTGATGAGAGTTTGGGGAAGGAGATATAGGGGAGGGGTAGGATTGTAATTAGTTTAAAGTTGTTTTGTTTTTTTTCAAATTATCGTTTAAGTTATAAATTTTGTATCTCTCTCATATGAGGTCCGATTGAGACGAAGCTTTTTGTGTTGCGCTCGTATCGACAAATGCTTGGCAATGGAACTGGTTTGGTTGAATTTGGAGAGAGTTGAAATTTGGGCTAAAACGGACGTCGTTCGATTTTAGTTCCAAACCGAAACGCCTCGGCAGCAACAGAAAATTTCAGTGAGTTAGACTCACCTTTTTGGAAAACTAGTATGGTATATAGTTGATAAAAATTATTGGATGATTGTTTTAATGAATTATTATATTTATATTAGTTGGATTGAATATTCCCGCCTATTGGAGCGGATGAGACCCAATTACGTTCCTGTGTAAGAGCGGATGACCCTTTGTATACGAATCCCAGCTCGAAGCGGTTGATTTATATTTTATGGTTATATAACATTTGTGATGCAGGGGGAAACATGTTGGAGGGATCCAACATGATTCCTCGCTATTGTTGAATTCTTCCAATAATATATTTTTATATGGATTATTGAAAGATGAACCTGATTGTGGACATTATGGTTATAACATTGTTATATGTCTAAAACTAAAACCTAGCAGTGATAGAAAATCAATATTGATATTAGTTAAGTGTTGGGTGGCTATTGGCCTCAAAGTAGTATTTTAAAAATACTATAAATGCCGATTAAGTCAGAATTGGTTTTTGAAGATAAGAAATGATTTTTAAATCCGAAATAGGGTTTTAGAAATATTTTGTTCTAAAAATTATTTATTTAATTATAATATTATTTTAAAGTTATTTAATTATATTATTATTTTAAAGTTATTTAATTATAGTAATATTATTTTAAAGTTATTTAATTATAATATTATTTTAAAGTTATTTAATTATAATAATATTATTTTAAAGTTATTTAATTATAACAGTTTTTAAAGTTATTTAATTATAGTAATATTGTTTTAAAGTTATTTAATTATAACATTGTTTTAAAGTTAATTAATTATAGTAATATTATTTTAAAGTTATTTAAATTATATTAGTATTGTTTTAAAGTTATTTGTTTATAGTAATATGGTTAAAGAATTTATCAAAATGTGAAGGGTTAATTATTTCAAAAATAATTATGGTTTGAAATCAATAACAAGGATTTATTTATAAGATTTTAAAAATAAATTTCTATTATTTATAATAAGAATAAAGAGTTATTATTATTACTTTTGAAACGATTGATAGTTATTTTAGGATAATTGAAGATAGATAATTATTATTTATTTATTTATAATGTTATTTTAAATAAATATTTTATATGAAACTGTTTTGGAATAAAGGATTTTAATCATGTATAAATGTTTCCAAGACCCATGATTAGAGATGAAAGGCTTAGATTTATGAAGGAGATTATAAAACGGTTTGAAGACTTAAGGAAGGGTTATTTGCAAGGTGAAAGAGTTTATAAATGGTTAGATGTTTATAAACGAATATTAGAAACAGGTTTAAAGATTTATAAAAGAAGTTATAAATGATTTTTGAAATATACAAGAAGCTTATAAGCGATTGAATTTTTATAAAGGGATTATAAATGGTTTTTCAGAGATTTATAAAATGATTTATAAATGGTTTTGGAGAATTGTAAGGGAATTCGGAGAATCGAATGAAAAGAGAATCTTTTTCAATTTTGTGGATATACTTATACCATTGAGAAAAGTATATGGATATTTTCTAAGTATGGAAAATATAGGAATTTGTAGATATATCTTTGTGAAAGTATTCTTATACAAGAAATTTACAAATAGTTTTAGTTATGAAAGATTTATAAAAGGAGGCAAGTGACTGCTTATATGCTGAACCAATGTTGGGTTTTCCCTATGGAATGAATCCTTGATTGAACATTGTTATTCGAGAGTTAAATAACCGACTATCGATAATAGACTCAAACATAAATTTGGAAATATCTAGGAGAAACACGCAAGTTATATGGCACAATCATCTCCGATGATGCTATACTGTGCATATAAATCTCGTTTCGTTCTCTTAGGACAATGATAAGAAAATCTATCCACTAACAGTTAGGAGGCGATCTCCGATCTTATCTTTGACTGTTTATTTCCTAAAGAACCGGGGTTGAATTTACCAAAAATTATTGAACATTGTTTCGAAGAGATCGGGATCGGATCTGTTATCCGAAAACCACTTTGATCCAACGAAAGCATTTCGAAGTGAAGACATCAGAAAGAGCGTGGAATCGAAGAAAGAGATGTGAAGTGCAAGGGCTAATCGCTACTAATCCTGAGGGTGATTCCAAAATGATGTAGTAGGAGTAGTGCCTTTGGTTTCGTTCAGACCCAGAACGAACTTGTATGGATGAATGCTATTAGCACATTGTCATTGGAGGGAAATGAGCATTCCAAGTACAAATGTTCTTGAAAGGTAATCGTTGCCTCAAGCCTCATCAAATGGGAATGACTAAAACATAGGAGATGTAGTAGGGCTAAGTGGGTCGCTCCCAAGTAGGGTATGATCATCCCTATCTAGAGTCACTCTTATCTCTCAATTGTATGCTTCGGGCCCCATTAACGAAGGGGTGATCATATTTGGTACTATACAGCAAGGGGTAGGTCGGTCCTGTGTTGGCAGGGGATCCAGGCGAGGTCCTCGGTGTTATTTTATCTAGAGATGCACCGTGACGGGCGGTACCCCAATAGCCAAGTCATTGTATGGAATCCATTCTCCAATAAGCGCCGTACGGACTTTGTTGTTCCCAACTATGCTGAAACGTGAGATGCAAGCATTTCAGCTATATTCATATTTTACTTTGACCCCTTGACATTATTATAATTTAAATGGATTTTCTATAGAAAAGGTTTTGGTTATCGTAAGGTAAAAACACGTCCGTGTTTATGTGCGGCGTGGTCTTACGAGATACTTTTTGATTTCAAAGATTTTTATATAACTTTAAATCCAGTTAGGTGTGTTTTCTCATGCTGGTTTTCCATTCTAACTCGAATGTTATTTTATTATAAAGCCCGGGTCAGATTGAGCATATTTCAGATTGGTTTGGATGCTTGGAGCTTTAAGAGACCAATCGGAGGCCCAGAGACGTATTCACGTAGATGGTTATTTTCCATTGTATCCATTGTTGTATTTATCAATAATTGTGAGGACAGGCTGTTATAGTTGTCCAGGCTGAAATAGGTTAGTATACTCTGATTGATGTTTGTACATACACATATTACAGTTTTGCTTTTGGTGTAAACATTTGTGGTATATTATAGATTATTCATTCCGTTGTGAGATTCTGTGTTGTTTAGTTTTTTTCTTATCTTCTTCCTTCTTTCTTTTTCCCCTAACAATCAGGTTTTCCGGCATTCGATTTCCCAGCATGTAATACAATGGACGTATTAGTGTCGATTTTCAAGGGCCAAAAATCCGGTTCATTACAATAATTATAGCAAGTAAGCTCCCACTTGCCCTTCTTCTGACCACTCTTCTAGAGCTGCCTTACCTTAAACTGCTCCCAAGTAATCTAATCCTCATGAGTAGTAATCTTGATAGAATTCCATCACCCCATAGCTCGTTCCTGAAGCTGTCTAGAGGCCAGCTTGCTCTTCATCACATCCTCTAACTCGCCACAAAGATGCATTCGTAGGTATCTAACCAGTCCTGCACTTCGATGGTTGATTTCTTTCCAAAAAATGGTTTGCCTCCCAGAGTTAAATAATCCTTGTTCGGTTTGACAAAATCAGTCCATGGTGCTTGCACTAGAGCACCACCACCAAAGCCACAACATGAGAAACTTGGGCATTCTGAACCATGCTTCACACCATCTCAGCAAACATGTTCTGCAAGTCGGGGTTAGCAGCCCTCGATCATGCCCCCTCCTCAACTCCAAAAATAGAGTTCCTAGCAGTGTTCCTTGTTAGTTGGCTCATTCCTACAAGTTGTAATAAGAATGACCAGTCTCTCTAAAAGGAATAAGTGGTGTCAGTGGATGCAATGCAACTTATATACTATATATATATATAGTTTCAAAAACAAAAATATAATAGGTATGCTCTCATGTATCGCTTGATCCATTAAAAGGCAATAGCTCCTTCCTTATCTCTAATTGATCTATGTATCAACTTAGATCGTGTATGCAATCTAAGATTCGATACCAAATGTGATGACCGCCCTGCACCTCCAGTACCCAATATTACTGCATGATGTGCCGTAGAGGTACCTGACCGATGCAGGACGGTAACAAAGAATGTAAACTAGAGAAAAATCCAAACGCAGAACCTATAGAACATCTCATAGCACACAGATAAAATATAATATAATAACATAGATGTAAAGTAGGTGAGACGGTGATATAATCAAATGAACCATAAACAAGAACATCAAAATGCATCAGGTTCACAAATTATACAAAACTGAAATAAAGAGTTTATACAACCAAATCTCCAAAATAAACTCTATAACTATCTCTCAAAATACAAGTACTGACGTAGCTCCATGGTACAACACAGTGGAATATGAGCGATAGTAAGCTCCAAGGTACAGATATATGAAAGCATAGCCCACTGCTCGTACTACGTACAGCTCCATGCGCTATCCAGACCCGTTATCACTAATCTACTCATTTAAGAGTACTCAAGATAATAAGAAGCAAACCATAAAACCTCGGGTCAGACAACAGTCTAGTGTAAGCGATACATCATCTCAAAAATACTATAAAAACTGTATATAGTAAATAGGGGCATAGGGTATGAGAACCATACCTAACTCGTCCTTGCGACCAAAGAGTTAGCATATAACAATCGATATATGTTAATCTACTATCACAACCATATAGGTGTACTACAGTCGAAGTACAATGTCTGATGTCTAGGTATGCTTTTGTAAATACGTACATAGTGTGACACTCAAAAGTGATAAACAACCATGGTAAACACAACATCCATCAAACAATCATCACCATCACTCGTGTGCGTTGGATATAACATAACTCATATGGCACAATCGAAAACTAGGGAACCAATCGTAATCCCGGCTCCATCGGTGCTTGAATCCATGCCACTAAGAAATGTTAGGAACTAGGCCCACAATCGCAAAGCCCAAGGTAATCTTCTACTACAAGATCCAGACATAATCGCAAATCCAGGTGAGCGTCCCCATATACCCTTCTTTACGAGCACACTAGAAGCCTCCAACGTCTTTATAATGGAACTTAATTATTATTCCATCACGATTATCTCCACAGTAGGACAGGATCGCAAATCCCACTCACAAGCCCCCATCGTTGAACTTGCCCTTGTGGATCACTGCTATGACTCCCATCGTTAATTTGTCATCTTCAAAACACCTATAGACATTCATCGTAAGTCATAGAGCCATAATACTAAAGTCTCGAAGGCATCATTATTGCTAACATTGAAGCACCACGCCATTGCTTCACCGATCGCTGCATGAATCTAAGGTCATCCCGAGTTGGCCCTAATCATCCATCATCGCTCCTCATCAACACATCAAAGTCCACCAAGCTCTGCCTCGAAGTACGTCTGTGCCATGCCCGAAGCCTAAAGCCAAACCCCGAGCTTCACTTCTATTCGGCCCATCCTATTACCGAACTAAACAAGGCCCCCTAACAGCCCCAGCCAAACCCAAACCCATTTTGCTGTCCAGAATTGAACCGAGTCCCATTTAGCTCATCCACCGAGCCAACCACCCACCGACCACCCATCGAACCAATTCTCACGCCCGACCCTCGAACCGACTCCACCACCGAACCATTTCTCATGTCCACCCCCTACCAATTCCACTTTATAGAACCAAGCCAAGCAACTCCTCTTCAAACTCTGAACACACCTAACACCGACCAGAGCCACCCATCAAACCAATTTCTTGCAGCACCTCTGAATTCAAATTTCGCATCGATTTCACCACTATGTCCCGTTCTTCGACCTTGTTCATTCCATGTGCGGCAATACAACTTTCAACAACGTGTTAATCTACCAAAGTTCGAGTTTATGGTTCCTAACTATAAGTCGCTCTGATAAGCATTCTCAATCATACAAGCAAACATCATACATGCACCAAAAATATTTAAATATTCAACAATTCATTATAAATCATCTTATAATATGTCTCTAACCTAGCCTAACACACATCAAAGCAACCGTACATCAAATTAACACGATTAGAACACTTTAAATCATTTTACTTCAGGTTCGACTTAGAAAACAATTCCAAAATATTAATTTGACTTTAAAAATGAGTTTAAAACATATCAAAACCAATGGATACATATATAGTAAGGTGGGAGATGATAAATTACTCACAAAGCCTCTAAAATCCAAGTTTTGCACGTAAATCAGTGCAAATCTGAAAATGAACATCAAAATGTAATTTTTCCTCTCTAAAAATGTTGATGTGAAGATCTCTAATGAATCATCTTGCTAATCTAACCCTAATCTATAATTTAAACTTAATTTGGAGAAGAAAAGAGAAGGTTTTGGGTGAAGAAGGGGTTAATGGAGGCTTAGATCTACTTGGGAAGTGGTAAAAGTGAATTGGCGATGATGGTTCAACCTAATATGCTCTCCAAACCTGAAATGGGTTAGTGGGCTTGCCCCCAAACTCATTAATTACCCACTAAGCTGCTTAAAAAACTATCAGTCTTCAAACAGCCATATCTCCTAGCTAGAAAGTCCAAATCACTAATATGATAATATTACAGAAGGAAAACCATCATATCTTTCCAATGGAAGTGGTCTCGGGTGCTAATTCAGCTTTTATCAAAAGTTATAGCCGTTACAAATTTTTAGGGGTAAAATCGTCTAGAAAAATTCTAAATATAAAAAAATTCACTACTAGGTATTTTCAAAAATTTTAAAGTCATGCGACCTCATATGAATTTAAAAATAATATTTTACAATCCTTCAATACGTAAAATACTGGTCGTTACAAAAATACACGGACAAAATATAAACCTATTTTGTATTGTGGTGTCGCAATCTATTATCTATTGTATAATGGTAAAGTAAAAGAATTTCTAGCTCTCATATTGATTCTAGCAATTTTTTCAACTCTCCTTAATTCTCTCTTTACATATTTATTGATATTTAATTTTAAAAATCCTGTAACAACCCGCATATTTATCAATTTTATATTTAAATATTTTATCGTTAGTCGGGTGTTAGTCCGAAAAGCTACTTTTTGCATACGGTCAAATTAGGACTTGAGACCACCTCCATTGGGTTCAAAATGACGTTTGCGATCTTTTTGAGTGTAAACTTTGATATGTTTGGAGATAGTGAAATTTTCGTCACTTTTTGCTTAGAGCTTTGATTTGGGCTAAACCATTTGTTAACTCAGTCCCAACCCCCTCTCCTCTTCACCACTTCATCAAACACTTCAAGCTTTATCAAAAATGGTGGAGGGAATGGGAAATTAAAATTCCAAGCTCAAGTTCTTTAGCAAATTCAACATCTAACTCCAAATTCAAAGTGAAGACATTAATTCAAGCTTGTGGTTGATCTTTGCTTTGCTCCCGAGCTTCATCTTCATCAAATTCCGTGAAAAGGTGAGATTTTTAATCTCACATCTTGCCTATATCTGTCATTGGACTGTTGGGGATGATTCCCTATCACTTGTGCACATGTATTTGCATTTGGATTGGATTAAATTGGTGAAAACCCCAATTTTTAGTGTTTTTGGTGAATTTCTGCACTTAGGTCGTTCTGCCTCTTTAGGTCGCTCGAGTGGAAAAGTCATCGCCTGCAAATAGCTCGTCTTGGCCTTAAGTCGCTCGCTGGGTGTTAGGTCGTTCGTGAGTTAGGTCGTAGGTCGTAGGTCGCGTGGCCTTAGGTTGCTCGCCTTTAGGTCGTTTGACCTGTTTCGCCTTTAGGTCGTTTGACCTGTTTTGCCTTAGGTCGTAGGTCGCTCGGCATTGCTTTAGGTCGTAGGTCGCGAGTTTCCTTAGGTCGCGAGTTTCCTTAGGTCGCGAGCCTCTTTTCCTTAGGTCGTTAGACCTTATTTTCCTTAGGTCGTTAAGCCTTGCTTCACTTAGGTCGTTGGACCTTATATCCATTAGGTCTCTGGGCCTCATATCCCTTAGGTCGCTCGACCTGTCTTCCACTTAGGTCATAGGTCGCATAACCCATTAGGTCGCATGGCCCTTTAGGTCGTTTGGCTTTTCGTGGCCGCTTGTCTTCATTAGGTCGTACCGTTTTGGATGGGGCGCCACCCCTGGACCCCTGCGACCTGACCGGGCAGGTCGAACACCGTAGCAGGGGCGTTGCCCCCGCACCCCCACCTAGGGGGTTGCCACACCCTGGACCCCCCTCCGTAGGGGATCTTATCTGAAAAACATTCAACAGAACTTCCACTTTGATGCATTTTGAGCTGATTTCCTTGGATTTTGTTCATGTCTTCGAATATGAATTTTTGTGATAGATTGTTTCTACAATCATTTTTGTGATTTGTCACTTTAAAAATATGAAGGTTTCAATACTAGTAGTAAATATCAAAACTCTTTCATCAAAGCGATTTCAACTCTATTTTATTACAAAGCTCTTTTTCCTAAACCGTTTTCCAACCTATTAGTATATACAAGCCTTTACTTCACTCGGATGAGAAATCGAATTAAACGACTTAGTAAAACGAGTGGTATGAAACGCTTGCGTTCACTTCGTCGGTTAGCTCTTGGACTTGTTCGATTGAATCCTTTTGTGACAATTTTCTAGTGAAGATCTACAGTTTGTTCGTAAATATTTAAGTTAAGCTAGTGGTTATGGGACATGAAGCTAAACTCATATATTTACTGGCTTAGTGTAATTGACACTTCCTTATGATCATGACGATCATTTTTGTGATTTAGACTAGCGATTGGGCGATGTCTCTTTGTCTGCGAGGGAGACTAGACCCCGCTCTTGTGATGTTTCGCCATCACATATATGGGGTAGCACCCCATGGTCTTCGGGCCATTACTGTGTGGAAATTCCCCATGGTCTTCGGGCCATTACTGTGTGGAAATTTAATGGATAGCTTCCATGAGATAGGTTCTCGTTTATGTGTTTCACGCGTTGGTGAGTTTGCATAACTCCCGTTCATGTGTTAGGCCTTTTTCCCCCCTTTTTTATGTGATTTCTAGATTTCTGGTGTTGATTTCTGGAATTTGTGCTTCACCACTTTTCATGATTTTCATTGATATGATATCAGTTTTTGTGCATTGGTGAATTCATGTGTCATTGACTTGTTATGAATACAAGTTTAGGGTATGATACCCTATTTTATCTTTGAGAAGATTCTTGTGATATTGATTAATCTCTTGTTGATTTTCAATTACATACTTATAGTAGTATGCCATTATGGTTATTACATGTTCATGCCATGTCTTTTACTTTATACCATATCATCTGATATTTATAGCTAGACTGATCCGTTTATTATTTTCTTATAAATAATACTCGGGTCAGACCGAGATGTTACAGGTGCTTCTGCTTGACTTCTCTTCAGGATTATTCTGACTTTTGGCTAACTACATAGATTAGTAGTTTTTGGATGTACACATTTGAGATATAGACTCTATGTTGTGTACTTATTCTTTTGTATAGCACGTGTTGCTATCCCTTTGTATTATTGTGGATCTTTCCGACCACTACTCTGATGTACACTTTTATGTGTTATATATTTATTCATATCTTCTTCCGCCTTTGTGATATGGATGTCTATGACTGATTTATGTTATGATTATTTCTATGTTTGTTTCCGAAGATTATATATAGCCACTGTGTAATAGCTTTGGGTTTGTATCGGTATGTCGGATTTCCTCCTTAAATGATATACATTCTATTCTATCTGACATATCGGTGCTCGCACAAAGAAGTTACATGGATGGTCGCTCCTCCACAGCCTTATTCTCCGTGCTAGTCGACAGCACTACACCGTAGTGTTCTTGTCTAGCATGGGTATAGAGGTGGGGCGTCACAAATCCAATATAATCTATGATTTTTTGCAATTCTTTACCATATTTTATTAATTCTCTACTATCGTTTTACATTCAAAAACCTACACTTTCTAATTACTACTATTGTAACGACCCAGAATTTTTGATAATTAAAATTCGAATATTTAATTAATTTTAAATATTAATAAGTGGAATTAAGAAGTCGAATGATTTATTTTTCGAATATTGGATTTAATTTGATAATTAAATCGATAAATTAATAGTGAAATTCCAGAAATAATTGAAAATTGAGTTTAATATGATTGAAATTGATTTGGAAAATTTTATTTAATCATACTGGAGTTATAGAAAGGTTATAGAACTTTTAAAATTGAATTTGGAGTTAATCTATGAAAATTGAATATTTTAATATTTAATTATCGACTGTAAAAATAGCCAATTTTCGAACAGTCTCAGAATTGAACGAAACCAGTTCCATTGGATCTGTAATAGTTAGTTATTATCGGATTTCAATTTTCGTAGCAGTCGGAGTTGTCGTTTGACCGTGGCAGCTCCAAACGCATTGAAATTGTTTAATATTAATTTGGCGAGTTAAAAATAGTCATTTTTCAAACAGTGTCGGATTTCGACGAAACCAGTTTCATCGGATCCGTAATGTGATATTATTGCATGGTTTCAAATTTCATAATTTTTGGATGTACCGTTTGTCCGGTACGAATTAAAACGCCTCGAAATCGATTTAAATCGGTTTAATTTAAATTTATCGTTTATTTCCGTAACTCGCACAGACGATCGAATTAGCTTCCGAAACCTGTTCCATTGCGTTCGGAACGCGGGATAAACCTTAGAAACATCAGCCGGCATGCTCGATTTGGAGTTCGAAAATTTTCAAGATGAATAGTGTTTCGATATTTTCTATAAAAGCCCCTCTTCTCTTCATTTTGCAACACAAAACTAAACCCTAGGGTTTCTTCTATAGCCAGCCGTCGTTCAATATAATCAATGGCCAGGAAGTCACCGACTTCACCTCAGTTTTTCTTCAAATCCACACTTCAATTCGAAAAACTTTTAACTACAATGTTGTAGAGCTTGATGATATCTTCAAATCCATACGGGGTTGATTAAAAATAGAGTGATGGATCGATGGGAATTCTCGTGCAAAGCTCCACCGTTCACGCACGTTTTCCCACGCAAACACGCGACCGAGCTGGCCATCGTTCATGTCGAAGGTGGCTCTTGACAAGGGCTTCGCAGTGGTGTATCTTGATCGAGGTGGAGGGGCTCGTAGTTGATCACGTCGTTAGGGTTAAACGGCGGCAGTGGGTTCGGTTGTTACGCGATTCTAACTGGGGTGTTCGCGTGAGAAGATGCCACCAACGGCTGAGATTCTAGGGCAGCAGATCGTGTGGCTCTGATTTGGTTAGGGCTAAGAAATTAAATAGAAATTGTAAATTTAATTTTATTAAAATCGTATTAACTTCAAACTGCTATAACTTGTTTATACGTGATCAGAAATTGACGAAACAAAATGCATTGGAATCGTATCGTCGAATACTACGCGATGCAACTGGATTGGAAGCGATCGGGGTCAATGAAAATTTTGAGTGAAATTAAACGTCTGTTTAATTTTATTCGAAATAAACGCTGGAACAGAATTTAAAATCAAGGTGAGATTTTTCTCACTCAAAATGAAAGTGGAATTTTCAGTTATTTATTGATTGATTTGATTGCTATTGGATGTGATATTAGATATAGTAGGATATATATCTATATATAGCAATATATACATATTGGCATATGTATATATTGGATTGATGATTTCCCGCCTCGTATAGCGGATGAGACCCTATTGCGCCGTTAGTAAGCGGATTATTTTTATAAAACCCATATACCGCGATAATTCCGTACTGGAGCGGAATTGGTATTGTGCTAACGTTTTTGGATGCAGGGAAATAGGTTGGAGGGATCCAACTGGATTCCTCAACTGTATTTACTTATTTACAGATATTGATATATATTCTGTTATCATATTGATATATGATATTGACTGTTGTGATGGACTGATTGGTGTTGTTGCATCATCGGATTCGGTTTTGAAATGTAAAAATAACGACTTTTACTTTAAAGGGGTTTTTAAAGTGATTTTTGAAAATATACGTTTTGTGGAATTTTTGAATCGATTTATAAACGTAAAATTTTAAAGTTATAAAAGTTATAATTTTTAGTGAAATATAATCGAAGTGTCATTTTTGAAATAAAAGTCGATTTATTTATAAAATGGTTTAAGTTGGGATTTTTGAATAACTATAAACGATTTGTATAGAAAGATTTATAAAAATTGATATTTTATAAATCAAAATATTGGACTTATAAAACGAATTTTTATAAGTGTTAAAAAGAAGTATAAATGGATTTCATAAGTGAATGAAATTAATAGATTTATATTGTGAAGTTAAAAATGAATGAAGTTGTAGAATAAAGGATTTATAAGTAATTTACTTATAAATTGGATTTTTGTCTTTAAATGGAATGTTGATTGAATTTGTTCATAAAGGATTCTTTTTAAAGTTGAAATCGTTATAAAGTACAAATGTGATTTATAAACATTGTTTATAAATCCGAAATCACTTATTTTTATAAGTGAATTATAGAAGTTAATAAAATGAGATTTATAAACCGGAGTTGTTATAGAAAATAGAAAATGGAATTTATGAACGTTGTTTAATAAATTCGAAAATCAATCAAATTTGATGAATTGAATATAGAAGGTTATTAAGGGAATGTTTTCCACGATTTTGGATAGTGGATAATTCTTGGAATAAATGTGTAGAAAAGATTGAAATTTGGTTAGTGAAGTATATTCACGATTTTGGACAGTGAATATATTATTGAGTAAAATGGATATGTTTTGAAGAAGTGATATTTGAAATGAAGTTAACTATTTTAAAAGATGTTTTAAAACGTGTTAAGTATCGAAACCATAGATTTCAACATTCATTGTTGAAATAGACGTTTTCGAAAAATAAGGAAATGATGGACTATAACACTATTGTTATAGTAAATGATTTCCGAAAGGAAATGTTTTTATGTAGTATTGGGATTTATATACCTATCTTAATTTCGAATCCCTATACTAGTGATTTTGAGTCGTCGTAACGATGTTTTACGTAACATTCGTTTTGACTCAAATAAATGTGTTTAAAGAGAATGATTTCCTTAAAGAATGAATATATACTTAATATTGATTTAAGTATATCGAATATTTTCAAATGTTGAAAATAAATGATTTGTGAAATACTTATTTTTAAATAAGTATGGAAATGCTTTTCCAATATGAAATGAACTGTTTTGAGATTTTATCTTCAAAGATAAAATGAAATGTGAATATTTGAAATTTGTTTTCAAATGGTTAAAGTGTGGAAATTTTATATCTAGTAAAAGATATTTTTGAAGAATAAATAATTTGGAAAATTATTTGGAATCTGATGATGTCGCGCATCTTTATTGATAGTTAAATAACCGACTATCAATAATTACCTTGAATATGGTATTTGTTGTAAATTGGATGAATTTGAATGCCACACTTATTTTTGAATAAGCGCTCACTATTCGGGTTAGCCGGGAAAGGACCATGGGGTCATATAACCCATTCCGAATATGTGATACGTCGTTATGAATTGCATTCGAAGACCGGTGTTGAAGACCGGATATTTTTGAAAACGGAAGGATTACCGTCGAGTTACTCTACATCGGCTGATCTCCGATTTAGAGGTTTTATCACCCTTAGTGACGGGAAGTCCGGACGTGATTAGAAATTTATCCGGATATGCAAGGGCTTCGTGAGAAGTGCCTTCGGTTCTGTTCGATCCCGGAACAGACTTGTATGGATTGTGTGTCTGACGTTACAATTTGAGATATAAAGCTGATTTCTTTCAAATACATTTCTGTTGGTGGCGGAGAATTTATTCTCTTAGCTTAACACCCTTCTTTGAGACGTACGAGTTCAGAGGTTATGTAGTTGAAATTTATCAGCGATATATCCCAATTTGGTAACGTGGCATACTGAGTGTTGCTGTGAAATGATCAGTGTTTGATCATTTGTGATATGATCATTTGTTTGATCTTACATCTTTGTGATCATAGGTTGATCATTTTTGTTTGACCCGAAGCAGGGCTTTGTAGAAAGCGTAGCTTTGTGGACGAGACTTCATCGAGCCTCACACCCCGGAAATGGTCGAAACAGGAAGGATGCGGCAAGGTTCTAGGGAGTAGCGCCCCTTAGTGTATGTCATTCCTTCTGGATAGAGGTGGTATCATGGTATGGAGCCCAGATACTTAACCTATGTGGTTGCTGCATTATTATCTATGTGGTTTGTTGGAAATCGGGGATCCTCGGGAAGATCGGTTACGATCGGGGGATGACATACGTGTGTCAGTAGTTACCTATTTTTGCAGAGGTAACCCGGCCTTGTGTTGGCAGAGATCTAACCGTAACGTTAGGTTCTCGGGTCGTCTATTCCAGGGACGTACCCATCGTGGAAAAGGAAGTTCCTTAGCCTGACCATTTGTTGGAAATCCAAAGAAACAATACGAGCCTTGTACGGTTTTAGTTGTAGAACCTATCATTCACTTATGGTGGTCACCACTGTTTGGATGGTAGCTATAGTAGGCATAAGTGCGGAATGCCTATGCTGGCTAAGATTAATATCATACTTTCGAAATTTTTTCTACACTATGCACTAATAATAATATCAAAAATGATTTGATTTTGCGTATCAAGCATATTTGACTATCATAAGAAGAAATCTCCTCCAATTCTGCGTTTGCATTGTGTGTGTGGTGGGAGGTCTTATGGTAGTTTCATTTTCCAAAAGCATTGCGAATTTGTTTTTTTTTCTTTGTGAAAAATAAACTGTTTTACGATCTCACACCAGTCACCATGACTGACTCGGAATTTATTGTTCCCTTCTAAACTCTGGGTGCCCACCAATTTCCACACGGGCAGTCTAGAGTTATGTTATCAGGATATTCTGGATATTCTGGAGCTTTGGAAGCAAGCTGGATGGCGAGACGTAGTATTTGTATCTGATAGTATTTATTCCGCTGTGTATTCTGTATGAGGACAAGTTATATAACTGTCCATTGTTGTATATTGACTCTGATGATTGATGTATGTATAAACTGATATAGTTCTTTGTTTTAAAAGACTAGTAATTATCTATTATATATTGTTCCGCTGCGATGTGTAAGATTCTGATATTGTTTTCTGTTCTGCTCTGTTTCTGTTGTTGTTCTGTTCTTCTTCTCTATTCTCTTCTTTGTTTTTCTTCTTCTTTCTTCTTCTTCTGCCTTTTTCTTCTTCTTAAAACCCTCACTACTGGAGTTTCTGGCACTCGATTGCTCGGCAGTCGATAAAGTGAGTATCGATGTCGAATTTTCGAAAGTCGAAAATTTCGGTACGTGACAACTATCATTTTCAAAGTTTTCAATTTTCACATATAATTGACACTGAACTCCATATTTTTAAATTAATTGAATAATTAAAATATAAAATGTTTAAATAAATATAATTAACCATTATTTATTAATTTTTCTAACAAATCCTAAAGATAAGGTCAACATGTGTACCGCATTCATGGTAAGAAAATGGTAAAAACTAAATTTTCGTTAAAATATCATAATATATAGATCGCTTAACAAATGATAAGAATAATTCTAATGTATAACTATTTATTTTAATAAATTGCCACTTAAATAATAGAAAGATTTAGAAACTACAAATCATCTCAATAATTGTAGAGATTTCAAAACACTCATGAACCCTCTTTGAATTTTCTAAATCTAAGTAAATTATTGTTTTAAATTTATCCAAAATACTGTGTTAATTCTCTCCATGAAAGCCGATTTTTTTCATGCTTTCATTATACCTAGATTTTATAATTTCTAGGATACATACAAAGTATTCATCAACTCTCTTATTATTTTATATCAAGTCCATCTATTTAAATTAACAGAGCACTGTAAATTCAAACTATTTAAATAAATAAACTAATATTCATTAGTTTGTGTTATAAATTATAAAAATAATGACAATTTTGATTTATATACAACATTCGTATTAACAAAATGGTAAAACAATTTTTTCACTCAAATATAAAAAATAATAATAATAACTTAGCAAAAGTATATGCGTTAACCATAACAAAAAAGTTTAATTTATGATTGATATCATATACTACATAATAAAATTTTATTTCAACAATATTTAAAGTATGAATATTAAGTTTTTACAACATTACTTTGTGTGATACATCGGATATACACTAGTACTTTGATATAATTATCCACGATTTTGGTAAATAAAAAATAATAAGTTTTCTCCTTAATTATCTTCCATTATAGTTTAAGATTATTACCAAATTTGATTTTGTAATTTAACATCCAAAACTCAGCCTCATACACATGTGCACATGCATGAACAGACATGGTCATGAATTTTCCTATATTATTTCAGAAAAGAAAATACTTCAAAATTTAACTTTGAAACTTATTACATAAATAACTACTTACAATTATTTCACATATATACTATATCATCAAATATCATAATTAATATATAATTTCTTGAGTTTAAAAAATATTAATTAAACTTATTTTAAAATTAGAAATTATAATTTGAAAACGTAATATTTTGGAAATAACAATAAAATATCTTTATAAAATTCATTTACATTAACTTAAAAATATAAATTGATAAATATTATGTTTAACATATAATTTTCTTATATTTCTTCCCTAAAAAAGTTAATATATTTTAGAAATATTATCTTAAAACTAATTTGATACAAGATATATCATTTTGAATAGTTAGAATCTGAAAATATTAAAATATATGATTATTTATAAAATAATAGTATGTAAAATTAGTTATTTATGATATTTAAAATATGTTTCAAAAATAAGATTTTAAATTATTTTATAACAAAAAACATAATATTTAAACATATTAAAATCCAAAAATAGTAATGATATTTTTAATAAATATATCTATATTTATTTAATAAATATAAATCAGCGAAACATTAAATTTCAAAATTATTCCAAAGGTATAATTTTGACATTTACAATCTAAAAAATATATGCTTACTTATAATCTATTCTATTAATATATTAAATTAATCAATCTATATTTTTATTTAAATACTAATTTGTTAAATAATAGTACAGTAGAAGAAAAAACATTTTTCTCCTTAATTCTCTCTCATTGAGTTTTCTTTATTCTGTCCACTATTTTGTCACTCAACCTCTCACGATTTCAGTAAGTAAAAGAAGAAAATATTGACCTTGGTTATCTTCTATTATATATATATATATATATATCCTTATTACAATTTGATACTCTCATCTAAGTTTGACGACTTTGAATATTTCAAATAGTTTAAAATATAACTTACCGCAATCTAAAAAAATAATGTTGTTTTCAGACTTATTTAAAATAAAATATTTCATTTTGTATATTTAAAACAAATAAATAATAGTATCCATACTGTTTATAAATATCTAAACATATAAATTATTTATATATTAAATTTAAAATGTAATTTGAAAAATACTACTTTAAATTATTTTACAACAAAAATATTATTATTTCAACACATAAAAATACAAAAATAATAATATAAATTTTATGTTAATTTATTTATATACTCATCTAATATACTTATAGATTTATTAAATATTACATTAACGTATAATTTATTTAAGTTTCAAAATAATTAGAATTATTTTAATTTCAAACATATCGTTTTATATTTATATATATTAATATATAATTATTCTTTAATTTATTCATATGTAACTTAATTTGTTAGTAGAAGAATTTATGAAATATATTCTATTATATAATAGTAAGCTGGAAGAAACTAAAGCTCACTTAGAATTTTAAGAATTGTGAAGTCTTTTATTATTCTGCTTCCCTGTTTTATATAAAAATCACCATAGTGTATGATTTCTATGATTATTAACAAATCCATCCTTAATTCTGTGTAAGTTATACGGATATTTAATTACCTTCAACTGATTTACATTCAAGTTTGTATTATTATTTTCTTCTTGAAATGATATTTAGTAACATAAACTTATACACAACAGTTAAGGCTCCTTTTATTTCTCCTTACTATTTTTTATTGAAGTATAATTTGTAAATGGTTTTGAAGGTTTCTTTAATTTCATTTAGCTAAGCTACATAAGTTTATATTGTTATTTTTCTTCTAAATTTAGTATCTTATTATGAACTAGCATATGCACAATAATTTGAACACATGACTTATACAAATATACGCTTAACTATTTAACCATGTATATTTTACTATTTTCTTTATAACATTATCGTGTGCAGCACATGGGTTACACACTAGTAGTATATACAAATTAAGGAGACATCGCCTTGAGTTATCTACTGTGTTGTCGCCTCTGATTATTTTCATCAAGTTTGTTGTCGCTTGCTAAGCCATCGCTAGATAATCTTATATGCTATCACGAATAATAAAGAGCTGTCGTTAGTTAATTTACAACTTACGAATTAAAATGCTGAATCCCCAGGTGGTGTCTATTACCCTTATTTTAGCTTTTATGCACAGATTTTTTGGCTTAATGCAAATTTTAGCATATGTTATTATATTATACTTAGCCAAAATGGTCCAATGACAGTTTTGTAATTAGTTTAAAAACTAATTTACTATCCCATTAAGCAACAACTTTTTATAAAACTAATCTTATTGTCAATTTCTTATTGGTTAAATTTTTTATCTTTGCAGTTTTATTTCAGAAAAGACTAAACACACAAACCAACTAATTATTTAATTTTTCTTAATTAATTAGTACTATCATTCACTAAATAATTCATATAAAATAGAAAATTAATGGGATAAATCCCAAAAATTCACCAAAAATATCTTTTAGTATTTTACCTCGTGTAAAAATTTTAGACCAAAATAATTATTTTTAATAGCCGATTAACCCAAAATTAGTCATTTTCCGATTTAGTAAATTCGTAAAATATTCCTATTAATTACAAAAATTATGAAATTAAAAACCGATCTCTAATTCGTCATTGAGCATGTCATATCAAAATTTCATGGCATTTGGATGTAATTAAATCATGGTTTTCCCTATTACATGAACTAAGTCACTTTAATTAAATTTTAAATCATAATTAAAGTAATATTCAAACATCCAAACATGTTTTATATCATTAAAACATTCATATGAAAGTAAAATTTGAATCCAATAGGTTAGAAAGGTTTTAAGAAAGATTTTACTTACCTAGCTTATAAAAATTTAGTTTAATCTCTTTAGCTTGGATTCCTTTTCTTTTTCTTTGAAATTTCTTCCCTTTCTTCTTTAGTGGCCTGTCATGATTCTTGAGTTTAAGGGTTTTGTTTTGTGAATGAAGAAAATGAAGATGGAATGAGGGGATTGGGCTAAGGTAAATGCGCTAGTTTTTTTGGTTTGGGATAATTAACATCTCATTCTAACCTAGTCACACTATTACATTTCCCTTGACACAAACATTCACATTCAAATTTTAACCTATTTACTTTCATTAATCAAGGCCAACCAAAATTGCTCTAATTACCATTGGTCCGTCCAATTAACTTTATAAAGCGACTCTCACTTAATTAATTAATTTTCTTTAGGAAATTCTTGCGATCAAATCACTTTTATAATTTAATTAATAATGTCTCCATATTATTAATTCAATTTAATTTAAATTAATTTCCTATATTATGGATTCTCCAAAATATTGGGTATTACATGCGCAAGACTGCATCATCCATATCCATCATATCTTTATACGTTGTAATGTACTGCTGTAGATATGTTAAAGCAACAAGGCCATTGCAAACAACTATAGCATCACAAAAGGGTTATAAAAATTGCAGAGGGTCATTGCATTATCGAATGGAAAAGATCTCAATTGGAGTGCCCCAATGTCTATATCGATCAACATATAAAAATCAGTAAAAGTAATGCCCAACTTAAAATCGAGAAAATGAAATGTGAGTGGTAGATTACCACTTCTCAAGTAGTGCCCAAACAAGAAACAATCGAAAGTCTGTACATATTTATTTTGTAAGAACTGAGCAAACGAACTAGTGTAGAGCCTTGCGATATTGACATAGGGAGTGTGCCTAAAACTGCACAGTGCATTTAAATCGACTACCATGACAACCATTGTATTGAATCGTAATATTAAATAACAATGTATAATTAATACTAGATTAGTCTAATATTATATACTAGAAATTATTTAACAGTTTACATCATTAATTAAAGATTTTGATTATGAGTATCGACTAAAACCAAAAATTTATATAAATATACATCTACAGCATCAGCATCAAAAGTAGTATATATATCTGATGTGCATATCTAGTTGGAAGCTATTGTATAATGCAAAAAATCATCAATTATCATCCCCCGTTTTGGACTGAGGTGAATTGGATCGTCTCCAACATGCAATCGTCTGCAAATTGTTTGCCTACAATTTTGGTTGGACGTAGCAATATTTCAATCTTTTATTTGATTAAACAAAAGAGAAGAAATGTTTGAAATGAGAAAATGAGTGAAGAAGGGGTATTTGTAGGTGTGTATGATTAGATTCTTATTTAATAGATGCTCAACGTTTAAACGCTTATTAGGTAAGCGTCTATTTGTTGGGTGTTCCACGCCAGTTTAACTCGTAATATTACCCATCCCCCATCTAGAAAATTAGAAGTTAAATTGATGCTCTAAATGAACGCCTCATGCTTTCAGGTCTCTATGCATATCGTGTAAGTTCAGTCAATGAAAGATAACTTGGTGGTAGGGATGACAATAGCGCAAGTTTTTTGTTTCCCATACCCGACTCGAGTTTGTTAAACCCTGCCCTGTAGACTAGTTGCGATTCTAGATTTTCGTCCCAACTGGAGACCACATGGGTCAGGATAAAGACCCGTTCACGCCCCAATACCCGATGCATCTTCATAAGTTCTCTCAAAAGCTATATTCTAATTTACATACCCGTATATTAAAATATATATTGATTATAGATAGTAGTGAGTATATAATGGGAAGAAAAAAAATGAAGTGCTCAAATACAACTTAAATAATATGCATATTTTGTTATATAATTAATAATAACGCAACTTTGTATTTCAAAATACTAGAACTTATTGAATAAAATATCACAATATCTTCATTATAGAAACTTTGTTTAAATAATCAACAAATTGACATTATAAGCTCACAAGAGTACGAATCAAGTTGGGCTGGGGGTTGGGTTTGCCAAGCTCCAACCCGATCCAAGACCCAGGGTTTTCAAGTGCGGCTCATGTGCCTACCCATTGGGGCGGGTCTCGACGGGTCAAATTAGGAACGGGTCTGTTAGTTTTGAACCCTAAACCTGCCACTTGTCCATGCCTACTTGGTGGTAATTATATATGACCAACAAGATTATCTGCAAGTTCAGTCATGCTTTTCAGTTCTATTTTTTGTATGTTGTTATTACACATATTTTTTTTTGTGGAAATTAGGGAGGCATCCCTATCATACTTTCATATTGTAAAGCGGGTCCCTGTCAAAGTTTCATTGTAAAGCGGGTCCCTGTTTTTTGAAAACGAAGAAAAATTATTGCTGAAATGTCAGCAACTTTTATAAATAAGTGCTGATATTTCAGCAACTATCTGTATCAAAGTTTTATTGTAAAAACAAAGAAAAATTATTGCTGAAATGTTAGCAACTTTTATAAATAAGTGCTGATATTTCAGCAACTATCTGTGTCAAAGTTTTATTGTAAAAACAAAGAAAAATTATTGCTGAAATGTCAGCAACTTTTATAAATAAGTGCTGATATTTCAGCAACTTTCATAAACTGTGTTCACAGTGTACATAAATGTTGCTGAAATATCAGCAACTTTTATAAATAAGTGTTGATATTTCAGCAACTTTCATACACTATGTTCACAGTGTACAGAAATATTGCGGAAATGTCAGCAACTTTTATGAAATGTTGCATCATGCTCTGCAATAATCGTGAATAAAAAACAGGGACCTAATTTACACTGAAATTTAGTGAAGGATTTTTCGTGAATTTTGAAACTTAATAAGGACCTGTGCCAAAAGTACCTTTTTTTTTTGTAAAACTAGAAAGTACTGGCAGATGGGATTTTGTTTCTTAATGAAATGAATAAAACATAAAAGAAATACTAAATGGGTAAAATGCTCTGTACATTTAGGCCTGAAAAGCAGGCATCTATTGTAAATGAAATATTCACAGTTCAATTAAAATGACCAACGAGCCCAATAACCCAGAACAAGCCTAATTTATACATCTTTTATTTCACTCGCCCTAACCCTAAATAAAAATTTCTCCATACCCTCAAAGCAGCCGCCGCCATGGGTAGAGTAATCAGAGCGCAGCGCAAGGGAGCTGGTGGAATATTCAAATCGCACACCCACCATCGCAAGGGACCGGCCCGCTTCCGCTCCCTCGACTTCAGCGAACGCAATGGGTATCTCAAAGGCGTCATCACCGACATCATCCACGACCCCGGGCGAGGTGCACCGCTTGCACGCGTGAGGTTCAGGCATCCGTTTAGGTACAAGCACCAGAAGGAGCTGTTCGTCGCCGCTGAAGGAATGTACACCGGTCAGTTTGTTTATTGTGGAAAGAAGGCGAATCTGATGGTCGGAAACGTGCTCCCGCTTAGCAGTATTCCCGAGGGAGCGGTTATTTGCAACGTCGAGCATCATGTTGGCGATAGAGGTGTTTTGGCTAGAGCTAGTGGTGATTACGCTATTGTTATCAGTCATAATCCTGATAATGGCACTTCCAGGTATCATTTTTTACTTATCTTCATTTCCGGAACAGCTGTATAGCTTTTGGAGATAAGCAACTTACTGGATCTATCTTTTAGGATATATTGGTGATTGTTTTCTGCATATGATTATTTTAGGTCGTGTTGATTGCAGTATGGACCCGATTAGAATAATAGTAGGATATAGTAATTGTATCAACTAAATTTTGTGGTGATTAAAGCTTGCTTGTGCTGGATATAATTAGATTTGTTATTTGCATTGTTCATTGTGTCACAAAAAGTTTGTCTAATTTTGGGTGAACCACTGAAGAAACAATATACATAATAGTGTTTTAAGTTAATTCCTTAGGTAGCTTGACATATATATGATGATGTTTGTTGAAACAATTATATTATGAGTAAGGTGGGATTATGATACATTAAAATGTGGAATGAATTGCATAGGATAAAGCTGCCATCAGGGGCAAAGAAGATAGTGCCAAGCGGATGCAGAGCAATGATAGGGCAAGTAGCAGGAGGAGGGAGGACAGAGAAGCCGCTTCTGAAAGCAGGAAACGCGTACCACAAGTACAGAGTGAAGAGGAACTGCTGGCCCAAGGTACGTGGTGTGGCTATGAATCCAGTGGAGCATCCTCATGGTGGTGGTAACCATCAGCATATCGGTCATGCTTCCACTGTCCGCCGTGATGCACCGCCTGGACAGAAGGTCGGTCTCATTGCTGCTAGAAGAACTGGGCGTCTCAGAGGACAGGCTGCTGCTTCTGCTTCCAAGGCTGACAAGTAGACCTTTTCCTATTTTACCTGTTTTCATGCACTTTTCTTTTATGTTCAAGTTTGTAGGACTTATTTGTCACCATGAGGTTGTTGCGCTTTCTTATTTAAGATCTGCTTTTATGAAATTTGTATCTTTATTCTGGAGTATGATTTTTGCTGATCTAATACAATGCAAAATCTGGATATGTGATTCTATTCTGTAGTTAGAGAATGTCCAAGTGAAGCCAAAGCAAATACTACGTTATCATCTTGGCGGTGATCAGTGTCTTCATTAAATTTTGATGGAGCTTCCTTTCTTGTTGGTATTCCATTTTGGTTTTCCTACTGCTTTTGTCCGTATAACTTCATACTTAGATTTTTTTTTATTTTTTGTTAGTTTCTAAGATTTGAATACAAATTTCGGTTTCTGAATCTGATGATTAATTTGATGAATGACCTATAAATTGTTCTTTTATTCATACACGATTTTATTTTAAAATCACCGCCAAATGACTAACGTGCGTTCTCAAAGAATGGGGAATTTGAGCAGGATAGTAGTAAATGGGGAATGTGTTTGTGTGTTGCGAGCGAGGTACTTGATTGGATTATTTAAAATGTGATTTTTAATTTAATTGATTTGTAGTTAACTAATTATTTATTTTGATGTTTAATATGCGTTTAATTTAAATGATAGAACATTACAAATATTTAAATAAACGAAAATTAATTATAGAATAGTAGTAAGTACATATACAATGTTTTAGTATAGTTCTGTTGCAATAATTTATTTTTTATGGTATTTTGAATTGTTAACATTTCATGGTCGGTGTCATTCTACATGTTTAGTTGCTCTGTTCGGTGCAGTTCTCATACTACAATATTCATTTTGGTATTCCTCTAAAATAAGATTGGGATCATCATCATAAGTCATAAAATTTGGATCATCATTATTGTATTTTCGTATGAAATTGTGTACAATAATTGTAGATACGATAATTTTTACTTGAGTTTCAAATGAGTATGTTGGCATATTCTTTAAAACGTCAAACTTTTAATTCCATACTCTAAAGGTTTCCTCAATTGTGATACGTAAACTTTAATGATAGAAATTAAATTTTCATTGGTCGATTAACATTTTTTTCTATATATGGAATAACTCGAAAGGTGTCATTACGTGTGTATCGTCTATAGTACCAACACAGTTTCTAAGATATGGATATTACCGGTTTGAAGTTATACTTTGATCTGGAACGGTATTAAATTGAGGATTATCTGGTTTAATAAGATATGAAGCAAGTAATTGTACAACATCTAAAACAGCATGAAAACAAACTAAAAATGTTACACGAACTTTGAAAATTTTCGCTCATTTGTCAATTTGAGAGCTTTGCAGCTATGGAACATACGAATATGACAATCATTTCTTTGATATTAATTTATCTGTTGTAGTCAAATCTTAATTTTGCAGTCTATCGCACAACGAGAAAAAACAAAGTTTTTTCATTTAAAAATTTCGTTGACAACATTCTTGATGTCCATTTAATATATCGTTCATCCAATTAAACCGGTATAATCTGACGTGTGAATTCGGTTGATATTGCTTCTTTTTTTACGTAGATACGTTGATATAACCATCAAATTTTGTGCTTCTTCGTGATCAGATTTTGAATTAGGCATTGTTGGTATAAGATGAAATATGTAAATAGAGATGAGAATAGAAAGGAACAATGGTGTGAAGAAAATGAAGAAAGAGGAAATTGGTTTATAGAGGTTTGGGTTAGTAATACGTTGACATTCGACGTTAACGTATCAAATTTTAACGATCGACAAAAGGAGCAGGAAAAGGGGAATTGAACGCGGGACGTCCGACGACACGCCCCAACGGGAAAGGGTCTAGTAAAAGGTGATAGAACCAACTCTCTCTGAGTCCGTTTCCCATAACTGTTTTTAGTTCAAAAGGGGTTGTCCCATAACTGTTTTTAGTTCAATAGGTTAGCTATGCAAGAGAAAATGGATTTTACTTGGTAAAAGTTGAATTGGAGAAAGATCGGAAGAAAGTAATCGAAAATGACCCATGGTTCAAGGATAACAGGTTGACATTCATCAAAAGGTGGGAAGCAAATATTGGATTAGAAAGGGTTATGTTAAAAAGGCATCCAATATGGATTCTGGCAAGTCTAATGAGCAAGCAAATAATGATGGATGATGACGAAATTGAAGTTTGTAAGAGTATTAATGGAAATCAATTGTGGTTGTCGTTTTTAGTTTTGTGTTTTTGTCTATATAAAAATGCGTCCGTTGTATGTATAGTTGAAAAACAAACAATTTTGAAAAATGAAATTAACATATAAAATAGAAAACAAGTTTATTTTATTTTTCGTGTTTTGAGAGATAACAAAAGCACGGAGAACAATCAATTCTTTCGTTGTCCGTTGGTCGTTCCAACGGCTAAGAATTATAAATATTCTTCTTTTATTTCTTGCTATTTCTTAGTGCAAATTGAAAACACAAAACTCAAAATACAAAATGAAACTAAACGGGCCTAAACTACACAAGAACATCAGAGCCAAGGACAAAAATGATATGGGGTAGTGGGGTACTATGAATTCAACTCCCTAAAATTTAATGGTTGCAGGTGTTTTGGTCATAATGACATGCAAAGCAATTCAAAAGCAACAACGCAAGAATGGAGGGGGGAAAAAATATTAACACCACAACAATCTCTAGTACATGCACATAAGAGCAAGTGTGTGGCAAAAAGCGCATGATACTTGAGTGTTCAGACACTTATAGCGTTACTGATATTACAGACCGGAAAACATTAGATGCATCTATACCTACAAATGCATCTGATGCTTCGGCACATAATACAGTAGATAAAGCTAACAGTTTAGATAGTCAAAGTGGAGTTAATAATATTGCACTCCAGAAGGATCAAGTAAACCCAAGATAAACAAACCAAATGTGTTAGGTCAGATAAAAAAGAAAATGAAGGGCCAACAAACACCAAACCATCAATAGAAGAACAACAACTGTGGAGGAACTCCATCAGAAGGAGCATGAGGAAAATGCTGAGCAGGGACAGAATGAAAAGGCATGGAAACAAAAGATGAGCTTAAAGCATTAGACATCCAAATTGATACAAGTGAAGATGAAACATATGAGAACAAGAATTCAAGAACTTACACATGTAATGTACCACTATTGTGAACATTTGAAATCAATTATAAACGCCATAAAATATGCTTGCAACTAATTTTGATATTAAAAACAAAGGATTGTTGGTTTTATAATTTAAAATTTCAAAACAATGAAAGTAAAAGGGGAAACCTCGTGGTGGAATCAAACATCAACATAAATGTACATTAAGTTGATAATACAATTATTATACAGGATCATCACATCAATCCACATTTCTAAACATAAATTATCACTAACTCATAAATATATAATTATGGTATAAAAGAATATACCAAATCAGCTATCAGCGGTATAACCTATGTTAGAAATTGATACCTAGATTCCCAAATCGAGAAGAAGTCCTAGCTTGGAAGCTCGTTCGGTGATGAAGGAGATGCTTGAAGATGAAAATCTAGAGCGGTGGAAGCTCGAAGGAGATGCTTGGAAGCTGATTTTGGAGAAAGGGGAAGTTTGGAGCGGTGAAAAGAACGCCGAACCATAATTATCGTTTGATGGTGAGTTCGTTCGGTAGGGAAGATGTAAAAATTCATTCGGCATTGAGGAGGACCGAACCAAATATTTGGAGCGGTGATTTGGAGAAATCTTTCGGCAAAGAAGGAAGAAGTTCGTTCGATAATTCTAAGCGGTGTTTTGCTGAACGTACTTTTTCGTTCGGTATTAAGGAGATGCAGGTCCAGATGCGTCGTTCGATATTCGAGCATGCCGCTCCAATTATGTAACGACCCACTATTTTGGACCATTCAAATCGACAATAATCCACACATGTCGGACTTGAATAATGCAAAATAACAGATTGTAATAAAATTTGGAGCAAATAAAATCATTTACAGAATCACAGACACAGAAATATCAGAATAACTTGCAGCGGAAATAAAATAAATAGTGGTTCATGAAGCCACCAAAATACAGGGTCTCAAAACAGATATAAAATACATAGTCTGAAAACTAATACAGTTCTGAAACAAGTACAATAGAAATCCCAAATACATAAGTCTCTAATACAAAAGCTGAAATAGAACAACTAAAACTAAAATAGATAGATAACTAGATAAGCAAAATCTCCAGCGATTCCTAGCTCCAGAAAAGTGAATCCAAAGCTGTGAATACTCAGGCTGACCCGAGCGTAAATAAAACACAAACACTCGAGTCAGGACATACATACTTATATAATGTAAATCAACTCAAGTGAACTGTAATAAAGGTACAAGTAACTTAAAGAATGCTTGGGATCGCCCATTCTTTAAGGATCCGTTAAACTATCTACTATGTAGTAATATTCGCTATTATAATAATGTCTAATCATAAAATAAACATACTTTTAAATAACGTTAAGGCTTTACATTTTCCACCTTAACACGTAAAATGCCAATAGTCTACACAGTACCTGCATACCCCGAGAGGCTACGAGAAGATACTCCATAGGTACGACACAAATAGAAACTCGTAGTAAAGCTCGATATGGTAGGTGACACGACACACAAGGCAATGCCAGGGTAGATATACCAATTACGCACACGGACTGATGAAAACGCATAGCAGCCACTACCGCTCCACCTCGAACAACACTCCCAAATCAAGGGTGGCCACCAAAAATCACAAAGTAATAGAATGGTATCGAAGAAGTGTCTCCGATAAGAGGTGCTACCTCACTGGTCCGAGATCGCTCCTGTTTTAGCCACCTTATGCCAACTCACGGGAGTTGGGTCCACGTATATACCTTAGGATCGTCGCCACCATCCTACTTCATTCTGGAAACTCCACCGCGTACACAGTTGTCAAAGTGGTTTTCGGTATCGACAGAGAGTATGTCCATATCCGATCCCGGTCTCTTTAACAACCAATCGTTATTATAACCCGTAGTTATAACTTTTAAAAACAATACTTTACTTCAAAATAAAATATCATTTCAAACCATATCTTTACCAACATAAAGACTTATCATTTCCAAATCATTTCAATATTCCAAAATATCACATCCTTTCAAACTTCCTTTCAAGATTTTATCTGAATTCACATCCCAATTTTTCAAATTCAAATACCCTTTTAATTCAAAGATAATATTCATTTATTATCATTCCCAATCACTTTTAAAATAGTTTATATTTCACTTAAATTAAATTCATTTAAACCCTTTTAAAAGTGAGATTATTATTCTTACAAGTTAGGTATTCAATTTCCCAAGTTTCAAGTCATTCTGAGTTCATTTTCTAAGTCAAAACCCATATTTATTAGAATTTCATCTTTTCACAGCATTTAGAAAAGCTGTTATGAGTTATGGTTGAAAACAATTTTAATTCAGCAAAGACAGCACTTAAAACTGCTGTTAAAACAAAGTTTTTAGTTTAATTATAGTTCAAGACAGAAAAGACAGCATTTCAGAAGTGCTGCGGTAGTTCAGATTTCAAAATAAGGGTTAAATTTGGTTTCAGCAAAGACTGCAGACTGCTACAGCATTTCCAGAGAATGCTATAATAGACCTGAGTTAAGTTTTTGCCTATTAGTTCAATTACAACAACTGCAGCATTTCAGAAATGCTGTAGTAGCCTTTCATTTCAATTTTTAGTGTAGTTCTGAACCATAGCATTTCTGAATGCTATTAAAAGTGATTTCCAGCTTTTTAGTGTATTTCCAGCAAATAATAAACTTCAATTTAAACTCTTTAAACATTTTAAAAATCAAAATTTAACATTAAAAATGTTCATTAACATATCATTAAATATATTGTTTTTACACAATAAATTTCTTATAATTAAATCCTATTTCCACCAATTTACTAAATAGATTCAAGTGTAAAAGTCTCTAATTCTTCACATTTTTAAATAAACAACTAAACACTTGTATTTTCTCCATTTTCTCAAAATAAAATCTAATTTACCCTTTTTATTTTATAATTTAAATAACTAAATTTAATTAACCAAAATTCCCAATTTCCACTCAAGTTGTCCTTCCAAAATTCAATGTAACTATTTCTTTTTCTAAAAAAAAAATAAATTATAGAAAATTCCAAAATTTCTTTATTTAATATTTAAAAATCTAATTTAATCAAAATTTCATATATATATATATATACCTTTAAAATATTTAAAAATTCCAGAAAACATTTATAAAATAACCACGGGCCTGTATATAGTTTTCTAGTCTAATTCAAGTGATACGGATAGTATATCATTTTAATCCGTAGTTTATAAAGAAAACCCGGGTTTTATCATTTCAAACCCGTAATCCCAAGTAAATAAAATTTATTAAAAGGTCGCTCAGGCTTATCATTTCAGCCCATAACGATCCTTCCATATTCTAAAGTCCGTTCGGGTATGTATCATTTCAACCCATAATGAACCTAATCTACAGGGAACTTGCAGTGTGATAAACTGATAAGAAAATCAACAGAATAACATAAATAATTAACAGAATGATAGGACATGAATTTTTAACAGTTTAACATCATATATAAATAAATCACAGGCAGTTTATATCATAATATAGATTTTCTACATATTCAATTGTTGTTGTTTCACAACTACATAAGTATGAACGTCGTGTGAGTTTTTACTCACCTCTAATTGCTGAAGATTTCAAAACCAAAGGCACGATAGAAACAAAGCACAATGACACGACACTGATTTGAGTAGAGAGCGAATCCAGGCTACAACTCTTGTGCACAACCCAAAACAACAATCAAAACAACACAATTTCAATACGACTTAAAATGCAATAACATTGAAATGAAAGGAGATACGACTACGCAGTCTTTTGCTTTGCCTTCTCTATTATTTGGTATGACTTAGGGTTTGATTTGGTTCAGATCTGGTCAAGTTTTGGGTCAGGTTTGGGCTAACATAGCTTGGGTTCAAGGCATGACAAGGTGGAGTTTGTACATGAGGAGGTGATGTGGTTTTGTAGGCAACTAGGTAGTTTTTGGTCAAAACAAGGGCTCGGCCATAGGGATTGGGCTCGGCTTGTGGTGTGTCATGACTGGCCAGAAGTGGGGAGGGGTGTGTCGAGGTCAGGTCAGGGGAGTGGTGGCGGCTATGGTGGTGGTTTAGGTGGTGGTTGAAGTGGATGAGCATGTAGAGGTGAAATAAGCATGGATCTAGGCATCTAGGTTGTAGTTTGAGGGGTTTGGCCATCAAGGGGGTTCGGCCATGGTCAGATCTGGTGGGGTAGATGTTGGTGGTGGTCGGGAAGAGATGGAAGGAGGTGGTGGCCGTGGAATAGGGGGGAAGAGGCCGATCTTAACAAGGAAGAAGGCAAGCAAATTTGCATAGAAAAAGAGGAAAAAGAAGAAAGAAAAGATGGAGGCCATTACCTAATTTCCTCTAGCCGTGAGAAACGAATGAAGATGGACTTTTTTTCACGTGAATGACAAATGAGATGTACGGCTACACTAGAGTTTTAGGCGGCTAGGGCAAATAATTGAGGAGTTAGAGAAAATGAAGGGTTTGGAAAATAAAAAGGCTTACGTTTCAAAGTTTTTTTCAACCTTTCATATCTCCTTTCCTTTTTAATCTTTATATAAACAAAAATTTCAGAAAAATACTTTACAAACCGAAATCAAGTATAAATATAAGGAAGTAAATAATAAATTTCAAAAAAATATAAAAAGAATGAAGAAAATACCTTAAAAATACCAAACAGTGTTCAAAAATTATAAATAAATCTCTGTTAGTCTTGGAAAACTATACATTTCATTAATAAAATATTATGAAGTGGAAATTTGAATTAAAATAATTTATTTATCATTTTCAACATAAAATAGATAATTAAATTAGAGAAAACAGAAAAAGAATTACAAAATTTACTCAAAAATTAGAAACAGTGTCCAGAAATTACAGAAAAATAGCCAATGGCTTTGGAAAATTATGTTCTTTATTTTAAAAATATTTTAAGACAAAATTTTGAAATAAAATGATTTTTAAAACATTTTCAAAGTGAAATAATTAATTAATTACATAGAAAATGTCAAAAGAATGGAAGAAATTGCTTAAAAATAGGAATCAGAACATAAAAATTACAATAAAATACCAATAATTCTAGAAAAATTTGCACTTCACCATAAAAATATTTTAAAATGAAATAAATTCAAATTAAAAATAATTTCCAAAATATTGGGTTGTTACACTCTCCCCCACTCAAACCTTTTCGTCCTCGAAAAGAACAGAAACAGAGAAAATAAGGGAAAAACAAGATAGAAAGCAAATAGTACCTGGAACGAACAATTCCGGATTCGAAGCACGAATGCTTTCCTCCGTCTCCCAAGTACAATCACGATCATCAGTACTCCACTGTACTTTGACCAGACTAACAGATTTCCTTCTTAGCTGCTTCGTACCTCTGTCGACAATACGAAGTGGCTTCCTCTCAACAGTCAGATTAGGCTCAATATCCAAACTATCAAGAGTAGAAGGCTGAACAATAAGAGATGGATCGTGCAGATAGCGATGGAGATGAGAAACGTGGAATACATTATGCACTCCAGAGAACTTCTCGGGTAAATCCAGACGGTAAGCCAAAGAACCAATTCTTTCCAAAATGCGAAAAGGACCAACAAATCTAGGAGAAAGCTTCCCCCTACGACCAAAGCGAATAACATTCCTTAAGGGAGAGACCTTAAGGAAAACCAAATCACCAACAGCAAACTCTAAACTCCGCCTACGCCTATCAACATACTTCTTCTGCCTATCCTGAGCAATTCTCATCTTCCTCCTAATCTCTTCAACTCTCTCAGAAGCCTCTAAAATCATCTCAGGACCAAGAACCAAACGATCACCGGATTCAATCCAGCAAGAAGGAGATCTACAAGGTCGTCCGTAAAGAGCAGAAAACGGAGACGTCTTGATACTCGCCTGAATTCAAAGATAGAAATGAGATAGATAAAAGATTAAGATGATATTGAAACAAAAGGTAGAAATTATACCTGATAACTATTGTTATAGGTGAATTCGACAACATGGAGATGATCTTCCCAAGATCCTCCATAATCAAGCACACAAGCACGAAGAAGATCTTCTAGAATCTGATTCACCCTTTCCGTTTGACCGTCGGTCTGTGGATGATAGGCAGTACTCAGATTCAGACGAGTACCCAAAGAATCCTGAAAGGCTTTCCAAAACCTACTAGTAAAGATAGGATCACGATCATAAACAATACTGAGAGGAACACCATGGAGACGAACAATTTCCCTCATGTAAATCTCAGACAAACTAGAAGCAGAACGGGTAGACTTGACCGGATTAAAATGAGCTGATTTGGTCAATCTATCCACAATAACCCAGATACTCTCATTACCCTTCCTAGTCCTCGGTAATCCATCAATGAAATCCATAGAAACTTTTTCCCACTTCCAATTGGGAATCTCAAGAGGCTGCAACAAACCAGGGGTCTTCTGATGATCTGCCTTGACTTGCTAACAAGTCGCACACCTACTAACAAAAATGGAAATATCTCGCCTCATACCACTCCACCAATACAACTTCTTCATATCCTGATACATCTTGGTCACACCTAGATGAATAGAAAGTCTAGAATGATGATTCTCCCGAAGTAACTCCTGTCTCAATCCATCCACATTCGGGACACAAATCCTATTATTAATCCTCAACACACCCTTATCATCAATCTGAGCACCACTGCCATCAAGACTACTGCCTCCAACTCTACTTCGAACTTTCTCCTTAATCAATCTAAGCATCCGATCCTCAACCTGCTTAGCTATAATACGATCCACAAGAGGCGAAGAAACAACAAGCTGACACAACAAAGCCTTCTTCCAACTCAAAGCATCCGCCACAACATTAGCTTTCCCTGGTGTATAGTTGATGTCGAGGTCATAAGAAGCAAGGAACTCTAACCACCTAACTTGTCTCTGGTTCAAATCCTTTTGAGAGAAAATATACTTCAAAGACTGATGATCTTTGAAAAGCTCAAACTTAGCACCCAAAAGATGATGTCTCCATAGCTTTAAAGCAAAAACAACAGCAAGCAACTCTAAATCATGGGCAGCATAATTGGCTTCATGGGTCTTCAACTGACGACTAGCATAAGCAATCACTTTACCATCCTGCATCAGAACAATTCCCAACCCTTCTCGACAAGCATCAGTGTATACCGTTAATCCCTCATTTCCATTTGGAACGGTAAGAACTGGTGCAGAAGTAAGCTTGAGCTTCAACTCACTGAATGCAGCCTTACATTCATCACTCCAAATAAACTTAGCATTCTTCCTAGTCAAAGCAGTGAGAGGTGCAGCAATTCGAGCGAAATTCTCAATGAATCTCCGGTAATAACCGGCAAGGCCCAGAAAACTACGGATATCAGTTGGAGTCTTAGGAGTTTCCCAATCCTGTATAGAATAGGGATAAATAAGGGCAACAGGAAAGATAGAATAAATTGAATGAACAAGGAAAGAGAAGGAAAAGAAAGACTTACATTGATCACAGCGATCTTGACTGGATCAACAAAAACTCCATTACCAGAAACAATATGCCCGAGGAATCGGACTTCATCCTTCCAAAAATGGCATTTTGAAAATTTAGCCTTCAACTGATGATTTCTAAGAGTTTCAAGAACAGATTTCAAATGTGACTCATGCTCTTTCTTGGACTTAGAGGAAACAAGGATATCATCAACAAAGACTAGAATAAATTTATTAAGCACATCACGAAAAACTCGATTCATCAAATCAAGAAAGAAAGCATGGGCATTGGTCAAACCAAAAGACATGACTAACCATTCAAAGAATCCATTCTTAGTACGGAAAGCAGTCTTGGGAATACTTTCCTCAGCAACTCTGAGTTGATGAAAACCTGTGGCAAGATCCAGCTGAGAGAAAACAGTAGCACCATAAAGCTGATCAAACATATCATTGATGCGAGGCATTGGATATCTGTTTTTCATAGTGAGCTTGTTCAGCTCCCTATAATCAACACACATTCGGAGAGAACCATCAGACTTGGTGATGAAAACCACCGCAACTCCCCATTCTGAATAGCTAGGTCTGATAAGACCTTTGGAAGACAGGTCCTCAATTTGCTTCCCTAACTCAACCTTCTCGCGGGGTGCCATTCTTCTAGGAGGAAGAACTACAGGTCGAGCTCTAGGAATAAGATCAATGCAGAAATCAATTTCCCGCTTAGGAGGTAAAGCAGTAACTTCACCAAATACATCGGGATAAAGATTGACTACACGAGTTGACTGAAGATCAACAGGAGAAGAATCCAAAGAGTAGATAAGGCTACCGGCACAATCATGAGGCATACAACACTGAATAACCAAAGAATTACCCCGATCATCCTCAAGAGAAACAATTTGGGATTTACAAGAGATACGGGCATCATGATTCCTTAACCAATCATCTCCAAGCAATAAATCAAAAGCATCAAAACCAAGGATATAGAAATCACCACTAAAACGATGATCAGAATGGAGGAGTTTCACATGTTTACAAATCTTATTAAGATTTGCGGGACCACCAATAGGATTTGAAACACATAGAGGAACAGAAGCATACTCAGAAGAAAGGAGGTGTTCAAACTTATCACACAAATTATCAGAAATAAAACTATGCGAAGCTCCAGTATCAAATAAAACACGAACAGGATGATGAAATAAAGTAAAGGTGCCCTGAAGAGTACCTTGATCATCACTAGGAGCAGGGGCAGGTGCAGCAGGTGAAGAAGCAGATGTAACAGCAAATACACCAGATGGCTTTCCCTTCTGATACAATGGGCATTCATTCTTAAAATGACCTGGCTGAAGACAAGCATGACAAAGATTGTTCCTGTTTACCTGAGGTAGAGGAACAGCAGCACTAACCAAAGTAGGGCAACTATTAGCATAGTGTCCCTTCTGGTCACATTTGAAGCAGGTAATGGTGGATAGATCAATAAGGTGCCTCTGTGAAGGAGAAGATGATGAAGATCCCAAACCCGGATGCTTGAGCCAATTCTTCTTCTGCTGGTGGAAGTTGGGCTTTCTCTTCTTGGAATTTGCAGAGGAAGACTGAGATACATGAGCACCAGAAGCAGTAGGACCCTTGGAAGTAGGGTTCTCATAACGAATAGCCATATCCATGAGCTCAGTAAAAGTGCCATGAACATGAGAAATAAGACGATCATAGAACTCTGGGCGAGCTCCTGCTATGAACTTCTCATTTTTCTTAAGCTGAGTGTCGATAAGACCAGGACCAAACTTGGAAAGTTCATTGAACTTCCGCTCATACTCTGAAAAAGACATGGTACCCTGCTTAAGATCCATGAATTCTCGATAAAGCTGAGATTTCCCGGCTTCGGGCATCCATTTTGCCACAAAAGCCTCCCTGAAAAGAAGAATACAGAACAAAACTTAAGATAGATTCAAAAGGAAAGAAAATGGGAAAAATTCAAGATAACTCAAAGGATACCTGAACTGCTCCCACGAAAGATCACCTTCATTAGTGTGAGCTGTAACAGACTCCCACCAATCTAAGGCTGACTCTTGCAGCTGCCAAGCTGCTAACTGACGTTTCTGGGCATTAGTAATCTCAAGACCAGTAAAGATCCTCTCCAACTCCGTAACCATTGCTGGGCTTCGATAATACTCTCTGAACCGATGAACTTAGTACCACCAAGCTGAGAGAATTCTTTATAGAGAACAGTAAACCTAACAGGTGCAATAGGTTGAGGAGCTGGGGCAATACCACGACCCCTTCCTCTAGCATTTCCACGATTCATCCTGAAAATATCAAGAATGAATATAGGATAAAGGTACTGAGAAGACAAAGATAAGGTAAGATAAGACAAGATAAAATCACTTGGTTGAATATCCTAATAACAGAAATTTCTAACAAGGTAGATACGAACAGAAGGAAGTTTAGAAAGAAAAAAAAATTGCTTTTCAAACAAAAAAATTTCATATCAAAATAATCTTTGAAAATCATTTGAAATCCCTTTATACTTTGAAAATACGTTCACTCACAAAGAAATGATTCTGAGTTTGATTTCACTCATTCTAGGGTATTTCTACCCTATCTCTAATGAGTTTTTGCTCCATAGGCTAAGGTTTGCCTAAAACCAAGGCTCTGATACCAAATGTAACGACCCACTATTTTGGACCATTCAAATCGACAATAATCCACATATGCCGGACTTGAATAATGCAAAATAACAGATTGTAATAAAATTTGGAGCAAATAAAATCATTCACAGAATCACAAACACAGAAATATCATAATAACTCGCAGTGGAAATAAAATAAATAGTGGTTCATGAAGCCACCAAAATACAGAGTCTCAAAACAGATATAAAATACATAGTCTGAAAACCAATACAGTTCTGAAACAAGTACAATAGAAATCCCAAATACATAAGTCTCTAATACAAAAGCTGAAATAGAACAACTAAAATTGAAATAGATAGATAACTAGATAAGCAGAATCTCCAGCGATTCCTAGCTCCAGAAAAGTGAATCCAAAGCTGTGAATACTCAGGCTGACCCGAGCGTAAATAAAATACAAACACTCGAGTCAGGACATACATACTTATATAATGTAAATCAACTCAAGTGAACTATAATAAAGGTACAAGTAACTTAAAGAATGCTTGGGATCGCCCATTCTTTAAGGATCCGTTAAACTATCAACTATGTAGTAATATTCGCTATTATAATAATGTCTAATCATAAAATAAACATACTTTTAAATAGCGTTAAGGCTTTGCATTTTCCACCTTAACACGTAAAATGCCAATAGTCTACACAGTACCTGCATACCCCGAGAGGCTACGAGAAGATACTCCATAGGTACGACACAAATAGAAACTCGTAGTAAAGCTCGATATGGTAGGTGACACGGCACACAAGGCAATGCCAGGGTAGATATACCAATTACGCACATGGACTGATGGAAACGCATAGCAGCCACTACCGCTCCACCTCAAACAACACTCCCAAATCAAGGGTGGCCACCAAAAATCACAAAGTAATATAATAGTATCGAAGAAGTGTGTCCGATAAGAGGTGCTACCTTACTGGTCCGAGATCGCTCCTGTTTTAGCCACCTTAAGCCAACTCATGGGAGTTGGGTCCACGTATATACCTTAGGATCGTCGCCACCATCCTACTTCATTCTGGAAACTCCACCGCGTACACAGTTGTCAAAGTGGTTTTCGGTATCGACAGAGAGTATGTCCATATCCGATCCCGGTCTCTTTTACAACCAATCATTATTATAACCCGTGGTTATAACTTTTAAAAATAATACTTTACTTCAAAATAAAATATCATTTCATACCATATCTTTATCAACATAAAGATTTATCATTTCCAAATCATTTCAATATTCCAAAATATCATATCCTTTCAAACTTCCTTTCAAGATTTTATCTGAATTCACATCCCAATTTTTCAAATTCAAATACCCTTTTAATTCAAAGATAATATTCATTTATTATCATTCCCAATCACTTTTAAAATAGTTTATATTTCACTTAAATTAAATTCATTTAAACCCTTTTAAAAGTGAGATTATTATTCTTACAAGTTAGGTATTCAATTTCTCAAGTTTCAAGTCATTCTGAGTTCATTTTCTAAGTCAAACCCATATTTATTAGAATTTCAGCTTTTCACAGCATTTAGAAAAAGCTGTTATGAGTTATGGTTGAAAACAATTTTAATTCAGCAAAGACAGCACTTAAAACTGCTGTTAAAACAAAGTTTTTAGTTGAATTATAGTTCAAGACAGAAAAGACAGCATTTCAGAAGTGCTGTGGTAGTTCAGATTTCAAAACGAGGGTTAAATTTGGTTTCAGCAAAGACTACAGACTGCTACAACATTTCCATAGAATGCTATAATAGACCTGAGTTAAGTTTTTGCCTATTAGTTCAATTACAGCAACTGCAGCATTTCAGAAATGTTGTAGTAGCCCTTTATTTCAATTTTTAGTGTAATTCTGAACCATAGCATTTCTGAATGCTATTAAAAGTGATTTCCAGCTTTTTAGTGTATTTTCAGCAAATAATAAACTTCAATTTAAACTCTTTAAACATTTTAAAAATCATAATTTAACATTAAAAATGTTCATTAACATATCATTTAATATATTGTTTTTACACAATAAATTTCTTTCCTATTTCCACCAATTTACTAAATAGATTCAAGTGTAAAAGTCTCTAATTCTTCACATTTTTAAATAAACAACTAAACACTTGTATTTTCTCCATTTTCTCAATATAAAATCTAATTTACCCTTTTTATTTTTATTTTATTTTATAATTTAAATAACTAAATTTAATTAACCAAAATTCCCAATTTCCACTCAAGTTGTCCTTCCAAAATTCAATGTAACTATTTCTTTTTCTAAAAAAAATTAACTTATAGAAAATTCCAAAATTTCTTTATTTAATATTTAAAAATCTAATTTAATCAAAATTTCATATATATATATATACCTTTAAAATATTTAAAATTCCAGAAAACATTTATAAAATAACCACGGGCCTGTATATAGTTTTCTAGCCTAATTCAAGTGATACGGATAGTATATCATTTCAATCCGTAGTTTATAAAGAAAACCCGGGTTTTATCATTTCAAACCCGCAATCCCAAGTAAATAAAATTTATTAAAAGGTCGCTCAGGCTTACCATTTCAGCCCATAACGATCCTTCCCTATTCTAAAGTCTGTTCAGGTATGTATCATTTCAACCCATAGTGAACCTAATCTACAGGGAACTTGCAGTGTGATAAACTGATAAAAAATCAACATAATAACATAAATAATTAACAGAATGATAGGACATGAATTTTTAACAGTTTAACATCATATATAAATAAATCACAGGCAGTTTATATCATAATATAGATTTTCTACATATTCAATTGTTGTTGTTTCACAACTACATAAGTATGAACGTCGTGTGAGTTTTTACTCACCTCTAATTGCTGAAGATTTCAAAACCAAAGGCACGACAGAAACAAAGCACAATGACACGACACTGATTTGAGTGGAGAGCGAATCCAGGCTAAAACTCTTGTGCACAACCCAAAACAACAATCAAAACAACACAATTTCAATACGACTTAAAATGCAATAACATTGAAATGAAAGGAGATACGACTACGCATTCTTTTGCTTTGCCTTCTCTATTATTTGGTATGACTTAGGGTCTGATTTGGTTCAGATCTGGTCAAGTTTTGGGTCAGGTTTGGGCTAACATAGCTTGGGTTCAAGGCATGACAAGGTGGAGTTTGTACATGAGGAAGTGATGTGGTTTTGAAGGCAACTAGGTAGTTTTTGGTCAAAACAAGGGCTCGGCCATGGGGATTGGGCTCGGCCTATGGTGTGTCATGACTGGCCAGAGGTGGGGAGGGGTGTGTCGAGGTCAGGTCAGGGTAGTGGTGGCGGCTATGGTGGTGGTTTGGGTGGTGGTTGAAGTGGATGAGCATGTAGAGGTGAAATAAGCATGGATCTAGGCATCTAGGTTGTAGTTTGAGGGGTATGGCCATCAAGGGGGTTCGGCCATGGTCAGATCTGGTGGTGGTGGTCGAGAAGAGATAGAAGGAGGTGGTGGCCATGGAATAGGGGGGAAGAGACCGATCTTAACAAGGAAGAAGGCAAGCAAATTTGCATAGAAAAAGAGGAAAAAGAAGAAAGAAAAGATGGAGGCCATTACCTAATTTCCTCTAGCCGTGAGAAACAAATGAAGATGGATTTTTTTTCACGTGAATGACAAATGAGATGTACGGCTACAATAGGGTTTTAGGCGGCTAGGGCAAATAATTGAGGAGTTAGAGAAAATGAAGGGTTTGGAAAATAAAAAGGCTTACGTTTCAAAGTTTTTTTCAACCTTTCATATCTCCTTTCCTTTTTAATCTTTATATAAACAAAAATTTTAGAAAAATACTTTACAAACCGAAATCAAGTATAAATATAAGGAAGTAAATAATAAATTTCAAAAAAATATAAAAAGAATGAAGAAAATACCTTAAAAATACCAAATAGTGTTCAAAAATTATAAATAAATCTCTGTTAGTCTTGGAAAACTATACATTTCATTAATAAAATATTATGAAGTGGAAATTTGAATTAAAATAATTTATTTATCATTTTCAACATAAAATAGATAATTAAATTAGAGAAAACAGAAAAAGAATTACAAAATTTACTCAAAAATTAGAAACAGTGTCCAGAAATTACAGAAAAATAGCCAATGGCTTTGGAAAATTATGTTCTTTATTTTAAAAATATTATAAGACAAAATTTTGAAATAAAATGATTTTTAAAACATTTTCAAAGTGAAATAATTAATTAATTACATAGAAAATGTCAAAAGAATGGAAGAAATTGCTTAAAAATAGGAAACAGAACATAAAAATTACAATAAAATACCAATAATTCTAGAAAAAATTGTACTTCACCATAAAAATATTTTAAAATGAAATAAATTCAAATTAAAAATAATTTCCAAAATATTGGGTTGTTACAAATTAGGAAGATGCAGATGCCGGTCCAAAATTTTCGCTCGGCGTTTTGCCGAACCAAACCCCAGGACTGCTATATAGTAGCTAACCCTCCTCATTTCTCTACTCTATAGATAGAGGAGCTTCTGGAAAACAATGGCAGCCGAGATTGATAGCTAATTTTAGCCAATTTCAGAGTCATCCTAGAGAGCTGAAACTCTGTAGAATTTTGTCTGTATTGTAAATTCTTCTTATGTAAAGCCTTCAAAAGTGAATCAATCTTGTAACTCTAATCTTTCAGTGATTAATAAAATCTCCTCTCCCTAAGTGGACGTACATTGCCTCGCGATAGTGGAATCACTTATAATATTGGTGTTATTTTTTTTTCTGCATTGCATTGATCTATGACTGTCTGTTCTGGTGTTTATCTCTTTTTGTATCGTCTCACTACAATCACGATCCATTTGTTTTCCACTGCGTTGGGTTTTTTATTCCCTTAGACTGATCATCTGAAGGGATTTTCCCCAACAGTCTGGTATCCGAGTTGCAAGGTTGATTGAGGAGTGTTAGACACTATGGAAGGAGATGAAGCAACTCCAATTGTTACAAGACCTTATACTAGAGGGATGTATATCGCGTTAGGATCACAGTTGACAATTGAGAAATGGAATGAGGATAAAGACTTCGAGAAGTGGCAATGGAGGATGAAGGCTGTTCTAATGAGGAATGAAGTCCATCCAGTAGTGTTTGCCCCTGAGGAGTTGACGGCTGACATATCAGTCACGGAAAGGAAGGCGATGGAGAAATGAGTGTTTACTACTTTACAACTAGCTATGGGATGGATTTTCATCTCAGAGATTAGCGGTGAGACCACTGCTAGGGGCATATGGACCAAGCTAGAAAATCTCTACTTGAAGAAATCTCTGACTAATCGTCTGATATTACTGAAGGCATTTTTCACCATGCGGATGAGAGTGGGTACTTCAGTAAAGGAACATATTAATTTCTTTGATGATCTCGTGATGAAAATGAAGACTATTGACTTGAAGATGGATGAGGAGCAAATGGCAATGATTCTTTTGTGTTCTCATCCGGAGCGTTACACAGGTTTTTCTAACAGCCTTATCTTTGCTAGAGACATATTAACAGTGGAAGATGTGAAGTTAGGCCTTCTATCTGAGGTCTTGAGAGACTAGATGAAGGAGATAAGTGAAGGAAGTAGAGGTGGAAGTAGTATTCACGACCTGTTTGTTGAAAGAGGTAGAGAAGATAAGAAAAATTGACACTCTAGAAGGCGTTCCAATTCTAGGAAGCCCGGTAATGGCAGGAGAGGAAAGTCTAAGGACGGAAAGTGCTTTATCTGCAAGAAACCTGGTCATTGGAAAAAGGTAAAAGTATATATGGATCGTATACTATGTATATGACAGGTAATTATTGTATACACGATAAATTGACATAATAGTAAAATAAAAAGATCAGGCCAGAAATTTTATACTGGTTTGAACCTCCCGTCCTACGTCCAGTCCTGAAGCTCCTCTTCGGAATTTCACTAATCAATAACTCTCACTTCGTCTGGAGGAATAGGCTTCTTACAATCGAAATCTTTCGTCAAGAATGTGCTCTGATTAACACTGATATTGACAATACGTACAAGTCTTCCTATAATCTCCATTGGATATGTATAGATATGAATATGAGTGTGCTTTGGAAATATGGAAGAAAAATGAACCAAAATCAATGATCTTTGGTTGAAATATTGATAGCAAATATGAGTGACTTGAATTTGAGTGCAAAGTAGATATAGAGAATAGAAATCAGAAATTTGTTGGTTTAATCATAAAAATCACTGATGTATTTATAGTTGTGAAAAGATCAATTTGAAGTGTTGCTACCATTTATTTTCATTTCTAGAGTTGCTTCTGTTTGGGATCAAACTGATTGAAAGAAGAGATGCGGAAGCAACCTTTCAGATTTGGCAGTTGTATTTTAAAAAAAAATCCCGAAGCCAAATCCAGATGTCTGGTCATGTGTTATCTGGAAAATTTCTAGAGGTTACGACCAAACGTCTGGGTCATAGTACCAGACACCTGGAAATATGGAAAATTTGTTTTCCTATGTAAATGCATGTGTATTTTATCATATAAAAAATCCAGGGAGATTTTACATAATATTTCTAAGATTTGTATACAATATTTATTTCCCTACTGTTGTGATCCATGCTCTATGTTTCGATTTGTTTCCTTGAGTATCTGCAAAAATAAGATACAAGATATATATGTATAATTATTATTATATGGTTTGTCGTCATCAAAACTTGTAGATAGGAGTTCCAAACATTCTCCCCCTTTTTGATGATGACAAAAAATGTATCATAAAATAATTTTACTCCCCCTGTATATATGTATATCATATGTTATCCTCGCCCTGTGTGTATGCATATTTCTACCCCTATTGGCATTATAAAAAAGAATAGAGAAAATAGAGAATGTTATCTAAAACATAGATCTTGTAGTACATGATAACTGAAATAGCAATACATAGAATGAAAAATGCATAAAAACAATATAGTGGAGAGAAAAAACTAGAAACTACCGGTAATAGTGAGTCGAGTCAGAAAAACTTTCGTAGCTATCATTATAGTAATCCCAAAAAGCTGAAGGATCAGAAGTGTTCTCGGGCCAATTGCGCTGATCATTATATTCTACGTCCTCTTGAATAGACAACCCTTGAAAAGCCAAGAATCCCTGCTGATGGGGGGAAGGATCTTTCATATTAAAGTCCTCACTTTCCTCTTCATCCGTTTCCTTTAATGGTTCGTCTTCCATGGCTTCTTTTCCTCGTGATTTTGTTGAAGATCCTGGAACGGAAGAGATATATAGAGCAGGCGAAGGAGCTGATGGTGATGAGGATGAGGACATGGATGATGATCGACCACGAACTTTCCTTATTACTTTCCCAAGAGTGGATACAACCTTATCCAGTGTTTTCTCAATTTTGCTCATTCGAGAAGATATGCTTGAGACAGATCTGTCAAGATGAACAACTTTTTTGCTTAAGATTTGTTGATTGCGAGATAAATGTTGTTGATTTCGAATTGATAAGTCACGATATGATTCTGTTGAAGCAGGTTCTCCTCGGGCTTCTAAAATCTTTGAGTCTGAGTGATATTCAGAAGGATGTTGCTGGAAAACATAAGGACCTGGTTGTTGTGGAGGGGTTTGTTGCTGCTCTTGTGGAGGCTGCTGCTGATATTGTTGTTGTTGCTGCAGAGTCCATTGAGGAAACGATATTATCGGTGGCGGTTCATTAGGTAGATGCATAAGCTTAAAGTATTTGGACCCACTTTCTTTAATTTGTAGTTCTTCAAAATATGATAAGTAATAAGGGATACCTTGGGATTGAAGAATCCGCATTATATAGGGTGTATAAATAATTGTCTGGCGCTTGTGAATCCAGAAATTTTTAATTTCTTTCAAAAAGAAATTGAGCCCAAATAACTTTAATACCACCAAATGTAGCATACATAGCTTTGTGATATGTTTCATATATTTGTTCGTGACTACCTTTTCTTGGTATTATGGTGTTAATAATCATGTGATTTAGTAATCTTGCCCTAGGTCGGAGGTTCTTCTTATTCCATTGTTCCATATGATCTTCCCAAAGAAGGTGAGTGACCTCATCACGGGGTAAAAATCTTTTGTTCGGTATGTCTTTTAATTCGATACCCGTGTAAGAGCAATGGAGGATTCGTCCTAACATACCCGGTGTAAGCTTAATGACTTTACCATGGACACTAGTCCAAAGCAAATTTTCCTCATCTTCGGGATTCCAAATGGAAGAACTATATAGATTTGAATAAAAGAGAAAAATAGCCAGTTGATCTATGGTTACCTCATTTGGACCTTGTTCGATCAGATAGTTAACCTCAGCATCTTCACATAACGAATGCATTTCATAGAGAGGAAATCATAATAGTTGGTAGAAGGGACTGAGATGAAACTTCATAGTTTTTAAATCATCAAATCTTTTGATGGAACTAGGGCTTTGGTCAAGCCATGATTTGATGTGAGAATCAGTGACAACAGTTGTTTGAGATGAAGAATCCTGATCTTTCTTTTCCTTCTTTGAAGTTTCTGATTTGGGAGGCATTGTATTTGAAAATTTAAGGTAAATTTTTGTAATGGGGTTTTGTAGAGAATGAAAAGGTGAGGTAAAAAATGAAGAGATGTTTTAATATAGTGAATAGACAGCAGTTCGGCATAGGCAGAGATAGGGTTCGGACGTCTGTAGTAATGAGGCAGACGTCTAGGTGCTTGAAATAATTCTATACTATATAAGGCAGAGAGTGATTCCAGACGTTTGGTAATGTATAGGCAGATGTCTGAATCTTACAGAGTTTGGGAGAGAGAGTCTTTCGAGTTTGCAAGCAGACGTCTGGCTCTATATCCCAAACGTCTGTTTTGACAGAATAGCGACAATTTGATTTTAGTTTATTATTATATATATTTTTATTAAGAACAAGATATAAATTATAAACTTGAATAGTTTTAACCTTATTATAACTAGAATATATATATATACGAAATATAGTTTTTAGTTACTTTTTCTCCCACAAATTTGGTTCCTCCTTTGTATCTTTTTTAATGGTCGTAGTGGAGACCAAGAAGGAGGTACTGGACTGAATTGGGCTTCAGATGTTCCTTCTCCCCATAGTTTACATGGAGTTATTCGGTGAGCACGTGGAGGAGTTTCGATCATACGAGGATATCATACATGAACACAATCCTTTGTAGGAGAGTGTCCATATATTGCAAGGATGCATTTTTCTAAAATGTTTAGATGAGCTCCTTGGTTTCGTTGTGTATAGTACATTTCTTTTTGAACGTTCATTATTTATTTTTGATAATGATGAACTTCGTCAATTTTGTCGTAAAGAGAAGCATTTTCAAGATTAATACCATATTTGGCCTTTTTTCCTTTCGGAGAATAGCCGGTATGGTACACAGGAGTAGTAGGAGGAACAATATTTTTGGATGGAGATGATTTTGGTGTTGTTTTGGTAGGAGATGTATAAGTACTACCAGAAGAAGGTGAGGAGAAATCAATGGCTGAGTAAGTTGAATCGTGATTAGATGACATTTCATAAAAAAATTTAAATGTTTTAGAGAGGGAAAGGTTATATGGTTAAAAATTTATCTTCGAGACAAATATATATATATGTTTTCCAATTTTCTAATTAAGGAAAAAAGTTGTTTATTAGTTAACGAAATTTATGGTTAAAAATTTGTTTTTTATTAAAACAATTTGTGGTGTTCAGAAGGTTTACAAAACGAAAGTTGAAGAAGGTTTGTGTTTGTTAGCTTTTTTGAGTATCCGTTTAGGATAATAAAGAATATATAGTTTAGTTTATTAATTCATTATATGAAAAAATTCCTAAGTTTCGTCTAAGTATTACAAATGATTTTTCATTTAAAGGTTTGGTGAATATATCGGTAATTTGATTGTCGGTGTTAACAAATTCAAGGGAGATAATTCCTTTTTCTACGTTATCTCTAAGAAAATGGTGTCGTATGTCTATATGTTTAGTTCGAGAATGGTTAACAAGGTTTTTAGATAAATTGATAGAACTAGTATTGTCGCAGTATATCAGATATTTTTCAATTATTTTACCAAAATCTCTAAGAGTTTGTTGCGTATAGATTACTTGAGCACAAGCTAAGGCGGAGATATATTCTGCTTCACACGTTGAGAGTGAAACACAACTTTGCTTTTTGCTAAACCACAAAACCAGAGATTGATTGATAAAATGGCAGGTACCACTTGTTTTTTTCTGTCTGTTTTACAACCTTTGAAGTCTGCATCACTATATGATACGAGTTGGAAAGCCGTACCTTTAGGATAGAATAAGCCGTAACCTTTGGTGTTGGATAAGTAACGTAAAATTCGTTTGACTGCTCGATGATGTGATTCCTTAGGTTGAGCTTGAAAACGAGCGCACAAGCAAACACTCATCATTATATCGGGTCGACTAGCTGCTAAGTATAATAAAGAGCCGATCATACTACGATAAGATTTTTGATCAGTCTTTCCCATTTTCGTCTTTGTCTAAATATAAAGTTGTGCTCATAGGAGTTGGTTTACTAGTAGTGTTTTCCATTCCGAAACGTTTAAGTAAATCTTTACAATACTTTTCTTGATTTATAAAAATGCCATTGTCCAATTGTTTTATTTGTAATCCAAGGAAGAAATTTAATTCTCCCATGTGTGACATTTCAAACTCATTTTTCATTATTTCAGAAAATTCATTACATAAATTTTCATTAGTTGATCCAAATATGATGTCGTCAACATATATTTTTACAACTAATGCATCATTATTTTTATGTTTTATAAATAGTGTAGTGTCTATTTTTGCCGATTTGAAATCCAGAATTTTGTAGATGAGTTTTTAATCGATCGTACCAAGCACGTGGTGCCTGTTTTAAACCGTATAAAGCCTTTTTGAGTTTAAAAACATGATCTGGATATTGTTCGTGGATAAATAACGGCGGTTGTTCTACGAAAAATTTTTCTTTGATAAAACCGTTTAAGAAGGCCCTCTTAACATCCATTTGAAATAATTTATTATGATGACACGCAAAAGCAAGTAGAGTACGAATTGCTTCGAGACGAGCTACGGGAGCAAACGTCTCTTCATAATTAATTCTCTCTTCTTAGTTGTAACCTTGAGCCACTAATCTTGCTTTATTACGAATAATATTTCCATTTTCATCTGCTTTGTTTTTGAAAACCCATTTTGTTCCTATTACAGATTGATCTGATGGTCTAGGAACGAGTTCCCATACATTATTACGTTCAAATTGATTTAATTCTTCTTGCATTGCTAAGATCCAAGAATCGTCTTTAAATGCTTCTTTATAATTTTTAGGTTCTGTATTTGATATAAAAGCAACGTGACTCATTTGATTTATGTTATTTCTAGTGACTCGAGAATTTAAGTCTCCAATTATATTATCCAAAGTATGATTTTTTAATATTCGTGTGGGTGATCTTAAAACATTTTCATTATTATCGGAGGATGAATTATTCATATTATTTGTATTTTCAGTTTGATTTTTAGTTAGGATTTCATCTTCATCTTCTTTAATAGTTTGTTGGAAATTTTCATCAAAAGACACATGTAAGTTTTATTCTATAATATTTGTTCATTTATTATAAATTCTATAAGCTTTACTACGTTCTGAATAACCAATGAAAATTCCTTCGTCGGCTTTAGGGTCAAATTTTCCAAGATTATCTTTAGTATTTAAAATAAAACATTTTGACCCAAAAGTTCTGAAATACAAAATTTTTGGTTTGTTTCTATAAAATATTTCATAACATGTATTTTTAGTCATAGGTCAAAGTGTGACACGATTTAATACATAACAGGCAATGGCAATAGCTTCAGCCCAAAAATGTTTGGGTAGGGTACTACTATTTAGTAGTGTTCGTGCACATTCCTGTAAAGTTCTGTTTTTGCTTTCAAGTACACCATTTTGTTGTGGTGTTCGTGGAACTGAAAAAATATGACTAATTCCTTTTTTGTTACAAAAATCAGTGAAAAAATTCATTTTCGAATTCTCCTCCATGATTACTGTGTATACTTTTAATTTTTAAACCATTAAGTTAGTAATCCGTTTTGCAAAGATTTTAAACATTCCAAAATTGTCACTTTTATGTTTTAAAAATAATGTCCAAGTATATCTTGAAAAATCATCTACAATTACAAACACATATTTGTTATGATTTATTGATCGTACTTGTGTTGGTCTAAATAAATCTAAATGAAGTAATTCTAATGGTTGCTTAGTAGATATTTTATTTTTAGATTTGAAAGAACTTTTATTTAACTTTCCCATTTGACAAGCATCACATAAATTTTTAATTTTATAATTAATTTTAGGAAGACCTCTAACTAGATCATGTTTTGCTAGTTTGTAAATATATTTAAAATTTATATGACAAAAACGTTTGTGCCAAATCCAAGGATCATCATGATTTGCGGTTAGACATAAATCTGAATTATTTTTAATGTTCATATTTAGGATATATATATTACGATTTCTAAATCCTTCGAAGAGTAAATTTTTGTTTTGATCAAGAATTTTACATTTATCTTTTTCAAAATTTATTTCGAATCCTTTATCACACAACTGACTTATACTAAGAAGATTATGTTTTAGGTTTTCTACTAATAAAACATTAGAAATAATAGGAGAGTTAAAGATACTGATATTGATGACTTCTCCAATGCCAATGATGAACCCATTTGAATTATCACCAAAAGTTACAGTGCCACAACTAATGTACTTTATATTTGACAACATGTGAGCATTCCCATCATGTGCTTGGAGCATCCACTATCTAATATCCATTTCTCTTTATTTTTGTATTTGGGTAACCGTAAAAAATATTTTTTTTTAAATTGGTACCCATTTTATTTTTGGGTCCTAAGTGTTAGTAAATGAGGGTAACCATACCCATGATGGTTTGGTTCCTTTTAAAATATAATTATTATTATGAATTACTTCTTTCATATAATTAGCTATATATTTCTGTTTAATTAGGTTGTTATTTGTTTTAGGAACCCATATTTTAATCATTTTTGAATTCGAGATCATTTTTTTATTTTTGGAAGAAGGTTTTTTTATCTTAGTATATCTTACTATAGTTTGTAATTTTTGTCTTATTCTCAAATCCTAGTCCATTTCGATTTTTGAATGGCTTGGAAATTTTAATTAAATTCTCCAAGTCTTGTTTTCCTTTGTTAAATTTTGTAACATTATTAGTAATTTTATCTAGCTTGTTTTTAAGGTCAGTAATTTCGGATTTTGAAGTTTCTAGATTATCTTTAAGATAATGTGTTCATTACTAATTTTATTATTTTCTAGTTTAACTTTTCCTAATTCACAAGATAAAGCATTATTTTCAATAGAAAGATTCTTGTATTTTTCTTGAGCATTTTCTAATTCTTCTTCTAAAATAGATTTTTCATCTTTTAGTAACCCTATTTCAAGTTCCAATCGATTTATCTTAGCAACATATTCCTTATTTAATTTCTTAGTTTTTCTATATTTGTCATCAAGTTCCATGCTTACTTCTAAAATTTCATTATAAGTAAGATCGGGACATACCTCATCCGTGTGTGCCATAAAACATACATTTGCTTGCTCCGTATGAATTTCACTGTCACTATCGGATGAAGAGGAATAGTCAGAGTCATCCCATGTGACTTGGAATGCCTTTCTTCATATGTCCGAACTGATCATATTCAAAGCATTTGATCGAAGTTTGATTTGATGAATTTGATTTTCCGCCATTTTGGAATCTTGTCATTTTCTTGAATTTTTTAAATTTGTTGTAGTTCTTGGCAATGAAAACAATTTCGTCTTCATCCAATTCAGAATCTTCATTGCTTGCTTGAAATGCTATGTTCTTCTTTTCATGGTTTTGTTCCTTTCTGGCCTGCAAATTAGCTTCATACGGCATTAAATTTCCAATCAACTCTTCAACTTTGAGTTCAGAAAGATCATTAGCTTCTTTGATAGCTAATACTTTTCTTTCCCACTCAATTGTTAAATAGTTGAGAATTCAAGATACTAAATCAAAATCAGTAAATTTGACTCCTAGTTCCATAAGATCGTGTTGTATAGTTTGAAATCTGGAGTACATGTCAACAATTGACTCATTTTGTTTCATTTTGAAAGATGAAAATTGATTTTGTAAAACTGATATTTTTGTTTGTTTGACCTTAGCTGTACCTTCGTGTGTAACTTGTAAAGTACGCCATATATCATAAGTAGTAGTACATAACATAACACGTGAAAATTCATTTTTATCAAGAGAGCAAAAAAGTACATTCATAGCTTTAGCATTATTAGAAGCAGCAGTTTTTTGTGGATCTGTCCATGTGCTAATATTTGTTTCAGGTGTTACATACTTAATTTGAGTTGTTGACCATATTTCTAAACCATTTGTTTCCATAAAAATTCTCATACGAGTTGACCAATATGCATAATTAGATCCGGTGAATAGAGGAGGACGTGTGGTTGACTGACCTTCTTGAAAGATACTTGTCATATCAACAGGTTTCAAATACGTGTTACTGTGATTTGAACTAACCTCGCTTTGATACCAATTAAAAGTCTATATGGATCGTATACTATGTATATGACAAGTAATTATTGTATACACGATAAATTGAGATAATAGTAAAATAAAAGGATCACACCAAAATTTTTATACTGGTTTGGACCTTCCATCCTACGTCCAATCCCGAAGCTCCTCTTCGGAATTTCACTAATCAATAACCCTCTCTTCGTCCGGAGGAATAAGCTTGTTACAATAGAAATCTTTCATCAAGAATGTGCTCTAATTAACATTGATATTGACAATACGTACAAGTCTTTCTATAATCTCCACTAGATATGTATAGATATGAATATGTGTGTGCTTTGGAAATATGGAATAAAACTGAACCAAAGTTAATGTCTTTGGTCGAAATATTGATAGCAAATATGAGTGACTTAAATTTGAGTGCAAAGTAGATATAGAGAATAGAAATCAGAAATTCGTTGGTTTAATCGTAAAAATCACTTATGTATTTATACTTGTGAAAAGATCAATTTGAAGTGTTGCTACCATTTATTTTCATTTCTAGAGTTGCTTCTGTTTGGGATAAAACTGATTGAACGAAGAGATGCAGAAGCAACCTTTCAGATTTGGCAGTTGTATTTTTAAAAAATTCCCGGAGCCAAATCCAGACGTCTGGATTGTGATGACCAGATTTCTGGTCATGTGTTATCTGGAAAAATTCCGGAGGTTACGACCAGACGTTTGGGTCATAGTACCAGACGTTTGGAAATATGGAAAATTTGTTTTCCTATGTAAATGCATGTGTATTTTATCATATAAAAAATCCAGGGAGATTTTACATAATATTTCTAGGATTTGTATACAATATTTATTTCTCTACTGCTACGATCCATGCTCTATGCTTCGATTTGTTTCCTTGAGTATCTGCAAAAATAAGATACGAGATATATATGTATAATTATTATTATATGGTTTGTCGTCATCAAAACTTGTAGATAAGAGTTCCTAACAAAAGGATTGTCCAGATTTGAAGAAGAAGGAAGAAGGCGGATCTTCATCATTTGCGGTGGAGAAGTCTGTATCTGACGATGTGTTGTCTGCAGTAGTGTCGGATATCTCAGACCATTAGGTGCTGGGCTCGGGGACATCTTTCCATATGACGCCTAATAAGGATTACTTCAGTTATTTCGTTGGACGAGAGGGAGGCTCTATTCTTATGGGTAATGATGCTAGCTGTAGATGGGTGAAGGTACAGTGATGATCAGGATGTTTGACGGAGTGATACGCACTTTGATAGGTGTCCGGTATGTTCCAGGTCTTCGGTAGTCCTTAATTTCTTTAGGAGAATTGGCATCTTAGGGATGCAAGGTAACTATCGAGAAGGATAGTCGGAATGTTTCGAGAGGTGCACTAGTTCTTATGAAAGGAGATGTGTTCCGAAATATGTATTTGCTGAAAGGAACCATAGTTCTTGGAGAGTCGTGTGTTGGAGTAGATAATTCTCGTGCATTGGATGCCACAAAGCTTTGGCATCTTAGATTGGGTCATATTTCAGAGAAGGGATTAGAGTTGCTTCAGAGACGGAAGATGATCAAAGGAGAAAGCTTCGACAAGATGGACTTTTGCCAGGAGTGTGTGTTAGGCAAGAAAACTAAAGTATCTTTTGGAGTTGGACTCCATAGATCGAGGCGAGTACTTGAGTACGTGCATACAGATGTTTGGGGACCGGTTGCTACTCCTTCTCTTTGAAGAGCAAAGTATTTTATCTCTTTCATTGATGAATTTTCTTGGAAAGTATGGGTGTATGTGATGAAGGCCAAATCAGAGAGTTTTGAGAAGTTCAAAGACTGAAAAGCGCTTGTTGAGAACCAATCTGGTTTTAGGTTGAAAGTGCTGAGATCTGATAATGGCGGTGAATTTGTCTCTAGGGAGTTCCTCGACTTTTGTATATAGCATGGCATTCAGAGACATTTCACTACACCCGGCGATCCGCAATCCAATGGGGTTGCAGAAATGATGATCATGACTCTACTGGAGAAGGCTCATTGCTTGAGATTGACGGCAGGCTTGTTTATAGGCTTTTGGGCCGAGGCATTATCAACTACGGCGCATATCATAAATCAAATTCTATGCTCAGCCATAGATGGGAAGATTCCAGAGGAGAAGTAGAGAGGTAAAGCAGTGTATCTTGGTTACTTTCGAATTTTTGGTTATCCTGTGTACGTTCACCATACAGGTGATGACAAGTTGGAGGCTAGAGCATACAAGGGCATACTAATGGGATACACCGATGGTATCAAAGGGTATCGAATTTGGAACCCTGTTGATTGGAAGATTGTTCATTCCAGACATGTTACTTTTAATGACTCCGCTATGTTCAATCTGAAGGAGAAGCTACCTACCACATCAGAAGATTCTGGTAGGCCTAAGGAGATTGAAGAAGTTCTCATGTTCCAATCAAAGAGTAGAGTTGTTGTTGATGCTGTCAAGGAAAACGCAGTTGATGAAACATCACATGATGGTCCACAGGTACCTTCTAGTAGTGCTGGTAATGTACATGAATCTAGAGGAAGTTCAGTTCGAGGTGGAGCTGAAAGGAGTTTAGGCGAAGCTATACCTACCCGGGTCAGTCGTAGGACTATTAGGCCACCCGAAAGGTATGGTGATTGGTAGTTTGCGAACCTTAGCCTTGGTAATCAGTTTGACTATGCCCTACATGTGGTTCATGGGGAGCCGCTTGACCTTGATGAAGCTTTGAAGTCATGTGACAGTTCGAAGTGGATGTGCGTTATGGAAGAGGAGTTAGAGTCGTTGAATAAGAACGAGACTTGGGATAGGGTACCACCTCCTCAAGGAAGCCGAGCCATAAGTTGCAAATGGGTATTAAAGGTAAATGATGATGGGATATATAAGGCTAGACTAGTTGCTAAAGGGTTTTCACAAAGAAAGTGATTGGAGTATGATGAGATATTCTCTCCAGTAGTGAGGCATACGTCCATCCGTATTTTGCTCACTATCGTCACAGCTCATGACTTGGAGCTGGAGCAACTGGACGTGAAAACTGCTTTCTTGCACGGCGACTTGGATGAGACCATCTACATGAAGCAGCCAGAAGGATTTGTTGTAGATGGGAAAGAAAATTGGGTTTGCAAATTGAAGAAGTCTTTGTATGGACTTAAGCAGTCGCATAGACATTGGTACAAGAGGTTTGACTCTTTTATACTTTCACTTGGTTTTGATCGTAGCATCAAAGATGCTTGTGTGTACTTCAAGCATTTAAAGAATGGTAGACGGGTGTACCTACTCTTGTATGTGGATGATATGTTGAATGCTTCCAAGGATAAAGCTGAAATCGATAGTTTGAAGCTAAAGCTAAAAGCAGAATTCAAATTGAAGGACCTGGGAGAAGCAAAGAAAATTTTGGGTATGGAAATCCAAAGGGATAGAAAGCTAGGACTTTTGAGCCTCGCTCAAAAGGAGTACATTCGAAAGGTGTTTGAAACACTCCAAACCCCTTAATATACCCAAAAGGACACATTAAAAGGGGTGGTGCGTTGTAGGTATAACTGAAACTAACAGAGACTAAGATTCACAAGACAAAAGTAGGAAAAAAACAGCGGAAACTAAAATAATAACTTATTCAAAACAAAAACTTCATAATTGCTTCATAAACCAAATAAGTCAAATACTAAATACAACATACATATCTCAAAACCCAATATGTCTCATGAAATAAAAACTCGTAGTCTCAACAAAAATCATAGTATAAATATCCCACTCAAGTGCCAGTACAAAGCAAGAAAAACAGAAATAAAAGTAGAGAAATACATAGCAGAATCTTCTCCAAGAAACCTCCGAACAACTGCAATCTACTGCCCTCTCCCTTGATTGCCTATGGGGGAAAAGGGGGAAAATAGAGGAGTAGGTCAGACTAAAAGTCTGGTGAGTGATAGTAACTGCTAGAATCTTTAAGCGAAGTAAAGTAATAGACTCTTCAATAGTTCTAGTGTATACAAAAGGAAACAAAGGAAATAGAAAAGAGATAAACTGGGAAATACGAATAAACTATTGCTCAATTAGTAAGATAGGTTAACTTTGATTGTTTGCACTTATCTTTGATAGCTGCTTGATTAGGCTGAATTCCTAATTCTATAATTAGGCTGAAACCCTAATTCTACCCTTTGATCGGCATGCTACTCCATAGACCTTACTGCGGACTAGACGCTATATAACTCTCTACACATTAGCCAATGGTAACTATGAAAGATACACAAAGAACCCACTATGGAATACGATACATAGCTCCCTACACAGAAGGCAATGGTGTCTACGAAAGACATACATACTAAGTGCTTGGAACTCATAGCGATTACTGAGCACCGAAATGGAAGTCGCACGCGTAACTACCACCATGCTCATGCTACCTGTTGCTCCACCTATTGGGTCATATTATTACATCGACTTAGCATAAGCGTGCCCCTCGTCTCACTTTAGGATTATGAGAAACACTGTGCCCATAGAAAATATAGGGGAATGCTACCGGTATTGATCCGTCATCCAAACAATATCTAATAACGCCCATGTCCAAATCCCCCGTGATTTGAACATCTCTATATTGACCAATTACTACCACTACTAGCATAAGCGTGCCCCTCGTCTCACTTCAGGCTTATGTGAAACACCGTACCCATAGAAAATAATAGGGGAATGCTATTTGGTACCTATCCTACTTTAATTCTTTGCTTATTAACTTAGATAAATTATTTAAATAAGCCTTTACTCTTGTTCTTACTATCTATGCTTATTAATTTATCTTATATCTTAAAATAAGCCTTATTATGTTCTATTTCTTATTATAACCTACGTTATAATCATGCTTATAACTTAACCCAAGATCTAAGTGTGAAAATAAGCTTCTTTTCTTCTTTTATTCTTTTTAGTTATAATTCTAAGTTATAACTAGGTCAATCTCTTTAATTCAGTCCAAATATCATAACTAGGCATAATTTCAATCCAATTAATATCATAATTAGGCATAAATTTAGTCCAATTCCATTTATATTACAGTCTTTATAATTTACATCTTATATTCCATTATTTCAGATTTCTTATAATTTAATCCAATTTCACGTTAATTCTATTCTAATCCATACGCGAAGAAGAAGCAGGAGGAGGAATAAAAGAAAACTGAAAATAGAAGGAAATTTAAGGTGTAAGAAGAAGATGTAAATAATGCATAAATAACAGTAAATAAACTAAAATACTGTAAATAAATGGAAAATCTAGAAATAAACTAAAATTAATTGAAAAGAATAGCTAGAAGAAATAGACTGAAAATAATTCTAAAAACTGTAAATAAATTACTAAAAAGGTTATTCCAAAAATCGTAGTAAAACTACAAATATTGGAAACCCTATTATTTTAAATTACTTAAAATCTAAATAATTACAATCACTCACTTCTGGTCTTTAGCTCTTCCCTTTAGGCCTTCACGGATCTACTTGGGGTTGTTAAATATTTTTATTTAAATTGATTTCCTTCTTGGAAAATTATTCCGCTTAGGGTCCTTCCTGAATAGGTGAACCCAATTGGAGAAAATCTTAGAATGGGAAAAAGTGTTAGGTCTAGGGTTCTATTTATAAGGGTAAAAGTGGATCTCAGTCCGTTGGATTTGGGGATTGAATAGGATGCAACCACGTCATCGCGTGAATATGGGCCCTCGGATGCATGAATGGAAGGACCATATCAGTCTAAACAGTGCAAAATATGTGTTCAACCGTTGCTAAATCGTTCGAACGAACGTTCGTTCGCTTGCCAGAAGGCAAGGCGGGTCGACCGCCCCCTTGCCCAAGTCGACCGGTCGGTCGACCTGTATTATATATATATATATATATATATATATATATTTCGTTTCTTTGATTATTTCATTCTTTGCTCATATTAACTTGAATTCTGACGTTCTATATATGGAAATTGACCAGAAAATTACCACAGACACAATGGTGCAACTCCCATGGCTCGATTCTGATAATTTCTCATAGTTATTTTATTATTTCACTAATTAACGAATTAATTATTATGCGTTAAATTTTGGGTTGTTACATTCTCCCCTCCTTAAGAGATTTCATCCCCGAAATCTCTAAGGATAAGAGAATGAACTAAGTGTTTTCATCCAATTTCTACAACCAACTACTCAACCATCAACCATCCATCTGTTGTCCTTAAGTTTTTCTAATGCGATTTATGATACTTATACAATTAGTGTAGTGTCAATGTCCCTAACTAATGCAAAAGATTAGGCGGTCCACTGATTCAGTTGACCTCCTTTTATGCAATCATGCCCGTGCTATGTATCCAAATGAATGCAAATCCCTAGTGATAACTGATAGTTCTATATGCGCGCTACAATCATCATCCAAATGCAACAACCATGTGATAAACATCCATTTATAGCAACCATGAAAAATAAAGATGCAAATGCGCACACATCCATATGCATATGCTCTAGTGTCCTAGTTAGGCCAATCCACTAGTACAAAAAGTGCATATTGCTTCGCCTCATTTGAATCGGTTGAAGTAAAAACTGATGCAAATAGAACTATTTGCATCAGTTCTATCTTAATAACCGGTGCAATTGGCACGTGTAAAGCAATAGGTAATAAAAAATCAAATTTGCATCAGTTGTCACCAACAACCGAAGAAAATACATCGATGCAAATAGTTTTAGTCGCATCGGTTTTAAAGTCAACCGATGCATCTACGTTAATTTGCATTCATTTTCCCTCGGTTTGCTACTCCAACTTTCATTTTCCCTCCCCTTAACTTTTCATTTCCCGCTTAGCTTTCATTTATCCCTCCACTTCCCTCGCAACATTTATCATTCTTTCATACTCAACCCAAAAAATAAGCCGCCTTGATAAATCGTTCTTTCTTCCTCAACCCAAAAAAGAAAATTTCCCTACGGAAGCTGTTGTTGCTAACGGATCTGATGCTTGCGCCTGGTTGTTGGAGTCAACTATAATCTGTCACTATTATTACCGTCGATCGGGAGTCGACTAGCTCCGTGGTTCTACAATATCGATTTAAGGATGTTTGTTTCTTGGGTATTTGTTGTAGTGAGGATGAAAGGTGACTGTAGTGGAGTGTGATGTTGATTTGAAGAGGCTTTAAGGTAAAGGCGTAGGTACCGTTACGGATGAGGCAGGTGTACATGGAAAGATTTTACCGCAACAGTGCAGGTGTACTTTCACAACTCTTTCATTGATTTATGTGTTTTCCTCTTCCCTTTGTCATTGTATTTAGTCTAAATTGAGCATAGAATCTTTGCATTTTTTAAATTCATTTTAGATATTGAGTTAGTAATTCATAGTAGTTCAAAAATTAGTAATAATGATGTTAACGATAATTTCCAACTGGAAACAATCTAATGAATTTCAAATTCACTCTTTTATGCTATATACGAATTCAAATTGAACATATACATGAAATTTTAGAACTATTTAAATTGGAAGATTAACAAACATACAAATTGTTTTGGCCTGAGCAATCAGATTCTGTACCTGTTTAACTTAGATTTAATTTAGTGCAGTAAAATCTAAAATATCGTCGTGGAAGAAGTTATACATCATATAAATTATACATGTTAAGAATTATATTCCTTTTATCAACTTAATAAAAAGTTACTTGATTTTCCAAAAGACGAGCCTTGTACTTGGACTTCCAAGGCAACAGCCCAAGTCCAATTTATTTAGAGGGTTTATATTATTATAGTTATAAAAGCGTAATGAATGTTGAATTGGTTTGAAACTTTGAATGACGAAGCTGTTGTTGACATATAATGCTTTTACGCTGAAGTTGCTGCCCAGAGCCCATTTTCAACTTGGATCGAGCCCCGTTTTCAATTAAATTATGACTACACTTTATGTTGGCATGTCATGTAATTAAAAAGAATACTATGAAATATAAAATTACACACTTATCAATGTATTTGAATATTATTGTAAACATTTGATTATTGCCGTTAAAATACCGCATTTTTTTACCATCTTGATTAGTATCATTTGATGATCGGAGGTTCCTGGTAAAATGGTAAAAATATACGTTTTTGGTGGAAATTAACCGTTTATGGTGGAAATTAGCTCACGGATCTGATGCTGTTTTTTCTTGATTTCTTCTTATAGGGCGAGCAATACAAATTGTTTTGGCCTGAGCAATCAGAATTTGTTAAGATGGCATCAAGGTTTGGGATACTATCGTACCATTTGCTGTTGTAGGTGTAGATGACATAGCAGAGTTTAGCGATGTTATGTTAACCTGAACTTGCATGCTTGCTAAATGTGGTTTTATGTTATCTTTTGTTGATTGATATATGCTTAAATTCCAAGTTTTATGTCAGGTTGTTCTAGATATAGATGATTATAAGAACATCCCTTTCTATGATAGCTTTCACAAGGTGATAAACCAAGAAGGAATAAGGTTGAGGTACATTCTTCTTCTTCTTTTGGGAAATAAAAAATAAATCAAATCCATACATGCTTTTTTGTTAAACAAGTATTGATGCTTATAGGTCTGATGTGAGCAGAGAAGTTGGGAATCAAGATTTGTATCTTCCTGCCATTATTCCTAAGCTCCCTGGGCGGAGGTATTTCTTATTTGGGAAACCAATTGAAACAAAAGGTATGTTATGACAAATCACATCTTAATTATGTTTTGGATCATCATTGGATGCCTCCCTCGTTAGATATCATCACCCTATGTTAGTTTGATGTGGAAACTATGTTTGTTTTGAATGTATTCGTGAAGGTAACTATCATAGTTCTAACTTTAAAAAGTTATGCTCCTAACGTTTATAGTTAAGTGTTGAATAAGCGGGTGTTGATTTGGTCCATTGTTTGTTCTTGTTTTTATGAGCTAAAAGTATAGATTTAGGTAATAAAATATACCCCACATTTTAATATTTCAAGCAATGTTTAAATTGACAGACGTACACTTTATGTGATTCAGTTCGTGGTGCCTAAAGTAACTAAATTAAATGAATAATTATAAATTGAGATACTAATCTGCGAGTATGCAAAAAGGTTGCAGAAAGGGCTTCAATTTCCATGCAACCTCTTGTTAATTTACAGAGGAACAGACCCACGAAAATGCTCTCTTCGGCATATCAACCAAAAGATAAAAAATCTGTACTTCATTATATAATGCAGGTAACTAACAATTCATGATAAATCTTTTTTTTAAAGTACTGCATGCATACATGCACAACTTTGTATTATAATCTTTTGTAGCGTCTATTTCAATGTAAGTGTAATTTCATAATAAAAATGTGTGTTCTTTATACTAATTATTTGATCTCATTGTGACGATTCTTTCACCGACCAGTTTCTTGTTTAAACTACAAAAAATTATATATGGTTTGCAATTATTTATTTATTTTATTACAGTCCAGATATAAATGTTGTTAAGTTTCAGCTTTTTACAAATAATTTTGCATATCTACACAAATATTTATACTTTACAGAAGTGAAGAATTATTGCAATCAGAAGTTCATAATGCGAACAACTTAGCAAGCAAACACAAAAGATTTGATCTTTTTCCATATACACAAACTCATCCTCTTTGTGATATATGCAAGGTAATTTGGTTACTATTCTTCAAAATTTCAGCAAAGTTGATTATTATCTCATAATGTATGTACTCACTAATTATAGCACTTTAGATCTGTATGGAGAACTGACTCAATCTCATATTATGTCAACAACTAGACAATCTAGCCCATTTGATGACAAGTTGACGTTTAAATTTGACTTTGAATTAGATTTATACTTCACTTTATTCTGTATTCAAGTTAGTATACTGAATTTTTGTTGGATAACCTGATTAATGAACTTAGTGTTCTCTTTTAATGCAGATCTCCAAAAATTTGAGCTGAAACCTAAAAATTTGGGTTTTCAGGATTCCATGAAGTTTTTAAGGTTTTTACTATAGTATTTCTTAATGGTTGTACTAATTAAAGATCTGAAGTAAGACTATACCACTTAATGATTGTACTAAAGATTTGAATTATGCTGCTAAAATGAATGTATGAACCATTATTTTGTATAGATTATTAACACTATAATTGATATATGTTTATTTTGGTATTATGTTATTCAGTTTTTATTTGCCATCAAATTTAATTTTGAATGATTGTAATATTGCATGCAATAATTGTTTGTTATAATCAATAATATATATATATATATTGTCTATTTGAGTACTTTAATAATGATTTCTGAGAATGACTTTTTTGCATCGGATATAAATAGCTGATGCAATAGAGTGATTAGTTTGCACTGGTTGTTATAAAAAACCGATGCAACAAAGAAGTCTTTTAAACCCAAAGACTCTTATGTTGCATTGGTTTCCAACAAAAACCTATGCAACTAGTTCCTTTATTGCATCGGTTTTCATTACAATTGATGCAACATGAGGGCTGTGTCCAAGCAACTAACCATATTTTGCATCAGTTGTTAGTAACAACCGATGCAAAAAGGACCGAATTGCATCGGTTTTAGAACTGATGCAAAACTGTTAAGCCTGTTGCATCGGTTGCATATGCATCGGATGTTGAACTGATGCAAAAGGGGGGTAAACAACCGATGCAAATGGCCTGTTTTGTAGTAGTGATCCCTAAGAGATAATAGTGCCTAGTGTAAGTACATGCGTCAATAGCATCCACGAGCAAACACTTGCAACCACTAGCATACATCATACATAACATGTTCTATTAACATGTTTACATCAAATTTTACCATCCATAGGTTAAATCCTAAGTTCTACCCTCACAAAGGATAATAAAAGAAAGAACCTATTCAAAACTAAAGATGAAAATAGGAAATTCTAAAACTTATTATTGAAAAGATGAGGATATGAGATACAAATTTTTTCTAATCAAACCAATCTTCTCCGAAGTCTTTCTAACCATGTCGGGACCAAGTAGCAATCTCTCTATAGACTCTAAGCAACATGAAGGCGACTTGCGCGGTCTTCCATAAAGAGCTTCGAAAGGTGCCACTCCAATGCTAGCTTGAAAACTACTATCATATGGGAATTCCACTAAAGAAATATGCTTTTCCCAAGTTCTTCCAAAATCAGGAATATCCATTCTCAACCATGCGTGTCTTACAATTCTACTAACTCCATTATACTGTTCTTCTTTAGTCTGCTCACATGAATTAACATTCCTATGTTCTCATTAGGGTTCTATACACTCTACGGAAACTCTATTATTACTTCCAAAAGTAATTACTGTTGTCTCCTTTGTAGCCTTACACCTTTCCGTCACTCCTTAGGAAATGGTTTCTATCTATTCCACTTTTAAGAGTTTGGTTTGGTATTTATCACTTTATTTTAAAAAAAACTTAGGTTTCTAAATTTTCAAAACATCAAATCCCAAAATCTTTGTCTTTCAAAGTGTTATCTTTAAGTTCCTATTAAATTCAAAAATACTAGGTTGCTTGAAATCTTATCTTTCTAGACTTGCATCTTCACAAGTTTTTGAATTTACATTATTTCCCAAACCTAGAGGGAAAAACTTTTAAATTCTAAGTCCCAAAACTTATTCCTTGCTTTCTTTTAAAGACCTTTTTGGTTTTCTATAAAAATTTGAATCCTCAAATTTCTCTTTAATTAAGTTTTCCAAACACTTATTTACTTCTTTACCAAACTATTTTCTTTTAGAACATCTTTAAAATATCCTTGTGTTTTCAAAACATTTCTTATTGCACCTAACGATCTCATACCTTAATGTATTCGAACTGCTCTCTCTTATGAGAAACTACTAATGCTAAAATCTTCTATGAACCTTTTAAAAGAGGACTTCATGTTTATGTGAAATTAGAAGGAATTTATTTTATATTTTTCGAAACAGGCTATACAAAATATGGTGCTTCCCATACCTTGTACATCTCTTTCACGTATTCCTTATAACTTACACAAAACATTTTTATTGGTTTCATAGAAAATTATACCATTATTCTTTTCATTCCAATAGATTAAAGTTTGTTTGAATTATATTTTCTTACGATAGACATCTTTTAATATCTAATTTACACTTTTCTTTTCAGAAAAACTCATCTTCAAAGCTGTTTTAATATATCCATAACCAAAAACATTTTCTTATACTTATTTAAAAAAAATAAGTGTATTCACAAATCACTTTTATTTCTACTCTTAGAAATTATCTTTTTTTTTTAAAATACATTTTTATTTCGGTTTAAAACAGATGTTGCATAAAACACTGTTATTACAACCCAAAAATACTGGTGTATAAATTCAATTAAAAATAAATACTAATACACCTCACATATTATGCAAAAACATTTTCTTTGGGAGTCACCTACTATAACGGTAGCATTATAGTCTAGGCTCCCTTTATTTTCATGAAAATATCTATAACAACAATAAATGTTGTAATCTATGTTTTCGATACTTAATACTTTTTAGGTTTTTATATTTAAAATTTTTGTTTACTTACAAAGAAACTAGTGAACCATATGTTCTGTAATTCTTCAAAAAGAATTTCATTTTTAACAAAATTTATATCATATAAAAATTAATTTAAATTTCTTACCATATTCCCAAAAACCCAGTATTTACTTTTAAAAATATTGATAATTCTTCTTTTCAATTCTAATAATTTTGTTTTATTGGGTTAGACATAAAGTAGATTTTCCTACTTACTATCCTAGGAGTATCCTTCTTAAACCTTGGAAATCTCATTTCCTCACTTAAAGTCTTTTATTACTATACTCACATTTATTCTAAGGTATTATCTTTAAGTCCACTTATATGAAACAATTATAATATCTGCAATTATCTACACGTGGCTTTTCTCCTTTTCTTAACAACTGCATCTATTGTACATCTTTAATCTTTGCCTACCACTCTTTGGATTTTCACAATCTGAACCTAAATGTACAAACCGTTTATCAAACTCTTTCCCATGTGTAGACCTTCTCTATGCCCAAGAAGCCACTTCCTTATGCCAAAAGTGATACTTTTAGAACTTTTCTTTCAACTGAAAAATGCAAAGTGTATGAAGAACCCCCTCTAGATGAATAGCATGCTCCTCCTTACTCTTGGAAAACACCAAAATGCCATCTACGAATACAACCACAAATTTATTTAGGACTTCTCTAAAGACGCGGCTCATCAAATCTACGAAGTAGGCTGGGGCATTGGTTAGCCCAAAAGGCATAACCAACCACTCTTAGAATCCATTTGGAGTCCTAAACGCGGTCTTAGCAATGTTTTCATCAGCTACCCTAAGCTGATGAAATCCAATGGCTAGACCAAGCTGAGAAAATACCGAAGAGCCAACTAACTGGTCAAAAAATCATCTATCTTAGGGAGTGGATAATGGTTCTTCTTTGTGAGCCTATTCAATTCTCCATAGTCAATGCAAAGTTGAAGAGAACCGCCTGCTTTGGTAGCGAAGACGATTGGCGCTCCCTATTCCGATATGTTTCTTCTTATGAAACCTTTCTCAAAAGCTCACGGATCTGCTTGCTCAATCCCTTCCTTTCCCTAGGCGCCATATACCCTACGGGTAATGCTACTGGCTAGCAAAATAAATCCTAAAGTCAATATCTCTCTTAGGGGGGTAGTCCCTTAAACCCTTTAAAGATGTCTAGAAAATCTTCGACGACAGGAACCGAATCTAACTCTGATGATGATGAATCGAGGGAATAAAGGAAGCTCAACATAACTGACCCTTGCGGGTCGTAAGAAATCTCGAGAGTCCTACTGATGCATGTCTCTAATATAACAACTCTCCTCTCACATTCTAATATAGCTCCATATGTGGATAGCCAATCCATTCCCAAAATCATCCCATACCTCAAAAATCCCAAAACATAGGCGTCATAGTCAAATTCTTCGCCTAGGATAAAAATTTTCAAACCCCTACCAACCATGACAAAGGTGCCGATCCTCCTATGGGGTTTGAAACATACATGAGGTCTACTACTAAAGAAATGTCTAAGTGCAGAAAATCTACTAGAGAACTAGGGATGAAAGAGTGTGATGCTCCAGAATCGAAAAGAGCCCGAATGGAAAAACCAAAAATAGAAATCAAATTTTCCTACCTAGATTTGGTCTTCTGCTGGAAGGTGCTGTATCCAAAGTCTGAATCTATGCTATTGGTACCCCCGCACCCTGCCCCGTCTGCTAGGGGCAACTCCTACTGCAGTGACCAGGTTGCCCGCAACTATAACACCTTTTCCTCAACTTTTATTTCTTCCAATCTCTTGCGTAATGACCAATCATTTTGCAACTATGGCACTTCACTTCTTTTTTTCTTGATTCGCTTCTGAGGGCCTTCCTTTTTCCTCTTATCCTTCTTGCCCTTCCACCATGGCCTCTTAGAGCTTGTAGGAACCTCCTTAAGCTCTTCTTCCAGCTGCCAAGATATAGGTTGAACACTCTGTCGATCCTCCAAACCTAACCGCCTAAACCTTTGCTCCATATTCTCAAAACTAACCCGCGTCTCCTCGAAATCCTTCCCAGAAAACGTTCTGCCTCCTATACTAGCGAAGTCCTTGCATAGCTCAGAAAAGGGGGCTGATGTGGGTGGATTAAAGGGATTTCCACCTACTTGAGTTGTATTGGGTACTTGCCCTTGCACCTCTAGTACCGTAGCTCTACGGAATCAGTCAGCCTTTCTATGCAAAGAAAAGAGAATTTAGGCTCGAAAGAACCGAAAGAAGATTGCACTGGACTTGGAGGGGATTTTTATAAAAAAATCTTTTTATACTTAAAAACTATTTCTAAGAGTTCTTTTCTGAAAAATACTTTTTTAAAAGAAGTTATTTTGAAAAATACCTTTACTTTTAAAATAAATTTTTAGGAATCCTACAACCTTAGGCTCTGATACCAAGTGAAACACCCCCACACCCCTTAATATACCCAAAAGGACACATTAAAAGGCGTGATGCGTTGTAGGTATAACTGAAACTAACAGAGACTAAGATTCACAAGACAAAAGTAGGAAAAAAACAGCAGAAACTAAAATAATAACTTATTCAAAACAAAAACTTCATAATTTTTTCATAAACCAAATAAGTCAAATACCAAATACAACACACATGTCTCAAAACCCAATATGTCTCATGAAATAAAAACTCGTAGTCTCAACAAAAATCAGAGTATAAATATCCCTCTCAAGTGCCAGTACAAAGCAAGAAAATGGAAATAAAAGTAGGGAAATACATAGCAGAATCTTCTCCGAGAAACCTCCGAGCAACTGCAATCTACTGCCCTCTTCCTTGATTGCCTATAGGGGAAAAAGGGGAAAATAGAGGAGTGGGTCAGACTAAAAGTTTGGTGAGTGATAGTAACTACTAGAATCTTTAAGCAAAGTAAAGTAATAGACTCTTCAATAGTTCTAGTATATACAAAAAGAAACAAAGGAAATAGGAAAGAGGTAAACTGGGAAATACGAATAAACTATTGCTCAATTAGTAAGATAGGTTAACTTTGATTGTTTTCACTTATCTATGATAGCTGCTTGATTAGGCTGAATACCTAATCCTATAATTAGGCTGAATTCCTAATCCTATAATTAGGCTGAATCCTAATTCTACCATTTGATCGGCCTGCTACTCCATAGACCTTACTACGGACTAGACGCTATATAACTCTCTACACAGCAGCCAATGGTAACTATAAAAGATATACAAAGCACCCACTATGGACTAGACGATACATAGCTCCCTACACATAAGACAATGGTGTCTACGAAAGACACACATACTAAGCCCTTGGAACTCATAGCGATTACTGAGCACCGAAATGGAAGTCACACGCGAAACTGCCACCATGCTCATGCTACCTGTTGCTCCACTTATTGGGTCGTATTAGACTCAGCATAAGCGTGCCCATTGTCTCACTTCAGGATTATGTGAAACACTGTGTCCATAGAAAATATAGGGGAATGCTGCCGGTACTGGCCCGTTATCCAAACAATATCTAATAGCGCCCTTGTCCAAATCCCCCGTTATTTGAACATCTCTATAGTGACCAATTACTACCACTATTAGCATAAGCGTGCCCCTTGTCTCACTTCAGGCTTATGTGAAACACCATACCCATAGAAAGTAATAGGGGAATGCTGGGAATGCTATTTGGTACATGTCCTACTTTAATTCTTTGCTTATTAACTTAGACAAATTATTTAAATAAGCCTTTACTCTAGTTCTTACTATCTGTGCTTATTAAATTATCCTAAGTCTTAAAATAAGCCTTATTATGTTCTATTTCTTATTATAATCTATGTTATAATCATGCTTATTACTTAACCCAAGGTCTAAGTGTGACATATGTTTCTTTTCTTCTTTTATTCTTTTTAGTTATAATTCTAAGTTATAACTAGGCCAATCTCTTTAATTCAGTCCAATTAATATCATAACTAGGCATAATTTCATTCCAATTAATATCATAATTAAGCATAATTTGTGTCCAATTCCATTTATATTACAGTCTTTATAATTTACATCTTATATTCCATTATTTCAGATTTCTTATAATTTAATCCAATTTCGCGTTAATTCTATTCTAATCCATACACGAAGAAGAAGAAAAAGGAGGAATAAAAGAAAACTGAAAATAGAAGAAAATTTAAGGCGTAAGAAGAAGATGTAAATAACGCATAAATAACAGTAAATAAACTAAAATACTGTAAATAAATGGAAAAGCTAGAAATAAACTAAAATTAATTGAAAAGAATAGCTAGAAGAAATAGACTGAAAATAATTTAAAAACTATAAATAAATTACTAAAAAGTTTATTCTAAAAATCATAGTAAAACTACAACTATTGGAAACCCTATTATTTTAAATTACTTAAAATCTAAATAATTATAATCACTCACCTCTGGTCCTTAGCTCTTCCCTTTAGGCCTTCACGGATCCACTTGGGGTTGTTAAATATTTTTATTTAAAACGATTTCCTCCTTGGAAAATTATCCCACTTAGGGTCCTTTCTGAATAGGTGAATCCAATTGGAGAAAATCTTAGAATGAGAAAAAGTGTTAAGTCTAGGGTTTTATTTATAGGGGTAGAAGTGGATCTCAGACCGTTGAATTTGGGGATTGAATAGGATGCAACCACGTCATCGGGTGAATAGGGGCCTTCGGATGCATGAATGGAAGGACCAGATCAGTTTAAACAACGCAAAATACGTGTTAAACCATTGTTGAATTGTTCGAACGAACGAACGAACGTTCGTTCTCTTGCCAAAAGGTAAGGTGGGTCGACCGGGCGGTCGACTGCCCTCTTGCCCTGGTCGACCGGTCGGTCGACCTGTATTATATATATATATATATATATAATTTTTTAGTTTCTTTAATTATTTCGTTCTTTTCTCATATTAACTCGAATTCTGACATTCTATATATGGAAATTGACCAAAAAATTACCATGGACACAATGGTGCAATCCCGTGGCTCGATTCTGATAATTTCTCAAAATTATTTTATTATTTCACTAATTAACGAATTAATTATTATGGGTTAAATTTCGGCTTGTTACAGTTTTTGCTTGGTTTATCATGGAAGGGGAAAAGGCAATCAGCACACCCATGCCTTTGCACAAACAGCTTTCTAGTAAAGGCTCTCCGATCTCGGAAAAGTACAAGGCTTATATGATGAAAGTCCCATATGCAAGTGCAGTTGGCAACTTGATGTATGCCATGGTCTGCACTAGGCCTAACATTGCACAGGCGATTGGATTGGTGAGTAGATTCATGGCGAATCCAGGAAAGACGCATTGGGAAGCAGTGAAGTGTATCTTTAGATACCTTAGAGGAACTCCAAACCATGGACTTGTCTTTGGCGGTAGAGGAAGAGATTTCAGTTTGGTTGGATTTTGTGATTCCGACTATGCCGGTGATAGAGATCGATGGAAGTCAACCTCCGGATATGTGTTCGACATTGGTGGGACAACGATCAGTTGGAGAGCGAGGTTGTAGACGATTATGGCTTTGTCTACTATAGAGGCAGAGCTCATAGCTGTGGTTGAAGCAGCTAAGGAGGCACTTTATTTGAGGCGACTGTTGTGTGATTTGGGCTTCGTATATGAAGGAGTGCATGTGTACTGTGATAGTCAAAGTGCAATTCATTTAGTTGAAAATCTGGGATTCAGCTGGAGGACGAAGCACATTGAGGTGAGAGAGTCGTTCCTTGTCTCGATGAGTGAAGAGAAACTAGTTCGTCTTCAGAGAGTTCACACAAAGGAGAATGCAGCAGACATGTTTACTAAGTCGTTGCATGTTGCTAAGTTTGAGCATTGCTCGGACTTGATTCGCTTAATGAAGTGCTAGGTGCCACGGGTTGGCATGAGGGGGAGATTTGAGATGGTTCATGAAGACACGTTTTCATGGTGGAGATTGATAGGTTCTACACGGACTGGGTACTTCGAACACTTTGTTGATGGGCTGTGGCCTTACTGGAGTTTGTTGACAGAGTGTAATGGGTGATGGCATTGTCGAAGCTCACTGGGTAAGTATCCATTGTTTGGAGCATGAAGGTGTAAATGAAGTTGGAAGGTCTATTTGGAAATCTGATATCAAGGTGGAGATTGTTAGAAATTGATACTTAGATTCCCAAATCGAGAAAAAGTCCTAGCTTGGAAGCTCGTTCGGTGATGAAGGAGATGCTTGGAATTTGAAAATCTCGAGCGGTGGAAGCTCGAAGGAGATGCTTGGAAGCTGATTTTGGAGAAAGGGGAAGTCTGGAGCGGTGGAAAGAACGCCAAACCATAATTATGGTTCGGCGGTGAGTTCGTTTGGCAGGGAAGATGTAGAAACTTCATTCGGCATTGAGGAGGACCGAACCAAATATTTGGAGCGGTGATTTGGAGAAATCGTTCGGCAAAGAAGGAAGAAATTCGTTCGGTAATTTTGAGCGATGTTTTGCCGAACGAACTTTTTCGTCTGGTATTAAGGAGATGCCGGTCCAGATGCACCATTCGGTATTCGAGCATGCCGCTCCAATTAGGAAGATGCAGATGCCGGTCCAAATTTTTCGCTCGGTGTTTTGTCGAACCAAACCAGATGCATGCCGAACCAAACCCCATGGCTGCTATGTAGTAGCTAACCCTCCTCATTTCTTCACTCTATAAATAGAGGAGCTTCTGGACAACAATAGCAATCGAAATTGAGAGCTAATTTCAGCCAATTTCAGAGCCATCCTAGAGTGCTGAAACTCTATAGAATTTTGTCTGTATTGTAAATTCTTCTTATGTATAGCCTCCAAAAGTGATTCAATCTTGTAACTCTAATCTTTCAGTGGTTAATAAAATCTCCTCTCCCCAAGTGAACGTATACTGCCTTACGGTAGTGGAACCACTATAAATACTGGTATTATTTATTTTTCTGCATTGCATTGATCTGTGACTGTCTGTTCTACTGTTTATCTCTGTTTGTATCGTCTCACTACAAGCACGATCTAGTTGTTTTTTACCGCGTTGGGTTTTTTTATTCCCTTAGACTGATCATTTGAAGGGATTTTCCCCAACAACCTACATCCACACTTTTGTTCCCTCCTCCACTCCTACCTGTAATGTACAACTATATATAATGATGATGATGATGATGATGATGATAAGAGAAAGGGTATCAACTAGGTCTGAACTACGCCTTATCCTATACACTGTGGCCATAGATGCGATAACTATTGTACAAGGATTGAGATTGAAGAATTCATTTTCTCGTCATACACTCCTGAATATTGCCCCGAGTTTATTGGCCGGTTTCGTAAATGTTGGTATTTTGTTGGAACTGGCTGGTTCTCTCTGTGTTTAAATGTTGTTATTTTACTACTGGCTAGGCATGTTGGTAGTTTAGTTTCTGTTGTGGGCCTGGTGCCCGGAGCTCCTATATCTTTATCTTATATATATATATATAATGGCTGTATGATCCATGGATCATACATCCTTTAAATAAATAAAAACTATTATATAGGGAAAGGCCGACTACGTACCCTTTTGGAGATCAAGCCCACGTAATTTTGTTTTATGCTCTTCTCCTATATTTAAATACTTGTTAGTACATAATAATCATAACATCCATGCAACCAGGAAATTCTAATCCTACATCCAATAATATAACATCACATAAGTCAGATAACATTAAATGTCAACCCCAAATGTCAACAATCAAAATGAGTACTAAATCGGTATTGTCCTAAAATACCTCTTATTTCAGTTACTCGAACAATAATAATAATTTCCCATCTATTGATAAATTTGTTAAATCATGTTTATTTACAAATCTGATAAAAAATCTATGAATAACCCTACTTTTATCTACTTAACTGTCATTTCTCAACATTACACAATTTTAACTATTTCTTATTAATTAATGAATTATTTCTCATTTAAGTTTAAATTTACAACAATCAACAATAAGCAATCAAACTAAGTCATAACGTGTCCAAACCCTCATAATAACCAAATTATCATCATTGATACACAACACATATCAACTAATGTAAATCTTCATCGGTGATTATCATTTATATTTAAAAATTTAGTTAATTAAATTATATAAACTATTCCAACATGCTTTTGTAAAACAGCTCTAAAATTCAGCAAACCTCAGGTCAAATCATTCAGAGTACAGCCGTGAGGCCAATGGAAGAAATCTCCTTGTTCCATTGGCATTTGCCTCGTTTTCTGGCCTTCGATTCTGATTTTCAGTTGCTCCAATTGTTCTTTTCCATTCCATCTTTTGAAAGAATCCATACATCATCTCCTCTTGTTGAGTTAACAATATCCCTTCTATACCTATCATCATCTTGTTCATCTCCTCTCTAGTCACATGAATAGAAGGAGGATTTGAACTCGTAGATATTGAAAATACTATTTTAGTATTTTGATGATAAAAAGTATAGGACAATAATACTAATTTGTTTATTGAGGTATTGCAGGTAAGTAGTTATACATTAGATGGAAAAAAAATTCGCAATTGTAGAAAAGTATGGTTATACCGGGCTGTTGAAAAAATGCAAAAGACAACAATCGAACCCTGGTCACAAAGAAGAAATGCCACACATTAACCAACTGCACTATGGCTTATTTTGATCAAAATTTGCTTTGCGGCAGAGGTGGGAATTGAACCCAGATCATTAAGGAGAGACACATGAACCACTTCCACCACACCATGCAGGCTTTTGAAATAAAGGTGGTTAAGTTTTAATGAATGTTACTAATAAATAGTCGAATGGTTGCAAAATTGGCCACTCTAGGATTTGAACAAAGGTGACATTGAAAGCAACACGTGCCTTAACTACTTTACTACATGTCACTTCAATTTGAAGGATGCAATAATGCTTTTTGTCTCCATAGAGCATGCAAAATTAAATAGTTGAAAAATTGGAGGAGGTGGGATTTGAACTATGGCAACAAGGGAGAGATGCAGTGATCTTACCAACCGAGCTATGTAATATTTTGAATTGAGGACTAACGGTTACGTTAAATCAACGTTGCAAAACGAATATTCAAATGCCTATTCAAGTGCCTATTCGACCAATTGCACACTTTCAATGGATGTATCTTTTCTACTGTGAATTTATGAAGGAATGCTCTTGTTCAATGGCATCTCATCACTCCTATATAAGCCCCTCACCATTCCAAAAGCATATATGCAATCCTATTCTTTCAAACTATTCTCATATTGCTTCCAAACGCTTTAAACTATATATTCATTAAAAAAGCTAACTTAGACCGGCCTTTTTTCACTCCACAATATTTGAGTCTGGTCTTAATTCACTTCCTAACCTCTGCACAGTTATTCTGCATCATTTTTGAAGATTATAGAAGTTGTGCTCTAGTGCGACTAGTCGGTGTATTAAAGACACAATATATAGTTAAATTATTTCTTTGTAAAAGAATAGATTTAAGTCATGTTGCGGAGTCCTCAAGTAGTAAGTATTGAAGTCATGTTCGGTTGTTCAGGCGGAGTCTGTAAACCTGTTCCTTCGGGTGAAGTGGTGGTATTGATAGTGAAATTCCTAAGAAGTGCTTAGGGACTGGACGTAGGACGGGAAGTTCGAACCAGTATAAAATCGACTGTGTGATCTACTATTTTATTTCCGCTGCATTTACATTTTTTACAACTGTTGATCATCTTCGATCCTGTGCATAGCAACTACCAAATGATATCAGAGCCTGGTATTATGTCGATTGTAACAACATCCAAGAACAATGGCATGAAAAAGATCCAGTCAAGACACTGTTAGCAAAAAAAGCAACTACAAACTACAATAAGGTACTTTATGATTCATATGATTAGTTATCTAGTAATTACGATAAATTATGTGATAATTTTTAAAAAGTATCAAAACTTTATTTTATCATGTTAGAAAAAATGAAAACTTTTGAAATCAAGATTGCTAAACTAGAAAATGAAAAACATAATTTAGAAAATGAAAAGTCTGAATTGAAAAATAATGTTTTGATACTCAATGGTTTTCTAAATGAAAAAGATTTAGAAGTTGCTAGCTTAAGTAATCAAAATGATACATTGCAAATTTAATTAAAGGATTCAATTACTCAAATTTTGTCTCTTTTAATAAGAGAATCGCACTTTGAAAGATGAGAATTTTGAATTGGTTAATGAAATTGATACTTTAAATAATAGCAATGAGTCTTTAAAAAAAGAAAAGTGTGACTATAAAATTTAATTTGATGAGCTTGATAAAAAAGTCGCAAAATTTAACAAATGTCAAAATTGCTTAAATTCAATTTTATAAAATTTTAGACTTTTGAATAATAAAAGTGGTTTAGGATATAATAAATCTAATTGTAATAGTACTAGATACGCCTTCATGTATAATAAAAAGGTCAATGCTAGCACTAGATACCAAGTAAAATCTAAATCCACTTTTTACAGAAATTCAAGTATTTCTATAAGCTGTAATGTTTATAATATCTCCAAAAGTACAAAATCATTGACGGAAAATATGAACAAAAATCATCTAAATATTTGAGTTCCCGTTAATTGGAAAAACAGAGAAAAATACATTGATGATTATTTTGATACTGTAATTAACAATAAAAAATTTACTTTCAAAGGTTCAACCAAACCAACTTGGGTATGGTTACCTTCAATCTAACCCCTTGGACTCTATTGTAGGAAGTGGGTACCAAAATATATAACTTATTTTTTGCAGGTACCCAAGAAAGGCGAAAGGATGAGATGATTTTCGAATAGTAAATGTTCTGTACATATGATGGAGAACGAGCATTTATGGAGAACGGAACTGAAGCAAATTTGGTATATCTAACTCATTTATCTTTTTACAAATAATTTGGGGTTGGTATTGTTAATTTTAGAGTTTCACAAAGCAATATTTTTGAAAAATAAATAAATTAGATACTCTTTTATATAAGAGTTACTTTCAAAAGTGCTAATATTTAAAACATTTTCCATTATGCTAAATGAGAAAAAATATTTTTAAAATGTAACAAATATTTTTTAAAAGTAACAAATATTTTTAAAATGTATAACTATGTATAATATTGTATAAATCATGTTTTGTAGCTAACATTAGCAGATATTATGTAAATTTTGTTTAAATATTTTCAAAATCGGCTAATAATCATAGATTTTTTGAAAAATAGTACGGATATTTGATATACAAATATTTATTTTAAAAAATAGAGTTTTATTAGAAAATTAATATACGACCCATAGCCTATGATGATTTTCAACCTTTTTGTTGATGATAAAGAAGGAGAAATTTGAGCATATTGATAGGGGGAGTATATAAATTTAGGGGAGCAATATAATATTATTTTAGAAAGTCATATGGTTGTCATCATCAAAAAGGGGGAGAATGTTGAAAATACTATTTTAGTATTTTGATGATAAGAACTATATGACAATACTACCAATTTGTTTATTGAGGTATTGCAGGTCAAGTAGCTATACATTAGATGGAAAACTTTTCACGATGGTAGAAAAGTATGGTTATAGTGGGCTGTTGAAAAAATGCAAGAGACAGGAATCAAACCCTGGTCACAAAGAAGAAATGCCACACACTAACCAACTACACTATGGCTTCTTTTGTTCAAAACTTGCTTTGCAATGTCTTTATAGGATGAAAAGAATCAACAAAATTAAAAAGGTGGATGTTGGCGTTTGAACCCAGATGGCATAAGTGAAGAGCACACGTCCAAACCATTATGCCACACGCACATTTGTATTGAGACTTGCTATCAAAATCATAAAGACAAGTAAAGTAAGAAATTTAAAAAAAGAGCAAAGGTGGGAATTGAACCTAAGTCAGTAAGGAGAGACACATGTGCCACTTCCACCATACCATGCAGGCTTTTGAAATAAAGGCGGTTACAAGTTTTAATGAACGTTACTAATAAATAGTTAAATGGTTGCAAAATCGAGCACTCTAGGATTCGAACTCAAGCCACATTGAAATCAACACGCGCCTTAACCACTTTACTACACGTCGCTTCAATTTAAAGGATGCAATAATACTTTTTGTCTCCATAAAGCATGCAAAATTAAATAGTTGAAAAATTGGAAGAGGTGGGAATCGAACCATGGCCACAAAGGAGAGATGCAACGATGTTACCAACAGGGCTATGCAATATTTTGAATTGAAGACTAACGGTTACGTAAAATCAACGTTGCAAAATGAATATTCAAATGCCTATTCAAGTGCATATTCAACCAGTTGCACACTTTCAATGGATGCATCTTTTTTAATGTGAATTTATGAAGGAATGCTCTTGTTCAATGGCACCTCATCACTCCTATGTAAGCCCCCCCACCATTCCAAAAGCGTATATACAATCATATTCTTCAAACCATTCTCATATTGCTTTCAAATGCTCTAAACTATAAAATCATTTAAAAAGCAAACTTGGACCAACGCTTTTTCACTCCACGATATTTGAGTCTGGTCTTAGTTCACTTCCTAACCTCTGCACAGTTATTCTGCATCATTTTTGAAGGTTACAGAAGTTGTACTCCAGTGCAACTAGTCGGTGTATTGAAGACAATATATAGTCAAATTATTTCTTTTTAAAAGAATAGATTGAAGTCCTATCGCGGAGTCCTCGGGCAGTAAGTTTTGAAGTCCTGTTCAGTTGTTCAGGTGGAGTCTGTAAACCTGTTCTTTCTAGTGAAGTGAGGGTGTTGATAGTGAAATTCCTAAGAGGTGCTTAGGAATGGACGTAGGACGGAAGGTCTGAACCAATATAAAATTGATTTTATGATCTACTATTTTATTTCCGCTGCATTTACATTTTTTACAACTTTTGGCCATCTTCGATCCTGTGCATAGCGACTAACAGTAGACACAGCTTACTACCCCCATGTTCTTGTTGACTTGCTCCGACTGAAGCTTTCCTTAAAGATGACTTCTTCATCTTCTGCAAATCAGATCCCAAGTTATTCTTAGTGAAGGCACTAAAAATGTCACGCACAAATATTGGTACAACATCCCAATGTCAATCAAAAACATATTACACAAGTGTAAAAATTCAAATCAAAGAAAAGACATGAGATTTTATAGTGGATCAGCTAAATTTCTGTCCTACATCCACTTAATCCTTTTAATTGATTGATTCTGTTTGGATTTACAACCAATTTCGAATAATGATGAATATATCTCACTTTGCTCAAAGTGTCATTAGAAAAGAGAAGAAGATCCAAAAATCCTTTTCTAGCTGGAGTTAGGCTTCTATTTATAGATGAGATCCAACACAAATTTTGTTATTCCAGGTTTGAACGAGTCATTTCCTCTAGATCCAAAGTTCTAGCATGAAGAACAGGTCGTCACAATATGTTTTCCAAGGCAATCATACAACTCGGTACTGACCATAATAGATCGGTATTGACCAATTTTTGAGTATTGCTTCTTCACATTTTGCTTCATGGTGAATCCCCATTCATTTTGCACAAAATCTAAGAAGGCAAAAAATGATTGGTACCGATCAAAATAAATCGGCATCAACTTGTTTTTCATGTCTCAAAGCTTCAAATTTTCTTCATAGTTCAAGTGTCTATGTCCTAATGCATGCAAACCAAGGTCAACAAAAATGATCAGTGTCGATCAAAATGGATCGATATTGACTTGTTTTACTTAAACCAATCTTGGCCAACTGTAATGACCCAAGAATTTAGGAATTTATCCTGAAAAAATATAAATGAATTTAAAATAATTTTTAAATAAATTTTGGAAGGAGATTGTTATGGCTTGATAGTGTATCAGTATGTGTGTACATGTGTGCACAGGGTATACACATGAACTAAAGCTAAAAATCTCTGAACTTTAAGAATAAATACATATTGATATGTATGGGAATATATATATATATATATATATATTAAATCTTTAAAAAAAAGCTGAATGTATAAGTAAATATAAATATATGTATGCTACTGAATATTTTTCTTAAGTATACATGTGCATGTGTGTGTCAGTACAGAATGATATATATATATATAAATATATATATGTGTGTTAATAAAATACTAGAGTTCAAACTAGTGAAATAAAATATATATATAGACATATTTAATATAAACAGAAATAAAAAGAAGGAAGATATAAAAAAGAACTAATCCTCTTATAAATAAATAAAGGAAGTACATGCCATTTGCATGAAAGCTAAAAATAGAAAAAAATGAGAGAAAACAGAGAAATGTTGCTATAGGCAGAATTAGGAAGTGTATTTAATAAATAACAAAATCAAGTCACATTTTTAGCATGATTGTAGACAAGGGGGAAAAGTATTTTTCTGAAAAGCAAAATTTCTGAAAGAAAAATGTAACCACTTTTCTCTTCACCCAAATTAAGCCGGGAAGGGGTAAAACTTTGGGTTTAAAATGCAGAAAACATGATTTTCTGGTGGGCAAAAATGGCTTTAGCCAATACCCAAAACCCTAAGAAAAACCCTGTATATATATACAAGTATATACAGCAGCCTCCTCTCCTCCTCAGAAAAGAATTTTGAAAAAAAAAAGAAGAAGAAAAACAATACCACAGAAATCATAAGACAAGGGAAGAAAGAGAGCTTGAGGATAAGAGCAGGAGTTCATCAGTTAATTAAAGAAACAAAGGAGAGAGCTAGGTGAGAAAACTCACTCAAAAAAAAAAATCTAAGGCAATAAGTCCTAATATAGGCAGCCAGATAAAAGTATTTTTACTCAAAGAGTATTTTCATATATGAATGTTTATCTGTGAATTTAAACTTGAATATATTTTGATTTTCTTTGGTTGATCACTTGTTTTATTATAACAAAGTTTTATGTGCTGTTAGTATGCATATCTGTTTTATATATTCAGATCTCTGATATGTTAATATTTAGGGACATAAACAAATACCCAGAAAATAAAATGTTGAGAATAGGCAAGTAGTATTGGTTTTGGCTTAACCCAGAGATGTAAATAATGTTAAGCTGCAATATACTCATGTATAAGTGCCGAGGCTTGAAATAAAAAAGGGATTAGGGGTGCAATAGGGTTGCCTATGTGCTGATGCTCCTGATTCAATAAAATACATAGCAAACAAAATTTTGTGATTCAGTGAAACCAGATTATCCTGAGTTTAACTCAAGCACAAATGTTTGCAAAAGAAAAATTCTCTCAGGAACCATAAGCCAATATTAGTTGCCTAAACTCCTTTTTAAAATACCAGGATGAATATATATATACAGAACCTTATTTTGTAATCACCAATGGCTGTTTGCTTGTTTGCTTCTGAATGGTTATGAATAATATGAGATGCCATGTTATGGATGTTTTGGCTAATAAAATGAATCACTGAATGGTTTTGGCATGAAAAATCAAAAGAGTATTATTAACTTAAACCTGATTAGGAAATTGGGGTCAAGAACACTGCAGGAATGACTTGTGTGCTTGAGTAACATAAGTTGACACATGGCTTGTTTAAGTCCTGAGATCTTTGTGTAATGGAGTGAATTAGTTCATTACAGTGTGTCCATTGATTCATAAATATTGCAGGTGAGACCAAGGATAGATAAATATACCAAGGAAGTAATACTTGAGCAGATGAGAAAACTAGAGTTTTTCCCAGATTTGAAATATGAGTATTGAATGAGTGATTTAACTCATATTAGTTATTTTCCTGTTTGGTATGAATGATTGTTTGTCTATGATTGAATTGTATGCTTGAATGTATGTGCTTTATATATATATATATGTAGTCTCTGGGAAGAAAATTTAAGTGTGCACATGCACAATGACACAGAGCATGCACACAAGTATTTATCCAATTCCAAAGGACAGAACCTTATGTATTTGTACTTAACTTGATTTTAAACTAATTAACAAACTGCTTTTGTGAATTTTCTCATACCAGACATGTGTCTGACCCTAGTGTGCTAATGGCATCTGGGGTGTCTCATTTAAAATGAGGCAGTTTCCAATGCTTTTTCAGGGATTGCAGCAACTAAGTAGGAGTAGGAGCAAGGCCTTGAAAAGAAGATATAGCATGCTAAACTTAGTTAGATAAGAGCCTAAATGTTGAAATCTGCATGTATTAACAATTTAAATTGCTACTTGTACTAAGTGTTGAATATTGAAGGGATATTTTGTTAAGTATTTTGTTGAGAATTTGACTTGTATCTGGAAACTATGAATTAAGTTGAATATCTGTTATGTTTAAAAAGAATTTTAATCTAATCTGGTAAGTAGATTTAGCAAGAACACCATGTTAAATTGAATGATTACATTTTATAAATGCCTTAGTCAATCATGAATCTTTGGAAAGAATTTAAGATTTGGAAAATCTGGAGAGTTGATTCTCAGAAAATTTAAATGGTTTTATTTTCCAATATAGCATATGTATACAAAAGAAAATAGACATAGGTTGAATGTTTTTATATAGCTGCAAGGTTTTCATAGTTAAACTTGTTCCTTACAAAAGTTTCATGTCCTACCTTTAAATAAAGAAAGGATCTGTAGTAAGATAGATGGAAGCCAGATCCAAATAGTTGCAGATATATATGCATATAAACATGTTTAAGTGCAGATTTTACCACACCTTTTCCTTTGTATCTGAAATAAGAATCTGAATTTTACTCAGATTCTAACCAAATGCATTTTAAATGCCAGACAAATCTTATAAGAAGAAATACAAACCTGGAAAAATGATAAACACTCTTATCATTCAATCATGAAGCCTTCTAGGTTGTAGGAAATGAATTCAAAAATAATTAAGCAAGAATTATTGTTTGGTATGTTGAAGTATAGGCAATAATAAGACATATATGTGCAGATATAGGGAAATAACAGATTCCAAATTGTACAGAAGAAAAATGAGAAAAAAAAAATGAAAAACAAAAATTGTGTTTGAACCAACCAGCATAGTACTCGAACTCGTGATCTCATGTGTATAAGTTAGGCGCGTTTCCATTACGCCTAGATGTTGCTTGTGTTTCCTTAGGATCCACTTTATTTTATACTGATTTTGACACTATTCAGAGCTTAACATAAACAGCTATATTAAAAGCTTGTTTACTACTGATAATTACTTGATCACTTCTTAGTTAGGATCAACAGACTAATATGTATGTTACCCGTGGATTGTTTGGTCAAAAAAAAAAAATTAGCAATCCAATATCCTCTTGTTTTTCCAGAACTCTGATTCAAACAAGAGAGGCATATGCATCCTCATATGTATGTGCTTATTTTTGTGAATGTACTGATATATTTATATTGGTTGATTTTTTTTTGTGATCCTGGATATATTTGATTTATTGGAAAAAGAAAGTGACCCTGAGAATTATAATTGAAGTGGATGATATATCTATCTATATTTATATATCCTCTTTACCTTAAAAAAAAAAAATTTCCTTATGAAATTAGAGTAGAAATAGGAGGGTCATTTCAGTTGGTATCAGAGCTATGTTATTCAACATAGTGGAAGTAAGGATCAAGTCCTTAGATAGAAATAAAATTAAAAGGAACTAAATATTAAACTAACCAGCTATGTAAATTATTATTAGCAAACTATGGTAGGGAGACCACCAAATCAGGGAGCAGGATCTTCCCATGCACCACCAGTGGTCAATCTGCAAGACTTGGTGAGAGCATTTAGGGATGGGGCAGGACAAAGGCAAGAAAATCCCTATGAAGAACTCTCAAAACTGCTTAAGACATATACTCATTTAGGAGGCAAAAGCTTTGAAGGGACAGAGAGTATCATGGAAATTCAAACATGGTTGAGAACATTGGAAAGAATTTTCAATGACATGCAACTTGATGATCAAAGAAAGAGGCAAGTGGCTTCAAGACAGCTAAAAGGAGTAGCTTTAGGCTGGTGGGAAGTAATCATTGCAGGAAGGAATGAGAATGAAATCACTTGGAATCAATTCAAAGAGATGTTGGAAGCAAGGTTTGTACCAGCATCAGCAAAGACTACCTTGCTAGAAGAATTCATTAGACTTAGACAAGGAACCATGACTGTCACAGAATATACTCAAAAGTTTGAGGGGCTTTCCACATATGGAGCAATGCTTGTGGCAGATGAGGCATCTAAAAATGATAGGTACATAAAAGGTTTGAATCCAGGACTTAGCAGAGCCATGTTACCCTATGCAGACAAGACTTTTGATCATGTGATAGACTTAGCTTTGAGGTTGGAACAGCATGACAAGGAAAGAGAGAAGTTCAGAAATTTTAAGAGCAATAATAACAAGAAAGGTAAGGGGAGGTATCACCCTTATGAGAAGAAGAAAGAAGAGGCTAATAACAAAAGCACTGGAGATGTCAAAGCTAAGGAAGACAAGAAGAAAATTGTGTGCCATCAGTGTGGAAAGGAAGGGCATATCAAACCAAAATGTCCAGAGTTGAAAGGAGGAGCTTTCAAATGCTATCTATGTGGGAAAGAGGGGCATATGAAGAGGAATTGTCCTGAGTATAAACAGCAAGGCAAATTGGCAAATTTGGAAGGAAAAGGCAAAGCCACAGTGGAGAGTAACACTGTAAACCATAGCCAAGTGGAAGGTACATTACTTATTTGTACCATACCCATAACAGTAGTATATGATACTGGGGCAACTCACTCCTTAATTTCTTATGAACTGGTTAGAATGCTAAAACTGAATTGCATATTAGTTGAAACCCCATTGCATATACACAGTCCATTGGGGAGTTCTAGTGTTTTAAATATGATTTGTGTGGATGTGGAGTTAAACATAGGAGGAAATATGTTTATTTCCAATTTATATGTTTTGAATTACCCAAATATAGGTGTTATATTGGGGGTAGACTGGTTAAGGCAATTTAAAGCCATAATTAATTTAGACTCATCCACCATATCATTGCAAAATTCTAGAGGCCAGAGAATCACAGTTTTATGTGAGGTAGCTAAGGAAGGAAAACTATATCACTTAATTGACACAGAAAAAGATTTCAGTGAACTAACCATTGAAGAAATTCCCATAGTCAATGAATATTTGGATGTGTTTGGTGAGGTCAAGGGTATTCCACACCATAGACCATTAGAATTCCAGATCAATTTAGTTCCAGGAGCAAGCCCAGTGATTAAAAAGCCAACTAGAATGGGGCCAAATGAACTAAAGGAACTAAAGAAACAGTTAGAAGAATTGGAAGAAAAGGGTTTTATAAGACCAAGTAATTCTTGCTGGGGAGCACCAGTGGTATTTGTTAAGAAGCAAGATGGCTCTTTAAGACTCTGCATAGATTATAGAGAATTAAACAAAGTAACTATTAAAAATAAATACCCATTGCCAAGAATAGATGATCTTTTTGATCAATTAGCAGGGGCAAAAGTATTTTCTAGACTAGACTTAGCATCTGGTTTTCATCAAATGAAGGTGGAAGAATCAAGCATTAAGTACACTGCCTTTAACACTAGGTATGGGTTGTATGAATTTTTGGTTATGCCATTTGGCTTGACCAATGCACCATCTTATTTTGTAGATTTAATGAACAGAACCTTTAGAGATTGTTTAGACAAGTTTGTGCTTATTTTTATAGATGACATTTTGATTTATTCCAAGACAGTGGAAGAACATAAGCATCATTTGCACCTGGTTTTGTCTAGACTAAGGGAAAAAGATTTAAAGGCAAAATTTTCAAAATGTGTGTTTTGGAAGGAGGAAGTACATTTTCTTGGCCATGTTATATCTGCCAAAGGAATTTCTGTGAACCCCAATAAAGTAGTGGCTATTCAAGCATGGAAGAGGCCAAGCACTGTGAGTGAAGTGAGGTCATTTATGGGGATGGCAGGGTATTATAGAAGGTTTATAAAAGATTTTTCAAAAATTTCTACACCACTCACTAACCTAACCAGGAAGAACCAAGCTTTTGTTTGGTCAGAAAAGTGTGAAAAGTCTTTTGAACAATTGAAGGAGGCATTGGTGAATGCTCCAATTCTAAAGGTACCACATGGAAATGAAGAATTAGTGGTATACACTGATGCTAGTGGATTTGGCTTGGGTGCAGTGTTGATGCAACAAGGCCAAGTCATTGCATATGCATCCAGACAACTTAAACCCCATGAAGTAAGGTATGCCACACATGATCTCGAATTAGCAGCTGTGATATATGCTTTAAAACTTTGGAGACATTATTTATTAGGCACAAAGTTTGAACTCTACACTGACCACAAGTCTCTAAAATATTTGTTTTCACAAAAAGATCTGAATATGAGGCAACATAGATGGGTGGAGTTCTTAGCTGCCTATGATTTTTACATACTCTATACACCAGGCAAAGCAAACAAAGTTGCAGATGCTCTAAGTAGACAGCATGCTAAATTGGCTATGATGATGATAGCAGAATTTAAAGATTTGTCTTTGCTAACTGAGTTAGAGATTGGGGAGAATGGTTGTGTGCACACTAAAGAGAAGATGCATGGTACCCAAGAAGATAAAGGGAAGTTAAGCTTAATGACACTTCAACCAGATTTAATTCTGAAGGTAAGAAAAATGCAAGAACAAGATACTCACTTATTAGAGAAGAGAATGCTCCTCTCAAGAGGGGAGGAAGTAATGAATCACCACATTGATAAAGATGGTTATGTGAGATACCAGAATAGGGTGTGTGTACCAGAGGACATAGAATTGAAAAAGGAGATATTGAATGAATATCACAGAAGTAAATACTCCATTCACCCAGGTAACACAAAAATGTATCAAAATTTGAAAAGAGACTTCTGGTGGAAGGGGATGAAATCTGATATAGCCAAGTACATTGCCAAATGTATGACTTGCCAACAAGTCAAGGCTGAAACTCAAAGACCATCAGGGTTGATGCAACCTCTTAGTGTACCACAGTGGAAGTGGGAAGACATATCTATGGACTTCATAGATGGACTGCCTAGATCTAAGAAAGGCAATACAAGCATATGGGTGATAGTTGATAGGCTAACCAAGGTAGCACACTTCATCCCAGTCAAATCAGAAAGAACAGCCCCAAAACTAGCTCAAATTTTTATAAAAGAAGTGGTAAGGTTACATGGCATTCCCAAAACCATTGTGAGTGATAGGGATACCATCTTCACTTCAAAATTCTGGAGAAGCTTTCAAGAAGCAATGGGAAGTGAACTATGTTTAAGTACTGCCTACCATCCTCAATCAGATGGGCAGACTGAGGTGGTAAACAAAGTTTTGGAGGACATGTTGAGGGCATGTATACTGGATTTTGGGGGCAACTGGGAAGATTATCTTCATCTAGTTGAATTTACATACAACAACAGCTACCAAAGCACCATAGGAATGGCTCCATTTGAAGCCTTGTATGGTAAACCCTGCTTGTCACCTGTTTGCTGGGTAGAAGCAGGAGAAAGGTCTATTTTAGGACCTGAGTACATACAAGAAACCAAGGAGAAAATTGAGTTGATAAGAAGGAGAATGACAGCAGCTCAAGATAGGCAAAAGAAATTTGCAGACATGAGAAGGAGGCAGGTAGAATATGAAGTGGGAAATTTTGTTTTCATCAAAATCTCACCCATGAAAAATGTGTTGAGGTTTGGAAAACAAGGCAAATTAACCCCAAGATATATTGGACCATACAAAATTCTGGAGAGAATTGGTCCCTTGGCATATAAGTTGGAATTACCAGAAAACATGCAAGGTATACATGATGTTTTTCATGTATCACAATTGAGAAGATGGGTCCATGACAAGGCAGAAATTCTTGAAACCCCAACCCAAGTGCAGATAAATCCTAATTTGATTTATGAAAAGGATCCAGTGGGAATTTTGGCAAAAGATGTGAAGAAGTTGAGGAATAAATCTCTGAAACTTGTGAAGGTACAGTGGAGTCTAGATCCTAGTGATTGCACATGGGAATTGGAAGACAAAGTTAGGATGAATTATCCTAGGCTATTTTCAGATTAAGGTAATTCTGATCTTAGATTGTTTTCTTTATTTTGGGTGAATATATTTTTAGTTAGTATAGAACTAAGAATCTATTTGGTAGAGAATATACTTGTTCTCTGAGTTAAGTTTAAAATTTATTTTAAGCTTAGGAAAATTGTGGGACACAATTTCTAAAAGGAGGGGTGTATGTAATGACCCAAGAATTTAGGAATTTATCCTGAAAAAATATAAATGAATTTAAAATAATTTTTAAATAAATTTTGGAAGGAGATTGTTATGGCTTGATAGTGTATCAGTATGTGTGTACATGTGTGCACAGGGTATACACATGAACTAAAGCTAAAAATCTCTGAACTTTAAGAATAAATACATATTGATATGTATGGGAATATATATATATATATATATTAAATCTTTAAAAAAAAGCTGAATGTATAAGTAAATATAAATATATGTATGCTACTGAATATTTTTCTTAAGTATACATGTGCATGTGTGTGTCAGTACAGAATGATATATATATATATAAATATATATATGTGTGTTAATAAAATACTAGAGTTCAAACTAGCAAAAAGAAGGTTACTTGTAAATTTAACCTCATATACTTACTCTTAAGTATATATCCTTATAGAAAAAGTTAATTCAACTTCACTTATCATCAATCATGTTTTGTTTAATGTAGTCCGATTACTCCATATTGATACGCCATTATGTATCTCAGGGAGGAGTGAATTTTGATATTGAATCTTATTTGTTTCAGGCACTTTTGAAATTCCTTTCTAACACACTCACCTATTCAATTCAATTAAATTTTTCATGTCATGTTATTTACTTCTATTTTATATTCAATGAACTTTTCATAAATACACTACTTGTGTATCAAATACATATGTTCATTTCTTTGATAATTGTGAATTTTAACAAAGTCAATGGAATTATTTTGTTATCATTAGACTTTAAACTGCATACGTCTATATGTATCAATCAGAAGAGTTTACCAACTCTTTTGACACTCCCATTGAATGGGTTTTTTGCCTTAATCATTTGAGATATAATTCATTAGTACCAAATGATTCATAAACATATGGTTAAAAAATCATTTCTGAAAGACATGGCGTAACCCTTAATTCCAAAATAATCATAAAACTTCAAATACTTTTGTATTTTCTATAGCTAACGCATCATTGATGTCATAAAACAAATATATTTATTATAGATTTATTTCATAATGAATATTTACAATATTCATAATAAAATAAAACTATTTCTATTTTCAGTCAAGCCTAAAAACAATTATGATTTCACGAATAAAATTTGGTATATTTATGAAAATAATTTTACATAACTTGATGCGTCCACTAAGAAGTGTTATATGATATGCTTGCACTATTTTTGCCATTTCTATAATAGCATACGAAATAAGAAGCTCCATTCGACCACTTATAAGGATATTTTATTTCGTACATTGTAACTATTTTACAGTTGAGAGTTTCAGATCAAATATCTTGAACTTGAAGAAATAACTTCTATAGAAAACAATTTTCAATATGAAAACACATTTGGAATATAAATCACTTTTTTCATTCCATATTAAGTATCTTTTAATACATTATACAATTCTTATTTTCGATGTTTCTTCATGAAGAAGAAGTGACCAGTCACTCTCTTTATCTCATTGTGCCTAAGTTACATCCACTCTCGTACATTCGTTTTCCTTTCAAAATGGTTAAACCATTCAAAAGGAAATCTTTATAACTAGACCATAACTAATTTTTTGTAAAAATGCATTCGGTTATCCTTGACATTTAAGGATATCAAATAAGTTTTACTTTACACAAAAGATCAAATTAACATTTCAATGATCGAGTTCCTAGGTCCATCTTGTAGTTCTTAGTCTCATGTCACATCTAATAAGATTCTCACTCTAAGCAATCATATTGAATGCATAATCTTGCACTATGGCTTACTTGCCCATTTCGAATAAACTAATTTCATTGAGGTTTCATACATTACGAATTACGACGTTCACCATATATATTTATATATGATTGAATATGGATCAAATGTCTTTATTCTTGTATTGTTTGAGTTCAAAACTCATGAAAGACAATACATAATATTAGGGAAATAAACATGTAAGTGACCAAGTTACGAACATATTTAGTAGTTACATAATTAGTCGCTTGCATGAGTCTTGAATTAACAACATGCAAAAAAAATATTGGTAAGTATTTTTATACTTCTATATTAATCATAATTCAGTTCATTTGTATATTTTAACTGAGAAACATTTTAACAATTATAATTGTTGCACAAATTTATCCAAGTTTATCCAATAAACTCTAAGAAAAACATAGAAATCTTTCAATTTTTCTACTAGGTGTCAGGACACCCTTTCATTAAGATTTTAACCTTGAGTTTGCCCAACTAATCATAGGCCCACAAGCAATAGATAACACCTTATTGGTTGTATCATATACAACTCCTAACATGTGGTCTTTGTCCTAGTCTCAATCTCGACCTTGAGTTTTCTCAACGATTCAAAAGATATTACTCACCCATATCCACCATTTCATGATGGCCTAAGTATAATGTATGTACCTTGAGTTTGCTCAACAAATACATACAGTTATCTTATCTCATATAGTCAATATATTAATACTACTACACATAACATCTCCAGCTTGAGTTTTCTCAACAACTAGAGAGTATGCAAGTAATTTATTAATATATAAATGGTAGAGGACAACATTTATATTAGAGATCCACAATCTTTATTATTTAATCATTTGAGTGATATTTGTTTAGGGAATAATGTATTTCTTATGAAATAGTCTCGTGATTCAAGTGTCAAACACATTTGAAATTACGATATACATACTATATGTATGTATTTATTCCTTGAACCTAATTTGGGTTTCTTATTGTTCTACTCTTTAAACCATATTTAATTTTCTTTAATTTTATTAATCTAATCATATTTGATTAATTTAATTTACATAAAATTTCTGAAATTTTATATTATTAATCTTAAACCATTTAAGATAATTAACTAACTATAACATTCATTGTTTGTTTATATATAAACATATCAGTATATGAGTATATATTAATGAATTAAATTTTAATTAATTTTATTTAATCAATTCATTTATTTAACATTAATGAAATAGTTTAATTAATTTGAAAATTACTTTAATTTAATTTACCTTAAACAAATTTAAGGTAGGTACACAACTATATGTGTGTGTGTTTAATTAATTAACTTTAAATTAAATTTTGATTTAATTTAATTAATCAAATTAATTAATATATAAAAAATTTGAAATTAGTTGCCAAGGACCTCTAGCTCAAGTGGTTAGGGGTGTGACGCTTTAAACAGAAGTTCTAAAGATCATAGGTTCAAGGCCCTAAGACATCAAAAAGTGTGCTCTCTTGAATAAAGTATCACTCATATTATCAAAAAAAATTGAAATTAATTATTTTAATTCTGCAAAAAAATTTAAATTTGAATTCATTTTGTAACTTTTACAAAATTTTCTTTTTAGATTAAGCTTAACTTTTAAATTTAAAATATATTTTAATTTTTTAAATTGAATTTTGAAAATTAGTCTAAGACCCAAAATCAATTCGGGCCTTTATGTGGGATAACCTTTGGGCTTATATCATCATTCGAGCTAGGCCAATAACCAGTTATGGAAAAATACTTGATTACCCAAATCCAACCTTAGACACTATTTTTCTACACACCATACTAAATCGGTAGGATTTAATAAGTTAGTCATAACATTGCTAATTTAGACCACTTAAACCATTAGGCTCTGATATCATCAAAGGATCTGAGCCAATCGAAAGCAGATGAAATAAGCAGATTTAAAAAAAATCCTATTGTTTAGATCTGTTAGGCCTATGAAGTCTAATTGGCTTTAGATCCAATTTAATTTTTTTAAATAAATTCTTTTTTTAATTTGTAAAAAAGGGAATTTTTAGGAAGAAAATTAATGAATAAATAAAAGGAACGATGTTTCTAAAGGAATCATTGAAACATTTCCATTTCCTTCCTAAAAAACCTTCCTCCATTAGTACCTCATTAAAAATCAATCAAATCTCCTCCCTCTTATTATTTATTTCGGTAGAAATATGATGGAGAAGAGTAACAAAAACAAAAATGAATGAATTTTTTTTAAGTAGGTAATAAAGGAGAAAAAAGGTTGGAGTTCTTTTACCTTACTTTAATTACTACTTTGCTTTTTCAAATCACACTTGAATCCTTTCTTCTTCCTTCCCTTTGGCAGGCCTAAGCAGAAGCAAAATGATCCTGAAAAACTCCAAACTCATTTAGTAATTAATTAATTTAAATCAAATATAAACATTTTATCGATAATATATATCAATACGCATAAGTTTTATACATAAACATTTCATTAAATAATAATGTTATTCAAACACCAAATAAAATATAAAAATTAATATTTTAGAAATATTAATTAGTTTAATTACTTTACAAAATTAATAATGTGGATTTTTGGAGTATTCACCATTACGGTTGTACGATTCAAAGACATAAATTTAGTTAACGATTATTATCGAAGAATTCGAATATTAATGTTCACACATCACCTTATCTAGTATTGTGACATATTGCCCAAATTTATCGCTTACACGTCTTTTCGATAAAAATTCAATTTCACTATTATAAGCGGTATCCGATAGTAATGATTACTATAACAACCAGCACCTTAATGGGTTCGAATTTCGACAAAAATCGAAATCCAGGTCCATTAGAGTACGGATCGTTGGTTTTGATAACCCGTAATAAACATAAGTATATCTGTAACGACTCGTATTTTACGGATCGAAAAGTTCGTTCAAATCTAGAATTTTCAACATTTTAGGTCGTTTCAGATTTTGGGAAGAATTTTGGTTAAGTCCTAAGTCGTAGCCGACTTATGAGTTCTGGACGAGTTAGTGATGAGTCTGGGCGGGTTAAGGACTTAAGGGGTAAGTCGGCGACGACCTAAGGAAGAGTAGTAGGCGACCTAAGTATTCTGGAGTTAGGTCGTGGGGTAGAGTTAGGTCGGCAACGACCTAAGGAAACTGTTGTGAGCGACCTAAGTGTAGTATTGGATAGTTAAGTCGTCTAGACGACTTAGTAGATAGGTCGTATCCCAGTTTGTTCGCGACTTATGTTAGGTCGCGTAGATGTTTAAGGGTTTAGGTCGTAGACGACCTAAGAGATAGGAGACTTAAGAGTCGTTGCCGAGTTAAGGGATACAATCTAAGGAAGTGACCGACTTAAGGTATGGTAGACGACTTAGTGGTTGAGTCGTATTCCTTATTAGACCCAAAAGTCTTAAGTCGTAGCCTAGTTGAGTCGTGGCCGTGTTAAGGAGTGCTGTGTTAAGTCGCACACTGTTAAGTCGTAGAATGGGTTATCTCGTCTAACTAGTTAAGTCGTGGACGAGTTAAGGTATTGAGTCGTAGGATGTGTTGACTTGCTAAGTCGTAACCCAGTTAAGTTAGTAAGTCGTAGATGCATAGCTATCGTTAAGTCGTGACTAGTGGTAAGTCACTAGGTGCGCATGAGCTTAAGTCGTAGATGACTTAAGGGAGTTAAGTCTGAAGTCGTAAGGGGTTTGGGTTTTGTTGAGTCGTAGGCGCATGCTATAAGTCGTGACCGACTTAGGAGATAGTCGTTATGTCATGAGTCGTAGGCAGGTGAGAGTTAGGTCGTAGAAGCCAGAAGTTAAGTCGAAGGGTTTAAGTCGTAAGTCGTGAACGACTCATGAAGGCAGACGAGTTAGGGATTTCAGCTATAAATAGGAGAGTTTCTCTTCATTTTTGGGATCCAGATTTTGAAGCGACGAAGTGCTGCCATTTTGAGAGCTCGACTTCTACACTTCTTCATTTCTTTTCTCCACTCTAATCTAGTGCTTTCATCCATCCAAGTTGAAGATCAAATTGAAGATTCAAGAGCATAGATTAAAGATCTTCATCTTTTCAAGAGAGATTTCTTCGTTGAAGCGGATTCGTGATAGATCAAGCTTGATCCCTCGCTATCCAGATCAGAGGCGTGTTGATTTGGGTTTGTTTAGGTGATTTGGTGAGTGGTGATTATCTCTCACACGGATCCAAAGGAGTATATCGGATTGTTGGCTCGATTTGGTGTAAAATAGTGATTTCCATGCATTTTCTTCATCCTAAGTGTAGATCCATATAGATCCATTGTTCATGATGATGTTACATCCATTTTATCATATGTTAACCTATGCAAGTTCATTCATCAAGTTTGTAGAGATACAATTCATGTTTTCATGCTTATTGGACTTTCAACTCTTTAATTACGAAAATGCCATTATTGTTATAATTGTCTACTTAGATCATATCTGAATGCTTGATTGCTTGGATTGATGTTTGATTTGATTGATTGTTATGAACTAGATGATTGATGATTAGATTTAGATCGAAGATGATTCAGAAGCTAAGGGAAAGGCTCTTGAATTGGGAAAGCTGCTCGTGGCATATGTAGCGGGATGATGAAGCTCTTATGCATAGATTTGATGATGTAATGTTGAGGTGAGGCTTTGCGAGGATGTGATGAAGCGAGGCATCATGTGATGAAGACTTGGTCTAATCCAGATGGGATCATTCCAAGCATGTTGGTAACTCGGTCATATGATTCGAGTTAGTCTTGGTCTAATCCAGACGGGATCATTCCAAGCAGGTTGATAGCTCGGTGATATGGTTTGAGTTTGAGGATAATGGATGCTCGAGAGGCGCTTGAGCTAGTATGGAAATAGTCGTCGAGGAGGATGACTAGAAGGCTGAGATCTCATCATTGTTGAAAGTTCTAGCATGCTCTAAGCAAGAGTACATGGGGACGCCCAAAAGACTAACCGTTGATGGTCGAGTACTCTGGGCAGATTCGATAATCCTAGGCACGGGTCACGATGTCGTGCGGGAGTTATGTCTAGAACCGGGGTTACCATTAGCCCTTGACTGACGGATGAAAGAAGGAGCCGTTCATTCAACAAACGGTGATATCGAAGCAAGGATAACAGTGATAGCCAGAGTCATGGATGTTTGGTTGTATCGTCATTCGGTCTTAAGAGCGGTATTTCCTGAGTGCTTATCTGACCTTGGTATAGACCTTGGGATTTGTACTTAGAAAACATCGCCCTTGACTCGAGTAATAATTGCTTTACTTTAGATTGTATGCTTTGCTATGGTTACTTCTTCTTAGTGTGTGTCTGGGGGCTATCACTGTAGAAAGAGGTGGAGTGGGAGGGTTGTATTCCTATTCCTTTTCCTTTATGCTCTTTTGGTATGTTGTTAGTTAATTTACTGCTCACTAAGACTGTTGTCTGACTCAAGGCTTTATGTTTTAATTCTTATTGCCTTGGGCTGTTCGTTCATTTTGGGACGGGCAGACTAGATAGCAGGTGACATGTGTTGTTCTCTTCTCACGATGCTGATATCGAAGACGAGCTGGAGGGTTGCATATTATCTTCTTATTATATGTATTGGATATTCCGCTGTTTTGTATTCTCTGAGAGATATGTAGTGAGGCTTGATGTATTGACTATTTGGATGCTTGTATTCAACTATTATGGAGTTTTATATGATGTCATTTTGTTCTGTAAAGCTTCACTATACATATGTTCTATTGTATTTTGTCCATGCGCTGTGAGTAATACGATAGATTCTGTTGTTTTATGTTACCCTGACAATCGTCCATGGTCGCCTGGCACACTTTACAGCGCACTATCTCTAGATTCGGTGCAGGGGTCATGGGCGGTCGTCACATTTGGTATCAGAACATTGGTTAATCGATTTTACCCAACGCTCGCTGAAGTAACTACGTATGAGAGACGTAATTGTATTTTGATGGATGAATACTATATATAATATAGTAGCTTAGTAGAGTTTGAGTCCTTTATGCAGTTGTTTCTCTAGATGTTCTAATCATTCCTTTTTATAGATATTGAGAATGAGTCGAAAAGGGAGACCAGCTGCTAGGGAAGGCCGTGCTACTGAAGGGGCTGCTGATTATGTTGCTATGTTCGAAACCATGATGACTTCGATCAGGAGAAGGATGTCAGCCCCGGGGCCATCAGTAGATTTTGGAGATCAAGTTCAGGCTCCAAGATTGATGGATCACTTGGACGATTCATTTAGGAAGCTTGTGGAGGAAGCTCTCAGACCCGAGAATCTTTTTCCTAAGGAAGGATCTGTTGTTGATATGACCAGGGAAGAGTCTAAACCCCAACAGGGTGGAAACAAGAAAAGGAAGCAGCAACAGAGAAAGGGGAAGGGTGGCCATAAGAAGCAGAAGGGCGAAGTGACCTGCTACAATTGTCAGCAGAAGGGCCATTTCTCCAAAGATTGCAAGAATCCAAAGGTGCCGATGAAGTGTCATAACTGTGACAAGCCGGGGCACATCAAGAAGTATTGTCCAGAACCGCAGAAGGACATGCAGATCGTGCAGGCTTATGCTTGGGAAGCTGTTCCGTCGTCTTCAAAAGCTCCTACCGCTGAAGAGAAGGGAAAGAGTGTGGTAGTTCAAGGTACTCTTTTCCTATGTGGTGTTCCAGTTAGAGTTCTGTTTGATACTGGAGCGTCGCATTCGTTTGTTTGTAATGAACTCGTAGGCCGGTTAGGTTTGGAACCGGATATTATTGATAGGCCATTGGTTGTGACTAATCCAGTTGGGGGTTCGTCTTGTTTGTGTATGTTATGTCGTGGTCTGATTGTGTCGAGTCATGGTTGCTCTTTTGTTTGTGATTGTTTTGTTCTGAACTTTGCGGGGTTCGGAATTATTTTGGGTATGGACTGGCTTAGGAAGTATGCGGCTAAGGTGGATTGTGAGAGGCTGGAGGTGACAGTCGAGAATGTGGAGGGGCGAAAGATTGTGATACGATGTAAGCATGAGGAAGGCGTCTTCATGAGCTTCATGTATTCGCTAGTTGTTCCACGGGATGGACTGTCTTTAGTGCCAATCGCAAATGGATTCGGGGATGTCTTTGACGAAGTCAAAGGGTTGCCACCGCATAGAGAGATCGAGTTTCGTATAGATCTAGTTGAAGGAGCCAGACCTGTTGTGATGCCTCTTAGGCGGATGGCGCCTAGGGAACAGCAAGAGTTGAGGGTGCAAGTTGATGATCTTTTGCAGAAAGGATTCATTCAGCGTAGTGTGTCCGAGTGGGGTGCACCAGTTGTGTTGCAACCAAGTGTTCAGTTGGGATGCTAAGTGTGAGCAAGCTTTCGGAATCCTGAAAGAGAGATTGACAAGTGCTCCTGTTTTGACTATTCCAAGTGGGAATGATGAGATGGTGGTTTACACCGACGCATGTGATACTGGACTTGGAGCAGTGCTGATGCAGAGAGATAAAGTTGTTGCGTATGCCAGTCGACAACTGAAGCCGCATGAAAGGAATTACCCGACTCATGATTTGGAGTTAGCGGTGATTGTTTTTGCTCTGAAGATGTGGAGACATTATCTATTGGGAGTTCGATTCGAGTTGTTTACAGATCATAAGTCATTGGAGTATCTTTTCTCCCAAAAGGATTTGAATCTTCGGCAGCAACGGTGGCTAGAGTTTTTGGCATCATATGAGTTTGGTATAGCTTATACTCCGGGAAAAGGTAACGCGGTGGCAGATGCGTTAAGTCGAAGACATGCAGGATTGGGAGCCATGTTTTCAGAATGGAAGAGTCTCGAGTATTTAGCTGGATTTGACTTCAGGCCTAGATGTGAATTGGAACCTGAGATGTTGGCAAACTTATCGATAAGACCTTCTCTTGTGGAAAGGATTGGCGAGAGCCAAAAGCGAGATGATAAGCTTGTCAGGATTATCCGTGATTTGGAATCTGGATTGGATCCAGAAAAGGATAAAGGATTCGAGGTCGATCGAGAGGGTTAGCTTCGGAAACAAGGACGACTAGTTGTTCCTGATATAGATAAATTGAGGAGTGAAGTTCTGAAGGAAAGTCATCACTCGAAGTTGACAATTCATCCAGGTGGACATAAGATGTATCGGGATATGAAGAGAACCTACTACTGGGAAGGTATGAAGAAGGATGTTGGAAATTTTATTTCCAAGTGTATGAACTGCCAGTTGGTTAAAGCCGAACAGAAAAAAAAGCCTAGTGGATTGCTTCAGCCATTAGAAGTTCCTACGTGGAAGTGGGAACAAGTGTCGATGGATTTTATCGATGGATTGCCTAGAACCAGAACGGGAAATGAAGGGATTTGGGTCATTGTGGATCGTCTGACTAAGAGTGCGAGATTCATTCCTGTTCGATCGACTAGGACTGCATCAAAGTTGGCTGAGTTGTATGTTAAGTGGATAGTTCGATTCCATGGTATTCCGAAGAGTATAGTGAGCGATCGAGACCCATTGTTCACTAGTGGATTTTGGAAGAGCTTCCAGGAAGTTTTGGGAACCGAGTTGTGTTTGAGTACAGCTTATCACCCTCAAACAGATGGTCAGACCGAGAGAGTCAACCGAGTTTTGGAAGGTCTCCTTAGAGCATGTGTTTTGGACTTCGGAGGATCATGGGAAGATCACCTTCATTTGGTGGAGTTTGTGTACAACAACAGTTACCAGTCAAGCATTGGTATGGCACCATATGAGGCATTGTATGGAAGACAGTGTAACTCTCCGACATGTTGGTTGGAAACTGGAGAAAAGCTGATACTTGGGCCAGAGATGATTCTGCAGACTTCAGATTGTATAGAGATCATTCGGCAACGAATGAAGGCAGCCCAAGACCGTCAGAAGGGTTATGCTGATAAGTGTCGAAAGGATTTGGAATTCGACGTAGGAGATATGGTTTTTGTGAAGATTTCTCCGCTGAAGGATGTTATTCGATTCGGGAAGAAAGGAAAATTGAAAGGAAAATTGACTCCGAGATTTGTTGGACCATTCCCGATCATCGAGCGAATTGGAAAGCTCGCCTATAGATTGGAGTTACCTGAGAAGATGTTGAGTGTGCACAATGTTTTTCATGTATCGTATCTACGGAAGTATGTGCACGACTCGAATACGGTGGTTTCTGCTGATAGCTATGAAGATTACGAAGTTGATCCTGTTGGTAGAGGACCTCGTAAGCCGCTTCGTGTTGTGGAAACCGACACGAATTAGCTTAGGAGAAAGATAGTTAAGTTGCTCAAGATACAATGGAGTGATGATGATAACGACTATACGTGGGAGGTGGAAGAGAGGATGAAGGCAGCTCATCCTGAACTCTTCAAGGTATGGCCCTAAGGTGTCGTCTCATCTCACGATATTGTAAATTGTTCTAGTTTTAGAATTCTGCATGCTAAGCTAGAATTGGATGCATGGTTTGTTGATTGCTATGGATGGTAGGCGTGCAGAATAGCTTTTGATTGCTTTGTTTGTTTGGAATTTCGGGGGCGAAATTCCTAAGGGGGAGAGAATGTAACGACCCGTATTTTACGGATCGAAAAGTTCGTTCAAATCTGGAATTTTCAACATTTTAGGTCGTTTCAGATTTTGGGAAGAATTTTGGTTAAGTCCTAAGTCGTAACCGACTTATGAGTTCTGGATGAGTTAGTGATGAGTCTGGGCGATTAAGGACTTAAGGGGTAAGTCGGCGACGACCTAAGGAAGAGTAGTAGGCGACCTAAGTATTCTGGAGTTAGGTCGTGGGGTAGAGTTAGGTCGGCAACGACCTAAGGAAACTGTTGTGAGCGACCTAAGTGTAGTATTGGATAGTTAAGTCGTCTAGACGACTTAGTAGATAGGTCGTATCCCAGTTTGTTTGCGACTTATGTTAGGTCGCGTAGATGTTTAAGGGTTTAGGTCGTAGACGACCTAAGAGATAGGAGACTTAAGAGTCGTTGCCGAGTTAAGGGATACAATCTAAGGAAGTGACCGACTTAAGGTATGGTAGACGACTTAGTGGTTGAGTCGTATTCCTTATTAGACCCAAAAGTCTTAAGTCGTAGCCTAGTTGAGTCGTGGCCGTGTTAAGGAGTGCTGTGTTAAGTCGCACACTATTAAGTCGTAGAATGGGTTATCTCGTCTAACTAGTTAAGTCGTGGACGAGTTAAGGTATTGAGTCGTAGGATGTGTTGACTTGCTAAGTCGTAACCCAGTTAAGTTAGTAAGTCGTAGATGCATAGCTATCGTTAAGTCGTGACTAGTGGTAAGTCACTAGGTGCGCATGAGCTTAAGTCGTAGACGACTTAAGGGAGTTAAGTCTGAAGTCGTAAGGGGTTTGGGTTTTGTTGAGTCGTAGGCGCATGCTATAAGTCGTGACCGACTTAGGAGATAGCCGTTATGTCATGAGTCGTAGGCAGGTGAGAGTTAGGTCGTAGAAGCCAGAAGTTAAGTCGAAGGGTTTAAGTCGTAAGTCGTGAACGACTCATGAAGGCAGACGAGTTAGGGATTTCAGCTATAAATAGGAGAGTTTCTCTTCATTTTTGGGATCTGGATTTTGAAGCGACGAAGTGCTGCCATTTTGAGAGCTCGACTTCTATACTTCTTCATTTCTTTTCTCCACTCTAATCTAGTGCTTTCATCCATCCAAGTTGAAGATCAAATTGAAGATTCAAGAGCATAGATTGAAGATCTTCATCTTTTCAAGAGAGATTTCTTCGTTGAAGCGGATTCGTGATAGATCAAGCTTGATCCCTCGCTGTCCAGATCTGAGGCGTGTTGATTTGGGTTTGTTTAGGTGATTTGGTGAGTGGTGATTATCTCTCACACGGATCCAAAGGAGTATATCGGATTGTTGGCTCGATTTGGTGTAAAATAGTGATTTCCATGCATTTTCTTCATCCTAAGTGTAGATCCATATAGATCCATTGTTCATGATGATGTTACATCCATTTTATCATATGTTAACCTATGCAAGTTCATTCATCAAGTTTGTAGAGATACAATTCATGTTTTCATGCTTATTGGACTTTCAACTCTTTAATTACGAAAATGCCATTATTGTTATAATTGTCTACTTAGATCATATCTGAATGCTTGATTGCTTGGATTGATGTTTGATTTGATTGATTGTTATGAACTAGATGATTGATGATTAGATTTAGATCGAAGATGATTCAGAAGCTAAGGGAAAGGCTCTTGAATTGGGAAAGCTGCTCGTGGCATATGTAGCGGGATGATGCTCTTATGCATAGATTTGATGATGTAATGTTGAGGTGAGGCTTTGCGAGGATGTGATGAAGCGAGGCATCATGTGATGAAGACTTGGTCTAATCCAGATGGGATCATTCCAAGCATGTTGGTAACTCGGTCATATGATTCGAGTTAGTCTTGGTCTAATCCAGACGGGATCATTCCAAGCAGGTTGATAGCTCGGTGATATGGTTTGAGTTTGAGGATAATGGATGCTCGAGAGGCGCTTGAGCTAGTATGGAAATAGTCGTCGAGGAGGATGACTAGAAGGCTGAGATCTCATCGTTGTTGAAGGTTCTAGCATGCTCTAAGCAAGAGTACATGGGGACGCCCAAAAGACTAACCGTTGATGGTCGAGTACTCTGGGCAGATTCGATAATCCTAGGCACGGGTCACGATGTCGTGCGGGAGTTATGTCTAGAACCGGGGTTACCATTAGCCCTTGACTGACGGATGAAAGAAGGAGCCGTTCATTCAACAAACGGTGATATCGAAGCAAGGATAACAGTGATAGCCAGAGTCATGGATGTTTGGTTGTATCGTCATTCGGTCTTAAGAGCGGTATTTCCTGAGTGCTTATCTGACCTTGGTATAGACCTTGGGATTTGTACTTAGAAAACATCGCCCTTGACTCGAGTAATAATTGCTTTACTTTAGATTGTATGCTTTGCTATGTTTACTTCTTCTTAGTGTGTGTCTGGGGGCTATCACTGTAGAAAGAGGTGGAGTGGGAGGGTTGTATTCCTATTCCTTTTCCTTTATGCTCTTTTGGTATGTTGTTAGTTAATTTACTGCTCACTAAGACTGTTGTCTGACTCAAGGCTTTATGTTTTAATTCTTATTGCCTTGGGCTGTTCGTTCATTTTGGGACGGGCAGACTAGGTAGCAGGTGACAGGTGCTGTTCTCTTCTCACGATGCTGATATCGAAGACGAGCTGGAGGGTTGCATATTATCTTCTTATTATATGTACTGGATATTCCGCTGTTTTGTATTCTCTGAGAGATATGTAGTGAGGCTTGATGTATTGACTATTTGGATGCTTGTATTCAACTATCATGGAGTTTTATATGATGTCATTTTGTTCTGTAAAGCTTCACTATACATATGTTCTATTGTATTTTGTCCATGCGCTGTGAGTAATACGATAGATTCTGTTGTTTTATTTTACCCTGACAATCGTCCATGGTCGCCTGGCACACTTTACAGCGCACTATCTCTAGATTCGGTGCAGGGGTCATGGGCGGTCGTCACAATATCAGAGATCGATCAAACTAGACTCACAATGGAATAGAAAAATATAATAGGATATAAATACTGGCTGAGGCTACTACCTCGGAATCAATGGTATTCCTTAGATGTCCAACCACCTTATTAGTACCGAGCATGAATAAGAAGACTTCTTCATTAACCATTCTGAATTCTTTAAACACTCGTAACTTCTTCGTTTGAATTCTGAACGTAAAACTCCAAATATGAAAGTTGCTCAGAAAATCGCCACGAATGCAATGATGCAAGTTCCATAACCAAATTCCACCATTTGCTCAAATGTCATTTTTGGAGCCTAATTAATTATTAAATTATTAACCTAAATTTACGGTGTGTTATAATTATTTACACCAATTCTCTTCATCGAAATTATATTACTTTAGGACTTATGGAATTTGGTTTTGGTCAAAATTTCAATAGTCCACATTCAATTCGGTTATTCCAAACACAAAGTCCTTGGTTCAATATTAACAATTATTATTAACTATACTGCTATGGCTGGAGACTTTGAATTTGAATTGGCCATAATTGACCGTGATACTAACTTCATATAACTAAAAAGATGAATTCTCTATTGAATATTATTTCACTTCCAATGCTTCAACTCAGATCCCAACTGTAGTCGTTCGATGGACTCCATGCCATTATTTAACTATAATTAAAGTGGAGTGTCCATATTGAAGTTTGATAATATAAATATTCTCAAGTCGAGAGAACTGTGTAATATTATCACTTTTCTGTTTAATCTTAGTTATATTAACCAACAAAAAATTCTTGAGTGAATCATTTCATAATTATCTAATAGCTGTTAGTACGTAACATTTGGTGCCCCCAACAGCCCCAAGTAATACATTGTCTAATATATAGAGAGCATTACATACTCTAGTCTCAACTGATGTATCGATATCTTGTCTTGAAACATCTTGACTAGGAATGTTGAAAATAATATGTTATTTTTAATGTAATAAATTTCTCATGATTACAACGCATTGTAATTACTATCGCATAACATTATCAAGGATTTTCTATTTAATATACTTAAATTAAATAATTAATTAACATATCATAATTGATAAGTATAGAATAGAAAGAAAAACACCTTTATTATAAACAAGATTGTTTATCAAGTTAGATACATGTAACAAATTACATAGTTGCCCATAGGGCATACCTCTAACTCTAGCAAATGTTTATGTAGACAGTCCTTCTTCGCTTCATTGTTCCGCTACTAATGATTTTGTTATTCGTTCTAACGAAGACGCACATAACATATGTTTTATTAAGATTTTCACAAGATGGCGGAAATATTGGAAAGAACTTAATGTACTTTTAGTCATTAAGTTCTTTTGATGATAGTAAAAGTCTTCAGCAAGGAGATCATAAACTAGATGAAGCCCTAGCATGTTGCGAACAGTGCATGAAGTTGAGCCAGTATTGCATTACCAAGATTATAAAATTATCTCTTGATAAGAATTTTCGAAGAGGTATGAAAATGCTAGATCTGTTGATGCAACATGTGAATGGATCGAAACAAAACTAAGGGTATTGCGAGGATGTCATTAAATTTTTTAATGAATTTGTATTTATATTTGAATTTAGAGTGTTTGATTTTGTAGTAATTTTTGTAATTGAGTTTAAAATAGAATTTGAATTTGTATTAACATTATTAATTTTGAAATGTTAACTTAATTATTAATTATTAAATACTAATTATTTAAAATTAATCATTAATTTAGAAATGCCTCACCTACTTCTAACAACGTATCTCATGGTATGGAAAATTCACGAATGTGAAAGGCAGTCATCATAGATGAAGATATTCTGGTGTCTACTCCTTTAAAATCTTACAATCCTATAGAATTTAGCAAATTAACCTATGCTGGAAAGACAAATTTAGCAGTCACATTAGCTAGAAATTATTGGGATAACTCTATCTTTATCTATGTGGTTGGTTCTCGCCCGTATTATCACTACTTCCATTGATATAAAAAAATGGTTTTCTCATTCACACAAAGGAAAACGAATTTTATGTCATCAAGTTTGAAGATAAAAAAGACTGTGAGAAAACATTAGCAAGTGGCCCTTGCTTCTACAATAAATAACTTATGATGATAAAGAGATGGTCGACGGAGCTCAATCTCTCAAAAGATATGTGCAAACCATTTTGATCGTATGGGTTCGCTTTTCTAGACTTAGATGAGTTTTGTTCTGAAGAGGGAATAAGTAGAATTGCTTCAGTTTTGGGAGTTCTACTAAAAATGGATCACTTTATCGAAGGTAGATAAAAATCTCGTATGCTAGAGTTCTAATAGATATTAATAACCATTTCAAGTTCCCAAATATAGTTCGCATAGTGAATAAAAACAATGAAATGTTTACTCAACCCGTTGAGTGTGAATGGAAATCCATCGTTTGTCCAAACTATAGCTAGTTTGGTCATCCTTTGAAGTTATATACTTTTGAAAAAATTTGGTTACCCAAAACAATACTTTTTGAGACGCACATCAGAATAGCAGCATGAATGCTCAACAGCCGAACCGAAACAATAAACATTCGTAGGTAACTATGAGAAATGCGGAATATGGATCTTAAGGCTAGAATGAACACTAGAGGGGGGTGAATAGTGTTTATAAGAAATTACTAAATCTTTTTGAGTTATTGTTGATTTGTACTCAAATGTATGCAATATTCAGACACAGATATAATCACAGAATCAAATACAGATGCAGAAATAAAGTAAATGCAGTAAAGGAAAGAACACATCGGATTTTATACTGGTTCGGAGTTACCCTACATCCAGTCCCGCACAACTAAGTACGGATTTCCTTTCAAAGGCAATTCAACAATTACAACCCTAGGTTTCAAGGCTACGAGGTACACCTTCCAGAATCACAATCCTCTGGGTAGAGATACTTGATTTCCGAGGCAACAAGTTCACCCAAGTGATTTCCAAGGCTACAATCACACCTTTTCTCGCTTGATTGATTTCCAAGGCTACAATCACACCTTTTCTTGCTAGATAGATTACAAAGAGCCTATAACTCTGAATAGCACTTGGATCTTGTTGAGATAGTGATAGAGAATCAAACCAAAAATTATCTAGTTAGATTCAATGTTGATTTCGGCAGAGTAATGATAGGATTTTGAATAAGAAAATGTGGAAGAAGAAGAGAAGTGAAAAACCAGAAAATCTGATCTAAAATTCGTTGAAACCAACCCCTATTTATAGAAGAACAACAGCCATGTCCATTCGTGAAAGGTTATGGCGAATAGACACTTCTTTTGAAATTAAAATTTTTGAATCTAACTGTCACTATGTCGACATGGGGTACTAGGGCATGTCGACATCCCAAAGGAAATTTTGATGTTTTGTTTTTCTTTGAAAATAACCTTTATCTTATATTAAAACTATTTTAAACTTTATAAATATACTTGACTATAGATAAAATACATAGATAAATATAGAGAATAATACATATATAATTTTACTATAATTTTATATTTAAATCTAAGTATAAATATATTATAATTAAAATATAGTTTAAAACAAACGAAGTTTAAAAACGATAATATTTTAAGGCTAAAACATCTTTTTGAAAATCATTTGAAAATATAATTTTTAAGGCTAAAACATTTTGAAAAGCAGTTTTGAAAATCATTCTGAAGTAGTTTTGAAAACCGTTTTGAAGTAGTTTTGCAAGCTTCTTCCTGCAGAATATCTCATCATATCAGGACTCGAGAACTTGTACAAAACCAGGATGTTCGTGGGTTTGTAAGCCACTTGTCGTAGGTTTGTAAGCTACTTGTCGTGGGTTTGTAAGCCACTAAAAAGGTAGAAATGGGTTCCATCCCAAAAGAAAATTGGAGTGAAGATTTCAGTGCTATTATGAAGTTTTAACATAATTCTAGACTCAATACTTATCTTGAAATCTTGGACTCTTGATAATCTTGATATTCTTGATACTCATGAGTCTTCAATCTTGATATCTTGAATCTCTATACTGTACAGTCTTCATTCTTGGTACCTGCATGGTTAAATCCTACATATACATATATATCTAAACTATATTGTTAGTATTTATATTTTATAATCTTATTCTAAGGTTGTTGTCATCAAAACCATCAACTCATGGACTAACAATCTCCCCTTTTTTGATGATGACAACCTTTGTTTATAAAATATTACTTCTATCCTATTGACTCCCCCTAAATCTAATAACTCCCCCTTAATCTATGCCTAACTCTCCTATTTTATATTTCTCCCCATTTGTCATCAACAAAAACAAACAAACTCTAAACTATAAAACTCCCCCTCATCCTTGTACTGAAGTACCTACATTAATAAACTATATAATAAAGTATATTAAGAAATAACTATACTTATAGACATGATATTCAATCAACGATTATAAATATATCAATGTATATTTATACAATCATCAAACCACACCAAGTATAAATCAAATCAATCAAAACAACCAATTTCAATCAAAACAATCAATTCAAACAAAGTAATAAAGCAAACAAATTAAACGTTACGGGGAACTTCCATCCATCCTTCTTCTCCGAAAATAGGGTCTGCTTTGATGGCATCCCAAGTTTCATTGTCATTTGTGAGAGAGACAAGAGGATGTGCTTCATTATCATCCTTGTGCAGGGAAGAAATCATCTATCGAATTGCCTCGAAATGCCTTTCTTGTTCCTTGATCATCTGCATTTGACTCAATTCTAAGTGTCGCTGGTTACGAAGAATGAACGAGAGAATATTCTTGAATGAATTAAGAGTTTCTTCAAGATTCTCGGATAAGTTATGAATTAGATTAGCCATTTTTGAAATTGTGAGAAGAATGAGAGATAGAATAGATAAGAAATAATATTCAGTAATGAATTCTGGAAGAAATGGGTATATATAGGTGTAGAAATTCATTTGAAATGAATAGACACATGGTAGTTATTCAAATTTCAAATTCAAAATGAAGTACCATTTCTGACCAGTATATGTCGACATGGTCAAGGGGGGTATGTCGACATACGGCAGTGAAATTTGATGGTAATTTTGATTTTGTGAATAATTGTGTATATATATATATATTTATATAATATACTAACATTTATTCAAGAAATAAGATAAGCTAGATAACAGAAAGGAAATTCAATTTCATTGCATAGAAGAGTGATACAATGATTAATCATAAACAACTACATAAACACTCAAATTAAAACAAACTTAAACTAATTCGACATGATAAGAAAATATAGAACTAGTTAGAGGATGATGAAGATGAAGATAAGCCAAGTTTCTTGCTGATTTTGGAGAAAAACTTGTTCATCTTGGATGATATTTTGTCCAACTTCTTACTAACGGATCTTTTAAGAACCCATTGATTCTCAACAATAATCTTTTGGTTTTTGAGAAGGGTTTTGTTGGTAGGATTGGAGGGATATTCAATACTTTCTAAAGATGTTTCTCCTTCTTCTTCTTCTATTTCCATTTCATCCCTTTCTTCTTCTTCTTCCTCTTCCTCCTCTTCCATTTCTTCATGAGCCAAACGCTCTTCCTTTTCGGCAAGAGTCTCATAAGGTTGAAAAACATATGGGATTTTCATGAGAGTGTTTGAGATATTAAAAACTTTTCTTGAAATAAATTCTTCTCCTTTGAAATTTACTCCAAAATAGTTGAAAATCCGAGTAAGATAAATTCCATGGTATAAAGTGTTTTCTCCCATTACAAAATTTTTAGGATGAAGTTCATCCAAAATAACTTGCGCCCAATTGATATCATAATTTCCGAAAATAGCAAAAAGTGCTTTGCATACTTTTGAAGTAGGATTGTTAAAATTTCCCGATCTTGGGGTCAAAGTATGTTGTAAAAGAAGATTGACAATTCTTGCTTTAGGACGAAAGTTTCGGTTTTTGAATTCAAAGTTTTCTTCTCCTTCAGAAATATGATGAAATGTCTCACGATCATGTTCATCGATTTGAAAACTAGAAAGATCCATTCCCGTGCTTTTGCAATTGAGAATGGTACCCAAAAGATCACAATTCAAAACAATTTTAGTGCCTTTGACACTACTCCAAATTTCATTATCATTTCCTTCATAAAATTCTCGATTGAGATTTGCATAGACAATTTTAACAAGATTTGGGTAACAAACAAAATCATTTTGAGAAGAATCAACAAGACTAAGAATTTGATTGTTTGCAAAAAGAGTATCAATTTCATAAGAAGCAAAATCTAGAAAAATAGCAAACTTTCCGGGATGGACTTTTCATAATTAGCATAATTGATGTATGCTTTTATTGCCTCCGGATTATTGAGGAGTTGCTCTTTCAAGTTTCTGGAAAGTCTCATGGTGAAGGGGTTGCTTGAAGAAGCCATTAAAGTATAGAGTAGAGAGCTTGAAGTTTTGAAGAGAGAGTTTGAATTTGAAAATGAAAGTGAAAAGTTGTGATAAAAGATAGTGAATAAATAGATTTTTGAAAGACATGTTCTCTGGTCAAAAGATGCCTTTTCAGAGTATTGAATGAAGTGAAAAGGTGGAGGGAAATTCAAGCATTTGAATTCAAATTTTGAATTTCAAAATTTGTACCCATGTCGACATCATGGTAGGGACCATGTCGACATGTGCCTGTGAATTTCTATGATTTATTTTTCCTAAGAATTCTATAATATATATATATATACTTATTATTTTAATGTCTATATATATATGTATATATCTGGAATATTATTAGAATTATAGTATATTCCAGAAAATATTATTATATTATTAAAAAATAATAAAAATAAAATAATAATAAAATAACAATAAAAATAAATTTAAAATTCAATCAACACATCAATTCAAAATCAATCAATCAAACAATCAATCATCTAATTCTAAGCATGCAATTTCAATCAATTGTATTGTAAACGTGTACCTTTTTCTGAGTCCGTTTCCTTGAATTCTTTGAAGTCGTGAACTGCCGTGAAACACAAATTTGAGTTATCTGTCTTCTGATCATCATCGCTTGAGGATGAGTCTGAGTCATCTAGAGTAGCAGTAAATGCACGCTTCCGTTTCTTTACTAAATCATTGTTTATAGGAGGATTCTGCCTTTCTGGATACAAACAATCTCTTTTGATATGGCCTGGTTCATCACAGTTGAAACATTTGACACTGTTTGGCACTGCATTCTGATTTCCAGAATTCTTATAGTTGTTTCTCTTGAGATTATTCATCTTTTTGTATTTCAGGAATTTCCCAAAATTCCTGGTCATAAATGCTATCTCTTCATCATTATCACTGTTTGAGTCTGATCCGTCGGTTAATGCATTGAATGCCATTGATTTCTTTTCAAATGCTTTGCTTTCTCTTCTCCCGATCATTTGGACTTCAAATGACATTAGATTTCCAATCAATTCTTCTATCTTTAAGGTACTTATGTCATTTTCCTCTTCAATTGCAAGTGTCTTTTGATCCCATTTTGGAGTGAGAGAATTTAAAATTTTTCTGACTTGATCTTCTTCCAAAAATTCCTTTCCCAAGGATATTAAAGAATGCACAATATCTTGAAATCGACTATACATATCTGAAATAGACTCATTAGTATTCATTTTAAATAACTGAAACTGATTTGTGAGCATGGAAATTTTGGTCTGTTTAACTTTTCTTGTTCCTTCGTGAGTCACTTGCAAAGTTTTCCAGATTTCATATGCAGACTTACAAACTGACACTCTATTAAATTCATTCCTATCAAGTGAACAAAATAGAATATTCATTGCTTTAGAATTATTTTGTGCAACAGTCTTTTTCTCAGTAGTCCACTGTGCAAAATTAGTTGTGGGTTCAGAATATTCAGTTTGTGTGATATTCCAAGTATCTAATCCTATAGATTGTAAATATATTTTCATCCTACATGCCCAATATGCATAGTTACTGCCATTAAAAAGTGGTGGTCTGGCAGTAGACTGACCTTCTACAAATGAACTAGTGTTAGAAACAGTACCAGTGTTGGTAGCCATTTAGAAAAATTTTCAAAATTCAGATTATGAAACTTTTGAAAACCTTGCTCTGATACCAAATGTGAGAAATGCGGAATATGGATCTTAAGGCTAGAATGAACACTAGAAGGGGGGTGAATAGTGTTTATAAGAAATTACTAAATCTTTTTGAGTTATTGTTGATTTGTACACAAATGTATGCAATATTCAGACACAGATATAATCACAGAATCAAACACAGATGCAAAAATAAAGTAAATGCAGTAAAGGAAAGAACACACCGGATTTTATACTGGTTCGGAGTTACCCTACATCCAGTCCGGCACAATTAAGTACGGATTTCCTTTCAAAAGCAATTCAACAATTACAACTCTCGGTTTCAAGGCTACGAGGTACACCCTCCAGAATCACAATCCTCTGGGTAGAGATACTTGATTTCCAGGGCAACAAGTTCACCCAATTGATTTCCAAGGCTACAATCACACATTTTCTCGGTTGATTGATTTCCAAGGCTAAAATCACACCTTTTCTCGCTAGATAGATTACAAAGAAGCCTATAACTCTGAATAGCACTTGGATCTTGTTGAGATAGTGATATAGAATCAAACCAGAAATTATCAGTTAGATTCAATGTTGATTTCGGCAGAGTAATGATAGGATTTTGAATAAGAAAATGTGGAAGAAGAAGAGAAGTGAAAAACCAGAAAATCTGATCTAAAATTCGTTGAAACCAACCCCTATTTATAGAAGAACAACAGCCATGTCCATTCGTGAAAGGTTATGGCGAATAGACACTTCTTTTGGAATTAAAATTTTTGAATCTAACTGTCACTATGTCGACATGGGGTACTAGGGCATGTCGACATCCCAAAGGAAATTTTGATGTTTTGTTTTTCTTTGAAAATAACCTTTATCTTATATTAAAACTATTTTAAACTTTATAAATATACTTGACTATAGATAAAATACATAGATAAATATAGAGAATAATATATATAATTTTACTATAATTTTATATTTAAATCTAAGTATAAATATATTATAATTAAAATATAGTTTAAAACAAACGATTAAAAACGATAATATTTTAAGGCTAAAACATCATTTTGAAAATCATTTGAAAATATAATTTTTAAGGCTAAAACATTTTGAAAAGCAGTTTTGAAAATCATTCTGAAGTAGTTTTGAAAACCTTTTTGAAGTAGTTTTGCAAGCTTCTTCCTGCAGAATATCTCATCATATCAGGACTCGAGAACTTGTACAAAACCAGGATGTTCGTGGGTTTGTAAGCCACTTGTCGTAGGTTTGTAAGCTACTTGTCGTGGGTTTGTAAGCCACTAAAAAGGTAGAAATGGGTTCCATCCCAAAAGAAAAATGGAGTGAAGATTTCAGTGCTATTATGAAGTTTTAACATAATTCTAGACTCAATACTTATCTTGAAATCTTAGACTCTTGATAATCTTGATATTCTTGATACTCATGAGTCTTCAATCTTGATACCTTGAATCTCTATAATGTACAGTCTTCATTCTTGGTACCTGCATGGTTAAATCCTGCATATACATATATATCTAAACTATATTGTTAGTATTTATATTTTATAATCTTATTCTAAGGTTGTTGTCATCAAAACCATCAACTCATGGACTAACAGTAACAATACATGATAACGTGAATGGAAATGCAACACAACAAAACAACAATGATAACATGAATGGTAATGCAACATAACTAAATAACAATGAGAATGTGAATGGTAATGCAACACATCGAGACAATAATTTAGAAATGCAAGGTAACAAAGACACTACACAAGACAATGTGGATGACAATTTTTGCAATATAATGCATCAAAACAGTAGTGAAATGGATCTGGAATGCTCTAAATCTATTTCTAACATATACAAAGAACCGCATCACAACACAGATAATACTGAACTTATTACAGTGAATAAACAATCATATACAAATGAAGTTCTCAGTCTCGGTTAGGTTACAATTCTTACACTGAATTTCATAAATCCTCAGACAATATATAGGTAAATCATGAATGTATATCAAATAAAAACACAATTCGCAAGCCTGGTAGTAGGAAATAGGAAATACATCCCTCGGAAGTACCCCAGAACAACAACTCGGTAGTTAATATACAAGTGCCCAGATGTTCAAAAAATATAGGTGCTCGAACAAGGTCTAAGCAAGCCAGAAAATAACAACCAAAAGAGGCCTCTTATGTTACTGCTTCCCAATCACCTAATGTGATCGATAACCCTATGTGGGAAAACATGATTTCTAGCTCGAAGGAAAAATGAAATAAGATGAAACGTACAGAGGCTAATGTGAGTGCCTCCCCTCACTCGGAATCAAGGAGCGATAATATTAACACTAATTAACGAATTTAATATTATGGAACATGAGGATGTTAGAACCTCCAATTCAGGTTTCAATGATAACAACTATACATCGTATACATATATAGACCTTATCAAGATTGCATGTATATGCTACAAGAAGACACCATGCTCGAAGGTACCGAGACTCTAAGAGAAACGAAGATTCATTGACCAAACTAAGGTTATTTTACTGTGAAAGAGTCCTAGATAAATTTGTTAAGGTCTCCTTGAGTATATATGCATACATGATCACACAAAAATTTCATGTACATCAAAATTAAGGTGAAAAAACTATTTTTACATCTCACAGACATATGAGGCAAAACCATAGATGTCTGTGACAAGTCTCGGGTTAAAAAATAAAACAAGTCGGATGTTTGAGGATTTTACCACAGACGTCTATCATGGGATAAAACTGTCAACTCCGAATAGACACTTCTATTTTGAAACAAAAGGATATCACCTTTTATTGAAAGGTTGTAGCCATTAAAATGAATAGACTTTCTCAAATAGTAATAACTCTTCATCTGCACCTTTTTAAATCTATAAATACCACTTTGATTGAGAAGTAGAGATCATCTAACTTGAATTAATCTATTCTTTACTCTCTTGATTTCTACACACTCTCTTGCATATACATTGTTCACATACTCTCAATCTACTATAACCAAAAAGAATTTTGGTTAAATCACTTCCTACAACTCAAAGCATTAAAATTCATATACTCAAAAGGAGATCATAGGAAGATTTGTACTATAAGTCAAAAACTGTGTTATTTGAAACACAAGATTATCAGAGATACTTTTGTATCAGCCTATTCCTCCGGGCGAAGTGAGGATAATTTGTTTTAAGGAAATACCGAAGGGGAGCTTCAGGACTGAACGTAGAACGGGAGGTTCGAACTAGTATAAAAACTCTGGTTTGCACGCTTTTTATACTTTACTATCTATTGTCAACTATTTCATTAACTTATACACTTGCATATTATACATAAGTTATACAATATACGATCCACAAGACTTTCAATTGGTATTAGAGCAAGGTCATTTCAAACTACGGTAAAACGTAATTGAAATCATTAAAACTGGAAGTACATTTCAAGAAGCTCAATCAATTGCTCGTCCCCCACTATTTACTGGTTCTAATTATGCTTATTGGTCAACACACATTTGAAGCAAATGGATTAGAAATATAGTTAGCAACTCAAAATAAATATGAAGCACCTAACACTGATATTGACACATTGACTAATGCACATAAAGCAGAGCCATCTAACAATGCCAAAGCTATGAATGTTTTACTTTGCTCACTCGATAAAATGAATTTTCATAAGTCATGGTCTACACTACTGCTTGTGATATATGGCATACATTACAAATTACCCATGAAGGCACAAACAAAGTTAAGCAAACAAAAATTACTATTCTGCAAAATCAATTTTCATCTTTTAAAATGTAATCAAACAAGTCAATTTGTGACGCCCCACCTCTATACTCACACTAGCCAAGAACACTATGGGATAATGCCATCGACTAGCATGAAGAATAAGGTTGTTGAGGAGCGACCATCTGTGTAATTAATTTGTGCAAGTACCGATATGCCAGATAGAAGGTCATGCATTTCATTTCAAGAGGAAATCTGACATATCAAATACAAACTCAAAGCTACTACACAGTGGCTATGTGGCCTTCGGAAACAAATATAAAATAAGCATAACACAAAATCAGTCATAGATATTCATATCACTAAGGCGGAAATAGATATGAATATAATACATAGAAGTGAACATCAAAGTAGTGGTCATACAAGATCCACTACATCACAAAAGAATAGGTACATGTTCTACACAAAAGACGTAGTACAACGATACGCCCGATGAACTTGAAACTCAAATAAGTCGGAACAACGATGTAGTACAACGATACCCCCGATGAACATGAAACTCAAATAAGCCGGAACATCGACGTAGTACAACGATACGCCCGATGAACCTGAAACTCAAATAAGCCGGAACATCGACGTAGTACAACGATACGCCCGATGAACCTGAAACTCCATAAAATGGTTTAAAAAAACCATGGGTCGCTAGCCCATAAAAATGAGTCGAAGCTCCAAAAATGATCATCATTGATCAAAAAGAAGTGTAAATTACACCAAGCTAGTAAATAAATGAGTTTAGCTTCATGTCCCATAACCACTGGCTTAACTTAAATATATACAAACAAATTGTAGATTTCCACTCGAAGATTGTCACAAGATTTCAATCGAACAAGTCCAAAAATTAACCGACGAAGTAAACGCAAGCGTTTCATACCACTTGTTTTGCTAAGTTGTTTAATTAGATTTTTCATACGAATGAGGTAAAGGTTTGTATATACTAATAGATTGGAAAACGGTTTTAAAAACGAGATTTGTATTAAAAATAGTGTTGAAATCGTTTTTATGAAAGAGTTTTTAGTATTTACTACTAGTATAAAAACCTTTGTATTTTAAAGTGACAAATCACGGAAATGATTGTAAAAACAATCTATCACCAAAATCCACATTCGACGACGTGAATTAAAAGCATAAAAATCGATATCAAATCCAATCAAATGGATATTCCCAAAAATCCAGAAAAGAAGTCATCAAAGTCGATAATAAATGATAACAACTAACTGGATCAACAAAAATAGATAAAAATTGGAAATCCACTCAAAAACAGGCAAAATAGGCAAAATTCAACAATACCAGATGTTTGGTTGGTTTGGCCAGACGTCTGACCCAGGGTTCTGGTAATTTTATACTTTTTTCTCCTTTTTCTTTTTTATTTCCAGAAGCCTCCTAGACGTCTGGTTGGTTGGTCCTGGGCTTTGGAATTTTGTTTTATCTTTTCGTTTTATAATTTTTCCAGAAGCCCCTACCAGACGTCTGGTTGCCCGAGCTGGGCAGAAATTTACCTAGTCCATTGATGGCCAAATCAACTCGGAAGCGATCGAACGAGCGATGGAGGCTAGGGATTTATGCCAAGCGACAACCAAGCCCTATAGGCTCTTCGATACACCCCAAATAACATGTCCAAACATCCAAGGTAGGATCTTTGAAGATTTTGACTTCAAAATACCAAAATTGGAAAATTCACCAAAATAATTCAAATCAAAAGCAACTGAACATGAAATAGATGTTAGGAATTCATACCTAACAACAATGAAAGCTATAGACATAGATGTAAGTTCAAGAACTCACCTTTAAACTCAGAAACAACAATTGAGAAGCTCTAAAACAAGGAAAGGTCAACTCCACTTCAATCACAACTCTAGAAGCTCCAATCTATGATCATATGCAAATATTTCCTAAGTTAGGTTATAGGAAATTATGAAAATTGGAGAGGGATTGAGATGGAGAAGATGAAGAGGATTCTTACCTAAGCTTACCTTTGATTTTAGAACTAGAACTTGAATTTTCCTAAGAAAAACTAGGGCTTAGAAAATTTAGTTTCCTCTTCCCACCATTTTTCCTAGGGCTTAAGTGTTAGGAATTTAGAAAATGGAATGAATGAATGAAGAGGAGAGGAGTGGGAGTTATTAGGTAGAAAAGTTTGGGTCTCTTATTGGGTTAATGGGCTAGAACCTAACCCAAAGCCCAAATGAAAATACCAAAATCCTAATCAACTCCAAACATATCGATGTTTATACTTAAACAAGTTGTAAACGTCATTTTGAATTCAATGGAAGTGGTTTTGAGTCCAGATTCGACTGTTTACAAAAAGTCACATTTAAGAATTTAATCCAACTAGCGATGCTATATTTAAATAAAACATTGAAATATATAATCGTAAAATATGCGGGTTGTTACACAATTATTGACATGTATGCAAGATTTCAAACTATACAAGATGATCTTATGGCACTAGGAGTTAAATTCACTGATTTTGATTTAGTCGCACGAATTTTGAACTCTTTGACAAATGAATGGGAAAGAAAAGTTTTAGCCATCGAAGATGCTAACAATCTTTCCCAACTCAATGTTGAAGAGTTAATAGGAAATCTGATGTCGTATGAAGCTAATTTATAGGCAAGAAAAGAACAAAATCAAGAAAGGAAAAACATCGCATTTAAGGCAAGTAATGACAACTCCGACTTGGAAGAAGATGAGATTGTTTTCGTAGCCAAAAATTACAACAAGTTCAAGAAGTTCAAAATGATGACAAAATTTCAAAACAACATCAACACAAATTCCTCAAATCAAACATCAATGAAGTACTTCGGATGTGATAAATTTGGCCGTATGAAGAAAGACTATCCACTACTCAACAATGATAAAAAGAAAAACAAATTCGAAAATTCAAGAAAAAGAGAAGAGCATTTCAAGTAATTTCGAATGACACCGACTCTTCCTCATCATCCGATAGCGACAATGACTCGGAACAAGCAAATGTTTGCTTTATGGCTAACACAAATGAGGTACGTCCTAAATTAACATATGATGAAATTCTTGAAACTGGTATAGAATTAGATGACAAGTATAGAGAATTAAAAAAATTAAGTAAAGAAAATATGGGAAAGTTAAATAGAGCTGAATTAGAAATTGGATTGTTAAAAGACAAGAAAACTATTTTAGAAGAAGAATTAGAATAACACAAAAATAATTAGAAAATTATCATCTCAAAATGCTACTTTTACACATGATAGAAAGAATAACAAAATAGAGAATTATAAACTTCAAAAAGAAAAGTATAAACTAAAACAAAATTTAGAATTAGCTAATATAGAAATTTCTGATCTCAAAAATAAATTAGACAAAATTTCTAATAATGTTCCAAAATTTAATAAGGAAAGAAAATCTAGATAATCTGATAAAGATTTCAAAATCATCGGGAAATAGGAAGGGACGAGGATTACAAAAAATTCATAAACATTCTTGAAATAATCAAAGATTTAAGAAGTATAGTATATTATATACAATTTTTAAAAGAAAAAAAATCTAAAAATGAAAATAAGGAAACAAAAATGATTAAAATATGGATTCCTAAAACAAATAACAAATTGATTAGACAAAAACACATAGATGTATATCTAAAAGACATAGTTCATAATGAAAATTACATCTCTAAAGGTTCCAAACCCTCATGGGTATGGCTACCTTCTCCTACTAACATATAGGACCCTAACAGAAAAATTGGGTACCAACTAAAACTTTTTATATTTTGAGGGTACCCAAAAACAAAATTAATAATAAGGAGAAATGAGTACTCGATAGTGGATGCTCCAAACATATGACAGGAAATGCACACATGTTATCAAACATCACTTACATAGACAGTGGAATGGTCACTTTTGGGGATAATTCCAAAGAATATGTTATCGGAATTGGAAATGTCATCAGTCTCGGTATATCTACTTCTCCTATTATTTCAAATGTTTTATTGGTTAGAAACTTAAAACATAATTTACTTAGTATAAGCCAATTATGCGATAAAGGATTTAAAATTGATTTTGAAAAAGATAAATGCAATATCTTTGATCAAAATAAAATTTTAATTTTTGAAGGAACAAGAAATCGAAATATTTATATTCTAAACATGAATATTAATCATAATAATGATTTATGCTTAACCAAAAATCATGATGATCCATGGATATGGCATACAAAATTTTGTCACATAAATTTCAAATATATAAACAAATTAGCTAAAACAATTTGGTAAGAGCATTAGCCAAAATAAATTTCAAAGTTAAAAACCTATGCAATACATGTCAACTTGGAAAATTAAAGAAAAGCTCGTTTAAATCTAAAAAGGAAATCTCTACTAAACAACCTCTTGCATTTGGACTTATTTGGTCCAACTCAAATACGTTCGATAAATCATAATAAATATGTCTTTGTAATTATAGACGATTTTTCAAGATATACTTGGACGTTATTTTTAAAACATAAAAGTGATACATTCGAAATGTTTAACATTTTTGCTAAACGAATTAAAACTCTAATGGATTTAAAAATAAGAAGTATAAGAAGTGATCACGGTGGAGAATTTGAAAATGAATTATTTACAAACTTTTGTAATTAAAAGGGAATTACTCATAATTTTTCATTTCCACGAGCACCACAACAAAATGGAGTAGTTGAAAGAAAAAATCGCACCTTAAAAGAATGTGCTCGAACTCTCCTAAATGGCAGTTACTTACCAAAGAATTTTTGGGCCGAAGCAGTTGCTACTGCATGTTACGTATTAAATCGTGTAACTTTTAGACCTATGACTAAAAATACATGTTATGAATGTTCTACCAAAAGAAACCAAAAATATCATATTTTCGAATATTTGGATCAAAATGCTTTATTCTGAATACAAAAGATAATCTTGGTAAATTTGATTCAAAATAATATGAAGGAATTTTTGTTGGATATTCCGATCAAAGTAAAGCATACAGAATTTTTAACAAACGAACAAATGTTATAGAGGAAAGTCTTCATGTCTCGTTTGATGAAAACTTTAATAATATAAATAAAGACGACGAAGAAATTTTTGACACTAATCAAAATAAAGCCATACTGAAAATAATAATGATAATCAAAATAATAGTAATTTGAAATCACCACCCCGTATTTTAAACGGTCATCTTATTGATGACATAATTAGAAATCTAGATAACAAAGTTTCAACTAGAAGACAAATAAATCAAATGAGTAATGTAGCATTTATATCTAATTTTGAACCAAAAAATTACAAGGAAGCATCAAATGATGAATTTTGGATTTTAACAATGCAAGAAGAACTTAATCAATTTGAACGAAATAATATCTGGAACTAGTACCAAGGCCAAACGACCAATCAATAATTGGAACAAAATGGGTTTTTAAAAACAAAGCTGACGAAAATGGAAATATTATACGTAATAAAGCAAGACTAATGGCACATGGATACAATCAAGAAGAAGGAATTGATTATGAAGAGACTTTTGCACCTGTGGCACGTCTTGAAGCCATAAGAATATTACTTGCTTTTGTGTGTCATCATAACTTTAAGCTATTTCAAATGGATGTTAAAAGTGCTTTCTTAAATGGTTTTGTAAAAGAAAATGTTTACGTAAAACAACCACCACTATTTGTTTATGAAAAATATCTAAATCATGTTTTTAAACTTAAAAAAGCATTATATGGTTTAAAACAAGCACCTCGAGCTTGGTATGATCGATTAAGATCATATTTAATTAATTTTGATTTTTAAATATTTAAAATAGATACAACATTATTTATTAAAAGTGAAAAGAAGGATATATTAATTGTTCAAATTTATGTTGATGATATTATATTTGGATCTACTAACGAAAATTTATGTAATGAATTTTCTACAGTAATGACAAACGAATTTGAAATGTCTCATATGGATCAATTGAAAAAAATTTTGGATTACAAATAAAATAATTAAATAATGGAATATTTATAAATCAATAAAAATACTGTAAAGAATTACTAAAACATTTTGGAATGGATAATACATCAAGTAAACCCACTCCAATGAGTACTACTACTCATCTAGACAAAGATGAACATGAAAAAGAGTTCGATCAAAAACTTATCGAAGCATGATAGGATCCTTACTATACTTAAACGCTAGTAGACCAGATATTATGATGAGTGTTTGTTTATGTGCAATGTTTCAAGCATAATCTAAAGAACCACATCATCATGCAGTTAAATGGATTTTATGATATTTAACCAACGCTAAAGATTATGGTCTATTTTATCCAAAAGGCAGTACATTTGAACTTGTATCTTATAGTGATGCAGATTTTGGTGGATGTAAATCAGATAGAAAAAGTACAAGTGGCACAAGTCACTTTGCTGGTCAATCGTTAGTTTTGTGGTTTAGTAAAAAGCAAAATTGTGTTTCTCTTTCAACATGTGAAGCCGAATATATTTCTGCTGCCTTAGCTTGCGCTCAAGTAATATATATGCAACAAACACCTAAAGACTATGAAAAAATAATAAACAAATCTCCAATATATTGCGATAATACTAGTGCTATAAATTTATCTAAAAATCCAATTAATCATTCACGAACAAAACATATAGATATTCACCACTATTTTCTGAGAGATAATATTGAAAAAGAAATAATAACTCTAGAATTTGTTAATACCAAAAATTAAATAGCTGATATTTTTACAAAACCATTAAGTGAACTAACTTTTGTTAAGTTAAGACGGGATCTAGGAATTTGTTCGTTCAATGAATTGATCAACCAAAGTTATAGAAATAATGTTTTGTTCAATTAAATTTGTAATAGCTTATATGCAATTTCAACTGAACAATTAATTTTATAACTTAGAATTAACAACAACCACATAAATTTTTTCTTTAATAACAACCATTTAAAAACAAACTAATATCTGTTAAATTTCTATGACTTGACTTATTTTCCTCAATTTATTTTGTAAATATAGCAAAATTTTATCTTATAAATATATATTATATTCTACTTAAACATAAATAAACACAGATAAACTTTCAAAGCAAATAATATAATGTCTTCCGATCATGACTCCACCTATTCAACTATCGATTATAAATTTGCCTCGTCAAATAGCACTTACGTATCACCAACTAAATCAACAGCTACATCAACTCCTTCAGTCTCTCTAAACATTGTTGCATCACCAACATACCACACTAGTTTTTCTCTTAAAGGAAAGAAAGCTAAACAATCAATTGATTCGAAATCAACATCTTTCAACGACAAAGTTGATGAGATATATCACTATCAACAAGAAATAATCGGCGTTCAACGTGAAATGTGTTACGAGCAACGACGTCAAGGATTTCATCGAAATTTTCTCGAAAAGTGTATTCTAGCAATTTGTGGTCATTCACCAATAAAAAATTGCATACATCAAAAGTCTCCTCGATTACAAGAAACTCCTACAAAAGCGCATAACATTACTCCAAGAAATCTATGCAAACCGGGGCCATCAAACCAAGCTTGGATTGATACTCCAGCTCGTCCGAGTTGGTTTCCACTAAAGCCATTACTTGACGATACAAAAGTTGAACCAAATTCGTAGGATATACAATAAATCAATAATTTTGAGTTCTCCAACTAAAACTAAAACTTATGTTACACATCATATAAATTATATTTATTTATTAATTTTTAGTATGTATATTATTTATTATATTAAAATTTTAGTAAAATTTTCATTCATATTGAACATTTCCTCCAGATGTCAGAAATTATATATCATAGATGTCTGTGAATATACCACAAACGTCTGTCACTAGTTACGGGTATATTTTTGCTATAGCCACAGACGTCTGTGGAAACCTTACGGACGTCTGTCAAGACTCTCTGTTTAAAACTTCTATAGCTACAGATGTTTGTGGAACTATCAAAGACATTTGTCGAATCTCTCTGCTTCAATTTTACTGAAGCCACAGATGTCTGTGACTTTCTCACAGACGTTCGTCGCTGCTCTGGTAACAATTTTCCAACAGTCGTATATAAAGAACTTTACCCCTCTCTTCACTTTACCTCCATTTCAACCCCACATCTCTGAAACCCCAGCTTTCAAAACATTCAAATCCTTCAATCAATGGCTCCCAAGAAGGTTACCATGTCCAAAAAGCAAAAGCAAGGCCAATCTTCCTCCTCCTCTCAAGCACCGATTATGCAAGCTCACATTAACCAATGGCTTCGCAATAATCCTAATGCAATCAAATGATTCGAGGCACTTACCCAAAAGAAGATCCAATTTTTTCCATTTTACCGCCTTGGCAATGTAATGGAATATGAAATTCTGGGCACTACAACAGATGCCAGCTGTTGCAATTTGATTAGCTATGATGCAAATAAGGTAATCATTGATCCTCTAGCTATTTACCTCTTCTACTCCAATCTATGTAGTTCGAAGATTTGGAATCTGGAGAATGGTGATGGTTGGTTGTGGTCAAGTGTTTAGGGAAAAGAAGTTAAAATTGATGTGTATACCATTGGTTGTATTTTAGGATGTTCTTATAAGGGGATTGATTTAACTGATATACCGGATCACAGTCTTCTACCTAGGGATGAAGTTAACCATCAAATATGGGAAGATAAAAGCCACAATGGAAGTCCATTTACCTTCGACCATGTGCTAGACTATTAAATCGAATGATAATTAATACCATCATTCCTCATCTAAGAAGTCATGAACAAATTTATCCCAATGACCATCGAGCCTTATATGCAATATTTGGTCGACTACCGGTTAATTGGGCAAAATATATTCAAGACCAAATTAAAGGATTTTGGTCTCAACATCGTTGTTCCATTGTTTATGCTCCATATATAATGCACATCTTGCAAAATCTTGAAGTTCCTTCGTACATATCACAATACGAACAAATTCTAACAAAAGATAGTGGATCACGATATTTATCACTAATGCATCTTCCAAAAGGTCCACCTCGTATCATCCCTTTCAACCAACGGACTCAACAACAACAAGAACAAGAACATCATGGTCCTCCTCCAACTAGCGCTCCTCAACAAACCTACTCCCCTCATCCTTCCCAACATCCACCTTCCTCTAGTCATGGTACCGAATATTATTTGGACTCCGAAATTCAAGAAGCTCGAGTTGAACTTACGCCAAACGAATCTCTTCAAGGTTTGGCAATCAAAAACCAAAAAATAATCATGGCCAATCAACGAGCTTTAAATAGAAAGATGACTGGATTGGAACGTTCTTTCTCCACTAGGATGACAAAGATGGAGAAGACTTTAGACAAAGTGGTTCCACTTTGGGCAAAGTGATGCGCAAAGTACGTTGCCGATCTTCCTTGCACTCATCCTCTTCGCCTTCCCCAACACCTCCACCTCGGGTTCAAACACCAGTGTATCGGTCTCAAGCTTCCCTCGAAGGTACGCCACATGATAGAAGTGACCGAGGGAATGCTCCTATTCACGCACAACATGAGGAAGAAAAGGAAGACAATGATGAAATGTATGTGTCTGATACTCCAGATTTTCAACAACCGTCATACATATGAGTAGGTACATATGAGCATGACTCATCGGCTTATTGGGAGCATTACGAGAACTATAGAGGCTTATCTTTTTTCTCAAAATCAATACAATTAAAGTTTTATTTCTTATTTTGCAACTCTTATGATTGTTTGTTTTCCTATTTATAACTTCTGTTACGATTGCTTCTAATTTTATTTTGAAGTTTTATATTTGATTTTCTATTATCTAAAGTGATAACATGCTATGACTATTTAATATCTCTGTATCTTATACTGTTTCCCTCCATTTTGATAATGACAAAAGGGGAGAAATCTATGCATATACATATGGAGATACGCATAGACATAGGGGAAGGCAAACATACACAAACATAATAATACTTCCATTCTATAGTTAAATTTTCACTGTATAGTTGATTTTTGATTGTATAGTTGTCATCATCAAACATGGGAGATTGTTAGAACCTCTAATTCAGGTTTCAATGATAACAACTATACAATCAAATAAATATATATACCTTATCAAGATTGCAGATATATGCTACAAGAAGACACCATGCTCGAATATATTGAGACTCAAAGAGAAACAAAGATTCATTGACCAAACTAAGGTTATTCTACTATAAAAGAGTCCTAGATAAAATTGTTAAGGTCTCCTTGAGTATATATGCTTACACGATCACACACAATTTCATGTACATCAAAATTAAGGTGAAAAAACTATTTTTACACCTCACAGACGTCTGAGGAGAAATCATAGACGTCTGTGACAAGTCTCGGGTTAAAAATTAAAACAAGTCATAGACGTATGAGGATTTTACCATAAATGTCTGCCATGAGCCAAAACTGTCAACTATGAATAGACACTTCTATTTTGAAACAAAAGGATATCACCTTTTAACGAAAGGTTACAACCATTAAAATGAATATACTTTCTCAAATAGTAACAACTCTTCATCTGCACCTTTTTAAATCTATAAATACCACTTTGATTGAGAAGTAGAGATCATCTAACTTGAATCAATCTATTCTTTACTCTATTGATTTCTAAACACTCTCTTGCATATACATTGTTCACATACTCTCAATCTACTATAAATAAAATAGAATTTTGGTTAAATCACTTCCTACAACTCAAAGAATTCATATTCATATACTTAAAAGGAGATCATAGGAAGATTTATACTATAGGTCAAAAACTGTGTTATTTGAAACACAAGATTGTCAGAGATAATTTTGTATTAACCTATTCCTTCGGGCGAAGTGAGGGTAATTTTTTTAAAGGAAATACCGAAGGGGAGCTTCAGGACTGGACGGGAGGTTCGAACCAGTATAAAAACTCTGATTTGCAAGCTTTTTATACTTTACTATCTATTGCATACTATTGCATTAACTTATACACTTGCATATTATACACAAGTTATAAAATATACGATCCACAAAACTTTCAAAGGATACTTAATTCCCCCTCAAAGAAGTTAGATGTAGTAAGTACTCTCAAGCAGCGATAAGCATCACTAATTGGTCTTTTAGAAAACAAATTATCAAAAAAAAATTGATCTAACTAGCCACTTTAACAAGGATTGAGTTTTATTTCCAATAAAGATCGTTAACATAAAAGTAGAGTTTTTATTGTATGGATGGTAAAATTTAATCAAATAATGTAATTCACATGAGTGAATAATTTATTATGACTTTGGCATAGAACAAGGTGAGATTGACTTTCTAGTGCACGTTTGTATATGCTCGTAACCAACCTGAACAGAGAATAGAATTCTGAAACTACATAAAATACACACTAACATATTTAATCTTCCTTGAGTAGTAATAGGGGATTTCAATCATACACTATATGGAATAGGTAGAATCAATAATGGAAATTATTGTATGTCCCCAAATTTAGATTTTGTCAACCATATTAGATCAACAGATCTAGTTGAACCTCCTTTCTAAGAAATTACTACACTAGAGGGGTGGTCCTAATCTATCAATTCATAGCAAAATAGATAAGCTATTCATTAACGGAATATGTCATAATTATTTCCCATAGTTTTCAGTTTTCTTTGTGAATCACTCCACGAGAGACCGCACACCTATTATTTTTAAATTTACCACTACTTTAGCAAATAGGAAAGGAATCCCTTTCAAATACATGAATTCACGGGCTTATAGGAAGGAATATCATGACATTGTTTATACAGTTTGGGAAGAATAGAGTGGGGGAAATCCTTTATTTCAACCTATTTCAAAACCGAAAAAAATAAAGGAACGTCTTCGGCTTTGGAGCAAAGAACATATCAATAAAGATAAGACTACCGAGATACTAAGACATGAACTAGATGGTGCATATAATCAGATCAATCTGCAAAACGATATTCATGTATTAGATTTCTACAAGAAAAAAGTAGAATAACTATCTAAAATGTTACAAAGGCAGGTCATATATTATATACGATGATCGAAAATGAAATGGTTTACACTAGGAGACAAAACTTCTCATTTCTTCCATTCAAGTTTTGCTAAGACAAAAACCAAAACATCAAACAAAATGATGATAGACGAACATGGTAATTTGGTCAATGTGAATGAAAATATAAACAGGGAAGTTCTTCATTACTTAGTTGCTTTGTTTAATTCTGCTTTTATTAATTCTAAATTCTTACATATCATATTCATTGAGATAATGCTCGAAGAGATTTGGTTAAACCTTTTGACTTAAAGAAAACTAAAATGGAAGTGTTTCAAATTAATGACAATAGTTCTCCTGGTCCCGACGCTTTCAACTCAAAATTTTACAAAACACTTTGGGAGTTAATCAAAAATGACGTTTTCCAAGCAATATTGGGAATCCAACAGTTAAGTAAGATCAATAAGGAAATTAACCATAACTTTTTATGCTTAATCCCTATGATTGTTAACCTATGGGCTCTTTCAGATTATAGGCCAATTTCTTTGTGTAATGTATTTACAAAAGTTTGGCCAATACGTTATGTAATAAGATGAAGCTATATCTTAATAAACTAATATTACTCAACCAAAATGCTTTTATCCCAGAGGGAATCATCATTGAAAACTCTCTCTTAGCATATAAAATGGTGATGGAATTCAATATAAAATCGGCTAATAACATGTGCATGAAAGTTAGCCTGCATAAAGCTTATGAAAAAATCAGTAAGGAATTTATTCATCTTACGTTGTGTATAGGATTTCCTGAAAGTTTTGCCCATTTGATATATGAATGCATATCCACTACCCCATTTTAAATTCTCTTGGATGGTAACCCTATAGGATTCTTCAGTAGCAACAGAGGCATAAGACAAGGATATTCACTTTCTCCCTTTCTTTTTGTTGTTGCGATAGAGTATTTTTCATAGTTACTAGACTTAGAATATTTTGAGTGTAATATTAGTTCGACCTTTCCTATTGAACCAATCCTCACTCATTCACAAAAGCTAGCACTACAAATGCAAATAGCATAGTCAAAATTATGAAAACTATAAAAGAGTCTATGGGTTTATAAATGAATGAATAGAAACTACATTGTACTTTAGCAAAGAGGCAAAATTCAAAAACCAGATTCTCAATATATTGAACGCCCGAGCATGGAACCTCCTAGTTACATACTTGGGAGTACCCTTGTCCTATAGCAAACTGAAATCAAGAGATTTTGGAGTGCCGTTGGACAAAATCCACAAAAAATTAACAACTAGAAAAACAAAAGGTTGGATGTAGCTAGCAGAATTGAACTAGTTAAAACAGTTATTTACCCAACGATTACATTTTGAACTCAATTCTATCAATTACTAGTTTCAATCATAAACAGAGCAAACTCTCTCTATTCTAACTTTGTTTGGAAAAATAAAAACCATAATATGAATTGGGACGACTTATGTTGACCGAAATTTGAAGTTGGTGTGGGCTTGAGAAAACTACAAGACTTAATGGAGGCAAAAGCTTTGAAACTCACATGGAGATTCCTACAAGGTGAATGTCTTTGGTCACAGTGGATGAGGAAAAGATATTTTTAGAATGAAAATTCTTGGGATATTAGAGAAAATATTAATGTTTCATACACTTAGAAATTTCTACTTAATACCAGAATTAAAGCCAAAGAAATAATAGAAAGAAAGGTGGTCAACAGAGATAATACAAGTCTTTGGTTCGATCCATGGATGAATAGACAATCGGTAATAGATATGGGGGGAATGGATTACATGTCAATCGTTGGAGGCCACAACAGAAAGGTATCCTTTCTCATCTCCAATGGAAGATGGAAAGGAAATAACCCCTATTTGCTTTCACACATTACATAATAGATCAGTAATATCCCAATAATCCACGGCAAAACTAAAGATTACTAGGATTGGAAACCACACAGTAATGGAGTTTTACATTTAGATCAGTGTGGAACTAGGTCATGGAAATCAACAGTGAAATTACATTATGCAACCATATCGAGAATTTTGCCTATGCACCCAAATGTCACTGCGCACGCTACTTGCAGAATCAAACAAGCTACAAACCAAAGAGAAAATAGCCAGATTGAATAATTCAATCGATGCGACATGCGTTTTATGCAAACAAGTACTAGAAAACACCATACATTGTTTTTTCAGATGCTCATATTCTAATCGCTTATGGGAAAAATTTCAGAACTATTTTATAGTTACCATATACAGAAAACGACATTCATGGCATATTTAAGGGGGTTTCGACAGAAATAACAGTAGTAATCATTTGGCAATTTAGCATATATTGTAGTAACAACATTAATATGACATATATGGTTAGAACGCAACATGCAGATCTTTCAAACTATTAAACTCCATATTTTATCAAAGCGGAACAAATAGAATCAAACTCCAAACAATTGCTTAAAGCACCACGACTACAGAAGATGAAAGTCGGGGTTTGATACTTATCTTTAGGGAATTCAGATTTACTCCTCCTAAGCGAACAGCTTGAACTAAAAACTGTATAGGCATCTCTTCGTCAAACGGTAATAGTGTTTGCATTCCTAACGGATGAATATATTTTCGTAGCTGATTGAAGATTCAACTCGTTGATTGCCGAAATTTTCTGGTAGCAGAGAGTTAGTAGATCGCTATAGATCTAGTTGGATTCATCTGAACAGTAAAGTGTTTGGTCTTAATTGAAGTCAACTGCTGAGGTATTAGGAACAATCGGTCTTGTTTGTTGCTTTCTATTTTCAAATCGACCATTAGGGAGCCATTAGGGAGGTTTGCTTACTGTCACTTTCCCAAAATCAAATATCTGAAGCCCAAAAAACATGGAAGCTTTATATCAGTTTCCTTCCCCAATTCATACGCTCCTTTTTCTTCTCCCATTCTCTCTCCTCCTTTCCTCATGTCCAATTCCTTGACCCAATCCTGTGATTTTTTAAACAATTTGTATACCTAGTTTTCGAAAATTAGTCAATCCATCTTCTTTCTATGTCTATTTCTTTTTTTCAGATGAATGCCTAAGATCCCAAACTTGAAAACAAATTCATTAATTTAGAGATCAAGCGCTGCCCGGATACCACCTCCATCATCAACAATACCGCGTGCAGATCGTTGATTCTATCTCCATGATCAAAGCTAATCGCCGATTTTGCCTCCACGATGAACGCTTATTGCCGATTTGCCTCCGTCGATCAATTAAAAAGGTATTTACTTCTGTATTTAGTTTATTTCATATTATTATTGAATGATTTCGAGTTTATCATATTTTTACTTGGTTATTGTTTGTTCTTATATGTCTACTTTATAAGTTAATCCAGTATGACTTTGTTAAGCTAATCCTCCATTAATTCAACAACCAAAAGTGAACCGGAATGGGTTTTTTTATATTTGAATTTTAATTTTGCAACAAAAAATGATTTATTATGATACCTATGTTTTCATGCTGATTTCTGATGCAATTCAGAAAGTATGACCACAACACCATCTTTAATAATACTTCGAGTTCTATGATTTTTTCGTGCATGGTTAGAAAGTGTAAGATATTTGTAAGAGCACTTGCCTAAAGACAAAATTGGCTTTAATAAATAGGTAGTGCTAAGTAACTTTTCAAACCCAAAACAATTAGATGCAACATTGTTTAATTTATACTTGCACACATCAAATAATGCACTGTTTTAGAATTTACAAACTTATTTATCTCAATGTTCTTTCTAGCATAATATAGAATTCAACGTTTTTGAAAGATATATTGCAGCTATAATGGTTCAACATTCATTGACCATTTAAAATCAAAATATTTGGTAATTGCATAAAATTCAACTCGAACTAATGGGGAAACTGATCGAACACTATGTGTGTATTACAAAATGAGATACTTTTAACTATGGAATAAAAGCGATTTATAAAAGATATTGAAATTTGCAATCACGATAAAACATGATAAGAAAACATTACCGGCCTAGTGTTGCTCCAAAAACATGATAAGGTGCATTTACTAAAAATATGTGCATTAAGTACTCTGTATTACTAGATTAGCTTAAGTGTTGCTCCAAAATGTTACTAAAAGGCGATTTTATAACACTCAAAAAATCAAATATAAACTCAAATTTAATTTGCACGGTATAATATTTTGGTGTGGATCACATGGAATGAATAGTTGGTCAAAGTCTGTCATGGTTATTTTGAAGGCTTTGGATTCTATCACGTTTTTATGTCGGCTTATTAAACTAGATGAAAACCTGGTAAGTAGTCTATAAATTTGTTTTCAGAATTTTAAACTCAAGTTATTTGTAAATTCATTTTTGTTTTTGTTAAACCTAGTAAGTATTTGTCAAATATTAAAACATTCAAATTTGTACGCCGCAAGTGTTAAAAACTTATGCATACACTTGACATTGTTGAGAAGTATCTGTTAACTTCCAAATGTAAAGAGCTACAGAACTCATATTTGTTTTAACATGACATGCTATGTGACTATTTTCCATCAGTCCTTATTATCATCTAATTATTTAACATGCAACATGAATGTGATATGTAGCGATTCAAGTTAAGTATTGCAATATTTCTATTTGAAATGTTTATACATACATATATAACAGTATCTGTTAACGTGCAAATATTATATCCACAATAATATCCATTCCTATTATTTTCTTACTACTATATCAGAGGATCAACTGATCTTTAGAAGAAAAAGGAAGGACCATAATGATGAACAAAACCGTTAGTTTGCTCAAGTATTGTAGCATTTAACGTTTCAAATGATGACTGTTGGTATATTATTTAGTTCATACTATAAACTCATGCGTATTATTAACTGTAGCAGAAAACAAGCAACCATGTTGTTTAAAATCCAAAATCGTGAAAGATTTGTTTTTACCATTAAATATAAATATAAACTAATGCATGTCTCATTCTTACATTGGCAGCAACGGAAGAAAGGCCACCTTTGTTGATCTTAAAGTTTGTTTAAACAAAGCTTTGTTGATTATTGATTCATCGTATCATTTAAATAAACTTTAGAGTTGGTTTTTTTATTATTTTGTTGATCCTTGTATCCATAATAATACCTTGTAATATTTGGTGGATTGATGTTGCCTTGTAATATTCTTTGTTTTTTTAATTTTACAGATATACATGGCATAATGAAAACTAACAAAGATAAAATTCAATTTGCCTTTGTACATGTAATTTACTTTTATATCTCCCATCTCTAATATGCAAATCACATTCATGACATGAAATGTATGGCGGAGATTACCACTTTTTGAAGATTCATACCCACACACTATTTTTGTGCAATGTATGTTACTCTGCATAATGTGGTAGTGTAAGGGCATGAATTTCTTCTTTTTCTAGTTTCATGGATTTTTTTTGCTGATTGTAATTTGGTGATTGTACTGGATAATTTGGTGATTGTACTGGATAGAGGTTGTATTTGAAATTCGGTTTTCCATAATACTTGATGAAACTGGGAAGGTATGTATTTTTATAATTGAATAATGAATTCGTACTGTTTCAACTTAAAAATTTACCGATTCGTTATATCTTTTGTTAGGTTAGCAGAATACGATCGACCCAATAGCTCATAAAATTGCCTCAAGACATCTTACTTTTAACTTCAAGTCAAATAGAAGATGCATCGGTAGAAAATGAATTCGTACTATTTTTTTTTTGAGGTTAGCGTTCATCTAATTTTTAAGTAGATAGGTGTGCGGAAGACATCTTGCTTGAATGATGTAGAACTGTACTAGTGTGAAGCCCCACCTCTATACTCACACTAGCCAAGTACACTATGGGCTAATGATGTCGACTAGCACGAAGAGTAAGGCTGTTGAGGAGTGATGCAGCCCAGAATGGTAAAGTGATAGGTCGTAAGCGACCTATGCAATTCTTGAGTCGTTCACGACCTAACGGGCCACAAGGTAAAGAGTTCCGACCTAGTGAAGGCCGCTTGCAAGCACAAACAAACGTAGTCTTAGGTCGTGAGCGACCTAACGAGAAGGAGGATGGGATGCAACAGATACTTAGTGCATTGTTCAGTAAGTCGCGGCATTTATGTCGCGAACGACCTATATGGAATGACCTAGCGAGGTACCAAGGCTATGCAGTAAAAACGAGTCGTTAGGTCGCTCCGACCAAACTTCAACGACCTACGACCTAGTTAGGTCGCATGAAGAAAGTGTGTCCTTAGGTCGCGAGGCCTTAGGTCGCTCGAGAGTAGGTCGCGAACGACCTAACCAACAACCCAGAATGAAGCAGATGAATTTCAAACTGCCTTGAAGTCTTAAGTCGCTACTGAAGCTTGTGGATAGGTCGCTTATGCCGTTTCAAGTTAGGTCACATAAAGATAGGTCGTAAATCATGTTGTATTGTTTTAACTTGTTTTGTACTGATTACGTTTAGGTCGTAAGTCGCGTTGCGACCTAAGTTGAGTCGTGTTGGTTTGAGTTGTGTTGTATATGTGTAGGTCGCGTATTGTGTTTGTTAGGTCGGCAACGACCTAAGTGTTGTGTTGTAAGTGTTGAGTTGTAAGTTTATAAATAGGCGGGTGGTTTCATTTGTAACGCAAGTTGATTTTGAATAAACTTTTGTTTGAGAGCTTTGTGCCTCTTCTTAAATTGGTAGTTGAGTGTAATCTCCTATCTCCTCTTTCGGCATTCGAGTGCGCTCGGATCAACGATCGTAGAAGCCAATTCACGGTATCAAGTGCGCTTGATCAACGTCTGAAGAATTGTAGATCTTTAAACACGGTATCGTGCGCGATCAACGTGTTTGAGATAGCTAGAATCCGGCATCTTTGGATCAACAGATTTGGGCCTTTGGTATTCTTCAATCCACCGATTCCTACTTTCACCGTTTCATCATTTTTGTTATCCGCTGCTGCATCATTTGGTATCAGAGCTAGACTTAGCCAATCATAGCTAAGCCGAGTCTTGGAGCCAATTCTTATTGAAGAGTTTGAGGAGTTAGTGAAGCCGTGCATCATATTTGAAGATCAAGGCCAAGAGTTAAAGTGTTCAAGTCAGATTTGTTCAAACTGTTCGAGCCAAGTTAAGTGAAGGGTTGTGCCGAGCTTGAGTTAGGTCATTCCTAGGCCAAACCAAGCTAGAATTGAAATTTTTGAGTTTGTGAAGTTTTCGACAATGCCACCGAGGAGAGCTAATCGCCATCAGAATGTTGAAGCGTTGTATAGAAGAGAAGAAGCCGAGCAAATGGAACAATGCATCAATGAAAAGTTTGATGAAGACATTGGGAAGTTAGAGAAACTGATGAATAATATGAATCAAGGACAAAGGAGGAGATCGCCAGTCTCGAACCATGGAGGAAATAGAGTTTCGCCATCGGTTACGGAAGCGAGGAGGGTGTCGCCGCAATCTTATCGAGGAAGAAGAGAATCTTCAGTTTCATTGAGAAGAGAACATCATGAGTATAGAGATGAAGAGAGAAGAACTCCACGTGAGTTTGAACATGAACCATACCGTGATGATGACAGACAAAGTAGAAGAGATATGCGAGATCATAGAGATGTGGGTGGTCGAGCTCGCTATCGAAGTACATCTGTTTTTGATGAAGATGGTGGTAGATGTAGTGTTCACTCTCGAGATCGAGACCAAGTGCGGAATGCATATCGGGTTGTAGAAGATGATCACCGATGGGAGTCGAGGATGAAAACTGAAATTCCAGAATTCAAGGGTGGAATGGTAACGGAGGAATTTCTGGATTGGGTTTCAAATGTTGAGGAAATTTTTGACTTCAAAGAAGTTCTCGCAGATCGAAGAGTGAAGTTGGTTGCTACGAGATTAAGAGGGAGAGCTATGGCATGGCGGCAACAAACTAAACTAACACGGGAGAGAATGGGAAAGTCAAAGATTGTTACATGGGATAAGATGAAGAAGTTGATGAAAGCTACTTTCTTACCGCACAATTATCAGTCCCTTATGTATCAACGTTTGCAGAACCTAAGACAAGGGGCGAGAACAGTGAATGAGTATGCAGATGATTTTTACCAATTGATTGCGAGGAATGACATTATGGAAACAGAGGAACAGCTAACAGCTAGGTATGTTGGAGGGTTGCGAACACAGATTCAAGACATGGTGAATATGTTCAATCCAATGTCTGTGGCTAAAGCGCACCAGAAAGCGTTAGCATGGGTGAAGCAAGGCAGAAGAGGAGGTGGTGTGTTTACGAACTCCAATAACCAGAACAAGGATGTTAGTAGCAGTGCAGATGTTTCCAAAGCCGTCAGTAAATCAATTGTGAATGAAGCCAACAAAGCAAAGGTCAATAGTAATCTCAAATTCTTTAATTGTCAAGAGTGGGGCCATAAAAGCAATGAATGTACAAAACCAAAGAAGCGAGCAATGATTGTAGAGAATGAGCATGAAGATGCAGAGGTAGAGTGTGTCAATTCAATACCAGTTGAGGAAGAAGAATTATTGTCTGGAGATGAGGGTTGTAGTTTGTTGATAAGAAGATCGTGTTTGACACCAAAGCAAGAGGATGATTCAAGTTGGTTGAGGAGTAACATTTTCCAATCAACGTGCACTATCTTGGGAAGGGTTTGTAAATTTGTCATCGATGCAGGAAGCTGTGATAATATCATTTCTTCAGAAGCTGTAAAGAAGTTGTCATTGAAAACAGAGAAACACCCAAACCCCTACAAATTAGCTTGGTTGAGGAAAGAAGGGGAAGTGAAAGTTAATCGAAGAGCTTGTGTTAATTTTTCCATTGAGAAGAAATACAAAGACGAAATTTGGTGTGATGTGGTTGATATGGATGTCTGCCATTTGTTGTTGGAGAGACCATGGCAATACGATAGAGCTGTGCAGCATGATGGTCGTACCAACAGCTACAGTTTTATGTTCGAGGATACACGAATCATTTTGGTTCCTAAAAGGCATCAACAGAGTGGAAACAAATTGGAGGAAATCGAGAAGCTAAAACTTTGTTGTCTTTAAAGGAATTTGTTGATGTGGAAGATGAAGTCGATTGTTTTCAATCACCAAAGTTTGACGGAGATGAAGTTGTTGATTTTCAACCAACAAAATCTGATGAACATAAGATTGAAAATTCACAGTCAGCAAAGTTGGATAAGGGTGAAGAAAGTAAGTCAGGAGATGAAGAGGGTAATTTGTTGGTGAAGGAGGTGGATTCAATTAGTCTACCATCTACAAAAGAGCTTGTTAAAGAAGAGGAGGACAGTGTAGAAGTATTCCTGTTGAATGAAAATGAAACCAATAAAAGTGTTGAAAGTCTCGGAGAGGATAAGCCAGTGATGAATGAATGTGAAGAGGTCGTTCCTGCAGAGCTGCCCAAGGAATTACTGCCACTGAGGGACGGACCACATCAGGTTGATCAAGTGCCAGGTGCTATCGTACCATATATGCCACGTGATCATATGTGTCCGACAGAGCAGGTAGAATTGAGAAGATTGGTTGATGGGTTTCTGTTCAAAGGAAGGCAATTGTATACTACTGATCGCAGTTGGCAAATAAAAGTTATCAAAGATGAGCGTGTAGAAAGACACATGGACAGTGACCATACCATGCAGATAGTTACAATGTTTTGTTTTGGGCCGTCAATAAGGAAAGGGGTTGAAAGGCTTGTTCAGAAGAGTCAGAGTTATCAAATTTCAAAAGAGACCGCGACGAAGTCAGGATTATGTATGTCATTACCTATACATACTAGATCATGGGTGAGCGTAAATATGGACTATGTATTGAATTTGACGAAGACACAAAGTGACAACGAATCTATCTACTTGATGGTTGAACGATTTCTTGTTGGTACGTACAATAAACTAGATGCCGGAGGAATGAGTCGTTTGGAAATTATGAAGACAATTTGTGAGAATGATTGTAAGATGAGCTTGCCGGATCATCGTCCTATGGCTAATATTGACAATATCAAACACTTGGTTCCATTTCACGAGGATCAGAGTATCGAAGAAGAAGAGCTGTTAAATTCGAGGACGAATTTCTTCCAACAGGGGGAGGATGATGCAGCCCAGAATGGTAAAGTGATAGGTCGCGAGCGACCTATGCAATTCTTGAGTCGTTCACGACCTAACGAGCCACAAGGTAAAGAGTCCGACCTAGTGAAAGCCGCTTGCAAGCACAAACTAACGTAGTCTTAGGTCGCGAGCGACCTAACGAGAAGGAGGATGGGATGCAACAGATACTTAGTGCATTGTTCAGTAAGTCGCAGCATTTTATGTCGCGAACGACCTATATGGAATGACCTAGCGAGGTACCAAGGCTATGCAGTAGAAACGAGTCGTTAGGTCGCTCCGACCAAACTTCAACGACCTACGACCTAGTTAGGTCGCATGAAGAAAGTGTGTCCTTAGGTCGCGAGGCCTTAGGTCGCTCGAGAGTAGGTCGCGAACGACCTAACCAACAACCCAGAATGAAGCAGATGAATTTCAAACCGCCTTGAAGTCTTGAGTCGCTACTGAAGCTTGTGGATAGGTCGCTTATGCCGTTTCAAGTTAGGTCGCATAAAGATAGGTCGTAAATCATGTTGTATTGTTTTAACTTGTTTTGTACTAATTACGTTTAGGTCGTAAGTCGCGTCGCGACCTAAGTTGAGTCGTGTTGGTTTGAGTTGTGTTGTATATGTGTAGGTCGCGTATTGTGTTTGTTAGGTCGGCAACGACCTAAGTGTTGTGTTGTAAGTGTTGTGTTGTAAGTGTTGTGTTGTAAGTGTTGAGTTGTAAGCCTATAAATAGGCGGGTGGTTTCATTTGTAACGCAAGTTGATTTTGAATAAACTTTTGTTTGAGAGCTTTGTGCCTCTTCTTAAATTGGTAGTTGAGTGTAATCTCCTATCTCCTCTTTCGGCATTCGAGTGCGCTCGGATCAACGATCGTAGAAGCCAATTCACGGTATCAAGTGCGCTTGATCAACGTCTGAAGAATTGTAGATCTTTAAACACGGTATCGTGCGCGATCAACGTGTTTGAGATAGCTAGAATCCGGCATCTTTGGATCAACGGATTTGGGTCTTTGGTATTCTTCAATCCCTTCGGTTGTGACACTATGGGGTAATGATGTCGACTAGCACGAAGAGTAAGGCTGTTGAGGAGCGACCATCTGTGTAATTGGTTTAAGCGAGAACCGATATGTCAGATAGTATATCATGCATTTCATTTCAGTAGGAAATCTGACATATCCAATCCAAACTCAAATCTACTACACAATGGCTAAGTGGCCTTCAGAATCAATATAAAATAAACATAACATAAAATCAGTCACGGATATTCATATCACTAAGGCGGAAACATATATGAATATAACACATAGAAGTGAACATCATAGTAGTGGTCAAACAAGATCCACTACATCACAAAAGAATTGGTACATGTTCTACACAAAAGAATATGTATACATCAAAGAGTCTATATCTCGTATACATGAAAGACAAAAACTACTAAGCTAAAGTAGTTAGCCAAAAGTCAGAAGCTAATCCCTGCTAAGAAGTCAAGTGGAAGCACTTGAAACACCTCGGTCTGACCCGAGTATTATTTAAGAAGAAAATAATAAATGGATCAGTCTTGCTATAATTATCATGTAAGATGAGGTAGGATAAGAGATATGACAAATATATATATGATAATAACAAAAATCATACAATATCCCAAATTTTCTCAAACACCAAAAAGAATGTCATATTCTTTATTTTATTCACCAAATCATGAACATTGATAAAGCTTATCAATGCAAATCACAAATATTAGTGAAACACAAATAACAGAAATCATCAATTAGAAATCCAAAAATCACAAAAAGGGAGGAGGCCTATCTCAAACGGGAGCATAAAAACTCACCAACACGTGTATCACAAACGGGACGCTATCCCATAGGTCGCTAACCCATAAAAATACGGGGTACAATCCCTCCTTGAGGACGAATGAGCCGAATATCAACGCACCTAAAAAGATACGCCCCATGCATAGACTCATTGAGCCGATTGCTCCACGAACGGTCAAAAGACCATGGGTCGCTACCCCACCAAATTGAGCCGAAGCTCCACAGAACGGGGTATAGTCTCCCACGCGGACAAAGAGACATCGTATATCCCTAGTCTAAACCACAAAATGATCATCATAGATCAATAATTGTAAATTACACCAAGCTAGTAAATAAATGAGTTTAGCTTCTTGTCCCATAACCACTGGCTTAACTTAAATATTTATGAACAAATTGTAGATTTCCACTCGAAAATTGTCACAAGATTTCAATCGAACAAGTCTAAGAATTAACCGATGAAGTAAACGCAAGTGTTTCATACCACTTGTTTTGCTAAATCGTTTAATTGGATTTATCATCCGAATGAGGTAAAAGTTTGTATATACTAATAGATTGGAAAACGGTTTTAGAAAAAGAGTTTTGTATTAAAAGTAGTGCTGAAATCATTTTCGTGAAAGAGTTTTAGTATTTACTACTAGTATAAAAACCTTTGTATTTTAAAGTGACAAATCATAGAAACGATTGTAAAACAATCTATCACAAAAATCCACATTTCAATAACGTGAATTAAAACCATGGAAATCGATATCGAATCCATCAAATGGATTCACCAAAAATCCAAAAAAAAATCATCAAAATCGATAATGAATCACAAGAAATCCATATAAAAATAGGCAAATATACAGAATTTGATAGCGCCCGACGTTTGAGGGTTTTCCCAGACGTCTGAGATGAAGCTTTGGAAATTTGTTCCAAGTCGCTCAGACGTCTAGGGATGAACCTTAGATGTCTAACCCTGGGTTTTGAAATTTTATTTCCTAAGCCTCAGACGTCTGAGTGTTTTCCCAGACGTCTGAGCTGAAACTCAGGGCAGAATTTGCCTAGCCCAAAATGGGCAAACGGATTTGGAAGCGATCGAATGAGCGACGGTGGCTAGGGATTTATGCCAAGTGACAACCCAGCCCTATAGGCTCTTCAATACACCCCAAACAACATGTCCAAACATCCAAAGGAGGATTTTTATAGATTTTGACTTCAAAATACCAAAATTGGAAAATTCACCAAACCAATTCAATTCAAAAGCAATTGAATAAGAAATAGATGTTAGGAATTCATACCTAACAACAATGAAAGCTATGGACATAGATGTGAGTTCAAGAACTCACCTTTAAACCCAAAATAGAAAAGACAAGCTCTAAAACAAGCTAGGATTGATTTCTCTTCAACTACACCTATTACTACATGCAAAGATTTTCCCAAGTTAGGTTATAGGAAAAATCAAGAATTGAAGAGGAATTGAGATGGAGAAGATGAAGATGATGCTTACCTAAGCTTCTCTTTAATTTTAGAACTTTAATTTGAATTTCATAAGAATCTAGGGCTTAGGAATTTTGATTTCTCCTCTTTTCCCCCATTTTTCCTTTTGCTTGAGTGTTAGGAAATTATGAGTGGAATGAATAAAGGGGAGAGGAGTTAGGGTATTTGGTAGAAGAGTTTGGGTTACTTTGTTGGGTTAGTGGGCTAGAAAACAACCCAAAGCCCAAATGAAAATACCAAAATCCTAATCAACTCCAAACATATCAATGTTTATACTCAAACAAGTTGTAAACGTCATTTTGAACTCAATGAAAGCGATCTCGAGTTCGGATTCGACTGTTTACAAATAGTCACATTTCGGACTTTAATTCAACTAACGATGCTATATTTAAATAAAACATTTAAATATATAATCGTAAAATATGCGGGTTGTTACAGACTCCCCGTCTTAAAGGAATTGCGTCCTCACAATATTTAAGAAGGAAATAAGGAGTGACAACCATTTTGTGACATAACAACACAAAAGGAAAAATTGAAATGAGAAGCTCACCTTAAGGAGCACGACAGAGTAAATCAGGATGTGTTCACTCGATGAATTCTCTGGATTCCCAAGAACAATCCTTAGCATTTGCGGACCATTGAACTTTCACAAGCGAAACATCTTTATTACGAAGGCGTTTAACCTCCGTAGCAATGATACGAATAGGATGTTACTCATAAGTCAAATTAGGTGAAACCTCAATTTCTTCAATAGCTCTAGGCTCAAGAATAGAGTCGGAATCTCTAAGGCATTTCCGTAGTTGGGAGACGTAAAATACATCATGAATAGCGGAAAATTGAGCCGGTAATGAAAGACGATAAACCACGGAACCAGTGCATTCGGTGATGGGAAATGAGCCAATAAATCGAGGTGCTAACTTTTCCGATCGACTGAAACGCACAACACCCTTCATATGTGAATGAATACCAAATTTCCTACAGAAAATTCTAAATTTCTTCTTCGGTTATTGGCATAGGAATTTTGTCTACTTTGAGCTTCTTTCATCCTACGATGAATAAGGTCAATCTTTTCTATGGCATCTCGAATAAAATCTGGACCTACAACCAGTTTCTCACCGGTTCCAAGCCAACGCGAAGGAGATCGGCATGGCCTTCCGTAGAGTTCCTCGAAAGGTGCCATACCAATACTAGATTGGAAACTATTATTGTAAGAAAATTCAACAAGGGAAATACGATCTTCCCAACTTCCACCAAAATCAAGAACACATGCACGAAGGAGATCTTCAAGAGTTTGATTCACGTGCTCCGTTTGTCCATCGGACTGAGGATGATAAGCGGTGCTAAAATTAAGCTTTGTTCCCAAAGCTTTTTGAAGACCCTTCCAAAATCCACTAGTAAATAATGGATCATGATCGCTAACAATAGAAGTAGGAACTCCATGGAATTTAACAATTTCTTTAACATAAAGTTTAGCCAAAAGAGGTACGGTCCGATTGGACCGAACGGAAAGAAAAAGGGCGGATTTGGTAATTCTATCTACAATCACCCATAAACTGTCATGACCCGAACGAGAACGGAGAAGACCGTCAATAAAGTCCATGGAAACTTGATCCCACTTCCAGACGGGAATATCCAAAGTTTGCAATAACTCACCAGGCCTTTGATGCTCAACTTTTATGAGTTGGCAAGTCATGCAACGCTTAATAAAGTTAGCAATATCAAATTTCATTCCATCCCAATAATAAATTCGTTTCATGTCCGCATACATTTTACTACTACCGGGATGAATGGTATATTTAGAACGATGAGAATCTTCTAAAATGTCTTTACGAAGATCACTAATATTTGGCACAATAAGTCTATCAAATTTTCGAATGCCTCCACGAGCATTGATTTCAATGTCTTTCAGATCATCAATATTATTTTTATCCCTACAACTTTGTCTAAGATGAGCCAATTCAGGATCGTGCTTTTGAGCTTCAAGGATGCGATCTGAAAGAGAAGGACGAGCCTCAAGGCTACGTAAAACAAGAGATGAACACGAATTGGATTCACGATCTCGAATCTCACAAGTGGACAAAGTCTCGAGATCATTCCATTCAAATATCATCATGGAAACAACCGCTTGTTGCTTACGACTAAGGGCATCGGCAACACGATTTCCCTTTCCGGGAGTATAAAGAATATCAAGATCATAAAATGCAAGGAATTCGAGCCAACGTTGTTGACGCAAATTAAGTTTCTTTTGAGAGAATAAATAATTTAAAGATTTATGATCGGTGTAGAGAACAAATTTCTCTCCCAAAAGATAATGAAACCAAATTCTAAGGGCAAAAACAATGGTTGCGAGCTCTAAATCATGAGTGGCATATCTAGTCTCGGCAGGCTTTAATTACCTAGAAGCATAAGCGATAACACGTTCCCTTTGCATGAGAATAGCTCCCAAACCAATACGACTAACATCGGTATAAACAATCAAGTCTTGGTTCCCTGCGGGAATCACAAGAATAGGAGCATCGGAAAGGAGTTCTTTTAATTTCTGAAAAGAAACTTCACATTTGTCTGACCAAATGTACTTAATTCCCTTCTTTGTCAAACTAGTAAGTGGTACGGAAATTTTAGAAAAGTCTTTTATGAACCGACAGTAATAGCCCGCCAATCCAAGAAAACTACGAATTTCCGTTACACTTTCCGGTCTCTTCCAGTTTTGAATCGCCTTGATCTTTGAAGGATCCACGGAAATTCCGGATTCAAAAATAATATGTCCTAAAAATTTCACACGAGATTGCCAAAAATGGCACTTAGAAATTTTTTGCTTTCAATTGATTACTCCTAAGAGTTTTCAATACAATGCGAATATGTTTTTCATGCTCTTCCTCGATTTTAGAATAAACAAGAATATCATCAATAAAGATAAGAACAAATCGATCGAGGAAGTCTTTGAAAACTCGATTCATAAGGTCAACAAAATAAGTTGGAGCATTTGTTAAACCAAATGGCAAAATAAGCCATTCATAAGATCCATAACAAGTACAAAATGATGTCAAAGGAATACTATCCTCGGCAATTCTAAGCTGATGAAAACCGGTTGCTAAGTCTAACTGCGAAAAGACTCTAGCACCGCTAAGTTGATCGAATAGATCATCAATCCGAGGTAAGAGATATTTATTCTTAATGGTAAGATCATTAAGCTTGCGGTAGTCAACGCAAAGCCTAAGTGTACCATCAGATTTCTTCACAAAGATAGCTGAAGCTCCCCAAGGAGAAGAACTAGAATGAATAAACTGGTTTGCTTTCAATTCGGATAATTGTTTACGCATCTCCTTATTTTCCTTACTGGATATACGATAAGGAGGACGAGTGATAGGTGGAGCTCTAGGGATTAAATTAATTTTGAACTCAATTTCTCGCTTAGGTGGTAATCCTAAAACGGGCTCAAATATATCAGGAATTCACGAACAACGTGAATGAGGGAAATGACATCTTCCTCATCATCATTATCGTTGTTTGCGCCAAAATTGGTCACAAACACCCAATAGCCGTTGAAAGCACCAGTTCGCAATCACAGATCACAAATATCAAATATGTAGAGAAATAAGTATGCAAATCACTCAGGAAACTCAATAAAAACAGTAAACGACACAGGATTTATAGTGGTTCGGCGATCTTGCCTACGTCCACTCTGAAGTTTGGTGATTTTATTGCTCGGTTGTTGAAGATTACAATTTGTTATAATGTAGTACAACTGATTTTATGATCTAAGTCTGAATCTAAGGTAGCAGTGGTGATTTGGAGTAAATCTGGCAGAATCTGGGCGCTCTTTAGCTCTTAAAATTCTTCGACCCCCTTTTCTGAATGACCAGGGGCTCTATTTATAGGTGTAGGAGGCTGATATTTCGCCTAAAATTAGGGAGACTACTTCTGGCACGTGTGGGGGCCCATGCGCCCGCGTCCAGGAAATCTGGGCCCGCTTCGGGATCGATTCGAACTCCATTCGAATCGATCAAAGAATCATCAGATCGAGCTGAAATTTGGTGTGGACATTCTTCAACATGTATGCAAGCTTTTGTGAAAATATCAAAGCATTTGGACTGGTAGATCTCTAAATATCATCGATACGAAATTGAGTTTCTCGGTGGCTGCGTGGTTCGAATCGACCGATTCGAATCGATCCCTTCGAATCGATCGCCTACGCGTGCTCTCATGATGTCATGGCGTGTATACCTCGCATCGATCCGTTCTTTTCTCCGAGTTGATCGGGTCGACTCCACGAGTTTCGCCTTGCTCGCATCGATGAATAACACGTTATCCAGGCTCGTTGACTCGATGGATACGAACAAGTCTTCGCACATGGATTCGAACACGGTTCCATGATGGATACGAAGAGCAGCTGCCTAATAGATTCGAACTAAGATCACCCGATGGATACGAACAGCTTTGTCCAGATGGATTCGATCATGGCCAACTTGATCGATACGAACTAAGAGGAATTGACCGATGCGAAGTGGGAGATAGACATGAATTGGATCGAATCGAATAGTGGTTCAATGATGGATACGAATATGAGGCCGTTTCTTCCAGACTGAATCGATCATAACTCGAGCATTCGAGCTCGGATTGACTTGAAATTTGGAATGTTGGCTCTTATGGCTTTGCTTGACATGTCTTACCAATTGTAGCCAGATCCGGACTCGGACAAAATTCATTGATATCCACAGTGTTCTTGTGATGTAACTAATTTCCAGGACGGATTGTCATCGATTTCTAGTCAGTTTCTTGGTGTCACGACCTTGCCAAAAGGCGGGATAACATTTGCCCCCCAAAACATGCCTTGCGATAGGAAGGTGTGTTTTGTAATGCCATAAACTGGATGTTCATATCCTGTTGATGACCTGCAAAGAAATTGATAGTTTTTATCTGACCATGAATGACGATCGTTCGGGATCGTATGTCATTTGAGGGGATGTGTGACCGTTCGCGGTCGAATGTCGTTTATGGCGAATGGTGACCGTTCGTGGCCGGGTGCCGTTTGAGGCAAATTGTGATCGTTCACGATCGAGTGTGATCCTAGACAGATTACGACTGTTCGAAGTCGGATGTCGTTCTAGACAGATTGTGATCGTTCGCGATTGAGCGTCGTTCTGGATGATTTGTGATTGTTCGAAGTCAGATGTCGTTCTAGACGGATTGTGATCATTCGCGATCGAGTGTCGTGCGGGGGAGAATTTGATCGTTCGCGATCGGATGTCGCACGAGGCAAAATGTGATCGTTCACAATCGGATATCATACTAAATGAATTGTGACCGTTCGCGGTTGAGTGCCGCTCGAAGCAGAATGTGATCGTTCGCGATCGGATGTCATACTAAATGAATTGTGACCGTTCGCAGTCGAGTGCCGCTCGAAGCAAAATGTGATCGTTCATGATCGGATGTCATACTAAATGAATTGTGACCATTCGCGGTCGAGTGCCGCTCGAAGCAGAATGTGATCGTTCGCGATCGGATGCCGCACGAGGCAGAATGCGATCGTTCGCGATCGAATATTATAATAGATGAAGTGTGACCGTTCGCGGTCGGGTGCCATACGAGGCAAACGGTGACCGTTCGTGGTCGGGTGCCGTTCGAGGCTAATGGTGACCGTTCGAGGTCGGGTGCCGTTCCAGGCGAATGAGTGTGCCCGAGGGGGGACTTAGTATTATCGATGTCAGGTTCACGTTCGGGTGAATTTCTGAATCAGCGATCGTGGCGGTTTGTCGCCATACAAGGTGTGCTTGTGGACCGTTCACGATCCAAAGCATACACGAATAACTTCTTCTACAGAATTGCAAATATCAAATTAACGTTCACATGAATCCCATAACAAAAATGTCCAAACAAACAAGGTCTAAATATCCAAATCAACATGAAACAAAAGCAAAGCAAGGATGTCAAAGTGTAAATTCTCACTACAAAACGGTCAATAATCATTCAGAGCATGCCTGTGGATCGTTCGCAATCTCATACATGTGTAAATGGTGTGATGGTGTTAGTGAGAAGTTTACGACTTGTTCATCGTTATTTGAATCAATTGATAACCATATGATGCCCCGGCTCGGGGTTACCCCTAGCTGATGTAGATGGTGGCCACTCTGGTTCCACCGTTGGAGCTCGCCTTCTCACATACTGAAGTAGCCTACCGTTCCTGATATGCCTATCTACCTAATCCTTCAGGTGTCTATAGTCATTTGTGCTATGTCCATTCAGCTCGTGGAATAAGCAATATTTGTCTGATTTTCTCTCATCGGTAGTTGGATCCCATTGCATTGGTTTACGATAGGCAACTTGCTCTCGGGTGTCTTGGTAGATTCACTCCAAACCCTCGTTCAGCTCTGAATAGGTGGTAAATCGCGGCTCCCTCCTTTGACGCTTTGACCTGTCATCATTTTCTTCAGCCTTTCGCTTCCCTTTACCAGTCTATGCACCTTTTCCAGGTGAATTACCGCCTCTAATTGCGTAAACATCGATTTCTTCTTCTCTCTCCGTACGAGCATCCTCTAATCGCAAAAACTTTTCGGCTTCATGATAAAACTCTCCCAGGTCCGTAGGTGGATCCTTAGTTAGTGAATTCTTGAACTCCGTGCCATCAGATATTCTAGATACAGCTGCCATCATAACCATAGATGGATCTGGTCGATCCACTGACGATGCTGCCGCATTAAATCGCGTCAGAAAACTCCTCAAAGATTCCCCAGCCTTTTGTTTTAGAGTCGCCAAACTCATCACGTTCTTGGGTCTCGAAATATGAACCCTGAATTGTCTCATAAACCTTTCTATCAAATCTGTCCAAGTCCCAATGGAGCCACTCTCCAGTTGTCTAAACCATAGCGCCGCAATGTCCGACAAATACAATGGAAAGCACCGGGCCATGACTTCCTGTGATGCTCCCAGCACTTCCATGTGCCTCATATACTTTGTTAGATGGACCGCTGGATCTGTCCACCCATCATACATTTCCACCGATGGTAGCTTGAAGTTTGGTGGATTCCTGGCCTGCCTGATCGTAGGAGTAAAGGGACTCCTATGTACATCCTCCAGATCTCTATTGACTAGTCCGCCTCTCATGGCCCGTCTGACCATCTCTGCCAACCTGTCGTTGTCGTCAGGCTGTGATCTTTGAGTGTCACCTTTGTTCTGCCCCCCTGGCTGAGCGTTCATCCCTCTATTGCCACCAGATTGCTCGGATGTCCCTGAATCTCTTCCCGGGATTGGATCAACATGCTCTAAGTGCGTGCCCCCAGCTTCGGCGCTGCATCAGATGGTCCTTCCCCGTTCTGGACTCTGGTTGCTCCTTGATTTTGCGCTCCAAGTTGTCCAATCTGTTGAAGCAAATTCTGGATCATTTCCTCCTGTCTCTTCATCATTGTCTCCATCTCGTCCCTAGTGATGAAGATCGATGCTTGGTTTGCCCCTGAGGAGGCCTCTTGACTCCCTTCATGCTGACTTTGCTCTGGTCTTTGTCTTTTACTAGTTTGTCTTGTCATGATTCTTCGGAACTAAATCTCTTAGCCTTCTGATTCAACTTTCAAATGATAGAACTCCTAAGTTCAATTCTCAGTGAAAGCATCAAAATGTTTGCGCCAAAATTGGTCACAAACACCCAAAAGCCGTTGAAAGCACCAGTTCGCAATCATAGATCACAAATATCAAATATGTAGAGAAATAAGTATGCAAATCACTCAGGAAACTCAATAAAAACAGTAAACGACACAGGATTTATAGTGGTTCGGCGATCTTGCCTACGTCCACTCTGAAGTTTGGTGATTTTATTGCTCGGTTGTTGAAGATTACAATTTCTTATAATGTAGTACAACTGATTTTATGATCTAAGTCTGAATCTAAGGTAGCAGTGGTGATTTGGAGTAAATCTGGCAGAATCTGGGCGCTCTTTAGCTCTTAAAATTCTTCGACCCCCTTTTCTGAATGACCAGGGGCTCTATTTATAGGCGTAGGAGGCTGATATTTCGCCTAAAATTAGGGAGACTACTTCTGGCACGTGTGGGAGCCCATGCGCCCGCGTCTAGGAAATTTGGGCCCGCTTCGAGATCGATTCGAACTCCATTCGAATCGATCAAAAAATCATCCGATCGAGCTGAAATTTGGTATGGACATTCTTTAACATGTATGCAAGCTTTTGTGAAAATTTCATAGCATTTGGACTGGTAGATCTCTAGATATCATCGATACGAAATTGTGTTTCTCGGTGGCTGCGTGGTTCGAATCGACTGATTCGAATCGATCCCTTCGAATCGATCGCCTGCGCGTGCTCTCGTGATGTCGTGGCGCGTATACTTCGCATCGATCCGTTCTTTTCTCTAAGTTGACCGGGTCGAATCCATGAGTTTCGCCTTGCTCGCATCGATAAATAACACGTTATCCAGGCTCGTTGACTCGATGGATACGAACAAGTCTTCGCACATGGATTCGAACACGGTTCCATGATGGATACGAAGAGCAGCTGCCTGATGGATTCGAACTAAGATCACCCGATGGATACGAACAGCTTTGTCCAGATGGATTCGATCATGGCCAACTTGATCGATACGAACTAAGAGGAATTGACCGATACGAAGTGGGAGATAGACACGAACTGGATCGAGTCGAATAGTGGTTCAATGATGGATACGAATATGAGGCCGTTTCTTCCAGACTGAATCGATCATAACTCGAGCATTCGAGCTCGGATTGACTTGAAATTTGGAATGTTGGCTCTTATGGCTTTGCTTGACTTGTCTTACCAATTGTAGCCAGATCCGGACTCGGACAAAATATATTGATATCCACAGTGTTCTTGTGATGTAACTAATTTCCAGGACGGATTGTCATTGATTTCTAGTCAGTTTCTTGGTGTCACGGCCTTGCCAAAAGGTGAGATATCATGCAGATTTAGAGAATATAAGGATGCTACCGAATTGGAATTTGAATCTTTAAGAACAATAGAAATCCGCTTAACAGATTAGGGATGTCGAAGATGGATAGTCCTCTCGGGACATAGGATGTGAGCTTCATAACGATTAAGCCAATCCATTCCCAAAATCATTCCGAAACCTAAGTAACGCATAACATGCAAATCGGCACGGAAAGCATAATCACATAAAATAATTTCAACATCCTTACAAAATAAACTGAGTGCTGCGGATCCACCAACCGGATTCGCAATTCTTAATGAAGTCATCAAGACCATAACATTTAAAGAAAAAGTATCAACAAGTTCTTTTGATAAAAAAGAGTGAGATGCACCTGTATCAAAAAGAACTCGAATAGGAAGATCACAAAACATAATAATGCCATCAAGGACAGAATGAGAAATACCTTGACCAAGAGAAGGGCCACTAGAAGCTTGCACAACATTCATCTTTCCCTCTTTCTTGCTTTGAAGTTTGGGACATGAAGATATATGATGATCCAAACTTTTGCAATAGCGGCAAGTAAGGGACCCTGGACACTTATTTGCATAGTGGTCCTTAAAACCACAATTGTAGCATTCTCCATGATTAGGTGTAGGAGTCTTTGCTACCAAAGTTGCTTGCTTTCCTTTCTTGTTGAGATTAGGTTTGAACTTATTATCGGGATGCCTCTTCTTTGTTGTTATTGAAGTTCTTTTTGGCATCCCCAACATCACCATCACTTTCTTTATCGGCCTCTTCAAGTCGAAGAGTGATATCTACAAGCTGATCGGAAGGCACTTCTAGTTTCAAAAGTAAAGCCTTTTTGAGGTTCTTATTCAAACCATAGATAAACCTTTGATTCTTCTTCAAAGGGGGTATTAATATACTCGACCCCATATTTAGAGAGGGATTCAAAAGATACGACATAGTCTGTCACAGAAGATTCACCTTGAACAAGGTCAATAAAGCATCGAGCTAAAGTTACTTTTTCTGCTTCAGGTACAAACTTTAACTCGAACCTTTCCCGGATTGCTCCCAGTAAGGTTCACTTCTACAATTTTCGAAATCAAAAGCTCATACCAATCTAATGCTCTCTCTTGGAGCATGCTAGAAGCCACTTGGACTCGATGTAAATCTAAAAGATTCATGCGAGAAAAGATGCGATCGCATGTTCTAAGCCAAGCTTGGACTTCTATAACACTTTCGGAACCTTTGAATGGCTTTCCACCCAAATTGATGTAATCACCGCACAAGCGTGCAAACCCAGATTTAGAATGAGTAGGCTCAGGAATGGGTCCGACAGATTGGGCATTCTTTACAAGATCCAAAAGTTGTTGAGCAGACATGAATACGTCATCCTAAGGAGGACCACTGGATTGATCAGTGCTAGGACGGCCAGGTCTAAACATTTCTCTTCTTTAAGAAAGAAAGAAAGAAGAGGGAAAATGTTATTCACAAAATGAATATCAAACAAACTTGATTGATAAAACAAGGCATCATAAAAGAAAATAGGATAGAATGGGTCCTAAGACTCGAATTAAATCCTAAGGCACGATTCCTAAGAGAGACATAGGACAATGATCCTTGTCAAATTATTCTATATTGTTCCGAAGTTTGGCTCTGGTACCATGCTGTGAAGCCCCACCTCTATACTCACACTAGCCAAGGACACTATGGGGTAATGTTGTCGACTAGCACGAAGAATAAGGCTATTGAGGAGTAACCATCTGTGTAATTGGTTTGAGCGAGAACTGATACGTCAAATAGTATATCATGCATTTCATTTCAAGAGGAAATCCGACATATCCAATCCAAACTCAAATCTACTACATAGTGGCTAAGTGGCCTTCAGAATTAATATAAAATAAACATAACATAAACTCAGTTATAGATATTCATATCACCAAGGCAGAAATAGATATGAATATAACACATAGAAGTGAACATCATAGTAGTGGTCATACAAGATCCACTACATCACAAAAGAATTGGTACATGTTCTACACAAAGGAATATGTATACATCAAAGAGTCAATATCTCGTATAAATGAAAGACAAAAACTACTAAGCTAAAGTAGTTAGCCAAAAGTCAGAAGCTAATCCCTGCTAAGAAGTCAAGTGGAAGCACTTGAAAGACCTCGGTCTGACCCGAGTATTATTTATGAAGAAAATAATAAACGGACCAGTCTTGCTATAATTATCATGTAAGATGAGATAGGATAAGAGATATGACAAATATATATGATAACAAAAAAAAACATATAATATCTCAAATTTTCTCAAACATCAAAAAGAATGTCAAATTCTTTATTTTATTCACCAAGTCACGAATATTGATAAAGCTTATCAATGCAAATCACAAATATTGGTGAAACATAAATTCCATAAATCATCAATTAAAAATCCAGAAATCACAAAAAGGGAGGAGGCCTATCTCAAACAGGAGCATGAAAACTCACCAACACGTGTATCACAAACGGGACGCTATCCCATAGGTCGCTAACCTATAAAAATACAGGGTACAGTCCCCTCTTGAGAATGAATGAGCCGAATATCGACGCATCTAAAAAGGTACACCCCATGCACAGACTCATTGAGCCGATTACTCCACAAACGGTCAAAAGACCATGGGTCGCTACCCCACCAAATTGAGCCGAAGCTCCACAGAACGGGGTATAGTCCCCCACGCGGACAAAGAGACATCGTATATCGCTAGTCTAAACCACAAAATGATCATCATAGATCAATAAGTGTAAATTACACCAAGCTAGTAAATAAATGAGTTTAGCTTCATGTCCCATAACCACTGGCTTAACTTAAATATTTATGAACAAATTGTAGATTTCCACTCGAAAATTATCATAAGATTTCAATCGAACAAGTCTAAGAATTAACCGATGAAGTAAACGCAAGTGTTTCATACCACTTGTTTTGCTAAGTCATTTAATTGGATTTATCATCCGAATGAGGTAAAAGTTTGTATATACTAATAGATTGGAAAACGGCTTTAGAAAAAGAGTTTTGTATTAAAAGTAGTGTTGAAATCATTTTCGTGAAAGAGTTTTAGTATTTACAACTAGTATAAAAACCTTTGTATTTTAAAGTGACAAATCACAGAAACGATTGTAAAACAATCTATCACAAAAATCCACATTTCAATAACGTGAATCAAAACCATGGAAATCGATATCGAATCCATCAAATGGATTCACCAAAAATACAGAAAAAAAACCATCAAAATCGATAATGAATCACAAGAAATCCATATAAAAATAGGCAAATATGCAGAATTTGATAGCGTCGGACGTCTGAGGGTTTTCCCAAACGTCTGAGCTGAAGCTTTGGAAATTCATTCCAAGTTGCTCAGACGTCTAGGGATGAACCTCAGATGTCTGACCCTGGGTTTTGAAATTTTATTTCCTAAGCCTCAGACGTCTGAGTGTTTTCCCAGACGTCTGAGCTGAAACTCAGGGCAGAATTTGCCTAGCCCAAAGATGGGCAAACGAATTTGGAAGCGATCGAATGAGCGACGGTGGCTAGGGATTTATGCCAAGTGACAACCCAGCCCTATAGGTTCTTCAATACACCCCAAACAACATGTCCAAACATCCAAAGGAGGATTTTTATAGATTTTGACTTCAAAATACCAAAATTGGAAAATTCACCAAACCAATTCAATTCAAAAGCAATTGAATAAGAAATAGATGTTAGGAATTCATACCTAACAACAATGAAAGCTATAGACATAGATGTGAGGTCAAGAACTCACCTTTAAACCCAAAATAGAAAAGATAAGCTCTAAAACAAGCTAGGATTGATTTCTCTTCAACTACACCTCAAAGTTCTTCAACCTATTACTACATGCAAAGATTTTCCTAAGTTAGGTTATAGGAAAAATCAAGAATTGAAGAGGAATTGAGATGGAGAAGATGAAGATGATGCTTACCTAAGCTTCTCTTTAATTTTAGAACTTGAATTTGAATTTCCTAAGAATCTAGGGCTTATGAATTTTGATTTCCCCGCTTTTCCCCCATTTTTCCTTTTGCTTGAGTGTTAGGAAATTATGAGTGGAATGAATAAAGGGGAGAGGAGTTAGGGTATTTGGTAGAAGAGTTTGAGTTACTTTGTTGGGTTAGTGGGCTAGAAAACAACCCAAAGCCCAAATGAAAATACCAAAATCCTAATCAACTCCAAACATATCAATGTTTATACTCAAACAAATTATAAACGTCGTTTTGAACTCAATGAAAGCGATCTCGAATCCAGATTCGACTGTTTACAAATAGTCACATTTCGGACTTTAATTCAACTAACGATGCTATATTTAAATAAAACGTTTAAATATATAATCGTAAAATATGCGGGTTGTTACAGACTCCCCGCCTTAAAGGAATTGCGTCCTCGCAATATTTAAGAAGGAAATAAGGAGTAACAACCATTTTGTGACATAACAACACAAAAGGAAAAATTGAAATGAGAAGCTCACCTTAAGGAGCACGACAGAGTAAATCAGGATGTGTTCACTCGATGAATTCTCTGGACTCCCAAGAACAATCCTTAGCATTTGCGGACCATTGAACTTTCACAAGCGGAACATCTTTATTACGAAGGCGTTTAACCTTTGTAGCAATGATACGAATAGGATGTTACTCATAAGTCAAATTAGGTGAAACCTCAATTTCTTCAATAACACTAGGCTCAAGAATAGAGTCGGAATCTCTAAGGCATTTTCGTAGTTGAGAGACGTGAAATACGTCATGAATAGCAGAAAATTGAGCCGGTAACGAAAGACGATAAGCCACGGAACCAGTGCGTTCGATGATGGGAAATGAGCCAATATATCGAGGTGCTAACTTTTTCGATCGACTGAAACGCACAACACCCTTCATATGTGAATGAATACCAAATTTTCTACAGAAAATTCTAAATTTCTTCTTCGGTTATTGGCATAGGAATTTTGTCTACTTTAAGCTTCTTTCATCCTACGACGAATAAGGTCATTCTTTTCTATGGCATCTCGAATAAAATCTGGACCTACAACCAGTTTCTCACCGGTTCCAAGCCAACACGAAGGAGATCGGCATGGCCTTCCGTAGAGTGCCTCGAAAGGTGCCATACCAATACTAGATTGGAAACTATTATTGTAAGAAAATTCAACAAGGGAAATATGATCTTCCCAACTTCCACCAAAATCAAGAACACATGCACGAAGGAGATCTTCAAGAGTTTAATTCACGTGCTCCATTTGTCCATCGGACTGAGGATGATAAGCGGTGCTAAAATTAAGCTTTATTCCCAAAGCTTTTCGAAGTCCCTTCCAAAATCCACTAGTAAATAATGGATCACGATCGTTAACAATAGAAGTAGGAACTCCATGCAATTTAACAATTTCTTTAACATAGAGTTTAGCCAAAAGAGGTACGGTCCGATTGGACCGAACGGGAAGAAAAAGGGCGGATTTGGTAAGTCTATCTACAATCACCCATAAACTGTCATGACCCGAACGAGAACAGATTTTTATAGGCTCTTCAATACACCCCAAACAACATGTCTAGACATCCAAAGGAGGATTTTTATAGATTTTGACATCAAAATATCAAGATTGGAAAATTCAACAAACCAATTCAATTCAAAAGCAATTGAATAAGAAATAAATGTTAGGAATTCATACCTAACAACAATGAAAGCTATAGACGTAGATTTGAGTTCAAAAACTCATCTTTAAACCCAAAATAGAAAAGACAAGCTCTAAAACAATATATGATTGATTTCTCTTCAACTACACACAATGATCTTCAACCTATTACTACATGCAAAGATTTTCCTAAGTTAGGTTATAGGAAAAATCAAGAATTGAAGAGGAATTAAGATGGAGAAGATGAAGATGATGCTTACCTAAGCTTCTCTTTAATTTTAGAACTTGAATTTCCTAAGAATCTAGGGCTTATGAATTTTGATTTCCCCTCTTTTTCTCCATTTTTTCTTTTACTTGAGTGTTAGGAAATTATGAGTGGAATGAATGAAGGGGAGAGGAGTCAGGGTATTTGGTAGAAGAGTTTGGGTTACCTTGTTGGGTTAGTGGGCTAGAAAACAACCCAAAACCCAAATGAAAATACCAAAATCCTAATCAACTCCAAACATATCAATGTTTATACTCAAACAAGTTGTAAACGTTGTTTTAAACTCAATGAAAGTGGTCTCGAGTCCGGATTCGACTGTTTACAAAAAGTTACATTTTGGACTTTAATTCAACTAACGATGCTATATTTAAATAAAAATTTAAATATATAATCGTAAAATATGCGGGTTGTTACAAATAGCTTGAATCGTTGGTGAAAAGTTGTTTCATTTAAGACTTTAATTAGTAAGGCACCTACAAAGATTTAGTAGTTTGCCTATAACTCAAGCCAACAGCCAAAAATGATATATATTTCTAGTTTTTTCTAATGTAAAATATTTTGTTATAAATGTATGTAATCATTCATCCAAAACAGGTTTAATTTTCTCAGTAATCACAGACGTATAACTTTTCATTTTTTTTCAACAATGCATGTACTTTTTTTAGTACTATTGGCATTCAGAAAGACGCGTCTCCCAAAACTAAAGGTCACTCATAAATTTTGGTTTCCTACTTTTTAACACCAATTTTTTTTTTTTTGAAGTAAACGGACATTCAAATATTTTAAAACATAAAAATAATCCTTGTTATTCCCTAATCCAAATTCATATAATTTTAAAACAGAACAAAAATAATATAACATATACAAATAATCAAAAATAAATCAATAAAATTTATATTTTCGATCGTTTTTAGGAAGATGAAATTTTAAATAAACACTATTTGATCGATTGAAAATGGCTTGTCAAATCAACTTGCATGCCTTTTGAAGCATTTGATCGATCGTTTTCTTCCATATTTTAACTATCAAACGCTTTTATTCAAAACGACAGGTGCATTCTCAAATTTGTTATGATCGGTATCCTCCATCTAACAACCAAAAAAAGAAAAAAGAAAAAATGACATAAACTTTGTATTATAAACCATTATAATTCAACAACTTACATTGAGATTTTTAATTACAAACGTCATCAAGTTTTATAACATTCAAATTTATGTTAGCAACGAGATAATTAAATTCAACCAAAAATAACAATAAAAAACCCTAAACCAAAATATCTAATATTATTATGTTATAAAAAAGATTTTAAAAAATAAAAGTAAACTAACCCCTTTGTGTTCATCAAAATTAGGATCATCCACTAAATATTTACTTGTCTTCATACATTTTGTTTCCTTAGGCATCCGCATACATGTACTTCGTTGTTTAGTAAATAAAGTACCATTTCAAATAAAATAAAATAAAAAATAAACTATAATCTTAACTAAAACCGAACCGATAATCTTTTAACGTGAATGTTTTTTCTTCGGTGTGCGAGGAAAATGATGCATATATTATCGATTTCCTTAGAGTCTCCTATTGTGCGGAAGCCTTCTGAATTGGGTTCCACCGTTTATTTATTGGGGGAATTAGGGAAAATGATAAACTTCGAAATAAAAATTAGGTTGAAGGACATGAAAGTTTATATTTAGGTTGAAGGACAAATGTTAGTTTTAATTAACATTATATTCAACTTTTACAGTATATAAAATGCTAGATATATCTAGCATTATATTCAGTTTTACATTATACAAAATGCTAGATATAACTAGCATTGTCCTTCAACCTAAAAAACAAACTTGTTGTCCTTCGGTCCAAGCTTTTTTTTTCTCAAGTTTGTTGTTATCTCTGATTTCCTGTTATTTATTTACTTATTTTATTTTTTTTCTTCGTAGACGCATCTGTGGTCGTTTTTTTTTAAGGATAGCGATTATTTGTCCACTTTTCTTTTAGAAATAATTTTGGATTTTTTGGTAACCTGTAATATACCTCTCTCTAACCTCCAGATTTGTATGCGAAGAAATACTGGTTATTCCAAATCAAAATCGATGGGCGCTTCTGAATCGTTACCACTCCCAAATCAGCAATCCTCAAATGTCAGTCAGATCACTACCGTTTCTGAAAAGATCGAAGGCATTGATCCGATCCTCCTCCGCATCAAATCCCTTAAAATTGTAGATGATTTCTCTGCTCCTTTCTTTATCCGAACCCTAATTCTTTTAAAACTAAATTTCATTTTTTGTATTTGTTGCAATTATAAGGCAGAACCAATTTTGAAATCGCCGCCTGAAAGTGAGAGCAGCTTGACTGATATTCTTGTAAAGAAGTCCTTAGATTTTTCAGCTTCGGCTACTACTTCTTCGATTTCAGGTTGGATTTTTATTGACTTGTTTAAACTAAGCAAAGAAATTGTGCATGGATGCTTAAATTTTTACTTCAGTTGGCAGTTGAGCCACATAATTTTTGACTTGTCTGATTGAATATTCGTGTGAGTACACATTTGTGCTAAAATAAAAAACGTACATAGGTACATTGAATCCAAATGTTCTACTGGAGCTATTCTCTATGTATCGGGAATGGCAGGAAGAGAAGGCCAATAAAATCAGTCAGAAACAGGTATCTTCTTAATCACACAAGTTGTCTTTGTAACTGTTATTATTGTGTTACTTGAAGCCGGGTTACATGTCAGTAAAAGAAGGTAAATTTGTGGCCCATTTGTTAAATTTATTGGTAAACTTGTTTTTGGAGAGGCAGTTCACATAGTGATATTCTTTTCCGGAAATGGTAGGGTATAAGATTGTTTGGAGGAGAGCATTGATGGGAGAGAAATATTGAGTTTTAGCTAAAGTTGTGGTGCATTTGATGTGTTAAATGCTATAATTGTTGCATACATACACATATAGTAGTTTAGCATGGGAGCATTTTTTTTTTAACATTCTTACCAATTAGACTGTACTTCATATCAAAACTAAAGATTTATTTTAGCTTTATAACGAGTATGTGCAATTTGGTGAATCGGTTTTTTTTTTCCTTCCCAGCAGTTTCTATTGAGTGCACTTTTACTAGGTAAAGAGCATGCGCTTTCAAATAGAAAGGCACAGTTTGCCTGGCATTTTGATTAGTTTCATAGATTTTAAAATTAAGATGTATGATACCACGTTACTATTTGGTAGATTTTCCTCTTACTTCTGAGTTACTTGAGATATATTTGAAAGGTTTCATATGTAGTGTGCTGATAACCAGAATATGTAATGAGTCTAAGCTAATAACAAGTGAGTGAAAGTTTAGTTTAAGTTGAAGAAAGTCCACCTAGTTGAAATGCGTTGTTTGATTTTAAGTATGGCTAATCTTAACTGTGCATTGAATATTGGGTAATATCCTAAATTGAATTACAATGATTGATGCACACAACAACTTGAAGGCAATTTGAGATTTGGTAAGTAGGCATCATCTTTATTAGCAGTAAATGAGGGACGTGGAAACCTAGGAAGGAGGATACATACCATCAATATGTACATCAGATAAAAGGGTCTTAAATTTTACAATATATCGAGTATGAGTGTGACAACACGTTAAGGTTCGTTAACTAATAAAAAAGACGACGTTTATTGCATAAAATGACATTTTATTTTATGTTTGAATACAAAGTTACTCTTGCAATTAAAGTCAATTATTCACATCCAACGACGACTAAAAGTATATGGAAAACCTTAATTTGTTAACTGTTTGAGAAGTGATATGAATATTTCAGGCATATCAAAAAGCTTCATATGAAATTTACTGAAATATAATTACATGTTTGCTTTGCCTGGCAATAAATAATGACAGGAAGAAATTGAAATCAAAATGGAAACTGTAGATGCATTGGTTGTCAAGCTTCACAAGCGTTTCAATCATTCAGTTTCATCCATGAGGACGGTTGCACACAATTTTTCTGAAGGTTAATCATTTTCCCTAAATGTTTACAAAATGGAGAATGCAAACTATTAACACGATAAAATTCATCTTTTGGTTTGGATGTAATTTTATTGAAAAATGTACAGTTCAACCATTGCAAGTAGAGGTTGGGGAGCTTAAAGGCAGACTTACTGAAGTTATAAGCAACTGTGATGCATTATGCAAGAGAATTGCCACTGAAGGGCCAGAGAGCCTACGGACATCAATCAAGCCATTTTCTCTTGATAGCATTCAAGGAGAAAGTCGAACTTTGGTTCAGGATACTCAGAGACAGAGCTCTTAAATGTGTTTAACATAATACCATGTTTATATCAACAGAAGGTAGTGAAATAGATAGCAAGCAGAGCATCTCTTCTTTTCCAATCTAGGGGTAAGAATGCCTATGTAAATTTACTCTGTAGATTACAACTCATTTGTGGAACTTTTAAGTGGAAACTTTTAAGTGGTTAGAACGGGCATTCTACTTGTCGGTTATTGTATAGGTTTGTTTAGATACTATGCGTAGATGGGAAATGTATTGATAATGAGCTCACGGCTTGTGTGTTTCTTTCAACAGTCATTATATAATTTCACATGGCAAATAGCATGTACTATGTTTTAACTGAAGTGAATGTTTTGTATGTCACAAAAATAATGTCAAAGAAGAGGACTCCAATCCTCTCGTGTGAACCACTAAAATTTAACAATTAAAATGCACCATATCTTCGAACTATTGTACTTTTAATACACTGATGCGGATTGTTGGATGCACCCCTGTTTTGGATTACTTGTCCCCTAAAGTACACCAAAACATTAATTTAGGGCCAGTTGAAAGAAAAACTGATGATAAGCCATGTGATTTGATTCCGTTTCGTAATTTTCAGTTTTGATACGGAAATACCCTTCCTAAAATATTTTTTAAACTACATCCATATTTTTAATATCAGTTAATTTTTTTTTCTTTGAAAATTAAACACAAGCATTAATTGCATGTTACATGATCAACATTATTTTGAAAAAATGTAAATATTTGTAGAGAACTCTGCAATTGGTAGAAAACTCTGCGAATATTTGCAATCCAGAAACTGCAAATATTTGTAAATTTCTCTGCAAACATTTATAGAGTTTTCCGTAAATATTCTAAAATTTAAAAATATGATTTTTTTTTCTTCTTTCTTGTTGTTGAAATCATGTTTTTGAGTAGGGACAGCTATGTATTTTGTAACTTAAAGATGGTGTTTTTATGAATGTTACGTCAAACTATTTTGATGCAATGGAATACGTTGGTAATGTATATGCAGTGTTATATGGGTGATGGTAATCTTAATTATTACTTTTACATGGTTGTAAGTATAAATAAAATACTTCTAAAAGGAAAAGAACATTCAATGACAGACAAAAATTGATTAAATAATCCAATTATTCTTGATTAAGAAATAATATAAATATTGTAAAGATGTAATCAGACATAAGGACAAACTTTGAAAAAAAATTAGGCCGAAGGACATCAAATTCATTTTTGGGCTGAAGGACAACCTTGAAAGAAAATTAGACTAAAGGACAATGCTAGTTATATTCAGTTTTTACAATATACAAAATGCTAGTTATAACTAGAATTATATTCAATTATACACTTTAAAAAATGCTAGCTATATTTAGCATTGTTTTTCAGCCTAATTTTTTTTAAAGTTTGTCCTTCAGCCTAAAAATGAAACTTGTTGTTATTTAGTCTAATTTATTTTCAAAGTTTGTCCTTGTGTCTATTTTCCACTATTGTAAAGTCATAATTGAAGAAAATTTAATAAGCAAATACCGCCTTTTAGCATTATTAGTGCTAATTAAAGGATTGTACTTTAGGAATATAAAATGTTGAAGGAAAACAAAATAGATTATAAATAAATTACGATAAGCGTAAGAAACATCAAAAGAGAAAATGGTTAAATCGTTGGGTAAATTTACGAGAAACTAAACAAAAGGATTTATCAAGAAAGAAATATGGTCTTGAGGTGAAGAAGCTTAACAAACTATATTATAGATAGGAACCTTTCAGGGTTCGTTCGCCCGGACAAATTTGATTAGAGGATAGAGGTAAGATGTTAGAAGCTGCGGCGTTTGTGGATAAAAATTTAATGAGAGGTTAGGTTGGAACTAATGTAAAAGTAGTTCAATAATTTAGTAATAAATAATTAACGATTAATGGTTAATTTTAAATGATTAATGTAACACCCTGTAAATTGAATGATAATTAATTAAAAAGAAATTAATTAATAATTATTATAACTGAAAATGAAGTTTTCACGAACGTCGGAGTTTGGCAACGAAACATGCACCATTTGTGTTCATGGTGATTTTCTGATCAATTTTCATATATAAAGTTTTTCGATCGAGGTACAAACAAAAAATTTATTAACGTTTGGGGGCAACACCTTAGGGCATCACGTGTTTCATAGGTAAGGTATATACCTCAGGTTCGAATCTCAATAGCTCCGCTATTTAGGTTGCCATAAAATAAATCCCTCAGGATTCTGTTGGATTAAAGGGTCAAAGTCAATTCGGGAAGGGGGAGGGGGGGGGGGGTTGTGGTGTTGGGTGGCAACTTGTCAATTTCTCTTTGAAACTTCAGCAAGTTGTAATAGGGCTGTTACGGTTGAATCGTTCAACCGCTCAACCGTACCAACCGTTCATGTGGTTACCATCTATAACGGTAACGGTTACGATAACGGTTGAAGAATTGAAAACCGCGGTTAACCATACCAACCATACATAATTGTTTTATGTAATATTTAACATTAAATTATAAAAATTAGTAATTTAAGTTAAAGGAATAGCTTGTACATTAATAATATGTGCCTTAATGAACCAATAACATATGCATGTATATTGGTTGTTTTATAAATAAATAAATAAATTTGCAAAAAACAGTTAGAGCTATATCAATTTATCATCAATAACGCATATAATTGAAAAATATGTACGACATGCTTCAAAATTGAAAATGCGACGGTTAGCCATCATAGACGGTTGCGGTAACGGTTATAAGAATTTATACCCGTCAATAACGGTTACGGTCACGGTTGGTGGTAATAACGACGGTTACCGCAACCGTAACACCCCTAAGTTGTAAAGTAATAATAATTATACATGTAATTAATGAAATAAATATAGTTAACTAATGTTAACGATTACTTAACATCTAAGTAGAATTCGTTAAATCAGATTTGACAGATTTGGACAAAGTAAGCCGTAAAAGAAACTAAATTAAACGTTAGAGATTAATTAACGTAACAAACCAACCCGTCGAACCCTTTATTGGGATCGGTCGACCGTTAGAATCATAGCGGTCGACCGGTGGTAGGGGCGGCTGTATATTGAACCTAGGCAAAATGGCTTGGATTTAATATAACCTAGTTTGACGGCAGGAATTGATTTGAATCTCTATAAATACAGGTCTAGCCCCTCACTTTTCTTTTCATATTTTCTGAAGCAACATCGAATATTTTTTCCATAAATTCTAAAATCTGTATAAAATATAATATATATGTGTGTGTGTGTGTATGTGCGTGTGTGTGCGTATAAGTGGAGAATAGCGAATGATAATAAATAAGAAGAATAGGGTGGAATCGAATCTCCAAAGTCAAGGTAAATTATAAATCTATATCTAAATCTAAATTAAATTCAAATCTCTTCTTGGATCTAAATTTCTAATAAATATGTATACACTATCGATACATATTTCAGTAGTAAGAAAGAGGAGTCAAACAGGAATAACAGGATTTAGATCTGGAGATTTGAAAGCTTAGAGATGAGTGGAAAATTATATAATTTTATTAATATTGGATTTATATCATTGTAAATCTGTTTCTTGCATGCATGAAAGTAAATTTTGAGTTGTAGACTTAAATATATACTAATGAATTTGAGAACAATGCATGCATATTCTATGAACAGTTAACTTTGATTAAATATTAATATACTTTAATCTAGAAAGTAAGGATGAAAGTAGTCCCTAAATTTATAATATTGGGCAATAATTCCAGGTTTGTTAGTTGAATGATATATATTAGTAAACATGAATTGGAAGTTACTAAAATTCAGATTGGGGTTTAAGCAGTATTTTAATTTACTGAAATGAAGTGTGTTACAATGTAAATTTCTATAAACTATTTATTTGTATAAATATGAATAAAAGTGTATCGTCTAAAATCACAAGGAATATGCCAAAAGAAAGAGATGTACAAAATATGGATGCTACCATATCTTGTACCGTCTATTTCAATAAGAACAGAAAAGGAAATTTCTTGTAATTCCAAACACAACACTGGTCCTCTTTAGATAAGTTATGGAAAATTACAATGTTAACGTTTCCTTTAGGGGAGATGTAATTCCAATACATTAAAATGCAGAAATCCCTAAGTATAGACTAAAGTATCGTAAGTAGAGATAATAACAATAACTCAATTATAAATCTAATATATGCAGAAGTTAGAAAATGAACAAATAAGCGATGAAATATGTGTAGCAATGAAATGAGTAATTAAGAAAATTATAGTAATCAAAGAAAGATTCTGTAACGACTCGGAATTTTTGATAATTAAAATTCGAATATTTAATTAATTTTAAATATTAATAAATGAATTTAATAAGTCGAATGATTATTTTTCGAATATTTGATTTAATTTGATAATTAAATCGATAAATTAATAATTGAAGTTCCAGAGATAATTGTAAATCGAGTTTAAAATGATTGAAAATGATTTGGAAAATTTTATTTAATCATACTGGAGTTATAGAAAGGTTATAGAACTTTCAGAATCGAATTTGGAGTTAATCTGTGAAAATCGAATATTTTAATATTTAATTATCAACTGTAAAAATAGCCAATTTTCGAACAGTCTCAGAATTGAACAAGACCAGTTCCATTGGATCCGTAATAGTTAGTTATTATCGGATTTCAATTTTCATATCCATCGGAGTTATCGTTTGACCGTGGCAGCTCGAAACGCATCGATATCGTTTTAATTTTAAATTGTCGAGTTAAAATGGTCATTTTTCAGAAAGTCTCGGATTTCGACGAAACCAGTTTCATCGGATCCGTAATGTGATATTATTGTAAGATTTCAAATTTCGTAATTTTTGGATTTACCGTTTGTTCGGTACAAATTAAAACGCCTCGAAATCGATTTAAATCGGTTTAATTTAATTTGATCGTTTATTGTCATATCTCACACATACGATCGAATTAGCTTCCGAAACCTGTTCCATTGCGTTCGGAACGCGGGGTAAACCCCAGGAACGCCAGTCACTGCGCGTAAATCGGAGTTTGGAAATTCCGGATGAATAGTAATTCGTTGAATTTTCTATAAAAGACCTTCATAATTTCATTTTGCAAATTTAAAACAACCCTAGGGTTTGAGTTTCAGCTGCCGCCTCCCACTATATCAATGGCCGAAGGTTGCCGTTCTTCTCCCTCCTTTTTCTTCAAATCCACAAATCGAAACGAGAAATCTTCAACTGCAAACTCGTAGAGCTTCGCGAGCTCTACGATTTCAATGGCTAAGATGGTGATCGACGCATTGATGAACGAGATAAAGGCTTGCGTTCGCCTTGAGTTCGTACGCGTTTTTGTGAGTGAAGACACGACCGAGTTCGAAGCCACTCCGGTCGTTGGTGGAGCACGTGGAGGCGAGTGGAACGGTACTTTCTGATCGAAGTGGAAGTCGTCGACGTTGGTCGCGGTGGTTAGGGTTTGCGAGGCGGTCGTGGGTTTTAAATCGCGTACGCGATTTTCACCTGGGGAAGAAGGCACGGGCCAATCTAGAGCAAGCAAAGGAAACGAACGGCCACGATTTGTTAAGGTTTAAAATTAAAAGAAATTGTAAATGTTAATTATATTTAAATTTGTATAAAGTTTAAATTGCAATAACTTCGTCATATATTATCAGAAAATTACGAAACGAATTGCGTTGGCTTCGTTTTGTCGAGCTCTTTGCGATGCAACTGGATTGGAGTCATTTGGAATCAGTGAAATTTTTGGGTAAAATTAAACGTCTGTTTAATTTTATTCGAAATAAACGCTGGATCAGAATTAAAATCAAGGTGAGATTTTTCTCACTCGATTGAAATGTGGAATTTTTGCAGTTATGATTGCTATTGGATGTGTGATATTAGATATAGTAGGATATATCTATTATATATAGCAATATATACATATTGGCATATGTATATATTGGATTGATTGATTTCCCGCCTCGTATAGCGGATGAGACCCTATTGCGCCGTTAGTAAGCGGATTTATAAAAACCCATATACCGCGATAATTCCGTATTGGAGCGGAATTGGTATTGTGCTGACGTCTTTGGATGCAGGGAAACAGGTTGGAGGGATCCAACTGGATTCCTCACCGTATTGATTATTTACAGATATTTTGATATATTCTGTTATCATATTGATATATGATATTGACTGTTGTGATGGACTAATTGATGCTGTTGCATCATCGGATTCAGTTTTGAAAAGTAAAAATAACGACTTTTACCTTAAAAAGGATTTTTAAAGTGATCTTTGAAATTATATGTTCTATTGAATTGTTGAATTGATTTATTTTAAATAAATAAACGTTTAAAATTTTGAAGTTGTAAAAGTTAAGATTTTTGTGAATTATGACCGTAAGGTGATTTTTGAAATAAAAGTCGATTTATTTATAAAATGGTTTAAGTTGGGATTTTTGAATAACTATAATCGATTTGTATATGAAGATTTATAAAATGGATATTTTATTAATAAAAATATTGGACTTATAAAACGAATTTTTATAAGTGTTGAAAAGAAGTATAAAAGGATTTCATAAGTGAATGAAATTAATAGATTTATAACGTGAAGTTATAAAGTGAATAGATGTTGTAGAATAAACGATTTATAAGTAATTTACTTATAAATTAGATTTTTGCCTTTAAATGGAATGTTGATTGAATCTGTTCATAAATGATTCTTTTTAAAGTTAAAATCGTTATAAAGTACAAATGCGATTTATAAACGTTGTTTATAAATCCGAAATCACTTATTTTTATAAGTGAATTATAGAAGTTAATAAAATGAGATGTATAAACCGGAGTTGTTATAGAAAATAGAAAATGGAATTTATAGACGTTGTTTTTATAAATTCGAAAAATAAATCAAATTTGATTGATTTTAAATATAGAGATTATTAAGGGAATTTTATCCACGATTTTGGATAGTGGATAATTCTTGGAATAAAACATGTAGAAAAAGGATTGAAACTTGGTTATTGAAGTATATTCACGATTATGGACAGTGAATATATTATTAAATAAAATGGATATGTTTTGGGAAAGCGATATTACAGAAATGAAGTAATTGTTTTAAAAGATGTTTTAAAACGTGATAAGTATCGAATACATAGATTTCAACATTTATTGTTGAAATAGACGTTTTCGAAAAATAAGGAAATGATGGACTATAACACTGTTGTTATAGTAAATGATTTCCGAAAGGAAATGTTTTGATGTAGTATTGGGATTTATATATCTATCTAAATCCGAATCCCTATACTAGTGATTTCGAGTCGTCGTAACGATGTTTTACGCAACATTCGTTTTGACTCAAATAGATGTTGAAATTTATGTTTTCCTTAAAGAATGAATATATACTTAATATTGATTTAAGTATATCGAATATTTTCAAATGTTGAAAATAAAAGATTTGTGAAACACTTATTATTAAATAAGTATGGAATGTTTTCCAAAACGAAATGAAATGTTTTTGAGAATTTATCTTCTTAAAGATAAATCGAAAGTGAGTTTTTGAAATCAATTGAAAATCGAGTATCAGTAGATATTCGAGAAGTATAAATTCAATACGGAATTTATAAAGGAAATGAGAAGTTGTTTAAAAATAAATATTGATTTATTTTTGAAGTGTGGAAATTTTATATCTAGTAAAGATATTTTTGAAGATAAATAATTTGGGAAAATTATTTGGAATCTGATGATGTAGCGCATCTTTATTGATAGTTAAATAACCCACTATCGATAATTACCTTGAATATGGTATTTGTTGTAAATTGGACGAATTTGAATGCCACACTTATTTTTAAATAAACGCTCACTATTCGGGTTAGCCGGGAAAGGACCATGGGGTCGTATAACCCATTCCGAATATGTGATACGTCGTTATGAATCGCATTTGAAGACCGGTGTTGAAGACCGGATATTTTTGAAAACGGAAGGATTACCGTCGAGTTACTCTACATCGGCTGATCTCCGATTTAGAGGTTTTATCACCCTTAGTGACGGGAAGTCCGGACGTGATTAGAAATTTATCCGGAAATGCAAGGGCTTCGTGAGAAGTGCCTTCGGTTCTGTTCGATCCCGGAACAGACTTGTATGGATTGTGTGTCTGACGTTACAATTTGAGATATAAAGCTGATTTCTTTCAAATACATTTCTGTTGGTGGCGGAGAATTTATTCTCTTAGCTTAACACCCTTCTCTGAGACGTACGAGCTCAGAGGTTATGTAGTTGAAATTTATCAGCGATATATCCCAATTTGGTAACGTGGCATACTGAGTGTTGCTGTGAAATGATCAGTGTTTGATCATTTGTGATATGATCATTTGTTTGATCTTATATCTTTGTGATCATAGGTTGATCATTTTGTTTGACCCGAAGCAGGGCTTTTTGAGAAAGCGTAGCTTTGTGGACGAGACTTCATCGAGCCTCACACCCCGGAAATGGTCGAAACAGGAAGGATGCAGCAAGGTTCTAGGGAGTAGCGCCCCTTAGTGTATGTCATTCCTTCTGGATAAAGGTGGTATCATGGTATGGAGCCCAGATACTTAACCTCTGTGGTTACTGCATTATGATTATCTATGTGGTTTGTTGGAAATCGGGGATCCTCGGGAAGATCGGTGACGATCGGGGGATGGCATACGCATGTCAGTAGTTACCTATTTTTGCAGAGGTAACCCGGCCTTGTGTTGGCAGAGATCTAACCGTAACGTTAGATTCTCGGGTCGTCTATTCCAGGGACGTACCCATCGTGGATAGGAAGTTCCTTAGCCTGACCATTTGTTGGAAATCCAAAGAAACAATACGCGACTTGTACGGTTTTAGTTGTATTACCTGCTATGGAATGTGGCGGTAACCTGCTATTGAACATAGTAGCTATAGTAGGCATAAGTGCGGAATGCCTATGCTGGCTAAGATTAATATTATACTATCGAAATGTTTTCTACACTATGCACTAATAATAATATCAAAAATGATTTGATTTTGCGTAGTAAGCATCTTTGACTATCATAAGAAGAAATCTCCTCCAATTCTGCGTTTGCATTGTGTGTGTGGTGGGAGGTCTTATGGTAGTTTCATTTTCCAAAAGCATTTCGAATTGACTTTAAAAATTATTTTGTCGTTATAAAGAATAACTGTTTTACGATCTCACACCAGTCACCATGACTGACTCGGAGTTTATTGTTTCCCTTCTAAACTCTGGGTGCCCACCAATTTCCACACGGGCAGCCTAGAGTTATATTATCAGGATATTCTGGATATTCTGGAGCTTTGGAAGCAAGCTGGATGACGAGACGTAGTATTTGTATCTAATAGTACTTATTCCGCTGTGTATTCTGTATGAGGACAAGTTTATATAACTGTCCATTGTTGTTTATTGACTCTGATGATATGATGTGATGTAATGTAATAACAGATATAATTCTTCTGTTTTTAAATGATATTCATTTATCTATTATATATTGTTCCGCTGCGATATGTGAGATTCTGATATTGTTTTCTGTTTCTGTTTCTGCTCTGGTTCTGTTGTTGTTCTTCTATCTTCTTCTTCTACCTTTTTCTTCTTTCTTAAAAACCATAACTTTTCGGGTTTCCGGCATTCGATGGCTCAGCAGTCGATAAAGTGAGTATCGATGTTGAATTTTCGAAAGTCGAAAATTTTCGGGATGTTACATTTGGTATCAGAGCATATGGTTAAGCGACAACCCTGCTCTGTTGGGTGTTACTCATTAGAGATAGAGTCAGTAGTACTCTAGAATGAGTTGAGTGTAATAATAGATACGAGTGCGTATTTGTTAGTGAATATAAAATTGTTTTATATTGTGATGATTGGTTTGTTGAGTGGTATATGGATTCTGGTCGGTATTGTCCGTACAACTCTATCGATAGGAATCTCTAAACACTTGTATAGAACAATTCGGCACAGTATTGTTTTAAATAGGGTAAATGAAATAATTTTGCCCAAAACTATTTTTGTATAGAAAAGAAATGATTTTCTATAAAGTACTATAGTATATGGTTGCATGGATGTTAGGAAGTAATAATAGTGAATTATCATCACTAAAATTGAATAAGAAATTGAAATGGTAACTCCAAAGTTAAGAAATAAATCCATATACAAATGAAATTTAAGAATGTAAATTATAAATGTGAATTGTAATTTAAAACGGAATTCCAGAAAAGTATTTGGAAATGTTTTGAAAAGACTTTGAAATTTTTTTTGGAGATTTGGAAAGTTAATTCCTTTTTGATTTGAAAATGAATTTCAAGGGTTTTGAAAAATGTTTTGAAGAGATGAAAAGCTCTAAACTCTTTTCGGTCGCTGGAAAATAATTCCGATGATGATCGCGACATCACCGGTGTTTATTTTTGGGTTTCCAAAAGAGGAATTGCTGCCAAATTGTTTAAATGGAAGTTGTTTTGAAAATTTTGGATTTTTGTTTTGGAAATTCAAAGGATAATTTGAATTGTTTTCAAAAACGGTTTTGAAAGATTGAATATAAGTTGTATAACTTATAAAACGAGAAAATGTAAGTGAAATGTTAAGTGAATTATCAATTGAATAAATAAATGTATTGGATGTTAATCAACTTAATGAAAGTAAATTGAATGTTGAAAAAAAAAAAATTCATTTCGAATTTGTAGAGTAAAGTATTGAAATAAAATTAGTAACTGAAACTAATTGAAGAAATGACAAATTAATATGGTTTGAAATGAATTAAATTCATATGGAATTTGAAATCCAGTTTAATATGAGTGGTTATAAGCCAAAATGGCAAATTGAAAATAAATTTTGGGAATGAATGAAAGAATAAAACTGGAATTGAAACTGAATGTTGAAAACAAATTTGAATAAAGTGAATTACAATTTGTGATAAATTAGTAAATGAAACTAATTTAAAATGATGCAGTTGTGAATGAAAGATAATTGATAAAATTCAATATTCAGAAGTTAAATAGAATTCAAATTAAATTGGAATTGTGAATTGAATTCAAATGGAATTGAAATGTAAAGATTGAACGAAATTGAATATATAACTTCAATAGTGAATTAAAGATGATATGGAAGTAAGTATCGAAAATTTTGTAATTGAATGTACGAAATGGTTTGAATGCTGTAACTAGATATAATGGCTAGTAGATATACAGGTGAAAAGGAATTGGAATATAATTTCGAAGATAAAATTTGAATGGCTCGACAAAAGGTAAGTATTTGAATTATAATATGAGATTTTGATGATTTCTGGTCTAGCCGCTTGGCTTTTTCTTTTCTTTTTGAAATCTGAGAGTCCGTAGGGACGTTTTGTAGTCGTACCGTATTAGCCGCGCAAAGGAGACGCTGGCGAAATTTTTCGGAAATTTAGGGCGTTAGAAAATTTTTGAGAAATTTTGAAAGTGTAAAATTTGAATGTAAACTCGAATTCGAATTTTGAAGTTAAACAATGTTGTTTGGAAAATTTAGTTGAATTGATAACGAATCTTTAGTAGAAAGATTTGTTTTGATAAGTTGATAAAACTATTAGATGTGAAAAATAGTAGACGAGTTAAGGACCATTTTCTTCCTAACTTGTAATTTCGAGGACGAAATTCTTTTAAGGGGGGAAGTCTGTAACGACCCGGAATTTTTGATAATTAAAATTCGAATATTTAATTAATTTTAAATATTAATAAATGAATTTAATAAGTCGAATGATTATTTTTCGAATATTTGATTTAATTTGATAATTAAATCGATAAATTAATAATTGAAGTTCCAGAGATAATTGTAAATCGAGTTTAAAATGATTGAAAATGATTTGGAAAATTTTATTTAATCATACTGGAGTTATAGAAAGGTTATAGAACTTTCAGAATCGAATTTGGAGTTAATCTGTGAAAATCGAATATTTTAATATTTAATTATCAACTGTAAAAATAGCCAATTTTCGAACAGTCTCAGAATTGAACAAGACCAGTTCCATTGGATCCGTAATAGTTAGTTATTATCGGATTTCAATTTTCATATCCATCGGAGTTATCGTTTGACCGTGGCAGCGCGAAACGCATCGATATCGTTTTAATTTTAAATTGTCGAGTTAAAATGGTCATTTTTCAGAAAGTCTCGGATTTCGATGAAACCAGTTTCATCGGATCCGTAATGTGATATTATTGTAAGATTTCAAATTTCGTAATTTTTGGATTTACCGTTTGTTCGGTACAAATTAAAACGCCTCGAAATCGATTTAAATCGGTTTAATTTAATTTGATCGTTTATTGTCATATCTCACACATACGATCGAATTAGCTTCCGAAACCTGTTCCATTGCGTTCGGAATGCGGGGTAAACCCCAGGAACGCCAGTCACTGTGCGTAAATCGGAGTTTGGAAATTCCGGATGAATAGTAATTCGTTGAATTTTCTATAAAAGACCTTCATAATTTCATTTTGCAAATTTAAAACAACCCTAGGGTTTGAGTTTCAGCTGCCGCCTCCCACTATATCAATGGCCGAAGGTTGCCGTTCTTCTCCCTCCTTTTTCTTCAAATCCACAAATCGAAACGAGAAATCTTCAACTGCAAACTCGTAGAGCTTCGCGAGCTCTACGATTTCAACGGCTAAGATGGTGATCGACGCATTGATGAACGAGATAAAGGCTTGCGTTCGCCTTGAGTTCGTACGCGTTTTTGTGAGTGAAGACACGACCGAGTTCGAAGCCACTCCGGTCGTTGGTGGAGCACGTGGAGGCGAGTGGAACGGTACTTTCTGATCGAAGTGGAAGTCGTCGACGTTGGTCGCGGTGGTTAGGGTTTGCGAGGCGGTCGTGGGTTTTAAATCGCGTACGCGATTTTCACCTGGGGAAGAAGGCACGGGCCAATCTAGAGCAAGCAAAGGAAACGAACGGCCACGATTTGTTAAGGTTTAAAATTAAAAGAAATTGTAAATGTTAATTATATTTAAATTTGTATAAAGTTTAAATTGCAATAACTTCGTCATATATTATCAGAAAATTACGAAACGAATTGCGTTGGCTTCGTTTTGTCGAGCTCTTTGCGATGCAACTGGATTGGAGTCATTTGGAATCAGTGAAATTTTTGGGTAAAATTAAACGTCTGTTTAATTTTATTCGAAATAAACGCTGGATCAGAATTAAAATCAAGGTGAGATTTTTCTCACTCGATTGAAATGTGGAATTTTTGCAGTTATGATTGCTATTGGATGTGTGATATTAGATATAGTAGGATATATCTATTATATATAGCAATATATACATATTGGCATATGTATATATTGGATTGATTGATTTCCCGCCTCGTATAGCGGATGAGACCCTATTGCGCCGTTAGTAAGCGGATTTATAAAAACCCATATACCGCGATAATTCCGTATTGGAGCGGAATTGGTATTGTGCTGACGTCTTTGGATGCAGGGAAACAGGTTGGAGGGATCCAACTGGATTCCTCACCGTATTGATTATTTACAGATATTTTGATATATTCTGTTATCATATTGATATATGATATTGACTGTTGTGATGGACTAATTGATGCTGTTGCATCATCGGATTCAGTTTTGAAAAGTAAAAATAACGACTTTTACCTTAAAAAGGATTTTTAAAGTGATCTTTGAAATTATATGTTCTATTGAATTGTTGAATTGATTTATTTTAAATAAATAAACGTTTAAAATTTTGAAGTTGTAAAAGTTAAGATTTTTGTGAATTATGACCGTAAGGTGATTTTTGAAATAAAAGTCGATTTATTTATAAAATGGTTTAAGTTGGGATTTTTGAATAACTATAAACGATTTGTATATGAAGATTTATAAAATGGATATTTTATTAATAAAAATATTGGACTTATAAAACGAATTTTTATAAGTGTTGAAAAGAAGTATAAAAGGATTTCATAAGTGAATGAAATTAATAGATTTATAACGTGAAGTTATAAAGTGAATAGATGTTGTAGAATAAACGATTTATAAGTAATTTACTTATAAATTAGATTTTTGCCTTTAAATGGAATGTTGATTGAATCTGTTCATAAATGATTCTTTTTAAAGTTAAAATCGTTATAAAGTACAAATGCGATTTATAAACGTTGTTTATAAATCCGAAATCACTTATTTTTATAAGTGAATTATAGAAGTTAATAAAATGAGATGTATAAACCGGAGTTGTTATAGAAAATAGAAAATGGAATTTATAGACGTTGTTTTTATAAATTCGAAAAATAAATCAAATTTGATTGATTTTAAATATAGAGATTATTAAGGGAATTTTATCCACGATTTTGGATAGTGGATAATTCTTGGAATAAAACGTGTAGAAAAAGGATTGAAACTTGGTTATTGAAGTATATTCACGATTATGGACAGTGAATATATTATTAAATAAAATGGATATGTTTTGGGAAAGCGATATTACAGAAATGAAGTAATTGTTTTAAAAGATGTTTTAAAACGTGATAAGTATCGAATACATAGATTTCAACATTTATTGTTGAAATAGACGTTTTCGAAAAATAAGGAAATGATGGACTATAACACTGTTGTTATAGTAAATGATTTCCGAAAGGAAATGTTTTGATGTAGTATTGGGATTTATATATCTATCTAAATCCGAATCCCTATACTAGTGATTTCGAGTCGTCGTAACGATGTTTTACGCAACATTCGTTTTGACTCAAATAGATGTTGAAATTTATGTTTTCCTTAAAGAATGAATATATACTTAATATTGATTTAAGTATATCGAATATTTTCAAATGTTGAAAATAAAAGATTTGTGAAACACTTATTATTAAATAAGTATGGAATGTTTTCCAAAACGAAATGAAATGTTTTTGAGAATTTATCTTCTTAAAGATAAATCGAAAGTGAGTTTTTGAAATCAATTGAAAATCGAGTATCAGTAGATATTCGAGAAGTATAAATTCAATACGGAATTTATAAAGGAAATGAGAAGTTGTTTAAAAATAAATATTGATTTATTTTTGAAGTGTGGAAATTTTATATCTAGTAAAGATATTTTTGAAGATAAATAATTTGGGAAAATTATTTGGAATCTGATGATGTAGCGCATCTTTATTGATAGTTAAATAACCCACTATCGATAATTACCTTGAATATGGTATTTGTTGTAAATTGGACGAATTTGAATGCCACACTTATTTTTAAATAAACGCTCACTATTCGGGTTAGCCGGGAAAGGACCATGGGGTCGTATAACCCATTCCGAATATGTGATACGTCGTTATGAATCGCATTTGAAGACCGGTGTTGAAGACCGGATATTTTTGAAAACGGAAGGATTACCATCGAGTTACTCTACATCGGCTGATCTCCGATTTAGAGGTTTTATCACCCTTAGTGACGGGAAGTCCGGACGTGATTAGAAATTTATCCGGAAATGCAAGGGCTTCGTGAGAAGTGCCTTCGGTTATGTTCGATCCCGGAACAGACTTGTATGGATTGTGTGTCTGACGTTACAATTTGAGATATAAAGCTGATTTCTTTCAAATACATTTCTGTTGGTGGCGGAGAATTTATTCTCTTAGCTTAACACCCTTCTCTGAGACGTACGAGCTCAGAGGTTATGTAGTTGAAATTTATCAGCGATATATCCCAATTTGGTAACGTGGCATACTGAGTGTTGCTGTGAAATGATCAGTGTTTGATCATTTGTGATATGATCATTTGTTTGATCTTATATCTTTGTGATCATAGGTTGATCATTTTGTTTGACCCGAAGCAGGGCTTTTTGAGAAAGCGTAGCTTTGTGGACGAGACTTCATCGAGCCTCACACCCCGGAAATGGTCGAAACAGGAAGGATGCAGCAAGGTTCTAGGGAGTAGCGCCCCTTAGTGTATGTCATTCCTTCTGGATAAAGGTGGTATCATGGTATGGAGCCCAGATACTTAACCTCTGTGGTTACTGCATTATGATTATCTATGTGGTTTGTTGGAAATCGGGGATCCTCGGGAAGATCGGTGACGATCGGGGGATGGCATACGCGTGTCAGTAGTTACCTATTTTTGCAGAGGTAACCCGGCCTTGTGTTGGCAGAGATCTAACCGTAACGTTAGATTCTCGGGTCGTCTATTCCAGGGACGTACCTATCGTGGATAGGAAGTTCCTTAGCCTGACCATTTGTTGGAAATCCAAAGAAACAATACGCGACTTGTACGGTTTTAGTTGTATTACCTGCTATGGAATGTGGCGGTAACCTGCTATTGAACATAGTAGCTATAGTAGGCATAAGTGCGGAATGCCTATGCTGGCTAAGATTAATATTATACTATCGAAATGTTTTCTACACTATGCACTAATAATAATATCAAAAATGATTTGATTTTGCGTAGTAAGCATCTTTGACTATCATAAGAAGAAATCTCCTCCAATTCTGCGTTTGCATTGTGTGTGTGGTGGGAGGTCTTATGGTAGTTTCATTTTCCAAAAGCATTTCGAATTGACTTTAAAAATTATTTTGTCGTTATAAAGAATAACTGTTTTACGATCTCACACCAGTCACCATGACTGACTCGGAGTTTATTGTTTCCCTTCTAAACTCTGGGTGCCCACCAATTTCCACACGGGCAGCCTAGAGTTATATTATCAGGATATTCTGGAGCTTTGGAAGCAAGCTGGATGACGAGACGTAGTATTTGTATCTAATAGTACTTATTCCGCTGTGTATTCTGTATGAGGACAAGTTTATATAACTGTCCATTGTTGTTTATTGACTCTGATGATATGATGTGATGTAATGTAATAACAGATATAATTCTTCTGTTTTTAAATGATATTCATTTATCTATTATATATTGTTCCGCTGCGATATGTGAGATTCTGATATTGTTTTCTGTTTCTGTTTCTGCTCTGGTTCTGTTGTTGTTCTTCTATCTTCTTCTTCTACCTTTTTCTTCTTTCTTAAAAACCATAACTTTTCGGGTTTCCGGCATTCGATGGCTCAGCAGTCGATAAAGTGAGTATCGATGTTGAATTTTCGAAAGTCGAAAATTTTCGGGATGTTACAGATACTAATAGTGGAAAAAGAATAGTAGGGTATAATAGTCTCAGAAGGAAGTCAAATAGAAAAAGATATTTAATCTATTAAATTAGAAGTAAGTGGTAAATGTCATTAAATTGGTGTTACTGAAATAAGAAGTAAGTTTGGTAAAATAAGTAAATACCAACAGTTGAACATAGGAGGTGTGGCAACTAAATAAATTTATGTAGCCACAAATATGCGTTTATGACGGATGAGAATTTTTGAATTTAGTCAATAACTTAAATTAGTTAAAAATGACTTTGCCATTAGTATGGTTTGGAATGCAAGGTCAGTAGTGTTGCACAATAGAAATCTGTTGTCCGAAAGGAGCTACCAGCGGTTGTGTGTACATTATACCGATGTGAGACATCTCCAACGGTAGGACCCATAGGATTGTGCGTTTGCATATAAGTGAAGGGAATATACCAAAGTAGGGGTTTGCCTTGGTTGAAGTGTCAAAAGGCCAAGTATGGTTTGCTTCAATACTTAGGAGGTATGTGTAAGTAACCAAGTGGGAATTTCCTTGATTGCATTAGGCAATCTAAATAGGATAGTGAGCGTAGGCTTGGTGCTATATCAGCAAGATTGGTACCATATATGTGAGGAATAATGTTGTACACATAGGTCGAGAGTGTCATCGGTCCTAGGGCGGTCAATAGAAAGACGAGGGTTAAGCCTAAATGGACTACACCTCCTACTAGTGTAGATCACGTTTGGGAAATGCATTGCCTCACAGTTATTTGTTTTTTTATTGTTAGGAAGCAATGCTAGATAACCCTTAGTTAAGGTCTTTCAAGTGAATATGATAGTCTGAGGAGCTAAGGCCTTAATAGTCAGTGGAGCTGAGTCTATGATTAATCCAAGGAACAGAGTCCTTAATACGAAGCGACTAGATATGTCTTTGAGACATGGTAGAATATGGCTAAATAGTGTAATGACATTGTTAGGCAGTAATGGGAAGATCCTCGGTGCGGACAAGTCAATCTAGACACTGATGATGGATACCCGACGTAGGTGCAGAGTTACTGATACTAGCGGGGAAAGTATCCTGGTCCAAAGGAGGACCATGGTACTTACACGCACGTGCACGCACGCACATGCATGCACGCACGTGCACACCCGTATGTAGTTATTGTATACCTCGAGTAGGAGGACGTGTTGTACGCGTATATGAAGTCAAGACGACTGAGTTTAAAAAGCAGACATAACGTGTAATGGAAAGAAATCGGCATAAACTAGTGTTACGCATAAAGTATGTAATTTACCAATCACTAGAACGTTGTTCCGACCCCTTCTCTTATCAACCCACTGGATAGACTTAGAGGGATAAGTACCATTGTACAAGGCGGGAATGGTGGAAGGTTTGATTTCTTATGCATGCTCAGTACTGACAAGGGAATTAGATGCCAAAGGTATTAGCCTTGGTCAGTAATTTTATGTTTTGTTATACTTTACTATTTTGCTATTAGTTTTATTGATTACGCTCCGATATACTTTTGTTTATTTACAGGATACCAACACCAACTATCCGTACTTTGGTGGAATTGGATTTTCAATTTAGCAAAAATTCTGGCTTACTAAGGTGTGGGTTGTTAAATTTGGCATCGAAGCCAGATTAGTCGATCTTATGAATTAGGATACGTTGACCCCTAAGACCAACGACACTTCATCCAATTTAGCCCCTAGATCCAAATCTAAAACCCTCACCAAATCAAATCATGGCCCCTCCACGAAGCAGCATCTCCTCTCGCTACCCAAATCTGACCCTGCAAGAGATCATATGGCTTCAGAATAATGAAGAAAGTTTAAAGCCTATGAGGTAGAGGCGAGTTTTGCATTTCTACATGGACGACCGGTGAAGTTTGGAGATTTCACCGCTTGTGATTTGGGGTGCTTGTTTGTGGCTACAACATTATTTTTTATCCTTAGCCATGATATGTTTGAGCAGGAATGCTACCCGCGATGCATGCGTCTATTCGATGCTAACTTAGAGTATTTTTCGACGAGGACGATAACAACTTCTCATCCAAAGTGAAGGGAGTAGAGATTTAGATGACAGACGAGTAGTATGTAGGGATTCTGTACATCTCAGCATTAGGAGAAGATATAGAGGATATCGAGACCTCTGATCTAGCTATTCTTCGATGGATCTTCCAAAGGGGAGTAGGTGTCTGGTGGACAGACAACATGCAGGACCAGGCCAGTCTGGTCGCCCGCATAATTCAACATAACATCATCCCCAAGATGAGAAGTTTCGATCAGATCTACCCCCTGGTGCAGAAGGCCATATACGCCATGATAGGTGGTATTCAAGTGAACTAGACCAAGGCCATATTGTGCCATTATGTAGGTCTAGGAATTGGGACACATACGAGCTATCTTCCATACTGTCATTTTTTTACTCCTGTCTTATGACAGTGCAGAGTTAGCTTCTGAGGAGTGCAGGTGCAAATGAAGGCACTTGCACCATTGGATAGGTCCTCAGGAGATGGGGATTAGGGGGACGCCTGCAGAGTTTGGAGGATAGGAGGGAGTAGGGAAGGAGCAGATGGAGTGGTATCCATGGCCATATTAGAAGGTTATAGAGTTACCGCCATAGGTCCCTGAGTATGTAGCAATATGAGATTCCCGGATCCGGATTGAGGTTGAGCTGTAGGAAATATGGGCTGAGCAGTAGCGCCAAGTTCGCAAGCCTGGATGCATAATGTAACGACTCAGAATTTGACCACTTTAAAATATACTATTTAAAGTGATTTTAAATATAAAATATATAACATTTTATGATTAAATAATATATACACAAAAATAGGAATAATTGCTAATACCGACAAAACTGACAAAATCCTGATTTTAGAAAAGTAAGTTTCAATGGTTAAATAAATTATTTTAATTAATTTATGAGTGTTTATATTTTTAAATAACATTATACAAATTTATTTTTAAATTTGGTTTACATAAAAAAATAGTTTAGCTAAAATGTCAAAATGTGACCGTAAAATATTTTGTCGAAAATCAACGTCTTGTCAATTTAAAGTTGTCGCAACGTTATTTTCTTATATATGAACATATATTCAAACAACATAAGTATTAATTAATTCACTAATCAAGTTTACTTTAACTAAACATACTTAGAAAATTCTAGAATGTAATTAACAAAAAGTAAGCATAAAAAGAGAATAAGTGTTATAAAAGTCAAAAGGTAAACATCAAATCAAACAAACATAATTATTATATTCTTTACTTAATACTTAAGTGAAAGTGACTTAAAGTAACGATTTAAAATGTGATGTTAAGTATTAAAAAAATTTAGATTGCTTAAAGTATAATAAAAGGTATTTTGGTCTTTTTACAAAATATTAATTTATTCCAAACTTTTCCTATAAATACCTACCACTTCTTTCACAAATTCCACACACACTTTCCATTCTTCTTTTTTCTTTTCTAAGCTTCTCTTTCTTCTTCCTTAGAGATTTAATGTCTTCCATGCCTCTCTTAAAAAATTCCAAAAGTGTAACAAAGTTATGACAAAAATAATCGACAAAAAAGTATACCACTTAAGTCATGTTCAAGCTAGTAAGTTCCATCCATCCACCCAAGGTCATGCCCACCTAGAAGCCATCTCTACCTCTTTTCATCTCAACTTCTAGGATAGCGGAGCTATAGCCGGATTTCAAGAAGTTTCGAGTAATAGTAGCGAAGCGATAGTCAAATCCGTAGTGACAAAGTTAGCAAAATTGGTAGGAAGTATGGTTTAGATCTGGAGTTCCTTGCCTTAAAGTTTAACGGAATGGAATCCAAAGTGAGTTATTTCTTCCTTTAAGTTCATTAAAACCATTGCTAAGTTGAAGGAACCTTAAGTGTTAAGTGTTGATTGAAAACTCTTGTTGAATGCTTGTTTACTTAGTTTGCTAAAACAATGGTTCTATTTCCTTATTTGACTATTTGGATGGTTAATTAAGTATTTTAAAATTTGGAAGTTATATACTTAATGGGGTATGCGGACTAGTCACGTGTTTCGTCTGTGAGATCATAGGAGACTTATCCGAGAGGTGGAACATGTCGAAGGGAGAGCCCGGATGCTCCAAAATAATTATCAAACCGTTTTTACCCAAAATAAAATAAAATGTGTTATAAATTTTTGATAGAATATGTCATTGATTATCATTTATTGTTGTGTTTATTTCATTGATTGATTGTTTGAATTAGGCTCGGTCGGTTTATGAGCACTGATTATTATTTATTGATTGTTGACTTTGCTCAACCAGTTTATGAGCAATTAATTATCCGTATGCACGGGCTGGGTAGAAAATAATTGTAGGCTAGCACTTTGTGATTTATTTCACGATTTGACTATAAGGTGTTAGATGTAATATTTGGTTCACTTTAATTTAATGAATTATTTTGAAAATTGGTTTTCAAGTAGAAATGTTATGAGATGTTTTCCTTTAAAAGAGAAAAAAGGGATATTTGAGAATTAATATTTTGAAGTGATTTTATATAAAGAATGATTTTGTAAAAGTGTTTTATAAAACGGAAAGAATTTCGAGGACTAAACCCAATGGTTTTAAGATGATTTTTGAAAGGAATTGGAAATGGAATTTTTTTTTATAGATTTGAAGTATTTGTAATTATTAGTGAGAATGATTTTGTCACTTCGGGATATAAAATGATTTGTTATGTTACCAAAGATTCGGGTAACCCATAAATAAAAATGTGGGCAAGGCAGGTGGAGATGTTCTATAGCCTCAATATAGTCCGCTCTCGTTGAAGTGGGATATACATATCTATATTTATTTTTCGAAAGGGTGGGACCCAGTTGCCTTGTTATGGCTAGAAACCTCCCGATCAGGTAGCATATAGTTTTGTAGGCTTGTATATTGACATCGTTTCAGAAGGTGATTTGTTTTCAGATCCCGAAGTAAATGACCAGTTTGAATATAAAAGATATATACGTATATATATATATATATATCTATATATATAAAAGGTTTTGAAATAAGAATTCGGGAATAAAGTCCAAAGAGATAATTTTTGTAAAGTTAACTAGATTTGGAATATCTAAATTTGAAGATTAAGCCTAAGTGGGTAGTTTTGGGAATTGCGTATTCGTTGTTGCATCGTAGGCTGCATGAGTCCTATTTATGGTAGGAAAACTACGTTGGCTTGATACTGTATCTAATTGGGTACCCAATTAGATATGGTACGTAGGCAGTTACAAGTGGTAGTGATGCAGCCCCAATAATAACATAACATTTATCTGTTTATTATTTGCTATAAATCATTTATTGATGTATTTTCCTACTTCCTATTTTATTCCGCATTTGTCATGTTTATTGATTTTGCAGGAACGGCTATTGCTGTCTCTCTCATTAGAGTTGTACAGCGGTAGATTTATTTGTATTGGTATTTGGTATGTATTAACGCACACCTAGTAGACTAAATTGATTACTCTGATAACTTGTAAATCTGAAATCGTATCCATTACATTTTATAGTGTTGAATATTTATCAAATATTATGTATTAAGTTGGTAGTTTTCATTAGTAGTTTTAGAACAGACGGGTTTTTCGGCGATTTTGACCAGTCCGATAATCCGGGTCGTCACAGTTGGTATCAGAGCTTAGGTTAGGTGCCTAAGTAAAAATTTTGTCCAGGTTAGTAAATCAACCTTGGAATCTTAAAATGAAACTACCTTAATTTGATAATTAAAATGGATAGGATAAGGCATCGTACCTCCGACCAGAGTTATGGGTGATGTTTATTTTTAGGGGTACTTGACTGTTTGGTTTCGTTATATTTTTCCGTCCTTGTAATTTCGAGGACGAAATTCTTTTAAGTAGGGGAGAATGTAACGACCCTGAATTTTACCACTTTAAAATATACTATTTAAAGTGATTTTAAATATAAAATATATAACATTTTATGATTTAAATAATATTAGATAGGATTTGCAAAGAGAAATATACACAAAAATAGGAATAGTTGCTTATACCGACAAAACTGACAAAATCATGATTTCAGAAAAGTATGTTTCAATGGTTAAATAAATTATTTTAATTAATTTAATAGTGTTTATATTTTTAATAATATTATACAAATTTATTTTTAAATTTGGTTTACATAAATAAACAGTTTAACTAAAACTTCAAAATGTGATCGTAAAACATTTTGTCGAAAATCAACGTTTTGTTAATTTAAAGTTATCGCAACGTTGTTGCACCTTTATTTTCTTATATATGAACATATATTCAAATAGTATAAGTATTAGTTAATTCACTAATCAAGTTTACTTTAACTAAGCATACTTAGAAAATTCTAGAATGTAATTAAAAAAAGTAAGTATAAAAAGACAAAAAGTGTTATAAAAGTCAAAAAGTAAACATCAAATCAAACAAACATAAATATTATATTCTTTACTTAATACTTAAGTGAAAATGACTTTAAGTAATTATTTAAAATGTGATATTAATTATTGAAAAAAATAGTTTGCATAAAGTATAAGTAAAGGGTATTTTGGTCTTTTTACAAAATATTATTTTATTCCAAACTTTTCCTATAAATACCTACCACTTCTTTCGTAAATTCCACACTTTTCCATTCTTCTTCTTCTTTTTCTAAGCTTCTCTTTCTTCTTCATTAGAGATTTAATGGCTTTCATGCCTCTCTTAAAAAATTCCAAAAGCGTACCAAAGTTATGATAAAAATAATCGATAAAAAAGTATACCACTTAAATCATGTTCAAGCTAGTAAGTTCCATCCATCCACCCAAGGCCATGCCCACCTAGAAGCCATCTCCACCTCTTTTCATCTCATCTTCTAGGATAGCGGAGCCACAACTGGATTTCAAGAAGATTCGTGAAATAGTAGTGAAGCGATAGTCAAATCCATAATGACAAAGTTAGCAAAATTGGAAGGAAGTATGGTTTAGATCTGAAGTTCATTGCCTTAAAGTTTGATGGAGTGAAATCCAAAGTGAGTTATTTCTTCCTTTAAGTTCATTAAAACCATTGCTAAGTTGGAGGAACCTTAAGTGTTAAGTGTTGATTGAAAACTCTTATTGAATGCTTGTTTACTTACTTTGCTAAAACAATGGTTATATTTCCTTGTTTGACTATTTAGATGGTTAATTGAGTATTTTAAAATTTAGAAGTTAAATACTTAATGAGGTATGCGGAAACGACTAGTGCACGTGTTTCATTTGTGAGATCCAAAGAGACTTAGACGAGGGATGAAACATGTCGACGGGAAAGCCCGGATGCTGCAAAATAAATATCAAACCGTTTTTACCTAATATAAAATAAAAGGTGTTATAAATTTTTGATAGAATGAGGCATTGATTATCATTTATTGTTTTGTTTATTTCATTGGTTGATTGTTTGAATTAGGATCGGCCAGTTTATGAGCACTCATTATTATTTATTGATTGTTGACTTTGCTCGACCAGTTTATGAGCAATTAATTATCCATATGCACGGGCTGGGTAGAAAATAATTGTAGGCTAACACCTTGTGATTTATTTTACGATTTGACAATAAGGTGTTAGATGTAATATTTGGTTCACTTCAATTTAATGAATTGTTTTGAAAATTGGTTTTCAAGTGGAAATTTTATGAGATGTTTTCCTTTAAAGGAGAAAAAAGAGATATTTGAGAATTAATATTTTGAAGTGATTTTATGTAAAGAATGATTTTGTAAAAGTGTTTTATAAAACGGAAAGAATTTCGAGGACTAAACCCAATGGTTTTAAGATGATTTTTGAAAGGATTTGGAAATGGAAATTTTTATAGATTAAGTATTTGTAATTATTAGTGTGAATGATTTTGTCACTTCGGGATATAAAACGATTTGTTATGTTACCAAAGATTCAGGTAACCCATAACTAAAAATGTGGACAAGGCAGGTGCGGATGTTCTGTAGTCTCAGTATAGTCCGCTCTCATTGAAGTGGGATATACATATCTATATTTATTTTTTGAAAGGTTGGGACCCAGTTGCTTTGTTATGGCTAGAAACCTTTCGATCAGGTAGCATATAGTTTTGTAGGCTTGTATATTGACATTGTAACATCCCCGGATTTTCTGCTCGAAAATCAACATCCATACTTTACATCGTATTCGAATGCCGTAGATTCGACCGTTCAAATCCGAGTCGCCGGAGCTTATAACAACATTAAGTAAATAACACAGCGGAATAAATGAATAATACATTGATATACAATATCTGATACAACAGAATGATACAATGAATATCAATATACATCAGAGATATGATATAACAAATAGCAGCGGAAAAGAAAACGATAACATCAGCAGCGGATAATCTCCATCTCCAAAGCACCAATCCAGAAATAGCTCGAACTCCCAATAACGAGGCACAAAGATAAGCAAGTGCAGTCCATATCCAAAGACTGAACTAGCTCCAGATAAATCTACTAATATGACTATCTGAAAAACCAAACTCTAGACTGCTCGTGTAGAAAAATTTTGAGCATCCAGAGTTTAGGAAAGAAACAATAAACTCCGGATCAGTCATGGGACTGGTGTGAGCAACAAAAACAGTTTATCTTAAAAACAAATAGCAAAAAAAATTTAAAGTCAATTCGCAATGCTTTTAGAAAATGAAACTACCATAAGACCTCCCGCCACACACACAATGCAAACGCAGAATTGGAGGAGATTTCTTCTTATGATAGTCAAAGATGCTTACTACGCAAAATCAAATCATTTTTGATATTATTATTAGTGCATAGTGTAGAAACATTTCGAAAGTAGAATATAAATCTTAGCCAGCATAGGCATTCCACACTTATGCCTACTATAGCTACCATGTTCAATAGCAGGTTACCGCCACATTCCATGGCAGGTAATACAACTAAAACCGTACAAGTCACATATTGTTTCTTTGGATTTCCAACAAATGGTCAGGCTAAGGAACTTCCTATGCCACGAAGGAACGCCTCTGGAATGACGTCCCGAGAAATAACCTAACATTACGGTTAGATCTCTGCCAACACAAGGCCGGGTTACCTCTGCAAAAATAGGTAACTACTGACACGCGTATGCCATCCCTCGATCGTCACCGATCTTCCCGAGGATCCTCGATTTCCAACAACCACATAATAAGCAGTATCAACAGAGGTTAAGTATCTGGGCTCCATACCATGATACCACCTTTATCCAGAAGGAATGACATACACTAAGGGGCGCTACTCCCTAGAACCTTGCCGCATCCTTCCTGTTTTGACCATTTCCGGGGTGTGAGGTCCGACGAAGTCTCGTCCACAAAGCTACGCTTTGTCACAAAGCCATGCTTCGGGTCAAACAAATGATCAACCTATGATCACAAAGATATAAGATCAAACAAATGATCATATCGCAAATGATCAAACACTGTTCATCACACAGCAACACTCAGCATGCCACATTACCAAATTGGGATATATCGCTGACCAATTTCAACTACATAACCTCTGAGCTCGTACGTCTCAGAGAAGGGTGTTAAGCTAAGAGAATAAATTCTCCGCCACCAAACAGAAATGTATTTGAAAGAAATCGGCTTTATATCTCAAAGTGTAATGTCAGACATGTAACCATACAAGTCTGTTCCGGGTTCGAACAGAACCGAAGGCACTTCTCACGAAGCCCTTGCAAATCCGGATAATTTTCAAATACGTCTGAACTTCCCATCACAAAAAGAGTGATATAAATCTCTATACCGGCGCGACTCAGTGCAGAGACATTTGACAGGTTGTCCTTTCATTTTCGAAAAATATCCGGTCTTCAACACCGGTCTTCAAATGCTATCCATATACGACGTATCACTATTCGGAATGGGTTATATGACACAATTGTCTTTTCCCGGCTAACCCGAATAGTGAGTGCAATATTCAAAAACAAATGGATAATGGGATTTCAATTAAGTCACAATTTTAAACCCAAACTTCTCTTTTCAAATGGTTTAACAAATTACCATTTTAATCTTTTTAAACAAAAAAGATTCAATTCACAAAGTTCACTTAATTTCACAAAGATTCATTCACAGATTTTCCAAATCAATTTCCCTTTCAATTTGATTAATTCGTTAAATCTTTAAATCAAAGATTTAACTAATAGCTTTCAAAACAATTTCATTTCGAATGGGTTAAACAAAACATCAATTTAAATCTGTTAAAAATAAACAGATTTAATTTATAGCTTTCGAAAAGAATTCATTCATAACTTGGAAAGTCATTTTTTTCAATTTAATCTTGAAATTCCTTTACCTAAATTGGAATTTCACTTCTTATCTGAAAGCTTTTATTCCTTTAAAACAAACAGTTTTTATTTGGAAATTTGATTCATCTATACGAGCTAAAGTTCTTGAGTTAAATCCAAATTTTCAAACAATACTTTTAAAATGGTTTAAATTCATATAAACACATTTATAACATTTTTAACCGTAATTTCAAATCATAGGATTCAATTTCAAACTTAAATTCAAATTTAAATCAAATTATTTAAATTTCAAAACTCGATTAAGTTATTCAAAATAACTTTTATATTTGAAATTCCCTTTCAAAAGCTTTTCACTTTGAACCCAAATTTCCAATTTCAAAATCAATTGAAATTAAAATTTCAATTTCGAAAATATAAAATTTAAATTATCTGTGACTTAACCGATTTCCACGTGAAATCCATATTTGTGTGTGTAAAAGTGTAGTCTAGGGGTTTTACACAGTAGTGCAACATCATACAATCATCACAGATCAGAATACAGAAATATAGTTGATAAGCGATATAAACTATAACGCTCATCTTCATTCACAGATCACAGATATATATCACAGATAGGTAAATTACAGATAACAACATAAATCAGGATGTATCACAAAGCATCATATATCAGGGATATCAAACAATTCACATTCAATAGAATCCAAACATTCATAAGTAAAGTCAAGTATTCAATAGTTATTTATAAGCAGAATCAATTAATCGTTTAATCCTGATAAATTCAATTTATTTCCAAGTAAATTAATTACTTATGAATTAATTATCAAATCTTGATTTATCAATTTATAAATCATTTCATATAGATTAATTTATCAGACACCTTAATTAATTAATTTTTTCTTAATTAATCATATTAATCAAGTTATCCTTTAAACCATTTACATGATTTAATTAACCCCTTAATTTATTTTCATTAAGTAATTAACAATTTCAATTGATTATCTTAAATTAATCACCTTAATTAATTGATCACATTATCTTTGAATTAACTATTTATTAACCACTTGATAAATCCACTTTAATCATTAATTAATATTTAATTTATAATCCTTAATTAATCAATTAATTAATCTTTAAATCCTTCATTAATTACTTCAGCCCTTTAATAACTTATTTAATTAATCCAAATCGTTAATTAATTAAATAAATAAATTATCCATTTTAACTAACTTAACCATTTAAATTTCATTTTTAAAGTCAAATTTCTTTCCCATACTTAAACATTTTAAATTTAAAACTTTATTTGTTTCCAAACTAACTTGAACTTAAGTTTAAAACTCAGATTACTTAAATTTGGAAACCAGACAGGTTGAAAGCCTGTAACAATTCCTACCCGAGCCTTCCACGAACCAAACTTCCATCTACTTCGAGTTCTCCCACAGATCAACCCGAGACACTTTAAATTTCGTTTTAAAATTTGTTTAAGTTATTTTTACCCGGTATTCCATCGTTCTACTCGAGTTCGACTTCGAGTTCAACCACCAGTTTTCTCGAGACCATCCCGAGTGGCCTCATCTTCCTCAAACACCCCAAATCCTATAGTTGCCCAGGCACACATTTGCACCGGTGCACGTGCACCGATGAACTATCCCCTTCCGGCCATCGCCGAGGCACTCAGCAAGTCGACGTTCGCCACACCATCCCTTTCGACTTCACAGAACCACGTATCCACCAACCAATCACAAACGAACACTTCAATCGAAAACTGGAAATAAACCGATCATCAACAACGCCTCACCACGATGACCTCGACCATCAGACAATGCATCGCCTCGCCCAGAGCTGCACCACGATCCCCTTCTTCATTTCCCCCAGTCGCGATTCACTCCGAACCACCCACATCGCTACACGATGTCGATGAACACATCTATCAAACTGGGTTCTTAAACCCTAAAATCATGCCGTGCAATTACTTTGGTTGTTAATAAATTTTACTGTTATTTTTCTGGTGATCGCCGATGCTTGAGCTAGCTTCGACATCAAGCACGACTCACAATTCATCGTCGTTCGTCAGATATTGATGAAAAACCAAAACACGATCAACTCGCGAATCCCCAACAACCCCACACTTCAAAATCATGATTTCTATATTAAAATTCATCATTTGCAAACTCGGATCAGGTTGTAAAATCAAAACTCAAAATTATGATGATCGAATTTTTCTGTCTTTAAAAGATTGCACTGTACTACTTCTTTTCAAAATATTTACTCAATATTTTCACTTGAAACCATTTTTAAAAATGATGTTACACACTTACAAACATTTTTCATTCAGAGTTCAAATCCTAAAAAGAATTGGGGAATGAGATTTTGAATTGTGAACAGGGTGTGTAGCCTGTAAACTAAGAACAGAGCCTACTTTCCTAGACACATACATATGCACACAAATATTTGCATATATAAAAACATGCAGATAAATATACACATCATCCAAGCACATTTCATATCCTAATTCACAAATCATTTAGATATATATCAGGTTGAGTTTGCTCACAAACAAAAACAAACAGGTTCAGGAAGGAGATTTGCTCACCTTATTTTTCCAGAAGAAACAGAGCAGAGTTGTTTTAATATGAAACAGGCTTGAAAAGTTGCAAAGTTGAAATCTTTGCTTTGATATCTTGTTTCTGTTTTTCTTTTCTGGTTTGTTGGAGTTTTGAGATGATGCTACTTATTTTTCTCAGTTTCGAATGAACTGATGGTAAGAGAGTTTGATGTGGAGATGAAATATACAGGGTGTATATATTTTATACAAAGTGATGTTTGGGTTTGTATACAGGTACAAGTCGAGGTATATAAAAAGAAGACTAAACCATACTTTTACTCCCTGATGTGATCTTGTTCATGCTGAAAAGCAAATAGCATTAAATGAAAGCATGTAAGGTAATGTTCATGCTCCCTCTATATGTTTACAGCCTATGCTGTTTGATATATTTTCTTTCTTTTTTCTGTTTCTTGTTTTATTTAAGTAGCTGAAATGATTTTGTATTACTTTTCTTTATTTAGTCAAATTGCTTTGTAATTTTGATGAAAAGTTTTAGTTAATGTGTTTGTTTTGTTATGTCTTCTTTGCTTCCAGGTTACATTCTTTTTCTATTTGCTTTTGTCAATGTCATACTTCGGCTGATAGATATAGGGATGGTTTGCATTGATTTGTTTTGTTTACTTTACATATTTACAACTTTGTTTATTTATATACTTGAATGTATTTATATCTTTTATTTCTTTTCTTTTGGCAAGGGTATATGACTATATGTTTTATTTACTTTGTTTAGTATAAGTTTTATTACTATCATTTATTATCAAACCATTTATTTACAATTTGAAATCAAGTCAAATATATATATCTATATATTTATTACTTTCAAATTCACTCATTGATGTATTGGGGAAATTCGCTCCAATTTTCTAATTAAATTAACAAATTTTTATCCAAAAATTTATTTAATTACCAATTTAACTTAAAAATTCAATAAATTATTAATTTAAATAAATTTAAAATCTGGGGTCGTTACAAATTTCCCCCCTTAAAAGAATTTCGTCCTCGAAATTCGCAGGCACGAAAACAACAGAGATAGACAGATTCGATCTCCTATAACTCCTCAAACTCAAGATACAGATTCCGAATTCAAGTCGGAATATCTCAGAATACATACCAATTTGTCCCTCTTCGGACTTCGATCTACCCAAGAAATTACAATAGAATTTCAAAATTTGGTTTCAAACGATATCGTTTTATCGATTCGATTCAATTTATCCTTTCATATTCTATTAATCAATTTTACCTCAATTTAAAATTTCCAATTTCAAATTTATTAAGGTTTAAATCTAAAAAGCTGATAAGAAACCGATGAAGATACGAAGTAAGGATCTTCTACAACGATTCGCAGGGCCATCATCGCACCGAAACTTCTTCTTGTAGCTGATACGAAGCAATCAAAAGAATTGAAAAGACGAATCAAAGGAGATTTGATAAGAAAGATTGTTTCCACTGTTGCAGGGTATTGACCTTTGTATAGTCGTACTCCCCTGTCCCCTATCTCGTCTTCTTCTTACACTCATACTCACTATCACTAGATAGTAAGAGAATTTACTGAGACGTTCAGACGGATATCTGAGAATTACTCATTCTAGAGTTTACTTCACTCTATCTCTAATGAGCTACTTAACGTGTTATACTCCTGAGCTAAAGTTCAACCCTTAGCTCTGATACCAAATGTAACATCCCCGGATTTTCCGCTCGAAAATCAACATCCATACTTTACATCGTATTCGAATGCCGTAGATTCGACCGTTCAAATCCGAGTCGCCGGAGCTTATAACAACATTAAGTAAATAACACAGCGGAATAAATGAATAATACATTGATATACAATATCTGATACAACAGAATGATACAATGAATATCAATATACATCAGAGATATGATATAACAAATAGCAGCGGAAAAGAAAACGATAACATCAGCAGCGGATAATCTCCATCTCCAAAGCACCAATCCAGAAATAGCTCGAACTCCCAATAACGAGGCACAAAGATAAGCAAGTGCAGTCCATATCCAAAGACTGAACTAGCTCCAGATAAATCTACTAATCTGACTATCTGAAAAACCAAACTCTAAACTGCTCGTGTAGAAAAATTTTGAGCATCCAGAGTTTAGGAAAGAAACAATAAACTCCAGATCAGTCATGGGACTGGTGTGAGCAACAAAAACAGTTTATCTAAAAAACAAATAGCAAAAAAAATTTAAAGTCAATTCGCAATGCTTTTAGAAAATGAAACTACCATAAGACCTCCCGCCACACACACAATGCAAACACAGAATTGGAGGAGATTTCTTCTTATGATAGTCAAAGATGCTTACTACGCAAAATCAAATCATTTTTGATATTATTATTAGTGCATAGTGTAGAAACATTTCGAAAGTAGAATATAAATCTTAGCCAGCATAGGCATTCCGCACTTATGCCTACTATAGCTACCATGTTCAATAGCAGGTTACCGCCACATTCCATGGCAGGTAATACAACTAAAACCGTACAAGTCACGTATTGTTTCTTTGGATTTCCAACAAATGGTCAGGCTAAGAAACTTCCTATGCCACGAAGGAACGCCTCTGGAATGACGTCCCGAGAAATAACCTAACATTACGGTTAGATCTCTGCCAACACAAGGCCGGGTTACCTCTGCAAAAATAGGTAACTACTGACACGCGTATGCCATCCCTCGATCGTCACCGATCTTCCCGAGGATCCTCGATTTCCAACAACCACATAATAAGCAGTATCAACAGAGGTTAAGTATCTGGGCTCCATACCATGATACCACCTTTATCCAGAAGGAATGACATACACTAAGGGGCGCTACTCCCTAGAACCTTGCCGCATCCTTCCTGTTTTGAGCATTTCCGGGGTGTGAGGTCCGACGAAGTCTCGTCCACAAAGCTACGCTTTGTCACAAAGCCATGCTTCGGGTCAAACAAATGATCAACCTATGATCACAAAGATATAAGATCAAACAAATGATCATATCGCAAATGATCAAACACTGTTCATCACACAGCAACACTCAGCATGCCACATTACCAAATTGGGATATATCGCTGATCAATTTCAACTACATAACCTCTGAGCTCGTACGTCTCAGAGAAGGGTGTTAAGCTAAGAGAATAAATTCTCCGCCACCAAACAGAAATGTATTTGAAAGAAATCGGCTTTATATCTCAAAGTGTAATGTCAGACATGTAACCATACAAGTCTGTTCCGGGTTCGAACAGAACCGAAGGCACTTCTCACGAAGCCCTTGCAAATCCGGATAATTTTCAATCACGTCTGAACTTCCCATCACAAAAAGAGTGATATAAATCTCTATACCGGCGCGACTCAGTGCAGAGACATTCGACAGGTTGTCCTTTCATTTTCGAAAAATATCCGGTCTTCAACACCGGTCTTCAAATGCTATCCATATACGACGTATCACTATTCGGAATGGGTTATATGACACAATTGTCTTTTCCCGGCTAACCCGAATAGTGAGTGCAATATTCAAAAACAAATGGATAATGGGATTTCAATTAAGTCACAATTTTAAACCCAAACTTCTCTTTTCAAATGGTTTAACAAATTACCATTTTAATCTTTTTAAACAAAAAAGATTCAATTCACAAAGTTCACTTAATTTCACAAAGATTCATTCACAGATTTTCCAAATCAATTTCCCTTTCAATTTGATTAATTCGTTAAATCTTTAAATCAAAGATTTAACTAATAGCTTTCAAAACAATTTCATTTCGAATGGGTTAAACAAAACATCAATTTAAATCTGTTAAAAATAAACAGATTTAATTTATAGCTTTCGAAAAGAATTCATTCATAACTTGGAAAGTCATTTTTTTCAATTTAATCTTGAAATTCCTTTACCTAAATTGGAATTTCACTTCTTATCTGAAAGCTTTTATTCCTTTAAAACAAACAGTTTTTATTTGGAAATTTGATTCATCTATACGAGCTAAAGTTCTTGAGTTAAATCCAAATTTTCAAACAATACTTTTAAAATGGTTTAAATTCATATAAACACATTTATAACATTTTTAACCGTAATTTCAAATCATAGGATTCAATTTCAAACTTAAATTCAAATTTAAATCAAATTATTTAAATTTCAAAACTCGATTAAGTTATTCAAAATAACTTTTATATTTGAAATTCCCTTTCAAAAGCTTTTCACTTTGAACCCAAATTTCCAATTTCAAAATCAATTGAAATTAAAATTTCAATTTCGAAAATATAAAATTTAAATTATCTGTGACTTAACCGATTTCCACGTGAAATCCATATTTGTGTGTGTAAAAGTGTAGTCTAGGGGTTTTACACAGTAGTGCAACATCATACAATCATCACAGATCAGAATACAGAAATATAGTTGATAAGCGATATAAACTATAACGCTCATCTTCATTCACAGATCACAGATATATATCACAGATAGGTAAATTACAGATAACAACATAAATCAGGATGTATCACAAAGCATCATATATCAGGGATATCAAACAATTCACATTCAATAGAATCCAAACATTCATAAGTAAAGTCAAGTATTCAATAGTTATTTATAAGCAGAATCAATTAATCGTTTAATCCTGATAAATTCAATTTATTTCCAAGTAAATTAATTACTTATGAATTAATTATCAAATCTTGATTTATCAATTTATAAATCATTTCATATAGATTAATTTATCAGACACCTTAATTAATTAATTTTTTCTTAATTAATCATATTAATCAAGTTATCCTTTAAACCATTTACATGATTTAATTAACCCTTTAATTTATTTTCATTAAGTAATTAACAATTTCAATTGATTATCTTAAATTAATCACCTTAATTAATTGATCACATTATCTTTGAATTAACTATTTATTAACCACTTGATAAATCCACTTTAATCATTAATTAATATTTAATTTATAATCCTTAATTAATCAATTAATTAATCTTTAAATCCTTCATTAATTACTTCAGCCCTTTAATAACTTATTTAATTAATCCAAATCGTTAATTAATTAAATAAATAAATTATCCATTTTAACTAACTTAACCATTTAAATTTCATTTTTAAAGTCAAATTTCTTTCCCATACTTAAACATTTTAAATTTAAAACTTTATTTGTTTCCAAACTAACTTGAACTTAAGTTTAAAACTCAGATTACTTAAATTTGGAAACCAGACAGGCTGAAAGCCTGTAACAATTCCTACCCGAGCCTTCCACGAACCAAACTTCCATCTACTTCGAGTTCTCCCACAGATCAACCCGAGACACTTTAAATTTCGTTTTAAAATTTGTTTAAGTTATTTTTACCCGGTATTCCATCGTTCTACTCGAGTTCGACTTCGAGTTCAACCACCAGTTTTCTCGAGACCATCCCGAGTGGCCTCATCTTCCTCAAACACCCCAAATCCTATAGTTGCCCAGGCACACATTTGCACCGGTGCACGTGCACCGATGAACTATCCCCTTCCGGCCATCGCCGAGGCACTCAGCAAGTCGACGTTCGCCACACCATCCCTTTCGACTTCACAGAACCACGTATCCACCAACCAATCACAAACGAACACTTCAATCGAAAACTGGAAATAAACCGATCATCAACAACGCCTCACCACGATGACCTCGACCATCAGACAATGCATCGCCTCGCCCAGAGCTGCACCACGATCGCCTTCTTCATTTCCCCTAGTCGCGATTCACTCTGAACCACCCACATCGCTACACGATGTCGATGAACACATCTATCAAACTGGGTTCTTAAACCCTAAAATCATGTCGTGCAATTACTTTGGTTGTTAATAAATTTTACTGTTATTTTTCTGGTGATCGCCGATGCTTGAGCTAGCTTCGACATCAAGCACGACTCACAATTCATCGTCGTTCGTCAGATATTGATGAAAAACCAAAACACGATCAACTCGCGAATCCCCAACAACCCCACACTTCAAAATCATGATTTCTATATTAAAATTCATCATTTGCAAACTCGGATTAGGTTGTAAAATCAAAACTCAAAATTATGATGATCGAATTTTTCTGTCTTTAAAAGATTGCACTGTACTACTTCTTTTCAAAATATTTACTCAATATTTTCACTTGAAACCATTTTTAAAAATGATGTTACACACTTACAAACATTTTTCATTCAGAGTTCAAAGCCTAAAAAGAATTGGGGAATGAGATTTTGAATTTTGAACAGGGTGTGTAGCCTGTAAACTAAGAACAGAGCCTACTTTCCTAGACACATACATATGCACACAAATATTTGCATATATAAAAACATGCAGATAAATATACACATCATCCAAGCACATTTCATATCCTAATTCACAAATCATTTAGATATATATCAGGTTGAGTTTGCTCACAAACAAAAACAAACAGGTTCAGGAAGGAGATTTGCTCACCTTATTTTTCCAGAAGAAACAGAGCAGAGTTGTTTTAATATGAAACAGGCTTGAAAAGTTGCAAAGTTGAAATCTTTGCTTTGATATCTTGTTTCTATTTTTCTTTTCTGGTTTGTTGGAGTTTTGAGATGATGCTACTTATTTTTCTCAGTTTCGAATGAACTGATGGTAAGAGAGTTTGATGTGGAGATGAAATATACAGGGTGTATATATTTTATACAAAGTGATGTTTGGGTTTGTATACAGGTACAAGTCGAGGTATATAAAAAGAAGACTAAACCATACTTTTACTCCCTGATGTGATCTTGTTCATGCTGAAAAGCAAATAGCATTAAATGAAAGCATGTAAGGTAATGTTCATGCTCCCTCTATATGTTTACAGCCTATGCTGTTTGATATATTTTCTTTCTTTTTTCTGTTTCTTGTTTTATTTAAGTGGCTGAAATGATTTTGTATTACTTTTCTTTATTTAGTCAAATTGCTTTGTAATTTTGATGAAAAGTTTTAGTTAATGTGTTTGTTTTGTTATGTCTTCTTTGCTTCCAGGTTACATTCTTTTTCTATTTGCTTTTGTCAATGTCATACTTCGGCTGATAGATATAGGGATGGTTTGCATTGATTTGTTTTGTTTACTTTACATATTTACAACTTTGTTTATTTATATACTTGAATGTATTTATATCTTTTATTTCTTTTCTTTTGGCAAGGGTATATGACTATATGTTTTATTTACTTTGTTTAGTATAAGTTTTATTACTATCATTTATTATCAAACCATTTATTTACAATTTGAAATCAAGTCAAATATATATATCTATATATTTATTACTTTCAAATTCACTCATTGATGTATCGGGGAAATTCGCTCCAATTTTCTAATAAAATTAACAAATTTTTATCCAAAAATTTATTTAATTACCAATTTAACTTAAAAATTCAATAAATTATTAATTTAAATAAATTTAAAATCTGGGGTCGTTACAGACATCGTTTCAGAAGGTGATTTGTTTTCAGATCCTGAAGTGAAGGACTAGTTTGAATATAAAAGATATATACATGTGTGTGTGTGTGTGTATATATATATATATATATTTCAAAGGTTTTGAAATAGGAATTCGAGAATAAAGTCCAAAGAAATCATTTCCGTAAAGATAACTAGATTTTGAATATCTAAATTTGAAGATTAAGCCTAAGTGGGTAGTTTTGGGAATTGCATATTCGTTGTTGCATCGTAGGCTCCATGAGTCCTATTTGTGGTAGGAGAACTACATTGGCTTGATCTTATATCTAATTGGGTACCTAATTAGATAGGGGTACGTATGCAGCCACAAGTGGTAGTGATGCAGCCCCAATAATAACAAAACATTTTTCTGTTTATTGTTTGCTATATATCGCATTTTGATGTATTTTTCCTACTTACTATTTTATTCCGCATTTGTCATGTTTATTGATTTTGCAGGAACGAATATTGTTGTCTCTCTCATTAGAGTTGTGCAACAGTAGATTTATTTTTGTTGCTATTTGGTATGTATTAAAACACACCTAGTAGATTAAATTGATTACTCTGATAACTTGTAAATTTGAAATTGTATCCTATACATTTTATAGTGTTGAATATTTATCAAATATTATGTATTAAGTTGGTAGTTTTCATTAGTAGTTTTAGAACAGATGGGTTTTTCTGCAATTTTGACTGGTCCGATAATCCGGGTCATTACAGTTGGTATAAGAGCTTTGGTTAGGCGCCTAAGTAAAAAAATTGTCGAAGTTAGTAAATCCACCTAGGAATCTTAAAATGAAACTACCTTAATTTGATAATTAAAATGGATAGGATAAGACACCGAACCTCCGACCCGGGTTATGGGTGATGTTTATTTTTAGGAATACTTAATTGTTTGGTTTCGTTATATTTTTCCGTCCTTGTAATTTCGAAGACGAAATTCTTTTAAGTAGGGGAGAATGTAACGACCCAGAATTTGACCACCTTAAAATATACTATTTAAAGTAATTTTAAATATAAAATATATAACTTTTTATGATTTAAATAATATTAGATAGAATTTTCAAAGAGAAATATACACAAAAATAGGAATAATTGCTTATACCGACAAAACTAACAAAATCCCGATTTCAGAAAAGTAAGTTTCAATGGTTAAAAAAATTATTTTAATTAATTTATGAGTGTTTATATTTTAAAATAACATTATACAAACTTATTTTTAAATTTGGTTTACATAAATAAATAGATTAACTAAAACGTCAAAATGTGACCGTAAAATATTTTGTCGAAAATCAACGTTTTGTCGATTTAAAGTTGTCGCAACGTTGTTGCACCTTTATTATCTTATATATGAACATATATTCAAATAGTGTAAGTATTAGTTAATTCACTAATCAAGTTTACTTTAACTAAACATGCGTAGAAAATTCTAGAATGTAATTAACAAAAAGTAATCAGAAAAAGACAAAAAAGTGTTATAAAAGTCAAAAGGTAAACATCAAATCAAACAAACATAATTATTATATTATTTATTTAATACTTAAGTGAAAGTGACTTAAATTAATGATTTAAAATATGATGTTAAGTACTGAAAAAAATTACTTTGCTTAAAATATAAGTAAAGGGTATTTTGGTCTTTTTACAAAATATTATTTTATTCCAAACTTTTCCGATAAATACCTACCACTTCTTTCACAAATTCCACACACACTTTCCATTCTTCTTCTTCTTCCTTTTCTACGCTTTTCTTTCTTCTTCCTTAGAGCTTCCATGCCTCTCCTAAAAAATTCCAAAAGCGTAACCAAGTTATGGCAAAAATAATCGACAAAAAAGTATACCACTTAAGTCATGTTCAAGCTAGTAAGTTCCATCCATCCACGCAAGGTCATGCCTACCTAGAAGCCATCTCCACCTCTTTTCATCTCAACTTTTAGGATAGTGGAGCTATAGTCGGATTTCAAGAAGTTTCGGCAAATAGTAGCGAAGCTATAGTCAAATCCGTAGTGACAAAGTTAGCAAAATTGGTAGAAAGTATTGTTTAGATCTGGAGTTCCTTGCCTTAAAGTTTGATGGAATGGAATCCAAAGTGAGTTATTTCTTCCTTTAATTTCATTAAAACCATTGCTAAGTTAAAGGAACCTTAAGTGTTAAGTGTTGATTGAAAACTCTTGTTGAATGCTTGTTTACTTAGTTTGCTAAAACAATGGTTCTATTTCCTTATTTGACTATTTGGATGGTTAATTAAGTATTTTAAAATTTAGAAGTTAAATATTTAATGGGGTATGCGGAAACGATAAGTACACGTGTTTCGTCTGTGAGATCCAAGGAGACGGGCAAGGGATGGAACAGGTCGAAGGGAAATCCCGGATGCTCCAGAATAAATATCAAACCATTTTTACCTAAAATAAAATAAAAGATGTTATAAATTTTTGATTGAATGAGGCATTGATTATCATTTATTTTTGTGTTTATTTCATTGATTGATTGTTTGAATTTGGCTCGGCCAGTTTATGAGCACTGATTATTATTTATTGATTGTTGACTTTGCTCGACCAGTTTATGAGCAATTAATTATTCATATGCACGGGCTAGGTAGAAAATAATTGTAGGCTAAAACCTTGTGATTTATTTCACGATTTGACTATAAGGTGTTAGATGTAATATTTGGTTCACTTCAATTTAATGAATTGTTTTGAAAATTGGTTTTCAAATGGAAATGTTATGAGATGTTTTCCTTTAAAGGAGAAAAATAGAGATATTTGAGAATTAATATTTTGAAGTGAATTTATGTAAAGAATGATTTTGTAAAAGTGCTTTATAAAACAGAAAGAATTTCGAGGACTAAACCCGATGGTTTTAAGATGATTTTTGAAAGGATTTGGAAATGGAAATTTATATAGATTTGAAGTATTTGTAATTATTAGTGTGAATGATTTTGTCACTTCGGGATATAAAATGATTTGTTATGTTACCAAAGATTCGGGTAACCCATAACTAAAAATGTGGGCAAGGCTGGTGTAGATATTTTGTAGCCTTAGTATAGTCCGCTCTCGTTGAAGAGGGATATACATATCTATATTTATTTTTTGGAAGGTTGGGACCTGGTTGCCTTGTTATGGATAGAAACCTCCCGATCAGGTAGCATATAGTTTTGTAGGCTTGTATATTGACATCGTTTTAAAAGGTGATTTTTTTTCAGATCCCGAAGTAAAGGACTAGTTTGAATATAAAAGATATATATATATATATATTTCAAAGGTTTTGAAATAAGAATTCAGGAATAAAGTCCAAAGAGATAATTTCTGTAAAATCAACTAGATTTTGAATATCCAAATTTGAAGATTAAGCCTAAGTGGGTAGTTTTGGGAATTGCATATTCGTTGTTGCATCGTAGGCTCCATGAATCTTATTTGTGGTAGGAGAACTACGTTGGCTTGATCCTGTATCTAATTGGGTATCCAATTAGATAGGGTTACGTAGGCAGTCCCAAGTGGTAGTGATGCAACCCCAATAATAACATAACAATTTTATGTTTATTGTTTGCAATATATCGTGTATTGTTGTATTTTTCCTACTTACTATTTTATTCCATATTTGTCATGTTTATTGAGTTTGCAGGAACCGCTATTACTGTCTCTCTCATTAGAGTTGTGCAACGGTAGATTTATTTGTATTGGTATTTGGTATGTATTAAATCACGCCTAGTGGATTAAATTGATTACTCTAATAACTTATAAAATTGAAATTGTATCCTATATATTTTATAGTGTTGAATATTTATCAAATATTATGTATTAAGTTGGTAGTTTTCATTAGTAGTTTTAGAACGGATGGGTTTTTCGGCGATTTTGACTAGTCTGAAAATCTAAATCGTCACACATATCAACCATGCTCCAATCGTTCATCGGTTGCGGTAGTGGTTCGGGCTCTTGCGAAGTAGCAGAGCAATCCCATAACCTATAGGCAGTAGTAGAGTTAGTAGTAGAGATGTTATCTCCTTCCAGCATTTGTTTTTCTTAGTTTTGGGCTGTAAGCATTAGTTGTTTTTATTTGTATAAAACGCGTATGATGTTATGAGAAATGTTCATTTTTATTTGTTTTTGGATTGACCGCTATATTTATTAGGAAACGGTATAAATAAGAAAATCTCATAAAAGACACTTAACTAATGTGAAAGAGAGGAAAATATGAAAGATTGGAAGTTTAGAAAATAAATAGAAAATTTATTTAAGTAGCTAATAAAAGAAAAATAAAGTTAAGTATCAAAAGTAATAAAATTTTAGAAGATCAATTTTAGCGAGCACAGGACAGGAAAAAGTTATTGCAAAACCATGAGTCACTATCTCTATGCCTCAAAAGCTGAAATTTATAAATGAACTTGTTTGCTGATTATTGTTCTAAAATAAAAAAAACGTTTTGGAAATTTGAAATTTTACTGTGTAGTAGAAAAGAGTTAATCATGGATATTAATCCATTGACTAAATCTCGACCGCGTAGGATGTGACTAAATTTGTTTTGAAAAATAAAAACGCATGATTTTGAGTTTTAAAAAAAATTCTATTTTTAAATTTTCCAACTATTTCTAAATTTAATTGAACACGATTTTGAATGAAAAGAGATTCTGATTTTTGAAATACCACTTGCTTTACATAGGGAAAAGTAACGGGTTAGCTAATATGAATTTTACTACGCAGTAGAAGTGATAGTAAGTAAAGTATAGTTAGCGATGAGGGAAATAGCCGTTTTAGCTTTGGGATTTATTTTTCCATACATTATTGATAGGTGAACAAAATTTGTTTGAAATAATTCTATTTTGAAATTTTCAAAATTTTAAAAATAAATTTCCTTATGCGGACTATACTTGGAATAGTTAGTAAATATACAAGGGTATAAGAGAAGGTTTCAAGGTACAACAAAAATGGTAAACAAGAGAAGGATGAAAATATGAAATTTTCCATCTAAACCCTTTTCCGACATAAGAATATAGGTTTAGATAACTATATTTTTAAAATTTTGGATGTTAGAAATAGGATGCTAGGTATTGTATGGTAGAGATTGGATGCAAAATTTGTTGAACCATGCTTCTATCCATAGAAGCGTGGAAAATAATTGTGTGTAAAAATAAAAGATTTTGATTTTCATAATTTGCATACATATAGAACTGCCAATATATATAGGATGTTTGCACCATAACTTCAAAATTGTTTTAAAATAATGCATTCAAATAGGAGGCACTGATTTAGTATTATCTAACATACATATCATGTGTATTGTGATACACCGTGCACTTGTACACGATTGGCTGTATAATTGGTTGCACATAAATTGTTAGATAGCATAGAATGATTGCGCGTTATGTTACTTGATTCAGTCCTTGAGGAATTTTGAGGACGGAATTCTTTTAAGGAGGAGAATGTAACACCCCGTAAATTGAATAATAATTAATTAAAAGAAATTAACTAATATTTATTATAGTTGAAAATAAATTTTTGACAAATGTCAAAATTTGACTATGAAACTTGCACCATTGCGTTCGTGCCGATTTTCTGACTAATTTTCATATATAAAGTTTTCCGACCGGGGTTGAAACGAAAATATTATTAACGTTTGAAGATTTCGAATCGGAAATAATTATATATATAATTAAGGAAATAATTTTTATTAACTAATGTTAATTAACGTTATCAATTACTTAATGTCTAAGCAGAATTAATGTTAAATCAGATTGGATAGAATTAGACAAAATAAGTCATAAATGAATAAAATGAAAAGACAGAGATTAATTAACGTAAACAAAGCAACTGGCCGACCCCTTTATTGGGATCGGTCCACCGCTAGTGGTCGACCAATGACATTATAGCGGTCAACCGATGGTAGATGGTGGCTGTATATTGAACCTGGACTAAATGGTCTGGATTTAGTATAATCTAATCTAACCTTTGGCATTGATTCGAACCGCTATAAATATAGGCATAGGCCCTCACTTTTCATCTCATATTTTTTGAAGCAACGACGAAGCTCTGTCATTTTGTTTTCTCTACAAATTCTAAAATCTTTACAAACTATAATTGTTGATGAGATTTTTCGTCTCATAACTTTCGACTAATTAAGTAGCAATTATGGTGTTGAATGCTCCCATAATTGAGGATTTGCAAGCTTGAATGATATTAAGCTGGCCTTCTTTTTAGGGAGAAAATATATTGCTAAATGCCCATATAATTTTATAGTAGCATTTTAAATGTTTATTAAAATGTATCTTTCAATTTATTTTTTAATCAAATCAAACTCAGAGAATAGAATAGAAAAAGCAGTAAATAAAAACATCAAGATTTACGTGGTTTGGATTTCAAGAAATCCTACGTCCATGGGAAACTCCATCCTCTATCCTTTTATTTATCCTTTGCTAGTTTTACTCATTGTTGTAGAGAATCTTTTCTTTTAAATAGTACATTTATTTCTTTTTCTGAGACCATCTGAGACGACCCACTTTTTTAGACGGTTTAAATCGACAATAAACCACACATGTCTAACTGAAACCATTAAAAAGGGAGAATTGTCAATGAGGTTTAATAAGAAAATAAGAGAAAAGAAAGGAAACAAACTACAGAATCTCGCAACGCAATGACAAAATATAATAATCAAATAAACAGTTCATGAAGCTGTTTTAAAATATACATTTGATTACATAATTTTTTTACAACATAATCAAAGTACAAATAACAACATACCAATAATGATGTAGCGAAATAATACTAATAATATAATATACCCAACTCCGTCTTCGTCCTCCAAGATAATGTCTACAAACACTAAAATGCTCAAGCTGACCCGAGCGTAATGAAAAGACAAAACACTCAAGTCAGAACTAAAAGATCTTATGTAAGTTAAATCAATAACACCAATAACAGGAATGTAATAGCGTCAGAGATGTTTACGGGGTTTTACATATCCTATCCAGTGTATAACGTGCGTGCAATAACTTAAGAGATGTTACGGGATTTTCCATCTCTAAAGGATCCGTTAAACTATCTATATGTAGTAAGATACGCTATATATGTAGTGTCTAATCAATAAAATAAATATTTTTCTTAGCGTTAAGGCATTACATTAATCTCCCTTAACACATTTTTAAGCATTGTCTTACAGTTTTCCTTTGACAACCCTAGTAACGTCGATAGTCAGGGAGCCGCCGTGATAAGACAACACTAAAACAAAATCGTAGTAGTCATGTATAAGGATAAAGGTATGACAAGGCACGTGAGGCAATGCCCAAGGTAGGATTCTACCATTTCGGGTCGTTGGGCTGGTGGTAACGCATCGTAGCTACGACCGCCCACCGCGTCCAACACCCCCAAAATCAAATCAAGATGAACTGATCAAGCCAACATCAATATAGTAATATGAAGAGGTGTGTCCGCTAGGGGTAGCTAGCCCACTTGGCCCTGACAATCCGTCCTATTTTAGTCATTTCAAATTGGCACAAGTGTTGGGGTCATCCATCATCGTTCTCTTTCTTCAAATCCAGTAAACGTTCACCAAACGTCATTTTCACACCAGTTGGTTTTTTTACATTTCAAGACCGATTCATATTTGATATCGAAAAAATCTTATTCACTTCAAATTATCCTTCATTTCAAAATAATCATATTTACTCAAAATATGTCATTTTCACTTGAAAATATCATTTCAAATTCCAACTTAGGTTATAACCTCATTTAACCACACTCGCATTTAAATCAAAGATTTAAATATAAACATTCCGACTTTGCACGGTTTGATTTTTAGAAAATAGTTTGAATAGTTTAAATAGTTTAGATAGTTTAAAGACTTAAAACAATTTGATATAAAATGGGTTGAGTATTGAAAATGGTTTATATAGTAAAATAGTTTGGAAAATCTAAATAATTTAAATATTAAAAAGAATAGATTTTAAACAGTTTATATTAAAATAATTTATTATGAAAATATTATTAAATCAAACCGTTTCCTTCTATTTCAACAAATCTGGACCCATGACCAAATTCCAAGTCAACAAATTCAATTTCCAGTCTTTCAACTCAATTGACTCGATTTCGATATAGTTTCAAATCAAATTAATTTCAATTCCAATTCGAATTAACTTCAATTTTCGAAACGTTCATTTTTAACTTCAAATTCGATTCAACAATTTCTTTTAACCAATTTCAATTTCACTTTTCAAAGATTGAATTAGAAATAATTCAATTCATATAAATCCACAATTTATTTCCTTTAAAATAATATCATTTAATCAAAAATCCAAATTCAGTATTTTAAAACCATTTAATTTAACCAATCCAATGTCCGTATATAATTTTCTACCATACGGCCAAGTGATCATTTATTTCTATTTTAATTTCAGGGATGTTATATATCATTTCAATCCAAATCAAAATGTCATAGGTATATATCATTTCAACCTATTTCTTAATTTATTCGAAATAATTTAAATCACAGTTTATATGTTGTCACTTAATATACAGAGTGATAACAGAGATATATAATAATAAATAAACATCCAATCATCCAAAATGTCAACAAATGAACATCCATCACATTCAACATCCAAATCAGCCAATAGTTCACAACAATTTATTGGTTATCAATATCAGGTATTTAACTAGAAATTAAATATAATATTAATTTAAATGTCTATTTAATTCAATATAAAATTCAATTACAATTAAAATGTCAATTTAAAGTACCAAACAACAACCAATAAAATTCTTATCACATCATAAATTTAATTCAACTAATATAAGAAGGTTTAGTATTGCGTGAGTAGGTTAAATCACTCACCTTTGATTTATAGCCGATTTAAAATCCAATAAAAGCCTAAGTTTCAACAGTCTCCAAATTCAACCAAACCTTCTCCACTTAGTCCAGAATTTCGATACAATCCCAATGGAAGAAACCACGTCCAAATCCGAGTTCGTATGCAAAAGTTATTAAGGTTAGAAGTTTGAAATTTTAAAATTAAATAAAAAAACAAAGGCCAATATCGTAAATACTCACATCTCCAACCCTACCCGCTATCGTGCTCGAACCCATACAGCCAACAGCCGCCACGCCTTCCTCCAGATCACCGCAACCACAGCCATCGAAACCTCGATCCAACATCGTCGCCGCCCTAGCCACCTTCGGCCGCCCCCATAGCCTACGCACGGCCACCCAAGGCCCACCAGAGGCGGTGCGACAGCGTCGTCCTTCTTCACCGAATTCTGGCGAATCCGAGCCCCTTTTAGATGAACGAAGACCATAGATGCACTCTACTCGACCTCCTTTATACGCTGCAACATCCCGATCGATGAATCGTTGCAAATCCACCGTTGATCGTGAAACCCTAGAAACGTACAGTTGAGAAAGGCCGCCAATTTCTAGGCAAACGGAGCCTCAAGTCAAAAAATTAATTATAGACGCAGATTACGTTCGTCGAGAGCTTTGCTACGATATATTATATGATTGGTTTTGAGGAGTTTGAATTTTTGAAATTTGATTTGAAATCAGTAATTAGGGTTTTGAGATGCCTGCCATTTAGAAGGAACATATGAGATAGAAATTGTACGTACAAAAAATGAAATAAAAGAATGATAGGGTTTATAACAACCTATATATAGACAAAGCTGAAACAAGAATGGATGGAACAGATCGAATGGGTCGAAGCGATAACAATGGCCCGAAAAGCCCATTTCGTCCCCGAAACAAAAATAGGCCATCCCATATATCAAAATATAGGTTTTCAATATTTTTAAACTCAATGAAACTAATTTCAAACCCTAATGTATATAGAAGTTAGCTTTTAAAATCAGATTATATTCATTTAAATTCCTTTAATTGATTTCAACGAGTTTCGAGCTCGCACGATCAAACGATAAGTCTGATCGCCACGAAACTTGAAATCCTATAATAATTCACTATTATGGATCCGATGAAACTGGTTTCGTCGAAATCCGAGACAGTGCCCAAAAAGACTAATTTTACACGTTAATTAAATGAATTATAAATTAAAAATCAATTTAATCACTTTTAAATTTAAATTTTAAAGTCACCATTTTCATCATTCTTGATTACATAGAAATAAATAAATTTTTTAAAATTAAAATTTCCATGTTAAAGTTAAGACTTAAATATTACATTAATTTCAACGTTTAATTACGACTGTAATAAAATCCTAGTTTATTATAATTTAAATTTCAATTAAACTCTTTTATTATATTTTAATTTCAATCAAATTCTTTTATTTGATTTACAAGTTCTTATATTAAATCAACTATTACCTTACGACTTTATTTAACATAAGTTTCCATCTAATTATAGTCATCACTCTACGTTTAACATCTTTTCTTATATCAACTACAATATTTAATTACATTAAATTCCATTGATTTCCAAATTAATTTCAAGGGATTAAATAATAAGGTGATAAATAAATAAATTGTTACACATTAATAACTCATATCTATTGACTCATTGTTTACAACCAAAGATTATAAATTTACTTATAAATATTAAAACCAATTTCGATTTAAATAACATTGATTTCCCCGTTTTATACAACATTTATTTTATTCATTATTAACCCTTATTATAACCATTAATTGAAATTACATTAAAAAGTTGTCAATTTCATTCAATCAGCATTATTAATTTATATTGTAATAATTTTTTTCATTTATAAATCACAAATTTTAGTTTCTCACAATATTAAATTCCAAAATCTTATTAAATTTAATATTTTTAATTATAAAAAATACGGGGCGTTACAATCTCCCCTACTCAAAAATTTTCATCCCCGAAAAGGAAACAAGAAAGAATCAAGAGGTTTGATATAATTTTATTTAAAATATTCAATTTTAAACACTTTAAACTTACATAATTAAGTTTAATAAATTTTTTTTAAAAATAACTCAACTTCCACAAAAAATTTTAAGTCATAAATTTACGGAAAATTTCGGCAAAGTCTCCTTTGCGCGCTTAGATCCGAAAAAATAATAATATCAATAATTACAATATATATATATATCATATATTAATAATAAAACATCACAAACCATGGGAAAAACAATAAAATAACTTTCCAAAAACCGTAATCCGAAAACGTACCTATTTGTCGGGCAAACAACTTTATTTATGAAACCAAAAGCAATACTATTGCTTCCATAAATCTGCATCCTACTTACATAATCCAAAGGAGTTAAACTATGTAAAAGAATAATATATTAGTTGTTTCAATTAATAGTACAAGCAACATATAATATATAACAATCATATGCAAACAAAAAGAAGTACAACCATCCTATGCAACAAAGAAAACTATCAAACATCCATAGCAACTAAACTCATGGTTTGTTCAGGTTCACACACTTTTAATAGCACAAGGGTGATAAATAAACTAATAAGTGTATCTTATGCTCAACCTCCTTATATAATTACTTAATAGATTATTCATACAACCTTAAACAAATTGAAGTATCATTTCGCAAACATCCCATAAGCCAAACAACAAAGAATTTCAAATATTATGTAAGTTTATTCTATTGGTTTCTTTTCACACTATTTACCTTTTATTTATTTTCATTCATTCATACAAGGTCATCTTTTATTAATTTACACTCATTTACTTACATAAAATTTCTCATTCAATATTTAGGATCACCAATTAATAAATTCTCAAAGTATTACATTTATCTCTTTGCAGCTTTAATTTCCATTTATTATTATGTAAATTTGATTTCCATTTAATATTAACATTCATTAATGAATCATTTCAACTTAAGTTTCTTAACTTTTTAATTTACATTCATTTCTTCATATACAGTATCATTTAATAATAAACTTATTTATGAATCATCTCAACATTTTCTTTAGTTTATTATCATTTACTTAAATAGTATTCACTTTTTACTATTCAGTTTAATTATCAACCATTTCAATACATTAACTTAAGTTTATAACATTTCTTGTACATCTTAATTTTTCATTTATAAACGTATGTTCATTTTGAAGCATTTTTGTTATTAAGCTTTTACTTGTATAATATTCTATTACATACTCATATTTAACATTACAAATTTTTAACATCTCTAGTAAGTTTTAGGTATGTTTCTAGAATGTAATTGAATGTTATACAAATTTAACCTTTTCATTTTAGTTAACAAAAATGTTCAATAGTTTACATCTTCTTAATTTTCATTATCTTTTAATTTACAAGTGACAAATCTCCAATTTCTTCACAGTTCATTAAACACTTAGCTTCTAATTTCTTATTTCTCATTTTAGAAGTTTCCAACTATTAAAATTTCACTTTATTTTCTACAACTGAAAGTCATTAATTAACAAACTTAAGAATTCAAATAACGGGTTCATTTCTAATCACTTTGAAATAACATATACATATATCTTTTTATATCAAATCATACTTAGGAATTAAATCAAAATTTGTTTCAACAACAACTATGTAGCAAAGCTACTATAATGGTCTTCCCACTTTGAAACTCGAAAATGAACGTCGATGATGCCGTGGTCATCATCGAAATTATTTTCTAGCGATAGAAGAGGGGAGTACAGAACTTATTTTCTTCAAAATTCTTTTAAAAACATTCCTTTCAAGTACCCTTTGAAAACATTTGAAACATTCTATTTGCAAATACTTCCAAATAATACTAATATTATTTTTTTCAAATCTTTGAAACAAATTTCAAACATCGGAATTTAAGTTCTCAAATTTTAAATTTGTATTCATTTTATTTGTAAATTTACATTTTCTTATAACATATAGTAGTTAATGGTTTTAAGAACCATGACTAACCAAACAATAAATGACAATAATTAAATATTATCATTTACTAACATCCAACACAACCAAATAAAAAAATCAATTTATGAAAAACTATATATACATATATACAAAATATAATTACTAGGTAAAATTATTTCCTTTACCTATTTCAAAACAATATTGTGTCTTCCTACCCTGTTCAAGTGTTTAGAAACCCCTATCGATGCCATAGCGTCCGATGTACCGATCAGAATTCATAAATACTCAACATAACAAATTAACGCAATACAAAACAATTTTATATAACACTAATAAATACACTCTCTCGTATATATATACACTTAGACTCATTCTAGGTTATTAATAACCCTATCTCCAATGAGTTAACCCCAAACATGCTAAGGTATCTCTAAACCAAATCTCTGGTACCAACTGAGATGACCCACCTTATTGGACGTTTTAAATCGACAATAAACCACACATGTCTAACTCAAACCATTCAAAAGGGAGGATTGTCAATGGGGTTTAATAAGAAAATAAGAGAAAAGAAAGGAAACAAAATACAGAATCTCGCAGCGGAATGACAAAATATAATAATCAAATAAACAGTTCATGAAGCTGTTTTACAATATACATTTGATTACACAATTTTTTTACAACATAATGAGAGTACAAATAACAACATACCAATAATGATGTAGCGGAATAATACTAATAATATAATATACCCAACTCCGTCTTCGTCCTCCAAAATAGTGTCTTCAAACACTAAAATGCTCAAGCTGACCCGAGCGTAATGAAAAGAAAAAACACTCGAGTCAGAACTAAAAGATCTTATGTAAGTTAAATCAATAACACCAATTTGAGTCCTCTTTGATATGGGGTGTCACAGCTTGGAAATGAAAATAGAGTTTACAGTGAATAAACTTTTGCATAGGTAGTAGATTCAAGCGATTTCTTAAGCGATTTAGCTAGTATTTGTGAGATATTGTTCTGATAGATCCTATAGCCACCTATGGCTTTGTATTAAGTATTTATTGGATATGTCGATCCACTTGAGATAGAAAAAAATGGCATTTGTCGACATATTCAATAGATATTTAAGACAAGGCTATAGATGGTCGCTCCTATCCAGCCCTATTCTCTGCATTAGCAGACAGTATTACCCAGTAATACTCTTTGTTAATGTGGGTCTCGGGTGGGGCGTCACAGCTTATCTCCAAACTTGGCTTATGAAATGGGAACTTCTTCTTATTTGCACAAAAGAAAAATATGAAAATTTGCATACTTGTAACATAAAACATTTCTTACCATATAAAAAGATTAATTTATACTTTTAAAACATTTTATTATTAAAATCCTTTATTTAACAAAAATACACAATTTATTCAAATAAATGAATAAAACATTGTTTTTAACTTTTAAAATTCCACAAAATTTATTTTCTCACTTAGAAAAATATTTCAAACCATTTAAAAACATTATTTATAGCCAAAACTTATTTTTAACCCAATTTCCACTTTTTATTTCAATAAACCACCTTTAAAATTTACATAATTCTTTTAGAACAAAATACAACAACTCAAATGAAAAACACATCATAGAACAGCAGATAATCCCATATACACACATATACAGATATATCAAAGAGTATACAAAATGATACATCACATATGTGGTATGACGACCACAATACAAACACGAGTCAAAATAATATACATATCAGAGTAGCAAACCAAAACGGACTACATAAAAAGCTATAACAAAAAGAGCTAGCAGAATAGAGTCCATATGGAAGTGGAATATACTAAGTCCAAATGTACCTAACTTGAAACACCTCGGTTTGACCCGAGTATAAAATACACGGGTCAGTCTAGCTAAACAAATCAGCTAACAAGGATAAGCGATAATATGAGTATATGGATAATGTGATAATATTCTCGAGTAAGAGCGGACAACTAAAGTTTATGATTACATCAAGTGATAATATGGTATCACTACATAAACATATAATCTCAAAAGAGATAAAATAACCCATAAATCGCTAAAAGTAGTGAGCCTCATATCATCGGCATTCATAAAACATCAAATATAGTTTCAGGGAAAACCTAAACCCGCCATCTTGGCAAACCTAAAACATGCATAAAGAGATCTCATCTAAAACATGCCATAAGGTAAATATATCTCCAAAGAGGAGAATAAAATCTCAAGTAAACGTCAAAAGACAAATCTCATATAACGCCAGTGTAGGCAATTCAAATCTCAAAAATAGAACTTCCAAGAGTTCAAATTCTCGAAAGGTAATCGCCATAAATATATATCGAATGGTTCAAAGGACCAATTCCGGAAAGGAGCGATACATTAGGGAAAACATTCAAAGAAACCATCTCAAAAATGTTTGCACGTGCATGTGGCCGAAGCCTTGCCAAGTACTGTTAGGTACCTCGCCCGAAGGCAAAATGTCACAATGACAAATACGCCGCAATGAAAAATACGCCGCAATGGCAAATACGCCGCAATGACAAACATTTCGAAGGCAAATACGTTGCAATGGCAAACGCCACAATGGCAAATGCCGCGATGGCAATGACCTAAAGGTCCAGTATTGGCACGCCGCAATGGCAAATGTGTCACACACTCTCGAATAGGAACCCGAATAGTGTTAAGGTGCGTCCCATACCACACATTTGCACTAAACGGTTTAATAATCGCCAGTAAATTTCGCACTCAAAGCAATAAAAAGTTTACCTCATCTCATCGGTAAACTCGACCCGAAGGTCAAAACGATCAAACGGACAAGTCAGGAATTAACCGTTAGGATAAACACACGTGTCCCATACCACGTTTTTGACCAAACCGTTTAATTCTCCTTATAATTTGCTTGAATAGTGCAAAAACGTGTATTATATATAAAAAATAATTTATTTGAGAAAACAAGCTTTTAAAACCATTTTCCGAAATCAATTTTGAAGACGATATTTGAAAATTCCCTTATTATAGAGAATAATAGATTTTGTAGCTTAAAATAATTTAAAAATATCACATAATAATTATTTTTAATGCCAATTTATTTTAAAAATTATTTCAAAATTGTTTGGAAAAATTTGTGCTCGAAATCAAAGAAATCACTCAAAATTGTCATTCAAATTCAATTCAAATTTTGAATTTCAAATTTATCAAAACTTGGCTAGCCTATTGATAAGAATCATAGCCCTCAAAACATTTTAGAAATATCACAAAAACATGATGTAAAAGTCAAAAATCAGACGGAAAAAGAATATAAAAACACTTGGGCAAATTAATACCCAGGTCTGAAATCTTCTCTAGATTCAACTTTCGGACATAAAACAGGTGGTCAAATGACCTTTGATTGAATTAAAAATTGGTGTGCACAAAGTAGAAAACTTCATCTTTAAAAAAAAGAATCAATGAATTCCGACAGAAAAAGAAAAAGTTACGCTGTCTCAAACATGGACTCAGACCATGTTTGTAACAGTTATACAAGAATGTGCCCAGGCCTAAAAATCCATTCCGGGTTCAACTTCCAAGCATAAAAATGAGCACCAAAATGCATCGGATTGAGCTAAAAATTGGTTTGCATATAGTAGAAGACTTTATATTTCAAACAAAAAAAGAATCATGCAATTTGGATAAAGTATGAGGAAGTTATGATGTCTCAAAGTGAAACACAGGCAATGTTTTCACAGTAAAAATCTGGTCAAAAACATGCTCCGAATCAAAGTTCGGCAGCATTTTCTATAAGCTATATAGGTCGAAATCACTTGAAATATGGTAGCTTATAGTACAAAACATTATCTTTCAAACAAAAAAAGAATCACGTAATTTTAGTAAGAAATGAAAGAGTTATGTTATCTCAAACATGGACTTAGGCCATGTTTGCAGCAACTCAAAACACAATTTCTACAGGCAGGAAAACTGAGTTTTGTTTATTTTTCAGCAACGTTTTGAACACTCAAATGTCAATATTTTTCAACCAAATTTTGCAGAAACAAAGTTCAACATATAAACTTGACTCACAAAAAGATCTTATAGCATTTCGTTGCCGGAGATGAAAGTTATGGACAGCCAAAGTTGGCACCTCAGGCCAAAAACGAAAATAGAGTTTACAGTGAATAAACTTTTGCATAGGCAGCAGATTCAAGCAATTTCTCAAGCGATTTAGTTAGTATTTGTGAGATATTGTTCTCACCTTGCTGATTTGTTGCAAAAGCTCGGATTTTTGATGAAAGGAGGAAGCTTTGCTTGAGATTATAAGCCTTGAGAACCTGTAGAGAGCAATTACAGAACATGCAAAACAAATACAGTAAAAAAAATTTAGAAACTTCTTACTGTAAAAGGAATTTGGAGATGAAATTGTATTATTTGGAGTTGTATACCTTTTATTTATCTCTAACTTGCAAAAAGACTTGAATTTTGGTTGAATTTACTGAAGAAATTAGCTTGGTTTTGAAAAATTGGTGAAGATGTTTCTTATTTTCTATTTCAGCTGGAGGAAGAAGAAGGAGGACTGGAAAACGAACGTACAGCCAACTCCTTTTCTCCTTCTTACCAGGCCAAGGCTAAATGGGCTAAGGTGGGTTTGAAAATAAAAGGAAATATAATGGTTAAGGCTAAATATCAACACTTAACAAAGAAATATGTGTATATATCACATATCCACCAATAAAAATTCATTTTCTTCTTATTTGCACAAAAGAAAAATATGAAAATTTGCATACTTGTAAAATAAAACATTTTTTACCATATAAAAAGATTAATTTATATTTTTAAAACATTTTTATTATTAAAATCCTTTATTTAACAAAAATACACCATTTATTCAAATAAATGAATAAAACATTGTTTTTAACTTCTAAAATTCCAAAAAAATTATTTTCTCACTTAGAAAAATATTTCAAACCATTTTAAAACATTATTTAAAGCCAAAACTTATTTTTAACCCAATTTCCACCTTTTATTCAATAAACCACCTTTAAAATTTACATAATTCTTTTAAAAATTATTAAAAGAAGCAATTAGACAATAATTAATATAATTATTGCATTTTATCTAAAATGAAACCATTTTCATTATTTAAAGCCCCTATTCCATTTATTATCACTCCAAACAAAATAGAATAAAGCTTGGAATTTCATTTTCTCATTTTAAATTCCAAAATCCATTGTTTATTCCAAATAAACAATTTAATTTCTCCAATTTTAATTTAATTTACAATATTAAATTATAATTATCATTATAATTCAATATTGAAAGGTAATCTGCAAACCAGGGTTGTTACATATGTAGTGTCTAATCAGTAAAATAAATATTTTTCTTAGCGTTAAGGCTTTACATTAATCCCCCTTAACACATTTTTAAGCATTGTCCTACAGTTTGCCTTTGACACCACCCGTAATGTTGGTAGTCAGGGAGGCGTCATGATAAGACGACACTGAAACAAAACCATAGTGGTCAAGTATAAGGATAAAAGTATGACAAGACACGTGAGGCAATGCCCAAGGTAGGATTCTACCAGTTTGGGTCGCAGGGCTGGTGGTAACGCATCGTAGCTACGATCGCCCACTACATCCAACACCCCCAAAATCAAATCAAGGTGCAATGATCAAGCCAACATCAATATAGTAATACAAAGAGGTGTGTCCGCTAGGGGTAGCTAGCCCACTTAGCCTTGACAAGCCGTCATGTTTTAGTCATTTCAAATTGGCACAAGTGTCGGGGTCATCCATCATCGTTCTCTTTCTTCAAATCACTACAAGAAAATGTTATATTAATAGCAAGTAGGGATTGCATGAAAACTTGGCTTGCTATGGTTAAGGAGTTGATGTTAATTTAGGTTAAAAGGATAGCTTGTTCTAACGCAATTATTAACCTAAAAGATTAAATCGGCGGTTCCAATTGCATTTCCCTCCCCATTATTTCTATGCCGCCAAATTTTCCTTTTCCCGTTCACTTCCTTCTCCACTCACGATTCTCCTCTTCTCCCTCTTCAATAACGAATCCCTATTTAATCTAAAAGCTCCGAAACCCTCACTTCCTCAAGGCTTGATTCCGACTGATTCTCCAAGGCGACTCCGCAACGACGACTGAGTTCGACTTCATGATTGTTCAAGGCAGCTGATGCGATTTCGCCTACCAAGCCCGATCAATTCTGATCGATTCTTCTCTTAACAACGATTCCGCAACGACTAAGCTCGACTTCGCGATTCTTCAAGGCAGCTGAAGCATGTTTCCCCAATCAAGCTCAATTTTAACTTTGCGATTCGTCAACCAAGCTGAAGAGCGATTCTTCAAGGCAGATGTAGCTTGATTTAATCTTCGTGAACTTGTGTTTAGGTATAATTTTGAATCTTAAGCATGATTATACAAAATTTCAAATAGGCTTTCTATAGGATTTAGTATTTGACAGGTTACAATACTCAATTGTCCCAAATCTTCAATTTTTTGTTTAATTTAGGATAGATCGCCGAAGCTCATCAAATTTCTACCTTTTTTCTACAAGGTAATGTTTAATTTTGTTCAGGTTAGTGTTTATTTTCCCTGTTTTTGACCTATAATTGAATTTATCTTTATTTAGAATGATGATATTTTGTTTTTACAATGGATATTCATTTAGGATTATGTTTTATATGATCTTGTATGTCACAAGACAATTTTCCTAATGTTATAATATTCATATTAATACTGGTTAAAAAATTTCTCCTAATTTGAGGTGCTTACAAAATCATTATATATGTAGCCACATGATTTGTCTATGTCTGTTTAAACTGTTGAATTTTGAATGTTAACCTGAATACAAAATAATTGCTTACTCCTTTGTTTGCATTTTAAAACTTCTTCTTCATGTTAAGAAATATGGTTCTTTTGACAATAATACCACTCTTTATTGGTTGGTCTTTTGAATAATGATTATTAAATAAGGAATTTAAAATTTTAAAATTTTAAATTTGAATCATAAAATGTTTGAATTATGAGAAATTCGAATACTAGAAGAAGAAAAATGTTTGTTTTGGAATATTAAATTTTCCAAATGATTAATTATGGAATTTCTAATATTCATAATTATAATTTTCAAAGGTAACGATTTTCTAAATTTTATGATTTGAATTTTTTAAGGTTTGAAATCAAGAAAGTTAATTTATAATTATAAATTTATTAGAATCAGTATAGTAGTCATGTCCGTTGGATGTGTGCAAAGAAAACCAAAAGGAAATTCATATATTGTGCAATAATGGTCATATGTATAGATAATACTTGACACAAATGAATATGTAAACTACCTTCTTTTTATTGTGAAATAGTACGAACAAATGCGCATAAAACTTATGCATTGGGATGGTGGGGTGGAGAGTGTATGAGAAAATAGTAAATAAGAATGGCAATAACGTATTTATTCTGCAATAGAAACTTATGAGGTATTTTTAAACATTTCAAAAGCTTCAGACGAGTGTTCTCCTATTATATTTATAGAATTTTGAATTATGAAATTTCGAATTTGTTTTAAGTTGTAAATGTTATTGATGGTGTAAATGAAATGAATAATTATTCAGCTTTCAGAATTAGTAATATGCAGGAATAAAGTGCTGAACACTTATTTCTGAATAACTGATTTAAATCAGAGCATTTATAAAAATCAAACGCCAACAAAAGTTCTGATTAGTATATCAGAAGTTCCATCAAGAACTTCTTGACAAAAACAAAAAGCGTTATGTTTTTGTCATATTGATCTTTTACACATTTTTGTTCATTTACTTTGAATTTTACAATTCCAAGTGCGATGGATGAATGTGAGAACTTGAAGGAGGAAGATAAGCTATGTGTAAATTTGATGTTTGTTGCTTGTATTGTTTGTTTTATATTATATATATGAAATTGAGAATCTCCAGTAAGATGTTTTGCTCTGTAATTGGTGAAAATCTTTGACACGGCGCCAATGTGAAGCCTGAATAAAATAACTACTAATTGTGGGTTCAGTTCTGTGGTAACTCAAACCCTTGGTTTTTGTTTTTCACATTGCATTAATATCACCATGAAATCTACAAGGCTTGAGTAATATTTGGATGTGCCTAAAGTGACAATGTTGTGACTAAATGTCGCTTAGTACTAATGATGTAGTGGTAATGTTTTATATAGCGATTTTTTAGTTTTGCTATTGCCTTCATGCATTTGTAGTTAATACTGATAAATGCTTTTATCTTTAGATAAAAGGTAACTGTTTTTTTAATAATAGAAGATTAATTCATTTATCTTTATTAAAAGCGATAAATAATCTTATCTTTTAAAAAATAGTAAACGCCTGCATGTGCTGAAAAAGAACAAATGGCTTTATCTTTTGAAAAAGGATAGATGCCTTAATCTTTTGGAAAATAGATAAATGGTTGCCTTTTTTAGACAAACAAATGCTTTTATCTTTATTGAAAAATAATAAATTCTTTTTCTCTTTACTAATAGGCTTATTTTTATTCTAAAAACAAATCAATAATGTCAGTTATATTAATAGTTATATTAATGAAGAATGCAGCGTGCGGTGTGCCCCACTTACTAATAAAGATTATCATTATATATTAATCTTTGTATTTGTTGTATGAGAAAAACTCTAGGTAGAAGGTGGACTATAAAAGTTGACTAAGTTTTATAAACGTTTGACTAAATCAATCAATTTAACTATTATTATTTGAATTATAGTTTAATTACCTTATAACTTTATTAATCGTTCTTTATTCAAACAATAATAACTATAGGTTACGAAATTGTTATGCTATATTTATTTTATTTTAGCTTTATCTAAGCATACTATAAATTTAATAATTACATAAGTTCTATAAATTTTAAACTCAGGTAACTAAATTCAACCAAGTTCAAAAAAACTGATTAAGTTTTTATAAAAATTTAAGTAAGTTGATTGAATTTAGTTGTAGAGTAAGAAAAGTAGGAACTAAGGCTTTTGGATTAAGCTATTGTAGGAAAGGAATTACCTACATAACTAGTTAAAATGATTTGAAAAACAGTCGTCTGCAGCTCATATGATCAGGTAAAAACCAGGGAGAAGGTGGACAGAAATTCAAAGGTCTAATTTCGATAACAACTATGAACTATTTTGCTAGTAATGGTACGTTTTCAAAAGCTTTTAGACAGTTGTTTGATTTAGCTGCCTCAATATTATAGAAAAATGAGCAAATAATATATTATAGTCATGGTCGAGATAAAAATAATATGGTTCAAACATAATGCACAATACTTTACTCAGGACCTTTATCATAATTGAAGTGGTTTCAAAAGATCAGATATGTATGTTTGGTTGACAAACAAGGCCATTGTATCATCTTATCGTTATATTCATAAATAGTGCTATTTATTTCCATAAGAGCAACAGGCAGAAACGCACTGCTAAAATATATGTTTTTGTAGATTTGTGATATGCTCGTTGTCCGAGAACATCCAAGCTGTTAGACTATAATTCAATATAAGAAATTTTGTACCATTTTCAATTAGACAGTATTTCAAATTAAAATATGTTGTTACTTTCCAAACTTGTCATACCCCGCTCATAATCAAATTCAAATAATTTCCATCAATTGCAAATTCAAATCACGAATATGATCTCTTTTAATAAATAACCAAAGTAATCCTTCCACAACCTGAAGGGTTATGCATTAATATTCATATAGTTTTTGTAACACGTGGGGTAACTGTAGAATGAATGCACTCTTAAACACCTTTACTCTAAATTAAATATTCATGTTACATGTACATCACAACACATATATGATTTGCCTTTGATAAAAAATCCTATTAAAATGTGTATTCTAAATTATTTATTCCACCAGAGTTCCATTGTGCAAAGGTAATATATGTAAGCCACTCATATCTATCTTTAGATCAAAACATCATGTTATAATAAGATGAAGAAAGCTACACAAGTAATTGAACAAAATTTTACATGTATCTGTACTCACTACCATCCATGATTAGCATATCAGATAGATGAATTTCTTCATGTAAATCTCAACTTAAAAAGACTTTTTTTGGTAGTTTGACTATCATATAAATAACAACTAGCATGTAGTATTGCTGTCAAGTAGAACTAAAATCATGTACCCATAATTTATAACTGAGCGCTTGAGACAAGTAGTATTGCTCGCCTGTAGAACTAAAGCCTGTAGTATAGCATAAACTAAAGCTAAAGTAAATTTATGTAAACTAATATTGTTGGCACCTGAGACAAGTAGAACATGGCTATGCCCCGGTATATGAAATTGAAGCACTCCCGAGACAAGTCATGTTCAACATAGTATATTGAGATGGTGAGCATGCTCAACTGGTCTGTAGGTGAGTGAAGTAGAGCGAACCAACAAACATGGACATATTGTTTTGGTGGTGTTAAACTTTGTGATGGAAATCAACAAACATGGACAATCAGGTGACTTCTTCACTAATTCATTTATTTTTAAGATTTAATTCATGTACTTGTTTCCTATAATTTTTCATTTTTTACATCACGGTTATAAATTTGCTTTTAATCATTTCATTTTTGCATCACGATTATAAATTTGATGTAAATATATGGTTGGTATGGAGATATTGTTTTACTTATTTTGAATATTGTTTCCATGTATGAACACCAAACCGACAACATGATAGAAGCTCATGTCTCTATGAATTCGATAAGAGCTTTGTTTAAATAGATTATTCTACTACTGATGATGCTATATATAGTTATTCGATCATAATCATATATCCTTATTAGATCTTGGTATTCTGATATTGTACTATAAAATATATTATATAATAATTTAATGTAATTGCACTAAACGATTGTTTCTTTAATGGGATAGAGAATGCATTGTCTTTAATGGAACGATAGAGAATGCATTGTCTTTAATGGTTAAAATTTGGGCTCATGTGATTAAGTCTGATCATGGTGTTCTTTCATGGAAAATGGAGCAGGAAGTGTGATTACATGTTTGATTGCATAAATAGCAAGCTTGATGTTGATCACGATGACGTGGTTCTCATTGTGGTAAATGCGGATGAAATGTTGGTAAGATGGCGATATTCGTTTGTCTCTGACATTGTTTTAGTTCCTTAGTCTTTAATTTTGTTGATTTTTTTTAATTTTAGGAGAGTTCGATTTGTTGTTTTCCTGTCATTTGTACTTTTGTTTAAAGATTAGCAGGTCCTTACCTGGATGCATTTAAGTATGCTATCAAAAAGCTAAAACACAGAAAAGCGTACAAAGGAAACAATTATTCTCGATTCCACCATTTGGCAAATCCTCCCACACCTGTGATCCATGCAAAAAGGCAGTGATTAATGCAACTGGATTCAAGTTAACAAATGATGTTAGTCCTCTACTAAAATTTTAGTTGTGAGTATTTAAGTTTAAATTATTTCTAATATCTGGGGTAAAACTAGTTAACTAATATATTTGTATATCATTTTGTTCACTTAAAATACTATTTTCTAATTTCTCAAATCTGATTACAATTTTACTTTCATGATTTTAATGGATGTTTTCATAATATTTTGAGTTAATGTTCTAAAGTTTAAAATTGGGTGTCTCTTTAAACAAAGTATTTTGGTTTTGATCTTTAATTCATTGTTTCAAGTAACTGGTGGCAGTTTTGATAGGTTGCAGGTTGCAAATGTTGTATTTGTGAAGGAGACAGGGGTGTTTGGGTTGCCGTTCGAGATGAAGTGGCAGGGGTGCGGTTGGATAGGCTACTGGTAGGTGTGGTTGTTGACTGGTAAGTGAGAAATAGTAAGGTATATTATGGTTTATATGGTGATTACTAATTTTTTCAATAATATAACATCCAATTTCATTTAAACCTACTTTGTGCCGGTTCACAATTTTTACTTTGTTGAATTGCAGACATCTGAAGCCATGTAAGCTGCAGCTGTATCATATTTGTTTACTAAATAGTTAGTGTCATATACAGTATAGAATCAGTGCTTCCTGCTCTTGGAACCGATAAGATTCGTAACGTTATGGATATGAATACTTTATTTGGAGGATTTGCTGCTGCCCTTGTAGTTCTCCTTTGTGGGTGATGAATGTTGTCTTTTCTTATGGTCCAAACTCGCTTGGCGCAGTTTATGATAGAGGTTTAATCGGTACCTATTAAGATTGGTAAGTAACTGAGTGTGTTTTTGTGAATACAAGATCATAAAACCATCAATTTTATTTTAGTGTCAATCTTTTAGGTAATGCATAGGTTAACTTTTTCATGCATGTATCATTTAAACCTATATAAAATAACACTTGATGAAGTACAGCAAAAATCAGAAGCTAGCAGTTTTGTAACATTTAGTCTTCTAAAATTTATTTCCACTGCCAGAAAGTTAATTTGGTATTCGACACGAAGCAAATATAGTAAAATAAAATTGCATGGGTATGATTGTGTCTTTAGTAGCCATTTGGTGGCCTTTCTGTCTACTGTATAGAGTTCTTTTTTCTTTGGAGTGATATTGTACGATGCAGGTCCAGCTCGGTAGGTGGTTTAAAGAGGGAGCATGTGTTTCAGCTACAATTAGAAAATACTGGGACTGGGAAACGGGAGTAGCCATATGTGGCATGGGAACAACATCATTTGAAACATGTGCAAGTAAGTTTCCAAAGCTTTTGTAATTTCTTTGATGAAATTATTGTAATGAATTGATTAGAAACTGGGCTAAAGAAACGAGGCAATTATGAACTATATGAATAAATTTGGTGTCTTAGATAAGGTTAATGATATAAATGATGGTGGTTTGAGATGTTCAGATCTTAGTAAGTCTTATGTCGGTTGAATGTGCTGATATTAGTTTGATTCAAGAAATTTTCTTTGATCTTTCAAGAGGTGATTTAATGTTTGATGAGGCTTCAAAGGACTTGTTTTCTGACTGTATGCTCTTTGACCCCTCAGTTTTGAATTTGGATAAGAATAGACAGTCACCTTGTTTACCTGTTTCGATGGAATCGGGAGACAATATGGTTGTCTTTGAAGATGGTTTGCTTTAGGCTGAGTGATCACTTCTCTCGGTCCTTTTTCTTTGACTTTTTAGATTTTGTTTGCCCATTTTTAAGTCCCAAATCATGGATCGCGTTTCCAGTTGCTGTTTATACTTTCTTACAGTATACATGATATGAAATATACATTGTTCCAAGATATGAAAGCATAGTAGTGTCACTATGCTTACAATAAGTCCCAAACCAAAATAAGTTGTTTGAAATCTGGGACCGTAAACAGCAAGAACAGCAAGGGTATACAGTTGTTGTTTACGTAAAATCAGCGCATAGAATGATTTAGCTGTTAATTTTGAGTATTTTCTTTGTTTGCCGCACATATTTTCTTCCATATTTCGGTATTCATGATAATTTATGTTTACTTTTTATGACTAATAGACGTATGTGCTTTTTGACAGGTGGTGTATGATGCTCTGGGTTTACGCTATGGTGGAAGGCATGAAAAAATATGTTGCTGCACTCATTCTCCTTCAAATTTATTTTGTGTCGATGTTTTTACATCTTTACTTTTACTATGTATCGTTTTGGTTAGTTATGGTTGTATGGATTGTTACTTTTATTATGTATTGTTTTGTTTAGCTACGATTGTATGAATTGTTACTAATATTTATATGCTTAATATTGCGCATGAAATGCTTTTATTCATATTTTTTTTTATGCTTAATTGTTAATACTGTGTGAAATACCGTATATTACATCCTTTTTATATTAATGCTAGGAAAAAAAATTGTCATGGCTATACATATTATAGCATTATGCTAGTGCAATAAAAATATTCCACAATGATTAAACAGTTTTCATTGCAAGTAAATAATGCTATGAAAGACTAAAGTAAACATTTTATAGCGTTTTTACAGCATTTATAGTTGCTATAATAATCAGGCAATGATATTTCTATAGCATTTATAATTGCTATAATAATCTATAGCATTTATAATTGCTATAATAATCAGGTAATGATATTTCTATAGCATCATGAATCGTCCATTTAATAGCAATTTAAAAACACTATAAGTAACGTCATTTATAGCATGTTTTTTATAGCGATTCTGAGGTTGCTATTATAGATCCCTAACATATTACAACTTGTTGATACACCGCGTTTATAAAAACGCCATCGTATCCTTTTACAGCGTTTTTTAAACGCTATAAAAAGGTATTTTTCTTGTAGTGAATCCATCAAACGTTCCCCAAATCCAACCACTTCATTCTGGATCATCCGCCACATACACAGTTGTTAAAGTGGTTCCAATATTGACAAAGAGTGTGCCAATAAGAGGCCCCGGTCTCTTTAACAAGAAAACGTCATTTTCACACCGGTTGGTTCTTTTATATTTCAAAACCGATTCATATTTGATATCAAAATATCATATTCACTTCAAAATATCCATCATTTCAAATTAATCATATTTACTCAAAATATGTTTCATTTGAAAATACCATTTCAAATTCCAACTTTGGTTATAACCTCATTTAATCACACTCGCATTTAAATCAACAATTTATATATAAACATTCCAACTTTGCACGGTTTGATTTTTAGAAAATAGTTTGAATAGTTTTTAAATAGTTTAAAATAGTTTAAAATAGTTTAAATAGTTTACATAGTTTAAAGACTTAAAATAGTTTGATATAAAATGGGTTGAGTATTGAAAATGGTTTATATAGTAAAATAGTTTGGAAAATCTAAATAATTTGAATATTAAAAAGGATAGATTTTAAACAGTTTATATTAAAATAATTTATTATGAAAATAGTATTAAATCAAACCGTTTCCTTCTATTTCAATAAATCTGGACCCATGACCAAATTCCAAGTCAACAAACTCAATTTCCAATCTTTCAATTCAATTGACTCGATTTCGATTTAGTTTCAAATCAACTTAATTTCAATTTCAATTCGAATTAACTTTAATTTTCGAAACGTTCATTTTTAACTTTGAATTCGATTCAACAATTTAATTCAACGATTTAAAATTCTAATTTAATTCTTATTTTAAACCATTTCAAATTATATCAATTTCAAGCCCAATTTCATTTACTGATTTAAAGCACTAAAATCAATTTAAACCTCATTGTTCAATTTTAAGATCCAAATCTTTAAAATAATTCAATTTCCAAAATTAAAGTCAAATATCAATTATAACTTTACCTTTCCAATTCAATTCTTTTAAACAATTTCAATTTCACTATTCAAAGCTTGAATTAGAAATAATTTAATTCATATAAATCCACAATTTATTTCCTTTAAAACAATATCATTTAATCAAAAGTCCAAATTCAGTATTTTAAAACCATTTAATTTAACCAATCCGGTGTCCGTATATAATTTCTACCCTATGGCAAAGTGATCAGTTATTCCTATTTTAATTTCAGGAATGGATATATATCATTTCAATCCAAATTAAAAGGTCATAGGTATATATTATTTCAACCTATTTCTTAATTTATTCGAAATAATTTAAATCATAGTTTATATGTTGTCACTTAATATACAGAGTGATAACAGAGATATATAAAAATAAATAAACATCTAATCATCCAAAATGTCAACAAATGAACATAATCAACATCCAAATCAGCCAATAGTTCACAACAATTTATTGGTTATCAATATTAGGTATTTAACTAGCAATTAAATCTAATATTAATTTAAATGTCAATTTAATTCAATATAAAATTCAATTGCAATTAAAATGTCAATTTAAACAACCAAAAGTAAACCAATAAAATTCTTATCACATCATAAATTTAGTTCAACTAACATAAGAAGGTTTATTATTGCACGAGTGGGTTGAATCACTCACCTTTAATTTATAGCAGATTTAAAATCCGATAAAAGTCTAAAATTTCAACTGTCTTCAAATTCAACCAAATCAGTTCCACTTTGTCCGGAGTTTCGATACGATCCCAACGGAAGAAACCACGTCCAAATACGAGTTCGTATGCAAAAATTATTAAGGTTAGAAGTTTGAAATTTTAAAATTAAATTAAAAAAACAAAGGTCAATATCGTAAATACTCACATCTCAAACCCTACCCGCTATCGTGCTCGAACCTATACAACCAACAGCCGCCACGTCTCCCTCCAGATCGCCGCAACCACAGCCACTGAAACCTCGATCCAACATCGCCGCCGCCCTAGCCATTTCTGGCCGCCCCCCATAGTCTACATGCGGTCACCCAGGGCCCACTAGAGGCTGTGCGCCGCCGCCGTGCTTCTTTGCCGAATTCTGGCGAATCCGAGCCCCTTGAGATGAACGAAGACCGTAGATGCACTCCACTCGACCTCCTCTACACGCTGCAATTTCTCGGTCGACGAATCGTTGAAAATCCACCGTTGATCGTGAAACTCTAGAAACAGACGGTTGAGAAAGATCGCCAATTTGTTGGCAAACGGAGCCTTAAATCGAAAAATGAATTGTAGATGCAGATTACGTTTGTCGAGAGCTTCACGGTGATATATTGTATGATAGGTTTTGAGGAGTTTGTATTTTTGGAGTTTGATTTGAAATCAGTAATTCTGGTTTTGAGATGTCTGTCATTGAGAAGAAACAGATGAGATAGAAATTGTACGTACAGAAAATGATATAAAAGACTGTTAGGGTTTATAATAGCCTCTATATAGACAAAGCTGAAACAAAAATGGATGGAACAGATCGAACGGGTTGAAGCGATAACAATGGCCCGAAAAACCTGTTTCGTCCCCGAAACGAAAATAAGTCATCCCATATATCAAACTATAGGTTTTCAATATTTTTAAACTCAATGAAACTAATTGAAAACCCTAATTCTAATGTATATAGATGCTAGCTTTTAAAATCAGATTATATTCATTTAAATTTCTTTAATTGATTTCAACGCGTTTCGAGCTCGCACGATCAAACGATAAGTCCGATCGCTACGAAACATGAAATCCTATAATAATTTACTATTACGGATTCGATGAAACTGGTTTCGTCAAAATCCGAGATAGTAGCCAAAAAGTCTAATTTTACACGTTAATTATATGAATTATAAATTAAAAATCAATTTAATCACTTTTAAATTTAAATTTAAAAGTCACATTTTCATTATTTCTGATTACACAGAAATATTTTTAAAATTAAATTTTCCATATTAAAGTCAAGATTTAAATATTACATAATTTCAACGTTTAATTACGACTGTAATAAAATCCCAGTTTATTATAGTTTAAATTTCAATCAAATTCTTTTATTATATTTTAATTTCAATCAAATTCTTCTATTTGATTTACAAGTTTTTATATTAAATCAACTATTACCTTATGACTTTATTTAACATAAGTTTCAATCTTATTATTCTCATCACTCTATGTTTAATGTCTTTTCTTATACCAACTGCAATATTTAATTACACTAAACTTAAGATTGAGGCGGGAAGTCCTCTTTTGAATATGTCACCGATATGGTAGCTATGTGGGGTTGCTGAAGCAGTGCACTATTGGCCGTTTCATTCTAGGCTCTGTTTTTATAATAAATGGAACGTAGTCTCGGCTCTTGTGCTATCCCTTTTGAGCATTTTTTATTAATAACTCCTACCTTAGAATTGCAGTGCAATTCTTTTACTTTATCGTTGGTTTGAGCAGCGCCTTAGACTTACCTTCATGTGGTTAACTGCTTTATCACTTTTCGATTTCAGAGGATATCTCATAACAAATACCGAAACAAGGTGAGTGCAGTCAAAATATTGTCCTCGGTTTATATAAATTAACCGCTGTTTGGGATGAACCCCATGGTTCTATTTATTCCCATATCTTTGGTTTATTTATAAGTGAGTGGCACGTTTATATAATCGTACATGTGCCACATTCCTAAGGATACTGATGTGGAGCACAGTCAAAAATGGGAGTGGAGCTCTGTTCATGATATGAGTATCTTATATAAGAGAGCTTTGTTCATAATTTAATTGAGTATATCTCTGTGCAATACGTGCAAAAGGGAAATGTACACCTGGCTAGCTTCGAAGTTTGCTGTTTTGACTTGTATTATCTAAGTCAATTGAGGGCAGGTGGTACTTTTTAAAGACAGAATAGGAATTATGTCTAGCATAGTATCTTGTTGTATGGTTTAGCGCACTTCGCTATATATTTTAAGCGTAATCCGCCGTATAGTTTTACGCAGTCTGCCGTATAGTTTAGCCATATTTGTTGTATATTCTAGCAAAGTTCGCTATATATGCCGTATAGTTTTGCCATGTTTGTTGTATATTTTAGCAAAGTTCGCTATATAGTTCAGCGCATTTCTCTGTATGGTTTTTAAAGCATATAGTTGCATTATATTGCACCGCGGTTCATATTTTACAAGTTAGCGTAGGGTTTGCTGTATTTGTGAACAACGCTGTATTTTATACATTGCACAGTAGCTGCGTTTGTGAACAACTCTGTATTTTATACTTTGCACGGTAGCTGTGTTTGGTACAGTTTTCCTTATGACGCATCTCATCTATGGGTATCCATGACTATCTTCCAAAAGATTATGCAGTTGTACTTGGTTTAAGTTTGTTTATTTGTGTACGTACAAATAACATAATGCTCTACTTCAGTTTAGTATCAATACAAATAACATAATGCTCTACTTCAGTTTAGTACCAACCATGTTTTAATGCAGCGCATTCTACCAATTCAACCAGCAGACTCCTGCTTTATTATGTACCAAACCTTTTTGGTTTAATTCTAGCTATATATATAGCTTTTGCTTTACATTATTATATTACTAATAATAAATATGAGTAAAAAATGGATGGAAGAGGTTACTCGTACAATAATGATCCAAATCACCTTGAATCACTATTTCAAGTATCTATGGACATGAATATAATTAGTTAAAAAAATCAAGTTGAAAGTACATATCTTCTTTACTTCATGCGTTATTTGTACCATGAGTCTATTTGTACCTTTTTCATTAAATTGAGATTTTGTGTGAAGCTTGTTATGTGTGTTGCATGTCCATATTTCACTTTATATATGTATGTTTTCTATCATTACCTGACTTATATGTATTCGCATATATAAACCCTCCTGTGTACACTTGAGTTTGAATTGGAATAAAAAGCATAACCGTTGATAAAAGATTGATAAATGTGTGTACACATATATATCCACATTCCTTCAAAACTTAAAACACACATGTATCTAATTAAATATAAGATGAACTTGATTACGCAACCAAAAGAGAAATTATAAAGTAAAGTGAGACGAATAAATCGACTAGCTTTCACGTTGTTTTCGAAGTCCGTGGTGATCAAAAACGACACCGCCATATTCACGTTCATATTGTGAACGGGTGCGATATGGTTGAAACATAAGGTAGCGATAAGATCAGATTGCATAGCTGAGTGCAATGGTGAGTTTGGTTCGGTCGTTGATGACGTAAGGTGGCAAAACCATGGTCAACAACCAGCTTTTCATTCAAAAATTTACCTATGTAGTGTACTCTTAAAGAATTTGCCTTTATAGTAGCCTATATAGTCTAAATATATCCATTGTTTAGTAAATGAAGCCTGCGTAATAGTTGGAATGTATGAATGAATGTGCGGTATTAAGTTTACAAGCTTTGTATTATATTTACAGTATACTGGGCCAAGCCCATATATCAGCCCAAACAAGTATAACTCTGCAATATAAAAGCAGACGTATAATCTTGTAACATTAACTTTTGCATTAATAAAATTCTCTTTTTACAATCTTCTTTATTTCTATCTTGGTATCAGAGCAAGAAGTCTGTCCAACGACAGCACAAATCCAGTTCATTACTGGAATCTCATCAGAGGCTGACATCATCATCACAGAGTCATCCAAAAGGAGGTGCATTCACCATCCTTGGTTGCTCTCAGTTCATTGCCATCTCATCATCTGAGAATAACTCACCTTGTTCTGATCTGTACAGCAGTGCCACGCCAAGATTCTGATTTAAGAAGACAAGATCGTTGGCTGCACTTTAAAGCTTTCTCGATCAGAAGCCTGATTGAAGCATTATCTTCATGGCAGGAGATGATGAAGCAACATCATCTGCAACAAGTGGAGTTAAAAGTCGGAATGAATCAAGATCAAGAAATCAAGATACTCTCATTTCTCAAACAAAGGTCAGTGATATCATAAAACCAAAGAGTAATCTGGTATCTACTGCTCTTGATGAAAATAACTACATATTATGGAAATATCAAGTAGAAACAAGCATCAGAGGATATGAGTTAGAAGACTTTCTGTATGGCACTGCTACTGTACCAACAAGAATGGTTACAGATAGTTCAGGTGAAAGAATAGTCAATAAAGAATTTATCAACTATCAGAAACAAGATAGCTTACTAGCTGCCTGGTTACTCTCATCCATCAGTCCTGGTCTACTATCACAAATTGTAGGGTGTAAAACATCATTTGAGATATGGTCTACAATCCAACAAATTTTCAATACACAGTCTGCAGCAAGAATTCTCTATTACAAAAGACAACTACAGAACCTCAGAAAGGAAAACATGTCAATGAGAGAGTATTTTACAAAAGTAAAATCATATTATGATATACTTGATGCTGCAGGACATACTGTATCAGAATCTGAGCAGATACTGACCATTTTAAATGGTTTAGATATTGAATATGAGTCAGTGGTGGCAATTATCTCTTCACATCAAACTCTACCTAGCATACAAAATGTTTACTCCATACTGTTATCTCATGAGGGAAGAATTGAGCAGAGAAAAGAAAGTAATTCAGAACTCTCACTCAATTATGCTTCAAGTTCAAGAAACAGAAATCAAGGAAGAAAGCAAGAAAATCAAACTTTCAGACAAGACAACAATCAAAGAAACAATACAACTCAAAGAGGTAGAGAAAGAAGTGGAAGATGGAACAATAACAGAACAAAATGTCAAATTTGTGAAAAACCAGGACATACAGCCAAACAGTGTTACTTTAGACTCAACACTGAGTACTATCCAAATCAACAAAATCAAAAATCAAAGAAATCACAACTCCAGTGCAAATGTTGCACAGATAGATCAGAGACAAGGCAGTCAATCAGAAAAGACAAGGTCTCAAGTTTTAAATGCAGAAAGACATACCAGATCAGATGAGGTGACAGAAGAAGATTGGTACCCAGATTCAGGCGCCACGAATCATCTTACAAATAATCTGTAGAATCTCAATCTTGGTAATAAAGAATATACAGGTACGCACTCTATACATATGGAGAATGGTGAAGCTCTAAAAATCACACATGTTGGAACCAAAAGTATTCAAGGTAAAAGACTTCTTCATCTCAATAACTTGTTGAGAGTCCCACACATTAAAAAGAATCTTTTGAGTGTATCACAATTTGCTAATGACAACAATGTGTATTTTGAGTTTCACCCTAAATTATGTTTAGTCAAAGATCTACTAAATCAAAATATATTATTACAGGGTAAATTGGACAAAGGATTATACAAGTTCAATTTTGGAAACTCAGGAAAAAGCAAAAGTAGACATATATGGTGTAATAACACAGAGTCTCATGTTACAAATGATCAAGAAATATTTACTTTGTGGCATTACAAGCTAGGACATCCTAATGTAAACATTGTAAAACAAATTCTTATGAATAATAATATTTCCTGTGATATATCTTTGCCATATGTATGTACCTACTGTCAATTAGGCAAAAGCCATAAATTACCTTTTGCAGATTCTACTACTGTTATTAACAAACCACTTCAGTTAGTAGCAACTGACTTATGGGGGCCTGCTCCAACAAATTCAGATTATGGATTCAGGTATTATATATCATTTGTTGATTGTTATTCTAGATATACATGGATATATTTTCTAAAATCCAAAGCAGATGCTAAACAGACTGTAATAGAGTTCATAACTCTAGCAGAAAAACAATTGAGCCATGAGGTTAAAATTATGCAAACAGATGGTGGCAGTGAATATAAGCCACTAAAAGAATATTTTCAGAAAAAAGGGTATCATTCATCGAACAACTTGTCCATACACATCTGAGCAGAATGGAATAGTTGAGAGGAAACATAGACATATAGTGGAAACAGGGTTAACCTTACTAGCACAGGCATCAATGCCTATGAAATTCTGGCCAGAAGCCTTCAACACTGCTGTGTACTTAATTAATAGACTACCTACCAAAGTTCTTAAGCATCTGAGTCCTATTGAATACTTGTTTGGGGTTAAACCAGACTATAAAAGTCTAAAGACATTTGGATGTTTATGCTTTCCATGTCTTAGACCATACAATAATCATAAATTAAATCTGAGATCCACCCCATGTACATTTATAGGTTATGGAAACAACCAAAAAGGATACAGATGCTTAAGCAATGATGGTAGGGTCTATGTTTCAAGACATATTGTATTTAATGAGAAAATTTTCCCTTTTGCAGACAAAAATATCAAGACAACAAAAAAGGTTCATACTAAAGACAATTTCTCAATGCCATCCATACCTATTATACCTGAGTGGGATCAGACTAGTGGAAGTGTGCAGAGGACCCAACAGCCACAACACACACTATCCAATGATGATACTGGATCAGGTCATGACTCCAACAAATCCTCCAGCTCCTTCAAAGACACCAGTCAGATCAATGAGAACAATTCAAATCAAGGAGATACTTCTCAGTCCATATCGCATCAATCTGAAGACAACAGTGATAATCAGAACATATCACCTGCAGAACATCATATGCTCACAAGGTCAAAGAGTGGCATTTTCAAACCTAAAGTATACAGTGCTCAGCTAGATTCAAAAGAACCAAAAGACTACAATGAAGCTGTCAGTAATAATAACTGGAAACAGGCCATGAATAATGAATACAGTGCCCTCATTAGAAACAAGACTTGGAGCCTTATTCCAATGCCCAAGGACAAGAATATAGTTGGTTGCAAGTGGACTTACAAGATTAAAAGAAACACAGATGGAAGCATCTCAAAATACAAAGAAAGACTAGTAGCCAAAGGATTTAATCAACAGTATGGTTTCGACTACAATGAGACATTTTCTCCAATTGTCAAGCCAACTACCATAAGACTCATACTGACAATTGCACTCCACAAAAAATGGAAGATTAAGCAACTTGATGTGAATAATGCCTTTCTTAATGGGAATTTAAAGGAGGAAGTGTTCATGGAACAACCAGAAGGATACAAGAGGAGTACAAATGATAACATGGTCTGCAAACTACATAAAGCAATATATGGACTGAAGCAGGCACCTCGAGTATGGAATGAGAAACTCAAGTCCACACTAATGAGTTTAGGGTTCACACCAACTAAATCGGACAACTCGCTATATATGCAGTATAAACAGGAGAAGATCACCTACATTCTAGTATACGTGGATGATATTATTATTACAGGAAATGACATTCAAGCTATGAATCAGACTATTAAGCATCTTGATCAAGCTTTTTCAATCAAAGATCTTGGGAATCTACATCATTTTCTAGGTATTGAAGTCATTCAAACATCCAAGTCAGAGATAGTCCTATGCCAGAAAAGATACATATTAGACTTATTAAAAAGAGCAAACATGGATCAAGCCAAACCCTTACCTACTCCAATGACAAGTAACCTCAAATTGTCTAAAGAATCAGGAGAACCCATTACTAATGAAAAACAGTACAGAAGCATCGTGGGAGCACTTCAGTATATTACAATAACTAGACCAGATCTAAGCTACAGTGTAAACAAGGCATGTCAATTCATGCATAGACCTCTCAGCAACCACTGGAAGGCCGTAAAACGTATATTACGTTACCTGAAAGGGACAATAGATCATGGTCTACATTTCAACGATGCAAAGGGATTAACCATACAAGCTTACTGTGATGCAGACTGGGCTTCAGATCCGGACGACAGAAGATCAACTACAGGCTTCTGTATATTTCTAGGGAGCAACCCGAGCTCGTGGTGCTCAAAGAAACAAGCTGCCACCTCTCGCTCTAGTACGGAGGCAGAATATAGGTCTATTGCCACCACCACTGCAGAAATCATCTGGATCGAGTCTCTTCTCAAAGAAATTAGAATCAACCTCATGAATACACCAATAATTTGGTGCGATAACTTGAGTTCTGTATTTCTCTCTACAAATCCGGTGCTACACTCACGAACAAAGCATTTTAAAATAGATCTGTACTTTGTTCGTGAGAAGGTAATGGAAGGAAAACTTAAAGTCAACCATGTACCAGCTCAATTTCAAAGAGCTGACATTCTAACTAAGCCCCTCTCTGCAAAATATTTCACTCAGTTGAAGAAAGATCTCAAGATTAGAGAAGGCGGCGCTGAGAGGAAGGAGGAAGAGGAAACCCTAGATAGAATTGAAGGGGGGAGTTGGAATGTATGAATGAATGTGCGGTATTAAGTTTACAAGCTTTGTATTGTATTTACAGTGTACTGGGCCAAGCCCATATATCAGCCCAAACAAGTATAACTCTGCAATATAAAAGCAGACGTATAATCTTGTAACATTAACTTCTGCATTAATAAAATTCTCTTTTACAATCTTCTTTATTTCTATTTGTAATTTACATAGTTCAAGTTTTAATAATCCACGTAGTCTATATAGTAGTTGAAATTGGGTATAAAAATAATACACACATACACACACATAAGTGGAGAATAGTGGAAGATAATAGAAAAGAAGAATATGGTCGAGTCGAATCAATAAAACCAAGGTAAATTGTAAATCTAAATCCAAATCTAAATTAAATTCAAACCTCTTCTCGGATCTAAATTTCTAATAAATATGTATAATGCTTCCGGTACATATTACAAAAGGAATAAAAAAGAGCCAAACATGAATACCATGACTTAGATCCGAAGATTTGGAATCTCAAAGGTAGTGGAAAATAATATATTGTTATATAATACTAGTTTGGAACCCGTGCTTCGCACACGGGAAGAGGTGGAATGGTATTTTGCTTGGTCAATAAGTCATTGGTTATTTATAGTTTTATGTAAACAACTATAGTATTTGTATTATTACCGTGCAGAAACGATGCTTTGAAGTTGGAATAGGCCTATGTTGAAGAAATGTGGTTAATTTAAAAGTTGATAGGGAGTTTCTATAAATTTTTCATTAGATCTTCAATGGAATGAACACTGAACAACATTTGTAGTGAGGATGATTTAGTAAAGTAAGCTTGATTAGTTTTTTAGAACTATTTTAATAAGTATAAATTAAGCAAGATTCTAAATTCCGATTGGTACGTTTGAATCCCGGCCATTCCGACCCGATTTCAGCGTTGACCGGTCCAGAAATCCACCAAAAATCCATTTTGGATTTCATTTTCTAATTCGAAATGATAATTATGTTATGAAGTAGATCGATTCAAAGCAATGAAACCATAGTAGCTTTCAAACATCACAAAAATAGAAATAAAAAGCAACATAAAAATCAAATTATGTTTTGTCGCTACATCGAATTTTCATCTGTAGAGAGCTTAGTCTGAGTAAACAAGTTTTTGGAAGCGAGAAGGAGCTTTTATTTTTATTTTTCTATTCGAACTAGAGCATTGAAAGTTAGGGCACAGGAGTTGGATTTTAGAACAAAGAAGAAAAGAGGAATTCAAGTTTCCTTCGTAATAGGCTGCTTTGTTGGGCCAGGTTTTAGGCTCTATAGTAACTACAGATTAGGTAGGAGAGCTTTCAACTAAAGATAGTTCCGATAAATTATTTAATGTAAAATAAGCTTTATCAAATGATTATATTAGTGAATAACAACAAATTTAGATTGCTATTTTCAATATGTATTAATAAATGTTGAAAAAATATTGGAATTTGCAAACCGGAATTATAGCGGAATTTTCAAATTTTTTAAAACGGAACCAAAATTTCAAAACTTTTCACTGACCGGAACGAAAATAAAAACTAGAATTTTGAACCTGGGTATAAAGTAACATGGGATTGTTAGCGATTTCTTAATATCATGTGTGCATATGTTCAGTTTGGATTTGTGCAACTGCAATTCAGTACGCGTGTCACTTTAGTTTCTATTGCAGTAGCCTGTGTCCTTTTCTTCATTTCTTTTTCTTCTAGAACTAATTTTTTTTCATCTCCTGTTGGCTCTTACACGCACAGGAAAAATAAAAAAAGTTAATAGAGGTAGGCAAGTTTGTCTAACATAGTTTCTTTGCCTCTTCTCTTGTATCTTGGTTCCAGCTGATGTACTGGTAGGCAATTTGGATCAACATCGATCATATTTAAAGCGTCAGCAAGTGAACATCAATATTGTATTTGGGTATGAAATTTAGTTGTTAATGAGAACGTGAAACAAGTATCAAAAAGTAATTTGAGACAGTAAATTCTGGTACAGGTCTTGTATGTTTTATCAAAACAGTTCTCCAATAACTGTCATAATGAAAGTAAAGTATGCAACCAGTACATACAACACAACTATCAAAACATGTATTTATTTCATTACGTGCAGTATACTCTGAAAGTGTGAAGATGTGTCCGCGTGTGAGGATCATTGATTTCTTAATACAATAGAACAAACAGTCAGTTTGCAAAAATTGTAAGGGTGCTGAAAAAATGATGAGGACCTTTTAGCTTTTCGACCGTGAGAAAAAGATGTTACCTAAGAGACTACATGTTATTAGATAATGCAAGAATGCAGGCTAACTTTTCAATCTCATGATATACATGAGCTATAAATTTTGTGCCAGTACATGCTGCTTACTACATTTTTGAGCGGCAATGGTATAATAAAATTCAAAAATTAAATAAGAAAAGATTCAAAAAATTAGTGGGACAAAAGATCTCCATAACAGTTAGGGAGTTACTGGTTTAGCTATTCATATGTTCACAACTACTGACTTTACATGTGATGTATGTAAACGCACAAACACACATTTTTGAGCTATTCATATGCACAAGTGCAATGTGTTTAACATATATTCCATGTGTTCCAAATTTAGTTGGTATTATTGAAGACGTATTAGTTTAGCTTTTCACACGTGCAACAGTTCCTACTTAATATCCATGTACAATGAATTATTGTGGAGGTACTGGTTTGGCTGTACGTATATTATATTTATGTACTTCCAAATACCTCATCTAAATATAAGCTGGATAAGACAACTTAATTTGACCTTCCATGTGATATATATTCAGACATAGCGAATACAAAAACTTTAAATACTCGATTAGTATAAAATTAATAACTCGGTAATTTTGTTCTTCATTTGTAAATAAATATAGTAAACTTATTTAGAACATTTGTTTAGCTTTTTATTTGAATGCTATTATAAAAAAAAGATCAAAATATCGTAAACAGGCTTTCTACAAACACATAAATATGCTTTTATACCCATTTTCCGGTTAAGTTTCTTTTTATTTATGAATGCCAATTGTGCATTTTGCAGATCAAATTTAAAAACACAGCCTACTCACAATGAGTTGGTGATATGTACTTGATGTTATTACAGAGACACCAAGCTAAAACTCAGATATCTAAATGTTGCACCATCATTGTATACCTCATGTTATCAAGCTTCTAGACTTATAATGCCTCATGTCATCCTTACATCTTTCCATATCACTTCTACCTTTTTCATTCAAAGTAAAATACCTTAGTTACTAACCAGTTGATGACCAACCCTGAACTCTTTCAGTTGATCATGAAACTCCTTACTTGAAATAACATTCATTTGTAAGACTCAAAGGATATAGCCTAAAAATCATGGTACATGCAATTTGTATATAGAGCTTTAGCAAAGACAATCACATAAGCACCGCTTACTGCTTTTCAAAAACAATAAGTTTTACTTTTATTATCTTCGTCCGTCAAATTTGTCCAAATGAGCTTCCAGAGGAGACCTGTACTAAATGTTCATGGTAAGAAATGTCGATTTAATTGATTATGAATCTCATATCGTAAATCGTAAAGTTCAAACTTTAAATCAAATTGGGATTTAAATCTTAATTCGTAATTCAAAATATCCATGTATTAAAGTTTGTAAAGACTTAGATATTGATTATGAAGTTTGAACTTCTACATTTAATCCTAAAACTCAGTTTTCTCTCTTGGTCTATTTTTATTTTGTATAGAAAATACTCGAATTGAAATTGTGGATCCAAACAACCATTTTGAATATATAAGTATGGATTGAATGATTTTTCTTAACCATGGTTCTAACTGAGTTTGAATCAGAATATAAATCGAACCGGGATGGGTGAGATCCGATCCGAAAAGTGATTTACTTAAGATTTTTAATAACAATGCTTTAGGGTGACTTTAGCAATTGTCTTACCACTAACTTCATTTAGAGATAATCTTAATTTATCCCATTGCAAGTCAAATAGTATTTGAAGTTCACTATTCCATTAATTTCTTCTCCATATTTGAGGCGTCATCCGACATTTAAGCGTGTATTGTAAAGGTTTCCATGCAGGAAGTGTTACTATTTGAAATCCTTATATGAAGACCATGGAACTTGGCTATAGGAAAGGTGAAGAAGGATTAACCATCTGTCCAGTTGGGTGTCTTCCTATTTTCTTTTTTCTTTTTCTTTTTATGGATCAAATGTGATTCAGGACTTCACCATAAGAGACATATTTATATCTACGATATTTTTTAAGTTTTGGCCTATAGCTTGTTGGGTGAACCATCGATTTATTCCTCTTCAGTTTCGCGTTTTCTTCCACAGTTTCGTTGCTTTGTTCTGGTTTGCATATTCCTCCTATATCCATATTGCTTATGTTACATTAGTTTGCATTAGCATGCATTGCAGAATGTAAGAATACATTTTATTGCTTGCCTGCTCTCTCTGTTTTAAGACAAAAAATATTGAATTATATATGATATAATCTAACATTTAAGTACTGTATTTCTAGCATGTGGCTAATAGTTTAAGATTATTCATAATCGTCATAGTTAAGTTTATATATATTTATGATTCAACTAAAAAATATTAATCTTTCGTGTTACTGGTATTTCAGGGGAATATTTCTAAATCTCAAGGCGCATTCAATTACTGCTAAAAAGGAATGAAAGTTACAAAATTGATAAGTAGTTTTGAATCACTACTCTGGAAACTCAGTTTAAGAAGACTGAATAAAATCATTGCTATAACTTTTAAGTAAATAGGTGAGATATATACATAATATTTTGCAAAAGAGTTATGTAAACTGATTGAAAATCACATGTTCTGTTATCTAAAAGGCTGTATGCAACAAAACTTGATATAGCAATGTTATTTTGGTTATAATATCGAACCATATTACCAACAAAATGGACCAAATGTTGTTTTGTTGATCAATGAGAAATTAAAAGAAACACATTCCAATTAATAACATCCTAACCCAATGACGCATACATGTCTTGAGCAACAATATATAATATTATAATATTGACGTTATTCACACTAAAAATTTATCATCAACGGGCAGCAACAAAAGCAAATATTTTTTTTCCTTTCTTCTTGGTTGATAGAATTATACAAGTAATCAATTTTTTTATGAAAATAACAAAATGTAACGACTCCGTAATTACAAAATATGCGGTGATGATATGAATCGTAGATACTGGGACAAATGGAGGAACAAAAATCGATGACAGACTCCGTAATTACAAAATGGAATCCGTCCTGAAATGCATGTTTTTGACTATCCAACGACCATATGCATTGGAATCGTACTCTCATTGATGCATTCAAGGATAATATAAAAAGTCAGACTGTACCACAATAATAAGATTTAACATAAAAATAAGCAGAACAACCACTGTTTAAGAATTGCATGATAAAACAATCAATTTTTTAATGCAGGCAATGAAACAATTGATTTTTTTTGTCCCAATGCAACAAACACAGCGAGAGCATGTTAGTGCGGTAAGGAAAGGACATGTGTTGTTGGTCTGAAATAGCATATACCCAATTAAGCACAATTCAGCCAAATCCAAAAAAAAATTAAATCAGGGAAACGTTTACGAAGTACGAATTCAAGAAAAAAAACTGAAATCAGTGATCATCTATGAATTAAACAACCAGTATTAGATTATTGAAAGTTTAGTTGAAAGTGGAAAGCATACAAATAACTAAAATCAATAATCGGTTGAACAAAAGCAATCAATACAACTCACCTACTGATACACATGCAGATACACGTCCCAAACGTACCATCCGAAGGCCAGCAAGGTTTCTTGGCCAGCAGGCAACAAATGAATAAAAGCAGAAGGACCACTTTCTGCAATTCCAAAAATTGCAGCATGCAGTAGCCGTTATAACCAATTCCAGTAATTTCTTCTTCTTTTTTTTTAGTAATGGTGTGTACACCTGAAATAAAGTTGTATGGACCACTTTTCTTTAGTGGTTACAAATGATTGGCTAGGAATCGTCAGTAGCAGCTATAAGAGGCAAGAATGTAATGAGAAATGAGATGGAAAATATATGAAACTTCTCCTCTGTCTAGTTCTTTTCTCTATTTTATTTCCTTCACTGTTAATGTATGCCTCCACAAAACAGTAGTCCATCATTTTGGTGCTTTCACTTTCCTCACTCTCCTCCCACTTCCATACACCATGGTTCAAACAACACAAGACCGTAACCGAGCCATCGACGAAGCCATCTCCCAACTCCGCGACGACTCCAACAATCACACAACCTCCATGGATTCCATGCGCTCCGACATCTCAAATCTCCAAAACTCCATGACCACTCTTACACAAATGATTCAAGACCTCACTGTCAAAATCACTTCCCCATCTCCTCAATCACAAACAGCCCCGCATCACTCACCTAGCAATGGCCGACCACCACCACTCCTTACAACTCCACTTCACCCAACCTTCCAACCCAACCCAATAGCCATCCGCACCCCCAAAATGCGAATTATCTCGCTTTAATGGATCTAACCCCCTAGATTGGATATTTCAAGCGGAACGATTTTTCACTTATCACGCCACACCGGAAGAACAACGAATCGAACTCTCAAGCTTCTACATGGAGGGACAAGCTTTGACGTGGTTCCAATGGATGTATCGGAACAATCAACTTTCTTCATGGATGGCTCTTACAAAAGCGATAGAACAAAGGTTCGGCCCCTCTACTTTCATTAACCCTCAATCTTCTCTTTTTAAACTCCGACAAACCGGAACGGTAGAGGAATACCAAGCAACATTCGAAACGTTGAGAAACCGTATCACATCCCTTTCTCCTGAATCATTCCTCCATTGTTTCCTATCCGGCTTAAAGCCACCAATCAATAATGAACTACACATACTTCAACCATCATCCCTCTCCCAAGCAATCGATTTAGCGAAGCTTATTGAAACTAAATTCACTGATCTACGCTCCTTCTTCTACAGATCAAACCCACGTCCCCCAAATGCTCCAAACCCGCCTCTACTTCTGACAGCACCACCAACCCAGTCCAATAACCTACAAAACTCCTCCACTACTCCACAAAGCACCCAGACAACCTCCACAAATTACCCAATACGACGTTTCACCTCCTCCGAAATGGCCCAGCGGAAAGCTCAAGGGCTGTGTTTCCACTGCGACAGCCGCTACACCCCTGGTCACCGCTGCCCTTCACCACGAGCCCTCCTACTACTCCCCGACCCAGCCGCAGATCCATCAGACCCTACCACAACCGATCAGCTTACTGACGCGGACGCCGACATCCCCGAAACCCAAATTGAACCACAAGCTGCCAAAACCCTAATCGACCTCTCCAATAGCACCACCGATGTCAGCTTCCACTCCATGGTAGGCGCAGCCAGCCCCCGTGCCTTGCGCCTCTCCGCCGTCATCGCGGGCCACCACGTCCTATCCCTAATTGACACCGGCTCGACCCATAATTATATTCACCCACGAGTTGCTACCTTTCTCAAGTTGCCAATCGAAGAGAAAACTCAATTTTACGTTACTTTGGGGAATGGAGCTAAATTATTAAGTAAAGGGAAATGTGCATGTGTCCAATTTACTATCCAGAAAGTTGTATTTGAAGTAGATTTGCATTTGCTTGAGTTCATAGGCGCGGATATTGTTCTGGGTATCCAATGGTTGGAAACGTTGGGCCCAATTACTACCGACCACAAATCACTCACCATGAGCTTCGTTTACAATCAAAAATTTATTACCCTATCCGGCCTCGTTAACCTCTCCAACCCTAAAGAAATTTCCGTACATCAACTTAAACGTTTCGACTCCACGAATTGTATCGCCTCTTATTTTCACTTACACATCAACCCATTGACCCTTACTTCCCCACAACCAACCACAAAAATTCCGTCTCCTATTCAAACAATATTGGACCAACACACTTCCATTTGTAAAAACCAACCGAACTACCTCCTCATCACTCTCTAGATCACCACATCAACTTAAAACCCAATCACTCACCGGTAAATGTCCGTCCATATTGATATCCTCATTTCCAAAAAAATGAAATTGAAAAACAAATCCGTGAAATGCTCCATACCAAGCTTATTCAACCCTCCACTAGTCCGTTTTCCTCACCCGTACTTCTCGTAAAAAAAAAGGATGCACTTGGTGTTTTTGTGTTGATTATAGAGCCTTAAATGCCATCACAATCAAAGATCGATTTCTCATTCCAACCATCGATGAACTTTTGGATGAACTTCATGGTGCTACATACTTCACCAAATTGGATTTGCGTAGTGGGTATTTTCAAGTCCGTGTTCACCCCCCCCCCCCCCCCCCGATATTTATAAAACCGCCTTCCGCACCCACGAGGGACATTATGAATTTGTTGTCATGCCTTTTGGCCTCACAAATGCCCCATCCACTTTTCAAGCAACGATGAACACCATCTTTAACCCCTACCTCTGCAAATTCATTTTGGTATTTTTTGACGACATCCTCATATATAGCCCTACCCTTACCACTCACATCTCACACTTAAAACCACCCTTCGCCTCCTAACAGACCATAAATTCTTTATCAATCTTTCGAAATGCGCATTCGCTCTCACCGAAATCGACTATTTGGGTCACATAATTTCGGGCCAAGGAGTCCAAGTCGATCCAAAAAAAATCCAAGCTATGGTTGATTGGCCCATTCCCCAAACTACAACGGCACTTCGTGGATTTCTAGGCCTTACGGGGTATTATCGCAAGTTCATCCAAAACTATGCCAAGATCGCCAACCCACTCACCAATCTACTAAAGAAGGATGCCTTCTTTTGGACCACCTCCGCAACCGATGCCTTCAACGCCCTCAAACACGCCGTTACCACCACTCCAATATTGGCCTTACCGGATTTCACCCAAAATTTCACCATCCACACCGACGCTTCCATTACCTCCATTGGTGCCGTTCTCTCTCAAAATAAACACCCAATCTCCTACTTTAGCAAAACTCTTCATCCACTCCTTCAACGTGCTTCCACCTATAGTCGCGAAATGTATGCCATCACGTCCTCCGTCAAACGTTGGTGACATTACCTCCTCGGCCGCCATTTCATCATCATTACCGACCACCAAAGCTTACGCCAACTCCTAACCCAAACCATACAGACCCCGGAACAGCAACGATGGCTAACCAAACTTCTTGGATATGATTTTACAATACTTTATCAGCCAGGCTGTTCAAATTTTATTGCAGATGCACTTTCACGTCGGCCCACTACAGATCAGCCCACAAACATTCAGACCCAACACCCTACTCTTCCCTTCCTCCATCCTTTACTACCCACATTTCCAGCAAATTTCCTCAAACACAGAACTCCACTTCGCCTGCCACGAATCCAGCCCCATCCGCACCAACTCCTCCCCCATCGCCACCATAAATTCCGTCCCCAACACTGCAACCTCACAGCGACCACTTACACACCCAACCACCACCGCGAACATCCATTCCCAACCCAGATCCGACAAAACCTCTTCCGGCCAGTGACCAATCGCCGCCGACATCGCATCCACGACAAAACCCCACCCGACCCGATTACGCCACCTCACTACCGCCTACTTCACCAACCGCACCTCATCTCCATACCCTCATAACAACCAGATTCCTCCTCACTAAAAAGATAAAGAAAGCACTCGCAGCTGACCCCCATGCTCAATAGTTAATACATGAAGCTTCAGCAGGTTCACCTCACTTGCAAATTCGGAATGGGCTGCTTTTGTACAACGGAAAATTTTTTGTTCCAGAAGCTCAACATCTCCGACAGCAGATTATTGCTACTCTTCATGACTCCAAGCTCGGCGGACATTCAGGTATAAAAGCTACTATCGCTCGCATTTCCTCTAATTTTTATTGGCCAAAATTGTCTACCTTTGTCAAAGAATTTATCACCCAGTGTCCGAAATGTTTGCAATCCAAACCTGAAAATACACCACCCAAAGGGCTTTTAAAACCACTGCCAATCCCCTCTCGCATTTGGGAAGATATTTCAATGGACTTTATCACACACTTGCCACCATCTTCCGGTAAAACCTCCATATGGATCATTGTCGACCGTTTGTCCAAATACAGCCATTTTATCGCCTTACCAACCTCCATTTCCATAGCCCAAGAGTACGTCCGTTTACATGGTTTTCCCCGTTCAATTGTTTCCGATAGAGACCGACTATTTATCAGCCACTTTTGGAAAGAACTTTGTCGCATTCATGGCACTGAATTAAAAATGAGCAGCGCTTACCACCCGCAAACGGACGGCCAAACCGAAGTTGTGAATAGATTCTTGGAGACCTATTTGCAAGCAGTCGTTGGTGATACACCCAACCAATGGGTTCAGCTTTTACCGTGGACCGAGTGGTGGTACAATACTAATCACCACTCTTCCCTTAACACTTCTCCATTCCAAGTGGTATATGGAAGACCCCCACCAGCTCTTATGGATTATTGTGAAGGTAGCAGCAACTTACACGATCTTGATGAATGGCTCACTGACCGTGATTCTCTACTTAAACAAATCAAAGTAAATTTGGTGAAAGCTCAAACAAGAATGACAAACCACGCCAATCAACACCGAACGGATAAAGAGTTCAACGTCGGCACTTGGGTCTTCGTTCGCCTCCAACCCTATCGTCAAACATCCCTAGGTACCACACATCGTAAACTGTCCCGCAAATATTTTGGACCTTATGAGATTATCGAAAGAATTGGTGCCGTTGCTTACAAACTTCGCCTACCCCTCGACTCCAAAATCCATCCCGTATTTCACATTTCTCTCCTCAAATATTGCCCTAACCCGCACTCCACCACGCCAACCCACCTACCCCCACTTACTCACGAAGGCCTCCCAGTATATCAGCCTGCCAAAATCCTTGCTCATCGCCACCCGAACCCCACTACACATCAAGTTCTTATACAATGGCAACCTTGGACCCTACCGAAGCCACTTGGGAAGATTATGCACAAATGACTCATAGTTTTCCTCACCTCAACCTTGAGGACAAGGTTACTTTTGAAGATGGGGGTATTGATACACATGCAGATACACGTCCCAAACGTACCATCCGAAGGCCAGCAAGGTTTCTTGGCCAACAGGCAACAAATGAATAAAAGCAGAAGGACCACTTTCTGCAATTCCAGAAATTGCAGCATGCAGTAGCCGTTATAACCAATTCCAGTAATTTCTTTTTTTTTATTAGTAGTGGTGTGTACACCTGAAATAAAGTTGTATGGACCACTTTTCTTTAGTGGTTACAAATGATTGGTTAGGAATCGTCAGTAGCAGCTATAAGAGGCAAGAATGTAATGAGAAATGAGATGGAAAATATATGAAACTTCTCCTCTGTCTACTTCTTTTCTCTATTTTATTTCCTTCACTGTTAATGTCTGCCTCCACAAAACAGTAGTCCATCACCTACCAATAACGTTTAAGAAATATCGGACGATGATAACCTACAGTATGTTGAAGGGTGCTAGGTAGACGATATGTTTCCATTAGACATCCATATTGGAGTATCAAAATAATAAACAAAGGATTTAGTACAGCTTTAGTCATCATCTCACAGTCATATAGCATATCAAATTATGAGGTCGTACCTTAAAATTTTGGAGAGTCGGCTGATGGAAAGAAATATTGAAATCATGACGTACATCATGAACTTGTCCGACGCTAGTTGATTCCGATAGCAGGTAGAATTTCCGACTCGTTGAGCAAAACCCTAATTAAATAATTACTTGTAAATCGTGCACTGTAGCAAATACCTATCAATCTTCAGCACCGTCAAGCAAGGTAAATACCCATGGAGAGAAGGAAGAAAATTCAGGAAAGTTAACCTAATGTGGGACATGAAAATTCAAGAGTAGTTGAAAATTTGTTCGATTTCAAAAATGGGACGCCATTTTTGGGTTATACGGTTCGATTGGAGATCGGTTGTTCAGAAATTGAGGAAATATTTGAGACATGGAAAGAGAACCTGTATTTTAATTATTTTATTCATTTTAGACAACAAAAAAATGTAACAACACAGGAATACAGAATTTTGAAAATACAGGATCCTGAAATGCCAAGTAAGCAGTTTTAGTATTGTACTTTTAAGTTTAAGTAATAGACTGGATTTATATCATTGTAAATCAGTTCCTTATATTTCTTAAAGTAATTCTGGAGTTCTATGCTTAAATATATACATAAAATGAATTTGGTAACAATGCCTACATATTCTGTAAACTATTAACTTTGACTAAATATTACATATACTTGAATTTTGAAAATAAGGATAAAAGTAGTCTCTAAATTTATAATATTGGTAATAATTCCAGGTTTATTGGTTGAATGATGTATGCTAGCAAACATGATGGAAGTCATTATAATTTGGAGTAGAGTTTAGGTAGTATTTTAATTCATTGGAATGAAATGTGTTGCAGTGTAAATTTCGATAAATTATTCAGTTTTATAAATATGAATAAAAGTGTATCATTTGAAACAATAAGGAATACGACAAAAGAAAGATATGTACAAAATATGGATGTTTACCATATTTTATACCGTCCATTTTAATAAGAACATAAAAGGAAATTCCTTGTAATTCCAAACAGAACACAAGTTTTCATACAAATAATTTATGGAAAATTACAGTGTCAACGTTTCCTTTTGGAGAGATGTAATTCCAACGCATTAAAATATGCAGAAATCCCTAAGCATAACCAAAGTATCATAAGTAGAGATAATAACAATAACTCAATTATAAATCTAATATATGCAAAAGTTAGAAAATGAACAAATAAGCGATGAAATATGTGTAAAGCATTGAAATGAGTAATTAAGAAAATTATAGTAATCAAAGAAAGATAGTAATGGTGGAAAAAGAACAGTAGGGTACACCTAATAGTATCAGATGGAAGTCAAATAGAAAAAGATATTTAATCTATTAAATTAGAAGTAAGCAGTAAATGTCATTAAATTGGCGTTACTAAAAGAAGAAGTAAGTTTGGTAAAATAATCAAATACCAACAGTTGAACATAGGAGGCGTGGTAACTGAATAAATTTATGTAGCTTCAAGTATACATTTACGATGGGTGTGAATTATTAAATTTAGTCAATAACTTAGATTAATTAAAATGACTTAGTCATTAGTATGGGTTGGAATGCGAGCTCAATAGTGTTGCACAATAGAAGTTTGCGCTCCAAAAAAGGTTGCCAAATGTGTATAACATCTCCAACTCTAGGACTCGTGGGATTATACATTTGCGTATATGTGAAAGGAATATACCAAAATAGGATTTCACCTCGGTTGAAGTGTCAAAGGACCAAGTAGAGTCTACTTCAATACTTAGGAGGTATGTGTTAAGTAACCAAGTGGACATTTCCTTGATTGCATTAGGCAATCTAAATAGGACAGTGAGTGTAGGCTCGGCACTATATCAGCAAAGCTGGTACCGTATATGTGAGAAGTAAGGCTTTACACATGGCTCGAGAGCATCATCATCCTAGAGCGATCTGTAGAAAGACGACGGTTAAGCCTAAACGGACTACACCTCCTACTTGAATAGATCGCGTTTGGGACATGTACTATAGCACACCGTAATTTTAACGATAATTAATTAAAAAGAAATTAATAAATAGTAATGCCAAAAATAGAATTTTTACAAACGTCGAAATTTGGCTACGAAACTTGCATCGTTGGATTCGTGGCGATTCTTGATCAATTTTCACATATAAAGCTTTGCAGTTAAAGCATGTGGCAATTCCAAAATGGTGAATATGCAAAAAGTTACAGTAAGGACAAAGCAGAGATATAGTGGAAAATAGTGGAGGCACAAAACGATTTATTGGAAATAAAATTAAATGTCTAAAATTAATTTATTCTCTTTCTCGTATCATTGTGTAGAAAAAGGAAATATTTTTTAATTTTATATAACAAAACGGAGAATATCATAATTCAGGCCATTCTGACTTGGTTATTAAAATAGATTTCTAACTTATATTGAGCACTTAGGCCTTAAACTTAGGTTTTTACCCTCACTTTGTTAATTTGGTATAAAGGGAACTAGTCAAATTAATCCTTTTGTATTAATTTTGCTAAAGCGGATGCTTAAAACCATTGAGTTAGCAGGTGTAGCGGAATATAGTGGGGCTTTAAGCGGATCTAATGTTTAATAGCGCTAAGTTGAAAAGGCATAGCAGCCGAAGAGTGCTACATACTTTAGCGGGGATTTAGCGAGGCTTTAACGGGCTTTAACTGCTTAGATATATAGTTTTCTAATCGAGTTCAAATGAAAAGGTTATTAATGTTTGAAGTTTTTGAATCAGGAATTCGTATATGTGCAATGAAAATAATAAAAATAATTGACTAGTGTTATTTACTGTAAGTTAGAGTTAACTGATAGTTAACGTTACTTAACATTAAGCAAGTTAACTGTGAAAAGAAATTGCATTGATTGGGTTAATAAGAAAGCAAATGAAACAAATCAAATTTCACTGGATAATTAACAAAAGACATCAAGGACTGGTAGGGGCGGTCGATCGTTTGAGACGCCAAATGTCATATTTTGACGTGGCTGAACAACCCGAAATTAAAAAAAGTTAAATCGAATGGCTAGCATTGATTCGAACCCCTATAAATATGGTCCTAACCCCTTACTTTCTTCTCATATTTTTTGGAGCGACTTGATCTGCTATTTTTTCTTCTCCACAAAATTCTTAATTCTTAAAAATAGTTATAGTTTACAAACGTATATACAAATGGAGAATAGTAGATAATGATTGAGAAGAAGAATAGGTCGAATTAAATCATCAAAGTGAAGGTAAATTATAAATTTGAATTAAAATCTAAATTAAATCCAAATCTCTTCTTGATCTAGATTTCTGATAAGTATATATATGCTTACACTATATGTATTCAAATAGAGAGAAAAAGAAAGTCAAACTGAATAATAGAGATTAGATATAGAGATTTGAAAAGCTAAAAAGATGGGTGTGAAATTATATATTTCTATATAATATTAGGTTTATATCGTTGTAAATCTATTCTTGTATATCTAAAATGTAAATTGGAGTTATAGGCTAAAATTATATATAACGTGTAATGAATTTATAAACTCTGCCTACATATTCTATGATTGATGACTTGAATTATATATTGCATGTATGTGAATCTTAAAAATATTGGATGGCCGTAGTCCATTAATTTAGTATTGGACAATATTAGTCCTTGAAACCTATGAATTATATGATAGTTCTAGATTTGTAGATTTAAATGATATGTGGAAGTAAAAATGTAAATTAATTTATCACAGCAAATTGTTGGGGTTTAAGTAGTATTTTAATGCATTGGAATGTAGTGGGTTGCAATATAAATTCCTATAGATTATCTGTTCAGATTTAGAAATAAAAGTGCACTGTCTGAAATGACAAAGAATACACCAAAAAGAAAGAGATGTATAAAATAGGGATATGTTTGCACCAAAAATGGTCACAAACCCCAAGTGTAGTGAAAGCACCAGCGTATGAATACAAATCAACAGTATTCACACACAAATCACAGATCTAAGCAAGTAACAAGCAGTAATCGAGAAATAATGAACAGTGACACACAATTTATAGTGGTTCGGCTATCTCCGGCCTACGTCCACTTCAAGGTTTTTATGATTTTATTGCTCGATGCTTGAAGATTACAATTTCGTGTGTTGTATTACAACTGATTTGCTGAACTAAATCTGAATCTAAGGCAACAATGGTGATCTGGAGTAAATCTGGCAGAATCTGGGCGCTCTTTAGCTCTCAAAATTGTCCGACCCCTTTTCTGAATGACCAGGGGCTCTATTTATAGGTGTAGGAGGCTGATATTTCGCCTAAATTGAGGGGAGACCAGTTCTGGTACGTCAGGGGGCCCACATGGCCGAAATCTGGAGTTTCGGGCCCACTTTGGGATCGATTCGACCCTTGGTTCGAATCGATCAAGAAATTGTCCAATCAAGCTGAAATTTGGCGTGGTCATTCTTCATCATGTGTTCAAGCTTCTGTGAAAATTTCATGGCGTTTGGACTTGTAGAACTTGAGTTATGATCGATTCAATATGGTGTTTTTCGCTTCCTGGAGTCGTTCGAATCGATACCTTCAAATCCATAGGGTCGACTCCATCTCCTAGCACGTGAAGGCAATGACGTGGTGCGCGTGCTTCGGGTCAATCCCCCTTTTTCTCCGAGTTTTCTGGGTCAAATCCGTGGTTTTAGTCGCGCTTACTTGGTGGATTCGAGATGTTGGATTCGAAGGTTCTCTTCCTTCGAATCGATGAAACTGGTGCTCGTTCGAATCGATCTAGACATGTTGCTGTGGACCAATTCGAAGTTGTCTCAGTCTGGGGATTCGAATGCGATGGAGTCGGAGCTTCTCCACCTGTATGGATTCGAAGGATCCTTCCTTCGATGGATTCGAACTGGAGTATGTGAGGATGGATTCGAACTTAGGCATATGAGGACTTGTTCGATGGAGTCGAAGGTGGGGAATGCTCCAATGGATTCGAAGCTTAAGGCATGCGCGGATGGATTCGAAGCATGGTTGCTCCTGATGGATACGAACCAATGCCTGATAGATGGAGTCGAAGCAAGTGTGCTCTTCATGGATTCGACGCAATGCTCCTCTGACCGATTCGAATCAGCCTTTCCTCATGGATTCGACCCTAGCCTATTTCATCCATGTTCCATTGGCGATAACTCGAGCATATGAACTCGGATTGCCCCGAAATTTGGAATGCTGGTTTGCACTACTTCGCTTGTCGTGTCTTATCAATTGTAGCCCGATCCGGACTCAGACAAAATTCATCGATATTCATGGTAAACCTGCGATGCACAATCGATATTCGATACTAATAATCATTGCTTTTCAGTTAATCTTTGGGTATCTCGGCTTTGCCAAAAGTTGGGATAACATTTTTCCCCCCAAAACATGCCTTTTGGTAAGAGGCGTGTTTTGATCAATCTCAAGTTAAATGCAGTGAGTTCATGTTTTATTCAGAGTTTATAGCATTTTTAATCAAGTCCATGGCTGTTCGAAGCCGAATTGTTATCAATTTCTCCGAGTGGAAGTTAAGAATGAAATTCTACGGTCTCTCCGTACTATTGATGGTCACTCCGGACCCTTGTCAAACCCATTCTAGATTTAGCGATTGAATAGAAAGATCCTATTGCACTCCGGCGTTGCTTTCTATCCCTTGCACTCTGGCCCCAGCTAGGGCGTATAGCGATGTCTTGGTCATTCTGGACCGATCGTAGCCCCTCTGGGCTCTTACTGGATCCCATCCTGTCACTCTCTGGTGAAGGGGAAACAACGATGAGTGAGCCGATCCTGTCGCTCTCCGGCGAAGCAGCTACACCCCCTGCACTCAAGTTCAGTGTTTTTTAACATTAAGCGATGTCATGACCTAAATCTTTAGGACGATCATAGCCTCTCCGGGCTCTTGCTGGATCCCATCCTGTCACTTTTCGGTGAAGAGGAAACAACGTTAAGTGAGTCAATTCTGTCGCTCTCTGGCGAAGCGACTCACTTCTTGCACTCCGGTTCAGTGTATCTGAACATTAAGCGATGTCATGGCCCAAATCGTGGGCCGATCATAGCCTCTCCGGGCTCTTATCAAATCCCGATCCAATCACTTTCCGGTGAATGGGAAACGATGCTTAAGTGAGTCGATCCTGTCGCTCTCCGGCGAAGCAACTCACTTCTTGCACTCCGGACCCCGCCTCTCCGGGTAAGGTCATAAAGCGATCATGTTTATATTGATATTTAATGTTCATCCTTTAACTCTCCGGTTAAAAGGTTTATTTTAATAAGTGTTTCTTTATTAAATTCAAATCCTAGATGTTCAATCTCAAACACCAGGAAAAACAAGACAATGCCTCTCCGGGCGGAGCGGTCTATTTCCATCTCAGAGCATGCCTAGGGATCTCTCCGGTTCCCGTACATGAGTAAGTGGGATAGCCGTTTTATTTTGGAAATCAAATCTAAGAAAACTAATCGACCAGAGTCCAAATCTTGAACTTGGCCCTTGCCATCACAATCAGTTGATGGCGAGTCGTGATCCCGATCCAGGATCATTCCTGTTTGGTTGTGGCGGTAGTTGTTCGGGTCTAACCGCCGTCGTACGTTCTCTGACATACTGCGGCAATCTACCACTCCTGGCATGTTCTTCCACCTCATCCTTCAGGTGGCGGCATTCATCGGTAGTGTGCCCATCCAGCTCATGGAATAGGCAGTACTTTCCAGTCCTACGTTCCCGCTCCGTGGGATCTCTCCTGGGTGGTTTTCGATAGGGGAGTTGCCCCCGAGTTTCGGTGTAAATTCGTTCCAGTCCTGCCACCAAGTCTGTGTATTGCCTGAATCTGGGCTCTTGGAATTTCTTCCGTTTATCAGGACCATCATGTGTGTTATCCTGCTTTCTCTTTCCTTTGTCTGCCCTGGACTGTTCCCTGGCGGTTCCTTCGCCTTGTGCAACATTTATTTCCTGCCTCTCGGCTCGTGATTCCTCTAATCGAATGAATTTTTCAGCTTCATGGAAAAACTCTCCAAGATCTTGCGGTGGATCTTTAGTCAAAGAGTCTTTGAATTCGGTGCCTTCTCCAACTCCTGCCACTGCCGCCATCAAAATCATCGATGGGTCCGGGCGATCTACAGAAGTCACCGTCGCATTAAATCGTAACAAAAAATCTTTTATGGACTCTCCGGTCCTTTGTTTTATTGATGCCAAAGTCATCACGCTCTTAGGTCGCGTCACGTGAACCCTAAACTGCTTCATGAAGCAATCCACAAGCTCACCCCATGTCTTGATTGATCCGGTTTCTAGCTGCCTAAACCAAAGCGCAGCCAAATCTGATAAGAATAAGGGGAAACATCGTGCCATCACTTCCTCGGATGCTCCCAGCACTTCCATGTGTCTGATATATCTGGTGATATGCATGGTCGGGTCTGACTTTCCGTCATAAGGATTCAGCGTTGGTAGTTTGAACTTCGGAGGGTTCCTTGCATTCCTGATATTCGGAGCGAACGGACTCCGACTAACTTCTTCCAATCCTCCTCCTGACAACCCTCCTCTCATGAGTCGTCTCACTAGGCCAATCATTCTTTCATCTCCATCTAGGGGTTGCCCCCTTGTAACGTCTCGGTCTTGCCCTCCGAGTCTCGTAGGGAATTCTGGTACGTACTCTTCGGGCGGCTCGTTAGCATTTGTGTTGGCCCTAGCCGGTTGAGCTCCTTCCAAAGGTACTTCTGCGTTGGATCCTGCGGGCCTGCCCCCAAGCCCTTGTTGATTGCCTTCTGGTTCTGTATTCTGTCCTCCGTTGGGTTCCATAGCCCTAGCTCCTTGTTCCACATTCACAACCGCTGTAGCTGGTCCAAGGTTCTGTGTTCCTGCAGCTCTTATCTGCTCGAAGAAATTCTGCAGCATCTCTTGTTGGTTTTTCATCATTCTCTCCTGCATTAGGTTATTCATAGCCTCCATCTCATCTCTAGTAATGTAGATCGAAGCTTGTCCTTCTCCAGCGCCAGAGGATGCCTCTTGACTTCCTCCCTGTTGGCTCCTCTCAGCTCTTTGTCTAGTTTGTCGAGTCATTGTAGAGTCAAATCTGAACCCTTAAAATTTCAAGTCTAAACTCTGAATCTGGTGTAGCGGGTGCTAGTTCTTCTCAGTGAAAGCACCAAAGTGTTTGCACCAAAAATGGTCACAAACCCCAAGTGTAGTGAAAGCACCAGCGTATGAATACAAATCAACAGTATTCACACACAAATCACAGATCTAAGCAAGTAACAAGCAGTAATCGAGAAATAATGAACAGTGACACACAATTTATAGTGGTTCGGCTATCTCCGGCCTACGTCCACTTCAAGGTTTTTATGATTTTATTGCTCGATGCTTGAAGATTACAATTTCGTGTGTTGTATTACAACTGATTTGCTGAACTAAATCGGAATCTAAGGCAGCAATGGTGATCTGGAGTAAATCTGGCAGAATCTGGGCGCTCTTTAGCTCTCAAAATTGTCCGACCCCTTTTCTGAATGACCAGGGGCTCTATTTATAGGTGTAGGAGGCTGATATTTCGCCTAAATTGAGGGGAGACCAGTTCTGGTACGTCAGGGGGCCCACATGGCCGAAATCTGGAGTTCCGGGCCCACTTTGGGATCGATTCGACCCTTGGTTCGAATCGATCAAGAAATTGTCCAATCAAGCTGAAATTTGGCGTGGTCATTCTTCATCATGTGTTCAAGCTTCTGTGAAAATTTCATGGCGTTTGGACTTGTAGAACTTGAGTTATGATCGATTCAATATGGTGTTTTTCGCTTCCTGGAGTCGTTCGAATCGATACCTTCGAATCCATAGGGTCGACTCCATCTCCTAGCACGTGAAGGCAATGATGTGGTGCGCGTGCTTCGGGTCAATCCCCCTTTTTCTCCGAGTTTTCTGGGTCAAATCCGTGGTTTTAGTCGCGCTTACTTGGTGGATTCGAGATGTTGGATTCGAAGGTTCTCTTCCTTCGAATCGATGAAACTGGTGCTCGTTCGAATCGATCTAGACATGTTGCTGTGGACCAATTCGAAGTTGTCTCAGTCTGGGGATTTGAATGCGATGGAGTCGGAGCTTCTCCACCTGTATGGATTCGAAGGATCCTTCCTTCGATGGATTCGAACTGGAGTATGTGAGGATGGATTCGTACTTAGGCATATGAGGACTTGTTCGATGGAGTAGAAGGTGGGGAATGCTCCAATGGATTCGAAGCTTAAGGCATGCGCGGATGGATTCGAAGCATGGTTGCTCTTGATGGATACGAATCAATGCCCGATAGATGGAGTCGAAGCAAGTGTGCTCTTCATGGATTCGACGCAATGCTCCTCTGACCGATTCGAATAAGCCTTTCCTCATGGATTCGACCCTAGCCTATTTCATCCATCTTCCATTGGCGATAACTTGAGCATATGAACTCGGATTGCCTCGAAATTTGGAATGCTGGTTTCCACTACTTCGCTTGTCGTGTCTTATCAATTGTAGCCCAATCCGGACTCAGACAAAATTCATCGATATTCATGGTAAACCTGCGATGCACAATCGATATTCGATACTAATAATCATTGCTTTTCAGTTAATCTTTGGGTATCTCGGGTTTGCCAAAAGTTGGGATAACAGGATATTTATTGTATTTTGTACTGTCTATTTCAATAACTATTAGAAAAATAATTCATTGTAATTTCAAATAAAACACAAATTCTCCTTTTGGATAAGACATAGAAATTTACAGTGTTAACCTTGCCTTTAGGGAGATGTGGTTCCATGCATTGAAATGTAGAACTCTCTAAGATTAATTAAAGAAATCGTAAATATGATAATAATAACGGTCTAAGAGAAGAATTAACGTATATGCAGTATAAGCAAGATAGAAATCAAATAATAACGATGAAAAAGTAAGTAAGTAGTAGTTTAAAACATAAAAGTGACACATTCAAAATGTTTAAAATTTTTGCTAAACGAATTAAGACTCTAATGGATTTAAAATCAAAAGTATAAGAAGTGATCACGGTGGAGAATTTGAAAATGAACTATTTATAAATTTTTGTAATGAAAAGGGAGCTAGCCATAATTTTTCATTTCCATGAACACCACAACAAAACGGAGTAGTTGAAAGAAAAAATCGCACCTTGCAAGAATGTGCTCGAACTCTCCAAAATGGCAGTGTTTTACCAAAGAAATTTTTGGCCGAAGCAGTTGCTACTACATGTTATGTATTAAATCGTGTAACTCTTAGATCTATGACTAAAAATACATGTTCTGAAATGCTGTACAAAAAGAAACCAAAAGTATCATATTTTCGAATATTTGGATCAAAATGCTTTATTCTAAATACAAAAGATAACCACGGCTAATCAGCGAGCTTTAAATAAAAAGATGATTGGCTTGGAACGTTCTTTCTCCATAGGATGACAAAAATGGAGAAAAATTTGGACATAGTGGTCTCCACTTTAGGTAAAGTTATGCGCAAAGTACGTGGTCGATCAACTTCTCGCTCATCATCTTCGCCTTCACCAACACCTCTACCTCGAGCTCAAATACCAATTTATCGCTCTCAAGCCTCGTCCGAAGGTACGTTTCAAGATAGAGGTGACCGAGGGAAGAATCCTATTCATGCACAACTTGAGGAAGAAGAAGAAGATAGCGATGACATATAGGTGTCTGATGCTTCGCATTTTCAACAACAATCATACATGGCATTTCAAGGCCTTTCAATTCACAAAGATGAGGAGTACAATGATCAAACACAATGGCCAGGTACATACGAGCAGGATCCATCTTCTTATTGGGAATATTACGAGAACTATGGGGGTTTATCTTACTCACATAATCAGTACAATTAGAGTTTTATTTCATTTTGAAATTATCTGTTCTTATGCTTGCTTGTTTCATTGATTACAACTTCTGCTACAATTGTTTCTAATTTTATTTGAACTTCTGTATTTGATTTATCATGATCTTAATAACATGCTACGTCTATTTAATATTTATGTATCTCATATTGTTTCCATCCATTTTGATAATGACAAAGGGGGGAGGAATTTATGCATACACATAGGAGGAGACAAAATAATACTTCCATTTTTGATTGTATAGTTGTCATCATAAAAAAGGAGGAGATTGTTAGAATCTCCAGTTTATGTTTCAATGATAACAACTACACAATCATATATATATATATATACACACACACACACTAATAAGATTACAGGTATATGCCACAAGAAGGCACCATGCTCGAAGATATTGCGACTTAAAGAGAAATAAAGATTCATCGACCATACCACTATTAGTAAGGTTATTCTAGTATAAAAGAGTCTTAGATAAATTGATGTTTAGGTCTCCTTGAGTATATATGCATACACAATCATACTCTATTTCATATGCATAAAAATTAAATTAGAAAACTGTTTTTTTAGTACCAACGGACGTTTGAAATAAAACCACAGACGTCTGTGACAATTCTCAGGTTAAAATTTTCTAAAGTCACAGACGTCTGAGATTTTACCACAGACGTTTGTCATATGTAAAAACTGTCAATTTTGAAAAGACGCTTCTGTTTGAAATGAAAAGATATCACCTTTCATCGAAAGGTTGCAGCCATTAAAATGAATAGATCTTCTCAGATAGTAACAACTCTTCATCTGCACCTTTTTGAATCTATAAATACTACTTTGATTGAGATGTAGAAATCAACTAACTTAAATTAATTTATTCTTTCCTCTCTTTATTTCTAAACACTTTCTTGCATATACATTATTCACATACTCTCAATCTATTATAACCAAAATATAATTTTGGTTAAACCACTTCCTACAACTCAAAGCATCCATATTCACATACTCAAAGGAGATCATAGGAAGATTTGTACTATAAGTCAAAAACTGTGTTATTTAAAACACAAGATTGTCAGAGATATACTTTTGTGTTAGCCTATTCCTTCGGGCGAAGCGAGAGTAATTTTGTTAAAGGAAATACCGAAGGGGAGCTTCGGGACAGGACGTAGGACGGGAGGTCCGAACTAGTATAAAAACTCTGGTTTGCACGCTTTTTATACTTTACTATTTATTGTCTACTATAGCATTAACTCATACACTTGCATTTTATACACAAGTTAGATAATATACGATCCACAAGATTCACATAATGGGTTAATATACCAGACATATATAAGCATAAAATTCTTAGGAGAAGTGTTTTATTGAATGCAGTTATGAATTTCTTTATAATCATGAGCATTGAATGTATATATAAACATTAACTTCTTAGGATATTGATACATTAGTTGAGACTAATGTATGTAATGCTCTCTATACGGAGATAATTTACTCATGACTGTTAGAGGGCACCAAGGGGTTACGTACTTGTGGTTGTTTGGAACAATCACAGAACGATTCAATAAGAGACTTCTGTAGGTTCATAAAACTAAGTCAAAATAGAAGATCTCATGGTAACGATGTATTATAGTATTTTGACTTAAGGGTACCATCAATCTTGAGTATCTAGACTATATTTTGATTAAGGTAAAATGCTTGGCACAGCGACCTTGTTATGACCATAGTTGGGCATACATCGAACTATTTGTAGCGAATGACTACATAAAGGAGGATTCATCTCCTTTGTTTTTTAGGGTTAGTATCACCATAATTAGTAGTCAATTTAAAATCAAAATCTCGACCGGAGTAAATAAGTTAATCGATAAATGTTATCAGATTGAACCAAGGATTTGTTGACTACTAATCGGATGTGGATATTAAACGAAATTTGATCTTAGACCAAACTCTAGATATCTAAATGATACAATAACAATAAAAAGAATACGTGTACAAAATGTTATTACTAAGTGGGCTTATTTTAGGTTAGAAGTAGAATTTCTCCTAAATGTTATATAAGCACTGAATTTGGTCGAAAATTGTGCTTCAACAAAGTCCATACAAGCTTCAGCGCTTAAATTGTTTAAATATTTTCTAAGGACCTAGTTTTCACCAATGAGTCAACACAACCGCATTATTAATTATTTTCAAATTCGGCCAATAATAGAATTAATTTATAAATGCTATAAATTAATACAAATGCTATACTAATATTTTGTAGCATTTTAAATTATTTATCTAAAGCTTAAAATCACACATAACGATGTATAAAAGCTGTACATTGGTTTAATCTGTTAATGAGCTAGAACTAAATAATAAAAATAATGATTTAAACAGGAGTCAAAGAGGCCGTTGACCATGTTAGGTCAATGTTGTGGTCGGTTATAACTTGTTCATATGGGGAGACTTGTTTTGGTCTTTAAGGGCTAGAGAAAAGGAAGGAGGAAAAAGTGTAAACTCTTAGCTATAAGTAGTATAGCCTTCACTCCTTTTTTATTACATTTTCTAATAGCTCTCTACCCCATTACCTCACTGGTGAAGTCAATGTCTCTGACTTGTAAACTGAAACCGAGGAGGAGAACGTGAGGCTCTCCAAGAGGATATACTAGCAAACGACATATTCAGCTTTTGGCGAGACATCGACTGTGAAAGATTTCATTTTCTAAATTCAAATATATTCATATTTGCATATATATTATTCATCATCGCCTATACCTTTTTTTGCTTTCGGCTAATAAAAAAATCAAAATTATTTTGTAATTAATAATTTACAAAAACTATTTTAAATATAAAGATACACACACATACATATATTAAATAATGTTTTTGGCTTTTAATTAAAAATATCATTTGCAGCCTAGTTTTACATTTATAGTGTTATATGTGTGTGTGTGTGATATATATATATATATATATATAATGTTTCAGTTTTCACCTTAATTTTTTCTATTTTCTCTATTTCATTTTTATAATAAATAAACAAATTATACATATATATGTATATACTAGTGTGTAACTCGTGCGTTGCACACGGTAATATTGTAAAATATAATATTATATCTTTAATGTTAAAATGAGAACTTTGTAATATAATGTATGATAAATTCAGTGAAATAAATGAACTATAAATAAAAACTGTTATTAGGTTTGTGTATAATTTATGTTGTATAGCGCGCGCACACACACATATATATAATAATAATAAAGTAATTTATTCAGTTTTGTTAATATGGATATAACATACATGTTGAAACTGACGTATGTTAGTAATTTATCAAATGAACTGAAAAATATTATTTAACAAAATTTGTTTAAATAAGTCAAATATAGAATTATGTAATTAGTTTACACACATGGACTTGAAAATAAACGATAGGAAGAATCGAGAGGAATTTTGTAAAAAATTGGATAATTTTGATGTGGATATATTGAAGCTAAAACATAATTTTGTAATATAATGTATGATAAATTCTTAATATAAAGGAATTATAACTTATTTACAAATTAATTTGTTATGATGTTTATGTACATAATTTATGTTATGTGATTTATATATCTTTATAGTTGAATAAAAAAAATAGTCTTACAATTTTTCATAATGTGAGTGTGTGTGTTAAAATTGACATATATTTTTATGATTTATTAGAAGAATAGACTAAATATTCATTGAAATTATTTAAATTATTTAAATTTGAGATTTCGTAGGTAGTTTAAATACATGGATTTAAATATAAAATAATAGGAAATAATTGAGGGCGGTTTAGGAAATAATTGTAAAAATGTTAAAATATACGTATTTGAAGCTAAAAACATAATTTTTCAATGTAACACATTATAAATAAATTTAGATATATGAATAATATATTAAATTTGGAAATATTGCTTATGCATATTATTTATGTTAGGTGACTTATATATCTTTGTATTTAAATGAAAAACTAATTTTATCACCTTTGCGCCTGATATGAATACGGTATACATATTGAAACCGTTATATCTTAGCATTTATTAGATGAATTAACAAAAATTTATTAATTGAATTTATATTTAAATAATTTAAATTCAAGATCACATAATTAATTTGAAAATATCGACTTCAATATACAATGGTAGATGATATTGTGAAGTGTTTTGTAACTAACTGAATAAATTCAAAATGTATGTTTTTGACGTTAAAAAAGGGTTTTACAATGTAATGCATGATACATATTGATATAAATAAATAAAACTTTAAACTTGTAATTATTATTTATGAATATAATTTATGTTATGTGATTGATGTATTTATATATTTGAATGAATTTTTTTATCATTTTTGTTAGTATGAATATGGTTCATATTGATCATACTTATTTGATCAATCGGTGAAAAATTATATAGTGAAATTATTTAAATAGTTTTTAAGTTATGTAATTGATTACAATATATGACCTTAAATGTAAAATATTGTAAAGGAATTGAGGAGAGACTGTAAATGATTATAGAAAATTTATAATGTAGGTATTTGGAGTACAAAAAATATAATTTTGTAATGCATTTCCTGATAAATTTATTGAGAGAAATGTGAAAAAAGGATTTATTATTATTATTTATGTATTCACTTTAAGTTCTTTAAGTTATGTAGCTTAGGTATCTTTACATTAATCATTTTTTTAAAATTTTGTTAATATGAATATGGTGTACATATTGATATTTTCATAAATTATTAAACAGATTAACGAATAATAGTTATTTGGATTTATCTAATTAGTTTAAATTTAGATCGCATAATTAATTGATACATATAGGGTGAAAAGTAAAATATTAGAATAAAAGTGAGGTAAATTTTGTGAATAATTATGGTAATTTTAAATGTAGGTATTTGAAGTTAAAGTAGAATTTACAATGAAATGTATGATAAATTTATTGAAAAAAATTAACTATAATTTTTTATTATTGGTTTATGTGATTTATATATCTTTATAATTGAATGAAAAATTAATATTATGGTTTAGTTGTTTAAGTGTTATACATATTTAAATTGTCGTTCTTTAGTATTTATAAGAAATATTAAATGAATTTATTTAAATAGCTTAAATTTTGTATTATCTAATTAACCTAAATGTACGGACTTAAATATAAAATATTAGAAGGTAGCTGATCAATTATATGTAAATAATTATATAAACTTTAGAATATATGTACCAAAATGTAAAATAATAGAAGAGAATTAGTATAATAAGTGTAAAGTAATAAATTAAAGAATTTGAAAATAAAATATCTAAAGAGAGAATTAAGGAGAAGAGAGAAAATTCCTAGAATCAATGAGAGAGCCTGAAAATCTTCTGCTTTACTATTATTTAATAGATATATATGTATGTATGTATATATGTATATATATGTATGTATGTATATATGTATATATATATATGTATGTATCTGTGTATGCATATTGGTTTCCATATGGAAATCATTTAATTTTTTTTGACAATCTTTCTTTTGGTTTGAAAGAAAAAGAAACATTTTTTAGTTTATTTAAAATGGTCGATTATTTTTATAAGTTTGAAAATTTCAAATCTCTAGATTCATTTTCAATATATATACGTTGTACGTATGTTGGTGGCTGCAGCAAAAAGAAAATCTAAAAAGTCAATCTTTTAAATTTTAAATTGTTAAATTATAGAAACCAAAATGTTAATTTAATATATTTATGTATAATTAAGTACAAATATTTTATATCCAAATAAATTATGTTTTATAATAATATTGTTTAAACTACGTATTATTTGTATACACACACATCACATCACAAAATCAATCTTTTTGACTTTTCATGCCTTCTCCCTTCCTCCTCCTCCCACAACCGATCGATCACATCTCCATCTAGTATGACCTCCTTTCCACTTCCTCCTCCCTGCCCACTAAGCCTACAAGCAACCTTATCCCCCCACCGAACTCTTTGGCTCCTATTCACAAGCCCCCCAATCCACCAGCCATCAACATGCTGCCCCGTGTTCTTCTACACTTCCAACAACTCTTCCACTCTCTACAAACCTGCTTTCTCAACCTAACCCTACTCCATGGATCTCTCTGTTCAAATCCAAACTAAAAAACCCAAGCGAATTCACCCCTATCAAATTCCACCTTAACTATGAAGGAGAGCCACTTGCCGTTCCAGTTGCTGCCAAAGACGCGGGCATAAACTACTAGAAAGAGCACCTAGTTTGCTTCTTTCTGGATGGAATTTTCAGGTTATGAGGATGGACAAAAGATTATAGAGCTGTCCCAATTTTCGTTAGATGCAAGATGTTTATTATATCAACTTGGATGCGTTCTTTTGGAAATATTCACACAATTGTCAAAACTATCCCTATTTGGGTAAACTTCCACAAAATCTCACTGATCACTTGGTCCTTATTGGTAATTGGATGGCATGCCACATGGACAAACTGATATGCTTCAATGAAGCTACATAAAGGTTTGAAAGATTCGAATATATTAAATGTTTAATAGAAACAACTACAGAAAGAGATTTGCCTGACTTTATCAAATGTGGAGAAGGGGGAAACACAACATTTGTTGAGATTACATACGATCGAGAGCTAAAAGCTTGTTTGTTCTGCAAATAATTTAGACATGAATCTGTTGAATGTGTGAATAATTTTGATGGTAGCAAAGCTGAATCATGTAATTTGACAAGGCAATAATGATGGTAGCAAAGCTGAATCATGGTAGCAAAGGCAATAATAATGGTAAAGAAAACAGATGCAACCTAAAAGCTGTATTCCAATAAAAGTAGTAGTTGACAAAACCGTAAACGCAGTTGTTGTTCATTGGTTTGAATCATGTAATTTGCTGCAGATGGAACGCAAATGTTAGTTCCAATCGCGCAAAAGCGGACTGCAGATGGAACTCGCCCTTTTATTTGGCCAGAGCAGCAATGCTGGGACACACGTACAATTGAAATATACAATTAGTAAAATAAAAATGGAATCGTAAAAAACTTGCCAGTAACCATGCTCCTTGAAGCACTTACATTGATTGGTACAGTTTCACGCAGCTACCTTCAATTTGCTGGGTATATATATGAACCGGTTACAGATTGGAAAATGACTATAACACAAGATGTGGCAAATTTAGCAAGTTCACAAGTATTAGTGTGCATAATAACAGAAGCATGGGAACACATCTGAAGAATAAAAATATAGAAAATGAAACATAATTTCATGAGATCGATGAATATTTTATTCAAAAGGTAGTCAGTATTTAGTATTTTGAATCGTTAGAGGAATGGTATCACCTTTGTTTCACATGACAAAGATGAGATAATAGCTAAGGTAAACATTTATGTGTGTATGCATGCTTTTAGTTTAATAGCCATCAACGTGGTGAAGTATAACACAAATTTAAGAGACATGTGCAGTTTCAAATCTAGCTATAGAAGAGTCGGTGGTTTAATAATACAAACATACAAATGTTTGTTGCTTTGAATATTTATCTGCGCCAGTTCAGTCATCAGTATAATAAATACTAGTCTAAGACATAAGAAATTGAACTACCATTAGTGTACATAAACAAATAAACAATAGCAATAAATAAGAAAATTACTACGATATTTACTTTAATATAAAGTAAACAATGTTAAAAAAATATACACCCATAGAAAAAGGAAACTAAAATAAAAATATTTTCTCAGTTCAAACCAAACATGCAATGGAAGCCAAATACCGACCTAACTAAACCCAAGTCATAACTCATATATGTTATAAATACTGTGCATGCAATCTCTTCTACTAAACCCAAGTCATCAGTATAATAACTCATATATAAGTCATAACTGATTCTACAGCGTTTGTTGGTAACAAGTTTGATTAGAAAAAAAAAAAAAAAAGATGGCCAGTTGGAATTTAAATGACACATGGAGATATGGCAATTATGGGATTTTCTGCTTATCCCAGTTAATTAAAGATTTTCTAGAGCCCATGTCGAAAAGTAAATTATATCTGCAACTAACGATGAGAACAAATGTGTGTTTCCACAGGTTTGAGTTCCGAAGTGCACATGTTGGATTTGATAACTAAATATAGAGTGTATTATTAGCGCTTCTTCGTTTTCATTTTCCTGTTTTTTAGGCTACACATAAGCCACAGGAGAAACTTCAATAAAATATTAGCGTTCCATGCACAGTGAAAATATAACTAAGCGAATGGACTTTGTTATCTGAGTAGAAACTTCAATTAAAAAATTGATTGGACTTTGTTATCTGAGTAGAAACTTAAATATATAAAAAATTGAGTGTTTATTTTGATATTAAAAAAAAGTTGACTTGACTTTGTTGTCTAAGTAGAAAATTCAATAAAAAAAAATGACAGTTTTGTTGATATAACTCTTATATCCCTAGCACTTGAAAATTTAAATATGATAGATGTGCAACCATTGTCAGTACAACAACTGCAAAGACTGATAGAATATAAGATGCATTTTATTGAAAGTAGAACCAAACTTAGATAGTTTCCTACATTTTTTCTTTCACAATGGTAGAGTTATAGACTAAGCACATAGATATAGACAGTTCAAACACACAAATCAATAAATTAAGTTGGAAACATAGAAATAATTCTATACCGGTAGAAAATGAAACATAACAACCGGTAGGTGAAGACGAAAGTTATATGTTGAGATTTGATATATTGTGAGCATGGCACTTTGAATTCATCAAGCTTCCTTCATATTCGTTGCTAACGTAAATATTTATCTTATTTGCAGGTGTGTGAAAGAAGAAGGATGCGAAAGTTGTGGTCTTCATTTTAATGCAAACAAGTAAATATGTACTTGTTTTTCTGTTTAACTTTGTTAATGTTTTTTGGGGTGTGCTTAAAACATTTGCTACTACGTTTTGATATATGTGGATTAAACTATAAGATATTATGTGTATGAATATTTGATATGTTTAATATAATGTGTTACATCTCTATATTTATTATCTTTTACGATTCTTGCGTTATTTAAATGATTTTATGTTTAAAATGATTATTATTGTGCATTTTGATATTGGTATTTAATACTGTAGCTTATGAATAGGATGCAGAAAATATTTGAATTGTGAACCTAAACCACAGCACTTGAAAACCGCTATAAATATTTAATAGCGCTGAATGACCGCTATTAAATCTGTCAGTATTAAAGACGCACAAATGAAAAACCGCTATCGTATTTTAAAAAGCACTATAAAAGAACATATTATAACAGAGTATAAGCGCTATTGTAGCTAAGTCTTTATAGCGGCATACTGGTGTAGTGACAAGTCAACATCTACAATAACGTGTCCATATATAGCGCTAATAATCCGCTATTAATATTTTTTATAGCGAATAATTAGTGCTATTTTAGAAAAAAAATATTTGTGGCTAATAATGAATTTCATAGCGGAAAAGTAGGGGTATTATAGTAATCAATAACACAAAATACGCCGCTATAAAATGTTTAAAATAGCATACTTCTTGCGCTATTATATTAGAAATTTTTATAGCGCTTTTTATTCGCTATAAATTGTTCACTGTTTTTAATAACATGTCGTTATACAGCGTTTATTTAACCGCTGTTGGAGTATTTAATAGCGTTTATTGGCGCTATCTTAGAAAAAACAAAATATATTTTGTGGCTAATAACGAATTTCATAGCGGGAACATAGCACTATTATAGTAATCAACAACACATAATTTGCCGCCATAAAATTTTTAAAATAGCGGATATTTTGCGCTATGATAATAAAACTTTTTATAGCGCTTTTTCTGCGTTATAAATTGTTCCCTATTTTTAAGAACATGTCGTTATACACTGTTTATTAAACCGCTATTATAAGCTTTAATAGCGTTTTTTTGGCGCTATCGTAGGGTATTTTTGTTGTAGTGCTTCTTTCGAGCCTAAATTCTCTTTTCTTTGCATAGAATGGTGGACGCCCCAAATCTTCCAAAGGGTGTCCAAGTCCCTGGCTAGTTCCGTAGATACCAACAAGCTACGGCACCAGAGGTGCAAGGGCAAGCGCCCAATACAGCACCGGCGGGTGGAGATCCTATTAATCCACCTGCATCAGCCAATTTTTCTAAGCTAAGCAAGGACTTCGCTAGTCTAGGAGGCAGAACGTTTTCTGGCACGGAGGATTTCGTAGAGGCACGAGCTTGGTTGAGAAAAACATGCAGTTGGAGAAGTTCATTAGTCTGAAGCAAGGGAATCTTTCGATGAAAGAGTATATAAATCAGTTTAATGAGCTATCACGGTTCGGGATGGAGCTTGTTAATACACCGCAAAGAAGGACACGTTGAAGGGGAGGTGTTACAACTGTAGGCAGCCTAGACACCTTAGCAGAGCTTATCCTCAGTAGACGGGGCAGAGAGCAGGCGCACCTACAGCGCAAGTACAGGCTTTGGATGCAGCACCTTCTAGTAGTGGACCAGATCGAGGTAGGAAAGTCTCTGTAGAAGGTTTGATCTCTATTTCGTATTTTCCTATTCGGACTCTTTTTGACACTAGAGCATTGCATTCTTTCATTTCTAGTTCCTTGGTTGATTGTTTGCACTTAGATATTTCTCTAGTAGTAGACCCTATAGTTGTTTCAAATCCTATAGGAGGATCGGCACATTTATCCATGATTTGTAGGGGTTTGAAAATTTTTATACTAGACGTAGAATTTGATTGTGACGCCTATGTACTAGGATTTTCGGAATATGGGATGATTTTGGGGATGGACTGGTTATCCACTTATGGAGCGATATTAGACTATGAGAGGAGAGTCGCCAAACTAGAGACATGTAGCGAAAGGACTCTCGAGGTTTCATGCGACCCATAAGGGTCAGTCATGTTGAGCTTCCTTTTTGAAGAGGTTTCATCCCAGACGTTTTTGAAGAGGTTAGGGGACTACACCCTAAGAGAGAGATCGACTTTAGGATCTATCTGAATGACAATGCTAAGCCAGTGGCATTGTCCGTGAGATATATGGCTCCTAGGGAGAGGAAGGAGTTAAGTAAGCAGATTGGTGAGCTATTGGAGAAAGGCTTCATCAGACAGAGGATATCTGAGTGGAGAGCGCCAGCCGTCTACGCTACAAAAGCAGATGGTTCCCTTCGACTTTGTGTAGACTATAGAGAGTTGAATAAGCTCACGAAAAAAAACCATTACCCACTTCTGTAACAACCCGTGATTGCGGTTACCAAATAATAAATTAAAAATTGGGATTTTAATTTAATTGGAGCTATTAATGATTTTTTTTATGTGACTAATTTGTTCAAAAGTTAGTTATTTTGAATAAATTAATATTTTGGGCCTAAGTGTAAAATGGAGAATTTAATGGAAATTAATTAGGGTAAATGGAAATTTATAATATTGCAAAATTTTATATGTGTAAAACAGTGCAATATTTGAATTGGGATTTAATTTATAATTAAATTGCAAAACGGTGATTTTGGGCAATTTTGACTAAAATGTGTTTTGGAATAAATAGGGTTAAATTGTAAGTTAGAAAATATTGTGATGTAAAATTTTATAACTATAGCTAAATTATTTTGGTAACATATTTTAAAATTTTATGGGTAAATAATGTGTAGTTTGTACTTAGAGAAATTAGCTAACTTGAGATATGGAACATATTCCAAGTCCTAATGGGTATTAGGCCCACTAACCCACTTCCATTAGCCTATAAACCATCTTTTACCCATTTGTTTCAGCCAACATCTCAAACTCCTAACCCTCATTCATTCCAACCATAATCAAATTCCTAAAACCCTAAACCTAAAAATGGCCTCCATGCTTAGGAAAGCTCCATCCTCTCTTATATTGGCTTAAGCTAGTTAAAGTAAGGGAAGGTAATGCAAAAACCCTCTTGTAATCCCTTTCTAACTCTCTTTAATTTCTGGAAATCATGTTGTAACTCTTGGTTTTATGTGTTTTGGTATTTTTCTAGCCCCTTGATCATCATCTCTTAGCTTTGGTTAGTGCCATATAGGTGTTTGTTCTTTTGCTTGAGAGGAATACTAGGTAAACCCTCTCCTAATCTATGTATAAGCATCTCTTAATTTTTTAAATTATTTTGTAATCCTCTTTTTTTGTGCATTTAGATTGTAAAACTCTTTGATCTTCTTTTCATTGCTTGGGAAAGAGGTAATATATGCTAGCTGAAATTATAATTAGTTTATTGATGTTAGTAAATTAGGCATATCTCATTCATCTTAAATCGGAATTAAGATTTTCTTGAAGTTCTGGAAAGCTTATTCTATAGCCTATAACTTTTCTGTTTTGAGATTTGCCTAATTTTGTAGTTTGAATGGTCGAAATCACGTTTGTTTGTCGCTGACCTGACAACAAACTACAGGGTTGATAAAAATAAAACCCTGAAATTGATTTGGCCATAAGTTACTCGTTTCTTATCCAAATCTAATAATTTTGGATATTCTGGAAAGCTTAGATTTAGGGCTAAAACTTTCATGTTTTGAGTTTTATGAAATTTCAAAGTTAATTGGGTCAAAACTGTGCATTCTTACTACTGTCCCGAGAGCACATTGACAGTGATATGAAATTTAAATCTGAGAATTGTTTTAGTCATAAAATTTTCATCCCCGATCGGAATTTGACGATCTTGGTCATTCCGGAAAGCTTAGAAACTAAGCTACAACTTTTATTTTATTCATTTTGTCAGAATTGGAAGGTTACTATGCCAAAATTGTGGTTTTTCATCTCTGGTCTGTTAGTGCACAACTATAGGCCTTAGTCTCTTTTCTCCCGTTGTTTTCAGTACAGAACCCCGAATTTGCAACGCCATCCCGGGCTCGTCCTTTGTCGGATTTTATCGATTTTGGTCTCGATGGAAAGCTGGAGTTCCGAACTCCATCTCTAGAAAGTTTTATTAGTATCCGAGTTCATTTGACTCTTCGAAATTGCTGTCGAAGAGGGACCCGGATCTCAGCCTGAAACAGTGTATTCACTGTTTCCGGGTCCGACTTTGGAGCGTCGCTGCGACTTCGTTTCAAGTTGGAATCGAGTAATTCTTTTTGCGTTCTGAAGTAGGAATGTCGGACTACGTTCCTACCAATTTTCATGCCGTTCAGATTCAGTTTGCTGGTCCGAATAATTTTCCGAACTTGGGTTCGCGTCAGTTTTGGACTATTTTCCAACACTTAGAATATTTTCAGTGATTTTCTGGTTTTATCGATTTCTTTGAGATTTGTCTCTGGGTTTCGTACACGGGCATTATAAAAAGGTTTTAAAAGGATTTTTCACTCCTAAATGGCTTTCGAAATTATTATTATATAATGTATTTTTAAATATTAAACTATTTACTCCATAATAGGAGAGTATTCAAAAGTCGTTTTAAAGTGATTTCAAAATCAATTATGAAACCGTTTCGCACCATTATTTTCTATAATAAAAATCTTACACTCACTTTTTAGCACGTCAAGCGAAGTGGAAAGGTTCTTAAACGGTTAGGAAATCTCCGGCCTATGGAACCGTGTGTATTTTCTTTCCGGTTAATCCCAGACCTATTCGATTGATCGTTTTGACCTTTGGGTCTAGTTTACCGATGATACGAGGTGGACTTTTTATTGTTTGGAGTGTGAGCTTGCTATTGGTTAGTAAACCGTTTAGTGCGAACGTGGGGTATGGGACTCATTGTTAACACTTTACGGGTTCCTCTCCAAGAAGTTGGTGACACATTAGCCTCTGGGCGGCCAGTACTGGACCTCTGGGTCACCACGCCTCTGGGCAACCGTCTCTGGACACCTGTTCTATGGAGCAGTTTCTTTTTCGGCATGTGCCTCTGGGCCTTTATCCTTCTGGGAAGGATCTCGCCGTCTCGCGCGTTCCGCATCTGTGCGAGTGATCGATCACAACTCTACAGTACTTGGCAATAACGACTCCGGTCGGTGCACGTGCTATACTTGTATTATCTGATGATTTTTATATCCATTCGAGTACCGCCATTCGGTGTTGGTTCTATGGAACCATACGATGTAAGTGCGATTACCTTGTGGATTCACAGTGTCTTTGGACACTGCTTTTCAGTGTTTGATTTCATTGACTTTTCAGTATATCCCCATTGCTCTTTGGAGCATCGATCTTTGCTTGGGCATTGATTACAGACTCTGGTCGCTCTTGGGATTATTGCCTATGGGCAACTTTATATAGCTTTGGCTACGCCAATGATATGAGGCGATTTTATTTATTCAACACTTTGGTGCTGATATTCTCTTTGGAGATTTTTACTGTTGACTGATGATTAGGGACCGTCATTATATTCATGTGGTCCAAAATACTCTTTTCTTAGGAAAAGTACTGTTTTATTTATGTACCGCATTATTATATATATCTCAGTTATTACTGATTGTTTAGCTAGCCTGACTCGAGTGTTTTTCGCTCGGGTCAGACCGAGTTGTTTCAGGTTAGGTCTCTGGACTTAGCTTCTGTGCTTCCGCTTGGACATTATCTGCTATGCTTTTGAGATAGCTTATCTTAGTGTCCGCCTCTGTTATTATTCAGACTTTGATATGTACATATTTTTGACTCACATGTGTGAGCGGTGGCTTTGTACCCACTTATGATATTTGGATCTGTATTGACGATGTATTGTCCTGGGATTTTATATCTGTTATGTATTCTGTTCTATGATGTTTTATCATTTTATTACTATGCTTATTCTGATAGATCTTTAGCCATTGTAATTTCGTTATAAATATTTATTGAATATGTCGAACCACTTGAAAAAAAATAGATACCACCCTTTCGACGTATTCAGTAGATAGTTATAGCTTGATTACAAATGGTCGCTTCCACTATACTCTATTCTCCGCTTTAACAGACGGTATTACTCCCGTAATACTCTTTGTTAGAGTGGGTCTTAGAGTGGGGCGTTACAGTTTGGTATCAGAGCCAAGGTTCAGAATTAAGCATAACAAATACAGAACAGACACGTAGTACAATATGTTATAATACGATCCAAATTGAACATATCCACCTTTAGATAAATAAGTTAGGAATATGTGTAGGAATCTATTATATTCCGTAATATTCCTTAATGAATTATCTATCTTTTAATCGTGCTTAACTAAATCTACCGATCATATGTTTAAAGAGTGTCCCAAGCCTCTTTTCTGCCGCTATTGTAAGAAGGAGGGTCATCATTATTCCACTTGTCCTACTGCACCTCCTAGATCTGGCAAGCTTAATGCTGCCAAGGCTCCTAAATCTTCAGCTCAGCCTCGAGGTACGCATCCTTCCGTTCTCGAAGGTTCTATTTTATTTCATGGTAGATCTTGTAGAGTTCTCTTTGATACGGGTGCCTCTCACTCATTCGTATCAAAGGAACTAGTTGATACTTTATCTTTGGATGTTACTTGTTTGGTTTCTTCACTAAGGATTGTGAATCCCATCGGCGGATCCACGACCCTTAGCTTGCTCTGTGAGAATATTGATATTGATCTTTGTGGATTTTCTTTCCATGCGAATCTACATGTTATGAAGTATTTGGGCTTTGACATGATTCTTGGCATGGATTGGCTTGCTCAATACGACGCCAAAATAATTTGTTCGGAGTGGATATTATTTCTTCGTCATCCTGACTCGTCCGCTCCGTTAGCTATTGCTCTTCAGGATGTTGGGATTTCTAATATTACTTTATTTTCTCTCGATTCACGAGATGAGGATTTGAACTTATCTCGTATTCCAGTGGTTCGGTATTTCCCCGATGTCTTCGAGCTAGTATCTAGTTTACCACCGAAGCGAGCTATTGAGTTCCGCATCGATCTCATCCCAGGCTCTCATCCAGTTGGGCGTCCTCCTACGAGAATGTCTACTAAAGAGAATGAGGAACTCAGGAAGCAGTTAGTTGAGCTTGAAGCGAAGCAGTTCATCCGATCCAGTTCTTCGCCATGGGGTGCTGCTGTGGTCTTCGTTAAGAAGCCCGATGGCTCTCTTAGGCTTTGCATTGACTATCGCAAGCTTAATGAGTTGACCATCAAAAATCGTTATCCATTGCCATGGATAGACGATATGTTTGATCAGTTATGTGGTGCGAAGGTCTTCTCTCAGCTCGACCTTGCCACCGGATTCCATCAGCTACGAGTCGCAAAAGACAGCATTCCTCTTACATCATTTCGCACTCGTTATGGTTCTTTTGAGTGGTTGGTCATGCCGTTCGGCTTGACGAACGCTCCGGCTTTCTTTGTCGATCTTATGAATCGAGTATTCCGGGAATACATCGATAGATTCGTTCTGGTTTTCTTCGACGATATTCTTATTTATTCTAGATCCGAGGCAGAGCATGCTCATCATTTGCGGATCGTCTTGGATACTCTTCGTCAGCATCAGCTTAAGGCCAAGCTCTCCAAGTTCCATTTTTGGATGAGCAAGGTCAAGTTCTTGGGCCATATTGTATCATCTGAGGTTATTTCTGTCGATCCTGCCAAGATCGAAGCTATTCAGAATTGGAAGCAGCCCGAGAACGTTCATGATATTCGCAGCTTCCTTGGTCAGGCGGGTTATTACCGTCGGTTTATCAAGGATTTCTCTCGAGTTGCACTTCCCCTTACGACGCTGACTCGTAAGGGTGTTCGCTTTATTTGGTCTGATAAGTGTGAAGCTTCCTTTCAGCGACTGAAGGAACTTCTCACTCATGCTCCTATTCTAGTGGTTCCAGAGAGTAACCATGATCTTGTTGTTTACACCGATGCTTGTGGTAGCGGGCTCGGTGCTGTGCTTATGCAGAAGGATCGGGTAGTTGCTTATGCTTCCAGGCAACTGCGTCCGAATGAGGTTCACTATCCTACTCATGATCTTGAGTTAGCAGCTATCGTCTTTGCCTTGAAGACGTGGCGTCACTTTCTATTAGGCGAACGCTTAATTCTTTACACCGATCATAAGTCGCTGAAGTATCTATTCAGTCAGAAGGATCTCAATATGAGGCAGCAGCAATGGCTTGAGTTTCTCGCCTCATATGACTTAGACATTCAGTATACCCCTGGCAAGGGTAATCGTGTGGCTGATGCGCTCAGTCGCAAACACTCGGCAGTAGTCTCTATGATGATTGCCGAGTAGGATATTCTTGAGACTCTATCTTTGTGTGATATTAGAGATCGAGCTCCATCTTCTGATTCTCCGGTCTTATTATTCAGCTTGGAAGCTCGTCCTATCTTATTGGATCGCATTGCCCATGCTCAGCGGCAAGATCTAGAATTATTGCATCTTATTCATCTTCTCGAGTCGGGATCCAGTGATGAGACATTGCTGGATTATTCTCTTGATTTTCATCGGTGTCTTCGTAGGAGGAACCGTATTGTTGTACCATCTGATTTATCACTTAGGCGTGACATTCTGGACAAGTGCCATCACTCTAAGTACACTATACATCCCGGTTCGAGTAAGATGTATGCCGATATGTGCCGGCTATATTATTGGGAGGGTTTGATGAGAGATGTTGCAAGTTATGTGAGCGGTTGCATGACTTGTCAACAGATCAAGGCCAAGCATCAGCATCCATCTGGTCTTCTTCAGCCTCTAGAGATTCCATTATGGAAATGGGATCAGATATCCATGGATTTCATTGACGGTCTGCCTCGATCGAGGTCAGGCCATACTTCTATCTGGGTTATTGTTGATCGCTTGACCAAATCGGCTCATTTCATTCCGATTAAGTCCACTCGGACCGCACCTCAGTTGGCCAAGCTCTATGTGAAGGAAGTCGTACGACTTCATGGCATTCCTAGCTCTATCGTGTGTGATCGAGACACCATTTTCGCTAGTCACTTCTGGAAGTGCCTACAGTCAGCTTTGGGCACAAAGCTGAATCTCTCTACTGCTTATCACCCTCAGACTGACGGTCAGACTGAGAGGGTGAATTGTGTTTTGGAGGATCTTTTGCGCTGTTGTATTCTGGATTTCGGGGGTAGTTGGGAGGATCATTTACCTCTCGTAGAGTTCTCCTACAACAACAGCTATCAGTCTAGTATTGGCATGGAACCTTTCGAGGCTGTATATGGAAGGCCATGTCGCTCTCCTGCATGTTGGTTAGAATCTGGCGAGAAGCTCATTCTTGGTCCAGATTCAGTTCGGGAATCTTCTGAAAAGACTGTTCTTATCCGTCAGAGAATGAGAGAGGCACAGGACCGCCAGAAATCCTACGCGGACAACCGTAGGAAGCCTCTTGAGTTCTCCATTGGTGATTTTGTCTTCAGTCGGATTTCTCCCATGAAGGGGGTTGTGCGTTTCAGCTCTACAGGGAAATTGGCTCCTCGCTATGTTGGACCATTTCCTATCACGGAACGCATCAGCCCCGTTGCTTATCGTGTGGCTCTACCTGCTCATTTTTCTGGAATGCATGACGTGTTCCATGTTTCTCATCTTCGCAAGTGTGTTCACGATCCTGATTTTGTTATTGATCCACTTATTATACCGGATTTAGAGATTTCTCCTGATTTATCTATTGAGCAGCAACCTCTTCGTGTGCTTGATTCGGAGGTTAGACGCCTTCGAAACAAAGAGGTCCCGCTCGAGAAGATTCAATGGTCGTCTAATCCTAAGGACTGCACTTGGGAGACCAGAGAGTTTATCGAGCGTACTTATCTCGGTTTTCTATCTTCATCTGTTGTTGGTGAGTATTTTTACTTCACCTTCGTTTGATTTATTTTGAGGATTAGATGTTATAGATAACTTCCATGATAGGGAATTGCGGGGACGCAATTTTCTTAAGGGGGGAGTCTGTAACAACCCGTGATTGCGGTTACCAAATAATAAATTAAAAATTGGGATTTTAATTTAATTGGAGCTATTAATGATTTTTTTTATGTGACTAATTTGTTCAAAAGTTAGTTATTTTGAATAAATTAATATTTTGGGCCTAAGTGTAAAATGGAGCATTTAATGGAAATTAATTAGGGTAAATGGAAATTTATAATATTGCAAAATTTTATATGTGTAAAATAGTGCAATATTTGAATTAGGATTTAATTTATAATTAAATTGCAAAACGGTGATTTTGGGCAATTTTGACTAAAATGTGTTTTGGAATAAATAGGGGTTAAATTGTAAGTTAGAAAATATTGTGATGTAAAATTTTATAACTATAGCTAAATTATTTTCGTAACATATTTTAAAATTTTATGGGTAAATAATGTGTAGTTTGTACTTAGAGAAATTAGCTAACTTGAGATATGGAACATATTCCAAGTCCTAATGGGTATTAGGCCCACTAACCCACTTCCATTAGCCTATAAACCATCTTTTACCCAATTGTTTCAGCCAACATCTCAAACTCCTAACCCTCATTCATTCCAACCCTAATCAAATTCCTAAAACCCTAAACCTAAAAATGGCCTCCATGCTTAGGAAAGCTCCATCCTCTCTTATATTGGCTTAAGCTAGTTAAAGTAAGGGAAGGTAATGCAAAAACCCTCTTGTAATCCCTTTCTAACTCTATTTAATTTCTGGAAATCATGTTGTGACTCTTGGTTTTATGTGTTTTGGTATTTTTCTAGCTCCTTGATCATCATCTCTTAGCTTTGGTTAGTGTCATATAAGTGTTTGTTCTTTTGCTTGAGAGGAATACTAGGTAAACCCTCTCCTAATCAATGTATAAGCATCTCTTAATTTCTGAAATTATTTTGTAATCCTCTTTTTTGTGCATTTAGATTGTAAAACTCTTTGATCTTCTTTTCATTGCTTGGGAAAGAGGTAATATATGATAGCTGAAATTATAATTAGTTTATTGCTGTTAGTAAATTAGGCATATCTCATTCATCTTAAATCGGAATTAAGATTTTCTTGAAGTTCTGAAAAGCCTATTCTATAGCCTATAACTTTTCTGTTTTGAGCTTTGCCTAATTTTGTGGTTTGAATGGTCGAAATCACGTTTGTTTGTCGCTGACCTGACAACAAACTACAGGGTTGATAAAAATAAAACCCTGAAATTGATTTGGCCATAAGTTACTCGTTTCTTATCCAAATCTAATAATTTTGGATGTTCTGGAAAGCTTAGATTTAGGGCTAAAACTTTCATGTTTTGAGTTTTATGAAATTTCGAAGTTAATTGGGTCAAAACTGTGCATTCTTACTACTGTCCCGAGAGCACATTGACAGTGATATGAAATTTAAATCTGAGAATTGTTTTAGTCATAAAATTTTCATCCCCGATCGGAATTTGACGATCTTGGTCATTCCGGAAAGCTTAGAAACTAAGCTACAACTTTTATTTTATTCATTTTGTCAGAATTGGAAGGTTACTATGCCAAAATTGTGGTTTTTCATCTCTGGTCTGTTAGTGCATAACTATAGGCCTTAGTCTCTTTTCTCCCGTTGTTTTCAGTACAGAACCCCAACTTTGCGACGCCATCCCGGGCTCGTCCTTTGTCGGATTTTATCGATTTTGGTCTTGATGGAAAGTTGGAGTTCCGAACTCCATCTCTAGAAAGTTTTATTAGTATCCGAGTTCATTTGACTCTTCGAAATTGCTGTCGAAGAGGGACCCGGATCTCAGCCTGAAACAGTGTATTCACTGTTTCCGGGTCCGAATTTGGAGCGTCGCTGCGACTTCGTTTCAAGTTGGAATCGAGTAATTCTTTTTGCGTTCTGAAGTAGGAATGTCGGACTACGTTCCTACCAATTTTCATGCCATTCGGATTCAGTTTGCTAGTCCGAATAATTTTCCGAACTTGGGTTTGCGTCAGTTTTGGACTGTTTTCCAACACTTAGAATATTTTCAGTGATTTTCTGGTTTTATCGATTTCTTTGAGATTTGTCTCTGGATTTCGCACACGGGCATTATAAAAAGGTTTTAAAAGGATTTTTCACTCCTAAATGGCTTTCGAAATTATTATTATATAATGTATTTTTAAATATTAAACTATTTACTCCATAATAGGAGAGTATTCAAAAGCCGTTTTAAAGTGATTTCAAAATCAATTATGAAACCGTTTCGCACCATTATTTTCTATAATAAAAATCTCACACTCACTTTTTAGCACATCGAGCGTAGTGGAAAGGTGCTTAAACGGTTAGGAAATCTCCGGCCTATGGAACCGTGTGTATTTTCTTTCCGGTTAATCCCAGACCTATTCGATTGATCGTTTTGACCTTTGGGTCTAGTTTACCGATGATACGAGGTGGACTTTTTATTGTTTGGAGTGTGAGCTTGCTATTGGTTAGTAAACCGTTTAGTGCGAACGTGGGGTATGGGACTCATTGTTAACACTTTACGGGTTCCTCTCCAAGAAGTTGGTGACACATTAGCCTCTGGGTGGCCAGTACTGGACCTCTGGGTCACCACGCCTCTGGGCAACCATCTCTGAACACCTGTTCTATGGAGCAGTTTCTTTTTCGGCATGTGCCTCTGGGCCTTTATCCTTCTGGGAAGGATCTCGCCGTCTCGCGCGTTCCGCATCTGTGCGAGTGATCGATCACAACTCTACAGTACTTGGCAATAACGACTCCGGTCGGTGCACGTGCTATACTTGTATTATTTGATGATTTTTATATCCATTCGAGTACCGCCATTCGGTGTTGGTTCTATGGAACCATACGATGTAAGTGCGATTACCTTGTGGATTCACAGTTTCTCTAGACACTGCTTTTCAGTGTTTGATTTCATTGACTTTTCAGTATATCCCCATTGCTCTTTGGAGCATCGATCTTTGCTTGGGCATTGATTACAGACTCTGCTCGCTCTTGGGATTATTGCCTATGGGCAACTTTATATAGCTGGCTACGCCAATGATATGAGGCGATTTTATTTATTCAACACTTTGGTGCTGATATTCTCTTTGGAGATTTTTACTGTTGATTGATGATTAGGGACCGTCATTATATTCATGTGGTCCAAAATACTCTTTTCTTAGAAAAAGTACTGTTTTATTTATGTACCGCATTATTATATATATCTCAGTTATTACTGATTGTTTAGCTAGCCTGACCCGAGTGTTTTTCGCTCGGGTCAGACCGAGTTGTTTCAGGTTAGGTCCCTGGACTTAGCTTCTGTGCTTCCGCTTGGACATTATCTGCTATGCTTTTGAGATAGCTTATCTTAGTGTCCGCCTGTGTTATTATTCAGACTTTGATATGTACATATTTTTGACTCACATGTGTGAGCAGTGGCTTTGTACCCACTTATGATATTTGGATCTGTATTGACGATGTATTGTCCTGGGATTTTATATCTGTTATGTGATTCTGTTCTGTGATGTTTTATCATTTTATTACTATGCTTATTCTGATAGATCTTTAGCCATTGTAATTTCGTTATAAATATTTATTGAATATGTCGAACCACTTGAAAAAAAAATAGATACCACCCTTTCGACGTATTCAGTAGATAGTTATAGCTTGATTACAAATGGTCGCTTCCACTATACTCTATTCTCCGCTTTAACAGACGGTATTACTCCCGTAATACTCTTTGTTACAGTGGGTCTCAGAGTAGGGCGTTACAACTTCCTAGGATAGACGATCTTTTCGATCAGTTGGTTGGCTCTTCAGTATTTTCTCAGCTTGACTTAGCCACTGGATTTCATCAGCCTATGGTCGTTGACGATAGCATCGATAAGACAGCATTTAGGACACCCGATGGATTCTTTGAGTAGTTGGTTATGCCGTTTGGGTTGACCAACGCCCCAGCCTATTTTGTAGATTTGATGAGCCATGTTTTTCGAGATGTCCTAAATAAGTTCGTTGTAGTGTTTGTGGACGACATTCTAGTGTTTTCCAAGAGTATGTAAGAGCATGTTATTCATCTAGATAGGTTCTTCGTACACTTCGTGTTCATCAGTTGAAAGCAAAGTTCTCGAAGTGTCACTTTTGGCGTAAGGAAGTGCATTTCTTGGGGCACGTAGTCTCACGAGAGGGTCTAGCTGTTGATCCCGCTAAGGTAGTAGGATTGCAAGATTGGAAAGCTCCCAAGAACGCTACCGAAGTTATAAGCTTCCTAGGTTTGGCTGGCTATTATAGGAAGTTTATCAAAGATTTCGCTAAGATTTCAGCGTCGCTTACTCGCCTCACTAAGAAGAATACAGCATTCGTGTGGGACGTAGATTGTGAGGATTCCTTCACGATGTTGAAGAGGGCCCTTACTAGTGCACCAGTGTTAGTTTTACCCGACGGAGTTAAGCCTTTTACAGTATACACCGATGCATGTGGGATGGGTCTTAGAGCAGTATTGATGCAAGAAAGGAGGGTAGTATGTTATGGAAGTAGATAGTTGAGAACTCATGAGAAGAACTACCTCACCCATGATTTGGAGCTAGTTGCTATTGTTTTCGCACTCAAGTCTTGGAGGCATTACCTGCTAGGAGAGAGGTTCGAGCTTTTCACTGACCATAAATCATTGAAGTACCTATTCTCACAAAAGGATTTAAACTTGAGGCAACAGCGTTGGATGGAGTTTTTGGCATCATATGACTTTGAGATAGCTTACACTCCTGGAAAGTGAACATAGTTGCAGATGCGTTAAGTAGGAAGAGAGCAACCCTTAGTCTAATGTTTGTGGAGTGGAAAAGCCTAGAGTTTATTTCCACCTTTGATTTTAAGCCCTCTACGGACATTACCTCTAGATTATTGGCAGCACTTGAGGTTAAGCCTACCCTCATAGATCATATTGGCTCAAGGCAGCAAGAGGATTTAGAGCTTATGGGTATTCTAGAGAGGATTAGTAGAGGAGAGGTCTCTAGACATCTCCAACGCTTTTCCATTGATAGTGAAGGATGGATAAGGAGAGATGGAAGACTTTGTGTCCCCCGCACTAGCGATTTAACGAGAGCAGTTCTAGAAGAAGCACACCATTTTCGAATGACTATTCATCCGGGTGGTGATAAGATGTATAGGGACATGAAGAGAGTATTTTATTAGAGTGGCATAAAGAAGGATGTAGCAGAGGTTGTAGCTAAGTGTCCTATATGCCAAAGGGTTAAGGTAGAGCAGCACAGGCCCGGCGGATTACTTCAACCATTTGATGTACCCGAATGGAAGTGGGATAGTGTTTTGATGGACTTCATATATGGTTTACCCCCGATCTAGGAAGGGGAATACCAGTATTTGGGTGATTGTAAATCGTTTGACTAAGAGCGCCCACTTTATTCCGGTCAAGAGTAAGAGGACAACACCTTATTTGGCATCCTTATATGTTCGTGAGATAGTCTAACTTCATGGAGTTCCCTCTAGCATAGTGAGCGATAGAGACCCTATCTTTACTAGCGAGTTTTGGAGAAGCTTGCAAGAGGCTTTAGGGACACAGCTTAGATTGAGTATGGCCTATCACCTTCAAACAGATGGCCAAACGGAGAGAGTTAATAGAGTTCTTGAGGATTTGATGAGGATGTGCATTCTTGATTTTGGAGGAACTTGAGAGGAGCATCTTCCTTTAGTAGAGTTCGCATATAATAATAGTTTTCAGGCTAGCATTGGGATGGAACCTTTTGAAGCTCTTTATGGAAGACCTTGCAAGTCGCCTTCGTATTGGTTGAAGTCTACAGAGAGATTGCTACTTGGTTCCAACATGGTTAGAGAGACTTCGGAAAAGATTGATTTGATTAGGAGAAGAATGAAGATGGCTCAAGATAGACAGAAATCCTATGAAAATAAGCGGAGAAGGGTATTGAGTTTGAGGTAGGAGGTTTGGTTTTCATTAAGATGTCTCCATTAAGAAAGGTAGTGAGGTTTGGATCAAATGGGAAACTTGTTCCCAGATTCGTAGGACTGTTCCCCATTATGGAAAAGGTAGGGAAGATGGAGTATCGGATAAAGCTACCTGAGAGGCTCGTGGGAGTTCATGATGTTTTTCATGTTTCGCACTTCAGAAAGTGCTTACACGATTCAGCAGAGGTAGTGGAACCTAGCCAACTTGAAGAGGTTGAAGTGGAGAGAGAAGCATCGGTTCGTTGCATTCCTACCAAAGATCGTTGGACGTGATATCAAGAAGCTTAGGAATAAGGAAGTACCTTTGGTTAAGGTGCGGTGGGGATATAGTGTTGAGGACGCTACGTGGGAGACTGAGGAGAAAATACGTACCTCTTATCCGCATCTTTTCGATGGTACCTCTTGAATTTCCTATTTCCATCTTTAGTTTTGAATAGGTTCTTTCCTTTAGAATCCTTTGGGAGGGTAGATCTTAGGATTTAACCTATGGATGGTAGGACCGAATGTAAACATGTTACTAGAACATGTTATGTGTGTTGGACGCTAGTGGTTGCAAGTGTTTGCTAGTGGATGCTAATGGATGCATATATATACACTAGGCGCTATTATCTTTTAGGGATCGGCCTAACTAGGTCACTAAAGCATATGCATATGGATGTGTGTGCATTTGCATTTTTATTTTATTTCTATGGTTGCTATGAATGGATGATTATCATATAATTGTTGCATTTGGATGATGATTGTAGCATGCATATAGAACTATCAATTATCATTAGGAAACTTGCATTAATTTGGATACATGGCATAGACATGATTGCATAAAAAGGAGGTCGACTGAATCAGTAGACCGCCTAATCTTTTGCATTAGTTAGGGACATTGACACTACACTATTGCATGTGTCATAAATTGCATTAGAAAGCTTAAGGACAATGGATGATGGATGATGGTTGAATATTTGATTGTAGAACTTAAATGAAAATATTTATTTCATTCTTCTATCCTTGGAGATTTCAGGGACGAAAACCTTTAAGGATGGGAGAATGTAACAACCGAAAATTTAAGCTATAATAATTAATTAACGAATTAATTAAATAATAAAATAAGTTTATGAAATTATCATAATTGAGCCACGGGAGTTGCACTATTGTGTCCGTGGTAATTTTCTGGTCAATTTCCATATATAATTTTTCAAAATCCGAGTTAGTATGAAGAAGATATGCAAGAAAGAAGAAATCAACAAAACGAAAAAAAATATTACAAGGCCTAGGTCGACCCATATATGTGCTAGGTTGACCTATAGGTCGACCTATACATGGGTTAAGTCAACCTTAGGGTCGACCCCCATTGTATTTAGGTCGACCCGCCTTTTGTTTTGGATGTAGAATCGTTCAGGTGCATACCGATAAACGTATTTTGCAATTTTCTTCAAATCCTGAGCGTTCGTGCTTCCATCCAACGGTTCCTAGCGAGCCTATGACGTGGTTGCACCAGATTTAATCTTCAAATCCAACGGTATGAGATCCCTAAGCTACACTATAAATAAGACCCTAGACCTAGCTATTTTTCTCATTCAGATTTTCTCCCAATTGTGTTCATTGCCTGAGGCTGGACCCTAAATAGAAATTTTTTCTAGGGAGAATATCTTTTTGATAAAAAAATTCTATGCTCTAGGAGTGGATTAAGGAAGACCAAGGATTAGAGCTAAAGACCATAGGTGAGTGTTTTGTAATTATTTTAGATTTTTAAGTAATTTAAAATAATAGTGTTCTCAATAGTTGTAGTTTTTCTACAATTTTGAGACAGATTTTGTATAAGTTTATTTACAGTCTATTTTTAAGTAAATTTCAGGAGTTCTTTTCAGTCTATTTTATTCAGTTATTTTTCATTTATTTACCGTTATTTACAGTAATTTGCATTTATTTACATCTGTTTTAAAGTTAGAATTTAGCATGTAAATGTTAGTTTCTTTTTATCCCTTTTTGACATGAATAAAATATTAAAAAGAGAATAATTCGCATATATGGATTAAAATAGAGAAACACTAAATTTACAGAAATAAGATGTAAAATAAGAAGAACTGTAACAAAATGGAGATAGATTGAAATAGACAAATTTGAGATATCTGCAAGCATAATTATAACACGTAGTTATAACTAAAAAGAGAAAATAGAAAGGGCTTATTTTAAAACTTAAACTAAGTTAATAAGCAAGTTATAACACACAGGTTATAATTAGAAAAGAAAGAAATAATAGAAGAGGCTTATTTTAAAACTTAGATTAAGTTAATAAGCAAATATAGCAGAAACAACAAAAGAGGCTTATTTTAAAACTTACACCAAGTTAATAAGTAAACATAGAAGAAGGGCCCATACCAACAGCATTCCCTTTCAGTCAGGAACTGATGGTCTCATAATAGTTAGGAGAGGCTGGGACACGCTTATGCTGATTAGGGTAAGTAAGAGGCCAAATAGATATAGGCTCAAATCTGGGGATTTGAGCAAGGGGCGCAAACTAGAATTTATTTGTTAGGACCAGTATCGGCATCATTCCCTTTCAGGTCTAGGTCTGATGGTCTCACAACACTTAGGTGAGGCTGTGTAGCATTCCCTTTCAGATCTAGGTCTGATGGCACGCTTATGCTGATTAGGGTAAATAAGAGGTCACAAGAGGGGTTGATAGTTAGTGTGTACCGACGATGACCGAGCATGCGACATCGATTAGGATAAATAATTCGCTACTGCATTCCAAGCGCTAAACATGTGTCTTTTGCTATGGGACCAACAGGATTGGATTAGCTCATAGTGGCACAGCAGAGATAGAAGACCGATCAACGGGTAGAATTAAGATTTCAGCCTAATTAAAATAGGATTAGGGTTTCAACCTAATCATAGCAGTTTAAGACAAGTGCAAACAATCGAAACAACCAAAGTACACAGTTAAACAGAATCGGTATTTTATCTCAATTTTATCTCTTCTATATTTTCTTTTCATACCAGAACTATTGCTTAGTCTATGATCTTTATCTTGCTTAGAAATGCTAGTAATTACTTCCACTTACCAGACTTATTATCTGACCCACTCCTCTATTTCCCCTTTCCCTCCATAGGTCAGCAAAGGCAAGGACGGTAGATTCAGATTTCTTGGAGATACATTCCCGGATTTCTTCATGCATTCTTCTTCTTTTCAGTTTTCATTTGGCTTTTGATGTACTGGTACTTTATGAGAGGGATGATTTTTATTGTTTATTGTACTATGATTTTATGAGGCTGAGATGTGTTTTTCATAAGACATGTGTATTTGGTATTTGAGACATGTAATGTTTTTCAGACTTATTTATGACGTTTTATTTTGAATAATAAGTTACCATTTAAATGTTTCCCGTGTTTTTACTTATTTGTCTTGTGAATCTTAGTTACTGTGATGCTTTAGCTATACTTACAATGCACCACATCCTTTGGTGTGCTCTTTTAGGAATACTAAGGGGTGTGGAGTGTTTCATTGGTCTTCCTAGCTTATTAGTTGTGGGCTGAACTCTCTTGGTCGTGGGCTTGAAGGACTGAAAAGAGATGCAATCTCCGAGAAGCCAGGCTATCTCCATCTATAAATAGAGGGGCATGGTTCCATTTTAGGGAACCTTTTTTAGAAAAACGAGGAGGAGACTCTACCATTTTCTTTACTCATTTCCTTTTGTTCCAAATTGAATTCAAGCTGCTCTTTGTGGATTGTATTTGTACTTAAACAGTTGAAAAAGCAATAAAGATTACATTCAAAGTGGACGTAGGTAGTTACGCCGAACTACTATAATTCTGTTGTTCTTGTTTTTTATTGTTCTTTTTGCACTATATTGTGTTATTCCTCTGTTTTTATTTACTTTCTTCATTTATCCCTCTACACAAATCTGCTCTAGGGTGTTAGTGACCAATTCTGGTGCTAACAGTCACCCTCACATATTAATACAGTCTCTACTAAGAATTGGAAGTGGAGATAGAACGAGTAATAGGAAAATAAAAGGATGGAAGAGTTCTTGTCTATTCTAGTTTTTTACTGTTTAAAATTGTAAAAGATGCTTTGAAAACATTTTAAAGTGTATTTTTGAAGAAATGGTTTAATATAAGAATTGAGTTTTTAAAAGAAAACATAATAAATGTTTTGAATTAAAATTCCTAATTTTAAGAAGCAAAAATTCTTGTTCTTGGAAAAGAGCTTTTAAAGGAATGAACTTTCTAAATTAAATTGCTAACATTTATTTTGCAGTTGATGAATAAGCTTAATTCAAAAATCCTAAATTGTAGTTTTAAAAGTTAAGATACCAAGTTATTTTTGAATTTAGTAAATAAAAAAAGTTTCTAAGTTTGTGTTGATAAAAGTTTTTGGGATTGGGTACTTCAAAATTTTGAAGTTTTGATTTTCGAAAAAAAAAAGTCGTGAAAACTAAACCGCAATTTTAATATAGATTAGATATGGATGACTGCCTAGGTAAGACGGGATATAAGATAAGGCTATGAAGAAAATAGCGATGATTGCTCATAGAATAGTAATAAGGAATCCCCGTAGAGTGTAAGGAATATTGATATAAAACTAGGAATATTTGGTAAGACATGTGTAAAAGTCGTAAGAAGAGCCCATGAGGGAATGATGAATTGCTCAAAGTAAACTTCTATGAGTTCTAAAGTATACTCGCATGAAAGATCAAGATAAAGGAAGTAAATACCAAAATTTAAGAATACTATCAAGAGAGTTGGATTAAAAGATGATAGTAATAAAGGGCTATGAGACGACAAAGTAATTCTTTCTTGTAAAGAACCCATTTCGATACTAAGGGAAGGTTGATAACCCACTGTAGAAGGCATTCCTCCTAAGAAGGCAGATACTTTTGATCCCGCTTGAACGAAATGAAAGATATCGTCGAACACATAGAGGACGTTGGTTGGCTCAAGATTAAAGTGGGCAGGATGGAAGGTAGGAAATTTATTTCGTCGAGCCCATTTTTCTGTAAGTTATTCTATATGTGCATGGTTGGTATTCCTTAGCCCACTACAATGTGAAAATGCATAGTTTAGCCTATAATTAGTGGTAGTAATTAAAGGTAATAGGTGGACCGTGTTTACTAGACGCCATAATGGTGGATTAAGATATGCGGGTTATAGTAGAATGACATGTTAGAAATGTCCATTTAATGCAAGTAAGAGGTGATATGACCACAACATCATTAATGTCAGTTAATGTTGAATGGTAGCTTCCAGAAATTGTTTCTTAGATTTTGAGTTGTAAGCTTTAGTTGTTTTTGTTTGTATAAAACATGTATGATATTAATGGAAATGTTCCTTCTTATTCATTTTCCGTGTTAACCGCATTATTATTTGAAAACAATAAAACAAGGAAATCTCATGTAGACACTTAACTAATGCAAATAAGATTGAAAGTTTATAAAATACATTTGGAAATTTATTTAATTAGCTACTAAGAGAAAAGTAAAGCTATGTCCTAAAAAGTGTTAAAATTTTGAAAGATAAATTTTAGTGAGTGAAGGATAGTGAAAGGTTGCCGCGAAACCACAAGTCAGTATCCCTACGCCTTAAAAACTGAAATTTATAATCCACGATTGTATAGAATGTGGCATGAATTGTTATGAAATATATATATACACACACACACACACACACCTTTTGAAGTTTTGTTCAAAATTCATGATTTTAGAGATAAAATACTTTTATGAAATTTTTTGAAAAAAAGATGGTAATGGAATTTGTAATTTTTTAAGACTCTTCCAAATATTTCAAAATTTTAAATTAGAAAGATTTTGAGCAGAAAAAGAGGAAAATTTCTGATTTTAGAAATGTTACATGCTTAACACAGGGGAAAAGTTGACGGATTAGCAAGTATGAATTTTACTATGTAAGGGAATTAACGGTAAAATAAAATATAGTTAGCGACGAGGAAAAAAACTGTTTTAATTATGGAATCTCTTTTTTCATACCTTGTCGGTAGGTGAACAAAACTAGTTTTAAAATAACACTGTTTTCAAATTTTAAAGATTAAAAGTAAAATTTACTTATGTGAACTTTACCTGGAAAAGTTAGAAAATGATTGGGTGCAAAAGAGAAGTTCCAAGGTACAGTGGAAAATGGTACACATGAGAATAATGAAAATATGTAATTCTCTATCTAAATTTTTTTTGACATAAGAGTAGAAAAAACCGGGTTTTTAAAATTTTGGATGTTAGAAAGTTGTGTGTTAGGTATTGGATGGTAGGGGTTGGATGCAAAATTTGTTAAACTATACTTCTACTTGTAGACGTATGGAAAATTTGAATGCAAATCTAAGTTTTTGATTTTCAAAATTTGCATATGTGTAAAACTACCAGCATATATAGATTGTTTGCATCATATTTTCAAAATTTCTTGAAAAGATGCATTTATATAGAAGACTCTGATTTAGAATTATTCTGCATACTTACCATATATGAGGTGGAGCCTTGGCGTAATGGTTAGGTCACCCGTAAGGTGATCTGCGCGCCTAAGTTCGAGTTTGGAAACAGCCTCATCGCAATGCGAGAGAAAGGTTGCATACATTATCGACCTTCACAGAGTCCGCTATCGTGCGGGAACCTCGTGCACCGGGTTCCACCTTTTTTGAGATGCCATATATGTTATGGTACACGGTGCACTTGTACACTATTGGTTGCAAAATTAGTTGCACGCTAATTGGTTGGTTAGTTTAGATTGATTGAGCATTATGTTACATGGTTCAGCCCTTGAGGAATTGTGGGGATGAAACTTTTAAGGAGGGAGAATGTAATGCCTCGTAATTTTAACGATGATTAATTAAAAAATAGTAACGCCGAAAATAGAATTTTTACAATCATCGGAATTTGGTTACGAAATTTACACTATTGGATTCGTGGTGATTTTCTGATCGATTTTCATATATAAAGTTTTACGATCAGAGTTCAAACGAAAAAGTTATTAGTGTTATTTCGGATCGTAAATAAATATATATATGTAATTAAGAAAATAAATATAATTAAACAAAGTTGATTAACGGTCGGTTAATGTTTACTTAAGGTTTAAGTATAATTAACGTTAATCAAAGCAGAAAGAAATTATCTCGTCTGTGCATATAAGGAATTAGATCAACAAACAAAACAGTAGAAATTACTTAACCAAAATATATTAACTGATCGATCCCTTAATTGTGACCAGTCGACCGCTAGCAGTCGCCCGGTGGCATAGGAATGGTCGATCAGTAGATGTTAGTTGTAAAATTTTACGTGGCCGAAAGTCAAAAATTTAAAATAATTTAATCTAATAGTTAGCATTGATTCAAACCTCTATAAATTCGGGCCGAACCACTCCCTTTTCTTCTTATATTTCTGAAGCAACGGCGAAGCTCTGCCATTTTCTCCTCTCCACAAATTCTTAAACCTAAATAAAATTATAGTTTATATATGCATATACAAGTGGAGAATAACATAGGATAATTGAGAAGAAGAATAGGATTGAATCAAATCGTCAAAGCTAAGGTAAATTATAAACCCGGATCTAAATCTAAATCTCTTCCTAGTTCTAGCTTTCTAATATATATATGTAGGCTTGCGGTATATGTATTCAAATAGGGAAAAAATAAAGTGAGTCAAACTGGAATAATATGGATTAGCTCTGGAGATTTAGAAAGCCTAAAGATGAGTGAGAAAATTATATACTTTTATATAATATTGGATTTATTTCATTGTAAATCTATTCCTGTATGCCTAAACGAAATTTGGAGCTGTAGGTCTAATTTTATGCATGTAATGAATTTATAACTCCTACCTACATATTCTGTGATTGATAACTTAGATGTGATATTGCATGTACTTGAATCTGGAAAGTATTGGGTAGTGGTAGTCCCTGAATTTGATAAAATATGGTAGTTCAAGACTTGTAGATTAAATGATTAATGCAAGTAAATATAATTAGAAGTTATCAAAATAAATTATTAGAATTTAAGTAATATTTTAATTCAGTGGAATGTGGGTTGTCGTAATATAAATTTCTATAGATTTTCAAGTTCAGATTCATAAATAAAAGTGTACCGTTTGAAATAACAAGGAATATGCCTAAAAGAAAAGGATGTATAAAATAGAGATATTTACCGTATTTTGTACTATCTATTTCAATAACTACGGAAGATAATTCCTTGTAATTCCAAACGTAATACAAATTCACTTTTGGATAAAATATAGAAATTTACAATGTTAACATTTCTTTCTAATTAGATGTAATTCCAACGCATTAAAATGCAGAAATTCGTAAGGATGAATTAAAGAATTGTAAATGTTATAATAATAGCGGTTTAAGTGAATTATTTAATACATATGCAATAAAGATCAGATAGAAATCAAATAATAAACGATAAAAAAGTAGACAAGTCATAAAATGAATAATGGCAACTAATGATATAAATAAAGAGGTAATGGAAAGTCCACTAAATAAGGAAGGGCAGTAAAAAGTTGAAAAGAATAGAAATAAAGATTCAATAATAAGTAAAGAGCATAAATAGTAAAAGATTATAAAGTCGTTTAAGTTTAATAAAAGTGGTAAATGATATTAAACCAAGACTAATGAAGCAAGGAATCAGTTAAATAAAAATAAACTGAATATGAGTAGTTGAACATTAGAGGCATAATAATGAAATAAGAATATGCACACACGTAGCCCTCAAGTATACGTTTATGACGGGTGCGAATTATTAAAGTTAGTCAAAGCTTAGCTTAGACAAGAATGACATAGTCATTAAAATGGGTTAGAATGCAAGGTCAGTAGTGTTACACAATAGAAGTCCGCCCACCGCAAGGAGCTACCGGTAGTTGTGTATGCCTTATATTGATGTAGGACATATCCAACTATAGGGCCCGTGGAATTATATACATTAACATATAGGTGAAGGATACTCAAGAAGCAAGGTTCGCCTCGGTCGAAGTGTCAAAGGACAAGTAGAGTCTACTTCAACCTTTTAAGCGGTATTAAGAAACAAGTGAGTATTACCTTGATTGCGTTAGGAAATCTAAATGGGACGATGAGAAAAGCTCGTGTAACACCCCGCATTTTTATATAGTTGAAATGTAACATATAATGAGAAGTAATGAAAATAAATAATTTTGGAATTATCGGAATATGGCTCCGGAACTTGTACCATTGCGTCTAGGATGATTTTCTGATCAGTTTTTATATATAACTTGTCTAAAACCGAACCAATATGAAGAAGTTAAGAACGAAACACAATAAGTAACCGAATGAAAAATAATAATAATAACACGGATATGGGCCGACTAGAAGGTCGACCAAATAGGCTCAACGGTCGACCACACGATCGACGGCTGGCTAAGGGCGATCGACCGCCTGGTCGACCCACGCACGGCCTGGACGAATTTTCGTCCAGGTACGTACAGTGATGTGTTTTCCCATTTTTGTGCGATCCGAGCCATACATTCTTCGATCCTATGGCTCCGAACGACCCTGTGACGTGGTGGCTCCAAGTTCAATCCAAGAATCCAACGGTCTGAGTTCCCCAAGCTCCAATATAAATAAGACCTTAGGCCTAGCTATCTTCTCACAATTAGATTTTCTTCCATGGGTTCATTGCCGAAGGCTAAACCCTAAATAGAAAATATTTCTTTGGGTTCTTGGCCTAAGGCTTAACCCTAAAAAGAAAGTAATTTCTAGGGAGAAGATCTTCTAAATTAAAATATTATACACCTTGGAAGAAGGGGATCCAGAAGGACTGTAGAGCCAAGCGGAGCACAAGCGAAGCTAAGGACAACAAGTGAGTGGATTTATTAATATATCTTTTAAGTTTAAGATATATTATCGTTAGATTCCTGTTTAGAAAATTTTATTTGGTAATTAATCATATTAATTAAATTAGGCTAAACTATAAGGAAACTGGCAGTTTATTTACAGTATTAGTATTTATACACTATTTTTTATGCCTTATTTACATATTTTTCTACGTTTTGGATTTTTATGCAAACGTCAGTTTTCTTCTATCCCTTCTTTTTTTTCTTCGCGTATGGATTAGGATAGATTAAACGTGAATATGGATTGTATAATTAAAAAAACTAAAATAAAGAAAACTAGATGTAAAATAATAAAAGTTGCGGAATAGAATTACTGTAATAAATTGCATTAAAACGGAAAAAGTTAATTTGGAAGGAATTATTAGATTAATTGGTTGGTTTATAAAATAGGATACATTTCCATAACTTAATATCTAAAAGATAACGACAAACGTAACTGCCAGAATAAAAGAAATAAAAAGGGGGAATTAGTGTAAAATAGAGAAACCACTACATTTTACACTACTCTAAAATAGTAAAAGAGATACCTTGCAGTTAGGGATTATTGTTTATAGTATTATCCAATATTAAGATATGGCAATGGATTATATAGTTTTCATAACCAACCAAATTAAATAGAATTACTTCCTAAAATAGTGGACGATAAAGTAAAGTATGATTTGAAACAAGAAAATTATTAATTTAAGAATTTGAGGCAACTATTATGATAAGTGAATTATGTAATATTAGAGAATTAAAGAAAATTCTATATCATAATAAAAGAAGGCAAACTAGAGCAGACAGAAAACACTTGTAATTACTTAATGGACTATAAGAGAAGAGAAAGTAATAATTACGAGTAGAATTATAAAATAAGTTATCATTATGAAATAAGAACAGAAAAGCTTATCGTGAGACTTATAATAAATTGGTAAGCACTGGTAGTAGAGAATAATGATAGAAGCTTATTTAAACAACTTATATAAAGTTGATAAGCAAATAACAAAGAAATAATAAAAGAGGCTTATTTTATTGAACTTAGGGATTTATATAGTAAGTCAAATAAGCAAGATAATGAATATGCTCATACTAACAGCATTCCCTATTAGACCTATGGTTATCTCACAATAGTTAGAAGTGAGACGAGGGCAAGAATATGCTAATTAAACTAAAATAAGTAGCCAACAAAATAAGAAAGCAAACTAAATACAAATTAAAAGATTAGACTTAGGGTCTAATAAAAGAATCAAAATGCGTTTGGAGCAGCCCAAAGGATGAAGCGCCTAACGAAGCAGTTCATCACGGATTTCAACAATGGAGAAGCACGTCCAACTTAGTTCTTTTGGACTAGAAGGAAGTACGAGACTTCAATGGGACGTAAGGATACTCTAAGATGGCCCTCTGGGTAGGCCTAACGAAGCTGCATCCCCGGAGGCAGGTCTGTAGGTGTTCCATCAAGAGAGTGTGCCTTGACTGCATTTGCATTGTAGGCCTAACGAAGCGGATCTTTGTAGGCGGTCAGAAGGGCTTGGTGTTTAGAGTAGGGTATTCGTATGTCCAGTACTTGCAAGTAGGTTTAAGGATAGTCGCATGCGGATATCGGCCAGCATCAAGACCAAGAGCGATTTCGGGAAAGACTAGAGTTAAACCAACAGGCCAATGATTCTTTCACTATCAAGACATTGGATGGAGGGGCACTGCAAATTGGATGTTAGATTGGTTGCAGTAGGGCACGACCACTTAACTCTTTAGAAGTCTTTCGATTAGTTAAGGGATGGCTACATGGGGCCATAGCCACGATGAGAAAGGAACAAACCAACTAGAACAACTGTATTGTAGGCCTAACGAAGTGGTCCTTTACAGATATAGAAAATCCCCAACTGAGTTTTGTATAAGGTAGACCTTGTTGGCGGAATTCAGATAGTAGACAGAACGATTACGTAGTCCTCAATGTACACACTGAGTGATACATTGTGGATGTCCGAGCATTGGTATAGACTAGTGCGGACGTGATTTACGTTTTCATAGTAAGTAGTGGAGCATCTATATTGTAGGCCTTACGAAGCTGTCCTTTATAGATGTAACTATGAAACGCTCGTGAAGCAAAAAGATGGAGTATCTATATTGTAGGCCTTACGAAGATGTCCTTTACAGATGCAGTTACGGAACGCTCTCGAAGCTAGACGATGGAGCCCTTTTCGAGGAGGATACGGAAGGTACAATGGGTGGTACCTAGGACCAATATGGTCATTGGGCATATAGCTACATATATGTATATATTAGTTATTATGTTTTTATCTACTATGGGGTAGATGGGCACGGTTCACGATTAGAGGTGAGAATATTGTAACCTAATGAATATAATATAAGAGTAAATGGAAATAAAACGATATATGTAGAATTAAGCCTAGAAGTATATAACTTATCTAGTCACCATAACTTTTGTTCTGACCCCCTCCTCATAACATCCTACAAGTTAGGTGGATGACAGAGACTTCTCAGCTATGTGACACTTGTTAGGGAAGTGTCATTATTTGGGTGAGTATTTACTTACTATTATATTTTAATCAATTCCGCTGTGAGATAAATAATTGAGCTCTGATATATTTATCTTTGCCTATTTGCAGGATATAAGATTCCCAACTCGGGTTTCAGTGGGCTCTCAAGGTTGCGGATGTGTTCAATCAGTTGAACTGGATGTCCTTCCTCACACTTCCATCCTGGGTCATCACGAAAATTGACTCAATCAGGCACTCGTTCCTTTGGAACGGAGGCAACGCAAAAAGACTGGTCAACTGGAGGACGGTATGCTTACATCGCAACCACGGGGGGTTAGGAATTACAGACCTCCGCACTTTCAATCAAGTGTTGCTGTCCAAATGGCTTTGGAGATTGCTCACACCTGGAAATTTCATCTGGAAAACCTGGATCCTATGTCAACACTACCATTCAAACCCTCACCTGGCGCTCCACCCCACCACCCATTTCCGGCCATCCCCCTTCTGGTCTGGGGTCCTCCAAACACTTCCTAGAGTCAAAGCACTTCTTCAGGTGAAAATTGAAAGAGGTAACAGCTGCCTCTTCTGGCAAGACACATGGTATGGCCAACTGCCCCTATCTAAGCTCCTGCCCAACCTCTACTCACACGCCACCCTCTCTGACGCAACTGTTGAAGAATATCTCGCCCTTGGCCCTGAGCACCTTTGCCCACCCTCCATTTTCGATGCAGACTTGGTTCCTGAACTCCTTACCGCAACAAATATCCTCCTATCGATACACCCTTCCAACAATCAAGACCATTTCCTCTGGGCCCTCGCACCTTCCAAGGGCTTCACAGTCGCATCCTGCTATCAATACCTAATTAACCCCGGCCGCCTTTTCTCCTTTCCCAGGATTTGGCATTGCAATCTTCCACCTCGCATAACTTTTTTTCAATGGTGCCTAATTTCTGGAAGAATTAATACCAAAGATAGACTCAACCGACTCAACATCCCTGTCGACCCACGCTGCGTCTTTTGTTTCACACATGATGAATCTATCACCCACCTTTTCTTCGAATGTGACTTCTCCTACTCAATTTGGGCTGCAACCAGTGCTTATCTACTGGGGTATATCCCCACCTCGACCCCCTTCTTCGATTATTGGCAGTTTAATCAGCAGAACATGTTGATGGACACCTACATATCAATCTTTAGTTGGTGCATTTGGAAAGAGAGGAATGCACACGTGTTTGGGAAACCTGCACGCCATTTTGGCAGAACCTGTAGAAGTATCACTCACTTTTTCTCCTCTCTAATAGGTCAGAGCTCCTCCGCGCCGTTCCGACTGAGCCTCCCGCCTTGCAGCGCCCAACCAACGGAATCTCAGGGTAGTACCAGCGCACCACCGTGCAGGTAGTCTTAGTCTACCGAGGGCTATTACTTAGCTGATATTTGTAATATTTTGAGTTCCATTGACTATGATACTCTAGCACTTTAATTGTATTTCGTTGCTCTATGACTATATTTTGGCCATCGATCGGGCTTGTCGATCGACCTCTTACAAATATTTAATATAACTACTTAACCGGCTGTGTAGTATCACGCTACACACCCGTCTCTCTAAAAAAAGAGTAAATGGAAATAAAACGATATATGTAGAATTAAGCCTAGAATTATATAACTTATCCATTCACCAAAACTTTTGTTCTAACCCCCTCCTCATAACATCCTACAGGTTAGGTAGATGGCAGAGCCTTCTCAGCTATGTGACACTTGCTAGGGAAGTGTCATTATTTGGGTGAGTATTTACTTACTATTATATTTTAATCAATTCCGATGTGAGATAGATAATTGAGCTCTGATATATTTATCTTTGCCTATTTGCAGGATACCAGATTCCCAACTCGGGTTTCAGTGGGCTTGGGTTTTAGCATTTTTGCAAAAAATCCGGATCCACTGGAGTTCGGTTTGTAACATTTGGTATCAGAGCCTACGTTTAGATTCCTAGGTAGATAGTTAGTAAAAATATTTGTATTCTTAATATAAATATATACACACACACATACACACTCTTGAAACCCCAAAGAGAAGTCCATTCTTTTGAGTAAACCAATAGTTGGAGAGAGTTTGGAGAACAATTCGGTATATCAAAACTTGGAATGAGGAAATTCCAAAACCTAAAAGACCTCATTTGGCAATGATTTTTGGATTCAGTAAGGGATATTTAGAAAGGTGAAAGTAAATTGAAAATCCACTTTTTAGTCTAGCCCAACAATCAAACTCTTAAGAATTTGAAAAGTTTTGGAAGATTTTCAAGTTTTAACTTTAGAAGTTTACTACTTTATAATTGTATTAGTTTAAATATGGGAAGTTGGAGAGAAACAACTTTAAAGCATTTTTGAATTTGAAAATAGAGAAATATACAGTTTAGAAAAATATAGGTATTGTTAACTTTAATTGAAAACTAGTATTTTGGGCTGTAGCAACGATGTTTTACGCGACATCTGTCTTAGCTAAGTAGAAACGTATTTTGAAATCCTTGTTTAAGTACGAAAAGAAATTAAAGCTGTTTTGAAAAAGAATTTTTATGGGTTAGACGATTTAAGTGGTTGGAGCAAGCTTATGCATATTAATATAGGTTCAGTTGAAGTATAGAACACGTCAAGGCTCCACTTGGAGGGTGGAGAGTAGACAGGGATATATAGCCTAAGTCATAACCACGACTCGGACAGCCCGGTAATAGGTAGAATTTTCTTAGGCTTTGATTAGTTAAAGGGAGGCGGGTTGACGCGGCAACTCGAAGATGAAAAAATAATAATAACACAGGCCGACCAGGTCGACCATGTGGTCGGCCTATAGCTAAGGCGGGTCGACCGCCTTAGTGCAAACTGCATGCGTATAAACACGTGCTTTGGCCTCTCTTCGTTATTTTTGCTTCCTCCCCGAAGACAGCAGCCGCACCCAAAAATCACCCCTTCTAACCATCCAAATTCCTCCAAAACTCCACCGTTTAACTCGCCATTAGTGCCAAATCAAAGCGCGTCGCGAGATCTACTCGGGTCCATACTCCGTTTCCACAGATCTAAGAGTTTTTCACCATGCCTCCAAGACCCTCTTTAGTTCACCTCTTTCCCTACCTCACACCACAAGAGATAGCTTGGTGTCAGAGTGATAGGCAAATAGTGCAGTTTTACTCAGATACAGCCGCATACCAGTTTTTGCAAGGAAGGGCGGTGAAGTTTACTGATTTTCTAGGCACATGTTTAGAGCGGCACTTCTTGGACACAAGGCTGCGACATATTCTTAGCCATGAGATGTTCGAGCAGCGAGCGTATCCCAGGTAAGTACGTCTTTTTTATGCTAACTTACGTACTAGCGATGAGGATGAGGAGTTGGCCTTCCAGTCGGAGGTCAAGGGAGTTAGGATAGTTTTCACCGAGTCTTAGTTGGCTAGTATTTTAGATATCAGAGGGTATGGCTTAGAGGTAGGGCAGATCGAGACGACGGACATGGCCGTTTTACAGTAGATTCTTTTGGACCCCTAGCACCCCGATTGGAGCGCTGGGCAGTTGACCCCGTTAGCTAGGTTAGTTATCTGCATTCTGCATTATAACCTTTTCCCCAAGATGGGGAGTTTTGATCAGATATACCCTATTGTGAGGCAGGCCACCTACGTCATATTTGGAGGATTGCATGTGACTAGGCTAGGACGATTATGGCCCAGTATATGACAGCGACCAGACTTCACAGATCTACTATGATTTACTATCACCTTTGGACACGGGTCTTCAGGTAGGCCGGGGTTTAGATGGAGAGAGAGACTTACAGTGAGCAGGCCCACCCCATGATAGATTCATCCACTCTGAGGAGGATGCATATAGGATTGGCCCAGGTTCAGGCTGCACAGGAGGAGCGGGAGCACGAGCAGCAGCCATCACCATAGCCCTCACCACATGGGCAGGCACCCCAGTACATTCATGAGCATCATCACTTTCCCGTGCCACCGTTTGGAGGTGGCGTAGGACATACCGAGTTGCCATGGCCTGCTTGGCCATCAGAGCCCACGACGTAGAGTATGTGGGGATATGGACATGGATATGGATCTTAGGGAGAGGGAGCAGGACCCTCTAAGCTCCCTCCACCGATGAGCTACGAGGATCAGTTTAGGATCCTTGCCGAGAGGCAAGAGCGATTCACTAGGGAGCACGCAGAGATTCTTCAGGGACGACATGAAGTGATTAGGGGATAGGATGAGTTAGCTAGGTCTCAACATGATGTTGAGGCAAGCACTAGGCGGTAGGAGGAGCGCCTTAGTTGTTTGGATTCCTTTATTAGAGCCTTCCTGTGTCAAGGCAGACAGGGGCATAGGCCTCCTAGCCTGAGATGATGGCTATGTTAGCCTACGTATGTCATCTATCTAGTATCGTATTGTAGTAGGGTTTGTTTTCTCTTTTTAGTTAAAAAAAATTGTACTCTTATGTATGCATTTAAAATTCTATGGTAGTATATCAGTATCGACGCTTTTTCTCTTTATTTTTGTGATGTTCAGAAATGGAGAATAAGGACATAAGAACGTGAAAAAAAGATAAGAGCAGAAATAAGAATAACAAAAAGGAAAACAACAAATTAAAGAGGCAATGGAAACGTCAACTAAAGATTTAAAAAAAAACTGTTTTCTTATGTAAACCATGCTTGGGAAAACAAGAAGGGATTTTTATAGGATAGCAACCTAAAATTCCAAGTACGGGGAAAGATGTACGAAAAAGAAGATCGGAGAAAAATGAAGCTTCTCCGTTTTTTGTCTTCTTTCTAACATAAGAACTTGAATTCGGAAAATTAGATTTTTTTGAAATTCGAATATTAAAAGTTATGTGTTAGGATTTGGACGAAAAATTGGTTGAACTACACCCCTATTTAATAGGAGTATGGGAAAAATTGGGTGAAAAATATTTTAATTTTTCGAAAAATTGCGTTCATATAGAAATTGCAAGTATATTTAGGTTGTGTGCATCATGTTTTAAAAGTAAACTTTTAAAATAAAAAGCATTCATATTGAAGGTACCACTTAGAGATTTATGTACATGCATATACTTTGTCTTGAAAAGCACTTTTACACAAAAGCATGGATGGTTGCAAAATTGGATGTACACAAAATGGTTGTAATTAATGCGAGAGATTACATAAAGTTTACCCTTGTCAAATTTCGGGGATGAAATTTCCTATGAGTGGGAGAATGTAACACCCTGCATTTTTATATAGTTGAAATGTAACGTATAACGAGAAGTAATGAAAATAAAGAATTTTGGAATTATCAGAATATGGCTCCGAAACTTGTACCATTGCGTTCAGGGCGATTTTCTGATCAGTTTCCATATATAAATTGTCTAAAACCGAACCAATATGAAGAAGTTAAGAACGAAACAGAATAAGTAACCGAACGAAAGAAAATAATAAAACACGGATATGGGCTGACCAGAAGGTCGACCAAATAGACGCAACGATCAACCGCCCGGTCGACCTACACACGGCCTGGACGAATTTTCGTCCAGGTACGTACAGTGACGTGTTTTCCCGTTTTTGCGCGATCTGAGCCATACGTTCTTCGATCCTATGGCTCCGAACGACCCTGTGACGTGGTGGCTCCAGGTTCAATCCAAGAATCCAATGGTCTGAGGTCCCCAAGCTCCAATATAAATAGGACCCTAGGCCTAGCTATCTTCTTACAGTTAGATTTTCTACCATGGGTTCATTGCCCAAGGCTGAACCCTAAATAGAAAATATTTCTTTGGGTTCTTGGCCTAAGACTGAACCTTAAAAAGAAAGTAATTTCCCGAGAGAAAATCTTCTAAATTAAAACATTATACACCTTAGAAGAAGGGGATCCAAAAGGACCGTGGAGCCAAGCGGAGCACAAGCGAAGCTAAGGAAGACAGGTGAGTGGATTTATTTATACATCTTTTAAGTTTAAGATATATTATCGTTAGATTCCCGTTTAGAAAATTTTATTCAGTAATTAATTATATTAATTAAATCAGGCTAAACTATAAGGAAACTTGAAGTTTATTTACAGTATCAGTATTTATACACTATTTTCTATCCCTTATTTACATCTTTTTCTACGTTTTGGATTTTTATGCAAGTGTCAGTTTTCTTCAATCCCCTCTTTTTTTTCTTCGTGTATGGATTATGATAGATTAAACACGGATATGGATTATATAATTAAGAAAGCCGAATGAAGGAAATTAGATGTAAAATAATAAAAGTTGAGGAATATAATTGCTGTAATAAATTGCATTAAAACGGGAAAAGTTAATTTGGGAGGAATTATAAGATTGATTGGTTGGTGTAGAAAATAGGATACATTTCTATAACTTAATATCTAAAAGATAATGATAAACATAACTGCAAGAATAAAAGAAATAAAAAGGGGAAATTAGTGTAAAATAGAGAAACCACTGCATTTTACACTATCCAAAATAGTAAAAGAGATATCTTGCAGTTACGGATTATTTTTTATAATATTATCCAATATTAAGACATGGAAATGGATTATATAGTTTTCATAACCAACCAAATAAAATAGAATTACTTCCTAAAATAGCGGACAATAAAGTAAAGTATGATTTGAAACAAGAAAATTATTAATTTAAGAATTTGAGGCAACTATTATGATAAGTGAATTATGTAATATTAGAGAATTAAAGAAAATTCTATATCATAATAAAATAAGGCAGACTAGAGCAGACAGGAAACGCTTGTAATTACTTAACGGACTATAAAAGAAGAGAAAGTAATAATATCAAGTATAATTATAACATAAGTTAAAATTATGAAATAAGAACGGAAAAGCTTATCGTGAGACTTATAATAAATTGGTAAGCAATGATAGTAGAGAATAATGATAGAAGCTTATTTAAACAACTTATATTAAGTTGATAAGCACATAACAAAGAAATAATAAAAGAGGCTTATTTTATTGAATTTAAGAGATTTATATGTTAAGTCAAATAAGCAAGATAATGAATATGGCTCATACTAACAACATTCCCTATTAGACCTATGGTTATCTCACAATAGTTAGAAGTGAGACGAGGGCAAGAATCTGCTAATTAAAATAGAATAAGTAGCCAACAAAATAAGAAAGCAAACTAAACACAAATTAAAAGATTAGACTTAGGGTCTAATAAAAGAATCGAAATGCATTTGGAGCAGCCCAAAGGATGAAGCGCCTAACGAAGCAGTTCATCACGGATTTCAACAATGGAGAAGCACGTCCAACTTAGTTCTTTTGGACTAGAAGGAAGTACGAGACTTCAATGGGACGTAAGGATACTCTAAGATGGCCCTCTGGGTAGGCCTAACGAAGCTGCATCCCCGGAGGCAGGTCTGTAGGTGTTCCATCAAGAGAGTGTGCCTTGACTGCATTTGCATTGTAGGCCTAACGAAGCGGACCTTTGTAGGCAGTCAGAAGGGCTTGGTATTTGGAGTAGGGTATTCGTATGTCTAGTACTTGAAAGTAGGTTTAAGAATAGTTGCATGCGGATATCGGCCAACATCAAGACTAAGAGCGATTTCGGGAAAGACTAGAGTTAAACCAACAAGCCAATGATTCTTTCACTATCATGACATTGGATGGAGGGGCACCGCAAATTGGATGTTAGATTGTTTGTAGTAGGGCATGGCCACTTAACTCTTTAGAAGTCTTTCGATTAGTTGAGGGGTGACTGCGTGGGGCCATAGCCACGATGAGAAAGGGACAGACCAGCTAGAACATCTGTATTGTAGGCCTAACGAAGCGGTCCTTTACAAGTATAGAAAATCCTCGACTGAGTTCCATACAAGGTAGACCTTATTGGCGAAATTCAGATAGTAGACAGAACGATTACGTAGTCCTCAATGTACGAACTGGGTGGTACATTGTGGATGTCCGAGCACTGGTGTAGACTAGTGCAGACGCGATTTACGTTTTCATAGTAAGTAGTGGAGCATCTGTATTGTAGGCCTTATGAAGCTGTCCTTTATAGTTGTAGCTACGAAACGCTCACGAAGCAAAACGATGGACTATTTGTATTGTAGGTCTTATGAAGCTGTCCTTTACAAATGTAGTTATGGAACGCTCTCGAAGCTAGACGATGGAGCTCTTTTCGAGGAGGATACGGAAGGTACCATGGGTGGTACCTAGGACCAATATGGTCATTGGGAATATAGCTACATATATGTATATATTAGTTATTAGGTTTTTATCTACTATGGGGTAGATGAGCATGGTTCACGATTAGAGGTGAGAATATTGTAACCTAATGAATATAATATAAGAGTAAATGGAAATAAAACGATATATGTAGAATTAAGCCTAGAAGTATATAACTTATCCATTTACCAAAACTTTTGTTCTGACCCCCTCCTCATAACATCCTACAAGTTAGGTGGATGACAGAGACTTCTCAGCTATGTGACACTTGCTAGGGAAGTGTCATTATTTGGGTGAGTATTTACTTACTATTATATTTTAATCAATTCCGCTGTGAGATAGATAATTGAGCTCTGATATATTTATCTTTGCCTATTTGCAAGATACAAGATTCCCAACTCGGGTTTCAGTGGGCTTGGGTTTTAGCATTTTTGCGAAAAATCCGAATCCACTGGAGTTCGGGTTGTTGCAGCTCGACACTATGTTAGTGTGTGTTAGGTACTATATTCGGGAGTAGGAGCTGTACATAGGTCGAGAACGTCATCTGTCTCGAGTGATTAGTGGAAAGACAAGGGTTACGCCTAGATGGCTACACCTTCTACTAGTGTAGATCACATTTAGGTCATGCATCTCCACAGTTGTTTGCTAGTTTGTTCATTACGGGCAAGGCTAGATAACCCTTTATGAAGGTCTTTCAAAAATAGGTAGAATATGGTTAACAATTGCGACGTCTTTATTAGGCACTACGGGAGTTCCTTGGCATGCACGACAATGAGGACGTGGTATTGCGTTGATGACAGATCCTGACGAGGTGCTGGGTTACGTATACTAGCAGGGATAATACCTTGGACTAAAGGGAGTTTGTGGTACTTTTACATATACATATATACATATACATACATACATACATACATACATACATACATACATACATACATACATACATATATATATAGTTATGGTCTAGTTCGGATAGATGGGCATATTGTATGGTACGTGAAGTCGAAACGACTAAGTGAATAAAAGACATAACATGTGATAGAAGACAATTGACATAAACTAGTGTTATGTATAAAGTGTGTAATTTACCAATCAGCAGAACATTGTTTCGACCCCCTCCTCATTGTAACTCACATGATAGCTTAGAGGAAAATGTATCGATACAAGACGGGAATAGTGGAAGGACGTGTTTCCTTATGCATGCTCGGCCGTGCTAAGGACACTAGATATTGGAAGCATCAATCTTGATCAGTAACTATATGTTTTATTATACTTTACTATTTCGCTGTGAATTTATATCGATAGTGTTCTGATATATATTTATTTAATTATTTGTAGGATACCAAAATCAACGATCCGGATTTTGATGGACTTGAGTTTTCGATTTAGCGAAAATTCGAATCCATTGGTGTGCGGATTGTCAAAGGCATCATAGTTATTTTCATTTAAAGTCCATAATCAGCCCTCAAATAATCATAATGATTTTTGAACTTCTTATTATCATAGTCGACATTCCACTTTGTATTGACTCCTCTTCCAGTCTTTTTCATGAATCATGGGTAAGCGAAACTCCTCTATGTTCTTGACTATTGATTTCCCTCAAACACAACCAAGGAGGTGTTATTTCCATTTCAGCGTTCCATGAAAATGTGGCCCTACCCGTAGAATTGGTATTTTCTTCATACTAAAAGGTTATTCCTTTAGAGTTTCTACTTAAGGCCATTCCTGTTACTTTACAAAAAATGCTTAGCAAGTAAACATATAACTGTTTAAACATAGTTTAGTCAACTTACTTATAAGTTATAAACACACTTCAAAAACCACATAGTACAATAAACACAAACTAGCTCTGTTGATTACAAAATATACTCGTAAGTTTTAACTATTGGTTAATAAATGTGGAAATTTTCTAATCATATATGCTCCATTTCAATGGTACCATGTCGAAAGTGCTTTTTCCCAATTCTACATATAATTCTAGTACAAATTATTAATCATAGGTACATGTTTCAGCTAATATGTTTTAAACTAGTTTGGTGACTACGCTATATGAATACATATTGCCATTTTATAATCATATTAGTGCCCCTAGTGCATAGTAGTAGGTTCCATAGGAAGCATTTTCATGTATCATCTTAACACATGTAGTACTATGAAGAAAAGTGAAATAGTTTATGGAAAATGCTAGCATGTGCCCTTAGGTACATGTTAAGATTAGTTAAATTACCTAAGTGATCCCCTCCCCGAATTCCATCTATTTTTATGTAATAATGATACCATAAGTATTTGAAATTAATATTTTTGTCTTTTAGCACGTAAATATCATCCTTAACATGTAGGCACACATCAATAAAACTCATAGTTTATTTACCTGTTTAACAAATAATTTATATCAGTTTGTGTCATGTAGTAGGATACTACATATAACAATAACTAGATCAATTTGATAAAGAGGATTGCATAAAATAGTAGGCCTATTACTATATATAACAATAACTAGATCAATTTGATAAAGAGGATTGCATAAAATAGTAGGCCGATAGTACATAAATTTCATGTAATAAAGAAGCTAGTACTAAAATAATAAAAAGAACTTGACTTGAGAATATAAGTACACGGATTCCTTGCGAGAAGATACAATAATAAACAACGACTTTTGTTTATATAGGCAATATAAGCGTATTACAAGTAAATTACATCTATTCAGATCTATACCTTGTAAAACGCAATTTAAGCTAGATGGCTGTAAAAGTGCCGAATTGACCTAGTTGAACTGATTATTAATTCAAAGCAAATGGTAAAATTTTGGCCAATCACTTATTTTGTCAAATTCAAAAGATTTTTCAGAACTCCTTTTTCAAAACAAAGGATACCTAAATGCACGCACGCAAGAAGCAAAATAAATAACATTTTTTCAAACACTCATTAAAGTTTTCATAATTCACTTCTGCTCCATTTCAAAATCAAGTTTCACAAAACACTCCCGCCAAGGTTTTCATTAAAAATATGTGTTTTAAACTGCATATATTTGTAGTTAAAAATACAAACATCTGCATTCTACACTATAAGTATTTGAAGTGCTAATTAAACATTTTTATAAAATAAAAATTTACAGTACAAACTGCAAAAATGTGAATTCTATAATTCAAATATTTGTAGTTCACGCTGTATTATTTATTTTACAAAAATGTACATTTTAAACTGTACATATTTACAGCTCTAAGTGCAAAATTTGCAATTACAACTACAAATATGTGCATTTTAAAATGCATATTTTCAATAGAAATTTTGACGGAGTGTTTCATAAAACTATTTTTTGAGAATGATTTTTTAGGTATAAGTTTGAAAATAAGAGACGGATTCTAATTTTCACGCATAATAAATGAAAGAGTATGATGTATAGTCACTTTGGATAGTTGTGTAGGCTTGTTAATGAATCGGGTTCGGTCCAAGTTTCTTAGAATCCGAACCCGAGTCTATTTACTAAAATCAAAACCCAAACCCGGCGCGAGCCCGCTTGGTATTTAAACCCATTACCCAAGCCCGACGCGTCGGGCTTTTTAAACCCATTGGGTAAAATCCATATACCCGACTTGAAATATTGAAACCATAATCATGTAAATTTTTTGAAATTCAACATAAACAAAGGTAACAAACAAATTGTGTAGCAATGAAATCAAGTTCTCAAACAAAAGTATGCAAAAATTTCTACATTTAAACAATCGAACGATGCACAAATAATATATACACATGTTTTTTGTACAATGAACAAATATTAATCGGGTTGGCCCTAAATGCCGAGTAGTGATGAAACCATACTCGCTCTAATAATAAATGGATTGGTCCCAAATTCGGGATTGGGTATGTGAAGCTATACCTGCATCCGTATCCGTATTAACATGACGGGTTCGGACCAAAACCTGTACCATTGACATTGGTCGTGTGTAGCAAACTTCTACACACTGTTCCGAAATCTAAAAACATTGCTTTGATTAAAGTGACTATATTAGTAAAACAAAGCCCAAAGAGCCAAAAATGTAACTAAACATCAAATGGGCTTGGCCCGGTTTTCCCGTATTCTAGAAATCTCGGTTTCCTCGAGAACCTTTTTCTTCCAAGCAAAAAAGCAAAAAAAAGAAAGAAAGAAAAAATCCCCAAATAGTCAATTTATCCTTTCATGGACAAAAACCGTTGCTGCTGGATCACGATTACCCTAATATTATTGCTCCTCCTCTCGCCGTCGCCGTCATCAGCGGCAGAGGCGTCGGAGGCGAAGGAGAAAGTGAATATAACGTCGGCAAACGGAATATTTTGGGCGACTGGAAAAGACGAGAGAGATCTGTTTGCTTCATTAGAATCTGAAGACCCTTTTTCTGATGACGGTGATTCTGATGAATTTGCTGGTGGATTTTCTTCTCTTGATAGCATGCTTCAGTGGGCAATTGGTATTTTAATTTTTTTTTGAATTTCAGCTCAACCCTGTTCTGTACATATTTAAGTATCATCTTAACCCCCACCAATTATAACCTGAAAGCTAAATTTTGATATTACAATGCTAATTCTGCAAATGCCCTCCTCATTCTGATAAATTTTCAATTATCCTCATCTAAAAAAATTCAGGCACTCTACAAAAATAAACTTATTGTAAAATAGAAGACTCAGGTAAACACAAACTCGTAATCACTCATATATCAACATGACCTCTTATAAGTGGACCAACTTTATTTTATTTTTATCAACATGAAAGAAAGCTACAAATGTGATCAAACAGATGACAGATACAAAATAGGAACAAAAGAAATGCATAACATGAAACAATACATAGTCATGTGTATGGTCATTTTTTACGTGTTTAGTTTTCAATCGTGCACATGACTATTTATTATTTCCTCTTTATGCATTTGCTCTCACCATTTTTTAATGATGATATTTGCAAAGTTGACATAGACAATATGATCGGTATGGAACCAAGATCAAGGTTCGGGAGGGAAAAATTGGTTGCTTCGATAATTGATTGATGATCTATTGCTCGAGACATCACAATTTTATAGATGCACATGGAAACCATATAGTGCCTACCTTCGAGGAGGTCATTCAAGTAACTACAATCTTGTTCATCAATGAGAAAAAGTGGATGCTAGGTTCATCTACTTCAACAAGCATACTTAATGTAACTCAATTTGCTCAACAGTCACTTGTTTTGACCAACCGCTTGACCCATTATGAATTTTGGTAATTTTTTGGAAAGTGGATCTAAAGAGTAATTACTGTTTTGACTGCAGGATCTGGATTGAAAATTATCTATATTGTTATACCTGTTATACGTCTATAGGAAATGAATATAAAACAGTTGTATAAATATATTCAAGAAACAACAAGAAAAAGGATATAAAACAACATTGAATTTGACTCAGAACAAGAAAGAAAAGCAATTAGAGAAGAGACTTAGAGACAACCCTAATCACATTAAGGAAAACCTGAATAAAGTCCCAGGTCAATCAAAGTAATTTTTGGATCAGACAGACGGACAAAGTAGAAAAGTAATTAAAAAAATAGAGGCTAGGTTAAGAAAAGCACTCAAGTAAGCGCTAGAAGAGAGCTTAAAACGAACTCAAAATGAGTGCTCAAAGCAAGACCCGGAGCAAGCTTCGGTTCGCGCTCGAGCAATCATGGAGCAAGCTTCGGGATGGCACTTAGCTTGAAGCAAGAGTGCTCATACTTGAACACTCGAAGGTTCAATGGGTTCCACTCGAAGCAACCATGGAGCATACTTTGGGTGGTGCTCAAAAGAATGCTCCACTCGAAGCACGAGCGCGCACACTAGAGTGCTTGAAGCTTCTTCGAGCTAGCTCTTGCAACAACCCTAGAGAATGCTTCGGGGTAGCGCTTAAGGCTAGTTAGCATTCAAAATAAGAGCGCTTTGGGTTGCGCTCCGAAGCACTCGGAGTCCGTGTTGATTGAAGGGAAAAAGGACTTGAAGCAAGAGCGAAGTGCTTGAAAAAAGAAAGATTTCTCAGGCTACTTCCATTCGAGAATCAATGCAATATATCAAGTAGTAAATGCTCTTATTCACAACTACAGATGCATGATTTAAGTGCAAAAAAGGAGACGAACAACTTCTTCGTGCACACAATTACAGATTTGTATGCATATTTCATCTTTGTAATATATACGCATATGTAAACACACATATGTATATTTGTATATATAAGGAGATAAATAGGAGGAGGAAAGCAGATGTAGGTCAGTTTATGCCGAATCACTATGAATTTGATGTCATTTACTTACGGTACTTTTATATTTCTGTCCTTTGTTTGATTGATTTATTTCTTGTTTTTCTATTTGTAATTTCATCCCCAGTCTCTTTCAAAATATATAATATATCTTTAGTCAAACTTCTTTTCTAAAAATTACTAACTATAATACTATCGAGATTTGTGGCAAAAAACACCACACACACATATTTACCCCACTATTGTATTGTTATGTATCCATATATGTACAACAGAGTAAGGATTATAGTTTCAATCAAATCTTATCTCACTAAACCATATTAATTCTTGTGTTTGTTTACCTGTGTGTATTGTTATATTGTTTCTCTGCAATTGGATTAAGTAGCATTAGACTATTATTATAACCCCTAAAACGATAGATTGTTTATCAGTTTCTTTTAATAATCGACAAATCACATCTTGTGGTTGTCGTTCTTCCTAAAAAAAAATCTCATTGATAAAAAACCACGTCAACATTTTGGCGCTAGGCAAGCTCCGTCATCATAATTACAATGAAGAAAATAATTTTCAATTCACCACAAGTTCTCGTTGTCAGGAGGAATAATCAACATAGTCGGACGATGAGAGTCAAAACTTGGGTGCAAACCGCTCGATGCTTACTACAACGACGACATTCTCAATTGACTTTATGTAGCGGGCAATGATGGATTGGCAACATGAGCTACAAAGCTTAAGAAATGAGTGAAGGAAATAGATGTATTGAACAAGTCTACGTCCAATGATTCGAGGTGCATGCAACTTGATGACAATGGAGGAAAATAAAGAGAGATGTAGCAAGAGGTCTGATCTCATCATTGTGAAAATGATTGAGAGAAAACGGTGATCAATCAGAGCCGAGTCCACAACACGCCTATATCTAGTAATGTATTCGACCATCTCAAAAGTGCACGCAATCGTGAAGATTAGATTTCCATGATTGGATTGGCAACATAAGAGATATGAAGGTGCAATATAGAAAATCAAACTATTAACCGGTAAGGAGCCGGTTCAACTTTCATATTAACCCCTTATGAGTTATGAGCATAGTTGAATAGGGATCCAGTTCAACTTTCATATTAACCCCTTATGAGTTATGAGCGTAGTTGGATAGAATGTAGTGAAAACTTAAGCAATTGCATGCCAGAGATGTTGTAGACAAGCTATGCAAGTACAAATAAAAGTGAGCCACATACTATGAGTACACATTCTAAGCACTATGTGTACGAGGGTTTTGAGCATTCAACAAACATTTGTTAAATAAAATTGGTAGGACTTCGTGCAATTATGATTTGTGTATAGACTAAAGTTTGCAAGCAATGCTGCAAAGCCTTTAAGGCACACTCAAAAGCTTGCGAACGAACGACGCTATGTGGCCTTAAGGCGCGATGTTTTTCTCAAACAAAATTCATCGAGTCAAGCTTAAAAGTTTTCCTTCAAAAGCTCTTGAAATACTACACTCATATCAAACAAGCATATAATATTTTTTTGAGCCAAGCACAAGTGAAATGTTTGGAAATGAAACATTGTTACCAGAGACGATAAACATTTCAATTTTGTTATCCAGAGTATAATTTCGGATTTGCGAGGTTCAGATGAAGCAAGCATGGACGTTTATTTTTTGAGCTCCGTGCAAGCACATATATGAAGTGTTATAGTCTGATACAATAAAAACGATCAACATTTCATTAGAAAATTGAACATGAAATTATCTAGAAGTTAGTCAAGTACTTAAAGAACAGAGTGCGTATAACATCATTCAAGTCGATGATGTCGATCGCTCATCTTCATCATCCATAGTCAAAACCGACTATGAACAAGCTCATGCTATTCAAAACCTAGGCACAACTCAGAGGCAAAGTAGATTCAAACTCAATAAAATTTGAATAAACAATGGAAATCAATCATCCAATATAAACATGAGCAGAACAATGAAGTAATGGAAATATTTATTGCAGAATTTTTTTAAAGTCCCTTATTATAACATTTAGCAAGTGCTTAAAGGTAATACATCAAAATTATAAAGATTGCTCAAATTAACTTTGCGGGTTGGCCTCTTAGTTTACCAAATCTTTAAAGCCTTGAGTTGGTTATTCCTTTTGTGCAAGACTCGTCCCACACTCAAGGTTAAAGCCTCATAATGAAATTCCCAACTCCGAATTTATGAACCACGGTGACATAAAAACATGCCTTCCTACAAAGGTTGACCTTTGACCTCAACAACCATGTGGTATTAAGGGATCATGACCATGCTCCCTCGTTTACAAGTGTCTAATGATCCTCTTAATCGATCAGGAGAGTCATATTCTTTGGAACAATGTTCTCGATTCATTAAAGATAAAATTAAGCACTCTTCTTAAGGATAAAAATAGGTAAAGTGTGATCCCATGCTCGAACCGCATCATAATTTTCTTCTATGAGATCCTTATTAGCACAAGGAAACGAAGCCCATTCGTCCATGAAACTTACTTGAAATATTGTTCCTGGCAAAGTAGAAAGTTCAAGGTGAACCTCTAGGATCGATGAGTAAGTACAAAGTCAGAAAATTAGATCGAGAAGAAAGAAGATCGAGAAATACATAAATAATATGAAAAGTGCGGACGTTTATATACAGTTTGATGAAGAATCTTAACCATCTGATTAAGATGCATGGCTCATTCAAGCAATTTTATCAAAGCTGAAAAAATAAAGCGACACATTAGCCAATATACACATGAAGAAGAGAATAGGCTTGGGTGTATTGATGATATCCATTCAATTGTTTAATGTCTCGATATGACTTCAACAACCAATCTAAAATAAGTTTAAAAGATAATGAAGTTTGAAAGTTCATCATTGACCTCGTAAAATGATGGACTTGGGGCAAGTGTTATCGGTATTTTCTAGTAATGTGCAAAATTTTCAAGGTAAAAGACAATTTAGTTACATGTTAATGTAAGGATGCATCATCAATACTCTTTGTTCCTATGTAGGGACACATCAACAATATTCTTTGTTCTTTTTTCATAATGGCCATGTGTTTGATATTATTTGTAGCATTCTTTTTATGTTAATAAAATACCAATCTAAGAAAAAATATAAAATACTTGTTACGACTTCTGAATTTTTCAGAATTAATAAAATCAATAATGTTATCTTACTTGAACTAAAATTAATAAATATATTATAAACCAATACTTTTCAACGAAAACCAAAAGGTCTGTTTGGCTCAAAAAGGAGTTTTGCTTTTTGTGTATTCAATATATAATTCAAATGACGTGAGAGAGGAGTTGAAAACTCCTTGTCATTACAATAAAGAGAAGAAGATGAGAGAAGATAGTTTTGGTATATCCCGAAAGGTGGAAAAGATGATAAAATCATTTTTAATTTTATATATTAAAACTAGAGCTGTTATGGTAATGGTAACCGCTACCGATATGCGAAAATCATTACTGTATTGATACTGCTGGTAAGTCAAAAATGACTACCGATATTTTATAGTTATCACCGGTAAAATGTTTATTGGTACAACGATAAATTGGTAAACCGTTAACTGATAACGATAAATTTATCAATACATAAAGACATTAATTTTTTTTTGTTACATTAAAATTTCGACAATGATTAAAAAAGTAAATATTTTGTTATCAACTCCAATTCCATTAATACTTATATAAAAAATTTGATTTATTTTAGCTGACCGACAAAATTTTCTTGATTTATTGCAAACTATTTACAACAACGTGAAACAATAATTTTATTACTCTTAAACTTTGAAGTTAATAAAACCAAAAAGAAATATAATCATAAATAATGTTACAAGCATCTGCTTAAAATATGACAAACCTTCAATTTTTTTTGTGGTTTTGATTAATTAAAATAGGGAAAATGCGAAATTAATATGACTGGTAAATTTACGGTTACCATTAGTTTAACATTTCTTTACAACTACATTTATCTTTAAAAATGTTAAATTAGCTGTTACCGTACCGATAATATCGGTATACCGATGTAGCTCCATATGATTGCCAATTGCTTGGTATTAGTATGATAATGATAAATTACCATTATCATAATAGCATCGGTTAAAATTATTTTTCAAATTGACTGTTTTCTACTATCTTCTTATTTCCTATGCATTTCGAAATACATGTTTAAAACGTAAAATACTATACTCATTTTTAAATCAACGGATCCTAAATAGTGTGAGACTTGAAAATGAGTATTTTGTTTTGCGTATTTAATTCGCATGTCAAATGACGTGTGAGAGATGGAGTAGTTGCAAAATCATAGTCATTCCAACAAAAGGGAGAAGAAGAATATAGCTTTTTATTCTTTCTCAAAATTCAAAAAAATCATTTTCTATTTTATATGTTAAAACCAATTTTCAAATCAGCCATTTTCTGTCCCTTTTTCCTCTTCCGTGCCTTTTTTAAGTACACATTGAAAATGTAAAACACAAAACTTGTTTTCAAATCATACTACCTAAGTTTTTATAAATCAACGCAATACTAAAATTAAACGTAGATAAAAATAACCGTTGTGAATTACTTATACGAAAAACACATAACATCATTTTAAAAGTGACTCCAACATAATTAATAGGTCAATTCCTGTAACTTTCAATTTTCTGTACAAAAAACGTCTACAAATGTGGTAACATAGGCATATTAATTTAGAAAATTAAAGGATATTCCATTGATCTAGAGCTTGATTGTTGAATGAGCTTTGGACGATGTTCATCCTCTAAACAAGCATGTAGACACGATAGTTCAATATGTTCGAAATGCACTATCATTTGAATATTATATCAGGAGTTACTTATTAACTTATTCATTGTATAATGTTAAAAAGAAAAGAGCGTTGCTAATTTTGTAATAGGCTTATCTAACCATTTATTGGGGGCACAATTATCTGTTTGGTAGATCCACCTGCTACAACCCATATTATTGCAACTTTCTTCGCAAAAAATCATTTTTTTCTAAAAAAAAATTCAGTTCTTTATAAAATAATAAAATGTAAGAGAAATAATAGTTTTCAAGATATTATTTTATTTCAAAATAATAGAAGTGCTACATTCTTATATTCTAAAAAAGTCTAAAAATTTAGAAATAAAACAAGTTAAAGATATGCCACTATCATGTTTTTAACAATTTGATTTTCCCCCAAACATTATGTAATATAAACCATTTTTTTCATATAATGTTTTTCATCGTTAAAAATGGTTCAAAATTGTGTAATTACTATTATTTTTTTATACTCCTGAAGGTGTAACAAGATAATAATGAAAAAAGAAAATTTCAAATATAAAAAGGCCTAAAACCTATATATATATATATATATATATGAAAATAACAAATGCAGAAACATATTAAATAAATGAGAAATTTATCGGCTAGACGTGGTTCACAACTCATTTGAACAAAGATTCTATTCCCTCTTAGTGGGCAGATCTTTTTAAATCTGATTCCATCTATTGTATTTTGCCAAAATCGAATGCAATAGCTTCATGCCGGCTAAACTTGTTTCGTAATTTTCTAGCTTTAATCCGCTTTATCTCATCTGAGTTAAGGAAAGATCCAAGGGAGAAAAGCAACACTACGTATCAGAAGAAAGCAAACATTTGCAATTTAAGTCATACGGCAATTAATTCTGGATAAAATAGTAAATACATCATATAGTGAAATATTTTACATACACATTACATTTAACATGAAATAGTGACACACAAGATTACAACAATCAACCAAAACGGGTTTCCATTTTTTTGGAAAAAGAACAATGTAATCAAACTGTAATTATGTGATTTGGAGAAAGAAAAATGCAATCAAACTATAATCATATGATAAAATTTTCTTCTTAGTTTAAACTAAAGTTCAAAATTCCGTTTTTCGTTTCCGCTTCAGCCATGTTAATTTTGGAATTCCGATCCCTTTCCAAATATTTTAGAAATTCCACTTTACTTCCGATTGTAAATTTTGGTAATTTTCGATATTGTTTTTCATATAGATACATTAATAAATACTCAATTCCAATCCAAATAATATTTTGTATAAACAAATAGAATTTCAGAAAAATTAAGAAAAGCTTGGGCCTTAAAAAAAGTCAAATAAAACATCATAAATATGCTTAGATACAACTTAATTATAAAACAATAAAAGATAGCCCACTAAACCTTGGCCCATTTCTCCTTGTAAACCGGCTTAGTTATTCCATTATCTCGTCACTCTTTTTTCTTATTAAACCCATATCTTGATTCCCAAAACAGTCATCGCACGTAATACCTGCAGCCAAGGTATCAGGTTCCGACCGGAACCACGAGATTCCGGCCATCTCGACTCGGTTCCGGCCGGAGGCGGGACGAGATTAGATCAAAATCTCGTTCCGCTACTTGTCGATTAAAAAAAAAATCAGAAAAACAAAATCAAAAGTTCACGATTGCTGCACTAAATTGAAAATGAGGTATACAACACAAAAAACAAAGGATCGAATCTAACCTAAAAAAATCGACTTACCTCATAATCGATTCGACTTCGACACTTGAGCATCTTTCGACTTCGACACTTGAGAATCTAGCCCAAACATTTGCATGATACTACGACTCGATTTCGAACATCAATCTCGACTTCGAGCACGATTTTGCTTTTTCTTCCTTTCGTAATTTTTTTCGGCTTCGAGGTAGAGTAGTCGATGTAGATGCATCTGGGGTAGGGTTAGAATAAGGTGAATGATAATGGGCTTGGGGATTTAGTTTGGGCCTTTATAAGTTTAAAAGAAAATGGTAATTGATAATGGACTAGGTAATTTATATTGGATCAACTTATTTTTAACTTAGGGTTAACTTATTTTTAATTTAGAGTTGTTTAAGCAAAATCAAAAGTTCATATGTGTTTATTTATTTAATAGTTCTGTATGTTATATTCTTATCTCTCTATAGACTATATTTTGTATTTTATTTGCAATGTTTATCATTACTCTTCATTAAAAAATACAAAAATGCGGTATCAGGACCGAAACAAAAACCGAAACTTTTGAAATTTTCGAAATTGACCGAAATCAAAAAAATTTCGAATGACCGAAACCGAAACCGAGTTCTCGAACCTTGCCTGCAACCCTAGATTCTAAAAATAGCCGCCGCACATGAAAATAAAAACAACTCCTTCGGTTTGATGATGGACGATAGAGCTCGACCTCATATGGATCTCGAGGAATAAAATTGACGAGGAAACTCATGTAAATTATAATTTTAATTTCATTGCTTTAATATGAAATCGGGTTTTCTTATATTCGAATTTCGGCGTGCCAACTGAACCAAAAGCATGATGTTTCTTCCTAGTTTTGAGATGAGTTGCATTTGCAATATCTTCATCAACGACATGTGAAGTGAACTCTTCCTCACCATCGTTAATATTCTCACCAACATTGTTGTCTACATCAGCATTCACTTTGTTCACACATTTTAATTTCTTTAGACGGGAGACGAGTTCACTTATTCAAATTATACAGTTTGATGAAAATGATAATTGCAATATTACAAACAAGCAAAATATTGAAGGTTTATTATCACATTCTACTTTTAAGATGAAAATGAAATATCCATTTGTTAATAATTGGTTGTTTCTGCCAAATGTCAAAGTGTGCTAACAATCTTAAACATAAACTTCATAGATACATAAATAATTTATTAAACTTTCTCTAGGCTTTCTATGACTGCAATTTAACAATGTTCCAAATGGTATTTGCCATCATAATTGTAGCTCTGGTTGTCACGTTACTGTTGAATGTTGGCTCAATGCCTTTCATGATGCTGGGAAGAGGAGAGAAAATCATAAATCATAATAACTAAAAAGTTCCGATAACCAAACTAGAGAATAGACACCTACGATTAGATGAGTACGATTATCTGTTTCAACAGAAGAAAGATCACCATTCTGCCATATCAGATTCTTTTGTCTTGTAAAACACGTTTAAAGCTTTCTAAGAGGTTCTTGCCTCATGGAAAATGGGTCTGTTGGAAACTTGGAACGTTCACCAAACAAAATCAATAATTCCACATGTATTGATTCCACACGCATTTGTTGATTCTGATCTCTTATAGTTCATACTTGATACGGTTATTAAAAGAAGATGATGTTTGGCAACCTATAAATAAATGAAATTAACCGGGACACGTGCAGTGCAAATATCTGAACAAACACTTACCATTCACACAGCAAAAATCATGTGTAAACCACGTTCAAATTACTTTTTCTGTTAATAATGGGTATGTTAATAAGCTTTGTTATATAATATAATCCACCTTATCAGGCCATTCCGACCCTGAAAAGCTAAAGGAAAAAGCAAAGGACATTCAAAGGTTATCAGCAAGTGAACTTAAAAAGCGTCAACTGGAAATAAAGGTGAGTACGTGGATCCATTTTCTTTTACATGTGATAAACTTTGCCATCTGTAGTCTTCCCCAGTATTCTTCTACTTTACGAATCAATTTTACCTTTTGTTTTATTGCAGCTGATGTTGTGTACATCATCTTAGTTTATAAAGTTCACGGTTGTTTGTATATCATTTGTTGTTTGGTTGGCATTGCTCATTTGTTTGGAATTTATACCAGTTTGTTGTATCCATTCGTGTAGCTGTTTGATTTATCATTTGTCACTTCTTATCTTAAATACACACTTAACATGTAATAAATTTTGGAGGATACCATTAGTGATAATCTCTAGCATGTGAAACTGAATATGATTTGTCTGTATATCATTTGTTTGTATATGAATCTCAGGAGTTGATGGAGAAATTGAGAACTCCATCGGATGCAGATTTGATGAAGATAGCCATAGCTGATTTGAATAATTCTTCCACCTCTTTTGAAGATAGGCAACATGCACTGGAGGAACTCTTGATTCTTGTTGAACCTATAGATAATGCAAATGGTATGCAGCTCCAAATTTGTCTATGCATTTGCATAACAATAAATTTGTATTCATTGGAATTTATGCATTTGCATAAGAATAAACTTGTCTTTGTCGAGGTTTATTTATTTTTGTACCTTGTCAACCCATTTAAAATAACCACAATAATCAAGCTATTAAATAATAGTAAAGCAGAATAATTTCTAGCTCTCTTATTGATTCTATGAGTTTTCTCTGTTCTTCTTAATTCTCTCTTCTGTTAAATAACAGCAAAGCAAAAGAATTTCTAGCTCGCTTATTGGTTCTACGAATTTTTTATGTTCTCCTTAGTTCTCTTTTGATATTTTATTTTCAAATTTTAATTTATCAATTTACACTTTACTCAATCTTTCCCATCATTTCACATTCTGATACGTACATTTAGAAGTTTATACAATTATTTAAAATAATTCATCAATTACCTCTACCATTTTATATTCAAGTCCATATATTTGTGTTAATTACATAATCCAAAATTTAAACTATTTAAATAAATTCAGTTAATTAATATATTTTTCATATATATTAAAGAATGACAATTTTAATATGTATACCACTATCGTACCAACTAAAATGGTGAAATTAATTTTTTTATTCAATTATGATATATAAATCACATAAAATGATAATAACAAATTTAATTTGTAATAAATCTATCTCAATAAATTTATAATACATAGTGTAAATTCTATTTTTAACTTCAAATGCCTACGTTTAAAATTGCCACAACTATTTACAAAAATAAATTCACTTTTCACCTAATATTTTATGTTTCAGTCAATATATTTAAATTAATTATGGAATCTTAAATTTAAACTAATTAGATAAATATGATTAAATAATATTCGTTGCTTCATCTACTAAATAATAGAAATATGAAAATTTTAATATATGCACCATATTTATGTTAACCAAAATTGGAAAATTATCCTTTTCATTAAACTAAGGATACATAAGTCACATAATATAAGTGTATATACATAAACAATAATAACAAATTCAATTTATAATTCATTTATCCCAATAAATTCATCATATAGTGCATTACATTTTTTTACTTCAAATACCTTTATTTTAAAATTTATACAACCATTACAAACTCCCCGTCCCCTCTCAATCACATAACTCCGTATGTTTTTATAACCATTTATAATTTCAGTAAACTATTATTTGTTAACTTGCATAATAAATTATAAAAATATGAAAATTTCAACATTTATACCAATATTCATATTTTAAAAAAAGTATAAAATTCGTTAGATATGCAAATACATCAATCACATAACAAAATTATATGCATAAATAGTAATTACAGATTTAATTCATAATTCATTTACATAATATACTTACCCTGCATTGCATTGTTAAATTCGTTTCTTGATGCCAAGTACCTACATTTTGAAATTTCTTCAGTTACTTACAATGCTCTCCTCGATATTGCATAATATTGTACATTGAAGTCGATATATTTTTAAATAATTTTGTAATCTTGAATTTAAACTATTTTAGTAAATTCAATTAACAAATATTCGTTAATTCATCTGGTAAATTCTAAAATATGATGGTTTTAATATGTATACCATATTTATATCAACAAAACGATGAAATTGTTTTTTGATTTAAATATAAAGATATATAAATCACATAAAATAATATACATAAACAATATTAACAAATTTAGTTTATGTTTCATTTATCTTAGTAAATTTATCATAAATTGCAATGTAGAATTATGTTTTTAGCTTCAAATACCTATATTTCAAAATTTCTTGAATTATTTACAAACACCCGTTCTCACTTCTTTCACAATTTTTTTATATTTAAATCCATGTACTTAAACTGCTTACGAAATCTCAAATAAACTATACATTATGTACATAAACAATAATGATAAAGTTAATTTGTAAATAAATTATAATCATTTATCTCAAAAATTCATCATACACTGCATTACAAAATTTCGGTTTTAACTTCAAATAACTTCGCATTAAGGGCTACATTTTTTTTCAAAATCATTCTCGATTCTTTCCTACTATTTACCTTAAAGTCCACGTATTTAAACTAATGGCATAATTTTAAATTTAACATAAAGTATAAAGGTGGAACCCAGTGAACGAGGCTCCCGCATGGTAGCTGACTCTGGGGAGGTCGATAATGTACATAGTTTTTCCCTTGCATTGCGAAGAGGCTGTTTCAAGATTCGAACCTGGACGTTCAAATCACCATACGAGTTACCAAACCGTTGCGCTAAGGCTCCATCTCTTAAATTTAACATATTTAGCAAAATTCGGTCAAACAATATTTGTTCACTCATCTAATAAACTATTAAAATATGTCAAGTTTCAACATGTATACCATATTCATACTAACAAAAATGATAAAATTGTTTTTTTACTTAAATATAAAGATATATACAAGCTATATAACATAAATTCTACATGAACAATAATAACAATTTTAATTTATTTCACTGAATTTAACAAGGTTGCATAAAAAAGTTCTAATTTAATATTAGAAGTACAAACACTGTATTTTATAATATTATCATGCACAACGCACAAGTTACACATTAGTGTATATGAAAAATAAACAAATAGTATAGATCGATAGAGCTGATTGCTCCCCTTGTCTCATCATATTTTGAGAAATCAATATATCTTTTATGTTACCAACAAATCTATACAAATACTATTAATGGTGAGTCAAATATTCTTCTCCCTCACTGCTTCACACATTTTATTCTCTTATGTCACATGGCTTTTTAGAATTCCATCATTTTATTTAAACAATAAATTATTATTTTCTTATTTGTTTCATCTTAATTGACTTTTCTTCTTCCTTTATGTTAAATTTTCACACAGATCTGCTTATGTTAGGGCAGATCATATTTTAGTTTTTTTAACTAAAGACATCAGTTTCTCTTTCTAAATGATGAATAAATGCTCAGATTGATTTCACCCATCTCACGGTAACTTCTTTTTATCTTAAAAGATTAAGATAGTTATTACAAGTAATTTAATTTACAATGAATCTCTACTTCAGTATCAACTTAATATACTACCCTAAACCAATATCATTTTATCCAAAATCAATTTTTGTTCAAAACTTTCTAATGAATCTCAAAATTGATATATTAGATGACATTCTTGGGCATGTTCATTTCGATCGGTCTTTGTTGGATTTTACCTGGATTATATTGGACTACATTTAAAGATGAAAAGGTTTCTTATCTTTCACTTTCTAATTGTTATTTTTCATTAGTCTTGAATTAATGAAAAAAATTGTCATGTTTTCCTAATTTTATTGTTTGCAGTATTTTAGATACTTTTAGAAATATTTACATTTTATATGTAACTGTCTTAGTTTTACAAACTAAACTCTTAGTCCAGATAATTATCTTATTGGATGAAGTAACGTGTGAAATTTTGGTAGTAACAATCAGCATATTCGATGAAGCTAGAATTACAATGTTTTCTCTGTTGTTATTGCCAGTTGGTCGTGCTTGAATAATAGAGTATAAACTAAGACTACAAATGGTGGTCTTATATAAAGAGTGTTTAAGTAGTTACAAGTAGCAACTTATTTATTTCAATGAGAAAAACAAGCTCAATCTTTGTTGAATGTCTCATGTTTACCAAAACAACATCGTCCGTGTCAACGTGATCTCAAATTTCATGTTTGAGTGTCTATATGTTATAACTAATAAATTTTGAAGGAAAAATTTAAAAAAAAATTAGACCCACATAATATATATAGGGTAGTGAACATTGATACATTATACACATGTTAGTTCACCATGTATTAGAGGTTTTTAACGTGATCTGAATGTCATCTTTTCGTAGGATTACAGTTAACATCATTGTCAGTGGATATTTATACAAAGATGACTAATTATATGTTCAGCTGAACATTACAAGACATAATCAAACTCATTTAAAGTTGTTTGATCCCTGTGCGTAGCACGGGTTCGCCCTAGCAATATAGACTTCACGCGCAGGAGGCAATTTTTTTGATGGCTTTTCTCACAAACACAAACTAACAAAGCAAGTGCAGCTAAAATATGCTTATGTATCATGTTTACTATTGTATTTTTGCTTGAAATGTGTTAGTTCAGCAAATACAGAGTACAAACTTTTTTTTCAGCAAGTTGTTGGTTGTTTTGTTAGACTTGTCATAATGTGAACTTTGAACAAATATTTCTACATGCACAACTTACCCAAAGTTATTTTACATTTGTATATGCTGTTTTTTTATACTAGATTTAAACAAACTTGGAGGGCTTGTTGCATTGGTTCGAGAACTTCATAATTCTGAGCCAGAAATACGAAAAATTTCTGCATGGGTTCTTGGAAAAGCCAGTCAAAATAATGCTCTTGTTCAAAATCAGGTAAATGAAATTATTGTTGTACGATCATTATGCAACCTGTACTATTCATTCCCGTAATCTTGTGTGTTAACTAAAACTGTGTAGCACAGAAGCTATTTGCAATTAATTCCCTTTTTCATGCTTAACATCTTGTTTATCACAGCATGTGGTTTGCATGTAAAACAGAAGGCTTTGCTTTTTGTATCCTTAGGGACCAGAAATTAACAATTTCATGTAAAACTACGAGAGCATTTCGATAAATGGTTCATGAGAACAATAGATCGATAAATAACTGTTTGGTGATTTTGTTTGCAGCAGCATTGGTCTATTGTGTTAGTGGTAACAAAGAAACTACTAGTCTTCTCCTACAGAATTGGTAGTCAGTGCATGACTATTCTATTCTTAAATTCACATGTTAGTTGACTTCAACTAAATTCATGTCAACTACTGATCTTGATTGCTATAACAGAAGGAGATAAATCAACTCATATTGGAAAATTTTAAAATAACTAAAGCTGAAGATAGAATTTATACCATGCCATCACAGAAGTAATCAACTCATATTGAAAATTTGAAAGTTACTAAAGCTAAAGATAAAACTTATACCATGTCATCACAGAAGAAAAATGTCAACAGAACAACCTTTCCACACAACCAATCCAATTTAAATAACTCATATGCTATATTTTTATGGCATACATCATAATATCGTATGGTGCACTCACCTGTCTCTATATAATATCACTCACCTGTCTCTATATAATATCACTAACAAAAATATTTTTCAGTAAACCAATCATCTCTTATGATCCTCTCTCAGATACTTGGGCTAGGCGTGCTAAATATATTTATCAAGATGGCAGAATCCAGTTATACAGAAGAGTCCATAAAGGCATTGTATGCCATCTCTGCTTTGATTAGAAACAATGAGTATGGCCAAGAACTATTTTATGCAGCAAAGGGAAACTTAATGTTGCAGGTACAAAGTAACAAGTGTGAATAAAGAGCGGTTCTCTTATATGACAAATTTAATTTTGGAATGCTGGTATCATTTGCAGGACATAATGACCAACTCAAGCATTGATATCAGGCTTCGAAAGAAGGTTGCTTTGCTAGTAGCTGATTTAGCAGATTACCAGCTACAAAATGATGAAAATATGAAACTTGAATTTCTAAGCAACCAAGTATTCCTGAAATCTGTAGTCGATTTGGCATTATCTAACGATCTTGATCTTCAAGAGAAGGTAACGCTCCCTTGAGTTTAAAATTGGATCAAAATAACACAGTATAATTTGATTTTCTTGAAACTTTCTTGCTTCATGGTTTATATCGAACAGGCATTGATGGCGATCCGTAGTCTGCTTCAGCTCACCTACATAAATGCCTCGGATTTCAAAGATTATTGCAACTTGGAAAATGTTCTAAATAAAATGAGGGATCAACTAGAGAAGTTAATGGCAGTGGATGAACACAAAGATTATGCTACCGAAGTGGATGTTCTTCGAAGAGAAGTTTATGCACTCTTCCGCAGAGAAATAGACAAGGTGCATTGTCTTATGAATTTCTCCAATGATTACAAAGTATCGAAGATGCTCATTTTGGTTGGGCATTCCTTTCATCATTAGCTTAACTGAACTTAACTTCATAAATCATAACCTTAGTCGAATACACAACAATCCTAATGCTTGGAGTTGCATCATCAACTGAAAATGTTTTAGGTAGGGATATATTTGGTCGAATGACTTGTCCTATGAATCAGGTGCCTTTTTCCCTCAACTGTCACATAACTAAGAAAATAATAATATTAAAATAGCATACATTTCAACGCTTTTGCAATCATAGAGCAATTTGCCTTGTATATAAACTTGATCTAATATGTGGGTTAGGATTTGATGGGATAACCTTATGCTGATAATGATGATATTCTTTTATTTCATGGCAGGAATCATGGCTACCTACATAAGAGAACTGCAAATCTAAGTGGTGGGCAATTTTAATTTACTGCATCGTTATACTTAAGGGTGTATGTTTCAAGAGTATATAGGCATGTGTATAATATTCATTTTAGCTTAAGCTGCAGGGAAATGACAATATGTTTATTCCAAGGTGATTAGATAGCAAATTTTATTTTCGTAGTGTCTGGTACAGAATAAGGGCTAATTAGGAACTGCTGTGTGCCTTGTGTGATAAATTTGCCAGGAGAACTTGTTTTTTGGTTGTACTTTGTAGGGGGGACTTGTTGACGGCATTGGAATGCTATTGTGTTGCTTTTATGTGGATCAGATCTCTTATTGTATGTCCTTGCACATACGTTTCAGCTATGATGAATGATGCTTGCTCTTATTTATCTCTCGTTCTTGATGATCGGAGATTTGCTATTAGCCTGCAAATTGGTGACCAATAACTTTAGTTGCAAATCATGAATGCTTTGTACCAATGGAAAGAGGAAATCATCAAAATTTGCCACTTTTTCAAGTGAGCAATGCTATTCACATGTGGTTCCGGAGGAGTGAAGAAAAATGGATGTTTTGTTAATGGAAAAAAAAAAGAAGCTGTTTGTTGCCGTTGCGATATAAACTACTATGTTCATTCGAACTGTAGCATATAACATGTACACTCAAAAGATTATAGTAGAGATCAAAATGAAGAAATTAAATGAAAAATGAGGGGAAATCAAACAAAACAATTATAGTTGTTCGGCTAATCGTTGGTTTACGTCCACTTGAATTTTGTTTATGATTCTACAAAGTTTTTAAAAAGTTGTTTTTAAGGATCGGTATTGACTTTCAAGATTACAAGGGAGATATAGAAAACTAGAATGCGAGCAAAAAAGAATCCTCTAAACAATGTCCATCACCCTCTATTTATAGCTGAAGGTAACCGAATTCTTTCAACCACATTCTTCCAACGTTCTGAAGGAGTCGCTCTCAAAAGATCATGGTAAACATCAAAGTTTACATGAGATACGTCGCAAATCCTTTTTTGATCCCTTGATATTGTTTGAATGGTTTGTATCTTCGCTTTTGGATACTGGATGTATTGGTATGAGCTCTTTCTTCAGTAGAAATCATGGTTCGGTGGTAGATGAAAGCATGTGGTTTAGTTGTTTTGCAATTTGGATCTATCCACTAATCATTTGTGTCATAAGAGGCCAGCGAACCATTCTGACGTATACAAAATGATAACCACCTTGACTTTATGCAAGATGAAACAAGTGATGGAGTCGAGCAATCATTAGGGATCGGTATTAACCTATGGTTTTGCTTGAATTTTGGAACTTGGGATTTGGCACTCAGAGTGTGTGGTGTGTAGGTTACTCTTGAAGACCCTTGACAAGCTTATAACTTCATTCGTTGATCCTATTTTATTCTTGAGTTCAAAAGTGATTGTTCTGGACTTATGTTCGGTTATTTTCTGTTCGGTCGCTCTGAATCGTCCTAATACGACTTGATAACAAAGCTGGATAACGTTTGCCCCCCCTCAAAATATATAATGTGTTAACAAGATATGCTTTGGATCGAGACAAACTGTGGATTTCATTCTATTAATTTCAAGTTTCGTTCTGAACAGATGCTACTTTTCCTTTGAACTATTTCCACGAAGCATTGTGTCTTTTGCAGATTGCTGTATCGCTTTGAATGGTTTTGAATTCGCAACTATTAAGGTGCATAAGAACTGGAACATATTCTTTGAATCCACCTTTCAAATTTTAGAAAGTTTTCAACGATCCACTTCTTCGAATTACTCAGGTATGACCTTGGTTTCTTGGAACTCCAAGTGTCTATTGTCGTGCATGCAGAGATACATACATACACACATATACATATATACATACATACATACTTATACACATATGTTATTTTATTTTTAATTTTTTTATGGTTCAGTACCGATCCATAGGCCATGGATCAGTACCAATCCATGGGTCGAGGACCGGTGTCTTAAAAATAGGCGATTCATCTGCCTGTTTTTATGGATCGGTGCTTACATAAGCACGAGCCCACACTTCAACTTTTTCGCCTATTTTCACTTATCCGCTTTGAGATCATTTTCCCCTAAGCTCTCCATTATCAAAGCTCGTGTCGCCGACCTATCTTCAAACCTTGGATCGCTGCCTCACTTCAACGTCGAACCATCAAAAACACCGTTATTCTTCCTTCCTCCACGAAGGTCGACCGATTTGAACATCCTGACTTCGACTTTGAACTTCCTCAAGTACTGTGTGTAAGACATGAATTTACTTGAAGCATGAATTGATTTTCTCGAAGCATGACTCGAGTTTTTTCATATGACTTGAGTTTTAATGAAAATTTCCAAACATCTTCAAGTCCTATTTTAAATGGGACTCCATAATCAAATATTGTTGAGCCGTGGTTGATTATGCATGATTTATTAGGACGATTTCTAATAACGGTCATGTCGGATTTAAATCGACACTTGAACGACCTGCTAGCCAACCTTTCAATTGAATGATGGATTTGAATTGCACAATTTTATATGCACACACTGCACAATTTTAACTGCACACTATTGCCCCCCGTCGATGTATGAGATCCGATCGATCAACACACGTTGATACCCGTTGAGTCTGACACATCGACTATACAGCGCACTTTTTCCAACATAAAGATTGCAGCTTTTATTATGCCTAATATCTCTTGCATAAAGTTTTGATAATTATGGATCGTAGGCGCTCCTCGCATCTCTCTGCTATGGCCTCACGTCCTTCAACATCGCGATATGCCAAGTCTGATACTGAATCCAGCTCGAGGACTATGCCTATGACAAAGTCTACTCCTACTCTGTTTCAATCTCATTCAATCAGTCATCAGACAGGACAGTCTTTGGAAATAGTTCCTTTTGTTTTGGTCGAAGAGCCCACAGTAGGGGTTGCCCCTAATATCAATATGGCCGATGTTGTTATTTTGGATGATCCCCAAGACTCTCTATCTTCAAAGGTTGATGAAGTATCTTTCAAGAGAATACGCAAGAAGCATGGTATTCCTTTTGAAGATGCGTTAGTTCCTACGTGCCTATGCAGTTTAAGCCCCACTAAGCTATAGCGCATAGCGCTTTTCGACTGCTACGTTATTTCAATTTAGCGCCATTAAATAGTAGATCCGCTTTAAGCCCCGTTATTTTTCACTAAACCCACTAAATCAAGGCTTTTTAGCATCCGCTTTAGCAACATTAATATACAAAGGTAGATTTGACTAGTTCTCTTTTAAACCAAATCAACAAAGATAGAGTAAAGACCTAATTTTAAGGAATACATGCTTAATATAAGTTAGAAATCTATTATAGTCACCAAATCTATTCTGCATAAATTATGATATTATTCGGTTTTGTTATATAAGATTAAACAAAATTTAATTTTTCTACACAAATGATGCGAAAATGAGAATAAACTAACTTTAAACATTTGGTTTTATATCCAATGAAGCAATTTGCATCTCCACTATTTTTCGCTATATCCCTGATTTATCCCCATTACAACTTTTTGCACCTCCATCTCTATAGAACCGCTAAGCGCTTTAACTTCACAGCTACGCGCTATCAGCGGGCGTATCTGCCACCGGTGGGGTATATAGCTTGTAATCGGTACATGTGTATGGCCGACCATATTCCACCATTCATCCATGTTATTCGCATAATCCTATAATTTATGAAGCTAGCTCCAGCCTAATTGCACCCGAATAGCTATGCTTTTTTAAACAGCATGTATATGATTTTTGTTTGTCATTTGGATCATGAGCCTAGCCCCTAGGAGATCCGTTATCTATGTAGCTTTAAGCATCGAAAGGGGTCTACTTCACTCATTTTCTTGGAACCTGCTAGGGGTTACCGGATAGTGTTGGGCCTTTGGGAAAAGCTAAGCTACTTTAAGGATAGATTTTTCTTTGTATGTTTCCCCCTCGGTTTCGCACAAAGCTGGCTATCTGGACGTAAGTCTTATTCTCATTTTCTCTTTTCTAGTTTGGAGGCCACACTTTTAGCTATTCACATTATCATTTCTTGTGTTAGCAAATGATTCAAGGAGGCCCAATGGTGCAACCATAGCGGGGACTCTTGCAACTCTCCATCAATTCCCACTTAAAGAAAGGGAGATGAAATCGCTCCTCACTAATGAAAACTTGCGTGCTTACAACCTCTTAAAGAAGGGCTGTAGTGTTGGTCATGTTCCAGAACTTAGGGAGGACAATGATGATGATTCCTCGCAGGAACACAGTGTTGTCGCGGATGTTGATGAAGGCCATAAGGTGCCTCTGTTTCAAATACCATTACTGATCCCGAAATGAGTCAAAGGGTTGGCGGTAGCTATGGAGAAAGAGTAGACACTGTTCAGGATAAGGACAATAGTGGTGAGGGCGCTGACATCAGTCATGAGTCATCCAGTGATGAGAGCAAAGAAATCCATGTCCGCTTATCACTAGGCGGCCTAAAGTAAAGATCATTTCTTCTAGGGCATCCATGTAGCTTCCACCGGTTTCTACGGTAGGGGAGACTCCCATCCCGCCTTCTAGGGATATCTTAGGCCCTTTTGGAGTATTCCAGACGAAATTGGCTCCTTCGTCCTGGGCAATATTAGCATTAGGAATATTAGATCTCCTATTCGTCTTCCTAATGATGTGCCTGCTACTCCTATGAGGAAATAACCCCTATTAGCAAGCTTTAAGTCCACGGTCTATGGGGGACACTAGGACAAATCCACACTTACGTGACACTACACCCCTATTCTGTTTGCATTATGTTTTCATCCTGTTGGTGTTAACATATCCGTGCTTCATTTACAAATTCTATGGAGCGAGAAAATTTATACAAAACTATTCAAAGTCCGGGGAGCAAGTATAAGAAGGTTGGATCGTCCGGCCATTCTCGTGGTTCGTCCTATGATTCTGATTCGGGAAGGTGTTTGTCCAGGATCATAGGAGTCAGGACAGAGATTATAGGTCTCATGAGCCATCACCATGACGTGGGTCTCATTCCCCTTGCCGCATAGCATGGATAAGTATTCAAAGAGACCCGATCTCGTCCCGTCTATTGAGATACCAATCGCTCATGTTTTAGTTCCTCCATTAAGACAAATGATGACATCCTCTCACTTGCTATGATGCTCCAAGAAGTCTTCTAGGATGGTTCCTTCCGATTCTCCTCACTTGAAGTCTGAAAAGAGGCCGATTGAAGCCCCTACTACTACTGCACATATGGAAGCTGTTTCCAACCCTTATGTGGCCGCAATGAAGTGTGATTTTTTGAAAATTTGCTTTGATAATGTCTTCTTTGTTCCTCATCTAAAGGATATTCCCCCGAGGGTCAAATCTGACATCGTAGCTTTTGTGGACGGCGTATACGACCAATATTTCAAGTGGAAAAGAATAGATGAGGCTATTTCTGAAGCCTTCTACAAGAGGAATGTAGAGCTTAACGGGCTAAAGAAAATTCAAAAGCATGACAAGCGCATCATCTCTCATCTTGAAAAGGAGGTTGAGGAGCTCAACGCTTCGCTAGTTGAGGCCAAGAAGAAGCTGTAAGGCCAGACTAGGTTTGTTGAGCAGGATCATCTAAATCATCAAATCAAGTCAAGGCTGCTCATCATAGGAGCCACACTCTATCATTAAAGCATAAGAAGCTCAAGGAAACTATGGAGAAGCAAGCCTCAGAAATAGCTCGGTTGAAAAAGTTGTCGAAGATGAAAAGAAGGAAAAAGACGATGCCCTTACCCTGGCCCAGGGATACTATGAGGAATTGATAGACGCTCGTAAAACGAGAAATGATGTAGAGGCTCGAGCGAAAGGTATGGAGGAGCAGGTTGAGGCCATAAAAAATAAATTAAATTTGAACTTGAGCCTATTCTTATGCAGTACTATGCAAACGTCATCAAGTTTGGTAATTTGAGATGGTTGGATGAGGGATATCCCCAAGCTTTGGCCACGGCCGGGAGGAGATCATGAGAACACTCCGATGGACCTAAGGTCAATGAAGAGGAGCTAAAACTCGACCTTTTGGATGCCGAAGGCCTAAAAGCGCTCAAGGCTGATCAGCGCATCTTACGCCCTGAACTGATTATCGAGGACTAGAAAGATCAGGGTGAGAGTTATAGGTTTTCTATTTATGATTCAAAAGAAAACAATACTACTCCTTTGACTTCGGAGCCACTGATTATTGAAAATATACTTCTCCTCCAGGCTCTACCGCTATTTTTGCTATTGGGGCAGCTTCTGATGCTTTAACTTTTTCGGCGACGTCGTTGGATGTTTAATACAATCCTGATGAGTCTTTGCTTCTGAAGTTACCCATATTATCTTCCATTCTGGAGGGAGGCTCTGGTGGCACTCTAGCTAATATCGAGTCCATATCCCCCGAAAGTGACCTCTTCCATATTTGAGATGGCTCATATGACATTGGTTGACATCACTAATTTTTACTTTGATGTTTTCAAACTTTAGGTCAACTTCCCATCGTTCCTATGCCCAAGGGAAGCTTATCACTGGACACACAAGCTACGATGACTGAATCAGTCATTGTGTCTGCCCCTATCCCGACCTCAACCTCTTTGGCGAGCACCATTCCTAGTCCCGATGATGAAATGATTCACGCTTTGGATGAGGAAGCTGGAGGTGATCTTCATGGGGCTTAGGAGGAGGAAAACATAGCCATTACTAGGGTTACCGAATGCTCATTATGAGCTTTGAGATACAACAAATGCAGGCTATGTTCAAAGGAGATTAAACAAGAGAAGTTCGAAGACGTTCATCCTACATTATCCATTTCACTGCCTTCGATGCCAATTGTCATTCCTACCTTTGCTCAGACCATTGGAAGTAGTCAAAGTGAGCCTCTCAATTATCCGAGAAGCATTATGATTGGTGAAATGACCCAAAAGGCTACTTTTTGAAAGAGGGCAAAGGCAAAGGAATGAGTAAAAGAAAACCTAGCAAAGGCAGCAATGCTTATTCTTCTAGAGAAGGATGGAAAGAAACGAAGAGGAGGTGGAAATCTTGATTGTAGTTATCCTTTGTGTTATCTAATTCTTGTTTTTAGGTTTAGGACTTATGTATGTATGCTAGCTTTGTGTGGGCATAGGCCACCGCTTTTTGTTAAGAAAGTTTTTTAATAAATAATAGATTTGTTTCAAATGACGTGTCTATCTGTTCATGTATCAAGAAATGTTTTTATTTAGCTAACTTGGTAGCTTGCTTTGTCCGTCTTTAGACGAGCTTCGTTTTATTAGTGATAGCTATGGAGTTTATACTACTCTATGTGATGACAGAGTTATAGCTTAGGTGCCTAACCCTGGGCATCTAAGGTTGGTCTTGCCAACCTCTGGGCATTGACTGAGATTGATCACCTTGAGCGGTGTTTTGGATGTTTATTTCTTAGATGTTTTTTTACCCGATCTCACCTAACTCTGGGCGTTGATCACTTAGGCCCCATTCATGAGGCTAAGTTAGTGTGACGCCTATCTCTGGACGTTGCAACGTCTATCTCCAAACGTTTGCATCATATCTTACCTAACTCTGGGCGTTGATCGTTTGTTTTGCCGATCTTCGGGCAATGATTCGATGAATCGCCTATCTTCGAGCGAAGTTTCTTAGGGCGCCCTTTATCGCTCGACCACTATATGTTTATACTCCAATGCCCAAATCATGGGTTAAAGGAGTTGTTTGGCATCTGCTCCGAATAGCTGGAATAGTCACATTCCTCGGGTTCAGTCATGGACCGCGAAATTCGATTGGCACCTATCTCCAGGTACCTGCATCATGCATTATATAGGTATATGTTGTTCAATCATGTCGTGGTTCCCAGTGCAAAATTTAGTTAATGAGAATATAAATTCATCAATCCCCAGAGCCAATTCATTTTATATCCACAATAACAGCAGATCATGCCTTGTTACATTGAAATCAATAAAGTATGTACAAAGATACTTTTAAGTGAAATAGTGTCGTAAATTCTTACTATTCCACGCCCTTAGAAGTGAAATTTCGTCAATAGTCACTGGCTTGGATGTTCCATCTTTAAGCTTATGATCAATAGCATACAGACCTTCCCAAGTCAGACCCATGTTTACTAGACCGGGGAAGATTCATTTAAGAATGAGATTGCTGATCTCGAAGGTCCGGTTCCTGACCTTTGTGTTGTAATGCTGAGCTACTCATTTTCGATGAGCAGCTGCTCGCAAATCAGCTTCGTCGCGCTTTTCATTGATCATATCGAGGAATTCGTGTAGGAGTTCCTCATTCTTTTTGGGATCTTAATGGATCTTTTGTTGAAATTGCACTTCTAACTTAATTAGAATCATGGCCTCTACTCAGTAGGCCAAAGCGAATGGAGTGTGACTAGTCGTAGATTTATGGGTCATTCGATAGGCCAAAATGCTAGAGGCAATTCATCGACCCACTTGCCTTTGGCCTTTGTTAATCACTTTTTCAGAATGACTTATGATTTTGTTTATTGCTTCCACTTGTCTATTCGCCTGAGGATGCACTGCTATAGAAAATATTTTTTGTATCTGATATTTGTTGTAGAAATTATTGAATTCCATGTTTTTAAATTAGGTCCCGTTGTCAGAAATGATCGTTTGTGGGATCCCAAATCGACAGATAGTATTTTTGACTAAGTTGATCACCTTCTTCATGGTGATCATGGTGAGCAGTTCTTCTTCAGCCCACTTCGTGAAATAATCAACCACAACAATAACATATTTTTCTCCACCCTTCAACATCTATGGCACACTAATAATGTCGATTCCCCATATGGCAAATGGTTATGGGCTGACCATTTGTGTAATCTCCATAGGTGGGGCTCTAGGAATTTTTGTGTATCTCAGACATCGATCACACCTCCTGGTGCAATCGGCTGCATCTCTGTTGAACATTGGTCAGAAATATCTGTAGCAAAGAATCTTCTTCGCTAACGTTTGCGTCCTAGCGTGATCACCACATGCTCCTTTATGAACATCCACAAGGACCTTCTTAGGATGCTCATTGGTAACACACCTAGTAGAGGAATAGAGAAACCTCTTCTATATAATAACCCATCTTGAACAATAAATCGTAGAGTTTGGCATAAGAGTTTTCTTCGTTTGCTTCTTCCGTCTAAAAGGGTTCCCTTCAGTAGATACCCCTTAATTAGAGTTATCCATGATTCTCTCTCAGTTTCAGCTTCCAAGATCTAATTGACATCTATCTGCTAGATGCTTGGAGATGATATTACCTCCACTAGAACTAAACCATGAGTTGCGCATCCCTAGAGCTACCCAGCTTGCTAAAGAATCGGCTTTAGTGTTTTGCTCTCTAAGGATATTTGTTTGTGTAATACTTAAAATCATTGAGCAGTTCCAAAACCTTTGCCATATAAGGAACTAGCCTTGCTCCTTTTTCTTGGAATTCCTTCCTTACCGGCAGACCAACAATTGAGAGCACTATATATGTGCAAGGCCTTGACTTTCAATTCTTTTGCTATCCTGAGTCTCGCAATTAGTGCTCATATTCAGCTTCATTGTTTGTTGCGAGAAACTCAAACTCTAGGGTGTAGCAAACTGATCGTTCCTTGAGGGTTACCAAAATTACTCCTACCACCAAGTAACGTTCGTTGGATTCCCCGTCTACGTACAACTTCCATCGAGCACTCCGTTTTAATGTTTCTTCTCTCTCATCATCCCGAGTGGTGAACTCAACAATGAAATCCGCCAACGTCTGGCCTTGGATCACTCTCTTGAGATGATTATATCATACCAATTCAGTTTGATGTTCTATTTTACTAATCTCCTCGAATTCTCAGGTCAGTACATGACCCGTCTTAAGGGCTGATCAGTCAGCACCTTAATTGGATCAGCTTGGAAGAAGGGATGGAGTTTCCTTGATGCGATCAAAAAGCAATAGGCCAGCTTTTCCAACTTTAGATAATTTCTCTCATCTCCTGCCAATCGCTTGCCGATATAGTATACTGGCCTTTGGATTCTGCATCTTCATGTATGAGGGCGACAATTAAAGCATGAACATATACTACTAGGTAAAAAAATAAATCCTCTTTTTCCAAAGGCTTTGACAAGATAAGCGGCCTTTCTAGATGATCAACCAAGGCTTGGAAAGCATCATTGCATTCTTGTGTCCAAGCGAAGTTTCTTTTCTCCACTTTAAGGAAATCAAAGAATGATATACACTTGTCCATAGCCTTCAAGATGAATCGGCTTAGCGCAGCTAGTTTCCTGTTTAGACTCTATACCTCTTTTATCATCTTTGGGGCTTCAACATTCCACAAGGCTTCAATCTTCTCTGGATTGGCCTTAATTCCCCTTGAGTTCATAATAAAACCCAAGAACTTCCCTGACACGACTCTGAACGAGCATTTCAATGGCTTGAGCTTCATCTCATATCTCCAAAGCATTCCAAACATTTCTGACAAGTCCTCTAAATGGTTCATTGATTGCCGCAACTTTACCAACATATTATATATGTAGACTTCCATTGAACGTCCAATTCGATCTTTAAAAATCGAAATCACTAGTCTCTGGTAGGTGGCTCTAACGTTTTTCAGACCGAATGGCATGGCAAGGTAGCAATAAAATCTCAGGTTGGTTACGAAACCTGTATGTTCCTAGTCTGGAATATGCATTGGAATTTGATTATAGCTGGAGTAAACATCCTTAAACGACAACAATTGGTGGTCGGGGGTCGAGTTCACCAGTTGGTCGATCTTCGGTAGTAGGAAACCATCCTTTGAGCATGCCTTATTCAGGTTTGAATCGTCGATGCACGTCCTCCATTTCCCGTTAGACTTCTTGACATGATTAGTTTAGATAACCACTCTGGGTATAGAGCATCGCAGATGAAGCCGTTGGCTTTTAGCTTATCCATTTCTTCTTTCAGCAAAGCAGATCGCCCTGGACCCAGGCTATGCTTCTTCTATTTCATAAGAAGAGATCTGGGGTTCACATTCAATGCATGGCACGCTATTTCTGGTGATATTCCACACATGTCAGAATGTGTCCTGGCAAATACATCCGGGCTTGCTCGAAAAAACCCCATCAATTCCTTCATCTTCATGCTAAGTTAAGACCCAATTTTTAGGACCTAAGTAGGATCATCCTAACTGATCAGGATGTGGATCCTCAGCTCGGCCAGAGCCATCCTCGTATCCTTTGGCTTTTTCCTCTGATCCATAGGTTTGTGGAACCTACCACACTGACTGAACCAGGGCTTAGGTGGTGGTTGCTATGCATCTATTGACTTGACGTAGAAAGTCTTTCCTACATCCTTTCCTTTCACACGTCGCTTTGCTTCCCTTATCTCTGCAACGTAGCATTCACGTCCTAAGTTCCGATCACCTTGAATGACCCCTATTTTGTTTTTCGTAGGGAATTTCGTTGTCAAGCATCATAGAGACAGGGCCACTTGGAAACTAGCAAGGGCTGGTCGGCCCAAAAACGCATTTAATGCCAAAAAGATATCCATCACCATGAAGGTCACAACCCATACTCTCTTGCAGCCACCTTCTCCTAAAACCACTAGTAAATCCACACATCCTACAGGCTCTACAGCCTCTTTGGTAAATCCCTAAATTCAGGACTTACAAGGCTTCAAGTCCCTACCATCCATCATGATCTGATCATATGCTCCCCTATAATAGTATATTGATAGAACTTCTATAATCAACAAGCACTTTCTTCATGGTGGCTGGCCCAATTACGGCCGTTATCACCAAGGGATCATGCGTAGGAGCCTTGCCCCCATCCGCGTCATGACTTCTGAACACAATGTCATCCTTCATAGTCCTTAGTTGCTTCGCTGGAGCTTTGTCTTTGATGGAAAAGCAACTCTCCTATACCACATGCTTCGAAGAACTATCGTATCTTTCCAACTCATTCAAACTCTTCTCAGCCGGATGAGGTCCACCAGTTATTGTGTTGATAACAAGTATTTTTTAAATCTTCCTAGGCTTATCATCACTAGACCTAGCCTAGCCCCGTTGGAGTAGTTATCCCTGGGGTTGAACATTCTCTTGCCCGCTATCCTGCGAGGCTTTCCCATACTATTAGAGCTTCTTCTTTTGGATCAAATCCTCAATCACATCTTGTAGATATCTACATTCATTCATGTTATAACCATAGGTCTTATGAAAGTGATAGAAGTTACTAGACATTTTCGCCCTCTCAGTCGACTCCCTCCGAGCCAGCTTCTTATACTGCTCAGTACCCCACGTCGCAATGTATATATTCTCAACCGAATTGTTCAAGAGCATATAATTTTCATACTTTAGACGTTTCTTGAAATCCAACTTCCTACCTCTGTTACCTTGATGATTTCTTTTTAGTTATCGCCTTTATTTCCCTCATTAATAGTGATATTCTCGAAACCTTCACCTGATTGCTTCACAACCACATTACTTTGAATCACTTCAGCCAATTGTTCTCCATTAGCTTTCCTAGAGGTCATACTTGCCTCTTCTAAGTGCAAGAATTGAGTCGCCTTTTCTGTAAAAATCATCCATAGGTGGTTGGTGTTTCATCTTCAACCATCTTCCAAAATTAGTACCTGGATGTATCCCCCTATTCAGAGCCATCAATGCTATGTCCTCTTTAGTGTTACTTCTGTCGTTTCCGTATTAAACCTACTCAAAAATCCTTCAACGACTCTCTGGTACTCTGGAAAAGGTTTGATAACGACATCACATCCTTCGAACGGGTAGTGTGTAAGTGAAAATGTTAGACAAACTTTCTAGCTAACTGATTAAACGAGGATATAGACTTTATGGGAGCTGAGTGAACCACATCGTGCAACACTCTCCAAAATATCGGGAAGTATCTACATCTCATGGCATCCGTTGCCCTTGCCGTGTCTATATGTCATTCATATTTCCACAAGTGTTGCCTTGGATCCGTCCTTCCGCTATAGGATGGCATCGTAGGTATAATCAATCTTTGGGATATTCCTCATGCAATATCTCTTCTGTGAATAGGTTTCCACTGCGAGAAGAGCCCCATTCATCATTGTTTCTATGATGGTTTTCATTTACTAACTTCTTCACCATATCAGCCAAGGATTCTGGTTCAATTTGATTTACTGGATGGCGATAATCATGGCCTAGCCCAAGTGTTTGGCTCTACAAACGGTCTTGGTTAGCCCATGGTGCCCGGGCTCCCTTCTCTCTAAGAGAACCGTCATAGGACGGGAATGTCATCAATCCTTAGCGGTCAATGGGAAAGACAGGGTTACACCTAACTGGTCTTCGCCTCTTACTAGAGTAGACCAAGTTGGGTTATGCACCGCCACAGTTGTTTGGTAATTTGTTTGTTAGGGCAAAACTAGTTAACCCAAATAGAGTTCTTTCAAAATGGTTTGGGTGGTCCGTGGAACCGAGTCCACAATAGAAAGTAGACAAGTTAGTAAATCCTCATTATGACACCAACATGAAGTTCTACTTTGTATGGATGGCACTTGACCTAGATATTGTAGGTTCTACTTTGTATTGCTGGCACTTTGGCCCACTACAACAAAACTTGCTATTAGTTGCAAATATTGGTAGCTTTTTAAGATATATGCAACCATTGGCCATTTTAAAAATAAAAAATAAACGCTACTACATTATTCCCGCCAACAATTCAGTAAAATTTGCTAAAAATTTATGTGGCCGCTCATAACTCTTTTAACTCTTATCAATTTTTTTGTTATCCTCCTGGAAATCCCAAAAAAAATCTTACTCAGATTTTTTTTTCGTCCTCTTTTATCATTTATTAACAAAATCCCTTAACTTTATAAGTGGCTTCGCCTTAAATCAATTAACGCTTCGTCTTTGGCTTCAACCCAAATCAATTAACGAAGAGAGAGAAAATTATAATTTTGCACATGGGAAATGGTTAACGCGACTGGAAATGGAGAACATCGACGATATATTAGGAAAGACACACGGAGGAGAAAGCATGCTTCCAAGTGGCTGCGTTATGGGGATGGTTTCGCGATGAGGCTAGGTTGAGGATTTGGTGTAACAGCCCTCAAAAGATTGATCACTTCTTATCTGGGTTGTAAATGGGCCAAGTTGAGTCAAGTGAAGTTTGTACACGAGTATGTCTATATATATATACTGGTATTGGCATTTGTCATGTGTGTGGAAAAAAATCTGAAGTTTAATATCATTTTAATTCAATTTTCCTGTTGCAAATTTAGTATCTGTTCTTCTTCTTTAATTCTTACTCATAGATTAGCTTGACAGTTACTTTAAATTTTAGTCTAGTTCCTTAATTCTTGTTCTAATTGCACTTTTGATTTTTCTACTTGTTATTCTTTCATTTACCATTTTCAGTTCTTGATTTTGTTTCCAGTTCTTGTTTTCTGTTCTTAACTGTTTTCTCAAAATTTCCATCATTGTTCATTACAGTAGCTTGCAACTCAGTATCTGGTTGTTTTGAAAGATTTGATAACATTGTTCTTTTTCTTCTTGTTCTTATTTAGAAATATTCTCAGTTAGTTCATCCAGTTGTTCCCGAATCCAGTCCCAGTTCAATTTCCATTAACCCCTAATTCGAATTGTTTTGCTGCTTCACAATGGAACCATTCTATTCTTGCTGTTGATTTGTTGATTCTTGTTATATTTCTGGTACTCTGTTGAGTCAGTTTTTTTTTAAAAAAAACAATTACTCATACTTAATTTTCCTTGCTTGAACTGCAAGCAATTACTCAAACACTGTGCTGGAGCACAAACACAGTTCCGGGTGTACATATCCGTGTCTATCATTTTGGCCCAATCTCACAAACACCTTCTTCTTCACCAGAGAACAACTGTTACTCGTTACTGCAATGACCTCCGATCAACCTGTTCCTTCCAATTGGTATCAGAGCCGATGACTGGGGCAACCTCTGACAACCAGTCGATCCTTACTTCACCACCACTTATTCCCAAGTCCTCCCTCCATATCAAGATCTAGCATGGACATGGCAAGGAGAAATCAAGAATCAGCCCATTCATCCTCTTCCACAACCACCTATGTACTATCAAGATCCTCATCTGCCAATTCTCTACCCTATGCAAATGCCTGCATTTCCTCAGCCTGCACCTCCAAGACTCCCTGCAAATGCTCCAAGAACCTCTAATTTTTCATCAAGAACCACCTTACCACCAAATTATTCAAACCATTTCCAAAGCTCAAGAACTGCTGCTAACAATACCTCTAACATCTCCCAAACCCAAGATTTTGAATCACCGGCATGGCTAATATTTGAATTAGAGCATTCAATCAAGATCTTGGAATCAATGGAGTTAAGCACCATAATCATGTTCATCAAATATATCAACAAAAAGATTGGTGATACTATCACTTCCCTTCAAAGCAGCCTATTAACAACATCTCTTTCAAAGATTGAAAAAAGAAAGATCAATGGGCTCCCTTATAGAATTTGGAATGTTTGCATCGAATTGACAAATGAATATCCGGAAGGTTATGATTTATATCTCAATGAATTCGGGCTCTTCGCTGTGATCTTGGATGAACTACTAAAGAATTCATATATTACTGATTTTTCTAGTAATTCTACACTGGCTGTTACTACTTGTGGTGTTAATATAGGATCGGTTTCATCTTGTGTCCAAGATTTCCAGCAAATCAAGAAACAACCTCCAGTTGCACCACGACCAGTACCCCAACTACCCCCTGTACACATTCAAGAACCTCCTCTACATAACTCATTCACCACCCTTGCCCAAGACTTCCAGCAAATCAAGAATCAGACTGCTATTATACCCCAACCACCCCTTGTATATCATCAAGAACCTCTGCCGCCTAACCCATATACCACTAACATTTCAAGTCCTATGCCAACAGTTCTTCATTCAGAGCCAAGAATTCTCATTCCTTTCGTTATTGAATTTGAAGATGAAAGTGGTAAACTCGATTTTGAGACTGCACATGATACAAGTAATGGTAATGTCCTTCAGTTAAGTGTAAGCAATGGTGAGAGTGGTAAGCTTAAAGTTGAAGATAAGCATGTTGTTTCGAAAATTGATAATGAATTAAATGGTAAACAATTTAATTTTGAGGAATTGGATGGGCAGGCTAAAATTGATGAAAGTATATCAAAAGAAAAGATAAAGGAGGATAAGAATGCAACTAATGGATTTGATAGCCTAAGCCAAATCATTGAATGTATTCTTGCTTCAAATTTGACTATGACGAACAATGCTCACATTGAATTTGAATGGCATGCGTGTTGTAGAAAGCATTATAATGAAGTGACTATTTTCATATTCGATCCCGGTGGTGATTCTTTAGCCGGTGTGGGGAAGTTGAAGTGTTCTTATTGACTGAGGAACTGTGTGGAGTTATCCAATACATACAGCTTGGGAAATATTGTTCGGCTATACTATCACAGCGACTATAAGCATAATGGATGTTGATATATCAAATTGGTCGAAAAGCTGCATGAAAAGTGTCATGGACAATGACTGGTTGATCACCCGACCTTGAGGACAAGGTCATTTTTGAAGGGGAGAGGAGTTGTAACAGCCCTCAAAAGATTGATCACTTCTTATCTGGGTTGTAAATGGTCCAAGTTGAGTCAAGTGAAGTTTGTACACGAGTATGTCTATATATATACTGGTATTGGCATTTGTCATGTGTGTGGAAAAAAATCTGAAGTTTAATATCATTTTAATTCAATTTTCCTGTTGCAAATTTAGTATCTGTTCTTCTTCTTTAATTCTTACTCATAGATTAGCTTGACAGTTACTTTAAATTTTAGTCTAGTTCCTTAATTCTTGTTCTAATTGCACTTTTGATTTTTCTACTTGTTATTCTTTCATTTACCATTTTCAGTTCTTGATTTTGTTTCCAGTTCTTGTTTTCTGTTCTTAACTGTTTTCTCAAAATTTCCATCATTGTTCATTACAGTAGCTTGCAACTCAGTATCTGGTTGTTTTGAAAGATTTGATAACATTGTTCTTTTTCTTCTTGTTCTTATTTAGAAATATTCTTAGTTAGTTCATCCAGTTGTTCCCGAATCCAGTCCCAGTTCAATTTCCATTAACCCCTAATTCGAATTGTTTTGCTGCTTCACAATGGAACCATTCTATTCTTGCTGTTGATTTGTTGATTCTTGTTATATTTCTGGTACTCTGTTGAGTCAGTTTTTTTTTAAAAAAACAATTACTCATACTTAATTTTCCTTGCTTGAACTGCAAGCAATTACTCAAACACTGTGCTGGAGCACAAACACAGTTCCGGGTGTACATATCCGTGTCTATCATTTTGGCCCAATCTCACAAACACCTTCTTCTTCACCAAAGAACAATTGTTACTCGTTACTGCAATGACCTCCGATCAACCTGTTCCTTCCATTTGGTGCTGGCAACTTTGACATGGCGATGAGGCACGAAATGACGGCTTAGCAGCGGCAATTTGGGGGATTTGCGATGTGGTTTGCTAGCAGTGAAGATAGTGTTGACGATATTTGAGGTGAGGGATTGATTGCATAAGTTTCTATTCATATTTTAAAATACTATAATAGCTGATTGTAATTTACCTATAAAATAGAATTTGTATTCAATAATATTAATAAATTTATGGTTATATAAATAACATATTCATTGCAAACTTAGGGACATATAAATCAATTTTTTTAACAATCCCGATTAACAGCAATGGACAAATGAAATTCAATCAAATTTGGAATTAGAATTTAGTTTAAAAGAAAATGTGTAAATTAATGTTTTAATTTATTAAAAATCCATTTGAATGAGTTGTAGTAGAATAATCGTCAAAGCAGAAAATTTCGAGTATATTGCTTGGAAGTTATTCTAACATTTCTTACCTTTCATTTGTAAACCAGTTTGTAACTAGAAGTGAGCTAAAAGTAAATTATAGATAAAAGGTGGAAAAATTGTCATGAAAAAATCGGCTGTGGGGTAATATTGTTTGTAACTAGTAGAAGGCTGAAAGTGTATTAAAGATAAAAAGGTTGCAAAATTGTCATGAATAAAGTGGGTATGGGGATAAACAGGGTGAATTATTTGTGGGTCAGATATCTAGTGGTGATTGTTTTTAGAGATGCAGATAATGTATATGTATTAACATGGTGTCAAATTTGTGCTGGCAGCAATATGTTCTATATGTAGAAGTGCAGTATTCAAATGAAGGAAAAACAGAATAATCTAACCGTATAACAAAGGAATTCTGAGGCTTGCCTTAGCAATTTCCTTAAAACTTTTATTTCCAAAGTTTCCCAAGATACAACAGAATGATTCTGCACGAAATTGTAACGAGTAATGTCACTCTGTGATGTTTGATATGGCAGCAGTAGTTTGGAGGAAGAAGAAGATAGAAAACTGGAATTTCAAATTGATAGAATGTGATCAGTATTCTGTCCTTTTTATAGTCCAGTTTGCATCCCTTCAGACAGTCGCGTCTGTTCGTTTGAACCGCGCATAACTGTTTGTTTTAAATGGGCCGCGTCCTTTTATATCCATTGCTACCGTCCACCAGAGGTCACACCTCTTCAGAAAAACTTGTTCGAAACCGGCCTTGTTTTTCTGGGCAAAAATAAGATTTCATTTAGACCCAAGCCCGGTTCGGTTCGGTACGGGACGGGCGGCGCGCGCGTGTGTGTTTTGGTCATAAGATATACGTCTTCCCCCTCGCACAAAATTACCTGACCCTAAGGGCCAATATAGGGTTTGAGGAATTGGTATATATCTATGAAACTTCTCTTATTTTTGGCGATGTGGGACTATTGTATATATCATTCAATTTTATCTTTTTAAGGAATTCCAACACTATAAAAGAGGGAATAATCATGTTTTCATGTAAAGGCAGATGCTCTAGCAAGGATGTTACTAAAATAGGATCACTTGGAGTTGATATACTAGTTATTTCTTCTTCTTCATTGTTTTCACCTATCAGTAGTGCAAAAATGATGAGATCTCAAGGTAAACATTTTTGGTGGAAATGTATTAATATCCTTTATAATATTTTAATTTTACTTGTACACACAACTATACATACACACAACTATTGCTTTATTCAACAAATCAGTTCAATTAGCCTCAGACTTCTGCAGTCTCATTTGGTTCAGCCTTAAGACCTCTAGAAGCTTCTAAACTCTTTACAGATAAAAATAGTTACCTGGAGCTTTCAGAAATCGCAGAGCAGGCAAAGAAAAGGGCTGAAGTGGCAAGTTTTGTAAATAGATGGATAAAATTTGTAGTTTATTATATTTTTCATTTGACGCTTCTTCACTTTTGAATATGACCTTTTCTTGATATATGTATTTGATTAGGCACCGGGAACTGCATACTTTGAAAGGGCTCGTAGAATCAGTAGGGAACTACATACTTTGGGAAAATGATTCATAATGATATCTGATACTAACAATTCAAGAAAATTATAATTATCCATGTAAGTATCGCTTACAATTGGTTCATACATCTAACTATGTGATCCTCCACATTTTATGATAATCTATAATTTTGTATTCACAATTAAGGAGCTTGAATTTTTTTATGTTGTTTTAAGTGATACTATATATATATATATAGCTTAGAGTAGTTGGTTTTGGGTCATGCTTGTACTAACTTCTTAGTTTAGGTTAATAGACATCAACGATTTCAAGAAAGTGGATGATGTTTTATGTTCGATGTGAGTATTTTTCTAATAGAGTACATGTTTTTGCTGGATTATAATATTCACATAAAAGTTCATACATTTAAATGATGATGGTAATGAAGACGTTGACGGTGGTGATAGAGAGAGTTTTTATGGTTGCTACAGGATGTTTAACACTGGTTTAGAACCATCCAAACATAGAGAAACTGCACTAGATACAATTTCAAAATCATAACTTCTCATAGTTTTAAACTACACTAGATACAATAAAATGGATTGATATTGAAATGAATGTTGAACTTACATGATTTTGTAATGTTAAAATACAAATTTTAGAATTTTACTTGCAAATTCAAATGAGGTAAAGTAATTTCATACCAACTTAAACCAAATCTTTTTCATTAAAAAGTTTTCAAGGACCTGTTATTGCAATTAGTTTTTTTATGTTTTTATATGTTAAATTTGTTCTTATAAAAATGAGATAAAAGAACTAATGCAGTATGATAACATCAAACTTATATGGAATGGATCAATTGAACCGGTTTATTGATCAGACTGATGTTTGACTCCATGCTTCAGTGTCGATTGAAAAAGATACTATTTCGTATCACATCTTATGTTTGGAATCATTGGATATTCTCGAAATAATATTTTCATGTAATAATTCTTATTCAATCGACTTACACAACCAACACTAATATATTGTACATATGGTAACATACAAAACACTGAATTAGATTCTAAAAAGAAAAGAAAAGAATTATGTATTTTTATACAATCATGACAAGTGTGGTGGACAAAACCTAACATTTATGCAAAGAAAATTATAGTGTATATCAGCATTAAAATAGGGTTTACTCCAAGTGTATAATATGAAATCTAATTAAAGTACATAATGTGAAACAGCTAGGAATTGTTTTGTTTGCCATGCTTTCACCGTTTAAAATAAATAGCATTAGGAAACTAGCTACAGAGATATGAAATCTAAATGGTCTGTCACGTATGTAATTTCTTCTCATAGGATTAGGTGTTAAATAGGAAATGATAGGTGGGATAAGTAAATGTGACTTATTCATAGGGTTATATTCATGCGGTTGCTGATGTACATATTAGTATTAGCAACTTATTGAGTACATTTGCAGTAATCAATTTCTTTAAACTTCAATGAAACACTAACTTAATTGAAAAGTGAAATTATCATGTGCTCTTTTAAGAACAAACTTTTTAGAAGTCTACTTCGTTTAGGTATGGAAACCCTTAAAGACTTTAGTTTATTTCTCATTTTGGTAGTATCTTGAAACAACATAACTAATAGAATTGCACAAAGTTATAACTATCTATGAGGTAGTTTTATTCGTTTGATTAGTAAAATTATCGATTAAGATGTTTACTTTTCATATCGTTTATCAATTTAATCAATTGATAAGATGATAAAAGTTAATGGTGCTCCATATCATGTCTAACATGAGCTTTTATGATCTTATCATTTAGTATAGATTAATGTTATATGAGGCAACATCTTCGTTAACAACCTTAGTGATTAGAAAAATTAAAGTATTACATTTGATTTGCAAGTTTAAAGTATAGCTAAGCACTGCCTGTAAAGGCATTGTAGCACTACCTGTTTCAGGTAGTATTGAGCACTGCTTGTAAAGGCAATGCCTAGCTGCACTGCCTGTTACAGGAAGTTCCTGTGTTGTCATGGGCAGTGCTAAGCCACGTATGATAAATTTTAGCTTTTTATTTGTTGTATCCTATTTGAATGCATATTTTAACTTGTACTTTTATTTAATGGACACAACGTTTGCTTGGGTGAAATGTGAGAAGAAAGAGATCCAAAAGCTTGATGTAAACCAACATTTTCTTGTTTCCTCACAGTATGCAAACAGTTGTAGGTAATCAAAATTTCTATATAAGAATTCACAAGAATGGCACTTCTATACGTATTTATGTGTTTATGAACCATGAATAGCTCTAAAAATTCTTTATTTATTCATTTATATGCAGGGGCATATATGGAGAACTAGGTAAGGCAATAATGAATTGAAAGGGTTTGTTCTTGATTATGTTCCTAAAACACTTAAGAAATGGCATGCTGATGTAGGCCAAACTATAATTGCCCAAGGCATAAGTCGTGACCGACTTATCAAAGCTAAGGACATAAGTCGTGACCGACTTAAGGAAGGCGAGGAGATAAGTCATCCACGACTTAATGCAGAAGCTATAGGTCGTCCACGACCTATGGAACCATGTGAGGGGAAGCGGCGAGTTAACGAATCGGCATTGAGTCGTCTACGACCTATCAGTTCAGATGGGAGGGAGTTACGACTTAAGGAGAGCATAAGTCGTTCGGTGTTGATGAGTCGTATACGAGTTAACGGTGCAGCTATAAGTCGTCCACGACTCAACTGGAAACCAGTGGAAGGAGTTAACTCGAGTTCGCGACCTAACGAAGGTTTTAAGTCGTCCCAGCGACTTAGTATAACTCGGCAGCGACCTAGTGAAAGGCCACGACTCAACAAAGCTGAAGGTATAAGTCGTCCACGACTTAATAAAAGGAGTGAAGAGGAAGCGAGTTATGACTTAGTTAAGTCTCGTGAACGACCTAATGAATCAAGACTTAAGTCGCTGAAGCACACTGCCGTTGATTCTTCTACGAGTTAATCTCTACCGTTATTCTTTAAGTCGCTGATAAGAGATGCGCATGTTCTTAAGTCGCTAAAGCCTGTTGCCGTAGATTCTTATGCGAGTTAATCTACACCGTGGATTCTTAAGTCGAAGGAAGAGGCTGTTGTGTTGGTTGTTAAGTCGCATCTGTTATAAGTCGTTTGTAATTTTGTTTTTAAGTCGTAATCTGATAAGTCGTAAACGACTTAAGGGGAGTCGTCTGTGAGTCGTTTACTTTTGAGTCATGTACTTTGTAAATAAGTCGTGAGTCGTGTTGTATGTTGATAAGTCGCTAAAAGCATGTAGTGTAACTGTTTGTCTTAAGTCGTCTCCGAGTTAGGATGGGTCGTAGGTCGTAAGTTGGAAACGACTTAGGAGTTGGTGAATTTTCTGTTGTGTTGAGTTGTAGCCTATAAATAGGCGTGTATGGTCATTTTGTAAGGTTGTTGATTTTTGAATAAAATTCTCTTTTGATTGCTGTGTGCTTTCATCTAAATTGGTAGTTGAGTGTAATCTCCTATCTCCTCTTTCGGATAATCGAGTGCGCTCGATTCAACGATTGTAGAAGCCGATTCGCGGAATCTAGTGCGCTAGATCAACGCTCGAAGAATTGAAGATCTTTGAACCCGGTATCGTGCGCGATCAACGAGTTCGGGATAGCTAGAATTCGGTATCTTCGGATCAACGAATTTGGGCATTTCAGTATCTTCCAATCCACCGATTACTACTTTCACCGATCGAAGATTGTTTTGTTTAATCCGCTGCGTCAGTTTTGGTATCAAAGCTTGTTCTAGCCAATCATAGCTAGATCGAGACTTGGAGCCCATTCATTTAGAAGTTGAAGAGATTTGCCGAGATTGAAGGTTGCTTATCACGGCCGAGAGTAAGAGGATTTTGTTCGAAGATTATTTGATCGAATTTGAATTGGAGACCGAAACTTTGTCCATCGTGTTCATCGCGATTTGCTACAAAGTGGAAGTTTTCGATCCGTTTCATTTTGGATCAAAGTCCGAAAAGTGTTTGAATTTTGAAGTGTTGAAGAGTTTGTAAAGTTTTCAAGTATGCCGCCAAGGAGAGCTAATCGTCACCAAAACGTAGAAGCTTTGTATCGAAGAGAAGAAGCTGATGAGATGGAGCAAAGAATCAATGAAAACTTTAGTGAAAAGCTTAACGAAGGAATTGGCCGGTTAGAGAAGCTTATGATGGAGATGAATCAAAATCGGAGAAGGGTTTCACCTGAATCTAACCATGGGGGTAGTAGAGTCTCGCCACATTCCAATCGAGACAGAAGTGTTGAAAATGATCAAGGGCGTGGGAGGAACGTGAATGATCGTGAACGGAGGAATGTAGATAGAAGGGATGGTGGTAGACGTGAAGGGAGTAGAGATGTTGGTGGTCAGAATCGACATCGTTATACATCTGATTTTGAAGAGGAGTATGATGGTGGTAGTATTCAAGGAAGAGGTCAAGGAAGTAACTATTCTGAGTATGATCACAAATGGTAGTCGGGGATGAAGACAGAAATTCCTGAATTCAAGGGTGGTATGCAAGCGGAGGAGTTTCTAGATTGGGTGGCTAATGTCGAGGAAATTTTTGACTTCAAAGAAGTTCCAGAACATCGTAGAGTGAAGTTGGTTGCTACGAGATTAAGGGGTAGAGCTTTAGCATGGTGGCAACAAACCAAGCTTACACGTGAACGAATGGGGAAGTCAAAAGTTGAATCTTGGGAGAAGATTAAGAAGTTGATGAAAGCAACGTTCTTACCTTACAATTATCAATCTTTGATGTATCAACGTTTGCAAAATTTGAGACAAGGGACGAAACCTGTGAATGACTATGCTGATGAATTCTATCAACTTATTGCAAGGAATGATATTATGGAAACAGAAGAGCAGCTGACGTCTAGGTTCATTGGGGGATTGAGAATGCAGACCCAGGATGTGGTTAATATGTTCGATCCAAGATCTGTGGCAGAAGCACATCAGAAAGCGTTGGCTTGGGAAAAGCAAGGGAGACGAGGAGGTGGTGTGTTTACTAATTCTAACAATCAAGCGAAGGGTGTTGGTGGAAGTTCTAATGTTTCTAAACCTATCAGTAGACCAGTGGTGAAGGAGATTGAGAAGGCAAGGGTTAACAATGGTTTCAAATGTTACAATTGTCAGGAATTGGGTCATAAAAGCAGTGAGTGTCCAAAGCCAAAGAAGAGAACCATGATTGCGGAAGTTGAAGATGAGGATGGTGATGGGGACTGTTCTAGTCCAGTTGAGGAAGATGAACAGGATATTGCGTCAGGAGATGAAGGTTGTAATCTAATGCCGAGAAGATCATGTTTGACACCGAAACAGGAGGAGGCTAGTTAGTTGAGGAGTAACATCTTTCAGTCGACATGTACCATTCTGGGGAAGGTGTGTAAGTTTGTGATTGACGCAGGAAGCTGTGACAATATTGTTTCAACCGAAGCTGTGACAAAATTGAAATTGAAAACAGAGAAACATCCGAGTCCATACAAGTTAGCATGGTTGAGAAAAGGAGGAGAAGTGAAAGTGGATAGACGAGTTCGTGTTCCATTCTCTATCGGGAAGAAATACAAAGACGAGATCTGGTGTGATGTAGTAGAGATGGATGTTTGTCATTTATTATTGGGAAGACCATGGCAGTATGATCGAGCAGTACAACATGACGGTCAGACCAATAGTTACAATTTTATGTTTGAAGGCACGAAGATTATCCTAGTTCCGAAAAAGAGACCACAAGGAGAAAGTAAGTCAGAAGAGATTGAAGAGCTGAAAACTTTATTATCTTTGAAGGAGTTTGTTAAGGAGGTTGAGAAAGAGCCTGAGGTATTCATGTTGATTGGACGAGAGAGCAGTGAAGAGGTTGAAATTCCAGAAGAAGTTAAACCAGTATTGAAAGAATTTGACGATGTCTTTCCAGAGGAGTTACCAACGGAGTTACCACCGTTGAGGGATATTCAACATCAAATCGATCTTGTTCCAGGAGCAGTTTTGCCACACAGACCACATTATCGAATGAGTCCGAAGGAACATGAAGAGTTGCGGAGGCAAGTAGAGGAATTGCTTGAACAGGGGCGTGTGCAGGAGAGTTTAAGTCCTTGTGCTGTACCAGCTTTATTGGTACCCAAAAAGGATGGAACGTGGAGGGTGTGCACCGACAGTAGAGCATTGAATAAGATCACAGTCAGATACAGATTTCCGATGCCAAGGCTAGATGATTTATTGGATCAAATCAGTGGGTCCGTAATCTTTTCTAAGATTGACTTGAAGAGCGGTTATCATCAGATTCGCATTAGACCAGGGGACGAATGGAAGACAGCATTCAAAACCAGGGAAGGTCTATACGAATGGTTGGTCATGCCATTTGGTTTATCCAATGCACCGAGTACATTCATGAGGGTGATGAACCAAATTTTCAGACCATACATTGGGAAATTTGTGGTGGTTTACTTTGATGATATTCTAATCTACAGTGCTAGTAAAGAAGAGCATGTTCAGCATTTGAAGAAAGTGTTAATTATACTTCGTGAAGAACAATTCTATGCTGCTACAAAGAAGTGTGTTTTTATGGCGAAGAGTGTTTTATTTTTGGGGTATGTTGTTTCAGAGAAAGGAATACAGGTTGACCAAAGTAAAGTTGAAGCAATTAGAGATTGGCCACAGCCCAAGACGATAACGGAAGTTCGTAGTTTTCACGGGTTGGCTTCATTTTATCGGAGGTTTATTCCACACTTTAGTAGTGTGATGGCACCTGTTACTGATTGCATGAAGGGTAAACAGTTTGCATGGACGGAGGAAGCCGGGGTTGCTTTTGAGCGAATCAAAGAACTTTTGACGTCTGCACCGATTCTAATATTGCCAGATTTTCAGTTAGTATTTGAACTACATACTGATGCATCCAAGGTTGGGATTGAAGGAGTGTTGAGTCAGAAGGGACGTCCAATTGCATATTTTAGTGAGAAGTTGTCAGGAGCGAAGATGAGATACAGTACATACGATGTGGAATTCTATGCTGTTGTACAATCTATTAAACACTGGAGACATTATCTATTTCAGAAAGAGTTTGTTCTGTATACTGATCATGAAGCATTGAAGCATTTGCAAGGGCAAGATAAGATTTCAGCAAGACATGCATCGTGGATTGCATATCTACAACAGTTTACTTTTGTTGTGAAACACAAATCAGGAGTGACGAATCGAGTGGCTGATGCTTTAAGTAGAAGGAGTCATTTGTTGACAACGATGAAAGTTGAGGTGACTGGTTTTGAATTATTGCCGGAACAGATTGCAGAAGACTCTTATTTTAAGAAATTTGTTGACGGGAACAATGAAGGGAAGACTGATGAGTTTATGTTGGTTGACGGTTTTCTTTTTAAAGGAAGTCGTTTGTGCATACCGGAGGGTAGTCTGAGAATGAAGATTATCAAGGAGTTACACGAAGAGGGACATGTTGGGAGAGATCGAACCTTACAGTTGATTTCACAGTCCTACTTTTGGCCATCGATGAGGAAAGAAGTGGAGAGGTTTGTTGAGAGATGTCATATATGTCAAGTTTCGAAAGGAACGGCGACTAATGCTGGTTTATATATGCCGTTACCGGTACCAACTAAACCATGGGTTGATGTGAGTATGGACTTTGTTTTGGGTCTACCTCGGACTCAACGGGGAAATGATTCCATTTATGTGGTGGTTGATCGATTTTCGAAAATGGCACATTTTATTGCTTGTAAGAAGACGGCGGATGCTGTTCATGTTGCTCAATTGTTTTTCAAGGAGATCTATCGACTTCATGGATTGCCAGAATCTATTGTGTCGGATAGAGATACTCGATTTCTGAGTCATTTTTGGTTAAGTTTGTGGAAGATGGTAGGAACGAAGTTGAATTTTAGCAGTGCTTATCATCCGCAGACAGATGGACAGACTGAGGTGGTAAACAGATCATTGGGAAACTTGCTGAGGTGTCTTGTTCAAGATAATCTGAAGAGTTGGGATGTGAAGTTATGCCAGGCAGAATTTGCTCATAATCATGCTGTGAATCGAAGTACTGGGTTCAGTCCATTCCAAATTGTTTATTCGAGCTTACCGAAAGGACCGTTGGATTTAACGGTAGTGCCACAATCAAAGAAGACAGTTAAGAAAGCTGCTGATTTTGTTGAAGGGCTGATGGAATGTCATAAAATCGTTCAAGAACGATTAGAGAAAGCAAATGAGAAGTATAAACAATCCGCAGATTTGAAACGAAGGAATGTTGAATTTCAGGAAGGTGATCTGGTTTATGCAGTATTAACGAAAGATCGTTTTCTGGTAGGCGCTTACAATAAATTGAAAGCACGGAAAATTGGTCCGGTGGAAGTTGTGAAACGAATCAATGAAAATGCTTATAAACTGAAGCTGCCAGATGATGTGTATACGTCTGATGTGTTCAATGTTAAACATCTCGTACCATATCACGGGGATGAACGAACTGATGTTGAGGAAGATGCAAATTCGAGGACGAATTTCTTTCAACCTGGGGAGGATGATGTAGGCCAAACTATAATTGCCCAAGGCATAAGTCGTGACCGACTTATCAAAGCTAAGGACATAAGTCGTGACCGACTTAAGGAAGGCGAGGAGATAAGTCATCCATGACTTAATGCAGAAGCTATAGGTCGTCCACGACCTATGGAACCATGTGAGGGGAAGCGGCGAGTTAACGAATCGGCATTGAGTCGTCTACGACCTATCAGTTCAGATAGGAGGGAGTTACGACTTAAGGAGAGCATAAGTCGTTCGGTGTTGATGAGTCGTATACGAGTTAACGGTGCAGCTATAAGTCGTCCACGACTCAATTGGAAACCAGTGGAAGGAGTTAACTTGAGTTCGCGACCTAACGAAGGTTTTAAGTCGTCCCAGCGACTTAGTATAACTCGGCAGCGACCTAGTGAAAGGCCACGACTTAACAAAGCTGAAGGTATAAGTCGTCCACGACTTAACAAAAGGAGTGAAAAGGAAGCGAGTTACGACTTAGTTAAGTCTCGTGAACGACCTAATGAATCAAGACTTAAGTCGCTGAAGCACACTGCCGTTGATTCTTCTACGAGTTAATCTCTACCGTTATTCTTTAAGTCGCTGATAAGAGATGCGCATGTTCTTAAGTCGCTAAAGCCTGTTGCCGTAGATTCTTATGCGAGTTAATCTACACCGTGGATTCTTAAGTCGAAGGAAGAGGCTGTTGTGTTGGTTGTTAAGTCGCATCTGTTATAAGTCGTTTGTAATTTTGTTTTTAAGTCGTAATCTGATAAGTCGTAAACGACTTAAGGGGAGTCGTCTATGAGTCGTTTACTTTTGAGTCATGTACTTTGTAAATAAGTCGTGAGTCGTGTTGTATGTTGATAAGTCGCTAAAAGCATGTAGTGTAACTGTTTGTCTTATGTCGTCTCCGAGTTAGGATGGGTCGTAGGTCGTAAGTCGGAAACGACTTAGGAGTTGGTGAATTTTCTGTTGTGTTGAGTTGTAGCCTATAAATAGGCGTGTATGGTCATTTTGTAAGGTTGTTGATTTTTGAATAAAATTCTCTTTTGATTGCTGTGTGCTTTCATCTAAATTGGTAGTTGAGTGTAATCTCCTATCTCCTCTTTCGGATAATCGAGTGCGCTCGATTCAACGATTGTAGAAGCCGATTCGCGGAATCTAGTGCGCTAGATCAACGCTCGAAGAATTGAAGATCTTTGAACCCGGTATCGTGCGCGATCAACGAGTTCGGGATAGCTAGAATTCGGTATCTTCAGATCAACGAATTTGGGCATTTCAGTATCTTCCAATCCACCGATTACTACTTTCACCGATCGAAGATTGTTTTGTTTAATCCGCTGCGTCAGTTTTGGTATCAAAGCTTGTTCTAGCCAATCATAGCTAGATCGAGACTTGGAGCCCATTCATTTAGAAGTTGAAGAGATTTGCCGAGATTGAAGGTTGCTTATCACGGCCGAGAGTAAGAGGATTTTGTTCGAAGATTATTTGATCGAATTTGAATTGGAGACCGAAACTTTGTCCATCGTGTTCATCGCGATTTGCTACAAAGTGGAAGTTTTCGATCCGTTTCATTTTGGATCAAAGTCCGAAAAGTGTTTGAATTTTGAAGTGTTGAAGAGTTTGTAAAGTTTTCAAGTATGCCGCCAAGGAGAGCTAATCGTCACCAAAACGTAGAAGCTTTGTATCGAAGAGAAGAAGCTGATGAGATGGAGCAAAGAATCAATGAAAACTTTAGTGAAAAGCTTAACGAAGGAATTGGCCGGTTAGAGAAGCTTATGATGGAGATGAATCAAAATCGGAGAAGGGTTTCACCTGAATCTAACCATGGGGGTAGTAGAGTCTCGCCACATTCCAATCGAGACAGAAGTGTTGAAAATGATCAAGGGCGTGGGAGGAACGTGAATGATCGTGAACGGAGGAATGTAGATAGAAGGGATGGTGGTAGACGTGAAGGGAGTAGAGATGTTGGTGGTCAGAATCGACATCGTTATACATCTGATTTTGAAGAGGAGTATGATGGTGGTAGTATTCAAGGAAGAGGTCAAGGAAGTAACTATTCTGAGTATGATCACAAATGGTAGTCGGGGATGAAGACAGAAATTCCTGAATTCAAGGGTGGTATGCAAGCGGAGGAGTTTCTAGATTGGGTGGCTAATGTCGAGGAAATTTTTGACTTCAAAGAAGTTCCAGAACATCGTAGAGTGAAGTTGGTTGCTACGAGATTAAGGGGTAGAGCTTTAGCATGGTGGCAACAAACCAAGCTTACACGTGAACGAATGGGGAAGTCAAAAGTTGAATCTTGGGAGAAGATTAAGAAGTTGATGAAAGCAACGTTCTTACCTTACAATTATCAATCTTTGATGTATCAACGTTTGCAAAATTTGAGACAAGGGACGAAACCTGTGAATGACTATGCTGATGAATTCTATCAACTTATTGCAAGGAATGATATTATGGAAACAGAAGAGCAGCTGACGTCTAGGTTCATTGGGGGATTGAGAATGCAGACCCAGGATGTGGTTAATATGTTCGATCCAAGATCTGTGGCAGAAGCACATCAGAAAGCGTTGGCTTGGGAAAAGCAAGGGAGACGAGGAGGTGGTGTGTTTACTAATTCTAACAATCAAGCGAAGGGTGTTGGTGGAAGTTCTAATGTTTCTAAACCTATCAGTAGACCAGTGGTGAAGGAGATTGAGAAGGCAAGGGTTAACAATGGTTTCAAATGTTACAATTGTCAGGAATTGGGTCATAAAAGCAGTGAGTGTCCAAAGCCAAAGAAGAGAACCATGATTGCGGAAGTTGAAGATGAGGATGGTGATGGGGACTGTTCTAGTCCAGTTGAGGAAGATGAACAGGATATTGCGTCAGGAGATGAAGGTTGTAATCTAATGCCGAGAAGATCATGTTTGACACCGAAACAGGAGGAGGCTAGTTAGTTGAGGAGTAACATCTTTCAGTCGACATGTACCATTCTGGGGAAGGTGTGTAAGTTTGTGATTGACGCAGGAAGCTGTGACAATATTGTTTCAACCGAAGCTGTGACAAAATTGAAATTGAAAACAGAGAAACATCCGAGTCCATACAAGTTAGCATGGTTGAGAAAAGGAGGAGAAGTGAAAGTGGATAGACGAGTTCGTGTTCCATTCTCTATCGGGAAGAAATACAAAGACGAGATCTGGTGTGATGTAGTAGAGATGGATGTTTGTCATTTATTATTGGGAAGACCATGGCAGTATGATCGAGCAGTACAACATGACGGTCAGACCAATAGTTACAATTTTATGTTTGAAGGCACGAAGATTATCCTAGTTCCGAAAAAGAGACCACAAGGAGAAAGTAAGTCAGAAGAGATTGAAGAGCTGAAAACTTTATTATCTTTGAAGGAGTTTGTTAAGGAGGTTGAGAAAGAGCCTGAGGTATTCATGTTGATTGGACGAGAGAGCAGTGAAGAGGTTGAAATTCCAGAAGAAGTTAAACCAGTATTGAAAGAATTTGACGATGTCTTTCCAGAGGAGTTACCAACGGAGTTACCACCGTTGAGGGATATTCAACATCAAATCGATCTTGTTCCAGGAGCAGTTTTGCCACACAGACCACATTATCGAATGAGTCCGAAGGAACATGAAGAGTTGCGGAGGCAAGTAGAGGAATTGCTTGAACAGGGGCGTGTGCAGGAGAGTTTAAGTCCTTGTGCTGTACCAGCTTTATTGGTACCCAAAAAGGATGGAACGTGGAGGGTGTGCACCGACAGTAGAGCATTGAATAAGATCACAGTCAGATACAGATTTCCGATGCCAAGGCTAGATGATTTATTGGATCAAATCAGTGGGTCCGTAATCTTTTCTAAGATTGACTTGAAGAGCGGTTATCATCAGATTCGCATTAGACCAGGGGACGAATGGAAGACAGCATTCAAAACCAGGGAAGGTCTATACGAATGGTTGGTCATGCCATTTGGTTTATCCAATGCACCGAGTACATTCATGAGGGTGATGAACCAAATTTTCAGACCATACATTGGGAAATTTGTGGTGGTTTACTTTGATGATATTCTAATCTACAGTGCTAGTAAAGAAGAGCATGTTCAGCATTTGAAGAAAGTGTTAATTATACTTCGTGAAGAACAATTCTATGCTGCTACAAAGAAGTGTGTTTTTATGGCGAAGAGTGTTTTATTTTTGGGGTATGTTGTTTCAGAGAAAGGAATACAGGTTGACCAAAGTAAAGTTGAAGCAATTAGAGATTGGCCACAGCCCAAGACGATAACGGAAGTTCGTAGTTTTCACGGGTTGGCTTCATTTTATCGGAGGTTTATTCCACACTTTAGTAGTGTGATGGCACCTGTTACTGATTGCATGAAGGGTAAACAGTTTGCATGGACGGAGGAAGCCGGGGTTGCTTTTGAGCGAATCAAAGAACTTTTGACGTCTGCACCGATTCTAATATTGCCAGATTTTCAGTTAGTATTTGAACTACATACTGATGCATCCAAGGTTGGGATTGAAGGAGTGTTGAGTCAGAAGGGACGTCCAATTGCATATTTTAGTGAGAAGTTGTCAGGAGCGAAGATGAGATACAGTACATACGATGTGGAATTCTATGCTGTTGTACAATCTATTAAACACTGGAGACATTATCTATTTCAGAAAGAGTTTGTTCTGTATACTGATCATGAAGCATTGAAGCATTTGCAAGGGCAAGATAAGATTTCAGCAAGACATGCATCGTGGATTGCATATCTACAACAGTTTACTTTTGTTGTGAAACACAAATCAGGAGTGACGAATCGAGTGGCTGATGCTTTAAGTAGAAGGAGTCATTTGTTGACAACGATGAAAGTTGAGGTGACTGGTTTTGAATTATTGCCGGAACAGATTGCAGAAGACTCTTATTTTAAGAAATTTGTTGACGGGAACAATGAAGGGAAGACTGATGAGTTTATGTTGGTTGACGGTTTTCTTTTTAAAGGAAGTCGTTTGTGCATACCGGAGGGTAGTCTGAGAATGAAGATTATCAAGGAGTTACACGAAGAGGGACATGTTGGGAGAGATCGAACCTTACAGTTGATTTCACAGTCCTACTTTTGACCATCGATGAGGAAAGAAGTGGAGAGGTTTGTTGAGAGATGTCATATATGTCAAGTTTCGAAAGGAACGGCGACTAATGCTGGTTTATATATGCCGTTACCGGTACCAACTAAACCATGGGTTGATGTGAGTATGGACTTTGTTTTGGGTCTACCTCGGACTCAACGGGGAAATGATTCCATTTATGTGGTGGTTGATCGATTTTCGAAAATGGCACATTTTATTGCTTGTAAGAAGACGGCGGATGCTGTTCATGTTGCTCAATTGTTTTTCAAGGAGATCTATCGACTTCATGGATTGCCAGAATCTATTGTGTCGGATAGAGATACTCGATTTCTGAGTCATTTTTGGTTAAGTTTGTGGAAGATGGTAGGAACGAAGTTGAATTTTAGCAGTGCTTATCATCCGCAGACAGATGGACAGACTGAGGTGGTAAACAGATCATTGGGAAACTTGCTGAGGTGTCTTGTTCAAGATAATCTGAAGAGTTGGGATGTGAAGTTATGCCAGGCAGAATTTGCTCATAATCATGCTGTGAATCGAAGTACTGGGTTCAGTCCATTCCAAATTGTTTATTCGAGCTTACCGAAAGGACCGTTGGATTTAACGGTAGTGCCACAATCAAAGAAGACAGTTAAGAAAGCTGCTGATTTTGTTGAAGGGCTGATGGAATGTCATAAAATCGTTCAAGAACGATTAGAGAAAGCAAATGAGAAGTATAAACAATCCGCAGATTTGAAACGAAGGAATGTTGAATTTCAGGAAGGTGATCTGGTTTATGCAGTATTAACGAAAGATCGTTTTCTAGTAGGCGCTTACAATAAATTGAAAGCACGGAAAATTGGTCCGGTGGAAGTTGTGAAACGAATCAATGAAAATGCTTATAAACTGAAGCTGCCAGATGATGTGTATACGTCTGATGTGTTCAATGTTAAACATCTCGTACCATATCACGGGGATGAACGAACTGATGTTGAGGAAGATGCAAATTCGAGGACGAATTTCTTTCAACCTGGGGAGGATGATGTAGGCCAAACTATAATTGCCCAAGGCATAAGTCGTGACCGACTTATCAAAGCTAAGGACATAAGTCGTGACCGACTTAAGGAAGGCGAGGAGATAAGTCATCCATGACTTAATGCAGAAGCTATAGGTCGTCCACGACCTATGGAACCATGTGAGGGGAAGCGGCGAGTTAACGAATCGGCATTGAGTCGTCTACGACCTATCAGTTCAGATAGGAGGGAGTTACGACTTAAGGAGAGCATAAGTCGTTCGGTGTTGATGAGTCGTATACGAGTTAACGGTGCAGCTATAAGTCGTCCACGACTCAATTGGAAACCAGTGGAAGGAGTTAACTTGAGTTCGCGACCTAACGAAGGTTTTAAGTCGTCCCAGCGACTTAGTATAACTCGGCAGCGACCTAGTGAAAGGCCACGACTTAACAAAGCTGAAGGTATAAGTCGTCCACGACTTAACAAAAGGAGTGAAAAGGAAGCGAGTTACGACTTAGTTAAGTCTCGTGAACGACCTAATGAATCAAGACTTAAGTCGCTGAAGCACACTGCCGTTGATTCTTCTACGAGTTAATCTCTACCGTTATTCTTTAAGTCGCTGATAAGAGATGCGCATGTTCTTAAGTCGCTAAAGCCTGTTGCCGTAGATTCTTATGCGAGTTAATCTACACCGTGGATTCTTAAGTCGAAGGAAGAGGCTGTTGTGTTGGTTGTTAAGTCGCATCTGTTATAAGTCGTTTGTAATTTTGTTTTTAAGTCGTAATCTGATAAGTCGTAAACGACTTAAGGGGAGTCGTCTGTGAGTCGTTTACTTTTGAGTCATGTACTTTGTAAATAAGTCGTGAGTCGTGTTGTATGTTGATAAGTCGCTAAAAGCATGTAGTGTAACTGTTTGTCTTATGTCGTCTCCGAGTTAGGATGGGTCGTAGGTCGTAAGTCGGAAACGACTTAGGAGTTGGTGAATTTTCTGTTGTGTTGAGTTGTAGCCTATAAATAGGCGTGTATGGTCATTTTGTAAGGTTGTTGATTTTTGAATAAAATTCTCTTTTGATTGCTGTGTGCTTTCATCTAAATTGGTAGTTGAGTGTAATCTCCTATCTCCTCTTTCGGATAATCGAGTGCGCTCGATTCAACGATTGTAGAAGCCGATTCGCGGAATCTAGTGCGCTAGATCAACGCTCGAAGAATTGAAGATCTTTGAACCCGGTATCGTGCGCGATCAACGAGTTCGGGATAGCTAGAATTCGGTATCTTCGGATCAACGAATTTGGGCATTTCAGTATCTTCCAATCCACCGATTACTACTTTCACCGATCGAAGATTGTTTTGTTTAATCCGCTGCGTCACATGCTAATGAATCAAGGTATTATATTGAACTCAAGTATTAGAACATGATGTCTGCTATCTTTTTGTTTATCCCATCTCGGTTTATTCTTTGCATGTTTGAAAATTAATATGCATGCTAATTCTAATATACTCTCATAGTTATCTATTATAATAAGATATATGTTAGAAAAATCTTTTTTTTACAAGGTGCGAGAGTAGTATTTTTGAAGAAAAGTGGATACATAGAATTGGATTTCATAAACATCATTGTATTGCTTTGTTTTATCTTCCAAGTACACATAATTCATGGTAACTTTTAACTGATAATTTCTCATGTATAGTATTCAACTTTTAACACACATGTTTATCTTTTCCAGATTTACATATATTCTAGTGGTAGTAGAGACTAGAGAGGCATAGAGGCCCATTTTTGGAAATACAGAACATGGAGATTTGAGAAAGTATTTGTATGGTTCTTTTCGACACCACTATTGGGTAAGTTTACTGTATAGATTGCTATCATGAATGAAATTCGCCCTAACTATGTATGTTATTTTAGGATCTAAATTTTATGGTTTGTAAAAATAAGCTTCGATAGGTACCTTTACCCCTAAATATTGGAATATGTTTAGCTATGGGATCCTTATCCAGCTACTTCCCATTTTTATCACCTCATTTTAATTAGCATGCACATAGTATCGGATTGATATACATATGTCAATGGATTGATATTTTCAACAGCTTATATGTAATCTATTAGATTAAGTCATTCAGACCTTTAGAGCTTATTAAATTTATATTTAATGAAATGAGATCATAGATGCATTAATTTTTTTTCTTTGAATGGCATGAAAGCTTCCTAAAGATGGATTGGAAGTTTTCGTTATACTACTATTTACGATTTGTTATTTAGGTTATTCTTGGTTAGAACTTCACCCTATGACCTGAAGAAAGCATTAGGTACTTTACGTCAATAATCTTCAGCCTTTCATCATAAGTTTTCAATTGATCTAAAGTTAAACATGACAATTTCATTTGTTTCTTTGTTTCAAAATCGATATGAAGATACGAGTACATTGAGCCCAAATATTAGGTACTTCTATTGTCGAAGATTACAAATATGGCTAAAAAGCGCACAAAAGCTTCGAGCCAATTACAGGTACAATTTAATGGATCGTATTGGTTCAGCTACTAATATTTAGATTTAGCTTGCTAGTTTGGCTTTGTAGGTGTAGTACCGTGTCTTTTATGTCATGTTTGGAAAATTGTGGAAATGGACGGTGTCTCTAGTATCATGTATACTAATGTAAATTTAATGTAATGATCATTATGTGATGATGTTTTTTGGTTGTTTGAACATTATAATTATATGAGTGATTATTGATCTCATAGCAAAATTTGTTAATTATTACAATATAATATATAATTTCTGAGCAAAATTTGTTAATTATTGCAATATAATTTTATAAATAATAATATAATAACTAATTTAACAACATTTTATATATAACTGTAAGATTGGACTTTATTTATTTCAATTATTTTATAACTTTGATGATTTATATGACATTATTTATAATATGATATACTCGTACAATGTTGTAGATGTTTGATATTAGATTTGAAGTCCTACGAATTAACATAATTGTTTAACTATATGTTGTGCTTTCACTTGTGCAGGCATTGGATTTCCGAAGAGAGCAAGGTTGGACTTTTATGGTGCTAGCTTTCGCTTGTGCATGCAACAAAGAATTATAGGTAATCAAGCGTTTTGTTTGCACCAGTTTGGTATAACATTTTATTAGTACTAGGTGTGTAAATTTGTATACGAATGGTAATTGTATGTGAGTTTGGTCATTTTATCAAAAAACTATTGTATTAGAATGGTTATGGATATCTTATTTGATTATATGATTAATATGTTTTCTTAATTGTTTGAATATGATGATTATGTAAATGATTGTTGATTGATATAGTAAAACAAAACAGACCATCAACAGGAAATAATAGCATGAAAAAATGATGCAAAATGATCAATAACTTTTAGTGGCGTTTCAAAAACGCTACAGAAATACATATAGTGGTGTTGAGTAAATGCAACCGTAAAGTATGGGTAAAGTTGGAAACTCTATTGGTAGCACCAAAAAACCTTTTGGTGGCGTTTTTAAAAGGCTACAAAAAGATTTATGGTGGCATTTGAGAAACGCTGCAATAAAAAGATTTATAGAGGCGTTGAAATAAATGCAACTAAAAATCAAGGATTTTTAGTTGCGGGCTTTATAACGACGTTTATCAAAACGCTACCATAAGTTTTGGTAGCGTTTTTTGTACGCCACCAAAAATAAAATTTCTTGTAGTGGCCTAAACACTGTAGGTACTACACTGTATTGCTGGCACTTTGGCCTAGACATTAATGATGACACTTGGTGGTGCAGCAAGCGAGATAAAGTATGACATAATATTTTAAAAAGTTGCCATTAGGCACTATGGGAGTCCCATGAGTTATATGGCGATGAGATCGTGATATGGTGAGGGAAATGGATCCTAATAGGTTGCTGATTTAGAGATACTAGCAGGGATAGTATCTAGGTACAATGTGAGACCGTGTTACTTATATATATATATATATATATATATATATATATATATATATATGATTCTACAGAAGGTAAATGAGAACAGATCGTATGTGGTCGTGGAATCAAGATAACTAATTAAAAGACATAACATGTAATGGAAGGCAATTGACATAAACTATTGTTATGTACAAAGTATATAATTTACCAATCACCAAAACATTGTTTTGACCCCCTCCTCATTATAATACATATGATAGCTTGAAAGACGAGCACTGGTGCTAGGCATGTTCGGGGATGAAAAGGACATTAGACTTTGAAAGTGTCAAATCTTGGTCAGTGGCTTTTTAACTTATTATATTTTATAATTCCACTGTGATTTATATTGTTAATGCTCTGATATGCATTCTTTTGTTTTATTTGCAGGATATCAAACCAATGATCCGTATTTTGATGGACTTGGATTTTTGATTTAGTGAAAATTTAGGCCCACTGAGGTGTGGGTTGTTACTGGCTTTCACGGTTGCCTTCGACCGGTCCCAGTCAGCCCTTCTCGTCATATCAGAGTCGACCTGACATCACCTTCATAGCATGGTCTTTAACACCAGTCAACTCTCAGCGAACTTAGGCATGGAGCAACCAACCTACTTATTGATATTTGCATTTGGATTGGTTTCAGGCCAGCTCCTCTCGACAAGCTCCATAGCTGGCGGACACACTCAGGACAGCTTCGGACAGTACCCATCTGTCCAGGCTGGTCCAAGCATAACCGTTTCTGACTCGACATCACTACAGCCTGTCTTGTCATATCACAACTAGCTCGGTCAGTTCTTTGAATTTGGGTCCTTAGCAATATTGAGCCCCCAGTATCATTGATGTCTGACCAAGGTTATTCGTCAACCTTGCCATATAGACATGCAAAAGTAAACGACGAGTCGTACATCCAACTGTACAAGATACTATAGCAAAGTAGCTAGAAGTACACGTACTCCCGTATCTTGCTGTTTGCATTAAATGCAATGTGTGCATTTGGTACAGAAGGACAAGTGGCATGCTTCTCAGCTACTCATTCTTTTCTACCTTTGCAGCTGTCTCCATCAGCCTATGTGACCAGATCAAGGACCTGGCGTTCTTCTTGCCTTTTTTCAGCACAATTTCAACTATCCATTATCTATTTTAGCTACTATAAATACCTCATGCATTGCCACTTCAAAGGGGTTGAAAAATAATAGAATTCTAGTTATTATCCTCATTCTAGAGCACTCCTCATTCCAAATCCAAGACCTAAGTACTTAAGATTACCTAGCTTTTTTGTCTTAAGTGCTTTATTTTCTTATTATTCTACTGTAATTCCTAGTGATCGTAAGTGGGAAATATAGTAAGAGATCTTTATAGTGGATGTAGGAAATCTTGACGAACCACTCTACATTTGTTGTCATTTACTTTAAGTTGCTTACTTTCACCCTTATTTTACATTTTTAAACTTAGTAATTAGCAAGTAACCTTTGCTCTTTACAACACATTTGTAACGACCCGCTATTTTAGACCATTCAAATCGACAATAAAACCACACATGTCTGACTTGAATAATTCAAAATACCGAATTGTTAATTTATATTTGGCAAAACTCAGAATATACAGTAAATAAATAATCACAGATCACAAACACAGAGTAATATAATGCAACGGAAGTAAAAGAGATAGTAGTTCATGAAGCTACTATATATATATAAGATACATCAGAGTTAAACAAGATACAACAGAAGTAACAATATGATAATCAGGTACAACTCAGAATACAACTAGAATCAACTAGACAACAAAATGAATAGATATCTGGATTTTCAAAGCAAAACTCCAACCCCAAAGATGAGTCTCAAATGTTGTATCACTCAGTCTGACTCGAGCGTAAAGCAAACACAAAACACTCGAGTCAGGACATACATACTTATACAATGTAAACCAACTCAAGTGAACTGTAATAACAGGTACAAGTAACTTAAAGAATGCTTGGAATCGCCCATTCTTTCAAGGGATGCTTGGAAGTTACTAAAGCTAAAGATAAAACTTATACCATGTCATCACAGAAAAAAAATGTCAACAGAACAACCTTTCCACACAACCAATCCAATTTAAAATAACTCATATGCTATATTTTTATGGCATACATCATAATATCGTATGGTGCACTCACCTGTCTCTATATAATATCACTAACAAAAATATTTTTCAGTACTAACCAATCATCTCTTATGATCCTCTCTCAGATACTTGGACTAGGCATGCTAAATATATTTATCAAGATGGCAGAATCCAGTTATACAGAAGAGTCCATAAAGGCATTGTATGCCACCTCTGCTTTGATTAGAAACAATGAGTATGGCCAAGAACTATTTTATGCAGCAAAGGGAAACTTAATGTTGCAGGTACAAAGTAACAAGTGTGAATAAAGAGCGATTCTCTTATATGACAAATTTAATTTTGGAATGCTGGTATCATTTGCAGGACATAATGACCAACTCAAGCATTGATATCAGGCTTCGAAAGAAGGTTGCTTTGCTAGTAGCTGATTTAGCAGATTACCAGCTACAAAATGATGAAAATATGAAACTTGAATTTCTAAGCAACCAAGTATTCCTGAAATCTGTAGTCGATTTGGCATTATCTAACGATCTTGATCTTCAAGAGAAGGTAACGCTCCCTTGAGTTTAAAATTGGATCAAAGTAACACAGTATTAATTTGATTTTCTTAAAACTTTCTTGCTTCATGGTTTATATCGAACAGGCATTGATGGCGATCCGTAGTCTGCTTCAGCTCACCTACATAAATGCCTCGGATTTCAAAGATTATTGCAACTTGGAAATTTGCCAGGAGAACTTTTTTTTTGGTTGTACTTTGTAGGGGGAACTTGTTGACGACATTGGAATGCTATTGTGTTGCTTTTATGTGGATCAGATCTCTTATTGTATGTTCTTGCACATACGTTTCAGCTACGATGAATGATGCTTGCTCTTATTTATCTCTAGTTCTTGATGATCGGAGATTTGCTATTAGCCTGCAAATTGGTGACCAATAACTTTAGTTGCAAATCATGAATGCTTTGTACCAATGGAAAGAGGAAATCATCAAAATTTGCCACTTTTTCAAGTGAGCAATGCTATTCACATGTGGTTCCGAAGGAGTGAAGAAAAATGGATGTTTTGTTAATGGAAAAAAAAAGCTGTTTATTGCCGTTGCGATATAAACTATTATGTACATTCGAACTGTAGCATATAACATGTACACTCAAAAGATTATAGTAGAGATCAAAATGAAGAAATTAAATGAAAAATGAGGGGAAATCAAACAAAACAATTATAGTTGTTCGGCTAATCGTTGGCTTACGTCCACTTGAATTTTGTTTATGATTCTACAAAGTTTTTAAAAAGTTGTTCTTAAGGATCGGTATTGACTTTCAAGATTACAAGGGAGATATAGAAAACTAGAATGCGAGCAAAAAAGAATCCTCTAAACAATGTCCATCACCCTCTATTTATAGCTGAAGGTAACCGAATTCTTTCAACCACATTCTTCCAACGTTCTGAAGGAGTCGCTCTCAAAAGATCATGGTAAACATCAAAGTTTACATGAGATACGTCGCAAATCCTTTTTTGATCCCTTGATATTGTTTGAATGGTTTGTATCTTCGTTTTTGGATACTGGATGTATTGGTATGAGCTCTTTCTTCAGTAGAAATCATGGTTCGGTGGTAGATGAAAGCATGTGGTTTAGTTGTTTTGCAATTTGGATCTATCCACTAATCATTTGTGTCATAAGAGGCCAGCGAACCATTCTAACGTGTACAAAATGATAACCACCTTGACTTTATGCAAGATGAAACAAGTGATGGAGTCGAGCAATCATTAGGGATCGGTATTGACCTATGGTTTTGCTTGAATTTTGGAACTTGGGATTTGGCACTCAGAGTGTGTGGTGTGTAGGTTACTCTTGAAGACCCTTGACAAGCTTATAACTTCATTCGTTGATCCTATTTTATTCTTGAGTTCAAAAGTGATTGTTCTGGACTTATGTTCGGTTATTTTCTGTTCGATCGCTCTGAATCGTCCTAATACGACTTGATAACAAAGCTAGATAACGTTTGCCCCCCCTCAAAATATATAATGTGTTAACAAGATATGCTTTGGATCGAGACAAACTGTGGATTTCATACTATTAATTTCAACTTTCGTTCTGAACAGATGCTACTTTTCCTTTGAACTATTTCCACGAAGCATTGTGTCTTTTGCAGATTGCTGTATCGCTTTGAATGGTTTTGAATTCGCAACTATTAAGGTGCATAAGAACTGGAACATATTCTTTGAATCCACCTTTCAAATTTTAGAAAGTTTTCAACGATCCACTTCTTCGAATTACTCAGGTATGACCTTGGTTTCTTGGAACTCCAAGTGTCTATTGTCGTGCATGCAGAGATACATACATACACACATATACATACATACATACTTATACACATATGTTATTTTATCTATTTTATTTTATTTTTAATTTTTTTATGGTTCAGTACCGATCCATAGGCCATGGATCAGTACCAATCCATGGGTCGAGGACCGGTGTCTTAAAAATAGGCGATTAATCTGCCTGTTTTTATGGATCGGTGCTTACATAAGCACGAGCCCACACTTCAACTTTTTCGCCTATTTTCACTTATCCGCTTTGAGATCATTTTCCCCTAAGCTCTCCATTATCAAAGCTCGTGTCGCCGACCTATCTTCAAACCTTGGATCGCTGCCTCACTTCAACGTCGAACCATCAAAAACACCGTTATTCTTCCTTCCTCCACGAAGGTCGACCGATTTGAACATCCTGACTTCGACTTTGAACTTCCTCAAGTACTGTGTGTAAGACATGAATTTACTTGAAGCATGAATTGATTTTCTCGAAGCATGACTCGAGTTTTTTCATATGACTTGAGTTTTAATGAAAATTTCCAAACATCTTCAAGTCCTATTTTAAATGGGACTCCATAATCAAATATTGTTGAGCCGTGGTTGATTATGCATGAATTATTAGGACGATTTCTAATAACGGTCACGTCGGATTTAAATCGACACTTGAACGAACTGCTTGCCAACCTTTCAATTGAATGATGGATTTGAATTGCACAATTTTATATGCACACACTGCACAATTTTAACTGCACACTATTGCCCCCCGTCGATGTATGAGATCCGATCGATCAACACACGTTGATACCCGTCGAGTCTGACACATCGACTATACAGCGCACTTTTTCCAACATAAAGATTGCAACTTTTATTATGCCTAATATCTCTTGCATAAAGTTTTGATAATTATGGATCGTAGGCGCTCCTCGCATCTCTTTGCTATGGCCCCACGTCCTTCAACATCGCGATATGCCAAGTCTAATACTGAATCCAGCTCGAGGACTATGCCTATGACAAAGTCTACTCCTACTCTGTTTCAATCTCACTCAATCAGTCATCGGACAGGACAGTCTTTGGAAATAGTTCCTTTTGTTTTGGTCGAAGAGCCCACAGTAGGGGTTGCCCCTAATATCAATATGGCCGATGTTGTTATTTTGGATGATCCCCAAGACTCTCTATCTTCGAAGGTTGATGAAGTATCTTTCAAGAGAATACGCAAGAAGCATGGTATTCCTTTTGAAGATGCGTTGGTTCCTACGTGCCTATGCAGTTAAAGCCCCACTAAGCTATAGCGCATAGCGCTTTTCAACTGCTATGTTATTTCAATTTAGCGCCATTAAATAGTAGATCCGCTTTAAGCCCCGTTATTTTTCACTAAACCCACTAAATCAAGGCTTTTTAGCATCCACTTTAGCAACATTAATATACAAAGGTAGATTTGACTAGTTCTCTTTTAAACCAAATCAACAAAGATAGAGTAAAGACCTAGTTTTAAGGCATACATGCTTAATATAAGTTAGAAATCTATTATAGTCACCAAATCTATTCTGCATAAATTATGATATTATTCGGTTTTGTTATATAAGATTAAACAAAATTTAATTTTTTTTACACAAATGATGCGAAAATGAGAATAAACTAACTTTAAACATTTGGTTTTATATCCAATGAAGCAATTTGCATCTCCACTATTTTTCGCTATATCCCTGATTTATCCCCATTACAACTTTTTGCACCTCCATCTCTATAGAACCGCTAAGCGCTTTAACTTCACAGCTACGCGCTATCAGCGGGCGTATCTGCCACCGGTGGGGTATATAGCTTGTAATCGGTACATGTGTATGGCCGACCATATTCCACCATTCATCCATGTTATTCGCATAATCCTATAATTTATGAAGCTAGCTCCAGCCTAATTGCACTCGAATAGCTATGCTTTTTTAAACAGCATGTATATGATTTTTGTCTGTCATTTGGATCATGAGCCTAGCCCCTAGGAGATCCATTATATATGTAGCTTTAAGCATCGAAAGGGGTCTACTTCACTCATTTTCTTGGAACCTGCTAGGGGTTACCGGATAGTGTTGGGCCTTTGGGAAAAGCTAAGCTACTTTAAGGATAGATTTTTCTTTGTATGTTTCCCCCTCAGTTTCGCACAAAGCTGGCTATCTGGACGTAAGTCTTATTCTCATTTTCTCTTTTCTAGTTTGGAGGCCACACTTTTAGCTATTCACATTATCATTTCTTGTGTTAGCAAATGATTCAAGGAGGCCCAACGGTGCAACCATAGCGGGGACTCTTGCAACTCTCCATCAATTCCCACTTAAAGAAAGGGAGATGAAATCGCTCCTCACTAATGAAAACTTGCGTGCTTACAACCTCTTAGAGAAGGGCTATAGTGTTGGTCATGTTCCATAACTTAGGGAGGACAATGATGATGATTCCTCGCAGGAACACAGTGTTGTCGCAGATGTTGATGAAGGCCATGAGATGCCTCTGTTTCAAATACCATTACCGATCCCGAAATGAGTCAAAGGGTTGGCGGTAGCTGTGGAGAAAGAGTAGACACTGTTCAGGATAAGGACAATAGTGGTGAGGGCGCTGACATCAATCATGAGTCATCCAGTGATGAGAGCAAAGAAATCCATGTCTGCTTATCACTAGGCGGCCTAAAGTAAAGATCATTTCTTCTAGGGCATCCATGTAGCTTCCACCGGTTTCTACGGTAGGGGAGACTCCCATCCCGCCTTCTAGGGATATCTTAGGCCCTTTAGGAGTATTCCAGACGAAATTGGCTCCTTCGACCTGGGCATTAATATTAGCATTAGGAATATTAGATCTCCTATTCGTCTTCCTAATGATGTGCCTGCTACTCCTATGAGGAAATAACCCCTATTAGCAAGCTTTAAGTCCACGGTCTATGGGGGACACTAGGACAAATCCACACTTACGTGACACTACACCCCTATTCTGTTTGCATTATGTTTTCATCCTGTTGGTGTTAACTTATCCGTGCTTCATTTACAAATTCTATGGAGCGGGAAAATTTATACAAAACTATTCAAAGTCCGAGGAGCAAGTATAAGAAGGTTGGATCGTCCGGCCATGAGTCAGGATAGAGATTATAGGTCTCATGAGCCATCACCATGATGTGGGTCTCATTCCCCTTGCCGCATAGCATGGATAAGTATTCAAAGAGACCCGATCTCGTCCCGTCTATTGAGATACCAATCGCTCATGTTTTAGTTCCTCCATTAAGACAAATGATGACATCCTCTCACTTGCTATGATGCTCCAAGAAGTTTTCTAGGATGGTTCCTTCCGATTCTCCTCACTTGAAGTCTGAAAAGAGGCTGATTGAAGCCCCTACTACTACTGCACATATGTAAGTTGTTTCCAACCCTTATGTGGCCGCAATGAAGCGTGATTTTTTGAAAATTTGCTTCGATAATGTCTTTTTTGTTCCTCATCTAAAGGATATTCCCCCGAGGGTCAAATCCGACATCGTAGCTTTTATGGACGGCGTATACGACCAATATTTCAAGTGGAAAAGAATAGATGAGGCTATTTCTGAAGCCTTCTACAAGAGGAATGTAGAGCTTAACGGGCTAAAGAAAATTCAAAAGCATGACAAGCGCATCATCTCTCATCTTGAAATGGAGGTTGAGGAGCTCAACGCTTCGCTAGCTGAGGCCAAGAAGAAGCTGTAAGACCAGACTAAGTTTGTTGAGCAGGATCGTCTAAATCATCAAATCAATTCAAGGTTGCTCATCATAGGAGCCACACTCTATCATTAGAGCATAAGAAGCTCAAGAAAACTATGGAGAAGCAAGCCTCAGAAATAGCTCGGTTGAAAAAGTTGCCGAAGATGAAAAGAAGGAAAAAGACGATGCCCTTACCCTGGCTCAGGGATACTACGGGGAATTGATAGACGCTCGTAAAACGAGAGATGATGTAGAGGCTCGAGCGAAAGGTATGGAGGAGCAGGTTGAGGCCATAAAAAATAAAGCTAAATTTGAACTTGAGCCTATTCTTATGCAGTACTATGCAAACGTCATCAAGTTTGGTAATTTGAGATGGTTGGATGAGGGATATCGCCATGCTTTGGCCACGGCCGGGAGGAGATCATGAGAATACTCCGATGGACCTGAGGTAAATAAAGAGGGGCTAAAACTTGACCTTTTGGATGCCGAAGGCCTAAAAGCGCTCAAGGCTGATCAGCGCATCTTACGCCCTGAACTGATTATCGAGGACTAGAAAGATCAGGGTGAGAGTTCTAGGTTTTCTATTTATGATTCAAAAGAAAACAATACTACTCCTTTGACTTTGGATCCACTGATTATTGAAAATATACTTCTCCTCCCGGCTCTATCGCTATTTTTGCTATTGGGGCGGCTTCTGATGCTTTAACTTTTTCGACGACCTCGTTGGATGCTCAATACAATCCTGATGAGTCTTTGCTTCTGAAGTTACCCATATTATCTTCCATTCTGGAGGGAGGCTCTGGTGGCACTCCAGCTAATATCGAGTCCATATCCCCCGAAAGTATATCATTGACCTCTTCCATATTTAAGATGGCTCATATGACATCGGTTGACATCACTAATATTTACTTTGATGTTTTTCAAACTTTAGGTCAACTTCCCATCGTTCCTCTGCCCAAGGGAAGCTTATCACTGGACACACAAGCTACGATGACTGAATCAGTCATTGTGTCTGCCCCTATCCCGACCTCAACCTCTTTGGCGAGCACCATTCCTAGTCCCGATGATGAAATGATTCACGCTTTGGATGAGGAAGCTGGAGGTGATCTTCATGGGGCATAGGAGGAGGAAGACATAGCCATTACTAGGGTTACCGAATGCTCATTATGAGCTTTGAGATACAACAAATGCAAGATATGTTCAAAGAAGATTAAACAAGAGAAGTTCGAAGACGTTCATCCTCCATTATCCATTTCACTGCCTTCGATGCCAATTGTCGTTCCTACCTTTGCTCAGACCATTGGAAGTAGTCAAAGTGAGCCTCTCAATTATCCGAGAATCATTGTGATTGGGAAAATGACCCAAAAGGCTACTTTTCGAAAGAGGGCAAAGGCAAAGGAATGAGTAAAAGAAAACCTAGCAAAGGCAGTAATGCTTATTCTTATAGAGAAGGATGGAAAAAAACGAAGAGGAGGTGGAAATCTTGATTGTAGTTATCCTTTGTTTTTTCTGCTTCTTGTTTTTAGGTTTAGGACTTATGTATGTATGTTGGCTTTGTGTGGGCATAGCCACCGCTTTTTGTCAAGAAAGTTTTTTAATAAATAATAGATTTGTTTCAAATGACGTGTCTATCTGTTCATGTATCAAGAAATGTTTTTATTTAGCTAACTTGGTAGCTTGCTTTGTCCGTCTTTAGCCGACCTTCGTTTTATTACTGGTAGCTATGGAGTTTATATTACTCTATGCGATGACATAGTTATAGCTTAGGTGCCTAACCCTGGGCATCTAAGGTTGGTCTTGCCAACCTCTGGGCATTGACTGAGATTGATCACCTTGAACGGTGTTTTGGATGTTTATTTCTTAGATGTTTTTTTACCCGATCTCACCTAACTCTGGGCGTTGATCACTTAAGCCCCATTCATGAGGCTAAGTTAGTGTGACGCCTATCTCTGGACGTTGCAACGTCTATCTCTGAACGTTTGCATCATATCTTACCTAACTCTGGGCGTTGATCGTTTGTTTTGCCGATCTTCGGGCAATGATTCAATGAATCGCCTATCTTCGAGCGAAGTTTCTTGGGGCGCCCTTTATCGCTCGACTACTATATGTTTATACTCCAACGTCCAAATCATGGGTTAAAGGAGTTGTTTGGCATCTACTCCGAATAGCTGGAATAGTCACATTCCTCGGGTTCAGTCATGGACCGAGAAATTCGATTGGCACCTATCTCCAAGTACCTGCATCATGCATTATATAGGTATATGTTGTTCAATCATGCCGTGGTTCCCAGTGCAAATTCAGTTAATGAGAATATAAATTCATCAACCCCTAGAGCCAATTCATTTTATATCCACAATAATAGCAGATCATGCCTTGTTACATTGAAATTAATAAAGTATGTACAAAGATACTTGTAAGTGAAATAGTGTCGTAAATTCTTAATATTCCACGCCATTAGAAGTGAAATTCCATCAATAGTCACTGGCTTGGATGTTCCATCTTTAAGCTTATGATCAATAGCATACAGACCTTCCCAAGTCAGACCCATGTTTACTAGATCGGGGAAGATTCATTTAAGAATGAGATTGCTGATCTTGAAGGTCCGGTTCCTGACCTTTGTGTTGTAATGATGAGCTACTCATTTTTGATGAGCAGCTGCTCGCAAATCAGCTTCGTCGCGCTTTTCATTGATCATATCGAGGGATTCGTGTAGGAGTTCCTTGTTCGTTTTGGGATCTTAATGGATCTTTCATTGAAATTGCACTTCTAACTTAATTAGAATCATGGCCTCTACTCAGTAGGCCAAAGCGAATGGAGTGTGACTAGTCGTATATTTATGGGTCATTCGATAGGCCAAAATGCTAGAGGCAATTCATCGACCCACTTGCCTTTGGCCTTTGTTAATCACTTTTTCAGAATGACTTATGATTTTGTTTATTGCTTCCACTTGTCTATTCGCCTGAGGATGCACTGCTATAGAAAATATTTTTTGTATTTGATATTTGTTGTAGAAATTATTGAATTCCATATTATTAAATTAGGTCCCGTTGTCAGAAATGATTATTTGTGGGATCCCAAATCGACAGTTAGTATTTTTGACTAAGTTGATCACCTTCTTCATGGCGATCATGGCGAGCAGTTCTTCTTCAGCCCACTTCGTGAAATATTCAACCACAACAATAGCATATTTTTCTCCACCCTTCAACATCTGTGGCACACCAATAATGTCGATTCCCCATATGGCAAATGGTTATGGGCTGACCATTTGTGTAATCTCCATAGGTGGGGCTCTAGGAATTTTTGTGTATCTCAGACATCGATCACACCTCCTGGTGCAATCGGCTGCATCTCTGTTGAACGTTGGTCAGAAATATCTGTAGCGAAGAATCTTCTTCGCTAACCTTTGCGTCCTAGCGTGATTACCACATGCTCCTTCATGAACATCCACAAGGACCTTCTTAGGATGCTCATTGGTAACACACCTAGCAGAGGAATAGAGAAACCTCTTCTATATAATAACCCATCTTGAACAATAAATCGTAGAGTTTGGCATAAGAGTTTTCTTCATTTTCTTCTTCCGTCTAAAAGGGTTCCCTTCAGTAGATACCCCTTAATCAGAGTTATCCATGATTCTATATCAGTTTCAGCTTCCAAGATCCAATTGACATCTATCTGCTAGATGCTTGGAGATGATATTACCTCCACTAGAACTAAACCATGAGTTGCGCATCCCTAGAGCTACCCAGCTTGGCTAAAGAATCGGCTTTAGTGTTTTGCTCTCCAAGGATATGTGTTTGTGTAATACTTAAAATCATTAAGCAGTTCCAAAACCTTTGCCAGATAAGGAACTAGCCTTGCTCCTTTTTCTTGGAATTCCTTCCTCACCGGCAGACCAAAAATTGAGAGCACTATATATGTGCAAGGCCTTGACTTTCAATTCTTTTGCTATCCTGAGTCTCGCAATTAGTGCTCATATTAATTAATGCCCATTTTAATAAATAATTAATTAATAATTAATCTTTAAAAGATAATTAAATAATAATTAACTTCTAACTATTAATTAAATTTAATTAACTAACTAACTAAAATTAACTTATTTGATTAACACTTAAGTATTAATTACCTTTATTAACTAATGATTAAGTACTAATTACCTTAATTAATTAATTAATTAAATATTCATTTATTAAATAAATAAATAATTTAATAGTAATTACCTTTTTAATTACTTAATATAAGTTAGAAAATAATTTTTTAAATATACTTAAGTAAAACACTTTTAGATTTGTAAAATTAGTTCGTTTTACAAACTGCCTCCATAGCGACTATCGCTATACGACCTAAAATTTCAAAACTTGAAATTGAGGTTTTCTAAATCTTTTGAACTTTAACTCTTTAAAACTTTACCCCTTTGTAAAACATAAAGGCATATTTTAGGAAAACTAACGAGTTTTTAAAACTTGAAAACATTTTGCAAATTTTAAAACCAAAGATTTTGGATTTTATACATGGGATAACATGTCGCTTTAAACTAATAAGATGCTAACTTCCTTAGCATACAATCCTGAATTCATGTTCACAACATACATGATTACATCATCACCACATCACAATATGTAAACATTCCATAACCAACGTATACAAGCTAGATTATAATATGCGAACTAACTTGACTATTTAACTACCATATTCCAAACTATACGTCATCACAACCAAGCATAATTACATACATACATACAATCTAACACAATTTTTATCCATATAAACTTCATTTTTTACAATACAATACAAACATGTATGAATGTTAGAAAACTTAGTTAGAGAGTGAAACTTTACTCACCAAAAGTCGAATAAATCAAAGCAGCTTCCTTTAGAATTTGAATATGATCTAAGACTTCGCCTTGCCTTTTGAAAAATGATATTATTATAGGCTTCAACAAGCACAGTGGTTTGGCCTAGGAATTTATGGTGTAAGGTCAAGGTGGTTTAGGGGGGGGGGTGGACTTGCTTTGTGGAGGAGAGGTGTTGAAACGAGGAAAGAGTTTTAAACAAGAATTTGGAAGTTTAAAGGTGGATGAACTAAACTCTTTAAGCTTTTAAAAATATTTAGGAAGCCATTAAAGTGTATATGAAAGCTTGGAAGAGAATTTAGAAAGTAGAAATAAAATTATAAAATAAGGAAAATGGTAGGAAATGGGTTTATATACTGGTGCAAAAGTTAAATTACTAAAATAGCCTAAGGATACATACCCTCCACTAGATTTTTGCAAAATCATTTTTCTTGTCCCCCTCCCTCCTCATTACATGTAGATGCTACCCCTCCATTTCAAAATCCAACATACATTTATTTACTATGGTACTTATGTTTTTAAAGACATGACATGTTATAACAATTTTTCTTTTTACTTTTTAAACTTATTTATTTTTCATAAAATGTCATTTCACGTTTTCATAAATTAAAGTATATATATTCTAAAATGTATTCTAAATTTTATATAAATGTGTATATATGTTACACAAATGTGTACAACATTTTCCGACAACTTTTCGACACCTAACAGTCAAAAATTCGAAAAACGATTTCCGGACACATTTTTTATGTTTCTTTGAACTAATTATTTTTGTAAACAAATTTTGAAAATTATTTCTCCATCATTAGTTATTATTTAAGGAGTTTATTTAATTTTATGAAATCCATTAATTAATTATTAAAAATATATTTAAATATCCATAATTAAAGTGATTAAATCCTGGGTCGTTACAATTATCCTCTTCTATTGCCAGTGTCTTTTGATCCCACTCTGAAGAGAGTGAATTAAGGGTTTTTCTAACTTGTTCATCTTCAGAAAATATTTTACCTAATGCTATTAAAGAATGCACTATATCTTGAAATCTACAGTGCATGTCAGAAATAGACTCATTTGGATTCATTTTGAAATAATTCAAAATGATTAGTTAGCATGGAAATTTTGTTATGTTTAACTTTACTAGTGCCCTCGTGTATAACATGCAGTGCTCTCTAAATTTCATATGTAGACTTATAAGTAGAGACTCTATTAAATTCATTTTTATCTACTAAACAAAATAAAATATTTATGGCTTTAGAATTATTCTATGCAAGTGCCTTTTGGTTAGCAGTCCATTATGCAAAATTAGTCTAGGGTTCTGTCATTCTGTGTACTCATTTTGTGCAACATTTCAAATATCTAAACCATTAGACTGTAAATAAGTCTTCATCCAACATGACAAATAAAGTGTAATTACTACTATTAAAAAGTAGGGGTCAAGCAATAGATTGTCCTTCGACAAAAGTGTTAATAAAAGTACTAACAGTGTTGCCAGCCATTAAAACTTTTTAAAAATCAAATTACAGGTTTTTGAAAACCTAGTGCTCCAATACCAAATGTGGGTGTGGTATTATGGATCTTAAGGCTAATTAAATACTAAAGGGGAGTGAATAGTGTTTCTTAACTTTCGTAAATCATTTTAAATTTATTTCAAGTTTAATATTAAATCATAGATTTTCAATACTAAGTAAAGTAGAGAGTTAGAGAGATGACACCAGGGATTTTATACTGGTTTAGATTTCTCCTGCATCCAGTCCCGTACAGTTGCTTGTACATATTTCTTTTCAAATGTCAATCTTTAAACGGGAAAAAGGCAAACCCAATTACAGTCTCAATTCCAAGGCTACGAGACACCCTTCTGATTTTCCAGGCTTAGGGTACATCCACTTGATTTGGATGGGCTATAAGCACACTCACATAGATTTTCAGGCTACCAAGCATACCCACTTGACTTGAACGGCTACAAGCACACCTAAGCAAGTCGAATAGAGTTTGATGATTTTTCCAATGACAATTTATTGAACTTTGGATCCAATGGATCCTATAGCCTCTTGGACATCACTTTGATCTTAGATTTGAGAGAGAGAGAGAGATGATTCCAAAACAGCAAGAAAGTTGTATTGAATCAAAACAAAAAAGTATGAATTAAATCTAAGTAATTTTGAAGAGAATTTGGTATATTTTTAATGGAGTTCTCAAGAGAGCAAGGGGAGGGAAGAAAATAAGCTAATAACTACAAAAAAATCGTTTGAACTCCCCTTTATAAAGGGTATAAACATATGTATCTGTTCGTAAAGAGTTGCGACAAATAGACACTTCTTTTCAAAATTTGAAAAACCATTTGATGGCATATATGTCGACATACCATCTGGGTATATGTCGACATATGCTTATAAATTTTATAAATTTATTTCTCTTTAAAAATGGTTTGAAAACTGTATACTTCGTAAAATAGTTTGATACTTTGTAAAATACTTTAAACATAGTTTAGAAATATTTTGATGTTTGAAAAACTTTTATAAAATATTTCTAAATTTATTCTGAAAATTTATTTTGTTTTTTAAAAAAGATAGAAAAATAAGAAATAGAGATCGAAGATTGTTATCAGGTACTTTAACAATATTATATGAGACCTTCATATCTTGGTCTTTATACTCACGAGTATTCTGTTCATTTTTTGAGTCTTTATATTGTACAGTCTTCGATTCAATACCCATGTAATATCATACACTATATAGTATATAACTTGCAAAAACATTAGTATTTATATTGTATATTGTTGTTATTAAGGTTGTTATCATCAAAATCAATAACTGAGGTGTTGACAAAAACAGGACGGTAAGAGCAAACCGATCTTTGAGGAAGATGCAGGCGGAGAGGCTCGGAAAGGTAAGTGAGGGCGAGGCCTTCATGTTAAGGATAAGTTGTCTGATGGCGAGGCGAGCCGGTGTTGTGTATGTCGCTCGAAACCTTCCATAGATAGTTACAATTGGTTGGGTTGCTACCTGGACTTATATAATGATGGGGCACCTATTAGGTGGGCTGCTACATAAGGCATTTCACAAAGTGATGGGCCAGTCCAAAAGGTGTTGAGGACATGTAAGATGAGGCGAGAGTGTTGGATGCTTAGTGAGCCAACCTGCTATCTTTTGCGAGAAAATCGAGCAACAAAGTTGTTTTGAATTTTTACACCGTAAAGTTCTAATAGTGGGAGAAAAAGATGGAAACTATATGAGATATTTTCTAGACTTATGGTTAGGGTTGTTTTGGTACTGGTTGCTGTTACAATTTTGCAAATACCATTACCGTACCGTTTTTACTGGTAAGCTAAAATTGTTTATCATTATCGTTACCGATTTGATGATATACCGAAGACTAGTATACCGATAAAATGGTAATTGTTACACTGGTAAAAGTAAACTACCATTTTTCTAAAAAATTCATTAACTTGATATGTTTTTGCACTATAATGATGCTTCATTATATAATTTATAATGTTACTTAATAAAAGACATCAATAAAAAATAAAATAATGGTAGTTAGCATTATTTGATCAAAACTATTGAACTATATTTAATCATTTGATTAATTCTAAATGCATATAATAAATCATATTATATGAATATACATGTGTTATAAATTGACTGGTATACAGTTACCGCTAGTTTAAAAAAATGTTACCGATAATTTACCATAGAAAATGGTAAATTTACCATTACCATACCGATTAAACCGATCTACCGATTTCACTCAAAAATGATAACCGATTGACTGATAATGGTATGATAATTGTAAATTTTACCACAATAGCCCTACTTATGGTGGATATAAGTATCCAACCATAACCAATTCTCTTATTCTCAATATACCTTTGTTATACTAAGTCCTCTCCTTCGTTAGAATTAATTAAAGTCTATAACTCGGCCTTTAAGCTAAGCTAGGAGGAGAAAGGAGATCATTGAGAAGGGAATAGCTTGTAGTACAATGTCTAATCGACCATTGGATCAATGTAATTAAATTCATCTCGTGTTAATTTTATTTACATATTTATATGTTCGGCCATGATAAAAAACATTTTTAAATACACATATATTTTTTAAATTAAATGACATGTTAAAACCATAATTTATAACATACATACATACATATATAAAAATTAATTTTTGATTGTTCGCAAGTGTGACGCAATGAAAAATGGATGCCTGTGTATGGTAACAGACTTAGATTCGAGCCCTGCCATGCACACACTTCTCGCAAAAAATAAAATTCAGGTTTATAGGTGCCCTGGATTGAAGCGGACATGTACAACTTAATTTCTCTTATGAGTTTACCGGTCCACCGGGTTCACTTGAGTATAGTTAAAAAAAAAATTGATTTACAAAAAAAAAAATTAATATCTAAAAGAAAATATATATTGTCTAATACTTATATTCATATAGATATATTTATTGTACAATATACAAATTATAATATATATTTCGACAGGGAATAATAATAAAATATATATTTTTTGGGTTGAATGTGTGTATATGTAAAAACACACACACATATATAATTAAGTTTTGACTTTGTTTGGCCAATTAGATAGATAACAATTCAAATTTTAAACTATATTTTAATATATATATATATATATAATGTATTATTTTAAGCTAATTTGAGTTGGTAATTAAATTTTTTGATAATAAGAATGATACTTTAGTTAAGTAGAGCATTCGTTTTGATGTCTCGAATTCATGACCTCTAGGATTTCGGCCAACAATACCATACTTGTTACTTAAGCTCCTTGAGTAGGTAATCAATTAGACAATTATTATTTTAAAATTCAATTTAAAATTTAAAATTTAAAATGTACTATATGTTTATTTATTAAATCCAAAGAAGAAAATATCTATGCTGAAACTATGTGTATATGTGTGTGTATAATCTACACACACATATTTTTTTTGAAAATACACACATACTATATATATATATATATATATATATATATATATATATAAGCCAAATATTAAAATTAACAAATTTTTAAATTTAAGATATTATATTATATATATACCACATATATATCTGTGGTGTGTGTATGAATTTAGGTCATATGTCTTTATGCAATTTATAATATGTCACATCTTATTGATTATGCAATAATGATACAAACATATCCATATTTTTTTAGTTTTAACCATTTATGGCATCTACAATACACATATTTCCTATGAACATATGAGGTTCAAATATCCAATTTAGCACAAAATAAATTTACAAATTAAAATTTTAGTTTAAACAATCAATTAAAATTAAAATTATAAACATAGAACTCACCTCATATAAAAAACAACAACATTAAATATGCTTTAAGTTACAAAGTTATTCATGATAACACTTAAAAAGATATGGTGCAATAACTAGTAGAAAGAAAATTTTAAAACTACAGCTTTTTCTGTCCCAGTGCCAATGCAAATAATACAACAACGATCGAGTTTGGTAAATGTGTGGAAACGGTGGCTAAATCTTCTATTGTTTCTTATTCCAATTCACTGTTTGACGATATCGTTTTCGTCTGTTATTATTATTAGTTCGATGTTTGTATGATTCTATCTTTCGTTCAGTTTACAACTCAAATTTAAGCAGATAATTTGAATTTTAAAAATCCGAAATTGCTAATTTGACCAGCTTAAATCCCTTATTTTCCAATCGATAAAAAGAGAAACAGCAAGTCCCCTTAGATTTCGATTTCAACACCTAGAAACTTGCCTGCATCCTGATGAAAATTGAGGGGATTTCCTCGGTTGTTCTAGCTTAATCCTTTGAGAAACAATTCACAAATAACTAGGTCATGTTACAAACAGATAAATCTCATAAATACACAAAACAAAAAGCACATGAGTAACCAACTCAACAAATTATAAGCAACCTATTTGATCAGGAAGTTAAAAAAAAAATATCTACACACATGATTATTAGGAAGTTAAAATTGATCAGCAACTACAAATTTCATGGTTATTTGTTTTCCATTTTGTCCAACGGGTTATGTTTTCTCTTTGGAAACGTAGTTTAGTTTGATGATACTCATCTTCTTTGTTATTTTCATTCTCAATTTTTCCATATCGTTTGACAGTGTAGAGGTAGGATAATTTGAAAATACAAAGGCCTATTTGGTTTGGAAAAAGAATTTTGAGTTTTGTCTTTTTCAATATGTATTCGAAAAGATGTGAAATAGGAAGACGATGTGGAAAGGAGTGGAGGGCGTGGACGATGCGGGGAGGAGAATAAAAAAGGAGAAGGGAAAGGATGGAAAAAAAATCATTCTCAGTTTTACGTTAAAATCAATTTTGGAATTGATAGTCTTTTAAAATCCAACACACTTTATCATATAAAAATTCAAAATTGAAAATTACAAACCAAACGGACCCTAAGTATTTATTTGCTTTGTAAATGAGTTATATCCTAGTTGTTTGAAACATTTATTTCAAAATGTATTGGAGTAGCGGAAAACGATTTTAATATATACAATTGAAAATGATTTTATTTTTCCGCTTTTGTAAAATATCAAACGCAATAATCATTTTTTGCTTTTCTCATTTGTTCTTTCTCTTTTCTCATTTGATGTTATGATAAAGATTTTAATTTCTGCTTCTTTTCCACATCGTGTGAAAATGCAAATCGTAAAGTATAAAACTTATTTCAAATTGAACAAAAGCCTAATCGTGTGTTATTAGAATTTGTATTGATTTGTTCTTCCTTTTTTCTTTCAGTTCGAAGTGATTTGTTTTTGCTAAGAAATTATGTAACAAATTGTTTAAAGTTTATGTTTTGAGTTCGGAACCAACGCTTGCTCATTGAATGACTGATTTTTTTTGGCAAAAATAGACAAATTTTACAGTAAGAAAGGTTTGTGTTTACACTGTTCAAAACACGTCAGTAAATTTGCCTTTTTTATTGTGTTCTTTTTTTTTCCTCTTCTTTTTTTTTTTTTTGAAGAGAATTAAAATAGGCCCAGCCCAGATACAAAAAGTGGGTTTAAACCCGAAGCCACCGCATATCTTTTACAAACACAAAGCTAGGTTTAGGGTTGTCGACATAAACTCTTTACTCTACGAAGCAAGCAGAAAAAATGGCAACCAAAAATGGCGATCGAATCAAAACTTCGCCAATTCTCCTTTATTCTTCATCCCGCTTGTTTCGCCACGCTCCCAGTAAGATAGGGCTTTGTTAAATCCATCTCTCATACCCTTTCCACTCTCATTTTTGCTCGGAGCTTTACGATTACTGCTGTCATACAGATTGTTGTTAGATCTAGCGTCATCGCGACCTAGATCTAACGATGTCTTCTTCGAAATGCTGTTACTACCCAAATTAGCTCCGATGCTCGAGAAATTGACTTATCTGTAACCATTACAAAAGCATATAACAATCAAAACAAGCACGTACAACGAGGAAAAGGAATCGACGCAACTTACATATCCAAGAACAGATGTGTGCAAGGGAAACAGCGACATTTAGTAGGAAATAATATCATTTATACCATTGAACTATATTATACCTTCTTACCAATAAATCGCCTGAAGAAATACCAGTATACATAACACACATGCATTGGGCCATATTACCTCAAGCACCATATAAATATACTATACAAACAGCCATCAAATAACCCAGAACCAAGAGACGACAGAGCCCACAGCCAACCCAACCACCAAAAACAACACTATGACAATACCCACAGTCTCAGAATGCTGTATCGGCACACTCTTCGGCGCATGGATCATCAACACAGCCGTAAAATACCCATTCGTCAACCCAAGCAAACATGTCAACACAGCAACCGGAACCTCTGTCCTGAAAAATTCAGTTCCATGCAAACACACAAAAAACAATGGGTAAAACAGTACCCTTCCCACACTACCCCACACCGCCACATTCTCGTCCTCCACAAGGTAAACTGAAGGAACCACCTTCCCTACAAGGTCAAACACGTTGTAGCAAGCTATCAGTAGTATAGGGTACCAGTCCTTTAGCACCTCTGAATGCACGTCATCGGTTATGTACCCAGGAAATATGGACAGAGTGACCACGTATATGATGAAGATCCCGAAACCAAACCATTTCGTTCTTTGTATTATGTTCCATAGCATTGATCTCCACGCTGAACCTGTAAGTGAATTTTTCGACCTTTTCTCTTCTTCAATGGCTTGTCTTTTGATTTCTTTGTAGTATTGCACGACAGGAAGCCTGTCTGCTATGTTGTAGCAAACCAGGCATATGGCCATTACAGCAATGCTGACTGCAAAGTAGAGGTTTGCACTCTTTCGTAACCCTTCTGCATTTTGGGGGTAGATTGCTTTGGTGGTTACTCTCATGGCCGATACTAGCACTCCTGAAATGAAATGACAGATGAACATTATGTTTTTTTTTAACTACGACTATGATACAAATTCAACGAACATTCTTCCATCGGTGTGAAGTTATGTTTTCTTCTAGATGGCATGGACAACATGTTTGAACCGTGAAGTAATATGGAAAGGATGGACGAGGAAAGGGTATTCATAATCCTGAAATATTACTCCAACCTAATTCAAATTTGGTACCAGAATCGTAAAACAAAGATATCATTAAATCCATCTGAATCGCATCCCAGGGTTGACAAGTACTAGTAGTTACCAATACAATATACAATAGAAAAAGTTCGCACATTAAGAATATGATATCAAGCAAAATCAGCGAAATGACACAGCCAAAACTTTCAGCATGGTAAACACCACCATGCATATACTAATCCAGTGTTGAGTAAACTATTGCAAAACAAACCACGTTATGTTCATACCGAACCATATACACGTGTTTTGGAAATCAACATTGCAACACAACAACAAAAAATATTGTGCACCTTTCAGCCATGAAAATGAGACTGCTGCAATGTTCTGTGTTTTGCTACAAGAAACACTTGATAACTTGCAATGTTAAACACTATAAAATTTAATACCACCTGACATTTGGTATTCACGAAGCTTTGATAACATTTAGCTCTAACATGGATTAATCACTTAAGTCTGATCTGGAGTTATCTAAAATAATCCTATGATCTTACAAGAATGCCAGTTTTATCTCATGGGTATGAATGAAATACACACTCTAATTGTGAATATCAATAAAATCATTTAAAAAAAACATTGACATATTAGTTATTAACTAATAGACTAATTTTATTCATACACCAATGATTTCTTAACGTACAACAGAAAATATAATAAACTACTATACATCAAAAACTTTACGTACACCGTATCTTTTACAAAATTACCCTTGTTTTCATCTTTATCATCTTTCTCTTTGAAACTTAAAACTCATTCACGCAAAATTAGAAATTTCTAACATTAAATGTTAAAATTTGTAAAATGAACTTTAATTTTTGAAACTAATATCGTAACTTTTAATTTTTCAAAATCAATTCTTAATCTCAACAAAATCAATGCTAATTTAGAAACAAATAAATATTTTTAAATTGATAAGATAGTCAGAGAGTTGTCTTAATTGATGTTTTAGGTTTCATAGTAAAAATTCATTAACTTGTCTATAGAAAATATATAGGTTTGATCAAATATTATTAATTTTAATGTTCTAATTTGATGGGTTATAATATAGAGACTAAAAATGCAATTAAGAAAAATGGTAATTTAGTAATAAATTTTCTTAGCAAAACAATGGTGTATGTTAGGTGACTTTCAGTGTGTAAATAGAATTTGCCTATTTTAATCAAATGTAATAATTTTTTTCCTTTCAAAATCTACCATCAATCATATAGATATATATAATTTATAAACTTCGCACACATTAAAAGACGTTAAGAGCGGTGTAGTTAACATCACTCATAATTTTATAATGCTTTTGTATTTTATATAGAAAGATATTCCAATCGGCTCAAAACTTCTGTCAACAAACTCCTCTCAATGTGATGGTTTATCCACTCGAGTGGAAATCATTAATCCCCGCATTTACATGTGTTGTGTCTATGCAATAAGAGTCGTTCCCATTTCAATATATAAATCAAAAGAACGAATAACATTGATTAGGGACAAAGATATGCAATAAGAGTCATTAACTTTTCACTATGCCACCATAATTCTTTAATATACCGATAAACATTCCCATATTTGTTGAGGATTTAATGCACACTCTTGAAAACTCGGGACCGTTTGGTTTGAAAATTAGTTTTCAAAATGCATGAATTACGAGAAGAGGATGTAAAACGATCAATTTGAAAAATAATTTTAACATATAAAATTGAAAATGATTTTTTTTCCCACCCTTTTGGAAAGTAAAAAATATTATGGAGTGAAAAAATAGTCATCCGTTTATGCAAAATTTAATAAAAAAATAGTGATCCGGTTATGCAAAACCGAACGATTCATATAAAACAACTCAAACCCTCATTATCTCATATCATTAGTTAATGGCAGCATATACTAAAATTAACAATGATTCAAGAAAAGGACGAATCATTTCAGCATTTCTTGTTTTTTAGTTTAGTAATTAGTTAAATAGTTCTATAAGCATTTGGGAATATGAAGCGATCTTCGTCTATAAAAAGGATGTGCCTCGAGCTTATTCTTGTCTCTACTGAACCATCCCATACTGTATTCATCATCCACCCCCGATGATGCTTCAAAAGGTACTATTCTCGATGATCTATGGTTATCATATTGATCTGCATTTCCATTACGCCTCATAATATTTGTATTATCTTTATCATGGTAATCATGTGGTGAAATACCGGGAAATCTATTTGGGTGTAAATTTGGTTCATGATTCATCGTGCAAATTTGGGGATATAAAAACAGATTATAGATTATATATTAATCCACCATCGAACAAAAGGAACATCACATGCCTCATGCTGAAGTGTAAACAAACAATCATTTGATCCAAACTGCGTGCCTTGCTATTAAACTAATCAACAGGACGCATGCCATCACAGAACATTCCAAATAAACAGACAACAAACAAATGAGCTAAATTAATTAATTAATTAATCAATAAATTACCATATATAGAAATTAAAAACTGTTTAATTATTACCAGATGCAGCTGTGCCAGCAACTACAGCCTGCATGTATCTCTCAGGCAGCTCCCCAGCGGCCCCAATAACACCGCCCTGCACAAGCGCGTCGGCGACGCCGGCTAGGACCACAGACCCTACAGTGACGTCATACCCCGCATAGATCCCTGGACGGCCCTTCAGGAAGCTCAAATCCATGACAGGAACCACGACGAGGCAGAGAGTGAAGAGGACGAGGCCGGAGTTGATTCGGAGCTCGGAGCGAGACTTGTGGGCCCCAAAGTAGATGATGAGGATCAGTGGTAAGAGGCAGGAGAGCATGTAAGAGACGGAAAAGGTGCGGTCGATGGAGGTGGAAGGGTAGAGGTAGGCGAAGTAGTCGACAGCAGTGATGAAAACGTTCCATGGGAGGAGAAACCCTAACCCTAGGATGAAGTGGGTTATGTATGACAAGTGGAGATAATCCTTTGGCGGAGATTGACGATGACGAAGAAGAAGAGCATTGCGTGGATCCTCTTCTGGTGTGGTTAGTCCCATTGTCATTGTCGTATGTGTTTTGAAGAATTTGAGTGGATGGAAATGTATCGAGGTTTTGTTAAGGTGTGATGGCACTACTTAGCTGTATATTGAACACGTCTGTTGGTACTATATTCTTATTTTTCCTCCATCCCGCTTGCAAACAAATTTTTCCTGGTTGCACTCAAACTCAACCGCGGTTTCACTGTTGAAACATGTGAAACTATTCTAACAAGGGTAAAGGAAAAGTGAAAGACTAAATATTGAAATATTATCGGTTTATTTCTTAACATATAATTAGTGTTATTATGGTAACAGTTATTGTTACCATTTCGCAGATACCGTTACCGTACCTTTTTTATTAATAAGCTAAAATTGCTTACCATTACCGTCATCGATCGGCTGATATACCGAAGATTGATATACCGATAATCTGGTAACCGTTATACTGGTAATGGTAAATTACCGTTTGTCTAAAAAAAGTTTGTAAATTGACATGTTTTGACACTATAATGCATCTTCATTGTACTATTTATTGTGTTAATAAATAAAAGACATAAATGAAAAAGAAAAGAAGTGTATTTTACATTATTTCGCTTGATTGCTGAACTAAATTTAATCATTTGTTTGGTTCTAAATGCCTGTAATATCATATCACATGAATATACATGTGTTTTAAATTAACTGGTAAAATTAACGCTGCCGTTGGTTTTGTAGAAACGTTACCGATAATTTACCGTAGAAAATGGTAAATTTACCGTTACCATACTGATTAAACTAGTATACATGTTTCAATCATAAATGGTAATCGGTTGATTGGTAATGGTATGGTAATGAGAAATTTACCGTTACTATAATAGCCCTACATATAATACATATCCCTTAACATTCCCCTCAAACTCACGATAGTGTGGTCATAAGCATTGAGAGTTTGCTAACTAAAAAATGAAAACGTGAAACTGAACGTGACTTGGTAAAGAGGTCTGCAATCTGCATGGAAGAGCGAATGAAAGACAGAGTAACAACGTCTTTCTCAAGATGATGATGTGTGATGTGACAACCAATCTCAATATGTTTGGTTTACTAATAAAAAACCGAGTTGCGAGAAATTCGAATAGCACTCTTATTATCATAATACATAGAAGTATGTTCAGAAAAAGGCACCCTCGTATCTTTAAGTAAGTTATGCAACCAGACAATCTCTTTGGTAGTAGATGACATAGCACAATACTCTACTTCAGTTAAAATATGAGAAACAACAGATGCTTCTTACTCTTCTAAGATATAAGAAAATCACCAAGAAAGATATAAAAGCCAGTCGTCAACTTGCGATCTGTGGAATCGCTACCATAATCAGCATCAGAGTAGACACGCAATTCCAAGGATGAGGTGGATGAAATTAGAAGGCTATGGAAAATAGTACCTCGAAGATGTCTTAAAATACGAAGGATGCCTGCCTAGTGAACTATAGTAGAGGAAGCTACAAACATACTATAAACTTGAACATCATATATGGACAAGTGATGGTAAGGTAAATCATGCTTCCAACAAATGTTACGGTATAAAGTAGTATCTGACAGTGGTGTACCATCCAAAGGAGGGTATTTTGCATTAATTTCGATAGGATTATCAACGACCTTATTATCAGTAAGTCTAGCTTTCTCAAGAATATCTGTGACATATTTTGACTAAGAAAGAAGATTGTGGTCAGTAAGCCAACTCAATTCCTAAGAAACATTTTAGAGGACCCAGATCTTTCATTTCAATTTATTAGCAAACTCTTTTTTAAGGAAGAAATGCTGCAACGACCCGAAATTTCACTGCTTTGATTTGCGAATATTTAATTAAGTTTAAATATTTAACATATAGGTTTTATAATGAAAATAAAACTCTTTTAAATGATAAATAATGATGATGAAATATCTTTTAAAATTTGTTTACGAAAATATTTAGTTCGAAAAAAACAGAAAATGTGACCGGAATTTGTTTTTCGAATTTTCGACCGTTCGTCGGCTAAAAGTTATCGGAACACCGTGAACTCTTTAGCATAAGTATACACATTTGTAGATTAGTTAGTATATATATTTATGTGGATGGGTATTAGTGTATGTATATATGTATTTATCCTTAGGTATATAAGGTTTAAAAATAAAATAAAATTAATAAAATGTAAGTGTCACATCATAAGCGGACATGTTTAAACATGTCTAAATAAAGTACACATGCACATAAATGTATGTTAGATCAAGTGTAGTGAGGGGGGACATTTATTTCATGAGTTGCATGGTAAGGGGGAGACAAGGGTAATGAGGTGGCATCCAAGGAGTGGAGGGCAAAGTATGAAGGGCATTTAGGTAATTTAGCTATCTCCTTTTATATAAAAACAACATTTCATAATTTCCTTTACATTTTTATCATTTCTACTTTTCATTTCCTAAGTTTCTTCTCTTTCCTTAAGCTCTTGAAAATTTTTCATGGCTTCGTTTTTGTTTCTATTATTAAAAATCTTAACTTTCTACTTTATAAACCTCTTAGAAACTTGCTAAAACACTCATGCATCCACTTCATCACCTTATCTTCCAAATACAAGCACATCTCCACCTAAAACACCTCAAGGTCATACCCAACAATTAAGGCCGAGCCCATTTTGCTTGGTTAGGCCTCTAAAAGACTTCATTTTCCAAGAAACTACAAGGATTTAGGTGTGCCGGTGTTCTAGGAAGAGTTTGCTTTGAGTTAGTAAGCTTCGGTGAGTAAACATTTTGGTTTTAAATTAAAGGTTTAATCATTATTTATATTGGAAGTTGTGGTATGATATTTAATGTTATTTATGTTGAATGTTGGTTTAAAAAAATATGTTGCTATGTTGATTATATATGTGTATATATGTGATTGGATATGATAGTATAAGCTTGGAATGAAAGTTATTGTAGTAAGAATTCGAGAGCATGAGTTTGCTTATGTATATGAGATAGTATGTGATGATGTTAAGTATATGATATGTGTGAATGCTAAGAGAAACTAGCACTTGGACTTATTAAAGGACATGGAGATTCCTTGAGTTTAAAATTTATTTTACTTGTTTTGTTTTTACAAAAGTTTTATAAGTTACTAACTTTTAGTTTTGTTTTCAAAACTTTATATTTAGTTTATAAAGTAAGTTTAAAGGAAAGGTAACTATTTTAAAGATTTATTTAAGATGAAAACATGGTTTAAAGTTTTGGTATCCTTAGCGATAGTCGCTATGCATGCAGTTCATTTAAAAAATCCGGTTTTTACAAAAATTGGTTTTCATAAATAAAAATGTTTTATAAACTTAATAAAAATGTTTTTTTTGAATGTTAGAAAACTAATTAAGTTTTAAATAATTAATTATTAATTAATTAAATTTAGTAATTAATAATTAATTAAGATTAAATAAGGTTTATTAATTTTAATCAAGTGAAGATTAGTACTAATTAATTATCTTTTAAAGTTAAGACTTATTTTAGTTAATTATTAAGTTAATTAAAATTTTAAATTAATTATGAGTTAAGTATATAATTTAATTTAATTAATTATTGATTAAATAAAGGGTTTAAATATTAATTTATTACTAATCAAGCTAAATTTAAGTTAAGGTATCAATTAAAAACTTAATTAAGATTTAATTATTTTAAATAAAGGTTCGATTTATTATTCAATTTTTTAATTAAATATTATTTAATTAATTAATTGAAATTTATTAATATTTAATTATTAATGAAGGTTTAAAATTATTATTTAATAATTAATATAGGATTAATTAGGGTTCAATTATTTATTTAATAATTAATTATTTTTTAATTATTTATTTAAGGTTTAATTATTTTTAAATAGTAATCAAAATTAAGTTAAAATTTGATTAAGTCCAATTATGGTTTGATAAATGGTTTGACTTGTAATTAATTATTTTAAAAGGAATTTTAAGTTTTAAATCCTTTGTTTTCCCAAGAATCAAATTATTTTTAAAAGAACTTCTTTCCAAAGATGGTTTTGAACACAAAGGATTCAAGTGTAGATACTATTAAGTAGTCAAACAACTGTGAATGAGTTATAATGTAGATTTTTGGATTGTTTAGACATGTGATAGCAGAATAAATCCTCGTCCTGCCATAAATTGTTTGTTTGCTTGTCTGTTTGTGTGGACATGTGTTAGCTGAATAAATTCATGTTCTGTTATGAATTGGTTGAATGGTTTGGACATCTATTTAGCAGGACAAATCACCATCCTGCTATTATGTTTTTTTGGATATGTATATGCTAGTTAGTTCATATTGACATGTTATTCCCTGATTTAAAATGAAAATTGAATGGTAATTTAAAATAGTACCATTAGGATTGCTAAGCCTCTTTTCAAATTTACTAAAGTATGTTTTTGAATTAACTTTAATTCTTTAATCAATTTGGGTTTAAAGGTTATAAAAAAATTTAAAATTTTTATTATTATCTTGTTTTTCTAAAGGGGTTTATTAAATAAAAGGTTTTACCTAAAGTGATTTACAAATGATATCTTAAATATGATATTTTATAAAGGAGGTTCTATAAAGGAATTATGAAGGAAGATTTTTAAATAGTTTTACAAAATGGAAAGAGATTTTATAAATCAATTTAGATATTTTTGATAGAAGTTTTAAATCTAGTTTGAGAACTTTTAAGTGGTTTGAAATGGGAAGGGATCTTATAAAAAGAATTTTTGTAAAGGATATGTAAATGTGTTTTATAGGAGGTGATGTTTTTGAATGGGAATTGTTTGGCCATTTAATATGGAATTTTGAGGAAAGGGAATTTCCAAAATGTTTTGGTAAATACTTATATTGTTTTTTTTCAAGTATAAAGGAATGTTAAGGGTTTGGGGAAGTGTTTTGAAAGGATCTTTTGATCAAGTTTATAAGTGATTTTATTAGTTAAAGATTAATTAATAAAGGCTTGGTACATCCCATATGGAGTTGAATCAACGTTGAATGATTGTTTATTTGATAGTTAAATAACCGACTATAAAAATCTATACCTAAACGTAACTTTGGATATATCTAGGAGAAACACGTGTGTTATATGGCACAGTCATACCCAATGATGTTGTATTATGTGTATAAGTCTCATTTCGTTCTTCTAGGATAAATGATAAGGAAATCCATCCACAAACGGTTAGGAGGTGAACTCCGCTCTTATTTTTTTCAGCTTATTTCCTAAAGAACCGGGGTTGAGTTTACCGGAAGTTGTTTCGAAGAGACCAGGATAGGATATGTTATCCGAAAACCACATCGATCCAACTCAAGCGTTTCGAACTGAAGACATCTCCAAGAGCATGGAATCGAAGATGGAGTTTTGAAGTGCAAGGGCTATTTGCTACTAATCTTGAGGGTGATTCCAAAATAGATGTAGTAAGTAGTGCCTTCGGTTTCGTTCAATCTCAGAACGAACTTGTGTGGATGAATGCATGCATTGCAATGATGCTTAGAGGGCAATGTTAGCATTCCAAGTGAGTTTGCAAATAAAAATTTAAAGACATGACCTCATAAGTCTTCACAAATTAGAAAAATGGAAAAAACGGGGTATGAAGCAGAGCCATGTGGTTAGCTACCATTAGGAGCCTTCATCCCATTCTAGATTGTTCCTTATCAGAGTTGTTTTGGCGCAGACACCATGGTAGTATAAGGCCTCAGTATCAAAAAGGGGATGAGGTAATCCGGTATGCCATGTTAAAGGGGCAGCCAGTTCTATGTTGGCATCGATGCATTATCTAGAGGTCTACCATCGGAAGGTAGTCCCTTACCTTGCCATAGTATGGAATCCAATCTCCAGTACGTGTCATACGGTTTTGATTGTAGAGCCTAGTATGTTGGAATTTAATAATGGTAACAATTTCAGCTATTTTATATATTTACTTGAACCGTTAGACATTATTATAATATCACTAGATATTTTATATAAAATTGTTTTGGTTATCATAAGGTAAAAACCCGTCCGTGTTTATGTGCGGCCTAGTCTTACAAGATACCCTTGATTTTTGAAGAGTTTTAAAAGTAATAATTAGATTGTTTTGAGTTTATTCACACCAGATCCATGTCTGACCCGAAGTTTTATTTTCTTTCCCTAAAACTCTTGGGTGCTCATATTTTTATGGGCAGCCAAGTAGTTTAGGTTTTTCCTTGGATGCATTTTGGAGGAGCTTAGAGCATGAGGCTTCATCGATAGCTAGTTATTATCTTGTTTTCGTTGTATTATATGTATCTTATATTAGTTGGGTAGGGACAGGCTGTTATAACTGTCCTAGTAAGAATTTGTATTAGTATGACTCTGATGTATCATTTTTGAAATGACTTTTTAAAGTATTATGTTGATTAATATATGTTATTCCGTATTGTTGTGAGATTCTGTGATTGTTTAGTTTCTTCTATCTCCTCTCTTTCCTCTAACAATCTGTCTTTCCAACACTTAGTTGTTTGGCACGTGAATACCGTGGATGTATTAGTGTCAACTTCTAGGGTTCGAAAAGACGGGTCGTTACATGTGGTATCAGAGCGCAAGGTTAAGCGAGAACCTTGGTCCTGGTGGGGTACTCATTTGAGATAGGGTAAGTGAGACCCTAAAATGAGTATGAGTGTATTATATAAGAGCGCGTATTTGTTAGTGTAATAAAATATTTTATATTGTGTTGATTTATCCGTTGAGTGGCTTAAGAACTCTAGTCGAGACGTGGGACGCCACGATGTCGATAGGGGTTCCTAAACACTTGAACAAGGAAAACTGACACACTATTGTTTTAAAATTGGGTAAATGAAATAATTTTGCCTAAACTATATTTTGTATATAAAGAATGATTTCAAAAATAGTATAGTATTTTGAGGTATTATTATTAGGAGATAATAATATTCTATTATTATCATTTAGGGTTTGTTTAGTCAAGCTCGTCCAGTTGAGCATTGACAATTGTTAGTGTGTATAGATAGCTTCGCTTTTTAAGATTTGGGTTGGGTAGAAATCAGGAAAACATTGAAACGAACACCTTGTGAATTAAGTTTCATGATTTGACTATAAGGCGTTCGATGTTAATATTGAATTAAAATTTGGTTTAATAAACGATGTTATTAAAAGCTAGAATATTTTACAATAAATATTTGGAAAATGATTTTATAAAAGTTGATTTATAAACTAAATTTATATGAAGGTGTCTTTTAATTAAAAAGAATTTAAGTTGAAACTTGAGGACTAAATCCTGGGACTTTTGAAAAATGGATTTCAAGGATTGGAAAAAATAATAATAGTATTGTTTAAAAATACTTTTGGTTTAAGTATAAGATTTTGGGAATGAAATGGTTAAGTAAATGGTGTTTTCTTTGGATTAGTTTGGAAGAATGAGTCTTGATTGTTTTGTGATGATCGAAATAATCTTCTAAGTGACGATCAGATGTTTACCTAAGCAAACGCTGTGCGGTACCTAGTAAATTATTCTCTTTATCATTATACAATCGAAACAATTTCAAACTCAAACGAACCCAAAGAAAGTTGGTAATAAATGTTTTGTTGAAAATATGAGAAGTATTGTTTCAAAAATGAGATTTTGAAATAAAAGTAATATTTTTAAGTTAACTAGTTCGAGTGGCTCGAAAATAACTTAAAATTGGGAAAGAGATGTGTTTGGATGGTAAACACTTCTCTTGAGTATTACCCTTCCTAGTAAGGGGGTGTATGATACTTTTTGGTAATACCCAGTTCCTTAGTATCATTTTGGAGTTACTCAGGCTATATGTAAGTTTTCTAAGAATTAAAATTATAGTATCATTTCAAAAAGTTTTTGAAATAAGACCGGGTATTTGAATCTTGAGTTTTCTTAGGGAAATAAATGCAAAATGGAATAGTTGAATCAAATAAGGTATATACTCTTAGGATGTAGTGGAGTAGTATCCAAGTGAACTTAAGTTTAGTTTTATGAAATGTTTTCATAAATATTTAGTGGAAATAGAATTGGTATTAGGGGGGGTCCAATTAAAGAAGTGCGTAGGTTGGACGTAGATCATCTTTCGTTTCCATATACTTTGACCTAAGATTCGAGTATATGGCTTTGAGGTGTTTCACGCCATTTCGGATAAGGATCTATTACTCGATTTTTGACGGTGAGCACTTTATGAGGGTTTTGATATGGGACAAATGTTTTCTATCATAGTTATGGCAATGTAAGGAGGACATCGGTTCCAAATCAAGTGTGACGCCCCACCTCTATACTCACACTAGCCAAGGACACTACGAGGTAATGCCGTCAACTAGCGCGAAGAATAAGGCTGTTGAGGAGCGACCATCTGTGTAATTGCTTTGTGCGAGTACCGATATGTCAGATAATATAACTTACATTTCATTTCAAGAGAAAATCCGACATATCAAATACAAACTCAAAGCTATTTCACAGTGGCTAAGTGGCCTTCAGAAACAAATATAGAAATAAACATAACACAAATCAGTCACAGACATTCATATCACAAAGGCGGAATCAGATATGAATATAACACATAGAAGTGTACATCAAAGTAGTGGTCAAACAAGATCCATTACATCACAAAAGAATAGATGTAAGTGCTAGACAAAAGAATAATTATACATCAAGGAGTCTCCAAATCAAATGTATAATAACAAAAAATACTAATCTAAAGTAGTTAGCCAAAAGTCAGGTGACGGACCCTGATAAGAAGTCAAGCAGGAGCACCTGAAATAACTCGGTCTGACCCGAGTATTATTTTAAGAAGAAAATAATAAACGGATCAATCTAGCTATAAATATAAGATAAAATGAGATAGGATAAGAGATATGACCAAAAACGTATGATAACAAAAATGCCATACTGTGTCAAGTATACATCAAATAACAACAAAAATCATACAATATCTTATGAATCTCAAAACACCAAAAAGAATCACATTCTTTAAATTATTCACCAAAACACAAATATTGATAGAGCTTATCAATGCAAACCACGAAAATTGGTGAAACACAAATTCTAGAAATCATAACCAGTAATCCAGAAATCACAAAGGGGGAGGCCTATCACAAACGGGAGCATGAAAACTCACCAACACGTGTATCACAAACGGGTCGCTATCCCATGAACCCAACATCGACGCACCTAAAAAGATATGCCCCATGCACAGTCGAACATCGACGCACCTAAAAAGATACGCCCCATGTCTAGTCGAACATCGACGCACCTAAAAAGATACGCCCCATGCCTAGTCGAACATCGACGCACCTAAAAAGATACGCCCCATGCCTAGTCGAACATCGACGCACCTAAAAAGATATGCCCAATGCCTAGTCGAACATCGACGCACCTAAAAAGATACACCCCATTTATAATCGGACATCGATGCACTTAAAAAGATACACCCCATGCCTAGTCGAACACCGATGCACCTAAAAAGATACACCCCATGCACCGACTTATTGAGCCGATTGCTCCACGAACGGTCCACAGACCATGGGTCGCTAGCCCATAAAAATGAGACGAAGCTCAATAGAACGGGGTATAGTCCCCCACGCGGACAAAGAGACATCGCACATCGCTAGTCTAAATCATAAAATGATCATCATCGATCATCAAGAAGTGTCGATTACACTAAGCCAGTAAATATAAGAGTTTAGCTTCATCTCCCATAACCACTAGCTTAACTTAAATATTTACGAACAAATTGTAGATTTCCACTCGAAAATTGTCACAAGAGTTCAATCGAACAAGTCCTAGAATTAACCGACGAAGTAAATGCAAGCGTTTTATACCACTTGTTTTACTAAGCCGTTTAATTAGATTTCTCATACAAATGAGGTAAAGGTTTATATATACTAATAGATTGGAAAACGGTTTTAAAAGAGATCTTTATATTTAAAGTAGTGTCGAAATCGTTTTGATGAAAGAGTTTGAATATTTACTACTAGTATAGAAACCATTGTATTTAGAAGTGACAATTCACAAAAATGATTGTAGGAACAATCAATCACCAAAGATTCACATACGAAGACGTGAATTAAATCCAAAAAAATCGATACCAAATCCATCAAAATGGATATTCCCAAAAATCCCAAAAAAGGAGTCATCAAAGTCGATAAAAGTGATAACAACTAATCAGATCGACAAAAATCGATAAACAATGGAAATTCACCCAAAAATAGGCAAAACTGGGCAATTCCAGACGTTTGGGGGTCAATTCCAAACGTCTGGTTTTGGTTTCTGGAAATTTTCCAGAAAACCACCCAAACGTCTGAAAGCACAATTCAGACGTCTGGTTTTGGTTTCTGGAAATTTTCCAGAAAACCACCCAGACGTCTGAAAGCACAATTCAAACGTCTGACCCCCCTTTCAGACCTCTGAACCTATAATTCAAACGTCTGAAATTAGTCACTGCCATTTTTTTTATTTTTTTGTCGTGTATAATTTTGCTCCAGGTCCAAACCAGACGTTTGGACTTGATCACCAAACATCTGGTCACCTAGTCTGGGCAACAATTTGCCTAGGCTAAAGTGGCCAAAACGTATCGGGAGCGATCGGACGAGCAACGACGACTAAGGATTTATGCCAAGCGACAACCCGGCCTTATAGGCTCTTCGATACACCCCGAACATCAATGTCCAAACATCATTTTCATAAGATTGGACCAAAACACCAAAATTTGGAAAATCACCAAATCAATTCAAATCAAAAGCAAATGAATATGCACAAGTGTTAGGAATTCATACCTAACAACAAAGATAGCTATAGACGTAGATGTGAGTTAAAGAACTCACCTTTAAACCCAAAAACACAAGAGAGAAGCTATAGAGCAAGGCAAGAACAATCACTCTTCAATTTTAACCCAGGAAGCTTCAATCTAAGCTCAAAAGAAAAACATTTCCTAAGTTAGGGTTTAGGAAGTTTCTGAAATTGAAGAGGAAATGAGATGGAGAAGACGAAGAGGATGCTTACCTAAGCTTCTCTTAGATTTTGGAGCTAGAACTTAGTTTGCAAATGAATCTAGGACTTAGGAATTTCTAATTCCTTTTCTCTTCCCCCATTTTTACTTAAGCTTGAATGTATTAGGAAAATGAGAATGAAATGAGAAGAGGGGCTGAGTTAGGGTATTAAGATGGGTTAGTGGGCTGAAACCCAAACCCAAAGCCCGAGTAGAAAAATAGCAAATTCTACTCAACTCCAAACATATCGATGTTTATACTCAAAAATGTTGTAAACGTCATTTTGGACTCAATGGAAGTGGTCTCAAGTCCCAATTCAACTGTTTACAAGAAGTAGCTTTTCGGACTTTAATCCGATTAACGATGCTATATTTAAATAAAACATTTAAATATACAATCGTGAAATATGCGGGTTGTTACAGACTCCCCTCCTTAAAGAAATTGCGTCCTCGCAATAATTAAGAGGAAATAAAGAGTAACAACCATAAAAGCATAACAACACAAAAGAAGAAATTTTGAAATGAGAAGTTCACCTTTAAAGAGCACGAGAGAGTAAGTCCGGACGTGTTCGCTCGATGAATTCTCTGGATTCCCAAGAGCAATCCTTAGGATTTGAGGACCATTGAACATTCACAAGAGGAAAATCTTTATTTCGAAGGTGTTTAACCTCCGAAGCAATGATATGAATAGAATGTTGCTCATAAGTCAAATTTGGTGAAACTTCAATTTCTTCAATTACATCGGGCTCAAGAATAGAATCGGAATCCCTAAAGTATTTCCGTAGTTGAGAGATGTGGAATACATCATGAATAGTAGAAAACTGAGCCGAAAATAAAAGGCGATAAGCCACGGAACCAATACGTTCGGTGATGGGAAAGGGACCAAAATATCGAGGTGCTAACTTTCCCGATCGACTAAAACGCACAACACCCTTCATAGGTGAAACACGAATGAACATCGATAAATTCTGGACTTAAACCCAGCTTCCCACCGGCTTTAAGCCAACACGAAGGAGATCGGCACGGCCTTCCGTAGAGTGCCTCGAAAGGTGCCATACCAATACTAGATTGGAAGCTATTATAGGAAGAAAACTCAAGAAGAGAAATATGATCTTCCCAACTTCCACCAAAAATCAAGAACACATGTACGAAGGAGATCTTCAAGAGTTTGATTCACACGCTCGGTTGGTCCATCGAATTGAGGACGATAAGCAGTGCTAAAATTAAGCTTTGTTCCCAAAGCTTTTGAAGACCTTACCAAAATCCACTAGTAAAATAATGGATCACGATCGCTAACAATAGAAGTAGGAACTCCATGCAATTTAACAATTTCTTTGACATAGAGTCTAGCCAAAAGAGGTACGGTCCAAAAGAGAAGGATGAGCCTAAAGGCTACAAAAAAAAGAGATGAACATGAATCGGATTCACGATCTCGAAATCTCACAAGTGGATAAAGTCTCGAGATCATTCCATTCGGATATCATCATAGAAACAATTGCCTGTTGCTTACGACTAAGGGCATCGGCAACACGATTTCCCTTTTCCGGGAAGATAGAGAATATCAAGATCATAAGATGCAAGTAACTCGAGCCAACGTTGTTGACGCAAATTAAGTTCCTTTTGATAAAATAAATATTTCAAAGATTTATGATCAGTGTAGAGAACAAATTTCTCTCCCAAAAGATAATGTCGCCAAGTTCTAAGAGCAAAAACAATGGCCGCGAGCACTAGATCATGAATGGCATATCTAGTCTCAAAAAGCTTTAATTGTCAAGAAGCATAAGTGATAACACATCCCCTTTGCAAGAGAATGGCACCCAAACCAATACGACTAGTATCGGTATAAATAATAAAGTCTTGGTTCCCTTTGGGAATCACAAGAATAAAAGCATCGAAAAAGAGTTCCTTTAATCGATCCTCTTTCTCGAAAATCTAAGACTTTCAAAATTATAATTAACTTTGTGTAATCATCTTTTTAGAAAAAATTACTTATTACAAGTCAATTTATTGTGTCTGACTGTCTCATCATAGCGTTTAGGAGATTCCTATCGATAACGTTGATCAAGCGCATCGACTAGAATTCTTAAAGCACTTAATGGGCAAAACAACACAAAATCATCTTTTATATGATAAACACGTCCCTTAAAATTTTACGAATATTCTTTGTTCGTTTTAGGAACAAAATCCCATCATACTTATAAATATCTTATTAAAAAGATTGGCAAATTTTGAATTGTTGTTTTCATCCATAATCAATGAATACAAGGATGGTCTCATCGAGATATTCGTCGAATAATCGATTCATAAGATGGATGAAATAAGCTGGACAAACCGAATGACATCACAAGTCATTCATAAGAATCATAACGAGTGCGGAATGCGGTAAGTGGAATGCTACCCTCCGCAACTCGTAGCTGATAAAAACTGGTGGCAAGGTCAAGCTGAAAAGACCTTAGCACCACTCAATAGATTGCTTAGGTGGTAATCCTAAGACAAGCCCAAAAATACCAGGAAATTCACAAACTACTTGAATGAGAGAAATAACATTTTCCTCATCATGCAGGTTTAAAGAATAAAATGATTCCACCAAATTGGAATTGAAATCATTAAGAAAAATAGAAATCTGCTTAACAGATTGAGGATGTCGAAGTTAGATAGTCCGCTCAGGACATAGGATATGGGCTTAGTAATAATTAAGCCAATCCTTTCCCAAAAATCAATTTCGAAGCCTAAGTAATGCATAACATGCAAATCGGCTCGAAAAGAATAATCACATAAAATAATATCAACATCTTTTATAAAGCAAACTTAGTGTTGCGGATCCATCAACCGGATTCACAATTCTCAGTGAAGTCACCAAGCCCCTAATATTTAAAGAAAAAGAATTCAACAAGTTCTTTTGATGTAAAAGAATGGGATGCACCTGTATCAAAAGAAATCAAGTAGGAAGATCACGAAATAAAATAATGCCATCAAGGAGTAAATGATACCTTGACCAAGAGTAGGAGCTTGCACAACATTTAGCTTTCCCTCCTTCTTGCTTTGAAGTATGGGACATGCAGATATATGATGACTCAAACTTTTGCAATAGCGACAATAAAGGGGTTTCAGACACTCATTTACATAGTGGTCCATAGAACCACAATTGTAGCATTGACCACGACTAGAGGTAGGAGTCTTTGCTACCGATGTCTCTTGCTTCCCTTTCTTGTTGGGATTGGGATTGAGATTAGGGCCTTTGAACTTAATAGGCCTTTTCTTGTTGATGTTGAAGTTTTGTTTGGCATCCACAACTTCAACATCACTTTCTTTATCGGCCTCTTCAAGTTGAAGAGTGATATCTACGAACTGGTCGAAAGGCACTTCTAATTTCAAAGGTAAAACCTTTTTGGGGTTTTTACTCAAAGCACAGATAAACTTTTGATTCTTTACAATATCCAAAAGTTGTTGGGAAGACATGAATACGCCATCCAGAGAAGGACTACTGGATTGACCAGCGCTAGGACTGCCAGATCTAACCATCTCTTCTTCTTTAAGAAAGAAAGAAAGAAGAGGAAAAAGGTTATTCTCAGAATGAATATCAAACAAACTTGATTGATAAAACAAGGCATTATAAAAGAAAATATGATAAAACGGGTCCTATGACTCGAATTAAATCCTAAGGCACGATTCCTAAGAGAGACTTAGGACAATGATCCTTGCTAGATTATTCTACATTGTTCCGAAGTTTTGCTCTGATACCAAGCTATGACGCCCCACCTCTATACTCACGCTAGCCAAGGACACTACGGGGTAATGCCGTCGACTAACACGAAGAATAAGACTGTTGAGGAGCGACCATCTATGTAATTGCTTTGTGCGAGTACCGATATGTCAGATAATATAACTTACATTTCATTTCAAAAGGAAATCCGACATATCAAATACAAACTCAAAGCTACTGCACAGTGGCTAAGTGGCCTTCGGAAACAAATATAGAAATAAAAATAACACAAATCAGTCACAGACATTCATATCACAAAGGCGGAATCAGATATGAATATAACACATAGAAGTGTACATCAAAGTAGTGGTTAAACAAGATCCACTACATCACAAAAGAATAGATACAAGTGCTAGACAAAAGAATAATTATACATCAAGGAGTCTCCATCTCAAATGTATAATAACAAAAACTACTAATCTAAAGTAGTTAGCCAAAAGTCAGGTGACGGACCCTGATAAGAAGTCAAGCAGGAGCATCTGAAATAACTCGGTCTGGCCCGAGTATTATTTTAAGAAGAAAATAATAAATAGATCAGTCTAGCTATAAATATTAGATAAAATGAGATAGGATAAGAGATATGACCAAAAACGTATGATAACAAAAATGCTATACTGTGTCAAGTATACATCAAATAACAACAAAAATCATACAATATCTCATGAATCTCAAAACACTAAAAAGAATCACATTCTTTAAATTATTCACCAAAACACAAATATTGATAGAGCTTATCAATTCAAACCACGAAAATTGGTGAAACACAAATTCTAGAAATCACAACCAAAAATCCAAAAATCACAAAGGGGGAGGCCTATCACAAACGGGAGCATGAAAACTCACCAACACGTGTATCACAAACGGGTCGCTATCCCATGAACCGAACATCGACGCACCTAAAAAGATACGCCGCATGCACAGTCGAACATCGACGCACCTAAAAAGATACGCCCCATGTCTAGTCGGACGCCCTATCCTAAACCCTAGTTTTGATTAGGAAACTCAAATTTAAGTCCAAAATCAAGGAGAAGCTTAGGTAAGCATCCTCTTCATCTTCTCCATCTCTATCTCTCTTCAATTTCAAAAATTCCTAAACTATAACTTAGGAAATATTTTCTTATTAGCTTAGATTGGAGCTTCTTGAGTTGAAGTTGAAAAGGAATTGGCCTTTCCTTTGTTTTAGAGCTTCTCGTTCGTTGTTTTTGAGTTTTAATGGTGTGTTTTTGAACTCACATCTACGTTTATAACTTTCATTGTTGTTAGGTATGAATTCCTAACTTCTATTCATATTCATTTGCTTTTGATTTGAATTGATTTGGTGAATTTTCCAATTTTGGTGTGTTGAAGTCAAAATCTTTAAAAATCCTATCTTGGATGTTTGGACTCTGTAACAACCCGCATATTTCACGATTGTATATTTAAATGTTTTATTTAAATATAGCATCGTTAATCGGATTAAAGTCCGAAAAGCTACTTCTTGTAAATAGTTGAATTGGGACTTGAGACCACTTCCATTGAGTCCAAAATGACGTTTACAACTTTTTTGAGTATAAACATCGATATGTTTGGAGTTGAGTAGAATTTGCTATTTTTCTACTCGGGCTTTGGGTTTGGGTTTCAGCCCACTAACCCATCTTAATACCCTAACTCAGCCCCTCTTCTCATTTCATTCTCATTTTCCTAATACATTCAAGCTTAAGTAAAAATGGGGGAAGAGAAAAGGAATTAGAAATTCCTAAGCCCTAGATTCATTTGCAAACCAAGTTCTAGCTCTAAAATCTAAGAGAAGCTTAGGTAAGCATCCTCTTCGTCTTCTCCATCTCATTTCCTCTTCAATTTCAGAAACTTCCTAAACCCTAACTTAGGAAATGTTTTGCTTTTGAGCTTAGATTGAAGCTTCTTGGGTTAAAATTGAAGAGTGATTGTTCTTGCCTTGCTCTATAGCTTCTCTCTTGTGTTTTTGGGTTTAAAGGTGAGTTCTTTAACTCACATCTACGTCTATAGCTATCTTTGTTGTTAGGTATGAATTCCTAACACTTGTGCATATTCATTTGCTTTTGATTTGAATTGATTTGGTGAATTTTCCAAATTTTGGTGTTTTGGTCCAATCTTATGAAAATGATGTTTGGACATTGATGTTCGGGGTGTATCGAAGAGCCTATAAGGCCGGGTTGTCGCTTAGCATAAATCCTTAGTCGTCGTTGCTCGTCCGATCGCTCCCAATACGTTTTGTCCACTTTGGCCTAGGCAAATTGTTGCCCAGACTAGGTAACCAGACGCCTGGTGATCAAGTCCAAACGTCTGGTTTGGACCTGGAGTAAAATTATACATGGCAGAAAAATAAAAAATGGCAGTGACTAATTTCAGACGTCTGAATTATAGGTTCAGACGTCTGAAAGGGGGGTCAGACGTCTGAATTGTGCTTTTAGACATCTGGGTGGTTTTTTGGAAAATTTCCAGAAACCAAAACCAGACGTCTGGAATTGACCCCAGACGTCTGGAATTGCCCAGTTTTGCCTATTTGCCTATTTTTGGGTGAATTTCCATTGTTTATCGATTTTTGTCGATCCGATTAGTTGCTATCACTTTTATCGACTTTGATGACTCCTATTTCGGGATTTTTGGGAATAACCATTTTGATGGATTTGGTATCGATTTCTTTGGATTTAATTCACGTCTTCGTATGTGAATCTTTGGTGATTGATTGTTCGTACAATCATTTTTGTGAATTGTCACTTCTAAATACAAAGGTTTCTATACTAGTAGTAAATATTCAAACTCTTTCATCAAAACGATTTCGACACTACTTTAAATATAAAGCTCTCTTTTTAAACCGTTTTCCAATCTATTAGTATATATAAACCTTTACCTCATTCGTATGAGAAATCTAATTAAACAGCTTAGTAAAACAAGTGGTATGAAACACTTGCGTTTACTTCATCGGTTAATTCTTGGACTTTTTCGATTGAACTCTTGTGACAATTTTCGAGTGGAAATCTATAATTTGTTCGTAAATATTTAAGTTAAGCTAGTGGTTATGGGACATGAAGCTAAACTCTTATATTTACTAGCTTAGTATAATCGACACTTCTTGATGATCGATGATGATCATTTTATGATTTAGACTAGCGATGTGCGATGTCTCTTTGTCCGCGTAGGGGACTATACCCCGTTCTGTTGTGCTTCGTCTCATTTTTATGGGCTAGCGACCCATGGTCTTTGGACCATTTGTGGAGTAATCGGCTCAATAAGTTGGTGCATGGGGTGTATCTTTTTAGGTGCATTGATGTTCGACTAGGCATGGGGTGTATCTTTTTAAGTGCATCGATGTCCGATTATACATGGGGTGTATCTTTTTAGGTGCGTCGATGTTCGACTAGGCATGGGGCGTATCTTTTTAGGTGCGTCGATGTTCGACTAGGCATGGGGCGTATCTTTTTAGGTGCGTCGATGTTCGACTAGGCATGGGGCGTATCTTTTTAGGTGCGTCGATGTTCGACTAGGCATGGGGCGTATCTTTTTAGGTGCGTCAATGTTCGACTAGGCATGGGGCGTATCTTTTTAGGTGCGTTGATGTTCGATTGTGCATGGGGCGTATCTTTTTAGGTGCGTCGATGTTCGGTTCATGGGATAGCGACCCGTTTGTGATACACGTGTTGGTGAGTTTTCATGCTCCCGTTTGTGATAGGCCTCCCCTTTTGTGATTTCTGGATTTCTGGTTGTGATTTCTAGAATTTGTGTTTCACCAATTTTCGTGGTTTGCATTGATAAGCTCTATCAATATTTGTGTTTTGGTGAATAATTTAAAGAATGTGATTCTTTTGGTGTTTTGAGATTCATGAGATATCGTATGATTTTTGTTGTTATTTGATGTATACTTGACACAGTATGGCATTTTTGTTATCATACGTTTTTGGTCACATCTCTTATCCTATCTCATTTTATCTGATATTTATGGCTAGACTGATCCGTTTATTATTTTCTTCTTAAAATAATACTCGGGTCAGATCGAGTTATTTCAGGTGCTCCTGCTTGACTTCTTATCAGGGTCCGTCGCTTGACTTTTGGCTAACTACTTTAGATTAGTAGTTTTTGTTATTATACATTTGAGATGGAGACTCCTTGATGTATAATTATTCTTTTGTCTAGCATTTGTATATATTCTTTTGTGATGTAGTGGATCTTGTTTGACCACTACTTTGATGTACACTTCTATGTGTTATATTCATATCTGATTCCGCCTTTGTGATATGAATGTCTATGACTGATTTGTGTTATGTTTATTTCAATATTTGTTTTCGAAGGCCACTTAGCCACTGTGCAGTAGCTTTGAGTTTGTATTTGATATGTCAGATTTCCTCTTGAAATGAAATGTAAGTTATATTATCTGACATATCAGTACTCGCACAAAGCAATTACACAGATGGTCGCTCCTCAATAGCCTTATTCTTCGCGTTAGTCGATGGCATTACCCCATAGGGTCCTTGGCTAGCATGAGTATAGAGGTGGGGTGTCACATCAAGGAGCCTGATCGGAGTCCGCACTAGAGAATCGGGTGAGCGATACTAGTTTGGAAGTGAAGTTATGTATTCGAGTAGTGGTCAAGTCATACTTTTATATAAGAATGATCTATGTACATCATACGAGCTGATGTATAGTGTTAAGTGTTTTCCGAGTTAGGTTAAGTTGTAATTTCGGGGACGAAATTCTTTTAAGGGGGAGAGAATGTAATGACCCGAAATTTTACTACTTTGATTTGTGAATATTTAATTAATTTTAAATATTTAATATATAGTTTTTATAATGAAAATAAAACTCTTTTAAATGATAAATAATGATGATGAAATAGCTTTTAAAATTTGTTTATGAAAATATTTAGTTCGATGAAAAACAGAAAATGTGACCGGAATTCAATTTTCTAATTTTCGACTTTTCATCGGCTAAAAGTTATCGGAACATTGTGAACTTTTTAGCATAAGTATACATATTTATAGATTAGTTAGTATATATATTTATGTCTGTGGGTATTAGTGTATTTATATATGTATTTATCCTTAGGTATATAAGGTTTAAAAATAAAATAAAATAATAAAAAAGTAAGTGCCACATCATAGGCAGACATGTTTAAACATGTCTAAGCAAAGTACACATGCACATAAATGTGTGTTGGATCAAGTTTAGTGAAGGGGGGACATTTATTTCATGAGTTGCATGGTAAGGGGGAGACAAGGGTGATGAGGTGGCATCAAAGGAGTGGAGGGCAAAGTATGAAGGGAATTTAGGTAATTTAGCTATCTCCTTTTATATAAAAACAACATTTCATAATTTCCTTTACATTTTTATCATTTCTACTTTTCATTTCCTAAGTTCCTTCTCTTTCCTTAAGCTCTTGAAAAACTTTCATGGCTTCTCTTTTGTTTCTAATATTAAAAATCTTAACTTTCTACTTTATAAACCTCTTAGAAACTTGCTAAACACTCGTACATCCACTTCATCACCTTATCTTCCAAATACAATCACATCTCCACCTAAAACACCTCAAGGCGGTACCCTACACTTAAGGCCGAGCCCATTTTTGCTTGGTTAGGCCTCTAAAAGACTTCATTTTCCAAGAAACTACAAGGATATCGGTGTGCTAGGGTTCTAGGAAGAGTTTGCTTTGGTTAGCACGCTTCGGTGAGTAAACATTTTGGTTTTAAATTAAAGGTTTAATCTTTATTTGTATTGGAAGTTGTGGTATGATATTTGATGTTATTTATGTTGAATGTTGGTTTAAAAAAATACGTTGCTATGTTGATTATATATGTGTATGTATGTGATTGAATGTGATAGTATAAGCTTGGAATGGAAGTTATTGTAGTAAGAATTCGAAAACATGAGTTTGCTTATGCATATGAGATAGTATGTGATGATGTTATGTATATGATATGTGTGTGAATGCTAAGAGAAAGTAGCACTTGGACTTATTAAAGGACACTGAGATTCCTTGAGTTTAAAATTTATTTTACTTGTTTTGTTTTTACAAAAGTTTTATAAGTTCCTAACTTTTAGTTCTGTTTTCAAAACTTTATATTTAGTTTATAAAGTAATTTAAAAGAAAGGTAAGTGTTTTAAAGATTTATTTAAGATGAAAACAAGGTTTAAAGTTTTGGTATCCTTAGCGATAGTCGTTATGGATATAGTTCGCTTAAAAAATCCGATTTTTACATAAATTGGTTTTCATAAATAAAAATGTTTTAAAAATGTTTTATAACTTAATAAAAATGTTTTTTAAATGTTTTAGAAAATTAATTAAGTTTTAAATAATAAATTATTAATTAATTAAGTTTAGTAATTAATAATTAATTAAGATTAAAGAAGGTTTATTAATTTTAATCAAGTGAAGATTAGTACTAATTACTTATCTTTTAAAGTTAAGATTTATTTTAACTACTTATTAAGTTAATTAAAATTTTAAATTAATTATGAGTTAAGTATATAATTTAATTTAATTAGTTATTGATTAAATAAAGGGTTTAAATATTAATTTATTACTAATCAAGCTAAATTTATGTTAAGGATTTAATTAAAAACTTAATTAAGATTTAATTATTTTAAATAAAGGTTCAATTTATTATTTAAGTTTTAAATTACAGATTAATTAATTAATTTAAATTTATTGATATTTAATTATTAATGAAGGTTTAAAATTGTTATTTAATAATTAATATAGGATTAATTAGGGTTTAATTATTTATTTAATAATTAATTATTGCCTAATTATTTATTTAAGGTTTAATTATTTCTAAATTAGTAATCAAAATTAACTTAAAATTTGATTAAGTCCAATTATGGTTTAATAAAGGGTTTGACTTGTAATTAATTATTCTAAAAGGAATTTTAAGTTTTAAATACTTTATTTTCCCAAGAATCAAATTGTTTTTAAAAGAACTTCTTTTCAAAGATGGTTTTGAACACAAATGATTCAATTGTAGATACTATTAAGTAGTCAAACAACTGTGAATGAGTTATAATGTATATTTTTGGATTGTTTAAACATGTGATAGCAGAATAAATCCCCGTCCTGCCATAAATTGTTTATTTGCTTGTTTGTTTGTATGGACATGTGTTAGCAGAATAAATTCCCGTTCTACTATGAATTGGTTGAATGGTTTGGACATCTGTTTAGCAGGACAAATCACCATCCTGCTATTATGTTTTTCTGGATATGTATATGCTAGTTAGTTCATATTGACATGTTATTCCCTGATTTGGATATGAATGTATTTACATATATATTGATTATGCAAATAACTATTAAGTGAATTGAAATGGAAATTGAATGGTAACTTAAAATAGTACCATTAGGATTGTTAAGCTTCTTTTTGAATTTACTAAAGTATGTTTTTGAATTAACTTTAATTCTTTATTCAATTTAGGTTTAAAGGTTATAAATGATTTTTTTTAAATTTATTATTATCTTGTTTTTTTTAAAGGGGTTTATTAAATAAAAGGTTTTTATCTAAAGTGATTTACAAATGATATCTTAAATGATATCTTATAAAAGGAGATTCTATAAAGGAATTATGAAGGAAGATTTTTAAATAGTTTTAAAAATAGAAAGAGATTTTATAAATCAATTTAGATATTTTTGAAATAAGTTTTAAATCTAGTTTGAGAACTTTTAAGTGGTTTGAAATGTGAAGGGAACTTATAAAAAGAATTTTTAGAAAGGGTAAGTAAATGTGTTTTATAGGAGGTGATGTTTTTGAAGGGGAATTGTCTAGCTATTTAATATGGAATTTTGAGGAAAGAGAATTTCCAAAATGTTTTGGTAAATACTTATATTGTTGTTTTTCAAGTATAAAGGAATGTTAAGGGTTTGGGGAAGTATTTTGAAAGGATATTTTGATCAAGTTTAGAATTGATTTTATTAATTAAAGATTAATTAATAAAGGCTTGGTACATCCCATATGGAGTTGAATCAACGTTGAATGATTGTTTATTTGATAGTTAAATAACCAACCATAAAAATTTGGACCTAAATGTAACTTTGAAAATATCTAGGAGAAACACGTGAGTTATATGGCATAGTCATACCCAATAATGTTGTACTGTGTGTATAAATCTCATTTCGTTCTTCTAGGATAAATGATAAGGAAATTCGTCCATAAATGGTTAGGAGGTGAACTCCGCTCTTATCTTTTATCAGCTTATTTCCTAAAGAACCGGGGTTGAGTTTACCGGAAATTATCGAAAGTTGTTTCGAAGAGACCGGGATCGGATATGTTATTCGAAAACCACTTCGATCCAACTCAAGCATTTCGAACTGAAGACATCTCCAAGAGCATGGAATCGAAGATGGAGTTTTGAAGTGCAATATTTGCTACTAATCCTGAGGGTGATTCCAAAATGGATGTGGTAAGTAGTGCCTTCAGTTTCGTTCAGTCCCGGAATGAACTTGTATGGATGAATGCAAGCATTGCGATGACGCCTAGAAGACAGTGTTAACATTCCAAGTGGGTTTGCAAATAAAAAGGTAAAGACATGACCTCACAAGCTTCACAAATCAGAAAAATGGCAAAAACAGGGTATGCAGCATAGCCATGTGGTTAGCTACCATTGGGAGCCGTCATCCCATTCTAGATTGTTCCTTATTAGAGTTGGTCTGCATGCAAACACCGTGGTAGTATAAGACCTCAGTATCAAAAAGGAGATGAGTTAATCCGGTATGCCATGTTAAAGGGGCAGCCGGTTCTATGTTGGCATCAATGCATTTTCTAGGGGTGTACCATCGAAAGGTAGTCCCTTACCTTGCCATAATATGGAATCCAATCTCTAATACGTGCCATACTGTTTTGATTGTAGAGCCTAGTATGATGGAATTTAATAATGGTAACAATTTCAGCCATTTTATATATTTACTTGAACTGTTAGACATTATTATAATAATATTGGATATTTTATATAATAGTGTTTTGGTTATCGTAAGGTAAAAACCCATCCGTGTTTATGTGTGGCTTGGTCTTACGAGACCCTTGATTTTTGAAGAGTTTTAAAAGTAATAATTAGATTGTTTTGAGTTTACTCGCACCAGACCCATGTCTGACCTGGAGTTTTATTTTATTTCCCTAAAACTCTTGGGTGCTCAAATTTTTATAGATAGCCAAGTAGTTCAGGTTTTTCCACTGATGCATTTTGAAGGAGCTTGGAGCATGAGGCTTCATCGATAGCTAGTTATTATCTTGTTTCCACTGTATTATATGTATCTTGTATTAGTTGGATAGGGACAGGCTGTTATAACTGTCCTAGGGTAGAATTTGTATTAGTATGACTCTGATGTATCTTTTTTGAAATGACTTTGTAAAGTATTATGTTGATTAATATATGTTGATCAGTTGCATTGTGAAATTCTGTGATTGTTTAGTTTCTTCTATCTCCTCTCTTTCCTCTAACAATCTGTCTTTTCAACACTTAGTTGTTCGGTATGTGAATACCGTGGATGTATTAGTGTCGACTTCTAGGGTTCGAAAAGGCGGGTCGTTGCATGTGCCATGCATATCATCTCCTGTAATAATCATATCATCAACATATAATGATAGTATGATATGTCCTTCATTAGTGTTATTAACAAAAGGGGCATTATCATGAAAGCTAGAGACAAAACCAAGAGATTTAATCGCAATAGAAAATTTCTTAAACCAAGCATGATGCGCTTGCTTAAGTCCATACAATGTTTTTTTAAGCTTGCAAACACATCCAGATTCATGTGGAACGCGTAAAGGAGGTTCCATATAAACTTCTTAAAGATCGCCATTCAATAATGCACTTTTAACATCTATTTGTGAAATGGACCATTTTCGAATGGAAGCTACAACAATGAGAGTATGAATGGTACTTATCTTTACAACTAGAGCAAATGTTTCCTCATAATCCATGACATACTATTGAGAGTAACCTGTTGCATCCAATCTAGCTTTATATCTTTCAATTGATCCATCATATCTGGTTTTAATTTTATATAACCAACGACAACTAACAATGCTCTTACCATAAGGTAGAGGAACCAAATCCCAAGTACTTGTCCTATATAAGGCAGAAAGCTCTTCATCCATAGCCTCTTGCCAATACAGATTAAGAACCGCCTCTTTATAAGAAATTGGCTCGAAAAGTTTATAAATAGAGGTTAAGAATGAAGAAAACGATGAAGAGTAAAAAAGATTAAGTAAAATCAGGTAATTTTGTTGACTTACGATTGCATGTGGAATGACGAAGAGATGTATCTACAGGCTCAGTTATAGATTGGACAGGGAGGATGCAACTTCAGGTGTCCCAGTTTCCATGTGGCTGATAGTATTATTATTATCCCCAAAAAAGTGATCAATATGAATTAGTTCAGATCTGGTTAAACTATGAGTGTTGGATGAAATAGAGTAAAATGGTACATGTTCAAGAAAAACAACATTTCTAAACAAATAATGTTTTTGAGTGGTTGGATCAAAACATCTATAACCCTTTTTACTCTCACCATAGCTAAGAAAAACAAAAATAGCCAATCGAGAAGATAATTTGTTACGTTTTACACGAGGAAGAAGAACAAAACAAGTGCACCCAAACACTTTAAAAATAGAATAATTAGGTGCATGTTTATACAGTTTTTCAAAAGGTGAAATACTTGAAATGTGATAAAAAGGAATAGTGTTAATTAGTCTAATAGCCACGAGAATAGCTTCACCTCGAAATTCCCTAAGAACTGAAAAAAAAGTAACATAAATCGAGCAATTTCAAGAATATGTCTATGTTTTCTTTCTGCAACTCCATTTTGTTGAGGAGTATCAATACATGAGGTTTATTGAATAGTTACATCCAAAGAAAGTAATTCACAAAATTTCTTAGAGGTGTATTCTCCACCTAAATCACACTTAAAACATTTTATAACAGACGAATGTTGTGTCTTGACAAGTGCGCTAAAGTTTTTGTATATTTCAAAAAAGTCAGAAGGATGTTTCATTAAATAGACCTACCAGTATCATGTATAGTCATCAATAAAGGACACATAATATCGAGACCCTCTTTAGTGGGAATTGGAGATGGTCCTCACATATCTGAATGAAGCAAATCAATGAAGTAGAAGAAATAGAGATGTTACTATTAAAGGGTAAAGTGGAAAACTTTGCTAGTTTATATCCACTACAATCAAAAATATCATGAGTTTGGAAATTTCCTAACACACCTTTGGATTCTAAAAATCTCAAACGAGAAGAAGAAACATGATCCAAATGAGAATGTCATAAATAAAATCTAGTGGAAGAAGGACATAGGCGAAAAGAAGATAAATCGATACTAATAGTAGCACTAACTTGAACTTTTAATCCATTCAAAACATATAGCCCCTCTTCCCTATGGCCTATCCCAATCAGTTTTTGATATTGTAATCCTACACAAAACAAGAATCAGAAGTAACTATTATTATATTACCAGAATTGCATAATTAACCAACATATACAAGGTTTAATGTGAGATTCTAGATATGATAGACATTGGAAAGAGATAAGTTGGAAGTAACAACAGAACCAACACCTGCTAAAGGCATAGGAGTGCCATCAGCAATCATAACAGAAATGGAGGATGATGAAGAAAAAGTAGAAAAAGATAAAGAGTCTCGAGACATATGGTGGGAAGCACCAAAATCCAAAACCCATAAATATGACTTACCCAAGGAGTTATTATATATTTGACCTGAAAATGAAGAGGCAGACATAACCTGTGGCTGTAGAGAATGAAAATTCTGAAGAGACTTGTAGCTAGTAAAATGAATATGTTGCACTCGAGGAATTGTGAGACAATTGAAACTTCTTTTCAAATATTATATTATGATATATATGAATACATTTTTCTACTGAAAGAGTTCCAATAACAAACTTCTAATTGTCAACTATTACTGATAAAACAACATTCTCTACTTTATTCTTTGATTTTACGAGCATAATAAGTGAAAGATGAAAATATTTATCAATACCTAGCTCACATTTAATAGTTTATTTGGGTTTCAATTTTGCACCCCAAAATTTCATTATTTTCTTCTTCTTCTTTTTTTCTTCTTTTTTTCCCTTATTTTCGAGTGAATAATAATAATACCCTCTCCCTTTTTATTCTCAGCCCAAAACAAAATAACTTAAATTAGCAAACACAACTTGGAAACAATGATGGACTTTGGAAATCATGGAGGTAGGCGTCGAGTAGTAGATGCGAAGCTAGTTTGCGAACGTTCATTTTGACGAGTCACCTGAAATGGATTTAGATCCGGTATCTAAGTCAGGTTAGATGTTGTAAATTATGTATTTGGTTGGAATTCTTTGGTGTAAACGTCAGATTTGATTGCAGTGGGTTGCTGGTAGGGGATTTGAGTGGAGGTAGAACCAAAGTGGTGGTTTGGTAATGTAATTTGGAAAGTGGAGTTGTGATGTTTGTGGAGTTTGGTGATGGTGAAAGTAAACAAGGAGAAAAGAGAAAGAATGGGGAAAAAAATTATAACAAATAGGATGAAACTAACACCTCAAATTGGAGCGCTGCTTTGATATCATGTTGAAGACGAGAATAGATTTATTAAATAGAGGAATGCTTTATTACCATTTAATGGTACTATACAGTTCACAACCAACTATTTATAGCCATATTACCTAGAGCTTAAGTAATTGTACAATAGGAAAACTATTATAATAGAGGAAGGCCTAGATATTAAAATATCCTTGGTTTATTTTTTAACATATAATACATATCTCTAACCAACATGAACTTCTGAATTGTAATTTTCTTGGGTCGTTTTTCCTTAAAACTACTAACAAATCTTAAATGATAAATATGTTTGAATAATTTCAAAGGGTACAAAGTATGGCTAATAATACTAGATACAACGTTGTTATACAACCAACACTAACATCAACTATAAGTCATTTTTAACTTGGAAGCATTACATTAGTAATAATCCTACTTTTCTAAATTGAATGGTTAGCAATTAATTCTTTTCTGTCAAATGCATGGTAATATCATTTGATATGACTCTAATTTAAATTGAATTAAAGAGTTAAAAATGATAATTAACGGAAATAGTTGTATTATATTCCAACCAAAATTTAAAATGGTGAATATGTTTATCTTAATTGAAAATGTACAATAAATGACATTTTCCAGCTTTAATTTGTGGATAATTATTGTTACATATAAAAATATTAATACCAATCAACATAAAATTGATACCAGGTGAGAATGAATATACATTTATTGTTATTTTTATAACATGAATGATACTTATTTCAAGTAGAGCACTCAATATGATGTCTCAAGGGCTCGGACCTATCACCTCTAAAACCTATGTTTAAAGCGTCATACCTCTAACAACTTGAGCTAAAGATCCTTGATGATATACGTTTATTATTATATGCGACATGAGTAAATTATGGTAAATAGATTTTTAAATTTTAGTTAAAACCGAATGGAGAATGAAATACAATTAACTTTAGTTAATTAATATTTATATCTTTCTAAGTTGATTCCAACCCGACGTAGAGAACAAATTATATATTAAATCTACAATTAGTATTCTTTTATGCTGATTAAATGACTAATTACCTTTTGGTGGGAATACTCATTCAATAACAACTAATTAACTTAATAACAAAAATAGGAACATATGATATTATTCATTAGAATATCATCAACAACCAAAATAAGAAATAAAATTGTTGTTTGAATTATAAATTAACAAAATCACACTTTTCTCCATTAAGTTTGTATAGAATATTTTTTATAATCTAAGAATTTGGGTTTAAACTAAAAGCATAAATTAAGTCAGACTTAACATTATTGTTGAAAATGAAACCATAGACGAGTTGTCCTTCAAAATTAGCAGCTAGTTCATCACTTAAGCCTATAGTTCATGCGTAAATTATATGTATTACTAAAGATAATCTTTTTGTTATTATTAATAACACTATAATTCAAATATATCCATTTAAAATTTGTTCATTTTAGCGCCATAGTTACATTTCATTATTTAATAATTAACCAATAGATAGTAAAACGTAATTTTACCAAAGTGAAATTCCCAAGCAGTTTTTCCATCAAACATTAGAACTTTGCTTATGAAATTCAACAACGCCCAATATAACATTGCCACTAGTCACCAATTCTTGAGAAAGTTTCTGTACTACCCCAAAAATTTGGTAATTATTTTAATTATATTAATAATATAATAATGTGAAATTATTTAAATTTAATAAGTAAATAAAATAAATTAAAAATAAGGACGGGACCAAATGGTCATTTATGAACTTTGGAATTTGACAATGAAATAGATGTCATTACGACCTTATTGTTTTTCTTATTCGTACAGTATTTTGGTTTGCCTCGTTTGGAGTTTGTATGAAGGAATTGTGGTCGAAAGGGTGTCAGATTAATTTGGGTGCCAAGTTTGAAATTTGAATCAAAGCGAAGAGTTACTATTTACGTCAAAAGTTGGCACAAACACCCAAATGATTTATAAAAGAGAGTAGAGTAAAAAATTAAATGAAAAACAAGGAGAAAATGACACATAACAATTATAGTGGTTCGGCTAATCACTGGCCAACATCCACTTGAACTTTGTTTGATTCTATAGAGATTTTGCAAACGCGATCTTATGGATTGGTATTCTATGTATCGTTGATGACCCGTATGGTTATAATAATAGTACAGAAATTTGAAATGCCGAAAAAGACCCTGAAATAATGCCCATCATTCTTTATTTATAGACGAAGATTGCCGGATTTGTCTCTACCACGTTCTTCCCCACGTTTCTTATTCTCAAAAAAAGTTGTCTTGAGAAGATCGTGGCCAACTCAGCAAGTCCCATCCCGAACATTGCTCTATGGATCAATACCGATCCATATCCATAGGATTGACTATTTAGCCTTCTTTGATCCCTCGCGGTTGCTTGGTTGACTTCTATCTTCATCTAAAAAACTCGAATTCATCGATATAAGCTTGAATTTGGATGAATTCTTTGGTTCGGTGGTTGGGCAAAAGCACTTAGTTTAGTTGCTTTGAAACTTGGATTTATCCATCGGTCGTTTGGATCATAGGTCGCTAGCGAATCATCTTGCACTGCTTGTTTGGATCAACAACCACCTATATTGACACAACATAAGGTCAGTGGTCATTTAAGTCAATTTCAGGGATTGGTATTGAACCGTGGCTATAGATTAGTACCGATCCAGGATTTTTCTTGGGTCTTGATTTTTGACTTCGGCATCTGAGTTGACTTGACATATAGGCAATTTTGAAGATCTTTGGCATGTTGATGGCTTCATTCATTGATCCAACTTGGTATCTGAGTTTAGAAGTTATCGTTATGGATTCTGCTCAGTTATTCTTTGGTTTAATCTATTCGACTTGTCCAATATGGCTTGGTCATGGAGCTGGATAATATTTACCCCTAAAGTATATCATGTGTTAATAAGATATGCTTTACATCAAGATAAATTGTGAATTGTACATCATCAATTTCAAGCTTTGTTCTGAATAAACACTATTAGTTAACTGAATTTTTTTTACGAAGCATTGCATCTATTGCCAATTGTCATATCACTTTGAACAATTTTGAGCTTGCAACTCTTGCATAGTATAAAAACAAAAACATGCTCTTTAGTTCGCCATTCCAATTCTAAGGAGTTTTCAATGACCTATTTCTTAAAGCTCTACACACAGGACTTTGTTCTCTTGGAATCCAAGTTGCTTATTGACACGCATGCACACACACATACTTAAATGTATTACTTACACATATTTTTTTTCATTCTTTTATTGATGGATCAGTACCGATCCATGGGTCATGAATCGATACCCCATACTTAGGCGATTTTATTGTCTATGTTTATGGATCGACTTTTATATATATACCGAACCAACACTTCTTCATTGCACTTTCGTTCTTTTCTTACGTCGAGACTTTTCATTCTCAAGCTCGCCATTGTGGATTTTCACATTATTGACCCACTTCTTCAAGCCATTGCTTCCATCTCCTTCTATCATTAGCGCTACCAGAGACCTCAATTGCATACTCTATCTCTCGAGCACCGAACCATATGAACAACTTGGAGTTCAGATCTAAACACACCCAAACCCTATCAGACCGATTCGGTTCAAGTAGGTGGCGGCATGATTGAGGAATGTTCACTGTCAATTTGAACTTGTATCATGTACGACTGTCGATGGAACTCCACTGCTCTTCCTTTATGGATCGAGGCCCGAACCGATACTTAGGAAATTTACATTAAAATTCTAACTGTAGGGGATACCTTGCAAAAACTTGAGATTCACTCTAAGCAAGAAGCACATTCTTTGGGTATGACTCGAACTCAAGTCCTACGAGCTTTGAATCGAGTCAGCTTCAAGTCCTACCTATGGAAAACTTAAGTTTTTCATAGTGTCCCTAATAATTAGTGTAAAATCGACCAAACACTCTCAAAATTTTCAAATGGAGTTCTATAACACATTTGGTCGATCTGTGATCGATGCTTTATAATTCATTAGGACGGTTTATAACAACAGTCAAATTGAATGCACATCGACATTCATAAGAATTGTTTTTCAATCTTTTTACCAAATAACAGATTTGAATCTTACAACATTAGATGCAATGCACTCACAACTTTAACTGCACATTATTGCCCCAATCGATGTATGAGATACGATTGATCAACACATATCGGCATCGTCGGATTTGGTACATCGACTATACAAGGCTCTCTTTCCAACGTGAAGATCAAAGATTTTAATTTGCTTGATGTCTCTTACATGTGAAGGTTTTAATAGTTATAGATTGTAGATGTTCCTCGCATGTTTTGACAATGGAAACAGGTCCTTCAACATCAAATGTGTTAAGTCCGATACTTAATCTAGCTCAACAAACACTGCTTGCGGATAAAATACTTCTACACCATCTAGATCTTAGTCAACTAGCCATTAAGCAGAGCAGCCTTTAGAAATAGTTCTCTCTGTGTTGGATGGAGAGCCTATAGTAAGGGCTGACCTCGACATTGATATAGGCAAGGCTATTAATCTAAATGATCCCCAAGATTCTCCAACTTCGAAGGTGGATGAAGCGTCTCTCAGGAGGATATGCGAGAGACATGGTATTCCCTTTGACGATGTGTTGGTTCCTGTGCACTTTCAATGAGCACATCTTCCATGGAAGGAAACATAGCTTGTAACCGTTACATGTGCATAGCTGAGTGTGTTCCACTATTCAACTATTTTATTCTCTATAGTTCATAAAGCATGCCCCAGCCCAGTTGCATCCAAATAGCCATGCTTTCCTGAATAGCATGTACATGATCTTCGTTCGTCATTTGAACCGAGATCCCCATGTTGAGGAGATATGTTATCTATACAGCTTTAAACATCGAAAGGAGTCCCCTTCACTCACTTTCTTAGAACCCTCTAGGGGTTATCGAATAGTGTTAGGCCTTTGGAATAAGACAAGCTATTTTAAGGATAGGTTTTTCTTTATACGTTGCCCAACCGGCTTCGCACATAGGTGGTTATCTAAACGTAAGTCTCATTCTCACTTTCCTTTACTAGCATAGATGTTATAATTTTAGCTATTCATATCTTCACTACTTGCATTTGCAAATAATTCAAGAAAACCCAGCAGTGTGGCCTTAGCAAGGACCCTTGCAGCTCTCCATCAAGTTCTACTAGAAAGGGAAATGAAATTGCTTCTCATTGATGAGAACTTGCACACTTATAACCTTTTAGAGGAGGGCTATAGTGTGGGCTATAAATTAGGGACTATAATGGTTCTTTGCATGAGCTCGATGCTACCGCTAATTTCAATGAGAGTTATGAGGTCTCCTCCATTTCGAGCGCGATTATTGATCCTAAAACAAGTCAAAGGGCTAGAGATTGTGGAGGAAAGGACGAGCATGTTAGCGAAATAGAGAGTGATGGTGGAGGCAATGAGGATGCCGACATTGGTTGTGAGTTCTCTAATAATGAGAGTGACGATGCTCATGCATTCCTCACGACTTGACTACCCAAAATAAAGATTATTTCATCTCGGTTGTCCATGCAGCTTCCACTAGCTTCTATGGTCGAGGAGACTCCCATCTCGCCTTCTTGGGATATCTTCAGGTCCTTTTGGAGTATTCCGGACGAAATTGGTTACTTTGGCCTTGGTAATATCAGCATCGAGGATATTGGTTCCCTTATCCATCCACCTAATAAAGTGCCTGCTACTCTTGTGGGTAAATAAACCCTATTAGCAAGTTCCAAGTCCACAGTCCATGAGGGACACTAGGACACATCCACACTTACACGATGCTACATTTTGTACTATTTGCACTACCTTTTCATTTATCAGTGATAATTCGTTTGTGTTTCATTTTCAGATTTTATGGAGCATAAGCATCTATATGACACTCTTAAGAGCTAGGGCTGTAAGTAGGGAAACCTGGGTCATCTAATCACCCCCATGAGTTCTCCCACGAATCGAATTTGGGAAGGCGACAAAGTCGAGATTACAAAAATAGGATCGAGGCTATAGGTGGCATGGAGAACGCTATAATTAATCAGAGAGGAGTCCATCTCCTCGATGTAGATCGCATTCGCCTCTACTCTATTGCATGGATAGATTTTCAACACAACCTAACCCCGATCCATCTATCGATGTATCTATTTCTCCCACTTCAACACCTTCGACAACACAGCCTTTGATGTCTTCTCATGTGTCACGATGGTCCGAGCGGCTGTCTAGGTTGGTATCTTTCTACAACTCTCAGCAATGGCCTAGAATAAAGCATCTTCATGCTTAGAAACCTACTGTAGAGATTGAGACAGTTTCAAATGCCCATGTGGGTTCAATGAGAAAGGCCTTTCCAAAGGTTTGCTTCGATGATGTGGTGTTCATTCCTTATTTAAAGAATTTCCCTACAAAGGTTGGCTTAATATCGCCGATTGCATGAGCGATGTTTGCGATTAATATCATAAATGGAGGAAGATTTTTGAGGCTATTTAAGAAGTTTCTTATATAAGAAAATTTAAGGTCAAAGGGATGGCTCATTGAAAATGACGACAAGCGCATGATCAAGAATCTCGATAAGGATGCGAAGAAATTATGAAGTCATTGGCCGAAGCTGAGATAAAGTTCGAAATGCAAACTAAGTCCTTGAAGGAAGAACGCCAAAACCAACTAAAGCAGGTTGAGGCCACTCATCACTTGAGACATACTCTTTCATTAAAGAATGAAAATCTTAAGAAGATTATGGAGGACCAAGCCTTAGCAATAATAAAGGTAAAAGAGCGATTGGCAGTCTAAAAGAAAGAGAAGGACGGTGTACTCACCCAAGCCTAGGATTATTGTGAAGAGTTGCTAGATACTCGCAAGTTGTGAGATGATGTTGAGAACTGAGCAAAGGAGGGCAATGAATGAGTCAAGGCTATGGAGGATAAAGTTAAGTCTGAACTTGATCCCCTTCTTGTGCAATTCTATGCAAATTTCATAAGGTTTGGAAACTTGAGATGGTTAGAGGAGGGCTATCCCCAAGCTTTGGCCATGGCATGGGAAGAGATTCTAAAGCAAGAGTGGGAACACTCTGACGGAGCATGGGTTAATGAGGAGGAATTAAAGCTTAACCTCTTGGAGAAGGAGGATTTAGAAGCACTTGAGACTGGCCGGCTCATCTTGCATCCTGAGCTGTCCGTTGAGGTCCAATCCAAGCTTGGTTCAAAGGATTTGGGTGAGAGTTCTGGCTTCATCCTCCTAGGGTCCGCAACAAACACTACTGTTCTTTACATATTAGGGCCACCAGGTACCAAAATGTTATTCGTCCTCTCGGCTCTATGGCTATTCCTACCTCCAAGGTGATCCATGATATTTCTACAGTTCAAACATCTACATTGGATGCTCGCTATAATCTTAATAAACCTGGCTTGGCAGGCGTTGTATCGTTCTCAATGCCGCACATTCTATCCCCTATTTTGGAGGGAGGAACCATCGGCACTCTCGCTCATACATGGTCTGCATCTCCTAGAGGTATATCATCGACCTCACATGTTTTCGAGATGGCTCATATGACACTGGTTGACGTCACTAATCTCTATGTTTTCCATTTTCAAGTTTCAGGTCAACCTTCAATCATCTCATTGCCAGAAGGAAGCTCATCATTGGGGATACAAGCCATGCAAACTGAATCAATCGTTGTATTTGCTCCCAATCTGACTCCAGCTCCTTCGGCGAGCATCCCCTAGTACCGATGCTGAAATGATTTATGCATTAAAAGAGGAGACCACATGCGATCTTCACGGGGCTCAGGGAAATGAAGACATTATCATTACTAGAGTTTCTGAACACTTGTCGGGGCCTACAATGGTAGAGATGCAACAATCTTAGGCAATGTTGACTAAGGAGATTAAGAAAGAAAAATTTAATGACATTCCTCCTCCTTTATCCTTCTCATTGCCAACCAGATCTTTCTACCTGCCTGGCACCATTCCCACCCCTAGAGTTATTTAGGGCATGGCTCCTGAGTCTCTAAGGAGCGACTATGATTGGGACACGAACCCAAAGGGATATTTTCCAAAAGAAATCAAAGGTAGAGGAGCAAGCAAAAAGAAACCAAGCATGTCTGCAAAGAGGGACGGAAGGAGAAAAAGAGAAGGAAGAAAACTTAGTTTTGCATCTGTTTTGCTTCTCTGTTACTTTTTGTTTAGCTTTGAACTTGTGTAAATAAGATGATGTTATGCGGGTGCAGCCCCCAAACTTTGTTAAGAAAGTTTGTCCATAAAGAATAGATTTGTTTCCTTTCAAATATTGTGTCTATCTATTTATGTATTAAAAAAATGATTTCGTCTATCTCGTTCATACGCTTGTGAGTGATTTGTTTGTTTTCATTTAGCTAACTTAGTAGCTTGCTTCGCTTAGCTTTAATCAAGCTTCATTCGACTAGTGATAGCGATGGAGTCTATATCATTCTCGGTGTTAAGAGAGTTATAGCTTAGGTACCTATCTCTAAGAATCCATGTTTGGTCTCATCTATCTCCGAGCATCAACAGAGAATTTTCACCTTGAGTGATGATTTAAACGTCTACTTCTTAGACATTTTGTCCCATCCCACCTAGCTTTAGGCGTTGATCATATACCCTGTCTGTGGGGCTAAGTAAACATGACGCCTTCCTATGGGTGTTGTAACTTCTATCTCTGGATATCTATGTTAGATCCCGCCTAATTCCGAGCGTTGATCGTTGGCAATGCCATCCTCTGGGTAATGGGTCATGTTTTGTCAAGCTCTGAGCAAAAGCTTTCAGGGTGAACTGTCTCATCTCACCCTTAGTTGTTTATACTCCTGCATCCAAGTCGTGTGTTGGAGGAGTTGATTGGCATCTATCTCTGGACACCTAGAACAGTTTTGTTTCTTAAATCCAATCATGAAATGTAAATCTCAAATGGCACCTATCTCCGGGCACCAGCATTCCTACATTATACACATTCAAATTATTTAATTTTATTGTTATTCATAGCATATGACTGGGCTAATGAGAACATAGATTCATCAATCCTTAAAGTCAATTCATTTTATATCCATAGAAAAATGAAGATTCTACCATGTTACATCAAAATTGATTAAATATGTACAAAGTTAAATTTAAGTGAAATAGCATCATAGATGCTCGCTATTCCACACCCGTGGGAGTGAAATCCTGTCAATAGTTGCTAGCTTGAATGTTCCATCTCCAAGCTTACGTTTAATGGCATATGGACCTTCCTAGCTCGGACCCATATTCATAAGACCAGGGATGATTTGTTTAAGGATGAGATCACTGATCTCGAATGTTTGATTCCTGACCTTAGTGTTGTAGTGTTGAGCTACTTGCTTCCAATGATAAGTCGCTCTCAAATCAGCATTATCGTGCTTCTCATCAATTATACAAGGGATTCTAATAAGAGTTCGTTGTTTGTTCTAGGGTCATAATGGATTTTTTAATGAGAAGGCACTTCTAGTTCGATCGGAATCATGGCCTCTAGTCCGTAGGCCAAAGCGAATGAGGTAAGACTGATCACAGACTTGTGGGTTGTTCGGTAAGCCCAAAGTGCTAATGGTAATTCGTCAATGCACTTGCTCTTGGCCTTTATCAATTGTTTCTTCAGGATGGATTTGATTATCTTGTTTACTGCTTCCATCTGTCCATTCACTTGAGGATATGCTACAGTTGCAAATCTTTTCTCAATCCAAAGCTTGCTGCAGAAGTTTTTGAACTCAACGTTGTCGAATTGGGTCCCGTTATCCGAAATAATGGTTTGTGGGATACTAAATCAACAAATAATGTTTTTAACTATGAAATTGATCACCTTCATGGTGATCACAGCTAGCAGTTCCACTTCTGCCCATTCCATAAAATAATTGACTGCAACAATGTCATACTTTTCTCCACCTTTCGACATTGGTAGCATACTAATAATATCAATTCTCCAAACTGTAAACGGCTAAGGATTGACCATCTGTGTGATCTCCATCGGTGGGGTCCTAGGAACCTTTGCAAATATTTTGCATCTATCGAACCTCTTGGTGTAATTAGCCGCGTCCTGGTTGATGGTTTGCTAGAAATATCCATAATGAAGAACTGTTTTTGCTAACGTTTGCCCTTCTGGTGTGGTCACCACTGGCTCAATCTTGTACATCTGCCAGGATCCTTTTAGCTTCTTCATTAGCAACACACCGTGATAAGGGAGCTAAGAATCCCCTCCTATATAGCACTCCCTCTTGGACAACAGATCACAAAGCTTTAAGGAGGATTTTTCTTCATTTGCTCCTTCCATCTGGAAGGGTTCATCTTCAAAAATACTCCTTGATCGGAGTCATCCATGATTCCTTCTCAAAATTAGCCTCCAAGATCCAATCGATGTCCATTTGGTCGATGTTTGGAACTGACAATAACTCTACCGCAACTAAACCCATGAGTTGCACATCCCTAGAGCTATCTAGCTTGGCTAGTGAATCGGCTTTCGTGTTCTCCTCCCATGGGTGCGTTATCGCATAATATTCATTGTCTCCAGGGCCTCGGCAAGTAAAGGGCCAACCTTGCTCCTTTGGCTTGGAATTCTTTCTTCACCTGGCAAACCACTAATTGAGAGTCAAAATAAATGTATAATGTTTTGACTCCCAATTCATTAGCAATCTTAAGTCCCACGATCAACGCTTCATACTTGTCTTCATTATTTGTTGTGGGGAAATCAAGTTTCAGGGCATAGTAGATTGATTGTTTCTCAAGAGTTACCAAAACCACTCTTTCCCTTGAGCAATGTTCATTGGATGCCTCGTCTGTATACAATTTCCATTTAGTGCTTCATTTCGCATCGTCTCCTACATTATCATCTCGAGCAATGTATTTAGCAATGAAGTCGGCCAATACTTGACCTTGAATTGCACTCCTAGGATGATATGATATATCATACTGACTCAATTTGATGTTCCATTTCAACGGCCTTCCTAAAGTCTTAGGTCGCTACAGAACTTGCCTTAAAGGTTGGTTAGTCAGCACCTTAATTGGGTGAGCTTGAAAGTACGGATGGAGCTTCCTAGATGTAATCAACAATAAATAAGCCCGCTTTTCTAGCTTTGGATAATTTCTTTCTGCTTCGGTTAATCATTTGCTGATGTATTATATCGGCCTTTGGATTTTGGATTCTCTGTGTACATGGGCAGTACTCAATGAATAGATACCGCTAGATAAACAAATAAATCTTCTCCTTCCAAAAGCTTTAACAGGACGCATGGTCTTTCCAGTGATCAACCAAAGCTTGAAGAGAATCCTTACATTCCTGCGTCTAGGCATAGTTTCTTTTCCCACTTTGAGCACATCGAAGAATGGTATACATTTGTCTATAGCCTTTGAGATAAATCGGCTTAGTGCGACTACCATCCCATTCAGGCTCTGTACCTCTTTTATCGTCTTTGGTGGCCTCAACATTTTCTAAGGATTAAATCTTCCTCAGATTGGCCTCTATCCCTCTTGAGTTCACAATAAAATCCAAGAATTTTCCCAACATGACTCCAAACGAGCATTTCTATGGGTTGAGCTTCATCCCATATCTTCAAAGCACGCTAAACATTCATGATATGCCTTCTAAATGGTTCGTCAATCAACATGACTTTACTAGAATATCGTCCACATAGACTTCGATGGAGCATTTGATCTGATCTCTAAACATAGAATTTACCAATCTTTGGAAAGTGGCTTTAGTGTCTTTCCAAACCGAATGGTATGACAAAGTAACAATACAATCCTATGTTAGTTATGAAAATGGCATGTTCCTGGTCTGGGATACGCATCGAAATTTGGTTGTAGTCGCAATAGGGATCCATGAACGATAACGATTTATAGCAGGCGATCAAATTTATAGTTGGTAAATCTTCGACAGCGGAAAACTTTCTTTCGGGCATGCTTTATTCAAATCTGAATAGTCAATGCATGTCCTTTATTTCCCATTGGATTTCCTGATTAGGACTGGATTGGATACCCATTTAAGGTATAAAGCATCACAGATGAAGCCGTTGGCCTTTAGCTTCTCCACTTCTTCCTTTAGCACAAGCTACATCGTTTATGTTTCACGGGAAGACATCTGGGTTCACATTCAATATATGGCATGCTATATTCGACGATATTCCACACATGTCTGAATGCGCCTAGGCAAACACATCCAGGTTCGATTTTTAGGACCCTGTCAAATCCCTCGGAGCTGGTTTCTTGTAATGTTTCTTACCTTGCGTCACAAGGTAAATATTCTCGATTATATTGTTTAGCGGTGTATAGTCCTCGTAGTTGGGGAATCTCGAACGTTTCTTGGAGTTCATTTTTCTACCTACGTTCCTCTGGTTACTTCTTTTTTGATTGTCCCTTTGTTTTCCATGTTTACAACCACATATCCAGAACTATCTCCAGTTTGCTTTACTACGACAGTACGCTATACCACTTCACTTGACTGTCTACCACAAACTCTTCCAACCGATGTATTTTCCTCCTCTAAGCGTAAATACTAGGTTGCCTTCTTATAGAATTCATCCATAATCGTTGGGGGTTTCATCATCAAACATCTTCCAAAATCAGTGTTGAGTGTATTCCACTGATTATTGCTATCAAAATAATGTCTTTCTTAGCGTTGCTCACCTCCATCATTGCTATGCTAAACCTACTTAAAATGTCTTTTAAAGACTCCCCGGTACTCTAGAAAAGGTTTGATTACGGAACTACATCCTTCGGACGGGTTGTGTGCAAGCGAAACTGTTTGACAAACATCCTAATCAACTGATCAAATGAAAATACGTATCTCAATGGAAGTCGGGTGAACTAAATCATAGGAACACCTTCTAAAAATATTAAGAAACATCGGCATCTAACAGCATCCATTGCCCTTGTCACGTCCATATACCACACATATTTTAGCAAATGCTGCCTTGGGTCTGTCACCCCATTGTAGGACAGCATAGTCTGCATAGTGAACCTTCTTCAGTATTCCTCTCACAATATCTCTTCCATAAATGGGTTTCTACTAGGAGAAAACCCTATTATTATTACGTCTGTGCTGGTTTTCACTCACCATCCTTCTCACCATATTTGCAAAAAATTCTGGTTCTACCGGATCAACTGAACGACGGTAATCATGGCCTACCTCAAGTATTTTGCCTTGCAAACAGTCTTAGTTAATTCCATAACATCTGTCTATCTTTGGGAGATCCGTTCGTCCAAATGATTTTCTTCTATGATTTCTACTTGAATTATCAAAAGCTGTAACTTGAACTCCAGTACTTTGACCATCCAACATTGGTCCATCTCCAACAACAACGTTACCTTCCAAAACATCAATGTTTCCAACATCCACTCCATAAGAAATAGGATCTGTACCGATCCGTAGGGATGGTTCGGAAACAATCAGTGCATTTATGCTTATGACCTTGTTTTCTTTACTCTTCGAGGTCCCGACATCCTTCCTTTTCATCTTTTGCTTCCCTTCTCTGTGTTTCTCACCAAACGATGAGGAATTGTCATTATCTTCTAAATCGGAAGGTTATAATTCTTTAGTGATCCTTCTATGACCCTGGGATATCTGAGTCATCAAAGCCAAATTCTCCTTCATTTGTTTCATCATCTCATTTTGGCTCATGAGTAACTTCTCTTTCAATTCTTTCTTCATTTTATCCATCTCAACCTAGGTAATAATATCTGAGGCACTCTGAATTTCCATAGCGTTGGGTGAGCGCGTCCTCATCAACATGTTGAGAGCCAATGTTCTTAACTTCACTGGTGGGTTTAGAGGCAGCAAACTTTTCCCTAATATTTCGTTGAGCCATTACTTTGGTTAATCGAATGATAGATTTGTCGAAATCCAAATAATCATGGATTTTAGGAATGAAATCTGTAGTTTTACTTTGTGGACTAAAGCAATCAAAATAGAAAATAGATTCAAATAGCGAGAGACTAAAATGTTCTCAGTGAATAAAATGTTTACGTCAAAAGTTAGCACAAACACCCAAAAGATTTATAAAAGAGAATTAAGTGAAGAAATTAAATGAAAAGCAGGAAGAAAATGACACACAACAATTATACTGGTTCAGCTAATCACCGACATATGTCCACTTGGACATTGTTTATGATTCTGTAGAGTTTTTATAAACGCGATCTTATGGATCAATAATCTATGGATCAGTTATGACCCATAAGATTACCATAATAGTATAAAAACTTGGAATGCCGAAAAAAGGCCTCGAAATAGTACCCATCATCCTCTATTTATAGACGAAGATCACCAGATTTGTCTCTACGTCGTTCTTTTTCACGTTCCCCATGTCCAAAAGGAGTTGCCTTGAGAAGATCGTGGCTAACTCAGCAAATACCATGGATTAGTACCAAATGAGGCCCTATGGATTAGTACCGATCCATAGGACTGACTATTTAGCCTTCTCCGATCCCTCACGGTTGTTTGGATGACTTGTATCTTCATCTACAAAAATTGGATGCATCGAAATAAGCTTGAACTTGGGTGAATTCTTTGGTTCGATGGATAGGCAAAAGCATTTAGTTTAGTTGCATTAAAGCTTATATTTATCTATTAGTCATTTAGGTCATGGGTCGCTAGAGAACCATCTTGCACTGCTTGTTTGGATCAACAACCACCATAGCTTGACACAATATAAGGTCAGGGTCATTTAAGGCAAATTTAGGGATCGGTACCGAACCGTGGCTATGTATCGATATTGATCCAGGATTTCTCTTGGGTCTTTAGTTTTGATTTTAGCATTTGAGTTGACTTGGCGTGTAGGAAATTTTGAAGATCTTTGGCATGTTGATGGTTTCATTCATTGATCCAACTTGGTATTTGAGTTTAGAAGTTATCATTCTAGATTTCTGGTCGTTTATTCTTGGGTTTAATCTATCCGACTCGTCTAATATGGCTTGGTCAGGGAGCTAGATATAATTACTTTTCCCTCCTTCCCTTTAAAACCAATTCATGTACTTTTAATTTTCCAAAAACCGATTATGTTCTTTCTCTTTCTTCTTCTTCCTCTTTACACTATCTCCCTCAAAACTTAACGAAATCGCATGAGACCAGCGACATCGCAAAGCTAGAAAGGAGGACTATGCATCTACATTAACTTAGAGGTGAAACTCTAAAGCATGGAGGCATAGTAGGCTGGACAACGAAGATTTAAGTAGCAAGGAGCAGTTTTGGTGAGCGATTCATGCTTTCCTCTTTATATAATGCAACCTTGATCCTATATATATATGATATGTATGCTGTTTTAGTTAGATAAACAATTATAAATTATTAAATTCAAAATTAAATGGGATTTGGGAAGGAATTTGATATAAACAGTACATATAAAAATATGTTTTCACCAAATTCTCGTAAACTAACGGATATACACTCGAATTGATGATATAAACTATGAAACTAGACTTAGAAACATGAGGCTGGGAGTTAGGGACGTTCTCAAGAAATGGGAGGCACGGTAGAGGCGACTAAAGGCAAAACAACGTGGTGAAACATCAAAATTCATGGCTTGACAATCCCAAAAAAATATAGTACACTGGTCTACCGGTTGGTGCAACTAGGGCACTGGTGGCCTATGTTTTAGGGCAGGTTCAAACTAGACTTGTATATGCCTATATAAATTAACTTCTAGCAATTTAAGGTCTTGTTCCTCTTGTTTTCCAAATGCAGTTGGAGGATATTAATGAGGTAAGTGATGTCATTATGAATTCGAGTGAATGTGTGTGATGATTGATCATTGTTTGAATTAGATATGTATGATGTTGTAATACGTAAAGTGATAAAATAATGGGCATGAACGTGAACGAACCTATGGAGCAAGTAGGTGGCCTTGGATATGGATATTGATATAGATATAAATACAGATATGGATACGGATATAGATACAGATATGGATACGAATATGGATATGGATATGAATACGGATACAGACCTGTAACACGAGGTGATCTTGGTATGCGTTGCTCCCTTGTTGTAACGACTCGGATTTTTCGCGTTCGAAAATCGACATCCATACTTTACATCGTACTCGAATGCCATAGATTCGACCGTTCAAATCCGATTCGCCGGAGCTTATAACACACTTAAGTAAATAACAACACAGCGGAATAAAGAAATCAATGATATCATATACAACCCCAATGAATACAATATCCAGAATGATATACAACAATGATATTCATATGATACAACAATATCAGAGATATGATACAATGACAATAGCAGCGGAAAGAAAAGATAACATCAGCAGCGGATAGAAAATCTCCAATAGAATGCTCTAATCTATAGCTAGCTCCAGCTAATCCACTCAACCTGAATATCTGAGAAAACCCAACTCTAGACTGCCCGTGTGGAAAATGGTGGGCACCCAGAGTTTAGGAAGGGAACAATAAACTCCAGGTCAGTCGTGGGACTGGTGTGAGCAAACAAAAACAGTTTATCTTTAAAACAAGCAACAAAGGCTTTTAAACATTGAAATCCGCAATGCTTTTCGAAAATGAAACTACCATAAGGCCTCCCGCCACACACACAATGCAATCGCATAATTGGAGGAGATTTCTCCTTATGATAGTCAAACATGCTTACTACGCAAAGGAAAAACTCTTTTGATATTATTACTAGTGCATAGTGTGAAAACATTTCGAAAATACAATATTAATCTTAGCCAGCATACAACATTTCATCATATGCCTACTATAGCTACCATGTTCAATAACAGGTTACCGCCACATTCCATAGCATGTAATACAACTAAAACCGTACTGGGTTCGTATTGTTTCTTTGGATTTCCAACAAATGATCAGGCTAAGGAACTTCCTTACCGAAATGGAAACGCCTCTGGAAAGACGCCCCGAGAACCTAACCGGATCTCTGCAAACAAAAGGCCGACGCTACCTCACGCTTTAACCAAGCTGTAACTAGGTAACTAACACACGAGTCATGTCATCCCCCGGTCGTCACCGACCTTTATCCGAGGTACCTCGATCATAAAGCAACAACCACAAAGTATAATAACCGTGCAGCATCCACATAGGTAAAATATCTGGGCTCCATACCATGATATCACCTTTTATCCAGAAGGAAATGACATACCCTAGGGGCGCTACCCCTACAAACCTTTGCCGCAACATTCCTGTTTCGACCATTACCGGGTTGTGAGGCTCGACGAAGTCTCGTCCACAAAGCAACGCTTTTTCACAAAGCCATGCTTTTTCACAAAGCCACGCTTTTTCACAAAGCAACGCTTTTCCACAAAGCCACGCTTTTTCACAAAGCCATGCTTTGATCAACAAATGATCATCAGCACTTCGTATGCCACATTACCAAATTGGGAATGTATCACTAGTAACCATCAACTACATAACCTCTGAGCTCATACGTCTCAGAGAAGGGTGTTAAGCTAAGAGAATAAATTCTCCGCCACCAACAAAAATGTATTTGATAGAAACCAGCTTTACATCTCAAAGTGTAACGTCAGACACACATCCATATAAGTCTGTTCCGGGTTCGAACAGAACCGAAGGCACTTCCAAAGAAGCCCTTGCAAATCCGGATAATTTCTAATCACGTCCGGACTTCCCATCACAAAGGGTGATAAAATCTCTATACCGGGGACCAGTCGGTGCAGAGACATTCGACGAGTTGTCCTTTCATTTTCGAAAATATCCGGTCTTCACCACCGGTCTTCAAATGCTATCCATATACGACGTATCATTATTCGGAATGGGTTATATGACACAAAGGTCCTCTCCCGGCTAAACCGAATAACGAGCGCAATTAAAAATCATATGGATACTGGGGTCTTAGTTAAATCACAGCTTAAAGCTTAAAACTTTTCATTCGAATGGTTAAAACAAATTACCATTTCCAATCTTTTAAACAAAAAGATTCATTTCAAAAACCTTCAATGGTTTAAACAATTTCCACACTTTTAATCTTTTAAACAAAAAGATTCAATTCACAAAGTTCACCCCGTTCACAAAGATCCATTCATGGATTTCAAAACAATTTCCATTTCAATTGAATTAACTCGTTAAATCTTTAAATCAAGATTTAACTTATAGCTTTCAAAACTCGTTTCCAAAGATTCATTCATAGCCTTTCAAAACAATTCCATTTCAAGTTAGATTAACTCATCCGGTCTTTGAAATCAAAGACTCATTTCATAGTTTTCAAAACATTTCAATTCCATTTCAAACTTGAAATTCTTTCAACACAAATTGGAAGTTCATTACTTATGCGAAAGATTTTACTATTTGAAAACAAATAGTTTCATTTCATAGAAATCCAGTTATATTTACACGAGTTAAAACCCTTGAATTAAATTCAAATTCCCAAATCAATACTTTAAAATAGTTTAACCCATATATAACTTGTACAACATCTTTAATCCCTAGTTTCAAATCATGGAATTCAATTTCAAACTTGAATTCAAATTTAAATCAAATTATTTAAATTTTCAAAACTCGATTAAGTTATTCGAAATAACTTTTATCTTTGAAATTCCATTTCAAAAGCTTTTCACTTTAAACCCAAGTTTCTAATTTCAAAATCAATTGAAATTAAAATTTCAATTTCAAAAACATTAATTTTAAATCATCTGTGATTTAACCGATTTCCACGTGAAATCCATATTTGTGTGTGTATGGTGTAGTCCATGGGTTTTACACACAATAGTGCAACATCAATCATCATAGATATATCGATAAGCGGTATAATCAATAACGCTTATCTTCATTCACAGATTTATAGATAAAATAAATTTATCGACCACAAAGATTTACTATTACAATTCGATGTGGGTTTCGGATAACCAACTGGAATCCGACTCCCTGTCGCATCGAAATTCAAGTGCCGTTTTACGGGCCAAGGGTTTCATATTCACATAGTAATATATCACAGAAATAGAAATCACAGCTAAGTAAATTACAGATCACAGCATACATCAGGGTATATCACAAAGTATCACAATCAGGGATATCAAACAATTCAACATTCACTAGAATCCAAACATCCATGGATAAGGTCAATTTATTATCTGATTTATTTAAATCAGATTTATTACTTATGAATAAATCACTAATCCTGGTTAATTAACATTAATTAACCTCAACCATTTTGATTAATTATTCTTTAATCATTTATTAATTAACCATTAATAATTTAAGATCTTAATTAACTAAAAGATAAACCATAATTTTCAACATATAAATTTTAAGTTTAAATAAAACTTTAAAAATTATCTTTTTATCACTTTTATTAATTAATTTCTCCTTAATTAATTATCTTAATTAATTAATTAACTAACCTTTAATTTATAATTAATTAAACCTTATTAGTTCGATTTTTAAACTAAATCAATTATCTTAAAATATGGGTTAACAATATTAAAATTTAAATTTAGTTTTTAAAGTCAAAAAACTGTTTTTATATCCAACCTGGGACCGACTTCGAGTTACACCCGAGAGAAATACCTAGGTGCTTCGAGTTTTCCCCCAATCTAACCCGTGTGAGTATTTTTTCAAAATTTTGTTTAAGTCCTAAAACTAACCCGATACCATGCTAAAACAACCCGAGCCTGCCTTCGAGTTTCCCTCCAATTTCCTCGCGTATTGCTTCGAGTTTTTCGCTTTCCTCCCCAACCAGTTACAACTGACACCACATCCTTCTCGTGCACGTGCACTACTCTACGGTGATGCTCCGATCACCGAGACCGTCTCCGATAGGTCGGTAGTGACCCATACCTTCGTCCCCGATCATCCAAACGATGAAAACAATATCATGGCTCGATCGAGCATTCGAGCTCGATACAGGAATTTGCATACAACCTGGAACTCGAGAGGGACCCCACTCCAAAACCCGGCAACACCATTTTCTGGAGGCTCCGACCACCTGAGAGCTATCGCCTCCGGCCATGGCCTCGTCCATACCCCCACTACCAAATCCCATCAGCACGCCGCACTCGATCGCCTAACGACGACGAGCCAACCAAAACACTCGACCCAAACAAAATTAGGTTTACAAATTTCAAAAACTTGCCGCAGTCTCCTCGACGATCGAGATCGTCGCCGTCCATTTTTCCCAGCACCCACGTAGGCTCGTTCATCTCCGCCAGAAACCCCAACACCCCCAGTACCCCCGATCGCCAGAAATCCCCAAAATAAACACTTCCGTTCAATGTCGAACTGCACCTAAACCACTCCACTAAAAATCATCATACCATGATTAAAAATCAAGTCTTCCAGTACGAATTCAAGTTATATATTTAAATCAATATCTCGTGAAGTTCGAAATTTAGTCCATCTTGAGTTTGTTCAAGATTTTTGGTTTCCAGAGATAAATTTAAGTTGTTTTAATCTTAACTAAATTTTGAAACTTAGTTTACAATGATATAAACATATTTTGTTTTAGTCTTAAGTTCAATCATCAATCAGGACGAGAGTAAATGATTTTTGAATCGAACAGTTGAGTTTTATCTGGAAAACAGAGGCAAATTTTAAAACAACAGCCTGCATACCTATTTTCGATCTTCCCATATATACATATATACAGATAATTATATATGCACACACATACATTCCTCAGATCCACTTGCATAGATTTAAACCCTAAAAAAAATGGAATGTTACTCACCTTGTATTTTGAAAGAACAGAGCACATTATTGTTTTGGGAAAAGCTTTTTAAAACTGGAAATCTGCTAACAAAAATCACTCTTTAATCTGATCTTCATTTTGGCTTTGAGTTGAATTAAAGCTTTAGTTTGTATGTCTTTGAAAACTTTAAAATGAAAAATGCTAAGTTTTCTTTTTGGTGAACGAATGGATAAGAGAAGCTGAAGTATATAAAAAGTTTACAAGTGATAAATATTGTACAGGGTGATATATTGTTGTACAAGTTTTGATCAGTGATATTTTCTTTGTGGAGGCTGCATTTATTATTAAGTACTTTGTGTTCCTCATTTTATTTACAGCAAATCGATTTGCTTTGTACTTAGATTTTTTCTCATTTCCTTGTCTTGCATTGGTCTCGGCTGAAATGTTTTTGTGAGATATTTGATATGGCTTCACTTTTCTTCTTTTATTTGCATACTTGAATATCTGGTTTTATACTTGCATATATTTTTGTTGTCTTGATGTTTGCATATGTGTCTTGTTTCTACTTATCTTATTTTTCTTGTACATGAATACACATATCTTTGCTTTGGTCACATTGCTTTGCAATACTATTGAATGTATTATTATCTTCATATTTATTGTCTTATATTTATTTATAAACTCGAATTCAATATACATATATTTATAACTTCAAATTTTCTCATATATGCTCAAGTATACAATATTTTAAATTTAAATGATTTATACAGAATATAATTGGATTCGGGGAAACTCGCTCCATTCTATCGATTTATTTTACTATTTTTATTCAAAAATTTATTTAATTACCACTTTAACTTAAAAATTCAATAAATTATTAATTTAAATTAACATAAAAATCTAGGGTCGTTACAAATTTCCCCCCTTAAAAGAATTTCGTCCTCGAAATTCGCAGGCACGAAAACAACACAGATAGATAGATTCGATCTCCTATAACTCTTCAAACTCAAGATACGGATTCCGAATTCAAGTCGAAATATCTGAGAATACATACCAATTTGTCCCTCTTCGGACTTCAGTCTTCACAAGAAATTACAATAGAATTTCAAATTTGGTTTCAAACGAAATCGTTTCAATTGATTCAAATTTAGCTTCATATTCTATTAATCAATTTAACTCAATTTAAAATTTCCAATTCAAATTCATTAAGGTTTAAATCAAAAAGCTGATAAGAAACCGATGAAATACTAAGTAAGGATTCTCCTACAACGGTTCGTAGAGCCACCACCACACCGAAACTTCTTCTTGAGCTGCCACGAAGAAATGAAAAGAATTTGGAAACGAATCAAAGAATATTGATAGAGAAAGATTGTTTCCACTGTTGTAGGGTATTGACCATTGATAGTCGTACTCCCCTGTCCCCTATCTCGTCCTCTTCTTGCACTCATACTCACTATCAGTAGATAGCAAGAGAATTTACTGAGGCATTCGGACGGATATCTTAGAGATTACTCATTCTAGAGTCTACTTCACTCTATCTCTAATGAGCTACTTAATGTGTTATACTCCTGAGCTAAAGTTCAACCTTAGCTCTGATACCACTTGTAACGACTCGGATTTTTCGCGTTCGAAAATCGACATCCATACTTTACATCGTACTCGAATGCCATAGATTCGACCGTTCAAATCCGATTCGCCGGAGCTTATAACACACTTAAGTAAATAACAACACAGCGGAATAAAGAAATCAATGATATCATATACAACCCCAATGAATACAATATCCAGAATGATATACAACAATGATATTCATATGATACAACAATATCAGAGATATGATACAATGACAATAGCAGCGGAAAGAAAAGATAACATCAGCAGCGGATAGAAAATCTCCAATAGAATGCTCTAATCCATAGCTAGCTCCAGCTAATCCACTCAACCTGAATATCTGAGAAAACCCAACTCTAGACTGCCCGTGTGGAAAATGGTGGGCACCCAGAGTTTAGGAAGGGAACAATAAACTCCAGGTCAGTCGTGGGACTGGTGTGAGCAAACAAAAACAGTTTATCTTTAAAACAAGCAACAAAGGCTTTTAAACATTGAAATCCGCAATGCTTTTCGAAAATGAAACTACCATAAGGCCTCCCACCACACACACAATGCAATCGCAGAATTGGAGGAGATTTCTCCTTATGATAGTCAAACATGCTTACTACGCAAAGGAAAAACTCTTTTGATATTATTACTAGTGCATAGTGTGAAAACATTTCGAAAATACAATATTAATCTTAGCCAGCATACAACATTTCATCATATGCCTACTATAGCTACCATGTTCAATAACAGGTTACCGCCACATTCCATAGCAGGTAATACAACTAAAACCGTACTGGGTTCGTATTGTTTCTTTGGATTTCCAACAAATGATCAGGCTAAGGAACTTCCTTACCGAAATGGAAACGCCTCTGGAAAGACGCCCCGAGAACCTAACCGGATCTCTGCAAACAAAAGGCCGACGCTACCTCACGCTTTAACCAAGCTGTAACTAGGTAACTAACACACGCGTCATGTCATCCCCCGGTCGTCACCGACCTTTATCCGAGGTACCTCGATCATAAAGCAACAACCACAAAGTATAATAACCGTGCAGCATCCACATAGGTAAAATATCTGGGCTCCATACCATGATATCACCTTTTATCCAGAAGGAAATGACATACCCTAGGGGCGCTACCCCTACAAACCTTTGCCGCAACATTCCTGTTTCGACCATTACCGGGTTGTGAGGCTCGACGAAGTCTCGTCCACAAAGCAACGCTTTTTCACAAAGCCACGCTTTTTCACAAAGCCACGCTTTTTCACAAAGCAACGCATTTCCACAAAGCCACGCTTTTTCACAAAGCCACGCTTTGATCAACAAATGATCATCAGCACTTCGTATGCCACATTACCAAATTGGGAATGTATCACTAGTAACCATCAACTACATAACCTCTGAGCTCATACGTCTCAGAGAAGGGTGTTAAGCTAAGAGAATAAATTCTCCGCCACCAACAAAAATGTATTTGATAGAAACCAGCTTTACATCTCAAAGTGTAACGTCAGACACACATCCATATAAGTCTGTTCCGGGTTCGAACAGAACCGAAGGCACTTCCAAAGAAGCCCTTGCAAATCCGGATAATTTCTAATCACGTCCGGACTTCCCATCACAAAGGGTGATAAAATCTCTATACCGGAGACCAGTCGGTGCAGAGACATTCGACGAGTTGTCCTTTCATTTTCGAAAATATCCGGTCTTCACCACCGGTCTTCAAATGCTATCCATATACGACGTATCATTATTCGGAATGGGTTATATGACACAAAGGTCCTCTCCCGGCTAAACCGAATAACGAGCGCAATTAAAAATCATATGGATACTGGGGTCTTAGTTAAATCACAGCTTAAAGCTTAAAACTTTTCATTCGAATGGTTAAAACAAATTACCATTTCCAATCTTTTAAACAAAAAGATTCATTTCAAAAACCTTCAATGGTTTAAACAATTTCCACACTTTTAATCTTTTAAACAAAAAGATTCAATTCACAAAGTTCACCCCGTTCACAAAGATCCATTCATGGATTTCAAAACAATTTCCATTTCAATTGAATTAACTCGTTAAATCTTTAAATCAAGATTTAACTTATAGCTTTCAAAACTCGTTTCCAAAGATTCATTCATAGCCTTTCAAAACAATTCCATTTCAAGTTAGATTAACTCATCCGGTCTTTGAAATCAAAGACTCATTTCATAGTTTTCAAAACATTTCAATTCCATTTCAAACTTGAAATTCTTTCAACACAAATTGGAAGTTCATTACTTATGCGAAAGATTTTACTATTTGAAAACAAATAGTTTCGTTTCATAGAAATCCAGTTATATTTACACGAGTTAAAACCCTTGAATTAAATTCAAATTCCCAAATCAATACTTTAAAATAGTTTAACCCATATATAACTTGTACAACATCTTTAATCCCTAGTTTCAAATCATGGAATTCAATTTCAAACTTGAATTCAAATTTAAATCAAATTATTTAAATTTTCAAAACTCGATTAAGTTATTCGAAATAACTTTTATCTTTGAAATTCCATTTCAAAAGCTTTTCACTTTAAACCCAAGTTTCTAATTTCAAAATCAATTGAAATTAAAATTTCAATTTCAAAAACATTAATTTTAAATCATCTGTGATTTAACCGATTTCCACGTGAAATCCATATTTGTGTGTGTATGGTGTAGTCCATGGGTTTTACACACAATAGTGCAACATCAATCATCATAGATATATCGATAAGCGGTATAATCAATAACGCTTATCTTCATTCACAGATTTATAGATAAAATAAATTTATCGGCCACAAAGATTTACTATTACAATTCGATGTGGGTTTCAGATAACCAACTGGAATCCGACTCCCTGTCGCATCGAAATTCAAGTGCCGTTTTACGGGCCAAGGGTTTCATACTCACATAGTAATATATCACAGAAATAGAAATCACAGCTAAGTAAATTACAGATCACAGCATACATCAGGGTATATCACAAAGTATCACAATCAGGGATATCAAACAATTCAACATTCACTAGAATCCAAACATCCATGGATAAGGTCAATTTATTATCTGATTTATTTAAATCAGATTTATTACTTATGAATAAATCACTAATCCTGGTTAATTAACATTAATTAACCTCAACCATTTTGATTAATTATTCTTTAATCATTTATTAATTAACCATTAATAATTTAAGATCTTAATTAACTAAAAGATAAACCATAATTTTCAACATATAAATTTTAAGTTTAAATAAAACTTTAAAAATTATCTTTTTATCACTTTTATTAATTAATTTCTCCTTAATTAATTATCTTAATTAATTAATTAACTAACCTTTAATTTATAATTAATTAAACCTTATTAGTTCGATTTTTAAACTAAATCAATTATCTTAAAATATGGGTTAACAATATTAAAATTTAAATTTAGTTTTTAAAGTCAAAAATCTGTTTTTATATCCAACCTGGGACCGACTTCGAGTTACACCCGAGAGAAATACCTAGGTGCTTCGAGTTTTCCCCCAATCTAACCCGTGTGAGTATTTTTTCAAAATTTTGTTTAAGTCCTAAAACTAACCCGATACCATGCTAAAACAACCCGAGCCTGCCTTCGAGTTTCCCTCCAATTTCCTCGCGTATTGCTTCGAGTTTTTCGCTTTCCTCCCCAACCAGTTACAACTGACACCACGTCCTTCTCGTGCACGTGCACTACTCTATGGTGATGCTCCGATCACCGAGACCGTCTCCGATAGATCGGCAGTGACCCATACCTTCGTCCCCGATCATCCAAACGATGAAAACAATATCATGGCTCGATCGAGCATTCGAGCTCGATACAGGAATTTGCATACAACCTGGAACTCGAGAGGACCCCCACTCCAAAACCCGGCAACACCATTTTCTGGAGGCTCCGACCACCTGAGAGCTATCGCCTCTGGCCATGGCCTCGTCCATACCCCCACTACCAAATCCCATCAGCACGCCGCACTCGATCGCCTAACGACGACGAGCCAACCAAAACACTCGACCCAAACAAAATTAGGTTTACAAATTTCAAAAACTTGCCGCAGTCTCCTCGACGATCGAGATCGTCGCCGTCCATTTTTCCCAGCACCCACGTAGGCTCGTTCATCTCCGCCAGAAACCCCAACACCCCCAGTACCCCCGATCGCCAGAAATCCCCAAAATAAACACTTCCGTTCAATGTCGAACTGCACCTAAACCACTCCACTAAAAATCATCATACCATGATTAAAAATCAAGTCTTCCAGTACGAATTCAAGTTATATATTTAAATCAATATCTCGTGAAGTTTGAAATTTAGTCCATCTTGAGTTTGTTCAAGATTTTTGGTTTCCAGAGATAAATTTAAGTTGTTTTAATCTTAACTAAATTTTGAAACTTAGTTTACAATGATATAAACATATTTTGTTTTAGTCTTAAGTTCAATCATCAATCAGGAGGAGAGTAAATGATTTTTGAATCGAACAGTTGAGTTTTATCTGGAAAACAGAGGCAAATTTTAAAACAACAGCCTGCATACCTATTTTCGATCTTCCCATATATACATATATACAGATAATTATATATGCACACACATACATTCCTCAGATCCACTTGCATAGATTTAAACCCTAAAAAAAATGGAATGTTACTCACCTTGTATTTTGAAAGAACAGAGCACATTATTGTTTTGGGAAAAGCTTTTTAAAACTGGAAATCTGCTAACAAAAATCACTCTTTAATTTGATCTTCATTTTGGCTTTGAGTTGAATTAAAGCTTTAGTTTGTATGTCTTTGAAAACTTTAAAATGAAAAATGCTAAGTTTTCTTTTTGGTGAACGAATGGATAAGAGAAGCTGAAGTATATAAAAAGTTTACAAGTGATAAATATTGTACAGGGTGATATATTGTTGTACAAGTTTTGATCAGTGATATTTTCTTTGTGGAGGCTGCATTTATTATTAAGTACTTTGTGTTCCTCATTTTATTTACAGCAAATCGATTTGCTTTGTACTTAGATTTTTTCTCATTTCCTTGTCTTGCATTGGTCTCGGCTGAAATGTTTTTGTGAGATATTTGATATGGCTTCACTTTTCTTCTTTTATTTGCATACTTGAATATCTGGTTTTATACTTGCATATATTTTTGTTGTCTTGATGTTTGCATATGTGTCTTGTTTCTACTTATCTTATTTTTCTTGTACATGAATACACATATCTTTGCTTTGGTCACATTGCTTTGCAATACTATTGAATGTATTATTATCTTCATATTTATTGTCTTATATTTATTTATAAACTCGAATTCAATATACATATATTTATAACTTCAAATTTTCTCATATATGCTCAAGTATACAATATTTTAAATTTAAATGATTTATACAGAATTTAATTGGATTCGGGGAAACTCGCTCCATTCTATCGATTTATTTTACTATTTTTATTCAAAAATTTATTTAATTACCACTTTAACTTAAAAATTCAATAAATTATTAATTTAAATTAACATAAAAATCTAGGGTCGTTACACTTGTAGTGCTTTGGCGAACCAGTATGGAGGTGGATGTTAAGCGACCATGTAAGCTATGGGCGGACCAAGACGTGAGTCCACTTAGTATGAGGACAACAAGCGACCATGTAGGGCATGAGGCCGGTCCAGGGAAGTGAGTCCTATATGTGATTTATATGGCGATGGCAAAAAGTGACCATGTAAGGCTTGAGGTCGGTCCAAGGAAGCGAGTCTATACAGAGATGATGTGGTACGACTAGATGTATGTGGTAGTTACGTATGACGTCACAACATGATGTGAGGTGGTCAAGCGTTAGACACATACCATGCTATAGTATTATTTTTGTAATATATATAGAATAATGTATGGTTCACTCACTAGACTTATGTCTGACTTACTTGTAACAACCTTGCCTTCTACGCCGTATAAACAAATAAATTTAATTAAAAAAAATTATTCAATTTTTTTGTGATAATTAATATTTTGAAATTAAATTTTTAGTTAATTAAATTCTACTTAATAAAATATTTTATTTTAATAAACTAAATTAAATCGATAAATTGTTTTCGAAAAATATGTTAAAATTAGATAAAAAGTTTTAATCAATATAAAATAATTTGAAGTGTAAATAACTTTTATATGTTAAAATAATTGAAAATAAGTAAATCTGCTTTACGTTGGGACAACGAATAATTAAATAAAATGAAAAAAATATTGAATTGAAAGAAATTATCCAGATAACGAAATATATTTCTATAATTGAAGCGTGAGTCAATTTAAATTAGCTTAGAATTTATTTATTAATAAATTAGAAGGAGTTGTGAAAAGACAAGAAATGAAATGGAAAAAAATAATTGATTGAAACCAAGCCCATATTGCATTTCCTAATTCTAGTACTCCTCTTATTATTCATGCCCAAGCAAACATCTTCACTCTCAAAATCTCAAACCCGCTCTCATCATTCCTTAACCCCTTCCAAAATCCTTGAACTAGGTCGCGACTTTAAAAAAATTACACGAAGGCGCTTGAAGCTTGGAGATGCTTGCAGGCCCGACCCTGAGTGGCTTGAGGCCTAGGCAAAAAAAATTGAAGCCCAGTAAAATAAGTTTTAGGAGGCCCCAAACAGAAGAATCATATGGCAAGGCAAAAATAATTGGCTAAGGCCAAGTTTGAACCCTGGTTGCTTGTAAAGCAACACGCATGTCCATCCATTGAAGTAAACACATTTCTGGTAACTTATGGATAACATAACTTATATACTAAATTCAATTTGGGGCTCCTAAAATTCGAGGGCCCTAGGCCACCGCCTAGGTGGCATAGGCCTAGGGCCGAGCTGGGTCTGGATGCTCGACGGTGGCATGAAGGGAGCTACGACATGGCAGTAGACGAACGAGCACAGAGTTACGACTTGGAAACTACAACAATGCCGTAGGCGATTTGAAGGAGCATGGTTTGTTCAACCTGGGGAGCAAGAAACTGGAGGCGTGCTGATGGTGTCAATGCAAGGTCAGGGGCGGTTGGTGATTTAATACGGCTCACGAACTTCAAGGCTAATGCATTTGATGTCGATTCAATGGTGGTGGTAGCAATAGGAGATGAGGCAATGAAGCTTATTTTAGTGATTTTGCTTGGAGAACGAGGTGAGTAAAATTATTTACTCACAACTATAGTCCAGAATACTTTTTATATGTTTTGTCTTAAATTATTGAATGATGAATTTGTTCGATTGATGATGATTAATGGTTGATATGGTTTGAGTTGGTTGGATTTGTATGCGAACAATAATTTACTTGTTGTTGTGATGAATATTGGTTGATTATACATCCATTGTGCAATATTTGAGTAATAAATAGATGTTTGTAAATAGTCGAATGATGCTAGTAACTAATCAGAAGGGAATGAATAAATTAAAATGGAAGGCTTTAAAATAAATGAAATATTTTGGAAATATAATATATTTCAGAATGATTTTTATTTACAACTGAAAATATTATTAGTGATAAAAAATATTTAAGTGAGATATTTTAAGGATTCCATGAATAGAAACAATTTGAAAATGATGATCTTTAGGATTTTATCAAACAAGTGAAATTTTGAATATTTATATTTTATTCACCTATCATTGATTATAAAAATATTTGAATGAATTTTATAAAATGGTATTTAAAATTTATATTTTTAAAGTGGTCAGTTAATTATATTTAAATTTAATAAACTAGAAGTTTGTAAATAATTTCTTGAAATTAATATGCTTAGCATTTGATTATCATTTTTTTACCAGAAAGGAAATAATTTAAAAAGCATTTGGGTATATATATAAAGGAATTTGAATTAAGCTATCATGGAAAGTGTAATTTTAAGGGATTGGAATTGAGTGAAATTTAATATATATTTCCTTGTAATTAAATGAGAGGTTTGTACATCTTTATTTTTGAAACTATAAATGGATTATGAGGAAAGAATGAGAGTTTTATAATTTAATTTTCTTTTAATTGATTATTGATATTTGAATTGTTTTTGATGATTTTGGGGAAAATTTATTTTAGAAACCACTTCTGAATCAATAAATAGTAGTATGGTGAGCTTCGAATGATTTATATTTCTATGTAACAAGGAATTAGAATAAACAGAGCTATAGTACCATTTGGTATGAGACTTTCAGTGATTTTTCTCCAGTTATTCTTTTGACTTGTTATATATGATAGTATTATGTGGAATTCTATATCATGAGAATTTTGGATAAACGAATTAGTATTATCGAGCACCACGGGATGTTCGATAATAATTTTTTGATTACTCTTTTGAATCGTGTATAGAATAATTAGGCAATGATGAGTGCAACGTACGAGCATTGAGTAAATGGACAAGTAACACCAGGTGGTGTGGGATACCTGAACTGGTATTTGTTCCATTACTTTTTGTAAGTAGATGATACTCAAACAGGGTTGAGTATTCGAGGTATTATATATTATGGTGATGCTAACTGAGAGTGAGTAGATTGAGAGCCATAAGTGTGTCTATTTATTGCATGTATACTCCTAGTATACGACGTAGATTAAACCAGATTGGCTAGTATCCATCCTGGCGTCCTGATTGTAGGGTCGCTCTTCGAATCGGCAAAATACTTTTTGATGTATATAGCTGAGTGCCACTGCTCATGTGTCATATATGTTGATCGACTTTTTGACCCCGGGTACATATATTTTATGATTATCTGAGAGATAATCCTGGCATTACCGAGCATCCCACATGATGTTTGATGACCTCTTATGCATGTTGCCAGTTAGATGTATTGTTGTTTCACCCACTTGATTATATTCCTCTTTGATATGTTGATCGACTTTACTTAGAGATGGGTTATCTTTTTTGTGTTTGGTTTTGAGATATATGGAACTTAAGATTTGCACGTACCACTTGCGTTGAACTTGTTTATACCATGCCCGCTGTTATTTTATATTGACATCTACATTCTAGACATAGTCTGACCCATGTGTTATTCATATAATACCCGATTTAGTCCAAGACATTTCAGATTCAGGGATAAGTTGACCAATTTGTGGATATCGGGCATAGACGGAGGATAGAGTATTTATATATATTCTTGTATATTTGTAACCATATGTGCTTATGAGTTGTTGAGATGTATATATTGTACATGTTATGCATATTTTCATAATAGTGGACAATGACTATTTTTGTAGACTCACTTGTGCTCGTGTATATTTATTATTACCAGTACGCATGCACGTCCGATGCACGTGTGCATAAGAAAATTGTATTGAGAAAATTCCTAATGTGGTACCATACAAACATTGATTGGATTAGACATATTGTTAGCAAGCAAGAAATTAGACAATAGAAATGCATAAAATATTAACTAAGATTCATATGAGTGTCAACCAAATAGCCTGAAACAATCATGCTCTTTATATACATGCAAATTTTATATGAAACATGATAAATGGTGTTACCTTCCCGTGAGCAAAGAAATAACAAACAAATTCATGATTTTTTTTATAATTATGACATAACTTTAACTCTCTCCAAATTCACAACTAATATTTGCATACATTTCTGGAATAGAGAACATACATAATTAGTACAATCTAGAATGAATTATTAATATCTCGAAAACAACTAAAACATAATTTATTAGTTTGTAAAAGAAGTTATAATTTTGTAGATAAAGTAGCTGAATAATGGTTTAACATATATATTCACCATTTTATTAGTAGTTATCTAATCAAATTATATTGAATTACATAAAATAAAAAAAGTTATATCGTGGATACATAGGTTGCAATACAACAATAAATGTTTATTCTATAAGAAATTTAATTCTTTATACACACTTAATATAATATATATTTTTGTTGAAAACCAACATCAGTCGTTTGTAGATATAATAATTTAAGAACAATATGTACTGTTTACGATTTTTGAAAACATATGAATTTGTAAATTGAAGTGAGACAGTTTTAAAAACATATATAATGTATGATTTAACAAATGATAAAACACAAAACATATGTTTCATTCTTCAAAGTAATATATAACAGTCTCAAGTTAGACATTCTACCTTATGATAGCAAAAGAAATTTTACATATGAACTACTAAAGATATTTTATAACAGATATGCAATGGTAACAATATGGATATCCAAAACAGACCTACATTTTAGCAAAAGAGAGAACCAAAACATAATTCATGATATGCAACCATTCTTTTTTCCAAACCCAATCAATTCATTTAAGTCGATGCTTTTAGTTCATCAAATCCACCACCACCGAATATAACCCTAAGATTGTTTTAGCCTATATGTAATAAAAAGGAATAAAACTTCAAAAACTGAATAAATAACTTGGTAATATGTGAACCCATATAGTAACTTTCTTCATTATTTGTTCTCCCTTCACAAACCGGTTTCCATTTGCGCTTTCTTCTCCAGAGCAATCTCAATCATTGCATTTCCCATGAAATTAGTACTATTAAAATTAAGGTTTTAAAATCAAATTTCAACATTGTATCGAAAGATAAGTACCGCGATTGAGAAGAGAGAGGAGAGGATAATTTGGTATATTAGTTTTTGTGTAGTTGCCTACGCTTGCTGGATAAAACTGATGAACAACTGTATATAAGGAAAGCAACTCAATTAAGGTAATAAATAAACTAATTGACCAAAATGAAAGAAACTTCTTAAACTAACAACATAAAAATAGTAGATAATTACCTAATTTGGTATTTGTAGTAATAGAAATAGGAAAAATAAAAAAAGGTACAGTTATTTCTCTGTAAATAAAATTGTAAAGAAAGGGAATGAACAAAATGAGTCAAATTTGAATATAAATCTCTAAATAGAAAAATCAGAAAATTTAATCTTAGCCTAAGAGAGGGAAAGCAAAAACCTAGAAACCAAATATTAAAAGTAAGTTTTAGATCTTACTTTGAGAAATATCATAGGCCTTTGTTGTAATTTTTCTGAAGTTTTCCACCATTGCTTTCTTGTTGAAGTTATTATCGGTTGGGAGACAAAAGTAAAGCATGTGATGAAGGAGAACGTCAGAGACAATTATGTCCACTGCTTAGTTTCTGGAATTTACAGAAATAATCGAACATAAAAAATTGTTGGAATGAATTTACATGGATATTATCGAAAATCAAAAAAAGGCTTCACTTCGACCGCTTTGACCAAGTATTTCTTTATATATAAGATATGTTATTACTGTGTGGATGACTCTGTGTTCTTTGTGATTTATTTTGTATTGTGTATTACTCTATCTTGGAAACGAACGTGTTTATTGCATTGTGCTGATACTGTGTATGTATAGGTGAGATGTATAAGAATTTTGAAATTCATATCGGTCTTAGCCCAAGGGAATATTCACGTGTGATGGCCCAATATTGCCTCAGTCTCCGTATTATCAAACAACATTACCTAGTAATACTCTTTGGTAATATGGGTATAGAGGTGCGGTGTTACACTACTCTTATTTTTTCCATATATATTTTTAGATTAACAGAGTTTGGAGATGATATGGTATTATAGACATAGATTCATTTGTACATACTATATATGATGAAAATAAGTGGTGTAACCTAGATTTGACTATGTGAACGGTTTGGGTTTGACTTATATCGTACAGACATATGTATTTAACAAATAGACATGTTATGCTGATGTGGTGTGATTATGGTTATTGTTGTATTATATTTTACTTCCTTCCTCCATGAAACTTTGAAAGTTATTAGTTAGAAATGTACATGTTTATTTTACCTTACCCCAACGACTCGTCCTTTTCGGTCCTCGAGGTGTTAACATTGGTTCAGACGTTGAACTCGAGGGTCGAAAAAGATGGGTTGTTACATTTGGTATCAAAGAAAAACATATCTTTAGAATAGGAACTAGGAATGTATAGAGGGAGCATATTTCTATTTTATATTAAATATGTTATATATATATATTTATATATATAAGAATCAAGTACATATGCACACATTAGTTATTGTTTTAGTTTTGTTTCTATCTATTAGGGTGTTGTTAACGAATTCCATTTTTACAAATAGCTAAAAATGAGTAATTTAGTCGAAACTTGAATAGAGACCAATGCTACCAATGCTGGTGGTGCAGAGACCGGGGAAGAGACTAACACCTGAGTAAATGTACTGGATATTTCCATAGTAAATATTCCAGTATGATTTAGACACTATATTCAGTCGACCAGTCAAGCTAATGCCAACTCCACTGAACCTATATCCACCCTTACCACTACCAACCAAGGTGTGATTCCAGCCCCAATACCACCAACTGTTGACCATTCTATGCTATGTAGTGATTCTCTAGCCTTGGTGGGAAGCCTTTCATCGAGACATCACCATACCCTATGACTTGGGCATGGCTTAATAACCATGAGAAGATTTTCAATCTGTTAGGACTTAGAGATGTCACTAAGAGACAACTAGTTGCTTAGCATTTGTGAGGTGAGGTTGCATGTTAGTGGGAGGTGGTGACAACATAAGTAGATGAGAGTACTATTACTTAGAGGATGTTCAAGACAAGGTTTAAGACGAAGTTCCTTTCTGGTGCTGAGAGGGATCTATTGCTAGAGAAGTTTATTCATCTTATGTAGGGAGAGATGACAGTTCAAGAATATGTTAGTCAGTTTAATAAGTTGGTCAGATTTGAATCTGATTAGTAAATACCCAGAGAAGAAGGAATTGAAGTTTACAAAGGGTTTGAATTCACCTCCGAGGGAGCTTGCATTGAATCAGATACCGTATAGAGCTACATTAGAGGGACTGTGGATGCAACATTATTGAATTCTCTAAATAAAATTTTGGTTAAGGATCGGGCTAAGGAAGGAGGGGGCCAGAACTAGGCTAAGCGTAAAGGAAATGGGCCAAAAGGAGGACAAGGCAAAAGGCATGCAATTACTTGTAATCAATGTCAAAAAGTGGGATACGTTGCCAAGATTTGTAGGACGAATCTTTTAAAAATTGTGTGTTATAACTGTAACTAGGTAGGACACTTGGTGAAAGATGGCAAGGCGCTCTAACTCAATGGAAAGTAAAGTGTAATTGTGATTAGTTCGGACATATAAAGAGAGATTGCCCAGCTTTGAAGACCGAAGGTCAAATTGTAAAGGCATATGCTCTAGATGCCATTCCAACCTCTAGTAAAGCACCACCATCAGCTTAGAAGAAGAGGAAACAAATTGTGATGGAAGTTGCATTGACTTTATCTAATTCTCATGTTCGTACTTTATTTGACACTGGTGCATCTCATTCATTTATAGCAAGTGCATTAGTCGATAGTTTAGCCATTAAACCTAACATTGTTCATGAATCCGTTTCGATGTCAAATCCTATTAGGGGATCGACCCATTTATCGATGTTATGTTGTAACTTAAAGTTGGTCGTTCGTGGTATGGAGTTCCCTTGTGATGCATGTGTATTGAACTTTTCTAGGTATGGGTTGATTTTGGAAATGGAATAGATGTCTCACTATGAGGTAGCGTTGGATTGCGATAGGAGGATGGGTGAATTAAGGAAGAGCGAAGAACTTGATTTGATTCTATGTTGTAAGCCCAATATTTCTGTTATGGAGATGTATTTGTATAAACTCAGCCAATCATAGGAAGAGATATTGTTTATAACTATAGTGAAGGATTATCCACATGTATTTGATGAAGTTTCTAATCTCTCTCCTTGAGGAGAAATTTCATATTAATCTTGAGAAAGACACAAACCAGTAGTGATGGCTCTTAGGCATATGGCACCAAAGGAAAGAAGAGAGTTGGATAAGTAGGTTTTGGAATAGTTACATTTAGAATTCATTCAAAGGAGTGTCTCAGAATGAGTAGCGCCTGTCATTTTTTCTATGAAGGCAGATGATTCCCTAAGGATGTGCGTCTATTATTGAGAATTAAATAAGCCGATGAAGGAAAACTTCTATCCATTGTCTTGCATTGATAACCTCTTCAATCAATTAGTTGAGGCGAAAGTTTTCTCTCAGCTTGATTTAGTAACTGGGTTTCATTAGTTAAGAGTAGCTAAAGATAATATCCCAAAGACCACTTACCGTACACTTGATGGATTGTTTGAGTGGATGGTCATGCCTTTTGGATTGATTAATGCTTCGACTTATTTTGTGGATTTAATGAGTAGGGCACTCCGAGAGCTATTGAATAGGTTTTTTGTTGTCTTTGTAGACCATATTCTTATCTATTTAAGAAATGAGCAGGAAAATGAGATTCATTTGAGATAAGTGATGAATGTTTTGAGGAGGAATCAATTGAAGGCTATGTTCTCAAAATGCCACTTTTGGAGGAAAGAGGTTTGTTTACTTGGGAATGTATATCGGGAAATGGATTGGCAGTAGATCTAGGAAAAGTAGCAGCAGTTAATGATTGGAAGACGCCCAAGAATGCTTCATAGGTTTATAAATATCTTGGTTAAGCTAGATTCTATCAGAAGTTTATAAAGGATTTTCAAAGATATCGGCATCTTTGACCCATTTGACAGAAAATAACCTAATTTATACTTGCAGTTCAGAATGTGAGGCGGCGTTTGTAAAATTAAAGGTGTTGTTGACGAGTGCTCCAGTTTTGGTTTTTCTTGATGGTACCAAGCCTTTTACTATACATACTAATGCGTGCAGTACTGATCTTAGTGATGTCCTTATGTAAGAAGGGAAGTGTAACGAACTGGATTTTCGACCCTCGAAAATCGACACTAATACGTCCACTGTATCACATGCCGAACATTCAAGTGCCAAAAATAATGATTTGTTAGGGCAAAAGAAGAAGGTAGAAGATTAGAAGAAAACTAAACAACATAGAATCTCACAACGTAGCGAATAATATATACTACAACAATGATCTTTACAAAAGAAAACATCTTTATTCATATATACGACATCAGAGTACACTAGACTTATCCTAAATTTGGACAGTTATAGAAACCTGTCCTTACTTTGACAAACATAAAGCTCTATAATACAGTGTGTTAGCACCAAAATTGGTCACTAACCCCATTGAGAAAGATTGTGTAGAGAGATTAATGAAGAAAGTCAATTTAAACAGAGAACAATATGATAAATTGAATGCAAAGACGAGAACACCAGATTTATAGTGGTTCGGCGTAACTGCCTACGTCCACTTTGAGGTCAAACTTTATTGATTTACTTGATAATTGATTACAGATACAATCCGTACACCAACTACTTGAATACAATTGCTAAGTGAAAAGAACGAGCCTTGAAAGCGGCAGAGTCTCCCTAGTGTTCTCGAAAAAAGGTCCCTTTCCACTATGCCCCTACCTCTCTATTTATAGACAAAGATGGGTTGGACTTCCCTAGTGGGCCTGGCAGCTAAATACCTCGGCCCAAAAAGAGTGAGTTCTGTGTGCCGAACCATAGATGCCGAACAAACTGATGCCGAACAAACTGATGTCGAACGATGTCGTCATGCCGAACGAAGTGCTGTGCTGAGTGGAGAGTGCAGGCCGAGCAATAGTTGAAGCCGGTCGAGATTGGATGAATGCCGAACACCTCTAGATGTCAAACATCTCTAGATGCCGAACAACTCTGAATGCCGAACGAGATGTGGATGCCGAGCAGTATGGAGCGCCGAATGACTCTGCCATGCCGAACGGTCCATGTATGCCGAACGCTCTGCCATGCCGAACGATCCATGTATGCCGAACGATCCATGTATGCCAAACGCTCTGCCATGCCAAACGATCCATGTATGCCGAATGCTCTGCCATGCCGAACACTCTAGAATGCCGAACGATATACAATACCGAACGACTCTGAATGTCGAACGGTATGTAAGTGCCGATTGCCTAGTTGCCTGGTCAAACCTTCAGGTAACACTTGCCCCCCAAAGTACATCATGTGGTTAAACGTGGTGTGCTTTGAGTCACGAATCGTGCTTTGCTTCAAGCTGTGGCTTAGTCTTCACGATAGTGTCTTCTCTCGTATTCCAGGTGAGGCGATGTGTGCCAAACGACATGCAAATACCGAACGACACAGCCGAAGCCGAGCACCCTGGATGCCGAACGACATAGCCAATGCCGAACAATGTCGTTTTAACCGGTTCTACCGGTTATAGTCTCTTCGACTTCCTCTCCTCTCCTATAAAAGCTGGAATTCTTCTTCTTCTTCTCTTTTTCACTTTTCACCTCCGCGACTTTCCAAGAATACATAACGTACCTCCCTTAAATTTTATTCACCTCCTACGATCTTTCCTTCTTACTTCGAATCCAACAAGCCCTTTCCAAGTTAAGGTCGAACACTTTGTCAATCTTAAGTCCACAGATCCCCAAGCTCCTACCATTTCCTTCGGTAAGAAACTCTCGATCGTTTTCTCGAATTAGGAAGCTTAACACAAAACTCGAACTCGTAAATTCTCCGTAGATTAAAGGAAGTAAGAGGCATGTGGGTGATGAATTGGAGGTAAGGCCTAGTGAAGTGGATCAGCATGACCGTGGTTTGACATGGCTTACCGAAAGACTTGGTCACGCTGGTTGGGAGAGATGGAGGAAAAGAGGAGAAGTGATGTTAAGGGCAGAAGGCCGAGCGAATCGGCTCGGCATGACTTACTGCGTGCAATCGTTTTCAAGCCGAACAGAAGAGAGGTCAAACATAATTCTGGCCGGACAGAATTTTGGCCGAACAGAATTTTGGCCGATCAGAACGAAGGCCGAACAGAACTTAAGCCGAACAGAACTTAAGCCGAACAGAATTTAAGCCGAACAGAATTTTGGCCGAACTCCTATTCACCTTGCCTAACCATATAACAAACACAAGGACAAGGAGCTAAGCGTACTAGCATATCGAACTAATCTGGACTGATAACTTCCTAGTTTCAATAATCACAAGCCTGAACTTAAACCAATAAAAATATATTAAAGCTTTCAACATGCAGTGCCAATGTCCAAGTTCAATATTGAAAACATTGCAATGCTGGCTTTCAGAGACGGTCAGCGATGACGGTCTTCGAAGATGACAGTTCAAAGCTCAACTTTATACCATCAATTCTGTGACTTATAATTTCTCAACGTTTACACCTGAATGATCGCACTAGTTCACACACTACACGGGGGGGATATTCGTATTGTTAAGTCTACCGTTGATTATTTTTTAAGTATAGTTCGAACAGGTACTTTGCTAGATTCAATCTTTATCAGCGATGTCTAGGAAATCTAGCTCCGCCACAATTTCAGACAGGCCTGGGCCGTCCTCCCAACGAGAAGTCGCAGATACTTCAAACCCATCAACTTCCCCTGCACATGACTTAGCTCCCGATGCTCTGGAGGCAGCAATTCTCTTAGACAACCCTGTCGATTCACATGCTTCAAAGATCAATGAAAGTACACTCCATTGGATATGCTCTGTCCACGGAATCCCCTTTGATGACGTGCTAGTTCCATCGGGGCAGGATCGTCCACACTTGCCCCCTGTTGGATACACAACTTGTAATAAATTCATGTGCTGGGTTGGCAGTGTGCCACCGTTCAACTTGTTTCTTCGGGATATGCTGTAATATATTTACATTGCCCCATCGCAACTGCACCCGAACGGCTATGCATTCCTCTACGGTACCTGCATCCTCTTCATGAATGTCTTCTCTAGGTTCCCAACTCTGGGCGATATCTGATACATATATTGCATCAAGAAGCGGAAGGATAGCCCATTATTCATGTTTCTCGAGCCGCATAACAAATGTCAAATCTTAACCGGGGCGTGGACCAAGTTCGCCTTGTATAAACATGAATGGTTTTATGTGCGTTGTCCTCCCGGCTTTGCGAGGAGATGGGTTGAAGGAAGTAAGCCTTTTTCTTGAACCGTTACTTGTGTTTAGCAGCAGTTGTACCTTTTCTAACTTTTACCCATCTTTTCAGGTATCACTCCACGTCCTAACGGCCGCGGATACTCTGATGCCGTCGAAGCTATTTGAGCCCTTCCTACCGAAGAATGGGACATTAGAACTCTCATTTTGAATGAGTCACTTACAAGGCTTGGACTGTTGGCAGAAGGCCGTCGGATAAGCCTTCCTCAAGGCATCACCATTCTCAGGCCTGCCTCTGGCAAAGGGAAAAAACAGGCTGAGTCTTCAGCATGCAATGCTCCTAATGCAGTAGAAGAGGGGGAAATTAAGGAGACTGAGACACCCGAAGCACAAGATGAGAATATTGGTCCCACTCAGGATCCAACGGTCGAAGTTCACGACATCGAAACGTCATCTTCCCCTTCTAAGGGGAAAAAGAAACCGACGTACAAGATGAGGAAGGAAAAAGTTGGTGGAGCTTCTAAAATTACCCTTGTTCCAGTGGAAAAGAAGCTTCCTCACAACATTTAGAAAGTTCTCTGAAGAGCCTGTCGAACCTTACCATTCCTGACGATCTACTCAACTACGGTTTCGATGATCCAAAGGCCCTCAAGTTTCATTTTCCCGCTAGAGGCGATACGGGAGTTCAAGCCCGAGTCTAGGGAGATAATACTCCAATTAGTAAAGATAAAGGAACTGGTCCGTCGGGGGGAACACTAGGACACACACACATGCACTTCACCATACACTTCAATTTTTGCCATTACCCCGATTCTTCCTAACCCGTTGTTATTTTTATTCTATGTAGGTGACATGGGACGCTCCCACAGATTCGATCGTCTACACGGCTCATCCATTTTTCACCATTCTAGCCGGGATTCGGGCTCTGGGAAGCGCCGGGACAGGGACGACTATGGAGATCGAGACAACCGTCCTCGAGAGTCGACTTATCGAAAGAAATCACATTCTTAGTCTTCCTACTCTCGCGATCTTCCTCCTCAAACAGAACAAGACAGAGAAAAATCTTCTCAGAAGGGGTCTCAACCCGATGTTTCTCAAGATCAACACTCCGGTTCAACAAGCACACGACAATCTCGGGAGCATCGTAAGAGAACAAAACTTTCAAAGCCTCCTCCCCCTACTCCTACGGCAGACCCAACGATATCGGAGAAGCTGGCCGAGCTTAAAGCTAAATTCCCCAAAATCTGCTTTGATGGTCTGAAGTCCCTTCCTGCTATTCATCACATTCCGGGGCACGTCAAGTAGAGTGCCATCGCTTGCAACAACGACGCCTATGTTCAACATGACGCGTTTGTTCATTTAGTCGAAAAAGTCTCGGAAATATCCATTGGGCGTCAACAAGAAATTGACCGCTTGAAGCTCGAAGCTATCTTTGATAAAAACATCATCAAAAATCAGGACGAAGAGCTCACTTCGTACAAGTCCAAACTTGAAGCTGCAGAACAGAGTGCTATGGAGATAGCGGAGGCCGTCGCTCGTCTAGAGACGACTCATAAGAAGGAACTTGACGTCACGGTCCAATATAGTAGGGCCTTAGCTTTAGAAAAAGATTCTATTCAAAAAGAAAGGGATGCACTCGCCCTACAGGTTAAAGAGTTGAAGGAGTTACTCTCTAAGGAGAGGGAAGAGAAGATAGCGGCTCAAGAGGAGTCTCAACGGTACTGTAACGAGATTGTCGATACGCGTCTCCTGAAGGCAAAGCTCGACGATGAGCTTTCTAAGGTTGGGACAATGAAAGATGAAGGCCGCGAGGAGGGCAAGAGAATAGCTTCCGCGGAGATCGACTCCCGCCTTGAAGCGACTGCAGAGGCCGGAAGAGAAGAGATCAAGTGTATGTTCGACCCATTGATAGCCGAATACAATGCCCGTGTCCTTATGCACCGGGACTTGACTTTCTTAGGCGAGGGCTACCTTGAATCTTTGGCCGAGGCTTGGGAGACTTTAATAAAGATCAGGAAGATGGAGTCGGGCACCGAGGAGGTTGAAGAGGATGCTTTAGTGAAAGAGTTTCTCAGGGGGAACGAGCCTTCGGACTTGTCTGCAGCTAAGGCTCTTTTTAGCAAAGGTTCTCCTCCATCTAAGGAGAAAAATGACATAGCTGGCTCGTCTGGAACTAGGCCTTCAGCTCCTCCTCCTACTCAATCGGTCAGCTGGCCAGTACTTGATCCGTTCGAACAACACACTGGCTATGATCTGGAAGATCCCGGCCTAGGCATTCACTTGCTATCCCCCATTCTAGAGGGTGAAACTCCTCGCACAGCCGAAAGCCAGCAAGAAACCAGTATAAAATTCTTCTTCTTGAAGCTTAAAGATCTGTCGCTTTCTACGAGCGATTATTGATTCTAACGTTCGTTCTTTATGTTTTTATGCAGGCCGCTCTGATCCTGAATTGACTTCGAGGAGCGATGACGCCAAGGAGGAGACGAGGAAAACTAGCGATGCTACTCACGTGGGAGTAACCCCCGGTCCTGATGCTCAAGTGATCGGGGCGCTAGATGATGATAAGTCTGATACTTCATCTCCCGTTGAAGAAAGTTATGAAATCGAAATCACGGGCGCCTCAGATAACACTTCGAAGGTGAGTATGAAGGAGCAACTCACGGAAGAGAAGAAGAAAGTTGAGATCAAGGTCGAGTCTCAAGTAATAGGACTTAACGACCCGCTGAACAGGCCTTTGAAAGTCATTCTTCCCGGCAAATCCAAACCATTGGATGTTCCTCCTCCCACTCCTGACTCCGCTTCTTTGGCGAACAAAAAGTCCAAGAGGAAGCGCGAGGGAGAGGAGTCATCCGAGAAAGCAAAGGAGGATAAGAAACAGTGGAAGTCGAAGAAGTAGCCACTATACTCGTTCAACGAGGTTTAGCTTAGGTCCTGTAGCTACTTTTTATTTTTTCGTTTTTGTAGTTTATGTAGATAGACTTTTGACTCCAATTTTTGGAGGAGTGGTTGTATAACCCTATTTTGGATTATTGAATAAAGTTTAGTTTCTTTGTCATTTGATCGATTTCCGCTTTTTAGCTTTCCTTACAACTGTGGTCGAAACTCAAGTTCTTATGAGTTACATAAATTCCCAATCCATTCTCGCATTGTTCGGACATTCTTTGGAATTGTATATCTCTTATTTCACATTTCTTGTATTTAGAGTATTTTTCAATCCGCATTCTGGGGACTTAGAATACTCCAGTTCGTATTCAGAGAACTTGGAGATTTGAGTCGTTTGTATTCTAGTCCGCGCTCCCGGGACTTAGAGTACTCCAGTCCGCACTCAGGGGACTCGGAGATTGACGTCGTTTATAATCTAGTCCACGCTCTGGGGACTTAGAGTACTCCGGTCCGCACTCAAGGGACTCGGAGATTGAAGTCGTTTATACACTAGTCCACGCTCTGGGGACTTAGAGTACTCAGGTCCGCACTCAGGGGACTCAGAGATTGAAGTCGTTTATACTCTAGTCCGCGCTCTTGGGACTTAGAGTACTCCGGTCCGCACTCAGGGGACTCGGAGATTGAAGTCTTTTATACTCTAGTCCACGCTATGGGGACTTAGAGTACTCCGGTCCGCACTTAAGGGACTCGGAGATTGAAGTCGTTTATACTCTAGTCTACGCTCTAGGGACTTAGAGTACTCTGGTCCGCACTCAGGGGACTCGAAGGTTGAAGTTGCTTATGCGAGTTCATACGTCATACGGAATAATGTAACTCCAGAAGTTCATCACTAGATTATAAGGTACAGAAACATCAATAATTCATGGAAAAGATGGCTTCAAGCCTTTATTAATGAAAACTAACTAAATTGCCCGATTACATGCTAAAAAGGAAACTAAGAATCAATGGAATAAAAACATACAGCAAACAATTGCACCTAAAACAGGAAAGAAACATGCTAAATGTAATAACGTCGCAAATGTTCACTGTTCCACGCTCGGGGGAGTGTCACGCCATCAACGGTCGCTAGCTTGAAAGTTCCCCCTCCAAGCTTCCGTTCAACGACATATGGACCTTCCCAGTTGGGATTCATATGTGATGGTACCGGGAAAACTCGTTTCAAAATGAGATCACCCACATCAAAGATTCTTGGGCGGACTTTCTCGTCGTAATATCGCTTGACTCGGTGCCTATATGCTGCCGCCCTTAATTCAACTTCTTCACGTTTTTCATCAACGCAGTCCAGTGATTTCAACAAGAGATCCTGATTCGTCTTAGGATCATAATGTGTCACCCGATGTGATGGAACTTCAAGCTCCACGGGTATAACAGCTTCCGAGCCGTATGCCAATGCCAATGGAGTGTGGCCAGTCGCGGACTTGTGGGTAGTTCTATAAGCCCATAGCGTTGTTGGGAGTTCATCTACCCACTTTCCTCCAGCCTTTTCCAAATGCTTCTTCAATATGGACTTGATTATTTTGTTCACGGCTTCAAATTGTCCATTAGCTTTCGGATGAGCAACGGCGGTGAACTTTTTCTCAATGCCGTACTTTGAACAGAAATCTTTGAATTCTCTACTTTCAAATTAAGTTCCGTTGTCCGTAATGATGGTTCATGGGAGGCCAAAGCAGCATATAATGTTTCGTACAATGAAATTAATGACCTTCTTGGAGGTGATTGTGGCTAAAGGCTCTGCCTCGGCCCATTTTGTGAAGTAGTCGACCGCAACTATCGCGTATTTTGCACCACCTTTGGATATAGGTAAAGAACCGATTATGTCGATTCCCCAGATTGAAAACGGCCAGGGACAAACCATTTGTGTGAGTTCCGTTGGTGGAGCTCTAGGGATTTTCGCATATCTTTGACACTTGTCACATTTTCTTGCATAATCTACAGCATCCCGATTCACAATTGGCCAATAGTATCCATAACGGAGGATCTTTTTTGGTAGCGTCTGCCCCCCAGTATGGTCGCCACATTCTCCTTCATGAACCTCCTTCAAGACCCACTTTGTCTCATCATGGGCAATGCACCGTAATAAGGGGACCGAGAACCCCTTCCGATACATTACTCCATCCTGCATCACATATCGTGCGGCTTTGCGAATGACCTGTCGTCTTTCGCTCCTTTTTTCAGGTAAAGTCCCGGTCATCGGGTATAGTTTGAATGGGGTCATCCATGACTCCCTCTCGATTCCTGTTTCCCACACAAAATCAACTTTCATCGCATCTATGCTTGGAGCATGTAATGTTTCGATGGGAACCAATCCCATTTGCTGTGCATCGCCAGTGCTCGTGAATTTGGCCAACGAGTCGGCTTCCTTGTTCTGTTCATGTGGGACATGCGAAATGTCATAATGTTCGAAGTTCGCCAATAGTTCCTGAACCAGAGCAAGTTACGGAGCAAGCTTTTGTCCCTTTGCTTAGTAATCTCCCCGCACTTGATAGACCACCAACTGTGAGTCACAAAATATTTCGACTGACTTTACCCCGAGTTCTCCAATAAGCTTTAAACCAGCAATCAATGCTTCATATTATGCTTCATTATTCGTAGCCGAGAAATCGAGCCTCAAAGCATGACAAATCAATCGGTTTTTTGGAGTCACGAGAACTACACCAGCTCCAGAGCAACGGTTGTTTGATGCCCCATCGGTGTACAATTTCCATCGAATGGGGGGAATGACACTGTGACTATCTGGTTCGTCAGATACAGTAAACTCAGTGATGAAATCTGCTAATGCTTGCCCTTGTATGGCTCTTCATGGCAGGTAGGTAATATCAAACTGACTCAACTCGATATTCCATTTTAACATCCTTCCAGAAGTTTCTGGTCGTTGGAGTACCTGTCGTAAGGGCTGATCGGTATAGACACTAACTGAGTGTGCTTGAAAGTATGGACGCAGCTTACGTGATGCAATCACCAAGTAATAGGCCAATTTCTCAATTTTACGATAATTTCTTTCTGCCTCCGTTAAACGTTTACTAACGTAATACACTGGCTTTTGGACTCGGTCCTCCTCACGAACCAAAGCCGTACTTATAGCATGCGGGGATACGGCCAAGTATACGTACAGCATTTCGTGGTCTACTGGTTTCGACATCACTGGAGGACTCTCCAAATGTCTCACTAGATCTCGGAATGCTTCCTCACAGTTGGATGTCCATTCGAAATTCCTTTTTCCTTTCTTTATTATATCAAAGAAGGGAATACACTTGTCTGTGGCTCTGGATATGAATCGACTCAGTGCAGCCACCTTTCCATTCAAGCTTTGTACCTGTTTTATAGTTCTGGGCACTTACACATCTCGAATAGCTTGAATCTTTTCCGCGTTAGCTTCAATTCCCCTGGCATTAACAATGAATCCCAAAAACTTCCCCGACGCAACGCCGAAGGAACACTTCAAAGGGTTGATCTTCATCCCATAGTATTTGAGTATACCGAACATCTCTGCTAAGTCTCGAATGTGGTCGTTTGACTGTCGTGACTTTACTAGCATGTCATCCACATAGACTTCCATCGTTCTACCAATCTGGTCTTTGAACATTCGATTCACCAAACGTTGATAGGTCGCTCCCACGTTTTTCAATCCAAAAGGCATTACTACATAGCAATATAACCCAACATCTGTGAGGAAACTGGTGTGTTCTACGTCCGGAATATGCATCGGGATCTGATTGTATCTCGAGTACGCATCCATGAATGACAACAACTCATATCCTGCAGTGGAGTCGACCAACTGATCAATCCTAGGTAATGGGAAACTGTCCTTGGGGAATGCTTTGTTCAAATTGGAATAATCTACGCAAGTTCTCCATTTCCCGTTCTCCTTTTTCACCAGCACGGGGTTTGATACCCATTCAGGGTAGAGGGCGTCGCGGACAAACCCATTGGCTTTGAGTTTGTCCACCTCCTCTCTAAGAGCAGCGGACCTCTCCAGGTCCATTCCTCTCCTCTTTTGCTTAACGGGGACATACTTCGGGTCTATGTTCAACATATGACTCGTAATAGCGGGAGAGATCCCGCACATGTCAGAATCTGTCCAAGCGAAAACATCGAGATTCGCTCGGAGGAAATCACTAAGGTCTTCAGTCATTGCGGGGCTGAGTTGTGATCCAATCTTCAGTACTCGCGATGGATCGTCTCGACTGACTAAAATGTCAATTGTCAATTCAACCGGTGCTGCTTTCTCCTCCCTGGGTTCCTCATCGTCGTCTCTCAGATCTATGTCTCTGAAGATCCGAGAATCATGCCCGAGCCAGGGCTTGGGCATTACTTGTCAATTGTCAGTATGCTGGATGTGGACGGGATTGTCCGCAACCTTTCCTTTCTCCCTCCGATGGGCCTCTCGGAGTTCAGCCACATAACATGCACGACTGGTCGCCTGGTCGCCATGAACAACGCCTACTCCTTTGTCAGTTGGAAATTTTAAAGTCAAACAACATGGGGCTAATGCTGCCCTAAACTCAGCCAGGGCCGGTCGGCCCAAAAACACATTGTATGGAGAATCCACATCCAAAACTAAGAAAGGTAGGATTCGCACCCTCCTACACTCACCTTGTCCCAGTTTAACTGGAAACTCAACATATCCCACTGCATCGGTCGCTGCGCCATTAAAGCCATGTATATGAGCTTTAGATGGCTTCAAATCCTTCGTCTCCATCTTCATCTGATCATAAGCCTTCTTGAAGATGATATTGACAGAACTTCCACAATCAACCAAAATTCTCTTTACATAAGTCGGCCCGATTGTCGTAGATATGACCATCAGGTCAATGGTAGGAGCCTCCACTTGGTCAGCATCTCTGCTCCTGAATACTATATCGTCTGTCATCATGCGCAGTTGCTTAGTAGGGGTCCTATCCTCTACATTGGAACAACAATCGAAGTCTGCATGCCTCAGGGAATTATCTTACCATTCCATCTCTTGCCAGTTCTTATCCGCAGGGTGAGGTCCGCCGATGATCGTGTTTATGACTAGTCTGCCCACAGTCCGAGCAGGCTCCTCGGGATGACGTGGAGCTGGTGTACGACTTGGATTGGATGTTCCCTGTCCACCTTCCTGTGGATTCTTCACAAATTCTTGTAACTTTTTCTGCCTAATCAACTTCTCTATAGCATAATGTAGGTGTCTGCACTCTTCAGTATTGTGCCCATAAGTCTCATGAAAGTGGCAGTACTTCCCGGTCCGCTTTTGTTCTTCGATTGACTTCTTTGGACGTGGCTTTCTGTACTGAAAGGTATTGCAGGTTGATAGGTAAATGTTCTCAAGAGATGCATTCAGCAGGGTGTACTCGTTGTAGGTTGGAATTCTCGGCTTCCATTTCCCCGCTTCTCTCTTCTTCCCCTGATTTCTTCCTCCGGATTCCTAAGATTGTCCGGGCTTGTTCTGGACATTGACTTGAACTTTCCCCGAGTTGTCTCTGAACTGCTTCACAGCAATGTTGCTTTTTACGGACTCCTAAACAGGCCTCGGTGCCTTATCTCGCCTTATCCACCTGGCTTCCTCTCTTCTTATGAACTGATGTGCCTTTGAGTAAAAACACTCTAGCGTAGTTGGAGGTTTTCCTGCCAACCAATCTCCAAACTCTGAATTCGGATCCACACCTCGCATCACAGCCATAAGAATTGCATGATCATTGGGATTACTGACTTCAGTAGCCACAACGTGGAATCTCTGTAAATACTCCTTCAACGACTCCCTAGGAGCTTGGATTACACTTGATAGTGACATCACGTCCTTGGGATGAGTAGTATGTATTCTGAATTGTTCTATAAATTTCTTTGCCAACTCTTCGAAACTGGATACAGACCATGGAGGGAGTCGAGTGAACCACATGGTAGTGATCCCAAATAGAGTTATTAGAAAGCACTGGCACTTGGTTGCGTCAATTGCTCTAGCTGAATCCATCGACCATTCGTACCTCATCACATGCTGCCTGGGATCGGTCTTTCCTTTGTAAGCCTGGATAGTTGGCATGCTAAACTTCCTGGGGTACTCAGCCCGTAGGACAGTGTCTGTGAACGGAGTATGACTCTTGGATACCCCCCAATCATCATTCGACAAGCCTTGATTCTCTTTCATCAACTGTCTGATCATAGCTGTTAGATCCGGGGTTTGTATGGAAGATGGAAGGTTGGAGTCTGTCCTACAGGATTGATCAGGCTGATGCCTCCTCTGCTGGCGATCTGCCAAACATGCATCTTAAGGTTCGACATCATTGGCATCTTGGTGAGCCGGGCATCCAGCCTCCACCTGCACTCCAGCTCCTAAGTTTCCAGTTCCTGCTTGGTCACTGTCTCCGAGGTGTAAATGGTCCCCAGCTGTTCGGACAGCAGCACCTGCCTATGTAGTTTCAGTCTTGTGGCGTCTACGCTTTGGAGGTTCATCGGACGAAGTCGAGCTGTCAGATGAAGAATAAGGAGCTGGACTGCCCCCAGCATTCTGATGCTGTTGTTGAGTGAGCTGTGCCATGAGGTTGGCGTTAGCTTGCATCTGCTCTCCGAGTTGTCTCCTGCTTTCCCTGAGCTCTCTCATCAAGTCGTTGAACTCTATTCTGGTGACAACTGGCATTTGGTCCTAGGCGGTAGTCCCTGCACCTAGATTTGCTTGCTGATTGCTAGGCCCTGCTTGTTGTACGCTAGCAGTCTCATGGGCGTCCACATTATGAGAGGCTGATCTGGTACATGTTCTTCCCATTGTAGAGTTATTGGTATGAACTCTGAGTAGAATCAACAAACGTCCCACAAATGACTCGGATCTTCTTAGGGGGAATTTATTCAATCCAGTAGCTTCAAAGCAAATCATTGAGGTTTGAGAATTTGATTCTTAGTGAAAGCACCAAAGTGTTAGCACCAAAATTGGTCACTAACCCCGTTGAGAAAGATTGTGTAGAGAGATTAATGAAGAAAGTCAATTTAAACAGAGGACAATATGATAAATTGAATGCAAAGACGAGAACACCAGATTTATAGTGGTTCGGCGTAACTGCCTACGTCCACTTTGAGGTCAAACTTTATTGCTTTACTTGATAATTGATTACAGATACAATCCGTACACCAACTACTTGAATACAATTGCTAAGTGAAAAGAACGAGTCTTGAAAGCGGTAGAGTCTCCCCAGTGTTCTCGAAAAAGGTCCCTTTCCACTGTGCCCCTGCCTCTCTATTTATAGACAAAGATGGGTTGGACTTCTCTGGTGGGCCTGGCAGCTAAATACCTCGGCCCAGAAAAAGTGAGTTCTATGTGCCAAACCATAGATGCCGAACAAACTGATGCCGAACAAACTGATGCCGAACGATGTCGTCATGCCAAACGAAGTGCTATGCTGAGTGGAGAGTGTATGCCGAGCAATAGTTGAAGCCGGTCGAGAATGGATGAATGCCGAACACCTCTGATGTCAAACATCTCTAGATGCCGAACAACTCTGAATGCCGAACGAGATGTGGATGCCAAGCAGTATGGAGCGCTGAATGACTCTGCCATGCCGAACGGTCCATGTATGCCGAACGCTCTACCATGCCGAACGTTCCATGTATGCCGAACGCTCTGCCATGTCGAACGATCCATGTATGCCGAACGCTCTTCCATGCCGAACGATCCATGTATGCCGAACACTCTGCCATGCCGAACACTCTAGAATGCCGAACGATATACAATACCGAACGACTCTGAATGCCGAACGTTATGTAAGTGCCGAGTACCTAGTTGCCTGGTCAAACCTTCAGGTAACACAGTGGAAGAAAAATATACATGAATACGTCTTGACTATCCAGCTCCTCTCCAATTCCTAAGTATCCAGCTAAATCTGGGAAAACATGCTCGGTCTGACTCGAGCATTACATGGAATAATGCCCGGGTCTGTCTAGTAAACCAGTGTGAGTAAAACTCGATAACAAGTAACAACCAAACTATTTCCATGTTTGAATACTTTTCAAACAAAGGGTATCTCGTATGACCACACCACACATAAAAACAGACTATTTTTTACCTTACGATAACCAAAACATTTTATATCAAAATCCAGTGATATTACATAGTGTCTAGGTTTAAAGTAAATAGATAAAATATCTGTAATGCTTGCATCTCACATTTCGACATACTAGGCTCTACAATCAAAAACATAAAGTACGTATTGGAGAATGGATTCCAACTAATGACTAAGCAACTGAGGTACCGCCCGCCATAGTACACCTCTAGAAAAATGTACCGAGGTCATACCAAACCACTCCTGCCAATATAGGACCGACCTACCCCTTGCTAGATAGTACCTAATATATTGTCACCCCAGTTGCTTTGCAACCTTTAACCAAGCGCTTCCATGTACACGAATTCTATGATGATTGTGTATATATCTAAAAGGGTGATGATATACCCTAATGGGTGCGACCCACATAGCTCTGCTGCATATCCCATGTTTTAGTCATTCCCAATTGATAAGGCTTGAGGCTACGTTTTACTTTTATGAATAGCAATCCATCTTGGAATGATAACGCTGCCCTCCAAGCACCAATGCAATGCCAACATTTATCCATACAAGTTCGTTCTGGGTCTGAACGAAACGAAGGCACTAACTCTACAACATCCATTTTGGAACCACCTTTAGGATTAGTAGCAGTAGCCCTTGCACTTCAAAGGGCACCATCTTCAATCATCATCAAGATGTCTTCCACTCGAACGTACATGTTGGTTTGGAGTGGTTTTCAGATATAGATCCGATCCTGGTCTCTCCGTATCAACAACCGATAATTTCCGGTTGACTCATTCCTGGTTCTTTTGGAAATAAGTTTTTGAGTCTTCATTGGGGAACTCGAATTTACATTCATACTTCCTAAGTCAAATTGGGTCAAACTTGATAGTCGGTTATTTAACTAGCAAATAAACAAACAACAACCAATTCCATTTGTGATTTATTTATCCATAGCAACAACTAAGCCTCAAAACATATCTATGTTTAACAAATCCCTTTCAAAAACATACATATACTTCTCTTTTTGACATAAGTATATTCACAAAAAAATTGTAAGATTTCCCATTACCAAATCTCTAAAAAGGATTTAACTACATTATTTAAATTGGAGAAAAGAATAACTCTAAGCACTATTCTTTCGGTGTAAAGTGTGGAACGGATGTTCCATACCATGATTTTTTAAAAGGTCAGCCTCGAGAAACCCAAACCTTTTATAAATTTCCCTTACCTATTAAATCATTTTTTCTTTAACCCAAACCCATTTACAAAACATTTACCAACCTCCATACTCATTTATGCAAATCTTTATAAATATTCAAACCCGGTTATATAAACTTCTTTATAAATTTTTAAACCTTGTATAAAACTTCACTTTATAGACATCAAAACCCATTTAGAGAATCTTTTTATAAAAATTCAAAACTATTTCTAAAACTCCTTTTATGAATACCCCAAAATTATTCACAAACTTATTTATATAATATTCAAAACAATTGTCAAATCATTCTTCAAATATCTTGTTCAAAATAGAACAACCTTGAAGACCATTTTAAAAGAAAATGAAATATTAACTTTCCAAAACCAAACGGAGGCTTAATGACTACAATGGATCATTAAATTTGGGTTTACTTGTCCAAGTTATATCATGAGTATTGCCTAACATCAGATATGTAAGAGATTCACATATAACATACAATCAATCATAGGTAGAAGTCCAAGTTACAAATATAGATACATCCATTATCAGTGAAAAATGTACATATAGAAATATATTCTATATGCTTAAGTTACCATGACCTGCTTATTGAAATTAACTTCGTTGTGTCTATCACGTTACCGATACTCGGCATTTGTGCTGAACACAAGTCACTTACTTCCCATAAAACGTGTCAACGTTTTATAACACTACTTTAATTCATTTGGCTACTTAATGGTCCAGACGAGAGATTCTTTTATTTATAATCAATTAATCATAAAAAGAAAATTGATTTAAAATATAACCAATTAGGTTTGAAACAGCCTTTGAAAAGATTAAAGTATATTTAGTTGGCTTAACCCTAATTATATCTTAATTAATCATAATTAAATCAATATTAAATCATAATTAAACTTTAATTAACTTAATGAACTTAGTTAAGTCCTAATTAGCTTCCTAATGTATCCTAGTTAAGGTTTTAAAAAATACATTATTAGTTAAACCCTAATTAATTAAAAATTAATTTAATAATCACTTAATTAAATAATAATTAATTAACCTACTTAACTAATTAAATAATAATAAACCATTTAATTACTTCTTATCTTCATTAATCACTAATTAAAACCTTTTTATTAAATATTAGTCATTAACCTTCCTTAAGTGTTACTTAACCTCTAATCACTAACTTAATTACTAATTAAGTGCTTATAACGACCCGAAAATTTTAATGATTTTAAATAACGTAGTTAACTATATTTTGATGAAAATAAACAGTAAAATTTAGCAATGAAAATTTGATATTTGGAATACGTCTATTCTAACATAGCAATTGGCAAATTTTTATCAGAAAATATGAAAGTTAGTTATGTTGTGTAATTTTAAATTTTAAATTTAAATCAGTTAAAATTGATGAAAATATAATATTTTTGAAATCTGAATATTTTTATATAATAAAAATGTAAATCATTTTCTGAGTGAGACGACATATTTCGTTTTGCCAAATTTGGACTGCTCTAGCCCCGTTTATCTTATTTTCGGCGTTTTAGCAGCATTTTGGCAGCAATTATGAAGTTTTGATATGATGGTCGTATCACTGATATCTATGTACCATTCTGTTCATCTCATCGTGCTGATCTCCGTAGTATATTCATTTGTGCATTTCGGCGTCTAGTATGCGGTGAAATCTGCGAAACGGTTAGCCGGATCGGTACCTGTTTTGGACCCTTTTTGGTTTCCTTTGTCTTTTCACTATTCAGCCATGAGAAATCAAATCGCCATTAGCTATTAATATTTCTAGCATTCATCTCTCTGTTCATTTTCCATTTCGTTCTATATTTACTTTAAGAAATATATTAATAATAATGTATATGAAAGCATATATATATATATATATACATATATATATATATATATATGTATATATATATGTTGATGGCTGCTCGTCCTCCGTTTGCATATCAGTTGCCGCTATCCTTCACCCTTGCTCAAGTCGAGCCCAACCATAGTAGCAGCCAAGCCACCACCACACGGCCTTTGCCCTCAACCGCCACCTCCTCTTAGCAGTTCGCCGGCATCCACCACATCCTGTCATCTTCTCCTAGCCTTCTCTACCGAGTAACCCAGCCACGAGATCAGCCCGATCCACCATTTCCGAACATCTCCACTGCTTATCAACCAGATTCGCCTCCCCATATCTCACAGTTTCCGCCTACATCTCATACCACCCATTATTATTCTTCCTCCTTCACCACCACTCGCCTATTCTTCCTCCACCACTCGCATGCAGCCCTATGCTCCCTCTCTGCCTCCTTGGTTGTCCATGAACCCAGCATGCAATAGCCGCAAGTGGCCACACTCCTCTGCAACCCGATCTCAGCAAATCCCTACAGCTCACCCACTGTCGAAACCCACACAGCTACCGAGCATTGCCGTTGCCTTGCAACCCATCTCTGCCTGCTTTTATTTTTTTGTTTTCACCTTTCCAACTCTTTGTTTTATATTTTTCTTTAAAACAGTTTTAAATATATGTATTTTATATTCAAATTCCTTGTTTACAATTTATATTAAAAAGTGAGTTTACGATTATTTGTTTCATATTCAAATTGATTTTTGTATGTGTGTTTTAATACGTACAAATTGTTAAATATAATATAAAGATTTAAATTAGATTTAATAATAAGAAGAAATATAAATTATATATAAATATATATTGTTTTTCATCGATTCCAAGTTATCAACCTTGCTTTGTTCGTCGTACTCATCTTGCTTTGCTTCGGGATTGTCATTTGGATTGGTCGATTGTCGAGTTTGTGATTCAATTCGTAGCTTGTTTGTGTTGTCTAATTTCTCTAGTCTCGAAAGGTGAGCGATCACTCACGATTAACATTCTTATATTTAGTAATCTTAATTCACATGAAATAACGATTGAAATATGTTGTTAAATTTGAATTTGTTAAATCTTTTAAATACGATATGATATTAATTGCATTTTTTCACCTATGATAATTGACATTATTGACACCAATAACCTATTAGTATGTGTATATTATATTTAATTTGACAATTTTGATCATACTGGCCATTGATATGCTATGATATTTATGCTAGTATTTTAACTGTTCTCACTCTGCAAGCTCCCTATTAGTTTAGGAAATCCCTATGGGTTGAAATGATACATACCCGAACGATATTGTAGATTAGGGAGAATCGTTATGGGTTGAAATGATAAACCCAAGCGATTTTGTTGATTTTTGAAATTTTGGGATCGCGAGTTGAAATGATATGTACCTGTAAATATTAAATTATTACGGATTGAAATGATAAATATCCGTATCACTTGACCATAGGATAGAAAATTATATACGTACACTATTGGTCTATTTTGAAAAATGATTTCCAACGTTTTAAAGGAAATATATGGGTTTAGATAAATATTGATTTTTAAATATAATATAAAGATTTTTATTTTTATATATGTGTAAAATTGTAATGACCCTAAAATAAAATAAAATAAAATGAAAGTTACATTTATTTTAGGAAATTCTGAAATTATAATATATATATATATATATATATATATATATATATATATGTTTACGCCAAAATTGATCACAAACACCCAATAGTTGTTGAAAGCACTAGTTCGCAATCACAGATCACAAACATCAAATATGTGGAGAAATAAGTATGCAAATCACTCAGGAAACTCAATGAAAACAGTAAACGACACAGGATTTATAGTGGTTCGACGATCTTGCCTACGTCCACTCTGAAGTTTGATGATTTTATTGCTCGGTCGTTGAAGATTACAATTTCTTATGATGTAGTACAACTGATTTTATGATCTAAGTCTGAATCTAAGGTAGCAGTGGTGATTTGGAGTAAATCTGACAGATTCCGGCGCTCTTTAGCTCTTAAAATTGTCCGACCCCTTTTCTGAATGACCAGGGGCTCTATTTATAGGTGTAGGAGGCTGGTATTTTGCCTAAATTTCGGGGAGACCACTTCTGGCACGTGAGGGGGCCCACATGCCCGCTTTTAGGAAATCCGGACCCACTTTGGGATCGATTCGACCCTTGGTTCGAATCGATCAAGAAAGAGTCCAATCGAGCTGAAATTTGGTGTGGACATTCTTCAACATGTGCATAAGCTTCTGTGAAAATTTCATGGCATTTGGACTTGTAGATCTCGAGTTATGATCGATTCAAGATTGCATTTCCGGTTGACACGCTTGGTTCGAATCGATAGGCTCGAATCGATGCTTCGAGTGTGGTATTTTTGACATGGCATGTTTTCTTCGTATCGATCCGCCTTTCACTCCGAGTTGACAGGGTCGACTCTGTGATTCTAGCTGACCTGGCCTAATGGATTCGAAGAGCTTCATTCGCTCATGGATTCGAACGTGTGCTCGTTCGTATCGATCATGTTACACTATAGCCCATCGATTCGAAGTCATCATAGCAGGATGGGTTCGAGGCTAAGTCACTGGACGGATGCGAAGTAATTCGACTTCATGGATTCGAAGTGCTTTGCCTTGGTGGATTCGAACGTCCTCAATCTGAAGGTTACGAAGTGAAGTAGCTATGTGGATTCGAAGTACTTTGTCTTGATGGATTCGAAGCAGATTGACTTCGTGGATTCGAAGCAGGGGAAACTTGATGGATTCGAACAAAGGCTTGGCTTATCGATTCGAACTTAGGGTCACCTTCTTCAACTTGAATTGATGATATCTTGAGCGTACGAGCTCGTATTGATTTGAAACTTGGAATGTTGCTTTTCCTGACCTTGCTTGATGTGTCTTATCAATTGTAGCCCGATCCGGACTCGGACAAAATTCATCGATATCCATGGTGAAACAGTATATAACGAACTTTTACGACGAACTGTCTTTATTTTTCCATTCAACTTTTTGGTGTCACGGCCTTGCCAAAAGGCGGGATAACATTTGCCCCCCAAAACATACCTTGCGATAGGAAGGTGTGTTTTGTAATGCCATAAGCTAGATGTTCATATCTTGTTGATGACCTGCAAAGAAATTGATAGTTTTTCCTGACCACGAATGACGATCGTTTGCGACCGTATGTCATTCTAGGTAATATGGGATCGTTCGAGGCCGGATGTCGTTCACGGCAAAATGTGATCGTTCATGATCGAATGTCATACTTGGTGAATTGTGACCGTTCGTGGTCGGGTGCCGTTCGAGGCGAATTGTGACCGTTCGTGGTTGGGTGCCGTTCGAGGCGAATTGTGACCGTTCGTGGTCGGGTGCCATTCCAGGCGAATTGTGACCGTTCGTGGTCGGGTGCCGTTCGAGGCGAAGTATTTGTGTGCCCGGGGAGGGACTTAGTATCATCAATACCCGGTTTCACGTTCGGGTGAATTCCCGGATTGTTTGTTGCAACGGTTTATTGCCATCTCAGAGCATGCCTAGGGACCGTTCGTGATCCCCTACATGTGTAAGTAGTTTAGCCGTTATTGAATCACAGGTAGCATTCTTTTATTGAAAATAAGTCTTTAGCAGAAATGTTAAACAAAATCAAGTTCAAATATTCAAATCAAGAAGAAACAAAAGCAAAGCAAGGATGTCAAAGTGTAAACTCCCACAACGATAGGGTTAATAGTCATTCAGAGCATGCCTATGGACCGCTCGTGATCTCGCACATGTGTAAATGACTTACCCGTGTTGGTGAGAGGTTTACGACTTGTTCATCGTTATTTCAATTAATTGATAACCATACGGTGTCCCGGCTCAGGGTCACCCCTGGCTGATGTAGACGGTGGTCGCTCTGGCTCCACTGCTGGAGCTCTCCTTCTCACATACTGAAGTAGCATACCGTTCCTGATGTGCCCTTCCACCTCATCCTTCAGATGACTACAGTCGTTAGTGTTATGACCATTCAGTTCGTGGAATAAGCAATATCTGTCTGATTTCCTCTCGTCAACAGTGGGGTCCCTTCGTATTGGCCTACGGTAGGGAACTTGCTCTCGTGTATCTCGGTAGATTCGCTCCAAACTCTCATTCAACTCTGAGTAGGTGGTGAATCGTGGCTCTCTCCGCAGTCGCTTTGGCCCGTCACCACTATCCTCAGCCTTTCATTTTCCTTTATCCTTGCCTGAATCCTTTTCGAGAGGCTTTTTGTCTTTAATTGCATAAACTTCTATTCCCTCTCCTTCTTCTCTCTCAGCGTTAGCGTCTTCCAACCGCAAGAACTTTTCTGCCTCGTGATAGAATTCTCCTAGGTCCATAGGCGGATCCTTAGTTAATGAATTTTTGAATTCTGTGCCGTCAGCTATTTCGGACACAGCTGCCATCATAACCATGGATGGATCTGGCCGATCCACCGATGCCGCTGCCGCATTGAATCGCATCAGGAAATTCCTCAAAGACTCCCCAGTTTTCTGCTTTAGCGTTGCTAAACTCATCACATTCTTCGGTCTTGAAATGTGAACCCTAAATTGCCTCATAAATTTCTCAATCAAATCGGTCCATGTCCCAATGGAGCCGCTCTCTAGCTATCTGAACCATAAAACTGCTATGTCTGTCAAATACAATGGGAAGCACCGGGCCATGACTTCTTGTGATGCCCCCAGCACTTCCATGTGCCTTATATACCTCGTTAGATGGACCGCAGGGTCCGTCCTCCCATTATACCTTTCCACTGTTGTTAGTTTGAATTCTGGTGGGTTCCTAGCCAACCTAATCACAGGAGAAAAGGGACTCTTGTTCACGTCTTCAAGATCTCTGTTTACTAATCCGCCTCTCATGGCTCGCCTGACCTTCTCTGCCAATCTATTATTATCTCCAAGCTGTAGTCCCCGTTCACTACCTTCGATCTGCCCCCCGAGTCCGTGTGAGCTTTCGGGTGTCTGCCCCCCTGGCTGAGCGTTCATCCCTCAATTGCCGCCAGGTTGCTCGGATGTCCTTGTCTCTCTTCCCGGGTTCGGATCAACATGTCCTAAGTGTGTGCCCCCCAGCTCCGGTGCTGCGCTAGATGGTCCTGCTCCGTTCTAGATTCTGGTTGTTCCTTGGTTTTGTGCTCCAAGTTGTCCAATTTGTTGAAGCAAATTCTGGATCATTTCTTCCTGTCTCTTCATCATTGTCTCCATCTCATCCCTGGTGATGAAGACTGAAGCTTGGTTTGCTCCTGAGGAAGCCTCTTGACTCCCTTCGTGCTGACTTTGTTCTGGCCTCTGCCTTCTACTTGTTTGTCTTGTCATGACTTTTCGGATCTAAATCTCTTAGCCTTCTGATTCAACTTCCAAATGATAGAACTCCTGAGTTCAGTTCTCAGTGAAAGCACCAAAAAGTTTGCGCCAAAATTGGTCACAAACACCCAATAGTTGTTGAAAGCACCAGTTCGCAATCACATATCACAAACATCAAATATGTAGAGAAATAAGTATGCAAATCACTCAGGAAACTCAATGAAAACAGTAAACGACACAGGATTTATAGTGGTTCGGCGATCTTGCCTACGTCCACTCTGAAGTTTGATGATTTTATTGCTCGGTCATTGAAGATTACAATTTCTTATGATGGAGTACAACAGATTTTATGATCTAAGTCTGAATCTAAGGTAACAGTGGTGATTTGGAGTAAATCTGACAGATTCTGGGCGCTCTTTAGCTCTTAAAATTGTCCGACCCCTTTTCTGAATGACCAGGGGCTCTATTTATAGGTGTAGGAGGCTGATATTTCGCCTAAATTTCGGGGAGACCACTTCTGGCACGTGAGGGGGCCCATATGCCCGCTTTCAGGAAATCCGGGCCCACTTTGGGATCGATTCGACCCTTGGTTCGAATCGATCAAGAAAGAGTCCAATCGAGCTGAAATTTGGTGTGGACATTCTTCAACATGTGCATAAGCTTCTGTGAAAATTTCATGGCATTTGGACTTGTAGATCTCAAGTTATGATCGATTCAAGATTGCATTTCCGGTTGACACGCTTGGTTCGAATCGATAGGGTCGAATCGATGCTTCGAGTGTGGTATTGTTGACGTGGCGCGTTTTCTTCGTATCGATCCGCCTTTCACTCCGAGTTGACTGGGTCGACTCCGTGATTCTAGCTGACCTAGCCTAATGGATTCGAAGAGCTTCATTCGCTCATGGATTCGAACGTGTGCTCGTTCGTATCGATCATGTTACACTATAGCCCATCGATTCGAAGTCATCATAGCAGGATGGGTTCGAGGCTAAGTCACTGGACGGATGCGAAGTAATTCGACTTCATGGATTCGAACGTCTTCAATCTGAAGGTTACGAAGTGAAGTAGCTATGTGGATTCGAAGTACTTTGTCTTGATGGATTCGAAGCAGATTGACTTCGTGGATTCAAAGTAGGGGAAACTTGATGGATTCGAACAAAGGCTTGGCTTATCGATTCGAATGTAGGGTCACCTTCTTCAACTTGAATCGATGATATCTTGAGCGTACAAGCTCGGATTGACTTGAAACTTGGAACGTTGCTTTTCCTGACCTTGCTTGATGTGTCCTATCAATTGTAGCCCGATCCGGACTCGGACAAAATTCATCGATATCCATGGTGAAACAGTATATAATGAACTTTTACGACGAACTGTCTTTAGTTTTCCATTCAACTTTTTGGTGTCACGGCCTTGCCAAAAGGCGGGATAACAATATATATATATATATAATGCATTAAAACAGAAAAGAAAAATTGGTAATAATTAAAATTGCATGGGAGCTTCTGTTTGATTCAAACTCTCTTTGCAAATTAGTTAGCTCTGAATGGCAGAGGGAAACAATTATATATCATCAAATATATAATTGTCTTAATTTGTTTGTGCACTGATATGATTATATTGGTAAATTCAGGGTCTTGGGAAAAATATTTGGAAATTGTATAAATATTCAAATATAAAAGAAATGGGGTTTAGTGGTGAATTCCTTTTGAATGTCTTAAAAAAAATCTATGTGTTTTAGAGTGAGGGTCACCTCAAAAATTTAGATTTATAAAATTATATGTTTTGGAAATTTTAAATTATAAGTTAAATTTTAAAATGTAAATTATAAAAAATTTCTTATAACTTTATTTTTTTAAATATATAAAATAAGATTAAAAAATAGATTTAATAATAATAAGATTTAATTTAATAATAATTAATATAATAAAATTTATTTGGAATTTAATTTAGTGAAAATTAGGGTCACATCCCTAAAACCAAACGTAATTCACAAAAACTCCTTCCGTTCGAAACTTTATAAATCCGGTCCCTATTTTTGTTTCGGCTTAATTCTTTTCCATAAATACCCTCGTTTATACCGTGCTCCATTTTTTCTATCTGTGATTATTTGGTTTATATTGAACGATAAAATTATCTTTGCTTAATGATTTATCTGTTTGCAATAAAAGATTTTTACTGAAATACCGTGTAAGTTCGTTTTCTGCAACTATTTGCAATAGTTGCAGAAATGTCTGCAACTATATGCAATAGTTGCAGAAATGTCTGCAACTATATGCAATAGTTGCAGACATTTCTGCAACTATACCAAATAGTTGCAGAAATGTCTGCAACTATTTGGTATAGTTGCAGAAATGTCTGCAACTATATGCGATAGTTGCAGACATTTCTGCAACTATTTGCAATAGTTGCATCTGCAACTATTTGCATTTCTGCAACTATATCATATAGTTGCAGAAATGTCTGCAACTATATGCAATAGTTGCAGACATTTCTGCAACTATTTACAATAGTTGCATCTGCAACTATTTGCATTTCTGCAACTATATGCAATAGTTGCAGAAATGTCTGCAACTATATGAAATAGTTGTAGACATTTCTGCAACTATTTGCAATAGTTGCATCTGCAACTATTTGCTATAGTTGCATTTCTGCAACTATATGCAATAGTTGCAAAAATGTCTGCAACTATATGAAATAGTTGCAGACATTTCAGCAACTATACCATATAGTTGCAGAAATATCTGCAATTTTTTGCAATTTTTATATATTTGAAAAAAATCGAAAATGTTCAATATTTGCTGAATTGTCTGCAAATATTTGAAATAATTGCAGATCTAATACAAATTTAAATTTTTGGTATCAACAATGGATCTCATTTTAAAGATCATAAAATTTGCGATTTTTTGGTGAAAACGTTATGTTGATCCGGTTTTTGTAAATAAAGTTATACACGTTTGAAAAGTTAAAAACATAAAGGGTATTTCGGTCTTTCTGCGTGCGTGAATTTGAAAACAGGGAGCGGAAACGTAAATATTGGTTGGGAAGGATATTTTCTCTATTTTAAAACTTGTTAGGGATGTGAGCCAAACTTACCCTTTAATTTAACTAATAATGTATATATATAATATGTTAAGATATTTATTTAAAATTTATATTAATATTTTAAATTAGATTTTGTAATAACTTTAATAAATAGAGGTTGAAAAGATAAAATTAATGTTGACTTGACATTTAAATTAAAATAAAAATTGATTTGGAATTTAATTTAAATAAGAGTTGATTTGAAACTTACTGATTTTAAGATTTTTAAAGATATGATTTTTATAACTTAATAATTTGATTTTTATAAAGGTGATTTAATGAATATTTCAAATTTAAATAAAATTGTAATTAAATATTTAATTTTGATTTAAATTTGTAATTTGAAATTTTATTTAAATATTTATAAAAAGGTGATTAAGTGAACAATTTTAAATTAAATATAATTGAAGTTGGATATTTAATTTTGATTTAAATTTGTAATTTGAGATTTTACTTAAATGTTATTAAAAATGATTAAGTGAATAATTTCAAATTTAAATAAAATTAAAATTGAATTTTGATATATAAACGAAATTTATAAAATTTAGTATTATAAATGTTTGGATATTTAAACCTGGAAACCTGTTGAATTGGAAGTGGTTTAAATTTGTATTTCAAACCTGGATTTGAAATTGATATAAATTAAAAATGGTTTTAATGAGAATTCGAATTGAACCTTTAACCTTTTAATTGGAATCGTTGAACCAAGATTGATTTAAATTAAATTTGGGAACTAAAGTTGATTTGAATTGATTTGTGAATTGGAAGAAACAATTCTAATTTGAAACTATTTTTATTGTGTAAAATATTTTTAATATATAAACTATTTTAATCTATAAACTATTTTAAATATAAACTATTTTTAATGTATAAATTTTCCAATGTATATAAACTACTTTCAATATTAAAACTGTTTAAGTTGGAACTGTTATGATTTTGATTAAATGGATTTAAATGCGAATACTTTGACTTGATGATTTCACCTATTTTGTGAATACGATTTTGGAAACAAATATGATTTAAAGCGAATAATGATTTCGAAAGTAAATAATGATTTCGAAAGTGAATATAATTTCGAAAGTGATATGATTTTGAAAGTGAATATGATTTCAAAAGTGATATGATTTTTGAAATGAATATTGATATTTTGATATGAAGTTTGAACTGTTTGAAATGAAAATGACCACGGTGTGAAATAAGCGTTTGGTTGTTAAAGAGACCAGGATCGGATATTATCATACTCTCTGCCAATATCGAAAACCACTTTAACAACTGTGCACGTGGTGGAGATTCCAGAACGAAGTAGGATGGTTTGGCGAACGTCTGTATGAGGTCTGAACGTAGCCCTAACTCCCGCGAGTCAACTTGATGTGACTAAAACAAAAGCTATACCTAGGCCAAGTGAGGTCGCACCTCCGATCGAGCATGCTTCTTCAATACCATTCTATTACTTTGTGATTTGATTGGGTGCACCTTTGATTTTGGGAGTGTGTCTCGAGGTGGGCGGTAGTAGGTGCTATGCATTACCACTAGCCCGATTCTGCAAAACAATAGAATCCTACCCTAGGCATTGCCTTGCGTGCCTTATCACATGCCTTATCGTGCCTTCTATGAGTTTGGTTTGCACCATACCTATGGAGTGCTCCCTAAGTAAACCACCGATTTGGTGGAGCTTAAAACATGATTATTTCTTACTTTTAAACCCATATCTAAGTATTTTAAAAATAAATATAATTTATCTAATTGATAAATTTGCGGATTGTTACATACTTCCCCCCACGAATTTCATCTCCGAAATTATACCACAACCCTATTCCCAGAAATACTTAAAACTATTCATCAATCTGTGTGTTGTAGTAGATCATTCCTATGTAGAAATCTGGTTCGATCACTCACTTCAGCACATAACTTTCCTTCCGAACTAGTATCGCTCACTCGACTTCCTAGTGCAGACTTTGATCAAGCTTATTAATTAGAAACCTCTGTTCTCCTTGCATAGCTATAAACTATGATAGACAACCATTGGTTCCACATAAGAACCCTCATCAACGCTCGCCATAAAAAATTGGGCGAGGAATTCGTATTTGGAATGGTGTGAAACACCTCGAGTCATGTACTTGAATCTTGGATCGAGAACTATGTGAAAATGAGAAATGATCTACATACAACCTACATACTAATCCTATTGGTTCCTACCTCCCAAGATTTTGTTAGGAAATCAATTCTATAGTTTCGATGATAACAACTATACAATGGAAATCGAATATGCATATATATCTATATTTACAGGTAATTGATAAAGTAACATCATCAAAGAGACAAGAACAAGACTCAAAAGAAGTATCAAGAGGCTACAAATCGATAGAATCGGAAGAGGAATGATACAGGTATAGGAAAAGCAACATGCAAAAATCCAGACATCTGAGTGCACTAGCCAAACGTTTGATTGAATTCTCTGGTTCGCAAATCAGACAGAATCAGACGTCTGGTTATTATACTCAGACGTCTGAAAAGTAACCATATGCAAAAATATATAAAAGACAGACGTCTGAAACATTTTCCAGACGTCTGGTTTTGAACTCGGCTGCTACAATTCATAATACAACTGTCATAATTGAAAAGACACCTTCGCTCCTCTTCGTTGCAACTCTTCATCATCATCAAGAGCGACCATAGAACACTTGCTAATGGATGCAACTACTCAAGGAATCTCTCTACCACTATAAATAACATCAAGAATCCAAGAGAAGAACCTACCTGACTTACTTGCGCTTTCTACTCTTATACTCTGATATATTCTTGATATCTAGCAATCTATACTTGTACTCTACTCTTCCAAATATACAGTTTCTCATAGACAAAAATCTCTAGATATATATTGGAAGCATTTGCACTATATAGTCAAAATCCGTGTAATAGAGAACACACAGTTGACAAAGAAACTCTGCTATTGTAAACCTGTTCCTCCGGGTGAAGTGAGGGTTATTCGTTAAAAGGAAATTCCGAAGAGGAGCATCGGGACTGGACGTAGGACGAGAGGTCCGAACCAGTATAAAATCTCTGGTGTGATTATTCTTGTTTACATACTTTAATATTGTTACAATATAGTTTAAATTAGTCACATACTTGTCATTTGAATAATCGATCCAACCATATTATAGACTTTCATTTGGTATCAGAGCAAGGTTTGATCAAATTACAGTAACACGTTTTTGAATCATTTTGATACGGCAAGTATTTTTCAAGAAGGACAATCCACAGCACGACCACCACTTTTTAATGGCTCTAACTATGCATATTGGTCAACATGTATGAGAATTTTTATGGAAGCTAATGGTCTAGAAATTTGGTCAGCCTCTCAAAATAAATATGAAGCACCTACTACTACTATGAACACATGGACTGATGCACAAAAGACCTCAGCATCAAACAATGCTAAAGCTACGAACGGTTTATTTTGCTCTCTAGATAAAAATGAATTTTCACCTGTCATGTTATGTACTACTACATTTGACATTTGGCGTACTTTACAAATTACACACGAAGGTACAACAAAGGTCAAACAAACTAAGATTTCAATTTTGCAAAATCAATTTTCGTCATTTAAAATGAAGCAAAATTAAACTATTGTTGATATGTATTCTAGATTTCAAACCATCCAACATGTTCTTATGGCATTAGGAGTTAAATTTACCTATTTTGATTTAGTTTCTCGAATACTCAACTCTTTAACATCAGAGTGGGAAAGGAAAGTATTAGCTATTGAAGAAGCTAATGATCTCTCTACTCTTAAAGCTGAAGAGTTGATAGGAAATTTAATGTCATATGAAGCTAATTTGCAGGCATAAAAAGAACTAAATTCAAAAAAGAAGAACATAGCATTTCCAGCAAAAAAAAATGATGACTCTGATTTAGATGAAGAAGAGATAGTCTTCATTGCCAAGAATTATAACAGATTCAAGAAATTTAGAAAGATGACAAAATTCCAAAAAGAAGGGAAGTCCAACATAATAAATTTATCTCAAATTAAGTGCTATGAATGTGATCAATATAGACATATGAAGAAGGATTTCCCTAAACTCAATAATGATAAAAAGAAGAACAAATTTGAAAAATACAAAAAGAAGAAGGCTTTCAAAGTAACATGGGAAGACTCGAATTCTTCATCATCGGAAAGTGATAGTGATGGTGATGGAGAACAAGCTAATGTGTGTTTTATGGCACAAACTGATGAGGTATGTTCAGAACTTAACTATGATGAATTATTAGAACTTAGCATGGAATTAGATGATAAATTTAGACAAATATATCTAAAATAAATAGATTAGAACTTGAAGTAGGAATGTTAAAAGATGAAAAAATTATCTTAGAAGAAGAACTAGAATTATCTCAAGAAAAAATTAAAAAAAATTTGATAGAAAGTAAGGCCATTACTATTGATTTTGAAAACACTAAAATAGTAAAGGATGGTTTACTAAAAGAAAAAATCAACTTGAAAAGCAATATTGAAATATTGAAAATTGAAAATTTAGAATTAAAAGAAAAATTAGATAAAATTACAAATAATGTGTCAAAATTCAATAAAGGGAAACAAGATTTGGAAAATCTTATCAAAACTTCAAAATCATCAGGCAATAGAAATGGAATAGGATTTAAAAATATTTCTAAACAAAAAGGAAATGATGCAAAAAAAATTTGTATACAAAAACTAAAGGTTTACCTATGTCTAGTATGAATACCAAAACTATGAAAATTTGGATTCCTAAGACAAATAATAATTTGATTAAACAAAAACATATTAATAATTTCTTAGAGAATGTAGTCTATAATAAAAATTATATTTATAAAGGTACCAAACCATCATGGGTATGGCTACCTTCTCCTAACAATTAGGACCCTAACAAAAGTTTATGGGTACCAATTAAAACATCTTTTATTTTGCATGTTCCCAAAATAAAACATAAGGAGAAATGGATACTAGATAGCGGATGCTCCAAGCATATGACCGGAAATTCAAAAATGTTATCAAATATAACATACATCGATGGTGGAACGGTAACCTTTGGAGATAATTCAAAAGGATATGTCGTTGGCACTGGAGAAGTCATCAATTATGGTATTTCTAACTCTCCTATTATTACAAATGTTTTATTAGTAGAAAATCTAAAACACAATCTACTAAGCATTAGTCAATTATGTGACAAAGGCTTTCAAATAAATTTCGAAAAAGATAGATGTAATATTTTAGATAATAACAAACAACTTATATTTGAAGGTTTTAGAAACAAAAATATCTATGTATTAAACATGAATATAAATAAAAATTCAAATTTATGTTTAACCGCCAAACATAATGATCCATGGTTATGGCATAAACGTTTTTATCACATCAATTTGAAAAGTATTAATAAATTGGCAAAATATGAGTTAGTTAGAGGTTTACCTAAAATAAATTACAAAGTAGAAAATTTATGTGACGATTGTCAAATTGGAAAACTAAAGAAAACCTCTTTTAAATCTAAAAATAATATTTCTACAAAACAACCATTAGAATTATTACATTTAGATTTAATTGGTCCAACACAAATACGATCTATAAATCACAACAAATATGTTTTCGTCATAGTTGATGATTTTTCAAGGTATACATGGACCTTGTTTTTAAAACATAAAAGCGATACTTTTGAAATGTTTAAAATATTTGCTAAAAGAATTAGAACACAAATGGACTTGAAAATTAAAAATATTCGAAGTGATAACGGAGGAGAATTCGAAAATGATCTTTTTACTAATTTTTGCAATAAGAAAGGAATAAGTCACAATTTTTCTTTTCCTCGCACACCTCAACAAAATGGTGTAGTAGAAAGAAAAAATAGCACGTTACAAGAATGTGCAAGAACACTACTAAATAGTAATGGTTTACCAAAACACTTTTGGGCGGAAGCTATTGCCACAGCTTGTTACGTATTAAATCGAGTAACCATACGTCCTATGATTAAACAAACTTGTTTATAAATATTTTTTGGAAGAAAACCTAAAGTATCATACTTTAAAACTTTCGATTCAAAATGTTTTATATTAAATACAAAAGATAACTTAGGAAAATTTAACCCGAAGGCCGATGAAGGTATCTTTGTTGGATATTCTGATCGTAGCAAAGCATATAGAATTTTTAATAAACGAAATAATACTATTGAAGAAAGTTTACATGTTTCGTTCGACGGAAATCTATTTAACAATCATACTTGTGACGACCCGACTTCCTATGCCCAGAAAGTCGCATCATTATGAAGAAAGAAAGGGATAGAAAAGAGAAAGAAGAGAAGAAAGAAAGAAACAACAACAACGACCTCACAGCGGAACGAATAAATTATATTAATAACATAAACTATTACATAGTATACAACACTTATCAGAGTTTACACAACTATACAACACATACTAGACAGTTATAAACATCTATCTAGATATTACAACTCAAATACAATAAAAGACTCTAACACAGATATCAACACAGCGGAATACTATATCTACGAACGCCGAAGCCTCCTGCTCCATTGCTCCTCCACAATTCGTCAAAGCTAAACCTGAATCCCTTGGCTACTCGTAAAAATTTGAGTACCCAAGAGTTTATAAAACAGAAATAAACACTTGGGTCAGACATGGGTCTGGTGTGAGTAACAGGTTAAACTTGCTTAACTTCAAAACCTTTAGAAAGAAAAGGTATCACGTAAGACTCCCCACAAATAAACATGGGTAAGTTTTTACCTTACGCTAACCAAAACATTTGATAGGAAATCCAGTTATATTATAATAGGGTCTAGGGTTTTCAAATAAATATGAAATAGCTGAAATTGTTACATTATTAAATTCCAGCATACTAGCCACAAAGTGGGTTATACAATCAAAACCGTAAGGGCACGTAGGAAGAATGGGTTTCCATACAATGGCAGGGCTACTGGGGTACCGCCCGTCACAGTACGTGGCCTAGATCACCGTACCGAGGAGTACGCCCGCTCCCCTGCAACACAAAGCCGGAACCATCCCTTACTGGATAATTCCGAACAAGATAACCCCGTAGTTGGCGCGACCAACCACACACTAAGCCGAATAAAAAGAAAAGGGACCTCTAGACAGGGATCTATCTTGCTCTCAGTGGGTGCTACCCACGAAGCCTTGCTGCACCTCCCCTGTTTTAGCCATTCCCGGTTGATGAGGCTTGAGGTTACGATTACCTTTAATCAGAACATATCACTTAGAATGCTCATCGTCCGCCTGACGATGTGCTGAAAGCATTCAATCCATACAAGTTCGTTCCGGGTTCGAACGAAACCGAAGGCATTATCTCGTTACACTCGTTTTGGAATCACCCTCAGAGTTAACGACAATAACCCTTGCACTCTGAATCTTCATCTTCACTTGAGATTCACGACCTATCGTTAATTTGGATCGATGTGGTATTCGGGTCTCCAGACCTGGCATCCCGGTATACGGAAACCCGATCCCGGTCTCATCGAAATCCAAAACGTATCTTTTAAGGCCAAGTTGTTTTAAGGTTAAAACAATTCAATTCTGATCTATACTACACACAGATAGATAATTTACAATAGATAATCCATATTATCATCCAAACAGGTAATTCCTATTAACATTTCAATCCAACCAAACATCTATATCATAGATCAGCACATCTCTTATCAGAGATATCAACAATGCAAAGCATTCAATATCATTCATCCATCCTTAAGTAATGATTTATCATCTCTAATTAATTTAAAGTGAATTAAATTAATTACCTTATCCTATAAATCCTGCTTACTTAATTATTAATTAAACCAATTAATTAATCATACTCTAGTATCCATTTTAATTAATCAATCCTGATTAATCAACCTTTAATTACTTTAAGTAATTAATACTTAATTAATTTCACAAATTAATTATCTTAAATCACTTCAGTAATTAATCTCTAATTACTTCGGTAATTAATTAATTATACTTAATTACATTAATCCTTAATTAATTATAATTAATTAATTACTTTTATCACTCATTATTGATTAACTAATCTTAATTAATCAATCCTTAATTACATCATTAATCATATTAATAAATGATTCTAATTACTTCTTTAATTTATTACTCCATTTAAATTAATTATATTTCATAATAAATCTTTAATTATTAATCACCTTTGATTAATCACATTTAGTAATTAACTACCCTTAATTACTCTTCCCTTAATTAATTACTTCTTAATTAATTATCCTTTAATTAATCCCTTGATTAATTATCAAAGTAATTAAACTCAAATTACTTTTATTAAACCATCTTTAGTTAATTACATCCACTAATTAACTTTAATTACTTTCCTAAGTAATTTATACTTCCACTAATTACATTTAAGTAATTATCAAATCACCAAGTGATTCCTTAAATTAATTAAACAAATTAATTTAAACTTATCAAATTTATTTAATTAATTACTTTAAGTAATTAATTCCTTTAATTACTTCCATTAAGTAATTATACTTAACCAATTCATAAAAATTTATCATTAGTTAATTAATCTACTTGATTATCAAAATTAATCCTATTTATAAATTATTTAATAATCCCTAATTAATGATCCCTCATTAATTATTAATCATTATTTAATTACTTCTTTAAGTAATTAAACTTTAAATCAACTATTATTAATTACACATTAATTCTTCATTACCAATTAATAAATCTCTAATTATTTAATTAATCTTAAATCACTTGATAAATTAATTAACACTAAACCTTTAATTTATTAAATTATTAAATTATTCTTTAATTACCTTATTATTTTAATGAATTAAATCATTAAACCTTAATTAATCTCTAAATTAAAGTATTAACCTTTATAACTACTTTAATTATTATTAACAAAGATCTTTAAACATTTTACCTTAAAATCTTTCTTTTAATTCATTTTAAATTAAAGATTTAAAATAATTACAAGTTTAACTTTAACCAAATTTAAATTAAATTTATAAACCCTTGTTAAAGAAACATTTATCATTTAAAAGAACTTAAAGAGTTTTAAACCAATTCATTTAAAAATTCAAAACTTTTTAATTTATACTTTCAACCTTTTATATTTGTTAAAACATTATAAATAGTTATAACTTGTTTAATTAACTAGGATATTAATAAACTGAATCCATACCTTTAAAATCTGATTTAAAACTTTGTTTTAAATCCTACTTAACATTTTAAACTCAATTTAAAATTTAAAAACTCTGTCTGGGTTTAAAACTGCAACCTCACAAATGACCCGTGCCAATCATCAAATTACCCGAGAAAAAGTTGAAAACCCCCGAGCCTGACTTCGAGTTTCCCTTCCCTTTTTTATTCAAAAACTTTGTCATGTTTAGAAATTTTAAAAACAGTTTACCCACGCGAGTTCCCTTGAACGACCCCGAGCCAGAACCTTATTTCCTCGATCATGACTTCGAGTCACTCATCAATTTGCTCGAGTACAACTGCATCTTCTTCCTCTAACTCAACTCTTCCAGATGTTCGAAACATTCATGTGCACGTGCACAGGCGAAACGCTCGCCTTCGATCACCGCCGATGATCTCCTCAAGTCAACATTCACCTTCGTATCCAAATTCGATCACCAAAACTTCAACATCAACTCGTATTCGAAAACGAGTATCTCATCACCATGAAGAACAGGAAACCAAAGCCTGGAAATCACTCGAATTCATCTCTCCGATCGCCTGAGCGTCTGAACGTTTGGCCGCGACTTTGACTACGTCCCCACTTCAATTTCCCAGGGTCTGGTGGAACTCGATCCACCAGAGCTTCCTTGACCACCAATTTCTCGACCATGCCAAAATCTAGGGCTAAAAACGAAATCAAACTCCTATCATCGCCACAGTGAATTATTATCACTTCTGATATTTTTCTCAGATTCTCCGATCATCCCTACATCTTCATTGAGAACCATGACGTCCCCGAACCCATAGATCACCAGAGACAACAAAAAACCCAAATTCTGTTCAAGTTCGAACTGCTCACTCAACTTAATGCTAAAAATTGTGATTTCTCTTCTAAAAATCATAATTTGGTTTAAAGATTCAATTTATAATCCTGGAATGCTTAATTATCATATTTGAATTTTATACAAAACTAAAACTTCCCTGTTCCTTTATATTTACAGAGTAGTTTTCATTTTATTTTAACTTAATAAAATTTTAGACTCTAATTTAGACTGGAACAAACAACATTTGTTTAAAGTCTAAGTCCTAACAGAGATTATATTAGGAGGTATTGAATTTTTGATCATGATATTTGCTTCTAAAAGAAGAACAGATAAAAACAGGTAAGAACAGATACAAAATTAAACATGCATTTATATATCCATAGAAATTCAATCATATCCATGCATTCGATACTTCTTTTATTCCAGAAAATTCACATGCAAATAAATATCCCTACTTAATTTTAAAAAGAAAGTTACTCACCTAATTTGAAATGAAGAACAGAGCTTGAAACAGTTTTGATTTTGAAAACTTTAAAACTCGAATTGATGGAATTTGTAAAAGAACTTGAAACTTGGGTGCAGGTAAGATGATTATGAGCTTGCTTTGATTATCTGCTACAGGCCCCTTTTCCTTAATTTTTGAAAATGCTCTGCATGCTCCAGTTTTTGATGTTGAAAATGAATTGTAGGCTTTTGTTGAAAATTGCTTTGCAAAATCTCAGATTTAAAAAGAATGTTTTGCAAGCTTCAGATTTGAAAGTGGTTACAGATCTTTGAAGAAGATGTTTACAAACAGACTTTGATTTTGGAAGATGATTTGCAGGTTAATGGTTTTTCTCTGGTTAGAGGAGTTGATTTCTACATTGTTTTGAGAATTTAGTTTTGAGGAAGATTTTGAGTTACAGGCTTTGTTTAGAGAATAGGCTGAAATTTCTTATCTTTTTGAAAAGAACAGGAAAGAAAAAGAAAATGAGAAGTAGGCATAGGTTTATATAAGTTAATTTGTAGTTTATTAAAAATAAAAATAAAAGAAAACCAAAATTTAGAACTTGACATTTGGCATTACCATTGTATTATTAGTTTACACTTGTTATTACATAGCCTTATAAATTAACACATGTCCCTTTAATTAGTTTATATTTATTTTAAATGTAAATAAAAGACTTTTCTTATTTTATTAAACACTTATTACTTATCTATTTATATATATTACTTATAAAGAAACAAAACTAATTATTATAAATAAAAGTTTACATATACTTTGAAATCCAAACTATTTGAATATTACCCCTTTTTGAATTCAAAATTAAATCTAATTCAAATTCAAATTATATTTTTAAAATCCAATTTAAAGTCAATTTAAAACAACACATTTAATTTGAAAATAACCATTTGTCAATTTTAAAATAATTTATAAAAGAGATTATAAATTACTACTATTACTAAATGAATTATAATATCATATGTTAATTGTATTTTAAACTTATATATATATATTCTTAAACCATATTTATTAAGCAATATAAAATAAACCTTATTATTAACCTTACTTAAAACCATATAGTTATTTGTTTAAATAGCTTTGAAAAGCTTAATATTAAATAAATCATAATTTCCAAACTATCAAAATATATATATTAGAAATTTAAAAACAATATTTTATTTATTTATTAAATTTCAAACCAAAGCTTATCTATTTACAATATATACACACATATATATACACATTATAAATAGAAATCATTTTATTAGTAAAATTCACTAATTAAATATTTATTTAATTAGATTATTAAACCAATTCAAATTTTATTATCAAAGATTATCAAATCAATTTAATTATTTAAACAGATTATTAAATTGATATTGCCCCAAATTTCCGGGATATTACAATACTAATGATGAAGAAGAGACTATTCCAATAACAAATTCAATAAATTCTATTAATAATGAAACAAATGTGCAAAATAACACTTTAATATCATCTCCTAGAATTCTTAAGAATCATCCAAAAAATAATATCATTGGAGATCTCAATTCTAGAGTAACTAGAAATCAACTTAATCAAATAAGCCATGTAGCATTTGTGTCAAATCTTGAACCAAAAAATTATAAAGAAGCTTCAAATGATAACTTTTGGATAATGGCTATGCAAGAAGAATTGAATCAATTTGAACGTAATAATGTTTGGGAACTAGTTCCAAGACCTAAAGACCAATCAATTATAGGAACAAAATGGGTATATAAAAACAAAGCAGACGAGAATGGAAATATTGTTAGAAATAAAGCACGTTTAGTTGGTCAAGGTTATAATCAAGAAGAAGGTATCGACTACGACGAAACTTTTGCACCAGTAGCAAGACTCGAGGCCATACGAACTTTACTCGCTTTTGCAAATCATCACAATTTTAAAATGTTTCAAATGGATGTCAAAAGTGCTTTCTTAAATGTTTTTATTAAAGAAAAAGTATACATTGAACAACCTCCTTTATTTACTCATGAAAAATATCCTGATCATGTTTTTAAATTACAAAAAGCTTTATATGGTTTAAAACAAGCTCCTCGAGCTTGGTACGAATGACTTAAAAATCACTTAATTACATCGGTTTTTCAAATAGGTAAAATCGATACAACTTTATTTATTAAACGAGAAGATAACGAAATTTTAGTTGTGCAAATTTACGTAGACGATATTATTTTTGGTTCAACTAATGAAAATCTTTGTAATCATTTCTTAAATATTATGACCAATGAATTTGAAATGTCTCACATGGGAGAATTAAATTTCTTTTTAGGTTTACAAATAAAACAACTTGAAAATGGTATTTTTATTCATCAAGAAAAATATTGTAACAACCTATTACGACGCTTTGGAATGGATAAAATTTCAAGCAAACCAACGCCTACGAGTACTACTGTTCACTTAGAAAAAGATGATAACGGAAAAAATTTTGATGAAAATTTATATCGTAGCATGATTGGTTCCTTACTCTATTTGACGGCTAGTCGACCCGATATTATGATGAGTGTATGTCTTTATGCTCGATTTCAAGCAAAACCAAAAGAATCTCATCCAAGAGCTGTTAGGCGTATTTTACGTTATCTATCTAGTACTAGAGATTATGGTTTGTTTTACCCTAAAGGATCATCGTTTGAACTAGTTTCATATAGTGATGCGGATTTTGGAGGATGTAGAACAGATCGTAAGAGTACGAGTGGAACTTGTCACTTTATTGGACAATCATTAGTTTCATGGTTTAGCAAAAAGCAAAATTGTGTTTCTTTATCTACTTGCGAAGTCGAATATATCTCAGCAGCTCTAGCATGTGCGTAAGTAATATACATGCAACAAACACTTACGGACTTCGGCAAAATTATCAATAAATCTCCAATATATTGTGATAACACGAGTGCAATAAATTTATCAAAAAACCCTGTCAATCACTCACGAACTAAGCATATAGATATAAGACATCATTTTCTACGAGACAATGTTGAAAAAGTAAATATCTCATTAGAATACGTAAATACCGAAAATCAAATAGCAGACATCTTTACAAAACCACTAAATGAACAAACTTTTATTAAACTCCAACGTGATTTAGGGATTTGCTCTCTTCATGATCTTCTTACTGAATAATTCCTGCTTCATCTAGCCTATATTTGGTTAAGTGTTTTTCTATCCACAAATTATAATCAGTAAATTCATACACCCTTTGTTTTTTAGATAGTTATTTTCTCTATAAATAAATCTTTAACGTATATATAAACAGTTATACTTCAAGAAAAATTATATACACACAATTCATATTTTCCTCAACAAACAAAATATAGCCATGTCTTCTGATAACTCTTATATTTCTATCTCGATGCCTACGCCGGATAGCTCGGTTGATACACCCCAGCGACTTCCTACACCTACACCAAAACAGGAGCCAACGAATAGGTGGTCCTCGTATCATACGAGTTTTACTCCCGACAACAAGAAGACCAAAAGATCTCTGTTTGTCTCTCCTAACACAAAGGAGAAAATTGATGAAATTCATCATTATCAGAAACAACAGATAGATCTTCAACGAGAACTATATTTCGAACAAAAAGTTACAGCACATCGCCTAAGCTTTTTGGAGCAAGTAGCGATGAAGTTTTGTTCATCACGGAAGAAAGATATCCATGAACCGCTACCAAAACCATGTAGTTCTTTGGATCCCTCATCTTCATATCGTACTCCTTCGGACCCTTCACCAAGACGATATTCTGTGTAACGACCCTAGATTTTAATTGATAATTAAATTAAATTTTGAATAAATTATTGTGTAATAACTGGTAAATTGATAGAATTTATAAAATATATCTATGTAATTCATTTAATATGTGTTTAATTTCAGAACATTGTCTTTTAAATAATGTGTATTAATACAAACAAAATATATTTACAAAAATAATAATCAAATAAATACTTAACTAGAAATAGAAATTTATATATATTATTAAGCAATGAGACAAGTGTATGTAAGGAGATAATAAAACAAAGCAAACAAAATGCTAATAAAATTATGCAGTTTTATAAATATAAGTATAAAGACATGTAGTACATTAGCATTTAATGCCATTATCTTGGTAGCAACATTTTTATCAATTTAAATTGTTTTAAAATATTATCTCAGCCGAAATGAAGTAAAAGAAAGAAATATAGATATGGTACAAAGTAATTAATGCAATATCTTTAACATACAATCTACCTTACCTTTCAGCCACCAAATATCTTTATATATGTATATGGCTGAAGTATGGAACAAGACAGTAAAGTATATTCACGTACAAAGCAAGGCAATGCATTAAATGCCATCTATTCAAAATTTTCTTCCAGCCTCCAAAGAAAAATATTTCTGTCCTATATTGTACAAACTAAAGGATGTCTCACCCTATTGTACAAATAAAATACATCAACTAGTACTCTTTATTTTATATATATCAAACCTTCCACTCAGTCTTATTCATTCGAAGCTAAGGAAAAATGTCCGAAGCAAACATCATTTTAAAACCCTTCAACTGAAACAAACTTAAATTTAAAACAACAAACTCAGTTCAAAGAAAAAAAGAAAAAAAGAGTGGAGCTTCAGTTTTTCCAGTGAGCAGTTTTCTTTGGAATGAAGTAAAGGAACATCAAGCAAATAAAACAAGAAATCAAGTCAGATTAGTTTTCAAACATAGATATCATTTCCAGTTTTAAATTCAAGCCTGTGGTCTCTGTTCAAAAATTCCAGGCTTGAGTTCTCTGTTTCAAACAAGGACAGGTGAGTAAACTATTTAAAATCTGAGCAAATCTTGATGTTATGATGAATTGATGAAGATAAGTTGTAAAATAATGCCTGCATGCATACAAACTCATATGAATATTCTGTGCATGTCTGTTTTACAAACACATGCCTCTGTTACATTTATAGAATCAAGTATGATAACTAGATAGAAAAATCATATCTCCTCATCTAAACCAATTCAGGTTATAATTCCTGAAAAGAAAATGTCTATAACAACATGGGGTATTTTTTTAAATAATCTTTAGTAAAGATATTTAGTAAATAATTCGAAAACTATGAAATTACAGAGGAAACGTTTAAAACAGAAAAATTCAAGTAACTTAATTTCAAATTCTGATCATTGGATCAGATTCGTTTTACTATATGATGATTTTCAAAAGCAATTTCACGATTTTTAGGGTCGTAGATATCGAGAATGTTTGAGTTGAACAGATTTCGAATTTTCGCCAAATTCTGGTGATCGGCATGGAAAGGATGGTCGGGGCTCACGCTAGAGGAAGGTGGAGGTTAGGCGACCACGGGAAAAATACGATTGTATTTTATTTTGGGCCGTGGTGACCGGAATGAGGTGAACTTGGGTTCTTCGAGTTATTTTGACGAAGAAGTTATTGAGGCTTTTGCGAAGCCGAGGGAAATCTGATGACGATCGCACTAGGGGGAACATGTTGCTGGAGTGTAGGCGAGTGGCTGGTCGAGGCTTCGAGGGTCGCTGGTGGCGAGAGGTGGCGGTTCGAGGTGATTTTGGGTGTCTGAGTTGGTTCCAGGATGAACAGAATTGTTCGATTTTGAATTCGTGAAGAAAACGTCGAACTGGGCAGTGGGGTTCGTCGACGAGGTAAAGGGTGATTCGTGGGTGGTCGCGAAGTTGGCCGGAGGGGCGGCGAGCTCGTGTGCACGTACACGCGTGCACATCTGTTATCTGGGTATGTGGAGTTGGGGAAGAAAGGCGGGAGCTTGAATTCAAGTACACGAAAACCTAGATTTGGCTCGAAGTAGATGAGATCGTGGTTTTGCCTGGGGGTAAGCTCGGGTAGAACGTGTTGTTGCTCGGGTTTATAGATGTGTTTCAGAAAGACAGTTTCAAACATAAAGAAAAAAAAATCAAGTTTTAAAATTTAATTTGTGTTAAATCAATTTTCCTTCAATATTCGAGGTTATCTAAGTTTTAAAACAAGTTAAGAAAGGATTTCTAAACAAATTGTTTTAAATTTACCAAGTTTTGAAAAGGTTTAAAATAAATAAAACCTTTATTTCGAAAAGTCATTTTTACTTAATATTAAAGGTTTAAGTTGAATAAACTTCGTTTTGAAAGTTTATTTTAGATAAACTTAATATTGTAATTAAGTAATTAAATTAAGAATGAAGTGTTTTAATCCTTGATTTAATTTAAAGGTTTAAAGTGATTAAATGGTTAATTACTTAATTACTTAAAAGGATTTAATTTATGTGATTCATTAATTAATGTGATTAATTTAAAGATTTATTATTTGATTAAAGGTTAATTACTTAATAATTAAAGGTTAATTAAATTATGATTAAAGGTGAAACAATTGATGATTAAAAGTTAATTTATTCGTAATTACTTAATGTAATTAAGGGATAACTAATTATGTAATTAACTTGAAGGTTAATTTAATAAATGTGATTAGTTAAGGAATAATTAATTAATTAAGGTAATTAAATAAGAAATAATTAATCTATGAAGGTGATTAAGATTTAATTAATTAATTAATAATTAAGGATTAATTAATAATTAAGGATTAATTAATTTAAATTAAGGATAATTAATCATTAATTAAAGGAAAATATATAATTATATAATTATGTGATAGATTGATTATAATCACACACTATTAATTCATCTAATCGTTAGATGATTGATTATTATTGAAATGCTTTGAGCAGTCCGATATCCCTGTTTGTGATTGTGATGCTTTGTGATATGAATTACTTTGTGCTGAGCTGTGATTTCTGTTTCTGTGATATATTACTATGTGAATATGAAACCCTTGGCCCGTAAAACGGCACTTGAATTTCGATGCGACAGGGAGTCGGATTCCAGTTGGTTATCCGAAACCCACATCGAATTGTAATAGTGAATCTTTGTGACTGATAAATTTATTTTATCTATGAATTTGTAAATGAAGATAAGCGTTATCGATTTATACCACTTATCAATTATATTTCTGTATTTGATCTATGATGATTGAATGTTGTTGCACTATTGTGTGTGAAACCCCTGGACTACACCATACACACACAAATATGGATTTCACGTGGAAATCGGTTAAGTCACAGATGATGTAAATTTAACGTTTTTGAAATTGAAATTTTAATTTCAATTGATTTTGAAATTGGAAATTTGGGTTTAAAGTGAAAACCTTTTGAAATGGAATTTCAAAGATAAAAGTTATTTTGAATAACTTAATCGAGTTTTGAAAATTTAAATAATTTGATTTAAATTTGAATTCAAGTTTGAAATTGAATCCTATGATTTGAAACTAGGGATTAAAGATGATGTACAAGTTATATATGGGTTAAACCATTTTAAAGGTATTGATTTAGGAATTTGAATTTAATTCAAGGGTTTTAACTCGTGTAATATAACTGGATTTTTTCCGAAATGAAAACTACTTGTTTTTCAAATAATAAGGGCTTTCATTTTAAGAAAGGATTTCCAAATTGTGTTAAAAGGTTTCAAGTTTGAAATAGAATTGAAATGTTTTGAAAATTATGAAATGAGTCTTTGATTCAAAGACCGAATGAGTTAATCCAACTTGAAATAAAATTGTTTTGAAAGGCTATGAATGAATCTTTGGAAACGAGTTTTTGAAAACTATAAGTTAAATCTTTGATTTAAAGATTTAACGAGTTAAATTGAAATGGAAATTGATTTGGAAAATCTGTGAATGAATCTTTTGTTTAAAAGATAAAAAAAATGTGGAAATTGTTTAAACCCTTGTAGGTTGGTAAAATGAATCTTTTTGGTTTAAAGATTTGAAAATGGTAATTTGTTAAACCATTTGAAAAGAGAAGTTTGGGTAATAAGTTGTGACTTAATTGAAATCCCAATATCCATATATTTTTAAATATTACGCTCACTATTCGGGTTAGCCGGGAAAAGACAATGGTGTCATATAACCCATTCCGAATAGTGATACGTCGTATATGGATAGCATTTGAAGACCGGTGGTGAAGACCGGATATTCACGAGAATGAAAGGATAACTCGTCGATTGTCTCTGCACTGAGTCGCGCTGGTATAGAGATCCCCTAAGTGATGGGAAATCCGATCGGGATTGTGAACACCCGGAATTGCAAGGGCTTCGTAAGAAGTGCCTTCGGTTCTGTTCGAACCCGGAACAGACTTGTATGGTTACATGTCTGACATTACACTTTGAGAAATAAAGCAGATTTCTTTCAAATAAATTTCTGTTGGTGGCGGAGAATTTATTCTCTTAGCTTAACACCCTTCTCTGAGACGTACGAGCTCAAAGGTTATGTAGTTGTAATTTATCAGCGATATATTCCCAATTTGGTAATGTGACATGCTGAGTGTTGCTTTGTGATGATCAGTGTTTGATCATTTGTGATACGATCATTTGTTTGATCATTTATCTTTGTGATCATTGGTTGATCATCTGTTGACCCAAAGCATGGCTTTGTGACAAAGCGTAGCTTTGTGGACGAGACTTCGTCGAGCCTCACAACCCGGTAATGGTCGAAACAGGAATTGTGCGGCAAGGTTTCAGGGGTAGCTTCCCTAGGGTATGACCATTCCTTCTGGAAAAGGGTAGTATCATGGTATGGAGCCCAGATACTTACTCATGTGGACACACTTTATTTATTATGTGTGATGTTGGTTACCGAGCGCTCGGATAAAGGTCCCAAAGGACCGGGGGTGGCATATCTGAGGTTTTGTATATTCCTTGGGAAAGGGGGTAGCCGGCCTTGTTTGGCAGAGAGCAGTTTGTCTCTCGGAGCGTCCAGCCAGAGGCGTTCTTTCGTGGAATAGGAAGTTCCTTAGTCTGACCATTTGTTGGAAAAATCCAAAGAAACAATACGAGCCTTTACAATTTCAATTGTATAACCTGTCTCCTCAAGAGGCAGCTATAGCAGACATAATATAATGGTACCTATGCTGGCTAAGATTTATATTCTACTTTCGAAATGTTTCTACTCTATGCACTAATAATAATATCAAAAATGATTTGGTTTTGCGTAGTAAGCATCTTTGACTATCATAAGGAGAAATCTCCTCCAATTCTGCGTTTGCATTGTGTGTGTGGCGGGAGGCCTTATGGTAGTCTCATTTTCCAAAAGCATTTCGAATCGACTTTAAAATTTCTTTGCTATTTATTTTAAAGATAAACTGTTTTTGTTGCTCACACCAGTCTAATGACTGATCCGGAGTTTATTGTTTCTTTCCTAAACTCTGGATGTTCAAAATTTTTCTACACAGGCAGTCTAGAGTTGGGTTTTTCAGATATTCAAATTTAGTAGATTATCTGGAGCTATTTCAGTCTTCGGATCGGACTGCACTTGCTTATCTTTGTGCCTCGTTATTGGGAGTTCAAGCTATTTCTGGATTGGCACTTTGAAGATGGAGATTATCCGTTGCTGATGTTATCTATTTTCTTTCCGCTGCTATTTGTTGTATCATATCTCTGATGTATATTTATATTCATTGTCTCACTCTGTTGTATCAGATATTGTATATCAATGTATTATTCTTTTTCTTCCGCTGTGTTGTTATACTTAATGGTGTTATAAGCTCCGGCGAATCAGATTTGAACGGTCGAATCTGCGGCATTCTAGTACAATGTGAAGTACGGATGTCGATTTTCGAGCGGGTAAAATCCATCTCGTTACATTTGGTATCAGAGCTAAGGTTGAACTTTAGCTCAGGAGTATAACACGTTAAGTAACTCATTAGAGATAGGGAGAAGTATCCCTAGAATGAGTATATACCTAAGATATCCGTTTAAACGTCTCAGTAAATTCTCTTGCTATCCACTGATAGTGAGTATGAGTGCAAGAAGAGGACGAGATAGGGGATAGGGGAATTTGACTATAAATGGTCAATACCCTGCAACGGTGGAAATAACTTTCTCTGTCAATCTCCTTTGATTCGTCTTTCCAAATTCTTTTCATTTCTTCGTACCAGCTACAAGAAGAAGTTTCAGTGTGATGATGGCTCTACGAATCATTGTCGAAGATCCTTACTTTGTATCTTCATCGTTTTCTTATCAGCTTTTTGATTTAAACCTTAATGAATTTGAAATTGGAAATTTGAAATTGAGTTAAATTGATTAATAGAATATGTGGATAAATTTGAATTGAATCGATAAAACGATTTCGTTTAAAACCAAATTTTGAAATTCTATTGTAATTTCTTGTGAATACCAAAGTCCGAAGAGGGACAAATTAGTATGTAATATGAGATATTCCGACTTGAGTTTGGAATTCATATCGTAAGTTTGAGGAATTATAGGAGATCGAATCTGTCTATCTCTGTGTTGTTTTCGTGCCTACGAATTTCTAGGACGAAATTCTTTTAAGGGGGGGAAGTTTGTAACGACCCTAGATTTTAATTGATAATTAAATTAAATTTTGAATAAATTATTGTGTAATAACTGGTAAATTGATAGAATTTATAAAATATATCTATGTAATTCATTTAATATGTGTTTAATTTTAGAACATTGTCTTTTAAATAATGTGTATTAATACAAACAAAATATATTTACAAAAATAATAATCAAATAAATACTTAACTAGAAATAGAAATTTATATATATTATTAAGCAATGAGACAAGTGTATGTAAGGAGATAATAAAACAAAGCAAACAAAATGCTAATAAAATTATGCAGTTTTATAAATATAAGTATAAAGACATGTAGTACATTAGCATTTAATGCCATTATCTTAATAGCAACATTTTTATCAATTTAAATTGTTTTAAAATATTATCTCAGCCGAAATGAAGTAAAAGAAAGAAATATAGATATGGTACAAAGTAATTAATGCAATATCTTTAGCATACAATCTACCTTACCTTTCAGCCACCAAATATCTTTATATATGTATACGGCTGAAGTATGGAACAAGACAGTAAAGTATATTCACGTACAAAGCAAGGCAATGCATTAAATGCCATCTATTCAAAATTTTCTTCCAGCCTCCAAAGAAAAATATTTCTGTCCTATATTGTACAAACTAAAGGATGTCTCACCCTATTGTACAAATAAAATACATCAACTAGTACTCTTTATTTTATATATATCAAACCTTCCACTCAGTCTTATTCATTCGAAGCTAAGGAAAAATGTCTGAAGCAAACATCATTTTAAAACCCTTCAACTGAAACAAACTTCAATTTAAAACAACAAACTCAGTTCAAAGAAAAAAAAGAAAAAAAGAGTGGAGCTTCAGTTTTTCCAGTGAGCAGTTTTATCTGGAATAAAGTAAAGGAACATCAAGCAAATAAAACAAGAAATCAAGTCAGATCAGTTTTCAAACTTAGATATCATTTCCAATTTTAAATTCAAGCCTGTGGTCTCTGTTCAAAAATTCCAGGCTTGAGTTCTCTGTTTCAAACAAGGACTGGTGAGTAAACTATTTAAAATCTGAGCAAATCTTGATGTTATGATGAATTGATGAAGATAAGTTGTAAAATAATGCCTGCATGCATACAAACTCATATGAATATTCTGTGCATGTCTGTTTTACAGACACATGCCTCTGTTACATTTATAGAATCAAGTATGATAACTAGATAGAAAAATCATATCTCCTCATCTAAACCAATTCAGGTTATAATTCCTGAAAAGAAAATGTCTATAATAACATGGGGTATTTTTTTAAATAATCTTTAGTAAAGATATTTAGTAAATAATCCGAAAACTGTGAAATTACAGAGGAAACATTTAAAACAGAAAAATTCAAGTAACTTAATTTCAAATTCTGATCATTGGATCAGATTCGTTTTACTATATGATGATTTTCAAAAGTAATTTCATGATTTTTAGGGTCGTAAATATCGAGAATGTTTGAGTTGAACAGATTTTGAATTTTCGCCAAATTCTGGTGATCGGCATGGAAAGGATGGTCGGGGCTCACGCTAGAGGAAGGTGGAGGTTAGGCGACCACGGGAAAAATACGATTGTATTTTATTTTGGGCCGTGGTGATCGGAATGAGGTGAACTAGGGTTCTTCGAGTTATTTTGACGAAGAAGTTATTGAGGCTTTTGCGAAGCCGAGGGAAATCTGGTGACGATCGCGCTAGGGGGAACATGTTGCTGGAGTGTAGGCGAGTGGCTGGTCGAGGCTTCGAGAGTCGCTGGTGGCGAGAGGTGGCGGTTCGAGGTGATTTTGGGTGTCTGAGTTGGTTCCAGGATGAACAGAATTGTTCGATTTTGAATTCGTGAAGAAAACGTCGAACTGGGTAGTGGGGTTCATCGACGAGGTAAAAGGTGATTCGTGGATGGTCGAGAAGTTGGCCGGAGGGGCGGCAAGCTCGTGTGCACGTACACACGTGCACATCTATTATCTGGGTATGTGGAGTTGGGGAAGAAAGGCGGGAGCTTGAATTCAAGTACGTGACAACCCAAATTTGGCTTGAAGTAGATGAGATCGTGGTTTTGCCTGGGGGTAAGCTCGGGTAGAACGTGTTGTTGCTCGGGTTTATAGATGTGTTTCAGAAAGACAGTTTCAAACATAAAGAAAAAAAATCAAGTTTTAAAATTTAAGGGGTTTTTAGGCTCAAGGAAGAAGTTGCAAAAAAAATTAGTCACAGGGACAAGAAGTTTGCTTTTTAGGCTGAAGGACATTTTCTAGTGTAAATCACAAAATGATAGTTGTAACTATCATTTTCTGTTTACACTAGAAAGTGTCCTTCAGACTAAAAAGTAAACTTATTGTCCCTGAGACTAATTTTTTTTGTAACTTCTTCTGTGTGCCTATTTTCCTGTAAAATTTAATTTGTTTTAAATCAATTTTCCTTCAATATTCGAGGTTATCTAAGTTTTAAAACAAGTTAAGAAAGGATTTCTAAATAAATTGTTTTAAATTTACCAAGTTTTGAAAAGGTTTAAAATAAATAAAACCTTTATTTCGAAAAGTCATTTTTACTTAATATTAAAGGTTTAAGTTGAATAAACTTCGTTTTGAAAGTTTATTTTAGATAAACTTAATATTGTAATTAAGTAATTAAATTAAGAATGAAGTGTTTTAATCCTTGATTTAATTTAAAGGTTTAAAGTGATTAAATGGTTAATTACTTAATTACTTAAAAGGATTTAATTTATGTGATTCATTACTTAATGTGATTAATTTAAAGATTTATTATGTGATTAAAGGTTAATTACTTAATAATTAAAGGTTAACTTAATTATGATTAAAGGTGAATCAATTGATGATTAAAAGTTAATTAATTCGTAATTACTTAATGTAATTAAGGGATAACTAATTATGTAATTAACTTGAAGGTTAATTTAATAAATATGATTAGTTAAGGAATAATTAATTAAGGTAATTAAATAAGAAATAATTAATCTATGAAGGTGATTAAGATTTAATTAATTAATTAATAATTAAGGATTAATTAATTTAAATTAAGGATAATTAATCATTAATTAAAGGAAAATATATAATTATATAATTATGTGATAGATTGATTATAATCACACTACTAATTCATCTAATCGTTAGATGATTGATTATTATTGAAATGCTTTGAGCAGTCTGATATCCCTGTTTGTGATTGTGATGCTTTGTGATATGAATTACTTTGTGCTGAGCTGTGATTTCTGTTTCTGTGATATATTACTATGTGAATATGAAACCCTTGGCCCGTAAAATGGCACTTGAATTTCGATGCGACAGGGAGTCGGATTCCAGTTGGTTATCCGAAACCCACGTCGAATTGTAATAGTGAATCTTTGTGACTGATAAATTTATTTTATCTATGAATCTGTAAATGAAGATAAGCGTTATCGATTTATACCGCTTATCAATTATATTTCTGTATTTGATCTATGATGATTGAATGTTGTTGCACTATTGTGTGTGAAACCCCTGGACTACACCATACACACACAAATTTGGATTTCACGTGGAAATCGGTTAAGTCACAGATGATGTAAATTTAATGTTTTTGAAATTGAAATTTTAATTTCAATTGATTTTGAAATTGGAAATTTGGGTTTAAAGTGAAAAGCTTTTGAAATGGAATTTCTAGGATAAAAGTTATTTTGAATAACATAATCGAGTTTTGAAAATTTAAATAATTTGATTTAAATTTGAATTCAAGTTTGAAATTGAATCCTATGATTTGAAACTAGGGATTAAAGATGCTGTACAAGTTATATATGGGTTAAACCATTTTAAAGGTATTGATTTGGGAATTTGAATTTAATTCAAGGGTTTTAACTCGTGTAATATAACTGGATTTTTTCCGAAACGAAAACTACTTGTTTTTCAAATAATAAGGGCTTTCATTTTAAGAAAGGATTTCCAAATTGTGTTAAAAGGTTTCAAGTTTGAAATAGAATTGAAATGTTTTGAAAATTATGAAATGAGTCTTTGATTCAAAGACCGAATGAGTTAATCCAACTTGAAATAAAATTGTTTTGAAAGGCTATGAATGAATCTTTGGAAACGAGTTTTTGAAAACTATAAGTTAAATCTTTGATTTAAAGATTTAACGAGTTAAATTGAAATGGAAATTGATTTGGAAAATCTGTGAATGAATCTTTTGTTTAAAAGATAAAAAAAATTGGAAATTGTTTAAACCCTTGTAGGTTGTTAAAATGAATCTTTTTGGTTTAAAGATTTGAAAATGGTAATTTGTTAAACCATTTGAAAAGAGAAGTTTGGGTAATAAGTTGTGACATAATTGAAATCCCAATATCCATATATTTTTAAATATTACACTCACTATTCGGGTTAGCCGGGAAAAGACAATGGTGTCATATAACCCATTCCGAATAGTGATACGTCGTATATGGATAACATTTGAAGACCGGTGGTGAAGACCGGATATTCACGAGAACGAAAGGATAACTCGTCGATTGTCTCTGCACTGAGTCGCGCCGGTATAGAGACCCCCTAAGTGATGGGAAATCCGATCGGGATTGTGAATAGCCAGAATTGCATGGGCTTCGTAAGAAGTGCCTTCGGTTCTGTTCGAACCCGGAACAAACTTGTATGGTTACATGTCTGATATTACACTTTGAGAAATAAAGCAGATTTCTTTCAAATACATTTCTGTTGGTGGCGGAGAATTTATTCTCTTAGCTTAACACCCTTCTCTGAGACGTACGAGCTCAAAGGTTATGTAGTTGAAATTTATCAGCGATATATTCCCAATTTGGTAATGTGACATGATGAGTGTTGCTGTGTGATGATCAGTGTTTGATCATTTGTGATATGATCATTTGTTTGATCATTTATCTTTGTGATCATTGGTTGATCATCTGTTGACCCAAAGCATGGCTTTGTGACAAAGCGTAGCTTTGTGGACGAGACTTCGTCGAGCCTCACAACCCGGTAATGGTCGAAACAGGAATTGTGCAGCAAGGTTTCAGGGGTAGCTTCCCTAGGGTATGACCATTCCTTCTGGAAAAGGGTAGTATCATGGTATGGAGCCCAGATACTTACTCATGTGGACACACTTTATTTATTATGTGTGATGTTGGTTACCGAGCGCTCGGATAAAGGTCCCAAAGGACCGGGGGTGGCATATCTGAGGTTTTGTATATTCCCTGGGAAAGGGGGTAGCCGACCTTGTTTGGCAGAGAGCAGTTTGTCTCTCGGAGCGTCCAGCCAGAGGCGTTCTTTCGTGGAATAGGAAGTTCCTTAGCCTGACCATTTGTTGGAAAAATCCAAAGAAACAATACGAGCCTTTACAATTTCAATTGTATAACATGTCTCCTCAATAGGCAGCTATAGCAGGCATAATATAATGGTACCTATGCTGGCTAAGATTTATATTCTATTTTCGAAATGTTTCTACACTATTCACTAATAATAATATCAAAAATGATTTGGTTTTGCGTAGTAAGCATCTTTGACTATCATAAGTAGAAATCTCCTCCAATTCTGCGTTTGCATTGTGTGTGTGGCGGGAGGCCTTATGGTAGTCTCATTTTCCAAAAGCATTTCGAATTGACTTTAAAATTTCTTTGCTATTTGTTTTTAAAGATAAACTGTTTTTGTTGCTCACACCAGTCCCATGACTGATCCAGAGTTTATTGTTTCTTTCCTAAACTCTGGATGCTCAAAATTTTTCTACACAGGCAGCCTAGAGTTGAGTTTTTCAGATATTCAGATTTAGTAGATTATCTGGAGCTAGTTCAGTCTTTGGATCGGACTGCACTTGCTTATCTTTGTGCCTCGTTATTGGGAGTTCAAGCTATTTCTGGATTGGTGCTTTGAAGATGGAGATTATCCGCTGCTGATGTTATCTATTTTCTTTCCGCTGCTATTTGTTGTATCATATCTCTGATGTATATTTATATTCATTATATCACTTTGTTGTATCAGATATTGTATATCAATGTATTATTCTTTTTCTTCCGCTGTGTTGTTATACTTAATGGTGTTATAAGCTCCGGTGAATCGGATTTGAACGGTCGAATCTGCGGCATTTAGTACAATGTGAAGTACGGATGTCGATTTTCGAGCGGGCAAAATCCGTCTCGTTACATTCTGGCTCTTCGAGAACTCATGAACGTGGAAATATATGGTCTCCACTTAAACCATGAACGGATGACAAGTCATGAGATCGCAAAACTCCATCGCCTTCTAAATAAATTATATTTGTATGTATCTATGCTTATTTGTTGTTTTATTTCACAACAATAAAATTACTTGTTATAAAAATTCGAGAAATAAGAAAAACCATCAAATTTCATGATATTTTTAGCCACACTGCTTATTTCAGGCGTCTGACTATGGCCTTCAAACGTCTGACACAATGATATACGTCTAAAATTTAAGCACTGTGCATATGTCAAACGTCTGATATTCCCCCAGACGTCTGAAATTTTGCTCTGTCTTCTCCAAATAAAAATCAGAGCATTTCAGACGTTTGAAATAAGATCTATACGTCTGCCTTAGTTCTCTGCCTCGAAGTTTTTGAAAAATAAACCAAACCAGATGTTTGGTTTTTTATACTCAGACGTCTGCTAAAACTCTCTGACTATAAAATATTACACAATCGATCAAACCAGACGTCTAAATCATAGACAAGACGTCTAAACTTATCTGTTGCACTCAATTTAGGGCAAACTAGACGTCTGATTTCCAATCCAAACGTCTGATTCCCAATCGACCATTTAAATTCACCCAGATAACGTCATTTTTTGCTTTTATCTCAAAAGTTATTATAACCTACGATTTTCTCAGAAACGATTTTCTTTCCAAAGCATCATCTTTAAGCAAATCTAATGATAATGCCTCCTCGCACTAAGAATTCCAAGATGTCAAAAAGAAAACAAGACCAACCGGCCTCATCTATAAATCCTCAAATGTGCTCCGATGAACAGATTGAAAGGTGGATGAATAAAGCGCCGCATTCCATCAAAAGGTATGAAGACATCCAATAGAAAAAACTCCACATATGTCCATTCTACAATCTCCTTAAATTTCCTATGTATGATTTGGATGAACTATGTTAAAATGCCGGGTTGGAAACCCTAATTTATTTTACTTCTAATGATGTCCAAATAGACCAATTAGCCATATTTTTATTCTATGCGAATTTAGACAGTACTTCAGTGTGGAACACTGAAAATGAGGATAACTGGCTCTGGTCTAGCGTGTATGGGAACACGATTAGATTAACTCCAGGCATAATAGGTCGAACCCTAGCATGCTCTGACACAGGGGAAGATTTATACAACATTCCGGATATGCGCTTCAAGCCACGGAACAGTATAACTCATCAAATTTGGGAGGACGAAATGCCAAAATTTGCCTCCAAATTTCTACGTCCAAAAGCTTGACTTCTAACTCGAATGATAATTAACACAATTATTCCACGAATGGGAAGTCACGATCAAATCACCGAATTAGAGCACAAAGCCCTATATGCTCTATTTAGTGGAACAAGGGTAAATTGGGCCAAATTAATCTTCGACGAGCTAAAGCATTTTTGGACTCGATTAAGGTCGTCAATTATTTACCCAACTTATATTATGAGACTTCTTCGTGCACATAAAATTCCATCCTACTTATCGACATTCGAAGAAATCTCGCCTAAATATGCTTCCACCAAATTCTTCTCTTTGATGCACCTACCCAAAATCCCTCCAGAATTCATATCCTTCGAAGATTGGATGCACAATTGTCAATCTAGAAAGTTGAGCCTCCTCCTCAACCACACATTGATCCATCCCAAGAGGAGGAACAACATCGAGAAGCCACTCCTCCTCCTTTCGCACCATTTGATTATCCGGGACAAGATGAAATTATGGAGACACGAACGGATACAAATCCAAACGAAAGTGTTCGAGATCTCACTCTTTGAAACCAACAAATTCTATCTCAAAATCAAAAGCTTTTGGCTAAGCGAATTGATTTTTTCGAAACATCATTTGCTATATGCCTAGCCACAGTTGAAAAATCCCTTTCCACTGTCTTGTCAGTTCTTAAAGAAGTACTACAACGGGTTCACGGTCCAACACCACCTTCTGAAGATTGGCCAACCCCAGTACCTTCTCCTCCCGCAAAATATTCCAAACTATCTGAGGATGAACCTCTCAAGGAAGCTTTGACATCTCCTACAAAGGCTAGCACTTCTAAAAAAGAAGAACCAAAGGAAGATGATCAAAATAAAACTTCTCCAAAGGAATCATAGATTTTGGGAATCATAGACTTTAGATTTTTTGGAATATCAATTTTTGTACAAATCTATGTTTGTAATCACATTTCAAGTTTAATGAAACTTTCTTTTTTGACGATTGGCTTCAATTTTATAATTCTTTTTGATAATGCCAAAGGGGGAGAAATATAAGTATAATCATAAAACATTAAAAATAAGCACATATTCAGGGGGAGATTTATAATCTATATATAAGTACATTGAATAGTTGTCATCATCAAAAAGGGGGAGATTGTTAGGAAATCAATTCTATGGTTTCATGATAACAACTATACAATGGAAATCGAATATGCATATATATCTATATTTACAGGTAATTGATAAAGTAACATCACCAAAGAGACAAGAACAAGACTCAAAAGAAGTATCAAGAGGCTACAAATCGATAGAATCGGAAGAGGAATGATACAGGCACAAGAAAAGCAACATGCACAAATCCAGACATCTGAGTGCACTAGCCAGACGTCTGATTGAATTTTCTGGTTCGCAAATCAGACAGAATCAGATGTCTGGTTATTATACTCAGACGTTTGAAAAGTAACCATATGCAAAAATATATAAAAGACAGACGTCTGAAACAATTTCCAAACGTCTGGTTTTGAACTCGGTTTCTACCATTCAAAATACAACCGTCACAATTGAAAAGACACCTTCGCTCCTCTTCGCTGCAACTCTTCATCATCATCAGGAGCGACCATAGAACACTTGCTAATGGATGCAACTACTCAAGGAATCTCTCTACCACTATAAATAACATCAAGAATCCAAGAGAAGAACCTACCTGACTTACTTGCGCTTTCTACTCTTATACTCTGATATATTCTTGATTTCTAGCAATCTATACTTTTACTCTACTCTTCCAAATATATAGTTTCTCATAGACAACAATCTCTAGATATATATTGGAAGCATTTGCACTATATAGTCAAAATCCGTGTAATAGAGAACACAGTTAATAAAGAAACTCTACTATTATAAACCTGTTCCTCCGGGTGAAGTGAGGGTTATTCGGTAAAAGGAAATTCTGAAGAGGAGCTTCGGGACTGGACGTAGGACGGGAGGTCCGAACTAGTATAAAATCTCTGGTGTGATTATTCTTGTTTACATACTTTAATATTGTTACAATATAGTTTAAATTAGTCACATACTTGTCATTTGCATAATCGATCCAACCATATTATAGACTTTAAGATTTTACTTACCCTTTTTAAAGAATCACCATTTTACTCAAGAACATTTCTTAAGTTTATTAACTTTCTATAACTTAAATTCATTTTAGTATATGATACTCTTCTATATCCAAAAGAGTATATACAATTTCAAATCTTAAATTGGTTTTACTTAACCTAGGATGTTCAACAAATTTAAAACTTTATTTAATAACCCGCTCTTAATCAAAACATCATTTTTATTTTGAAAACTCTATTCATTTATGGGATTCGAGAACACAATATCCGGGTTTCATTTCAAAAAACCTTTTGAAATGATATTTTATATTTAACCCATTTGAAAACATAAAATATAGCCCAAGTAACTCTAAAATGATATCAAAGAACCGGGCGCTACCAAATAGTATTATATATCCCTTTTACTAAGTAGGGAAATACTCAAGAGAAGTGTTTTGCATCCAAACACATCTCTTACACATTTTTATTCATTTCCAAGACAATCAAACTAGTTAATCATAAAAGTATTTCTTTCTTCACAAATCCCCTTTTGAAAAATACTATTTATAGATAAGTTCTTTAATAAAATCATCCACTAGCTTTAGATTTATTCAGATTTGAATTCGTTTCGATTGTACAATGACAAAGAGAATAATTTACTAAGTGCAGGGTAATGACCCGAAAATTTTAACGATTTAAATAATGTAATTAACTAAAAAATTTCATGGAAATGAACAATAAAAATTTTGCAAAGAAAATTTGATATTTGATATGCGTCTATTGAAGCATAACAAGTGGCAGATTTTCATCAGAAAATAAGTTTGTTTGTTCAGTTGTGAAATTTCAATTTCAATTTAAAATCAGTTTAAAATTAGATGAAAATAAAATATTTCTGAAACCTAAATATTTTTACATAAGAAAAATGTTAATCATTTTCTGAGTGAGACATCATATTTCGTTTCGCCAAATTTGGACTGCTCCAGCTCTGTTTATATTATTTTCGATGTTTTAGTAGCATTTTCGACAGCGAATATCGAGTTTTGATAGGATGGTCGTGTCTCTCATATCTGTGTACCATCTTGTTCGTCTCGTCGCGCTGACCTCCGCAGTATATACATTTGTGTGTTTTGACGTCTGGTACTCGGCGAAATCTGCGAAACGGTTAGCCGTATCGGTACCCGTTTGAGGCTTTTTGGTTTCCCTGTGGCCATTCAATTGTCCACCGGTTGAAAACTGATAGTCATTGGCTTTTAATTTTTCCTATAAATCATGTCTGACTTTTGTTATTCCTATCTATTCAATATTATTTCTTGTTCCATTCCAATATATTTCATCGTTTCATCTTTTCGTGCCTGACTTTTTATATGTTGATTTGAACACACATGCTCGTCTCCAGATTTCTGGTTCCATTCCAATATATGTTGATTTGAACCTATACCAGTCCCCTCTCCACCTCATCTCTCTCCATTTTCTCTAGCTTGCGCCTATACCCTCTATGCAACCAATAGAATGCTTGGTCAAGCTAACCAATAGAATGCTTGGCCAACAACCTCAACGTCGAACCAGCCCCTACTTTCCCACTTCGGCCAGTTGTAACAACCCGCATATTTATCGATTTTATATTTAAATATTTTATTTAAATATTTTATCGTCAACCAGATTTTAGTCCGAAAAGCTACTTTTTGCATACGGTCAAATTAGGACTCGAGACCACCTCCATTGAGTTCAAAATGACGTTTGCGATTTTTTTAAGTGTAAACTTCGATGTGTTTGGAGATAGTGGAATTTTCGCCACTTTTTCGTCTAGGGCTTTGGTTTGGGCTGAACCACTTACTAACTCAGCCCAACCCCCTCTCCTCTTTATTAATTCCTTCTTCATTTTCTTAACACTTAAAGCTTCTTCAAAAATGGTGGAGGGAATGGGAAATTAAAACTCCAAAGCCTTAATCTTCATTGCTAATCCAACATCTACTCCGAATTCAAGCGAAGACATTGATTCAAGCTTGTTGTTGTCCTTGCTTTGCTTCAAGCTTCATCTTCATTGATTTTTGGTGCAAAGGTGAGATTTTTATCTCACATTCTTGTCTATAACTATATTGGATTGTTGGGAATGACTTCCTATCACTTTAGCATGTATATTTGCATTTGGTTTGGATTGAATTGGTGAGAAACCCAATTTTTCAGCGTTTTTGGCAAATTCTGGGTCTTAGGTCGCACTGCCTCAAAGTCACTGCCTGCATATTTTCGTTCTGGACTTAGGTCGCTCGCCTGCAGTTAGGTCGTTAGTTCGCTCGGCCATGCTAGGTCGCTTGCATGCTAGGTCGCTCGCCCCTTGTCAACACGTTCCACTTTAGGTCGCGTGGCATAGACAACCACTAGGTCGCGCCACGTGATAGGACGCTACATCTCGTGAAGGCTTAGGTCGCTAACTACTTAGGTCGTTCACCCCTAAGTCGCTCGGCCATTAGGTCGTTCCACTACTTAGGTCACACCCTTTTAGGTCGGTCATGCTTGCTCGGCACTAGCTCGTTTCACCTAGGTTGCTCGGCATGATATGTCTTTAGGTCGTTCGACCTGTTTCCACGTTAGGTCGCTCGACCCTTTTTCTTAGCTCGGACATGAGTTAGGTCACCCGACCTATCTTCCCCTTAGGTCGCACGCCCTTGTTAGCTGTTTAGCTCGGCCAAGAGTTAGGTCGTAACTTGTTGGTTTTAGGTCGCAAATCCTTGGTTCTAGGTCGTGATTCCTGGAGCGCTACTTTGTTAGGCCGCGACTCACTCCTAGCTCGCCATTTAAAGTTATTCTTGTGATGCACTACATCGTATTACCACTTTGATGGATTCATATTGATTTCTTTGGAGTTTACTCACGTCTTCGAATGTGAATTTTGTGATTCGATTTGTTTCAACAATCGTTTTGTGATTCGTCACTTTAAAAATATGAAGGCTTCAATACTAGTAGTAAATATCAAAACTCTTTCATCAAAGCGATTTCAACACTATTACAAAGCTCTTTTCCTAAAACCGTGTTCCAATCTATTAGTATATACAAGCCTTTACTTCACTCGGATGAGAAATCTAATTAAACGACTTAGTAAAACAGGTGGTATGAAACACTTGCGTTCACTTCGTCGGTTAATTCTTGGACTTGTTCGACTGAACCTTTTGTGATAATTTCCTAGTGAAGATCTACAGTTTGTTCGTAAATATTTAAGTTAAGCAAGTGGTTATGGGACATGAAGCTAAACTCGTATATTTACTAGCTTGGTGTGATTGACACTTCTTGATGATCATGACGGTCATTTTTGTGATTTGATTTAGACTAGCAATTGTGCGATGTCTCTTTGTCTACGAGGGAGACTAAACCCCGTTTGTGTGATGTTTCTACATCACATATGTGGGGTAGCGCCCCACGGTCTTCGGGCCATTCTTGTGGAGCTTCGGCTCAAAATTAATGGTTAGCTACCATGAGATAGCGTCTCGTCTTGTGTTACACATGTTGGTGAGTTTTCATACTCCCGTTTTGTGATAGGCCTCCCCCCTTCTTGTGATTTCTGGATTTCTTGTGATGATTTCTGGAATTGTGTGCTTCACCAATTTTCGTGATTTCCATTGATAAGTTTTATCAATTTTTGTGCATTGGTGAATTTGTGTGTCATTGACTTGTTATGAATACAAGTTTAGGGTATGATACCCTATTTTATCTTTAAGAAGATTCTTGTGATATTGATTAATCTCTTGATGATTTTCACTTACATACTTATAGTAGTATGCCACTATGGTTATTACATGTTCATGCCATGTCTTTTATTTTATACCATATCATCTGATATTTATAGTTAGACTGATCTGTTTATTATTTTCTTATAAATAATACTCGGGTCAGACCGAGATGTTACAGGTGCTTCTGCTTGACTTTTCTTCTGGGATTACTCTGACTTTTGGCTAACTACTTAGATTAGTAGTTTTTGTTGTATACATTTGAGATTTAGACTCCGTGATGTATACTTATTCTTTTGTGTAGCTTGTAGCTATTATTTTGTATTATGTGGATCTTGTTAGACCACTACTCTGATGTACACTTTCCTGTGTTATATATATTCATATCTTCTTCCGCCTTTGTGATATGGATGTTGTAACGACCCAGAATTTTGAACGATTTAATTTGAAAATATTTAATTAATTTTAAATATTTGAATGATAGTTTGACTCGAATTTCAAATTATCGGAAGAATTTGGTGATTAAATTATAAATTTAATCTATTGAATGTTGGATAAAAAAATTTGAATCTTTAATTTTTAGTTGAAGAAAAAAAAATATTTCAAAAGCTTTTAAAATTCGTATTGGTATTACTGAAGATAATAGAAGCTTCAGAATCGAATTTGAAACTGTTCTGTTCAGTTTTGAATTTTATTGTTCGAATTGATATTTGAAAATAGCCGTCCGAGGCGCAGTCTCGGAAATCGACGAAACTAGTTCCATTGGGTCCGTAATAGTTTGTTATTACCGGATTTCAAATTTCGTATCGATCAGAGTTGTTATGTGAGCACACGATAGATGAACGCGTTGAAATTAAATTGAATTCAATTTAAAATTTTAAATATTTAACTTGGTCAATATCACACGCACGTTATCTCCTAAATCGCGCCTGATATCACGCAATAAAATCGTGCAACCCATCACGCTACTTTCTTTTGTTAAACTCACATCTGTTCCCTCTTCAGTTTCATAAAGAAAAAAAAGAGAAAGAAAGGAAGAAAGAATTCATGGCCGAACTTCCAATCTACTGCCTCGCGAGTTCCCAGCTACCTCCCTTCGTCCCTTATCAGTTCAAATCAATTTCCTCTTTCGTTTATATAAGAAACCCAAATATATTCAAAATTGAATCTCATTCAATTTAAATATCCCTCTACAGAATAAAAAAAACACATCTTTTCTTCCCTCGTCTCCAATTGAAAATCGAAAGCTCGAAAGAAAAAAATGGTGGCCGTGTGAAATCAATGGCGAGACGACCTGAAGGTCACGGCTTTGGGCTTATTGATTGAGGAGATCTGGAGTTGTTCGATCGAGCAAGGGGGTGGTATTGGCGACCTCGAAGGAAATCGCGAGCCATTCGCCTGCTCGAGTTCATCATGGGGGCAGTGGCACGCGACACGTGGGATGGCGGCGAAGTATTGGCTTCTGGCGATTCGTCTTGGCGACATTGAGGTGTTCGAAGTTTCTGGCGACAGCAACTTCGGCAAGGAGGTCGAGGCTAGGGTTCCAGGTTGAGGTCGAAGGTAATTTTGGGTATGGGTTTTCTTTCTGCTCTTTTTAATTTTGAATTTATGAATAAGTAAAACTTGAGAATTTGAATTCTGGAAATTATACAGTAAAACAAAAAAAAGTTTGAAAGTTAATTTTTAGTTAATATTTTATTTCAAGAAATTAGAACATTAGGTTATATAAGCAGTTGTCTATATAAAAGGAAAATCAGTTAAAAATATAATTTTTAGTTAAATCAATTATTAAAGAGAAATTTATTTAAAAAGGAAGTTTAATTGTTTAAATTAAATTTTAGTTAAAATAAGATTTTAAAAGGAAATTGGGTTAAAAATAAAATCTTTGGTTAATTTAATCTATAAATGGAAAACGGATGGAAATTAAATTTTATTTGTTTAAAATGGAATCTCTGAAATTTAATTGTTCAATTGACTCGAATATTGATAATAAATTGTATAAATTGTTTATACAAGGTTTAAAAATCAAGAAACAGCCGAAAATGGATAGTGGATTGCAAAATAAAAATGACAAAGGTGAGATTTTCTCACTCGAATGAAAAGTTGATTTTTACAGTTATTGATTTGATTGATTGCTGTTTGGATTTGTGATATAAGATATAGTAGGATATATCTATATATATAGCAATATATACATATTGGCATATGTATATATTGGATTGATTGATTTCCCGCACTGTATAGCGGATGAGACCCTATTGCGCCGTTAGTAAGCGGATGATATATTTATAAAACCCATATACCGCGATATTCCACCTCGAAGTGGAATTGGTATTGTGCTAACGTCTGTGGATGTAGGGAAACAGGTTGGAGGGATCCAACTGGATTCCTCACCAGTATATATTTATTTACAGATATTGATATATATTCTGCTATCATATTGATATATGATATTGAATGTTGTGATTGACTAATTGGTGCGTTGCATCATTGGATTCAAATTTTGAAGTTTAAAAATAACGATTTTTACTTTAAAAAGGATTTTAAAGTGATTTTTGAAAGTAGACGTTTTATTGAATTTTTGAATTAATTCATCTTAAATAAATAAATGTTTAAATTTTTAAAGTTATAAAAGTCAAGATTTTGGTGAAATATAACCGAAAGGTGATTTTTGAAATAAATGGTTAAGTAATTTATAAAATGTTTTAAATGGAGATTTTTGAATAAGTGTGAACGGTTCATAGATGAGGTTTATAAAATATATATTTTATAAATCAAAACAATGGAATTTTAAACGTGGTTCGGTTATTGTAAAAAAATAAGATTTTAAATGAAATCTTATAAGAAATAAGATTTAAAATTTGTGAAGCTTTAAAGGAACGAATTTTGTAAATAAATGAAGTATAAGTACTTAACCTATAATATGGACTTTTGGTATATAAAGTTGAGTTATAAATTGAATTAATTTATAAAGAAGACGTATAAATCAAAGTTGCTATGAAATAGAAATAGAATTTATAAACGTTGTTTTATAAATTCGAAATCAATTGAATTTGATAAATTAAATATAGGAGATTATTAAAGATGATATATTCGCGATTTTGGATAGCGAATTTTTATTGAAATAAAATGTGTAGAGATGATTGAAATTTGGTTAAGTGAATTATATTCACGATTTTGGACAATGAATATATTATTGAATAAAACAGATATGTTTTTGGGAAAATGATGTTCTAAAATAAAGTTAACTGTTTAAAAAGACATTTTAAAATGTATAAAATATCGAATACATAGATTTCAACATTCATTGTTGAAATAGACGTTTTCGAAAAATAAGGAAATGGTAGACTATAACACTGTTGTTATAGTAAATGATTTTCGAAAGAAAAATATTGTTTGTAGTATTGGGATTTATATATCTATCTTAAAATTCGAATCCCTATACTAGTGATTTTGGGTTGTCGTAACGATGTTTTACGTAACATTCGTTTTGACCCAAATAAATGTGTTAAAAGAATATTTTCCTTAAAGAATGAATATATACTTAATTTTTGATTTAAGTATATCGAATATTTTCAAACGTTGAAACTAAATAAATTTGTGAAATACTTATTTTTAAATAAGTAGGGAAATGTTTTTCCAATATGAAATAAAACGTTTGAGAATTATCTTTCTAAAGATAAATTGAAAGGGAATATTTGAAATCGATTGAAAATCGTATATCAGTAGATATTTGAGAATATAAATTCACTATGGAATTTATAAAAGAAATGGAAATTCGTTTTAAAAATAAACGTTGGTTTATTTTTGAAGTGTGGAAATTATATAGCTAGTAAAGATATTTTGGAAAATAAATAATTTGGAAAATTATTTGGAATCTGATGATGTTGCGCATCTTTATTTATAGTTAAATAACCGACTATGAATAATTACCTTGAATGGGTATTTGTTGTAAATTGGATGAATTTGAATGCCACACTTATTTTTGAATAAGCGCTCACTATTCGGGTTAGCCGGGAAAGGACCATGGGGTCGTATAACCCATTCCGAATATGTGATACGTCGTAATGAATTGCATTTGATGACCGGTGTTGAAGACCGTATATTTTTGAAAATGGAAGGATTACCGTCGAGTTACTCTACATCGGCTGATCTCCGATTTAGAGGTTTTATCACCCTTAGTGACGGGAAGTCCGGACGTGATTGAAAATTATTCGGAATTGCAAGAGCTTCGTGAGAAGTGCCTTCGGTTCTGTTCGATCCCGGAACAGACTTGTATGGATTGTGTGTCTGACGTTACAAATTGAGATATAAAGCTGATTTATTTCAAATACATTTCTGTTGGTGGCGGAGAATTTATTCTCTTAGCTTAACACCCTTCTCTGAGACGTACGAGCTCAGAGGTTATGTAGTTGAAATTTATCAGCGATATATTCCCAATTTGGTAATGTGACATGCTTAGTGTTGCTGTGAAATGATCAGTGTTTGATCATTTGTGATATGATCATTTGTTTGATCATTTATCTTTGTGATCATAGGTTGATCATTTGTTGACCCAAGGCATGGCTTTGTGAACAAAGCGTAGCTTTGTGGACGAGACTTCGTCGGACCTCACACCCCGAAAATGGTCAAAACAGGAAGGATGCAGCAAGGTTCTAGGGAGTAGCGCCCCTTAGTGTATGTCATTCCTTATGGATAAAGGTGGTATCATGGTATGAAGCCCAAATACTTAACCTATGTGGTTACTGCATTATTATTCTTATGTGGTTGTTGCGAATCGAGGATCCACGGGAAGATCGGTGACGATCGGGGGATGGTATACGCGTGTCAGTAGTTACCTATTTTTGCAGAGGTAACCCGGCCTTATGTTGGCAGAGATCCGGTTAGGTTCTCGGGACGTCATTCCAGAGGCGTTTCCATGTGGCAATGGGAAGTTCCTTGGCCTGACCATTTGTTGGAAATCCAAAGAAACAATACGAGCCTTGTACGGTTTTAGTTGTAGAACCTGCCATTTAATATGGTAGCTATAGTAAGCATACTATAATGGTACCTATGCTGGCTAAGATTTATATTCTACTTTCGAAATGTTTTCTACACTATGCAATAATAATAATATCAAAAATGATTTGATTTTGCGTAGTAAGCATCTTTGACTATCATAAGAAGAAATCTCCTCCAATTCTGCGTCTGCATTGTGTGTGTGGCAGGAGGTCTTATGGTAGTTTCATTTTCCAAAAGCATTGCGAAATTGACTTTAAAAATCTTCTTGTTGTTTATTTTAAAGATAAACTGTTTTACGATCTCACACCAGTCACCATGACTGACTCGGAGTTTATTGTTTCCTTTCTAAACTCTGGGTGCCCACCAATTTCCACACGGGCAGTCTAGAGTTATGTTATCAGGATATTCTGGATATTCTGGAGCTTTGGGAGCAAGCTGGATGGCGAGACGTAGTATTTGTATCTGATATTATTTATTCCGCTGTGTATTCTGTATGAGGACAAGTTTATAAAACTGTCCATTGTTGTATTGAGTTGTATATTGACTCTGATTGATGTATGTATAAAACTGATATAGTCTTTTGTTTAAAGATTACTGATTATCTATTATATTTTTGTTCCGCTGCGATATGTGAGATTCTGATATTGTTCTGTTTCTGTTGTTGTTCTGTTCTTCTTCTTCTTCTTCTATTTTCTTCTTCTTCTACCTTTTTCTTCTTTCTTAAACCATCATGGTTCGTATTTCCGTTCATTTTGAGTTAATCAATGGAGATTAGTGTTTAATCAAGAGGTACGGATTTGCGGGTCTTGACAGAGTGGTATCAGAGCATATGGTTAAGCGACAACCCTGCTCTGTTGGGTGTTACTCATTAGAGATAGAGTCAGTAGTACTCTAGAATGAGTGTGAGTGTAATAATAGATATGAGCGCGTATTTGTTAATGAATATAAAATTGTTTTGTATTGTGTTGACTTATCGGTTGATTGTTTATAGATTCTGGTCGGTGCAGTCTAGCTAACTGGGTTGATAGGAGTTTCTAAACTCTTAAACAAGATAAACCGACACAGTATTGTTTTGAATAGGGTGAATGAAATAATTTTACCCAACACTATTTTGTATATAAAAGGAAGCATTTTCTGTAAATTATTACAATATATGGTTGCATGGTTGTTAGAAGTAATAATATTAAATTATTATCATTGAAATTGAATAAGAAATTGAAATCGTAACTCCAATGTTAAGAAATGAATTCATATGCAAATGAAATTTGTGACTATAAATTGTAAATGAATTTATAAATGAAATGGAATTCCAGAGAAGTATTTGGAAATGTTTGAAAAGAATTTGAAAATTTTGGAGATTTGGAAAGTTTAAATCCTTTTTGATTTGAAAATGGATTTCGAAGGTTTGAAAAGTATTTTGGAGAGATGAAAGCTCTAAACTCTTTTCGGTCGCTGGAAAATAATTCCGAGGATGATCATGACATCACCGGTGTTCATTTTCGGGTTTCCAAAAGAGGAATTGCTGCCAAATTGTTTTAAATGGGAGTTATTTGAAAATTTGGGTTTGGTTTTTGAAATTCAAAGGATGATTTGAATTGTTTTCAAAATGGTTTGGAAAAGATTGGTAAGACTCTGGAATACTATATAAAAATATTTATGGAATATTATTGAATTGATAACTTATACAATTTGAATTTTGATAGAATAAATTTAACTTAAAGAATGGAGTTAAATCAAAGTAAGTATAAGCGAATCAATTAAATAAAGTGAAAAGATTACTTAAAGAAAATTTATTAAGTTGAAAATAAATTTGGAGTAGTAACAAATAAATTGGAATTGAGTATTGAATTATGGAAGTAAATTGTGAATGAATAAATAAATTTACAATTGTGATTTAATAAAAGTGAAATTAAAAGTTGAAATTCATTTTGAATTTATAAGCAAATGAATTAAATTCAATAATTATAAAAGAAAGGTAAATTGAATTCGAATGGGAAATCCAGTTTAAATGTAAGTAGATCTAACCGAAGTGGTAAATTGAAAATAAATATAATGTCTACATGGAATATTTATATTGAACCTAAGAAATGAAGAGTGAAATTCTTAAGTAAATGTGATATTGAAATTATTCTAAGTGATGATTGAATGAAGATAAAACTGGAATTAGAACTGAATGTTGAAACCGAATTTGAATAAAGAGAATTGGATTTGTGATGAATTAGTAACTGAAACTAATCTAAAATAATGTAGTTATGAATGAAAGATAATTGATGAAATTCAATATTCAGAAGTTAAACTGAATCCAAACGAAATTGAAATTGTGAATTGAATTCAAATGAATGTGAAATGTAAAAATTGAATGAATAGGTGTAACTTCAACAGTGAAGTAAAAATGTATAAGAAGTAGTTTATATTGGAAATTTTGTAATTGAATGTGCAAAATAGGTTGAATGCTGTAACTAGATATATGGCTAGTAGGATACAGGTGTTATAAAGGAATTGGAATTGAATTGCAAAGATAAATTTGAATTGCTCGACAAAAGGTATGTATTTTAAATTTCTATATGAGATTTGATGACTTTCTTGTCTAGCCGCTTGGCTTTTTCTTTTCTTTTTGAAATTTGAGAGTTCGTATGGACGTTTTGTAGTCATGCCGTATTAGCCGCGCAAAGGAGACGCTGGCGAAATTTTTCAGAAAATTTGGGCGTTAGAAAATTTTTGAGAAAATTTTGAAATTTAAAATTTGAATTTAAATTTAAATTTTGAAATAAACAATGTTGTTTGAACTTATAATTGAAGTTAGAAAGTTAGTTGAATTAATAACGATTCTTTAGTAGAAAGATTTGTTTTGACAAATTAATAGAACTATTTGGATTATGAAAAATAGTAGACGAGTTAAGGACCATTTTTCCTAACTTGTAATTTCGGGACGAAATTCTTTTAAGGGGGAAGATTGTAACGACCCAGAATTTTGAACGATTTAATTTGAAAATATTTAATTAATTTTAAATATTTGAATGATAGTTTGACTCGAATTTCAAATTATCAGAAGAATTTGGTGATTAAATTATAAATTTAATCTATTGAATGTTGGATAAAAAAATTTGAATCTTCAATTTTTAGTTGAAGAAAAAAAAATATTTCAAAAGCTTTTAAAATTCGTATTGGTATTACTGAAGATAATAGAAGCTTCAGAGTCGAATTTGAAACTGTTCTATTCAGTTTTGAATTTTATTGTTCGAATTGATATTTGAAAATAGCCGTCCGAGGCGCAGTCTCGGAATTCGACGAAACCAGTTCCATTGGGTCGTAATAGTTTGTTATTACCGGATTTCAAATTTCGTATCGATCAAAGTTGTTATGTGAGCACACGATAAATGAATGCGTTGAAATTAAATTGAATTCAATTTAAAAATTTAAATATTTAACTTGGTCAATATCACACGCACGTTATCTCCTAAATCGCGGCTGATATCACGTAATAAAATCGTGCAACCCATCACGCTACTTTCTTTTGTTGAACTCACATATGTTCCCTCTTCAGTTTCATAAAGAAAAAAAAGAGAAAGAAAGGAAGAAAGAATTCATGGCCGAACTTCCAATCTACTACCTCGCGAGTTCCCAGCTACCTCCCTTCGTCCCTTATCAGTTCAAATCAATTTCCTCTTTCGTTTATATAAGAAACCCAAATATATTCAAAATTGAATCTCGTTCAATTTAAATATCCCTCTACAGAATAAAAAAAACACATCTTTTCTTCCCTCGTCTCCAATTGAAAATCGAAAGCTCGAAAGAAAAAAATGGTGGCCGCGTGAAATCAATGGCGAGACGACCTGAAGGTCACGGCTTTGGGCTTATTGATTGAGGAGATCTGGAGTTGTTCGATCGAGCAAGGGGGTGGTATTGGCGACCTCGAAGGGAATCGCAAGCCATTCGCCTGCTCGAGTTCATCATGGGGGCAGTGGCACGCGACACGTGGGATGGCGGCGAAGTATTGGCTTCTGGCGATTCGTCTTGGCGACGTTGAGGTGTTCGAAGTTTCTGGCGACAGCAACTTCGGCAAGGAGGTCGAGGCTAGGGTTCCAAGTTGAGGTCGAAGGTAATTTTGGGTATGGGTTTTCTTTCTGCTCTTTTTAATTTTGAATTTATGAATAAGTAAAACTTGAGAATTTGAATTCTGGAAATTATACAGTAAAACAAAAAAAAGTTTGAAAGTTAATTTTTAGTTAATATTTTATTTCAAGAAATTAGAACATTAGGTTATATAAGCAGTTGTCTATATAAAAGGAAAATCAGTTAAAAATATAATTTTTAGTTAAATCAATTATTAAAGAGAAATTTATTTAAAAAGGAAGTTTAATTGTTTAAATTAAATTTTAGTTAAAATAAGATTTTAAAAGGAAATTGGGTTAAAAATAAAATCTTTGGTTAATTTAATCTGTAAATGGAAAACGGATGGAAATTAAATTTTATTTGTTTAAAATGGAATCTCTGAAATTTAATTGTTCAATTGACTCGAATATTGATAATAAATTGTATAAATTGTTTATACAAGGTTTAAAAATCAAGAAACAGCCGAAAATGGATAGTGGATTGCAAAATAAAAATGGCAAAGGTGAGATTTTCTCACTCGAATGAAAAGTTGATTTTTACAGTTATTGATTTGATTGATTGCTGTTTGGATTTGTGATATTAGATATAGTAGGATATATCTATATATATAGCAATATATACATATTGGCATATATATATATTGGATTGATTGATTTCCCGCACTGTATAGCGGATGAGACCCTATTGCGCCGTTAGTAAGCGGATGATATATTTATAAAACCCATATACCGCGATATTCCACCTCGAAGTGGAATTGGTATTGTGCTAACGTCTGTGGATGCAGGGAAACAGGTTGGAGGGATCCAACTGGATTCCTCACCAGTATATATTTATTTACAGATATTGATATATATTATGTTATCATATTAATATATGATATTGAATGTTGTGATTGACTAATTGGTGCGTTGCATCATTGAATTCAAATTTTGAAGTTTAAAAATAACGATTTTTACTTTAAAAAGGATTTTAAAGTGATTTTTGAAAGTAGACGTTTTATTGAATTTTTGAATTAATTCATCTTAAATAAATAAATGTTTAAATTTTTAAAGTTATAAAAGTTAAGATTTTGGTGAAATATAACCGAAAGGTGATTTTTGAAATAAATGGTTAAGTAATTTATAAAATGTTTTAAATGGAGATTTTTGAATAAGTGTGAACGGTTCATAGATGAGGTTTATAAAATATATATTTTATAAATCAAAACAATGGAATTTTAAACGTAGTTTGGTTATTGTAAAAAAATAAGATTTTAAATGAAATCTTATAAGAAATAAGATTTAAAATTTGTGAAGCTTTAAAGGAACGAATTTTGTAAATAAATGAAGTATAAGTACTTAACCTATAATATGGACTTTTGGTATATAAAGTTGAGTTATAAATTGAATTAATTTATAAAGAAGACGTATCAATCAAAGTTGCTATGAAATAGAAATAGAATTTATAAACGTTGTTTTATAAATTCGAAATCAATTGAATTTGATAAATTAAATATAGGAGATTATTAAAGAAGATATATTCGCGATTTTGGATAGTGAATTTTTATTGAAATAAAATGTGTAGAGATGATTGAAATTTGGTTAAGTGAATTATATTCACGATTTTGGACAGTGAATATATTATTGAATAAAACAGATATGTTTTTGGGAAAATGATGTTCTAAAATAAAGTTAACTGTTTAAAAAGACATTTTAAAATGTATAAAATATCGAATACATAGATTTCAACATTCATTGTTGAAATAGACGTTTTCGAAAAATAAGGAAATGGTAGACTATAACACTATTGTTATAGTAAATGATTTTCGAAAGAAAAATATTGTTTGTAGTATTGGGATTTATATATCTATCTTAAAATTCGAATCCCTATACTAGTGATTTTGGGTTGTCGTAACGATGTTTTACGTAACATTCGTTTTGACCCAAATAAATGTGTTAAAAGAATATTTTCCTTAAAGAATGAATATATACTTAATTTTTGATTTAAGTATATCGAATATTTTCAAACGTTGAAACTAAATAAATTTGTGAAATACTTATTTTTAAATAAGTAGGGAAATGTTTTTCCAATATGAAATAAAACGTTTGAGAATTATCTTTCTAAAGATAAATTGAAAGGGAATATTTGAAATCGATTGAAAATCGTATATCAGTAGATATTTGAGAATATAAATTCACTATGGAATTTATAAAAGAAATGGAAATTCGTTTTAAAAATAAACGTTGGTTTATTTTTGAAGTGTGGAAATTATATAGCTAGTAAAGATATTTTGGAAAATAAATAATTTGGAAAATTATTTGGAATCTGATGATGTTGCGCATCTTTATTTATAGTTAAATAACCGACTATCAATAATTACCTTGAATGGGTATTTGTTGTAAATTGGATGAATTTGAATGCCACACTTATTTTTGAATAAGCGCTCACTATTCGGGTTAGCCGGGAAAGGACCATGGGGTCGTATAACCCATTCCGAATATGTGATACGTCGTAATGAATTGCATTTGATGACCGGTGTTGAAGAACAGATATTTTTGAAAACGGAAGGATTACCGTCGAGTTACTCTACATCGGCTGATCTCCGATTTAGAGGTTTTATCACCCTTAGTGACGGGAAGTCCGGACGTGATTGAAAATTATCCGGAATTGCAAGAGCTTCGTGAGAAGTGCCTTCGGTTCTGTTCGATCCCGGAACAGACTTGTATGGATTGTGTGTCTGACGTTACAAATTGAGATATAAAGCTGATTTCTTTCAAATACATTTCTGTTGGTGGCGGAGAATTTATTCTCTTAGCTTAACACCCTTCTCTGAGATGTACGAGCTCAAAGGTTATGTAGTTGAAATTTATCAGCGATATATTCCCAATTTGGTAATGTGACATGCTGAGTGTTGCTGTGAAATGATCAGTGTTTGATCATTTGTGATATGATCATTTATCTTTGTGATCATAGGTTGATCATTTGTTGACCCAAGGCATGGCTTTGTGAACAAAGCGTAGCTTTGTGGACGAGACTTCGTCGGACCTCACACCCCGAAAATGGTCAAAACAGGAAGGATGCAGCAAGGTTCTAGGGAGTAGCGCCCCTTAGTGTATGTCATTCCTTCTGGATAAAGGTGGTATCATGGTAGGGAGCCCAGATACTTAACCTATGTGGTTACTGCATTATTATTCTTATGTGGTTGTTGCGAATCGAGGATCCTCGGGAAGATCGGTGACGATCGGGGGATGGCATACGCATGTCAGTAGTTACCTATTTTTGCAGAGGTAACCCGGCCTTGTATTGGCAGAGATCCGGTTAGGTTCTCGGGACGTCATTCCAGAGGCGTTTCCATGTGGCAATGGGAAGTTCCTTGGCCTGACCATTTGTTGGAAATCCAAAGAAACAATACGAGCCTTGTACGGTTTTAGTTGTAGAACCTGCCATTTAATATGGTAGCTATAGTAAGCATACTATAATGGTACCTATGCTGGCTAAGATTTATATTCTACTTTCGAAATGTTTTCTACACTATGCAATAATAATAATATCAAAAATGATTTGATTTTGCGTAGTAAGCATCTTTGACTATCATAAGAAGAAATCTCCTCCAATTCTGCGTTTGCATTGTGTGTGTGGCAGGAGGTCTTATGGTAGTTTCATTTTCCAAAAGCATTGCGAAATTGACTTTAAAAATCTTCCTATTGTTTATTTTAAAGATAAACTGTTTTACGATCTCACACCAGTCACCATGACTGACTCGGAGTTTATTGTTTCCCTTCTAAACTCTGGGTGCCCACCAATTTCCACACGGGCAGTCTAGAGTTATGTTATCAGGATATTCTGGAGCTTTGGGAGCAAGCTGGATGGCGAGACGTAGTATTTGTATCTGATATTATTTATTCCGCTGTGTATTCTGTATGAGGACAAGTTTATAAAACTGTCCATTGTTGTATTGAGTTGTATATTGACTCTGATTGATGTATGTATAAAACTGATATTGTCTTTTGTTTAAAGATTACTGATTATCTATTATATTTTTGTTCCGCTGCGATATGTGAGATTCTGATATTGTTCTGTTTCTGTTGTTTTTCTGTTGTTCTTCTTCCTCTATTTTCTTCTTCTTCTACCTTTTTCTTCTTTCTTAAACCATCATGGTTCGTATTTCCGTTCATTTTGAGTTAATCAATGGAGATTAGTGTTTAATCAAGAGGTACAGATTTGCGGGTCTTGACAGATGTCTGTGACTGATTGATGTTATGTTGATTTCTATGTTTGTTTCCGAAGATTTTATATAGCCACTGTGTGATAGCTTTGAGTTTGTATCGGTATGTCGGATTTCCTCCTTAAGTGAAATACATGATATACTATCTGACATATCGGTGCTCGCACAAAGAAGTTACACGGATGGTCGCTCCTCAACAGCCTTATTCTCCGCGCTAGCTGACAACACTACACCGTAGTGTTCTTGGCTAGCGTGGGTATAGAGGTGGGGCGTCACAGCTTGGTATCAGAGCCAAACTTCGGAACAATGTAGAATAACTTAACAAGGATCATCGTCCTAAGTCCAACTTAGGAGTCGTGCCTTAGGATTTAATTCGAGTCTTTGTACCGATTCATCCTATTTCCCTTTTATGAATCCTTGTTTTATCTATCAAGATTTTCTTGATATTCATTTGGAGAATAACTTTTCTTCTTTTCTCTTTCTCAAAGAAGAGAATGTCTAGACCAGGTCGTCCTAGAGCTGGACCATCTACTGTTACTCCCCAGGATGGAGTTTTTATGACTGCTCAACAGCTTCTTGATTTAGTAAAGAATGCTCAAGCAGCTGGTCCTAATCAGGAACCTACTCACCCTAAGTCTATATTTGCACGCTTGTGCAACGATTAAACCAACTTGGGTGGGAAACCATTCAAAGGTTCCGAAACTATTATTGAAGTCCAGGCTTGGTTAAGAACATGCGATCGAATCTTTTCTCGCATGAATCTTATCGATCTTCACCGTGTTCAGGTGGCCTCCAGTATGCTCCAAGAAAGAGCATTGGACTGGTACGAACTTCTTATTTCTGAAATTAATGAAGCGGATCTCACCTGGGAGCAATTCCGGGAACGCTTTGAATTAAAATTCGTACCAGAAGCAGAGAAAGTAACATTGGCTCGACGTTTCATAGACCTTGTTCAAGGAGAATCCTCTGTGATAGATTATGTCGCATCCTTCGAGTCACTGTCTAAATATGGGGTTGAATACATCAACACCCCATTGAAGAAGAACCAAAGATTCGTCTATGGCTTAAACAAGAATCTCAAGAAGCCATTGCTTCTAAAATTAGAAGTTTCTTTCGATCAACTCATTGATATCGCTCTTCGTCTTGAAGAGGCAGATAGGGAAAGTGATGTTGAAGTGGTGGGTTCCAAACCAAACTTCAACAACAAGAAGAGGCCAAACAAATTCAAAGGTCCTTATCCCAACAAAAAGGGGAAACCTGCACCTCTGGCAGCAAAGACTTCTACCCCAAGTAGCGGGCAATGCTATAACTGTGGTTCAAAGGACCATTTTGCGAACAAGTGTTCGAAGCCTCATTCTTGTCTCTATTGTAAGAGCCCGGATCATTATATACATTTATGCCCCAGACTTCAAGGCAAGAAGGAGGGAAAATTAAACGTGGCTCAAGCCCTTGGCAACACATCTCGTGGTCAAGGTATGTCTCATTCTGTCCTTGATGGCATTATTATATTTCGTGATCAACCTATTAGAGTTCTCTTTGATACGGGTGCCTCCCATTATTTTATATCAAAGGAACTTGTCGATACTTTTTCCTTAAGTGTTGTTGCTTTAATGACTTCTTTAAGAATTGCGAATTCGGTTGGTGGATCCACAAATCTTAGTTTGCTTTGTAAAGATGTGGAGATTATTTTGTGTGATTTTCCTTTTCTAGTCGATTTGCATGTCATGCGTTATTTAGGCTTTGGTATGATTTTGGGTATGGATTGGCTTAACCATTATGAAGCTCATATCCTATGTCCTGAGCGGACTATTTATCTCCGACATCCGCAATTTGTAAAGCAGATTTCTATTATTCTTAAAGATTCGGATTCCACTTTGGATGCATCTTCATATTCTTTAAATCCTTGTGATAATGATAATGATGATAAGGAAGATGTCATTTCTCGTATTCACGTCGTTCGTGAATTTTCCGACATATTTGAGCCCGTTTTAGGATTACCACCTAAGCGAGCAATTGAGTTCAAAATTAATCTCACCCCTAGAGCTCAACCTATTACTCATCCTCCTTATCGCATGTCCTATAAGGAGAATGAAGAGATGCGCAAACAATTATCCGAATTGGAGACGAAGCAATTTGTTCGCTCTAGTTCCTCACCTTGGGGAGCTTCAGCAATTTTCGTGAAGAAATCCGATGGTACACTTAGGCTTTGCGTCGACTATCGCAAGCTTAATGACCTTACTATTAAAAATAAATATCCTTTACCTTGGATTGATGATCTATTTGATTAACTTAGTGGTGCTAGAGTCTTTTCACAATTGGACTTGGCTAACGGTTTTCATCAGCTTCGTATTGCAGAGGATAGTATTCCTTTGACTTCGTTCTGTACTCGTTATGGATCTTATGAATGGCTAGTTATGCCGTTTGGTTTAACGAATGCTCCGGCTTATTTCGTTGACCTTATGAATCGGGTCTTCAAAGATTTCCTCGATCGGTTTGTTCTCATCTTTATTGATGATATTCTTGTGTATTCTAAAACCGGGGAGGAACATAAAAAGCATCTTTGGATTGTATTGGAAACTCTTCGGAGTAATCAGTTAAAAGCAAAATTTTCTAAATGCCACTTTTGGGAATCTAGTGTGAAATTTCTCGGTCATATTATTTCCGAATCCGGAATATCAGTGGATCCTTCAAAGATCGAAGCGATTCAAAGTTGGAAGAGACCGGAGAGTGTAACGGAAATCCATAGCTTCCTTGGTTTGGCGGGTTATTACCATCGTTTTATCAAGGACTTTTCTAAAATTGCTGTGCCTCTCACTGGCTTAACAAAGAAAGGTGTTAAATACATTTGGTCGGACAAATGTGAGACTTCTTTTCAGAAATTAAAAGAACTCCTTTCAGATGCTCCTATTCTTGTGATTCCCGAAGGGAATCAAGGTTTTGTTGTTTATACCGATTCTAGTCATGTTAGTTTGGGTGCCGTTCTTATGCAAAAAGAACATGTTATTGCTTATGCTTCTAGGCAATTGAAGCCGCCTGGGACTAGATATGCCACACATGATTTAGAACTCGCGGCTATCGTTTTCGCCCTTCGAATTTGGCGACATTATCTTTTGGGAGAGAAATTTATACTTTATACCGATCATAAGTCTTTGAAATATTTATTCTCTCAAAAGGAGCTTAATTTGCGTCAACAGCGTTGGCTCGAATTTCTTGCCTCTTATGATCTTGATATTCTTTATACCCCCGGTAAGGGAAATCGAGTTGTTGATGCTCTTAGTCGTAAGCAACAAGCGGTTGTTTCTATGATGATATCTGAGTGGAATGATCTCGAGGTTTTATCCACTTGTGAAATTCGAGATCGTGTTTCCGATTTATGTTCATCTTTGGTTCTTTGTAGCCCTGAGGCTCATCCTTCTCTTTTAGACTGCATTCTTGAAGCTCAAAGGCTAGATCCCGAATTGGCTCTTCTTGGCCAAAATATTAAGGATAAACCGATATTGAAGGTTTGAAAGATTTTGATATTGATCCTTGTGGCGGCATTCGAAAATTTGGTAGACTTATCGTACCAAGTATTAGTGATTTTCGTAAAGATATTCTAGAAGATTCTCATCGTTCCAAATATTCCATTCATCCCGGTAGTAGTAAAATGTACGCGGATATGAAGCGACTTTATTATTGGGAGGGAATTAAATCTGATATTGCTAACTTTGTTAAGTGTTGCATGACTTGCCAACTTGTCAAGGCCGAACATCAAAGGCCCAGTGGGTTATTGCAACCATTGGAAATTCCAATTTGGAAATGGGATCAAATTTCCATGGATTTTATTGATGGCCTTCCCCGTTCTCGATCGGGTCATGATAGCTTATGGGTGATCGTTGATAGACTTACTAAATCCGCCCATTTTATTCCCGTTCGGTCGAACCGAACCGTTCCTCTTCTGGCCAAACTCTTTATCAAAGAAATTGTTAAATTACACGGAGTTCCTACTTCTATTGTTAGTGATCATGATCCATTGTTTACTAGTGGATTTTGGAAGAGTCTTCAAAAATCTTTGGGAACAAAGCTTAATTTTAGCACCGCTTATCACCCCCAGTCCGATGGACAAACGGAGCGTGTGAATCAAACACTTGAAGATCTTCTTCGTGCTTGTATCCTTGACTATGGTGGAAGTTGGGAAGATCATATTTCACTTGTTGAATTTTCCTATAATAACAGCTTCCAATCTAGTATTGGTATGGCACCTTTCGAGGCACTCTATAGAAGGCCATGCCGATCTTCTTCTTGTTGGCTTGAGGCCGGTGAGAAGCTGGTTTTAGGTCCAGATTTTATTCGTGATTCCATAGAAAAGATTGAACTTATTCAACATAGGATGAAAGAAGCTCAGAGTAGACAAAAATCCTATACCGATAATCGAAGAAGGAAATTAGAATTTTCTGTTGGAGATCTTGTATTTATTCGTGTTTCCCCTATGAAGGGTGTTGTATGTTTCAGTCGATCGGGAAAGTTAGCGCCTCGATATGTTGGGCCATTTCCTATCACCGGACGTATTGGTTCCATGGCTTACCGCCTTTCTTTACCGGCTCAGTTTTCTACCATGCATGACGTGTTTCACGTTTCTCAATTACGAAAATGCCTTCGAGATTCTAATTCTATTCTTGAGCCCGGGGTTGTGGAAGAAATTGAATTTTCGCCGAATTTAACTTATGAGCAGCATCCTATTCGAATTATTGCTTCAGAGGTTAAACGACTTCGAAATAAAGAAGTTCCGCTTGTTAAAGTTCAATGGTCCTCAAATCCTAAGAATTGCTCTTGGGAAACTAGAGAATTCATCGAGCGAACACATCCGGGATTACTTTCTCATGCTCTTTGAGGTGAACTTCTAATTTCAAAATTTCTTTTGTGTTAATATGCTTTTATGGTTGTTACTTTTTATTTCCATCTTATATATTGCGAGGACGCAATTTCTTTAATGAGGGGAGTGTGTAACCTCCCGCATATTTATCGATTTTATATTTAAATATTTTATCGTCAGCCAGATTTTAGTCCAAAAAGCTACTTTTTGCATACGGTCAAATTAGGACTCGAGACCACCTCCATTGAGTTCAAAATGACGTTTGCAATCTTTTTAAGTGTAAACTTCGATGTGTTTGGAGATAGTGGAATTTTCGCCACTTTTTCGTCTAGGGCTTTGGTTTGGGCTGAACCACTTACTAACTCAGCCCAACCCCCTCTCCTCTTTATTAATTCCTTCTTCATTTTCTTAACACTTAAAGCTTCTTCAAAAATGGTGGAGGGAATGGGAAATTAAAACTCCAAAGCCTTAAACTTCATTGCTAATCCAACATCTACTCCGAATTCAAGTGAAGACATTGATTCAAGCTTGTTGTTGTCCTTGCTTTGCTTCAAGCTTCATCTTCATTGATTTTTGGTACAAAGGTGAGATTTTTATCTCACATTCTTGTCTATAACTATATTGGATTGTTGGGAATGACTTCCTATCACTTTAGCATGTATATTTGCATTTGGTTTGGATTGAATTGGTGAGAAACACAATTTTTCAGCGTTTTTGGCAAATTCTGGGTCTTAGGTCGCACTGCCTCGAAGTCACTGCCTGCATATTTTTGTTCTGGACTTAGGTCGCTCGCCTGCAGTTAGGTCGTTAGTTCGCTCGGCCATGCTAGGTCGCTTGCATGCTAGGTCGCTCGCCCTCTGTCAACACGTTCCACTTTAGGTTGCGTGGCACAGACAACCACTAGGTCGCGCCACGTGATAGGACGCTACATCTTGTGAAGGCTTAGGTCGCTAACTACTTAGGTCGTTCACCCCTAAGTCGTTCGGCCATTAGGTCGTTCCACTACTTAGGTCGCACCCTTTTAGGTCGGCCATGTTAGCTCGGCAGTAGCTCGTTTCACCTAGGTTGCTCGACATGATATGTCTTTAGGTCGTTCGACCTGTTTCCACGTTAGGTCGCTCGACCCTTTTTCTTAGCTCGGACATGAGTTAGGTCGCCCGACCTGTCTTCCCCTTAGGTCGCATGCCCCTATTAGCTGTTTAGCTCGACCAAGAGTTAGGTCGTAACTTGTTGGTTTTAGGTCGCAACTCCTTGGTTCTAGGTCGTGATTCCTGGAGCGCTACTTTGTTAGGCCGCGACTCACTCCTAGCTCGCCATTTAAAGTTATTCTTGTGATGCGCTACATCGTATTACCACTTTGATGGATTCATATTGATTTCTTTAGAGTTTACTCACGTCTTCGAATGTGAATTTTGTGATTCGATTTGTTTCAACAATCGTTTTGTGATTCGTCACTTTAAAAATATGAAGGCTTCAATACTAGTAGTAAATATCAAAACTCTTTCATCAAAGCGATTTCAACACTATTACAAAGCTCTTTTCCTAAAACCGTGTTCCAATCTATTAGTATATACAAGCCTTTACTTCACTCGGATGAGAAATCTAATTAAACGACTTAGTAAAACAGGTGGTATGAAACACTTGCGTTCACTTCATCGGTTAATTCTTGGACTTGTTCGACTGAACCTTTTGTGACAATTTCCTAGTGAAGATCTACAGTTTGTTCGTAAATATTTAAGTTAAGCAAGTGGTTATGGGACATGAAGCTAAACTCATATATTTACTAGCTTGGTGTGATTGACACTTCTTGATGATCATGACGGTCATTTTTGTAACGATCCTGAATTTTAATTTAATTTAAATTGATGATTTAATGAATTTTTGAATAAAAATTTGTAAAATTAATTATAAATGGAAGTGAGTTTCCCCGATTCAAATAGAAAATATATTAAGTCATATGGATTTGAAAATTTGTATATATATATGTATATGTTGGATTTGAGATAAAATCTTAAATAAATGGTTTTAAAAAAATAAATATAGAGATATATATATGTATATACTTTGGATACAAGATAGTTAGTAGTAAAGTAAAATATTAGTCGATAAAACAAAAAGAAGAAATACAAACATACAAGTGGCAATGTTATCTTTTCTTTTGAAATTTAATTTTACAAAATAATGAATTAAAGAAAGTATAACCAGATTTATCATTTTCAAAACTCAAACTGGAAATAAGAATTTGGAAGTGGATTAAGTCTGGGAATCAAAACTATAAAACAAAGGTTATCCAGGCAAATAAAATATGCCTTTAAAATGAATACAAATGCAAGCCATGGTTGAAGACATAAAAGTACCAAGGCAATTAATGCCACATCTCTAGCATCAAACTAGCAAAGCAATTAATGCAACATACCTCGTGCATTTAATACAAACATCTCAGCCCATACTGAAGTGAAACTATCAGCCTACAAACCTATTTTTAATACCCTGTACAAACATGTAATACCAGATAACACACTCTATGCATTTAAACCCTATATATCAACCTTCTTTATCATCAGTTCGTCCATTTTCAAAACTGAGGGTAGCATCATCTACAACTTTAACAATACAAATCAACTCAGCAATACAAAGATTTAAGATTTAGTTTTAATGTGAAACAAACAACCTGGAGCTCCATGCAAATAAGACTCAACTCAGTATAGACCAGATTTCAGTGTTGAAATATTCAAGTTTCAAACTTCAACCCGATCAAGTTTTGAATCTGGAAAATCAAAGCTCGGACCAAATCAAAACAACATGCTCTGTTCTTCTTTGTTCTTTCAGGAAACAAGTGAGTAAACATTAGTTATCTGTTGCTTGACAAATTGCTGTGATGATAACATGAAGTATTTTGAATATGCCTGTGACGACCGCCCATGACCCCTGCACCGAATCTAGAGATAGTGCGCTGTAAAGTGTGCCAGGCAACCATGGACGATTGTCAGGGTAGATTAAAACAACAGAATCTATCGTATTACTCACAGCGCATGGACAAAATACAATATAACATATGTATAGTGAAGCTTTACAGAACAAAATGACATCATATAAAACTCCATAATAGTTGAATACAAGCATCCAAATAGCCAATACATCAAGCCTCACTACATAACACTCAGAGAATACAAAACAGCGGAACATCCAGTACATATAATAAGAAGATAATATGCAACCCTCCAGCTCGTCTTCGATATCAGCATCGTGAGAAGAGAACAACACCTGTCACCTGCTACCTAGTCTGCCCGTCCCAAAAATGGACGAACAACCCAAGGCAATAAGAATTAAATCATAAAGCCTTGAGTCAGACAACAGTCTTAGTGAGCAGTAAATTAACTAACAACATACCAAAAGAGCATAAAGGAAAAGGAATAGGAATACAACCCTCCCACTCCACCTCTTTCTACAGTGACAGCCCCCAGACACACACTAAGCAGAAGCAACATAGCAGAACATACAATTTAAAGTAAAGTAATAATCATTCGAGTCAAGGGCGATGTTTTCCAAGTACCAAGGCCTAAATCAGATAAGCACCCAGAAAATACCGCTCTTGAGTCCGAATGACGATACAACCAAACATCCATGACTCTGGCTATCACTGTTATCATTGCTTCGATATCACCGTTAATTGAATGACCGGCACATTCTTTCAGCCGTCCGTCAAGGGCTAATGGAAACCCCGGTTCTAGACATAACTCCCGCACGTCGTCGCAGCCCGTGCCTAGGACTATCGAATCTGCCCAGAGTACTCGACCATCAACAGTTGGCCGTTGGGACTATCGAATCTGCCCAAACGTACTCTTGCTTAGAGCATGCTAGAACCTTCAACAACGATGCTATCCAAGCCTCCTAGTCATCCTCCTCGACGACTATTCTCATATCCATTCATTATCCTCAACTCGAATCATATCACCGAGTTATCAACATGCTTGGAATGATCCCGTCTGGATTAGACCAAGTCTTCATCACATGATTGCCTCGCTTCATCACATCCTCGCAAAGCCTCATCTCAACATCACATCATCAAATCTACGCATAAGAGCTTCATCATCCCGCTACATATGCCACGAGCAGCTTACCCAATTCAAGAGCCTTTCTCTTAGCTTTTGAATCATCTTCGGTCTAAATCAAACCATCAATCATCTAATTCATAACAATCAACCAAATCAAACATTAATCCAAGCAATCAAGCATTCAAATATGATCTAAGTAGACAATTATAACAATAATGGCATTTTCGTAATTAAAGAGTTGAAAGTCTAACAAGCATGAAAACATGAGAATTATCTCTACAACTTGATGAATGAACTTGCATAGGTTAATCATACACAAAAATGGTTGTCAAATCATTATGAACAATGGATCTACATGGATCTACACTTAGGTTTACAAAAATGCATAGAAATCACTATTTTAACACCAAATCAAGCCAACAATCCGATCTACTCCTTTGGATCCGTGTGAGAGATAATCACCACTCACCAAATCACCAAAACAAACCCAAATCTACACGCTTCAGATCTGGACAGCGAAGGATCGAGCTTGATCTATCACGAATTCGCTTCAACGATGAAATCTCACTTCAATGGACGTAGATCTTCAATCTAAGCTCTTGAATCTTCAATTTGATCTTCAACTTGGATGGATGGAATCACTAGATTAGGGTGGAGAAAAGAAGTGAAGAAGTGTAGAAGTCGAGCTCTCAAAATGGCAGCACTTCGTCGCTTCAAAAATCCAGATCCTAAAAAGTGAGAAAAACCCTTCCTATTTATAGCTGAAAATTCTCTTAAGTCGTAACTCGGCTATCTCCTAAGTCGTCTCCGACTTACGACCTAAGACCCCTCCGACCTAAGACTTGCCCAAACCTTACGACTTAATGACTTACCAAGACTCATCAGCTTACGACTTAACAGATAACTAGGCTACGACTTAAAATAGACCCAAGTCTCTACGGCTTAAGACTTAACTTCCCTAAGTCGTCTACGACTTAACGCGTGCGCCTAACTCCTAACAACTCAACAGCTAACCCCTAAGTCGGTTACGACTTAACTGGGTATACGGCTTACGACCTAACTACAAGGCCATACTCAGCGACTTAACAGATATGCACGCGCGCCCCAACTCCTAGGTCGCTCACGACCTAACGGCTTAGCAGAACTCCGCGACCTACGACATAAGCAACCCAACGACTTAATAGGTACACTACCTCGCGACCTAACAGACTTACGACTTAACAGTTAAGCCCCTAAGTCGCTCATCCTTTAGGTCGCAACATTCTATAGGTCGCTCCAAACTAACACGTGACCCAAACCACTTCGCGACCTAACATTTAACTCGGTCACGACTTAACCCTTAGGTCGCCTACGACCTAACCGTGCTAACAACTGGTCTTTCTTAAGTCGTCTAACGACCTAACAAACCAAGCTACCAGACGACCTAATACATAGCGACCTATCCCTTAACTCGGTCACTACGACCTAACTCTAACCTTAAGTCGTCTACAACCATAAGTCGGTCAACTCGCTAACTCGTCCAACCGACCTAACTTCTCTACGCTCTAAGTCGTTGCCGACCTAACTGCCTTAACTCGCCATTTACCTGGGTATCTCCAATCCCCTAAGTCGTATACGACTTACGACTTATACTAAGTCGTGAACGACTTAGGACTTAGCCATATTTTTGCATAAAATCTGAGATGGCTCAAAAATGCTAAAATTCCAGATTTTGACAAACTTTTCGATCCGTAAAAATACGGGTTGTTACATTCTCTCCCCCTTAGGAATTTCGCCCCCGAAATTCCAAGCAAACAAAGCAATCAAAGACTATTCTGTACGCCTACCATCCATAGCAATCAACAAACCATACATCCAATTCTAGCTTAGCGTACAGAATTCTAAAACTTAGAACAAGTTACAATATCGTGAGATGACACGACACCTTAGGGCCATACCTTGAAGAGTTCAGGATGAGCTGCCTTCATCCTCTCTTCCACCTCCCACGTACAGTCGTTATCATCATCACTCCATTGTATCTTGAGCAACTTAACTACCTTCCTCCTAAGCTGTTTCGTGTCGGTTTCAACAACACGAAGCGGCTTACGAGGTCTTCTATCGACTGGATCAACTTCGAAGTCTTCACAGCTATCAGCAGAAACCACTGTATTTGAGTCGTGCACATACTTCCGTAGATATGATACGTGAAAAACATTGTGCACACCCGACATCTTCTCTGGTAACTCCAATCTATAGGCGAGCTATCCAATTTGCTCGATGATCGGGAATGGTCCAACAAATCTCGGAGTCAATTTTCCTTTCTTCCCGAATCGAATAACATTCTTCAGTGGAGAAATCTTCACAAAAACCATATCACCAACGTCGAATTCCAAATCCTTTCGACGCTTATCGGCATAACTTTTCTGACGGTCTTGGGCTGTCTTCATTCGTTGCCGAATGATCTCTATACAATCTGAAGTCTGTCGAATCATCTCTGGCCCAAGCATCAGCTTTTCTCCAGTTTCCAACCAACATGTCGGAGAGTTACACGGTCTTCCATACAATGCCTCATACGGTGCCATACCAATGCTTGACTGGTAACTGTTGTTGTACGCAAACTCCACCAAATGAAGGTGATCTTCCCATGATCCTCCGAAGTCCAAAACACATGCTCTAAGAAGATCTTCCAAAACTCGGTTGACTCTCTCGGTCTGACCATCTTTTTGAGGGTGATAAGCTGTACTCAAACACAACTCGGTCCCCAAAACTTCCTGGAAGCTCTTCCAAAATCCACTAGTGAACAATGGGTCTCGATCGCTCACTATACTCTTCGGAATACCATGGAATCGAACTATCCACTTAACATACAACTTAACCAACTTTGATGCAGTCCTAGTCGATCGAATAGGAATAAATCTAGCACTCTTAGTCAGAGGATCTACAATGACCCAAATCCCTTCATTTCCCGTTCTGGTTCTAGGCAATCCATCAATAAAATCCATCGATACCTGCTCCCACTTCCATGTAGGAACTTCTAATGGCTGAAGCAATCCACTTGGCTTCTTCTGTTCGGCTTTTACCAACTGGCAGTTCATACACTTGGAAATAAAATTTCCAACATCCTTCTTCATGCCTTCCCAGTAGTAGGTTCTCTTCATATCCCGATACATCTTATTTCCACCTGGATGAATTGTCAACTTCGAGTGATGACTTTCCTTCAGAACTTCATTCCTCAATTCATCTATATCGGGAACAACTAGTCGTCCTTGCTTTCGAAGCCATCCTTCTCGATCGACCTCGAATCCTTTATCCTTTTCTAGATCCAATCCAGATTCCAATTCATGGATAATCTTGACAAGCTTATCATCTCGCTTCTGACTCTCACCAATCCTCTCCACAAGAGTCGGTCTTATCGATAAGTTTGCCAACATCTCAGGTTCCAATTCGCATCTAGGCCTGAAGTCAAATCCAGCTAAATACTCGAGATTCTTCCATTCTGAAAACATGGCTCCCAATCCTGCATGTCTTCGACTTAACGCACTGCGTTACCTTTTCCCGGAGTATAAGCTATACCAAAATCATATGATGCCAAAAACTCTAGCCAACGTTGCTGCCGAAGATTCAAATCCTTTTGGGAGAAAAGATACTTCAACGACTTGTGATCCGTAAACAACTCAAATCGAACTCCCAACAGATAATGTCTCCACATCTTCAGAGCAAAAACAATCGCCGCCAACTCCAAATCATGAGTCGGATAATTCCTTTCATGCGGCTTCAGTTGTCGACTTGCATACGCAACAACTTTATCTTTCTGCATCAGCACTGCTCCAAGTCCAGTACCACATGCGTCGGTATAAACCACCATCTCATCATTCCCACTTGGAATAGTCAGAATAGGAGCACTCGTCAATCTCTCTTTCAGGATTCCAAAAGCTTGCTCACACTTATCATCCCAACTGAACACTTGGTTCTTCTTCGTCAATCCTGTTAGCGGTGCAACTATCTTGGAGAAGTCTTTGATAAACCGTCGATAATATCCTGCTAATCCAAGAAAACTTCTCACATCAGATGCATTCTTAGGTCTAACCCAATCCTGGATTGCTGCCACCTTAGCGGGATCAACCGCTATTCCTTTTCCAGAAATCACATGGCCTAAGAACCTCACTTCACTCTTCCAGAAGTGACACTTCGAAAACTTAGCCTTCAGCTGATGTTTCCGCAAGATTTCCAAAACAATACGCAAGTGCGTCTTATGCTCTTCTTCCGTTCTGGAATAGATCAGAATATCATCCACGAACACAAGTACGAACTTGTTCAACTGATCTCTGAACACTCTATTCATAAGATCCACAAAATATGCTGGCGCGTTAGTCAATCCAAACGGCATTACCAGCCACTCAAAGAAACCCAATGGTGTCCGAAAAGCAGTCTTCGGCACACTATCCTTAGCTACTCTCAACTGGTGAAATCATGTTGCCAAATCCATCTACGAAAACACCTTAGCTTCGTGAAGCTGATCAAACAAGTCATCTATTCTCGGCAATGGATACTTGTTCTTCTTAGTCACCTTATTCAGCTCACGATAATCCACACACAATCTCAATGACCCATCTGCCTTGGTTGCAAACACAACTGGTGCACCCCACTCGGACACACTACGCCGAATGAATCCTTTCTGCAAAAGATCATCAACTTGCACCCTCAACTCCTGCTGTTCCCTAGGCGCCATCCGCATAAGAGGCATCACAACAGGTCTGGCTCCTTCAACTAGATCTATACGAAACTCGATCTCTCTATGCGGCGGCAACCCTTTGACTTCGTCAAAGACATCCTCGAATCCATTAGCGATCGGCACTGATGACAGTCCATCCCGTGGAACAACCAACGAATACATGAAGCTCATGAAGACGCCTTCCTCATGCTTACATCGTATCCCAACCTTTCGCCCCTCCACATTCTCGACTGTCACTTCCAACCTCTCGCAATCAACCTTTGCCGCATACTTCCTAAGCCAGTCCATACCCAAAATAATTCCGAACCCCGCAAAGTTCAGAACAAAACAATCACAAACAAAAGAGCAACCATGACTCGACACAATCAGACCACGGCATAACATACACAAACAAGACGAACCCCCAACTGGATTAGTCACAACCAATGGCCTATCAACAATATCCGGTTCCAAACCTAACCGGCCTACAAGTTCATTACAAACAAACGAATGCGACGCTCCAGTATCAAACAGAACTCTAACTGGAACACCACATAGGAAAAGAGTACCTTGAACAACCACACTCTTTCCTTTCTCTTCAGCGGTAGGAGCTTTTGAAGACGACGGAACAGCTCCCAAAGCATAAGCTTGCACAATCTGCTTGTCCCTCCTCGGTTCTGGACAATTCTTCCTGAAATGCCCCGGCTTGTCACAGTTGTGACACTTCATCGGCACCTTCGGATTCTTACAATCCTTCGAGAAATGGCCCTTCTGCTGACAATTGTAGCAAGTCACCTCGCCTTTCGGCTTCTTCTGGCCATCCTTACCCTTCTGCTGCTGCTGCTTCCTCTTCTGGTTTCCACCCTGCTGTGGTTTAGACTCTCCCCTGGTAACAGCAACAACAGGTCCTTCCTTAGGAAACAGACTCTCATGCCTAAGAGCTTTCTCCACAAGCTTCTCAAATGAATCGTCCAAATGATCCACCAACTGTCTCCCAAGATAACTATCCAAGCCGGTCACAAACTTCTCATTCTTCTGATAAGAAGATTCAATATATGATCGAGCATACTTGGACAAAGCTTCAAACTCAGAAACATACTCAAGAACAGATCTTCCACCTTGCTTGAGCTCCACAAACCTCTTGAACAGAACAGACTTCTGAGCTGTAGAAATGAACTTAGCTTCAAATCTAGCTTGGAATTGCTCCCAAGTAATCTCTTCCTCCGGAGTATCGATGGTAATAGAGTTCCACCAATCAGAAGCTCTCCCTTGAAGCTGTCTTGATGCCAACTTCCTCTTAGTTGCATCATCAATTCCCAAATCACCAAAGATCCTTCTACAAGCATCTATCCATCTCTGGACTTCGATAGTTGATTCTGTTCCCAAGAAAACCTTTCCTCCAAGAGCAGTATAATCCTTGCACAACTTAGCAAAATCCACTGGTTTCGGAGTTTGGACTTGAACTCCAACATCAACTGACGGCCCTGGAGCTGGCATCCTTCTCATGATCGAAGTCATCATAGCTTCGAACATAGCTGCATAATCAGCAGTCCCCTCAGTAGCACGGCCTTCCCTAGCAGCTGGTCTCCCTCTTCGACTCATTCTCAATATCTATAAAAAGGAATGATTAGAACATCTAGAGAAACAACTGCATAAAGGACTCAAACTCTACTAAGCTACTATATTATATATAATATTCATCCATCAAAATACAATTACGTCTCTCATGCGTAGTTACGTTAGCGAGCGTTGGGCAAAATCGATTAACCAATGCTCTGATACCAAATGTGACGACCGCCCATGACCCCTGCACCGAATCTAGAGATAGTGCGTTGTAAAGTGTGCCAGGCGACCATGGACGATTGTCAGGGTAGATTAAAACAACAGAATCTATCGTATTACTCACAGCGCATGGACAAAATACAATAGAACATATGTATAGTGAAGCTTTACAGAACAAAATGACATCATATAAAACTCCATAATAGTTGAATACAAGCATCCAAATAGCCAATACATCAAGCCTCACTACATAACACTCAGAGAATACAAAACAGCGGAACATCCAGTACATATAATAAGAAGATAATATGCAACCCTCCAGCTCGTCTTCGATATCAGCATCGTGAGAAGAGAACAGCACCTGTCACCTGCTACCTAGTCTGCCCGTCCCAAAAATGGACGAACAACCCAAGGCAATAATAATTAAAACATAAAGCCTTGAGTCAGACAACAGTCTTAGTGAGCAGTAAATTAACTAACAACATACCAAAAGAGCATAAAGGAAAAGGAATAGGAATACAACCCTCCCACTCCACCTCTTTCTACAGTGACAGCCCCAGACACACACTAAGCAGAAGCAACATAGCAGAACATACAATTTAAAGTATTTTAATAATCATTCGAGTCAAGGGCGATGTTTTCCAAGTACCAAGGCCTAAATCAGATAAGCACCCAGAAAATACCGCTCTTGAGTCCGAATGACGATACAACCAAACATCCATGACTCTGGCTATCACTGTTATCATTGCTTCGATATCACCGTTAATTGAATGACCGACACATTCTTTCAGCCGTCCGTCAAGGGCTAATGGAAACTCCGGTTCTAGACATAACTCCCGCACGTCATCGCAGCCCGTGCCTAGGACTATCGAATCTGCCCAGAGTACTCGACCATCAACAGTTGGCCGTTGGGACTATCGAATCTGCCCAAACGTACTCTTGCTTAGAGCATGCTAGAACCTTCAACAACGATGCTATCCAAGCCTCCTAGTCATCCTCCTCGACGACTATTCTCATATCCATTCATTATCCTCAACTCGAATCATATCACCGAGTTATCAACATGCTTGGAATGATCCCGTCTGGATTAGACCAAGTCTTCATCACATGATTGCCTCGCTTCATCACATCCTCGCAAAGCCTCATCTCAACATCACATCATCAAATCTACGCATAAGAGCTTCATCATCCCGCTACATATGCCACGAGCAGCTTACCCAATTCAAGAGCCTTTCTCTTAGCTTTTGAATCATCTTCGGTCTAAATCAAACCATCAATCATCTAATTCATAACAATCAACCAAATCAAACATTAATCCAAGCAATCAAGCATTCAAATATGATCTAAGTAGACAATTATAACAATAATGGCATTTTCGTAATTAAAGAGTTGAAAGTCTAACAAGCATGAAAACATGAGAATTATCTCTACAACTTGATGAATGAACTTGCATAGGTTAATCATACACAAAAATGGTTGTCAAATCATCATGAACAATGGATCTACATGGATCTACACTTAGGTTTACAAAAATGCATAGAAATCACTATTTTAACACCAAATCAAGCCAACAATCCGATCTACTCCTTTGGATCCGTGTGAGAGATAATCACCACTCACCAAATCACCAAAACAAACCCAAATCTACACGCTTCAGATCTGGACAGCGAAGGATCGAGCTTGATCTATCACGAATTCGCTTCAAACGATGAAATCTCACTTCAATGGACGTAGATCTTCAATCTAAGCTCTTGAATCTTCAATTTGATCTTCAACTTGGATGGATGGAATCACTAGATTAGGGTGGAGAAAAGAAGTGAAGAAGTGTAGAAGTCGAGCTCTCAAAATGGCAGCACTTCGTCGCTTCAAAAATCCGGATCCCAAAAAGTGAGAAAAACCCTTCCTATTTATAGCTGAAAATTCTCTTAAGTCGTAACTCGGCTATCTCCTAAGTCGTCTCCGACTTACGACCTAAGACCCCTCCGACCTAAGACTTGCCCAAACCTTACTACTTAACGACTTACCAAGACTCATCAGCTTACGACTTAACAGATAACTAGGCTACGACTTAAAACAGACCCAAGTCTCTACGGCTTAAGACTTAACTTCCCTAAGTCGTCTACGACTTAACGCGTGCGCCTAACTCCTAACAACTCAACAGCTAACCTCTAAGTCGGTTACGACTTAACTGGGTATACGGCTTACGACCTAACTACAAGGCCATACTCAGCGACTTAACAGATATGCACGCGCGCCCCAACTCCTAGGTCGCTCACGACCTAACGGCTTAGCAGAACTCCACGACCTACGACATAAGCAACCCAACGACTTAACAGGTACACTACCTCGCGACCTAACAGACTTACGACTTAACAGTTAAGCCCCTAAGTCGCTCATCCTTTAGGTCGCAACATTCTATAGGTCGCTCCAAACTAACACGTGACCCAAACCACTTCGCGACCTAACATTTAACTCGGTCACGACTTAACCCTTAGGTCGCCTACGACCTAACCGTGCTAACAACTGGTCTTTCTTAAGTCGTCTAACGACCTAACAAACCAAGCTACCAGACGACCTAATACATAGCGACCTATCCCTTAACTCGGTCACTACGACCTAACTCTAACCTTAAGTCGTCTACAACCATAAGTCGGTCAACTCGCTAACTCATCCAACCGACCTAACTTCTCTACGCTCTAAGTCGTTGCCGACCTAACTTCCTTAACTCGCCATTTACCTGGGTAGCTCCAATCCCCTAAGTTGTATACGACTTATGACTTATACTAAGTCGTGAACGACTTAGGACTTAGCCATATTTTTGCCTAAAATCTGAGATGGCTCAAAAATGCTAAAATTCCAGATTTTGACAAACTTTTCGATCCGTAAAAATACGGGTCGTTACAATGCCTGTCTGATTTGTTTGTACCCCTCTGTTTTCTTTCTTCTGATTTCAAAGATTTTAAAACAAACAAAACAATTCAAACTCTCAATTTAATCACTGTGAAACTATGATGTTCAATCAAGCTAATTTAGTTTTAAACATCATCTAGTTTTTAAAAACAAGTTCTAGTATTTTAAGTTTAGAAAATTAATGGAAAACAAGAAAATATAGTCGAAATCTTAAATGTGTGATAAATTCGAACATTTTAAAATATTAATTCGATTGTGTAACTTGAATCAACAGTAAAAGATAAGATTTTTAAGACTTAAATGGTGATTTTTAGTGATGTAATTTATGAGCAGTTTATAAATGAACTGGAAATACATTTTTATCGATTTCTGGTGACCAAAGAATTTTTAGATGTCAAAATTTTGTGTGAAGCTTGCTTGATCCTCATGGATCCCAGGAAAAATGTTAAATAAATTTTCTATTGCAAGATTTGAGGGGACAAGGGGGATGTAGGGTTTAGTATGTGGTTTTGACGAGGTCTGGAAATGAGGTGAGTTCATCACCGACGATCGACCGAGTCACGTGGGCTTTGGGGAAATGGTGGCCGGAAGTGTGACGCGTTCGTAGCCGGAGTTGGAGCATCTTCGGTGGTCAGAGAAGTGGGAACGAGGCATTTGGGTGAACGAAGTTTTTCGTTCCAGGCATTGGAAGTTCAAAGTTTGTTTTGGTGCTTCTGGTGGCGCTTCAGGCGGTGGAACTTGGCGAGGGGGTCGAGTGTGATTTGCATGGGTAAGCAGGGATCAGAATCGATGGTCGGAGTCGACGTGCACGTACACGTGCACGCTGGTTTGTCTGGTCTGTGTTGTTAATTTGGGGAAGATGAAGTAGTTGAAGGGTTACTCGGGAATAATGTCGGGAAGAATGGGTTTTGGCTCGAGTAGTTGCGAGAGTAAAAAGTTTACCAGGTTTTAAAACTTCAAATTTAAAACTGAACAAAGAAAAAAAAATGAAGAAATGCTCGGGTTTTGATTCAAATATGTACCGGGATAAACCCGAAGTAAGTGATATATAGCAGTTTTAAATTTAATAAAAGTAAGGTTTAAAAATTTTAGTGAATCTAGTTTAACTATTTCTTAAATCAAATTCTTAAAAAAATAAATGTCTTTATATTTGATTTAAGAAAGGTGGTAAGTTTTGTTAACTTAAGTATATCAGATTGAATTTTTAAATTAATCTTAAACTTAATTCTAAGTATAATTAAGTAGATGATTTAAAGATAAAGTGTTTAAATTTATTGTGATAATTAAGTAATTAGTAAAATCAATGGTTTCCCTTAAAGTTAATCAAGGCGATTAATTTATTTTTGGTAATTAAATAAAGGTTAATTAACTGAAGGTTAATTAATTTTAAAGTTAAGAATTAATTAATTAAGGGTAATTAATTAAGATGGATAATTAAGGATTATTTAATTAAAGGATAATTAACCAAGGGATAATTTACTAATTAAGGGTTAATTATGTGATTGACTAAAGGAGGATTTATTTATGGTAATTAATTAAGAGTAATTAATTAAATGGTAATTAATTAATGTGATTAATTAATTAATGTGATTAATTAAAGGTAAATTTTTTAAGATAACTAATTAAAAATGTTAATTAATAATTAAAGGTTAATTGAGTTATTATTAAAGGTTAATTAATTAAAATGGGTTATAATTAATTAATGATTAATTAACCAAGATTTGTAGTTTATCCATAAGTAATTAATCTGGTATAAATTAATTATAATCAGATATTAATTGATTCTACTTATGGATGTTTGAGTTCTATTGGATGATTGGATTGTTTGATATCCCTGATTTGTGATGCTTTGTGATACATCCTGATTTATGTTGTGATCTGTAATTTACTTATTTGTGATATATATCTGTGATCTGTGAATGAACGATAAGCGTGATAGTTTATACCGCTTATCAACTATATTTCTGTATTCTGATCTGTGATGATTGTATGATATTGCACTACTGTGTAAAACCCCTAGACCACACTGTTACACACACAAATATGGATTTCACGAGGAAATCGGTTAAGTTACAGATAATTTAAATTTGATGTTTTTGAAATTGAAATTTTAATTTAAATTGATTTTGGAAATGAATTTGGGTTAAATGTTAAAGCTTTTAAAAAAGTGTTTTCATAGATAAAAGCTATTTTGAATACCTTGGTAAAATTTCCAATTTAAAATAATTTAATTTGAATTTGAAATCAAAATAAGGAATTGAATTCCATGTTGTGATTTATGATTGGAAATTACGGTTAAAAATGTTATAAATGTGTTTATATGAAATTAAACCATTTTAAAAGTAAAATTTTGAGAATTTGGATTTAACCCAAGAACCTTAACTCATATAAATGAATCAGATTTCCAAAATGAAAACTGTTTGTTTTAAAAAGAATAAAAGCTTTCAGATAAGAAATGAAATTCCAGTTTAATTAAAGGAATTTCAAGATTGAATTGAAAAATGGTTTTTCCAAGTTATGAATGAATTCTTTTTTGAAAGCTATGAATTAAATCTGTTTATTTTTAACAGATTTAAAATGATGTTTTGTTTAACCCATTCGAAATGAAATTGTTTTGAAAGCTATGAGTTAAATCTTTGATTTAAAGATTTAACAAATTAATTAAATTTGTAATGGAAATTGTTTTGGAAAATCTGTGAATGAATCTTTGTGAAAACTGAGTGAACTTTGTGAATTAAATCTTTTATTTAAAAGAATAAAATGGTAATGTGTTTAAACCATTTGGAGGAAAGTTTTGGGTAATAAATTGTGACTTAATTGAAATCCCATTATCCATTCGTTTTTGAATATTACGCTCACTATTCGGTTCAGTCGGGAGAGGACCTTTGTGTCACATAACCCATTCCGAATAAGTGATACGTCGTATATGGATCGCATTTGAAGACCGGTGTTGAAGACCGGGTGTTTGCAAAAACGATAGGATAACCTACCGATTGTCTCTGCATTAGGTAGCTCCTGGTATAGAGATCCCCTAAGTGATGGGAAATCCGATTGGGATTGTGAATACTCGGATTTGCAAGGGCTTTGTAAGAAGTGCCTTCGGTTCTGTTCGAACCCGGAACAGACTTGTATGGTTACATGTCTGACATTACACTTTAAGATATAAAGCAGATTTCTTTCAAATACATTTATGTTGCTGGCGGAGAATTTATTCTCTTAGCTTAACACCGTTCTCTGAGACGTACAAGCTTAGAGGTTATGTAGTTGAAGGTTATCAGCGATATATTCACAATTTGGTAATGTGACATGCTGAGTGTTGCTGTGTGATGATCATCGTTTGATCATTTGTGATATGATCATTTGTTTGATCATTTATCTTTGTGATCATTACTTTGATCATCTGTTGACCCAAAGCATGGCTTTGTGCCAAAGCGTAGCTTTGTGGATGAGACTTCGTCGAACCTCACGACCCGGTATGGTTGAAACAGGAATCGTGGCAGCAAGGTTATTAGGGGATAACGCCCCCTTAGTGTATGTCATTTCCTTCTGGATTATGAGTGGTATCATGGTATGGAGCCCAGATACTTACTTTGTGGTTGCTGCAAATTTATTACTTGTGGTTGTTGGAATCGAGGATCCTCGGGAAAACGGTCGCAAACGACCGGGGAATGACATATTCGTGTCAGTAGTTACCCAGCTAGAGGTAACCCGGCCTTGTGTAGCAGAGATCCGGTTAGGATCCGGGAACGTCGCTCCAGAGGCGTTCTATTTTACTTGGGAAGTTCCTTTGCCCGACCATTTGTTGGAAATCCAAACAAAACAATACGAACCTTGTACGGTTTTAGTTGTAGAACCTGCCATCTAATATGGTAGCTATAGTAGGCATACTATAATGGTACCTATGCCGGCTAAGATTTATATTGTACTTTCGAAATGTTTTTCCACACTATGCACTAATAATAATAATAATCAAATGATTCTGCGTAGTAAGCATCTTTGACTATCATAAGAAGAAATCTCCTCCAAGTCTGCGTTCGCATTGTGTGTGTGGTGGGAGGTCTTATGGTAGTTTCATTTTCCAAAAGCATTGCGAATTGAATTTAAAAATACTTTTGTTGTTCGTTTTTAAAGATAAACTATTTTTGTTGCTCACACCAGTCCCATGACTGATCCAGAGTTTATTGTTTCTTTCCTAAACTCTGGATGCTCAAAATTTTATATACGGGCAGTCCAGAGTTGGGTTTTTCAGATAGTCAGGTTTGTAGATTAGCTGGAGTTAGTTCGGTCTTTGGGATCACACCAGTCTTGCTCATCTAGGTGCATCGTTATTGGGAGTTCAAGCTATTTCTGAATTGGTGTTTTGAAGATGGAGATTATCAACTGCTAGTGTTATTGTTTTCTTTTCCGCTGATATTTCTTTAATCATATCTCTGATATATATTGATATTCATTTTATCATTCTGTTGTATCAGATACTGTATCAATGCTGTATATCAATGTATTATTCTTTTTCTTCCGCTGTGTTATTTACTTAACTATGTTATAAGCTTCGGAGAACCAGATTCGGCGTTGGAATCTACGGCATTTTGAGTACAAGTGAAGTACGGATGCTGATTTTCGAAGGCTGAGTTTTTGGGTCTTTACAATTTTTGTGATTTGATTTAGACTAGCAATTGTGCGATGTCTCTTTGTCTATGAGGGAGACTTAACCCCGTTTGTGTGATGTTTCTACATCATATATGTGGGGTAGCGCCCCACGGCCTCGGGCCATTCTTGTGGAGCTTCGGCTCAAAATTAATGGTTAGCTACCATGAGATAGCGTCTCGTCTTATGTTACACGTGTTGGTGAGTTTTCATACTCCCGTTTTGTGATAGGCCTCCCCCCTTCTTGTGATTTCTGGATTTCTTGTGATGATTTCTGGAATTTTGTGCTTCACCAATTTTCGTGATTTCCATTGATAAGTTTTATCAATTTTTGTGCATTGGTGAATTTGTGTGCCATTGACTTGTTATGAATACAAGTTTAGGGTATGATACCCTATTTTATCTTTAAGAAGATTCTTGTGATATTGATAAATCTCTTGATGATTTTCACTAACATACTTATAGTAGTATGCCACTATGGTTATTACATGTTCATGCCATGTCTTTTATTTTATACCATATCATCTGATATTTATAGCTAGACTGATCCATTTATTATTTTCTTATAAATAATACTCGGGTCAGACCGAGATGTTACAAGTGCTTCTGCTTGACTTCTCTTCTCGGATTACTCTGACTTTTGGCTAACTACTTAGATTAGTAGGATTTGTTGTATACATTTGAGATTTAGACTCCGTGATGTATACTTATTCTTTTGTGTAGCTTAAAGCTATTATTTTGTATTATGTGGATCTTGTTAGACCACTACTCTGATGTACACTTTCATGTGTTATATATATTCATATCTTCTTCCGCCTTTGTGATATGGATGTCTTTGACTGATTGATGTTATGTTGATTTCTATGTTTGTTTCCGAAGATTTTATATAGCCACTGTGTGATAGCTTTGAGTTTGTATCGGTATGTCGGATTTCCTCCTTAAGTGAAATACATGCTATACTATCTGACATATCGGTGCTCGCACAAAGAAGTTACACGGATGGTCGCTCCTCAACAGCCTTATTCTCCGTGCTAGTTGACAACACTACACCGTAGTGTTCTTGGCTAGTGTGGGTATAGAGGTGGGGTGTCACACCAGTGCTCCACCCACCTACTCCCCTCCGCCATCTCATCTCCACCACACACTCGAGCATCACACCCGTATCCTTGCACCACTACATTGCTCCTGCCGCATCATCACAAGCCGCACCTCCTCTCCCATCACCGTGATAGCCAAAAACCAAACCCAAAACTCACCCATACTCCCTCTATCGCATCCTTTTCCTCCGCCTGTGAAGCCACCCTCCGTTGCCACAACCGAATACAACACCCCTCTAGCCTCTTTGACTAGCAGTGCCATCATTCCCCTAGCAACAGCCGAGCATCCTCCATCCACTTCCCTTCTTTCTCTAACCCACTGCCGCAACCTCCTTCCCGCTGCAAGTCTTTTCACTGACCTTCCCCAACCATAGCCTCTGCCAACCAAACTCAAATAGTTTCTCTTCTTAATATATATATATATATATATATATATAGTGTACATATATTTTGTGTGAAGCCCTGCCCTGCTCATCTTCTTTCCCACTGGAGCCTAGTTTGTTTTCTTCATGGCCGAGCGGCACAACTCTAGTTTCTTCCTGCCTCTATAAAAAAGGTATATATATCACACACACACACACACACACACACACACACATATATATATATATATATATATATATATATATATATTGTTTATATCTATATCAAGCTAGCTTTATTTGTTTTCATCTATTCCAAGTTTTAGCTTTGCTTTGTTCGTCGAATCCAGTTCGCTCGCTTTTCTTTGTCCCTATCCGGATTCGTTCAGCAGCAGTTTTCTAGCTTTGTCGCTTATCCGTGTGAGTGTCTGTGTCACTTTCTTTGCTGTCATTGTTTTCATAGTCTCGAAAGGTGAGCGATCACTCATGATTAACATTCATGTGTTAGTAAATTTATTTTCACATGAAATGATGATTGTAATGTGTTGTTTAAATTTAATTAGTTAGTAATTTTAATTGTTAAGTATGATATGTTATTATCTACAATTGTTTATTTATATTAATGGACATATGACACCATAACCTGTTATATATATTATATTTAAATTGTCAATTATGGTATATGCTTGTTATTGATATGTATATCATGTTATATTATTATTTTATTGTTCTCACATTGCAAGTTCCCTGTTAGTTTAGGAAATCCCTATGGGTTCAAATGATACATACCCGAACGACATTACAGATTAGGGAAAATCGTTATGGGTTGAAATGATAAACCGAAACAATTTTATTCATTTTAAAATTTTAGGATTATGGGTTGAAATGATATATACCTGTAAATATTAAATTATTGCGGATTGAAATGATAAATATCTATATCACTTGACCATATGATAGAAAATTATATACGGACATCATTGGTCTATTTTTAAATGCTTTCCAAATTTTTTTGGAAAGGTGAAATATATGTGAATTGATTTTTAGAATATAATATAAAGATATTTTAATTTTACTATCTGTGTAAAATTTAGATTTTTAAAATTATATGTTTTGGAAAATTTTAAATTATAAGTTAATTTTTAAAAATGTAAATTTTAAGATTTTACTTACAATTTTATTATTATTTAATATATAAAATAAGATTTAATACAAAATAAAATATATTCAATAAATAAGATTTAATTTAATAATAATCAATATAATAAAGTTTAATTTAATAAAACTTAATTTGATAAAGGGATATATTGTGTTTAAGTATTTATTTAAATTATATTTTAAAAATAGATTTTGTAATAACTTTTATAAATTAAGGTTGGAAAGATGAATTGAAATTGATTTGAAATTTTATTTGTTTAAGAATTGTATTTAAATAAAAACTGATTTGAATGTTTATTTTAAATATTTATAAAAATGAATATTTTCAAATTTAAATAAAATTGAAATTTAATATTTAATATTGATTTAAATTTGTAATTTGAGATTTTGTTTAAATGTTAATAAATGATTAAGTGAATATTTTCAAATTTAAATAAAATTTAAGTTGAATTTTGAAATATAAATGAAATTTATCAAATTGAGTTATTGTAAATTGTTTGAATATTAAACTTTGAAACCTATTGAATTGGAAGTGGTTTAACTTTGTAGTTCAAATCTGGATTTGAAATCGATATAAATTATAAATGGTTTTTAATGAGAATTTGAATTGAACCTTTAACCTTTTTAATTGAAATTGTTGAACTGAGATTGATTTAAATTGAATTTTGGAACTAAAGTTGATTTATATTGATTTGTTAAATTTGAAGAAACAATTCTAACTTGAAACTGTTTTGATATATATTTTAGTATATAAAATATTTTTAATATATAAACTATTTTAATCTATAACCTATTTTTAAATATAAACTATTTTAATGTATAACTATTTCAATATATAAATTACTTTCAATATTCAAACTGTTTAAGTTGGAACTATTATGATTTAGATTTAATGGATTTAAACACGAATACTTTGATATAATGGTTTAACCTATTTTATGGTTATGATTTTGGAAATGAATATGATTTCGAAAGTGATATGATTTCGAAAGTGAATATGATTTTGAAAGTGATATGATTTTTGAAATGAATATGTGTGACGACCGCCCATGACCCCTGCACTTAAACCTAGAGATAGTGCGCTGCAAAGTGTGCCAGGCAGCCATGGACGATTGTCAGGGTAAATTAAAAACAGCAGAATCTATCGTATTACTCACAGCGCATAGACAAAATACAATAGAATATATATATAGAGAAGCTTCACAGAATAGAATGTCATCATATAAAACTTCATAATAGTTGAATACAACAAGCCTCACTACATATCACTCAGAGAATACAAAGCAGCGGAACATCCAGTACATATAGTAAGAAATAATATGCAATACACTAGCTTGTCTTCGATATCAGCACCGTGAAAAGCTAGAACAGCACCTGTCACCTGCTACCTAGTCTGCCCGTCCTAAAATGGACGAACAACCCAAGGCAATAAGAATTAAAACATAAAGCCTTGAGTCAGACAACAGTCTTAGTGAGCAATAAATTAACTAACAACATACCAAAAGAGCATAAAGGAAAAGGAATAGGAATACAACCCTCCCACTCCAACCTCTTTCTACAGTGATAGCCCCCAGACACACACTAAGCAGAAGCGAACATAGCAGAGCATACAATTTAAAATAAAGCAATTATCACTCGAGTCAAGGGCGATGTTTTCCAAGCACAAACCCCCAAGGCCTAAACCAAGATCAGATAAGCACCCAGAAAATACCGCTCTTGAGACCGAATGACGATACAATCAAACATCCATGACTCTGGCTATCACTGTTATCATTGCTTCGATATCACCGTTAATTGAATGACCGGCACATTCTTTCAGCCGTCCGTCAAGGGCTAATGGAAACCACGGTTCTAGACATAACTCCCGCACGTCGTCGCAGCCGTGCCTAGGACTATCGAATCTGCCCAGAGTACTCGACCATCAACAGTTAGTAGTTGGGACTATCGAATCTGCCCAAACGTACTCTTGCTTAGAGCATGCTAGAACCTTCAACAACGATGCTATCCAAGCCTCCTAGTCATCCTCCTCGACGACTATTTCCATACTAGCTCAAGCGCCTCTCAAGCATCCATTACCCTTAACTCGAATCATATCACCGAGTTACCAACGTGCTTGGAATGATCCCGTCTGGATTAGACCAAGTCTTCATCACATGATGCCTCGCTTCATTACATCCTCGCAAAGCCTCATCTCAACATCACATCATCAAATCTATGCATAAGAGCTTCATCATCCCGCTACATATGCCACGAGCAGCTTTCCCAATTCAAGAGCCTTTCTCTTAGCTTTTGAATCATCTTTGGTCTAAATCAAATCATCAATCATCTAATTCATAACAATCAATCAAATCAACATTAATCCAAGCAATCAAGCATTCAAATATGATCTAAGTAGACAATTATCACAATAATGGCAATTTCGTAATTAACGAGTTGAAAGTCTAACAAGTATGAAATCATGAGAAATATCTCTACAATCTTGATGAATGAACTTGCATAGATTAACACTTAGTAAAATGGTTGTCAAATCATCATGAACAATGGATCTACATGGGTCTACACTTAGGATGAAGAAAATGCATGAAAATCACTATTTTAACACCAAATCGAGCCAACAATCCGATATACTCCTTTGGATCCGTGTGAGAGATAATCACCACTCACCAAATCACCTAAACAAACCCAAACCAACACGCTTCAGATCTGGACAGCGAAGGATCAAGCTTGATCTATCACGATTCCGCTTCAAACGAAGAAATCTCACTTCAAAGGATGAAGATCTTCAATCTAAGCTCTTGAATCTTCAATTTGATCTTCAACTTGGATGGATGGAAGCACTAGATTAGAGTGGAGAAAAGAAGTGAAGAAGTGTAGAAGTCGAGCTCTCAAAATGGCAGCACTTCGTCGCTTCGAAATCCGGATCCCAAAAAGTGAGAAAAACCCTTTCTATTTATAGCTGAAAATTCACTAAGTCGTAACTCGGCTATCTCCATAAGTCGTCTCCGACTTATGACTTAAGACCCCTCCGACCTAGCCTCTTCCGACTTATCAACCTCCGACTTAACAAACCCCAGACTCTACGACTTACTGCTTTGCCGACCTACGACTTATAACTAAGCAGGGCCTTCGACTTAACAGGTAACTGGGTTACGACTTAACCCCATACGACTTAAACAACTTAGCCGACTCAAAAACTCACTTCTAACAACTCAAACGACTTAGCAGCTAACTCCTAATTCGGTCACGACTTAACACAGCAACCTACCTACGACTTAACTCAAGAAACGAGCTAACACTTAAGTCGTCTGGACGACTTAACTAACAAAGGTGGCTTACGACCTAACTTTCTTAAGTCGTCTAACAACTTAATCTTGCTAACCACTAGGTCGCTAACCTGCTAACTTTATAAGTCGTCAACACTTAGGTCACTCTATTACTTAACTCGGTCAGTTTCTTAAGTCGCCCCTATTCCTTAAGTCCTTAACTCGCCCAGTCTTATCACTTAACTCGGTTAACTCCTTAAGTCGGCCACTCGACCCAGACTTATTACTTAACTCGTCCAAACCGACTTAGGACTTAACAAAATCTGCCAAAATCTGAAACGACTTAAAAATGCTGAAAATTCAAGATTTTACGAACTTTTCGATCCGTAAAAATACGGGTCGTTACATTCTCTCCCCCTTAGGAATTTCGCCCCCGAAATTCCAAGTAAACAAAGCAATCAAAGACTATTCTGTACGCCTATCATCCATAACAATCAACAAACCATGCATCCAATTCTAGCTTAGCGTACAGAATTCTAACACTAGAATAAGTCACAATATCGTTAGATGACACGACACCTTAGGGCCATACCTTGAAGAGTTCAGGATGAGCTGCCTTCATCCTCTCTTCCACCTCCCACGTACAGTCGTTATCATCATCACTCCATTGTATCTTGAGCAACTTAACTACCTTCCTCCTAAGCTGTTTCATGTCGGTTTCAACAACACGAAGCGGCTTACGAGGTCTTCTATCGACTGGATCAACTTCGAAATCTTCACAGCTACTAGCAGAAACCACAGTATTCGAGTCGTGCACATACTTCCGTAGATATGATACATGAAAAACATTGTGCACACTCGACATCTTCTCAGGTAACTCCAATCTATAGGCGAGCTTTCCAATTCGCTCGATAATCGGGAATGGTCCAACAAATCTCGGAGTCAATTTTCCTTTTCTTCCCGAATCGGATAACATTCTTCAGTGGAGAAATCTTCACAAAAACCATATCACCTACGTCGAATTCCAAATCCTTTCGACGCTTATCGGCATAACTCTTCTGACGGTCTTGGGCTACCTTCATTCGTTGCCGAATGATCTCTATACAATCCGAAGTCTGTCGAATCATCTCTGGCCCAAGTAACGGCTTTTCTCCAGTCTCTATCCAACATGTCGGAGAGTTACACGGTCTTCCATACAATGCCTCATACGGTGCCATACCAATACTTGACTGGTAACTGTTGTTGTACGCAAACTCCACCAAATGAAGGTGATCTTCCCATGATCCTCCGAAGTCCAAAACACATGCTCTAAGAAGATCCTCCAAAACTCGGTTGACTCTCTCGGTCTGACCATCTGTTTGAGGGTGATAAGCTGTACTCAAACACAACTCGGTTCCCAAAACTTCCTGGAAGCTCTTCCAAAATCCACTAGTGAACAATGGATCTCGATCGCTCACTATACTCTTCGGAATACCATGGAATCGAACTATCCACTTAACATACAACTCAGCCAACCTTGATGCAGTCCTAGTCGATCGAACAGGAATGAATCGTCAACTTCGAGTGATGATTTTCCTTTAGAACTTCACTCCTCAATTCATCTATATCGGGAACAACTAGTCGTCCTTGCTTTCGAAGCCAACCCTCTCGATCGACCTCGAATCCTTTATCCTTTTCTGGATCCAATCCAGATTCCAATTCACGGATAATCTTGACAAGCTTATCGTCTCGCTTTTGGCTCTCGCCAATCCTTTCCACAAGAGAAGGTCTTATCAATAAGTTTGCCAACATCTCAGGTTCCAATTCGCATCTAGGCCTGAAGTCAAATCCAGCTAAATACTCGAGATTCTTCCATTCTGAAAACATGACCCCAATCCTGCATGTCTTCGACTTAACGCATCTGCCACCACGTTACCTTTTCCCGGAGTATAAGCTATACCAAAATCATATGATGCCAAAAACTCTAGCCATCACTGCTGCCGAAGATTCAAATCCTTTTGGGAGAAAAGATACTTCAATGACTTGTGATCCGTAAACAACTCGAATCGAACTCCCAATAGATAATGTCTCCACATCTTCAGAGCAAATACAATCGCCGCTAACTCCAAATCATGAGTTGGGTAATTCCTTTCATGCGGCTTCAGTTGTCGACTTGCATACGCAACAACTTTATCCTTCTGCATTAGCACTGCTCCAAGTCCAGTACCACATGCGTCGGTGTAAACCACCATCTCGTCATTCCCACTTGGAATAGTCAAAACAGGAGCACTAGTCAATCGCTCTTTCAGGATTCTGAAGGCTTGCTCACACTTATCATCCCATCTGAACACTTGGTTCTTCTTCGTCAACCCTGTTAACGGTGCAGCCACCTTGGAGAAGTCTTTGGTAAACCGTCGATAATATCCTGCTAATCCAAGAAAACTTCTCACATCAGATGCATTCTTAGGTCTAACCCAATCCTGGATTGCTGCCACCTTAGCGGGATCAACCGCTATTCCACTTCCAGAAATCACATGGCCTAAGAACCTCACTTCACTCTTCCAGAAGTGACACTTCGAAAACTTAGCCTTCAGCTGATGTTTCCGTAAGATTTCCAAAACAATACGCAAGTGCGTCTTGTGCTCTTCTTCAGTTCTGGAATAAATCAGAATATCATCCACGAACACAAGCACAAACTTGTTCAACTGATCTCTGAACACTCTATTCATAAGATCCACAAAATATGCTGGCGCGTTAGTCAATCCAAATGGCATTACCAACCACTCAAAGAAACCGGATGGTGTTCGAAAAGCAGTCTTCGGCACACTATCCTTAGCCACTCTCAACTGGTGAAATCCCGTTGCCAAATCCATCTGAGAAAACACCTTGGCTTCGTGAAGCTGATCAAACAAGTCATCTATTCTTGGCAATGGATACTTGTTCTTCTTAGTCACCTTATTCAGCTCACGATAATCCACACACAATCTCAACGATCCATCTGCCTTGGTTGCGAACACAACTGGTGCACCCCACTCGGACACACTACGCCGAATGAATCCTTTCTGTAAAAGGTCATCAACTTGCACCTTCAACTCATGCTGTTCCCTAGGCGCCATCCGCCTAAGAGGCATCACAACAGGTCTGGCTCCTTCAACTAGATCTATACGAAACTCGATCTCTCTATGCGGCGGCAACCCTTTGACTTCGTCAAAGACATCCTCGAATCCATTAGCGATTGGCACCGATGACAGTCCATCCCGTGGAACAACCAGCGAATACATGAAGCTCATGAAGACGCCTTCCTCATGCTTACATCGTATCACAACCTTTCGCCCCTCCACATTCTCGACTGTCACTTCCAACCTCTCGCAATCAACCTTTGCCGCATACTTCCTAAGCCAGTCCATACCCAAAATAATTCCGAACCCCGCAAAGTTCAGAACAAAGCAATCACAAACAAAAGAGGAACCATGACTCGATACAACTAGACCACGGCATAACATACACAAACAAGACGAACCCCCAACTGGATTAGTCACAACCAATGGCCTATCAACAATATCCGGTTCCAAACCTAACCGGCCTACGAGTTCACTACAAACAAACGAATGCGACGCCCCAGTATCAAACAGAACTCTAACTGGAACACCACATAGGAAAAGAGTACCTTGAACCACCATACTCTTTCCCTTCTCTTCATCGGTAGGAGCTTTCGAAGATGACGGAACAGCTCCCAAAGCATAACCTTGCACAATCTGCTTGTCCCTTCTCGGTTCTGGACAATTCTTCCTGACATGCCCGGGCTTGTCACAGTTGTGGCACTTCGCCGGCGCCTTCGGATTCTTGCAATCCTTAGAGAAATGGCCCTTCTGCTGACAGTTGTAGCAGGTCACTTCGCCTTTCGGCTTCTTCTGGCCATCCTTACCCTTCTGCTGCTGCTGCTTCCTCTTCTGGTTTCCACCCTGCTATGGTTTAGACTCTCCCCTGGTAACAGCAACAACAGGTCCTTCCTTAGGAAACAGACTCTCATGCCTGAGAGCTTTCTCCACAAGCTTCTCAAATGAATCGTCCAAATGATCCACCAACTGCCTCCCAAGATAACTGTCCAAGCCTATCACAAACTTCTCATTCTTCTGATATGCAGACTCAATATATGACCAGGCATACTTGGACAACGCTTCAAACTCAGAAACATACTCAAGAACTGGTCTTCCTCCCTGCTTGAGCTCTACAAACTTCTTGAACAGAACAGACTTTTGAGCTGTAGAAATGAACTTAGCTTCCAATCTGACTTGGAATTGCTCCCAAGTAATTTCTTCTTCCGGAGTATTGATGGTAATAGAGTTCCACCAATCAGAAGCTCTCCCTTGAAGCTGCCTTGATGCCAACTTCCTCTTAGTTGCATCCTCAATTCCCAAATCACCAAAAATCCTTCTACAAGCATCTATCCACCTCTGGACCTCAATAGTTGATTCTGTTCCCAAGAAAACCTTTCCTCCAAGAGCAGTATAGTCCTTGCACAACTTAGCAAAATCCACTGGTTTCGGAGTTTGGACTTGAACTCCAACATCTACTGCTGCCCCCGGAACTAGTATCCTTCTCATGATCGAAGTCATCATAGCTTCGAACATAGCTACATAATCAGCAGTCCCTTCAGTAGCATGGCCTTCCCTAGCAGCTGGTCTCCCTCTTCGACTCATTCTCAATATCTAAAAAAAAGAATGATCAGAACATCTAGAGAAACAACTGCATAAAGGACTATCTTACTTCTAAGCTACTATATTATATATAGTAATCATCCATCAAATTACAATTACGTCTCTCATACGTAGTTACGTCAGCGAGCGTTGGGTAAAATCGATTAACCAATGCTCTGATACCAAATGTGACGACCGCCCATGACCCCTGCACTTAAACCTAGAGATAGTGCGCTGTAAAGTGTGCCAGGCAGCCATGGACGATTGTCAGGGTAAATTAAAAACAGCAGAATCTATCGTATTACTCACAGCGCATAGACAAAATACAATAGAATATATATATAGAGAAGCTTCACAGAATAGAATGTCATCATATAAAACTTCATAATAGTTGAATACAACAAGCCTCACTACATATCACTCAGAGAATACAAAGCAGCGGAACATCCAGTACATATAGTAAGAAATAATATGCAATACACCAGCTCGTCTTCGATATCAGCACCGTGAAAAGCTAGAACAGCACCTGTCACCTGCTACCTAGTCTGCCCGTCCCAAAATGGACGAACAGCCCAAGGCAATAAGAATTAAAACATAAAGCCTTGAGTCAGACAACAGTCTTAGTGAGCAGTAAATTAACTAACAACATACCAAAAGAGCATAAAGGAAAAGGAATAGGAATACAACCATCCCACTCCAACCTCTTTCTACAGTGATAGCCCCCAGACACACACTAAGCAGAAGCGAACATAGCAGAGCATACAATTTAAAATAAAGCAATTATCACTCGAGTCAAGGGCGATGTTTTCCAAGCACAAACCCCCAAGGCCTAAACCAAGATCAGATAAGCACCCAGAAAATACCGCTCTTGAGACCGAATGACGATACAATCAAACATCCATGACTCTGGCTATCACTGTTATCATTGCTTCGATATCACCGTTAATTGAATGACCGGCACATTCTTTCAGCCGTCCGTCAAGGGCTAATGGAAACCATGGTTCTAGACATAACTCCCGCACGTCGTCGCAGCCGTGCCTAGGACTATCGAATCTGCCCAGAGTACTCGACCATCAACAGTTAGTAGTTGGGACTATCGAATCTGCCCAAACGTACTCTTGCTTAGAGCATGCTAGAACCTTCAACAACGATGCTATCCAAGCCTCCTAGTCATCCTCCTCGACGACTATTTCCATACTAGCTCAAGCGCCTCTCAAGCATCCATTACCCTTAACTCGAATCATATCACCGAGTTACCAACGTGCTTGGAATGATCCCGTCTGGATTAGACCAAGTCTTCATCACATGATGCCTCGCTTCATTACATCCTCGCAAAGCCTCATCTCAACATCACATCATCAAATCTATGCATAAGAGCTTCATCATCCCGCTACATATGCCACGAGCAGCTTTCCCAATTCAAGAGCCTTTCTCTTAGCTTTTGAATCATCTTTGGTCTAAATCAAATCATCAATCATCTAATTCATAACAATCAATCAAATCAACATTAATCCAAGCAATCAAGCATTCAAATATGATCTAAGTAGACAATTATCACAATAATGGCAATTTCGTAATTAACGAGTTGAAAGTCTAACAAGTATGAAATCATGAGAAATATCTCTACAATCTTGATGAATGAACTTGCATAGATTAACACTTAGTAAAATGGTTGTCAAATCATCATGAACAATGGATCTACATGGGTCTACACTTAGGATGAAGAAAATGCATGAAAATCACTATTTTAACACCAAATCGAGCCAACAATCCGATATACTCCTTTGGATCCGTGTGAGAGATAATCACCACTCACCAAATCACCTAAACAAACCCAAACCAACACGCTTCAGATCTGGACAGCGAAGGATCAAGCTTGATCTATCACGATTCCGCTTCAAACGAAGAAATCTCACTTCAAAGGATGAAGATCTTCAATCTAAGCTCTTGAATCTTCAATTTGATCTTCAACTTGGATGGATGGAAGCACTAGATTAGAGTGGAGAAAAGAAGTGAAGAAGTGTAGAAGTCGAGCTCTCAAAATGGCAGCACTTCGTCGCTTCGAAATCCGGATCCCAAAAAGTGAGAAAAACCCTTCCTATTTATAGTTGAAAATTCACTAAGTCGTAACTCGGCTATCTCCATAAGTCGTCTCCGACTTATGACTTAAGACCCCTCCGACCTAGCCTCTTCCGACTTATCAACCTCCGACTTAACAAACCCCAGACTCTACGACTTACTGCTTTGCCGACCTACGACTTATAACTAAGCAGGGCCTTCGACTTAACAGGTAACTGGGTTACGACTTAACCCCATACGACTTAAACAACTTAGCCGACTCAAAAACTCACTTCTAACAACTCAAACGACTTAGCAGCTAACTCCTAATTCGGTCACAACTTAACACAGCAGCCTACCTACGACTTAACTCAAGAAACGAGCTAACACTTAAGTCGTCTGGACGACTTAACTAACAAAGGTGGCTTACGACCTAACTTTCTTAAGTCGTCTAACAACTTAACCTTGCTAACCACTAGGTCGCTAACCTGCTAACTTTATAAGTCATCAACACTTAGGTCACTCTATTACTTAACTCGGTCAGTTTCTTAAGTCGCCCCTATTCCTTAAGTCCTTAACTCGCCCAGTCTTATCACTTAACTCGGTTAACTCCTTAAGTCGGCCACTCGACCCAGACTTATTACTTAACTCGTCCAAACCGACTTAGGACTTAACAAAATCTGCCAAAATCTGAAACGACTTAAAAATGCTGAAAATTCCAGATTTTACGAACTTTTCGATCCGTAAAAATACGGGTCGTTACAATATGATATTTTGATATGAAGTATGAACTGTTTGAAATGAAAATAACTATGGTGTGAAATAAGCATTTGGTTGTTAAAGAGACCGGGATCGGATATTTTCATACTCTCTGTCAATACCAAAAACCACTTTAACAACTGTGCACGTGGTGGAGAATCCAAACGAAGTAGGATGGATTGGAAAATGTCTGTATGAGGTATGAACGTAGCCCTGACCCCTTCGGGTCAGCTTGATATGACTAAAACAGGAGCTATACCGAGCCAAGTGAAGTCACACCTTCGATCGAGCATGCTTTTTCAAAACCATTCTATTACTTTGTGATTTGATTGGGTGCACCTTTGATTTAAGAGTGTGTCTCGAGGTGGGCAGTAGTAGCTACTATGCGTTACCACCAATCTGGGAGTGCAAAATGGTAGTATCCTACCATGGGCATTGCCTCGCGTGCCTTGTCATATGCCTTATCGCACCCACTATGAGTTTTGTTTGCACCGTACATATGGAGTGCTCTCTGAGTATCCCACCGGTTTGGTGGAGCTTACAATATCTGTATAGACTACGTGAATTATATAAAAATGCATTAAGGGGGATATGGGTAACGCCTTAACGCTATTTTAATATTTTACTTTGCCGTAGACATTATCTATGTAGCATATTGTATTATGCATGTAGATAGTTTAACGGATCCTTAAAGGATGGAATCCCAAACATCCTTTAAGTTATATTGCATTTCACTTGGACATTTCACTTGAGTTGATTTAATTGCATAAGATGTTTTCCTGACTCGAGTGTTTTGTGTTTTGCTTTGTGATCGGGTCAGACTGAGTGTCACAGCATATGAGGCTCACCTTTGGAGCTTGGAGCTTTGCTTGGAGATCTATCTTTTATTTATTCAGCTTTAAGTTATTTCCAGTTTATGTTCAGACTTGTCATTTGTTTATGTATTTGAGACTTCTATGTATTGGATTTCTGTTGTATTTTGCTTTAGACTATGATTTTTCTATAGTAGCTTCATGAACTACTATTTATCTCTTCCGCTGCTTATTATTGTATTACTCTATGTCTGTGATTCTATGATTGATTTATTTATTGTATATGTTAAGTTTTTCCAAATACAAATTAACAATATGTTGTTTTGAGCAATTCAAGTCTGACATGTGTGGATTATTGTCGATTTGAATGGTTCGTAATAGCGGGACGTTACAGTGGGTGTCAGAGCTCTAGTTTAGGCAAACTTAGCATATAAAGTAAAAACTCATTAGAGATAGGGTAGTAATACCCTAGAATGAGTAGAATTAATCACAGAATCACCTTCGTTCGTGCTTGAAATTCTTTGTTAGGATCCTCTTTGATTTGGATTTATTTTGAATTTTAAAACTTAACCTTTGTTCTAAAATCCATTCTTTTCTTTTTCTGTTAGTGTTCTTTTTGATACTGGAGCATCCCGTAGCTTTATTTCTATTGATCTCTGTAATAAATTCGATCACATCTTGCAACCTCAATTGGAAACTCCATCCTTATGTATGATTAATCCCATCGGCAGTCCCGCCAACCTTAGTATGATTTGTAAAGGGTTGAAACTCCTTTACAACAGGTGTCGATTTACCGGAGATTTCTATGTCCTCGGTTTTGATGCATTTGATATCTTACTTGGAGGTGATTGGTTAAAGTGTTATGATGCTGTTATCTTTTGCAAAACCTGAACAGTTTCTTTAGTAGACGACCAGGGTAATTCTCTTGTGATCATATGTCGGATGCCTCAGGATTATGCAGGTAGTTTTATCTTTTCGCTAGATGCTCATCCTAGTGATCTTGACTCCACCCCTGTTGTCCAACTATTTCTGGATGTCTTTGGTGAAGTCACTTCTCTTCCTCCTAAGTGGGAAATTGAATTCCGCATCGATCTTATTCCTGGAGCTTGATCTTGCTACCGGTTTTCAATAGCTTTGTGTAGACGAGGAGAGCATTCCCAAGACAGCTTTCCCAACAGAGAATGGTTTCTATGAATGGTTAGTCATGCCCTTTGGATTAACCAATGCTCCTGCCTTCTTCGCCGATCTCATGAATCGCGTTTTCCACGTGATCCATTCTTGTCTTTTCTAAGTCCGAGAAGGAACATGAATCCCATTTGGGCTATGTGATGGAAACTTTTAGGAGTCATCAGTTGAAAGTCAAATTTTCTAAATGCCATTTCTGGATGAAGTCCGATTTCTTGGGCATATTATTTCTGAAAATGGTGTCTCGGTTGACCCGGTTAAGGTCCCCGCGATTAATATAAGTCTATCCATTTTTCCTCTTTTGTAATTTAATTATCTTATCTTTCTTTTGAGCCTATCTTCTTAGTTAGAATTCTCTTTGATTAGGGTCCGTCTAAATTTGAATCTCTATCCTTGTTCTAAAATCCATTCTTGAATCATCCTATGAGAGAGCATATTTGTAATTGATATAAAAATGTTTTATATTGTGTTGTTTGAGTTGTTAAGTTTGAATTTTGGGTTTCGATCAATTCGTTTGGCTAACGCAATCGATAGGAATTCCAAAACACTTAAACATAGCAAACTGACACAATATTGTTTTCAAAATTGGTAAATGAAATGATTTTATGTATGATTATATTTTATATATAAAAGTACAATTTTCTGAAATTAGATAGCTAAATGAATTGGTTGTTAGAAATGATAGTACTAGATTATCATTTATTGTTTTGTCAACATTCCTAAACCATTACTATTGTTGATGTTATAAGGAGATAAGTTTTTTAAACATGGTTTATAAATCTGATTTGCAAATAAAACGAATTTAAATTAAGGATTTGAGGGTTTAAATTTTTGGTGTTTTTCAAAATTTGGTTTTCAGAGTTTTGAAAATATGCTATTTGAAAGCATTTTCAAATGGAAATTGTTTCCAAAGTTTTTGAAAAAAGTAAGTCAGTACTCTCCTCTTATGTCGCTGGAAAATAATTTCGATGATGACGCATCATTATCGATATTCATTTTCGAGTCTCAAAGTGGGGAGACCACTTAGTAGCTTTGCCACACTTTTGTTTTGGAAAATGGATTTAATTTGAATTTCTTGAGTATGATTTGATGTATAAAATATATATATGTATATATTTATTTCAATAATGGTTTGAAGTGGAACCAGAAATTTAACTCTTAAGTTTTATGTTAAGTGATGGTTTCTAATTATTGCAATGAAGCAAAAAATTTCAATAGTTGGAGTGTCTAAAATGAGAAATGGAATTTAAACAACTTGAAATAGTTGAACTAGGATAAAATATATTTGTATAATACTCAATTGCATTCTAAAACATATATAACTTACCTAAAATATTCAGAAAGCTAAAATGTATTGTGAATATGTAATTGAAGGTTATACAAGAGAAAACTTAAGTAATAAAAATGTTTAAACTAAATTTTTCTTAATAGAAATGTTGCAAATAAAAGGTAAATTTGTATCGTGCTCAATTACATTTGGAAACATTAATAAAATTTACGTGGAAAAAGTTTGAATGTAATGAAACATGTAATTGGATAATATACAATATAAATGTAAGTAATAAGATGTCCAAAAATGAAATTTTGTTAAGGGAATTTATAAATAAAAATTGAGTGGTTATAATAAATGTTTATACACTTAATCTATGTTGCAAGATATGTTAAGTGAAATTAATTGAATAATAAAAAGACAATTCTATTTAAGTAAATAAGGTGAATGCAAATAAATTGGATATGAATGTAAGTTAATTGAAGTGAGTTAATTAGAATGATAATAATAAATGGATGTTAATAAGTAATGAGATGTATAATTTTAACATTCTAAAATAAAATTTATATGGTTTTGAATTAATTGTTTTATCTGTTACTACGTATTTCGAATCTATCTTTCCTTTCTGTTGCTTCTATCTCCTATCTCGTTCCTTTTCAAGGACGAAAAGTTTTGAGTGGGGGAGAGTTTAACGACCCGGAAATTTTAACGATTTAAATAATGTAATTAACTAAAAAATTTCATGGAAATAAACAATAAAAATTTTGCAACGAAAATTTGATATTTGGTATGCGTCTATTGAAGCATAGCAAGTGGCAAATTTTCATCAAAAAATAAGTTTGTTTGTTCAATTGTGAAATTTCAATTTGAATTAAAAATCAATTTAAAATTAGATGAAAATAAAATATTTCTGAAATCAGAATATTTTTACATAAGAAAAATGTTAATCATTTTCTGAGTAAGACGTCATATTTCATTTCGCCAAATTTGGACTCCTCTAGCTCCATTTATATTATTTTCGGTGTTTTAGCAGCATTTTCGACAACGAATATCGAGTTTTGATAGAATAGTCGTGTCTCTCATATCTGTGTGCCATCTTGTTCGTCTCATCGCTATGATCTTCACAGTATATTCATTTGTGTGTTTCAGCGTCTGTTACACGGCGAAATCAGCGAAATGGTTAGCCGTATCGGTACCCATTTGAGGCTTTTTGGTTTCCCTACGGCCATTCAATTGTCCACCGGTTGAAAACTAATAGTCATTAGCTTTTAATTTTTCCTAGAAATCATGCCTGACTTTTGTTATTCCTATCTATTTAATATTATTTCTGGTTCCATTGCAATATATTTCATCTTTTCTTCTTTTCGTGCTTGACTTTTTATATGTTAATTTAAACCTACCTGCTCGTCTCCATTATCCTCTAACACCTTGCTCCGCCTATACTACCGCTGCCGCTCCCTGTCCCTTCTCTGCCTCATCTCCCTCCATTTTCTCCAGCTTGTGCCTATACCCTCCATGCAACCAATAGCAGCCACACTTATATTCCCATCTCCTTCCACTCACCGTACGCCGACAGCCTCAACGTCGAACCAGCCCCTTCTTTCCCACTTCGACCAGTGCTCCGCCCATCTACTCCCCTCCGCCATCTAATCTCCACCAGGCACCAGAGCAGCACACCCGTATACTTGCACCACTGGATTTCTTCGATCGCATCACCACAAGCTGCACCTCCTTTCCCATCACCGTGACATCCAAAAACCAAACCCGAAACTCACCCATACTCCCTCTGTCACATCCTTTTCCTCCGCCTGTGAAGCCACCCTCCACCACCACAACCGAATACCAAAACACTATAGCCTCTTTGACCAGCAGTGTCATCATTCCCCTAGAAACAGTCGAGCAGCCTCCATCCGCTTCCCTTCTTTCTCTAACCCACTGCTGTAGCCTCCTTCCTGCTGCAAGTCTTCCCACTGACCTTCCCCAGCCTTAGCCTATACCAACCAAACTCGAACAGTTTCTCTTCTTAATATATATACACACATATGTAAAGTATATATATATTTTGTGTAAAGCCCTGCTCTGCTTATCTTCTTTCCCACTGGAGTCTGGTTTGTTTTCTTCCTGGCCGAGCAGCACAACCCCATTTTCTTCCTACCTCTAAAAAAATAATAATGTATATATATATCACATATATATATATATATATATATATATATTGTTTCTATCTATATCAAGCTAGCCTTGATTTATTTTAATCTATTCCAAGTTTTAGCTTTGCTTTTTTCATCGAATCCAGTTTGCTCGCTTCGCTTTGCCGCTGTCCGGATTCGTTCAGCAGCAGCTTTCTGGCTTTGTCGCTTATCCGTGTGTGTGTCCGTGTCACTTTCTTCGTTTTCATTGTTTCCATAGTCTCGAAAGGTGAGCGATCACTCATGATTAACATTCATATGTTAGTAAATTTATATTCACATGAAGTGACAATTGAAATGTGTTGTTTAAATTTAATTGGTTAGCAATTTGGATTGTTAAGTATGATATGTTACTATCTGCAATTGTTTATCTATATTAATGAACATATGACACCATAACCTGTTATATATATTATATTTAAATTGTCAATTATGATATATGTTTGTTATCGATATGTATATAATGTTATATTATTATTTTATTGTTCTCACACTACAAGTTCCCTATTAGTTTAGGAAATCCCTATGGGTTGAAATGATACATACCCGAACGATATTATAGATTAGGAAAAATAGTTATGGGTTGAAATGATAAACCCAAGCGATTTTATTGATTTTGAAATTTTGGGATTACTGGTTGAAATGATATATACCCGTAAATATTAAATTATTGCGGATTGAAAAGATAAATATCCGTATCACTTGACCATATGATAGAAAATTATATACGGACAACGTTGGTCTATTTTTAAATGATTTTCAAAAATTTTTTGAAAAGGAGAAATATATGTAAATTGATTTTTAGAATATAATATAAAGATATTTTAATTTTAATATCTGTGTAAAATTTAGATTTTTAAAATTATATGATTTGGAAAATTTTAAATTATAAGTTAAGTTTTAAAAATGTAAATTTTAAGATTTTACTTATAATTTTATTATTTTTATATATAAAATAAGATTTAATACAAAATATAATATATTTAATAAATAAGATTTAATTTAATAATAATTAATATAATAAAGTTTAATTTTATAAAACTTAATTTGATAAAGGGATATATTGTGTTTAAGTATTTATTTAAATTTATATTAATATTTTAAAAATAGATTTTGTAATAAATTTAATAAATTAAGGTTGGAAAGATGAATTGAAATTGATTGAAATTTTATTTGTTTAAGAATTATATTTAAATAAAAATTGATTTGAAACTTTATTTAAATATTTATAAAAATGAAAATTTTCAAATTTAAATAAAATTGAAATTTAATATTTAATATTGATTTAAATTTGTAATTTGAGATTTTGTTTAAATGTTATTAATTGATTAAGTGAATATTTTCAAATTTAAATAAAATTTAAGTTGAATTTTGAAATATAAATGAAATTTATCAAATTGAATTATTGTAAATTTTTTGAATATTAAACTTTGAAACCTATTGAATTGGAAGTGGTTTACTTTGTAGTTCAAATCTGGATTTGAAATCGATATAAATTAAAAATGGTTTTTAATGAGAATTTGAATTGAACCTTTAACCTTTTAATTGAAATTGTTGAACTGAGATTGATTTAAATTGAATTTTGGAACTAAAGTTGATTTGAATTGATTTGTGAAATTTGAAGAAACGATTCTGATTTGAAACTATTTTCGATATATATATTTTAATATATAAACAATTTTTGATATGTAAACTATTTTAATCTATAACCTATTTTTAAATATAAACTATTTTAATGTATAACTATTTCAATATATAAACTACTTTCAATATTCAAACTATTTAAGTTGGAACTGTTATGATTTAGATTTAATGGATTTAAATGCGAATACTTTGATATGATGGTTTAACCTATTTTGTGGTTATGATTTTGGAAATGAATATGATTTCGAAAGTGATATGATTTCGAAAGTGAATATGATTTCGAAAGTGACATGATTTTTGAAATGAATATGATATTTTGATATGAAATGTGAACTGTTTGAAACGAAAATGACCACAGTATGAAATAAGCGTTTGGTTGTTAAAGAGGCCGGGATCAGATATTATCATACTCTCTACCAATACCGAAAATCACTTTAACAACTTTGCACATAGTGGAGAATCCAAATGAAGTAGGGATGGATTGGCGAACGTCTGTATGAGTTATGAATGCAGCCCTGACCCTCTCGGGTCAGCTTGATATAACTAAAACAGGAGCTATACCGGGCTAAGTGAGGTCGCACCACCGATCAAGCATGCTTCTTCAATACCATTCTATTACTTTATGATTTGATTGGGTGCACCTTTGATTTGGAGTGTGTCTCGAGGTGGGCGGTAGTTTATGCGTTACCACCGGTTCGGGAGTGCTAAGCGGTAGTATCCTACCCTGGTTATATTGCCTAGCGTGCCTTGTCATATGCCTTATCGCGCCCTTTACGAGTTTGGTTCGTACCGTACCGATGGAGTGCTCCCTGAGTATCCCACCAGTTTGGTGGAGCTTACAGTATCTGTATAGACTACGATAATTATATTAAAATGTGTTAAGTGGGATATGGGTAATGCCTTAACGCTATTTTAATATTTTACTTTACTGTAGATATTATCTATGTAGCATATTGTATTATGCATGTAGATAGTTTAACGGATCCTTAAAGAATGGAATCCCAAACATCCCTTAAGTTATATTGCATTCACTTGAGTTGATTTACTTGCATAAGAATGTTAATCTTGACTTAAGTGTTTTGTGTTTTGCTTTATTCTTGGGTCAAACTGAGTGTCACATCATTTGAGACTCACCTTTGGAGCATGGAGCTTTGCTTGGAGATTTATCTTTTATTTATTCAGCTTTCAGTTATTTCACTTATTTCCAGTTTATGTTCAGACTTGTCATTTGTTTATGTATTTAAGACTTCTATGTATTAGATTTCTGTTGTATTTTGCTTTAGACTCTGGTGTTTCTATAGTAGCTTCATGAACTACTATTTGTCTGTTTCGCTGCTTATTATTGTATTACTCTGTGTCTATGATTATGTGATTGATTTATTTACTGTTTATGCTAAGTTTTGCCAAATATAAATTAACAATCTATTATTTTGAGAAATTCAAGTCTGACATGTGTGGATTATTGTCGATTTGAATGGTTTGAAATAGCAGGTCGTTACAACTATCATATCTTCTTAGGCAAACATTCGATTGTCACTTAGAACATTATTCCGATTATCACAAAACTGATTGAAACTCCTTCCCGAACTGTCCAAAGAAAACTTTACTTTCAAATCCATTTTAAAATATTTATGTCTTTAAATCTCTTTAAGTACAATTACTACAACTTTCCCAAAATCATTTAAATATTTGTCAAAGCTAACGGGATTTAATATTCTCATAATCCTTTTCATTTTTATAAGGTCATCTAAAGATTTTCTTTTAACTAAACACATTCTATTCTAAATCCAATTTTAACCCTACATCTCATCAATAACTATATAGACTTTTGAAAATCATTCCTTTATATATAAAATATATCCTAGGTAATTATTTCATTTGCCAATTTTAAAACAATATTATGTCAATTGGACTTGTTTAAGTGTTTAAGAAATCCCTATCGATAACTTTGTCCAGACGCATCGACCAGAATTCTTAGGCCAGTCAATAGATCAAACAACACAATATCAAACATTATTACTCATCAACAAATACGCATTCATATTAATAATACACTCAGGCTTATTATAGGTCTTTTCTATCCAATTCTAAATGAGTTTACCCCACCAGGGCCAAGGTTCTTGCTTAACCTTCAGCTCTGATACCAAATGTAATGAACCAGATTTTCGACCATCGAAAATTGACACTAATACGTCCACTGTATCACATGCCGAACATTTAAGTGTCAGAAATACCGACTTGTTAGGGTGAAAGAAGAAAGTAGAAGATAGAAGAAAACTAAACAACACAGTATCTCACAATGCAGTGAATAATATATAATACAACAATGATCTTTACAAAAAGGAATCATCTTTATTCATATACGACATCAGAGTACATTGGACTTATCCTAAATTTGGACAGTTAAAGAAACCTGTCCTTACTTTGACAAACATATCGACTCTATAATACAACGAAAGAAAAATATACATGAATACGTCTTGATCATCCAGCTCCTCTTCAATTCCAAAGTATCCAGCTAAACCTGGGAAAACATGTTTGGTCTGACCAGAGCATTACATGGAATAACGCTTGGGTCAGTCTTGTAAATCAGTGTGAGTAAAACTCGATAAAAAATAACAACCAAACTGATTTCTACATTTGAAAACTTTTCAAACAAAGGGTATCTCGTAAGACCACACCGCATATAAAAAAACGTGTTTTTACCTTACGATGACCAAAACATTTTATATCAAAATCCAATGATATTATCATAGTGTCTAGGTTTAAAGTAAATAGATAAAAAGATGAAATGCTTGCATCTCATATTCCAACATACTAGGCTCTACAATCAAAAACATAAGGCACGTATTGGAGAATGGATTCCGACTAATGACTGGGCAACTAGGGTATCGCCTGCCACAGTACACCTCTAGAAAAATGTACCGAGGTCGTACCAAATGACCCCTGCCAACATAGGACCGACCTACCCCTTACTGGATATTACCGAATATATCATCGCCGCAGTTGCTTTGCAACCTTTAACCAAGCGCTCCCACAAACACGAATTCATCGATGATTGTGTATATATCTAGAAGGGTGATGATATACCCTAGTAGGTACGACCAAAATAGCCCTGCTTCATCTCCCTTGTTTTAGTCATTCCCAGTTGATGGGGCTTGAGGCTACGTTTTACCTTTCTAAATAGCAATCCATCTTGGAATGCTAACACTATCCTCCGGGCGATAATGCAATGCCAACATTCATCCATACAAGTTCATTTTGGGTCTGAACGAAACTGAAGGTACTAACTCTACAACATCCATTTTGGAACCACCCTCAGGATTAGTTGCAGTAGCCCTTGCATTTCAAAGAGCACCATATTCAATCATCATCAAGATGTCTTCCACTCGAACGTACATGTTGGTTCGGAGTGGTTTTCAAATATAGATCCGATTCTAGTCTCTTAGTATCAACAACCGATAATTTCCGGTTGACTTATTCCCGGTTCTTTTGGAAGTAAGTTTTCGAGTCTTCATCGGGGAACTCGAATTTACATGCATACTTCCTAAGTCAAATTGAGTCAAACTTGATAGTCGGTTATTTAACTAGCAAATAAACAAACAACAATCCAGTCCATTTGTGATTTATTTATCCATAGAAACAACTAAGCCTCAAAACATATCTATGTTTAACAAATCCCTTTCAAAAACATTCATATACTTCTCTTTCTGACATAAGTATATTCACAAAACATTTGTAAGATTTCCCATTACCAAATCTCTAAAAAGGATTTAACTACATTATTTAAATTGGAGAAAAGAATAACCCTAAGCACTATTCTTTCGGTGTAAAGTGTGGAACGGATGTTCCATACCATGATTTTTTAAAAGGTTAGCCTTGAGAAACCCAAACCTCGAATGCATATTGTAATTATCTTCAATAAATCCTTTTACAAATTTCCCTTACCCATTAAATCCTTTTTGCTTTAACCCAAACCCATTTACAAAACATTTACCAACCTCCATACTCATTTATGCGACTCTTTATAAATATTCAAACCCGGTTATATAAACTTCTTTATAAATTTTTAAACCTTGTATAAAACTTCACTTTATAGACATCAAAACCCATTTAGAGAATCTTTTTATAAAAATTCAAAACTATTTCTAAAACTCCTTTTATGAATACCCCAAAATTATTCACAAACTTCTTTATATAATATTCAAAACAATTGTCAAATCATTCTTCAAATATCTTGTTCAAAATAGAATAACCTTGAAGACCATTTTAAAAGAAAATGAAATATTAACTTTCCAAAACCAAATGGAGGCTTAATGACTACAATGGATCATTAAATTTGGGTTTACTTGTCCAAGTTATATCATGACTATTTCCTAACATCAGATATGTAAGAGATTCGGATATAACATACAATCAATCATAGGTCGAATTCCAAGTTACAAATATAGATACATCCATTATCGGTGAAAAATGTACATATAGAAATATATTCTATATGCTTAAGTTACCATGACCCGCTTATTGAAATTAACTTTGTTGTGTCTATCACGTTACCGATACTCGGCATTTGTGCTGAACACAAGTCACTTACTTCCCATAAAACGTGTCAACATTTTATAACACTACTTTAATTCATTTGGCTACTTAATGGTCCAGACGAGAGATCCTTTTATTTAAAATCAATTAATCATAAAAAGAAAATTGATTTAAAATATAACCAATTGGGTTTGAAACAACCTTTGAAAAGATTAAAGTATATTTAGTTGGCTTAACCCTAATTATATCTTAATTAATCATAATTAAATCAAGATTAAATCATAATTAAACTTTAATTAACTTAATGAACTTAGTTAAGTCCTAATTAACTTCCTAATGTATCTTTGTTAAGGTTTAAATAATTAATTATTAGTTAAACCCTAATTAATTAAAAATTAATTTAATAATCACTTAATTAAATAATAATTAATTAACCTACTTAACTAAATTAAATAATAATAAACCATTTAATTACTTCTTATCTTCATCAATCACTAATTAAAAACCTTAGTAATCAATAATTAGTCATTAACCTTCCTTTAGTGTTACTTAACCTCTAATCACTTACTTAATTACTAATTAAGTGCTAATTACCTTTAATTATTTTATTAAATAAATTATTAAATAATCTAAACTTAATCTCTTTTTCTGTTACTAATTAAGTTTGGAAATCTTTTGCAAAACAATTCCAAAATGAATCACTTAAAGATGGAAATCGTAAATTTTTTTGTCGAACTACATCCATAGCGACTATCGTTATGAGCGCAGTTCACTCTATCTTATTTTAAGTGAAATACTTCACTTAAATTCTTGCTCCTACATGTTTTGAAATAATATGTAGAAAGTTTTTGAAACCTTAAACCAAGATGAAACTTGAAACCATTTCCAAACTTTGAAACTAGAGATCAAAGTTTTGATTTCATATCAAATCTCACGTCCGTCGCAACACACAAAGTTGTTAACTTTGTTTCACTTCAACATACTTGATTCTTAAATCTGTAACGACCCGATAATTTCAACCATTCGCATCCATTATAAGTGTATAGGTAGACACTCATGCCGGAGTTGAATTTCTCAAAATACCGCGTTGTAATTAAAATTTGGCAAATCTCAGAATATACAGTAAATAAATATAATCACAGATCACAGACACAGAGTAAAATAATGTAGCGGAAGTAAAAGAAATAGTAGTTCATGAAGCTACTATCTAAATATGTCAGAGTTACATAAGATACAACAAAAGAAATAGAGTACAACAAAAGTCTCAATAAAATAACCAAGTACAAGCTGAGTAGGACAACGGAACTGAAATAGATAGGACAAGACAAGCAGATAATCTCCAGCGATTCAAATCTCCAAGCGAGTGGAAATCCAAATCTGTGAATAACTTAGGCTGACCCGAGCGTAAAGCAAAACACAAAACACTCGAGTCAGGACAATATATACTTATATAATGTAAACCAACTCAAGCGAACTGTAATAAGGGTACAAGTAACTTAGAAGATGCTTGGGACCGCCCATCCTCTAAGGATCCGTTAAAATATCTACTATGTAGTAATATTCGCTATTATAATAGTGTCTAAATAAGTAAAGTATAATCATATAGAAAATAGCGTTAAGGGGATGGAGAACCTTAACGCGGTCGGATCTTAAAATCATAATCGTAGTAAAGCTCGATATGGTAGGTGACACGGCACAACTAGGCAATGCCAGGGTAGATATACCAATTACGCACACGGACTGATGGATACGCATAGCAGCCACTACCGTTCCACCTCGAACAACACTCCCAAATCGGAGGATGGCCATCTAATCAATCACAAGTAAGAGTATAATATCGAAGAAATGTGTCCGAGAAGAGGTGCTACCTCACTGGTCCGAGATCGCTCCTGTTTTAGCCACCTTATGCCAACTCACGGGAGTTGGGTCCACGTAACATACCTTAAGAACGTCGCCACCATCCTACTTCATTCTGGAATCTCCACCGCGTACACGGTTGTCAAAGTGGTTTTCGGTATCGACAGAGAGTATGTCCATATCCGATCTCGGTCTCTTTGCCAACCAATCGTTATTATAACCCGTGGTTATAACTTTTAAAAACAATACTTTACTTCAAAATAAGATATCATTTCAAAATCATGTCTTTATCAAAATAAAGATTTATCATTTCCAAATCATTTCAATATTCCAAAATATCGTATCCTTTCAAACTTCTTTTCAAATCATTTCAATATACCAAAATATCATATCTTTTCAACTTCATTTCAAATCATTTTAATATATCAAAATATCATATCTTACAAACTTCATTTCAAATCATTTTAATATATCAAAATATCATATCTTTGATAGTTATACTTCGAAATATAAATCATTTTTATTTCAAAACTATGTTCATTTCAAAACAACATCATTTCCATTTCAAACATATATTCACCTTTCAAATAGTCTACACTTTCAAAGTTATAATTCTTTTGAAACTAAAACATTTGAAATCATTATACTTTGAAAATCACAACATTTCGAAAACATATATTTGAAATCATCTTTTAATTCTACATATTTACAAATTTATTAAATTAAACCCAAATTCCAAATTTTAATTTTAATTTAATTCAAACCATCATTTTCAACTCAAATTCAGTTTACTAACAAACCATTTCAAATCTTATAATTTCAAATATAGGTTTAATTCACAAAATACAATATTCAATCTTTAGTATATTTCAAAGCTTAAATATCCCACATTTCATAAATTCAAAATCATTTATATACATTTCAAAATATCAAAATATTATTCAAAGCATCATTCATTTATATTTCGTTTAAATACCATTTGAATCCATTCATTTTATCAAATTTAAATACCATTTTAAACTCACATTAAAATCAAATTCTTCCATTTAAAACCATTTAAATGTCTCTTCGTTATCTTTAGAAATTTAACATTTAATTTCCAAAATTATATCATTTTCCAAAGATTATTTTTCATTAAAATTTATTAAAACAACAAAAATATAGTTTCCGTAGCACTTACAAAATGCTACGTAAAGTTTTAGTTTAAAATAGTTCATTTAACAAAACGACAGCACTTAAATGCTGTAATATATTATCATTAAATTTAAAATAAACTTAAATGTTAAGTTTAACCACTACAGCACTTACAAAGTGCTATAATAGCCTTTATTTCAAATTAACTTTTTGTTAGTTCATTTAAACAACTTCAGCATTTGCAAAATGCTGTAATATCCTTTACATACATTTCAAAAATGCTGTCAAATCAAATTCAGAGTTTAATTACCTTTTCACAAATTTAACTAAATTTCAAATTTTATTTAATTAACTTAAACTTTTAATTAAAACTAAATTTCACATTTCCAAGTCAAGTTATATTTTAAAAGATCACTTTTAAACATTCATGTAACGACCCGCAGATCCGTACCCCTTGAATTGACATTAATTTCCATTAATGAACTCAAGAAGAACGGAAATACGAACCATTTTAGTTAAGAAGAAGAGGTAGAAGAAGAAAAATAGAAAACAACATCAGAATCTAACCATCGCAGTGGAATAAAATATAATATATATTAACAGATCTTTACACAAATCAAAACTATATCAGTTTTATATAATATAGCATCAGAGTATACACCAGAGAACACATAACATACAACTGGACAATAACCATATCATGTCCTCAATACAACAGAGTACAACAATCAACACAGCGGAATATATATATAAACAAGTACGGGAGATACGTCTCGCCATCCAGCTCATCTCCTGAGCTCCACAGCATCATATCCTGTAACCTATAATACTCGGTCTGACCCGAGCATCATATAAACAATACCCGAGTCAGTCTGGAATACCAGCGTGAGAAAATCACACTCAATTGATTATTAAAGTTTCAAAAATCCTTTTGAAAATAAAAGCATCTCGTAAGACCACGCCACAAATAAACATGTCGGGTTTTTACCTTACGATAGCTAAAACACTTTTTATCAAAATCCTCTGATATTATAATAGTGTCTATTCACAAGTACTTATTAAAATAGCCGAAATTGTTACATCTATTAAATTCCGGCATACTAGCCACAAAGTGGGTAATACAAACAAAACTCGTACAAGGCACGTAGGGAGAATGGATTTCCAACGAATGACTAGGCACTGGGGTACCACCTGTCACAGTACGTGGCCTAGATCACAGTACCGAGGAGTACGCCCGCTCCCCTGCAACACAAGGCCGGAATCATCCCTTACTGGATAATTCCAAATAAAATCACCCCACGGTTGGGATCAGCAACCGCAACACTAAGCCGAAATAAAAGGGACATCTAGACAGGGATGACTTTACTCTCAAGTGGGGGCTACCCACGAAGCCTTGCTGCATAACCCCTGATTTTCAGTCATTCCCGGTTGATGAGGCTCGAGGCTAAACGATACCTTTATAGCACATATCCCTTAGAATGCCCATCGTCCACCTGACGATGTCACGAAAGCATTCGTCCATACAAGTCCGTCCCGGGTCCGAACGGAACCGAAGGCACTATTCCTACTACATCCATTTTGGAAATATCCTCAGGATTAGTAGCGACTAGCCCTTGCACTTCACAGCTCCATCTTCGACTCCGAACACGTTACACGAAACGTACAAACCGGATCGAAGTGGTATTCGAGTCTCCAGACCTAGAATCCCGGTATACGGAAACTCGATCCCGGTCTCTTCGAAACGATCAGCGCATTTGGCCAATATTGATAGTCGGTTATTTAACTATCAATTAACATCCACAAGCAACCATCACACAACAAATAATTTCCCACATTATTTATTTGCCCAAATATCTTTCCAAGATATATTTTCAAATTTTCAAAGCTCATTTGAAAACAATTTCCGCTTACGGAATACATTTCCCAAATAATTATTCCTACTGAATCACCAAGTACGAAATACTTTTAGATTTTAAAATAATTTTAAAACACTTTACTATAAATATACTTTATAACATTGAAATTTAAAAACTACTTTAATATTTTACTACAATATATACTTTAGGAATATTTAAAATAAAACCACTTTATAAATATAAACTAAATTTCTCTTTTAAAACATAATACCAAATTTCTTTTATGAAATTACTACAATAATAGATTTTTTGAAAATACTTACTTTAAAGTTTAAACATTTAAAAAGAATAGATTTTCCAAAACATACTTTAAATCAACTTTTAAACCTTTAGCTTATACTTAAAAGTTTACTTTGGAAACGTACTTGGCTATTCAAGGAAATATACTTCTCTTCACATCTTTTAACAAATAAATCAACATTTATTTTTAAACCAATTCATATCCCTTTATAAATTCTCACCTTGAATTTATAATTTCAAATATCCACTGATATTTTATTTTACTTTATAAACCCAGTTTATAAATCCCCAAAATCTCACTTCTCCTTTAAAATTCCAATTTTAAACAACTAAATCAATTTCCAATTGATTTTCCAATTTACTTTACTTTGAGATAAATTCCTTGCTTACTTCATTTATTTCAAAATACAATAACTTTAGATTTATTTCTTTATTGTGAGTTAAAAACCTTTTAACTGAAAATACCAATTTTAAACTTCCAAAATTCCTTCTTATCCTTTTATTAAATTTAATCCTTAAACTTTTGAAAATAATTTCTTTTTTTTCCAATAATGTCACTTTAGTTTAAAATTTATTATTCTCATGTTAATTCAAAATCCCATTTTTCCATATTTGTTCGACTTAAGAAATTTCTTTATTTCTTTTACAATTCCTTATTTAATTTATTCGAATTCACTAGAATTATTTAACTTAAATTTTACTCTTTTATTTCTTTCCAAAAATCCAATTCAATTTCTTTTGATAACTCATTATACTGGGAAATTCAATCCAACCAGATTATCCAATATAAATCATCACAGGATATCAACAATCATATCACAGAATATTTAAACAAAATTAAATATTTTGAGGAATCCAGTTGGATCCCTCCAACCTGTTTCCCTGCATCCAAAGACGTTAGCACAATACCAATTCCACTTCGAGGTGGAATATCGCGGTATATGGGTTTTATAAAATATCATCCGCTATTATGCGGAGCATAGGGTCTCATCCGCTATATAAATGCGGGAATATCAATAACTCCAATATATACATATGCCAATATGTATATATTGCTATATACTACTATATATAGTATAGCACATCAATCAATGCAATCATCCAATCAATTATTTAAATTTAACCATTTAAATTTAAAATAAAAATTTAGCTGAGTGAGATTAACTCACCTTTGGCCTAAGATTGCCATTCACCTCAAACTCGTCTTGTTTCCGAAATTTTCAGACCTTGAAAAATCATTTTACATTATATTAATATTTGAACTATCGAACAATTAACTTTCCATTTATAAATTAACTAAGAATTTGGGTTTAAACCACTAATTTGTTTTTAACAAATTTTCTTTAATAAAATATTTAGTGATTAAAGAAATTAAACAAGTTAATTAAATAGGTTAATCACCCTAATACACATTTTTAAATAAACTAGTAAATTTAGAATGTGTATACATATATTTATATCTATATATTTTCTTACCCTGTTTATTTACAGATATATTGTATTTAAATTAAAACAACGGGTTACCTTACTACTAACGAGCAAAACCCCAACCACGACAGTTCCCCGACCACCCTTTGTCTTCCGCCTCTGCGAGATTTCTACACGCCTGAATCGCGACCCTGAACCCTAGCTGCTGGCAAAGACATGCCATCGCGACACCCAAACCCTAACAAATTTTCGCCTCTGTTGCTCACGCCTGACCACTCCTCATTGTCGATGCCAAGGAGTCGAGTTTGTCTCTGCCACTGTCGCTTCCATCATCACCGATCATCTGAGGTGATAGGCCCCACTACCTCGCGAGATCGTGACTTCGATCGTCGATCCTCAACCAGACAAAACCCTAGCCTCGCGAAACCCACCTTCCACCGCGACACTGTTTCCTCTCGCACCCCGCGACGCCGCCACCACCGGTCACGGATTCCAATGCGAACAATACCTAACCCGTGTTCTGACCCTTCTTCCACAACTCGACGTCGACAAATCACCTCGCGAATCCCAGCCTCGCCTATTTCAGTCGCCATCTCCCTTCTCTAAACGATGGATTCAATTTGAAGGACGAAAGGATTCGCTGGCCAAAATTTTGAGAAGGAACCAATTGATTTGTTCGTTTTCAGTTTGAATTGAAAGAAAGAAAAAAGGAATCGAAAGAAAGAAAAAGGAATGAGGAAAAGAACGCGATTTGATTTTAATCTGCCTTTTTCTTTTCGAATTTCTTTTCAGAGTTGAAGAGGAGGAACAAGGGTTGATTTCGTTTTATCTAGAGACTGAATAGAAAGTGGCGTGCAGGAGAAGATTAGCCACAGTGATTTGAAAAGAGGTGAGATATTTTTGGTGTGAAGATGTTTGACTATTCACAGCAAACTATATATAGTATTATTTAAATTTAAACGTCTCGAAATCGCAACTCAAAATTTTGACATCCTATCGAGGTGTGCCGCCAGGCGTTTATAATGTTATACCCCTGTTACGAACACGATGGAAAAGGTTTCGAGTCCAAATCCGATCGTATGGAGAATATAGCTTTTTGGACCCAGATTATTATATTGATTTCGATATAAAATTTCAGCACGTTTACCTATCGTACGCTCACACAACAACTCCAAACACTATGAAAATTGAAATCCGATAATAATACAATATTACGGATCCAATGGAACTGGTTTCGTCGAATTCCGAGACTGTGCCTCGGAAGGCTATTTTTAAATTCAATTTAAACGATATATTTTTAAAACTGAACAAAACTCTTTGAAATTCCATTTTAAAAGTTTCATCACCTTCAATATTAACAATATAAATTTTCTAAGCCTTTAAACTATTTTTAACAGGCTTAAAAATCAAGATTCAATATTTTACCCAATCCCGGTAATTAAATTCAATAATTAATTATCCAAATAAATACTGTATATTTGAAATTAAAGTTAAAATTTAACCTTCGAATATTTAAAATAAATTAAATATTCCCATTTCAAATATACAAAAATTCCGGGTCGTCACATTCCTCCCCCCTTAAAAGAATTTCGTCCCCGAAATTTCCAGTTAAGAGGAATGATTCAATCCCCGTTAACTATTTTCCAAATTCAAACAGTTTTAACAATACCCAAACAATCTTTTATTAATGATACACTAATCATCTTTTAACTTCCCAAACTTATTCATAAGTTCAACCCATACCACCTACTTATCCATTCAAATTTGAATTCAAATTTTAAATTATCCATAATTTCTCAAAAATTTTCTAACTCCCTAAATTTCCGAAAAATTTCGCCAGCGTCTCCTTTGCGCGGCTAGCTCGGTACTACTACAAAATGGCTCTACGGCCTCCCAATCTCAAAAAGAAAACAAAACGCCAAGTGGCTGGATCAAAACCCCAATCAAATTTCATATAGAAATTCAAATACATACCTTTTGTCGGGCCATTAAATTTTATCTTCAAAAATCAAAATCCCAATTTATCCATTGCTTTTATACACCTGTATATCATGCTAAGCAATAATATTCACTCCCAATCCCAAAGTCATTTTATACTTTTCTTTTACAAATTTTCAATATTTGCTTTACTTAAGCCCGTACGATGCACATATATCATCCGTACGCAATATCACATTCGATCGCTCAATCGATCACACAATTTCACTTCCGAACTAGTATCGTCCACCCGACTTCCTAGTGCGGACTCAGATCTGGTTTCTTGATCAGAAACCGTCATTCTCCTTGCATAGCCACAAACTATGATAGAGAATTTCCAGAATCAATCAACAATCCATATCCAGGTTCGCCGTTGAAAATCGAGTGAAAAATCCTAATTCGGATCGATAAAACTATCTCGAAATTCTGTGTTCGACATCTGGATCAAATAGCTATGCGAATAAAATAATATACGTACACCTTACGTAATTAGCCCAATTGATTATCAATTTCCTTTTATTCACTTTCATCTTGGTAGTTATGCTCTTATTCACAATTTTCCCACTCCACAACTGCCTGTTTCGATTTTCATTCAATTATTTGCTTGGAATAATTTCTCAATACAAATTTACTTAAGAATTCACTATTCATTTCTTAAGTCCAATATAAATATTTTACATATTTCTCATATTAATTTTCATTTCACTATTGAAGTTCATATTCATTTTAATCACTTTTGTCTTTATAATTCCACTTGAATTCAATTTATCTTCCACTTTGAATATTCAATCAGTTACACTTACTAACTAATTTAAATTTCAATTAGAAATTTATTTGTGAACTTTTCTTTCTTTAGTTCCTTCGATTCACTTACTTTACATTCATATTTCAAATAGATTTCAATTATTCAGTTCCAATTTCATTTACTTAGCAAATTTAAATCATTTATCGTTAATGAAAATTTTCAAAAATTTTCTAACTCCCAAAATTTACGGAAAATTTTGGCGGAGTCTCCCTTGTATGGAGGGACTTCTGCGATATCGCAGGATGCACAAATATATATATACATCGGCCTGAGGCCGGAAATCACAATATATATCAATATAAGCAGTTCATATCTCCTATTTTGAATTTTTGCGTAAGCGTACCTTATCTTAGCATTCTTAAGAAAGCAACTATTTATTTTAGCAAATTTCGCAATCAAATCCAGCCAAACGGCTTCTCGGTACCTGTACTAACTCAACTTAAACAGGTAAGTGACCAATATACAAAGTTTATTAACATTTCACTTAATTACAATAGCTAAACACATGTATAACGTAAGCAATATTTATTAAACACTTCCATAAGTGAATTTATTAGGCTCTAACACAAATTAAATGCTTCCATTTAAATGGTTTACACTTCATTACTTACATTCTATTCATTTTAATCCAAACGAACACATATCATTACAATTGATTCAAAAACCAATTTTATTGTTTATATTACCCCATAGATTTTATACAATCTCATTTGCGTCCACGACGACCATTTCAATGCAAGTTCAATAGAATATCCATTCAATTTATCCCATCAACTAATTAATTACCAATTAGTTTATTCAAATTTTACCTTGTTCGACTACACTTCCAATTTTATATCCAATATTTGATTTTTATTCCAAAACTCACTTTAACTATCTTACTAAAGTTCAATTTATTTTATAGTTCAAGTTTTGGATTTTATTCATTGCCATTACAAACAATTCTATTTGACTTATTTATTTTACTTCCAAATTTTATAAGTCACATTCTATTTATATGCGTTCCTTTATCCATTTATAATCAATCCAATTTACAATTTACCTTTAACTTGGAATTATACATTTTATTTAGCCAATATTTTTTTTATTCCATAAACAGTTCTAAATAAGATTCCAGAGTTTAAACAATTTCAAAATCACCTTTGAAATTAACCATATCCAAAATCCCTTTTAAATTTCAAAACCAAACCCAGTTTCGCAAACAACACTAGCCCAAAACATCCAGGTAGCAATTCCTCTTTTGGAAACTCGAAAATGAACATCGATGATGTCGCGATCATCATCGGAATTATTTTCCAGCGACCACAAAGAGTTTAGTGCTTTTATTTGTTTAAAAAAACATTTCAAATATTTTTAATTTCCAAATCTCTCCAAAACTTTTGAAAACTGCTTTCAACTTCCAAGGGATCTAAACCTTCCTCAAAATTCCAAATTCGAAATCCATCTCGATTTATTTTCAAATGTTCCTCTGGAATCCTATTCCCAATTATAAATCATATTTATAATTCACAATTACAAATTTCACTTTATTATCTGAATTTATTTTCTTAACTTTGGTTATAAGTTTTCAATTTCTTATTCAATTTCCTCCTAATGATAATAATTTATTATCATCATCTAACAACCAAACATCCAAATATAACCATAATAATTTATAAAAATTATTTCTTTCATATACGAAAATAATTTGGGTAAAATTATTTCATTTACCCCATTTTAAAACAATATTATGTCGGTTTATCGTGTTTAAGAGTTTAGAAACCCTTATCGATGACATGGCGTCCCACACATCGACCAGAATTCATAAACACTCAACCGATAAGTCAACACAATATAAAACCATTTTATAGTCACTAACAAATACGCGCTCATATCTATTATTACTCTCAAAATTCCCACCAGAGCCAAGGTTATCGCCAACCTTCGCTCTGATACCACTGTAACGACCCGCAGATCCGTACCCCTTGAATTGACATTAATTTCCATTAATGAACTCAAGAAGAACGGAAATACGAACCATTTTAGTTAAGAAGAAGAGGTAGAAGAAGAAAAATAGAAAACAACATCAGAATCTAACCATCGCAGCGGAATAAAATATAATATATATTAACAGATCTTTACACAAATCAAAACTATATCAGTTTTATATAATATAGCATCAGAGTATACACCAGAGAACACATAACATACAACTGGACAATAACCATATCATGTCCTCAATACAACAGAGTACAACAATCAACACAGCGGAATATATATATAAACAAGTACGGGAGATACGTCTCGCCATCCAGCTCATCTCCTGAGCTCCACAGCATCATATCCTGTAACTTATAATACTCGGTCTGACCCGAGCATCATATAAACAATACCCGAGTCAGTCTGGAATACCAGCGTGAGAAAATCACACTCAATTGATTATTAAAGTTTCAAAAATCCTTTTGAAAATAAAAGCATCTCGTAAGACCACGCCACAAATAAACATGTCGGGTTTTTACCTTACGATAGCTAAAACACTTTTTATCAAAATCCTCTGATATTATAATAGTGTCTATTCACAAGTACTTATTAAAATAGCCGAAATTGTTACATCTATTAAATTCCGGCATACTAGCCACAAAGTGGGTAATACAAACAAAACTCGTACAAGGCACGTAGGGAGAATGGATTTCCAACGAATGACTAGGCACTGGGGTACCACCTGTCACAGTACGTGGCCTAGATCACAGTACCGAGGAGTACGCCCGCTCCCCTGCAACACAAGGCCGGAATCATCCCTTACTGGATAATTCCAAATAAAATCACCCCACGGTTGGGATCAGCAACCGCAACACTAAGCCGAAATAAAAGGGACATCTAGACAGGGATGACTTTACTCTCAAGTGGGGGCTACCCACGAAGCCTTGCTGCATAACCCCTGATTTTCAGTCATTCCCGGTTGATGAGGCTCGAGGCTAAACGATACCTTTATAGCACATATCCCTTAGAATGCCCATCGTCCACCTGACGATGTCACGAAAGCATTCGTCCATACAAGTCCGTCCCGGGTCCGAACGGAACCGAAGGCACTATTCCTACTACATCCATTTTGGAAATATCCTCAGGATTAGTAGCGACTAGCCCTTGCACTTCACAGCTCCATCTTCGACTCCGAACACGTTACACGAAACGTACAAACCGGATCGAAGTGGTATTCGAGTCTCCAGACCTAGAATCCCGGTATACGGAAACTCGATCCCGGTCTCTTCGAAACGATCAGCGCATTTGGCCAATATTGATAGTCGGTTATTTAACTATCAATTAACATCCACAAGCAACCATCACACAACAAATAATTTCCCACATTATTTATTTGCCCAAATATCTTTCCAAGATATATTTTCAAATTTTCAAAGCTCATTTGAAAACAATTTCCGCTTACGGAATACATTTCCCAAATAATTATTCCTACTGAATCACCAAGTACGAAATACTTTTAGATTTTAAAATAATTTTAAAACACTTTACTATAAATATACTTTATAACATTGAAATTTAAAAACTACTTTAATATTTTACTACAATATATACTTTAGGAATATTTAAAATAAAACCACTTTATAAATATAAACTAAATTTCTCTTTTAAAACATAATACCAAATCACTTTTATGAAATTACTACAATAATAGATTTTTTGAAAATACTTACTTTAAAGTTTAAACATTTAAAAAGAATAGATTTTCCAAAACATACTTTAAATCAACTTTTAAACCTTTAGCTTATACTTAAAAGTTTACTTTGGAAACGTACTTGGCTATTCAAGGAAATATACTTCTCTACACATCTTTTAACAAATAAATCAACATTTATTTTTAAACCAATTCATATCCCTTTATAAATTCTCACCTTGAATTTATAATTTCAAATATCCACTGATATTTTATTTTACTTTATAAACCCAGTTTATAAATCCCCAAAATCTCACTTCTCCTTTAAAATTCCAATTTTAAACAACTAAATCAATTTCCAATTGATTTTCCAATTTACTTTACTTTGAGATAAATTCCTTGCTTACTTCATTTATTTCAAAATACAATAACTTTAGATTTATTTCTTTATTGTGAGTTAAAAACCTTTTAACTGAAAATACCAATTTTAAACTTCCAAAATTCCTTCTTATCCTTTTATTAAATTTAATCCTTAAACTTTTAAAAATAATTTCTTTTTTTTTCCAATAATGTCACTTTAGTTTAAAATTTATTATTCTCATGTTAATTCAAAATCCCATTTTTCCATATTTGTTCGACTTAAGAAATTTCTTTATTTCTTTTACAATTCCTTATTTAATTTATTCGAATTCACTAGAATTATTTAACTTAAATTTTACTCTTTTATTTCTTTCCAAAAATCCAATTCAATTTCTTTTGATAACTCATTATACTGGGAAATTCAATCCAACCAGATTATCCAATATAAATCATCACAGGATATCAACAATCATATCACAGAATATTTAAACAAAATTAAATATTTTGAGGAATCCAGTTGGATCCCTCCAACCTGTTTCCCTGCATCCAAAGACGTTAGCACAATACCAATTCCACTTCGAGGTGGAATATCGCGGTATATGGGTTTTATAAAATATCATCCGCTATTATGCGGCGCATAGGGTCTCATCCGCTATATAAATGCGGGAATATCAATAACTCCAATATATACATATGCCAATATGTATATATTGCTATATACTACTATATATAGTATAGCACATCAATCAATGCAATCATCCAATCAATTATTTAAATTTAACCATTTAAATTTAAAATAAAAATTTAGCTGAGTGAGATTAACTCACCTTTGGCCTAAGATTGCCATTCACCTCAAACTCGTCTTGTTTCCGAAATTTTCAGACCTTGAAAAATCATTTTACATTATATTAATATTTGAACTATCGAACAATTAACTTTCCATTTATAAATTAACTAAGAATTTGGGTTTAAACCACTAATTTGTTTTTAACAAATTTTCTTTAATAAAGTATTTAGTGATTAAAGAAATTAAACAAGTTAATTAAATAGGTTAATCACCCTAATACACATTTTTAAATAAACTAGTAAATTTAGAATGTGTATACATATATTTATATCTATATATTTTCTTACCCTGTTTATTTACAGATATATTGTATTTAAATTAAAACAACGGGTTACCTTACTACTAACGAGCAAACCCCCAACCACGACAGTTCCCCGACCACCCTTTGTCTTCGCCTCTGCGAGATTTCTACATGCCTGAATCGCGACCCTGAACCCTAGCTGCTGGCGAAGACATGCCATCGCGACACCCAAACCCTAACAAATTTTCGTCTCTGTTGCTCACGCCTGACCACTCCTCATTGTCGATGCCAAGGAGTCGAGTTCGTCTCTGCCACTGTCGCTTCCATCATCACCGATCATCTGAGGTGATAGGCCCCACTACCTCGCGAGATCGTGACTTCGATCGTCGATCCTCAACCAGACAAAACCCTAGCCTCGCGAAATCCACCTTCCACCGCGACACTGTTTCCTCTCGCACCCCGCGACGCCGCCACCACCGGTCACGGATTCCAATGCGAACAATACCTAACCCGTGTTCTGACCCTTCTTCCACAACTCGACGTCGACAAATCACCTCGCGAATCCCAGCCTCGACTATTTCAGTTGCCATCTCCCTTCTCTAAACGATGGATTCAATTTGAAGGACGAAAGGATTCGCTGGCCAAAATTTTGAGAAGGAACCAATTGATTTGTTCGTTTTCAGTTTGAATTGAAAGAAAGAAAAAAGGAATCGAAAGAAAGAAAAAGGAATGAGGAAAAGAACGCGATTTGATTATAATCTGCCTTTTTCTTTTCGAATTTCTTTTCAGAGTTGAAGAGGAGGAACAAGGGTTGATTTCGTTTTATCTAGAGACTGAATAGAAAGTGGCGTGCAGGAGAAGATTAGCCACAGTGATTTGAAAAGAGGTGAGATATTTTTGGTGTGAAGATGTTTGACTATTCACAGCAAACTATATATAGTATTATTTAAATTTAAACGTCTCGAAATCGCAACTCAAAATTTTGACATCCTATCGAGGTGTGCCGCCAGGCGTTTATAATGTTATACCCCTGTTACGAACACGATGGAAAAGGTTTCGAGTCCAAATCCGATCGTATGGAGAATATAGCTTTTTGGACCCAGATTATTATATTGATTTCGATATAAAATTTCAGCACGTTTACCTATCGTACGCTCACACAACAACTCCAAACACTATGAAAATTGAAATCCGATAATAATACAATATTACGGATCCAATGGAACTGGTTTCGTCGAATTCCGAGACTGTGCCTCGGAAGGCTATTTTTAAATTCAATTTAAACGATATATTTTTAAAACTGAACAAAACTCTTTGAAATTCCATTTTAAAAGTTTCATCACCTTCAATATTAACAATATAAATTTTCTGAGCCTTTAAACTATTTTTAACAGGCTTAAAAATCAAGATTCAATATTTTACCCAATCCCGGTAATTAAATTCAATAATTAATTATCTAAATAAATACTGTATATTTGAAATTAAAGTTAAAATTTAACCTTCGAATATTTAAAATAAATTAAATATTCCCATTTCAAATATACAAAAATTCCGGGTCATCACAATTCATTTATTTAACCACTTAAATTCATAGAAAAATCAATAATACTTTAATAAATCATTTAAATTCAAATTAAATCAAATTATCATAATTACCATTTTCCAAATATAATTAAATTTCCACTTTATTTATATAACTTAAATATCATTTTTAACCAAAATTCCAAACTTGAGTTATATTTCAAAAAATCCAGTTAAACCATTCATTTATTACATTTTTAACACATAGAAAAATCATAATTTCTTTAATTCAAAATATTTCAAAATATGTTTAAATCAAATTTCATAAATTTATATTTTTAAAATACTTAAAAATATCCAAAACACCTTATAAAATAACCACGGGCCTGTATATAGTTTTCTAGCCTAGGTCAAGTGATACGGATATGTATCATTTCAATCCGTAGTTTAAAAAGAAAAATCCGGGTTCTATCATTTCAAACCCGCAATCCCAAGTTAAAATAAATTAAATAAAAACCATTCATGCCTATCATTTCAGCCCATAACGATTTTTTTCCTATTCTAAAGTCCGTCGGGTATGTATCATTTCAACCCATAGTGATTCTAGTCTACAGGGAACTTGCAATGGTGATAACTGATATAAATAACAGAATAACATTAAATAACAGTAACATATGATATAACAGGTGTAATAACAGGTGTGAACATCATATGATAATAATATAGGCATATATAACATGATAATATATTTCTACAGATTCACAGGGTGTCAATTTACTAGTTATATAGGTACATATTGTCTGGTGAGAATAACTCACCTGTTTGTGCTGGAGATATCAAAACCAATGACACAATGGAAACAAAAGCACGATGACAAGACTACGGACTTGAGTGGAGAGCAAGATCCAAAGCTACAACTCTTGTATTACAACCCAAAACATACATCAAAACAAACACAATTTCAACGCACTTGAAATGGAATAACTTTTAAATGAAAAGAGATTTGAATGTCAAATCTTTTGCCTTGTTTTCTACAATGCTTTGCATGGCCTAGGGGTTTATTTAGGTCAGGTTTGACATGACTTTGGCTCAGGTTTGATCATAGGAATGCATGGCATATAGGCTAGAACATGTGGAGGAAGTTACAACACAAGAATATCAAGAGACTAGGCAACATAGTGGAGTTTGGTTCAACTTTTGGCTTGGTCTATGGGTCAAATGGCTCGGCCATCATCTGGTACAGGTCTGGACAGAGGTTTGGGTGATGAGTAGCAGCAGCCAAAGATCGTGTAGCAAGTGGTGGTGGTGGCTAAGGGGGTGGCCAAAGCAAGATATGGAGGGTAGGTGATGATATGTGTGTTCTAGGCAATGTTTTGTGGAGTTTTGTGGTGATGGCTTCAAGTGGAAGGTCATGGCCGGCCTTGGTCAGAGGGAAGGGAGTGTTTGCTGTAGTAGATGGAGGAGGTGATGATGGGGATGAAGGTGGTAGAGGCTAGGCCAAGCAAACATGTGAAGAGATCAAGGCAAAATTGCATAGAAAAGTAAGAAAAAGTAGAAAGAAAAGAGGGAGATTACCAAATTTTTTTGCAAGATGGAGGCCGTGATTTTTTTTTAGGGTTTTGGAGCTTTGAAAATTCGTGAATAATATGAGGGAGTTGGCTGAAAATGAATGAGGAAAATAATGGAAAAAAATAAAATAAAAGATGTATTGATTGAAAAGAAACGGTAGAATTCAAAAGGGCTAAGCACACAAAAGGTATCAAACTCTTCATATATCTTTAATTCCTTTTTTATAACTTTATATTTATAGAAAAAATAATAATCACAGATAAAATTTCGAAATTTTATCAAAATATAATAATTTATATAAATATTTATCAATTATATAAAGTTAAATTAAGAAAATAGCTAAAATAGTAAACTAGTCTAGAAAATTTGGAATTGAATAGAATAAATTTTTAGAAAATTCATATGAGCTTGTAATATATTTTTAAACATAAATAATAACATGAAATAAAAATATATTCACAAAATAAACATTTAAAATTTAATTTACATATAATTTCTAATGAAGAAAATAGCAGAAAATAGGAAAACAGCCTTTAAAAATAGGAAATCATCATAGTAAATTTTGGAAAAATTCTATTATCATTTTTAAAATATTTAGAGATGGAAACATACATAAATAAACATATTGACACATATTAAAATAAAATATAAGAAATAAAATATGATTTATAAAATTTAAAATAGGCAAAATTGCACAATAAAACAAATTATACTAAAAATTGAAATGTACATAACTTTTACATTTTAACTCCGTTTTCAACGAAACGAAAAGTAGTATTCATGTTATTAAATATATTTTCATAATAAAAGATAAAATTTATAATTTCAAATATTTAAAATTTAAATTTAAAAGTCAAATTTTTACTATTTTAACCAAAATTCACTTTTCTAGAAATATTAAATTTAGTCATATTTGGAATTCTAATCCACATACAAAATCAAAGTTTTTATATTTACAATAACAAAATTTATTCTTTTCATAAATAAAGCTTTTAAATCTGGAAATCAATTAAAAAAAAATATTTGAAAAATACAGGGTTGTTACACTCTCCCCCACTCAAAACTTTTCGTCCCCGAAAAGAAACGAGGTACGGGAAAGCACAGAAAAAGATAGAATGAAATAGAATTAAGACAAGATGATAAGAAGATTGGAATTACACCTGATAACTATTGTTATAGGTAAGTTTGACAAAATGGAGGTGATCAAATCAAGAACACAAACACGAAAAAGATCCTCTAGAGTCTGAATCACCCCTTTCACTTGACCGGCGGTCTATGGATGGAAAAACAGTGTTCAGATCCAGATGAGTAACAAAGATTATCAAAGATTACAGAAAGATTTCTAAACAGAAAGATTATAGAAAGATGCTTATACCAGTCTGTAGCAAGATGAGGGAAAATAAGGACAACCAAAAGATGGTTTGAAAAAACAAAATAAGATAATAATTTGAAACCATAATGCTTTGAAATCATAATACTTTGAAATCATAACAATTTAGAGGTGTTTATCATTTGGAAATCATACTACTAAAATCATAACACATTGGAAATGTTATTCTTAAAAAAAAATAACACTTAGAAAAATCAAAACTCCTTTTTTTAAAAAAAAAATCTTCATTTAAACCATTTTAATTCAAGGTCAAATAATATTCATTTTAAAGTTGTAACATTTCTAAGTTCATTCAATAATAAAAATTTCCAAAACATTGTCTTTTCAAAATAGCAGCACTTATAAAATGCTACAGTAGATATATTAGTATTTCAAATCAGTTTAATTCCAGAAATATTCATTTGGATATCATTTAACTTATGACTTATTAAAACAAACTTTTATGAATGGAATATCCAAATTAAACTATACTTCGTTTATTAAGTCAAAAATTCATTATTTTACTTAGCTCTTCATTTAACAAATAACCTAACACTTTATTTAAAATGTCCATTTCATAAATAGATATTCCTTCAATAAGTTACACTTAAAATTTCCATTTGAAAACCAAATTCTCAATTATCAAATTTAGTGATGTTAAAATACATTTTAACTATCATAATTATTCATTTTTCAAGACATATCAATTTCATACATAAAATATTTATCATAGCAAATATAACAATCAAATTTCTTTACACATTTATTCATTTAGACATCAATTAAACTATGAATTCGAGTTAAATAAACTTTATTACAAAATGTCCAATTCCAATGTATTTTATTTTATCTACTCAAAGATACACTATTTATTATACAACATATTCATTTCAGGAAATAACCTTTATTAAATTCCTATGTTAGACTTAAGGTTCCATATTAAATCAAATTTGATTATTAAGTTATTTAAATAAAATCTCTTTAAATTCCTTTTTCACTATTTACCTCTGTTAATCTTTTATAACTAAAATTTAAGTGTATAACATTTATTATAACCACTCAAATTTTATTTATAAAATCCTTTCTATATTGTATATTATCCAATTTCATATTCAACTTCTGTGTAATTTAGGTAAGTTATATTGGAATGAAATTGTGTGTTATACAAATAAAACTTTCCAATTTAATTATCTCAAGTTTGAATCATTTATCCAAATTTTTGAATTTTTTTCTTTTAACTGAAATTATACTTTAAAATAAAATTTAAGAATTAAACTTCTGATTCCTTTCAAACCATTTAGCGATAAGTAATTATACATACATAATATGTCAAATCAAATTTTAAATCATATATCTATATATTATAAATTCAGTCATATTTTAGAGATTCAAATCAATTAAATTTCCCAAAACAAAGCGGTAGCAAGACAACAGAACGGTCTCTTCACTTCGAAACTCGAAAATGAATGTCGATGATGCTGCAGTCATCACCGAAATTATTTTCCAGCGACAAAGAGAAGAGCACTAAATTTTTAAACCTTAAAATCCTTTAGAAACATATTTCTACTTAGAAATACTTTAAATAATATATCCTTTTACAACTTTAAACACAAGGTTAGAAATCCATCGGAAATTAAATTCTTTAAATTTCTGGTTTTAAATTCATTTCAGTTCCCAAATAAATTTATAAACAACTATTTATAAATTCATTTGTAGAACAATAAATAATAAGTTCCATAAATTTACTTATATCTCAAAATTTTATTTCATTAACCAAATTTAAAATAATATGGTGTCAGTTTGTTCTGTCAAAGTGTTTTAAAAATCCTATCGATAGCGTTGATCAGACGAATCGATCGGAAATCCAAATCAACATCAACAACTCAAACAACACCATATATAAAAAAAACATAGATTTACAAGTACAATTCAAAATGTTTGGAAATAGTTTAGAAACAAAAGACAGGATGGTTAAACAGAGATGAGAGATGGGTAAGCTTAGATAAATCGCGGACAACCTTAACCGGGTCAACCGTGACTTAAAGAATAAGATCGATGTGGATTTTTCTGTGATAAATCTACGTTCGATCTCAAGAGATAGAGTTTGGAATAATAAAAGATATTAGCATCTAAACCAAGGATAAATAAAAATCTCTGGTGAATCGATGCTGACTGTAAAGGATTTTCACCCTTTTACAAGAAAATTAGAATATTGGCGAGACCGCCAATTCACTATAAAGATATTGGAAATGGAGTCATGGGATACTCCAGAATCAAAAGATGATGAATAGTGAGGGACACGAATGAATTTCGGAACCGCAGGAAACGTTCCAAATTTCAAAGGAAATCGAATCAAAAGGAAGAGATTCAAACTCGAACGAAAGTGATTCTGTAAATAAATCTACTCCATATGCTGCGTTTTGCCTCAAAGCCAAAGCTCTGATACCAACTGTAACGACCCGATAATTTCAACCATTCGCATCCATTATAAGTGTATAGGTAGACACTCATGCCGGAGTTGAATTTGTCAAAATACCGCGTTGTAATTAAAATTTGGCAAATCTCAGAATATACAGTAAATAAATATAATCACAGATCACAGACACAGAGTAAAACAATGCAGCGGAAGTAAAAGAAATAGTAGTTCATGAAGCTACTATCTAAATATGTCAGAGTTACATAAGATACAATAGAAGAAATAGAGTACAACAAAAGTCTCAATAAAATAACCAAGTACAAGCTGAGTAGGACAACGGAACTGAAATAGATAGGACAAGACAAGCAGATAATCTCCAGCGATTCAAATCTCCAAGCGAGTGGAAATCCAAATCTGTGAATAACTCAGGCTGACCCGAGCGTAAAGCAAAACACAAAACACTCGAGTCAGGACAATATATACTTATATAATGTAAACCAACTCAAGCGAACTGTAATAAGGGTACAAGTAACTTAGAAGATGCTTGGGACCGCCCATCCTCTAAGGATCCGTTAAAATATCTACTATGTAGTAATATTCGCTATTATAATAGTGTCTAAATAAGTAAAGTATAATCATATAGAAAATAGCGTTAAGGGGATGGAGAACCTTAACGCGGTCGGATCTTAAAATCATAATCGTAGTAAAGCTCGATATGGTAGGTGACACGGCACAACTAGGCAATGCCAGGGTAGATATACCAATTACGCACACGGACTGATGGATACGCATAGCAGCCACTACCGTTCCACCTCGAACAACACTCCCAAATCGGAGGATGGCCATCTAATCAATCACAAGTAAGAGTATAATATCGAAGAAATGTGTCCGAGAAGAGGTGCTACCTCACTGGTCCGAGATCGCTCCTGTTTTAGCCACCTTATGCCAACTCACGGGAGTTGGGTCCACATAACATACCTTAAGAACGTCGACACCATCCTACTTCATTCTGGAATCTCCACCGCGTACACGGTTGTCAAAGTGGTTTTCGGTATCGACAGAGAGTATGTCCATATCCGATCCCGGTCTCTTTGCCAACCAACGTTATTATAACCCGTGGTTATAACTTTTAAAAACAATACTTTACTTCAAAATAAGATATCATTTCAAAATCATGTCTTTATCAAAATAAAGATTTATCATTTCCAAATCATTTCAATATTCCAAAATATCGTATCCTTTCAAACTTCTTTTCAAATCATTTCAATATACCAAAATATCATATCTTTTCAACTTCATTTCAAATCATTTTAATATATCAAAATATCATATCTTACAAACTTCATTTCAAATCATTTTAATATATCAAAATATCATATCTTTGATAGTTATACTTCGAAATCAAAATCATTTTTATTTCAAAACTATGTTCATTTCAAAACAACATCATTTCCATTTCAAACATATATTCACCTTTCAAATAGTCTACACTTTCAAAGTTATAATTCTTTTGAAACTAAAACATTTGAAATCATTATACTTTGAAAATCACAACATTTCGAAAACATATATTTGAAATCATCTTTTAATTCTACATATTTACAAATTTATTAAATTAAACCCAAATTCCAAATTTTAATTTTAATTTAATTCAAACCATCATTTTCAACTCAAATTCAGTTTACTAACAAACCATTTCAAATCTTATAATTTCAAATATAGGTTTAATTCACAAAATACAATATTCAATCTTTAGTATATTTCAAAGCTTAAATATCCCACATTTCATAAATTCAAAATCATTTATATACATTTCAAAATATCAAAATATTATTCAAAGCATCATTCATTTATATTTCGTTTAAATACCATTTGAATCCATTCATTTTATCAAATTTAAATACCATTTTAAACTCACATTAAAATCAAATTCTTCCATTTAAAACCATTTAAATGTCTCTTCGTTATCTTTAGAAATTTAACATTTAATTTCCAAAATTATATCATTTTCCAAAGATTATTTTTCATTAAAATTTATTAAAACAACAAAAATACAGTTTCCGTAGCACTTACAAAATGCTACGTAAAGTTATAGTTTAAAATAGTTCATTTAACAAAACGACAGCACTTAAATGCTGTAATATATTTCCATTAAATTTAAAATAAACTTAAATGTTAAGTTTAACCACTACAGCACTTACAAAGTGCTATAATAGCCTTTATTTCAAATTAACTTTTTGTTAGTTCATTTAAACAACTTCAGCATTTGCAAAATGCTGTAATATCCTTTACATACATTTCAAAAATGCTGTCAAATCAAATTCAGAGTTTAATTACCTTTTCACAAATTTAACTAAATTTCAAATTTTATTTAATTAACTTAAACTTTTAATTAAAACTAAATTTCACATTTCCAAGTCAAGTTATATTTTAAAAGATCACTTTTAAACATTCATTTATTTAACCACTTAAATTCATAGAAAAATCAATAATACTTTAATAAATCATTTAAATTCAAATTAAATCAAATTATCATAATTACCGTTTTCCAAATATAATTAAATTTCCATTTTATTTATATAACTTAAATATCATTTTTAACCAAAATTCCAAATTTCCAAACTTGAGTTATATTTCAAAAAATCCAGTTAAACCATTCATTTATTACATTTTTAACACATAGAAAAATCATAATTTCTTTAATTCAAAATATTTCAAAATATGTTTAAATCAAATTTCATAAATTTATATTTTTAAAATACTTAAAAATATCCAAAACACCTTATAAAATAACCACGGGCCTGTATATAGTTTTCTAGCCTAGGTCAAGTGATACGGATATGTATCATTTCAATCCGTAGTTTAAAAAGAAAAATCCGGGTTCTATCATTTCAAACCCGCAATCCCAAGTTAAAATAAATTAAATAAAAACCATTCATGCCTATCATTTCAGCCCATAACGATTTTTTTCCTATTCTAAAGTCCGTCGGGTATGTATCATTTCAACCCATAGTGATTCTAGTCTACAGGGAACTTGCAATGGTGATAACTGATATAAATAACAGAATAACATTAAATAACAGTAACATATGATATAACAGGTGTAATAACAGGTGTGAACATCATATGATAATAATATAGGCATATATAACATGATAATATATTTCTACAGATTCACAGGGTGTCAATTTACTAGTTATATAGGTACATATTGTCTGGTGAGAATAACTCACCTGTTTGTGCTGGAGATATCAAAACCAATGACACAATGGAAACAAAAGCACGATGACAAGACTACGGACTTGAGTGGAGAGCAAGATCCAAAGCTACAACTCTTGTATTACAACCCAAAACATACATCAAAACAAACACAATTTCAACGCACTTGAAATGGAATAACTTTTAAATGAAAAGAGATTTGAATGTCAAATCTTTTGCCTTGTTTTCTACAATGCTTTGCATGGCCTAGGGGTTTATTTAGGTCAGGTTTGACATGACTTTGGCTCAGGTTTGATCATAGGAATGCCTGGCATATAGGCTAGAACATGTGGAGGAAGTTACAACACAAGAATATCAAGAGACTAGGCGACATAGTGGAGTTTGGTTCAACTTTAGGCTTGGTCTATGGGTCAAATGGCTTGGCCATCATCTGGTACAGGTCTGGACAGAGGTTTGGGAGATGATTAGCAGCAGCCAAAGGTCATGTAGCAAGTGGTGGTGGTGGCTAAGGGGGTGGCCAAAGCAAGATATGGAGGGTAGGTGATGATATGTGTGTTCTAGGCAATGTTTTGTGGAGTTTTGTGGTGATGGCTTCAAGTGGAAGGTCATGGCCTGCCTTGGTCAGAGGGAAGGGAGTGTTTGCTGTAGTAGATGGAGGAGGTGATGATGGGATGAAGGTGGTAGAGGCTAGGCCAAGCAAACATGTGAAGAGATCAAGGCAAAATTGCATAGAAAAGTAAGAAAAAGTAGAAAGAAAAGAGGGAGATTACCAAATTTTTTTGCAAGATGGAGGCCATGATTTTTTTTAGGGTTTTGGAGCTTTGAAAATTCGTGAATAAGATGAGGGAGTTGGCTGAAAATGAATGAGGAAAAGAATGGAAAAAAATAAAATAAAAGATGTATTGATTGAAAAGAAACGGTAGAATTCAAAAGGGCTAAGCACACAAAAGGTATCAAACTCTTCATATATCTTTAATTCCTTTTTTATAACTTTATATTTCTGGAAAAAATAATAATCCCAGATAAAATTTCGAAATTTTATCAAAATATAATAATTTATATAAATATTTATCAATTATATAAAGTTAAATTAAGAAAATAGCTAAAATAGTAAACTAGTCTAGTAAATTTGGAATTGAATAGAATAAATTTTTAGAAAATTCATATGAGCTTGTAATATATTTTTAAACATAAATAATAACATGAAATAAAAATATATTCACAAAATAAACATTTAAAATTTAATTTACATATAATTTCTAATGAAGAAAATAGCAAAAAATAGGAAAACAGCCTTTAAAAATAGGAAATCATCATAGTAAATTTTGGAAAAATTCTATTATCATTTTAAAAATATTTAGAGATGGAAATATACAAAAATAAACATATTGACACATATTAAAATAAAATATGAGAAAGAAAATATGATTTATAAAATTTAAAATAGGCAAAATTGCACAATAAAACAAATTATACTAAAAATTGAAATGTACATAACTTTTACATTTTAACTCCGTTTTCAACGAAACGAAAAGCAGTATTCATGTTATTAAATCTATTTTCATAATAAAAGATAAAATTTATAATTTCAAATATTTAAAATTTAAATTTAAAAGTCAAAGTTTTACTATTTTAACCAAAATTCACTTTTCTGGAAATATTAAATTTAGTCATATTTGGAATTCTAATTCACATACAAAATCAAAGTTTTTATATTTACAATAACAAAATTTATTCTTTTCATAAATAAAGCTTTTAAATATGGAAATCAATTTTAAAAAAATATTTGAAAAATACAGGGTTGTTACAAAATCACAATCATACATCCATACTACCATACTCTTAACATCACAATGAAACACACATATAAACACATGGTTATATGCTTACTAACATGATAACATCACATTCAAATCTTAAATTCAATACCAGACACAACCTCCATCAAATCACCCTTGACCAACATAATAACCTTTCAATTTTCTCATCATATATTCACCATAAGAACACATCGTAATAAAGGCAAAAACCAGTCCAAAACAAAGTAGTTTTACTCACCGAAGTTCTTTGAAACCTGAAATGCCTTAGATGCACCAAAAATCACCCCAAAAATATGTCATCCTTCACTTGATGTTGGACATATTACTCTTGGATTTTGAAAAAGTGAACAAAAGAAAAGTTTTAGAAAATTATTTTCTCTACAATTTCAAAAAAGAATCACTCAAATCAGATTTGTTTGAGGTAGATATGGTCAAAAGAAGGAGAGCTATTTTCGAACCTGAATTTCTGAGTTCAAAATTATACTGCAAAGAAATCAGGTTTTGACAAACCTAATCTTGAAATCAGAAAAGGTAGTAAAAATGAAAGTTGTAGCTACTGAAATTTTATACGATATGTAAAAATGAAAAGCTTGATTTGGTGTAAAATATAGGGAGTTATGGCCGAATAATTGGAGGAAAAATGGAGAAGAAAGAGTTTAAAAAGAAGTTTGCATATTTAAAAAAATTTAAATCTTTTGATTTTTAAAAAAACTAAATACTAACATAAGAAGCCATGAAATTTTAGAGAGGAAGTTTTAGAAAAATGAAGGAGAGAATGTAAATAAAAATGTGTGTGTGTGGGTGTGTATTTATAGATGAAAGAAAGTGGAGAAATTACCATTTTATCCTTAGTTTAAAATATCCTAACATTTCATTATTTGGACAAGTCACATCAACACCTTTCTCCCCCTCATATGTCAAGTCCCCCCTCTCTAGTCACATCCCCTAGGCCATGATGGATAATAATGATGGTACTTAAAGAAATGACAAGAGATAATGATATGTACTTGGTATATATAAGTTATTATTTTAAAACCATGTCTTGTCATATCACTTGCTAAACATAATTAACATAAGATAATATATTATTAGTGTATTATTATATGGTTAATTATCTACTATATATATGTATATATAGTGCATAAAGACGAACAACGTTCCCAACCACTTTTCGGTGTCGAAAAGTCGAAATTCCGAAAAATGTTCTTCGGTCACATTTTCTATTTTTTTACGAACTAACTATTTTGGTAAACAAATTTTAAAAATGATTTTACCATAAGTATTAAATAATTATAATAGGTTTATTTGTAAATAAAAACCTATTTATTTAATATTTAAACTTAACTTGAATTTCCAAAGAAATATATAAAACCGATGATATCAACTATCGATGTCACAAATACATTTTATTTTCAAAAAATAATAAATTATTTTATTTCATAATCTTGTTTGAATACATATATTTGTGTATGTACTCAGAGCTGTGCACGATCCTTATTGTTTAAAAGCAGTTTTATTGATAAAATGATTTCCGGCTATTTTATCGATATTTTACCTAGGACGATATTTACAAATTATCAATATTTTTCCTCGGTAATTTGTCCGCAAATATTTTTCCCAAACTAAATAACTATTATTATTTACCACTTAAAATATGATTATTTCTTACTTTTAAACCCATATCTAAATATTTTAAAAATAAATATAATTTATCCAAGTGATAAATTTGCGGATCGTTACAGGAAGGTAGTGGCATAAGCAAGGTGGCGGTTGAAGAATCAAGAAAGAAATTATCCGATGCATGACTTGGAGTTAGATGCCATTATATGCGCATTGAATCAGTGGAGGTATAATTTGTTGGGTGAGAGATTTAAGTTATTCACGGACCATAAATCTCTCATGCACATGTTCTCTTGGAAGAATTTGAATTTAAGATAGTGGAGGTGGATGGAGTTCTTATCATCATACGAGTTTTGGGATTTCTTATACTCTAGGTAAAGGAAACTTAGTTATCGATGCTTTAAGCAGTAGGCACGTTGAGATGAATGCTATGTTGCTAAAGTGGAGGAATTTGGAGTTTATATCGGAGTTTGATTTCTAACTTCGATCAGAGTATGCATTGGGATTGTTACAACAAAGGAGAGTAGACCCACGATGATGAATCATATTGGGTCAAGTCAAGTGTAAGACGTGTTGTTAGTTAACATTATGGGGTAGTTAGGATAGGGTAAATGATCAAGCCATTTGGATCGTTACTCCAAAGACCAGAAGGGCTACTCGAGAAGAGACAAGAGGCTATGTTTACCATGGGTAAAGGAGTTGATAGAGGAAGTCTTAGTTGAGTGTCATCATTATAGAATGACTATTCATCCTGGAGGAGCTAAGATGCAAAGAGGATATTCTAATGGTTAGGTTTAAAGAGGAAGGCGAGATAATAGTTAACAAAGTGTATGACTTGCCGAATAGTGAAGGGAGAATAGAAGAAGTCGAGTGGGCTATTACTTCTGTTAAATGTGACATAGTGGATGTGGGAGTACGTATCTATGGATTTTGTGGATGGACCGCCTTGAATATAAAAGGAACTGAGAGCGTATAGGTTATAGTAGATTGTCTCACAAAAAGCACACATTTTATTCCAATAAAGAGTATGAGAATAATAGCGACATTAGCGACACAATATATTATAGAAGTTGTCCGACTACATGGAGTGATCAGGATCCACTTTTCATAAGTGAATTCTAGATGAGTCTATAGAGGGCGTTGGGGACTGAGTTGAATTTAAACATAGCATATCACCCGTAGACCGATAGACAGGTTGAGAGAGTAAACGGGGTGTTGGAGGACTTGTTGAGGGCTTGCATATTTGATTTCGTAGGATCTTGGGAGCATCATTTACCTCTTGTGCAGTTTACGTATAATAATAGCTACCATACTAGTATAGGCATGGCACCATTTGAAGCATTATACGGAAGGCCGTATAGGTCACCTTTGTATCAGTAGGAGTTTGTAGATAAGATTATTTTAATTCCAGAGATTGTTAGAGATACTATGGAGAAGGTGGAGCTCATAAGGAAGAAGATGAAAGATGAACAAGGCCGATGGAAATCATATGCTGATAGAAGGAGGAAAGATTTGGAATTCGTAGTGGGATATTTGTCTTTGTGAAAGTGTCTCCATTAAAGAGGGTAGTAAGGTTCGGAACTTTGAGAAAGGTAGCACCTATATTTATAGTCCTATTTCCAATGTTGGAAAGGATAGGTAGTTTGACGTATAGAGTGGAACTTCCAAAGAAGATGGCGAGAGTTTATAACATATTTCATGTGTCACATTTGCGAAAATGTGTACATGATAAGACGACTGTGATTGCACCTAGTCATTAGGAGGAGGTAAAGTTGGAATCCGAGCTGGGTTCATCTCATCGTCCAAACCCATATCGTGGAATGTAGGGTGAAGTGACTTAGGAAAAACTAGTAAATTTGGTTAGAGTGCAATGGGGAAACGACTCGACAGAGAGTACAAGGGAGTCTTAAGAGAAGATGAAAGCTACTCATCCTCAACTCTTTTCCATTAAGTAACCTAACTTAGTTTGATTTCCTTAGTTTAGATTGTTCTAAGATTAGGATTTGGATGCTTTGAATGATTTGGTTGTTAGATTTTATATTACTGAATTTGCATTCATGTAGAAAGTATATATGCTTATATTAGGATTCATGCATCCATACCAAGTATGTCATCTTATCGCATTCGTATAGGTTGTATTAGCATTATATATGCATTTTAGATATAGAAATTACAAGTTCATGGCATCATTCATACCTATATATTGTTTATATCATTCATGTATATATGTTGTGATTGTATACTTGATTGTTATGTACTTGGTGAATAAGTGAGCATAATATTACATTTTCTATTCCTTAGGAATTTTAGGGATGAAATTCTTTTAAAGAGTGAGAATGTAATACCATGAAAAATTGATACATATTTTAGTTAAATATTAATAATATAATAACGTGAAATTATTTGAATTTAATATGTTATTAAAATAAATTAAAACCAAAGAGGGGATAGTGATCATGTCAAGACCCAAAAATCGACCTTCGAAAATCGGCACCCGTACTTCACTTGTACTCAAAATGCCGTAGATTCAAATGCCGAATCTGGTTCTCGGGAGCTTATAACAACATTAAGTAAATAACACAGCGGAATAAATGAATAATACATTGATATACAATATCTGATACAATAGAATGATACAATGAATATCAATATACATCAGAGATATGATACAACAAATAGCAGCGGAATAGAAAATTAGATAACTAATATCAACAGCGGAACAAATAACTCTAAGATAGTCTTCAAGAGAGAACTCCAGCAGTAGCTCGAACTCCCAATAACGATACACCAAGATGAGCAAGACTGGTGCGGTCCAAAGACTGAACTAACTCCAGAAAACCTACTAATCTGACTATCTGAAAAACCCAACTCTAGACTGCTCGTGTAGAAAAATTTTGAGCATCCAGAGTTTAGGAAATAACAATAAACTCCGGATCAGTCATGGGACTGGTGTGAGCAACAAAAACAGTTTATCTTTAAAACAAACAGCAGAGAATTTAAAGTCAATTCGCAATGCTTTTGGAAAATGAAACTACCATAAGACCTCCCACCACACACACAATGCAAACGCAGAATTGGAGGAGATTTCTTCTTATGATAGTCAAAGATGCTTACTACGCAAATCAAATCATTTTGATATTATTATTAGTGCATAGTGTAGAAATCATTTCGAAAGTATAATATTAATCTTAGCCAACATACGACCAGTATCGTATGCCTACTATAGCTACCATCTAAACAGTGGTGACCACCGTACGTAAATGGCAGGTTCTACAACTAATACCGTACAAAGTTCGTATTGGAAGATGGATTTCCAACAAATGGTCAGGCTAAGGAACTTCCTTTTCCACGATGGGTACGTCCCTGTAATAGACGACCCGAGAAATAACCTAACATTACGGTTAGATCTCTGCCAACACAAGGCCGGGTTACCTCTGCAAAAATAGGTAACTACTGACACGCGTATGCCATCCCCCGATCGTCACCGATCTTCCCGAGGATCCCCGATTTCCAACAAACCACAAAGTAATAAATTTGCAGCAACCACAGAGGTTAAGTATCTGGGCTCCATACCATGATACCACCTTTATCCAGAAGGAATGACATACACTAAGGGGCGCTACTCCCTAGAACCTTGCCGCATCCTTCCTGTTTTGACCATTTCCGGGGTGTGAGGCTCGACGAAGTCTCGTCCACAAAGCTACGCTTTGTCACAAAGCCATGCTTCGGGTCAAACAAATGATCAACCTATGATCACAAAGATATAAGATCAAACAAATGATCATATCACAAATGATCAAACACTGATCATCACACAGCAACACTCAGCATGCCACATTACCAAATTGGGATATATCGCTGATAAATTTCAACTACATAACCTCTGAGCTCGTATGTCTCAGAGAAGGGTGTTAAGCTAAGAGAATAAATTCTCCGCCACCAAACAGAAATGTATTTGAAAGAAATCGGCTTTATATCTCAAAGTGTAATGTCAGACATGTATCCATACAAGTCTGTTCCGGGATCGAACAGAACCGAAGGCACTTCTCACGAAGCCCTTGCAAATCCGGATAATTTTCAAATCACGTCCAGACTTCCCATCACAAAAGAGTGATATAAATCTCTATACCGGGAGCTACCCAGTGCAGAGACATTCGACAGGTTGTCCTTTCATTTTCGAAAATATCCGGTCTTCAACACCGATCTTCAAATGCTATCCATATACGACGTATCACTATTCGGAATGGGTTATATGACACAAATGTCTTTTCCCGGCTAACCCGAATAGTGAGCGCAATATTCAAAAACAAATGGATAATGGGATTTCAATTAAGTCACAATTTAAACCCAAACTTTCTTTACAAATGGTTTATCAAATTACCATTTTAATCTTTTTAAACAAAAAGATTCAATTCACCAAGTTCACTCAGTTTTCACAAGGATTCATTCATAGATTTTCCAAATCGATTTCCATTTCAATTTAATTAATTCGTTGAATCTTTATATCAAAGATTTAACAAATAGCTTTCAAAACAATTTCATTTCGAATGGGTTAAACAAAACATCATTTTAAATCTGTTAAAAATAAACAGATTTAATTCATAGCTTTCGAAAAGAATTCATTTATAACTTGGAAAACCATTTTTCAATTAAATCTTGAAATTCCTTTACCTAAATTGGAATTTCATTTCTTATCTAAAAGCTTTTATTCTTTGAAAACAACAGTTTTCAATTTGGAAATCTGATTCATTCATACGAGTTGAAATCCTTGGTTTAAATTCAAATTCCCAAATTAATACTTTAAAATGGTTTAATTCATACAAACACATTTATATCATCTTTTATCCCTAGTTTCCAAATCATAGATTTAATTTCAAACTTGAATTCAAATTTAAATCTAATTATTTAAATTTTCAAAAACTCGGTTAAGTTATTCAAAATGACTTTTATCTTTGAAATTCCATTTCAAAAGCTTTTCACTTTTTATTTTAAACCCAAATTTCAAATTTCAGAATCAATTGAAATTTAAAATTTCAATTTCAAAAATATTAACTTTAAATTATCTGTGACTTAATCGATTTCCACGTGAAATCCATATTTGTGTGTGTATAAGTGTGGTCCAGGGGTTTCACACACAATAGTGCAACATCAATCATCACATAACAAAATACAGGATATAGTTGATAAGCGATATAACTATAACGCTTATCGTTCATTCACAGATCACATATATATATCACAGGTAAGTAAACTACAGATCACAACATAAATCAGGGTGTATCACAAAGCATCATATATCAGGGATATCAAACAATTTAACATTCAATAGAATCCAAACATTCACAAGTGAATTTATTAATCAACTGATTAATTTAAATCAGATGTTTCAATTATTAATCCGAGTTAATTATCATGGTTTAATTTCAAATTATTTGAAATAAATTCCCTTTCGAATTCATTTGTTAATCTTTATTAACTAATCAATTTTAAGTAAATGAATCAATTAAACCTTTAATTATTTACAAATAATTTACTCAAATTTCAAATCATCATTTAATTGATTACATTCAGTAATTATCTATTTATTTCTTCTCTAAGTAATTAACTTTTCAAAACTATCAAATGATTTTTCTGAATCAATTAACTTAAGAAATTTAATTTGAACAATTCGATTACCTCCATAAATTACACCGAATATTAAATTTCACAATTATTGTTATTAAGTAATTATACTTGACAGTTCCACAATTGATTCTTATCAAATTAATCAAATCTAAATTTATTGTTAAAATTTATCATATTAATTAATTTTCCAAATAAAATCTTAGTTAAAAATCTTTATTAAATTTCTTATATTACCTTTCCAAAGAAATTACTTATATTTAATTTTAACATCTGATTTAAGATTAGTTCCAGATTTTACTTTTAAATTCAACTTGTTTAAATTTCATTTTCAATTTCAATTCTATTTTAAATTCAAATTCCCCATACCTTTAATTTCTTTTATTTTATTAAAACAAATGAAATTTAAAACTTTTTATTTATCTTAAAAACTGAATTCTATTTCAAACTGGAATCTTTATTTACATTTTGTTTTAACTCCAGTTTTAAACCTTGATTAAAATTTAAATTTAATTTAAAACAGAAAAACAGTTCAGGTATCAAAACCTGGACCAAAACTCTAACCCGAGCCACCCTGCAATTTACTTCGAGAAAAACAGGGTATTTCCCGAGCCAGGGCGCAATTTACCCGAGTACGAACTCCCCCATCATTTTCAGGAAACAACCGTGCACGCGAATGCACGTATACGTGCACAGTGGCTCCGGCCACTCTCCGATCACCACCAGTACGTCAACACTTCGCCCTCCAATCCCAGACATGACTGCGATCGCCAAACCCATCACGGCCACTCGAAAACAAAATTCGAGTTCAAACTGAACCTGGAACGTCAACAGCTCGAACACACCAACCCTGGCAACGAGACGTTCGCCGACCTTCGACCACCTGAAGGCTAACCCTTCCGGCCTCGTCTTCCCTTACGCGTCCACTTTCAATTCCCATACTCTCGTCTAACTCGATCCACTACAGTAGACGAACGACACGAGACAAGAACCACTTCCAAAACTAGGTCACCGGAAAACAATCCACTCGCCGCCGCTTCCTCACGGCACTGCACCCCCATCCACCATTTTTCTCGACTACCCTGTACACTCACCTAGCCTCGGCCCAAACCCCGACTACCCCAGTTCCTCCTATCACCTGAATTTGGCCAAAAACCTTTTTTTTGTCATCTCCAAACTGCTATCATATCAGACCACTAAAAATCCTCAAATGCATCTTAAAATTCAAGTCTTTAAGCAAGAATTTAAGCAATGTATTTGAATCAAGATTCTATTCAATTCGAAAATTTCAAATTTTAAAGTACCTTCTGTAAAACATTCATTTTTCAGTTGGTATGAATCTATACTTCGTGCAATTATTTTTAGATCGTAGATCTTACTCAAATATACATCTTTACTTAAGACATCGACGCATGAAAATGATTAGAATAGAGGAAATCGAATTGTTTCCAGAGTTAGTTCATCCTGAACTAAAAACAGAGGAGAAACTGTCTCTGTATTGTCAAACAAATTTCATATGTACAGAGTTTAAGAAGATAACTAACACTATATTAACAAAATCATTCACAGATCATATAAATTTTGAGATTTTATTTACTCACAGATAAAGAACAAAGAGGTCTAAAAGAAAAATTAAAGTTGTCACCTTTGTTTTTGAGAAGGAAGGACAGATCCTTCATTTTGTTTGAAATAGGTTTTGAAACTTGCTAACTGAAGCTTTGCACTGCACATTGTTTCCAGGTTCTTGATCTTTCTAGATTTGATTTTTTTGAGTTTGTAGATAATGATGTTTATCATCTTTTTCCTGGAATGCTAAGTTTTGTTTTAAACAAAACTGAAATGAAGATGATATACAAAAGAGAAAGTGTGGACTGGTTTGTATATTAGAATCAGAGATTTGTTTTAAGTTTTGAAGAAAAAATATTGCTTTAGATTTTATTTTATTTTTCAGTTTCGAATGAAACAATTTGAGAGGAGGTTGATATATAGGAAAAGTTGACAGGGAAATGCAATTTATAAAATAAGCATGCTGAAGTATGTTGCATTAAATGTTGAGGTGTATTGCATTAAATGTAATGGTACCCTATGCTTCATCCTATTCTTACTTTATGTTTATTTGTACAAAGATATTCTATTATCTTAGCTTTCGGCTGGGCAGGTGATTTTTTTTTTTGAGTGCTAACATTTATTTATCTTGACTTGTTCACATGGGAATGTATTTTTATCTTTTATTTCTTTTCTTTTGGCAAGGGTATATGACTATATGTTTTATTTACTTTGTTTAGTATAAGTTTTATTACTTCTTTTGTTTATACTTTATATTTTGTTTCTTTTCTTTCTTATTTTCTCACACTTTGAAATATAAGTGAATTTCTATTTTAGCTCAATTATTTATTTAATATTTATTGTTTTATACTAAATTTATAAATTCAAATTATTACTAACCATTTATTGTAATTTTTATTACTATCATTTATTATCAAACCATTTATTTACAAATTTAAATCCAAATTAGAAATATATATATCTACATATATATATTAAATTTACTCGTATATACCTAAATATATATATATATATATATACATTCAATATACACACATATACTCACATATACACTATTTACAATATTTTAATCTCAAATGATTTATTCAGAATATACTTGGATATCGGGGAAACTCGCTCCATTTAATCAATTTAATTTCACAATTTTTATTCAAAAATTTATTTAATTGTCAATTTAATTCATAAATTCATTTAATTATTAATTTAAATACTTATGAAATTTGGGGTCGTTACAGATCATTTTTCCAATTTTAGAGTTTGACAATGAAACCGGAGTCATCATGACCATTTCATTATTTTGATTAGCATGGAATTTTGGTTTGCCTCGTTTGGATCTATATGAAGGAATTATGATTAAAATGGTGTCGAGTTAATTTGGGCCTCAAGTTTGAAACTTGAATCAGAGTGAACAATTACTTTTCCCTTATTCCACTTAAAACTTATTAACGTACATTCAGTTTTCCAGAAATAGATTATGCCTTTTCTCATTCTTCTTATTCCTCTTTACATACCAAAATTCAAATCAATCTATCTCCCTCAAAACTAAAAGAAATCGCATGAGACGAGTGATATCATGAAGCTAGAATGGAGGACTACGCATTTACATCAACTTGGAGGAAAAACTCTAAAGCATGAAGGCACATCAGGTGTTACAACATATATCTAGGTAGTAAAGAGCAGTTTTGGTGAGTTATTCATGCTTTCCTCTCTCTATATAATGCAATCTTGATCCTATATATACATATTATGTACGCTATTTTAGTGTAGATAAAGAATTATAAATGATTAAATTTGAAATTAATTGGGATTTTGGAGGGAATTTGATATAAATAGTAAATATAAAATAGGTTTTCACTATATTCTTGTATATTAACGAATATACACTCAAATTAATGATATAAACTATCAAACCAGACTTAAAAATGTAAGCCTAGGAACTAGGGACGTTATTAGGTGACCGTAGGTGGAGCGAAGGTGATGGGAAACGAAACGACGTGGTGAAACATAAAAATCCATGGCTCGAAAATTCCAAAAAGTATAGTACACCAGTCCACCGATTAGTGCAACCGAGGTACCAATGGCTTATATTTTAGGGCAGGTTGAACCTATATCCATATGGGTATATATATATATATATATATATTAACTTCTAGCGATTCGAGTTTTGTTCCTCTCATTTTCTTAAGGTATTTGGAGGCTATTAACAAGACAAGTGATGGCGTTACGAAGTCGAGTGAATGTGTGTGATGATTGATCGTTGTTTGAAATGGATATGTATGTTGTTATAATATGTAAAGTGATACGATGATAGGCATAAACCTGAACATACCTGCGGTGCAAGTAGGCGGCCTAGGATAAGGATATGGATACATATATAGATACATATATGGATACAGATATCAATACAAAAACGAATATAGACCTATGACATGAGTAGGTGATCCAGTTTTGCATTGCTCCTCTATAGTGCTTCGACGAACCAGTTTGGGGCTGGATGTTAAGCAACCCAGTAGGCTATGGGTTGACCAAGGCATGATTCCAATTCAAACGAGGACAACAGGCGATTATGTAGGGCATGAGGTCGGTCTAAGGAAGTATTCCTATATGTGATTTACATGGCAAGGATAACAGGTAACCCTATAGGGCATGAGGTTGGTCTAGGGAAGTGAGACCATATAGATATGATGTGGTACGACTAGATGTATATGGTAGTTAGGTATGACATGACCAACATGATGTGGGCTAGCTGAGTAGACTCATATCATGCTACGATATTATTTTTGTAGTATATGTAGAGTAAAGTGTAGTTCACTCACCAGACTTATGTATGACCCACTCCTATTTTTGTCATTTTATTTATATATCCAGGTTGATAGAGTTTAGAGATGATATGGTGCTGAAGATAAGGATTCATTTGTACATATTATATATGATGTAAATAAGTGTTATAGCCTGAATTTGACTATGTGAATGGTTTGGGTTTGACTTGTATCGTGCAAACATATATATTTGACAGACATACCTATTACGATGATGTGATATGATTATAGTCATTGTTGTATTATATTGTATTTCCTTCCATTGCAAGACTTTGAAAGTTATTAGTTAGAACTATACCTGTTTATTTTACCTTACCCTAACGACTCATCCTTTTTGGTCCTCAAGGTATTGACATTAGTTCAGACGTCGAACTCGGGGGTGAAAAAAGGTGTGTTGTTATAGTTTCTAAAATTGATTTACTAACAATGATTTTATCAAAACATTCATTAGTAATAGCATTTTTGAAACAAATTTTTATGAAGGCTATAAAAATCTAAAACACAACACTCAAAATTTTTGAATTTTAGAAAATTTGAATAAATAAACTTTTTTCTTTTCTCTTACAAAACTACATATACTGATATGGAGATTCTTTGAAGCATCTTCTTGTGATTCTAGCTGATTAACGATTGAGTGAATCAATTGTTAATGCTTTGACATTTTTTCAAAAATTAAGGAGAAGACGACTATCGTTTATTCAGCTGTTTATTTGAGTAATGTCTTTAATTTTTAAACTATTAATTTAAGTAATTATGGTCCAAAGAACCATTAATAGTATTATGAAATATAATAACTATTTTTATTAGTATATTTTAGACATTGTATTAATAGGAGAAAATAAACGTGAGTTTCAACATCACCTTGAATTGTGAACTAAATTTTTTTATACTTTAGTGCTCATCATATTACCTACATTATATTTGGTTTCCAAAGAAATTTGACTTCTAAATTGCACATCTTCCTGCTTTTTCATTCCATCTACTCGAGTAAGATCCCATTTTGTAAGAAAAGTTGAAAATATTGTTATTAAAAACTATAGAACATGACTTAACGAAATCATTCCATGGAAAAAATGTAATTAAGTAAAATTGAAAAGCAATTTTGGTCCATCATCAAATGTTATATTTAAAATGAAATTGGAATATAATTTAAGCATTAAAAAGAACTAACATGTAGTTGATCCTCTTATAAAAACCAATTAAAAAGAATTAACTTTTATTAATTGTCAGTATGAATTCAATCTAAACAAAATTAGAAGCAAATAATTCCTTTTATCAGTTGAATGACAATATTGTCTGGTATGATTGTTATATTTTTAAACCAGTTTACTTAGAAACATTATAAATAAATACATTTTTAATCCATAATTATTTATAAACATCTATAAGATGTAGACAACCAAATAATATAAAACCCTATGCATTTTGTAGGAAATAAATCACCTTACAGTTTCGTGTAGTCTCTAAAAAATTGGTGATAGCCATGCATTTAATGGAAATCATGTGTTGCTTATGGATATTCATGGTCTATTAAATAACACCATAGAAAAATATAATAAGCCATAGATTGATTAATATGGATAATATTAGACTAAAAAAAGTTTATGTCAAGTAAGATCATATAAAACATTTAAATAAGAATCGTTAGTTTATAAAACAAATATTTACATTGAAATTTTAAAAAAAAACTGAAGTCTTCTACTGTAGGAAAAATAAATGAGCTACATTTATATTTTTTTCCTAAAACACGGTATGAAATTTATTATTTGAATATTATTTCCTCGCATATTTTTTTACAACTTGATTTTCATATATATATATATATATATATATATGTTATCCCACTTTTTAGCAAAACTGAGATATCGAGAAACTGATTGAAAATAGATGATTATTCATCCCAGATATCGATTATACATCACAGGTTCACTATGGATGTCGATGAATTTTGTCCAAGTCCGGAATGAGCTACAATTGACCAGACGTGACAAGCAAAGCGATGGAAGAGGACGTTTCAAATTTCATGTCAATCGGAGTTCATATGATCAAGGTATGATCGATGCAACTTGAGAAAGATACGCTGTTCGTATCCATCAGGAACGTATGATTTCGAATCGATCACGTTCGAATCGATCCACTGTCACGCTGTTCGAATCGATCCAGAGATGTCATGTTCGTATCCATATGTTCGAATCGATCTAGAGATGTCCTATTCGTATCCATATGTTCGAATCGATCCAGAGATGTCCTATTTGTATCCATGCTTTGTGTCCCTTTGTTCGTATCCATCGAATGTCCCGTTCTTCGTATTGATCGCATGCCATTCTATTCGTATCCACCCACTGAAATCGATTCAAACAGAACCAACTCCATCGATACGAACATGACTAATATGCACGATAACTTCTATCGATACGAATAGAGCCACGATTGATCGATTCGAACAGTACATTGTGATCGATACGAACAGCGCCGAAGCAATCGATGCAAATGAGGTGCTACCCATCGATACAAAAAAGCTTATGCACAAGGAAGACTCGATCGTTCGGCACAAAAAGTGGATCGATCCACACCACGCCACCTTGCATGCACATGCTCGAGATCGAGTCGAACAGATCGATGCGAAACGTATCGATACGAACGCGACGGCCTATGAAAAATGCTAACTTGCATCGATCATATCTCACAAACCATAAGTCCAAATGTGATGAAATTTTCACAGGAGCTTACGTACAACCTAAGGAAGGTCCACACCAAGTTTCGACTCGATTGGATCAAATCTTGATCGATACGAAATTCGTTCGTATCGATCACGGATCGAGCCGAAACTTCGTAGGCTCGGTCGCGTGGGCCCACTCACGTGCCAGAAGAAGTCTCCCGAGATTTGAGCGAAATATCAGCCTCCTACGTCTATAAATAGCACCCTAGAACCTACATAAAGAGGACTTTTGGATCCAGCAACGTCCAGACTCTGCCAAAATCAAGATTGAACTCAACTTTACTGTTTTTACTTGAGAATTACTGCTGTAATCCGCTGTAATCAATGAAGAACATCAATAAAAGATTATCATTCGAAGTGGACGTAGGCCGAAGATAGCCGAACCACTATAAATCTCGTGTCTCTGTTCGTTATTTTCCAGTTGTTATTCTCTATTTTGTCTGGATCTGAGATTTGTGTTACAATATTGCTGATCTGGGTTCATACACTGGTGCTTTCACGACATTCAGGGTTTGTGACCAATTTTGGCGCAAACAATATATATATATATGTTTAAGAATGGAAAACTATTCAACTTTACCACTGATGGACTATGTAAAAAATTTGAAGGTTGTTTAGTACCTATGTAATAATAAACAAATTATGCACTACAAAATAAAATAAGTAAAAAAAATTCCTAATCATACGAATAGAACAAAAACCAAATTAAAGTAACTTAGATATAAAGATTGAGATTGGAAAAAATAGTTCATTTAACCTGTGGTAGATTTTACATATAAATAAAGATTTTATAGTAACAATGTATTAGTAAATCCAATAACTCCTACAAAGTAATAAAAGAAAAATAAATTCATAGTCATATTAATATCAATATTGTAACGCAATTAGCTTCAAAGAAGTAATTGGTGTGAACATATCATTTGTTTTGTAGCTATAATATCAAATAGTAAATTATTTAGTGTACCCTGACATGCATATTTATAAATTATTACTTTGTTAAAGTTACCGAGGGAAATAAAAGGTTTTTGTATGTATTTTAACACTATCCTAGTAAGAAATTAATTTTAAAATTCATAGATGTTTGTAAACTAATGGCGGTTCATGTAAAAGATTCAGGAATACCTATGATGTAATATTTATACCAAAAAACATTATTTAGTGGATTACATAAATTATAATATTCTCCAAGTTTATTTCTATGTGACACAAATTAATATATACTCAGAATGTAAAACTCTAATCAGAATTAGAGAAAAAAGTCAAAGAAATTTACATTACTCAGAATGTAAAAACTCAAGTTAGAATTAGAACTAAATATATGTAATGATTATTAATGATTTTAGTATGAAATGAAAATTTAAGATATAATTAATGCTAGTTGAGTTTCTTTTTTAGAATAAAATGGCTTTAGAGATTTTTTATTATAGATAAGAGATGTATATATCATTAATTGTTAGATTAATATATAAATCGCTAAATTAAAATTAATTTAGAGACAATGAAATATTTAGAGTAAGTAAAACATGGAAATAGATTAATATTTTATAGATATTACACTTTTATCGTATTAATTCAATCCATACTCTACAATTAACTCGATACCAATAAAAATGTCAATCCTAAATAATAAACGTAAAGATATGAGCTAAAAATCATTCTATACTTATTAAATTAAGAAAGAAAAACTCAATACATTTATAGTTTCAGAACGTAAAACTAAAATCAAAATTAGAACTAAGTAATTGAACGGTGATTAGCAAAAAATAGTGCTAAATAATTGAATTAACTTTTAAATCATCTAAAAATAATGCAAAAAATAGTAATAAAAAATCTTAAATGGGAGAGACAAAGATAAATTACCACAAAATTGAAAAATCATCTAAAATTTATTTTATCAATTCTCCGACTCATCGATTCCTTTATTCCACCTTAATCCTATAACAATTTATGTAGAAATGAAAAGTCAGTCCTAAATAAATGAATTAAACATATAGAAATAGTCACTTTCTTTGGCTATCAATTTTAGAATGGAAGACTCACCATATTTCCATTACTCATAGTTTAAATCACAAATTTGAACTAAAACAAAATATACGAAAGGATGTTAAGTGATTTTAAATATAAACATGAAGATACGATTAATTCTTATTATCTTTCTTACTTACGTAAGAGGCTTTTGAGATTTTTTTTATCCCAGTAAGAGATGCATATAGCATTAATTGCTAATTTAATATTGTTATTTTTTTATGGAAGATTGAAAATAGATTAATACTCTAGATATTGAATATTTTATGTAATAGAATAGCGTGTTGCTTTGACGGAGAAATTTGAATTTTATTTAAGCTGAGAATTACTTATTATTTGAAGGGTTAAATAAGTAATGATATGTACATGAAAAGGCAAATTATATATATTATATATATTGACAAATAATAATAATTCGTAAACATATTATCTATACTTCTATACTATGGAACTAAATCTGGGTTTTCATTCTTGTTTTCTCCTACATTCTTAGCTTTCTCTCCTGATATTGACATGTGGCACTCCTTATGTATTTAGGACTTAAAGAGTTTTCTAGACCTTTCCTCTTCATCCCTTTATAAGTTTTCACATTATATTCTATCATTTCCAGTCTATAGTTTACCTTCATTCTAAAATTCAAAGCTCAATTTTTGTTTCTTCCAGTAGAATCAATTACAGTGGAGGAATACAACTAGAAATCCTCAATCACTCGATGAAGAAAATAATTACTATTGGCCCTTATTTTCATTATTCTTTTCTCATATATTTTAACTTATGCAATATATTTTTGACCATTGGAAGAAGAGCTTCACTTTCTATAATTTAGCCTTGATTTATGTCTTTTTTTATTTTCTTTATAAAAAATATTTAAATCTGAAATCTAGTGGAGCTCTATAAAATCATTAATGAGCATGTCATGACAATTTGATTGTTAATTTTTTTTTTCAAAAATTTAACTTTCTTCCATTCACCAGTAAGTTTTATATGAATTAACAGTTTTAATCTTCTAATCCACTCCAAAATAGCATCTTTAACCTTTTACACAATTTTAGAAAATAATTAGTTTATTCATTACGTATAGTTCTTTCTTCTCATATTTTATATCATACGCCACTCCTTCTTTTCTACTACAATAGTAAAGGTAAATCAAATCTACTACACTAAATAATTTGATACTTCAACCACTCCATTGAATCACATGAGATGCTTTTGTGCCCTTAGGTGTGTCTCCAATCTTTGATTTAAATTAATAATCAATATTAATGATAGACATAAAAAATATTGTCTAACTCATTGTACTTCTTATGTGCAAGGAAAAAATGTTTGAGAAGAAAAATTCAAGTAATCTCGAGAGAATTATAATCGTACTATGAGTCAAAATGAAGGTTGTATAGTATGTTATTCAAGGATAATGAATGTTGAAGAAGACGATGAGTGGTTGGTTGAAGCCTTAAAAGAAGAAGACAAAAACATCAAAGGTGATTTTAGGTAAAGTTTGGACAATCCTAAAAGATCGAATTCTAATATGGTAACCATAGTAATTATGCAGTTATTTTTCTTAGTTATACAACTTTATCTCTTCGTTGCAATCATTCAGATTAGTGTTATACCATGTTTAGAAGATCAAATACAAGAATGGGATTGTAAATTTGCATTTCGACATAATATGGTACAAGATTTTTTATTTTTTCATGTAAGCGATAATGTTACTTGTGAGATTGAAGAGCATTCAAATTTTTATATATGATTTAGGTATTCCATTCACGCTATGAACTTATATAATGGTGCAACCTTATAGGAAGTCTTATATTGTAGTTGTTACTATTAAACAAAGTGAAAATCCAAAAAATGGTCGTAGAGGTCGAATATCATATTGGTGCGAAAAAAGTGGCATATATGTTGAAAAGAAAGAAAATAAACTAATTAATAATCAGTTAAATTGTAGAAAGATGGGAACTAAAAAATGTGGATGCCCTTTCTTACTAAAAGTAGTTAAACTACCAATGTTGGATCAGTAGAGAGTGGAGGTAATTCGTGGACTTCATAATCATCCATTGGAAAAAAATACGAAGTTCGAAGGGCATTCATATATTGTAAGACTTTCAAAAAAAAGAAGTAGATGTAATCAAAATGAGCACATGTGGTGTAAAGGCTGGAGAAGTGCTTCACGTTATCAAAGAAAACTACCCGAATAATGCTTTGACAATCCAAACCATTTACAATTTCAAGGCTAAACATCGAATTAAATAGATGGAAGGCAAAACTTTTATGCAACAAATGTTATATATGTTGGATGAGAAAAAATATATCGAATTCCATTGTAGAGATGAAAATACAGAAGAAGTATTGGATATATTGAACATCCTTATTCCATGAAACTAATTAGATGTTTTCCATATGTTTTGATCCTGGATTGCACATATAAAACTAATCATCATGTTAAACATTTGTTAGAGATAGTTGGACTTACATTGACATGGAAAATATTTATAATAGCACATGCTTTTCTTTATCGCGAGACGGTAAGCAGTTACATATGGGCTTTATAGGTTTAAATGAAATTCATGGTCCAACTACTAACACTCCTTCGGTCATCATCACTGATCAAGAATTGTCCCCAATGGATGACATCCATGTTATATATCAAAGCGTCTCCCACTTATTATGTTCATTTCATATCTTAAAGAATATTGAAGCAAAAGGTAAACAGTGCTTTGAAACAACAAAGGAGTGGAATAATTTCATTCGAGAATTTCAAATATCAATTAATTCTTCTATTAAGTAGTCATTCAATGAAGCATGGAAATGCTTTAAAATTAAAATGAAAAATACACTAGACTACTAGTTTATGTTCAAGATAACTAGATGAAGCCATTCAAAGAAAAATTTGTCACAGCATGGACTAACAATGTAAGACAATTTGAAAATCGTACAACTAACAAGGTAGAAAAACAACATTCATCGCTGAAGAGATATCTGGTTTCATCTCAAGGTAATTTGGTGCAAAATTTAGTGATGATTGACAAATTGGTAATGACCCAACATGTGGCCACAAGGGATTCTCTTTGTAAATCATTATATAGTAGTTTGCATAACCACCGTATAACTTTTTTAAATAATCTATGAGGATTTGTATCTCGTCATGCATTAGATTTAATTATTGAGGAAATGAAAAAAATTAGAATATGTTGGTTTAGATTTTTCAAAGTGTGGTTCCACACTTAAATGCACACATGGCCTTCCGTGTGCGCATGACATCATGCAATTAGAACAAGAACATAGTTTGACATTATTTTCTTTCATCCATCCTTTTTGGGAAACAATAATGATGTTATCGATGATGTTGTTGAAAATTCACTTGATCCTATGTTGGAAATTTCCACTATTTTACATAAATTCAACCACTCTATCGAGGAGCAGCAACTAAAGATGTTAAAAGCAATAAAAAAGGTATGCTTTGGCAACTTACTTAATATTTTTATTTCAATCATATTCTTGCCAGAAAATTAAACTAATATATACATTTTTATTTCAGGATAACTATCCCGAAAGTACAAATATGGGGCCTCCTTCAAAGAATAAATAACTAAGAGGTAGACCTAGAAATAAAGATAACCACAAAAAAATACAAAGTGTGATAAATCTGCATTTGAATATGCACAGACGAACAAGGAAAGAAATAACCAAATTGCTAAAAAGAAACCTAAATTTAATAAAGCCAAGCCAAGAAAATTAAAATTAAATCTTTCTCGCTCTCTAACTCAGATGATGAGTCATCACCTACTGAATTTGCATTCAAGTATTTTAGTCCAACATTTAAGGAATATATTTTTGAAAGTGTGCACCTGATGGGCACTGTGGTTATCGTTGTTGTGCACGATTGTTAGGCCTTGAAGAGGTTGATGAATGGAAGACCGTTAGACTGACCATGATAGAATAATTGCATTCACATAAGGAATTATACAAGAACTTATTAGGCGTCGAGAAAAGTTATGTACTAGTTGGATCGGCTTTAACAAATTTTGGACCATATGTAGGCAAAAAATATTGGTTGAGTTTTCCGAAGAAGGGATGCTTATTCACAACGGCATTTAACTACATACTTATAGTATATTCTCCTAAAAGGAGTATGATATATTTGCCTTTAAGGCCGGGTCCAACAATATAACATAGAGTAATGCCAATACTGTGACGATGACCTTTTTGACCCTAGAAGATTGTAACGACCCGGAAAAAAGTTGGTCACTTAATATTGAAATGTTTAATTAATTTAAATATTAAAATAGGGTTTTAAAAGTTAAATAACTCAAATACAAATATAGTGATCGAATTGAAGTTAATATATGAAATTCTAAAATGAGAATTATTTAAAATCTTTGAATTGGTGAATTTAATATTTGAATAGTGAAGTTAAATATTAAGGTTTTGAATGGAATGGATTTAGTGATTATATTTAACTCTTTTTAATTAATTTATAATAACGGTGAATTCAATTGTGAAATTCAATTACAGTAATAATAGTTCAAATAAAAAATTTGAAAATAAATTATTATTTTTATGACCTGATTTATACTGACGTATTTTTAATTTATTCTACTTGATTTTTTCATAATTTTTAATTTGGGAATTATTTAAATTCTCGTTTGATGTTTTATCGCCAAATAGCAGTGATTTTGTGGTTTTTTTAGAGTTCAATAATCAGTGTATATTATTTTTGTTTTAGGCTTGCGTCGTTGTTCTATGCGCGACCGTATTTTGGTTTATTGATTTGGAGACCGAACGCGAATGAAAAACGGTGCAGTAAGATGCCAAAAATCGCAAAATTCGTACCCGTAGCCCATTAGAGGTTCGCCAATTTCCTCTTTCTTTACCTTTGTGCTCAAAACAAAGAAACCAAAATCTTGAACAATTTAAAATCAAAACCAAATTAACGGAAATTCTAAAAAATTAAAAAGGCTAAATCTTTAATCTTTTTTTCGCAAGATTAACATCCTATGTGAATGTGGTGGCTTCAAGTAATAAATGGTTGCATGCGGTGGTTTTTGCAGAGGTGGGTGTGGATGGCTTTTAGACTAGGGCTTTTATTTTCTCGAGTTGTGGTTGTCGACTGATGAAGAGGAGGTTGTATTCGAGTTGGTTTGGCTTTTAACACCTAGGTGTCAAATGTGGGGGGTCACGGTGACCTGAGTACCATCACATCGTGTGTTGTACGCGAGGAGGAGGAGGAAGGTCACGATTAAAGGAGAGGCTTTGGGTGTATAATTTATGTGTTGAGGTTGAAGCATTCAAGAAGAGGAGATCGCCGGAGGCGACAAATTTTGATTCTGTCGAGTGATGGACGAGTTAAGGCATGCATGTACTTTGAGGATTACACGACCACTGGAATAGTAGAGGGAGTTTTGATTAGGAAGAAGGTTTAAGTAAGAGGAACAATTAGTTTTTATAATTTGTAATTAGTGTTATAATAATATTATTTAAAATGAAAACTTGTTTAATTGATAACTTGCTCATACGATGTCAGATTCAAGCGTGGATTTTTGCATTGTGCTCATTATGACGTTAGGTACACGACGGAATCAGTTTGGATGGAACTAGAGCTCATGGAATTTTAACCTAAAATCAACGCTGTTCGGTTTTAGCCGGAACCAGAATGCGAAAGCGAAAACTGAAACTCTGGTGAGTTAAACTCACTCTTTTAGTTAACCGGGATGTTATATAGTAGTTAAAATTTACCGTTTGTGTTTAATTGAAAATATTGGCTGATTTGGTTAAATATCCGCTTTTAAGAGTGTTAGAGTTTTAAATTTGAAATATCGGGAAAATTGTTGAGAAATCCAGATTTCTCGATATTGTTATTTTTAAAATTCTAGTTACTTACCTTGTAACGACCCGTATTTTTACGGATCGAAAAGTTCGTAAAAATCTGGAATTTTTAGCGTTGTTAAGTCGTTTCAAATTTTGGCAGAATTTTGTTTAAGTCCTAAGTCATGACCGAGCTAAGGATTTAGACTACTTAAGTAAGTAGCCGACTTATGAGTCTGGGTGAGTTAATAACTTAAGGGGTAGGTCGGCGACGACCTAAGGAAGTTGGGGGTAGTGGTTTAGGTCGTATTTGGTGGCTTAGGTCGAGTGGTCGACTTAGGAAGCGTACGACCTAAGAGATAGAAGACCTAAGGAACTGACCGAGTTAGTGATAAGTCGTATTGGTTTAGGTCGTTTATGAGTTTGGGACGACTTATAATACTTGACTGACCTAAGGGTTTCCGACTTAAGAGTTAGTGACTTATAGGCATTAGCGAGTTAAGAGAGTTGGCGACCTAGCGGTTATCGAGTTGGCATAGTTAGGTCGGCAACGACTTAAGTAGTTGTGAGCGACTTAAGGAGTTAAGTCGTAAGTCCGGGTTAAATGTTAGGTCGGCTGGCCGAGTTAACGACTTAAGGAGTGTTGGAGATAGGATGTGAGCGACCTAAGTCTAGCGGTTAAGTTGTAACTCGGTTGAGTCGTGGCCGAGTTAAGGAGATAGGGTAATGAGTCGTTATGTCGTATACCCAGTTAAGTCGTAGACGTCTTACGTTAGGTCACGTGTGTTGTTAGGTCAGCATCTCAGTTAGGTCGTGTAGGAGCTAAGTCGTGGCTTCTGCTAAGTCGAAGGTTGTATCCCAGTTAAGTCGTAGGTCGGCATAACTGTTAGGTCACGCATATAAGTTAAGTCGTGGGTTGCGCGTGTGTTAGGTCGGAGCTGTTGTTGGGTCGTAAGTCGTAGACTGGTGGGTTTTGCTAAGTCGTAGGTCGGAGGAAGAGTTAAGTCGGCGACGACTTATGGGGGGCGGACGACTTAGGGAAATTTCAGCCTATAAATAGAAGGGTTTTTCTCACTTTTTGGGATCCGGATTTCGAAGCGACGAAGTGCTGCCATTTTGAGAGCTCGACTTCTACACTTCTTCACTTCTTTTCTCCACTCTAATCTATTGATTCCATCCATCCAAGTTGAAGATCAAATCGAAGATCGAAGAGCTTAGATTGAAGATCTACATTCTTCGAAGAGAGATTTCATCGTTTGAAGCGGATTGGTGATAGATCAAGTTAGATCCTTCGCTGTCCAGATCTGAAGTGTGTTGCTTTTGAGTTGTTTTGGTGATTTGGTGAGTGGTGATTATCTCTCACACGGATCCAAAGGAGTATATCGGATCGTTGGCTTGGTTTGGTGTTAAAGTAGTGATTTCCATGCATTTTTGTAAACCTAAGTGTAGATCCATGTAGATCCATTATTCATGATGATTTGACAACCATTTTACTACATGATTAACCTATGCAAGTTCATTCATCAAGTTGTAGAGATATTTCTCATGATTTCATGCTTGTTAGACTTTCAACACTTTAATTACGAAATTGCCATTATTGTTAATATTGTTCATTAGATCATACTTGAATGCTTATTTTACTTAGATTAATGTTTGGTTTGATTGATTGCTATGAATTAGATGATTGATGATTTGATTTAGACAAGATGGTCGAAGATGATTCAAAAGCTAAGGGAAAGGCTCTTGAATTGGAAAAGCTGCACGTGGCATATGTAGCGGATGATGAAGCTCATATGGATAGATCCGATGATGATGTTGAGATGAGACTTTGCTATGATGATGATGAGGCGAAGTATGATATGAGATAGCCTTGGTCTAATCCAGACGGGATCATTCCAAGAATGTTGATAACTCGGTGAAATGGTTCGAGTTGAGGATAATGGTTTGCTCGAGAGGCGCTTGAGCTAGTATGGAAATAGTCGTCGAGGAGGATGACTAGGAGGCTGAGATCTCATCGTTGTTGAAGGTTCTAGCATGCTCAAAGCAAGAGTACGTAGGGCAGATTCGATAGTCCCTGAAGGCTAATGATTGATAGTCAAGTACTCTGGGCAGATTCGATAGTCCTAGGCACGGGTCACGATGACGTGCAGAGTTATGTCTAGAACCGGGGTTTTCCATTAGCCCTTGACGGACGGCTGAAAGAATGTGCCGGTCATTCAATTAACGGTGATATCGAGGCAATGATAACAGTGATAGCCAGAGTCATGGATGTTTGGTTGTATCGTCATTCGGTCTCAAGAGCGGTATTTTCTGGGTGCTTATCTGATCTTGGTTTAGGCCTTGGGGGTTTGTACTTGGAAAACATCGCCCTTGACTCGAGTGATAATTGCTTTACTTTACATTGTATGCTCTGCTATCTTTGCTTCTACTTAGTGTGTGTCTGGGGGCTATCACAGTAGAATGAGGTTGGAGTGGGAGGGTTGTATTCCTATTCCTTTTCCTTTATGCTCTTTTGGTATGTTGTTAGTTAATTTACTGCTCACTAAGACTGTTGTCTGACTCAAGGCTTTATGTTTTAACTCTTATTGCCTTGGGCTGTTCGTCCATTTTGGGACGGGCAGACTAGGTAGCAGGTGACAGGTGATGTTCTTGCTTTCCACGTTGCTGATGACGAAGACGAGCTGGAGTATTGCATATTATCTTCTTACTATATGTACTGGATGTTCCGCTGCTTTGTATATTCTTTGAGTGTTATGTAGTGAGGCTTGTCGTAAAGACTATTCAGATGTTTGTATCCAACTATTATGAAGTTTTAATTGATGAGATTCTGTTATGAGAAGCTTCACTATATATATATTCTATTGTATTTTGTCCATGCGCTGTGAGTAATACGTTAGATTCTGTGGTTTCAATTTACCTTGGCAATCGTCCATGGCTGCCTGGCACACTTTACAGCGCACTATCTCTAGGTTCAGCGCAGGGGTCATGGGCGGTCGTCACATTTGGTATCAGAGCTTTGGTTAATCGATTTTACCCAACGCTCGCTGACGTAACCACGTATGAGAGACGTAATTGTATTTTAATGGATGATTACTATGTATAATATAGTAGCTTAGTAGAGTTTGAGTCCTTTATGAAGTTGTTTCTCTAGATGTGCTAATCATTCTTTTTTATAGATATTGAGAATGAGTCGAAGAGGGAGACCAGCTGCTAGGGAAGGCCGTGCTACTGAAGGGGCTGCTGATTATGCTGCTATGTTCGAAGCTATGATGACTTCGATCATGAGAAGGATGCCAGCTCCGGGGCCATCAGTGGATGTTGGAGTTCAAGTTCAAACTCCAAAACCTGTGGATTTTGCTAAGTTGTGTAAGGACTATACTGCTCTTGGAGGAAAGGTTTTCTTGGGAACAGAATCAACCATTGAAGTCCAGAGGTGGATAGATGCTTGTAGAAGGATCTTTAGTGATTTGGGAATTGAGGATGCAACTAAGAGGAAGTTAGCCTCAAGACAGCTTCAAGGGTGAGCTTTTGATTGGTGGAACTCTATCACTATTGATACTCCGGAAGAAGAGATTACTTGGGAGCAATTCCAAGTCAGATTTAAAGCTAAGTTCATTTCTACAGCTCAGAAGTCTGTTCTGTTCAAGAAGTTTGTGGAGCTCAAGCAAGGTGGAAGACCAGTTCTTGAGTATGTTTCTGAGTTTGAAGCTTTGTCCAAGTATGCCCGGTCATATATTGAATCTGCTTATCAGAAGAATGAGAAGTTTGTGACAGGCTTGGACAGTTATCTTGGGAGAAAGTTGGTGGATCATTTGGACGATTCATTTGAGAAGCTTGTGGAGAAAGCTCTCAGGCATGAGAGTCTGTTTCCTAAGGAAGGGTCTGTTGTTGCTGTAACCAGGGGAGAGTCTAAACCACAGCAGGGTGGAAACAAGAAGAGGAAGCAGCAGCAGCAGAAGGGTAAGGATGGCCAGAAGAAGCCGAAGGGCGAAGTGACTTGCTACAATTGTCAGCAGAAGGGCCATTTCTCTAGGGATTTTAAGGATCCGAAGGTACCGATGAAGTGTCACAACTGTGACAAGCCGGGGCATATCAGGAAGGATTGTCTAGAACCACGGAAGGACAAGCAGATTGTGCAAGCTTATGCTTTGGGAGCTGTTCCATCATCTTCGAAAGCTCCTACCGCTGAAGAGAAAGGAAAGAGTGTGGTGGTTCAAGGTACTCTTTTCCTATGTGGTGTTCCAGTTAGAGTTCTGTTTGATACTGGGGCGTCGCATTCTTTTGTTTGTAATGAACTTGTAGGCCGGTTGGGTTTAGAACCAGATATTGTTGATAGGCCATTGGTTGTGACTAATCCAGTTGGGGGTTCGTCTTGTTTGTGTATGTTATGCCGTGGTCTGATTGTATCGAGTCATGATTGCTCTTTTGTTTGTGATTGCTTTGTTCTGAACTTTGCGGGGTTCGGAATTATTCTGGGTATGGACTGGCTTAGGAAGTATGCGGCAAAGGTTGATTGTGAGAGGTTGGAGGTGACAGTCGAGAATGTGGAGGGGCGAAAGATTGTGATACGATGTAAGCATGAAGAAGGCGCCTTCATGAGCTTCATGTATTCGCTGGTTGTTCCACGGGATGGACTGTCATCGTTGCCAATCGTGAATGGATTTGAGGATGTCATTGACGAAGTCAAAGGGTTACCGCCGCATAGTGAGATCGAGTTTCGTATAGATCTAGTCGAAGGAGCCAGACCTGTTGTGATGCCTCTTAGGCGGATGGCGCCTAGGGAACAGCAAGAGTTGAGGGTGCAGGTTGATGATCTTTTGCAGAAAGGATTCATTCGGCGAAGTGTGTCCGAATGGGGTGCACCAGTTGTGTTTGTAACCAAAGCGGATGGATCGCCGAGGTTGTGTGTGGATTATCGTGAGCTGAATAAGGTGACTAAGAAGAACAAGTATCCATTGCCTAGAATAGATGACTTGTTTGATCAGCTTCACGAAGCTAGGGTGTTTTCTCAGATGGATTTGGCAACGGGATTTCACCAGTTGAGAGTTGCTAAGGATAGTGTGCCGAAGACTGCTTTTCGGACACCATCCGGTTTCTTTGAGTGGCTGGTAATGCCGTTTGGATTGACTAACGCGCCATCATATTTTGTGGATCTTATGAATAAAGTGTTCAGAGATCAGTTGAACAAGTTCGTACTAGTGTTCGTGGATGATATTCTGGTTTATTCTAGAACTGAAGAAGAGCACAAGACGCACTTGCGTATTGTTTTGGAAATCTTGCGGAAACATCAGCTGAAGGTTAAGTTTTCGAAGTGTCACTTCTGGAAGAGTGAAGTAAGGTTCTTAGGCCATGTTATCTCTGGAAATGGAATAGCGGTTGATCCCGCTAAGGTGGCAGCAATCCAGGATTGGGTTAGACCTAAGAATGCATCCGATGTGAGAAGTTTTCTTGGATTGGCAGGATATTATCGACGGTTTATCAAAGACTTCTCCAAGGTGGCTGCACCGTTAACAGGATTGACGAAGAAGAACCAAGTGTTCAAGTGGGAAGATAAGTGTGAGCAAGCTTTCAGAATCCTGAAAGAGCGATTGACAAGTGCTCCTGTTTTGACTATTCCAAGTGGGAATGATGTAACGACCCATATTTTTACGGATCGACAGGTTCGACAAAATCTGGAATTTTAGAGTTTTTGAGCCATTTCAGATTTTAGGCGAAATTGGCTAAGTCCTGAGTCGTGAACGACTTAGTGTAAGTCGTGAGTCGTATACGACTTAGGGGATAGGAGCGACTCAGGGGTTTGGCTAGTTAAGGGTGTAAGGATAAGTCGTTTGAACGACTTAAGGGGTAGGCGCGACTTAAGGACTGGGCAAGATAAGGCTTAAGTTGTAGCAGTTAAGTCGTGACCGAGTTAAGATGATGAGTCGTACCCAAGTCATCTGATGAGTCGTACCCAAGTCATCTGGTGAGTCGTACCCTGTTATCTGATGAGTCGTATCCCTGTTGTTTGATAAGTCGTACCCAGTTATTTGATGAGTCGTACCCAGTTATCTGATGAGTCGTATCCCTGTTGTTTGATAAGTCGTAGAATGGGTTATCTCGTCTAACAGTTAAGTCGTGGACGAGTTAAGGGATGAGTCGTAAGCTGTTGAGTCGCGCGTAGGTGATAACTCGCGCAAGTGGATGAGTCGTAGCCATTGTGATGAGTCGTATACGAGTTAGTAGTTGAGTCGTCTAACCAAGTGAGGCGTGCGCATTTAAGTCGTAGATAGGGGGTCTGGTGAGTCGTAGGCGCATGCTATAAGTCGGAGACGACTTAGGAGATAACTGTTTTGTCGTGAGTCATAGGCAGAAGTTAAGTCGTAGGGCTTTGAGTCGTGAGTCGTAAACGACTCATGGAGACAGACGAGATAGGGATTTCAGCTATAAATAGGAGAGTTTCTCTTCATTTTTGGGATCCGGATTTTGAAGCGACGAAGTGCTGCCATTTTGAGAGCTCGATTTCTACACTTCTTCACTTCTTTTCTCCACTATAATCTAGTGCTTCCTTCCATCCAAATCAAAGATCAAGATTGAAGATTCAAGAGCTAAAGTTGAAGATCTTCATCTTTTCAAGAGAGATTTCATCGTTTGAAGCGGATTCGTGCTAGATCAAGCTTGATCCTTCGCTGTCCAGATCTGAAGCGTATTGATTTGAGGTTGTTTAGGTGATTTGGTGAGTGGTGATTATCTCTCACACGGATCCAAAGGAGTATATCGGATTGTTGGCTCGATTTGGTGTTAAAATAGAGATTTCCATGCATTTTCTCCATCCTAAGTGTAGATCCATATAGATCCATTGTTCATGATGATGTTACATCCATTTTACCATATGTTAACCTATGCAAGTTCATTCATCAAGTTTGTAGAGATATAATCCATGTTTTCATGCTTATCGGACTTTCAACTCTTTAATTACGAAAATGCCATTATTGTTATAATTGTCTACTTAGATCATTTTTGAATGCTTGATTGCTTGGATTGATGTTTGATTTGATTGATTGTTATGAACTAGATGATTGATGATTAGATTTAGATCGAAGATGATTCAAAAGCTAAGGGAAAGGCTCTTGAATTGGAAAAGCTGCTCGTGGCATATGTAGCGGGATGTTGAAGCTCTTATGCATAGATTTGATGATGTGAAGTTAAGATGAGGCTTTGCAAGGATGTAATGAAGCGAAGCATCATATGATGAAGACTTGGTCTAATCCAGACGGGATCATTCCAAGCATGTTGATAACTCGGTGATATGATTCGAGTTGAGGATAATGAATGGATATGAGAATAGTCGTCGAGGAGGATGACTAGGAGGCTTGGATAGCATCGTTGTTGAAGGTTCTAGCATGCTCTAAGCAAGAGTACGTTTGGGCAGATTCGATAGTTCCAACGGCCAACTGTTGATGGTCGAGTACTCTGGGCAGATTCGATAGTCCTAGGCACGGGCTGCGACGACGTGCGGGAGTTGTGTCTAGAACCGGGGTATCCATTAGCCCTTGACGGACGGCTGAAAGAATGTGCCGGTCATTCAATTAACGGTGATATCGAAGCAATGATAACAGTGATAGCCAGAGTCATGGATGTTTGGTTGTATCGTCATTCGGACTCAAGAGCGGTATTTTCTGGGTGCTTATCTGATTTAGGCCTTGGTACTTGGAAAACATCGCCCTTGACTCGAGTGATAGTAGCTTTACTTTAAATTGTATGCTCTGCTATGTTTGCTTCTGCTTAGTGTGTGTCTGGGGGCTATCACTGTAGAATGAGGTTGGAGTGGGAGGGTTGTATTCCTATTCCTTTTCCTTTATGCTCTTTTGGTATGTTGTTAGTTAATTTACTGCTCACTAAGACTGTTGTCTGACTCAAGGCTTTATGTTTTAATTCTTATTGCCTTGGGCTGTTCGTCCATTTTGGGACGGGCAGACTAGGTAGCAGGTGACAGGTGCTGTTCTCTTCTCACGATGCTGATATCAAAGACGAGCTGGAGGGTTGCATATTATCTTCTTATTATATGTACTGGATATTCCGCTGTTTTGTATTCTCTGAGAGATATGTAGTGAGGCTAGATGTATTGACTATGTGGATGCTTGTATTCAACTATTATGGAGTTTTATATGATGTCATTTTGTTCTGTAAAGCTTCACTATACATATGTTCTATTGTATTTTGTCCAAGCGCTGTGAGTAATACGATAGATTCTGTTGTTTTAAATCTTACCTTGACAATCGTCCATGGTCGCCTGGCACACTTTACAGCGCTCTATCTTTAGATTCGGTGCAGGGGTCATGGGCGGTCGTCACATTTGGTATCAGAGCGAGGTTAATCGATTTTACCCAACGCTCGCCGTCGTAACTACGTATGAGAGACGTAATTGTATTTTGATGGATGAATACTATATATAATATAGTAGCTTAGTAGAGTTGAGTCCTTTATGCAGTTGTTTCTCTAGATGTTTTAATCATTCCTTTTTATAGATATTGAGAATGAGTCGAAGAGGGAGACCAGCTGCTAGGGAAGGCCGTGCTACTGAAGAGACTGCTGATTATGCAGCCATGTTCGAAGCTATGATGACTTCGATCATGAGAAGGATACCAGTTCCAGGGGCAGCAGTAGATGTTGGAGTTCAAGTCCAAGCTCCGAAACCAGTGGATTTTGCTAAGTTGTGCAAGGATTATACTGCTCTTGGAGGGAAGGTTTTCTTGGGAACAGAATCAACTATCGAAGTCCAGAGATGGATAGATGCTTGTAGAAGGATCTTTGGTGATTTGGGAATTGATGATGCAACTAAGAGGAAGTTGGCATCAAGGCAGCTTCAAGGGAGAGCCTCTGATTGGTGGAACTCTATTACCATCACTACTCCGGAAGAAGAGATTACTTGGGAGCAATTCCAAGTCAGATTTGAAGCTAAGTTCATTTCTACAGCTCAGAAGTATGTTCTGTTCAAGAGGTTTGTGGAGCTCAAGCAGGGTGGAAGATCTGTTCTTGAGTATGTTTCTGAGTTTGAAGCTTTGTCCAAGTATGCCCGGTCATATATTGAGTCTGCTTACCAGAAGAATGAGAAGTTTGTGACCGGCTTGGATAGTTATCTTGGGAGACAGTTGGTGGATCATTTGGACGATTCATTTGAGAAGCTTGTGGAGAAAGCTCTTAGGCATGAGAGTCTGTTTCCTAAGGAAGGATCTGTTGTTGCTGTGACCAGGGAAGAGTCTAAACCCCAGCAGGGTGGAAACAAGAAGAGGAAGCAGCAGCCGCAGAAGAGTAAGGATGGCCAGAAGAAGCCGAAAGGCGAGGTGACTTGCTACAATTGTCAGCAGAAGGGCCATTTCTCTAAGGATTGTAAGAATCCGAAGGTGCCAATGAAGTGTCACAACTGTGACAAGCCGGGGCATTTCAGGAAGAATTGTCCAAAACCAAGGAAGGACAGGCAGATTGTGCAAGCCTATGCTTTAGGAGCTGTTCCGTCGTCTTCAAAAGCTCCTACTGCTGAAGAGAAGGGAAAGAGTGTGGTTGTTCAAGGTACTCTTTTCCTATGTGGTATTCTAGTTAGAGTTCTGTTTGATACTGGAGCGTCGCATTCGTTTGTTTGTAATGAACTCGTAGGCCGGTTAGGTTTGGAACCGGATATTGTTGATAGGCCATTGGTTGTGACTAATCCAATTGGGGGTTCGTCTTGTTTGTGTATGTTATGCCGTGGTCTAGTTGTATCGAGTCATGGTTGCTCTTTTGTTTGTGATTGCTTTGTTCTGAACTTTGCGGGGTTCGGAATTATCTTGGGTATGGACTGGCTTAGGAAGTATGCGGCAAAGGTTGATTGCGAAAGGCTGGAAGTGACAGTCGAGAATGTGGAGGGGCGAAAGGTTGTAATACGATGTAAGCATGAGGAAGGCGTCTTCATGAGCTTCATGTATTCGCTGGTTGTTCCACGGGATGGACTGTCATCGGTGCCAATCGCTAATGGATTCGAGGATGTCTTTGACGAAGTCAAAGGGTTGCCACCGCATAGAGAGATCGAGTTTCGAATAGATCTAGTAGAAGGAGCCAGACCTGTTGTGATGCCTCTTAGGCGGATGGCGCCTAGGGAACAGCAGGAGTTGAGGGTGCAAGTTGATGACCTTTTTCAGAAAGGATTCATTCGGCGTAGTGTGTCCGAGTGGGGTGCACCAGTTGTGTTTGCAACCAAGGCTGATGGGTCGTTGAGATTTTGCGTCGATTATCATGAGCTGAATAAGGTGACTAAGAAGAACAAGTATCCATTGCCGAGGATAGATGACTTGTTTGATCAGCTTCACGAAGCTAAGGTGTTTTCTCAAATGGATTTGGCAACGGGATTTCACCAGTTGAGAGTAGCTAAGGATAGTGTGCCGAAGACTGCTTTTAGGACACCATCCGGTTTCTTTGAGTGGCTGGTAATGCCGTTTGGATTGACTAACGCGCCAGCATATTTTGTGGATCTTATGAATAGAGTGTTCAGAGATCAGTTGAACAAGTTCGTACTTGTGTTCGTGGATGATATTCTGATTTATTCCAGAACGGAAGAAGAGCACAAGACGCACTTGCATATTGTTTTGGAGATCTTGCGGAAACATCAGCTGAAGGCTAAGTTTTCGAAGTGTCACTTCTGGAAGAGTGAAGTGAGGTTCTTAGGCCATGTGATTTCTGGAAGTGGAATAGCGGTTGATCCCGCTAAGGTGGCAGCAATCCAAGATTGGGTTAGACCTAAGAATGCATCTGATGTGAGAAGTTTTCTTGGATTAGCAGGATATTATCGACGGTTTATCAAAGACTTCTCCAAGATAGCTGCACCATTAACAGGATTGACGAAGAAGAACCAAGTGTTTAGTTGGGATGCTAAGTGTGAGCAAGCTTTCGGAATTCTGAAAGAGAGATTGACGAGTGCTCCTGTTTTGACTATTCCAAGTGGGAATGATGAGATGGTGGTTTACACCGACGCATGTGGTACTGGACTTGGAGCAGTGCTGATGCAGAAGGATAAAGTTGTTGCGTATGCCAGTCGACAACTGAAGCCGCATGAAAGGAATTACCCAACTCATGATTTGGAATTAGCGGCGATTGTATTTGCTCTGAAGATGTGGAGGCATTATCTATTGGGAGTTCGATTCGAGTTGTTTACGGATCACAAGTCGTTGAAGTATCTTTTCTCCCAAAAGGATTTGAATCTTCGGCAGCAACGTTGGCTAGAGTTTTTGGCATCATATGATTTTGGTATAGCTTATACTCCGGGAAAAGGTAACGCAGTGGCAGATGCGTTAAGTCGAAGACATGTAGGATTGGGAGCCATGTTTTCTGAATGGAAGAATCTCGAGTATTTAGCTGGATTTGACTTCAGGCCTAGATGCGAATTGGAACCTGAGATGTTGGCAAACTTATCAATAAGACCCACTCTTGTGGAAAGGATTGGTGAGAGCCAAAAGCGAGATGATAAGCTTGTCAAGATTATCCGTGAATTGGAATCTGGATTGGATCCAGAAAAGGATAAAGGATTCGAGGTCGATCGAGAGGGTTGGCTTCGGAAGCAAGGACGACTAGTTGTTCCCGATATAGATGAATTGAGGAGTGAAGTTCTGAAGGAAAGTCATCACTCGAAGCTGACAATTCATCCAGGTGGAAATAAGATGTATCGGGATATGAAGAGAACCTACTACTGGGAAGGTATGAAGAAGGATGTTGGAAATTTTATTTCCAAATGTATGAACTGCCAGTTGGTAAAAGCCGAACAGAAGAAGCCAAGTGGATTGCTTCAGCCATTAGAAGTTCCTACATGGAAGTGGGAACAAGTGTCGATGGATTTTATCGATGGATTGCCTAGAACCAGAACGGGAAATGAAGGGATTTGGGTCATTGTGGATCGTCTGACTAAGAGTGCACGATTCATTCCTGTTCGATCGACTAGGACTGCATCAAAGTTGGCTGAGCTGTATGTTAAGTGGATAGTTCGTTTCCATGGTATTCCGAAGAGTATAGTGAGCGATCGAGACCCATTGTTCACTAGTGGATTTTGGAAGAGCTTCCAGGAAGTCTTGGGAACCGAGTTGTGTTTGAGTATAGCTTATCATCCCCAAACAGATGGTCAGACCGAGAGAGTCAACCGAGTTTTGGAAGATCTTCTAAGAGCATGTGTTTTGGACTTCGGAGGATCATGGGAAGATCACCTTCATTTGGTGGAGTTTGCGTACAACAACAGTTACCAGTCAAGCATTGGTATGGCACCGTATGAGGCATTGTATGGAAGACCGTGTAACTCTCCAACATGTTGGTTGGAAACTGGAGAAAAGCTAATGCTTGGGCCAGAGATGATTCGTCAGACTTCAGATTGTATAGAGATCATTCGGCAACGAATGAAGGCAGCCCAAGACCGTCAAAAGAGTTATGCTGATAAGCGTCGAAAGGATTTGGAATTCGACGCAGGAGATATGGTTTTTATGAAGATTTCTCCACTAAAGAATGTTATCCGATTCGGGAAGAAAGGAAAATTGACTCCGAGATTTGTTGGACCATTCCTGATCATCGAGCGAATTGGAAAGCTCGCCTATAGGTTGGAGTTACCTGAGAAGATGTCGGGTGTGCACAATGTTTTTCATGTATCATATCTACGGAAGTATGTGCACGACTCGAATACAGTGGTTTCTGCTGATAGCTGTGAAGACTTCGAAGTTGATCCAGTCGATAGAAGACCTCGTAAGCCGCTTCGTGTTGTTGAAACCGACACGAAACAGCTTAGGAGGAAGGTAGTTAAGTTGCTCAAGATACAATGGAGTGACGATGATAACGACTGTACGTGGGAGGTGGAAGAGAGGATGAAGGCAGCTCATCCTGAACTCTTCAAGGTATGGCCCTAAGGTGTCGTATCATCTAACAACATTGTAACTTGTTCTAAGTCTTAGAATTCTGTACGCTAAGCTAGAATTGGATGCATGGTTTGCTGATTGTTATGGTTGGTAGGCGTACAGAATAGTCTTCGATTGCTTTGTTTGTCTGGAATTTCGGGGGCGAAATTCCTAAGGGGGAGAGAATGTAACGACCCGTATTTTTACGGATCGACAGGTTCGACAAAATCTGGAATTTTAGAGTTTTTGAGCCATTTCAGATTTTAGGCGAAATTGGCTAAGTCCTGAGTCGTGAACGACTTAGTGTAAGTCGTGAGTCGTATACGACTTAGGGGATAGGAGCGACTCAGGGGTTTGGCTAGTTAAGGGTGTAAGGATAAGTCGTTTGAACGACTTAAGGGGTAGGCGCGACATAAGGACTGGGCAAGATAAGGCTTAAGTTGTAGCAGTTAAGTCGTGACCGAGTTAAGATGATGAGTCGTACCCAAGTCATCTGATGAGTCGTACCCAAGTCATCTGATGAGTCGTACCCTGTTATCTGATGAGTCGTATCCCTGTTGTTTGATGAGTCGTACCCAGTTATTTGATGAGTCGTACCCAGTTATCTGATGAGTCGTATCCCTGTTGTTTGATAAGTCGTAGAATGGGTTATCTCGTCTAACAGTTAAGTCGTGGACGAGTTATGGGATGAGTCGTAAGCTGTTGAGTCGCGCGTAGGTGATAACTCGCGCAAGTGGATGAGTCGTAGCCATTGTGATGAGTCGTATACGAGTTAGTAGTTGAGTCGTCTAACCAAGTGAGGCGTGCGCATTTAAGTCGTAGATAGGGGGTCTGGTGAGTCGTAGGCGCATGCTATAAGTCGGAGACGACTTAGGAGATAACTGTTTTGTCGTGAGTCATAGGTAGAAATTAAGTCGTAGGGCTTTGAGTCGTGAGTCGTAAACGACTCATGGAGACAGACGAGATAGGGATTTCAGCTATAAATAGGAGAGTTTCTCTTCATTTTTGGGATCCGGATTTTGAAGCGACGAAGTGCTGCCATTTTGAGAGCTCGATTTCTACACTTCTTCACTTCTTTTCTCCACTATAATCTAGTGCTTCCTTCCATCCAAATCAAAGATCAAGATTGAAGATTCAAGAGCTAAAGTTGAAGATCTTCATCTTTTCAAGAGAGATTTCATCGTTTGAAGCGGATTCGTGCTAGATCAAGCTTGATCCTTCGCTGTCCAGATCTGAAGCGTATTGATTTGAGGTTGTTTAGGTGATTTGGTGAGTGGTGATTATCTCTCACACGGATCCAAAGGAGTATATCGGATTGTTGGCTCGATTTGGTGTTAAAATAGAGATTTCCATGCATTTTCTCCATCCTAAGTGTAGATCCATATAGATCCATTGTTCATGATGATGTTACATCCATTTTACCATATGTTAACCTATGCAAGTTCATTCATCAAGTTTGTAGAGATATAATCCATGTTTTCATGCTTATCGGACTTTCAACTCTTTAATTACGAAAATGCCATTATTGTTATAATTGTCTACTTAGATCATTTTTGAATGCTTGATTGCTTGGATTGATGTTTGATTTGATTGATTGTTATGAACTAGATGATTGATGATTAGATTTAGATCGAAGATGATTCAAAAGCTAAGGGAAAGGCTCTTGAATTGGAAAAGCTGCTCGTGGCATATGTAGCGGGATGTTGAAGCTCTTATGCATAGATTTGATGATGTGAAGTTAAGATGAGGCTTTGCAAGGATGTAATGAAGCGAAGCATCATATGATGAAGACTTGGTCTAATCCAGACGGGATCATTCCAAGCATGTTGATAACTCGGTGATATGATTCGAGTTGAGGATAATGAATGGATATGAGAATAGTCGTCGAGGAGGATGACTAGGAGGCTTGGATAGCATCGTTGTTGAAGGTTCTAGCATGCTCTAAGCAAGAGTACGTTTGGGCAGATTCGATAGTTCCAACGGCCAACTGTTGATGGTCGAGTACTCTGGGCAGATTCGATAGTCCTAGGCACGGGCTGCGACGACGTGCGGGAGTTGTGTCTAGAACCGGGGTATCCATTAGCCCTTGACGGACGGCTGAAAGAATGTGCCGGTCATTCAATTAACGGTGATATCGAAGCAATGATAACAGTGATAGCCAGAGTCATGGATGTTTGGTTGTATCGTCATTCGGACTCAAGAGCGGTATTTTCTGGGTGCTTATCTGATTTAGGCCTTGGTACTTGGAAAACATCGCCCTTGACTCGAGTGATAGTAGCTTTACTTTAAATTGTATGCTCTGCTATGTTTGTTTCTGCTTAGTGTGTGTCTGGGGGCTATCACTGTAGAATGAGGTTGGAGTGGGAGGGTTGTATTCCTATTCCTTTTCCTTTATGCTCTTTTGGTATGTTGTTAGTTAATTTACTGCTCACTAAGACTGTTGTCTGACTCAAGGCTTTATGTTTTAATTCTTATTGCCTTGGGCTGTTCGTCCATTTTTGGACGGGCAGACTAGGTAGCAGGTGACAGGTGCTGTTCTCTTCTCACGATGATGATATCGAAGACGAGCTGGAGGGTTGCATATTATCTTCTTATTATATGTACTGGATATTCCGCTGTTTTGTATTCTCTGAGAGATATGTAGTGAGGCTAGATGTATTGACTATGTGGATGCTTGTATTCAACTATTATGGAGTTTTATATGATGTCATTTTGTTCTGTAAAGCTTCACTATACATATGTTCTATTGTATTTTGTCCATGCGCTGTGAGTAATACGATAGATTCTGTTGTTTTAAATCTTACCTTGACAATCGTCCATGGTCGCCTGGCACATTTTACAGCGCTCTATCTTTAGATTCGGTGCAGGGGTCATGGGCGGTCGTTACAAATGATGAGATGGTGGTTTACACTGACGCATGTTGTACTGGACTTGGAGCAGTGCTAATGCAGAAGGATAAAGTTGTTGCGTATGCAAGTCGACAACTGAAGCCGCATGAAAGGAATTACCCGACTCATGATTTGGAGTTAGCGGCGATTGTTTTTGCTCTGAAGATGTGGAGACATTATCTATTGGGGGTTCGATTCGAGTTGTTTACAGACCATAAGTCGTTGAAGTAACTTTTCTCCCAAAAGGATTTGAATCTTCGGTAGCAACGTTGGCTAGAGTTTTTAGCATCATATGATTTTGGTATAGCTTATACTCCGGGAAAAGGTAACGCGGTGGCAGATGCGTTAAGTCGAAGACATGCAGGATTGGGAGCCATGTTTTCAGAATGGAAGAATCTCGAGTATTTAGCTGGATTTGACTTCAGGCCCAGATGTGAACTGGAACCTGAAATGTTGGCAAACTTATCAATAAGACCGACTCTTGTAGAAAGGATTGGCGAGAGTCAAAAGTGAGATGATAAGATTGTCAAGATTATCCGTGATTTGGAATCTGGATTGGAACCAGAAAAGGATAAAGGATTCGAGGTCGATCGAGAGGGTTGGCTTCGAAAGCAAGGACGACTAGTTGTTCCCAATATAGATGAATTGAGAAGTGAAGTTCTGAAGGAAAGTCATCACTCGAAGTTGACAATTCATCCAGGAGGAAATAAGATGTATCGGGATATGAAGAGAACCTATTACTGGGAAGGTATGAAGAAGGATGTTGGAAATTTTATTTCCAAGTGCATGAACTGCCAGTTGGTAAAGGCCGAACAGAAGAGGCCAAGTGGATTGCTTCAGCCATTAGAAGTTCCTACCTGGAAGTGGGAGCAAGTGTCGATGGATTTTATCGATGGATTACCTAGAACCAGAACCGGGAAATGAAGGAATTTGGGTCATCGTAGATCGTCTGACTAAGAGTGCAAGATTCATTCCTGTTCGATCGACTAGGACTGCATCAAAGTTGGCTGAGTTGTATGTCAAGTGGATAGTTCGCTTCCATGGTATTCCGAAGAGTATAGTGAGCGATCGAGACCCATTTTTCACTAGTGGATTTTGGAAGAGCTTTCAGGAAGTTTTGGGAACCGAGTTGTGTTTGAGTACAGCTTATCATCCTCAAACAGATGGTCAGACCGAGAGAGTCAATCGAGTTTTGGAAGATCTTCTTAGAGCTTGTGTTTTGGATTTCGAAGGATCATGGGAAGATCATCTTCATTTGGTGGAATTTTCATATAACAACAGTTACCAGTCAAGCATTGGTATGGCACCGTATGAGGCATTGTATGGAAGACCGTGTAACTCTCCGACATGTTGGTTAGAAACCGGAGAAAAGTTGATACTTGGGCCAGAGATGATTCGACAGACTTCGGATTGTATAGAGATCGTTCGGCAACGAATGAAGGCAGCCCAAGACCGTCAGAAAAGTTATGCCGATAAGCGTCGTAAGGATTTGGAATTCGACGTGGGTGATATGGTTTTTGTGAAGGTTTCTCCACTGAAGAATGTTATTCGATTCGGGAAGAAAGGAAAATTGACGCCAAGATTTGTTGGACCATTCCCGATCATCGAGCGAATTGGAAAGCTCGCCTACAGATTGGAGTTACCGGAAAAGATGTCGAGTGTGCACAATGTTTTTCACGTATCATATCTACGGAAGTATGTGCACGACTCGAATACAGTGGTTTCTGCTGATAGCTGTGAAGATTTCGAAGTTGATCCAGTCGATAAGAGACCTCGTAAGCTAGTTCGTGTTGTAGAAACCGACACGAAACAGCTTAGGAGGAAGGTATTTAAGTTGCTCAAGATACAATGGAGTGATGATGATAACGACTGTACGTGGGAGGTGGAAGAGAGGATGAAGGCAGCTCATCCTGAACTCTTCAAGGTATGACCCTAAGGTGTCGTGTCATCTAACGACATTGTAACTTGTTCTGGTTTTAGAATTCTACATGCTAAGCTAGAATTGGATGCATGGTTTGTTGATTGCTATGGATGGTAGGCGTGCAGAATAGTCTTTGATTGCTTTGTTTGTTTGGAATTTCAGGGGCGAAATTCCTAAGGGGGAGAGAATGTAATGACCCGTATTTTTACGGATCGAAAAGTTCGTAAAAATCTGGAATTTTTAGCGTTGTTAAGTCGTTTCAAATTTTGGCAGAATTTTGTTTAAGTCCTAAGTCGTGACCGAGCTAAGGATTTAGACTACTTAAGTAAGTAGCCGACTTATGAGTCTGGGCGAGTTAATAACTTAAGGGGTAGGTCGGCGACGACCTAAGGAAGTTGGGGGTAGTGGTTTAGGTCGTATTTGGTGGCTTAGGTCGAGTGGCCGACTTAGGAAGCGTACGACCTAAGAGATAGAAGACCTAAGGAACTGACCGAGTTAGTGATAAGTCGTATTGGTTTAGGTCGTTTATGAGTTTGGGACGACCTATAATACTTGACCGACCTAAGGGTTTCCGACTTAAGAGTTAGTGACTTATAGGCATTAGCGAGTTAAGAGAGTTGGCGACCTAGCGGTTATCGAGTTGGCATAGTTAGGTCGGCAACGACTTAAGTAGTAGTGAGCGACTTAAGGAGTTAAGTCGTAAGTCCGGGTTAAATGTTAGGTCGGCTGGCCGAGTTAACGACTTAAGGAGTGTTGGAGATAGGATGTGAGCGACCTAAGTCTAGCGGTTAAGTTGTAACTCGGTTGAGTCGTGGCCGAGTTAAGGAGATAGGGTGATGAGTCGTTATGTCGTATACCTAGTTAAGTCGTAGACGTCTTACGTTAGGTCGCGTGTGTTGTTAGGTCAGCATCTCAGTTAGGTCGTGTAGGAGCTAAGTCGTGGCTTCTGCTAAGTCGTAGGTTGTATCCCAGTTAAGTCGGAGGTCGGCATAACTGTTAGGTCGCGCATATAAGTTAAGTCGTGGGTTGCCCGTGTGTTAGGTCGGAGCTATTGTTGGGTCGTAAGTCGTAGACTGGTGGGTTTTGCTAAGTCGTAGGTCGGAGGAAGAGTTAAGTCGGCGACGACTTATGGGGGGCGGACGACTTAGGGAAATTTCAGCCTATAAATAGAAGGGTTTTTCTCACTTTTTGGGATCCGGATTTCGAAGCGACGAAGTGCTGCCATTTTGAGAGCTCGACTTCTACACTTCTTCACTTCTTTTCTCCACTCTAATCTATTGATTCCATCCATCCAAGTTGAAGATCAAATCGAAGATCGAAGAGCTTAGATTGAAGATCTACATTCTTCGAAGAGAGATTTCATCGTTTGAAGCGGATTGGTGATAGATCAAGTTAGATCCTTCGCTGTCCAGATCTGAAGTGTGTTGCTTTTGAGTTGTTTTGGTGATTTGGTGAGTGGTGATTATCTCTCACACGGATCCAAAGGAGTATATCGGATCGTTGGCTTGGTTTGGTGTTAAAGTAGTGATTTCCATGCATTTTTGTAAACCTAAATGTAGATCCATGTAGATCCATTGTTCATGATGATTTGACAACCATTTTACTACATGATTAACCTATGCAAGTTCATTCATCAAGTTGTAGAGATATTTTTCATGATTTCATGCTTGTTAGACTTTCAACACTTTAATTACGAAATTGCCATTATTGTTAATATTGTTCATTAGATCATATTTGAATGCTTATTTTACTTGGATTAATGTTTGGTTTGATTGATTGCTATGAATTAGATGATTGATGATTTGATTTAGACAAGATGGTCGAAGATGATTCAAAAGCTAAGGGAAAGGCTCTTGAATTGGAAAAGCTGCACGTGGCATATGTAGCGGATGATGAAGCTCATATGGATAGATCCGATGATGATGTTGAGATGAGACTTTGCTATGATGATGATGAGGCGAAGTATGATATGATATAGCCTTGGTCTAATCCAGACGGGATCATTCCAAGCATGTTGATAACTCGGTGAAATGGTTCGAGTTGAGGATAATGGTTTGCTCGAGAGGCGCTTGAGCTAGTATGGAAATAGTCGTCGAGGAGGATGACTAGGAGGCTGAGATCTCATCGTTGTTGAAGGTTCTAGCATGCTCAAAGCAAGAGTACATGGGGCAGATTCGATAGTCCCTGAAGGCTAATGATTGATAGTCAAGTACTCTGGGCAGATTCGATAGTCCTAGGCACGGGTCACGATGACGTGCAGAGTTATGTCTAGAACCGGGGTTTTCCATTAGCCCTTGACGGACGACTGAAAGAATGTGCCGGTCATTCAAATAACGGTGATATCGAGGCAATGATAACAGTGATAGCCAGAGTCATGGATGTTTGGTTGTATCGTCATTCGGTCTCAAGAGCGGTATTTTCTGGGTGCTTATCTGATCTTGGTTTAGGCCTTGGGGGTTTGTACTTGGAAAACATCGCCCTTGACTCGAGTGATAATTGCTTTACTTTTCATTGTATGCTATGCTATGTTTGCTTCTACTTAGTGTGTGTCTGGGGGCTATCACTGTAGAATGAGGTTGGAGTGGGAGGGTTGTATTCCTATTCCTTTTCCTTTATGCTCTTTTGGTATGTTGTTAGTTAATTTACTGCTCACTAAGACTGTTGTCTGACTCAAGGATTTATGTTTTAACTCTTATTGCCTTGGGCTGTTCGTCCATTTTGGGACGGGCAGACTAGGTAGCAGGTGACAGGTGTTGTTCTTGCTTTCCACGTTGCTGATGACGAAGACGAGCTGGAGTATTGCATATTATCTTCTTACTATATGTACTGGATGTTCCACTGCTTTGTATATTCTTTGAGTGTTATGTAGTGAGGCTTGTTGTAAAGACTATTCAGATGTTTGTATCCAACTATTATGAAGTTTTAATTGATGAGATTCTGTTATGAGAAGCTTCACTATATATATATTCTATTGTATTTTGTCCATGCGCTGTGAGTAATACGTTAGATTCTGTGGTTTCAATTTACCTTGGCAATCGTCCATGGCTGCCTGGCACACTTTACAGCGCACTATCTCTAGGTTCAGCGCAGGGGTCATGGGCGGTCGTCACATACCTATTGTTTATTTTAGTTATATATCTATGATACAGTTTGTTAAATGCTGAAATTCGGCTGTTTGGCTATGTTGGATGTGATAACGACGTATGTAAAAAATTAAACCTTTTGGAGTAAAAGGTTAGTAATAGCATTTGTTATGTGCTATAACAACTATGAGCCTCTATATAGTATTTTGGAAATACTGTTAAGTGATGTTTGATTTTGGAAGTGATTTTCGATTTTGAAAAATGGTATTTAAAGTATTACTTTTTAAAAATTCTTTGATATTTTATTTAAATTAAGTTTTTGAACTTTTCTATTTTATCTTAACTTCTTATTATATTCTTTTCTAATAATTATAAGTATATATATACATACATAAAAGTTTTATAAATTATTTTGAGAGTATTGATCCTTATAGAGATTTTTGTAAAAAATAAATTTTTTATTTTCAAAAGTAAACAAAAGGGGTTTTCTTTAATTAAAAGCGATTTTTTTATAAGAAGATAGAGATATGTTGGAATAGACATTTGTGGGACATTTTAAATAAAATGTTGAAAAATAAAGGAACGGATTTATAAATGGTATTGTTATAAATCTAAGGAGAGATTCACAAATGGTATTTTATAAAAGAGGAAGGTATTGCCATTTAGTAAATTGGAGAAATAAATCACAAGTGTGGATTTAAAGTAAATGATATAAATGTCGTTTAAAGGAAGTACTTAATTCTATTTTGAAAATGGAAAGGTGTGGTTGATTTGGAGACGTTTAAACGTTGTTTGATAAATAGAATTGAACTTATAAAAGAAGTTTATAATATGGAAGAAATATCAAAAATGGGATTTTCCTTGTAATTATAAAAGGATATTTATAAGGAGTTATAAATGAAGATGTGTTTTATAAAAGAGTTTTATGAATGAATTAGAGGTTTATAATTATACTTAAATGATAATGTGTAAAAAAGGTTTATGAATAAAGTTATGTAAAGGAATTTACAAATGGAATTGTACATACGTGTAACATCCTTAATTTTTTATAACATTATTCAAAAGATTTAATTAGATAAATTAAATAGAATAACGATGATAAGGAGATTGAGATTTGATTAAATTAACATATGGCCATGCTTACTAATAAGATAAATGGGTTTTAATTTAGGTTATTGGTTAATTAACTTACACATGGGCATATTAGTAAAATAGCCTCCTTATTCTACACGGCTATTACTTCTCATTTTGTCCATTCACATTTCATTTTCTCACGATCACAAACAAAAATCTTAAACATAAAGCCGACCATTACCAAGGAAGAGAAGGAGAGATTTTAATCTAAAGCTAAGAATCAATCTAGGAAGGATTAATCAACATCAAATCTCGAGTTCCTTATCAAGTTTAAGGTGAATAATAATTTTTACCATTTATTTTTGGTTTTATAATCATGTGATTTCAGATTTGAATATTTTTTTGTTTCCATAATATATTGGATAATGATATGCTCGAAATTATGGATTGGTTGATTTAAACCATTAAATTATATGATATCCGTACGGTTTTAGGGTCAAAACAGTGTTTTATTAATTTTAAAATTCCATGGAAATTTTTTATGTTAAGTAAAACAAAATTGTGGATATGGATTTTAAATTTTCAGAATTTTCCAAGCTATGGATATTTTATTATGAATTTTTGATAGAAAATATGAAAAAAAATTGGGTTAAATATTTATTTTGTGAATTTCAGGAAGAAATTGGGTCTAAAAATTTTAATATATTTGATTACAGGATTAATCCAAATTTCTATGATTTTTCGGGATTTTTCCCGGTTAATTTATTTAGGGAAATAAATTATTTTAAAGGATTCTGAAAATGTCGGTTTTAGGTTATACGAAATAGTTTTTAACGTTTAAATCCTTTAATTTAGGATCTGAATTAATGCAGCAGTTTCAGAAGTAAAGTAATTGAAAAATTTTATGGCAGCCAATTAGTGTTTTACAACAAGGCAAGTTGTTAAAAAGGAATTGCTTAAAATTGCTATAATTCAGCCTTTAATCAGAAAAAGGTGTTTCGCCTTTAATGGAAACTACCTTTCGACTCCCTTGATTCCGCCCCATCATAGCCGAAACCATCACTGTTGAAGCCATCATAATCGAAACCAATACACATAGTTTCTCTTGGAAGATACATACTGGATTGGAAGATAGGCAAAAGCTTTAGTGTCGAAGGGTAAACCTCCGATGGGGTCGAAACCCTACTTTGTTTTTATAAGTTAAAGTCCTTACCTTGTTTTGCTTAAAGCCTTCGACTTAGTCGAAACGTATTGTTTTCGAAAGGGTGTATGCTTAGCTTTCAAAGAAGGTTACCATGTCATACTTAAAGTACTAGCCTTCAAAGGAGATCTTTTTCTTTAAATAAAAGCTTTCGAAAGGGGTTGGTTTCGACCTAATCGAAGCCTAGCCGCTACTCTATCTCTCGACCATGTTGTCCAATAATGCTTTCGAGGGGCTTGCTCTTGTTTTACCTTAAACCAAACCTTTTTCCTTATTGTTTTTGAAAGGGGTTGGGGTTTTGAAGGAGATGGAGTCGAAAGGGGGTTTCGATCCACACCTTCAAAGTTTTGATTTTTAAGTCTTTTGCTTTCTAACTAGATGGCTCCGACACCATTAATTTTTCCTCAAACTAGCTTTTGTTGGTTTCGAAAGAGATACTTTCATATACAACCATCTTGACCCAAATGATGTTTTAATAGTAAAACCCAATGCTTTCGAAAGGGTAATTCATTTGTTTGAAACCTATGTTTTAAAGAACGTTTTCTTGATACCATCGAAAGGTCTTATTGGTTTCAAAAGGTATATATATACTTAGAGTTTTGGGAAAGAGGATTTCTATACTTTCGAAGGAGGTCATCCAGGGGTTTCGAAAGTGATGTTTAAAGTTTCAAAACAAATAACCCATTCTCATTTTCAGGGAAAAACTATGGCATAAATAAAGATTTTGAAAATATTATTCACATTGTTAGTAACCCATAATTGAATTTTGGGGAAAGGGCAGAATAACCATTTAGGTTGACCTAGTAGTGAATATAACTTAACTGATGTTAAACTCCTAATTTAATGATATTGGCAGGGGCTAATAGGTTTACAGTAAGCCCTTGAAAACTGTATGATATTGGCAAGGGCCAATAGGTTCATAGTCAGCCCATGAAAACTATGATTTGATACTGCCTGGGGCCAGTAGGTTTGTAGTTAGCCCATGAAAACTATATCTGGATTAAGATATTGGTAGTCAGCCAATAGGTTTCTAGGTAGCTTATGAAAACTAGGATAAGTAATATGATATTGGACTTACTAATAGGTTCTTAGTGATCCCTTGAAAACTAAGTAATTGGACAGATAGTCCATAAACATTTAATAGGTTAACAGTAAACCAAGAAACTATAATTGAGGCAGATAGTCAGAATGAATGGGGGATGGGTAATCCAGAATTGACTTAATTGTTTTGCATATCATCATAATATTTTGAAATACTATGTTTATAACCATTGTGGATGAAGGAAGCACAGTATATGGTTCTGTAAATATTTTGGGATATTAGTGAGGGAAAAACCAGTTCCGCTAAGCGGCGTGGTCTTACTAGATATCAAAACCTTTTGAGATGGTAGATTATTATTCATACCAGGCTTTATGTCTGACTCAAAGTTTTTGTTTTCCCCTTAAACTCTCGGTTACTCAATTAATTTTGAGTAGGTTGAGAGTCAAAGGTTTTCAGGATTTCTCTTTTGACGACTAAAGCTTCCAGAGACGTGTAGGAGGCAGATTGTTATCTAAAGTTATTTTATTTCTGTTGTATGTTTGATTGTAAAGGCAAACTATTTAAATGCCATTACTATGTACTCTGATCAAGGGCATCTTCATTTGCCGCTCTTGGCATATTTTGTTATTATATGTTATCTGAACGTGGTCTACGAACTGGGATTATGTAATCAGTTTAAAATATCTTGAAATTGAATGTGGATTTTATTTGCTGTTTAAAATTTTCCATATTCTTATGTGTCTGTGTATCAATGTAACTAATATCACAGTATTTGGTCGCCGATGATTAATAACTATGATGACTGCAACATCCATAGCTGTTAGTTTTGAGCCTCCAAGTAGGGAGATGTTACAAGTTGGTATCAAAGCATGGTTTGTGAAACTTTAAAAGAAATTTAAAAATATATTCCAAACATAATCCAATGAATCAGATAATAAGATTGGGGTTTGGGTTAACACTATAATAACGTACTTGTATTTGATATATATATAGTTATATATGTAAGTACGTATACCCCGTTCTCTTAGACCGTTCTTCTGTATCTTACTAATGCTCGTATGCAGATTTACGAGAAAGGAGATAAGGATGCAGGAAACAAAAGAGGAAATCACGATGGAGGAAACACCGCAACTAATGGGAATGCTCGACCCACTACCAGGAGAAACCCGGGTCGACCGGTTAATGCTAGTAACCAAAATGCTGAAGCCAATGTGAGTGCTAGAAATCCACCAGTAGATATGAGGGTGATGTATCAGTTTTTTGCAGGTTTGATGCAAGCTGGAGCTACTACTGGAGTTGCATGAAATGTAGGAGGAGCTAATCCTGTGGCTCCAGTTGGGAATATTGCTTTGTTGAGTAGAGATTACACCAGTTTGGGTGGTAAGCCATTCTTGGGAATAGAAATTGTTGTAGTGGTTTAGAATTGGCTTTTCCATTATGAGCGTATATTTACCGATATGGGTCTTAATGACGGACAAAAGAGAAGGTTGGCCTCTAGGCAGTTACAGGGGTCAGCATTGCACTGGTGGAACAGTGTTACTACCGGAGTGCCGGAAGAGCAGTTAACTTGGGCTGATTTTAAGATGAGATTTGAGCAGAAGTTTGTATCTGAGTTTGCCAAGTCCGAGCTGATGAGGAAATTTATGGATTTAGTGCAAGGAGATATGTCAGTAATTGAATATGTTACTAAGTTTGAAGAGCTGTCTAGATATGGGTATGCTCTTATAGATACTGACATCAAAAGGACTGAGAAGTTCATTCGTGGACTAAGACCCGAACTTACTAGAATGACCATGACACATGTCCGTGATCCTTGTAATATAGTGGTGGAGATGGTTATTCGCCATGAGGAGTTGCTTGCTGATCCAACTAAAGAGAAGTCAGTGGAAACCCAGAGTTCTCAAGGGAAGAAGTGGAAGTTCTTTAAAAAGAAGGGAGCCCATAAGGGAGACATAGCTAAGAGGTCGAAGGCTGAGGTAGCTTGTTATAAGTGTGATCAGAAGGGTCACTTTCCTAACCAATGCCGGTCAGGAAATGGGAAGAAGGTTGCAGTTAAGAAGAATGTGAAATGCTTCAACTGTGATCAAGTTAGGCATTACATGAGTCAGTGTCCAGAGCCAGTTAGGGAGGACAAAGGAAAGGTCTTTGCTATTGGATCAGCTAGGCCTACTACAGTAGATAAGGGAACGACTATGATGGAAGGTACGCTTTTGATTCAGAGTATTTCTGTTAGAGTACTTTTTGATACTGACGCATCACATTCATTTATATCCCAGTGTTTGGTTGATAGATTATGCCTAGAACCCACCTACCTTATTACTTCCTTAAGGGTTGCGAATCCTATAGGAGGATATGCAACTCTAGGGTTGAGATGTGACTAGTTAGAACTTGACTTGTTTGGTCATAAGTTTGCATGCAGATTGTATGTTATTGATTTCGTAGATTTCGAGATCATTTTGAGAATGGATTGGTTGGGTAGGTACGAGGCAAGAATATTTTGCCAGGGTAGAGAGATATCACTGAGGCACCCTGATAGTCATAACCGAGTGATATTCTTAGTAGAGAATACTGGCCAGAGTGTTAGTGCTTTTCTTAACGCTATGGAGATAGGAGATGAGTTAAATCAGGTTCGGGTGGCAAGATAGTTTGCAGATGTCTTTGAGCCAGTCACTGGATTACCCCCTAAAAGAACCGTTGAGTTTAGAATAGATCTGTTACCCAGACCTGAACTTGTGAGTACACCACCTAGTAGAATGACACCACCTGAGATGAAGGAATTAAAGGTGCAGCTAGTGGATCTAGAAGGAAAGAATTTTATCAAACTAAGCAGTTCGCCTTGGGAGGCGACCGCGGTGTTCATGAAGAAACCAGATGGGTCGTTAAGGATGTGCATTGACTATCGTAAGCTGAATGAAAGGACAATTAAGAATAAGTATCCTTTGCCTAGAATAGATGATTTGTTCAATTAGTTAAATGGAGCCAAAGTATTCTCCCAGTTGGACTTAGCGACAGGTTTCCATCGGTTAAGAGTGGCGAAGACAGTATTCCTTTGACAACATTTCGAACTAGATATGGTTCATATGGGTTGCAGGTGATGCCATTTGGATTGACGAATGCACCTACTTTCTTCGTAGATTTGATGAACCGAGTTTTCCGAGAATACTTGGACAGGTTTGTTCTGGTGTTCATAGATGACATTTTAGTATACTCTAAGGACGAGAGGGAGCATGAAGTTCATCTTAGGGTGGTGCTTGAGACGTTGAGGCAGAATCAGCTAAAGGCGAAGTTTACCAAGTGTCATTTTTGGAAGAAAGAGGTTAAGTTTCTTGGTCACGTTGTTTCAAAGAAAGGATTGTCAGTCGATCCATATAAGATCAAAGCTGTTAATAATTGGAAGAGACCAGAGACGGTGACTGATATCAGAAGTTTCCTTGGAATTGCTGGCTACTACCGGAGATTCATTAAGGATTTCTCACGGATAGCAGCACCCTTAACTAAGCTAACAAGGAAGGAGGTGAAGTTAGTTTGGTCTGACAAATGTGAGGAAGCATTCCTTAAGCTAAAACATTTGTTGACTAATGCACCCGTGTTAGTAGTTCCAGACGGAAATCAAGGGTTGGTGGTATACACTGATGCATGTGGTACTGGTTTAGGAGCAGTATTAATGCAGAATGGTAAGGTTATTGCCTATGCATCCAGGCAGCTTAGACCGCATGAAGTAGGATATCCTACTCATGATTTGGAGTTGGCAGCTGTGATTTTCGCATTGAAAATCTGAAGACATTATCTCTTAGGGGAGAGGTTTGAGCTTTATACCGATCATAAGTCTTTACAATATTTATTCTCTCAAAAGGAGTTGAATATGAGATAGTAGAAGTGGCAAGAGTTTTTGGAAGCTTATGATTTTGGGATAGAGTATACAGCAGGAAAAGGTAATAAGGTAGCAGATGCTCTTAGTAGAAAACATCAGAATGTAGTGTTAGCTATGTTGGCAGAGTGGAAAGATTTAGAAGCATTGGCCAGTTGTGGTGTGCAGTTAAGATCAACTGCTGGTTCTAGTCAAAGTTCTACCAGATTATCTTGTTTGGAAGTCCGACCAGTATTGATTGAGAGAATTTCTTCCAAGCAAAAGGAGGATCCAGTACTAGATGAGAGGATGAGAAGACTTGAGGTTGGAATAGAGATCGATGATTTAAAGGATTTTAGCCTTGACCAGAGAGGATGGCTAAGGAAGAAGGGAAAGTTGTGTGTTTTGAATTTGGAGGACTTAAGGAAGGAAGTTCTTGGAGAATGTCATCAATCCAAGTTTACGATTCATTCTGAAGGAACCAAGATGTATCAAGATATGAAGAGGAGCTTCTATTGGAAGGCATGAAGAGATATGTTGGCTTGTGGGTTAGACAGTGCGCAAACTGTCAGCAAGTAAAAGCTGAACATCAGAAACCCAGTGGATTGCTTCAACCTTTAGAGATTCTAGTTTGGAAATGGTATTCGATATCCATGGAATTTATAAACGGGTTGCCAAGGTCAAATAGAGGTAATGAAAGTATATGGGTTATAGTGGATAGATTGACCAAGAGTGCCCATTTCATTCCAGTTAAGTCAACTAGGATGACACCTATTTTAGCCAAGTTATTCATGAAGAACGTAGTTAGACTGCATGGAGTTCCTAGTAGTACAGTCAGTGACAGAGATGCTTTGTTTACTAGGAATTCTAGAAGAGTCTATAGGAAGTAATGGGTACCAAGCTTAATATGAGTACTACATATCAACCTCAAATAGATGGGAAGACAGAGAGAGTCAATAAGGTACTCGAAGGTTTATTGAGAGCTTGTGTATTGGACTTTGGTGGATCTTGGGAAGATCGCCTACATTTGGTTGAGTTTTCCTATTATAGCAGTTATCAAACTAGTATAGGAATGGCGCTGTTTAAAGCTTTGTATGGAAGGCCAGGAAAATCACCAGCATGTTGTTTGGAGACTGGATACAAACTAGTCTTAGGTCCAGATTTGGTTAGAGTGGTGTCAGAGAAGATTGAGTTAATCCGAGAAAGGATGAGGGAAGCTCAGTCAAGATAGAAGAGTTACGCAGATAAGAGGTGTAAAGACCTAGAATTCTCAGTTGGAGATAAAGTTTTCATTAAGGTATCACCTATGAAGGGTGTAGTACGATTTTGAAAATCTTGGAAGTTAGCCCCGAGATATGTTGGTCCATTCCAGATTTTAGAAAGGATTGGAAAGCTCGCATACAGAATAGAGTTGTCAAGCAGTTTGGCAGGTATTCATAAAGTATTTCATGTGTCTCATCTTCGTAAGTATGTGCATGATTCAGAGACTACCATTCCTCCAACAGGGTTGGATGACTTAGTGGTGGAGCTTAATTTGACTATTGTTAGACAACTAGTTCGGGTTGTAGCTAGAGATGAGAAAAGATTAAGGAACAAGACAGTCATGTTGGTAAAAGTTCAGTGGAGAGATAATGAGAAGGACTGTACTTGGGAGACAGACGAAAGGATTAGAGATACTTATCCTGATTTGCTTTGAGGGTATGTATATATTAGATTTATATAGATTGTTGCTAGTCAGTTAGACTAGTATGATTGTTAGGGGCTATTATAGATAATTACAATGTTTGGTATTTAGTCCTTACTGAATTTCCAGGGTGAAATTCTTTAAGGGTGGGAGCCTGTAACATCCTTAATTTTTGATAACATTATTCATAAGATTTAATTAGATAAATTAAATAGAATAATGATGATATGGAGATTGAGTTTTGATTAAATTAACATATGGCCGTGCTTACTAATAGGATAAATGGGCTTTAATTTAGGTTATTGGTTAATTAACTTACACATGGGCATATTAGTAAAATAGCCTCCTTATTCTACACGGATATTAATTCTCATTTTGTCCATTCATGTTTCATTTTCTCACGGTCATAAACAAAAATCTAAAACCTAAAGCCAGCCATTACCAAGGTAGAGAATGAGAGATTTTAATCTAAAGCTAAGAATCAAGCTAGGAAGGATTAATCAACATCAAATCTCAAGTTCCTTATCAAGTGTAAGATGAATAATAATTCTTACCATTTCTTTTTGGTTTTATAATTATGTGATTTTAGATTTGAATATTTATTTTGTTTCCATGATAAATTGGATAGTGATATGCTCGAAATTATGGATTGGTTGATTCAAAACAATTAAATTATATGAAATCCGTATGGTTTTAGGGTCAAAACCGTGTTTTATTGATTTTAAAATGCCATGGAAAATTTTTATGTCAAGTAAAACATAATTGTGGAAATGGCTTTTAAATTTTCAGAATTTTCCAAGCTATGGATATTTTATTATGAATTTTTGATGGAAAATATGAAGAAAAAATTGGGTTAAATATTTATTTTGCGAATTTCAGGAAGAAATTGAGTCTAAAAATTTTAATATGTTTGATTACATGATTAATCCTAATTTTTGTGATTTTTGAGGATTTTTCCCAGTTGATTTATTTAGGGAAATAAATTATTTTAAAGGAAGGGCTTTTCTGAAAATGTCGGTTTTAGGTTATATGGAGAGGTTTTTAACGTTTAAATCCTTTAATTTAGGATCTGAATTAATGCGGCGGTTTCATAAGTAAAGTAATTGAAAAGTTTTATGGCAGCCAATCAGCGTTTTACAACAAGGCAAGTTGTTAAAAAGAAATTACTTAAAATTGCTATAATTTAGCCTTTAATCAGAAAAAGGTGTTTCGCCTTTAATGGAAAGTACCTTTCGAATCCCTTGATTCTGCCGCATCAGCAGAAACCATCACCGTCGAAAGCATCATAATCAGAACCAATACACATAATATCTCCTAGAAGATACATGGTGGATTGGAAGATAGGCGGAAGCTTGGGTGTCGAAGGGTAAGCCTCTGATGGGGTCGAAACCCTTCTTTGTTTTTATAAGTTAAAGTCCTTGCCTTGTTTTGCTTAAAGCCTTCGACTTAGTCGAAATGTATTATTTTCGAAAGGGTGTATGTTTAGCTTTCAAAGAATGTTGCCATGTCATACTTAAAGTACTAGCCTTCGAAGGAGATCTTTTTCTTTAAATAAAAGCTTTTAAAAGGGGTTGTTTTCGACCTAGTCGAAGCCTAGCCGCTACTCTACCTCTCGACCATGTTGTCCAATAATGCTTTCGAGGGGGTGGCTCTTGTTTTACTTTAAAACAAACCTTTTTCCTTATTGTTTTCAAAAGGGGTTTGGGTTTCGAAGGAGATGGAGTCGAAAAGGGGTTTCGGCCCAGACCTTCGAAGTGTTGATTTTTAAGTCTTTTACTTTCGAACTAGATGGCTCCGACACCATCAATTTTTCCCTAAACTTGCTTTTGTTGGTTTCAAAAAAGATACTTTCTTATACAACCATCTTGACCTAAATGATGTTTTAAGAGTAAAATCCAATGCTTTCGAAAGGGTATTTCATTTGTTCGAAACCTATGTTTTAAAGAACGTTTTCTTGATACCATCGAAAGGTCTTATTGGTTTCAAAAGGTATATATATACTTAGAGTTTTGGGAAAGAGAATTTCTATACTTTCGAAGGAGGTCATCCAGGGGTTTCGAAACAAATAACCCATTCTCATTTTCTAGGAAAAACTATGGCATAAATAAAAAAGATTTTCGAAATATTACTCACATTGTTAGTAACCCATAACTGTGTTTTGTGGAAATGGAAGAATAACCAGTTAGGTTGACCCAGCAGTGAATATAACTTAACAGATGTTAAACTCTTAATTTAATGATATTGGAAAGGGCTAATAGGTTTACAGTAAGCCCATGAAAACTGTATTATATTGGTAGGGGCCAATAGGTTCATAGTCAGCCCATGAAAACTATGATTTGATACTGGCTGGGGCCAGTAGGTTTGTAGTTAGCCCATGAAAACTATATCTGGATTATGATATTGGCAGTCAGCCAATAGGTTCCTAGTTAACCCATGAAAACTAGGATAAGAAATATGATATTGGAGTTACCAATAGGTTCTTAGTGATCCCATGAAAACTATGTAATTGGACAGATAGTCCATAAACATTTAACAGGTTAATAGTAACCCTAGAAATTATAATTGAGACAGATAGTCAGAATGAATGGGGCATGGGTAATCCAAATTTGACTTACTTGTTTTGCATATCATCATAATATTTTGAAATACTATGTTTATAACCATTGTTGATGCAGGAAGCACGGTATTTGGATTTGTAAATGTTTTGGGATATTAGTGGAGGGAAAATCCGTTCTGCTAAGCGGCGTGGTCTCACTAGATATCAAAATGGTTTGAGATGGTAGATTATTATTCATACCAGGCTTTATGTCTGACTCGAAGTTTTTGTTTTCCCTTAAACTCTCGGGCACTCAATTAATTTTGAGTAGGTTGAGAGTCAAAGGTTTTCAGGTTTTCTCTTTTGACGAATAAAGCTTCCGGAGGCGTGCAGGAGGCAGATAGTTATCTAATGTTATTTTATTTCCACTGTATGTTTGATTGTAAAGGCAAACTGTTTTAATACCACTACTATGTACTATGATCAACAAAGGGGGTATCTTCATATGCCGCTCTTGGCGTATTTTGTTATTATATGATCTGAACGTGGTCTGCGATCTGGGATTATGTAATCAGTTTGAAATATCTTGAAATGGAATGTGCATTTTTTTTGCTATTTACAATTTTCCATATTCTTATGTTTCTGTTTATCAATGTAACTAATATCACCGTATTTGGTCACCGAGGATTAATAACAATGGATGACTGCAGCATCCATAGCCGTTAATTTTGGGCCTCCGAGTAGGGGGATGTTACTATATGAAAAGGTTATAAAAGAAAATATTTTGGTTTATTGGTATGATTGTTTCAAATTAACATTTTGTTTTATAACCAATTAAGTGTGATTTTGGAAATGGAATTTTTCTTAAGCTTGTAAAAAATACTTATACCAGTAAGATAAGTATATCAGTAAATTTCCAAGTATTAAAATGTAGTGGTTTTGTAGATATACTTATATTATTAATATAAGCATATGGAAATGTTTTCTAAGGAAAAATGGAAATATTTTGTGAGTATACTTATAAAGCCAAGATAAGTACATCGATATTTTCAAATATTAACAGATCATAAAGGATTGGAAATGTATCTTTGTAAAGTTATTTTGACACAAGGATTAAACAAAGTGATTTTAATTAATGAAAGGGATTAATTAAAGAGGATAATTGATGTTTGTTGGTTAACCAGTGTTGTTTTACTTATGGAATAAACTCTCTAGTTGAATTGGTTGTTTATTTGATAGTTAAATAACCGACTATCATATCTGGACCAAAGCGTAACTTTGGAAATATCTAGGAGACCATGGGAATTATATGGTACAGTTACCGTCGGTGGTGCTATAGTATGTATAGACTCGTTTCATTCTTCTAGGATAGTTGACAAGGAAACCCATCCACAAACGATTAGGAGGTGAACTCTGCTCTTGTCTTTTGTCTGCTTATTTCCTAAAGAACTGGAGTTGAGTTTACCAGGACAATTTAAAGTTGTTTCGAAGAGATCATGGTCGGATATGTTATCCAAAAACCACTTCGATCCTACTCAAGCGTTTCATACTGAAGACATCTTGAAGAGTATGGAATTGAAGATGGAGTTTTGAAGTGCAAGGGCTATTGCTACTGATCTTGAGGGTAATTCCAAAATGGATCTAGTAGAAGTAGCCGCCTTCGGTTTCATTCAGTTTGTAACGACCCATACTTTTAACTATTTTAAATTATTAAATTTAATATGATTATTGAATAAAAATAGTTAGAAATAAAAATTTATACTTTATTTATGTAATTTATTTGATATGAACTTGAATAAAATTTGAAATAACCAATTTCGAGGATTTAGGCGATAACAAGTATTGAAAGGAAATTCTATATATTGAATGTGTTTATAATCAATGGCTGGAATCGAATAATAAATGTTGAATTATATAGATGATAATAAAATAAGTATTAATAAATGTTGAATTATTTATTAATGTAATTTATTGAAAAATTAAATTGTTTGAATTTAATATTAGAAGTTATTTAAAAATTTGAATTCTGAATTTAATATGAATGAAATGATGTCGAAAGAGAATTTAAATTTTATTTAAACAACAATGAAGATTGTTTACTTTTAAAATTGAATTTAAAAGTGAATAAATTAAACTCTGAAATTACTTGTTTTAATTAACGAGCAAAAATAGCCATTTTGGCCACTGTCTCGGATTTCAACGAAACTAGTTTCATTAGATCCGTAATAGTAAATTATTCTAAGATTTCAAGTTTCATAGCGATCAGACTTGTTGTTTGGCCATGCGCGCTTGAAACACATAGAATTTAATTAAAGTAATTTAATTAAAATAAATTGATTTGAATAGCCATCTTCTGCATACGATCAAATTAGACCTCGAGACTAGTTTCGTTGTGTTCGGAATAGGGGTAAAACATATAGAACACCAGTCGGCAAGCTTTTTTTGGAGTTCGAGAATTCTGGGCGTTAAGTGGCTGGATATTTTCAAATTAAAATACATATTACCTTTCCCCTTACCAAACATATCGTACACGCCGCCTACATTTTGTTCCCCCGTATTTCCTCCTTTCACTTTCAATTCCAGATCAAAGAAAAAAACAAAACTACAAATAAAATCATGATCGAAGAGCGCGTGAGGGCTTGGCTGAGTGCGAGGTGAGCTGGGGTCGCGTGCGGAGGAGGGTTGGACTGATCGGAGGAGGTGCGTTCATCTCGAGTTAGGGTTGCGTTTGGATTCTACGCGCACATGCATGGAGGCGTGGCGGTGATCTAGAGCTCGGGGTAGCACGCTAGGGCTGTGACGGACTGCGGCGGCGAGTCTGTGGAGGTCACGAGTGGAGCAATGGTGGTGGGAGATTCGTTCAGTTCATAAAAAAATAGAAATAGACTACAGCCGTGAATAAAAGAAGGAAGAAGGAGCATGCGGGCTGAGGTAGGAACGAAGGTGATCAGTTGTTAATTATTGTTATTAAGTTAATTTATACGTTAATTAAAATCGTATCGCTAATTATCGCGTAACTTTTGCATGCGACGCTCGTTTTGGGCAAAAATAATTGCGTTGGAATCGTATTAGCATTGTCTACTCTATGGAGTAGAAATTGTTGCAATTTGCTTCATTCGAATTTTCAGATTCGAACGAAGGTGAGTGTCTTATAACGCTCATGAAATACTAGAATATTTTTATGTTAGTTAAATTTGAAATTATGAAGTGGTTTGAATTTATTGATTGTTGTTTGATAAATTTAATTGACATTTAAATTGACATCTAAATTAATTGATAGAAATTTGAATTGACAGTTAAATTGAATTGGAATTAAATTACTAGTAAACTCCCGATTATTTATATCCAGTTAATTGTTGTGATATTTTGACTGTTTGGATGATTGATTGTGATGGATGCCAATTGGTTGATGTTTGAATGATTGGATGTTTATTTATTATTATATATCCTGTTATCACCCTGTAAATTATTTATAGTATATAAAACTGTGAATTGATTTATTTTGAATAAATTAAGAAATAGGTTTAAATGATATATATCTATGACATTTATTTTGGATTGAAATGATATATATATATCCATCCCTGAAATAAAAATAATGGATTCACTTGGCTATAGGATTGAAAATTATATACGGACACCGGATTGGTTAAAATAAATGATTTATAAATTTTTGATTTGAAATTATTAAATGATTTGATTTAAAGAAGTAAAAACCGAATTCATGGAAATCGAATTATTTTCGAACTTGAGCTCAAAATGTTGGAATTAGAATTCGTTAAACGAAATTATTTAAAAACGAAATTTGAGATTTTGAAGTTATAATCGAAATATGATTTGAATTTTGGAAATTTATTTGTTTTAAGAAAGATTTGAACTTTTATTCGAACTTTGAATTATTGCTAAGTAAAAGTAATATAAATGGATATAAAATTTGGACTCGAGAATGGAATAAATTTTAAGATTTGAATCTAAATTCGAAAATTGAAGTTTAATTTGAATTTAGTGGTTTAAATCGATATTTTGGAATTGAACTCGAAATTGATATAAATTGAAATGGTTTAAAATTAGAATTGAATTGTAATTTAAATCATTGACTTGAATTATTGAATCGAATTTGAAGTTAAAAATGACAATTGAAAGTGATTTGAAGTGAAATTGGAATCGAAGTTAAATTCGAATTGAAATCGGAATTGAATCGATTAAATTGAAATGGAAATGGAAATTGATTTGAATTGGAAAATTTGGAATTGAATCAGTTTGACTTTGGAACTATTTTCAAATAAATTATTTTAATATAAACTATTTAAAATCTATCTTTTTAAATATTTAAATTATTTTCATTTTCCAAACTTTTTTATTTTATAAAACATTTTAAATATTTAAATCATTTTATATCAAACTATTTTAACTATTTAACCTATTTTAAACAATTTAAATTTTTTTCCAAACTATTTTCTAAAATTCAAACTGGTCAAAGGGGGAACTGTTTATATTTAAAATCGTGGATTTAAAAACGAATTGGGTCAAATTGAAGTTATAACCTAAATTGTAATTCGAATTGAATTTTGAAGTAAACATGACATATCGAACCGAATAGCATATTTTGAGTAAATATGATATTTTGAAATGAAATTGATTTTGAAGCGAGTATGATATTTTGATATCAAGTATGAATCGTTTTCGAAATATAAAAGTACCAACCGATGTGTAAAATGACATTTGGTTGATAAAGAGATAGAGGCCTCTTATTGGCATACTCTCATTCAATGTTGGAACCACTTTAACAACTGTGTACGCGGTGGAGACTCCAGAACGAAGTGGTTGGATTTGGTATCGTTTGCTGGATTTGAAGAAAGAGAACGATAATGGATAGACCCGGCACTTGTGCCAATTTGAAATGACTAAAAAAGCACGGCTTGACAGGGCCAAGCGGGCTAGCTACCCTTAGCGGACATCCGTTCTTCGATTTTCTTGGACTCGGTCTATATTATTCCTCTTGTTGTTAGTTTAGATTAGTGCACCTTGATTTTGGGATAACCTCCCTTTGGCGATATGGGATGGATGGACGCGGTGGGCGATCGTGGCTACGATGCATTACCACCAGCCCTACGACCTAAACTGGTAGTATCGTACATTGGGCATTTCCTAAGGTGCCTTATCATACTTTTATCCCTATACGAGACCCCTACGATTTTGGTTTAGTGGTGTCGTACCATGGCGCATCACTGGCTACCGACGTGCTACTGGTTGTGCTAAATGCAAACTGTACGATAATGCTAAAAAACGCGTTAAGGGGGATTAATGTAAATGCTTAACGCTAAGAAAAATATTTATTTTACTGATTAGACATTATATATAGCATATTCTACTATATATAAATAATTTGACGGATTCTTAAGAGATGGAAAACTCTGTAACATCTCTTGAGTTATTGCATGCACGTTATACACTGGATAGGAGATGTGAAACCCCGTAAACATCTCTGACGCTATTACACTCATGTTATGTGATATCGATTTGACTCACATGAGGATATTTTAGTCCTGACTCGAGTGTTTTTTCTTTTCATACGCTCGGGTCAGCCCTGAGTATTTCGGCGCATTGAAGATCATTTCCTGGAGGACGAAGACGAAGATTTGGTATACTATTACTATTATTATTCCCTACATCATGGTGTTCTGCTGCATTATATTTTGTTTCTATTGTATATATAACTCTGATAAATGTTGTATAACTTATAATCAAATGTATAGTAAACAGCTTCATGAACTGTTTATTTGATTATTATATTTTGTCATTCCACTGCGAGATTCTGTGTTTGTGTTCTTCTTCTTTTCTTATTTTTCTTAATTAATTAACCCCATTGATTATCTATGTTCCGGATTGTTTGAGTTGGACATGTGTGGATTATTGTCAATTTAAACCTTTGGAAACGTGGGTCGTCACACAGTCCTAGAACGACCTTGTATGGATGAATGCTAGCATTTCATTAATGCTTGGAGAGCAGTGTTAGTATTCTAAATAGGAAGTGCTATATAAAGGTAAATGTAGCCTCAAGCCTCATCAACCATGAAATGTCAAAAATCGAACATTCAACAGGGCCATGTAGGTAGTTCCCATCAGGGTATGGTCATTTCAAATTCTAGATCGATTACTATCTACTCATGTATGCTTTGGGGCCCATTAACAAAAGTGGCGATCATATTCGGTACTACTAGTCAAGCAGTGTTGTGTGGTAGGGGTACAAGATGTTCTTGTCAGACCCTGGTGCATTTTATCTAAAGATGTACCATTGGAAGGTAGTTCCTTATCTTGTCATGGTATGGAATCCAATCTCCAATACAAGCCATACGGTTTTAGATGTGCCCAACTATGTTGAAATGATGCAAGCATTCCAGCTATTTAATATTTCATTTCCATTTTTAGACACTATTATATTATCAGAGAATTTCATATGAAATGGTTTAGTTATCGTGGGGTAAAAACCCATCCGTGTTTATATGCAGCGTGGTCTTATGAGATTTTGATTTTAGAGATTTTTTATAACTTTAAAATCTACTTGGGTGTATTTTTCTCATGCTGGTTTTCCAGACCGACTCGGGTGTTATTCTATCATGATGCTCGAATCAGACCGAGCATATTACAGATTTAGTTTGGATGGTTTGGAGCTTCGGGAGACGAGCCGAAGGCCCAGAGACATATTCATGTACATGGTTATTTTTCCGCTACATTTAGTTATTTATTTGTCAGCACTTGTGAGGACAGGATGTTATAACTGTCCAGGCTGACTGTTAGTTAGTGAACTCTGATTGGACATATGTATATTATAGTTATTTTCTTCTTGTGTAAAGATCTGTTTCATATTATATATTAATCATTCCGCTGTGAGATTCTGCGTTGTTTAGTTTTCCTCTTGTCTTCTTTCTTCTTTCTTTCCCTAACAACCTGTCTTTCCAGCACTTAGAAGTTTGACACGTGAATACCATAGGCATATTAGTGTCGACTGCTGAGGATCAATAAGGCGGGTCATTACAGCGTGGTATCAGACGCAAGGTTAAGTGAGAACCTTGGGTTTGGTGGGGCAAGTCATTAAGAGATAAGGCAATGGAATGCCTTATTATGAGTTTGAGTGTATATATAAGAGCGCGTATTTGTTAGTGATATAAAAATATTTTGTATTGTGTTGATTTATCGGTTGAGTGGCTTATGAACTCTGATCGATATGAAAGGTACAACTATATCGATAGGGGTTTCTAAACATTTAAACTAGGTAAACCGACATAGTATTGTTTTAAAATTGGTAAATGAAATAATTTTACATAGAAATATATTTTTATATAAAGAATGATTTCAAAAATAATATAGTATTCTTAAGGTATTGTTGTTAGGAGATAATAATATTTATTATTATCATTTAGGGTTTGTTTAGTCATGCTCGTCCAATTGAGCATTGACTATGTTAGTGTGTATAGGTAGCTTCCCTTTTTAAGATTTGGGTTGGGTAAATAGAAATAGGGAAAACATTGAAATAAACGCCTTGTGAATTAAGTTTTACGGTTTGACTATAAGGCGTTCGAAAATAATGACGAGTTAAAATTTTAATAAAATTCGTTTATTATAAAATAAACAAATATACACATTGGGAAAGTGTTTTATATAAGAAGTAAATGTACATAAGTTGATTTATAAAGATTAGTTTTATAAATAAATAAGGATTTTAAATGGAAATTTGAGAAAATAAAACCTAGTGTTTTGGAAATGGTTGTTCAAAATTTTGAAAAATTAATAATAGTATGATTTTGGAGAATTTTTGACTACAAATGTTCTAAAATGGATTTTTAAGATATAAAAAGCACTAAACTCACTTCGGTCACTGAAAAATAATTCGTTGATGACTACAGTGCCATCGAAATTCATTTTCGAGTTTCTAAGTGACGGATTTCTACCATAAGTAGTTTACTATGAAGTTTTTGTTTAGGTAATACAAAGTTGTTTAAATGTTTAGAAGTATGATTTGTCATACAAAAGGAGATTTGTATAATATTATTATTTCAAAATAACTTAAAATAAAATCTGGTGCTTAAAATTCTGAATTTTCAGTTAAGTGATATTATAGACTTCTGCATCCTATTCGTTAGGGTAATTTGGGTTATGCATCTCGTTTTGAGGCGTTGTTTGAAAATGTTCATTTATAAAAATAAAATGGATTTTCAACTATTTTGGATAGTTGGAAAACATCAAAATGGATAGTGAAATATAAGTTATGTGTTAAATGGAAATATAGGACAATAATTTTTGTAACTTACAAATTTGAGAAAATGGAATAGTAAACAAAACTTTAAAATGGTTAAATATTTTGGTTTAGCAAGGCAAACTATATTATGTGTGTATATATATACTCCTTAGGGTATAAAAGGGTATTACGTTAATATGAACTTGAGTTAAAGTGGATAATAAACATTACTGTGCTTTATAAAATGTTTATAAATAACTTAAGTATGTGAGAGCTTTAAAAGGGAAAGTTATGGATTTTGAAATGGGTATAAACTTAAGTTTTAAAATGTTTGAAATAACATAAGTATGTTTCTAAATTGAGGTATGAGATGAGATTTAACTTAAGCGAAGTTAAAGCAAAGGGTTTTCTAAAATGGATTTTATGAAATGATTTTATGAAATGGTTTATAAGTAAAAGTAGTGTTAAAGGAATTATACTAAGTGATAAATAACGTGAATAAAAAGGAAATTGGTATAGGTAATAAACTAATTGGAATAAATACGTAAGTTGTACGTAGATCATTTATTCCCATAATTGTTTGATCTAGTTTCGAGCACATGATTTCGAGATGATTTACACCGGTTCGAGTTTGGATTTTTCACTCGATTTTTAACGACGAACACTGAATATGGATTTTTGATGTGATCTTGAAATTCTCTATCGTAGTATATGGCTATGCAAGGTGAACAACGGTTTCTAATCAAGAAACTAGATCAAAGTTCGCACTAGGGGTTCGAGTGGGCGATCCTAGTTCAAAAGCGGAATTGTGCGATCGAGCGATCGGTTTAGAAATTGTGTATGGATGGTATATGTACATCGTACAAGCTTAAATGAATTATATGATGTTTGACTTTGAGAATTGAAAATTTATATGGTTATTGGTTATATGGTTGCATATTATTTGTAAATGAGATGCAGGTTTATGGAAGCAAAGGCTAGTTGACGCCTTTGGTTTCATGAGCAAAGTTTGGTTGCCCGATAAATAGGTACATGTTTATATTGTTGTTTGGATTGATGGTTTTATGCCCCAGATATGGGATGCCGCTTGGCTTTTGTTTTCTTTTGTAACGTCCCATATTTTTAACTACTTTTAATTATGGAATTTAATGTAATTATTGAATAAAAATGGTTAAAAATAATTTTTTTAATGATTTATTAATATAGTTATTGAATATGAACTTGAATAAAATTTTGAAATAGTTAATTTCAAAGATTTTTACAACAACAAGTATTGAAATAAATTCTACGTTTTGACTATGTTAAAATCGATAGTGAAATTTAATAATGGAAATTAAATGACCGTGAAATGGAAATAGTTGCTCTATAATTTGAATTCGTTTTAAAAAGTTAAACCTTATAAGTTCAGTAACTTATATTCAGAAGATAGTGATTTATAGGATAATTAAATGTTTAAATTTAATATTGGAAATTATTTGAATAATTGAATTTTGAATTTAATATGATTGAAAATGATATCGGAAGTTGATTTAAATTTTATTTAAACAATAATGAAGATTTTTAATATTTAAAATTGGATTTAAAAGTGAATAGTTAGAAATCGGAAATTTCATATTATAATTAATGAGTAAAAATAGCCATTTTGGCCATAGTCTCGGATTTCGATGAAACCAGTTTCATCAGATCCATATTAGTGAATGATTGTAGGATTTCAAGTTTCGTATTGATCAGACTTATCGTTGGCCGTGCAAGCTTGAACGCGTAGAATTTATTTTTAGAATTTAATTCAATTAATTTATTTTGAAAAGGCTATCTTCCACATACGATTGAATTAGGCCTCACAATTTGTTCTATTGTGTTCGGAATAGGGGTAAAACATTATAAATATTAGGCAACACGCTTCGTTTGGAGTTCGTCTGGATAAGCACGTGAATAGTGAAATTAATAATAAAATAATGTATATGCATATATATATGCGCGTCCTTCTCCAAACCCTAGCCAAAAAGGAATGCAGTAGCCATATAAAAATTCAATAGCTAATATATCATGATCTTCTCTCCCCAAATCCTCCTCATCCAAGCGATATCAGGCCGAGACTTCAACAGAGAAGTCGTAGAGGGCAGGGAGCTTTACGATGTAAACGGTGGAAATCGCCTGCGGTTCGACATGGAGGCCAAAATCGAGCCACCTAGGGCTGCCGTTCGTTCGCGATTTTCAAGGAGGGAGGAATGCCGATGTGATGCCCCACCTCTATACCCACGCTAGACAAGAACACTATGGTGTAATGCTGTCGACTAGCACGGAGAATAAGGCTGTTAAGGAGCGACCATCCGTGTAACTTCTTTGAGCGAGCACCGATATGTCAGATAGTATAGATTGCATATCCTTTAAGGAGGAAATCCGACATACCAATTCAAACTCAAAGCTATCACACAGTGGCTATATATAATCTTTGGAAACAAAACATAGAAGTAAAAATAACATAAATCAGTCACAAACATCCATATCACAAAGGCAGAATAAAGATATGAATATATATATAACACATGAAAGTGTACATCAGAGTAGTGGTCAGAAAGATCCACGATAATACAAAAGAATAACAACACGTGCTATACAAAAGACTAAGTACACAACATAGAGTCTATATCTCAAAGGTGTACATCCAAAAACTACTAATCTAAGTAGTTAGCCAAAAGTCAGAATAATCCTGAAGAGGAGTCAAGCAGAAGCACCTATAACATCTCGGTCTGACCTAAGTATTATTTATAAGAAAATAATAAACGGATTAGTCTAGCTATAAATATCAGATGATAAGGTATAGAATGAATAACATGACATGAACATGTAATAACAGTAAAGGGCATACTACTATAAGTATGCAATTGATAATTAACAAGAGATTAATCAATATCACAAGAATCTTCTCAAAGATAAAATAGGGTATCATACCCTAAACTTGTATTCATAACAAGTCAATGACACACCAATTCACTAATGCACAAAAATTGATATCATATCAATGAAAATCATAAAAATTGGTGAAGCATAAATTCTAGAAATCCACACACGAAATCCAGAACAAATCCCAGAAATCAACACACGAAATCCAGAAATCACAAAAAGGAGGAAGTCTGAACACACGGACGAGAAGCTATCTCATGGAAGCTATCCATTTAATTTTTTGAACACACGAATGGCCCGAAGGCCTTTGACACATGAATGGCCCGAAGACCATGGGGCGCTACCCCATATATGTGATGGCAAAACATCACACAAGCGGGGTTTAGTCTCCCTCGCAGAAAAAGAGACATCGCTCAATCGCTAGTCTAAATCACAAAAATGATTGTCATGATCATCAAGAATTGTCAATTACACTAAGCCAGTAAATATATGAGTTTAGCTTCATGTCCCATAACCAATAGCTTAACTTAAATATTTACGAACAAACTGTAGATCTTCAGTAGAAAATTGTCACAAAAGGGTTCAATCGAATAAGTCCAAGAGCTAACCGACGAAGTGAACGCAAGCGTTTCATACCACTCGTTTTACTAAGTCGTTTAATTCGATTTCTCATCCGAGTGAAGTAAAGGCTTGTGTATACTAGTAGGTTGGAAAAACGGTTTGAGAAAACGAGCTTTATATTTAAATGAAATCATTTGGAAGAAAGGGTTTTGATAGTTTCTACTAGTATTCAAACCTTCATATCTTTAAATTGACAAACCATAAAACGATTGCTGAAACAAATCGAATCACAAAAGTTCACATTCGAAGACGTGAATGAAATCCAAGAAAATCAACTCAAAATACATCAAAGTGGAAGTTCCCGAGCGACCCAACGTGGCCGAGTTAAAGTGAAAAGGAACGACCTAAAGTTAAATAGGTCGAACGACCTAAGGGTTGAAAGGTGAACAACCCAACATTTTGAGGACGAGCGACCTAGGAGCTAATGGCTTAAGTGGCCAAAGGGGCGCGACCTATCAGGTCAACAGGACGAGCGACCTAACACGAGTGGCCGAGCGACCTAACTGGAGCGACCTAGTGGGGGTTGCGACCTATCGCGAAGACGAGCCGTGCGACCTAACTATGCAAGCAAATAGGCCACGCGATCTAATGGAGGTTGCGACCTAAATGAAGTGGTAAGGTCGAGCGACCTAACGAGGGTAAGAGGCGAGCGACCTAAGGAGGAACAGTGGCGAGCGACCTAAGAAGTTATCGAAGCTGAGCGAGCGACCTAGAGGCTTCACAAGGCCGAGCGACCTACGACCTAACTCCCCCCGAGCGACCTACGACCTAACTCCCTCGAGCGACCTACGACCTAACTCCCCCGAGCGACCTACGACCTAACTCCCCCCAGCGACCTACGACCTAACTTCCCCGAGCGACCTACGACCTAAGCGCAGAACGCTGTATATGTAGACAGAGACTTTTCATGCCGAACGACCTAGTACAGGCAGAACGACCTAAGCCCAGATTTTTGCAAAAACACTGAAAATTGGAGTTTTTCGCCGATTCGATCCAAACCAAAAGCAAATGCATATGCACAAGTGATAGGGAATCATTCCCAACAGTCCAATGACAGTTATAGGCAAGATGTGAGATTAAAAATCTCACCTTTTCACTAAAATGGATGAAGATAAAGCTTGAAAGCAAGGAGAAGCAATCCAAAGCTTTAATCCAATATCTTCTACTTGAATTTGGAGTTGAATGTTGGTTTTGCAATTGAATTTGAGTTTGGAATTTTAATTTCCCATTCCCTTCTCCATTTTTGATGAAGCTTGGATGTTTTAGCAAAGAGTGAAGTTGTGAAGGGAAGTGGGTTGGGCTGAGCTAAAGAAGGTGCAGTCCAACCAAAGTCAAAGGCGGGAAAAAGTGACAAAAATTCCACTTACTCCAAACATATCGAAGTTTATACTTAAAAAGATCGCAAACGTCATTTTGAACTCAATGGAAGTGGTCTCGAGTCCTAATTTGATCGTATGCAAAAAGTAGCTTTTCGGACTAACATCCGACTAACGATAAAATATTTAAATCAAATATTTAAATATAAAAATTGATAAATATGCGGGTTGTTACAGACTCCCCTCCTTAAAGAAATTGCATCCTCACAATATATAAGACGAAAAACAAAAGTAACAACTATAAAAGCATATTAACATAAAAGAAATTTGAAATAGAAGTTCACCTGAAAGAGCATGAAAAAGTAAGTCCGGATGTGTACGCTCGATGAATTCCCTAGTTTCCCAAGAGCAATCCTTAGGATTTGAGGACCATTGAACTTTAACAAGCGAGACATCTTTATTTCGAAGTTGTTTGACCTCCGAAGCAATAATTCGAATAGGATGCTGCTCATAAGTTAAGTTAGGCGAAACTTCAATCTCTTCAACAACACCAGGCTCAAGAATAGCATCGAAATCTCAAAGGCACTTCCGTAATTGAGAAACGTGAAACACGTCATGCATAGCTGAAAACTGAGTCGGTAATGAAAGGCGATAAGCCATAGAACCAATACGTTCGGTGATAGGAAATGGCCCAATATATCGAGGCGCTAACTTTCTCGATCTACTGAAACGTACAACACCCTTCATAGGTGAAACACGAACAAATACAAGATCACCAACAGAAAATTCTAATTTTCTTCTTCGATTATCGGCATAGGATTTTTGTCTACTCTGAGCTTCTTTCATCCTATGACGAATAAGTTCAATCTTTTCTGTGGAATCACGAATAAAATCTGGACCTAAAACCAGCTTCTCACCGGCCTCAAGCCAACAAGAAGGAGATCGGCATGGCCTCCCATAGAGTGCCTCGAAAGGTGCCATACCAATACTAGCTTGGAAGCTGTTATTATAGGAAAATTCAACAAGTGAAATATGATCTTCCCAACTTCCACCGAAATCAAGCACACAAGAACGAAGAAGATCTTCAAGAGTTTGATTCACACGCTCAGTTTGTCCATCAGACTGGGGGTGATAAGCGGTGCTAAAATTAAGCTTCGTTCCCAAAGCTTTTTGAAGACTCCTCTAGAATCCACTAGTAAACAATGGATCACGATCACTAACAATGGAAGTAGGGACTCCATGTAATTTAACAATTTCTTTGATAAAGAGTTTGGCCAGAAGAGGAACGGTTCAATTCGACCGAACAGGAATAAAATGGGCAGATTTAGTAAGTCTATCAACAATCACCCATAAGCTATCATGACCTGAACGAGAACGGGGAAGGCCATCAATAAAGTCCATGGAAATTTGGTCCCACTTCCAAACTGGAATTTCCAATGGTTGCAATAACCCACCTGGCCTTTGATGTTCAGCCTTAACAAGTTGGCAAGTCATGCAACACTAAACAAAGTTAGCGATATCAGATTTCATTCCCTCCCAATAATAAAGTCGCTTCATATCTGCGTACATTTTACTGCTACCAGGATGAATGGAATATTTGGAATGATGAGAATCTTCTAGAATATCTTTACGAAGATCTCCAGTATCTTGTACAATAAGTCTACCAAATTTTCGAATACCGCCACGAAAATCAATATCAAAGTCTTTCAAACCTTCAATATCGGTTTTATCCTTAAGATTTTGGCCAAGCAAAGCCAATTCAGGATCTAGTTGTTGAGCTTCAAGAGTGCGGTCTAAAAGAGAAGGATGAGCCTCAAGGCTACACAAAACAAGAGATGAACATAAATCGGAGACACGATCTCGAATTTCACAAGTGGATATAACCTCAAGATCCTTCCATTCAGATATCATCATGGAAACAACCGCTTGTTGCTTCCGACTAAGATCATCGGCAACTCGATTTCCCTTTCCGGGAGTATAAAGAATATCAAGATCATAAGAAGCAAGGAATTCGAGCCAACGTTGTTGACGCAAATTTAGTTCCTTTTGAGAAAATAAATATTTCAAAGACTCATGATCAGTATAGAGAATAAATTTTTCTCCCAAAAGATAATGTCGCCAAATTCGAAGGGCGAAAACGATAGCCGCGAGTTCTAAATCATGTGTGGCATATCTAGTCTCAACCGGCTTCAATTGCCTAGAAGCGTAAGCAATAACACGTTCTTTTTGCATAAGAACGGCTCCTAAACCAACGCGACTAGCATCGGTATAAACAACAAAATCTTGATTCCCTTCGGGAATAATAAGAATAGGAGCATCAGAAAAGAGTTCTTTTAATTCCTGGAAAGAAGCTTCACATTTGTCCGACCAAATGTATTGAACACCTTTCTTTGTTAAGCCAGTAAGAGGTACGGCAATTTTAGAAAAGTCTTTGATAAAACGACGGTAATAACCCGCCAATCCAAGGAAGCTACGTATTTCCATGACACTCTCCGGTCTCTTCCAATTTTGAATCGCTTCAATCTTTGAAGGATCCACTGATATTCCGGATTCGGAAATAATATGACCGAGAAACTTAACATTAGTTTGCCAAAAGTGGCATTTAGAAAATTTTGCTTTTAACTGATTGCTCCTAAGAGTTTCCAATACAATCCGAAGATGCTTTTCATGTTCCTCCTCGGTTTTAGAATACACAAGAATATCATCAATAGAGATGAGAACAAACCGATCGAGGAAATCTTTGAAAACTCAATTCATAAGGTCAACGAAATAAGCCGGAGCATTCGTTAAACCAAATGGCATAACTAGCCATTTATAAGATCCATAACGTGTACGGAACGAAGTCAAAGGAATACTATTCTCTGCAATACGAAGCTGATGAAAACCGGTAGCCAAGTCCAATTGTGAAAAGACTCTAGCACCACTAAGCTGATCGAATATATCATCAATCCGAGGCAAAGGATATTTATTCTTAATAGTTAGATCGTTAAGCTTGCGGTTGTGACGCCCCACCTCTATACCCACGCTAACCAAGAACACTACGATGTAGTGCTGTCAATTAGCGCGGAGAATAAGGCTGTGGAGGAGCGACCATCCATGTAACTTCTTTGTGCGAGCACCGATACGTCAGATAGAATAGAATGCATATCTTTTAAGGAGGAAATCCGACATACCGATACAAACACAAAGCTATCACACGGTGGCTATATATAATCTTCGGAAACAAACATAGAAATAATCATAACATAAATCAGTCACAGACATCCATATCACAAAGGCGGAAGAAGATATGAATAAATATATAACACATGAAAGTGTACATCAGAGTAGTGGTCAGAAAGATCCACGATAATACAAAAGAATAGCATCACGTGCTATACAAAAGAATAAGTACACAACATAGAGTCTATATCTCAAAGGTGAACATCCAAAAACTACTAATCTATGTAGTTAGCCAAAAGTCAGAAATATCCGGAAGAGAAGTCAAGCAGAAGCACCTGTAACATCTCGGTCTGACCCGAGTATTATTTATAAGAAAATAATAAACGGATCAGTCTAACTATAAATATCAGATGATATGGTATAAAGTAAAAGGCATGACATGAACATGAAATAACTATAACGACATACTACTATAAGTATGTAAATGATAATCAACAAAAGATTAATCAATATCACAAGAATCTTCTCAAAGGTAAGGTAGGGTATCATACCCTAAACTTGTATTCATAACAAGTCAATAACACATGAATTCACCAATGCACAAAAACTGATATCATATCAATGAAAATCATGAAAATTGGTGAAGCACAAAATTCCAGAAATCATCATCAGAAATCCAGAAAACACATAAAAAGGGGGGAGGCCTAACACATGAATGGGAGCATGAAAACTCACCTACGCGTAAACACATGACGAGAAGCTATCTCATGGAAGCTATCCATTAAATTTTCACACAGGAATGGCCCGAAGACCGTAGGGTGCTACCCTAGATATGTGATGGCGAAACATCACATAATCGGGGTATAGTCTCCCACGTAGACAAAGAGACATCGCTCAATCGCTAGTCTAAATCACAAAAATGATCGTCATGATCATAAGGAAGTGTCAATCACACCAAGCTAGTAAATATATGAGTTTAGCTTCATGTCCCATAACCACTTGCTTAACTTAAATATTTACGAACAAGCTATAAATCTTCACTAGGAAATTGTCACAAAAAGGGTTCAATCGAACAAGTCCAAGAGCTAACCGACGAAGTGAACGCAAGCGTTTCATACCACTCGTTTTACTAAGTCGTTTAAGTTGATTTCTCATTCGAGTGAAGTAAAGGCTTGTATATACTAGTAGATTGAAAATCGGTTTGAGAAAACGAACTTTTGATATTTAAAATAGTGTTGAAATCGCTTTGATGAAAGAGTTTTGATATTTACTATTAGTATTGAAACCTTCATATATCTTTAAAGTGACAAGTCATAAAACGATTGTAGAAACTAATCAATTCACGTTCGAAGACGTGAGTAAAGTCCAAAGAAGTCAGTCCCAAAACCATCAAAGTAGAAATTCTGATAAATGTTTTTCAGATGAGATTGCCTACGCAGAGTAATACGGGGTTCGACCTAAGAGTTCACGCGACCTAACAAGACTAAGGATAAGGTCGGAGACGACCTACGACTTAACAAAGTCCTGCGACCTAAGTGGGATGCGACTTAGTGGGGCATAGGTCGGAGACGACCTACGACTTAAGGTCAAGCGACCTAGTGAAATAGCAGGGAAAATATTAGGTCGGAGGCGACCTACGACTAAGGTTTTAACTCGCGAACGACTTAGTACTTGCTTATCTCGCGAACGACTTACGACTTAAGAGGGTGTACGACCCAACGACTTAAAGTCGATACGACTTAGTGACTTAAGCTCAAATACGAGCTACGAGCTAAGGTCTATACGACCTAACGACTTATCTCAGTACGACCTAAGCCAGGACGAGATAGCAGAAGGCAACGACTTAACTCTTAACTCGGGGACGACCTAAGATGTTAACTCGTGGACGACTTAAGGGGTTAACTCGTGGACGACCTATGGCTTAACTCGTGAACGACTTAGCACAGGCGAACAGAAATACAAAGGCGGTGACTTTTCAACGCGCGCGACTTAAGCCCTTAACTCGCGAACGACTTAGCACACCCAGAACGACTTAAGGCCTGGAACGACTTATGCTCCGTGTGACTTTTCAACGCGAACGACTTACGACTTAGGCTTAACTCGTGGACGACTTAGCGATGGCCAGAAACGACTTAAGGCCAGAAACCCACCAAAACGCCAAAATTTATAGTTTTTCGCCAATCCAATGCAAACCAAAGGCAGATATTCGTACAAATGCAATAGAGGATCATTCCCAACAGTCCAAGATAGATATAGGCAAGATGTGAGATCAAAAATCTCACCTTTTCACGGAATTTGATGAAGATGGAGATTTGAGAGCAAAGCAAGAACACCAACAAGCTTTAATCAATGTTCTTCACATGAATTTGATGTTGAATCTCGGATTTGCAATAGAATTTGTGTTTGGAGTTTTAATTTCCACTTCCCACCACCATTTTTGACAAAGCTTGAAGTGTTTTGATAGAGTGAGGAAGATGGTTGGGCTGAACTAAAGGGGTGCAGTCCAAACCAAAGTCAAAGGCGGGAAAAAGTGTCGAAAATTTCACTATCTCCAAACATATCGAAGTTTACACTCAAAAAGATCGCAAACGTCATTTTGAACTCAATGGAAGTGGTCTCGAGTCCTAATTTGACCGTATGCAAAAAGTAGCTTTTCGAACTAACATCCGACTAACGATAAAATATTTAAATAAAATATTTAAATATAAAATCGATAGATATGCGGGTTGTTACAGCGGTAGTCGACGCAAAGCCTAAGTGTACCATCGGACCTACTTACGAAAATAGCTGAAGCTCCCCAAGGCGAGGAACTAGAGCGGATAAGTTGCTTCGTCTCCAATTCGGACAATTGTTTGCGCATCTCTTCATTCTCCTTGTTGGACATACGATAAGGAGGACGAGTAATAGGTTGAGCTCCAGGTATGAGATTAATTTTGAACTCAATTGCTCGCTTAGGTGGTAATCCTAAGACGGGCTCGAATATGTCGGAAAATTCACGAACGACGTGAATACGAGAAATGACATCCTCCTCATCATCATTATCATCATCACGAGGATTTAATGAATATAAAGATGCTGCTATAGTGGAATCCGAATCTTTAAGAATAATAGAAATCTGCTTTACAGATTGCGGATGTCGGAGATAAACAGTCCGCTCAGGACATAGGATATGAGCTTCATAACGGTTAAGCTAATCCATACCCAAAATCATTCCAAAGCCCAAATAACGCATGACATGCAAACCGGCTAGAAAAGGAAAATCACACAAAATAATCTCCATATCTTTACAAAGTAAACTAATAGTTGCGGATCCACCAACTGGATTCGCAATTCTTAAAGATGTCATTAAAGCCACAACACTTAAAGAAAAAGTGTCTACGAGTTCCTTTGATATAAAAGAATGGGATGCACCCGTATCAAAGAGAACTCTAATAGTTTGATCATGAAATAAAATAAAGCCATCAAGGACAGAATGAGACATACCTTGACCGCGAGATGTGTTGCCAGGGGCTTGAGCCACATTAAGCTTTCCCTCCTTCTTGCTTGGGAGCCTAGGGCATAGATGCATATAATGATCTGGACTTTTACAATAGCGACAAGAACGGGGCTTTGAACACTTGTTCGCAAAATGGCCCCTAGCACCACAGTTGAAGCATTTCCCATCACTGGGGGAAAGTGTCTTTGCGGCGGGAGTTGCTTGTTTACCCTTTTTGCTGGGATAAGGGCCTTTGAACTTGTTAGGCCTTTTCTTGTTGTTGAAGTTTGGTTTAGCAGCCACCACTTCAACATCACTGTCCTTATCAGCCTCTTCAAGACGAAGAGCGATATCTATGAGTTGATCGAAAGAAACTTCTAATTTTAGAAGTAATGGCTTCTTGAGATTCTTGTTTAAGCCATAAACAAATCTTTGATTCTTCTTCAATGGGGTGTTGATGTATTCAACCCCATATTTAGACAGTGACTCGAAGGATGCGACATAATCTGTCACAGAGGATTCACCTTGAACAAGGTCTATGAAACGACGAGCCAAAGTCACTTTCTCTGCTTCTGGTACGAATTTTTATTCGAAGCGTTCCCGGAATTGCTCCCAAGAGAGATCTGCTTCATTAATTTCAGAAATAAGAAGTTCGTACCAATCCAATGCTCTCTCTTGGAGCATACTAGAGGCCACCTGAACACGGTGAAGATCGATAAGATTCATGCGAGAAAAGATTCTATCGCATGTCCACAACCAAGCCTAGACTTCAATAATGGTTTCAGAACCTTTGAACGGTCTCCCACCCAAGTTGGTATAATCGTTGCACAAACATGCAAATCCAGACTTAGGGTGTGTAGGTTCCTGATTAGGACCAGCTGCCTGAGCATTCTTTACTAAATCAAGAAGTTGTTGGGCAGTCATAAAAACTCCATCCTGGGGAGTAACAGTAGATGGTCCAGCTCTGGGACGGCCTGGTCTAGACATTCTCTTCTTTTAGAAAGAGAGAAGAAGAAAAGTTATTTTCCAAATAAATATCAAGCAAATCTTGATAGATAAGACAAGGATACATAAAAGGAAATAGGATGAATCGGTACGAAGACTCGAATTACATCCTAAGGCACAATTCCTAAGTTGGAATTAGGGCGATGATCCTTGTTAAGTTATACTACATTGTTCCGAAGTTTGGCTCTGATACCAAGCTGTGACGCCCCACCTCTATACCCACGCTAGACAAGAACACTACGGTGTAATGCTGTCGAATAGCATGGAGAATAAGGCTGTTGAGGAGCGACCATCCGTGTAACTTCTTTGAGCGAGCACCGATATGTCAGATAGTATAGATTGCATATCGTTTAAGGAGGAAATCCGACATACCGATTCAAACTCAAAGCTATCACACAGTGGCTATATATAATCTTCGGAAACAAAACATAGAAGTAAACATAACATAAATCAGTCACAAACATCCATATCACAAAGGCGGAATAAAGATATGAATATATATATAACACATGAAAGTGTACATCAGAGTAGTGGTCAGAAAGATCCACGATAATACAAAAGAATAGCAACACGTGCTATACAAAAGAATAAGTACACAACATAGAGTCTATATCTCAAAGGTGTACATCCAAAAACTACTAATCTAAGTAGTTAGCCAAAAGTCAGAATAATCCTGAAGAGGAGTCAAGCAGAAGCACCTGTAACATCTCTGTCTGACCCGAGTATTATTTATAAGAAAATAATAAACGGATCGGTCTAGCTATAAATATCAGATGATAAGGTATATAATGAATAACATGACATGAACATGTAATAACAGTAAAGGGCATACTACTATAAGTATGCAATTGATAATTAACAAGAGATTAATCAATATCACAAGAATCTTCTCAAAGATAAAATAGGGTATCATACCCTAAACTTGTATTCATAAAAAGTCAATGACACACCAATTCACTAATGCACAAAAATTGATATCATATCAATGAAAATCATAAAAATTGGTGAAGCATAAATTCCAGAAATCCACACACGAAATCCCAAACAAATCCCAGAAATCAACACACGAAATCCAGAAATCACAAAAAGGAGGAATTCCGAACACACGGACGAGAAGCTATCTCATGGAAGCTATCCATTAAATTTTTCGAACACACGAATGACCCGAAGGCCTTTGACACACGAATGGCCCGAATACTATGGGGCGCTACCCCATATATGTGATGGCGAAACATCACACAAGCGGGATTTAGTCTCCCTCCTAGACAAAGAGACATCGCTCAATCGCAGGTCTAAATCACAAAAATGATTGTCATGATCATCAAGAAGTGTCAATTACACTAAGCCAGTAAATATATGAGTTTAGTTTCATGTCCCATAACCACTAGCTTAACTTAAATATTTACGAACAAACTGTAGATCTTCACTAGAAAATTGTGACAAAAGGGTTAAATCGAACAAGTCCAAGAGCTAACCGACGAAGTGAACGCAAGCATTTCATACCACTCGTTTTACTAAGTCGTTTAATTCGATTTCTCATCCGAGTGAAGTAAAGGCTTGTGTATACTAGTAGGTTGGAAAAACGGTTTGAGAAAACGAGCTTTATATTTAAATGAAATCATTTGGAAGAAAGGGTTTTGATAGTTTCTACTAGTATTCAAACCTTCATATCTTTAAATTGACAAACCATAAAACGATTGCTGAAACAAATCGAATCACAAAAGTTCACATTCGAAGACGTGAATGAAATCCAAGAAAATCAACTCAAAATACATCAAAGTGGAAGTTCCCGAGCGACCCAACGTGGCCGAGTTAAAGTGAAAAGGAACGACCTAAAGTTAAATAGGTCGAACGACCTAAGGGTTGAAAGGTGAACAACCCAACATTTTGAGGCTGAGCGACCTAGGAGCTAACGGCTTAGGTGGCCAAAGGGGCGCGACCTATCAGGTCAACAGGACGAGAGACCTAACACGAGTGGCCGAGCGACCTAACTGGAGCGACCTAGTGGGGATTGCGACCTATTGCGAAGACGAGCCGAGCGACCTAACTATGCAAGCAAATAGGCCACGCGATCTAATGGAGGTTGCGACCTAAATGAAGTGGTAAGGTCGACCGACCTAACGAGGGTAAGAGGCGAGCGACCTAAGGAGGAACAGTGGCGAGCAACCTAAGAAGTTATCGAAGCCGAGCGACCTAGAGGCTTCACAAGGCCGAGCGACCTACGACCTAACTCCCCCCGAGCGACCTACGACCTAACTCCCCCGAGCGACCTACAACCTAACTCCCCCGAGAGACCTGCGACCTAACTCCCCGAAGCGACCTACGACCTAACTCCCCCGAGCGACCTAAGACCTAACTTCCCCGAGCGACCTACGACCTAACTCCCCCGAGCGACCTACGACCTAACTTCCCCGAGCGACCTACGACCTAACTTCCCCGAGCGACCTACGACCTAAGCGCAGAACGCTGTATATGTAGACAGAGACTTTTCATGCCGAACGACCTAGTACAGGCAGAACGACCTAAGCCCAGATTTTTGCCAAAACACTGAAAATTAGAGTTTTTCCCCGATTCAATCCAAACCAAAAGCAAATGCATATGCACAAGTGATAGGGAATCATTCCCAACAGTCCAATGACAGTTATAGGCAAGATGTGAGATTAAAAATCTCACCTTTTCACTAAAATGGATGAAGATAAAGCTTGAAAGCATGGAGAAGCAATCCAAAGCTTGAATCCAATATCTTCTACTTGAATTTGGAGTTGAATGTTGGTTTTGCAATTGAATTTGAGTTTGGAGTTTTAATTTCCCATTCCCTTCTCCATTTTTGATGAAGCTTGGATGTTTTAGCAAAGAGTGAAGTTGTGAAGGGAAGTGGGTTGGGCTGAGCTAAAGAAGGTGCAGTCCAACTAAAGTCAAAAGGAGGGAAAAAGTGACGAAAATTCCACTTACTCCAAACATATCGAAGTTTATACTTAAAAAGATCACAAACGTCATTTTGAACTCAATGGAAGTGGTCTCGAGTCCTAATTTGATCGTATGAAAAAAGTATCTTTTCGGACTAACATCCGACTAACAATAAAATATTTAAATCAAATATTTAAATATAAAATCGACAAATATGCGGGTTGTTACAGCCGAGTTGCACATGGCTCGCGACGGTGGTACAGTAGTGTATGGGCTTCGATCTGAAGGCGTCTGATTGATCTCTAGCAGATCGAGGTGGGAGCGGCGGTGATGTAGATGAACGTCGTAATGGGTTTTGTTATGCGTGAGTCTCCTGGAAGGAACGAAGACGAGGAAAGGAGATGGGTGGCCAAATCTTGATTTCATGAAGCAACGATCCAGATTATTTGGTTATTTTTTTTTAAAAAAAATGTAATTATTTATAAATATAAATTCGTGAAATCTTATATTTTAAGTAACTTCCACAAACGAGATCGGAATTGGACGAAACAAGTGGTGATGGGATCGTGGTGACGAGTACTACGTTCAGGGACTGATTTGGAGATGATTAGAGCTAACTAAAATTTTAGGTTAAATCGAACATAGTTTGATTTGATTTAAAATTTAAAACTCAAGGTGAGTGTTTTATAACGCTCACAACGTACTAAAATATTTATATGCTGGTTAAATTCAAAATTATAAAGTGATATAAATTTATTAATCGTTGTTTGATAAATTTAATTGTTATTCGAATTAACTGTTAAAAATTAAAATTGACGGTTAAATTTGAAATTGGAATTTAATTGCCAGTAAAATACTTGATATTGATAACTATGGAATTGTTGAGAATTATTGGTTGATTTGGATGTAGATTGTGATGATGCTATTGATTGATATTTTGGATGATTCAAATGTTTATTTATTTTGACATATCCTGTTATCATCCTATATATTATTTACAGTATATAAAACTGTAAATTGAATTATTTTGAATAAATTAAGAAATAGGTTGAAATGATATATACCTATGACACTGTAATTTGGATTGAAATGATATATATCCATCCATGAAATTAAATTAAAATAACTGATCACTTGTCCATAGGGTAAAATTATATACGAACACCGGACTGGTTAAATTAAATGATTTTAAAAATTTTGATTTAAAATTTATTTAAATGATTTGACTTTAAGAAAATGAAAATCAAATTTATGGAAATCGAACTATTTCGAAATTGAGCTCGAAATTGAATTATATTTCAGGGTTTGTATTTCAAATTGGGCATTGAAGTTAAATTTAATTTAAGTGTTTTGAATCGATGTTTTGAAAATCAAACTCAGAATTGATAAAAATAGAAATGGTTCAAAATTTGAAATTGAAATTATTTTGGAATTGTAATTGAAATTAATTTGAAATTAGAATTGATATTAATTTTAAATTGACATCGAAATTAATTTGGAATCAATGAAAAATTCGACTTGAAATCAGAATTGAATCAATTAAATCGAAATGGAAATTTAAAAGTGATTTGAATTGGAAAATTTGGAAATTGAATCAGTTTAACTTTGGAACTATTTTCAAATAAATTATTTTGGTATAAACTATTTAAATCTATCTTTTTAAATATTCAAATTATTTTGGATTTTCCAAGCGATTTTGATATATAAACCATTTTAGTACTTAAACTATTTTATATTAAACTATTTTAACCATTTTTAACTATTTTAACCATTTAAACTATTTTTAACTATTTTAATTATTTAAACTATTTTAAAAATATTTAAACTATTTTTCAAAAATTTAAACTGTTCAAGGGGTGGAATGTTTATAATTAAATCTTGGATTTAAGTGCGAATTGGGTTAAAATGAAGTTATAACCTAAATTGAAAGTCGAAACAATTTCGGAAGTGCAATCGAAATATTGAGACGAAAATGATTTTTGAAGTGAAATGGTATATTTTGAGTAAATATGATGATTTCGAAATGGATTTGATTTTGAAGCGGATATGATATTTTGATATCAAGTATGAACTGTTTTCGAAATGTAAAAGTATCAACCGGTGTGTAAAACGACGTTTGGTTATTAAAGAGACCGAGGCCGGATATTGGCATACTCTCTGTCGATACCGGAACCACTTTAACAACTGTGTACGTGGAGTGATGATCTAGAATGAAGTGGTTGGATTTGGCGTATGTTTGCTGGATTTGAAGAAAGAGAACGATGATGGATTAGCCTGGCACTTGTGCCAATTTGAAATGACTAAAATAGGAGCCGTACTGGTCAAGTGGGCTAGCTACCAAAGCGGACACACTTCTTTATATTACCATCATATACATTGTGATTGATTGGTGCGCACCCTGGGATTTTGGGAGTGTTGGACGCGGTGGGCGATCATGGCTATGATGCGTTACCACCATCTGGGAAGGGTAAACTGGTAGTATCCTACCTTGGGCATTGCCTCACATGCCTTGTCATACTTTTATCTTTATACAAGACCCATACGATTTTGGTTTAGTGTTGTCATATCACTGCTCATCCCAAACTACTGACGTGCTACCGGTGGTGTCAAATGCAAACTGTACGATAATGCTTAAATACGTGTTAAGTGGGATTAATGTAAAGCCTTAACGCTAAGAAAAATATTTATTTTATTGATTAGACATTACATATATAACGTATTCTACTACACATAAATATTTTGACGGATCCTTTAGAGATGGAAAATCCCGTAAAATCTCTTGATTTATTGCACGCACGTTATACACTGGATAGGAGATGTGAAACTCTGTAAACATCTCTGACGCTATTACACTCGTGTTATTATGCGATATTGATTTGACTTACATAAGGATACTTTAGTCCTGATTCGAGTGTTTTGTCTTTTCATTACGCTCTGGTCAGCCTTGAGTTTTCAACTTATTGAAGATTTATTCTGGAGGACGAAGACGAAGATTTGGTATATTATTACTATTAGTATTCATTGTAACGACCCTAGATTTTTAATTTATTTAAATTGATGATTAAATAAATTTTTGGATAAAAATTATAAATAAATGGTTTAATAATAATAAATGATAATAGAAAATAAAAATAAATAAAACTATAAGTATGTAGAAACAAATACAAATACAAGTATGCAAATAAAGTAAATAAAATGCATAGTTAACAAAACAAAGATATTCAATTATACAATGAGAATTTATGAAGCCACCAAGTACCATCATCTCAGCCGAGTAAAAAAAGAACACAAGTAAAATAAAATACAAAGACAAGAGGTAAAAAACAAATAAAAGAAGAAAGTATAAGCTGAAAACAAAGTACATAGAAAAGAAAAGAAAAGTATGTAGCCCCCATAACATAATAAATGCAAGCATCTATCAGCCGAGAGGCCGAAGGGGAGTTTATCTCAAAAAAATCACAAAGCATGTAGCATTAAATGCTTCCATTCCTTAGCAGCCATGCTTAATTGTACTAAACAATATAATACTCTGTACAACACAAAACATCACCCTGTATAAAGTTGTAACCCCTGTACACATCTCGTCTATATCAGCCTACAAACCTATTTTAATACCCTATATAAGTGTATATCACCTCCTTCTCAGTTGAAGAAATACCACCTCATTTTTAAACAAAGTCAAGAAGAAAGCCTGATTATCAATCTTTAGTTCAAAAGTTTACATTCTTCTTCTCAAATTCCTCTATCATCTAAACTTAAACAAAAATCAACTCAAACAAGAAGATGGAAAAAAAAGAGTTTCAACTGGGAATTCAAAGCCTGTTTGCAACAAAAAGGAAGCTCTGTTCTTTATTCTTCAAAACAGTGAGTAAACATACATTTTAAAGCATTACAAAATTAAGTGATAATATTGTTTGTATATGCTTTGGTTTTAAATATAGCTTCTGTGTTTGTTCAGTAATATATATTGTTTTCTCTGTTGAAGTTACAGAGTTAAATATTTTATCCAGATTCAAAGTATTATCATCCAACTCTTGTTAGGCCTAAAGTATCATAACAAACAAGTTGTTTAAGCATAGGCTATGATCTAAAAATTTGTTTAAGTAAGACAGTGGTAGATTGACTCTGTATATTTTGGTTTACAAAGCATATCTTAAATATATGCAAATTTTCGAATGTTACAAATTATTGATTCGATCTTGTAACTTGAAACTACATTCGAAAATAGGATTTATAAAACAAAAATGGAAATTTTTAGTTAAGTATACTATGAACAGTCTGGAGTTGAACCAAAAACACGTTTTAATCAATTTCTGGAAATCAAATGAAATTTGGATGTTGTAATTTCGCTTGAAGCTAATTTGGAACTCAATGATGTTAGGAAAATTGTTTAAAAAAATTTCTATTGCAAGGATTTTTGGAACGAAGCAACTTTAGGGTTCGAATTGGTTTTGGGGTCGCCGAGATTTGTGAAGCCACCGCGACCTCTCTAGGTGATCGAGTGGTACGAGATTCGGGGGAGGGGAGCGTCGATGGTCAGGGAACACGTGGCCGGAGTCGCGTGACGTCAGATGGTCGGAGCTCCGAGAGTGAGACGTTGACAGGTTTTAGCGTGGTGTTCCTGGGTCTGTTCCAGGTCTGGGTAAATTCTCGAATTTGATTTCGAGCTTTGGGATGAAGGGTCTGATGCTTGCGTGGGGTTGTCAGGGTGGATGTCGACTTGTCAGAGGCCGGAGGGGAGTTCGCCAGCGATCGGCGGTGCCGTGCACGTGCACGAGCACGTTGTTTTGAAGCTGGGTCGTTTTGTTTTTTTGGAGAAGAAACTGCTGAACTCGAAGTCGTTCTCGTGAATGTTCGTGAGTGACTCGTGTAAACGTGGATTGGGTTCGAGTATTTTTTACTAGTCTCGAGTTGTTTAAAAATTTAACAGGTTTTAAAAAGGTGGAAAACAAAATTTGTTTTAAAAAAAATTTAAAGAAAGAAGTAGGGGAGACTCGGGGAAGTATGGAGATTTGCTCGGGTATGGTGAAGTTTGGCTCTGGGGGGTTTTCTAACTGGGCTCGGGTTTGTGAATTTTTGTATAACATCATTGTTAGTAAATCAAGTTTTAAAATCTGGTTTAAAATGTAAATAAAATTCAAGTTGGATTGAAATTTAGTTTGAAATAAATGAAGTTTTATAAAATTTAAAGTATTTAAACAACTTTAAAATGTTCACGTATAATTTATAAAATGATTTGAAATAAAAAAATTGGGTTTAAAACTTGTAACGACCCTGAATTTTGAACAATTTGAATTGAAAATATTTAATTAATTTTAAATATTTGAATGATGATTTGACTTGAATTTCAAATTATCAGAATAAATTGGCGATTAAAATTTTGAATTTAATCTATTGAAAGTTGAATAAAATTTGAATCTTCAATTTTAAGCCGGTTAAAAATAATTTGAAGGCTTAGAAAATTCATATAGATAATACTGAAGATAATAGAAGCTTCAGAATTGATTTTAAAAGCGATTTGTTCAGTTTTGAAATTGTATCGTTTGAAATCGAATTTAAAAATAACCTTCCGAGGCACAGTCTCGGAATTTGACGAAACCAGTTTCATTGGGTCCGTAATATCGAATTATTACTGGATTTCAATTTTCGTATTTATCGGAATTGTTTTATGAACATACGGCGTAAAAACGCGTAGAAAATTAAATCGAATTCAAATTGAATTTCTGTAACAACCTGGGTTTTGCCCAAATTTTAATCATCAATAAACGACCTATGTGGACAGTTAAATTTCTGTTTGTTATTGGAATTTCTATAACGATAAAATCTTCGTCAATTGGCGATATAAATTGGTTGTTAATTTCTGTTAGAATTTTTGAATCGATTGGAATTCTCTTATTAAATTTTATTAATACAAAATAAATAAATACACTTAGTAAAATTTTAACAACATAATTAAACAAAACAAATTAAAGGAAATATCTACAAAAACAAAATTTGATTTAAAAAGAAAAAAATAAAAAAAATAATAACCCATACCCTTCTCACGTTTAAACCCATACTCCACCCACGTTTCTTCTGCCATCCCCTTACCCCTTTCTTTTGTTAAACACGTCGCACTTCCCCTCTCTCTTCATTATTCAGCAAACGAAAAAAAAAACGAAGGCGGAAATAAAAATGGCGACGAGATAAAGAATGGCGGCTTCGTTCTTCGATCTGGAAAACGTCGGGCTTCAAAAAAATTGGGGCTTTCGTTCGTTCTTTCGATGCTTGCTAGGGCTTCGTCTTCGATTATCTCGCGCACGACCTCTCCGATCTAAGGTGAGTAGTACTATCTACTCACATCTAAATTCGAGACCCTGATCTCCTGGCTGTTCCAATTTGGGGTTTTGTTGCTTGAGTAACTGGTTGACTTCGTTCTTTTGGGCTTCGGCCATACGATTTTGTTCAGATGCTAGAGATGATTTTTGCTGCTTGTTTTTTCATAGTCACCACTGTTTGGTTTTGGCTTGTTTAAATTGTGATTATTTTTCGTTCGTTTTAAATTGTTGGTTTAAAATCTATTTCACGATATTTGAACACGTTTCGTCTATGACTTTGAGTTGCATTCCACTGCAGTTGTTTTGTTCACCACTGATATTACTCCTGATCATTTTACTCGTACTATTCGAATGGTGATATCAGTGTTGATTTTTGGAAGTTCATCCCAGTAGGGTACTTTGCATATATTGTTATCTCGAGTTTTACTGCATTCATATATGTACTTGTTCACACTCATAATCTGTCGAATTTTGGTTTCCTTTGTTGTTCACTGGTCTTCGAAACAGCCCTGTAGTGGTAGCTTTGCTTGCATTATTTAAGTTAATCTGCACTTACTTTATCCACTGTTGCACTCAAGTGTATATCACGTGTCTGTCTCCTTTACCGCCTGTTCTTCGAGGCATGTAGTTCACGTGTACTCTGGGGTATCACTTGTTTCTTTGACATGCTGTCCAGTGTGTAGTTTTTGCGTGTGTCAAAATTTGCATTCCTTATATATGGTCCACTGGCACTTGACTTGCAGTCTTCATCGTCATATCCCTCATGTATTGGCAGTTTGTATGGTGTTGTACTTTTCTGAGTTCGAGTACATGGATCATTAGTCTAACCCTTGGGGCTTGTTGCATTGTAGATTCATTGTTCATGCATTCGACATTTCCATGCTATTCACTATTTGCATTGTAGTTGCATTCCTGTTCACTTGAGATTGTAGAAGTCGTCACATTTTTAAAAGAGATAGTGCATTATTATACACGTGAGTGTGGTTTCCTATATAGTGGAATTCAATTTGTTTTGCCATATAAAGTTTTGATGTAAATGAGTTAGTTCAGGCAATATGTTGCATAATTTTGTTTACCTGTACTTCATGTTTGCATTGCTTTGGGGGTACCCTAACTGTTGCCAAATTGTGTTATTTGGAGTCTTCTTTTATATGAAGTGGTCTTCATTTTAGAGTCTGCATTGCCATGTTGTATTATTGATATGATATTCGACTGTGAACTTGGTGGTCTTGTGGCCCTGTTACTGTCAGGTTGCATATGCATTTCCATGTGTATCCAAGTTTATATTTGCACTTAACTTTGACCTGTCTGCATTTCATACAAGTAGCTTGCACATATTTGAAGTTGTGCATGTGTTCTGTCTTCTTTGTAGTTGCACTGTACCTTGGGGGCTGATCATTTGTATACTTACATCCTTGTATGTATATATGTGTATGGCCATTCTTTGTACCACCTAGTCCTGATTGCATATGAATTGATTCATTGTTCCATTTGATATTGTAGTCTGATATTCATTTCACTGTGACCTGTAGCCTTCACTGTTGTACTTCACTGTGTACACTTTGATGATCTTGTATATTGTCCAGTTTGTTAGACCTGTCTGCATTCAGTTTGTTGTCGTGGCACATCACTGGTTCATGCCTGAGTTCACTGTGTTGTTGTAGCTGTTGTTGATTGGTTGATGTACTTCTATATATGCTGTTCTGTATTGTCACTTTGATGCATTCATTCCAGTATGCATTGATGCTAATCTTTTGTTACTCTGTTGTCGAGTTGCATCCATGTGTTGCTGTGTCACCATACATGTATATTCATGTTCGAAGTTTCATGTTGCCACTTGAACTTGTTTCACTGTGTTGAGCTGCACTTGTACGTCTGCATCCATTGCATACAGTTTGGACATATTGATCTTGTTGCAGTTTGGTTATGTGACGTTGCCTCTGTGTATTTTGTAGCAGTTGCATGTTGCACCGTTATCTATGCACACGAGTTGGCGGGGCAGTGCACACGTGTATGAATGCACACGTGTGTACGGCAGCCAATAACACTGTTTATCTCTGTTGATGATTTAAATCTGCTGATTTATTGTTTAACACTGTTAAGTGTTATATTTTCGTTATCCGATTTCTTTGTTAAAAGGTTTGGATAGACGGGAATTATTATGACTGTCGTCTATTTAAATTATTACTGCCTCTATGCACTAATAAACTGGTTTGAATTAGACTGACCTGTGTATTATTTTCTTTTGAATATAATACTCGGGTCAGACCGAGTATTTCTACAGCTTGAAGATTTTCGAGCAGCGAAGTTAGAGAGAGAGAGTAAAGAATCACTTTTGTTTTCAGAAGAAAATTGTATTTTTAGAAATTCCGCTGTATCAGTATTAAATTGTATAAACTCTGATGTATATAAAAAGATTTATAGTAATGAAATAAATTCTCATTTGTTTTAATTCAGTGTTATTATTCTGTGTTTCTATGGCTGATTCTGTTTAAACCTTATAAACTAAATAACAATTCGTCTTTTTGAACGTTTCGAGTTGGTTTAATTACCGACTGGAGGCGGTCAAAAGGGGGAATGTTACAAGGTGGTATCAGAGCTTTGGTTTACACAAAGCTTAGTTTATGATGTTTAATATGAATAGTTACTAGAAACACTTTAAAAGGAAACATTTTTCAAATCCAAAGAAGTATAAAATTGTTTTTGAAAATAAAGATTTTTAACTTAAGAAAAGTTAAATTGAATTGAATTAGTATTAATAAATATACGATTTGAAATTTAACTAAAGGAAAGTTAAATAAATTGAATTTGATTTGATAAATTGTTGAGATGGAAAGTTAAACTTAAAAGATAAGTGATTATATGATATGAATTGGAAAGTTTAAATTAATAAGTTGTTTAACTTATTAAATGAGAAAATTTTAGTAAAACCAGTTGTTAAATGGTTAAACAGTTTTGTTAAGTAAACAAAATCTGAATTTTGAAATGTGATATGAATTTGACTTTAGTAAAGTTAAATAAAATAGAATTTCAAATAAATTTGAGACGAACTTAAGTTTTATGGTGAAAATAAATGCAAGTAGAGATAAAATGAAACATGGCTTAAGTAATGTTGAATCAAATTGAATTTGATATCAAAATGAATTAATAAAGTGAAGTAATGAATATGAATTTGAGTTATAGAAAGGAAAATTCAACTTTAATTGTAAAAGTGAATTAGTGGATATGGTGAGTATAAGAATTCAATCTGAATTAGAATATAAACCAATTGAAATTAAGTGTGTTGAACCAAATTGAATGTAAGCAAAGTAAATAAATTTGGTTAAATTGAATGTGCATTGGTTGCTAGTTGATCGTATAGAAATTCATTAAGTATTAATGAAATTGAATTTATGGGATTTGGAAGCTATGTAAATTGAATTCAAATTGAAAGATAAGTAAATCAAAATAGAATTGATTTGAATTGAAAGCAAACTAACTTGAATATGAATTAGTGAATGTAAACTAATTGAATATGAATGAATGTTAGTAAAATCCAATGTGAATAAATCAAATGCGATTAAATTGGAAATCAATTCAATGAATGATTTATTAAAGAACTAGTTGATTATCTTGGAAATGGAAAACTGATAAATTTATATAATAGTTTAAATTGGAAATTTTGAATTATTATAAACGGCTTAAATTGAAGATTTGAAAGTGTTGATAAAATATTGGAATTGTATAAGTGTTAAAAGTGAAATATTTAATGGATTTCATAAGTGAATGGAAATTACAGAATTAAGATTGTGAAGTTATAAAAATGAATCGAAGTTGCGAAATAAAAGAATTTATAAGTAATTTACTTGTGTATTAAATTCTGATATAAAATTGAGTTATAAAGGAATGGGTTAATAAAGCAATTTTTATAAATTGAAGTCTTTATAAATAGGAATAGAATTTATAAACGTTGTTTATAAATTCGAAACTGACTTATTTTGATAAGTAAATTCTTATAGCTTGTTAAAAGATGTATATTCACAATTTTGGACTGTGAATATAATATTGAATAAAATGGACATGTTTAGGAATGTGATATTTTAAAACGAAGTTAATTGTTTTAAAAAGATGTTTTCAAAGGCATTGAATATCGAAACCATAGATTTCAACATTCATTGTTGAAATAGACGTTTTTGAATATAAGGAAATGGTGGAAACACTGTTGTTATAGTAAATGATTTCCGAAAGGAAATGTTTTGTATAGTATTGGGATTTATACATCTATCTAAATTTCGAATCCCTATACTAATGATTTTGAGTTGTCGTAACGATGTTTTACGTAACATTCGTTTTAACTCAGATAAATATGTGAAAGAGAATGATTTCCTTAAAGATGAAATATATACTTAATTTTGATTTAAGTATATCGAATATTTTCAGATGTTGAAAATAAAATGGATTGTGAATTACTTATTTTTAAATAAGTATGGAAATGTTTTTCCAAATATGAAATGTTGTGAATATATTCCGTAAGGGATAAATGATTTGAAATTCATTTTTGAAGTCGAAGTTGAAAAGTTAAATGAGAATTTGAACAATTTGTTCAATTTGGAATTTTTCAAAAAAGATTGAATCGTTAAGTTAAAATTGAGTTTAACTTCGACATCAAAGACAATATAAGTTGAGCTTTGAATCTCAGATGATGATTTGGATTGTATGTCTAACATTGTGAATTGATGACATAGCAATTGATCTCTATTAAATATATATCTGTTGGTGGCGGAGAATTTATTCTCTTAGCTTAACACCCTTCTCTGAGACGTACGAGCTCAGAGGTTATATATCGATAGACATCAATTCTGTGTTGAGAATTGACGATGTAGCATGAAATCCAAATCGAATGTGAAAGTCGATAATAAATGGAATTGTGAATATGAATTAGGTTTGAGATAACCTTAAATTTCCAAATCGACTTAGAGGGAAATTTTGAAATCCTCTATTTTGTTATGAATATGGATATGTAAGTTTTTAGAACTTATATATATGAATGCGGTAAATTTGAAAACCGTTAGTTTAGAAAGACATTGTTATGGAAATCTTATGTATGTTTACATAGATGTTATATGTACGAAATGTGAAATGAAAGTACTACATATATGATATTATGTTTTCTAAACTGAGGATGTGGAAAAGTACCTTCCATTTATTATTGGAGAAGGTATTGGAACTCGTGAAGAGTATCCATTTGAAATTCGTAGCTACGTAGAATTTACATTTAGTCAGAGTGACTATTTGAATCGGAAATCCTTTGCGATAGATCATCGCGATGAGATTAGATTTGATTGATGATTAGCGTAATTTGAGGGGCGAGATGCCCACAGTTACAAGCGATTCCACTGGGATAGTGGCGCAACCGCCGGGTAAACTGCAATCTAATGCCAGGCGAAATTTGAGGGGCGTGATGCCTACAGACACGAGCGATTCTACTGGGATAGTAGCGTAACCGCCGTGTGTACTGCAATCTATGGCGACAACCATGGCGAAATTTAAGAGATGAGAAATCTACAGCCACAAGCGACTCTACTGGGATAGTAGCGTAACCGCCGGGTGGAACTGTAATCCATGGGGGAACGTGCTTTCCATATCCATTTTTAAAAGAATTTTTAAAAGTATTTTCACTGGGAATTGAAGCAAGTATGTTTAGTACTTGGAGATTTTTAGACCTGCGCCTGGCCAGCGTATGCCTAATGTCTGTGAGAACGAAGATGGACTTGTTAAATTTCGAGTTAGCAAGTATTTTCAAACTGTAAATAGCAAATCAATGATCTGAAATTAAAATTACAAAATTCCTACCTAATAAACTAAGGAAGAGGATCTTTGTAATGTTTTGAAAGTCCACAGCTTTGGAAGAGATATATATTATATAAATCTCTAATGTGAAGAATTTTAAGTTTGAATCTGAGTTGTAAATTAAAAATGTTAGTAAAAGACTTTTGGGTTTTGATTTTAGAAAATCATTGAACAAAAGAGAAGATAAGCAAAACTAGTGAGATTAAACAAATGAAATGAATCCTATATTCATTTATTTGTAATGAGTTTTAAGCTTAGAAAAAATTGACTAGAGTATAAATATCGATGAAATTTTAACGACTTTTCCTTTTCGTGGACGAAAAGTTTTTAAGGAGGGGAGTTTGTAACGACCCTGAATTTTGAACAATTTGAATTGAAAATATTTAATTAATTTTAAATATTTGAATGATGATTTGACTTGAATTTCAAATTATCAGAATAAATTGGCGATTAAATTTTTGAATTTAATCTATTGAAAGTTGAATAAAATTTGAATCTTCAATTTTAAGCCGGTTAAAAATAATTTGAAGGCTTAGAAAATTCATATAGATAATACTGAAGATAATAGAAGCTTCAGAATTGATTTTAAAAGCGATTTGTTCAGTTTTGAAATTGTATCGTTTGAAATCAAATTTAAAAATAACCTTCCGAGGCACAGTCTCGGAATTTGACGAAACCAGTTTCATTGGGTCCGTAATATCGAATTATTACTAGATTTCAATTTTCGTATTTATCGGAATTGTTTTATGAACATACGGCGTAAAAACGCGTAGAAAATTAAATCGAATTCAAATTGAATTTCTGTAACAACCTGGGTTTTGCCCAAATTTTAATCATCAATAAACGACCTATGTGGACAGTTAAATTTCTGTTTGTTATTGGAATTTCTATAACGATAAAATCTTCGTCAATTGGCGATATAAATTGGTTGTTAATTTCTGTTAGAATTTTTGAATCGATTGGAATTCTCTTATTAAATTTTATTAATACAAAATAAATAAATACACTTAGTAAAATTTTAACAACATAATTAAACAAAACAAATTAAAGGAAATATCTACAAAAACAAAATTTGATTTAAAAAGAAAAAAATAAAAAAAATAATAACCCATACCCTTCTCACGTTTAAACCCATACTCCACCCACGTTTCTTCTGCCATCCCCTTACCCCTTTCTTTTGTTAAACACGTCGCACTTCCCCTCTCTCTTCATTATTCAGCAAACGAAAAAAAAACGAAGGCGGAAATAAAAATGGCGACGAGATAAAGAATGGCGGCTTCGTTCTTCGATCTGGAAAACGTCGGGCTTCAGAAAAATTGGGGCTTTCGTTCGTTCTTTCGATGCTTGCTAGGGCTTCGTCTTCGATTATCTCGCGCGCGACCTCTCCGATCTAAGGTGAGTAGTACTATCTACTCACATCTAAATTCGAGACCCTAATCTCCTGGCTGTTCCAATTTGGGGTTTTGTTGCTTGAGTAACTGGTTGACTTCGTTCTTTTGGGCTTCGGCCATACGATTTTGTTCAGATGCTAGAGGTGATTTTTGCTGCTTGTTTTTTCGTAGTCACCACTGTTTGGTTTTGGCTTGTTTAAATTGTGATTTTTTTTCGTTCGTTTTAAATTGTTGGTTTAAAATCTATTTCACGATATTTGAACACGTTTCGTCTATGACTTTGAGTTGCATTCCACTGCAGTTGTTTTGTTCACCACTGATATTACTCCTGATCATTTTACTCGTACTATTCGAATGGTGATATCAGTGTTGATTTTTGGAAGTTCATCCCAGTAGGGTACTTTGCATATATTGTTATCTCGAGTTTTACTGCATTCATATATGTACTTGTTCACACTCATAATCTGTCGAATTTTGGTTTCCTTTGTTGTTCACTGGTCTTCGAAACAGCCCTGTAGTGGTAGCTTTGCTTGCATTATTTAAGTTAATCTGCACTTACTTTATCCACTGTTGCACTCAAGTGTATATCACGTGTCTGTCTCCTTTACCGCCTGTTCTTCGAGGCATGTAGTTCACGTGTACTCTGGGGTATCACTTGTTTCTTTGACATGCTGTCCAGTGTGTAGTTTTTGCGTGTGTCAAAATTTGCATTCCTTATATATGGTCCACTGGCACTTGACTTGCAGTCTTCATCGTCATATCCCTCATGTATTGGCAGTTTGTATGGTGTTGTACTTTTCTGAGTTCGAGTACATGGATCATTAGTCTAACCCTTGGGGCTTGTTGCATTGTGACGACCGCCTATGACCCCTGCACCGAATCTAAAGATAAAGCGCTGTAAAGTGTGCCAGGCGACCATGGACGATTGTCAAGGTAAGATTTAAAACAACAGAATCTATCGTATTACTCACAGCGCATGGACAAAATACAATAGAACATATGTATAGTGAAGCTTTACAGAACAAAATGACATCATATAAAACTCCATAATAGTTGAATACAAGCATCCACATAGTCAATACATCTAGCCTCACTACATATCTCTCAGAGAATACAAAACAGCGGAATATCCAGTACATATAATAAGAAGATAATATGCAACCCTCCAGCTCGTCTTCGATATCAGCATCGTGAGAAGAGAACATCACCTGTCACCTGCTACCTAGTCTGCCCGTCCCAAAATGGACGAACAACCCAAGGCAATAAGAATTAAAACATAAAGCCTTGAGTCAGACAACAGTCTTAGTGAGCAGTAAATTAACTAACAACATACCAATAGAGCATAAAGGAAAAGGAATAGGAATACAACCCTCCCACTCCAACCTCATTCTACAGTGATAGCCCCCAGACACACACTAAGCAGAAGCAAACATAGCAGAGCATACAATTTAAAGTAAAGCTACTATCACTCGAGTCAAGGGCGATGTTTTCCAAGTACCAAGGCCTAAATCAGATAAGCACCTAGAAAATACCGCTCTTGAGTCCGAATGACGATACAACCAAACATCCATGACTCTGGCTATCACTGTTATCATTGCTTCGATATCACCGTTAATTGAATGACCGGCACCTTCTTTCAGCCGTCCGTCAAGGGCTAATGGAAACCCCGGTTCTAGACATAACTCCCGCACGTCGTCGCAGCCCGTGCCTAGGACTATCGAATCTGCCCAGAGTACTCGACCATCAACAGTTAGCCGTTGGGACTATCGAATCTGCCCAAACGTACTCTTGCTTAGAGCATGCTAGAACCTTCAACAACGATGCTATCCAAACCTCCTAGTCATCCTCCTCGACGACTATTCTCATATCCATTCATTATCCTCAACTCGAATCATATCACCGAGTTATCAACATGCTTGGAATGATCCCGTCTGGATTAGACCAAGTCTTCATCACATGATTGCCTCGCTTCATTACATCCTCGCAAAGCCTCATCTCAACATCACATCATCAAATCTATGCATAAGAGCTTCATCATCCCGCTACATATGCCACGAGCAGCTTTTCCAATTCAAGAGCCTTTCCCTTAGCTTTTGAATCACCTTCGATCTAAATCTAATCATCAATCATCTAGTTCATAACAATCAATCAAATCAAACATCAATCCAAGCAATCAAGCATTCTAAAATGATCTAAGTAGACAATTATAACAAAAATGGCATTTTCGTAATTAAAGAGTTGAAAGTCCAATAAGCAGGAAAACATGGATTATATCTCTACAAACTTGATGAATGAACTTGCATAGGTTAACATATGATAAAATGGATGTAACATCATCATGAACAATGGATCTATATGGATCTACACTTAGGATGAAGAAAATGCATGGAAATCTCTATTTAACACCAAATCGAGCCAACAATCCGATATACTCCTTTGGATCCGTGTGAGAGATAATCACCACTCACCAAATCACCTAAACAACCTCAAATCAAAACGCTTCAGATCTGGACAGCGAGGGATCAAGCTTGATCTATCACGAATCCGCTTCAAACGAAGAAATCTTTCTTGAAAAGATGAAGATCTCCAATCTAAGCTCTTGAATCTTCAATCTTGATCTTCGATTTGGATGGATGGAAGCACTAGATTAGAGTGGAGAAAAGAAGTGAAGAAGTGTAGAAGTCGAGCTCTCAAAATGGCAGCACTTCGTCGCTTCAAAATCCGGATCCCAAAAATGAAGAGAAGCCCTCCTATTTATAGCTGAAATCCTTATCTCGTCTTGTCTCCATGAGTCGTTTACGACTCACGACTCAAAGCCCTACGACTCAACGACCTAATACACTTCAGCCTATGACTCACGACAAATCAACTATCTCCTAAGTCGTCTCCGAGTTATAGCATGCGCCTACGACTCACCAGACCCCCCCTGTCTACGACTTAACAGTTAACTCGGCTACGACTTATCAACCTCACGACTTAGCTAGGCTACTGGGATACTCGTCTACGACTCAACTGGATATACGACTCAACTACTAAGTCGTCTACGACTCATCAAATAGCTGGGGTTACAACTCAACTGGTCAGACGACTCATCAGATAACCAGGATACGACTCATCAGGTAACCTGGGTACGGCTCATCGGATGACTCGGATACGACTCATCAGATGACTTGGGGTACGACTCATGAGATGACTCGGATACGACTCATCAGATGACTTGGGGTACGACTCATGAGATGACTCGGATACGACTCATCACCTTAACTCGGTCACGACTTAACTGCTACAACTTAAGCCTTATCTCGCCCAGTCCTTAAGTTGCGCCTACCCCTTAAGTCGTTCAAACGACTTATCCTTACACCTCTAACTAGCCAGACCTCTGAGTCGCTCCTATCCCCTAAGTCGTATACGACTCACGACTTACACTAAGTCGTTCACGACTCAGGACTTAGCCATTTTCGCCTAAAATCTGAAATGGCTCAAAAACTCTAAAATTCCAGACTTTGTCGAACTTGTCGATCCGTAAAAATACGGGTCGTTACATTCTCTCCCCCTTAGGAATTTCGCCCCCGAAATTCCAAACAAACAAAGCAATCGAAGACTATTCTGTACGCCTACCAACCATAACAATCATCAAACCATGCATCCAATTCTAGCTTAGCGTACAGAATTCTAAGACTTAGAACAAGTTACAATGTTGTTAGATGATACGACACCTTAGGGCCATACCTCGAAGAGTTCAGGATGAGCTGCCTTCATCCTCTCTTCCACCTCCCACGTACAGTCGTTATCATCGTCACTCCATTGTATCTTGAGCAACTTAACTACCTTCCTCCTAAGCTGTTTCGTGTCGGTTTCCACAACACGAAGCGGCTTACGAGGTCTTCTATCGACTGGATCAACTTCGAAGTCTTCACAGCTATCAGCAGAAACCACTGTATTCGAGTCGTGCACATACTTCCATAGATATGATACATGAAAAACATTGTGCACACCCGACATCTTCTCAGGTAACTCCAACCTATAGGCGAGCTTTCCAATTCGCTCGATGATCGGGAATGGTCCAACAAATCTCGGGGTCAATTTTCCTTTCTTCCCGAATCGAATAACATTCTTTAGTGGAGAAATCTTCACAAAAACCATATCTCCTGCGTCGAATTCCAAATCCTTTCGACGCTTATCAGCATAACTCTTCTGACGGTCTTGGGCTGCCTTCATTCGTTGCCGAATGATCTCTATGCAATCTAAAGTCTGCCGAATCATCTCTGGCCCAAGCATCAGCTTTTCTCCAATTTCCAACCAACATGTCGGAGAGTTACACGGTCTTCCATACAATGCCTCATATGGTGCCATACCAATACTTGACTGGTAACTGTTGTTGTATGCAAACTCCACCAAATGAAGGTGATCTTCCCATGATCCTCCGAAGTCCAAAACACATGCTCTGAGGAGATCTTCCAAAACTCGGTTGACTCTCTTGGTCTGACCATCCGTCTGAGGGTGATAAGCTGTACTCAAACACAACTCGGTTCCCAAAACTTCCTGGAAGCTCTTCCAAAATCCACTAGTGAACAATGGGTCTCGATCGCTCACTATACTCTTCGGAATACCATGGAATCGAACTATCCACTTAACATACAACTCAGCCAACTTTGATGCAGTCCTAGTCTATCGGACAGGAATGAATCTAGCACTCTTAGTCAGACGATCCACAATGACCCAAATTCCTTCATTTCCCGTTCTGGTTCTAGGCAATCCATCAATAAAATCCATCGACACTTGTTCCCACTTCCATGTAGGAACTTCTAATGGTTGAAGCAATCCGCTTGGCTTCTTCTGTTCGGCTTTTACCAACTGGCAGTTCATACATTTGGAAATAAAATTTCCAACATCCTTCTTCATACCTTCCCAGTAGTAGGTTCTCTTCATATCCCGATACATCTTATTTCCACCGGGATGAATTGTCAACTTCGAGTGATGACTTTCCTTCAGAACTTCACTCCTCAATTCATCTATATCGGGAACAACTAGTCGTCCTTGCTTCCGAAGCCAACCCTCTCGATCGACCTCGAATTCTTTATCCTTTTCTGGATCCAATCCAGATTCCAATTCACGGATAATCTTGACAAGCTTATCATCTCGCTTTTGGCTCTCGCCAATCCTTTCCACAAGAGTGGGTCTTATTGATAAGTTTGCCAACATCTCAGGTTCCAATTCACATCTAGGCCTGAAGTCAAATCCAGCTAAATACTCGAGACTCTTCCATTCTGAAAACATGGCTCCCAATCCTGCATGTCTTCGACTTAACGCATCTGCCACTGCGTTACCTTTTCCCGGAGTATAAGCTATACCAAAATCATATGATGCTAAAAACTCTAGCCAACGCTGCTGCCGAAGATTCAAATCCTTTTGGGAGAAAAGATACTTCAACGACTTATGATCCGTAAACAACTCGAATCGAACTCCCAACAGATAATGTCTCCACATCTTCAGAGCAAATACAATCGCCGCTAACTCCAAATCATGAGTCGGGTAATTCCTTTCATGCGGCTTTAGTTGTCGACTGGCATACGCAACAACTTTATCCTTCTGCATCAGCACTGCTCCAAGTCCAGTACCACATGCGTCGGTGTAAACCACCATCTCATCATTCCCACTTGGAATAGTCAAAACAGGAGCACTCGTCAATCGCTCTTTCAGGATTCCGAAAGCTTGCTCACACTTAGCATCCCAACTGAACACTTGGTTCTTTTTCGTCAATCCTGTTAACGGTGCAGCTACCTTGGAGAAGTCTTTGATAAACCATCGATAATATCCTGCTAATCCAAGAAAACTTCTCACATTAGATGCATTCTTAGGTCTAACCCAATCCTGGATCGCTGCCACTTTAGCGGGATCAACCGCTATTCCACTTCCAGAAATCACATGGCCTAAGAACCTCACTTCACTCTTCCAGAAGTGACACTTCGAAAACTTAGCCTTCAGCTGATGTTTCCGCAAAATTTCCAAAACAATACGCAAGTGCGTCTTGTGCTCTTCTCCAGTTCTGGAATAAATCAGAATATCATCCACGAACACAAGTACGAACTTGTTCAACTAATCTCTGAACACTCTATTCATAAGATCCACAAAATATGCTGGCGCGTTAGTCAATCCAAACGGCATTACCAGCCACTCAAAGAAACCGGATGGTGTCCTAAAAGCAGTCTTCGGCACACTATCCTTAGCTACTCTCAACTGGTGAAATCCCGTTGCCAAATCCATCTGAGAAAACACCTTAGCTTCGTGAAGCTGATCAAACAAGTCATCTATTCTCGGCAATGGATACTTGTTCTTCTTAGTCACCTTATTCAGCTCACGATAATCCACACACAATCTCAACGATCCATCTGCCTTGGTTGCAAACACAACTGGTGCACCCCACTCGGACACACTACGCCGAATGAATCCTTTCTGTAAAAGATCATCAACTTGCACCCTCAACTCCTGCTGTTCCCTAGGCGCCATCCGCCTAAGAGGCATCACAACAGGTCTGGCTCCTTCAACTAGATCTATACGAAACTCGATCTCTCTATGCGGCGGCAACCCTTTGACTTCGTCAAAGACATCCTCGAATCCATTAGCGATCGGCACTGATGACAGTCCATCCCGTGGAACAACTAGCGAATACATGAAGCTCATGAAGACGCCTTCTTCATGCTTACATCGTATCACAATCTTTCGCCCCTCCACATTCTCGACTGTCACTTCCAACCTTTCGCAATCAACCTTAGCCGCATACTTCCTAAGCCAGTCCATACCCAAAATAATTCCGTACCCCGCAAAGTTCAGAACAAAGCAATCACAAACAAAAGAGCAACCATGACTCAATACAACTAGACCACTGTAACAACCACGACTTTCTCTCCACAGAAAGTCGCATCGTTAATAAGAAAGAAAGGGGTAGAAAATAGAAAAGAAGAGAAGAAAGAAAGAAACAACAACAACGATCTCACAGCGGAACGAATAAATTATATTAATAACATAAACTATTACATAGTTTACAACAATTTACAGAGTTATACAGCATATACATCACTTACTAGACAGTTATAAACATCTGTCTAGACATTACATCTCAATACACTACAGAGATATAGACATAGCGGAACTACTATATCTACGAACGCTGAAGCCTCCTGCTCCATTGCTCCTCCACAATTCGTCAAAGCTAAACCTGAATCCCTTGGCTACTCGTAAAAATTTGAGTACCCAAGAGTTTATAAAACAGAAATAAACACTTGGGTCAGACATGGGTCTGGTGTGAGTAACAGGTTAAACTTGCTTAACTTCAAAACCTTTAGAAAGAAAAGGTATCACGTAAGACTCCCCACAAATAAACATGGGTAAGTTTTTACCTTACGCTAACCAAAACATTTGATAGGAAATCTGATTTTATTATAATAGGGTCTAGGGTTTTCAAGTAAAATATAGAAATAGCTAAAATGCTTACATCTCACATTTCAACATAGTTGGGCACAACTAATACGTACGGCACTTATTGGAGTTTGGATTCCATACAATGGCAGGGCTACTGGGGTACCGCCCGTCACAGTACATGGCCTAGATCACCGTACCGAGGATCACTCCCAATCCCCTGCAACACAAGGTCGGAACATCCCTTACTGGATAATTCCCGCACAAGATACCTCACGGTTGGGATCAGCAACCGCACCACTAAGTCGAAAATAGAAAGGGACATCTAGACAGAGGTAACCTTGTCCTACTTGGGTGCTACCCACTAACCTTGCTGCACCTCCCCTGTTTTAGCCATTCCCGGTTTGTGAGGCTTGAGGTCACGATTACCTTTAAACAGAACATATCACTTAGAATGCTCATCGTCCGCCTGACGATGTGCTGAAAGCATTCAATCCATACAAGTTCGTTCCGGGTTCGAACGAAACCGAAGGCATTATCTCGTTACACTCGTTTTGGAATCACCCTCAGAGTTAACGACAATAACCCTTGCACTCTGAATCTTCATCTTCACTTGATTCACGACCTATCGTTAATTTGGATCGATGTGGTATTCGGGTCTCCAGACCTGGAAATCCGGTATACGGAAACCCGATCCCGGTCTCATCGAAATCCAAAGCGTATCTTTTAAGGCCAAGTTGTTTTAAAGTTAAAACAATTCAATTCAATTATCTTTATACACATAGAAGGATAATTCACAATAGATAATCAACATTATCAGATAATCCATATTATCATCACAATTCAACTAAACATCCATATCACACAACATATATCTCATCAGAGATATCAATCAATGCAAAGCATTCAATATTATCATCCATTCTTAAGTAATGATTTATACCATTTCTAATTAATTTAAAATGAATTAAATTAATTACTTCATTCTATAAATCCTGCTTACTTAATCATTAATTAATTACAAATTAATTAATTATCCTTTAATTACCCTTTAATTCCATTCAGGTAATTTATCTTTAATTAATTACTTAAATTAATTATCCTTAACCACTTATAGTAATTAACCTTTAATTACTTCATTAATTAATTAACTATAATATAATTAAATTAATCAACTATAATTAATTACATTAATCCTTAATTAATTACATTAATTAATCACTTCAATTATTAATTATTACTTAATTAATCAATCTTAGTTACATCATTAATTATATTAATTTATGATCCTTAATTACAACTTAATTATTAATTACTCAATTAAATTAATTACATTAAGTAATTAATCTTTAATTAAACAACATTTATTAATCACCTTGATTAATCTTTAATCAGTAATTAACTACCCTTAATTACTTTCACTAACTAAATTAATTACTTCCTTAATTAATTTCTTAATTAATCCCTTGATTAATTATTCAAAGTAATTAACTCAAATTACTTCTATTAATAAAATCATTATTCAACTAATTACTTCCAGTAATTATCTTATTATTTACTTCCCTAAATAATCTTACCTTAATAATTACATTAAGTAATTATTATCAAATCATCTCTTGATTATTCTAAATTAATTAAACTTAATTAATTAATTTAACTAAATCAAATTAACTTCAATTAATTACAATAAGTAATTAATTCTTAATTACTTCCAATAAGTAATTACATTTAAACAAATTCTATAATTGATTATCTTTAAATTAATTAATCTAATTAATTATTAATATTAATCACATTAATTAATTATTTAATAATCCATAGTTAATGACTTCATTAACTATTATTTAATTACTTTCCTTAAGTAATTAACTTATACTAATTATTATTAATTCTAAATTAATAAATCTTAGTAACCAATTTATAAATCTCTAATTACTAAATTAATTAAGTATTAATCCATAACTTAATTAATATTTAATTACTTATTAATTAATTCCTAACCATTAATTAATACTCTAATTTATAATCCTTAATTACAATTTAATTATTCTAATTAATAATCTTAATCATTAATTAATTAGTATAAACCTTTAATTACCTATTTAATTAATCCAAATGATTAATTAATCAAACAATTTAATTATCCATTAAATTTCCTAATTAATTTAATGAACACAAATCTTTAATTACTTTAAGATAAAACTTTATTCTTATTAATAATCAAGTTATCATTTACAAAGTATTTTAAATCAATTTACATAAATTTTATCTTCAAAATTCATTTTAAATTTAAAGATTTAAAGTGAATACAAATTATCTTTAACAACGTTTTAAACAACATTTCTAAAACTCTTTTATTTTACATGTTAAAGAATTACTCATCTTATAAAAGAATTTAAAGAATTTAAATTAAATTTACTTTTAAATTCTAACCATTTAATATACATTTTAAACAATTAAAATCATTAAAACAATTTAATTTAAAAACTGCTTTTATTTCAAATCTGAGATACAGATTTAAACTTAGATTTAAAACTTTTTTAAATTTCACTTAACCATTTAAATTCAGTTTTGAATTTTTAAAAATAGATCAGAGTTTTTAAATCTAGCAACACAAATTTGTACTCGAGCCTATCTAAGTTTACTTCGAGTCGCCTCTCCCACAACTTCGAACATCTCACGAAACAACTCGAGAAAATCTCGAGCACTTCCCACTGCTATAATCCCAGACTTCACCCAGACATATCACAATCGCGTGCACGTACACGATCACCAGCATCCACTCCGATCATCTACGACGACTCCACCATCTCGACGATCCTTCCTATGCCAGAATGCCATCACTCGATCAACGAAACTAAGTCGAATTCAAAATCGAGCCTAAATCAAAAACCTGGAAACACTGACTCGCGACCAACCACCCCCCTGTCATCGCCTCGTCTTCGCAAACCTGTCCACCAGAACTCCTCCAACTCCGGTCATCACTTCGAGTACCTCAGAGCTTCAACTTCCCAAAATATCTCAAAGCTCGATCCATCAACGAAGACAGACGAAACAAATTCATGCCTTACTTAAAACTAGGTTTAAAAATTTCAAACCCAAATCATTTTTGCCTTACTACCTTAAAAATCCTCCTGACAATTTTCCTATCATCCATGCTCATTCCACTATCCCTAGTAAAGAATTCAACATCTCAGTTTCATTGAGATAATTGAAATCACCAAAATTTCATTTCTGACTTAAACCAGAACTGCTCCTTCAATTCTAAACTAAAAATTGTGATTTTAATACTAAAAATCATGTTATAGCTTATGCATTCCATTTATAATCCTGGATTTATGAATTTCAATGTTTGGGTTTTCACTTATATATACATGCACTTGTTGTTTTTGTTTTACAGAGATACTTGGTTTAAAGTTTGACTTAACTAAAATTTTTAAACATTCTTCTATGATAATCAACAACTTTTGTTTATAAGTTTAGTCCTAACAAGAACTAGATCAATTAGTAAGAGATTTAAAAGAAATCCTGGAGTTTGGGCAACAAAACAGAACAGGGAACAATATCATACATGCATACAATTCATCCATTGTTCTCACAACAAATTTAACTTGCACATACAAACAATACATATTTATCACAAGAATTTAACATGCAATCTTATTCATAACCTAAACTTTTAGAAATAGAAATGTTACTCACCTGATTTGAAATGAACAGAGGCAGTTTAACTTTGTAATAGCTTTTAGAAATTTTAAACTTGAAACTGAGAACTTGAATGCTTTTGCTTTTGTTTATTTGAGTTAAAACTTGAATGATTTCCACTGGATCTTGCATGCATGCTTCTGAAACTTTGAATTGCTTTAATCTACATGCATGTTGCTTCCATGTTGAAGAAAGAATGCAGGCAGTCATTTTGAATTGATTCCAGATTGAAAAATGCATACAGGCTTTTGGAAAATGCAGGTAGGTTTTTGATCTTGATTTTGAAATATGCAGACAGCTTTGAGATGATTTGGAAAATGAATTATAGGTTGTTTGAATTTGGTTTTGTTTTGAGGCATTTTGAATACTGATTTCAGATTTTGTATTAGAGAATTGGTTTGGGTTTTCTTGGTTTTGAAATGAAGATTTAAAAAGAAAATGAAGTGAAGATATGCAAATGTATATATGTATGTAAATTATGACAAATAGAAATAAAAGAAAAAGAAAATAAATAAGACACTTGTCACAAAGATTTGTTACTTAAATTACACATGTTAACATGAAGCCTAATATGATGACATTTGTATTTTTACTAACTTTTATTTATTTTAAAAGTAAATTAAACCTTTTCTTTATTTATTTAAATGCTTATCTATATATATATCTTTTTAAAGAGAAACAAAAACTAATTATATTTTATACATAAAAGTTTATACAAATATTCTAAAATCCAAAACAATTTAAATATCTATTCTTTTGAATTTCAAAACTTAAATTCAAATTCAAGTTAAATTAGATCCTAAGATTCAATTAAAATAATCAATTTAAAAATAACAATTCTATAGTCTTTTAAAATCTATTCATGCAAAATTAAAAATAATATATTATACTTATTATTTGAAATTAACATATTTGATATTTAAATAATTTATATAAGAGATTATATTATCAAGTAATATTTTAAAAAGAAATAAAACAAACCAATTTTTGTAAATCTTATTTATTTAAACTTAAGTTAAAAATATCTTAAACCAATTAAAATATTTACCTGAAGTATTTTAAAACTATAAAATTACTTATTTAAATATCTTTGAAAAGTCCAGATTAAATTAAATCTAAATTTCCAATTTACCAAAGCTTCTATTAAAATATATACAAATAAATATATATATATTCAAATAGAAAATATCTTATTAGTTTTTAAAAGATAAAATCATCAATTAATATTAATTTAATCAGATTATTAAATTAAATTCAAATCTTATTATCAAAGATTATCCATATCAATTTAATTATTAAACAGATTATTAAATTGATATTGTCAAAATTTCCGGGATATTACATTCCTCCCCCTTAAAATAATTTCGTCCCCGAAATTTAAACAAAGGTAATTTAATAATCTTATTAAAGATTTAAATTCAAAACACAAGCATCTACTATCATCCATATGCTAGCAACCATAGCAACCAATTCATCCAATCAAACAATTCTAACTATCTAGACTAAATTCTAGATAAAATTCCTCGAGTTTCCCCAAGTATATATATATACCGGGGTACTCGCTCTACAAACAATCTAAACTACTAAGCTATAGATCTCCTACTCATCTAGATCTACAGAACTAAACAGACTATCAGACTACAGACGAGTCTGACTCAACTACCAAACTTCCAGAACTGCTGATTCTAAAACCAGAGATAGATCAAATACGTACTCCTTCAGAGATACGTAAAACACAATGAATTCCAATTATCCAAACTGACCATTCAATTCCGAAGTCCAAATACTTATCCAAATCAGAACACAAACTAGATCTAAACACAACTCTACTTCACAACATCAGTAGATTCCAAACTTACTCCTCCTATCAGAGATACACTCCAAACTGCTTTCGCTGCTCAACTCTGATCTGAGGTAGAACACAAGCACAGACTGGACAACTCACTTCTAGAAATAAGGTTCACTGATCCATAAAGAAAACTCGGATACTCCAGCAAAACTTGAGCTGCTTCACCAACTCCATCTCTAGGAAACATCCTTCCACTAGACTGAACCATCGGTATCACTCCTGGAATCCAGTCGATAAGAAAACTCAACCTTCAGATGCGGACAAACTCCTGACTTCTCTGAAGACATCCAGAAAAATTCTGACAACCCAAGAGAACACTCAGACAATTGCAAGTCACTTTTGCGATCAACCCATCCTAATTCCAAACAGACTGTTCTCTCTTTACCAATCAGAACAGCTTACACTTATTTATCCAATTTATCGAAGAAATGGATCCACTCTACTGCTTCTGAACTTCACTTCCAGAAAAACTGCTCAGTTAGAAAACTTCCTGCCATCACAGAATACTCCGAGCTGCACTGCTGACACTGATGCCAAGGACTTCCTATTCCAAAGATCTTCGAGAAACTTGGACTCCAAACCAAACAGAAATACCGTGCTGAACTTAGCGACAACACCGAAACATTCACACTTCCTTAATCTTGTTCCAAAGAAAACATCTTCGGGAACATCCATCGTCACTGTATCTCATCATACAGCTACTATTACCTGAGGTATCAAGGTACCATCACTCACTTCTGCCTCATCGACAGATCCAACTCTACTCATCCACACTTCAAAGATAAACTCCGAACCATTACAGTTTCCTTCGGAGATCGATGAAATCCTTCACCACAGCAAAGCTTACTCGAGACGGTATTGGGTTTACAGTCTCGATATATACTTCCAACCTCAAACATTCAAACTCCAACTATTGGTAATTGTGTTACACACACTACTACCTTATCTACCTTTATAACTTATATTGAAAAACCCGAACAGGTAACCCAATAAATAGGTAGAAATACATAAATATATATATTTAAAATGATATATTTTTTTTATATAGAAATTATTTCTGGGTAAAATTATTTCATCTACCTCTTTAAAACAATATTGTGTCCGTTGGCCTGGTTCAAGAGTTTAGAGATCCCTATCAATAACGTTAGCTACTCGTATTGACCAGAATCCATATACCACTCAACCGATCAATTAACACAATATAAAACCATTTTTATATAACTAACAATTACGCGCTCTCAAGATAGACACCACTACAGAGCCTAGGTATTCACTCAACCTACTGCTCTGATACCACTGTAACAACCACGACTTTCTCTCCACAGAAAGTCGCATCGTTAATAAGAAAGAAAGGGGTAGAAAATAGAAAAGAAGAGAAGAAAGAAAGAAACAACAACAACGATCTTACAGCGGAACGAATAAATTATATTAATAACATAAACTATTACATAGTTTACAACAATTTACAGAGTTATACAGCATATACATCACTTACTAGACAGTTATAAACATCTGTCTAGACATTACATCTCAATACACTACAGAGATATATACACAGCGGAACTACTATATCTACGAACGCTGAAGCCTCCTGCTCCATTGCTCCTCCACAATTCGTCAAAGCTAAACCTGAATCCCTTGGCTACTCGTAAAAATTTGAGTACCCAAGAGTTTATAAAACAGAAATAAACACTTGGGTCAGACATGGGTCTGGTGTGAGTAACAGGTTAAACTTGCTTAACTTCAAAACCTTTAGAAAGAAAAGGTATCACGTAAGACTCCCCACAAATAAACATGGGTAAGTTTTTACCTTACGCTAACCAAAACATTTGATAGGAAATCTGATTTTATTATAATAGGGTCTAGGGTTTTCAAGTAAAATATAGAAATAGCTGAAATGCTTACATCTCACATTTCAACATAGTTGGGCACAACTAATACGTACGGCACTTATTGGAGTTTGGATTCCATACAATGGCAGGGCTACTGGGGTACCGCCCGTCACAGTACGTGGCCTAGATCACCGTACCGAGGATCACTCCCAATCCCCTGCAACACAAGGTCGGAACATCCCTTACTGGATAATTCCCGCACAAGATACCTCACGGTTGGGATCAGCAACCGCACCACTAAGTCGAAAATAGAAAGGGACATCTAGACAGAGGTAACCTTGTCCTACTTGGGTGCTACCCACTAACCTTGCTGCACCTCCCCTGTTTTAGCCATTCTCGGTTTGTGAGGCTTGAGGTCACGATTACCTTTAAACAGAACATATCACTTAGAATGCTCATCGTCCGCCTGACGATGTGCTGAAAGCATTCAATCCATACAAGTTCGTTCCGGGTTCGAACGAAACCGAAGGCATTATCTCGTTACACTCGTTTTGGAATCACCCTCAGAGTTAACGACAATAACCCTTGCACTCTGAATCTTCATCTTCACTTGATTCACGACCTATCGTTAATTTGGATCGATGTGGTATTCGGGTCTCCAGACCTGGAAATCCGGTATACGGAAACCCGATCCCGGTCTCATCGAAATCCAAAGCGTATCTTTTAAGGCCAAGTTGTTTTAAAGTTAAAACAATTCAATTCAATTATCTTTATACACATAGAAGGATAATTCACAATAGATAATCAACATTATCAGATAATACATATTATCATCACAATTCAACTAAACATCCATATCATACAGCATATATCTCATCAGAGATATCAATCAATGCAAAGCATTCAATATTATCATCCATTCTTAAGTAATGATTTATACCATTTCTAATTAATTTAAAATGAATTAAATTAATTACTTCATTCTATAAATCCTGCTTACTTAATCATTAATTAATTACAAATTAATTAATTATCCTTTAATTACCCTTTAATTCCATTCAGGTAATTTATCTTTAATTAATTACTTAAATTAATTATCCTTAACCACTTATAGTAATTAACCTTTAATTACTTCATTAATTAATTAACTATAATATAATTAAATTAATCAACTATAATTAATTACATTAATCCTTAATTAATTACATTAATTAATCACTTCAATTATTAATTATTACTTAATTAATCAATCTTAGTTACATCATTAATTATATTAATTTATGATCCTTAATTACAACTTAATTATTAATTACTCAATTAAATTAATTACATTAAGTAATTAATCTTTAATTAAACAACATTTATTAATCACCTTGATTAATCTTTAATCAGTAATTAACTACCCTTAATTACTTTCACTAACTAAATTAATTACTTCCTTAATTAATTTCTTAATTAATCCCTTGATTAATTATTCAAAGTAATTAACTCAAATTACTTCTATTAATAAAATCATTATTCAACTAATTACTTCCAGTAATTATCTTATTATTTACTTCCCTAAATAATCTTACCTTAATAATTACATTAAGTAATTATTATCAAATCATCTCTTGATTATTCTAAATTAATTAAACTTAATTAATTAATTTAACTAAATCAAATTAACTTCAATTAATTACAATAAGTAATTAATTCTTAATTACTTCCAATAAGTAATTACATTTAAACAAATTCTATAATTGATTATCTTTAAATTAATTAATCTAATTAATTATTAATATTAATCACATTAATTAATTATTTAATAATCCATAGTTAATGACTTCATTAACTATTATTTAATTACTTTCCTTAAGTAATTAACTTATACTAATTATTATTAATTCTAAATTAATAAATCTTAGTAACCAATTTATAAATCTCTAATTACTAAATTAATTAAGTATTAATCCATAACTTAATTAATATTTAATTACTTATTAATTAATTCCTAACCATTAATTAATACTCTAATTTATAATCCTTAATTACAATTTAATTATTCTAATTAATAATCTTAATCATTAATTAATTAGTATAAACCTTTAATTACCTATTTAATTAATCCAAATGATTAATTAATCAAACAATTTAATTATCCATTAAATTTCCTAATTAATTTAATGAACACAAATCTTTAATTACTTTAAGATAAAACTTTATTCTTATTAATAATCAAGTTATCATTTACAAAGTATTTTAAATCAATTTACATAAATTTTATCTTCAAAATTCATTTTAAATTTAAAGATTTAAAATGAATACAAATTATCTTTAACAACGTTTTAAACAACATTTCTAAAACTCTTTTATTTTACATGTTAAAGAATTACTCATCTTATAAAAGAATTTAAAGAATTTAAATTAAATTTACTTTTAAATTCTAACCATTTAATATACATTTTAAACAATTAAAATCATTAAAACAATTTAATTTAAAAACTGCTTTTATTTCAAATCTGAGATACAGATTTAAACTTAGATTTAAAACTTGTTTAAATTTCACTTAACCATTTAAATTCAGTTTTGAATTTTTAAAAACAGATCAGAGTTTTTAAATCTGGCAACACAAATTTGTACTCGAGCCTATCTAAGTTTACTTCGAGTCGCCTCTCCCACAACTTCGAACATCTCACGAAACAACTCGAGAAAATCTCGAGCACTTCCCACTGCTATAATCCCAGACTTCACCCAGACATATCACAATCGCGTGCACGTACACGATCACCAGCGTCCACTCCGATCATCTACGACGACTCCACCATCTCGACGATCCTTCCTATGCCAGAATGCCATCACTCGATCAACGAAACTAAGTCGAATTCAAAATCGAGCCTAAATCAAAAACCTGGAAACACTGACTCGCGACCAACCACCCCCCTGTCATCGCCTCGTCTTCGCAAACCTATCCACCAGAACTCCTCCAACTCCGGTCATCACTTCGACTACCTCAGAGCTTCAACTTCCCAAAATATCTCAAAGCTCGATCCATCAACGAAGACAGACGAAACAAATTCATGCCTTACTTAAAACTAGGTTTAAAAATTTCAAACCCAAATCATTTTTGCCTTACTACCTTAAAAATCCTCCTGACAATTTTCCTATCATCCATGCTCATTCCACTATCCCTAGTGAAGAATTCAACATCTCAGTTTCATTGAGATAATTGAAATCACCAAAATTTCATTTCTGACTTAAACCAGAACTGCTCCTTCAATTCTAAACTAAAAATTGTGATTTTAATACTAAAAATCATGTTATAGCTTATGCATTCCATTTATAATCCTGGATTTACGAATTTCAATGTTTGGGTTTTCACTTATATATACATGCACTTGTTGTTTTTGTTTTACAGAGATACTTGGTTTAAAGTTTGACTTAACTAAAATTTTTAAACATTCTTCTATGATAATCAACAACTTTTGTTTATAAGTTTAGTCCTAACAAGAACTAGATCAATTAGTAAGAGATTTAAAAGAAATCCTGGAGTCTGGGCAACAAAACAGAACAGGGAACAATATCATACATGCATACAATTCATCCATTGTTCTCACAACAAATTTAACTTGCACATACAAACAATACATATTTATCACAAGAATTTAACATGCAATCTTATTCATAACCTAAACTTTTAGAAATAGAAATGTTACTCACCTGATTTGAAATGAACAGAGGCAGTTTAACTTTGTAATAGCTTTTAGAAATTTTAAACTTGAAACTGAGAACTTGAATGCTTTTGCTTTTGTTTATTTGAGTTAAAACTTGAATGATTTCCACTGGATCTTGCATGCATGCTTCTGAAACTTTGAATTGCTTTAATCTACATGCATGTTGCTTCCATGTTGAAGAAAGAATGCAGGCAGTCATTTTGAATTGATTCCAGATTGAAAAATGCATACAGGCTTTTGGAAAATGCAGGTAGGTTTTTGATCTTGATTTTGAAATATGCAGACAGCTTTGAGATGATTTGGAAAATGAATTATAGGTTGTTTGAATTTGGTTTTGTTTTGAGGCATTTTGAATACTGATTTCAGATTTTGTATTAGAGAATTGGTTTGGGTTTTCTTGGTTTTGAAATGAAGATTTAAAAAGAAAATGAAGTGAAGATATGCAAATGTATATATGTATGTAAATTATGACAAATAGAAATAAAAGAAAAAGAAAATAAATAAGACACTTGTCACAAAGATTTGTTACTTAAATTACACATGTTAACATGAAGCCTAATATGATGACATTTGTATTTTTACTAACTTTTATTTATTTTAAAAGTAAATTAAACCTTTTCTTTATTTATTTAAATGCTTATCTATATATATATCTTTTTAAAGAGAAACAAAAACTAATTATATTTTATACATAAAAGTTTATACAAATATTCTAAAATCCAAAACAATTTAAATATCTATTCTTTTGAATTTCAAAACTTAAATTCAAATTCAAGTTAAATTAGATCCTAAGATTCAATTAAAATAATCAATTTAAAAATAACAATTCTATAGTCTTTTAAAATCTATTCATGCAAAATTAAAAATAATATATTATACTTATTATTTGAAATTAACATATTTGATATTTAAATAATTTATATAAGAGATTATATTATCAAGTAATATTTTAAAAAGAAATAAAACAAACCAATTTTTGTAAATCTTATTTATTTAAACTTAAGTTAAAAATATCTTAAACCAATTAAAATATTTACCTGAAGTATTTTAAAACTATAAAATTACTTATTTAAATATCTTTGAAAAGTCCAGATTAAATTAAATCTAAATTTCCAATTTACCAAAGCTTCTATTAAAATATATACAAATAAATATATATATATTCAAATAGAAAATATCTTATTAGTTTTTAAAAGATAAAATCATCAATTAATATTAATTTAATCAGATTATTAAATTAAATTCAAATCTTATTATCAAAGATTATCCATATCAATTTAATTATTAAACAGATTATTAAATTGATATTGTCAAAATTTCCGGGATATTACAACCACGGCATAACATACACAAACAAGACGAACCCCCAACTGGATTAGTCACAACCAATGGCCTATCAACAATATCCGGCTTCAAATCTAACCGGCCTACTAGTTCATTACAAACAAACGAATGCGATGCTCCAGTATCAAACAAAACTCTAACTGGAATACCACATAGGAAAAGAGTACCTTGAACAACCACACTCTTTCCTTTCTCTTCAGCAGTAGGAGCTTTCGAAGACGACGGAACAGCTCCCAAAGCATAAGCTTGCACAATCTGCTTATCTCTCCTCGGTTCTGGACAATTCTTCCTGAAATGCCCTGGCTTGTCACAGTTGTGACACTTCATTGGCACCTTAGGATTCTTACAATCCTTCGAGAAATGGCCCTTCTGCTGACAATTGTAGCAAGTCACCTCGCCTTTCAGCTTCTTCTAACCATCCTTACCCTTCTGCTGCTGCTGCTTCCTCTTCTTGTTTCCACCCTGCTGGGGTTTAGACTCTTCCCTGGTCACAGCAACAACAGATCCATCCTTAGGAAACAGACTCTCATGCCTAAGAGCTTTCTCCACAAGCTTCTCAAATGAATCGTCCAAATGATCCACCAACTGTCTCCCAAGATAACTATCCAAGCCGGTCACAAACTTCTCATTCTTCTGATAAGCAGACTCAATATATGACCGGGCATACTTGGACAAAGCTTCAAACTCAGAAACATACTCAAGAACAGATCTTCCACCTTGCTTGAGCTCCACAAACTTCTTGAACAGAACAGACTTCTGAGCTGTAGAAATGAACTTAGCTTCAAATCTGACTTGGAATTGCTCCCAAGTAATCTCTTCTTCCGGAGTAGTGATGGTAATAGAGTTCCACCAATCAGAGGCTCTCCCCTGAAGCTGCCTTGATGCCAACTTCCTCTTAGTTGCATCATCAATTCCCAAATCACCAAAGATCCTTCTACAAGCATCTATCCATCTCTGGACTTCGATAGTTGATTCTATTCCCAAGAAAACCTTCCCTCCAAGAGCAGTATAGTCCTTGCACAACTTAGCAAAATCCACTGGTTTCGGAGTTTGAACTTGAACTCCAACATCAACTGCTGCCCCCGGAACTGGTATCCTTCTCATGATCGAAGTCATCATAGCTTCGAACATGGCTGCATAATCAGTAGTCTCTTCTGTAGCACGGCCTTCCCTAGCAGCTGGTCTCCCTCTTCGACTCATTCTCAATATCTATAAAAAGGAATGATTAGAACATCTAGAGAAACAACTGCATAAAGGACTCAAACTCTACTAAGCTACTATATTATATATAGTAATCATCCATCAAAATACAATTACGTCTCTCATACGTAGTTACGACGGCGAGCGTTGGGTAAAATCGATTAACCAATGCTCTGATACCAAATGTGACGACCGCCCATGACCCCTGCACCGAATCTAAAGATAGAGCGCTGTAAAGTGTGCCAGGCGACCATGGACGATTGTCAAGGTAAGATTTAAAACAACAGAAACTATCGTATTACTCACAGCGCATGGACAAAATACAATAGAACATATGTATAGTGAAGCTTTACAGAACAAAATGACATCATATAAAACTCCATAATAGTTGAATACAAGCATCCACATAGTCAATACATCTAGCCTCACTACATATCTCTCAGAGAATACGAAACAACGGAATATCCAGTACATATAATAAGAAGATAATATGCAACCCTCCAGCTCGTCTTCGATATCAGCATCGTGAGAAGAGAACAGCACCTGTCACCTGCTACCTAGTCTGCCCGTCCCAAAATGGACGAACAGCCCAAGGCAATAAGAATTAAAACATAAAGCCTTGAGTCAGACAACAGTCTTAGTGAGCAGTAAATTAACTAACAACATACCAAAAGAGCATAAAGGAAAAGGAATAGGAATACAACCCTCCCACTCCAACCTCATTCTACAGTGATAGCCCCCAGACACACACTAAGCAGAAGCAAACATAGCAGAGCATACAATTTAAAGTAAAGCTACTATCACTCGAGTCAAGGGCGATGTTTTCCAAGTACCAAGGCCTAAATCAGATAAGCACCCAGAAAATACCGCTCTTGAGTCCGAATGACGATACAACCAAACATCCTTGACTCTGGCTATCACTGTTATCATTGCTTCGATATCACCGTTAATTGAATGACCGGCACCTTCTTTCAGCCGTCCGTCAAGGGCTAATGGAAACCCCGGTTCTAGACATAACTCCCGCACGTCGTCGCAGCCCGTGCCTAGGACTATCGAATCTGCCCAGAGTACTCGACCATCAACAGTTAGCCGTTGGGACTATCGAGTCTGCCCAAACGTACTCTTGCTTAGAGCATGCTAGAACCTTCAACAACGATGCTATCCAAACCTCCTAGTCATCCTCCTCGACGACTATTCTCATATCCATTCATTATCCTCAACTCGAATCATATCACCGAGTTATCAACATGCTTGGAATGATCCCGTCTGGATTAGACCAAGTCTTCATCACATGATTGCCTCGCTTCATTACATCCTCGCAAAGCCTCATCTCAACATCACATCATCAAATCTATGCATAAGAGCTTCATCATCCCGCTACATATGCCACGAGCAGCTTTTCCAATTCAAGAGCCTTTCCCTTAGCTTTTGAATCACCTTCGATCTAAATCTAATCATCAATCATCTAGTTCATAACAATCAATCAAATCAAACATCAATCCAAGCAATCAAGCATTCTAAAATGATCTAAGTAGACAATTATAACAAAAATGGCATTTTCGTAATTAAAGAGTTGAAAGTCCAATAAGCATGAAAACATGGATTATATCTCTACAAACTTGATGAATGAACTTGCATAGGTTAACATATGATAAAATGGATGTAACATCATCATGAACAATGGATCTATATGGATCTACACTTAGGATGAAGAAAATGCATGGAAATCTCTATTTAACACCAAATCGAGCCAACAATCCGATATACTCCTTTGGATCCGTGTGAGAGATAATCACCACTCACAAAATCACCTAAACAACCTCAAATCAAAAATCTTTAGATCTGGACAGCGAGGGATCAAGCTTGATCTATCACGAATCCGCTTCAAACGAAGAAATCTTTCTTGAAAAGATGAAGATCTCCAATCTAAGCTCTTGAATCTTCAATCTTGATCTTCGATTTGGATGGATGGAAGCACTAGATTAGAGTGGAGAAAAGAAGTGAAGAAGTGTAGAAGTCGAGCTCTCAAAATGGCAGCACTTCGTCGCTTCAAAATCCGGATCCCAAAAATGAAGAGAAGCCCTCCTATTTATAGCTGAAATCCTTATCTCGTCTGTCTCCATGAGTCGTTTACGACTCACGACTCAAAGCCCTACGACTCAACGACCTAATACACTTCAGCCTATGACTCACGACAAATCAACTATCTCCTAAGTCGTCTCCGACTTATAGCATGCGCCTACGACTCACCAGACCCCCCTGTCTACGACTTAATAGTTAACTCGGCTACGACTTATCAACCTCACAACTTAGCTAGGCTACTGGGATACTCGTCTACGACTCAACTGGATATACGACTCAACTACTAAGTCGTCTACGACTCATCAAATAGCTGGGGTTACGACTCAACTGGTCAGACGACTCATCAGATAACCAGGATACGACTCATCAGGTAACCTGGGTACGGCTCATCGGATGACTCGGATACGACTCATCAGATGACTTGGGGTACGACTCATGAGATGACTCGGATACGACTCATCAGATGACTTGGGGTACGACTCATGAGATGACTCGGATACGACTCATCACCTTAACTCGGTCACGACTTAACTGCTACAACTTAAGCCTTATCTCGCCCAGTCCTTAAGTCGCGCCTACCCCTTAAGTCGTTCAAACGACTTATCCTTACACCTCTAACTAGCCAGACCTCTGAGTCGCTCCTATCCCCTAAGTCGTATACGACTCACGACTTACACTAAGTCGTTCACGACTCAGGACTTAGCCATTTTCGCCTAAAATCTGAAATGGCTCAAAAACTCTAAAATTCCAGACTTTGTCGAACTTGTCGATCCGTAAAAATACGGGTCGTTACATGCATTGTAGATTCATTGTTCATGCATTCGACATTTCCATGCTATTCACTGTTTGCATTGTAGTTGCATTCCTGTTCACTTGAGATTGTAGAAGTCGTCACATTTTTAAAAGAGATAGTGCATTATTATACACGTGAGTGTGGTTTCCTATATAGTGGAATTCAATTTGTTTTGCCATATAAAGTTTTGATGTAAATGAGTTAGTTCAGGCAATCTGTTGCATAATTTTGTTTACCTGTACTTCATGTTTGCATTGCTTTGGGGGTACCCTAACTGTTGCCAAATTGTATTATTTGGAGTCTTCTTTTATATGAAGTGGTCTTCATTTTAGAGTCTGCATTGCCATGTTGTATTATTGATATGATATTCGACTGTGAACTTGGTGGTCTTGTGGCCCTGTTACTGTTAGGTTGCATATGCATTTCCATGTGTATCCAAGTTGATATTTGCACTTAACTTTGACCTGTCTGCATTTCATACAAGTAGCTTGCACATATTTGAAGTTGTGCATGTGTTCTGTCTTCTTTGTAGTTGCACTGTACCTTGGGGGCTGATCATTTGTATACTTACATCCTTGTATGTATATATGTGTATGGCCATTCTTTGTACCACCTAGTCCTGATTGCATATGAATTGATTCATTGTTCCATTTGATATTGTAGTCTGATATTCATTTCACTGTGACCTGTAGCCTTCACTGTTGTACTTCACTGTGTACACTTTGATGATCTTGTATATTGTCCAGTTTGTTAGACCTGTCTGCATTCAATTTGTTGTCGTGGCACATCACTGGTTCATGCCTGAGTTCACTGTGTTGTTGTAGCTGTTGTTGATTGGTTGATGTACTTCTATATATGCTGTTCTGTATTGTCACTTTGATGCATTCATTCCAGTATGCATTGATGCTAATCTTTTGTTACTCTGTTGTCGAGTTGCATCCATGTGTTGCTGTGTCACCATACATGTATATTCATGTTCGAAGTTTCATGTTGCCACTTGAACTTGTTTCACTGTGTTGAGCTGCACTTGTACGTCTGCATCCATTGCATACAGTTTGGACATATTGATCTTGTTGCAGTTTGGTTATGTGACGTTGCCTCTGTGTATTTTGTAGCAGTTGCATGTTGCACCGTTATCTATGCACACGAGTTGGCGGGGCAGTGCACACGTGTATGAATGCACACGTGTGTACGGCAGCCAATAACACTGTTTATCTCTGTTGATGATTTAAATCTGCTGATTTATTGTTTAACACTGTTAAGTGTTATATTTTCGTTATCCGATTTCTTTGTTAAAAGGTTCGGATAGACGGGAATTATTGTGACTGTCGTCTATTTAAATTATTACTGCCTCTATGCACTAATAAACTGGTTTGAATTAGACTGACCTGTGTATTATTTTCTTTTGAATATAATACTCGGGTCAGACCGAGTATTTCTACAGCTTGAAGATTTTCGAGCAGCGAAGTTAGAGAGAGAGTAAAGAATCACTTTTGTTTTCAGAAGAAAATTGTATTTTTAGAAATTCCGCTGTATCAGTATTAAATTGTATAAACTCTGATGTATATAAAAAGATTTATAGTAATGAAATAAATTATCATTTGTTTTAATTCAGTGTTATTATTCTGTGTTTCTGTGGCTGATTCTGTTTAAACCTTATAAACTAAATAACAATTCGTCTTTTTGAACGTTTCGAGTTGGTTTAATTACCGACTGGAGGCGGTCAAAAGGGGGAATGTTACAAAACTCTTATATAAATTCCTTTATAACGGTAAGTAAAGATTGGTTAATTAAATTTTAATAGTAATTAGTAATGGATAATGGGTAATAATGAATTTGCAATTAACTACTTAAGTTAACAAATGAATGATTAATAGTTAATTAAATTAGTAATTTAATTGAGAATTAAATGATTAATTAATTGGAAATTAATGATTAATTAAATAATTAGTGATTAATTATCTGATTTTAAAGGCTAAGTGAAATGGAAATTAACAATAATTAAATTGAGTTTAATTACTTAAGAATAGTAATTAAATAATTATGAATAATTAATGAGGATCATCTACTTGAGGTTTATTTGATAATTAATTAATATGATTAACCTTGATAATTAATGTGATAAATTAATTTGTGAATTGTATTAAGTATAATTACTTAATAACAGTAATTTAGGAATAAATTATTCAATGAAATTAATTGGGTTAATCGAATCTGTTTAAAATTAAATTCTTAAGTTAATTAATTCAGAATAATCACTTGATTATTTTGGAAATATAATTACTTAGAGAAGTAATAAATAGATAATTACTGAAAGTAATTGATTAAATGATGATAGGAAATATTAGTTAATTATTTGTTAAATTAAAAGATTAATTAATGATGGCAATAAATTAAGAATTAATAATGGATAAATCCAAAGATGTTCAATTTATTTATTAAGAAATAATCATAAATTAAGGAGTAATTAATTGGTTATTGTAGTTAATTAAATTTAATAAATTGAGGATTAATTATGAATGAAGAGTTAATTAATGATTAATTAAAGGATAATTTATTAGATATTTTGTAATTAATTGGTTATTAGTTTACCATAACTGGAAAATTTATTCATAGGAAATAATATGATTTAAACCAATCAGATAATTAAATTTATCCTACCTATGGATGTTTGAATTGTATTGGATGATGTGAATTGTTTGATATCCCTGATATGTGATGCTTTGTGATATACCCTGATTTATGTTGTGATCTGTAATTTATTATCTGTGATATATATCTGTGATCTGTGAATGAACGATAAGCGTGATAGTTAATACCGCTTATCAACTATATTTCTGTATTCTGATCTGTAATGATTTGATGATGTTGCACTACTGTGTAAAACTCCTGGACTACACTTTTACACACACAAATATGGATTTCACGTGGAAATCGGTTAAGTCACAGATAATTTAAATTTGATGTTTTTGAAATTGAAATTTTAATTTCAATTGATTTTGAAATTGGAAATTTGGGTTTAAAGTGAAAAGCTTTTGAAATAGAATTTCAAAGATAAAAGTTATTTTAAATAACTTAATCGAGTTTTGAAAATTTAAATAATTTGATTTAAATTTGAATTCAAGTTTGAAATTGAATCCTATGATTTGAAACTAGGGATTAAAGATGATATAAATGTGTTTATATGAAGTTAAACCATTTAAAAGTATAATTTTGAGAAATCGGATTTATCCCAAAGACTTTAACTTGTATTAATGAATCAGATTTCCAAAATGAAAACTGTTTGTTTTAAAGGAGTAAAAGCTTTCAGATAAGAAATGAAATTCCAGTTAATTAAAGGAATTTCAAGATTGAATTGAAAAATGGTTTTCCAAGTTATGAAATGAAATTGTTTTTGAAAGCTATGAATTGAATCTGTTTATTTTTAACAGATTTAAAACAGTGATTTGTATAAACCATTCGAAATGAAATTGTTTTTGAAAGCTATGAATTGAATCTGTTTATTTTTAACAGATTTAAAATAGTGATTTGTTTAAACCATTCGAAATGAAATTGTTTTTGAAAGCTATGAATTGAATCTGTTTATTTTTAACAGATTTAAAATAGTGATTTGTTTAAACCATTCGAAATGAAATTGTTTTGAAAGCTATGAGTTAAATCTTTGATTTAAAGATTTAACGAGTTAATCAAATTGAAATGGAAATTGATTTGGAAAATCTGTGAATGAATTTTTGTGAAACCGGATGAACTTTGTGAAATAAATCTTTTATTTAAAAGATTTGAAATGGTAATCGATTTGAAACCATTTAAAAAGAAGTTGAATTATTAAGTTGTGATTTAATTGAAATCACATATCCATATGTTTTTAAATATTGCGCTCACTATTCGGGTTAGCCGGGAAAAGACCTTTGTGTCATATAACCCATTCCGAATAGTGATACGTCGTATATGGATGGCATTTGAAGACCGGTGTTGAAGACCGGATATTTTCGAAAATGAAAGGACAACCTGTCGAATGTCTCTGCACCGAGTTGCTCCGGTATAAAGATTTATATCACTCTTTTTGTGATGAAAAGTCCGGACGTGATTAGAAAATTATCCGGATTTGCAAGGGCTTCTTTGGAAGTGCCTTCGGTTCTGTTCGATCCCGGAACAGACTTGTATGGATAGTATGTCTGACATTACAATTTGAGATATAAAGCTGATTTCTTTCAAATACATTTCTGTTGGTGGCGGAGAATTTATTCTCTTAGCTTAACACCCTTCTCTGAGATGTACGAGCTCAGAGGTTATGTAGTTGAGATTTATCAGCGATATATTCCCAATTTGGTAATGCGACATGCTGAGTGTTGCTGTGTGATGATCATTGTTTGATCATTTGTGACATGATCATTTGTTTGATCATTTATCTTGGTGATCATTACTTTGATCATCTGTTGACCCAAAGCATGGCTTTTTGAAAAAGCGTAGCTTTGTGGACGAGACTTCGTCGAACCTCACGACCCGGTAATGGTCGAAACAAGAATCGTGGCAGCAAGGTTATTAGGGGATAGCGACCCCTTAGTGTATGTCATTTCCTTCTGGATTATGAGTGGTATCATGGTATGGAGCCCAGATACTTACTTTGTGGTTGCTGCAGACTTATTGTTTTGTGGTTGTTGGAATCAAGGATCCTCGGTAAAAGGTCGCAAACGACCGGGGGATGACATATTCGTGTCAGTAGTTACCCAGCTAGAGGTAACCCGGCCTTGTGTAGCAGAGATCCGGTTAGGATCCGGGAACGTCGCTCCAGAGGCGTTCTATTTTACTTGGGAAGAGTTCCTTTGCCCGACCATTTGATGGAAATCCAAACAAAACAATATGAGCCTTGTACGGTTTTAGTTGTATTACCTGCTATGGAATGTGGCGGTAACCTGCTATTGAACATAGTAGCTATAGTAGGCATAAGTGCGGAATGCCTATGCTGGCTAAGATTGATATTCTATTTTCGAAATGATTTCCTCACTATGCACTAATAATAATATCAAAAAAATGATTTGATTTTGCGTTGTAAGCATCTTTGACTATCATAAGGAGAAATCTTCTCCAATTTTGCGTTTGCATTGTGTGTGTGACGGGAGGCCTTATGGTAGTCTCATTTTCTAAAAGCATTGAGAATTGACTTTAAAATTCTTTTGTTGTTCGTTTTTAAAAGATAAACTGTTTTTGTTGCTCACACCAGTCCCATGACTGATCCGGAGTTTATTGTTTCTTTCCTAAACTCTGGATGCTCAAAAATTTTCTACACGAGCAGTCTAGAGTTGGGTTTTTCAGATAGTCAGAATTAGTAGATTTTCTGGAGTTAGTTCAGTATTTGGGATCGCACCAGTCTTGCTCATCTTTGTGCATCGTTATTGGGAGTTCGAACTATATCTGGATTGGTGTTCTGAAGATGGAGAGTATCCGCTGCTGATGTTATCTATTTCTTTTCCGCTGCTATTTGTTGTATCATATCTCTGATGTATATTGATATTCATTATATCACTCTGTTATATCAGATATTGTATCAGATAGTGTATACCAATGTATTATTCTTTTTCTTCCGCTGTGTTGTTATTTATTTATCTGTGTTATAAGCTCCGGCGACTCGGATTTGAACGGTCGAATCTATGGCATTCGAGTACGATGTAAAGTATGGATGTCGGTTTTCGAACGTGAAAAATCGGGGGCGTTACATTCATGCATCATGTTGTTTGCTGCATTGTATTTTGTTCTGTTGTATATGTATAACTTTGATAAATCTTGTATAAATTATAATCAAATGTATAGTAAACAGCTTCATGAACTGTTTATTTGATTATTATATTTTATTGTTCCGTTGCGAGATTCTGTGTTTGTTTTCTTCTTCTTTTCTTATTTTTCTTAATTAACCCTATTGATTATCTATGTTCCAGATTGTTTAAGTCGAACATGTGTGGATTATTGTCGATTTAAACCTTCCGAAATGTGGGTCATCACAGTTGGTATCATAGCTTTGGTTTAGCGATAACCTTGACTTTAAGGGGTAACTCATTAGAGGTAGGGTTAATAGCACCCTAGAAGGAGTTTGAGTGTATTAATAGATATGAGCACGTATTTGTTAGTGAATGTAAAAGTTGTTTTATATTGCGTTGGTTGAATTGTTGAGTGGCTTATAGATTCCGGTCAATACGAGTAATTAACGATATTGATAGGGATCTCTAAACACTTGAGCAGAACAATTTGACATAGTATTGTTTTGAAATTGGGTAAATGAAATAATTTTACCCTGATTATATTTTATATATAAAGGAATAATTTCAGAAATTATTATGGTATATAGTGTGAATTGGTTGTTAGGAATGATAATATTGATCATTATCGTTTATTGTTTGATTAGCCAATATTCCTAAACTATTAGCTATTATATGATTATAAGAAAATGAAACTGTATAAATGTTATTTATAAAATATAATTAGCAAGTAAAATGAATATAAAATTGAGAATCTGAAAATTTTTTAAATTCCGGTGTTCTGAAAAAGGTTTTCAAGGTTTGAAAAAAATAATATCAGTATTGTTTAAAAGTATATACAAATACAAATTGTTTTCAAATAAATTTTAAAAGGAAAGAATTTAGTACTCCCCTCTTCTGTCGCTGGAAAATAATTTTAGTGATGACTGCGCAGCATCATCGACGTTCATTTTCGAGTCTCAAAGTGGGGGAGAGCTCTAAGAAGCTTTGCTGTTAAATTGTTTTGATAGACGAATTTTAGTTTAAACTCCAAAAGTATGATTTGATATACAAAAGATATAAGTATATATACTTATTTCAAATGGTTTGAAATGAACTAGGCATTTAAAATTTTTAAGTTCTGTTAATTAATAATCTTCAAAATATTTGAATAACCAGAGCTTATAAAATAAGAGAATTAGGAAATCTAAGCTAAATGTTTCGAGAGACTTTAGGGTTGAAGTTTGCAACTCTAAAATTGAAAGTAAAGAAAATTTAAACAAGTTAAAATAGTGAACATTCTAATTAAGTAAAATGAATCATATTAATTTGTTTAATACCAAATTGCATTCTAATAACATATAATAAGACTTACCAAATGTTAAAAGTGAAAATGATGATTCAGATATGTAATAGAATATTATACAAGTAAACCAATACTTAATTAATTAAAATGTTTATAAATGAAATTTAAGTTGTATGATAAATGCTATATACTTAATTAGTGTATTATGAAATGGTTAAGGACTAACATGAACAAGTTGGAATAAAAGAATCAAACCTTTATAAAATGGTGATAAACTAAAGAAATGATAAATGAAATGTTTCACGAATGAATTTAGTGCTAAATGAAAATTTGTGAAGGTAAATGAAAAGGAAATCTAAAATGAGATATGAAATTTGATATAACTTAAGTAGAGTTAACAGAAATGAATAAATGTGTTCAGTTAAGGAAATAAATTAACAAAATGAGTCAAATAAAATAGAATTTGATTCAAAATGAAAATTAAATTAATTTGTCAAGTTATATTGAGTGTAGTAACTTTAACCATTGAATATAAGAGAAATTTGATTTCAATGAATGTAAAAGTGAATGTGAATCAATTTAAAATAAACGGAAGAGAATGTGAGCACAATAAAAATTTAAATGAATGGAGTGAAAATTCATTGGATGATAAATAAAATGAGTGTCAATAAAATAAATATTAATCAATTGAAAGAAAATCGAGTGAATGTAAATAAAATAGATGTGAATAAATTGAAAGTAAATCAATCCAATGTTAATAAATTTGAAGCAAACCAATTAAATATTAACAATGAATGTTAATAAGAGATGTAGTGTATAAATTAGCTATTGACCTTTGGAAATATGAATTGATGTCATTATGAATTAATTGAATGAATATTAATAAGGGAATGGTTTCTTTTTTTGAAAATTGTCGTTATAACTGTTTTATTGCGTATGATTGTTGTTTGTTGTACATTGATGCTTATGTTATGGTTTGGATTTAAAATTCATGTTATATGCTTCTATAAAACTCATATATGCTTTCCATATCTCCATAAATGACTACTATCCTAATTTGAGTTGTGGTAGGTACATATGAAGACCGTTTGGACATATACGCGGATTATATTTTGTTTTTGCTTGCTTAATACGAGTGAAATCGCTCGTATTAATAATAATAAGGTACATATCTTGGATTACATACCGCGCTTTTATATTTTTCCCTATGGGTTGCCTCATCATTGAGATGAGATGTATATTTGATATCTATTAGGTATATTTAGGTTATATATTGTATTGTAAAATTTTTTCGATCGAGCCGTGTAAAGGAGACTCCGCCGAAATTTTCCATAAATCCGAGAGTTAGAAAAATTTTGAAGTCTTAATTTTTTTTTACTTGTTTTGATAACTAACTAGTAAATTCCGTAAGCCGATCGGAGTAGCGTAGTGGAAACATAGTAATGGTTTTATAAACACGATTTTAATGTTTTATAAGTTAATTATTTTGAAAATATATCAAGTATTAAATTCTATACTTAGCATTTTCGAGGACGAAAAGTTTTGAGTAGGGGAGAATATAACGATCCGTATTTTTAACTACTTTTAATTATGGATTTAAGGTAATTATAGAATAAAAATGGTTAAAAATAAATTTATTAATGATTTATTAATATAGTTGTTGAATATGAACTTGAATAAAATTTTGAAATAGTTAATTTCGAAGATTTTTGCGATGACAAGTATTGAAATAAATTCTAAGTTTTGACCGTGTTTAAAATCGATAGTGAAATTTAATAATGGAAATTGAATGAATGTGAAATGGAAATAGTTGTTCTATAATTTGAATTCGTTTTAAAAAGTTAAACCTTATATGTTCAATAACTTATATTCAGAAGATAGTGATTTATAGGATAATTAAATTGTTTAAATTAAATATTGGAAATTATTTGAATAATTGAATTCTGAATTTAATATGATTGAAAATGATATCGAAAGTTGATTTAAATTTTATTTAAACAACAATGAAGATTGTTAACATTTAAAATTGGATTTAAAAGTGAATAGTTAGAAATTGGAAATTTCATATTATAATTAACGAGTAAAAATAGTCATTTTGGCTACAGTCTCGGATTTCAACGAACCAGTTTCATTGGATCTGTATTAGTGAATTATTGTAGTATTTCAAGTTTCGTATCGATCAGACTTATCATTTGGCCGTGCGAGCTTGAAACGCGTAGAATTTATTTTCAGAATTTAATTAAATTAATTGATTTTGAAAAAGCTATTTTCCACATACGATCGAATTAGGCCTCAAAACTTGTTTCATTGTGTTTGGAACAGGGGTGAAACATTATAAACGCCAGGCATCATGCTTCGTTTGGAGTTCGTCCGGATAAGTACGTGAATAGTGAAATTAATAATATAAAATGTATATGCGTATATATATGCACGTCTTTCTCGAAACCCTAGCCAAAAAGGAACGTAGCCGCCATATAAGAATTCAATGGCCGATATATCATGATCTTCTCTCCCCAAATCCTCCTCATCCAAGCGATATCGGGCCGAGTCTTCAAAGAGAAGTCGTAGAGGGCAGCGAGCTCGTGAATGGTGGAGATCGCCTGCGGTTCGACGCGGAGGCCAAAATCGAGCCACCTAAGGCTACCGTTCACTCGAGATTTCGAGGAGGGAGGAGCACCGAGCTGCACATGTCTCACGGCGGTGGTGCAGTAGGGTATGGGCTTCGATCTAAAGGCGGCTGATCGATCTCTAACAGATCGAGGTGGGAGCGGTGGTGATGTAAATGAACGACGTAATGGGTTTTGTTGTGCGTGAGTCTCCTAGAAGGAATGAAGACGAGGAAAGGAGATGGGTGGCCAGATCTTGATTTCATGAAGCAACGGTCCAAATTATTATGTTATTTTCTTTAAAAAATGTAATTTATTTATATATATAAATTCGTGAAATCTTATATTGTGAGTAACTTCCACATACGAGGTCAGAATTGGACGAAACAAGCGGCGATGGGATCGTGGCGACGAGTACTACGTTTAGGAACTAATTTGGAGACGATTGGAGCTAACTAAAATTTTAGGTTAAATTGAACGTTGTTCGATTTGATTTAAAATTTAAAACTCAAGGTGAGTGTTTTATAATGCTCACAACGTACTAAAATATTTATATGCTAGTTAAATTCGAAATTATGAAGTGATATAAATTTATTGATCGTTGTTTAATAAATTTAATTGTCATTCGAATTAACTGTTAAAAATTAAAATTGACGGTTAAATTTGAAATTGGAATTTAACTGTCAGTAAAATAATTGATATTGATAACTATGGAATTGTTGTGAATTATTGGCTGATTTGGATGTTGATTGTGATGGATGCTACTGATTGATGTTTTGGATGATTTGGATGTTTATTTATTTTGATATATCCTGTTATCATCTTGTATATTATTTACAGTATATATAACTGTAAATTGAATCATTTCGAATAAATTAAGAAATAGGTTGAAATGATATATACCTATGACACTGTGATTTGGATTGAAATGATATGTATCCATCCTTGAAATTAAATTGAAATAACTGATCCGGCCATAGGGTAGAAAATTATATACGGACACCGGATTTGTTAAATTAAATGATTTAAAAAATTTTGATATGAAATTTATGAAAAAGATATGATTTTAAGAAAATGAAAATTAAATTTATGGAAATCGAACTATTTCGAAATTGAGCTCAAAATTGAATTATATTTGAGGATTTGGATTTCAAATTGGGTATTGAAGGTAAATTTAATTTAAGTGTTTTGAATCGATGTTTTGAAAATCGAACTCGGAATTGATAAAAATCGAAATGGTTCAAAATTTGAATTGAAATTATTTTGGAATTGTAATTGAAATTAATTTGAAATCGGAATTGAAATTAATTTGAAATTGACATCGAAATTAATTTGGAATCGAAGAAAATTTTGATTTGAAATCGGAATTGAATCGATTAAATCGAAATGGAAATTTAAATATGACGACCCATATTTCAGAAGGTTTAAATCGACAATAATCCACACATGTCCAACTTAAATAATCCGGAATATAGACAATCAATGGAGTTAATTAAGAAAAATAAGAACAGAAGAAGAAAACAAACACAGAATCTCGTAGCGGAATGACAAAATATAATAATCAAATAAACAGTTCATGAAGCTGTTTATACAATACATTTGATTATAATCTATACAGCATTTATCAGAGTTATAAATACATCAGTGATAAATAAATAATGCAGCAGACAACGTGATGCAGGCGTACTAATAGTAATAATATACCCAATCTTCGTCTTCATCCTCCAGAATAAACCTTCAATAAGCTGAAAAACTCAGAACTGACCCGAGCGTAATGAAAAGACAAAACACTCTAGTCAGGACTAAAATATTCTTATGTGAGTCAAATTGATATCGCATATAACATGAGTGTCATGGCGTCAGAGATGTTTACGGGTTTTCACATCTCCTATCCGGTGTATAACGTGCGTGCAATAACTCAAGAGTGTTATGGGATTTTCCATCTCTTAAGGATCCAGCAAAATATATATATGTAGTAGAATATGCTATATATGTAATGTCTAATCAATAAATTAAATATTTTTTCTTAGCATTAAGGCTTTACATTAATCCTCCTTAATGCATTTTTAAGCATTGTCATACAGTTTGCATATAAAACACCAGTTAAACGGTTGGTGGATAGGGATGCGCCGTGATATGACAACACTAAACCAAAATTGTATGGGTCTCGTATAGGGATAAAAGTACGACAAGGCACGTGAGGCAATGTCCAAGGTAGGATACTACCAATTCGAGTCGCAGGGCTGGTGGTAACGCATCATAGCCAGACGCCCACCGCGTCCATCCATCCCATATCGATTCAAAGGGAGGCTATCCCTAATCAAGGTGCACCAATCGAAAACAACAACAAGAGTAATGATATGGACCGAGTCCAAGAAAATCAAAGAACGGATGTCCGCTTAGGGTAATTAGCCCACTTGGCCCTGTCAAGCCGTCATGTTTTAGTCAATTCAAATTGGCATAGGTAATAGGGTTTATCCATCATCGTTCTCTTTCTTCAAATCCAGCAATCGCCGTCAAATCCAACCACTTCGTTTCGGAGTCTCCTCTGCATACACAGTTGTTAAAGTGGTTCTGGTATCGACAGAGAGTATGCCCATATCCGGCCTCAGTCTCTTTAACAAAAAAACGTCATTTTTCACACCGGTTGGTTCTTTTACATTTTGAAACAATCCATATTTGATATCAAAATATCATATTCGCTTCAAAACCAAATTCCTTTTGAAATCATCATATTTACTCAAAATATACTATTTCAACTCAAAATCATATTCGTCTTAATATCCCGATTTCGATTTCAAAATTGTTTCATATTTCAATTTGGGTTATAACTTCAATTTAATCCAATTCGTATTTAAATCCATGATTTAAAAATAACATTCCACTCTTGACCAGTTTGAATAGTTTAGAATAGTTTATGTTATCCCGCCTTTTGGCAAGGCCGTGACACCAAAAAGTTGACTGGAAAACTAAAGACAGTTCGTTGTAAAAGTTCGTTATACACTGTTTCACCATGGATATCAATGATTTTTGTCCAAGCCCGGATCGGGCTACAATTGATAAGACACATCAAGCAAAGTCATGAGAACCAGCGTTCCAAATTTCGAGTCAATCGGGGTTCGTATGAAGGAGATATGATAAATGCAAGTTAGGGAAGATATGATGTTCGAATCCATAGAAGACCACTATTCGAATCCATGGAGTTCGTATCCATCGCCTCAGCATGTTCGACTCCACCACCTCAAATTCATATGATCTAGTTCGAATCGATGAGGTCTTAGTCATTCGAAACCATCGAGTTCTCCCTGCTTCGAATCCATCCAAACAGGCTACGTTCGAATCCAACACTTCAAACCCCTTAAGTTTTTCCTCCACTTCGAATCCATGCAACCAATACCCTTCGACTCCATCCCATAAGTTACTTCGAACCCACTCCGTCAAGATAGCTTTGTATCCACCAGTCGAATCGATTCGAAGGGCGCCTATTCGATCGATTCGAAGGAGGATTCCTTCGAATCCATCACTTCGAATCGACTAAGTCGAAGCGCCTGAAACGAGGGGTGTTGACCCAGACAACTCGGAGCACAACTCATGTTGATACGAAGAAGGCGCGCCACGTCATCGCGAAGACACACTGAATCGAGTCGAGGCAATCGATTCGAAGTACTCGAGTCGAAAAGGATCGATTCGAAGAGACGTTTCAACCGAGTATGCAATCTTAAATCGATCATATCTCGAGATCTACAAGTCCAAATGCTATGAAATTTTCGCAGAAGCTTAAGCACATGATGAAGAATGTCCACGCCAAATTTCAGCTCGATTGGATGATTTCTTGATCGATTCGAACCAAGGGTCGAATCGATCCCAAAGTGGGCCCGGATCTCCAGATTTCGGCCATGTGGGCCCCCTGACGTACCAGAACTGGTCTCCCCTCATTTTAGGCGAGATATCAGCCTCCTACACCTATAAATAGAGCCCCTAGTCATTCAGAAAAGAGGTCGGATAATTCTAAGTACTAAAGAGCGCCCAGATTCTGCCAGATTTACTCCAGAACACCACCGCTACCTTAGATTGAGACTTAGCATATAATTTCAGTTGTACTACATTAGAAGAGATTGTAATCATCGAGTGAACATCAATAAAATTATCAACTTCAGAGTGGACGTAGGCAAGATCGCCGAACCACTATAAATCTCGTGTTTCTGTTCATTATTTCTGAATTGTGATACTCTGTTTGCTTAGATTTGAGATTTGTGTGTGAATATTGTTGATTTATATTCATATACTGGTGCTTTCACAACATTCGGGGTTTGTGACCAATTTTGGCGCAAACACTTTGGTGCTTTCACTGAGAACGACTAGCACCCGCTACACAAAATTTGAAGTTCAGATCTGAAAGCTTGGAGATTTGAAAGACAATGACCCGACAAACAAGTAGAAGGCAAAGAGCTGAAAGAAGTCAGCACGAAGGGAGTCAAGAGGCTTCCTCGGGAGCAAACCAAGCGTCAGTCTTCATCACCAGGGATGAGATGGAGACAATGATGAAGAGACAGGAGGAAATGATCTAGAATTTGCTTCAACAGATTGGGCAACTTGGAGCGCAAAATCGAAGAACAACCAGGGCCCAGAACGAAGCAGGACCATCCAACGCAGCGCCGGAGCTGGGGGGCACACACTTAGGACATGTTGATCCGAACCTGGGAAGAGAGACAAGGACATCCGAGCAACCTGACAGCGATAGAGGGATGAACGCTCAATCAGGGGGGCAAACACCTGAAAGCTCACACGGACTCAGGGGGCAGATCGAAGGTAGTGAACGAGGACTACAGCTTGGAGACAATGATAGATTGGCAGAGATGGTCAGGCGAGCCATGAGAGGTGGATTGGTAAACAGAGATCTTGAAGATGTGAACAGGAGTCCCTTTTCTCCTGCGATTAGGTTGGCTAGGAACCCACCAGAATTCAAACTGCCAACAGTAGAAGGGTATGATGGGAGGACGGACCCTGCGGTCCATCTAACGAGGTATATAAGGCACATGGAAGTGCTGGGGGCATCACAGGAAGTCATGGCCCGGTGCTTCCCATTGTATTTGACAGACATAGCAGCTGTATGGTTCAGACAGCTAGAGAGCGGCTCCATTGGGACATGGACCGATTTGATTGAAAAATTTATGAGGCAATTCAGGGTTCACATTTCAAGACCCAAGAATGTGATGAGTTTGGCAACGCTAAAACAGAAAGCTGGAGAGTCTTTGAGGAATTTCCTGACGCGATTCAATGCGGCAGCAGCATCGGTGTATCGGCCAGATCCATCCATGGTTATGATGGCAGCTGTGTCCGGAATAGTTGACGGCACGGAATTCAAAAATTCATTAACTAAGGATCCGCCAATGGATCTAGGAGAATTCTATCACGAGGCAGAAAAGTTTTTACGATTGGAAGACGCTAATGCTGAAAGAGAAGAAGGAGAGGGAATAGAAGTTTATGCACTTAAAGACAAAAAGCCTCTCGAAAATGATTCAGGCAAGGATAAAGGAAAACGAAAGGCTGAGGACAATGGTGACAGGTCAAAGCGACTGCGGAGAGAGCCACGATTCACCACTTATTCAGAGCTGAATGAGAGTTTGGAGCGAATCTACCAAGATACACGAGAGCAAGTTCCCTACCGTAGGCCAATACGAAGGGATCCCACTTTTGACGAGAGGAAATCAGACAGATACTGCTTATTCCACGAACTGAATGGTCATAACACTAACGACTGTAGACATCTGAAGGATGAGGTGGAAGGGCACATCAGGAACGGTATGCTACTTCAGTATGTGAGGAGGCGAGCTCCAGCGGTGGAGCCAGAGCGACCACCGTCTACATTAGCCAGGGGTGCCCCCGAGCCAGGACATCGTATGATTATCAATTAGTTGAAATAACGATGGACAAGTTGTAAACCTCTCACCAACATGGGTAAGTCATTTACACATGTGCGAGATCACGAACGGTCCATAGGCATGTTGTGAATGACTACTAACCCTATCATTGTGGGAGTTTACACTTTGACATCCTTGCTTTGCTTTTGTTTCATCTTGATTTGAATATTTGAACTTGACTTTGTTTAACATTTCTGCTAAAGACTTATTTTCAATGAAAAAATGCTACTTGTGATTTCATAACGGCTAAGCCACTTACACATGTACGGGATCACGAATGGTCCCTAGGCATGCTCTGAGATGGCGATAAACCATTGCAACAAACAATCCGGGAATTCACCCGAACGTGAAACCTGGTATTGATGATACTAAGTCCCTCCTCGGGCACACTCAATTCGCCTCGAATGGCACCCGACCGCGAACGGTCACAATTCGATCACGAACGATCACACTTCGCCACGAACGGCACCCGACCTCGAACGGTCACCATTAGCCTCGAACGGCACTCGACCACGAACGGTCACAATTCACCTAATACGACATTCGATCGCGAACGATCACATTTTTGCCTCGTACGGCACACGATCGCGAACGATCACATTCCTCTTTCCACGTCACCCGACCGCGAACGGTCACAAATCGCAACGAAAGGCACCCGACCTCGAACGGTCACCATTCGCCTCGAACGGCACCCGATCGCGAACGATCACAACTCGCCTCGAACGGCACCCCTCACCACAAATGGCTTGATCACGAACGGTCGTCATTTGGGACCATGTAGAAATGCTAGATCGCGAACGGTCGCATTCCACCTCAAATGGCTAGATCACGAACGGTCGTCATTTAAGGTTATACAGAAAATGCTAGATCGCGAACGGTCGCATACCACCTCAAATGGCTAGATCGCGAACGGTCGTCATTTAAGGTCATATAAAACTGTCAAACTCTTCGCAGGTTGTACCACAGGTCATCAACAGGATATGAACATCCAGCTTATGGCATTACAAAACACACCTTCCTATCGCAAGGCATGTTTTGGGGGGCAAATGTTATCCCGCCTTTTGGCAAGGCCGTGACACCAAAAAGTTGACTGGAAAACTAAAGACAGTTCGTCGTAAAAGTTCGTTATACACTGTTTCACCATGGATATCAATGATTTTTGTCCAAGCCCGGATCGGGCTACAATTGATAAGACACATCAAGAAAAGTCATGAGAACCAGCGTTCCAAATTTCGAGTCAATCGGGGTTCGTATGAAGGAGATATGATAAATGCAAGTTAGGGAAGATATGATGTTCGAATCCATAGAAGACCACTATTCGAATCCATGGAGTTCGTATCCATCGCCTCAGCATGTTCGGCTCCACCACCTCAAATTCATATGATCTAGTTCGAATCGATGAGGTCTTAGTCATTCGAAACCATCGAGTTCTCCCTGCTTCGAATCCATCCAAACAGGCTACGTTCGAATCCAACACTTCAAACCCCTCAAGTTTTTCCTCCACTTCGAATCCATGCAACCAATACCCTTCGACTCCATCCCATAAGTTACTTCGAACCCACTCCGTCAAGATAGCTTAGTATCCACCAGTCGAATCGATTCGAAGGGCGCCTATTCGATCGATTCGAAGGAGGATTCCTTCGAATCCATCACTTCGAATCGACTAAGTCGAAGCGCCTGAAACGAGGGGTGTTGACCCAGACAACTCGGAGCACAACTCATGTTGATACGAAGAAGGTGCGCCACGTCATCGCGAAGACACACTGAATCGAGTCGAGGCAATCGATTCGAAGTACTCGAGTCGAAAAGGATCGATTCGAAGAGACGTTTCAGCCGAGTATGCAATCTTAAATCGATCATATCTCGAGATCTACAAGTCCAAATGCTATGAAATTTTCGCAGAAGCTTAAGCACATGATGAAGAATGTCCACGCCAAATTTCAGCTCGATTGGATGATTTCTTGATCGATTCGAACCAAGGGTCGAATCGATCCCAAAGTGGGCCCGGATCTCCAGATTTCGGCCATGTGGGCCCCCTGACGTACCAGAACTGGTCTCCCCTCATTTTAGGTGAGATATCAGCCTCCTACACCTATAAATAGAGCCCCTAGTCATTCAGAAAAGAGGTCGGATAATTCTAAGTACTAAAGAGCGCCCAGATTCTGCCAGATTTACTCCAGAACACCACCGCTACCTTAGATTGAGACTTAGCATATAATTTCAGTTGTACTACATTAGAAGAGATTGTAATCATCGAGTGAACATCAATAAAATTATCAACTTCAGAGTGGACGTAGGCAAGATCGCCGAACCACTATAAATCTCGTGTTTCTGTTCATTATTTCTGAATTGTGATACTCTGTTTGCTTAGATTTGAGATTTGTGTGTGAATATTGTTGATTTATATTCATATACTGGTGCTTTCACAACATTCGGGGTTTGTGACCAATTTTGGCGCAAACAGTTTAAATACTTAAAATAGTTATAAATAGTGTAAATGGTTAAATTAGTTAAGAATAGTTTAAATGGTTAAAATAATTTAATATGAAATAGTTTAAGTATTAAAATGGTTTATATACTAAAATAATTTGGAAAAACCAAAATAATTTGTATATTTAAGAAGATAGATTCTAGACAGTTTATATTAAAATAATTTTATTGAAAATAGCTCCAAAGTCAAATCGATTCAATTCCAACTTCCCAATTCGAATCATTTCCTGCTTCCATTCAATCGATTCGACTTCGATTTCAATTCAAATCGATTTCAACTTCGATTTCAATTAATTCAATTCCACTTCAAATCCAACTAATTCAATTTCAATTTCAAAATTAAAACCATTCCAATTCCAAATCAAAACCATTTCGATTTATCAATTTCGAGTTCAATTTTCAAAACATCGATCCAAAATACTTAAATCAAATTTACCTTCAATACCAAATTTGAAATCCAAATTTTTAAACACTTTTACTTAGTAAAATTCAAAGTTTGAATAAAAGTCCCATCCTTTAAATCAAATCAATTTCTGAGATTTAAATCATAATTCAAAGCCGAACTCGACTCAACAATACCCATTACTCCGAGCTCGAACTCACCATGGACATCACAACATTCCAGTCCTCCTCCGTAGCCATGGCCAGGTTGCACCCTCCATCCCTAAGCCGAGCTCTACCAAAATCTCGCCGGAGATGCTACTTTCTATGCCGAGTTCAAATACGAACTTAAATTCGTGAATCGATGACCATAAACTCGAACCCTAGTTATCTCTTGCTCATTACATCACTGCCGAGCCTTCCAAAACTCGATCGAACACCCTCCAAATGGGCCAGTGGGAATAATCCAGATGCAATAGGATTTTTAAAATTGGTTTTGTAATTTTTTGATTTGTATTCAAAGAGAATTAATTTTTTTAAACTTCCATTTTTTTCTCATTTCCTGGCTCGGCTGTTATAAAAGGAAGAAGGAAGGAAACGTTCTGAAGAAGTAATAGGTATGATCACGTCATAGGGGCTGATGGATGATAAAAAGGCAGCTGAAATGAAGGGTTGACTAGTCAATATATAAATTAAATTTCAAAATATCTCGTTTTACGTAACTTAAAATTTTGAACCCTTATCGAGGGGTGCTGCCAGGCGTTTATAATGTTATACCCCTATTCCGAATGCAATGGAAAAGGTTTCGAGTGCTAATTCGATCGTATGGAGAAGATAGCTTTTTGGATCCAATTAAAATGTTAAATTTTCGATATTAAATTCTATGCGTTTCTATCCCGTGCGACCAAACGATAACTCCAAACATTATGAAATTTGAAATCCGATAATAATACACTATTACGGATCCAATGGAACTTGTTTCGTCGAATTTCGAAACTGTGCCCTGGATTGCTATTTTAACGTCTCGATTATAATATAAAACTTCCAATTTATAATTATTCACTTTTAAATCCAATTTTAAATGTTAACAATCTTCATTGTTGTTTAAATAAAATTTACATCAACTTCCGATATCATTTTCAATCATATTAAATTCAAAATTCAATTATTCAAATAATTTCCAATATTAAATTTAAAAGATTTAATTGTTCAATATTCAACAAATTTCAATATTAGATTTTAAATGAATTTTAGTTATCAATCAATTACTTTATTTACATCTAATGAATTCAACATTTATTATTTAATCCAACTATTGATTGTAAACACATACAATACATAGCCTTACTTTCCAATACTTGTTATTGCTTAAATCTTCGAAATTAGTTTATATCCAATAACTTACGTTCAAAATTATTAAATTTTATTTTTGACCATTTTTATATAATAACTACACTAAATTTAATAATTTAAAATAGCTAAAAATACGGGTCGTTACAATCTTCCCCATTCAAAACTTTTCGTCCCCAAAAAGACATTAAGTAAAGAATTTAGCATTATATATATTTTATTCAAAATTATCAACTTATAAAACATAAAATCCATTATAATTTTTTCACTATGTTTCTACTACGCTACTCAGATTGACTTATAGAATTTTACAAGTTAGTTATCAAAACTAGTTATAAAATTTTAAAACTTCAAAAATTTTCTAACACACAGATTTTCGGAAAATTTCGGCAAAGTCTCTTTTACGCGGCTCGATTGGGACAACTACAAAGCACCACTACGGGCCCCAAACCAACAAAATAAAACAAAAGCCAAGTGGCTCCATCATAAAACCATCAAATCAAATGACAAAATAAACATGTACCTTTTTGTCGAGTAATCCAAAATTTTCTTGATTTTAAATACCTGTATCTTATTTATCAATGATTTTCAATCATACAATTTAAAATCATTTTATATTTTGCATTTTCAATTTCCAATATTCGCTTTACTTAAGCTCGTACGATGTACATATATCATCGTATGCAATATCAAATCTGATCGCTCACTCGATCACACAATTTCACTTCCAAACTAGTATCGTTCACACGACCTTCTAGTGCGGACTCGGATTTGGTTCCTTGATCAGAAACCATTATTCTCCTTTCATAGCCATATACTATGATAGATAATTCTAGAATCAAAAATCCATATCCTGGGTTCGCCGTCGAGAACCGAGTGAAAAATCCTAACTCGGATCGATATAAATTATCTCGAAATTCTGTGCTCGAATGTGGATCAAATCTTTATGCGAATAAAATAATATACGTACAACTTTTGTATTTATTTCTATTGATTTCTTATCTATACCAAATTCTTTTTTTTATATTTACTTCATTTCCATTCAATTATTCGATTCATTTGTTTCAATTGATTTACATTCATTTCAAATTTATTATATTCACATTCACTTACTCCTATTCATTGAATTCACCTTATATCAATTTACATTTCCCTAAACAAATCTATTTACATTTACTTGTAAACATTCATTATATTCACATTCATTCTACAGCCTAAGTTCATTCCTATTTTAAGTCAATTTTATTTCATTTAACTTGTTTTACCAATCAATGTCACGATCCACTTTTCCGTGCAGTTCGAACGGACACTTTACCACACTTGTCCAGTCCAAATTGAACAGAAAGGCAGATAGTAAGAAAAAGAAAGTAGAAAGAATATAGAGAGAAAAAAGAACAACACAGAATCTCACAGCGGAAACGAATAATCTATAATATAGAACAATCTTTACATAAAACAAAAACTATAATTAATATATATACAGACATCAATCAAAGTATAATAACCAATTCATCACGGACAGTTATAACAACCGTCCTTACAATTGCTTATAAACACAACTAAATGCAAAGGAATATAATCATCTACGTGAATACGTCTCTGGCCTCCAACTCCTCTCCTGAAGTTCCAACCTTCCAGCTCAACCTGGTAAAATATGTTCGGTCTGACCCGAGCATATAGGAAAAACTACGCCCGGGTCAGTCTGGTAAAACCAGCTTGAGAATTTAAATCATAAGGAATTTTATTCATTTTAACTTTCAAATCCTTTTGAAATCAAAAGATCCCGTAAGACCACGCCACACATAAACACGACGGGTTTTTCCCTTACTGTAACCAAAACAATTTTTATAGAAAATCCAGTGATATTATAATAGTGTCTAAATACAAATACTTATTTGAATAGCTGGATTTGTTACATTAATTAAATTCCAGCATACTAGGCTCTACAACCAAAACCATAAAGGCACGTATTGGAGAATGGATTACATACGAATCACTAGGCACTGAGGTACCACCTACCACAGTACACGTCTAGAAAAATGTACCGAGGACCACGTCGGGATCCCCTGCAACACAAGACCGGACTAACCCTAACCTAGATAGACCAAATATGCTATCACCCTGGGTGTTCCCACCCTTTCCGAGTTCCTTCCATGCAATGTAGTAATATCCGAGGGTATCTAGAAAGGTGATAAACATACCATAATTGGGTGCGACCCACTTAACCTTGCTGCATCTCCCCTGATTTTCAGTCATTCCCGGTTGATGGGGCTTGAGGCTACGGTTACCTTTTTAAGGATTTTACACTTGGAATGCTCATTGTCCCCCAATGACAATGTACTGATAGCATCCATCCATACAAGTCCGTTCTAGGTCTGAACGAAACTGAAGGCACTATTCCTACTACATCTGTTTGGAATCATCCTCAGGATTAGTAGCGATTAGCCCTTGCACTTCAATACTCCATCTTCAACTTCATGCTCTTTTCTTCATTTCGAAAACATATTCGTTTGATCGAAGTGGTTTTTGGATAACTTATCTAATCTCGGTCTCTTCGAAACAACGTTCGATATTTCCAGTAAACTCAACCTCGGTTCTTTAGGAAATAAACAGACGAAAATAAGATCGGAGATCATCTCCTAACCTTTAGTGGACGGATTACCTTATAATTGTCCTAGAAGAACGAAACGAGTTTATACGTACAGTATAGCACCTCGAACGGTAACTGTACCACATAATTCCCCTATTTCTCTAAGATATTCCCAAAGTTACGTTTTGGTCCAGATTTGATAGTCGGTAATTTAACTATCAAATAAACAATCATTCAATCAAGGATTTCATTTCCCACTGAAATCACTAATTCTTACTTAATTTAAATTCAAATAAATTAAATCTCTTAATCAAAAAGTATATACTTATCTCACAGGAATAAGTATATTCACAAACCATTTCCTTCAATAATATTTGAAAACCTTTTTAAATAAATGTGGAAAGTACTCTACGGTATCAACCATGGATTCACAACTCAATGATTACGTCTCTATCCCAGAGAAATCCAAACTTAACTGTAGACAGTCTCTGCCTCCCGATTATGCCATGGAAGTATAACATTACTTTTCAAAAACTTTATTTAATAATTATCTCAAGATAATACTTATAAAGTTTCAATATAAATTTTCCAAGTTCTAATTAAGTAATATACTCTTTTATAAAAGTTTACTATATAATGTATTATTTTTAAAACATAATTAATATTTAAACAAATTGTCTTTGGAATGTTAAATATATCTTAATATAATTAATCTTCAAGTAATAATTAACTTTAAACAAATCATATAAATAACTTTTATTAATAGTTTATATACTTTTAAACAATTAGAATAATTAAATAGCTTTGAAACAATAATTATATACCTTTTAAAATAATTTTTTAAGAATAATAAATAATTAACTTTAAATTATTATCAAAATATTCACTAACTAACTTTAAAATATCATTAATAAATAATAATCATCCTTAAACAATTTTGGTTCAACAGTCAACTTCCAAATTGGAAAAAGACATACAAATTTCAATGGTACTGAATCAAATTACCATTCGTTCTATAACAGTCTAGAATAACAGATACAAATATTCATATCAATCTATTTTTAACAATCAATCCAACATCATATTGCCCAATATAATTATCAGGATAATAAATAGATGTCCGTACAAATATAATAGTAGAATATGGTTTTATTTCTGCTAGTAAATGTCCAAAAAAACAGATATATTCAGTAATAATGGTAGAATGGTGATTTATTTTGCCAACCGGGGTCCAATTAAATATAATTAGCGAAACGGTGTTTTGTTCCACTAAACAGATGTCAAAACATCGTAATTAACTCGTCGTTACTTTTAATTGGGAAAAACACTTCAATGGACGAGTAATCTAAATTAAACGACGTTATTTGTTTTGAATTAATTTTTAAAAAAAATTGTCCGTTTAAAATTGCCTATAATTTTCACTAATTCAAACTCGACAACAGATTATACGATGCCGAAGTATTCTGTGTTACAAACCTAACGCACTCAATCTTGCATAAATCGGGTTTCATATGCATCGGTTATGCCATTTTTCTTCAATTTTACAAAATACATGTATATGAAATTTACCCTTTCAAACTTTTAAAAGAAACCTTGTTATTCTTTTCCCTGGGCCAAAGCCCATAACCATTTCCTTTTTTTCTTTTTACTTTTTTTATTATTACCTGGGCTGAAGCCCAAAGTTCCTATCAAAAGAAAACGAAGCCGTTCCCCTCTACTCCTCTCTTCTTCTTCCATTTCTTCCCTTCCCAGCATCCAATTTTCTCAACCGAGCCACAAGATTCGACCCACATCCATTCCAATCGAACTCTCTATATTTCCACTCACATTCATACTCGACCCCAAGCCCAAACCCAACCACCACACACCCCACTTCCTCTCGTCCTTCTCGTTCCAGGCGTTAACAGATTGGTACATACTAGTGTGCCGACGTGCACTTGCACACGAGCTCCAAATCACCAGCGACTATGATAATCACACCTCCAAACTCAACTCCACCTGCTCGACCATCTCCACCTTCGTTTTCGCCATCAACAACCCTCTGGCCATTTTTGAATCCATGAGCCGAACCATAGAATCCCACCCATTAACTAAACTGCCTCGCCTTGCCTACTTCCACTACAAGAATGCATTCCACCACCACTACCGTGATCCCCACGATCTCCACTACCTCCACCCTAAACTCGGCGCCGCCATTTTTCCCCTGGTGAAGTCGCGTTAGACCATCGCCGTAACCCCACTTAAACCCTACAACCACCTCGCCCACTCAATCCAGGGCCTAAATAAAAAATGCGCCATGATGGATCCCTCACCCGCACCCCTCTGCTCCTCCTCGAACCGACTGCTACTCCCATCGACGACTAGATTACCGAAATTTATTTTTTTAACAAAAAATGATCATCTCAACATTTCTCACGATTTAGGCTACTAAAAATCATGATTTCTTTTCTAAAAATACTATTTTCACATAACGTTCATTATTGTATACATGAATCGACATTTTAAGCATGTTGAATTTCATCGAAAACTAAGTTGTCTACTGTATTCTTGAGATCTCCCATAATATACAAAACGAACAAGCTTCAAACCATTTTTACTATGCTCTAGACTCGGAAACAAATTTTTTACTAGTTGACATCATCGGCAAATTCAAATCAGGTTGAGAGAAAAATGACTTTTAAAGACTATGAAATCATAAAAATTTGCTCTGTTAAATAAACAAAGAGGGTTTTGACATGTACAGGCATTTTAAATAGTAATTTCTCACCGTAAACATGTTTGCAATCTTTCGAAGTCTTCCAGTTGAATACTAGTGTTTAATCTGAACTTGAAACCCTTGCCTTTGATTTTGAATGTGAAAGAGAATGCCTCTTCTTCTTTTCACTGTGCTTCGTTGTTTTTGTTTTACAGGCTTGTTATAGAGCTTTATGTTTTACAGAGTCTATTTTTTGTTTTTTTTTTGTTTTACAGTCTTTAAAACTAAAAATAACACACAAACAAGCCTATATATACACATACAAGTATGTGATGATGCATACGTATAATAATTTCTTGGCTTGAGAAAGATTGTGGCTGCTGTACAATGTTTGTACAGTAATGGATGACAAAAAGTTGAGGTGATTTTTGAATTGATTTTTGGTTTGAGTTTTGAAAAGAAGTTAAAACAATTGTTTTGGTTTTTACTGTATTAGACCAGGCAGTTTTATATGTTTATACTTTGTTATATATTTATACCTTTCGAGACAATGTTTCTAGCCTACAAATTTTATCTATTTATCCTTTTGTTATTTTACTTTTCTAGCTTGGTTTACTTTGGTCAATTTCTTTCTTTTTTTACATTTTATCTTCACTTTATTTTTAACATGCTTTCATATATATGTGTGTGTGTGTGTGTTTTGGAAACAAGAGATATAAAGTGGTATTCAATAAAAACAATTCTAAGTGTTCATATTCCTATTTATTTTTGTATTTAGAATGTAAAATGAAAGTTTGCTATTTCATTCTAAATAACATTCTTTTTCAAAACATTATTTTGTAAAAGATTTCTTATTTAAAAATGGTTTAATAAATTTCTCATTTCTATCATCATCTATTTTCATATATATATATATATCTCTCTTCTTTCATTTTTTAAAATATATAAATATATATTACTTTTTAATAAACTATATTTATCTAGTTCATATATATATATATTCCACTTACCATTACATATATTATTTTCAACACACTATTTTTATTTGTTCATAAATACTATAATTTCCTTTATGAACTTATATTTATATATATACATTCTTCTTAACTAATATTTATATATGTATATAGGAAAATCCAATTTCAAATTCTCTCTATTTATAATACATTATATTTTTCATAAGTCAATCATTTTTATCTATAATATATTCTTTTTTCATCTATTTTTATTTACTATGAATTTGTTTCCAATTATATATATATATTCTATTGTTCCGAATATATATATATATATAAGAGTTTCCAATTAAATCAATTTCCTATTTATAAATAAAATCTGGAAATTCAAAATACTATCTTGGTTTAAAGTTATATATTATCACCGATCATCACTTAACGGGGATTTTATTTTGATAAAAATACCGTATTATTGAATATTAAAAATTAATATTCAAAACTCAAGATGACAAAAATTTTGGGTTGTTACACCATTCATTAACTTATTTCATTTATTCATTTCATTTTACTTTACCTAGATTAAATTTCATATCTCATTTCAGATTTCTGTTTCTATCATCCAATATAACAAATTTAAAATTTTAGTTTTACTTATATTCATCAAATCTATAAGTAGTATAAGTTGCAACACTTTTAACTCTTGTGTTTTCTCAAAATACTTAAATTGCAATATTCATTATTTGCATTTCCATTATTAATGAACATTTTCTTATATCATTACTTTAGTTCTTTTCAACTTAATTCACATTTATTTTCACACTTTCGTCATTTTATATCAATTTATTTTGTGAAACATCTCATTTATACCTTTTCTTAAATCTATAATCATTTTATAATGGCTCATTTCCTTTTATTACAATTTATTCAAGTTCATAATTATCTCCAAAGGCTACAATCTAATCTCAACCATTCTTTGCAAATTTATTCATTATTTCACTTATTTATTTTACAAACAGTTAGATAGAAAATTTCAGAATCTAAGCACCCGGTGTAATTTCAAATCAATTTGAAATCATATATATATATATATATGTGTGTGTGTGTGTGTGTGTGTGTGTGTGTCTCACTTTTATATCAAATCAAGATTTTAAATTTCTTAAAATCAAAAACTTGTTTATCAAAATAAGACTCCGTTAGCAAATTATTACGGTAGTAATCCATCACTTAGAAACTCAAAAATGAACACTAATGATGTCATGGTCATCATCAGAATTATTTTCTAGCGACCGAAGTGAGTCCAGTACTTTTATTTCTTTTAAAAACCATTTTTAAATATTTTCATTCAAAAATACTTCCAAAATAATACTATCATTATTATTTTCTCCAAAACACTTTGAAAAACATTTCCAAAATCTCTTGAGATTTAAAATTCCAAAATACTTAGTCCAAATCCATTTGAAACATTCCCCAAGATTTTCAGAATTTAAATTCTGGTTTGAATCCAATTTTAGTTACAACTCGCATGTATAATCATACTTATACAATTTCTATTTGGTTATATATCCCATTCCAAATTTAAAAAAAAAATCTTATTTTGATTATAATTTTAACAATCAAACACACTATATATACCATAATATTTCTGAAAATTATTCCTTTATATATAAAATATAATCAGGGTAAAATTATTTCATTTACCCAATTCAAAACAATACTACGTCGAATTATTCTGTTTAAGTGTTTAGAGATCCCTATCAATAACGTTAATTACTCGCATTGACCAGAATCCATAAGCCACTCAATAAGTCAACCATAACAATATAAAACAATTTTTATATTCACTAACAAATACACGCTCATATCCATTAATACACTCAAACTCATTCTAGGGTGCTACTGACCTTATCTCAAATAAGTTACCCTACAAAGCTAAGGTTATCGCTAAACCAAAGCTCTGATACCTACTGTGACGACCCACATTTCGGAAGGTTTAAATCAATAATAATCTACACATGTCCAACTTAAACAATCCGGAATATAGATAATCAATGGGGTTAATTAAGAAAAATAAGAACAAAGAAGAAAACAAACACATAATCTCGTAGAGGAATGACAAAATATAATAATCAAGTAAATAGTTCATGAAGCTGTTTATACAATACATTTGATTATAGTCTATACAACATTTATCAGAATTATAAATACATCAGAGATATATAAATAATGCAGCAGACAACGTGATGCAGGCATACTAATAGTAATAATATACTAAATCTTCGTCTTCGTCCACCAGAATAAATCTTCAATAAGCTGAAAAAGTTAGGACTAACTCGAGCGTAATGAAAAGACAAAACACTCGAGTCAAGACTAAAATATTCTTATGTGAGTCAAATCGATATCACATATAACATGAGTGTCGTGGCGTCAGAGATGTTTACGGGTTTTCACATCTCCTATTTGGTGTACAACGTGCGTGCAATAACTCAAGAGGTGTTATGGGATTTTCCATCTCTTAAGCATCCGGCAAAATATTTATATGTAGTAGAATACGCTATATATGTAATGTCTAATCAATAAAATAAATATCTTTCTTAGCGTTAAGGCTTTACATTAATCCCCCTTAATGTGTTTTTAAGCATTGTCATACAGTTTGCACATAAAACACCAGTTAAATAGTTGGTGGATAGGGATGCATTGTGATACGACAACACTAAACCAAAATCATATAGGTCTCGTACAGGGATAAAAGTATGACAAGGCACGTGAGGAAATGTCCAAGGTAAGATACTACCAGTTCGAGTCGCAGGGCTGGTGGTAACGCATCATAGCCATGACCGCCCACCGCGTCCATCCATCCCATATCGAGTCAAAGGGAGGCTATCCCAAATCAAGGTGCACCAACCGAAACCAACAACAAGAGTAATGATATGGACCGAGTCCAAGAAAATCGAAGAACAGATGTCCGCTCAGGGTAATTAGCCCACTTGGCCCTGTCAAGCCGTCCTGTTTTAGTCATTTCAAATTGGCACAAGTGCCAGGGTCTATCCATCATCATTCTCTTTCTTCAAATCCAGCAATAGCCGTCAAATCCAACCACTTCATTCTGGAATCTCCTCCGCGTACATAGTTGTTAAAGTGGTTCCGGTATAGACAGAGAGTATGCCCATATCCGGTCTCGGTCTCTTTAACAACCAAACGTCATTTTACATACCGGTTGGTTCTTTTACATTTTGAAACAATCCGTATTTGATATCAAAATATCATATTCGCTTCAAAACCAAATTCATTTCGAAATCATTATATTTACTCAAAATATACTATTTCAACTCAAAATCATATTTGTCTTAATATCCCGATTTCGATTTGAAAATTGTTTCAAATTTCAATTTGGGTTATAACTTTAATTTAATCCAATTCGTATTCAAATCCATGATTTAAAAATAACGTTCCACTCTTGACCAGTTTGAATATTTGAAAAATAGTTTGAATAGTTTGAAATAGTTTAAATACTTAAAATAGTTAAAAATAGTGTAAATGGTCAAAATAGTTAAGAATAGTTTAAATGGTTAAAATAATTTAATATGAAATAGTTTAAGTATTAAAATAGTTTATATAGCAAAATAATTTGGAAAATCCAAAATAATTTGTATATTTATGAAGACAGATTTTAGACAGTTTATATTAAAATAATTTTATTGAAAATAACTCCAAAGTCAAACCGATTCAATTCCAACTTCCCAATTTGAATCATTTCCAATTTCCATTCAATTGATTCGATTTCGATTTCAATTCAAATCGATTTCAACATGGATTTCAATTAATTCATTCCACTTCAAATCAAATTAATTCAATTTCAATTTCAAAATTAAAACTGTGACGACCGCCCATGACCCCTGCACTGAATCTAGAGATAGTGCGCTGTAAAGTGTGCCAGGCGACCATGGACGATTGCCAAGGTAAATTAAAACATCAGAATCTATCGTATTACTCACAGCGCATGGATAAAATACAATAGAACATATGTATAGTGAAGCTTTACAGAACAAAATGAATCATATAAAACTTCATAATAGTTGAATACAAGCATCTGAATATTCAATACAACAAGCCTCACTACAACACTCAGAGAATACAAAGCAGCGGAACATCCAGTACATATAGTAAGAAAGAAACAATATGCAATACTCCAGCTCGTCTTCGATATCAGCACCGTGAAAAGCTAGAACAGCACCTGTCACCTGCTACCTAGTCTGCCCGTCCCTAAATGGACTAACAGCCCAAGGCAATAAGAATTAAAAACATAAAGCCTTGAGTCAGACAACAGTCTTAGTGAGCAGTAAATTAACTAACAACATACCAAAAGAGCATAAAGGAAAAGGAATAGGAATACAATCCTCCCACTCCAACCTCTTTCTACAGTGATAACCCCCAGACACATACTAAGAAGAAGCAAACATAGCAGAGCATACAATGTAAAGTAAAGCAATTATCACTCGAGTCAAGGGCGATGTTTTCCAAGTACAAACCCCCAAGGCCTAAACCAAGATCAGATAAGCACCCCGAAAATACCGCTCTTGAGACCGAATGACGATACAACCAAACATCCATGACTCTGGCTATCACTGTTATCATTGCTTCAATACCACCGTTAATTGAATGACCGACACATTCTTTCAGCCGTCCGTCAAGGGCTAATGGAAACCCCGGTTCTAGACATAACTCTCGCACGTCATCGTGACCCATGCTTAGGACTATCGAATCTGCCCAGAGTACTTGACTACCCAATCAGTAGCCTTCAGGGACTATCGAATCTGCCCAACGTACTCTTGCTTTGAGCATGCTAGAACCTTCAACAACGATGAGATCTCAGCCTTCCAATCATCCTCCTCGATAACTATTTCCATACTAGCTCAAGCGCCTCTCGAGCAATCCATTATCCTCAACCCGCTTGGAATGATCCCGTCTGGATTAGACCAAGACTATCTCATATCATACTTTGCTTCATCACATCCTCGCAAAGTCTCATCTCAACATCATCATCAAATCTATGCATAAGAGCTTCATCATCCGCTACAAATGCCGCAAGCAGCTTTTCCTCATTCAAGAGCCTTTCCCTTAGCTTTTGAATCATCCTCGAGCTAAATCAAATCATCAATCATCTAATTCATAGCAATCAACCAAATCAAACATTAATCCAAGCAATCAAGCATTCAAATATGATCTAAGTAGACAATTATCACAATAATGGCAATTTCGTAATTAAAGAGTTGAAAGTCTAATAAGCATGAAAACATGAACAATATCTCTACAATCTTGATGAATGAACTTGCATAGGTTAACACTTAATAAAATGGTTGTCAAATCATCATGAACAATGGATCTATATGGATCTACACTTAGGATGAAGAAAATGTATGGAAATCACTATTTTAACACCAAATCGAGCCAACAATCCGATATACTCCTTTGGATCCGTGTGAGAGATAATCACCACTCACCAAATCACCTAAACAACCTCAAATCAACACGCTTCAGATCTGGACAGCGAAGGATCAAGCTTGATCTATCACGAATCCGCTTTAAACGAAGAAATCTCACTTCAAAGGATGAAGATCTTCAATCCAAGCCCTTGAATCTTCAATTTGATCTTCAACTTGGATGGATAGAATCACTAGATTAGAGTGGAGAAAAGAAGTGAAGAAGTGTAGAAGTCGAGCTCTCAAAATGGCAGCACTTCGTCGCTTCGAAATCCGGATCCCAAAAATGAAGCCAACCCCCTTCTATTTATAGGCGAAAATCCCTTAAGTCGTAACTCGGAATTAGGTCGTCTCCGACCTACGACCTAAGACCCCCACCGACCTAAGCCTTAGCCAACAACTCCGACCTAACAGACCAAGCCTATGACCTAACACACGCGCCTATACGACATACCGGACCCCCTGTCTACGACTTAATGCGCACGCGCCTTAACTGGTTAGACGACTTAGCGAGATAACCCATCCTACGACTTAACAGCTCAACCGAGTTACGACCTAACTGAGTATACAACTTACGACCTAACTACAAGGCCACAACCCAGCGACTTAAAGTCCACACGACCTAATACTTAGGTACGACTTAAGACAATGCGACCTAACACTTAGCAGTCCTACGACTTAGCTTATGCGCGACTTAGCGACTTACGACTTAGCGCGCCCCAGCGACTCAACAATGCTGGTACGCGACCTAAAACTCACGCGACTTAACAATCTCGCGACCTATCTCCTAGCGACTTATCTTCCTTAACTCGTCCACGACTTAACTGCTATAAGTCGCCTACTCCTATAAGTCGCTAACTCGTATACGACTTAGCAAGCACACGACCTAACACACACAGAACTCACGACCTAACTTCTTAGGTCGTCTACGACCCAACTACGCTAACCACTAGGTCGCTAACTCGAACTGTTTAACTCGGTTAGGTTCTAAAGGTCGTCCCAAACCATCCTACGACCTAAATCAAAATACCTAGGTCGCCTATCCAAATCCCCTAAGTCGTGTACGACTTACGACTTACACTAAGTCGTGAACGACTTAGGACTTAGCAATTTCGCCAATCTTCATGAAAACTTTTTGACGCAATTTTCTTTGATTTTTCGATCCGTAAAAATACGGGTCGTTACATTTTCTCCCCCTTAGGAATTTCGCCCCCGAAATTCCAAACAAACAAGAGCAATCAAATACTATTCTGCATGCCTACCATCCATAGCAATCAACAATCCATGCATCCAATTCTAGCTTAGCATGCAGAATTCTAAAACCAGGACAAGTTACAATATCGTGAGATGACACGACACCTTAGGGCCATACCTTGAAGAGTTCAGGATGAGCTACCTTCATCCTCTCTTCCACCTCCCACGTACAGTCGTTATCATTATCACTCCATTGTATCTTGAGCAACTTAACTACCTTCCTCCTAAGCTGTTTCGTGTCAGTTCCCACAACACGAAGAGGCTTACGAAGTCTTCTATCGACTGGATCAACTTCGAAATCTTCACAGCTATCAGCAGGAACCACTGTATTCGAGTCGTGCACGTACTTCCGTAGATATGACACATGAAAAACATTGTGCACACCCGCCATATTATACGGTAATTCCAATCTATAGGCGAGCTTTCCAATTCGCTCGATGATCGGGAATGGTCCAACAAATCTCGGTGTCAGTTTTCCTTTCTTCCCGAATCGGATAACACTCTTCAGCGGAGAAATCTTCACAAAAACCATATCACCAACATCGAATTCCAAATCCTTCCGACGCTTATCGGCATAACTCTTCTGACGGTCTTGGGCTGCCTTCATTCGTTGCTGAATGATCTCTATGCAATCCGAAGTCTGTCGAATCATCTCTGGCCCAAGTATCAACTTTTCTCCAGTTTCTAACCAACAAGTCAGAGAGTTACACGGTCTTCCATACAATGCCTCATACGGTGCCATACCAATGCTTGACTGGTAACTGTTGTTGTATGCAAACTCCACCAAATGAAGGTGATCTTCCCATGATCCTCCGAAATCCAAAACACAAGCTCTAAGAAGATCTTCCAAAACTCGGTTGACTCTCTCGGTCTGACCATCTGTTTGAGGGTGATAAGCTGTACTCAAACACAACTCGGTTCCCAAAACCTCCTGGAAACTCTTCCAAAATCCATTAGTGCACAATGGATCTCGATCGCTCACTATACTCTTCGGAATACCATGGAATCGAACTATCCACCTAACATACAACTCAGCCAACTTTGTTGCAGTCCTAGTCGATCGAACAGGAATGAATCTTGCGCTCTTAGTCAGACGATCTACGATGACCCAAATCCCTTCATTTCCCGTTCTTGTTCTAGGTAATCCATCAATAAAATCCATCGATATCTGCTCCCACTAGGAATAGTCAAAACAGGAGCACTCGTCAATCGCTCTTTCAGGATTCCGAAAGCTTGCTCACACTTAGCTTCCCATCTGAACACTTGGTTCTTCTTCGTCAATCCTGTTAACGGTGCAGCTACCTTGGAGAAGTCTTTGATAAACCGACGATAATATCCTGCTAATCCAAGAAAGCTTCTCACATCAGATGCATTCTTAGGTCTAACCCAATCCTGGATTGCTGCCACCTTAGCGGGATCAACCGCTATTCCGCTTCCAGAAATAACATGGCCTAAGAACCTCACTTCACTCTTCCAGAAGTGACACTTTGAAAACTTAGCCTTCAGCTGATGTTTCCGTAAGATTTCCAAAACAATACGCAAGTGCGTCTTGTGCTCTTCTTCAGTTCTAGAATAAATCATAATATCATCCACGAACACAAGTACGAACTTATTCAACTGATCTCTGAACACTCTATTCATAAGATCCACAAAATAAGCTGGCGCGTTAGTCAATCCAAACGGCATTACCAGCCACTCAAAGAAACCGGATGGTGTCCTAAAAGCAGTCTTCGGCACACTATCCTTAGCCACTCTCAACTGGTGAAATCCCGTTGCCAAATCCATCTGAGAAAACACCTTAGCCGCGTGAAGCTGATCGAACAAGTCATCTATTCTCGGCAATGGATACTTGTTCTTCTTAGTCACCTTATTCAGCTCACGATAATCCACACACAACCTCAGCGATCCATCTACTTTGGTTGCAAACACAACTGGTGCACTCCACTCGGACACACTACGCCGAATGAATCCTTTCTGCAAAAGATCATCAACTTGCACCCTCAACTCTTGCTGTTCTCTAGGCGCCATCCGCCTAAGAGGCATCACAACAGGTCTGGCTCCTTCAACTAGATCTATACGAAACTCGATCTCTCTATGCGGCGGCAACCCTTTGACTTCGTCAAAGACATCCTCGAATCCATTTGCGATTGGCACTAATGACAGTCCATCCCGTGGAACAACTAGCGAATACATGAAGCTCATGAAGACGCCTTCTTCATGCTTACATCGTATCACAATCTTTCGCCCCTCCACATTCTCGACTGTCACTTCCAGCCTCTCACAATCAACCTTTGCCGTATACCTCCTAAGCCAGTCCATACCCAAAATAATACCGAACTCCGCAAAGTTCAGAACAAAACAATCACAAACAAAAGAGCAACCATGACTCGACACAATCAGACCACGACATAACATACACAAACAAGACGAACCCCCAATTGGATTAGTCACAACCAACGGCCTATCAACAATATCCGGTTCCAAATCTAACCGGCCTACGAGTTCACTACAAACAAACGAATGCGACGCTCCAGTATCAAACATAACTCTAACTGGAACACCACATAGGAAAAGAGTACCTTGAACCACCACACTCTTTCCCTTCTCTTCAGCGGTAGGAGCTTTTGAAGACGACGGAACAACTCCCAAAGCATAAGCTTGCACAATCTGCTTGTCCCTCCTCGGTTCTGGACAATTCTTCCTGAAATGCCCCGGCTTGTCACAGTTGTGACACTTCATCGGTGCCTTCGGATTCTTACAATCCTTCGAGAAATGGCCCTTCTGCTGACAATTGTAGCAAGTCACCTCACCTTTCGGCTTCTTCTGGCCCTCCTTCCCCTTCTGCTGCTGCTGCTGCTGCTTCCTCTTCTTGTTTCCACCCTGCTGGGGTTTAGACTCTTCCCTGGTCACAGCAACAACAGATCCTTCCTTAGGAAACAGACTCTCATGCCTGAGAGCTTTCTCCACAAGCTTCTCAAATGAATCGTCCAAATGATCCACTAACTGCCTCTCAAGATAACTATCCAAGCCTGTCACAAACTTCTCATTCTTCTGATAAGCAGATTCAATATATGACCGGGCATACTTGGACAAAGCTTCAAACTCAGAAACATACTCAAGAACTGGTCTCCCACCTTGCTTGAGCTCCACAAACTTCTTGAACAGAACAGACTTCTGAGCTGTAGAAATGAACTTAGCCTCAAATCTGACTTGGAATTTCTCCCAAGTAATCTCTTCCTCCGGAGTATTGATGGTAATAGAGTTCCACCAATCAGAAGCTCTCCCTTGAAGCTGTCTCGATGCCAACTTCCTCTTAGTCGCATCCTCAATTCCCAAATCACCAAAGATCCTTCTACAAGCATCTATCCACCTCTGGACCTCAATAGTTGACTCTGTTCCCAAGAAAACCTTCCCTCCAAGAGCAGTATAGTCCTTGCACAACTTAGCAAAATCCACTGGTTTTGGAGTTTGGAATTGAACCCCAACATCAACTGCTGCCCCCGGAACTGGTATCCTTCTCATGATCGAAGTCATCATAGCTTCGAACATAGCTACATAATCAGCAGTCCCTTCTGTAGCACGGCCTTCCCAAGCAGCTGGTCTCCCTCTTCGACTCATTCTCAATATCTATAAAAAGGAATGATTAGAACATTTAGAGAAACAACTACATAAAGGACTCAAACTCTACTAAGCTACTATATTATATATAGTAATCATCCATCAAAATACAATTACGTCTCTCATACGTAGTTACGTCAGCGAGCGTTGGGTAAACTCGATTAACCAATGCTCTGATACCAAATGTGACGACCGCCCATGACCCCTGCACTGAATCTAGAGATAGTGCGCTGTAAAGTGTGTTAGGCGACCATGGATGATTGCCAAGGTAAATTAAAACATCAGAATCTATCGTATTACTCACAGCGCATGGATAAAATACAATAGAACATATGTATAGTGAAGCTTTACAGAACAAAATGACATCATATAAAACTTCATAATAGTTGAATACAAGCATCTGAATAGTCAATACAACAAGCCTCACTACAACACTCAGAGAATACAAAGCAACGGAACATCCAGTACATATAGTAAGAAAGAAACAATATGCAATACTCCAGCTCGTCTTCGATATTAGCACCGTGAAAAGCTAGAACAGCACCTGTCACCTGCTACCTAGTCTGCCCGTCCCAAAATAGACGAACAGCCCAAGGCAATAAGAATTAAAAACATAAAGCCTTGAGTCAGACAACAGTCTTAGTGAGCAGTAAATTAACTAACAACATACCAAAAGAGCATAAAGGAAAAGGAATAGGAATACAATCCTCCCACTCCAACCTCTTTCTACAGTGATAGCCCCCAGACACACACTAAGTAGAAGCAAACATAGCAGAGCATACAATGTAAAGTAAAGCAATTATCACTCGAGTCAAGGGCGATGTTTTCCAAGTACAAACCCCCAAGGCCTAAACCAAGATCAGATAAGCACCCCGAAAATACCGCTCTTGAGACCGAATGACGATACAACCAAACATCCATGACTCTGGCTATCACTGTTATCATTGCTTCAATACCACCGTTAATTGAATGACCGGCACATTCTTTCAGCCGTCCGTCAAGGGCTAATGGAAACCCCGGTTCTAGACATAACTACCGCACGTCATCGTGACCCGTGCCTAGGACTATCGAATCTGCCCAGAGTACTTGACTACCCAATCAGTAGCCTTCAGGGACTATCGAATCTGCCCAACGTACTCTTGCTTTGAGCATGCTAGAACCTTCAACAACGATGAGATCTCAGCCTTCCAGTCATCCTCCTCGACAACTATTTCCATACTAGCTCAAGCGCCTCTCGAGCAATCCATTATCCTCAACCCGCTTGGAATGATCCCGTCTGGATTAGACCAAGACTATCTCATATCATACTTTGCTTCATCACATCCTCGCAAAGTCTCATCTCAACATCATCATCAAATCTATGCATAAGAGCTTCATCATCCGCTACAAATGCCGCAAGCAGCTTTTCCTCATTCAAGAGCCTTTCCCTTAGCTTTTGAATCATCCTCGAGCTAAATCAAATCATCAATCATCTAATTCATAGCAATCAACCAAATCAAACATTAATCCAAGCAATCAAGCATTCAAATATGATCTAAGTAGACAATTATCACAATAATGGCAATTTCGTAATTAAAGAGTTGAAAGTCTAATAAGCATGAAAACATGAACAATATCTCTACAATCTTGATGAATGAACTTGCATAGGTTAACACTTAATAAAATGGTTGTCAAATCATCATGAACAATGGATCTATATGGATCTACACTTAGGATGAAGAAAATGTATGGAAATCACTATTTTAACACCAAATCGAGCCAACAATCCGATATACTCCTATGGATCCGTGTGAGAGATAATCACCACTCACCAAATCACCTAAACAACCTCAAATCAACACGCTTCAGATCTGGACAGCGAAGGATCAAGCTTGATCTATCACGAATCCGCTTTAAACGAAGAAATCTCACTTCAAAGGATGAAGATCTTCAATCCAAGCCCTTGAATCTTCAATTTGATCTTCAACTTGGATGGATGGAATCACTAGATTAGAGTGGAGAAAAGAAGTGAAGAAGTGTAGAAGTCGAGCTCTCAAAATGGCAGCACTTCGTCGCTTCGAAATCCGGATCCCAAAAATGAAGCCAACCCCCTTCTATTTATAGGCGAAAATCCCTTAAGTCGTAACTCGGAATTAGGTCGTCTCCGACCTACGACCTAAGACCCCCACCGACCTAAGCCTTAGCCAACAACTCCGACCTAACAGACCAAGCCTATGACCTAACACACGCGCCTATACGACATACCGGACCCCCTGTCTACGACTTAATGCGCACGCGCCTTAACTGGTTAGACGACTTAGCGAGATAACCCATCCTACGACTTAACAGCTCAACCGAGTTACGACCTAACTGAGTATACAACTTACGACCTAACTACAAGGCCACAACCCAGCGACTTAAAGTCCACACGACCTAATACTTAGGTACGACTTAAGACAATGCGACCTAACACTTAGCAGTCCTACGACTTAGCTTATGCGCGACTTAGCGACTTACGACTTAGCGCGCCCCAGCGACTCAACAATGCTGGTACGCGACCTAAAACTCACGCGACTTAACAATCTCGCGACCTATCTCCTAGCGACTTATCTTCCTTAACTCGTCCACGACTTAACTGCTATAAGTCGCCTACTCCTATAAGTCGCTAACTCGTATACGACTTAGCAAGCACACGACCTAACACACACAGAACTCACGACCTAACTTCTTAGGTCGTCTACGACCCAACTACGCTAACCACTAGGTCGCTAACTCGAACTGTTTAACTCGGTTAGGTTCTAAAGGTCGTCCCAAACCATCCTACGACCTAAATCAAAATACCTAGGTCGCCTATCCAAATCCCCTAAGTCGTGTACGACTTACGACTTACACTAAGTCGTGAACGACTTAGGACTTAGCAATTTCGCCAATCTTCGTGAAAACTTTTTGACGCAATTTTCTTTGATTTTTCGATCCGTAAAAATACGGGTCGTTACAAAAACCATTCCAATTCCAAATCAAAACCATTTTGATTTATCAATTTCAAGTTCGATTTTCAAAACATCGATCCAAAATACTTAAATAAAATTTACCTTCAATACCCAATTCGAAATCCAAAATTTTAAAACTTTTACTTAGTAAAATTCAAAGTTTGAATAAAAGTCCCATCCTTTAAATCAAATCAATTTCTGAGATTTAATCATAATTCGATTATAACTTAAAAATCCCAACTTCAATTATTTAAAACATTTCGTTTAGCATAATTTAATCCCACAGTTTGAGCTCAAGTTCGAAAAGAATTCGATTTCCATAAACCCGATTTTTATTTCTTTAAATCCAAATCATTTTAATAATTTCAAATCAAAAATTTAAAATCATTTAATTTAACCAATCCGGTATCCGTATATAATTTAGTTTCAGGGATGGATATATATCATTTCAATCCAAATTACAGTGTCATAGGTATATATCAATTCAACCTATTTCTTAATTTATTCGAAATAATTCAATTTACAGTTTTATATACTGTAAATAATTTACCAGGTGATAACAAGATATATAAAATAAATAAACATCCAACCATCCAAATATCAATCAATTGGCATCCATCATAATCAATCATACAAACAAACAATATAATTCACAACAATTTCATAGTTATCAATATCAGGTATTTTATTTCAATTTCAAATTTAACTATCAATTTTAACTTTTAACAGTTAATTCAAATGACAATTTAGAGGACAATTTATCAAACAACAATTAATAAATTTATACCACTTTGTAATTTCAAATTTAACTAGCATAAAAATATTCTAGTACTTGTGAGCGTTATAAAACACTCACCTTGAGTTTTTAATTTTAAATCAAATCGAACGACGTTCGATTTAACCTAAAATTTTAACAAGCTCCAATCGCCTCCAAATCAGCTTCGTGACGTAGTGCTCGTCCAGACGAACCTAACGCCACTTGTTTCGTCCAATTCCGACCTTGAACGTGAAAGATATACAATTTATAAGAATCTGATTTTTATAAAACAATTTATATAAATTAATTCATTCAAATTTTATTGCAAAGCCCGGCCTATTTACGTTCAGCCCAAACCCGCTTCCTATCATCTTCCCCAAACCATTGCCTGTACATGCTCATCTCTAAACCCATACCAACCGTGCACGTCCTTGAGTGATACGGAGCTAGTGTACCTTAATCGACAAACCGACAATGCCACGCTCTCTCTCTCTCTCTCGCCGAACTCGACACAACCATACCTATTACTCCGAGCTTGAACTCACCATGGACATCGTGACATTCCAGTCCTCCTCCGTAGCTATGGCCAGGTCGCACCCTCCATCCCCAAGCCGAGCCCCACCAAAATCTCACCGGAGATGCTACTTTCCATGCCGAGTTCAAATACGAACTTAAATTCGCGAATCGATGACCCTAAACTCCATAAACTCGAACCCTAGTTATCTCTTGCTCACTACATCACTGCCGAGCTTTCCAAAACTCGATCAAACACCCTCCAAACGCTCCAGTGGGAAGAATATAGATGCAATAGGATTTTTAAAATTAGTTTCATAATTTTTTGATTTGTATTCAAAGAGAATTAATTTTTTTAAACTACCATTTTTCTTTTTTTCTCATTTCCTAGCTCGGCTGTTATAAAAGAAAGAAGGAAGGAAACGTTCTGAAGAAGTAATAGGTATGATCACGTCATATGGGCTGATGGCTGATAAAAAAGCAGCTGAAAAGAAGGGTTGACTAGTCAATATATTAATTAAATTTCAAACTATCTCGATTTACGTAACTTAAAATTTCGAACCCCTATCGAGGCGTGCCGCCGGGCGTCTATAATGTTATACCCCTATTCTGAACGTAATGGAAAATGTTTCAAGTCCTAATTCGATCGTATGGAGAAGACAGCTTTTTGGATCCAATTAAAATATTAAATTTTCGATATTAAATTCTATGCGTTTCTATCCCATGCGACCAAACGATAACTCCAAACATTACGAAATTTGAAATCTGATAATAATACACTATTACAGATCCAATGGAACTGGTTTTTAACGTCTCGATTATAATATAAAATTTCCAATTTCTAATTATTCACTTTTAAATTCAATTTTAAATGTTAACAATCTTCATTGTTGTTTAAACAAAATTTACAGCAACTTCCGATATCATTTTCAGTGATATTAAATTAAGAATTCAATTATTCAAATAATTTCCAATATTAAATTTAAACGATTTAATTGTTCAATATTCAACAAATTTCAATATTAGATTTTAAATGAATTTTAGTTATCAATCAATTACTTTATTTACATCTAATGAATTCAACATTTATTATTTAATCCAACTATTGATTGTAAACACATTCAATACACAGCCTTATCTCCCAATACTTGTTACTGCTTAAATCTTCGAAATTAGTTTATCTTAAAATTTTATTCAAGTTCATATCCAATAACTTACATTCAAAATCATTAAATTTTTATTTTTCACCATTTTTATTTAATAATTACACTAAATTTAATAATTTAAAATAGCTAAAATACGGGTCGTTACATTAAAAGTGATTTGAACTAGAAAATTTGGAAATTGAATCAGTTTGACTTTGGAACTATTTTCAAATGAATTATTTTGATATAAACTATTTAAATTCATCTTTTTAAATATTCAAATTATTTTGGATTTTCCAAACGATTTTGCTATATAAAGCATTTTAGAACTTAAATTATTTTATATTAAACTATTTTAACCATTTAAACTATTTTTAACTATTTTAATTATTTAAACTATTTTAAAACTATTCAAACTATTTTTCAAAAATCTAAACTATTCAAGGGGAGAAATGTTTATAATTAAATCTTGGATTTAAGTGCAAATTGGGTTAAAATGAAGTTATAACCTAAATTGAAAGTCGAAATTATTTTGGAAGCAAAATCAAAATATTGAGGCGAAAATGATTTTTGAAGAGAAAAGGTATATTTTGAGTAAATATGATGATTCCGAAATGGATTTTATTTTGAAGCGGATATGTTATTTTAATGTCAAGTATGAACTCTTTTCGAAATGTAAAAGTGCCAACCGGTGTGTAAAACGATGTTTGGTTGTTAAAGAAACCAGGGCTAGATATGGGCATACTCTTTGTCGATACCGGAACCACTTTAACAACTGTGTACGTGGAGTAATGATCCAGAACGAAGTGGTTGGATTTGGCATACGTTTGCTGGATTTGAAGAAAGAGAACGATAATGGATTAGTCCGACCCTTGTGCCAATTTAAAATGACTAAAACAGGAGTCGTACCGGTCAAGTGGGCTAGCTACCCCGAGTAGACACACTTCTTTGTATTACCATCAGTTACATTGTGATTGATTGGCGCGCACCCTCGAATTTTGGGAGTGTTGGACGCGATGGGCGATCATGGCTATGATGCGTTACCACCAGCCGGGAAAGGTAAACTGGTAGTATCCTACTGTGGGCGTTGCCTCACGTGCCTTGTCATACTTTTATCCTTATACGAGATCCATACGATTTTGGTTTAGTGTTGTCGTATCACGGCGCATCCCTGACCACCGACATGCTACTGGTGGTGTCAAATGCAAGCTGTACGATAATGCTTAAAAATGCGTTAAGGGGGATTAATGTAAAGCCTTAACGCTAAGAAAAATATTTATTATATTTATTAGACATCACATATATAGTGTATTCTACTACATATAAATATTTTGACTGATCCTTAAGAGATGGAAAATCCCGTAAAATCTCTTGAGTTATTGCACGCATGTTATACACTAGATAGGAGATATGAAACCCCATAAACATCTTTGACGCTATTACACTCATGTTATTATGCGATATTGATTTGACTTACATAAGGATATTTTAGTCCTGACTCAAGTGTTTTGTCTTTACGTTACGCTCGAGTCAGCCTTGAGTTTTCAGCTTATTGAAGATTTGTTCTTGAGGACGAAAACGAAGATTTGGTATATTATTACTATTAGTATTCCTACATCATGTTGTCTGCTACATTGTATTTTGTTATGTTGTATAGGTATAACTCTGATAAATGTTGTATAAATTATAATCAAATGTATGGTAAATAGCTTCATGAATTGTTTATTTGATTATTATATTTTATCGTTCCGCTGCGAGATTCTGTGTTTGTTTTCTTCTTCTTTTCTTATTTTTTTTAATTAACCCCATTGATTATCTATGTTCCAGATTGTTTAAGTCGAACATGTGTGGATTATTGTCGATTTAAACCTTTCGAAATGTGGGTCGTCACATCTTTTGATTGGTTTGGACCCGTAGTGGTGATTTGTAGTTGTTCTAATCGAGCCGCGTAAAGGAGACGCTGTCGAAATTTTCCATGAATTAAAGTGTTAGAAAATTTTATGACAAGTTTAACTAATTGATTTTGAAAAGTTAATGGATTTGGGGACATTTTTCTTACCTTGGTAATTTCGGGGATGAAGTTCTTTTAAGGGGGGAAGAATGCAACGACCCGGAAAAAAATTGGTCACTTAATATTGAAATGTTTAATTGATTTAAATATTAAAATATGGGTTTAAAAGTTAAATAACTCAAATACAAATATAGTGATTGAATTGAAGTTAATATCTGAAATTCTAAAATGAGAATTATTTAAAATCGTTGAATTGGTGAATTTAATATTTGAATAGTGAAGTTAAATATTAGGGTTTTGAATGGAATGGATTTAGTGATCATATTTAACTCTTTTTAATTATTTTATAATAATGGTGAATTCAATTGTAAAATTTAATTACAGTAATAACGGTTCAAATAAATAATTCGAAAAATAAATTATTATTTTTACGACTCAATTTATATTAACGTATTTTTAATTTATTTTATTTGCTTTTTCCATAATTTTTAATTTGGGAATTATTTAAATTCTCATTTGGCGTTTTATCGGCAAATAACAATGTTTTTGTGAATTTTTTAGAATTCAATAATAGGTGTATGATATTATTGTTTTGGGGTCATGTCGCCATTCTAAGCACGACCATATTTTGCTTTTATCCATTCAGAGTTCGAACACGAACGAAAACAGTGTAGGGAGATGCCAAAATCACAAATTATATATATATATATATATATATAACTCAGACAATTCATACCCATTGCTCACTCTACTATCTCCACTTTCCTCTTTCTTTACCTTTGTGCTCAAAACAAAGAAACCAAAATCTTGAATAATTTAAAACTAAACTATAAAAAATTATAAAAAATTAAAAGGTTAAATCTTTGATCTTTTATTGGCAAGATTTATATACGATGCGAATGTGGTGGTTTCCGATAATAAATGGTGGCGTGCGGTGGTTGTTGCAGAGGTGGGCGTGGATGGCTTTTAGACTAGGGCTTTGATTTTCTCGAGTTGTGGTTGTCATTGATGAAGTAGAGGTTGTATTTGAGTTTGGTTTGGCTTTTAACACCAAGGTGTCGAATGTGGAGGGTCGCGGGGTCCTAAGGACCATCGCGTCGTGTACTGTATGCAAGGAGGAAGGGCACGATTAAGGGAGAGGCTTCAGGATGTAATTATGGGCTGAGCTTGAAGCACTAAAGAAGAGGAGATCGTCGGAGGCGATAGATTTTGATTTTGTCGAGTGATGGACGAGTTAAGGCATGCATGTACATTAAGGAGTACACATACAGGAATGGTGGAGGGAGTTTGTTTGGGAAGAAGGTTTAAGTAAGAGGGGTAATTAGTTTTTATAATTTGTAATTAGTTTTATAATAATATTATTAAAGATTAAAACTTGTTTAATTAATAACTTGCTCATACGATGTCAGATTCTAGCATGGATTTTTGTGTTGCGCTTGTTATGACGTTAGCTACGCGATGAAATTAGTTTGACTGGAATTAGAGCTCATGTAATTTTAAGCTAAAATCAAACACTTTTTGGTTTTAGTCAGAACCAGAACACGAAAGCGACAACGGGAACTCTGGTGAGTTAAACTCACTCTTTTGATTATGTGACGACCCGGGTTTTTGATGGCGGTTAATTGGGTAATTAACCAAATTTTTAATTATGGAAATATTAATGTTGTTAGTCAAACAAATACAATTCTAATAATTAGAATATCTGAATATACGTAAAGTGATTTAAAAACCATATTAGATATCGTTTATAAAATCTTTGGATACGATAACAATACACGAATGAATGTATGCATGTATGTTATATGAAATAGGTATGAACAACCATATATGTGCAGGATAGTGGAAGAAAAATAAAAATAAAATGCAAGAATAAAAGGATAAGTGCATAACCATGTATATACGCATATAAAAGAATATGTATGTATATATATATATATATATCAATTCAGATAAGTGTAGACAGGGTAGAGGAAGCATCATCATAACTTGAATTAAATGCAAGCACACAACCTCATAAATACACATCTTTTCTAGCATACAAAACATTGTACCAAGTCAAACAAAATAGCATATAAAAATCTCTGAAGTACTGAAGAAGGCAGCCTACCCCTGTACATAACTATTTTCCTATATATTTGTATATCTCTTTTGTCCTAGTTCGTTCACAAAGAAACTTAGCAAACCCGAAGAAAAAAAATATACAATACAAATTTAACTTACATAATAATAAAATAAATACAAACAAATAAAATAAGTAAGAAATACATTCCAATATGAAACAAGAACAATAAAAAGAAACTGGTTAGTGAAGTCTGGTTATGCGGGCAAGTAAAAGTAAGATAATAGACAAAGTAATAAGACCAAAGCAAAGAAAATATAAGACAAAAGAAAAGAAAAAATAGGGAACAAAAATATAAATATCTGTTTGTAGCTTGCAAAAGAAGGCACCACTATATATATTCAAACAAAATTTGATAAGTATATAGATTAGAAATAAAAGGACAATAACAATTAATGTGGCACACAACCATATCATATCAGCCAACAAATTGAAGAAAAAAATCCCTGGCTATGTTTGCTAAATATTTCGCATCATATCAGTATCATGTTTCAATCCTGTACACATATGTTTTATATATCACCTCATATTCCATTTCGTTCATCAATTGAAAAAAATGGAGAAGAGAGGTTTCATCTTCTTTCTAACCTGAAAAGAAATTATCTCTGTCGATTTGTTTTTCAACTAAATCAAGCAAAATCAAAGCAGATTCAGAAGAAAGCAGTTCTAGGCTCTATTCAAATTTATAAGGTGAGAAAATTTTGGAAATCTGATTTATTTTTAAAACTAGCATGTGATGATCTCATAAGCAGTGATCTGAATTACTGAGCTTGTTGTTTAAAGGTGATTTTAAGAATATATATGTGTGGGTTGATAAAATTATATATGATTGGAACATGAAATGCAAACCTCGTTTTAACTAAAACAGTGAGTAAACATTTTATTCTGAAGCTTTAAATCTTATGGTTGCTTAACAACTGAGAAAAAGATTGTAAAGTTGAATTGTCGCATGGATGATCTAGCTGAATATGGTTAAATGATTATACTGTAAGTTGTATACATGTTTGAATATATGTTATTGAGTTCTTCTGTGAATGCTGTTATCCTGCATTTTGGTCAAAGCCGGAATATCAAACAAATCGACAGGAAAGGATGGATATCAGGATTGGAAGTCGATTGGAAACAAGGCTGCAATGGATATCGTCAAAAGTTGGCCGAGCTCCGATCAGGATGGAATCGATTGGAGATGATGATGAGGACTAGGAGAGGCTACGTTTCAAGTTTCAGGTTAATCAGAGTTTGTATGCTCGAGATATGGATGGGTCAAATTATGTGAAAACTGGTTCGTATCGATGCATTTTCGTATCGATGGATATTGGTTCGAATCGATGCTGTTCGCATCGATCATGGTCTGTCACACTTCGTATCGATACACTTCGTATCGATCGACGTCGCTTCAGATTGATGGAGTTCGTATCGATTCGCAGGGTATGAACGACATGTTCGTATCGAACAGATAGGCGCATGGAGTTTACTTCGAATCGATGCCGTTCGCATCGATGAGAAGGATGCACAGGTATGCTTCGTATCGATCAGTATTGGATCGATACGAAAAGGAAGTAGCAGTTTTGGGATTCTGGATTCGTACCAATCGATACGAAGGAGGCGTTCGAGATGGATACATTGGGAGTTGGCTTCGTGGATACGAAGTCATGGATACGAGGGAAATGATTAAAGTGGCATGAAGTTATGGATTCGACTTGGATGTGAAAGATCGATACGAAGGATGGGTAAGTGCATGGATTCGAAGAACTCAAGGTCAATGTTCGTATCGATCGTGTTCCAATCAATCGACACGAAGGAAATGATCAGAGCGATACGAATGAGAGGATACGAACTGGTTGTACGTTCGAAGCAAGGGAATAGGAGTTCAACATGGAGAAATATCTGGAATGACTCGTTCAACACGGCGACAAAGGTGGATCGACTCTAAGAATTTGCGACACGCCATCGCAGGAGCGCATGCTTGATCGATTCGAAGCAATCGATTCGAACGTAATCGATTCGAACGGAGCACTGCAACCAGAAAAGCGACCTTGAATCGATCATAACTCGAGATCTACAAGTCCAAATGCCACGAAATTTTCACAGTAGCTTGAGCACATGTTGAAGAATGTTCACACCAAATTTCAGCTCGATTGGACAATTTCTTGATCGATTCGAACGTAGCTTCGAATCGATCCCAAAGTGGGCCCGGATTTCCAGAAAGCGGGCATGTGGGCCCCCTGACGTACTAGAACTAGTCTCCCTTCAATTTAGGCGAAATATTAGCCTCCTACACCTATAAATAGAGCCCCTGGTCATTCAGAAAAGAGGTCGGACAATTTTGAGAGCTAAAGAGCGCCCGGACTCTACCAGATTTACTCCAGATCACCATTGCTGCCTTAGATTCAGATTATAATCATAAAATCCGTTGTACTACGCGATAGGAAATTGTAATCTTCAAGCATCGATCAATAAAAGATAAAAACTTTGGAGTGGACGTAAGCCGGAGATAGCCGAACCACTATAAATCTTGTGTTTTTGTTCATTATTTCTGGATTGCTATTTGTAGTTTGTTTAGATCTGAGATTTGTGTTTGAATATTGCTGATTTGTATTCATACACTGGTGCTTTCACAACATTCGGGGTTTGTGACCATTTTTGGTGCAAACAAATGCAGATTCAAGACAAAACATTTTAATTCAATTCCTTCTAGTATATTCAATTTTGGGCTTAGATCTTCAATGATGGAATGATAGAATCAGTGAAACATTATTATTAAAAATAAATTCAAATGTATATATGGAAGATTTATTTTTAAAATTATAAACAACAGAGGGAATCTTAATTGGGTTAAAAATCAAACATGTTAAATTCAAATCTTGGTTATATATTCTAAATCGGGAAGCAAAATGAGGAATTCTGTTCTACAAATCTGGATTTTTAAGCTTGGATACGTTGAGTAATTTTAGGTTGATCAGTTTTGATACTTCAGTCGATTTCCAATGATTGTTAAAGCTTTAGAGGTTAGGCTTTTTGCCAGAGTTGGCTGGGAAGTCAGTGGTCGTAGGAAAAATGGTTGGGTGGTTTATCAATGACCGAGGTGGCCAGGGTTCGTCGGAATAGGGTTCAAGACCCGTTTTGGTCGAGGCAGTTAAATTCGTTTCTTTGTCGCCATCAAAGAAGCAGGGTTCATCGGTCATGGGAAATAACGAAGTGTGGACTTCGACGAACCTGTGGGTGGAGTATCTTGATTTAATGTGGCCGGAGGCAAGAGCAGTTTGTCAACCTTTGGGGGTGGGTTATTTCCGAGTTTTCTGAAGTGTGGAGTTTTTGATCGAATTTCGATCGAAGTGGTGGTTGACTTCGGGAAGGTAGCAAATGGGATCTGGAAGTGATGTCTGACTTGATGGTGAGGTCACGGCGGCGAGATGGTCGGCGAGACGAGTGTGTACGTGCACGTATGTCGCCGTGCACGTGTGTTCCTGGCGATGTTGATTTGCGCTTGATATTGTGCGATCAACAATGGTCTCAGGTTATCCTTGGGTGATGCTCGAATCGAACGAGCTTGTTTTGTTGTTGCGTGAATCGTTTGGGTTGTTTCTGATATTGGAACTAGATGCGGAGAGGTTGAAGAAGGGAGAAGGTGGGAATGGCCTTCGATCTGATTTCTTTGAACTGGTTGGGCTTCGGCCCATGGTGATGTGTTGATAAAGAACGTACTTAAATAACCCAGGTTAAATTAAAGGTCTTAAGGTAACTGATTTATGTTGATAATCAAGGATACTTACTGAGTAGTAGTAATTAGCAGATAAATATTGAATAAAATTTAAAGATCATTAACTTGTAACTATGGGGTGATTAATAATGTAATTAATTTAAGATGATTGGCTTGATTTAATTAAGGACCATTAATTAATATAGTTAATGAAGTGATTGAGGGATTGGGTAATTAAGGTTAAAATTAATCAATGAAGTAATTATAGAATAATTAACTAAAGTAATAAATTAAGGATTAAGATAATTAATTATAGTTAAACAATTAATAGAAGTAATATAAGGTTAATTACTAAAATTGTTTGAGAATAATTAATTTGTGCAATTAATTAAGGATAATTACATAATATAATTAGAGGATGGTTAATTACGGATGATTAGGCAAGATGCATAATTAAGAGATAATTAATTAATTGAATATAATTAATTAATAAGGTAATTGATTTAAATTCATGGATAGTTAATCAGAATAGCAGGACTAATTTATCTTGCTTATGAATGATGAAATGACATTTGAATGCCTTGGATCATTGTTATCCCTGATGTGTGATTGTGATACCCTGTGAAATGAAATACTTTTGTCATAAAATGTGTTGGGTTGAATAGAAGTATTGTGATTATCTATGATGATTTGTTGTGTAGAAGTGACACCCAATATTCAAATTTTATCACGGTAGTAACTTGAGTTGAAATGACATTGGACTCGAAGAGACCGGAGTCGGGTATTAGTAAATGTCCGAAACCACTTCGATTCTTTTAAACATTAATATGTGGAATCAATAAGTTGAAAGGGAATGATTTATGTAAATTGGACAATTTAATCTAAGTTTGGTACTTAGAAATTGATATGTGTAACAAGAAATGTTTATAACAACTTGTGAAATTGTAACTCGATACGAGTTACCCGGGTTTATATGAGATGTACGTTTTGTATTCCATGTTAGATGGGTTTACTCACGCTGGTTTCCAGCCTGACCCGGGTGTTACTTTGGTGTAATTCTCGGGTCAGACCGAGTATTACAGATTTTCAGGTAAGGACGTTCTGGAGCTTATGTAACAGCCCGGGATTTAGTTTCAACTTATAATCGTCAATTATCGATTTAAACAAGGGTAAATCGCTGTTGGAAATGTAATCAGTTTGAAATTCCTTTATAGATTGTTAAGTGTTAGTGGACCTTTAAAGCTAGCCCATGCCTTAATTTACTTCGTTGCCTTATTATCAAACAAAAACCCGGTCTTCCCTCATATTTTATTTTTCGTTCAAAATCAAGAGAGAAAAACAAAACCCTAGCTAAAGAAAGAAAGAAAAGAAAATGGAGGCGGCCTGGTTATTAGTTCTCGTTCCCAAATTAAAGAATTAGGGCTACTACCAATTGTCTTCGATCGACTTCGTGATGCCGGCCTCGTCCCTGCTTCAACTCGTCGAAGAAGGTTTCGTGCTTGGCTTCGATCGATTGCTTCTCCGTTGCTTGATTGAATTCGTCCTCGCTTCGGTTGAGCACCGTGCAAAGGCAAGCAAAAGGGGATGCTATCGGCAGCGATTCGAGTTGGGCTCTTCGAAAAAGGTGAGTGATTTCTCACTCACATCTAATTCAAAGTCGTATAATCCTTTGTTGATTGATTCCATGGCTTTGATTTTGGTTTGAATCTGTTGTTTTGAATTCTCTGGTACTTTGGCTTTGTGACAACATTTTGGCTTCGGTCTCCTTGTACTTTGCGAACTTCACTTGGGTTTTTGTTGATGGGTGTCGCGGTTATCAAAAAATAAATCGAACTTTGAACGATGATTTCGGGTTGACTTTGGTCATTTGATTTTTGGTTTCGATGTTGATGATTTTTGCCGAGATGATTTGGCCCTAACTTGTATTAGGCCATGCCACTGATATTATTATTTTGTTCGATTTCGACCATTTCGCCTTCGCTGTTGTATTGTCTCACTTGATTAGTTGAGATCAATTGTCCATCGACATGTGTACACTTTGCTTGTTGTTTCTGACCACATTCACTGTGACTTGCTCGAGTTGCATTGTGCTTGAATCTTCTTGTGTGTCTACCTGTGTACTCGAGTCCATATTTAAATCGAGTACCATTGAGTCTTGTTGTCACTTGCATCCCATTGTTCACTTAGACTTTGTACCTACCTGTTGCATTCACATTCACGCACTATACACTGGATTTGCTCCTGATAGAATTAGTGTAGTGGTTGTGCATATCCAATTACACTCGAGTTCAACCTGTTGCTGCATTGTCACTTGCACTGTCCAGTGTTGCAGTTGCATATGTGTTGTAAGAATAGTTTCATTTTTATTACGTTGATACTGTCTGGTCTTCTTCATTGGGGTTGATCTGTGAGTTCTCTGGTGGACTCTTCATTGTTGTTGTTGAACACTGTATGCACCTTCACTTGAAACTGTAGCCTTCACTGTGTACACTTTGTTGATCTGGGTTTGATATTCTGGTTCATTCATTGTATATCTGTGGTCATTTAGCAATGTGAACTGCCTTGATGATACTCGAGATTTGTTGTACTTGACTTCGTGATAATGTTGTTCCACTGTTTGTGTCCTGTTGCACTATAAGTTGCCTTAACTTCCTCCTATTCACCGTATTGAAGTGTAGCTTGTATTTAATTGAATCTTTTCACTGTCACCACTTTTAGTTGTACTGTCACTTGAATTACATTCATCCTTGATGTCGGTTCCTTGGTTTGGTGATTCCACTTGAGTCTGGGCATTTCTATGCTCTAGTCTCCACAGCAGCATTCATGCTTTAGTTGCTGACTGCTGCATTGCCCCAGTGTATTCATGTGTAGCCTTCATATATGTGCATGCATTTGTTCTGAAGTGTAGCTTCACATGAGTTCTTTACGTGATGTTACTTGATCTGCTTCACCGTTGTACCTTGATTCAATTGCCACGTGCAGTTGTGATATATACCATCACTTGTGTACTTTGTGCATTCCCCTTGTTGACCGTCCCATGGTCACTTCCAGTTACCTGTAGTTTGCTTCCTTACTTGAACTGCTGCAGTTCGACTTGCTCACTACTTCCTGACTCGTAGTACTGTCGTAGGGCTAATGTGTTATGTAGTTCACTGTATCATACACTTGCTTATTGCATTCGTTGGCACTGTGAATTCTTGAGCATTGGCCTGATGCCTTGTTGCTTTCTCTTTATATGCTGTGGTGGCGAGGCAGTGCACGCGTGCGTGCACTGCAGCCACCCAAACCCGACAGTTTTGAATTGATATTTCTTTTGTGTCGTGATACATTGATCTTTTATGCTGTAGTGGCGAGGCCGTACACGCGTGCGTGTACGGCAGCCAATCGAGTTTTGATGATTTTAAAGTGACAATTTCAATGGCTTTAAATCGATTTAGTCGATTTGATAAATTGTTTATTTATCTCTGTTGATGATTTAAACCTGCTGATTTTTGTTAAACACTGTTAAGTGTTATATTGACCGTTATCCGGTTTCTTTGTTTAAAGAATCGGATAGACGGGAATTATTGTGACTGTCGTCTATTTAAATTATTACTGCCTATATGCACTAATAAACTGGTTTGAATTAGACTGACCTGGGTATTATTTTCTTTTGAATGTAATACTCGGGTCAGACCCGAGTATTTCAGGTTGTAGATTTCTTTCTTTGAGTTGCTGTTCAGGATATGAAGACTTTTCACATCTTCTGAAGTTGTCCGTGTCATTTTGTAGTAGTCGTGTCATTATATAGAACGATATGTATTCGTGTATGTTAGTTGATAATGTACTTGTATATATAACTTCTAGAGTCGACAGTTGTGGTTGTATCATATGTATTGTGTCAATTATGTATCAACTGACATCAGTTATATATATATGAGACTTTTGTTTTTATCTGTATTCCGCATTTATATTATCTGTGTTATTGTTATATCTAATGTCCTAAACTATTATGAACTATCGTAGTTTGTTTTATACTGATAATTTGATATGTCGATGGGAGTGAATAAATAATAGAAGAAAAATAAAAAGTATATACCACTCCTACCGAGATAACCAATATTAGTGTAAGGCCAATTACGGATGGTCGCTCCTATCCAGCCTTATTCTTTGTAATAATAGACAGTATTTCTTTTAATACTCTTTGTTATTATGAGCATAGAGGTGGGGCGTCATAGTTGGTATCAGAGCTTGGGGTTTATGGACATAATATAAAACATAACTTGGATGGAACATATGTTACAACTATTGGTCGATGTTTTATTGTGATTGGAGTCAAAACTAAAGTTTTGAAATTTTGGTGCAAGTTTTTAAATATCATTATTTAAAAATAATAGTGAAATTGTGTTCTGATGATTTGATTGATTTGTGTTCTGTTTATCAGAGTGCGCAGCGGAAACAGTGAAACTGTCTTCGTTGAGTACAACTGATAATCTTTTTGATTTAAAAATCAAAATACGAAATTAATATGAATTTCATTTGTTGTTTACATAGCTGTAATTATTTTATTTCTTTGAGAACTTCGAATCCGAATTGAGGATTCGAAGAAATTGCAGATATGTGATTTTTGTTGAAATTTCCGCTGGCTTTCTTTTGTACTAATCATCTATTGATTAGATTTTTGCCGTTTTAAATTATCTTCATGAAGATACCTTTGAATGATTTCTTTGTTCATTCTGTAGTACGTGCAAAAATTTGAATTGCACGTTACTGCATTTAGTTACGTTGAACCGATGCTTGGTTATGAGACGTATTTTGTTGCCGTTATTTTTGTAACGGGATTTTTACACCAATGCTAGATTTTTGAAGCACGGTGTTTTGTTGACAATTTTAATGAATGAAAATTCACTGATATCACATTTAGATGTGAATTATTTTGATGAGATATTTGATGTTTTAAAATTACTGTTGCTTTGACTTCAGTAACAGTCAAACTTTTAAAAGTGGATTTTCAAGCGGTTATACCGCAATGCTGATTTGTAACCGTTTTTACGGTATTTTGAGAAGTACAATTTCCTTATCGAAATTGTTACTGATTTGCTGCTTTAATCACGTGATTGGAAAATCGTTTTAAAATGAAAATTGTTTTATAAATTTTTAACAGTTTACGTTTTCAAAAGAATGAGAAAGCGACTTAAACGATTCAGCAAAATCGAGGATTATGACCCCTTTCTTTTACTGTTTCGCTTAACTCCGGACTTGTCCAGTTGAGAATGTGAATTGTTATTTTTACAAAATAAATAAAATTGTTTTCAAAAATTTTACAGTTTGCGATTTCAAAAGAATGAGGAAGCGATTTAAACGTTTCAGCAAAATCAAGGACTATGACCCCTTTCTTTTACTGATTCGCTTAATTCCGGACTTATCCGTTTGAGAATGTGAAATGTATTTTTACAAAATACACAATTTTGCACTTTCAAGGAAACGATGAAGAGAATCAAACGATTTAGTAAAACACGTGGTATGGGACATGTGCGTTTGCTATTTCGGTTAATTCCGGACTCGTTAATTGAAATATTTGATGATTTCGTGCGCTTTCGAGCCACTATGAGGACCTTCGGGTCATTTGTTGGGCTTTCGGGCCACTCTGCGGACCTTCGGGTCATTTGTTGGGCTTTCGGGCCACTCTGCGGACCTTCGGGTCAAATACCAGTACTAGACCTTCGGGTCACTCTGCGGACCTCCGGGTCAATCTGATGGGCGCCAAAATTATGTTGAGTACTTGGTAGGCTTCGGCCACTCTGAGATGCACGTGCGGCGAATTAAAAACTCGCCATCTGATGGGATCGATCCAAGCTTTTGTGTTGATTTTCTAGTCTTCTTAATTGATTTCTAGATATTTGTTGCTTCCAATTATCTGCAGGTAATTGGATATTTGTTGATATGAGTTCTGATTATCGTTTTTGATAATCAGATATTTGTTGTTTCTAATTATCGCTTGTGATAATTAGATATTTGTTGATATGAGTTCTGATTATCGTTTTTGATAATCAGATATTTGTTGTTTCTAATTATCGCTTGTGATAATTAGATATTTGTTGATATGAGTTCTGATTATCGTTTTTGATAATCAGATATTTGTTGTTTTTAATTATCTCTTTTGATAATTAAATATTTGCTGATTTGAGATTTAATTATCGCTTTTGATAATTAAATATTTGCTGATTTGAGATTTAATTATCACTTTTGATAATTAAACATTTGCTGATTTGAGATTTAATTATCGCTTTTGATAATTAAATATTTGCTGATTTGAGATTTAATTATCGCTTTTGATAATTAAACATTTGCTGATTTGAGATTTAATTATCGCTTTAGATAATTAAATATTTGCTGATTTGAGATTTAATTATCGCTTTTGATAATTAAACATTTGCTGATTTGAGATTTAATTATCGCTTTTGATAATTAAACATTTGCTGATTTGAGATTTAATTATCGCTTTTGATAATTAAATATTTGCTGATTTGAGATTTAATTATCGCTTTTGATAATTAAACATTTGCTGATTTGAGATTTAATTATCGCTTTTGATAATTAAATATTTGCTGATTTGAGATTTAATTATCGCTTTAGATAATTAAATATTTGCTGATTTGAGATTTAATTATCGCTTGAGATAATTAAACATTTGTTGCTTTGAGATTTAATTATCGCTTGAGGTAATTAAATAATTGCTGAAATTGAAATTTGATTATCGTTTGTGACAATCGAATATATGTTGATTTGAGAAATTTGATTATCGTTTTTGATAATTGAATATTTGTTTTCTGACTATCGTTTGAGATAATCAGATATTTGATTTATCTTCTGATTATCGTTTGAGATAAGTAAATATTTGAGATTTTTGAGATTTGAGTTTCGTTTTTTCTCTGGAGATTCAAGTGAGTAATTTGATTTACTCACATTCAATTCGTGCTCTGTAGGGGATTTCTGCTCTGTTTTCCTTCTCTTTTAGTTGCTGGAACTCGATTGTTCTTGCTTTTGTTGGTCGTCTGATTTTGATCCCTGATTCCCACGATGTTGTTTCTTTTGATTTGAAGCAGTCGAACCTTTTGATTTCTTATCTAATACTTCCCCGCTGACACTTGCTTTGCTTGTACATTCGACATTGCCATGCTCTTTTGGTTGTTACCTTTTATCCATTTATTCCCTATGATTGCGTGGACGCAATTTCTTTAAGGAGGGGAGTCTGTAACAACCCGAGATTTAGTTTCAACTTATAATCGTCAATTATCGATTTAAACAAGGGTAAATCGCTGTTGGAAATGTAATCAGTTTGAAATTCCTTTATAGATTGTTAAGTGTTAGTGGACCTTTAAAGCTAGCCCATGCCTTAATTTACTTCGTTGCCTTATTATCAAACAAAAACCCGGTCTTCCCTCATATTTTATTTTTCGTTCAAAATCAAGAGAGAAAAACAAAACCCTAGCTAAAGAAAGAAAGAAAAGAAAATGGAGGCGGCCTGGTTATTAGTTCTCGTTCCCAAATTAAAGAATTAGGGCTACTACCAATTGTCTTCGATCGACTTCGTGATGCCGGCCTCGTCCCTGCTTCAACTCGTCGAAGAAGGTTTCGTGCTTGGCTTCGATCGATTGCTTCTCCGTTGCTTGATTGAATTCGTCCTCGCTTCGGTTGAGCACCGTGCAAAGGCAAGCAAAAGGGGATGCTATCGGCAGCGATTCGAGTTGGGCTCTTCGAAAAAGGTGAGTGATTTCTCACTCACATCTAATTCAAAGTCGTATAATCCTTTGTTGATTGATTCCATGGCTTTGATTTTGGTTTGAATCTGTTGTTTTGAATTCTCTGGTACTTTGGCTTTGTGAAAACATTTTGGCTTCGGTCTCCTTGTACTTTGCGAACTTCACTTGGGTTTTTGTTGATGGGTGTCGCGGTTATCAAAAAATAAATCGAACTTTGAACGATGATTTCGGGTTGACTTTGGTCATTTGATTTTGGGTTTCGATGTTGATGATTTTTGCCGAGATGATTTGGCCCTAACTTGTATTAGGCCATGCCACTGATATTATTATTTTGTTCGATTTCGACCATTTCGCCTTCGCTGTTGTATTGTCTCACTTGATTAGTTGAGATCAATTGTCCATCGACATGTGTACACTTTGCTTGTTGTTTCTGACCACATTCACTGTGACTTGCTCGAGTTGCATTGTGCTTGAATCTTCTTGTGTGTCTACCTGTGTACTCGAGTCCATATTTAAATCGAGTACCATTGAGTCTTGTTGTCACTTGCATCCCATTGTTCACTTAGACTTTGTACCTACCTGTTGCATTCACATTCACGCACTATACACTGGATTTGCTCCTGATAGAATTAGTGTAGTGGTTGTGCATATCCAATTACACTCGAGTTCAACCTGTTGCTGCATTGTCACTTGCACTGTCCAGTGTTGCAGTTGCATATGTGTTGTAAGAATAGTTTCATTTTTATTACGTTGATACTGTCTGGTCTTCTTCATTGGGGTTGATCTGTGAGTTCTCTGGTGGACTCTTCATTGTTGTTGTTGAACACTGTATGCACCTTCACTTGAAACTGTAGCCTTCACTGTGTACACTTTGTTGATCTGGGTTTGATATTCTGGTTCATTCATTGTATATCTGTGGTCATTTAGCAATGTGAACTGCCTTGATGATACTCGAGATTTGTTGTACTTGACTTCGTGATAATGTTGTTCCACTGTTTGTGTCCTGTTGCACTATAAGTTGCCTTAACTTCCTCCTATTCACCGTATTGAAGTGTAGCTTGTATTTAATTGAATCTTTTCACTGTCACCACTTTTGGTTGTACTGTCACTTGAATTACATTCATCCTTGATGTCGGTTCCTTGGTTGGTGATTCCACTTGAGTCTGGGCATTTCTATGCTCTAGTCTCCACAACAGCATTCATGCTTTAGTTGCTGACTGCTGCATTGCCCCAGTGTATTCATGTGTAGCCTTCATATATGTGCATGCATTTGTTCTGAAGTGTAGCTTCACATGAGTTCTTTACGTGATGTTACTTGATCTGCTTCACCGTTGTACCTTGATTCAATTGCCACGTGCAGTTGTGATATATACCATCACTTGTGTACTTTGTGCATTCCCCTTGTTGACCGTCCCATGGTCACTTCCAGTTACCTGTAGTTTGCTTCCTTACTTGAACTGCTGCAGTTCGACTTGCTCACTACTTCCTGACTCGTAGTACTGTCGTAGGGCTAATGTGTTATGTAGTTCACTGTATCATACACTTGCTTATTGCATTCGTTGGCACTGTGAATTCTTGAGCATTGGCCTGATGCCTTGTTGCTTTCTCTTTATATGCTGTGGTGGCGAGGCAGTGCACGCGTGCGTGCACTGCAGCCACCCAAACCCGACAGTTTTGAATTGATATTTCTTTTGTGTCGTGATACATTGATCTTTTATGCTGTAGTGGCGAGGCCGTACACGCGTGCGTGTACGGCAGCCAATCGAGTTTTGATGATTTTAAAGTGACAATTTCAATGGCTTTAAATCGATTTAGTCGATTTGATAAATTGTTTATTTATCTCTGTTGATGATTTAAACCTGCTGATTTTTGTTAAACACTGTTAAGTGTTATATTGACCGTTATCCGGTTTCTTTGTTTAAAGAATCGGATAGACGGGAATTATTGTGACTGTCGTCTATTTAAATTATTACTGCCTATATGCACTAATAAACTGGTTTGAATTAGACTGACCTGGGTATTATTTTCTTTTGAATGTAATACTCGGGTCAGACCCGAGTATTTCAGGTTGTAGATTTCTTTCTTTGAGTTGCTGTTCAGGATATGAAGACTTTTCACATCTTCTGAAGTTGTCCGTGTCATTTTGTAGTAGTCGTGTCATTATATAGAACGATATGTATTCGTGTATGTTAGTTGATAATGTACTTGTATATATAACTTCTAGAGTCGACAGTTGTGGTTGTATCATATGTATTGTGTCAATTATGTATCAACTGACATCAGTTATATATATATGAGACTTTTGTTTTTATCTGTGTTTCGCATTTATATTATCTGTGTTATTGTTATATCTAATGTCCTAAACTATTATGAACTATCGTAGTTTGTTTTATACTGATAATTTGATATGTCGATGGGAGTGAATAAATAATAGAAGAAAAATAAAAAGTATATACCACTCCTACTGAGATAACCAATATTAGTGTAAGGCCAATTACGGATGGTCGCTCCTATCCAGCCTTATTCTTTGTAATAATAGACAGTATTTCTTTTAATACTCTTTGTTATTATGAGCATAGAGGTGGGGCGTCACAGCTTAGGAGGCGAGCAGGATGGCAGGACGTATGGAGAGTTTCCGCTGTGACTATTATTTCTGTTTGTCTGAGACATATTGATCTGTATATGTCAATTATTGGTGTAAATAATTATAACTCTGATATATTAAAGTGTAATTTAACTGATACAGTTTCTTTGTATTAATGGTACTATATGGTATTATATTTTGATCCGCTGCGAATGTGAGAATCTGTGTTGTGATTTCTGTTTCTTTCTTCTATCTCTTTCTTCTTTACTAACTATCTGGAATTTTCGGGATCGAAAATTTCGGGTCGTTACATTTGGTATCAGAGCAAAGGTTAAGCGAGAACCTTGGCTCTGGTGGGGGATACTCATAAGGAAAGGGTCAATAGTACCCTAGAATGAGTTGAGTGTTTATATATATATATATATATATATATATATATATATATGAGAGCGTACTTGTTATTTTCTTATATAAAGATTTTAAATGATTTTTGTAAGAATATAATTTGATATATATAAAGCAATATTTCTTTCTAATAATATTTTAAGGTAATTGGTTGTTAAATTAATGGAATTAAATTAAGTGGTAATAGAAATATAACCAAATTGAAATTAAATAGAGATAAGTTTGAAATGGATTCAAACTGAAATTAAAATTTTGGATTTAAGAAGAATTTCAGGATAAGATAATAATGAACTAGTTTCCAGATATGATAATCTTGGTTATTATCATAAATGATTGTTGTGTAAGCAAAATGAAATGTTTTAGGAAAGTAAAACATTTAGGCAAGTATGACTTATAAATTGGAACTGAAGATGATATAAATTGTGAAGTTTTAAATCTAAGCTAGAAAATTTGGAATTTGTTTCAAATTGATAAAGAAATAATAAATAATGTTATTTAGTATATCTAAATGGAAGGGTCCTGTGACGCTCCACCTCTATGCTCATAATAACAAAGAGTATTAAAGGAAATACTGTCTATTATTACGAAGAATAAGGCTGAATAGGAGCGACCATCCGTAATTGGCCTTACACTAATATTGGTTATCTCGATAGGAGTGGCATATACTTTTTTATTTTTTTCATCTATTATTTATTTACTCCCATCGACACACCCAATACTAATATAAGACGAACTACGACGGTTCATAATAGTTTAGGACATTAGATATAACAATAACACAGATAATATAAATGCGGAACACAGATAAAAACAAAAGTCTCATATATATATAACTGATGTCAGTTAATACATAGTTGACACAATACATATGATACAACTACAACTGTCGACTCTAGAAGTTATATATACAAGTACATTATCGACTAATATACATGAATACATATCGTTCTATACAATGACACGACTACTACAAAATGACACTGACAACTTCAGAAGATGTGAAAAGTCTTCAAATCCCGAACAACAACTCAAAGAAGGAAATCTACAACCTGAAATAACTCGGGTCTGACCCGAGTATTACATTCAAAAGAAAATAATACACGGGTCAGTCTAATTCAAACTCAGTTATTAGTGCATAGTAGCAATAATAATCAGATAGTCAAATAGACGATAGTCATAGAAATCTCGTATATCCAACTCTCGATACGAGAATTGGATAACGGCAAATATAACACTAAACAGTGTTAAACGACAAATCAACAATCTAAATCAGAATACAACTCCAAATCATTGAATTTAACCAACGAAACAATCCAACAAATCGAAACATCAATTTAAAACTGTCCAATCTGATAGGGCTGCAGTACACGCACGCGTGTACTGCCTCGCCGCTACCGTGAATAATACCAAAAAATCAACGCATCAAAACAAAAGAAAAACCAATAAAATCAATACGGGGTGGCTGCAGTTCACGCACGCATGCACTGCCTCGCCACGACCGTACGTCGAAACTGCAAAGGTCAAATCACGGCTAACGTGACTCAACACACTACCAACAATGAAAGGTGACATGCATTAGTAGTGTACACATCAAAGTTCAACTCAAGGAGATAGTCGACCAATAGGAACTAGGACTACATGCACATGTCAACAACACAGAAATACACTTCCGAGAAACAGGTGCAGTGATATACACAGTGCACAGTGGCAACAGAACAGGTTGGAATTTACCCCATGAACAAGACTCGAGCGAAATCAGATTAGCAAGTGGAACTGATCACCCAATGAATCAGATGACACATACTCAAGTGGAGCAAGAAGCAAAATATACACACGAAAAACAACATGAGTGGACAGAGCAAGTGTAGAACTCGACAGATCGGCTTCAAACATGAAGTGGTCATGTTTACCACTCACTGCCAGGGACCACATGATGGACCAGCATGCAAGTAAATACACATGAACCAACAGTGCACTAAGAAACTGGAAGCACACAATTTCACATACCAGTTACGTCAACAAGTCATGTGATGCACCAAAAGGAGTGAAAATGCAAGCTACCACCCAAGACAGTGTAAAAATGGAAATGAACATGTATAAGTGACCCAGTACAATGCAATATGGGCTAGACAGTAAGTGTCTACCCAGACTTAACCAAATGTAATGACAAGCACCACAATGCCCGAGGCTGGAGATATATAATGTAGACTATAACAGGTCTACAATGACCAAAGTGCTAACAAAACTTCAAGTCAGAAACCACAAAGAATGCAAAGAAGTAATTCAAATTAGGGTCCAAGTAGATGAAGTCAAAAAGAAAACATCATCAGATTCAAGTTAAGACTGTGACAACTAAGCCTACAATCGAGCAGGTACACATAAACATAAAAACAATCAACTGGCAATGTTAAAGCATGAACCAACAGAGAGTTCATATGAATGGCCAGATAAAAGAGTGGCCAGGAATGCTACGAGCAGATGCCAAACGACCAGCAAGTTCTCAAATGGCATATGTCGCAAAATAAAACATATTTTTTTTTCCTTTCCAAAACAAAATATTTGAATTCAACACTGCAGTGCAGAGTAAAAGTCAAGGCAGTAGTCAAAAATCATAACAGTGATAATATTACAGTTTCAAAACTGTGCCAGAAATTTCGAAGATGATCGAAGTCAGTTCTCATAGCTTATGTTCACAGAATCAAGTTTGTAAACCAAGTATCAATGACTGAAAGTGTATAGCAGATTTTAAAAACGACAAAGCAGTTCTATTTGCAAATTTCATCTCCAAGTCCAACAAATTTCAAAACCGTAGAGACCAAAACAAGAATCGATCACAAATCAATGCCAACAAAACCCCAATTTAAATTCGAATAGCAACAGTGGCTGAAGCCAAAATATAGTCACATAAATCATAGTTAAAATCGATGTCCATTGAAAATGCAACTCGAATCAAGACACAGAGAAAGCACAAAATCCAAATGCTCGATACATCACAAAGTCATCTCGTTGATCGTCAAGATGCTATCCAAGACAGAGAACAACACTTCCAACATGTACGAATGGTAACAAATCAAATATCCGAAGTTAACAAAAACTGAAATCGTGGAAGCCTCGAATGAACTCAATATCGTCGAACCTAAAATTGATCAGTGATACCCACGAAAACACCAACTCGAAACAATATAGCTAAAATAATACTCAGTTCAAAATCAAGAACACTGCCGTAAGTATCCAGAAATCAAACTAATTCAGAAATTACCAACAACGAGATAAAAATCGATCTGCCGAAGCACAATCGACTTTGATGTGAGTAACTAATTTACTCAAAGCCAAAATCACAAAGACCACTAGTAAAATAACCCATTCGAATTAGATGTGAGAGGAAAAAAAAAAGCCCCTCACCTTTGCCGAAGCGAAGAACTCGACAATCGATGGAGCGTTCGATCGATATGATTGAGGTCGGCACCCTCGAGCTTCCAAATCCCTAGCTATTGAATTGAAGAACGAGTGAAAGACGAGCAGCCCCTAATTTGAAGCCCTAGTTTCGAACGAACGAAGAAGAATTTGGGCCGCCATTTATTCTTGTTTTTGATTTTTTTTTTTTGGGTTTCTCGAACCAAATGGAATGGGGAGCGGGTTTTCATGAGTGATCAAATAAAAGGGAACGGCAATGATAATTGTCACGGCCCAAAAATAAACAAGTGATCATGTTCAAAATTTTATTTATAAAGCCCGCAAAATTCTTTAATGAATTACCAAAGAATTTTCAACTCGAATAAAAACTTCAATTATCAGTTAACTATCACAATAATCGTTTAATGACGATTATTAAAATAGTGCAAAACCTCGGGTTGTTACAGACTTCCCTCCTTATAAAAATTGCGTCCTCGCAATTTTCATAATTAATGTCGTCATTAGCAATAAATTTTCTAGCATAAACCGGTTAAGCTAGAAAATAAAAGGTTGAGGATATAAACATTAAAGAAATCTTTTAATTTCATAAAAGAGATTCACAAATTCTCAACAAAATCTAATTACCAGATGGATAATTATAAAACAATCAAAACTGAATTCAAAACTGAATAAATACAATCATCAGCAATATTCAATTATCAGCTAGACAATTAGAATTCAGAAATCACAAAACAGCAATATTTAATTATCGATACGATAATTAGAAAAACAACAAAAGCTAATTATCAACAGAGATGATTAGAAAGCACAAATCACCATTCGCAAAACTGCAACTATCTAGTTGTCTAACGGATATATAGAAAACACGAACTTCATAATCAGCAAATACTAACTATCAACAGAGATAGATAGAAAATAGCGATTCAAATGAAATCAGCATACTCTAAGCTCAAATAGAGATTAGAAATTCTCATATCAGTAAAATCAGCAATCAACCAATTATCCAATTATCAAAAACGACAATCAGAAAACATCAAACATCTAATTATCTCAAACGATAATCAGAAGACATCAAATCATCAATTATCTACTTATCAAGACGATAATCAAATTTCAAATCAATAAATATTCGATTATCACAAACGATAATCAAATTCAAATCAACAAATATTCGATTATCAAAAACGATAATCAAATTTCAAATTCAACAAATATTCGATTATCAAAACGATAATCAAATTTCTCAAATCAACAAATATTCAATTATCAAAAGCGATAATTAAATCTCAAATCAGCAAATATTTAATTATCAAAACCGATAATTAAATCTCAAATCAGCAAATATTAAATTATCAAAAGCGATAATTAAATCTCAAATCAGCAAATATTTAATTATCTCGAGCGATAATTAAATCTCAAATCAACAAATATTTAATTATCTCAAGCGATAATTAAATCTAAAATCAACAAATATTTAATTATCTCAAGCGATAATTAAATCTAAAATCAACAAATATTTAATTATCTCAGGCGATAATTAAATCTCAAATCAACAAATATTTAATTATCTCAGGCGATAATTAAATCTCAAATCAACAAATATTTAATTATCTCAAGCGATAATTAAAAGCAACAAATATCCGATTATCGAAAACGATAATCAGAACTCATATCAACAAATATCTAATTATCACAAGCGATAATTAGAAACAACAAATATCCGATTATCAAAAACGATAATCAGAACTCATATCAACAAATATCTAATTATCACAAGCGATAATTAGAAACAACAAATATCCGATTATCAAAAACGATAATCAGAACTCATATCAACAATTATCCAATTATCACAAGCGATAATTAGAAACAACAAATATCCGATTATCAAAAACGATAATCAGAACTCATATCAACAATTATCCAATTACCTGCAGATAATTGGAAACAACAAATATCTAGAAATCAATTAAGAAGACTAGAAAATCAACATAAAAGCTTGGATCGATCCCATCAGATGGCGAGTTTTTAATTCGCCGCACGTGCATCTCAGAGTGGCCGAAGCCTACCAAGTACTCAACATAATTTTGGCGCCCATCAGATTGACCCGAAGGTCCGCAGAGTGACCCGAAGGTCTAGTACTGGTATTTGACCTGAAGGTCCGCAGAGTGGCCCGAAAGCCCAACAAATGACCCGAAGGTCCAACAAATGACCCGAAGGTCCTCATAGTGGCTCGAAAGCACACGAAAGCATCAAAATGTTTCAATTAACGAGTCCGGAATTAACCGAAATAGCAAACGCACATGTCCCATACCACGTGTTTTACTAAATCGTTTGATTCTCTTCATCGTTTCCTTGAAGGTGTAAAATTCATCAAAATCATCAAAACAACAGATATTCAATTAACGAGTCCGGAATTAACCGAAAAAGTAAAAGTGTGGTTCCATACTCCGCACTTTTGCTAAATCGTTTAAATCTCTTCATCGTTTCCTTGAAAGTGCAAAATTGTGTATTTTATAAAAATACACTTTACATTCTCAAACGGACAAGTCCGGAATTAAGCGAATCAGTAAAAGAAAGGGGTCATAGTCCTCGATTTTGCTGAAACGTTTAAATCGCTTCCTCATTCTTTTGAAAGCGTAAACTGTTAAATTTCTGAAACAATTTTATTTATTTTGTAAAAATAACAATTCACCTTCTCAACTGGACAAGTCCGGAGTTAAGCGAAACAGTAAAAGAAAGGGGTCATAATCCTCGATTTTGCTGAATCGTTTAAGTCACTTTCTCATTCTTTTGAAAACGCAAGCTGTTAAAAATTTATAAAACAATTTTCATTTTTTTAAAACGATTTTCCAATCACGTGATTAAAACAGCAAATCAGTAACAATTTCGATAAGGAAATTGTACTTCTCAAAATACCGTAAAAACGGTTACACATCAGTATTGCGGAATAACCGCTTGAAAATCCACTTTTAAAAATTTGGCTGTTACTGAAGTCAAAGCGACAGTAATTTTAAAACATCAAATATCTCATCAAAAGAATTCACATCAAAATGTGACATCAGTGAATTTTCATTCATTAAAATTGTCAACAAAACACCGTGCCTAAAAAATTCAGCATTGGTGTAAAATCCCGTTGTAAAATAACGGCAACAAAATACGTTTCATAACCAAGCATCGGCTCAACGTAAAATAAATGCAGTAACGTGCAATTCAAATTGTGCACGTACTACAAAATGAACAAAGAAACTATTCGAATGTATCTTCAAGGAAGACAATTCAAAACAGCAAAAATCTGATCAATATATGATTAGTACAAAAGAAAGCCAGCGGAAATTTCAACAAAAATCACATATCTGCAATTTCTTCGAATCCTCAATTCGGATTCGAAGTTCTCAAAGAAACAAAATAATTACAGCTATGTAAACAACAAATGAAATTCATATCAATTTCGTATTTTGATTTTTAATCAAAAAGATTATCAGTTGTACTCAGCGAAGACAGTTTCACTGTTTCCGCTGCGCATTCTGATAAACAGAACACAAATCAATCAAATCATCAGAACACAATTTCACTATTATTTTTAAATAAAGTTATTTAAAAATTTCATCCAAATTTCAAAACTTTAGTTTTTACTCAATCACAAATAAAACATCGACCAATAGTTGTAACATATGTTCCTTCCGAGTTAAGTTTTATATTATGTCCATAAACCCCAAGCTCTGATACCAACTGTGACGCTCCACCTCTATGCTCATAATAACAAAGAGTATTAAAGGAAATACTGTCTATTATTACGAAGAATAAGGCTGAATAGGAGCGACCATCCGTAATTGGCCTTACACTAATATTGGTTATCTCGATAGGAGTGGCATATACTTTTTTATTTTTTTCATCTATTATTTATTTACTCCCATCGACACACCCAATACTAGTATAAGACGAACTACGACGGTTCATAATAGTTTAGGACATTAGATATAACAATAACACAGATAATATAAATGCGGAACACAGATAAAAACAAAAGTCTCATATATATATAACTGATGTCAGTTAATACATAGTTGACACAATACATATGATACAACTACAACTGTCGACTCTAGAAGTTATATATACAAGTACATTATCGACTAATATACATGAATACATATCGTTCTATACAATGACACGACTACTACAAAATGACACTGACAACTTCAGAAGATGTGAAAAGTCTTCAAATCCCGAACAGCAACTCAAAGAAGGAAATCTACAACCTGAAATAACTCGGGTCTGACTCGAGTATTACATTCAAAAGAAAATAATACACGGGTCAGTCTAATTCAAACTCAGTTATTAGTGCATAGTAGCAATAATAATCAGATAGTCAAATAGACGATAGTCACAGAAATCTCGTATATCCAACTCTCGATACGAGAATTGGATAACGGCAAATATAACACTAAACAGTGTTAAACGACAAATCAACAATCTAAATCAGAATACAACTCCAAATCATTGAATTTAACCAACGAAACAATCCAACAAATCGAAACATCAATTTAAAACTGTCCAATCTGATAGGGCTGCAGTACACGCACGCGTGTACTGCCTCGCCGCTACCGTGAATAATACCAAAAAATCAACGCATCAAAACAAAAGAAAAACCAATAAAATCAATACGGGGTGGCTGCAGTTCACGCACGCATGCACTGCCTCGCCACGACCGTACGTCGAAACTGCAAAGGTCAAATCACGGCTAACGTGACTCAACACACTACCAACAATGAAAGGTGACATGCATTAGTAGTGTACACATCAAAGTTCAACTCAAGGAGATAGTCGACCAATAGGAACTAGGACTACATGCACATGTCAACAACACAGAAATACACTTCCGAGAAACAGGTGCAGTGATATACACAGTGCACAGTGGCAACAGAACAGGTTGGAATTTACCCCATGAACAAGACTCGAGCGAAATCAGATTAGCAAGTGGAACTGATCACCCAATGAATCAGATGACACATACTCAAGTGGAGCAAGAAGCAAAATATACACACGAAAAACAACATGAGTGGACAGAGCAAGTGTAGAACTCGACAGATCGGCTTCAAACATGAAGTGGTCATGTTTACCACTCACTGCCAGGGACCACATGATGGACCAGCATGCAAGTAAATACACATGAACCAACAGTGCACTAAGAAACTGGAAGCACACAATTTCACATACCAGTTACGTCAACAAGTCATGTGATGCACCAAAAGGAGTGAAAATGCAAGCTACCACCCAAGACAGTGTAAAAATGGAAATGAACATGTATAAGTGACCCAGTACAATGCAATATGGGCTAGACAGTAAGTGTCTACCCAGACTTAACCAAATGTAATGACAAGCACCATAATGCCCGAGGCTGGAGATATATAATGTAGACTATAACAGGTCTACAATGACCAAAGTGCTAACAAAACTTCAAGTCAGAAACCACAAAGAATGCAAAGAAGTAATTCAAATTAGGGTCCAAGTAGATGAAGTCAAAAAGAAAACATCATCAGATTCAAGTTAAGACTGTGACAACTAAGCCTACAATCGAGCAGGTACACATAAACATAAAAACAATCAACTGGCAATGTTAAAGCATGAACCAACAGAGAGTTCATATGAATGGCCAGATAAAAGAGTGGCCAGGAATGCTACGAGCAGATGCCAAACGACCAGCAAGTTCTCAAATGGCATATGTCGCAAAATAAAACATATTTTTTTTTCCTTTCCAAAACAAAATATTTGAATTCAACACTGCAGTGCAGAGTAAAAGTCAAGGCAGTAGTCAAAAATCATAACAGTGATAATATTACAGTTTCAAAACTGTGCCAGAAATTTCGAAGATGATCGAAGTCAGTTCTCATAGCTTATGTTCACAGAATCAAGTTTGTAAACCAAGTATCAATGACTGAAAGTGTATAGCAGATTTTAAAAACGACAAAGCAGTTCTATTTGCAAATTTCATCTCCAAGTCCAACAAATTTCAAAACCGTAGAGACCAAAACAAGAATCGATCACAAATCAATGCCAACAAAACCCCAATTTAAATTCGAATAGCAACAGTGGCTGAAGCCAAAATATAGTCACATAAATCATAGTTAAAATCGATGTCCATTGAAAATGCAACTCGAATCAAGACACAGAGAAAGCACAAAATCCAAATGCTCGATACATCACAAAGTCATCTCGTTGATCGTCAAGATGCTATCCAAGACAGAGAACAACACTTCCAACATGTACGAATGGTAACAAATCAAATATCCGAAGTTAACGAAAACTGAAATCGTGGAAGCCTCGAATGAACTCAATATCGTCGAACCTAAAATTGATCAGTGATACCCACGAAAACACCAACTCGAAACAATATAGCTAAAATAATACTCAGTTCAAAATCAAGAACACTGCCGTAAGTATCCAGAAATCAAACTAATTCAGAAATTACCAACAACGAGATAAAAATCGATCTGCCGAAGCACAATCGACTTTGATGTGAGTAACTAATTTACTCAAAGCCAAAATCACAAAGACCACTAGTAAAATAACCCATTCGAATTAGATGTGAGAGGAAAAAAAAAAGCCCCTCACCTTTGCCGAAGCGAAGAACTCGACAATCGATGGAGCGTTCGATCGATATGATTGAGGTCGGCACCCTCGAGCTTCCAAATCCTTAGCTATTGAATTGAAGAACGAGTGAAAGACGAGCAGCCCCTAATTTGAAGCCCTAGTTTCGAACGAACGAAGAAGAATTTGGGCCGCCATTTATTCTTGTTTTTGATTTTATTTTTTTGGGTTTCTCGAACCAAATGGAATGGGGAGCGGGTTTTCATGAGTGATCAAATAAAAGGGAACGGCAATGATAATTGTCACGGCCCAAAAATAAACAAGTGATCATGTTCAAAATTTTATTTATAAAGCCCGCAAAATTCTTTAATGAATTACCAAAGAATTTTCAACTCGAATAAAAACTTCAATTATCAGTTAACTATCACAATAATCGTTTAATGACGATTATTAAAATAGTGCAAAACCTCGGGTTGTTACAGGTCCTGTTTCAAACAAGAGTTGTTTAAAATTTAAAGGAAACTGTTTGGAATAAAACTAAAGGTGGTTTAAATTTTAGCCTGGTGCGCTAAGAAATAAATATGTATATATGGATACCAAAGATGGGTTGAAATAAACTCTATGTTGAGTTTTAAATTTGAAATGTGTTATGAAAACCCAAGGTGATAAGTTTTTGAACTTATAAGTGGGAAGATTATTAATATAAGATTTAAAACTTGAATGGGAATTCAAATTGGGTCAAGTTGACTGGATTAAGTTGAATTTAACTTAAGGAAAGTTAAATGAGTTTAGAATAAACAACCTGAATTGGAAATTTCAAGATGAGATTGAGATTTAACTTAGGAAAGTTAAATGGGTTGTTTTGGTAGGGAACTATATGTGATCTCAAATAGGATTGAGATCTGGAATGGGTAGTGGATGATGAATGTTTTAAATAAATTGGATGTTTATTTATCTTAATATCATCCTGTTATTATCAGTAATTATGAGACGGTGAATTTGATTGTTTAAATGAATTAAGAAGTAGATTGAGGTAATATCTATTTCATTATTGGAATTAAATGGAATTAAACTTTAATTTGAAATTACTTAAGTAATTTTGATTTTAAAGATAAAATTAAACTTGAGAAAATGAGATCACTCTGAACATTAAGATTGGAATATTAAAATGAACATGTAAACTGAAATGATTAAGGATTGGTTCCAAGATTGAATTTGGGTAATAAATTGAATTTCAAAGATTAAATTGTTTTAAAAGGGGTTTGAATTATTATTTGAACCTAGGAATAAGTTTATGTAGAAGTAAAGGTAAATTAAAATGAAATTTTGAAATTTGAACTCAGAATTAAATGGTTAGGCTGTTAAATTAAAAGTAAAGGTTAATTTGATTTATGGGATTAAATCAACATTTGAAATAATAACTCGAATTTGTATAATTCGAGATGGTTTAAAGTGAAATGAAATTGAAAGTTAATTGGAAATTGGCAATTGATTGGAAATGGAGATTGGGAAGTTGTACAGTTTGACTCTGAGACTATTTTCAAATAAATTGTTTTAATATAAACTAATTTCTTAAGCTATTTACTATACAACCTTTCTTTTTAAAACCCAAACTATTTTATATTTATCTTAAAATTATTTTGGGAACTAATTACTATTTTATATCTGTTTTACAAGCTAATCACTATTTTATAACTACTTTATAACTAATTACTATTTTACAACTATTTTGAGATTATCTTATTGTTTTTCAACTATCTTACAATTACTTAACTGTTTTACAGCTATTTTACAAAGTAATAATTATTTTTCAACTATTTATCTATTTTTAAATTTTCAAGCTATTTTCTAAATATAAACTGGTCGGAGTTCAAACTGTTTATGAGTAAATACCCAACTGAGATAAGAATTGAAGTGATAATCCAAATGGGATTAAGGCAAATGTGAATAAGTGAATAAGATCAAAGTGAGGATGAATAGAAAGGAAATTGATTTAGCTAACAATCAAGGAAGGAAAATACGTAGGATGTACGTATATTATTTTATTCGCATAGTGATTTGATCCAGATTCGAGCACAGAATTTCGAGATAGTATTATCGATCCGAGTTGGGATTTTTCGTTCGATTTTCGACGGCGAACCTGGATATGGATTTTTGATTGGTTCTGGATATTCTCTATCATAGTTGTGACTATGCAAGGAGAATGACAGTTTCTGATCAAGAAACCAAATCTGAGTCCGCACTAGGAAGTCGGGTGGACAATACTAGTTCGGAAGTGAAATTGTGTGATCGAGTGAGCGATCGGATTGATATTGCGTACGGATGATATGTGGACATCGTACGAGTTTGATTGAAATTGTTATTGAATTGGAGATAAGGACTGTAATATGATTTTTGAAATAGAAGTAAATTTTGAGAAATATACAATAAATAAAAGTGAAAATGGAATATCTATATGGTTAAAATTTACTTTATCAAAGTAAATAAGTTGGTAAATGACTTTATAAGTAATCTAATTTGAATATTTGATTTGGAATAAACAAAGTTATATATCTTTGTTATATATGGTAAACTCCCCTTAATGAATCTATTGCCAGGAGAAAATGATTTTTGAAAGTGTTTGAAGTATAAAAATGAATTTATACAAATATGAATTGAATCAAAGATTTTCCAAGATTATTATATATATGTGTATTTATAAAAAGGGATTTGTGAAAATGATTTTGAGGAAAGATTTTAGGAACCTATGAATTTCTAAAAAGGCTTTTGATTTTGAGGAAAATCAAATTTGGAATTTGGAAAAGCCTAATATGAGGATTATCGATTTTGAGAATCGATTTTGTAAAGGAGCTGTATATGTGATTCATACTCGGTGTATGATTTGAAAATACTATATGTGTATAGTATAGAGTATTTTGAAAGTGGCTCTAGGGAAAAAGGCGCTCCCTTGAATGAACTTCTCAGGAGTGCCACTGAGTGGTACTGTCTTGAGCCTCTAAAGGGGAGGTTCTAAAGTTGATCCTGTGAGGAGTCCGGACAAACTAGTTCCTGAGGATTATTTGGTAGCGAAAGACGATGGCGCTGATGCCTACAGGGGCATTTGGGTTATGCTGTGACGACAGTGTAATTCGATGTCGCTGCGATCTACTGTGTGGACCATAGCGAAAATCGTGTGGAGGATGAGTGCCAACAGTCTACACTTGATTTTGCCGGGATGGCAGCGCAACATTGGTAGACTGCGGTCTATGGTCAAGTGGAGGAGTTTCATTCTTTTGGCAGCAAAATTCGGTGGCGCTGATGCCTACAGTTATATGGGTCTTTGCTGTGATAGCAATGTATAGCCTGGGTATAACTGCGATCTGTAGCGGGTTCCATGGCATAATTGAGGGGCGCGGAGACCTACAGTTATCTGTGGATTTTGCCGGGACGGCAACGTAACCATCGGGTTAACTGCGACCATGGATGGGGGTGATGATTTCCAGAGCATTTTTACCAAAGGTATTTCCTCTATTTTCGAAACCGTTTTCTGTATTTTCAATACAATTATTTTCCAAAGTATTTCCACTGGGCGTTAGAAACGAGTTTACCAAGTACTTATAGATTTTCAGTCCTACGCCTGATCAACGTATGACCGAATTTCTATGAGAACAAGGATGGACTTGTTAAGACATCGAGTTATAAAAAGTAATTTTTTTATATAAAAATTATTTTGGAATAATATTATATAGGTATTAAAAAGTGTTTTAAAAAGAATCAAAGAAAATTATCTGATTTTAAGCATTTTCATAAATTCTGGCCTCGTTTCTTTTCGAGGACGAAAAGTTTTAAAGGGGGAAGGGATGTGACGACCCGGGTTTTTGATGGCGGTTAATTGGGTAATTAACCAAATTTTTAATTATGGAAATATTGATGTTGTTAGTCAAACAAATACAATTCTAATAATTAGAATATCTGAATATACGTAAAGTGATTTAAAAACCATATTAGATATCGTTTATAAAATCTTTGGATACGATAACAATACACGAATGAATGTATGCATGTATGTTATATGAAATAGGTATGAACAACCATATATGTGCAGGATAGTGGATGAAAAATAAAAATAAAATGCAAGAATAAAAGGATAAGTGCATAACCATGTATATACGCATATAAAAGAATATGTATGTATATATATATATATATATATCAATTCAGGTAAGTGTAGACAGGGTAGAGGAAGCATCATCATAACTTGAATTAAATGCAAGCACACAACCTCATAAATACACATCTTTTCCAGCATACAAAACATTGTACCAAGTCAAACAAAACAGCATATAAAAATCTCTGAAGTACTGAAGAAGGCAGCCTACCCCTGTACATATCTATTTCCCTATATATTTGTATATCTCTTTTGTCCTAGTTCGTTCACAAAGAAACTTAGCAAACCCGAAGAAAAAAAATATAAAATACAAATTTAACTTACATTATAATAAAATAAATACAAACAAATAAAATAAGTAAGAAATACATCCCAATATGAAACAAGAACAATAAAAAGAAACTGGTTAGTGAAGTCTGGTTATGCAGGCAAGTAAAAGTAAGATAATAGACAAAGTAATAAGACCAAAGCAAAGAAAATATAAGACAAAAGAAAAGAAGAAAACAGGGAACAAAAATATAAATATCTGTTTGTAGCTTGCAAAAGAAGGCACTACTATATATATTCAAACAAAATTTGATAAGTATATAGATTAGAAATAAAAGGACAATAACAATTAATGTGGCACACAACCATATCATATCAGCCAACAAATTGAAGAAAAAAATCCCTGGCTATGTTTGCTAAATATTTCGCATCATATCAGTATCATGTTTCAATCCTGTACACATATGTTTTATATATCACCTCATATTCCATTTCGTTCATCAATTGAAAAAAAAAGGAGAAGAGAGGTTTCATCTTCTTTCTAACCTGAAAAGAAATTATCTCTGTCGGTTTGTTTTTCAACTAAATCAAGCAAAATCAAAGCAGATTCAGAAGAAAGCAGTTCTAGGCTCTGTTCAAATTTATAAGGTGAGAAAATTTTGGAAATCTGATTTATTTTTAAAACTAGCATGTGATGATCTCATAAGCAGTGATCTGAATTACTAAGCATGTTGTTTAAAGGTGATTTTAAGTATATATATGTGTGGGTTGATAAAATTATATATGATTGGAACATGAAATGCAAACCTCGTTTTAACTAAAACAGTGAGTAAACATTTTATTCTGAAGCTTTAAATCTGATGGTTGCTTAACAACTGAGAAAAAGATTGTAAAGTTGAATTGTCGCATGGATGATCTAGCTGAATATGGTTAAATGATTATACTGTAAGTTGTATACATGTTTTAATATATGTTATTGAGTTCTTCTGTGAATGCAGATTCAAGACAAAACATTTTAATTCAATTCCTTCTCGTATATTCAATTTTGGGCTTAGATCTTCAATGATGGAATGATTGAATCAGTGAAACATTGTTATTAAAAATAAATTCAAATGTATATATGGAAGATTTATTTTTAAAATTATAAACAACAGAGGGAATCTTAATTGGGTTAAAAATCAAACATGTTAAATTCAAATCTTGGTTATATATTCTGAATCGGGAAGCAAAATGAGGAATTCTGTTCTACAAATCTGGATTTTTAAGCTTGGATACGTTGAGTAATTTTAGGTTGATCAGTTTTGATACTTCAGTCGATTTCCGACAATTGTTAAAGCTTTAGAGGTCGGGCTTTTTGCCAGAGTTGGCTGGGAAGTCAGTGGTCGTAGGAAAAATGGTTGGGTGGTTTATCAATGACCGAGGTGGCCAGGGTTCGTCGGAATAGGGTTCAAGACCCGTTTTGGTCGAGGCAGTTAAATTCGTTTCTTTGTCGCCATCAAAGAAGCAGGGTTCATCGGTCATGGGAAATAACAAAGTGTGGACTTCGACGAACCTGTAGGCGGAGTATCTTGATTTAATGTGGCCGGAGGCGAGAGCAGTTTGTCAACCTTTGGGGGTGGGTTCTTTCCGAGTTTTCTGAAGTGTGGAGTTTTTTATTGAATTTCGATCGAAGTGGTGGTTGACTTCGGGAAGGTAGCAAATGGGATCTGGAAGTGATGTCTGACTTGATGGTGAGATCACGGTGGCAAGATGGTCGGCGAGACGAGTGTGTACGTGCACGTATGTCGCCGTGCACGTATGTCGCCGTGCACGTGTGTTCCTGGCGATGTTGATTTGCGCTTGATATTGTGCGATCGACAATGGTCTCAGGTTATCCTTGGGTGATGCTCGAATCGAACGAGCTTGTTTTGTTGTTGCGTGAATCGTCTGGGTTGTTTCTGATATTGGAACTGGATGCGGAGAGGATTGAAGAAGGGAGAAGGTGGGAATGGCCTTCGATCTGATTTCTTCGAACTGGTTGGGCTTCGGCCCATGGTGATGTGTTGATAAAGAACGTACTTAAATAACCCAGGTTAAATTAAAGGTCTTAAGGTAACTGATTTATGTTGATAATCAAGGATACTTACTGAGTAGTAGTAATTAGCAGATAAATAATGAATAAAATTTAAAGATCATTAACTTGTAACTATGGGGTGATTAATAATGTAATTAATTTAAGATGATTGGCTTGATTTAATTAAGGACCATTAATTAATATAGTTAATGAAGTGATTGAGGGATTGGGTAATTAAGGTTAAAATTAATCAATGAAGTAATTATAGAATAATTAACTAAAGTAATAAATTAAGGATTAAGATAATTAATTATAGTTAAACAATTAATAGAAGTAATATAAGGTTAATTACTAAAATTGTTTGAGAATAATTAATTTGTGCAATTAATTAAGGATAATTACATAATATAATTAGAGGATGGTTAATTACGGATGATTAGGCAAGATGCATAATTAAGAGATGATTAATTAATTGAATATAATTAATTAATAAGGTAATTAATTTAAATTCATGGATAGTTAATCAGAATAGCAGGACTAATTTATCTTGCTTATGAATGATGAAATGACATTTGAATGCCTTGGATCATTATTATCCCTGATGTGTGATTGTGATACCTTGTGAAATGAAATACTTTTGTCATAAAATGTGTTGGGTTGAATAGAAGTATTGTGATTATCTATGATGATTTGTTGTGTAGAAGTGACACCCAATATTCAAATTTTATCACGGTAGTAACTTGAGTTGAAATGACATTGGACTCGAAGAGACCGGAGTCGGGTATTAGTAAATGTTCGAAACCACTTTGATTCTTTTAAACATTAATATGTGGAATCAATAGGTTGAAAGGGAATGATTTATGTAAATTGGACAATTTAATCTAAGTTTGGTACTTAGAAATTGATATGTGTAACAAGAGATGTTTATAACAACTTGTGAAATTGTAACTCGATACGAGTTACCGGGGTTTATATGAGATGTACGTTTTGTATTCCATGTTAGATGGGTTTACTCACGCTGGTTTCCAGCCTGACCCGGGTGTTACTTTGGTGTAATGCTCGGGTCAGACCGAGTATTACAGATTTTCAAGTAAGGACGTTCTGGAGCTCAGGAGGCGAGCTGGATGGCAGGACGTATGGAGAGTTTCCGCTGTGACTATTATTTCTGTTTGTCTGAGACATATTGATCTGTATATGTCAATTATTGGTGTAAATAATTATAACTCTGATATATTAAAGTGTAATTTAACTGATACAGTTTCTTTGTATTAATGGTACTATATGATATTATATTTTGATCCGCTGCGAATGTGAGAATCTGTGTTGTGATTTCTGTTTCTTTCTTCTATCTCTTTCTTCTTTACTAACTATCTGGAATTTTCGGGATCGAAAATTTCGAGTCGTTACAGATTAACTAGGATGTTATATAGTAGTTACAATTTACTATTCATGTTTATTTGAAAATATTGGCCAATCTGGTTAAAAATTTGCTTTTAAAAGCGTTAGAGATTTAAATTTGAAATAAAGGGAAAATTGTTGAGAAATCTGGATTTCTCGATATTGTTATTTTTAAAATTTTGGTTATTTACTTATTATTTATTTCAGTTATATATCTATGATATAGTTGGTTAAATGCTGAAATTCGACTGTTTGGCTATGTTGGATGTGATACCAACATATGTAAAAAAAATTAACCTTTTGGAGTAAAAGGTTAGTAATAGCATTTGTTAAGTGCTATAACAACTATGAACCTCTATATAGTATTTTGGAAATACTATTAAGTAATGTTTGATTTTGGAAATGATTCCCGATTTGGAAAATGGTATTTAAAGTATTACTTTTTGAAAATTCTATGATATTTTATTTCAATTAAGTTTTTGAACTTTTCTATTTTATTTAACTTCTTATTATATTCTTTTCTAATAAATATAAATATATATACATACATAAAAGTTTTATTAATTATTTTGAGAGTATTGGTCCTTATAGAGATTTTTGTAAAAAAATAAATTTTTTATTTTCAAAAGTAAATAAAAGGGGTTTTCTTTATTTAAAAGTGATTTTGTTTTATAAGAAGATGAAGATATGTTGGAATAGACATTTGTGGGACATTTTAAATAAAATTTTAAAAAGTAAAGGAATGGATTTATAAATGGTATTGTTATAAATCTAAGGAGAGATTCACAAATGGTATTTTATAAAAGAGGAAGGCATTACCATTTAGTAAATTGGAGAAATAAATCACAAGTTTGGATTTATAATAAATGGTATAAATGCCGTTTAGAGGAAGTAGTTAATTCTATTTTGAAAATGGAAAGGTGTGATTGATTTGGAGATGTTTAAATGTTGTTTTATAAATAGAATTGAATTTATAAAAGAAGTTTATAATATGGAAGAAATACCAAAAAGGGGATTTTCCTTATAATTATAAAAGGAGATTTATAAGGAGTTATAAATGGAGACGTCTTTATAAAAGTGTTTTATGAATGAATTAGGGATTTATAATTATATTTTGAGATTTATAAGAGTTAAATGATATTGTATAGTGGGTACATAAATGATAATGTGTAAAAAGGTTTATAAATAAAGTTATGTAAAGGAAAACGAAATTGTACATACGAAAAAGTTACAAAAAGAAAATGTTTAGGTTTAATTGTATAATTGTTTAAAATTAACATTTTGTTTTAAAACCAATTGAGTGTGATTCTAGAAATGGAATTTTTCTTAAGATTGTAAAATATACCTATACCGGTAAGATAAGTATATGAGTAAATTTCCAAGTTTTGAAATGTAGTGGATTTGTGGATATACTTATATCGTTAATATAAGCATATGGAAATGTTTTCTAAGGAAAAATGGAAATGTTTTGTGAGTCTACTTATACAGCCGAAATAAGTACATCGATATTTTCAGAGTATTGAAAGAGCATAAAGGATTGGAGATGTATCTTTGTAAATTATTTTGACACAAGGATTAAATAAAGTGATTTTAATTAATGAAAGGGATTAATTAAAGAGGTTAATCGACGATTTGTGCTTAACCAGTGTTGTTTTTCTTATGGAATAAAATCTCTGATTGAATTGATTGTTTATTCGATAGTTAAATAGTCGACTATCAAATTTGGACCAAAGCGTAACTTTGGAAATATCTAGGAGAACACGGGAATTATATGGTACAGTTACCATTGATGGTGCTATATTGTATGTATAAACTCATTTTGTTCTTCTAGGATAGTTGACAAGGAAATCTGCCCACAAACGGTTAGGAGGTGAACCCCGATCTTCTCTTTTGTCTATTTGTTTCCTAAAGAAACGATGTTGAGTTTACCGGGACAATCGAAAGTTGTTTCGAAGAGATCGGGATCGAATATGTTATCAGAAAACCACTTCGATTCAATCAAGCGTTTCAAATTGAAGACATCTTGAAGAGTATGGAATTGAAGACGTAGTTTTGAAGTGCAAGGGCTATTATTACTAATGCCAGGGGTAATTCCAAAATGGATCTAGAAGAAGTAGTGCCTTCGGTTTCATTCAGTCCCAGAACAAACTTGTATGGATGAATGCTAGCATTGCATTGATGCTTGGATAGTAGTGTTAGCATTCCAATTGGGAAGTGCTATGTAAAGTTAAATGTAGCCTCAAGCCACATCAACTAGGGAATGACAAAATTTGGGCATGCAGCAGGTCCATGTGGGTAGCTTCCATCAGAGTATAGTCATTCCAAAATCTAGATCGATTATTATCTACTCATGTATGCTTCGAGGCCCATTAACAAAAGGGGTGATCATATTCGGTACTACCAGTCAAGTTGTCGGCCAGTCATGAGTAGCAAGGGTACGAGATGTTCTTGTCAGACATCGGTGCATTTTATCTAGAGATGTACCATCGGAAGGTAGTTCCTTACCTTGTCATAGTACGGAATCCAATCTCCAATACGAGCCTTACGATTTTAGATATGCCCAACTATGCTAGAACGTGAGATGCAAGCATTCCAGCTATTTTAATATTTTACTTCACCCTTAGACGCTATTATAATATCATAGAATTTCATATAAAATTGTTTGGTTATCGTAAGGTAAAAACCCATCCGTGTTTATGTATGGCATGATCTTACGAGATACATTTTATTTCAAAGGTTTTTATTATAATTTTAAAATCTAGTTGGGTGTGTTTTTCTCACACTGGTTTTCCAGACCGACTTGGGTGTTATTTTATTATAATGCTCGGGTCAAACCAAGCATATTACAGATTTAGTTTGGATGGTTTGGAGCTTTAGGAGACGAGTCGGAGGCCTGGAGACGTATTCGCATACATGGCCATTTTTCCACTGCATTTAGTTGTTTATTTATCAGCACTTGTGAGGACATGTTGTTATAACTGTCCAGGCTGATTGTTAGTTAGTGAACTCTGATTGGATGTATGTATATTACAGTTATTTTCTTCTTGTGTAAAGATCTATTTCATATTATATGTTAACCGTTCCACTTTGAGATTCGGTGTTGTTTAGTTTTCCACTTGTCTTCTTTCTTTCCTAACAATATGTCATTTCGACACTTGGATGTTCGGCACGTGAATACCATGGGCATATTAGTGTCGACTACTGAGGATAAAGGACGGGTCATTATAAAGATCGACACTAATACATCCTTGGTATTCATGTGTCATAAATTCAAGTGTCGGTGAGACAGCTAATCAAGGGTAAAAAGTAAATAAAAATAGAAGATAGAACAAAATAGATTCTGAAGTCGCATTAAACAACTTATAAATGAATAGGTAGTACATACAATCACTCTCAAAAAGATATATTAGAGTCATAGCAAGTACCAACCCAACCAGTGACATTTATAACTGCCTATCCCTACATGTGCTGGTAGATACTTATACATAGTATAGTGGAAATAGGAATATATAAATATCTATAGAGGAAATCTTCCATCTCCATGCTCCAAGTTCCTTCAAAATGCTCCAAACTCAACCTGACTACTTGGCTGCCTGAAAAAATAGGGCATCCAGAGTTTAAGGTAAAAGAAAATAAACTCCAGGTTAGTCATGGGACTAGTGTTAGAAAACTCAAAAGAATGTATACTTTTGAAAAAAAAAAGAGCATCTCATAAAACCACGTTGCACATAAACAAGGATAGGTTCTTACCTTACGATAACCAAAACATTTCATATGTAAATTCAGAGATATTATTTTAATGACTTATTTGAAAAACACCTTTCAAATAAATATATAACATAGCTGAAATGCTTGCATCTCACATTTCAGTATTTGCACAACTAAGTATGTAAAGCTCGTATTGGAAATTTGATTCCAACAATGGCAGGTAAGGGACAGCCTTTCGTACATTATATCTCTAGAGGAATGTACCGAGGACCTACAAATAGTCCTCTACATCTGGCAGGACCGGTGTAATTTTGCCCGCTCGAAAATCAACATCCATACTTTACATCGTACTCGAATGCCGTAGATTCGACCGTTCAAATCCGAGTCGCCGGAGCTTATAACACAGTTAAGTAAATAACACAGCGGAATAAAAGAATAATACATTGATATACAATATCTGATACAATAGAGTGGTACAATGAATATCAATATAAATCAGAGATATGATACAACAAATAGCAGCGGAAAAGAAAATAGATAACAAATATCAGCAGCGGAACAAATAACTCTAAGATAGTCTTCAAGAGAGAACTCCAGCAGTAGCTCGAACTCCCAATAACGATGCACAAAGATAAGCAAGCGCAGTCCGATCCAAAGACTGAACTAGCTCCAGAAAATCTACTAATTCTGACTATCTGAAAAACCCAACTCTAGACTGCTCGTGTAGAAATTTTTGAGCATCCAGAGTTTAGGAAAGAAACAATAAACTCCGGATCAGTCATGGGACTGGTGTGAGCAACAAAAACAGTTTATCTTTAAAACAAATAGCAGAGAATTTTAAAGTCAATTCGCAATGCGTTTTGAAAATGAAACTACCATAAGACCTCCCACCACACACACAATGCAAACGCAGAATTGGAGGAGATTTCTTCTTATGATAGTCAAAGATGCTTACTACGCAAAAATCAAATCACTTTGGATATTATTATTAGTGCATAGTGTAGAAAACATTTCGAAAGTAGAATATAAATCTTAGCCAGCATAGACATTTCGAACTATGCCTACTATAGCTACCATTTAAACAGTGGTGACCACCATAAGTAAATGGCAGGTTCTACAACTAATACCGTACAAGTTCGTATTGGAGTTTGGATTTCCAACAAATGGTCAGGCCAAGGAACTTCCCATTGCCACATGGAAATGCCTCTGGAATGACGTCCCGAGAAATAACCTAACATTACGGTTATATCTCTGCCAACACAAGGCCGGGTTACCTCTGCAAAAATAGGTAACTACTGACACGCGTATGCCATCCCCCGATCGTAACCGATCTTCCCGAGGATCCTCGATTTCCAACAACCACAAAGTAATAAATTTGCAGCAACCACATAGGTTAAATATCTGAGCTCCATACCATGATACCACATCTATCCAGAAAGAATGACATACACTAAGGGGCGCTACTCCCTAGAACCTTGCCGCAACCTTCCTGTTTTGACCATTCCGGGGTGTGAGGTTCGACGAAGTCTCGTCCACAAAGCTACGCATTGTCACAAAGCCATGCTTCGGGTCAAAAAAATGATCAAAGTAATGATCACAAAGATAAAAAATCAAACAAATGATCATATCACAAATGATCAAACAATGATCATTTCACAGGAACACTCAGCATGTCACATTACCAAATTGAGAATATATCGCTGATAACCTTCAACTACATAACCTTTGAGCTCGTACGTCTCATAGAAGGGTGTTAAGCTAAGAGAATAAATTCTCCGCCACCAAACAGAAATGTATTCGAAAGAAATCGGCTTTATATCTCAAAGTGTAATGTCAGACATGTAACCATACAAGTCTGTTCCGGGTTCGAACAGAACCGAAGGCACTTCTTACGAAGCCCTTGCAATTCCGGGTATTCACAATCCCGTCCGGACTTCCCATCACAAAGGGTGATAAAATCTCTATATCGGGGCCAGACGATGCAGAGACATTCGACGAGTTGTCCTTTCGTTTTCAAAAATATCCGGTCTTCACCACCGGTCTTCAAATGCTGTCCATATACGACGTATCATTATTCGGAATGGGTTATATGACACAAATGTCTTTTCCCGGCTAACCCGAATAGTGAGCGCAATTATTCAAAAACATATGGATATTGGGGTCTCAGTTAAATCACAGCTTAAAGCCCAAAACTTTTCTTTTCAAATGGTTTAACAAATTACCATTTTCAAATCTTTAAACAAAAAGATTTATTTCATAAAATTAACCCCATTCACAAAGATACATTCATAGATTTCAAAGCAATTTCCGTTTCAATTGGATTAACTCGTTAAATCTTTAAATTAAAGATTTAACTTATAGTTTTCAAAACAATTTCATTTCGATGGGTTTAAACAAAACATCATTTTAAATCTGTTAAAAATAAACAGATTTAATTCATAGCTTTCAAAAAGAATTCATTCATAGCCTTTCAAAACATTTCAATTTCATTTTAAATTTGAAACCTTTCAATACAAATTGGAAGTTCACTTCTTATATGAAAGCTGTTATTATTTGAAAACAAATAGTTTTCGTTTCAGAAAAATCCAATTATATTTGCACGAGTTAAAGCTCTTGAATCACATTCCAAAATCAATATTTTTAAAATAGTTTAACCCATATATAACGGGTATAACATTTTTTTATCCCTAGTTTCAAATCTTGAATTTAAGTTTAAATCAAATTATTTAAACTTCAAAACTTTATCAAATTATTCGAAAATAAGTTTCATCTTTGAAATTCCATTTCAAAAGCTTTTCATATTTAAACCGAAATTTCTAATTTCAAAATCAATTGAAATTTCAATTTCAATTTCAAAAACATCAGATTTAAATTATCCGTGACTTAACCGATTTCCACGTGAAATCCATATTTGTGTGTGTATGGTGTAGTCCAGGGGTTTTACACACAATAGTGCAACATCAATCATCACAGATATATCGATAAGCGGTATAATCAATAACGCTTATCTACATTCACAGATTCATAGATAAAATAAATTTATCAGTCACAAAGATTCACTGTTATAATTCGATGTGGGTTTCGGATAACCAACTGGGATCCGACTCCCTGTCGCATCGAAATTCAAATGCCGTTTTACGGGCCAAGGGTTTCAGATTCATATAACAATATATCACAGAAACAGAAATCACAGATCACGACATAAATCAAGACGTATCACAAAGCATCATATATCAAGGATATCACACAATCAAACCAATAGAATCCAAACATTCATAAGTAAGGTCAATTTATATCTGATTATAATTAATTTATACCAGATTAATTACTTTTGAATAAACTACAAATCTTGGTTAATTAATCATTAATTAATTATAAACCATTTTAATAAATTAACATTTAATCATTTATTAATTAACCTTTAATTATAAATTAATTAACATTTACTTATAATTCATCAATCTTAAATTATTCAAAAATTAACCTTTAATTATTAAATTCACCATTTAATTAATTATCTTTAATTAATTACTTTAATTAATTATTCCTCAATTAATTATCATTCTTTAGTCACTACCATTTATTAATTTATCACTCTTAATCAAATAATTATCTTTAAGTAATTAATTTCTCTTTAAATCATCAATTAAGAAATTGATTAATTTTTCTTAAATCTCAAATTACAATTATAATGTAATTATTCTTAGCTTCCTCCCAAAACAATTAATTTATATTAATTATTCTTCTTAACTAACAATTTAAAGCTCTTCTTTAAATTTTTAAAAATCAAATTATTATTAACTCCAAAACTTTAATGTCAATAAATCTTATACTTAACTTAACATTAACCAACAATATTTATCGAATCGATATTAAATTTTTGTATTAACAAAATACTTAAAGTGTTTTAGGCAAATTCCTCAGGAACTGGACTCCAGGCAAGCTGCTCGTTTACTTGAGAAAAACCCGCGTTTCTTCCCAGTTCCCCCCGAGTTTCTTTTCCCACTGCTCCTTTTCTTTCACACTTCTCCTTCTTCTATTTTTTTTTTTCAATTGAGTTAAGTTACATTTAAGTTTTCAAACTAAACGAAAGCATCAGGAGCCTGCGTACTCGAGTATGGCCCCGGGGAAATCATCATTCTTACTCGAGAATCAACTCGAGTGATTCACACCTGAACACCTCCTGACACATCGCAAGGCCGTGCACGTGCACGGCGAATCGCTCGACGCCGATCAACTGCGAAGCCTTCCACACATCACCGATGACTTCGCAAAGCCTCCCCATCGATCAAATCTCACTGTTCTATCTCGAAGTAAAATCGAGTGCTTCGCCCCAAACTGAACCCCAACTCGACACGAAATACCACCCATCGCCGACGATAATGACAACCGGAACCCACGGCATCCCTTCCACAGTAGCCTCACATCATCACGTCGCGATCGCAATCATCGCGATCAAGCCCGAAACTCCATTGTCGCCGAAAACACATTGACAGCATACCAGACAAAAAACTGCGCACAAACCCTAAAACCTCGCCGTTCCCTCACCATGATTATTGATAAATTCATTTGGTATTTTTCCCATCATCCTTGATCAATGAGCTCCCTCTGACATAAATCCCAAACTCCGGTTTAACTTCGATCGACAGTAATTGACAGGAAAGTATTTTCCGTTCATCTAGGGATTTCACCATGTCTACTTGCTTAAAAATCACAAGACTCATATCAAAAATCATCTTTTCGTGATGCAATCATGGTTGTATAATCAGATCATAAAATTAAGATATTCAAAATTTTGATATAAGGGCCACTGTATTTTCTAAATTCCAGAAAATAATTTAACCTATTTTACTTAACAAATTTTTTTCTACTTGAATCTTGATTATACAAGTATAATTTGTTTAGATTCTTAGACCTAACAAGAATAAGAGGAATGGAAGTTTATTTTTGAAGTTGTTTTAGAGCCTGTGTGTTTTGACAGAGGTATATACATACCTACATACAATCATGTAGCATCAAATCTGTGCACATACATTCACATATGTATACCTCCAAACAAGTTACAACATTATTCATCTCAATTCACCATCACTGAACACTATCAAGACAGGGTTTGCTCACTGATTTAAAAGCAGAAAATACTGGGTCAAGTTGCTCACTTGGATTTGAAAGACAGAGTTTGATATATCACTGGCTTGTGAAAATTTGCAATTGCTTCTCTTTTCTTTTCTTTCTTTTCCGACCTTTGATTTCTTTAAACTGAAGCTTTTGTTTATGTTCAGGATGATATTATTTTCTTGAGGTATCCAGTTTAAATGAACGAACTGGTGAAGAGGAGTTGGTATATAGGAGAGAAGTTGACAGGGTAATATTAAAATGCTCTGTGCAGGTGATAGTTTTCTTCTTGGTGGCTGAAGTAAACATTTTGGGGGCTAGCATTAATTAACTTGTACAACTTATTTTATTTGATTTTACATAGATATTTCTTCTTACTTTTGCAATACTTCGGCTGTAAATGTTTTGAGATAACATGATGGCTATCTTTACTAACTATTCACCTATACTTTGTTTTATTATTTTATTTTACCTTTTGTTTACACTATGTCTTGCCTGCATTGTTTGTATATAGGTAGTTATATTTAAAACTTTGTTTTGTCATTGCTCTTGTTCCATTACTTTGTAATTTATAATTTATCTTTTATAAATATGCTTCTTTGTTTATTCTTACCTCTTGTGTGCTGGGTATACAATATTGTACAGGGTGCTATATATTGTTTGTACAATACTAGAGGTAATGGCATTAAATGCTATGGTACTTTATGTCTTCATGTGTACATACTTATCAATTTGTTTCCATTGCTTAGTCCTTACTTCTTGCCTTGCATCTCGGCTGTACAAATGAATATGGAGATACTTGTTTATGTGTTCTTCTTATGTTTCCCTACTTGTATTAATTGTTGTTATAATTCTATGTGTTTACTTATTTTGCTTTTGCTTGTTCTACATAACTGCCTACAGGCCTTACTCTTTTATTTATTTTGTACTTTGTTTATTTACATACTTAATTATATTTTTTTTCTTTGCTTAGCTTATTTTGTTTACTTCCTCATGCTATTGCATTTCTTTGGCTGTATATTTTATTTTGTTTTGTTTTCAAGTGTTGTTTCTTCTCTTTTCTTATGTTTGCTTTATACATATTTATATCTAGTTATGTTATATTTTAGTTAATATATTTACCTTATTTATTTGTACATTTCTAAATGAGTTTGTATTTTCAATTACTTATATATATTTTAAACATCTATCTAAGATTCAAATCACCTATATATATAATATTTTAAATTTGAAGATTTAACAAATTTTAAATTTGGATCCCGGGGAAACTCGCTCCAATTTTCAAATTAAATTTAGAAATTTTTATCCAAAAATTTATTTAATTATCAATTAAATGTAATTAAAATCTAGGGTCGTTACAAACTTCCGCCCTTAAAAGAATTTCGTCCTCGAAATTTGCAGGCACGAGAACAAAGACAGATGAAGAATGTTTCATCTAATCAAACGGAATATTTATTCTGCATTTGGCTTACCAAATCAGAATATCAAAAATAGATACAAGAAATTATAATAGAATTTCAAATTTTGGTTTCAAACGATATCGTTTTATTAATACAATTCAATTTTAGCATCATATTCTATTAATCAATTTGACTCAATTTAAAATTTTCAATTTCAAATTCATTTTAAATTTAAATCAAAAACTGATAAGAAAACGATGAAGATACTAAGTAAGAATTTTCTACAACGATTTGTTGAGCCATCATCACACCGAAACTTCTTCTTGTAGCTGGTACAAAGAAATCAAAAGAATTTGGAAACAAATCAAAGGAGATTGATAAAGAAAGTTGTTTCCACTATTGCAGGGTATTGACTATTTATAGTCGTATTCCCTTGTCCCCTATCTCGTCCTCTTCTTGCACTCATACTCACTACCAGTGGATAGCAAGAGAATTTACTGAGACATTCAGACGGATATCTGAGAATTACTCATTCTAGAGTTACTTCACTCTATCTCTAATGAGCTACTTAATGTGTTATACTCCTGAGCTAAAGTTCAACCTTAGCTCTGATACCAAATGTAACGATACGGGGATTTTGCCCGCTCGAAAATCGACATCCATACTTTACATCGTACTCGAATGCCGTAGATTCGACCGTTCAAATCCGAGTCGCCGGAGCTTATAACACAGTTAAGTAAATAACACAGCGGAATAAAAGAATAATACGTTGATATACAATATCTGATACAATAGAGTGGTACAATGAATATCAATATACATCAGAGATATGATACAACAAATAGCAGCGGAAAAGAAAATAGATAACAAATATCAGCAGCGGAACAAATAACTCTAAGATAGTCTTCAAGAGAGAACTCCAGCAGTAGCTCGAACTTCCAATAACGATGCACAAAGATAAGCAAGCGCAGTCTGATCCAAAGACTGAACTAGCTCCAGAAAATCTATTAATTCTGACTATCTGAAAAACCCAACTCTAGACTGCTCGTGTAGAAAATTTTGAGCATCCAGAGTTTAGGAAAGAAACAATAAACTCCGGATCAGTCATGGGACTGGTGTGAGCAACAAAAACAGTTTATCTTTAAAACAAATAGCAGAGAATTTTAAAGTCAATTCGCAATGCTTTTTGAAAATGAAACTACCATAAGACCTCCCACCACACACACAATGCAAATGCAGAATTGGAGGAGATTTCTTCTTATGATAGTCAAAGATGCTTACTACGCAAAAATCAAATCACTTTGGATATTATTATTAGTGCATAGTGTAGAAAACATTTCGAAAGTAGAATATAAATCTTAGCCAGCATAGACATTCCGAACTATGCCTACTATAGCTACCATCTAAACAGTGGTGACCACCATAAGTAAATGGCAGGTTCTACAACTAATACCGTACAAGTTCGTATTGGAGTTTGGATTTCCAACAAATGGTCAGGCCAAGGAACTTCCCATTGCCACATGGAAACGCCTCTGGAATGACGTCCCGAGAAATAACCTAACATTACGGTTATATCTCTGCCAACACAAGGCCGGGTTACCTCTGCAAAAATAGGTAACTACTGACACGCGTATGTCATCCCCCGATCGTAACCGATCTTCCCGAGGATCCTCGATTTCCAACAACCACAAAGTAATAAATTTGCAGCAACCACATAGGTTAAATATCTGGGCTCCATACCATGATACCACCTCTATCCAAAAAGAATGACATACACTAAGGGGCGCTACTCCCTAGAACCTTGCCGCATCCTTCCTGTTTTGACCATTCCGGGGTGTGAGGTTCGACGAAGTCTCGTCCACAAAGCTACGCTTTGTCACAAAGCCATGCTTCGGGTCAAACAAATGATCAAAGTAATGATCACAAAGATAAAAAATCAAACAAATGATCATATCACAAATGATCAAACAATGATCATTTCACAGCAACACTCAGCATGTCACATTACCAAATTGAGAATATATCGCTGATAACCTTCAACTACATAACCTTTGAGCTCGTACGTCTTAGAGAAGGGTGTTAAGCTAAGAGAATAAATTCTCCGCCACCAAACAGAAATGTATTCGAAAGAAATCGGCTTTATATCTCAAAGTGTAATGTCAGACATGTAACCATACAAGTCTGTTCCGGGTTCGAACAGAACCGAAGGCACTTCTTACGAAGCCCTTGCAATTCCGGGTATTCACAATCCCGTCCGGACTTCCCATCACAAAGGGTGATAAAATCTCTATATCGGGGCCAGACGATGCAGAGACATTCGACGAGTTGTCCTTTCGTTTTCAAAAATATCCGGTCTTCACCACCGGTCTTCAAATGTTGTCCATATACGACGTATCATTATTCGGAATGGGTTATATGACACAAATGTCTTTTCCCGGCTAACCCGAATAGTGAGCGCAATTATTCAAAAACATATGGATATTGGGGTCTCAGTTAAATCACAGCTTAAAGCCCAAAACTTTTCTTTTCAAATGGTTTAACAAATTACCATTTTCAAATCTTTAAACAAAAAGATTTATTTCATAAAATTAACCCCATTCACAAAGATACATTCATAGATTTCAAAGCAATTTCCGTTTCAATTGGATTAACTCGTTAAATCTTTAAATTAAAGATTTAACTTATAGTTTTCAAAAAAATTTCATTTCGATGGGTTTAAACAAATCATCATTTTAAATCTGTTAAAAATAAACAGATTTTATTCATAGCTTCCAAAAAGAATTCATTCATAGCATTTCAAAACATTTCAATTTCATTTTAAATTTGAAACCTTTCAATACAAATTGGAAGTTCACTTCTTATATGAAAGCTGTTATTATTTGAAAACAAATAGTTTTCGTTTCAGAAAAATCCAATTATCTTTGCACGAGTTAAAGCTCTTGAATCACATTCCAAAATCAATATTTTTAAAATAGTTTAACCCATATATAACGGGTATAACATTTTTTTTATCCCTAGTTTCAAATCTTGAATTTAAGTATAAATCAAATTATTTAAACTTCAAAACTTTATCAAATTATTCGAAAATAAGTTTCATCTTTGAAATTCCATTTCAAAAGCTTTTCATATTTAAACCGAAATTTCTAATTTCAAAATCAATTGAAATTTCAATTTCAAAAACATCAGATTTAAATTATCTGTGACTTAACCGATTTCCACGTGAAATCCATATTTGTGTGTGTATGGTGTAGTCCAGGGGTTTTACACACAATAGTGCAACATCAATCATCACAGATATATCGATAAGCGGTATAATCAATAACGCTTATCTACATTCACAGATTCATAGATAAAATAAATTTATCAGTCACAAAGATTCACTATTATAATTCGATGTGGGTTTCGGATAACCAACTGGAATCCGACTCCCTGTCGCATCGAAATTCAAATGCCGTTTTACGGGCCAAGGGTTTCAGATTCATATAACAATATATCATAGAAACAGAAATCACAGATCACGACATAAATCAAGACGTATCACAAAGCATCATATATCAAGGATATCACACAATCAAACCAATAGAATCCAAACATTCATAAGTAAGGTCAATTTATATCTGATTATAATTAATTTATACCAGATTAATTATTTTTGAATAAACTACAAATCTTGGTTAATTAATCATTAATTAATTATAAACCATTTTAATAAATTAACATTTAATCATTTATTAATTAACCTTTAATTATAAATTAATTAACATTTACATATAATTCATCAATCTTAAATTATTCAAAAATTAACCTTTAATTATTAAATTCACCATTTAATTAATTATCTTTAATTAATTACTTCAATTAATTATTCCTCAATTAATTATCATTCTTTAGTCACTTCCATTTATTAATTTATCACTCTTAATCAAATAATTATCTTTAAGTAATTAATTTCTCTTTAAATCATCAATTAAGAAATTGATTAATTTTTCTTAAATCTCAAATTACAATTATAATGTAATTATTCTTAGCTTCCTCCCAAAACAATTAATTTATATTAATTATTCTTCTTAACTAACAATTTAAAGCTCTTCTTTAAATTTTTTAAAATCAAATTATTATTAACTCCAAAACTTTAATGTCAATAAATCTTATACTTAACTTAACATTAACCAACAATATTTATCGAATCGATATTAAATTTTTGTATTAACAAAATACTTAAAGTGTTTTAGGCAAATTCCTCAGGAACTGGACTCCAGGCAAGCTGCTCGTTTACTTGAGAAAAACCCGCGTTTCTTCCCAGTCCCCCCCGAGTTTCTTTTCCCACCGCTCCTTTTCTTTCACACTTCTCCTTCTTCTATTTTCTTTTTTTTCAATTGAGTTAAGTTACATTTAAGTTTTCAAACTAAACGAAAGCATCAGGAGCCCGCGTACTCGAGTATGGCCCCGGGGAAATCATCATTCTTACTCGAGAATTAACTCGAGTGATTCACACCCGAACACCTCCTGACACATCGCAAGGCCGTGCACGTGCACGGCGAATCGCTCGATGCCGATCAACTGCGAAGCCTTCCACACATCACCGATGACTTCGCAAAGCCTCCCCATCGATCAAATCTCACTGTTCTATCTCGAAGTAAAATCGAGTGCTTCGCCCCAAACTGAACCCCAACTCGACACGAAATACCACCCATCGCCGACGATAATGACAACCGGAACCCACGGCATCCCTTCCAGAGTAGCCTCACATCATCACGTCGCGATCGCAATCATCGCGATCAAGCCCGAAACTCCATTGTCGCCGAAAACACATTGACAGCATACCAGACAAAAAACTGCGCACAAACCCTAAAACCTCGCCGTTCCCTCACCATGATTATTGGTAAATTCATTTGGTATTTTTCCCATCATCCTTGATCAATGAGCTCCCTCTGACATAAAACCCAAACTCCGGTTTAACTTCGATCGACAGTAATTGACAGGAAAGTATTTTCCGTTCATCTAGGGATTTCACCATGTCTACTTGCTTAAAAATCACAAGACTCGTATCAAAAATCATCTTTTCGTGATGCAATCATGGTTGTATAATCAGATCATAAAATTAAGATATTCAAAATTTTGATATAAGGGCCACTGTATTTTCTAAATTCCAGAAAATAATTTAACCTATTTTACTTAACAAATTTTTTTCTACTTGAATCTTGATTATACAAGTATAATTTGTTTATATTCTTAGACCTAACAAGAATCAGAGGAATGGAAGTTTATTTTTGAAGTTGTTTTAGAGCCTGTGTGTTTTGACAGAGGTATATACATACCTACATACAATCATGTAGCATCAAATCTGTGCACATACATTCACATATGTATACCTCCAAACAAGTTACAACATTATTCATCTCAATTCACCATCACTGAACACTATCAAGACAGGGTTTGCTCACTGATTTAATAGCAGAAAATACTGGGTCAAGTTGCTCACTTGGATTTGAAAGACAGAGTTTGATATATCACTGGCTTGTGAAAATTTGCAATTGCTTCTCTTTTCTTTTCTTTCTTTTCCGACCTTTGATTTCTTTAAACTGAAGCTTTTGTTTATGTTCAGGATGATATTATTTTCTTGAGGTATCCAGTTTAAATGAACGAACTGGTGAAGAGGAGTTGGTATATAGGAGAGAAGTTGACAGGGTAATATTAAAATGCTCTGTGCAGGTGATAGTTTTCTTCTTGGTGGCTGAAGTAAACATTTTAGGGGCTAGCATTAATTAACTTGTACAACTTATTTTATTTGATTGTACATAGATATTTCTTCTTACTTTTGCAATACTTCGGCTGTAAATGTTTTGAGATAACATGATGGCTATCTTTACAAACTATTCACCTATACTTTGTTTTATTATTTTATTTTACCTTTTGTTTACACTATGTCTTGCCTGCATTGTTTGTATATAGGTAGTTATATTTAAAACTTTGTTTTGTCATTGCTCTTGTTCCATTACTTTGTAATTTATAATTTATCTTTTATAAATATGCTTCTTTGTTTATTCTTACCTCTTGTGTGCTGGGTATACAATATTGTACAGGGTGCTATATATTGTTTGTACAATACTAGAGGTAATGGCATTAAATGCTATGGTACTTTATGTCTTCATGTGTACATACTTATCAATTTGTTTCCATTGCTTAGTCCTTACTTCTTGCCTTGCATCTCGGCTGTACAAATGAATATGGAGATACTTGTTTATGTGTTCTTCTTATGTTTCCCTACTTGTATTAATTGTTGTTATAATTCTATGTGTTTACTTATTTTGCTTTTGCTTGTTCTACATAACTGCCTACAGGCCTTACTCTTTTATTTATTTTGTACTTTGTTTATTTACATACTTAATTATATTTTTTTTCTTTGCTTAGCTTATTTTGTTTACTTCCTCATGCTATTGCATTTCTTTGGCTGTATATTTTATTTTGTTTTGTTTTTAAGTGTTGTTTCTTTTCTTTTCTTATGTTTGCTTTATACATATTTATATCTAGTTATGTTATATTTTAGTTAATATATTTACCTTATTTATTTGTACATTTTTAAATGAGTTTGTATTTTCAATTACTTATATATATTTTAAACATCTATCTAAGATTCAAATCACCTATATATATAATATTTTAAATTTGAAGATTTAACAAATTTTAAATTTGGATCTCGGGGAAACTCGCTCCAATTTTCAAATTAAATTTACAAATTTTTATCCAAAAATTTATTTAGTTATCAATTAAATGTAATTAAAATCTAGGGTCGTTACAACCGGCCTATCCCTTTTTGAATGACCAACGCAATGATCCTGAATAGAACCAAATATGTCATCACCTCAGTTGTTACCAACCTTTACTGGGATCCCATAGCATATAATGCATACTCGATATATATAGAGTAATCTAGAAAGGTAATGACCATACCCTAATGGTTGCGAAAAACATAACCTTATGGCATACCCTGTTTAAGTCATTTCTGGGTGTGAGGCCTAAGGTAACGTATTACCTTTCACAGTACGGATTCTACTTTGAATGCCACGTTGCCATTTCTAACAGCACGCTATTGATTTCCACAAAAGTACAACCTCTGAGCATGTACATCTCAAAGAAGGGAGTTAAGTATAAGAGGGGTTGCCTCCTACACCATAAAATAAATGTATGTTTGTAAAAATCAAAACATGTGGTCTTAGAAATGTAATGTCACACATTCGTCCATACAAGTTGTCCAGGAATAGGACAAACCGAAGGCACGCCTCCTACTACATCCTGTTTGGGAGTCACCTCTAGGATTAGTAGTAGTAGTCCTTACATTGAGGATTTCAAAATGAAGATACCACTGCCACTATACATATGATATGGGAATTACCTCTGAGGTTAGTGGCTAGCAGCCCTACATTATGAAGATCTCCGTCTTCAAAATCATTGTCTTTAATATATTTTCACTTTCGAACGTATATTACTTCGAAGTGGGTTTCAGATAGGAATCGCCCAAATTTGACCTCGGTCTCTTTGAACCAACTATAGATAAAAAGATGTCCAATATGTGGGTGATTATTATTCACTTAATCAATATCCCTTTTATCCAATAAAATATCTCTTAAAGATATACATCTTTAAATCATTTCTTTTTCAGCATATACATGATTATTAAACCTCTTTTTAACTTTGAAAACACCAAACCATTTCTCATTGATTACATAGGAAATTATTTCCATAATTTATTCAAATTTTAATAGTTTCATATTTCCAAAACATATCTAAGATGGTAAATTCAAAACCAGTTAGTATTGAGTAAAAAGGATCCATAAAAATTATACTAATTATACTCAAAACTAATTTCCGTATTCAACTTGTACTAGTTATCGAATAACGGTAAAATGACCTTTTAAATTCACAAGAATAGGATGAGTTCCGTCCTTGGAATTTAATATAGATTTTAACCAATATGTTCCGATATCACCAATATCTTACTATTTGAAATCTTTTTTAACTTTTATAAATCTCCTAATCTACTTTTATCTTAGGAAAATATAGTCCGAGTAAATCAAATTTACTATCCCCTCTGTCTTTCCATTTTGGATAGCTAGAGCAGAATCCAGACACTAGATGTCCAAGCTCGGGTCTAGAGACCATCTCTCTGTCACCCATAAGGCGGTCAAGTTATTTGATCAACTCCAAACACATAAATTGCTTTTAAAATGCATGGTTTGTTATTTGGAAACCATTAACAAAAGATTTGGGAAGGAAATTTAAGTTTAAACCATGATTTTTAAGAGTTACCAAAACCGTTGTAAAAACCGCTACGAATAGTGTTGTTTAAAGCTTCTATGATCAAACACTAATTTCATTTCATCTATGTCCATTTTAATAACTCAAATCCTTTTTAAAACAATTTAACATATTTATGAAATTTATTTCATATTGTTAAAGATTTAAAAACACCCATTTTAAAGAGTTGAAATCCATATTTTATGGATTGAAAAATGCGAGGTTTTTTTAAACTTGATTTGGATAACTCAGAATTTATAAAATGAAATCTTGATTTTTCTTCTTTATTTGAAACTACAGTTACAGAAGTTTGAAAAATTCTTATTTTGAATTATTACAAGCTATATTCCATTCTACACATTGATTTCACTTTTACGGTGTGAAATCGCGAACTGTCGTTACGTGACGCGCCTATTTTGACTCCAATTTCATATCTTGTCAAAAATTTCCGAAATGAGTTTTAATATTTATAAAAAATTTATAAACCATTTTATTCATGTTTAAAGAGCTTTAACTATACCGTAACACTTTTATAATTCATAAGAAGAAAGTGATTTCTTCGTGTAAATTCGACGTATATTTAGCATGAATTATTTTCATATCTAAGCAAACATATTATCATATCCAAACAGAATAAATAACCATCATAAACAAGATAGAAATCATATCATTATTATCATAGATTTTATAAAATAAATTAGTAGAGTTTCTCACTTAATAGCTTTCCCGATCTAACTTTAAATGCTACGAAATCGACTATAGCTCCGGTATTCCTATACCGGAGCTTATGAATCCTGCTTTGGAACTCATGGAGGGTTTGCCCTTGAGCTTGTAAGGGTGTAAGAGTGCTTAGATGGGCTCGGCCTAGGTGGTAAAAGAAGAGGAGATTACTAACTCGGCTTCGAACTTGAAGTGGTATATCTCTTTATATATTACGACTTATTTTGGCCGAACTTCAACTCTATTTTTGAATTTTTCTAAGAGGCCATGGAAGCCATTAATGAAGAGGAAAAAGAAGAGGAAGAAAGCTTAGGAAATTAGAGAAGGAAGTATGAATGAAAGTGAAGAGGTATGCCTTGTATTTATAGGCAAAAGTTTGAATCAAAATATCATGATATTTTCACCAAACATCATATCATCTTTCCACCTCACCGCCACCACCACACCCTCCATGTACTTCGGCCGCACATGCCCAACCCCTCCACTACTTCCCTTAGCTTTTATGGCATGTATCAAGTTGACTTAAGGGAGATATGTCATCATTAGCTTAGATTTCCTCCTTTATAAATATCATGATATTTATTTTATTTACCATTAGTTATTAGTAGATGTAAATGTTAATTCTTAGGTGTATATATGTGGTACATGGATGTATATATGTGTATATGTATGCATGTATGTCACATATAACATATAACGTTGTGCAACTTCTCAATGTTCAACCGTTATGAATTCAGATTCCGATTTTCGAACACATTTTTACTTCTCAGTTAATATACATATATTTGTAAAAAAAAGTTTAATAAAAATATTTCTATTATTCAATAATTAAAAGGGCCTCATTTGATTTTAAAATAATTATTAAATCTCTTGAACTCAATTTAAATTCAAAAATCAATTATTCAAAAATGATAGTATCATTGATGATGTCATAGAAAAATTTTATTTTTACATATTCTTGCTTATATGGATAAATATGTGTATGTATCCAGACTTGTTCATGATTCCTAAAGTTAACTAGTAGTTTATCGATAAAACTATTTTCGATCACTCTATCGATATTTTTGTAAATACGTATTCAAAATAAGATTATCATTATTAATTATTATTCAAAACATTATAATTTATGTTATGAAATCTTATATTTGAATATTTTTAAATTAAATATTATTCTCCAAAGCAATACATTCACGGGTCGTTATAATTACGTCATACTTATCCAAGTTGGGAGAATGTATGTTATCATGATGCTAAGAAATGGGAAAGAATCATGAACCGTTGATGTATTGTTATTACTTTAATTGACATTAACAAAATCATCAGATGTATTCTTCTGATTTTCTTAATCAAGTAATTGTTGATGTACTATTATGTTTGATATTTGTCTTATGGTACCACTGTTTGCATTGTTTTGATGTGATTGTGTACATGAGTTTAGTTATGGAAATGTGCATGTGTACAGTTATTAGCCATCTTCTCATCATTGTTGTTTGTTCTTGTAGCTTGAAATAATTACATGACAATTTTAATTATACTTTAAATCATAGTTATTTTAGCTATCAATTTGTGTTTAAATTTTACCATGTAACTATGCGTAATGCATGATAGTGAAGTTTGCGTTTGCAAGTTTGTTTAGATGAAGTGCTTTTGGTTTAGATTTTTTTTGTAATAATGTGGTTGACACCTGTTAGCTGAAAAGTAAATATAGTTTAACTACAACTATTGTTTTTTATTTTTGTTTCTAGCTGATGTTTGATGGCTGAAAAGTAGACAGTTTAACTTCAATTTGGTCATTAAAATTTATATATTGTCCATACAACGATTTGTAGTGGCGTTTGTATACAATTTGTAAAAGAATGAATTAAGTATTTACAGCTGTGAATATTGGAGAAACAGTAATGGTCTGGCAAAATCAGCTAACTTAGGTGGAAAACAAAAAAGCATTAAGATTGTGTACATGCGGAGTAAAAAACTTATAATGAAGCGGTAACAGAAAATATTATCTACCATGCAAATAGATGTATTCCACAAGTATGAGAACAGAATTATACACATCAGAGTAAAAGAGTAAAGAAATGAATAAAAATTGGAATAGCTTATTCTGGGATTAACTTAAAAATAATTTGTGGGTTAACTTAATAAAATTATATTGTGGATCAACTAAAAGAAATCGTGGATGAAAATTAAAGTTGCCTTCTCCACCATCCATTTTCATTTTGAGCCTGATTAATGATAGATAAGGTTTGAATTTGAATAATGTAGGCATAAGAAGAAATCTCTATATTTTTCCTTTTATTGTATAACAATAAGTTTGCAACCTAAAAAAATGAAAATATAATACACTTATCTAATTGGAAAAATGGTCAACATTAACCTTAGTTTTTTTTAAATTTATGGTCCACCAATATTTAAATTTAATGTAACATACGTTATTATATAGTTGATTAAGACTTTCAGTTTTAACAATTATGGCTAGGTTTAGCCTAAATTTATTATTTCGTTTAGTAGCATAGTTTTGAAAGTCGAAAGCAAAATTGGAGCTTTGTGAAATCATCAATTAACGTATCTTGTTTAATTATTAATCTTTTTATATCCATTTAACCTTCTTCATTTTCTCACACTTCCATTTCCATTTTAAATTGAATTAATGACACCTAAAACAAAATTTGAATAATGTTGGCAAAAAGTAAAGTATTTTTTCATTTATGCATTATAATAAAGTTTATAAATAAATAATATAAACATATATTGAGTCTAAAATTCCAGTAAAAAATAACTACCGACCCATTTTCATTTTTTATTTTAGTTATGATTTTAACTTGATGCAAGTGCTGTTTGTTACCGTACAGTCGTATAAGAATTTCTGTTTGTACAATTAAGCCTTATGTTAGGTGGAACATATTAATTCATTAATAGCATGGTTTTAAAAGTTAAAACTAAAATTAGAGAATTGTAAAATCATTCAGAAGAATGTTATGACTATTTAAGTATTAATTCATTTTTAACTTCCATTTATTCACTTGCCATTTCAATTTTAAATTGACTTTATGATTGATTAGCATTAAATTTGGACATTGTTACTACAAACACGAACTAAATCCTTTTTTTCGTTTCTACATACGATCAATGTTGTAGCCTAGAGATATAAATTAGTATAGATTTTAATAATTTTACCAATGTAGCATCATAATATGTTATAGTGCTTTGTTCTGATTTAATCCATATTTGGAAATTATATTGAAGATTATTTATGATGTATTTGTTTTCACAGTAGTCGAGGCTTAATGGAATTTTGTAGGTTATATAGTAAATATAACATATATTATTTTTACTTTGAAAAATAATCATAATAATTAATATGGGATTCTTAGTGAATAATTGTATGGTCATTATTACTTGTCGATTGTACTGTGGAATGGTTCTCAAGAAAAGCTTCAACGGATGAGAAGTGTGAAATGCCTAGCTCCACTTATTCTTGGAGGCATTTTTTTTTGAATAAATAGGAAATAGTTATTGAAATTTCATAAACCACTTTGTGTGAGCTATATTTCCTGCTTGAATTAATAATATTTATTCAACTATAATGTCTTAACATAAAAATATAATTTGTAGCAATTACAAGGACATGGTTAGGGGTGTAAATCGATCGAATCATACTAGATGGAGGTGTGTTCAGTTTCTGTCCTAAATGAAATCAGACCATATACGGACCAGACGAGATTCATGCTCGTACAAATTTTGCTGTCCTAATTCATATCCTAAATAAAATCAAATGGACACGGACATGCATTTTTCGGCTACGGACTCAAATAGACATAGACGGACATTGTTATTTACATCACATTTTATGTTTTTAATAGAGTTTATATCAATTATATTATTTTTATTAGTATGTACTGAAGCATAAGCATTTTACGAATTTTTACTCAATCAACTAACCAAACAGTTGTTATATATACTTTGAAGAGCATAATAGATATACTGAATTATAAGAAAATCGGACGAATTCGAACAAACACGGGTTAGACGAGATTTTTACTTGTACAAATTTTGTTGTCCTAATTCATCTCTTAAATAAAAATCGACGGACATGGACGGACGTTTTTCGACCACGGACTTAAACGGACATCTGACACTCATACAAAATTAATAGCCCTAGACATTGTTGAAGGCTCGAAGTGATAAATCAAGGTCCCCACGAAATCAAATCATATTTAAATAAATAAAATATGCTTATATTGTATTATATGAAAAATTTATAAAAAAAATCATTTACAATATTTTTATGGTATATTCGCGCTTCTTAATTTCAAATACGCCTTTGTTTGGATGTAATGTTCGCATAGAAAGATTATATCATACATTAGTATTTTGTGTTTGTAATAGAAAGTATATGAATATGTCATTTTCACAATATTGATTAATATAGGTTGATTGTGATTTGTTACATGGTTCTCTAAAGTTACTTTCAGTTGGGTCCGAATAATTTTTTTTGAAATGGTACTTAGGTACAACATGTCACTGGGACAACATAACACACATCACATGTCAATATATGTTCGAATCACGCTACGCAAGTTTCAAACTTATGACCTATTGCACCAAAGTCGAATCACTTAACTCGCACCGAATATTTGTAAGTAACCATCAATATTGCATTAAAAGGCATATGTTTAATGTCTATTTATGGCTAATTTTTTTGAAACAGTTAATATAGTGCAAGAAATTTACATGCTTATTGCTTGCAAAAATTTAAATAAAGATCTTAAAAAAATCCTTGAAAAAAAGACACGTATGTTAAGCAGTTTTACACATTATATCTTTATTTGAACTATTCACTACTCTTTAGCTATTTGATATTGTTCATCTAGTTTGCATTTCATTGCTCTACAATGAAAATTGATCTATCCATTTCTCTTTTAACTCATGATGTTTCCTTCTAAAATACTAGAAACAACTATGACTTAATATAACGACCCACCTTTTTGGATGGTTTAAATCGACTATAAATCACACACGTCAGACTCAAACCATTCAAAAGGGAGGATTGTTATGGCGTAAATAAGAAAAAGCAGAGAAAGAAAGAAAAGAAACACAGAATCTCACAACGGAATGACAAAATATAATAATCAAATAAACAGTTCATGAAGTTCTTTTACTGATAACATTCGATTACACTTTTACAATACAGAACATAGTACATACAGCAGTAATAAATAAATAATGCAGTGGAACAACATGATGCAGTGGAATAAATAAAATAAATAATAATAGTACTAAATCTCCGTCTTCGTCCTCCAAAAGCAGTCTTCGATACATTGAAAAGCTCAGACTGACCTGAGCGAATTGAAAAGACAAAACACTCGAGTCAGAACTAAAAGATCTTATATAAGTTAAATCAACAGTAAATAAATATGAGTGTAATGGCGTTAGAGATGTTTGCGGGATTTGACATCTCCTATCCAGTGTCTAACGTGCATGCAATAACTTGAGATATGTTTGGGATTCCATCTCCTAAGGATCCGTTAAACTATCTGCATATATAGTACAATACGTTATTATAATAGTGTCTACAATAAAGTAAAGTATTAAAATACCATTAAGGCGTTACCCATATCCCCCTTAACACATTTTATATATTCCCGTAGTCTATACAGTACTGTAATTCTTCCGTAAACTGGAGGGCTATCAGTCGGCACTCCATGGGTACGGTACAAAACCAAACTCATAAAAGGCGCGATAAGGCATGTGACAAGGCACGCGAGGCAATGCCCAGGGTAGGATACTACCGTTTTGCGGATCCAGACTGGTGGTAACGCATAGTAGCTACTACCGCCTACCTCGGAACACACTCCCATAATCAAAATCGAGGGGTGGCCACCAAATCAATCACAAAGTCATAATATGGTATCGAAGAAGCATGTCCGATCGGAGGTGCGACCTCACTTGGCCCGGCATGGCTCCTGTTTTAGTCACATCAAGCTGACTCACGGGAGTCAGGGCTGCGTAAATACCTCATACAGCATCGTTCGCCAAACCATCCTACTTCATTCTGGAATCTCCACCGCATACACAGTTGTTAAAGTGGTTTTCGATATTGGCAGAGAGTATGACAATATCTGATCCCGGTCTCTTTAACAACCAAACGCTTATTTCACATCGGATGGTTCTTTTAAATTTCCAAATCCGTTTCATAATTGATATCAAAATATCATATTCAATTCAAACCATATCACTTTCGAAATCATATTCACTCAAATATGTCATTTCACTAAGAAATATCATTTTCAAATCTCAACTTAGGTTATAACATCATTTAACCATATTCACTTTTAAATACTTCCACTTTACACAGTCTAAAAATTGGAAAATAGTTTAGATAGTTATAAATAGTTTGAATAGTTTAGCATATTATTAAATAGGTAAAATAGTTTAAAATAGATTAAAATAGTTTAGGTGGATTTAAGATAGTTTAAATAGGTTTAAAATAGTTTAAATAGATTAAATAGATTTAAAATAGATTAAATAGATTTAAAATAGATTAAATAGATTTTAAAATCGATTAAATAGATTTAAAATAGTTTAAGTAGATTAAAATGATTTAAATAGATTAAATAAATTTAAATTCGATTAAAATGGATTAATTAGTTTAGAATAGGTTAAAAGAGAATAAATTGGATTAAATATATTAAAATAGATTAAGATAAATAAAATAGTTTTAAATTGATTGAAATAGTTTAAAATAGTTTAAAATAGATGGAATTAGTTTAATAGTCTGAAATCTTAAAATCTGGATTTAAAATGATATTTTTAAACAGTTTATATTAAAATGATAAATTTGGAATTAATATCAAATTAAACTATTTCTTCCATTTCAACAAATCTGGACCATATCTAGATTTCAAATCAAAACCCAAATTCTAATCTTGAAGTATCAATTTAAGCAATTCCAATTTCAATAGATTTCGAAGTTACAATTTCAAACGTTTTCAATAACTCAATTTCGATAAATTTCATTTATACTTTAAATTTAACTTTAGAATTTCCATTTTATTCTTTTAACAATTCATTAAACCAACTCCAATTTCAACATTTAAAGCTTGGACTTCGAAAATAATTCAATTTATACAAATCAATTTTTTATTTCAATATATCATTTAACTGAATTCAAATTTTAAGGATTTAAATCATTTAATTTAACCAATCCGGTGTTCGTATATAATTTTCTACCCTATGGTCTAGTCGTACGGACATATATCATTTCAATCCGTAATAATTTTAAAATTTATGGGTATATGTCATTTCAACCCGCAATCCCAAATTAAATTTCAAATTTATGAAATCGCCCGAGTCTATCATTTTAACCCATAATAATTTCTCCCTAATCTATTAGATCGTTCGGGTATGTATCATTTCAACCCATAGGGAATTTCTAACAACAACTAAGGGAACTTGTAGTGTTATAACAATATAAATATAACATCCAGTCATCCAATATCAACGATTCAAACATCCATCACAATCACCATTCAGATCAACAAATAAACAATAACAAGTGACTGATTATCAATAACGAGTATTAACTGACAATTTAAAATTCACTATTAAATTAAATGGCGATTAAATTCAATAAAAGTCAGATTTAACTGGAATGACAATTTAAATATACCAAAAATCAACCAATCAATTTCTAATCACATCACAAATTGAATTTAACTAACATAAGATAATTTAGTAGTTGTGAGTGTGTTAAAACACTCACATTTGATTTCAAATCGATTTGAAATCCAAATAAAGGCCCAAAATCTATTAGTCTCAGAATTTGTCCAAACCAGGGCCAAAATGTCTAGAATCTCGATACGATCCCAATGGAATAAACCGCGTCCAAATCCGAGTTCATACGCAAAAGTTATTAACATTAGAGCATTCATCAATTAAAATTAAAATTAGAAAAAATATAAAATAACAACCATTACCCCTCTGACACGTCATCTCCTCTGCTTGCTCGGACCCTAGCGCCTCAACCCAGTAATCTCGTTCCCTTGAACATGAGATGCAACCCAAATCGTTTGGAGAGTTTGATTTTTTTGAAATTGATTTTGATTTGAATTTGAATTGGGATTTAGGATTTCATATTCTGTCATTTGAGAAGGAGGAACTGGTAGAAGTAATAGTACGTACAGAAATAAGAAATGAGAAACAATTAGGGTTTATAACAGCCTATATATAGGCAGAGCTGAAATAGAAAGGATGGACCAGATCGATTTGGATTGAAACGATAACGACCCGAAAAAGCCGATTTCGTTCCCGAAGTAAAAATGGGTCATCCTATATATCAAAATAGATGTTTTGATATTTTTAAACTCAATGGAAAAGGTTTCAAGTCCTAATTCCATCGTATGAAGAAGTTAGCTTTTAAAATCAACTTATTCCAATTGAATTCAATAAAATTGATTTCTACGCGTTTCGAGCCCGCGCGATCAAACAACAAGTCCGATCGCTACGAAACTTGAAGTCATACAATAATTCACCCTTACAGATCCGATGAAATTGGTTTCATCAAAATCCGAGACAGTGGCCAAAATGCCTATTTTCACATTAATTAATTAAATTATTATTAAATTAATTAATCACCTTTAAAATTTAAAGTTAATAACTAACAATTTTTATCATTTCTAATTTCATAGAATTTAACAATCATTTTAAAACCAATTTCCTATGTTAAATTCAACGTTAATTATTGCACTAATTACAGTGTTTAATTTCAATTGCAATAAATCCATTAATTATAATCTAAATTCCAATAAATTGATCAAATTTGATTGCAATCTTTTTATTCGATCAATCATTATCTAATGGATATAATTAACATTGGTTTATATTTTATTACATCGATATTCTACAGTTATCCTCTTAATCCACATTGACTGCAATATTTAATTGGATTAATTGCAATTGATTTCCAATTTAATTCAACAGATTAAATAAATATGTAACAAATAACAATTGTCACCATTTACTTAATTTAATCATATTTATAAATTTATTATCTACAAACAAATGTTATAACTACTTACACAACACTGATTTTATCCAATTACAATTAATTACGTATTATTTCACCAATTAATACAACATTTGGTTTATTTCCTTATTTTCAATTTATAACCAAATTTTTTGTTTACAATCATTTCAATTAATTGAAATTTCATTAAAATAATTATCAATTGCCTTAAATTAACATTATTTCATTCCAGTTATTTTCTCATTAATAAATCACAAATTTTAATTTCTTCCAATATTAAATTACAAAATCTTATTAAATTTAATATTTTAATCATCGAAAATAATGTGAGTCGTTACATTTGATTTTTGACAATGCAACTCATTAATTACCTATGTTACTAATTAAAAAAGATTCTGGTCGCGGTGAATGTTTTCTCAAAATTTTCTTTTCTGGTTGTATTCACATATTCATTTTTGGATGATTGAATTATATTAGTTTTCATTTGTCTGTTGTTGAATTTGATAGACATGTATTTGTCATATTATGTTCTTTACCCTAACTAAATGTTGAAAAGGTGATTGCAAATTTTTGTGTATACTCACTAATAGCTTTTAATAAATGTATAAAATAAATTAGTGCATTATGTTTTTTGTCCTTAATTTGCATAGGAGTCCTACTTAACCATTACTAACTAATATCATGTTTTAGCATGCTAAAATGATATATTATTATCTACTATGGTTTATTATATTTATGGTACGTAGGCATTGAAATCTTTCCATGTGCCAAAATTGGTATTTTTGATATATAGTGCCAAGATAACTTTTAGAAACATAAAACCTCATATATATGAGAGTTGATTAAAAGTCTAATGATATATAATCTATGATAAGCCATAGTGTGTTGTTTATACCGATACATTTTCTGACTATTACTCCACTTTGAAAATTTTCGATCTTGGATAGTGTAGTAAATCACCACATTAACATGGCTGCAATGTTTGATGGAGATGGAAATGCTAGCAGAAATCTCTAGAACACTAAATACACTGATATGCTTCTTATAGTACAAGGTTTGTTTTGACTTTACCAAAATAAGATACCTAAATTTAGAATTTTCAACTGCGATTAAGGTTTTTATCTTGCCATTTATCTTACAGGACATGGTTTTTCCCCGACATTATATTCAAATTACTTCCGCTTATGCTTCCTTGTCTGTGACGCCCCACCTCTATACCCACGCTAGCCAAGAACGCTACGATGTAGTGCTGTCGACTAGCACGGAGAATAAGGCTGTTGAGGAGCGACCAACCATGTAACTTCTTTGTGCGAGCACCGATATGTCAGATAGTATAGTATGCATTTCATTTAAGGAGGAAATCCGACATATCGATACAAACTCAAAGCTATCACATAGTGGCTATATATAATCTTCGGAAACAAATATAGAGATAAACATAACATCAATCAGTCACAGACATCTATATCACAAAGGCGGAAAAGATACGAATATATAAATAACACATGAGAGTGTACATCAGAGTAGTGGTCTGAAAGATCCACGATAATACAAAAGATTAGCTACAAGCTACACAAAAGAATAGGTATACATCACGGAGTCTATATCTCAAATGTATACAACAAAAACTACTAATCTAAGTAGTTGCCAAAAGTCAGAGTAATCCCAGAAGAGAAGTCAAGCAGAAGCACCTGTAACATCTCGGTCTGACCCGAGTATTATTTCATGAGAAAATAATAAACGGATCAGTCTAGCTATAATTATCAGATGACATGATATAGAATAAAAGATATGGCATAAACATGTAATAACCATAATGGCATACTACTATAAGTATGTAATTGAAAATCAACATGAGATTAATCAATATCACAAGAATCTTCTCAAAGATAGAAAAGGGTATGATACCCAAAACTTGTATTCACAACAAGTCAATGACACATGAATTCACCAATGCACAAAAATTGATAAAAGTTATCAATAGAAATCACGAAAGTTGGTGAAACACAAAATTCCAGAAATCATCTCAAGAAATCCAGAAATCACAAGAAGGGGGAGGCCTATCACAAGAACGGGAGCATGAAAGCTCGCCAACACGTGTATCACAAGACGGAAAGCTATTCCATGGTTGCTAACCATTTTCACTAGAACGGCCCGAAGACCATGTGTAACGACCTAGAATTTTGAACAAATTAAATTGAAGATATTTAATTTATTTTAAATATTTGAACGATAATTTAATTTGAATCCCCAATATAACTTCGGTAATGGCGATTAAATTATAAAATTTAATCTATTGATAGTCGAATAAAAATTTGGATCTTCAGTTTTAAGCTGAAGAAAAATATTTCAAAAGCTTTTAAAATTTATATTGATGATACTGAAGATAATAGAAGCTTCAGAATTGAATTTTACAGTGATTTGTTCAGTTTTGAAATTTTATCGTTCGAATTGATATTTGAAAATAGCCGTCCGAGACACAGTCTCGGAATTCGACGAAACCAGTTCCATTGGGTCCGTAATATCAAATTATTACCGGATTTTAAATTTCGTATTTTTTGGAATTTATATGTGAGCACACGACGTGTAAACGCATTAAATTTTTATCGAGATTCAATTCGAATTTAAAATTCGAACTGGTCAAAATCAAAATACTATTCCTCCCTAAAAATATGCCTAAAATTCTGCCTAGTATCACGCCATCCCGTTCTCTTTAAATCATGAGCTTACTTCCTTTCTTTCAACTGAAATCAATTCGTTTGTTATAGAGAAAAAATTTATAGTCGTGAATTCCTTTTATGGTTTCCCCTCTTCAAATCAAACAAGTATCAAATCGAAGCGGTTCATATATGTTCGTCTTGCGATATAAATCGCGATCGCCATCGCGATGCTCTAGAAGATTCAAAATCAATTTGGCCAGTTCGAGTTTTTCTAGGGCAAGCAAAGGGATACGCGAATCAATTTGCTTTGCATTGTGTTCGTCCCCAAATCACTTGAGAGCCGTTGAAGTGGAAGTCGTTCGTCGTTTTGCTTTTGCTCTGTAGTAATGGCAGATTGGCCAAGGGCTAGGGCGCGTGCACGAATTACTCGAGGGAAGTAGAGATGTTGTAGTTCGACTAGGGTTTCACTTGGGGAAGGTCGCGTTCGCGAGTCTGGACGGCGGGGTCAATGTCGTGATGGGCGGCAACATCGTGAAGCTCGATATCGGTCGTGATGGATCTGGCATTTAGGCGAGTCGAGAGGGAGCCGATGTCATGGCCCGTAAATCCGTACCTCTTGATTAACCACTAATCTCCATTTATTAACTCAAAATGAACGGGAATACGAACTATGATGGTTTAAGAAGAAGAAGAAGGTAGAAGAAGAAGAGAGTAGAAGAAGAAGAGAAGAACAACAGAACAACATCAGAACATCAGAACAGAAAACAATATCAGAATCTTACACATCGCAGCGGAACAATATACAATAGATAATTACTATTCTTTTAAAACAAAGAACTATATCAGTTATACATACATCAATCAGAGTCAATATACGACTCAATACAACACAGCACATCAATGGACAGTTATATAACTTGTCCTCATACAGAATATACAGCGGAATAAATACTATCAGATATAAATACTACGTCTCGTCATCCAGCTTGCTTCCAAAGCTCCAGAATATCCAGAATATCCTGATAATCTAACTCTAGACTGCCCGTGTGGAAATTGGTGGGCACCCAGAGTTTAGAAGGGAAACAATAAACTCCGAGTCAGTCATGGTGACTGGTGTGAGATCGTAAAACAGTTATTCTTTAAAATAAACAACAGGATAATTTTAAAGTCAATTCGAAATGCTTTTGGAAAAATGAAACTACCATAAGACCTCCCACCACACACACAATGCAAACGCAGACTTGGAGGAGATTTCTTCTTATGATAGTCAAAGATGCTTACTACGCAAAAATCAAATTCTTTTTGATATTATTATTAGTGCATAGTGGAAAACATTTCGAAAGTAGAATATAAATCTTAGCCAGCATAGGTACCATTATATTATGCCTGCTATAGCTGCCTCCTGAGGAGAAAGGTTATACAATTGAAATCGTAAAGGCTCGTATTGTTTCTTTGGATTTCCAACAAATGGTCAGGCTAAGGAACTTCCTATCCACGATGGGTACGTCCCTGGAATAGACGACCCGAGAACCTAACCGGATCTCTGCCAACACAAGGCCGGGTTACCTCTGCAAAAATAGGTAACTACTGACACGCGTATGCCATCCCCCGGTCGTCACCGATCTTCCCGAGGATCCCCGATTCGCAACAAACAACATAGATAATAATAATGCAGTAACCACAGAGGTTAAGTATCTGGGCTCCATACCATGATACCACCTTTATCCAGAAGGAATGACATACACTAAGGGGCGCTACTCCCTAGAACCTTGCCGCATTCGTCCTGTTTCGACCATTTCCGGGGTGTGAGGCTCGACGAAGTCTCGTCCACAAAGCTACGCTTTCTCAAAAAGCCCTGCTTCGGGTCAAACAAAATGATCAACCTATGATCACAAAGATATAAGATCAAACAAATGATCATATCACAAATGATCAAACACTGATCATTTCACAGCAACACTCAGTATGCCACGTTACCAAATTGGGATATATCGCTGATAAATTTCAACTACATAACCTCTGAGCTCGTACGTCTCAGAGAAGGGTGTTAAGCTAAAAGAACAAATTCTCCGCCACCAACAGAAATGTATTTGAAAGAAATCAGCTTTATATCTCAAATTGTAACGTCAGACACACAATCCATACAAGTCTGTTCCGGGATCGAACAGAACCGAAGGCACTTCTCACGAAGCCCTTGCACATCCGGATAAATTTCTAATCACGTCGGGACTTCCCGTCACTAAGGGTGATAAAACCTCTAAATCGGAGATCAGCCGATGTAGAGTAACTCGACGGTAATCCTTCCGTTTTCAAAAATATCCGGTCTTCAACACCGGTCTTCAAATGCAATTCATAACGTCGTATCACATATTCGGAATGGGTTATAAGACCCCATGGTCCTTTCCCGGCTAACCCGAATAGTGAGCGTTAATTCAAAAATAAGTGTGGCATTCAAATTCATCCAATTCACAACAAATACCATTCAGGGTAATTATTGATAGTCGGTTATTTAACTATCAATAAAGATGCGCAACATCATCAGATTCTAAATAATTTTCCAAATTAGTTCATCTTCAAAAATATCTTTACTAGATATAAAATTTCCACACTTCAATAATAAATCAATATTTATTTTTAAACAACTTCCCTTTCTTTTATAAATTCCATAGTGAATTTATATTTTCGAATATCTACTGATATTCGATTTTCAATTGATTTCAATATTCAATTTCAATTTATCTTTACAAGGATAAATTCTCAAAACGTTCATTTCATATTGGAAAAACATTTCCATACTTATTTAATAATAAGTGATTCACAAATCATTTATTTTCAACATTTGAAAATATTCAATATACTTAAATCAAATTTAAGTATAAATTCATTCTTTAAGGAAATCATTTATTTTAACAACATCTATTTGAGTCAAAACGAATGTTACGTAAAACATCGTTACGACGACTCAAAATCACTAGTATAGGGATTCGGATTTTGATAGATATATATAAATCCCAATACTACATCAAAACATTTTCTTTTGAAAATCATTTACTATAACAACAGTGTTATAGTCCACCATTTCCTTATTTTTCGAAAACGTCTATTTCAACAATAAATGTTGAAATCTATGATTTTGATAGATATATATAAATCCCAATACTACATCAAAACATTTTCTTTTGAAAATCATTTACTATAACAACAGTGTTATAGTCCACCATTTCCTTATTTTTCGAAAACGTCTATTTCAACAATAAATGTTGAAATCTATGATTTTGATAGTTCACACGTTTAAAACATCTTTTAAAACAATTTACTTCATTTCAAATATCACTTTCCCAAAATCATATACTTTTTACTTAACAATATATTCACTGTCCAAAATCATGAATATAATTCACTAATTACTTTCCACTATTTTCTACACATTTTATTTCAATAATAATTCGCTATCCAAAATCGCGAATATATCTCCTTTAACAATCTTCTATATTTAATTTATCAAATTCAATTGATTTCGAATTTATAAAACAACGTTTATAAATTCTATTCCTATTTTCTAACAACTTCAATTTAATAAATCTCCTTTATAAATCAATTCGATAAATATTCCATTTAAAGGCAAAAATCTGATTTATAAGTAAACTTCTTATAAATCTTTTATTCTAAAATTTCATTCATTATATAACTTCACACTTTATAAATCTATAAAATTCAATCTTTACAATTTATAATTCTATAAATTTCTATCTTCACAATTTATAATTCCACAAATTTTCTATCTTCACAATTTATAAAACTCGTTTTAAATTCCAATAATTTTAAATTGATAAATATCAATTTTGTACATCTTTTACATACATCGTTTTTAATAATTCAAAAATCCAAATTTAAACTATTTTATACATTACTTAACTATTTATTTCAAAAAATCATCCTTTGGTTATATTTCACAAACATTATAATTTCCATAACTTTAAATTTATAACATTTATTTATTTAAGATAAATGAATTCAAAAATTTAATAAATCGTATACTTTCCAAAAATCACTTCAAAATCCCTTTTAAACTAAAAATCGTTATTTTTATTTTAAACTTCAAAAGTTTGAATCCAATGATGCAACGCACCAATTTGTCCATCACACATCAAACATCATATATCATCATATGAGAACAGAATATATATCAATATCTGTAAATAAATAAATACAGTTGAGGAATCCAGTTGGATCCCTCCAACCTGTTTTCCTGCATCCACAGACGTTAGCACAATACCATTCCACTTCGAGGTGGAATATCGCGGTATATGGGTTTTTATAAAAATCCGCTTACTAACGGCGCAATAGGGTCTCATCCGCTATACGAGGCGGGAAAATCATCAATCCAATATATACATATGCCAATATGTATATATTGCTATATATAGATATATCCTATTATATCTAATATCAACAGCAATCAATCAGTCAAACAAATCAAATTAATAACTGTAAAATCCACTTTTCGATCGAGTGAGAAAAATCTCACCTTAGCCTTTTATTTGCAATCCAATTTTCCATTCCAGTTTTGTTTTCTCGATTTTTAACCTGGTATAAACAATTTATACATTTCGTAAATATTCGAATAAATCGAATAATAAATTCTCATTCTTGATTGTTTAATTAATTTATAGTTTCAATTAAACCAATTTTTATCTTTACTTTTCAAAAATGGTTTTTCAATAACTAAATAACTTAGATAAGTTAATTTAAACAAAATTAGTCTCCTGAGTATTTTATTTTAGAATATACTAGTAGATTAAAATATATATATTTTCTCTCTGTTTTACCTATACATTAACTTATTATAAAGGTGTCTATAAACAGCTTACTGCAAATTAATTTCTAACTGCATATATATATATTTCATTTCATAGAACAACAGCAGTTTATCTTCTCGTATACATATTAGATCGAATAGAATTTAGACTTTCAAAATCTTGTCAGAATATATATACGTTTTCTAAAAAAACATAAATGGAAATTTTATTACTGTAACTCTTCTAAACTGTTTATATAGATATGTAAACTATTTTTCTATTTTGCTGTATATATATTTTTTTATAAATGTTTATTGAATTAAATCAAAAATAAAAATCAATATACCTCACTAACGAGATTATCACGGCATCGATCATCTCAGGTCAATGCGATGAAGCCCTAGTCATGATCACAGCAGCTCGAATTCCCATCAGCTATCGCCTCCGAGCCCTGCGCGCGCACGCCCCTTCTCGATGCTGACACGCCGCCATCGCCATCTCGCTGCCGCGTTCGCCTCCAATTAGTCAAGTCGTCGCTGCTACTAAAATCGATCGCCAACCGAAACCCTTAACTCGCGACACCCCCAATTTCACTTCGTTCGACTTCGACGCTAATCCCTCCGCTCGCACACCCTAGCAAGCCCACGCTTTCCCACAGCGCTGTCGCCCATCGAACTCGCGAACACGAGAAACCCCAAATCCATGTCTTCATCGCGCCGCTCCCTGCCTTGTCGTCGTGGCCACCCACGCTCGAATCACTAGCCACCGCGAATCTGCACTCGCGCGATTTCGAGCTCGTTTCGCCATTTTTTATTCATTTGATTTCTCGTTATAATAGGCTGAGAGGCGGGTTGGGATTGATTTGAGAAGGAGGGGGGGTTCCCATTTGTATATTTCTTTAACGTGGCCATTAAATTTTATCTCGTATGATTTTGGACTGAGGAGGGAGAGTTCGGCAATTCTTTTAACAAGGAATGAAGGTATGGGTTGCACGATCTATTTCGTGGTCTTCAGCGTGATCTAAGGCGTGAGTTAAGGGAGATAACGTGGCTGATATCTGACAATTTTAAATTTAAATTTAAATTTAAATTCGAATAAATTTCGATGCGTTTACACGTCGTATTCTCACGTATCAATTCCAAATGCCACGAAATTTGAAATCCGGTAAAAATACAATATTACGGACCCAATGGAACTGGTTTCGTCGAATTCCGAGACTGCGCCTCGGACGACTATTTTTAAATATCGGTTAAACGATATAAATTTCAAAACTGATCAAATCAATTCGAAATTGGATTCTGAAGCTTCTGTTATCTTCAGAATCATCAATACAAATTTTAAAAGTTTTTTTGAAATATTTTTCTTCAGCTTTAAATTGAAGATTTAAATTTTTATTTAACTCTCAATCGATTAAATTTTATAATTTAATCGCCGATTTCAATATTTAAATTCGGGATTCGAATTAGATTATCGTTCAAATATTTAAAATCAATTAAATATTTTCAATTTAATTCGTTAAAAATTCTGGGTCGTTACAAACTTCCCCCCTTAAAAGAATTTCGTCCTCGAAATTACAAGTTAGGAAAAAATGGCCTTAACTCGTCTACTATCTTACACAATCCAATAGTTTTATCAATTCATCAAAACAAATCTTCTACTAAAGATTCGTTATTATTTCAACTAGCTTTCTGACTTCAATTATAAGTTCAAAACAACATTGTTTTCTTAACAATTCAATTTTAAGTTTAAATTCAAATTTAAACTTCCAAAATTTCTCAAAAATTTTCTAACGCCCTAAATTTTCGAAAAATTTCGCCAGCGTCTCCTTTGCGCGGCTAATACGATACTACTACAAAACGTCCCTACGGACTCTCAGATTTCAAAAAGAAAAAGAAAAAGCCAAGCGGCTAGAGAAGAAATCGTCAAAAACTCATATTATAATTCAAATACGTACCTTTTGTCGAGCAATTCAAATTATCTGTGAAATCAAATTCAATTCCCTTTATACATGTATATCTACTAGCCATAATATCTAGTTATAACATCCAACTATTTTGCAAATTTTATTACAAACTTCTAATATCAACTTCTTATACCATTTCTAGTTTACTATAGAAGTTATATCCATTATCATTCAATTTCACATTTCACATTCATTTGAATTTAATCTACACTTTCAATCTAATTTAGATTCAGTTTACTTCTGAATATTGCATTTCATCAATTATCTTTAGTTCACTTCAAACTAATCTTAAAGCTTCATTTTATTTCACACAATTCAAATTTGTTTCAACATTCAGTTTCAATTTTATTCACTTACAATTGTAAATTCCATTCATTTGAAATTTATTTCTTCTTACTTGAATTTATTTGCAATTCCGAACCATTCTTTTATTTAGTTCACAATTCAAGTTTCAATTTAACTAATTCAACTTCCATTTCTGTATTTCGTGAATTAATAAATTATCAAAGTAGCTTATTCGGATTCAAGTCTCATTTCATTTTCAATTTCAATTCTATCGCTTACAGATTCGCAATGAATCTCAACTTTCAATTTTACTTTCATTACATTGATTCACTTATACTTTCCTTAATTTAACTTCATCCTTTAAGTTAAGTTTATTCTATCACAATTCAAATGGTATAAGTTATCAATTCAATAGTATTCCATAAATATTATTAATAGGATTCCAGAGTTTACCAACATTCCAAAGTCATTTTGAAAACAACTTTCACTTTATCCTTTGAATTTTCAAAACAAAACCCAAATTTTCAAACAACTTTCATTTAAAACAATTTGGCAGCAATACCTCTTTTGGAAACCCGAAAATGAACACCAACGATGCCGCGGTCATCATCGAAGTTATTTTCCAGCGACCGAAAAGAGTTTAGAGCTTTTATCTTTCCAAAATACTCTCCAAAATCTTCGAAATTCATTTTCAAATCCAAAAGATTTAAACTTCCAAATTTCCAAAATTTCCAAATTCTTTTCAAAACCTTTCCAAAACTTCTCTGGAATTCCGTTTTCATTTATAAATCACATTTATAATTTACATTCTTAAATTTCATTTGTATGTGAATTTATTTCTTAACTTTGGAGTTAAAATTCCAATTTCTCATTTAATTTCAATGATAATAGTTTAATATTATCACTTCTAGCAACCATGCAACCATATACTGTTATAATTCATAGAAAATCGTTTCTTTTCTATACAAAAATAGCTTTGGGTAAAATTATTTCATTTACCCTATTTAAAACAATACTGTGCCGAATTGTTCTATTCGAGTGTTTAGAGATCCCTATCAATGATCGTTAATTACTCGTATTGACCAGAATCCATATACCACTCAATAAATCAATCATCATAATATAAAACAATTTTTTATATTCACTAACAAATACGCACTCGTATCTATTATTACACTCAACTCATTCTAGAGTACTACTGACTCTATCTCTAATGAGTAACACCCAACAGAGCAGGGTTGTCGCTTAACCATATGCTCTGATACCAAATGTCATGGCCCGTAAATCCGTACCTCTTGATTAACCACTAATCTCCATTTATTAACTCAAAATGAACAGGAATACGAACTATGATGGTTTAAGAAGAAGAAGAAGGTAGAAGAAGAAGAGAGTAGAAGAAGAAGAGAAGAACAACAGAACAACATCAGAACATCAGAACAGAAAACAATATCAGAATCTTACACATCGCAGCGGAACAATATACAATAGATAATTACTATTCTTTTAAAACAAAGAACTATATCAGTTATACATACATCAATCAGAGTCAATATACGACTCAATACAACACAGCACATCAATGGACAGTTATATAACTTGTCCTCATACAGAATATACAGCGGAATAAATACTATCAGATATAAATACTACGTCTCGTCATCCAGCTTGCTTCCAAAGCTCCAGAATATCCAGAATATCCTGATAATCTAACTCTAGACTGCCTGTGTGGAAATTGGTGGGCACCCAGAGTTTAGAAGGGAAACAATAAACTCCGAGTCAGTCATGGTGACTGGTGTGAGATCGTAAAACAGTTATTCTTTAAAATAAACAACAGGATAATTTTAAAGTCAATTCGAAATGCTTTTGGAAAAATGAAACTACCATAAGACCTCCCACCACACACACAATGCAAACGCAGACTTGGAGGAGATTTCTTCTTATGATAGTCAAAGATGCTTACTACGCAAAAATCAAATTCTTTTTGATATTATTATTAGTGCATAGTGGAAAACATTTCGAAAGTAGAATATAAATCTTAGCCAGCATAGGTACCATTATATTATGCCTGCTATAGCTGCCTCCTGAGGAGACAGGTTATACAATTGAAATCGTAAAGGCTCGTATTGTTTCTTTGGATTTCCAACAAATGGTCAGGCTAAGGAACTTCCTATCCACGATGGGTACGTCCCTGGAATAGACGACCCGAGAACCTAACCGGATCTCTGCCAACACAAGGCCGGGTTACCTCTGCAAAAATAGGTAACTACTGACACGCGTATGCCATCCCCCGATCGTCACCGATCTTCCCGAGGATCCCCGATTCGCAACAAACCACATAGATAATAATAATGCAGTAACCACAGAGGTTAAGTATCTGGGCTCCATACCATGATACCACCTTTATCCAGAAGGAATGACATACACTAAGGGGCGCTACTCCCTAGAACCTTGCCGCATTCGTCCTGTTTCGACCATTTCCGGGGTGTGAGGCTCGACGAAGTCTCGTCCACAAAGCTACGCTTTCTCAAAAAGCCCTGCTTCGGGTCAAACAAAATGATCAACCTATGATCACAAAGATATAAGATCAAACAAATGATCATATCACAAATGATCAAACACTGATCATTTCACAGCAACACTCAGTATGCCACGTTACCAAATTGGGATATATCGCTGATAAATTTCAACTACATAACCTCTGAGCTCGTACGTCTCAGAGAAGGGTGTTAAGCTAAAAGAACAAATTCTCCGCCACCAACAGAAATGTATTTGAAAGAAATCAGCTTTATATCTCAAATTGTAACGTCAGACACACAATCCATACAAGTCTGTTCCGGGATCGAACAGAACCGAAGGCACTTCTCACGAAGCCCTTGCACATCCGGATAAATTTCTAATCACGTCGGGACTTCCCGTCACTAAGGGTGATAAAACCTCTAAATCGGAGATCAGCCGATGTAGAGTAACTCGACGGTAATCCTTCCGTTTTCAAAAATATCCGGTCTTCAACACCGGTCTTCAAATGCAATTCATAACGTCGTATCACATATTCGGAATGGGTTATAAGACCCCATGGTCCTTTCCCGGCTAACCCGAATAGTGAGCGTTAATTCAAAAATAAGTGTGGCATTCAAATTCATCCAATTCACAACAAATACCATTCAGGGTAATTATTGATAGTCGGTTATTTAACTATCAATAAAGATGCGCAACATCATCAGATTCTAAATAATTTTCCAAATTAGTTCATCTTCAAAAATATCTTTACTAGATATAAAATTTCCACACTTCAATAATAAATCAATATTTATTTTTAAACAACTTCCCTTTCTTTTATAAATTCCATAGTGAATTTATATTTTCGAATATCTACTGATATTCGATTTTCAATTGATTTCAATATTCAATTTCAATTTATCTTTACAAGGATAAATTCTCAAAACGTTCATTTCATATTGGAAAAACATTTCCATACTTATTTAATAATAAGTGATTCACAAATCATTTATTTTCAACATTTGAAAATATTCAATATACTTAAATCAAATTTAAGTATAAATTCATTCTTTAAGGAAATCATTTATTTTAACAACATCTATTTGAGTCAAAACGAATGTTACGTAAAACATCGTTACGACGACTCAAAATCACTAGTATAGGGATTCGGATTTTGATAGATATATATAAATCCCAATACTACATCAAAACATTTTCTTTTGAAAATCATTTACTATAACAACAGTGTTATAGTCCACCATTTCCTTATTTTTCGAAAACGTCTATTTCAACAATAAATGTTGAAATCTATGATTTTGATAGATATATATAAATCCCAATACTACATCAAAACATTTTCTTTTGAAAATCATTTACTATAACAACAGTGTTATAGTCCACCATTTCCTTATTTTTCGAAAACGTCTATTTCAACAATAAATGTTGAAATCTATGATTTTGATAGTTCACACGTTTAAAACATCTTTTAAAACAATTTACTTCATTTCAAATATCACTTTCCCAAAATCATATACTTTTTACTTAACAATATATTCACTGTCCAAAATCATGAATATAATTCACTAATTACTTTCCACTATTTTCTACACATTTTATTTCAATAATAATTCGCTATCCAAAATCGCGAATATATCTCCTTTAACAATCTTCTATATTTAATTTATCAAATTCAATTGATTTCGAATTTATAAAACAACGTTTATAAATTCTATTCCTATTTTCTAACAACTTCAATTTAATAAATCTCCTTTATAAATCAATTCGATAAATATTCCATTTAAAGGCAAAAATCTGATTTATAAGTAAACTTCTTATAAATCTTTTATTCTAAAATTTCATTCATTATATAACTTCACACTTTATAAATCTATAAAATTCAATCTTTACAATTTATAATTCTATAAATTTCTATCTTCACAATTTATAATTCCACAAATTTTCTATCTTCACAATTTATAAAACTCGTTTTAAATTCCAATAATTTTAAATTGATAAATATCAATTTTGTACATCTTTTACATACATCGTTTTTAATAATTCAAAAATCCAAATTTAAACTATTTTATACATTACTTAACTATTTATTTCAAAAAATCATCCTTTGGTTATATTTCACAAACATTATAATTTCCATAACTTTAAATTTATAACATTTATTTATTTAAGATAAATGAATTCAAAAATTTAATAAATCGTATACTTTCCAAAAATCACTTCAAAATCCCTTTTAAACTAAAAATCGTTATTTTTATTTTAAACTTCAAAAGTTTGAATCCAATGATGCAACGCACCAATTTGTCCATCACACATCAAACATCATATATCATCATATGAGAACAGAATATATATCAATATCTGTAAATAAATAAATACAGTTGAGGAATCCAGTTGGATCCCTCCAACCTGTTTTCCTGCATCCACAGACGTTAGCACAATACCATTCCACTTCGAGGTGGAATATCGCGGTATATGGGTTTTTATAAAAATCCGCTTACTAACGGCGCAATAGGGTCTCATCCGCTATACGAGGCGGGAAAATCATCAATCCAATATATACATATGCCAATATGTATATATTGCTATATATAGATATATCCTATTATATCTAATATCAACAGCAATCAATCAGTCAAACAAATCAAATTAATAACTGTAAAATCCACTTTTCGATCGAGTGAGAAAAATCTCACCTTAGCCTTTTATTTGCAATCCAATTTTCCATTCCAGTTTTGTTTTCTCGATTTTTAACCTGGTATAAACAATTTATACATTTCGTAAATATTCGAATAAATCGAATAATAAATTCTCATTCTTGATTGTTTAATTAATTTATAGTTTCAATTAAACCAATTTTTATCTTTACTTTTCAAAAATGGTTTTTCAATAACTAAATAACTTAGATAAGTTAATTTAAACAAAATTAGTCTCCTGAGTATTTTATTTTAGAATATACTAGTAGATTAAAATATATATATTTTCTCTCTGTTTTACCTATACATTAACTTATTATAAAGGTGTCTATAAACAGCTTACTGCAAATTAATTTCTAACTGCATATATATATATTTCATTTCATAGAACAACAGCAGTTTATCTTCTCGTATACATATTAGATCGAATAGAATTTAGACTTTCAAAATCTTGTCAGAATATATATACGTTTTCTAAAAAAACATAAATGGAAATTTTATTACTGTAACTCTTCTAAACTGTTTATATAGATATGTAAACTATTTTTCTATTTTGCTGTATATATATATTTTTTTATAAATGTTTATTGAATTAAATCAAAAATAAAAATCAATATACCTCACTAACGAGATTATCACGGCATCGATCATCTCAGGTCAATGCGATGAAGCCCTAGTCATGATCACAGCAGCTCGAATTCCCATCAGCTATCGCCTCCGAGCCCTGCGCGCGCACGCCCCTTCTCGATGCTGACACGCCGCCATCGCCATCTCGCTGCCGCGTTCGCCTCCAATTAGTCAAGTCGTCGCTGCTACTAAAATCGATCGCCAACCGAAACCCTTAACTCGCGACACCCCCAATTTCACTTCGTTCGACTTCGACGCTAATCCCTCCGCTCGCACACCCTAGCAAGCCCACGCTTTCCCACAGCGCTGTCGCCCATCGAACTCGCGAACACGAGAAACCCCAAATCCATGTCTTCATCGCGCCGCTCCCTGCCTTGTCGTCGTGGCCACCCACGCTCGAATCACTAGCCACCGCGAATCTGCACTCGCGCGATTTCGAGCTCGTTTCGCCATTTTTTATTCATTTGATTTCTCGTTATAATAGGCTGAGAGGCGGGTTGGGATTGATTTGAGAAGGAGGGGGGGTTCCCATTTGTATATTTCTTTAACGTGGCCATTAAATTTTATCTCGTATGATTTTGGACTGAGGAGGGAGAGTTCGGCAATTCTTTTAACAAGGAATGAAGGTATGGGTTGCACGATCTATTTCGTGGTCTTCAGCGTGATCTAAGGCGTGAGTTAAGGGAGATAACGTGGCTGATATCTGACAATTTTAAATTTAAATTTAAATTTAAATTCGAATAAATTTCGATGCGTTTACACGTCGTATTCTCACGTATCAATTCCAAATGCCACGAAATTTGAAATCCGGTAAAAATACAATATTACGGACCCAATGGAACTGGTTTCGTCGAATTCCGAGACTGCGCCTCGGACGACTATTTTTAAATATCGGTTAAACGATATAAATTTCAAAACTGATCAAATCAATTCGAAATTGGATTCTGAAGCTTCTGTTATCTTCAGAATCATTAATACAAATTTTAAAAGTTTTTTTGAAATATTTTTCTTCAGCTTTAAATTGAAGATTTAAATTTTTATTTAACTCTCAATCGATTAAATTTTATAATTTAATCGCCGATTTCAATATTTAAATTCGGGATTCGAATTAGATTATCGTTCAAATATTTAAAATCAATTAAATATTTTCAATTTAATTCGTTAAAAATTCTGGGTCGTTACAGCCGATGTCTGATAGCAGTGAAGGTACTTGTTATTTTGTTTAAATTCTTTATTTTAGAACTAAAAAAAAATCTGTATAAAATCTTTTGATTTATTACAGTAAAGTGAATATACGGATAAAACAGTTTATGAAGTTACTTTATATAAACGTGAATTTATATAAAAGTTGGATTTTTAAGATGTATATAAGCTATTCTGACATAAGCAGTTTCAAAAAGGAAAAGAATAGAAAATATATATAAATATATACTAGATTTTTTAAAGAGGAAATTAACTTGTTAAAATTAGCTTATATAATGATTGAGAAATTTTTTTTTTGTAAAAGAAAAGAATTAGTTTAAAACAAATTTATAGCTAAGTCAGATTTTAAATAAAAGTTGATTATTCGATTATTCGAATATTTACAAATTGTATGAATTGTTTATACAAGGTCTAAAATCAGGATGAAATCGAGTCAAGATGGAAAAATGGATTGCAAATAAAAAAAGCTAAGGTGAGATCTTCTCACTCGAATGGAAAATTTAATTTTTCAGTTATTGATTGATTTGATTGATATTTGGATATGATATTAGATATAGTAGGATATATCTATATATATAGCAATATATACATATTGGCATATGTATATATTGGATTGATTGATTTCCCACATTATATAGCGGATGAGACCCTATTGCGCCGTTATTAAGCGGATTGATATTTTTATAAATCCCATATACCGCGATATTCCACCTCGAAGTGGAATTGGTATTGTGCTAACGTCTGTGGATGCAGGGAAACAGGTTGGAGGGATCCAACTGGATTCCTCACCAGTATTTATTGATTTATAGATATTTGTTGTATATTCTATTGTCATATCGATATATGATGTTTGTTGTCATGATAGACCATTTGGTGCTGTAGCATCATCAGATCCTTTTTTTTAAGTTATAAAAGTTAAGATTTTTGTGAAATATAATCGAAAAGTGATTTTTGAAATAAATAGTTTATTGATTTATAAAATGGGTTGAATTGGGATTTTCGAATTATTAAAAACGATGTATATAAAAGATGTATAAAATTGATATCTTTAGAATTAAAAATATTGGAATTATAAAACGGGTTTTTATAAGTGTTAAAAAGAAAATATTTATGAAATTCGTAAGTAAATGAAATTATAGATTTACAAATTTTGAAGTTATAAAATGAGTGAAATTGTAGAATAGAAGATTTATAAGAAATTAACTTATAAATTGGATTTTTGCCTTTAAATGGAATATTGATTGAAATCGTTAATAAAGGAGATTTATTAAATCAAAGTTGTTATAAAATAGAAATAGAATTTATAAACGTTGTTTATAAATCCGAAATCACCTATTTTGATAAGTGAATTATATAAGTTAATAAAAGGAGATTTATTAAATCGAAGTTGTTATAAAATAGAAATAGAATTTATAAACGTTGTTTTATAAATCCGAAAAATCAATCGAATTTGATGAATTTAATATAGAAGTTATTAAGGGAATTTTATCCACGATTTTTGATAATGGATAATTGTTGAAATAAAATATGTAGAAAAATAGTGAAATTTGGTTAGTGAAGTATATTCACGATTTTGGACAGTGAATATATTTTTAAGTAAAATGGATATGTTTTAGAGAAGTGATATTAAAAAAATGAAGTTAATTGTTTTAACGATGTTTTAAAACATATTAAATATCGAAATCATAGATTTCAACATTCATTGTTGAAATAGACGTTTTCGAGGAAGAAGGAAATGGTGGACTATGACACTGTTGTTATAGTAAATGATTTTCGAAAGAAAATGTTTTATGTAGTATTGGGATTTATACATCTATCCTAAAATCCGAATCCCTATACTAGTGATTTTGAGTCGTCGTAACGATGTTTTACGTAACATTCGTTTTGACTCAAATAGATTTCCTTAAAGAATGGAATATATACTTAACATTTATTTAAGTATATCGAATATTTTCAAATGTTGAAAATAAATATATTGGGAATTACTTATTACTAAATAAGTATGGAAATGTTTTCCAATATGAAATGAACGTTTTGAGAATTATCTTTCTAAAGATAAGTTGAAATTGAATATTTGAAATCGATTGAAAATCGTATATCAGTAGATATTTGGAAAATATAAATTCAATATGGAATTTATAAAAGAAATGGAAATTCGTTTTAAAAATAAATATCGATTTATTTTTGAAGTGTGGAAGTTTTATATCTTGTAAAGATATTTTTGGAAAATAAATAATTTGGAAAATTATTTGGAATCTGATGATGTTGCGCATCTTTATTGATAGTTAAATAACCGACTATCAATAATTACCTTGAATGGGTATTTGTTGTGAATTATATGAATTTGAATGCCACACTTATTTTTGAATAAGCGCTCACTATTCGGGTTACCCGGGAAAGGACCATGGGGTCGTATAACCCATTCTGAATATGTGATACGTCGTTATGAATTGCATTTGATGACTGGTGTTGAAGACCGAATATTTTTGAAAACGGAAGGATTACCGTCGAGTTACTCTACATTGGCTGATCTCCGATTTAGAGGTTTTATCACCCTTAGTGATGGGAAGTCCGAACGTGATTGAAAATTATCCGGATGTGCAAGGGCTTCGTGAGAAGTGCCTTCGGTTCTGTTCGATCCTGGAACAGACTTGTATGGATTGTATGTCTGACATTACAAATTGAGATATAAAGTTGATTTCTTTCAAATACATTTTTATTGGTGGCAGAGAATTTATTCTCTTAGCTTAACACCCCTCTCTGAGACGTACAAGCTCAGAGGTTATGTAGTTGAAATTTATCAGCAATATATTCCCAATTTGGTAATGTGACATGCTGAGTGTTGTTGTGAAATGATCGGTGTTTGATCATTTGTGATATGATCATTTGTTTGATCATTTATCTTTGTGATCATAGGTTGATCATTTGTTGACCCGAAGCATGGCTTTGTGACAAAGCGTAGCTTTGTGGACGAGACTTCGTCGGACCTCACACCCCAAAATGGTCAAAACAGGAAGGATGCAGCAAGGTTCTAGGGAGTAGCGCCCCTTAGTGTATGTCATTCCTTCTGGATAGAGGTGGTATCATGGTATGGAGCCCAGATACTTAACCTATGTTGATACTGCTTATTATGTCGTTGTTGGAAATCGAGGATCCTCGGGAAGATCGGTTACGATCAGGGGATGGCATGCGCGTGTCAGTAGTTACCTATTTTTGCAGAGGTAACCCGGCCTTGTGTTGGAAGAGATCTAACCGTAATGTTAGGTTATTTCTCGGGACGTCATTCCAGAGGCGTTCCTTCGTGGCATAGGAAGTTCCTTGGCCTGACCATTTGTTGTAAATCCAAAGAAACAATACGTGACGTGTACGGTTTTAGTTGTATTACCTGCTATGGAATGTGGCGGTAACCTGCTATTGAACATAGTAGCTATAGTAGGCATAAGTGTGGAATGCCTATGCTGGCTAAGATTTATATTATACTTTCGAAATGTTTTCTACACTATGCACTAATAATAATATCAAAAATGATTTGATTTTGCGTATCAAGCATCTTTGACTATCATAAGGAGAAATCTCCTCCGATTCTGCGTTTGCATTGTGTGTGTGTGTGTGCGGGAGGCCTTATGGTAGTCTCATCTTCCAAAAGCATTGCGAAATTGACTTTAAAATCTTCCTGTTGTTTATTTTATAAATAACTGTTTTACGATCTCACACCAGTCACCATGACTGACCTGGAGTTTATTGTTTCCCTTCTAAACTCTGGGTGCCCACCAATTTTCCACACGGGCAGTCTAGAGTTATGTTATCAGGATATTCTGGAGCTTTGGAAGCAAGCTGGATGGCGAGACGTAGTATTTGTATCTGACATTATTTATTCCGCTGTGTATTCTGTATGAGGACAAGTTTATATAATTGTCCATTGATGTGCTGTGTTGTACTGAGTTGTATATTGACTCTTATTGATGTATTGTATAAAACTGATGTAGTTCTTTGTTTAAAAGACTAGTGATTATCTATTATATTTTTGTTCCGCTGCGAATGTAAGATTCTGATATTGTTTCTGTTTCTGATGTTGTTATGTTGTTCTTCCTTCTCTTTTCTTCTGTCTTTTCTTCTTCTATTTTTTCTTCTACCCCTTCTTTCTTAAACCCTAAGTATTCGGTTTTCCGGCATTCGTTTGCTCGGCAGTTGATACAGTGGACGTATCGATGTCGATTTTCGGAAGTCGAAGAATCGGGTCCTTACACCATGAGTCAAAACTCCACTAAAATGGCCCGAAGACCATGGGGCGCTACCCCACATATGTGAGTATAAACATCACACAAACGGGGTCTAGTCTCCCTCGCAAACAAAGAGACATCGCACAATCGCTAGTCTAAGTCACAAAAATGATCGTCATGATCATCAAGAAGTGTCAATTACACTAAGCTAGTAAATATATGAGTTTAGCTTCATGTCCCATAACCACTAGCTTAACTTAAATATTTACGAACAAACTGTAGATCTTCACTAGAAAATTGTCACAAAAGGTTCAATCGAACAAGTACAAGAGCTAACCGATGAAGTAAACGCGAGCGTTTCATACCACTCGTTTTACTAAGTCGTTTGATTCGATTTCTCATCCGAGTGAAGTAAAGGCTTATATATACTAGTAGGTTAGAAAACGGTTTGAGAAAACGAGCTTTATATTTAAAATAGTGTTGAAATCATTTGGAAGAAGAGGTTTTGATGTTTACTACTAATATTGAAGCCTTCATATTTTTAGAGCGACAAATCACAAAACGATTGTTGAAACAAATCAATTCACTAAAATTCAGATTCGAAGATGTGCATAAACTCCAAAGAGTTAAATTCCAAATCCAACAAGATAGAAATGCAGACAAAACATCCACGGCATACGACTTAGGAAATTTGCGACCTAACGTGGCCGACCTAAGGTGCAACAACCTAAGAAATGAGGCCGAGCGACCTAAGACAGAAGATGGTGCGACCTATCGAGCTGCGCGACCTAACAGGGTGGCACGACCTAACAAAGTCGAACTAAAAAGGTGCGCGACCTAAAAGGGTCGAGCTAAGAAAAAGGATCGAGCGACCTAACGTGGAAACAAGGTCATGCGACCTACGACCTAGTGGTACGCGACCTAAAGGGGACGCGACCTAAAGGAACAGGCCGAGCATACGACCTAACGTGGTCGACCGATTGAGCACGCGACCTAGCATGTTACGAGCTATAGCCGAGCGACCTAAGGGGCGAGCGACCTAAGCACGCGACCTAAGGGAAAAATAGGTCGAGCGACCTAACTTATGGCCGAGCTAAGGAAAGGCACGGCCTAAGGGTGCTACGACCTAACGTGGTTAACGACCTAGTGCCGAACGAGCTAACTCGTGGCGAGCTAAACGTAGGCAGAACGACCTAGGGGTTCGAACGACCTAACTGCCGAACGACCTAACCGCCGAGCGACTTAACTTCCGAGCGACATAAGGAAAGGCCGACCTAAAAGCGAACGAGCTAAATGCACAGGGGAGTCTTCTCCGAGCCAGAACGACCTAAACCCAGTAATTTTGCCAAAAACGCTACAAATCGGAGTTTTTCGCCAATTCAATCCAAATCGAATGCAAATGAACATGCTAAAGTGATAGGGAACCATTCCCAACCATCCAAGATAGTTATAGGCAAGAATGTGAGATAAAAATCTCACCTTTGCACCAAAAATCAATGAAAATGAAGCTTGAAGCAAAACAAGGGCAACAACAAGCTGGAATCAATGTCTTCACTTGAATTCGGAGTAGATGTAGGATTAGCAATGAAGATTAAAGCTTTGGAGTTTTAATTTCCCATTCCCTCCACCATTTTTGAAGAAGCTTTAAGTGTTAGGAAATTATGAAGAGAAGTGGGAGTGGAGGTTGGGTCTAATAGGTTAAAAGCCCAAACCAAAGTCTCAAGTGAAAAAGTAGTGAAATTCCACCAACTCCAAACATATCGAAGTTTATACTTAAAAAGATCGCAAACGTCATTTTGAACTCAATGGAAGTTGTCTCGAGTCCTAATTTGACCGTATGCAAAAAGTAGCTTTTAGGACTAAAATCCTACTAGCGATAAAATATTTAAATATAAAATCAATAAATATGCGGGTTGTTACAGACTCCCCTCCTTAAAGAAATTGCGTCCTCGCAATATATAAGATGGAAATAAAAAGTAACAACCATAAAAGCACATTATAACATAAAAGAGATTTGAAACAAGAAGTTCACCTCAAAGAGCATGAGACAGTAAGTTCGGATGTGTTCGCTCAATGAATTCTCTAGTTTCCCAAGAGCAATCCTTAGGATTTGAGGACCATTGAACTTTAACAAGCGGAACATCTTTATTTCGAAGTCGTTTGACCTCCGAAGCAATAATTCGAATAGGATGCTGCTCATAAGTTAAATTAGGTGAAACTTCAATCTCTTCCACAACACCGGGCTCAAGAATAGAATCGGAATCCCGGAGGCATTTCCGTAATTGAGAAACGTGAAACACGTCATGCAAGGCAGAAAACTGAGTCGGTAATGAAAGGCGATACGCCAAGGAACCAATACGTTCGGTGATAGGAAATGGCCCAATATAACGAGGCGCTAACTTTCCCGATCGACTGAAGCGTACAACACCCTTCATAGGTGAAACACGAACAAAAACAAGATCTCCAACAGAAAATTCTAATTTCCTTCTTCGGTTATCGGCATAGGATTTTTGTCTATTCTGAGCTTCTTTCATCCTATGACGAATAAGTTCAATCTTTTTTGTGGAATCACGAATAAAATCTGGACCTAAAACCAACTTCTCACCGGCCTCAAGCCAACAAGAAGGAGATCGGCATGGCCTTCCATAGAGTGCCTCGAAAGGCACCATACAATTACTAGATTGGAAGCTATTGTTATAGGAAAACTCAACGAGAGAAATATGATCCTCCCAACTTCCACCGAAATCAAGCACACAAGCACGAAGAAGATCTTCAAGTGTTTGATTCACACGCTCAGTTTGTCCATCGGACTGGGGGTGATAAGCGGTGCTAAAATGAAGCTTCGTTCCTAAAGCTTTTTGAAGACTCTTCCAAAATCCACTAGTAAACAATGGATCACGATCACTAACAATGGAAGTAGGGACTCCATGCAGTTTAAAAATTTCTCTAATAAAGAGTTTGGCCAGAAGAGGAACGGTTCGGTTTGACCGAACTGGAATAAAATGGGAAGATTTAGTAAGTCTATCAACGATCACCCATAAGCTATCATGACCCGAACGAGAACGGGGAAGGCCATCAATAAAATCCATGGAAATTTGGTCCCACTTCCAAGTTGGAATTTCCAATGGTTGCAATAACCCACCGGGCCTTTGATGTTCGGCCTTGACAAGTTGGCAAGTCATGCAACACTTAACAAAGTTAGCAATATCAGATTTCATTCCCTCCCAGTAATAAAGTCGCTTCATATCCGCGTACATTTTACTACTACCGGGATGAATGGAATACTTGGAACGATGAGAATCTTCTAGAATATCTTTACGAAGATCACTAATATTTGGTACGATAAGTCTACCAAATTTTGGAATGCCGCCACGAGAATTAATATCAAAATCTTTCAAACCTTCAATATCGGTTTTATCCTTAATATTTTGGCCAAGAAGAGCCAATTCGGGATCTAGCCTTTGAGCTTCAAGAATGCGGTCTAAAAGAGAAGGATGAGCCTCAAGGCTACATAAAACAAGAGATGAACATAAATCGGAAACACGATCTCGAATTTCACAAGTGGATAAAACTTCGAGGTCGTTCCATTCGGATATCATCATGGAAACAACCGCTTGTTGCTTGAGACTAAGTGCATCGGCAACTCGGTTTCCCTTTTCGGGAGTATAAAGAATATCAAGATCATAAGAGGCAAGGAATTAGAGCCAACGCTGTTGACGCAAATTAAGTTCCTTTTGGGAAAATAAATATTTCAAAGACTTATGATCAGTATAAAGTATAAATTTCTCCCCCAAAAGATAATGTCTCCAAATTCGAAGGGCGAAAACGATAGCCGCGAGTTCTAAATCATGTGTGGCATATCTAGTCTCAGCCGACTTCAATTGCCTAGAAGCATAAGCGATAACACGTTCTTTTTTCATGAGAACGGCACCCAAACCAACGCGACTAGCATCGGTATAAACAACAAAATCTTGATTCCCTTCAGGAATAACAAGAATAGGAGCATCAGAAAGGAGTTCTTTTAATTTCTGAAAAGAAGTTTCACATTTGTCCGACCAAATGTATTTAACACCTTTCTTAGTTAAGCCAGTGAGAGGCAAGACAATTTTAGAAAAGTCCTTTATGAAACGGCGGTAATAACCTACCAATCCGAGAAAGCTGCGGATTTCAGTCACGCTCTCCGGTCTCTTCCAATTTTGAATCGCTTCAATCTTTGAAGGATCCACTGATATTCCAGATTCGGAAATAATATGACCGAGAAACTTCACACTAGATTACCAAAAGTGGCATTTAGAAAATTTTTCTTTTAACTGATTACTCCTAAGAGTTTCCAATACGATCCGAAGATGCTTTTCATGTTCCTCCTCGGTTTTAGAATACACAAGAATATCATCAATAAAGATGAGAACAAACCGATCGAGGAAATCTTTGAAAACTCGATTCATAAGGTCAACAAAATAAGCCGGAGCATTCGTTAAACCAAATGGCATAACTAGCCATTCATAAGATCCATAACAAGTTCGGAACGAAGTCAAAGGAATACTATCATCAACAATACGAAGCTGATGAAAACCGGTAGCCAAGTCCAATTGTGAAAAGACTCTAGCACCGCTAAACTGATCGAACAGATCATCTATCCGAGGTAAAGGATATTTATTCTTAATAGTAAGGTCATTAAGCTTGCGGTAGTCGATGCAAAGCCTAAGTGTACCATCGGATTTCTTCATGAAAATTGCTGAAGCTCCCCAAGGCGAGGAACTAGAGCGAATAAATTGCTTCGTCTCCAATTCGGACAGTTGTTTGCGCATCTCTTCATTCTCCTTATTGGACATGCGATAAGGAGGATGAGTAATAGGTTGAGCTCCAGGTATATGATTAATTTTGAACTCAATTGCTCGCTTAGGTGGTAATCCTAAAACAGGCTCGAATATGTCGGAAAATTCATGAACAACGTGAATACAAGAAATGACATCTTCCTCATCATCATTATCATCATCACGAGGATTTAAAGAATATAAAGATGCAGTCAAAGTGGAATCCGAATCTTTAAGAATAATAGAAATCTTCTTAACAGATAGTGGATGTCGAAGATAAATAGTCCGCTCAGGACATAGTATATGAGCTTCATAACGGTTAAGCCAATCCATACCCAAAATCATTCCAAAGCCTAAATAACGCATAACATGCAAATCGGCTAGGAATGAAAAATCACTCAAAATAATCTCCACATTTTACAAAGCAAACTAAGAGTTGCGGATCCACCAACAGGATTCGCAATTCTTAAAGAAGTCATTAAAGCAACAACACTTAAAGAAAAAAAGTCTACAAGTTCCTTTGATATAAAAGAATGGGATGCACTCGTATCAAAGAGAACTCTAATAGGTTGATCACGAAATATAATAATGCCATCAAGGACAGAATGAGGCATACCTTGACCGCGAGATGTGTTGCCAGGGGCTTGAGCTACATTTAACTTTCCCTCCTTCTTGCCTTGAAGTCTGGGGCATAAATGTATATAATGATCCGGGCTCTTACAATAGCGACAAGAACGAGGCTTTGAACACTTGTTCGCAAAATGGTCCTTTGAACCACAGTTATAGCATTGCCCGCTACTAGGGGTAGAAGTAGAAGTCCTTGCTGCCGGAGGTGCAGGTTTCCCCTTTTTGTTGGGATAAGGACCTTTGAATTTTTTTGGTCTCTTCTTGTTGTTGAAGTTTGGTTTGGAACCCACCACTTCAACATCACTTTCCCTATCCGGCTCTTTAAGACGAAGAGCGATGTCAATTAGTTGGTCGAAAGAAACTTCTAATTTTAGAAGTAATGGCTTCTTGAGATTCTGGTTTAAGCCATAGACGAATCTTTGATTCCTCTTCAATGGGGTGTTGATGTATTCAACCCCATATTTAGACAGTGACTCGAAGGATGCGACATAATCTATCACAGAGGATTTACCTTGAACAAGGTCTATGAAACGACGAGCCAATGTTACTTTCTCAGCTTCTGGTACAAATTTCAATTCGAAGCATTCCCGGAATTGCCCCCAGGTGAGATCCACTTCATTGATTTCAGAAATAAGAACTTCGTACCAATCCAATGCTCTTTCTTGGAGCATACTGGAAGCGACCTGAACACGGTGAAGATCGATAAGGTTCATGCGAGAAAAGATTCGATTGCATGTTCTTAACCAAGCCTGGACTTCAATAATAGTTTCAGAACCTTTGAATGGTTTCCCACCCAAGTTGGTATAATCGTTGCACAAGCATGCAAATCCAGACTTAGGGTGAGTAGGTTCCTGATTAGGACCAGCTGCCTGAGCATTCTTTACTAAATCAAGAAGCTATTGAGCAGTCATAAAAACTCCATCCTGGGGTGTAATAGTAGATGGTCCAGCTCTGGGACGGCCTGGTCTAGACATTCTCTTCATTAAGGAAGAGAAAAGAAGAAAAGTTATTCTCCAAATGAGTATCAAGCAAATCTTGACAGATAAAACAAGGATGCATAAAAGGAAATAGGATGAATCGGTACGAAGACTCGAATTACATCCTAAAGCACGACTCCTAAGTTGGACTTAGGACGATGATCCTTGTTAAGTTATTCTACATTGTTCCAAAGTTTCGCTCTAATACCAAGCTGTGACGTCCCACCTCTATACCCACGCTAGCCAAGAACGCTACGATGTAGTGCTGTCGACTAGCACGGCGAATAAGGCTGTTGAAGAGCGACCAACCATGTAACTTCTTTGTGCGAGCACCGATATGTCAGATAGTATAGTATGCATTTCATTTAAGGAGGAAATCCGACATATCGATACAAACTCAAAGCTATCACACAGTGGCTGTATATAATCTTCGAAAACAAATATAGAAATAAACATAACATCAATCAGTCACAGACATCCATATCACAAAGGCAGAAAAGATATGAATATATAAATAACACATGAGAGTGTACATCAGAGTAGTGGTCTGAAAGATCCACGATAATACAAAAGATTAGCTACAAGCTACACAAAAGAATAGGTATACATCACGGAGTCTATATCTCAAATGTATACAACAAAAACTACTAATCTAAGTAGTTGCCAAAAGTCAGAGTAATCCCAGAAGAGAAGTCAAGCAGAAGCACCGGTAACATCTCGGTTTGACCCGAGTATTATTTCATAAGAAAATAATAAACGGATCAGTCTAGCTATAAATATCAGATGACATGATATAGAATAAAAGATATGGCATAAACATGTAATAACCATAATGGCATACTACTATAAGTATGTAATTGAAAATCAACATGAGATTAATCAATATCACAAGAATCTTCTCAAAGATTGAAAAGGGTATGATACCCAAAACTTGTATTCACAACAAGTCAATGACACATGAATTCACCAATGCACAAAAATTGATAAAACTTATCAATAGAAATCACGAAAGTTGGTGAAACACAAAATTTCAGAAATCATCTCAAAAAATCCAGAAATCACAAGAAGGGGGAGGCCTATCACAAGAACGGGAGCATGAAAGCTCGCCAACACGTGTATCACAAGACGGAAAGCTATTCCATGGTTGCTAACCATTTTCACTAGAACGGCCCGAAGACCATGAGTCAAAACTCCACTAAAATGGCCCGAAGACCGTGGGGCGCTACCCCACATATGTGAGTAGGAACATCACACAAACGGGGTCTAGTCTCCCTCGCAGACAAAGAGACATCGCATAATCGCTAGTCTAAGTCACAAAAATGATCGTCATGATCATCAAGAAGTGTCAATTACACTAAGCTAGTAAATATATGAGTTTAGCTTCATGTCCCATAACCACTAGCTTAACTTAAATATTTAAGAATAAACTATAGATCTTCACTAGAAAATTGTCACAAATGGTTCAATCGAACAAGTCCAAGAGCTAATCGATGAAGTAAACGCGAGCGTTTCATACCACTCGTTTTACTAAGTCGTTTGATTCGATTTCTCATCCGAGTGAAGTAAAGGCTTGTATATACTAGTAGGTTGGAAAACGGTTTGAGAAAACGAGCTTTATATTTAAAATAGTGTTGAAATCATTTGGAAGAAGAGGTTTTGATGTTTACTACTAATATTGAAGCCTTTATATTTTTAGAGCGACAAATCACAAAATGATTGTTGAAACAAATCAATTCACTAAAATTCAGATTCGAAGATGTGCATAAACTCCAAAGAGTTAAATTCCAAATCCAACAAGATATAAATGCAGACAAAACATCCACGGCATACGACTTAGGAAATTTGCGACCTAACGTGGCCGACCTAAGGTGCAACGACCTAAGGAATGAGGCCGAGCGACCTAAGATAGAAGATGGTGCGACCTATCGAGCTGCGTGACCTAACAGGGTGGCGCGACCTAACAAAGTCAAACTAAAAAGGTGTGTGACCTAACAGGGTCGAGCTAAGAAAAAGGATCGAGCGACCTAACGTGGAAACAAGGTCATGCGACCTACGACCTAGTGGTACGCAACCTAAATGATGCGTGACCTAAAGGGGACGCAAACTAAAGGAACAGGCCGAGCATACGACCTAACGTGGTCGACCTATTGAGCACGCGACCTAGCATGTTACGAGCTATAGTCGAGCGACCTAAGGGGCGAGCGACCTAAGCACGCGACCTAAGGGAAAAATAGGTCGAGCGACCTAACTTATGGCCGAGCTAAGGAAAGGCACGGCCTAAGGGTGCTACGACCTAACGTGGTTAACGACCTAGTGCCGAACGAGCTAACTCGTGGCGAGCTAAACGTAGGCAGAACGACCTAGGGGTTCGAACGACCTAACTGCCGAACGACCTAACCGCCGAGCGACTTAACTTCCGAGCGACATAAGGAAAGGCCGACCTAAAAGCGAACGAGCTAAATGCACAGGGGCGTCTTCTCCAAGCCAGAACGACCTAAACCCAGTAATTTTGCCAAAAACGCTACAAATCGGAGTTTTTCGCCAATTCAATCCAAATCGAATGCAAATGAACATGCTAAAGTGATAGGGAACCATTCCTAACAATCCAAGATAGTTATAGGCAAGAATGTGAGATAAAAATCTCACCTTTGCACCAAAAATCAATGAAGATGAAGCTTGAAGCAAAACAAGGGCAACAACAAGCTGGAATCAATGTCTTCACTTGAATTCGGAGTAGATGTTGGATTAGCAATGAAGATTAAAGCTTTGGAGTTTTAATTTCCCATTCCCTCCACCATTTTTGAAGAAGCTTTAAGTGTTAGGAAATTATGAAGAGAAGAGGGAGTGGAGGTTGGGTCTAATAGGTTAAAAGCCCAAACCAAAGTCTCAAGTGAAAAAGTAGTGAAATTCCACCAACTCCAAACATATCGAAGTTTATACTTAAAAAGATCTCAAACGTCGTTTTGAACTCAATGGAAGTGGTCTCAAGTCCTAATTTGACCGTATGCAAAAAGTAGCTTTTAGGACTAAAATCCTACCAGCGATAAAATATTTAAATATAAAATCGATAAATATGTGGGTTGTTACATTGTCTTTCTGCACTAACAGTTTTACATAGTGAACCATGCTATGGAGTAAGTTTTTTCTTATAATGTACATTTCAGTAGGCTTTACTTCTCTAACATAGTGCTACCTTTGAGTCTGAATTACGTTTTCTCTATGGTTTTCCTTCCATTAGCTTTAGGGCAATACTCAAGTAATTATAACAATATGGTGGAGATGAAAATTTATCTATTGTGTAATCATTCGTTGTTTTTTTATATTACTAAATCAAGAAGCGATACACAAATTTTTGAATAATTCAATCATATTTTTGAATGGATAAAAGAGTTATTTTTACCACCATTGTCGTTTGGATCAATAAAATTCATCTACCATAACTATAAGTAGGTCAAACTCTGTATTCGTAGCACATGTTAACCCTAGTTGTATGAAGTTGATGAGATATAACTTTATGAGAGAAAAGTGGAAAATGAGGGAATTGCAACCCAAGAGTTGCAACTTACTTTCATTTTGTCTACTAAATATATATATACAGTAAATGGTGGTAAAGCAAAAGAATTTTACAGGACCGCATTAGTTTTAGCATTTTTCTCATCTCTCCTTAATTCTCTCATGATATTTTATTTTAATATCTTTATATAGTCTATCATTTTTAAATTAATCACACTTTCTTATTAATTCTTGCATCCCATTTTACATTCAAGCACTTACCTTTCCTAATTCTATAGCTAATAAGTTATATTCGGTTATTTCTAGTTATTCTACATTATGCCCATATATTTGAACTAATTAAATGTCTTAAATTTAAATTATTTTAATAAAATCAATTAGCTAGTATTTGTGATTTCATTTAACAAATCCAAAAACTAATCATTTTAACATCAATATCACATTTTTATTAATAAAAATAAAAAAATAATTCTTGACTTAAATAAATATATATATATATATAACACAGCAAAAATTATATACATAAATTTGTATTTCATTTATAGCAGTCTAGTAAACAAGTAATATAAGGGTTGATGAATTTTCCATACCTCTCATTAATCTAGAAGTTTTCTCCCTTTTTTGTTCCTAACATATATTTTTCCAAATGTTGTAAATTATCATTTTAATAATGATTCAAAATGTTCTATTAGTTCATCCCACGGTTTGTGGCCAAACTATTACATTTTATAACATCTACGATTATTTTCAAAGTTCTCGTTAGTGCTATCATACTATTTTGCATTTAAGTCTAGATACTTTAATTAATTAAAAAAAATTAATTTAAATAAATCCAAGTAACCATCTTTCATTAATTTTTCTAATAAAGATATTGAACTTTTTATGTAATAAAATATATTATTTTACTGATGGAGTAAATTGAATTTAATTTTAATGGATTACCTTTTATTTGAATGTATAAATAAGTAGAGATCTGTATATGTAAAGATGAAGGTTTATAATGTATAAAAAGACAAATAATAGTACTATGTATAAAAATTGTATAAAGTAGGTGACGTATAATGTTACAAGAGAAAAGGGAGGGGGGATGCAGGAATTAGAAACCAAGAGCTCACATTTCACTATACCTATTAATTAATAGTAAAACGAAAGAATTTTAAAGACTCTTATTAATTCTAGCTTTTCCTCCTCTCTCCTTAATTTTCTTATGATATCTTATTTTAAAATATTTTTATGTAGTTTGTGATTTTAAAATTAGTCACACTATTTTATTAATTGTTACCAACCATTTTACATACAAATACTTACCTTTTCTAGTTTTTATATCTAGTAAGTTTTACTGAGTTGTTCCTAATTATTTTACACTATGTTCATACATTTAAATTAATTAAATATCTTAAATTTAAACTTATATTAAATAAAATCAATTAGATAATGTCACTTAATTCATTTAATGAATTACAAAAATAACAATTTATGGTAATGAATGCTATTTGGTGATAGATTATGTGATAATGAATGGCTTAAATAAGAAAAGCAATTTTTTTTAAAATGATTCGGTGATAGATTATGTGATAGATTATGTCACTTTGTTGTTTCCTTTCAACTATTAATATAAAAACTTTACAACTACTGAATTAAAATAGCATAAATGGAACTTTAATGTACAAGCACTAATTCATTGGAAACAAAGTGTATACACCAAATTTAAATAATATTTGGTAATAAAAGTGAAAGCTTATATCTAAGTATATATGTTATCGTATAAAATCATACCAACCATAAAAATACTAATACATACTAATAAATGAGTTAATTTATCAAGGATACTTTGGGTACTAAATGCTCAAAGTCTAGATCACACAATCAGTTTGGTAAGAACTATGCAGTAGTATTAGACGGTGTACCTCAACATCACATTCATAATCCACAAAGCTATCATTCTTTCCCCTTTTGGATTACTGATACTTAACATCGGCAAATCAATCGTTCTTCAAATTAAATGGAAAGGATTAAGAAAGAATATGAAAATAATACAAAAGAAATAGCACATATTCTAGGAATTTTATCGATTTAAAAGTTCAAGTTAACTCTCGATTAAAAGGTAATACATATATAGCTACATTAAGAAAAAAATGCATAGCAAAATCATAAAAATTAAAAAATGTTTTATGGTATTAATGAAAAATCTAGCAGAGTATATAAATATTAATTCAAGTATTCTACAAAATCATACCAAGCATAAAAGTACCAATATATACTAATAATGAGTTGATTTACCAAGAATATTTTGCATACTAATTTGGTGCCCAATGTCTATTGCATTTTCTTTTTCTTTCTGGATAGATGATGCCTAATCTTGAAAATTGCTAATATTTACAATGAAATAGAAAGGATAAAGAATATGACAAAACTTATAAGAGAAATTACCTCATAACGTAGGAGTTTCATCCTTTGATCCATGCTTCACTTCCTAAGAAATTCTATTAGGCATCTTCAAAGCCACATTGAAAAATTAGTAGAGCAAAATACCAATTGGATATTTATTTTAGTAGTGCTTTTAAATTTTTCTAGCTAAATGTCTAATCTCATGACTTATTTCATCACCATATAAGCTTTACAACAATGATATCCGAGAAAAAAAATGGGTTTCCATGTTACTTAATTAGATCGATAAGAGTATAGGAAAAAATGGAGATTGAACTATCATTGAATGAAGAGAATAGATGAAATTAAGTTTTTGTATTTGGAAAAAAACTGATGAATCGTTCTTACTCAACCATGCGTAAAAGTTTATAGTAGCAAGAAGTATAATAGGAAGATAAGTTCTAAAACATATGTGAATCTATTGGTATTTATTTTAAGAAATAATGGCAATAAGAAAAGGTAATGAAAAGTTTTTGGACAACTAAATTACCGAGACACCGGGTAACATGGGAGATTTTTGAGAAAACTAAAAACGAAGGGACACACAAATTTAACTTGAGCATTTATATAATATAATAGATTTGCATTGTTATTTGTTGATGCAATTTAATATTATATTGCACTAATGATTTGACCTATTTGAACTAAAACCTATGAAGAGCAAGAAAGAAAATTTAATACATTTTGTTTGGGAAAAAAGTAATATGTATATATTTGTTTTTTCTAGTAGATGATGGATGCATTTTATCTATTGTAAGAATATCGGGTATATTACATTATTTTGGTGTATAAATAACACCCATTTATATAATCTATATACTCTTGCAATTATTTTCAAATTCCACCATGAACCGTAATAATTAATTTTTAACACAAACATATATTTTCTATATGGCACTATGCATTCTCAAAAATATCAATGGAATAATGTTATTGTCAAAACCCAAAAATAATTCAATTAGAAAGGAAAAAGGTGATTATGGAATGTACCTTAGAGCTGCATCATCATACTTCTTACCTTTCCAATATTTTGAATACCTCGGATTAAATTCAGGTTTACTCATTAACCGTCATAATCCTTGCTTTTCTTTTCCAGGTGCACCGTCATAATAGTCCAATGTTTACTCCAAAACCCAAATAGCCTAATCCTCAAGAAAATGGATTTAATTTCACTGTCAAATTGTTGAAATTGATGAGTATGAGAAATGAAGAGAAAGTGATAGGATTTTTTGTGTCGTGGATGAGGCCACTACTTAAAAAGCGAAATTGGGCATGACTATGCTACAATCTGTAATTGTCTTCCCTTCTCCAAGATTAATAAAACAACCCTTCAAACATGTGCTCGCAAGATTAAAGGATTTGTTAATTTATAGAAGTCACTAATGTAAGGACCCACCTTCCATAACATCCAAATCCATGCATACAAGCAACTGGATTCTCCATCGGTGTCCAAGATAACATTCCGTTAAGGGTAAGATATACAAAGCATAATGAATATCGCAGAACATATATATCTCAACACACAACGGAAGGATATAAAATATAATATCTGCATAAACATGTTGAAGACTAAATGCATATCATATAAAGAGACAAAAGATCCACCATCATAACATAAAATGTAAATGGTATATTAAATCCCACAAGAATACACATCTTAAAATAATACATCTAGTCTACATGTCAATATATCAAATACTAGATAGATATAATCATAACAGTAATATAGATATGGATCTATGAATCACCTCTAGTTGGGAGAGATCACCATCTCTATGTCAACATACTTAAAGAATACACAACAAAGAAATAACAAAAATTAGGCAAGAAATAAACTCTGGTGAAAAGGAAATATCATTAATCTACATGATTACCAATATGCTAACATATCAAGAAAATACCAAATTGTAATGCTCGAGGTAATGAAATCATACCTCAACTTGCATCTTCACTTACATCCAACAAGTTAGAACATTTATACTATTTTGCTACACTATACAAAATGTTATCATATACAAAACATTACAACAATAATCATGGCCCAACTTCATGTACTAGGCTAGAGGGTCACAGGTCTTCTATGACAACCCACCTTTCTGACCCCTGGGAACGATACATAACACATCCTTGGTATTCGTGTGTCGTTGCCTAAGCATCCAAAAAGCGAGTTGCCGTGGGGTAGAATAAAAGAAAAGATAAGAAAAAAACAGAAAAAGTATCACATCGAAGTGGTTACATATAATACAAAAATAATATAGTACATCAGGTTACTCCTGACATGGAGTTATCAGAGTTACACAAAAGTACTATAACTATCAGACTAAGCAGTTATACATTCTTCCTTTACACTTTCTGATACAAAATATACATACATAATCATACAACGGAAATTGATAACTAGAAGGTAAAGGAGCCTCTTGCTCGTTCATCGTCTTCAAAGAGCCCAAAGGAAACTATTACTCTCGGACTACTCAAATATAATTGAGTACCTGAGAGCCTATAGAAACAAACAACTCTAGTCAGATAATTAGTCTGGTATGAGCAAATCTCTAATCAAAAGGGCGGAAATAAATACAGTATGTGAGACCACGTTGCAAACTGCAGAATGAGTTTCCCCTTACAATAACAACATCCAATCACAATAATGGATACATGTAATTAAACATTACGAAACGCACATGACACTTCCCGATGCAATTAAGAAAGAGGTAAATTTATAATTTTGGAATCAAAGGAAAGAAAAGGGAAAATTTCCAACAAATGACTAGGAGGGTGCACCCCTTTATCGAAAGTATACCTTTAGTCAATATACTTGAGAGGGTCATTCTCTCCTATGACTCCTCTCGGGTACTCCAAGCCCGACCCTACCAACCTTGCCGAGAATCCGAGTATTTCACATCTTAGTGCACATATAACCGAAACTAACATAGAGTTGATGTGAATATACCCTAATGGGAGAAACCCCACATAACTTGGTTCCAACCCACTTTCCGGATTTTGTCATTTCCGACAAAGCATAACAATGCTCAAATGAGCAACAAATCATCTTAAATTGACGACACTCAAAGAAGAAAGCTAAACCGATAATTAATAAGTCAACTATCGGGGATAACTAAAAATGATTGTATATGGAAATTAAATTTCATATTCTTAGCACTACTCATTGATTTCAAACTTGTGCTATCCCTCGACGGAAAATGAAGTCGGGCAAGTTAAGGTATTGTTACGTCTAGACATTACCTTGATGACCTTTTTAACCTTCGAGATTGAAACGAGTCCATGTCTCGACATTTGGTATTAAAAGTATGACTAAATCCTTTCCATATAAGCAATATCATTTATGGAAACTTCTTTTCCATAACCAAATCTAACCTTTATACTTTTAAAACTGAACTTATGCTGGGATTTCACATTTCAAATAATAACTCTAACCGACTTTATCAAAATGATTGATTTACTTTAAACGCTAATTAATTTCTTCGGTATCATTATTTAAAATGTTCGATTAACTTAAATCAATGACTAAATTTAAAACATCTTCATTTAAAATAATTAATTAGCTTTAATCTTGCTTAATTACTTCTAACGACATTATTTAAAATAATCAATTAACTTTGATCATCCTTATTTAAATGATTAATTAACTTTAAAACAACATTATTAAAATGATTAATTAACCCTTAAACATCATTGTTAAAATGATTAATTAATTTTAAACTTCATTATTTAAAATGATTAATTAAATTTGAAACATTATTACTAAAGTGATAAATTAATCTTAAATATAATTAATGACCAGAATATTTTCTATCAATTAGAAAACACCTAAATTTGTTCTAAATAAACCGCAAGTGCACGACGTACAATTGTAGTGCGTAGGCAAGTAAGTGTCGAATCCACGAGGAAAACAAATAATTTCTATTTATTTAATCAAATTAAACCAAGAAGTTGAGAGAAGTTTTAAATTAAAAGTGCAAAAAGAATAATAAAAGATGAAACTACTTTGATTGAGGAATAATTTAGGGGAATAAATCCACTCTCCAATTTAATTAAATAACAAAAGGTAATTTCTACAATCCCTTTTTTAATAAACGAAAATGATTAATACATCTACTTTAAGTATGAAATATCAATCCTAAATAGAGAAGTATAAATCATTAAATTTAAACATACAAATCGATCCACTTATTAGTTATTTTGGAAATATTAATATACTTGATACAAAATCTATCTAAGCATGACCTATTACGGTATAAATCGAACATAGATCATCAAATTCAATTTTATGCCAAATATTATTAATAATTCCATGGTTCATATATGTAGATAATTCTCTATTTAATTTATTATTGATTTAAGCATAGCCTATTTGGGATAAACTAACTTATGCTATCAAAAATACATGTATAAACATAAATAGAAAAATATCTAAAGAAAAGTATGATCCAAAACAAGAGAACTGTAAAGGCATCTTTTTTGTGATTTCAATTTAACCGAAGAGCTTCATTACCCCCCTAAATTGAAGGGGATTAGCTCATAATGAAATATGAGCAAAAAGATATATAAAAAGGGAAAGAAGCCATTAAAGAAAAAGAAGTAAAAAGACTAAATTTATTTTCTAACTCCAAACAAAAGATTACAATCAAAAGGTTCAATTAATTAATAGATACAATGAAGGTACATGAGTATTTATAGGGTGTTTTGCCTTAAACCCCAAGTAATAAAAATATTTCCTTCCTAAAATACAAATGGGCCTTGGGCCTTTTTTCATGAGATGCCGCATGTAATTGTAAACATGAGTCTTCTATAGGCTTTAAACTTATTTGATTAGAGGATTTTCACTTTAAGCTTTGTACACTTTTTGCTTTGAAATCTCTTTCTTTTGCATCAAAAATCCAAGGCTTCCAATCATTGTTCTTTACACCAATTTCTTGTTCAAATCTTCAAATTAATTGTATGCACTAACGAAGCTATCAACTTTTCAACTAAATATCTGCAAAAATAAATAAATAATTATAGAAAATGTACAGATAATTTTCTTAACAATAAAATACGCACAAAACCACTTATTGCCCAAAATGAATGATGTTAAAAGAATTTTCATGAATTTGCAAAATTATGTAAAAATACCCTTCACGTAACTTTTATTTGCATGAAATAGATAAAATGTGAGCATAAAAATGTACACATTTACGTGTACATTAAATAACCCCATGCTTATCTTTTTATTTGTCCTCAAATAAACTAAATAAAATTAGATGGGTCACACTTTCATAGGTAATACGATTACATTGAGTGTATGCAACAAGCTGTTAAACCTCTAGGTGTCCCTAGTAGGACGAGTGTTGTCTCGTGAGGGTTTTCAACAGATACTACCCACAAAATCCAAATGTAAAATGCGATGTCCTAATCTAATCTGAATAAATTCAAAGTTATTTACAAATGAGACTCGATTTATATTCAAATAAGTACAATATTGTAATGTGTACTTGTTCAAAATCAAGGAATTAAAGTTTGTTAATTTATCAAGATTTCTCACAAAAATCAAGTCTTCATCATATTGGACACTAGTTTGGTCAATTGTTTCAGTTGGAAACACAATGCAACTATGAATAAATTCTTTATTTGATTGTCAAAATTTGCTAAGTAATATCTTTATTTCCTTTTGCATAACAAGTTCAAACCGGTAAAATCAAAAGGACACTTAGATTTCAATTACCACTCTCTCCTTATTTTAATTATTTATATAAAAGAATATTGCTATTATTATTTACATACACCTAACTTGTGGGCTAAGGTATACCACCCATGAACTGCCTTGCGGGCTTGCATGAGAGTTGGGAAAGAGCTTCGCGGATTGTGCAAACCGATGTTGACTATGTCAGAAAAAGATCGGTAATCCTTAGCTGCCCAATCTTATAAAATGAGATCAAGGTATACAACTCTTGCACTGCCTTGGGGGCTTACGTGAGAGTTGGGAAGGAGCTTGGAGGGTTTGCACACCAACGCTAGATATACTATAAATGTTGGATACCCTTGGGTTATTATTTATTTATATGTTTTTTTAGAGAGAGTTACACAAAATCATCTCAGCATCACTTAGAATTAAAGATTTAAAAATGTTAACGCACATTTTTTAGATTAATCACTCTGTAAACAATGACTACAAATTAGAATAAACCTCATAGCCATCACCTATGAGTCAACCTATATTCTAATTTCACTATTATCACTCGTAAACCAAACTTTTCATTCTGATTTCTATTCAAAACCAATTAATCACTAAAATTCTCATCAAATGACTTAAATTGTACACTCACTATATCATGTTTTATTATTTTAAATAAATCGAAGTCATAAAAATAATGTAGAAATTATATGCAATTTTTTTGAAAATAAAATGCAAAAGATGAAGATTTTTTTTTGAAAAATGCAAATGCAAAAGAAAAATGATGGAAAAATTTTAATAAAAATGAAATGCAGTGCAATGTGAGTTCTCCTTCGCACTTAAGATATACAGTGTCCTCATTGTTTAATTTTTTCGTAAATGTGAAGGAGAGGACCCAAAGATGGATTAAATGCAAAATAGCTTATAAAAGAAAATGTAATTTAACCACTACATGCAAAAATATGTCAAAAATAAAATGTGATTTATGCAAATGGTGAATGAATTGAGATGTATGCTCTCCTTTATCTCCTCCACACTTGTTTTTAGCATTATGATTTGAATTTTCATTGAATAGTTAAATGTCACCATAGAAAGGTTTATTCTTAAACCTAGATTTAAAATCAAGCAAATTAATGTCAAGTGCGTTCCTCACTCGAATTTTCTCTACTAGAGTTCCTTTCACAGGGTTATACATGTGTTCCACAAATTTAGCATTGTAATCCTTCAAAAATATGTGATTGCAAACAAATTCGTTTGAAATAGTGAAATTAATTGACATTTCAACATTGTTGAAAAATTCTAAATCGAGTTTACGTTCACAATCACAACTCAAATTTATTTCAGCCTCACCCTCAAACTCATCCTCAAATAGTTTGAAAATTTTGTGTCCACTAACTTCGTCTTCTTTTATTGAATTGTCAACAACTTTATTGCATGTATCATTTTCAAAATCTAAAGTTATTGTATTCAATTTTTTAAAATCGGAAAAATAAAGATCGAATTTTAAATTTGGTTCCACACTCTCAAAAGAACTGAAATCCAACTTAATTGCCTCATTTTCAAAAACATCGTTAAGATTGTCGTCTTCAATTTTAAAAGTTGCTATTTGAAAATCGTCGATTTTGGTAAAAGGTGGATCATCATTTTACTCATCACACGTTGGGATTTGGTTTTGTTGCTCACGTTGTTTTATGTAGGTTTCAACAACAAATCCATGTGATTTTTTTGATTTTCTTCCATTTTCTCAACTAAATCAAATTCATAATTATTAATTTGAGAATTTTCAATTTGAAAATATTTAGAACAAAAATTGTTAATCGCACCATAATTGAAACTATTCTCATTACCAAAATCATTTAAAAAGCGGTTCACATTTCTATTTTGATTTTGAAATTCATTTTGGAGTTCGAAATTGTATTGGCATGGGTTATAATCAAAATCATTAGAATTTTAAAGTGAATTAAATTTTTGATTATTTTGAAATCTTTGACTCGAGTTATTGCATAGATTTGAATTACACGAATTATTTATTATTTGATTTTGTTGTGTAGAAATTTCAAGTAAAGATTCAATAGTATCAATACTCTTTTCAAGAGTTGAGGGTTGGCCATTATTTTGAAAACTTTGTGGTGCAAAATTCAAATTTTTTGTACAATACTATTATTAAAATATCCATAAGAATTTGATGTGAAACTATATAGATTATATTTATTTTCATAACTATTGTAAAATTCTTGTGGATTAGAAAAACCATTAATTTTGAATGAAAACAACAAGAAAATAGTTTGACTTTTGTTGCACGTAAATCAAAAATTTATAATTTACGAAATCAGTGATTGTGAGTTAACTACTCGACTAGAAGGGGGAGGAAGGTCTCTTAGTTGTTCACAAAGGGGGACAACTATTGTTTTACAGGTAGTATGCAAACTCCTTTACTAATAGTTCAATTATAAAAATTTCGAATCACCGAAAATTCATATAAAATCCCAATTATATATCCGCGATCTATCCCTTGAGAAAATTAATTTCACAAAATTTGAGTTTTCAAATATAAAATTTTCAAATTGCATTCCAATAGGTGAATTTATGAATTTTCAAGCAGACAAACACACACAAATCAACAAATATCAGCAATCAAATATTTTTGAAACCACCCAATTTTGCATAATTTCAGCACATGTTTAAGCAACTATCAATACAAGGATAAACTAGGAATCATAAGACAGTACCAGAGAATGCAGAATATTTGCAATTTTATTTTACAGGTAGCAATTATTTTTAAGCGCAATTTGCAAATCTTTTAGCAAGCGATGCGAATTTTCGAGCATGCGATTTCCAACTTCTCTACTATTTGCACCTGAAAAAGTAATAGAAGAATATCTCAAAACATTTTTTTAAAAAGAATAAAAAAACATTGACAAACTAAAGCAAAATTGTTATTTTTTTATAAAGATTTTTTTTTAAAGAATGGAAGAAAGGAGTAAAAAATGAAAAAGAAAAGGGAGGAGGAAAAAAAGAGGGAAACAAAAATAAGGAAAGAAATAAAAAAAAGAGAGAAAGATTATAGAGAAGATTTTGTGGGAAATAAGAGAGAAAGAAAACAAGAGCAGAAAGAAACAAAAAATTAGAAAAGAAGAAGAAATCAAAAAGGGAAATGAAGAATACAGAGATTATGGTGGGATAAAGATTTGTACATATTAGGAAATGAAAAAAAAATAGAATAAGGTGAAAAGGAGGAAAGAAATTAAATCGATTTGCTAAAAAGAAAAATAGGAAAGAAATGAAAATTACTACATAGACTTATACAAATATTTGTAATGAGACCGAAAATTGTAACCAATCTTATTGCCAAATCTGTTGTACTTTTTTTAATAAGAACAAAAACAAAATAAAAGGAAAATTAATCCAAAGAATAAACAAAAACTAAATTGTCTTCCTCGGCAACGGCGCTAAAAACTTGATTAGAATATTTTCTATCATTTAGAAAACACCTAATTTTATCGTAATAAACTACAAATGCACGACATACAATTATAGTACGTAAGCAAGTGGGCGTCGAATCCACGGGGAAAACTAATAATTTTTATTTATTTAAACAAATTAAAATAAGAAGTTTAGAGAAGTTCTAACTTAAAAGTGCAAAAAGAGGAAAGTAATGTGATTGAGGAATAATTTAGGGGAATAAATCCACTCTCTAATTTAATCAAATGACAAAAGATAATTTCTACAATCCCTTTTTTAATAAATGGAAATGATTTATACACTTACTTTAAGTATGAAATATCAACCCTAAATAGAGAAGTATAAATCATTAAATTTAAACATACAAATAGACCCTCTTATTAGTTATTTAGGAAATATTAATATACTTAATAAAAAAATCTATCTAAGCATTACCTATTTAAGGTATAAATCAAACATAGATCATCAAATTCAATTCTATGCAAAATATTATTAATAATTCCATGGTTCATATATGTAGATAATTCTCTATTTAGTTTATTATTGATTTAAGCATAACCTATTTGGGATAAACTGTGATATCCCGGAATTTTGGACAATATCAATTTAATAATCTATTTAAATAATTAAATTGATCTGATAATCTTTGATAATAAAATTTGAATTGGTTTAATAATCTAATTAAAAAAATATTTAATTAGTGAATTTTATCTTTTAAAACCTAATAAATTGATTTCTATTTATAATGTATATATATTTGTATATATTGTAAATAGAAAAGCTTTGGTTTGTATTTAATTTACATATGATATGTTAATTCATTTAGTAATAGTAGTAATTTATAATCTCTTTTATAAATTATTTTAAAATTGATAAATTTGTTATTTCAAACAATAATTATAATAGGATTATTATTTCAAATTGAATGTGTTGTTTTAAATTGACTTTAAATTGGATTTTTAAATATAATTTGAATTTGAATTTAAATTAATTTTGAAATTCAAAAAGGGGTAATATTTTAAATATTTGGATTTTTTTGATATTTGTATAAGCTTTTATTTATATGTATAATTGGTTTTATTTCTTTAAAAAATTATCTTTGTATATAAATAAGTATTTGTAAATTTATAATTTAAGTATAAAAGCCTTTATTAACATTTTAAAAATAAGTATTAATTACTTAAAATACAAGTGTTATCATATTAAGACTCAAAATAACATGTTGTGAACAAAGATATATGACAAGTGTTGAATTCTAAAACAAGTGGCATTTTTAGATTTAATCTTCTTTTATTTTTACTAAATGATTTTCAGCCTAAATACATATACTTTTCTCTATCCATTTCTTTGACAAATTCAAAAGCAAAGAAAATTAAGTAAACTCAGATCTAAACTGAAAAAAAAGAAGAAAGAAACAAACCTGAAATCGTTTCCTCTCAAAAACAAATTTCTCATAAACAATTAGTAATAAAATCCCTCATCTCAATAATCTGCAACTAAATCTTCCTCAAACCAGAGATTATCAAAATCATAAGCCTGTAACCCATTTTCCAAAATACAACTAAATCGAAGTTTCAGCCTGCATCCTTTTCAAAATCTGGAAGCCTGCAATTTCTTATTCAAAGTCTGGAAGCAAGTAAACCTGTTCTAAAGCAATATCTCAACAAACAAATAGCATGCATGCAAGTTCTAAAGCTAGCAATTCAAGTTTTAAAAGCAGGCATTCAGATTCTAAAGTTTAAAAGCAGTTTCAAAATAAGGCTCTGTTCATCTTCTTTAAATATGTGAGTAACTTACATTTTTTAAAACTTAAGTATATGATATCTGTTTGCATGCTATAAATTCTTGAATCTATGATGTAATATGCCTGCATGTTGTTTAGTATGAATTGTATGTATATATGTTGATATTTTTGTATGTATGTCTGATATCACACCTGTATAGTTTCCAGTTTTGAAAACTTCTCAAGTTTTCTTTGTTTAAAGTGAGCAAACCCATAACCTTATACACATTTTGGTTTGCATATAATTAGTATTAATGAATGTTTGTGAATAAGTTGCATATGTTATGAATGTTGATAGGAATGTTGGTGTGCATGTCTGTTATTTGCTCTGTCCCAGTTTCAAGTTCAAGATTTGATTTAAATTTTGTATCTTTGGACCTAGGCATTGTTATGATTTAAATTATAAACAATAATTGATGGTTTAATCATAGATTAGAGTTTAAGAATTTAATTTAAGTTAAAACAAACTTGAATGGCCATGGAAAAATCAAAACAACAGTGTATGTTCAAATAAGTGTAAATTCAAATATCTTTATTTATTAATCCAGGTTTATAAATTGATTCCTTATACAAAATAATGATTTTTGAAAGAAAAATCACGATTTTTAATTGAGTAAATCTAGAGCATTAGGAAGATGAACGTGGAATGGGTTTTGTCGAAATTCTGTTGACCTAAGTGTTCGGCGAGGTCGTGGTCTTCACTGGAGATAGTTGAATGATGGGTGAGGACGGGAAAAATAGTAGATGGCTGTATTGACAACTGTGGCAGTGGGAATTGATCGAGAATGTCTGGAAACCTAGTTTTGCAGTGCTGGGATGTTTGATTTTTCGCGAGGCCTCTAAGTGATCGAGTGCCTTGTTATTCGAAGGCGCCATAGCTTGGATGTTGAAGAATGAGTGGACGAAGTTTCAAAGCTTCTGATGGTCGGAGTTGCTGGGTCGTGGCGATGTCAGGTTTGAAGATGGTTCCAGTTTATTGTTCCAGGTGAGGATCATAATGCTCGATTTCGATTTTCGTGTTTGATCGAGGCTCTGGTGATCGAGTTAGGGTATGGGGTTGATTGTCGACTTGTAGAGTTCGTCGTGGGTGGCCGGAGCTCAGGCGAATAGCTGTGCATGTGCACATGATTGATTCGAATATCTGGAAGAATTTGAGTTAGAGGAAGAAGATAAGGCATACTCGAGTAAGTTGATGAGTGACTCGAAGTCGTACTCGCGGAAATGTAGAAATGGCTCGGGTTCGTACAGGGGAGATTCGAGTGAGTTTAAACTGTTTTTAAAAAAATCTAAATATAACAAAGTTAAAAAGCAGAGGAGGGGTACTCGGGATTCTCACGTGAGTGACTCGAAGAATATAGTGTTTTGACTCGAGTATTTTGTATAGGCTCGGGTAGATTTTAGTGCTTCAGTTTGAAACCTGACAGTTTTTTTTAAAATTCAAATTAAGTTTAAAATGTAAAGCAGGTTTTTAAAACACAGTTTTAAATCAAATATAAAGTATGGATTCAAGTTAATTTGTATCACTAGTTTGAGATAAATAAGTTTATAACAATTTACATGTTTTATCAAATTTAAGATTGTTAAAAGTATATTTTAAAAAGGTTTTGAATTTAAATAAATTGGTTTAAAAATCATTTAAATGTTAAGTTTTCTTAACATTTGGATTTAAAAAGGGTTTTGTAAATTAGATTTAAATTTGGTTAAAGTTAAATTTGAAATTTATTTAAATCTTTAATTTAAAATGAATTAAAAAGAAGTTTAGAAATGAATTGTTTTAACTTGAAATGTTTTAAGTCTTTTGTTAATAATAATTAAAGTTATTAAGGTTAATAATTTAATTTAGAGATTAATAAAGGTTTAATGATATAGGAGTCATTAAATTAATAAGATAATTAAAGAATAATTTAATAATTTGATTAATTAATGGTTTAGTGGTAATTAATTAAATAATTTGATAAGTTAAATTAATTAATTTAATTAATTTAAGATAATCACTTGGTTATGTGATAAGTATAATTACTTAAATGTAATTAGTGAAGTGTAATTACTTAGGAAAGTAATTAAAGTTAATTAATGGATATAATTAACTAAAGATGATTTTAATAATGAAAGTAATTTGAGTTTAATTACTTTTGAATAATTAATCAAGGGATTAATTAAAAGATAATTAATTAATGAGTAATTAATTTATGGAAGAGTAATTAAGGGTAGTTAATTACTAAATGTGATTAATCAAAGGTGATTAATAAATGTGGTTTAATTAAGAATTAATTATTAAATATAATTAATTTAAATAAAGTAATTAATTAAGAGTAATTAAGAATTATTAATTAATTTAATTAATGATATGATTAAGGATTGATTAATTAAATAAATTAGTCAATAATAAATGATTAAAGTAATTAATTAATTATAATTAATTAAGGATTAAGATAATTAAGTATAATTAATTAATTAATGAAGTAATTAAAGATTAATTACTGAATGGTTTAAGATAATTAATTTATGAAATTAATTAAGGTTTAATTACTTAAAGTAATTAAAGTATAATTAATCAGGAATGATAAATTAAGATGATACTTAAAGTATGATTAATTAATTGGTTTAATTAATAATTAAGTAAGCAGGATTTATAGAATGAAGTAATTAGTTTAATTCACTTTAAATTAATTAGATGATATAAATCATTGCTTAAGGATGGATGAATGAGATTGCATGTATTTCATTGTTTGATATCTCTGATGAGATATGATTGATATATGATATGGATGTTTGGTTGAATTATAATGATAATGTGAATTATCTGTTTGGGATGATAATATGGATTATCTATTGTAAATTATCTATCTGTGTGTAGTATAGATAAGAATTGAATTGTTTTAACCTTAAAACAACTTGGCCTTAAAAGATACGTTTTGGATTTCGATGAGACCGGGATCGGGTTTCCGTATACCGGAATTCCAGGTCTGGAGACCCGAATACCACATCGATCCAAATTTACGATAGGTCGTGAATCTCAAGTGAAGATGAAGATTCAGAGTGCAAGGGTTATTGTCGTTAACTCTGAGGGTGATTCCAAAACGAGTGTAACGAGATAATGCCTTCGGTTTCGTTCGAACCCGGAACGAACTTGTATGGATTGAATGCTTTCAGTACATCGTCAGGCGGACGATGAGCATTCTAAGTGATATGTTCTGATTAAAGGTAATCGTAACCTCAAGCCTCATCAACCGGGAATGGCTAAAACAGGGGAGGTGCAGCAAGGCTTCGTGGGTAGCACCCACTGAGAGCAAGATAGATCCCTGTCTAGAGGTCCCTTTTCTTTTATTCGGCTTAGTGTGTGGTTGGTCGCGCCAACTACGGGATTATCTTGTTCGGAATTATCCAGTAAGGGATGGTTCCGGCTTTGTGTTGCAGGGGATTGGGAGTGATCCTCGATACGGTGATCTAGGCCACGTACTGTGACAGGCGGTACCCCAGTAGCCCTGCCATTGTATGGAATCCAAACTCCAATAAGTGCCGTACGTATTAGTTGTGCCCAACTATGTTAGAATGTGAGATGTAAGCATTTCAGCTATTTCTGTATTTTACTTGAAAACCCTAGACCCTATTATAATACAATCGAATTTCCTATCAAATGTTTTGGTTAGCGTAAGGTAAAAACTTACCCATGTTTATTTGTGGGAAGTCTTACGTGATACCTTTTCTTTCAAAAGGTTTTGAAGTTAAACAAGTTTAACCTGTTACTCACACCAGACCCATGTCTGACCCAAGTGTTTATTTCTGTTTTATAAACTCTTGGGTACTCAAATTTTTACGAGTAGCCAAGGGATTCAGGTTTAGCTTTGACGAATATTCTGGAGGAGCAATGGAGCAGGAGGCTTCGGCGTTCGTAGATATAGTATTCCGCTGTGTTGATATCTGTGATAGTGTCTTGTCTTGTATTTGAGTTGTAATGTCTAGACAGATGTTTATAACTGTCTAGTAAGTGATGTATATGCTGTGTAACTCTGTAAATTGTTGTATACTATGTAATAGTTTATGTTATTAATATAATTTATTCGTTCCGCTGTGAGATCATTGTTGTTGTTTCTTTCTTTCTTCTCTTCTTTTCTATTTTCTACCCCTTTCTTTCTTCATAATGATGCGACTTTCTAGGCATAGAAAGTCGGGTCGTTACAATTGGTATCAGAGCATAGGTTGAGCGAATACCTAAGCTTTTGGTTAAGTGAATATCAGAACACTAGGTTGAGTGAATACCTAGGTCCGGAAGGATTGTTCATTAGAGATAGGATCTGTAGCAACCTGTTGAGTCTAAGTATATATACGAGAGCGCGTATTTGTTAGTTATATAAAATGGTTTTATATTGTGTTAATTGATCGGTTGAGTGGTATATGGATTCTGGTCAATACGAGTAGCTAACGTTATTGATAGGGATCTCTAAACACTTGACCAGGCCAACGGACACAATATTGTTTTAAAGAGGTAGATGAAATAATTCTACCCAGATATAATTTCTATATAAAAAGTATCATTTTAAATGTATATGGTATTTGTAATGATTGGTTGAGATGATAATAATTTATCATCTAAGATTAGGAGTCTGAGTGTTGAGGTTGGAAGTGTATTTGTCGAGACTGTAAACCTAATACCGTCTCGATTGAACTTTGCAGTTGTGTAAGGATTTCACAATCTCTGAAGAAAACCTGTTAAGGTTCGGATTCGAATCTTTGGAGTTGGATGAGTAGAGTTGGATCTGTTAGTTAGGCAGAAGTGAGTGATGGTATCTTGATACCTCAGGTAATTGTAGCTGTGTGATGAGATACAGTGACTATGGATGTTTCCAAAGATGTTTTCTTTGGAACAAGTTTAAGGAAGTGTGTTTGCTTCGGTGTTGTGGCTGAGTTCAGCATGGTGTTTCTGCTTGGTTTGAGGTTCGAGTTTCTCAAGGAGCTTTGGATAAGGAAATCTTTGGCATCGGTGACAGCGTTGCAGCTCGGAGTGTTCTGTTTGTTGGCAGGAAGTTTTTCTGGCTGAGCAGTTTTCTAGAGGTGAAGTTCAGAAGCAGCAGAGTGGATCCATTTCTTTGATAGATAGGATAGATAAGTGTAAGCTGTTCTGATTGGTAAAGAGAGAACAGTTTCTTTTGAATTTGGCTGAGTTGATCGCAAAAGTGACTTGCGATAATTTGAGTATTCTCTTGAGTTATCCGAGATTTTCTGGGATGAGTTGTCCAATCTGGGCTTGTGTTCTTCATCAGCATTTTCATTCTTTTCCAGATTAGAGTGGTGTAGCGGAAGCAGTTTGAGAGTGAATCTCTGGATATGAGAAGTAAGTTTGGAATCTACTGATGTTTGTAAGTAGAGTTGTGTTTTGGATTGGGTAGATCTTGAGAGGATCATTGGTTGAGTTATTTTTAGTCTAGTTTGTTTCTAGAAGCATCGGCGAAGGTTAAGCTGATCAGGAAGGATGTAGACAGCTCAGGATCGTCTGAAGAATTTGTGGATAAGAGATGAAGGAATATTGAATTCGAAGTTGAAGACTTCGTTGTTGTTGAGGTTTTCTCTGGTTAAAGGAGCAGTAAGATTGGGTAAGTCTGGGAAGTCAGCTCCGAGGAATATTGGATCTCTTCTATGTTCTGATTTGGATAAGAGCTTGGTCTACAGGATTGAATTGCCAGTTTGGATAATTGGGATTCGATGTGTTTTATGTATCTCTGAGGGAGTACGTGTTTGATCTATCTCTGGTTTTGGAACCAGCAGTTCTAAAGGATTTGGTTGTTGAGTCAGACTCGTCTGTAGTCTGATATTCTGTTTAGTTTTGTAGATCTAGATGAGTAGGAGCTCTATAGCTTAGTAGTATTGGTTGTTTGGATTGTTTGTAGAGCGAGTATCCCGATATATATATACTTGGGGAAACTCGAGGAAATTCTATTCAGAATTTTTCGCTGGATAGTTAGAATTGTTTGTTTGGATGATTGGTTGCTATGATTGTTAGCATATGGATGATAATATATGCTTGTGATTTAAATAGATTATTAAATTACCTTTGTTTTAAATTTCGGGGACGAAATTCTTTTAAGGGGGAAGGAATGTGATATCCCGGAATTTTGGACAATATCAATTTAATAATCTGTTTAAATAATTAAATTGATCTGATAATCTTTGATAATAAAATTTGAATTGGTTTAATAATCTAATTAAAAAAATATTTAATTAGTGAATTTTATCTTTTAAAACCTAATAAATTGATTTCTATTTATAATGTATATATATTTGTATATATTGTAAATAGAAAAGCTTTGGTTTGTATTTAATTTACATATGATATGTTAATTCATTTAGTAATAGTAGTAATTTATAATCTCTTTTATAAATTATTTTAAAATTGATAAATTTGTTATTTCAAACAATAATTATAATAGGATTATTATTTCAAATTGAATGTGTTGTTTTAAATTGACTTTAAATTGGATTTTTAAATATAATTTGAATTTGAATTTAAATTAATTTTGAAATTCAAAAAGGGGTAATATTTTAAATATTTGGATTTTTTTGATATTTGTATAAGCTTTTATTTATATATATAATTGGTTTTATTTCTTTAAAAAATTATCTTTGTATATAAATAAGTATTTGTAAATTTATAATTTAAGTATAAAAGCCTTTATTAACATTTTAAAAATAAGTATTAATTACTTAAAATACAAGTGTTATCATATTAAGACTCAAAATAACATGTTGTGAACAAAGATATATGACAAGTGTTGAATTCTAAAACAAGTGGCATTTTTAGATTTAATCTTCTTTTATTTTTACTAAATGATTTTCAGCCTAAATACATATACTTTTCTCTATCCATTTCTTTGACAAATTCAAAAGCAAAGAAAATTAAGTAAACTCAGATCTAAACTGAAAAAAAAGAAGAAAGAAACAAACCTGAAATCGTTTCCTCTCAAAAACAAATTTCTCATAAACAATCAGTAATAAAATCCCTCATCTCAATAATCTGCAACTAAATCTTCCTCAAACCAGAGATTATCAAAATCATAAGCCTGTAACCCATTTTCCAAAATACAACTAAATCGAAGTTTCAGCCTGCATCCTTTTCAAAATCTGGAAGCCTGCAATTTCTTATTCAAAGTCTGGAAGCAAGTAAACCTGTTCTAAAGCAATATCTCAACAAACAAATAGCATGCATGCAAGTTCTAAAGCTAGCAATTCAAGTTTTAAAAGCAGGCATTCAGATTCTAAAGTTTAAAAGCAGTTTCAAAATAAGGCTCTGTTCATCTTCTTTAAATATGTGAGTAACTTACATTTTTTAAAACTTAAGTATATGATATCTGTTTGCATGCTATAAATTCTTGAATCTATGATGTAATATGCCTGCATGTTGTTTAGTATGAATTGTATGTATATATGTTGATATTTTTGTATGTATGTCTGATATCACACCTGTATAGTTTCCAGTTTTGAAAACTTCTCAAGTTTTCTTTGTTTAAAGTGAGCAAACCCATAACCTTATACACATTTTGGTTTGCATATAATTAGTATTAATGAATGTTTGTGAATAAGTTGCATATGTTATGAATGTTGATAGGAATGTTGGTGTGCATGTCTGTTATTTGCTCTGTCCCAGTTTCAAGTTCAAGATTTGATTTAAATTTTGTATCTTTGGACCTAGGCATTGTTATGATTTAAATTATAAACAATAATTGATGGTTTAATCATAGATTAGAGTTTAAGAATTTAATTTAAGTTAAAACAAACTTGAATGGCCATGGAAAAATCAAAACAACAGTGTATGTTCAAATAAGTGTAAATTCAAATATCTTTATTTATTAATCCAGGTTTATAAATTGATTCCTTATACAAAATAATGATTTTTGAAAGAAAAATCACGATTTTTAATTGAGTAAATCTAGAGCATTAGGAAGATGAACGTGGAATGGGTTTTGTCGAAATTCTGTTGACCTAAGTGTTCGGCGAGGTCGTGGTCTTCACTGGAGATAGTTGAATGATGGGTGAGGACGGGAAAAATAGTAGATGGCTGTATTGACAACTGTGGCAGTGGGAATTGATCGAGAATGTCTGGAAACCTAGTTTTGCAGTGCTGGGATGTTTGATTTTTCGCGAGGCCTCTAAGTGATCGAGTGCCTTGTTATTCGAAGGCGCCATAGCTTGGATGTTGAAGAATGAGTGGACGAAGTTTCAAAGCTTCTGATGGTCGGAGTTGCTGGGTCGTGGCGATGTCAGGTTTGAAGATGGTTCCAGTTTATTGTTCCAGGTGAGGATCATAATGCTCGATTTCGATTTTCGTGTTTGATCGAGGCTCTGGTGATCGAGTTAGGGTATGGGGTTGATTGTCGACTTGTAGAGTTCGTCGTGGGTGGCCGGAGCTCAGGCGAATAGCTGTGCATGTGCACATGATTGATTCGAATATCTGGAAGAATTTGAGTTAGAGGAAGAAGATAAGGCATACTCGAGTAAGTTGATGAGTGACTCGAAGTCGTACTCGTGGAAATGTAGAAATGGCTCGGGTTCGTACAGGGGAGATTCGAGTGAGTTTAAACTGTTTTTAAAAAAATCTAAATATAACAAAGTTAAAAAGCAGAGGAGGGGTACTCGGGATTCTCACGTGAGTGACTCGAAGAATATAGTGTTTTGACTCGAGTATTTTGTATAGGCTCGGGTAGATTTTAGTGCTTCAGTTTGAAACCTGACAGTTTTTTTTTAAAATTCAAATTAAGTTTAAAATGTAAAGCAGGTTTTTAAAACACAGTTTTAAATCAAATATAAAGTATGGATTCAAGTTAATTTGTATCACTAGTTTGAGATAAATAAGTTTATAACAATTTACATGTTTTATCAAATTTAAGATTGTTAAAAGTATATTTTAAAAAGGTTTTGAATTTAAATAAATTGGTTTAAAAATCATTTAAATGTTAAGTTTTCTTAACATTTGGATTTAAAAAGGGTTTTGTAAATTAGATTTAAATTTGGTTAAAGTTAAATTTGAAATTTATTTAAATCTTTAATTTAAAATGAATTAAAAAGAAGTTTAGAAATGAATTGTTTTAACTTGAAATGTTTTAAGTCTTTTGTTAATAATAATTAAAGTTATTAAGGTTAATAATTTAATTTAGAGATTAATAAAGGTTTAATGATATAGAAGTCATTAAATTAATAAGATAATTAAAGAATAATTTAATAATTTGATTAATTAATGGTTTAGTGATAATTAATTAAATAATTTGATAAGTTAAATTAATTAATTTAATTAATTTAAGATAATCACTTGGTTATGTGATAAGTATAATTACTTAAATGTAATTAGTGAAGTGTAATTACTTAGGAAAGTAATTAAAGTTAATTAATGGATATAATTAACTAAAGATGATTTTAATAATGAAAGTAATTTGAGTTTAATTACTTTTGAATAATTAATCAAGGGATTAATTAAAAGATAATTAATTAATGAGTAATTAATTTATGGAAGAGTAATTAAGGGTAGTTAATTACTAAATGTGATTAATCAAAGGTGATTAATAAATGTGGTTTAATTAAGAATTAATTATTAAATATAATTAATTTAAATAAAGTAATTAATTAAGAGTAATTAAGAATTATTAATTAATTTAATTAATGATATGATTAAGGATTGATTAATTAAATAAATTAGTCAATAATAAATGATTAAAGTAATTAATTAATTATAATTAATTAAGGATTAAGATAATTAAGTATAATTAATTAATTAATGAAGTAATTAAAGATTAATTACTGAATGGTTTAAGATAATTAATTTATGAAATTAATTAAGGTTTAATTACTTAAAGTAATTAAAGTATAATTAATCAGGAATGATAAATTAAGATGATACTTAAAGTATGATTAATTAATTGGTTTAATTAATAATTAAGTAAGCAGGATTTATAGAATGAAGTAATTAGTTTAATTCACTTTAAATTAATTAGATGATATAAATCATTGCTTAAGGATGGATGAATGAGATTGAATGTATTTCATTGTTTGATATCTCTGATGAGATATGATTGATATATGATATGGATGTTTGGTTGAATTATAATGATAATGTGAATTATCTGTTTGGGATGATAATATGGATTATCTATTGTAAATTATCTATCTGTGTGTAGTATAGATAAGAATTGAATTGTTTTAACCTTAAAACAACTTGGCCTTAAAAGATACGTTTTGGATTTCGATGAGACCGGGATCGGGTTTCCGTATACCGGAATTCCAGGTCTGGAGACCCGAATACCACATCGATCCAAATTTACGATAGGTCGTGAATCTCAAGTGAAGATGAAGATTCAGATTGCAAGGGTTATTGTCGTTAACTCTGAGGGTGATTCCAAAACGAGTGTAACGAGATAATGCCTTCGGTTTCGTTTGAACCCGGAACGAACTTGTATGGATTGAATGCTTTCAGTACATCGTCAGGCGGACGATGAGCATTCTAAGTGATATGTTCTGATTAAAGGTAATCGTAACCTCAAGCCTCATCAACCGGGAATGGCTAAAACAGGGGAGGTGCAGCAAGGCTTCGTGGGTAGCACCCACTGAGAGCAAGATAGATCCCTGTCTAGAGGTCCCTTTTCTTTTATTCGGCTTAGTGTGTGGTTGGTCGCGCCAACTACGGGATTATCTTGTTCGGAATTATCCAGTAAGGGATGGTTCCGGCTTTGTGTTGCAGGGGATTGGGAGTGATCCTCGGTACGGTGATCTAGGCCACGTACTGTGACGGGCGGTACCCCAGTAGCCCTGCCATTGTATGGAATCCAAACTCCAATAAGTGCCGTACGTATTAGTTGTGCCCAACTATGTTGGAATGTGAGATGTAAGCATTTCAGCTATTTCTGTATTTTACTTGAAAACCCTAGACCCTATTATAATACAATCGAATTTCCTATCAAATGTTTTGGTTAGCGTAAGGTAAAAACTTACCCATGTTTATTTGTGGGAAGTCTTACGTGATACCTTTTCTTTAAAAAGGTTTTGAAGTTAAACAAGTTTAACCTGTTACTCACACCAGACCCATGTCTGACCCAAGTGTTTATTTCTGTTTTATAAACTCTTGGGTACTCAAATTTTTACGAGTAGCCAAGGGATTCAGGTTTAGCTTTGACGAATATTCTGGAGGAGCAATGGAGCAGGAGGCTTCGGCGTTCGTAGATATAGTATTCCGCTGTGTTGATATCTGTGATAGTGTCTTGTCTTGTATTTGAGTTGTAATGTCTAGACAGATGTTTATAAGTGTCTAGTAAGTGATGTATATGCTGTGTAACTCTGTAAATTGTTGTATACTATGTAATAGTTTATGTTATTAATATAATTTATTCGTTCCGCTGTGAGATCATTGTTGTTGTTTCTTTCTTTCTTCTCTTCTTTTCTATTTTCTACCCCTTTCTTTCTTCATAATGATGCGACTTTCTGGGCATAGAAAGTCGGGTCGTTACATAAACCGACACATGCTATCGAAAATACATGTATAAACATGAATAGACAAATATCTAAAGAAATGTAAGATTCAAAACAAGAGAATTGTAAAGGCATCTTTTTGTTGATTTCAATTTAACTAGAAAGCTTCATTGCCCCCTAAATTGAAGGGGAATAGCTTATAATGAAATATGACCAAAAGGATATATAATTAGGGAAAGAAGCCATTAAAGAAAAAGTAAGAAGACTAACTTTATTTTCTAACTCCAAACAAAAGATTACAATCAAAAGGTTCAATGAATTAATAGATACAATGAGGGTACATGAGTTTTATCGGGTGTTTTGCCTTAAGCCCCAAGTAATAAAAATATTTCCTTCCTAAAGAACAAATGGGCCTTTTTCCTTTTTTTTCATGAGATGCAGCTTGTAATTGTAAACATGAGTCTTCTATGGTCTTTATACTTGTTTAAGAAGAGGATTTTCAATTTAATTTTTGTACACTTTTTGCCTTTGAAATCTCTTTCTTTTGCATCAAAAATTGAAGGCTTCGAATTATTCTTCTTTGAACTAATTTCTTGTTCAATTCTTCAAATTAATTGCGTGCACGAATGAAGCTATCAACTTTTAAACTAAATATCTGCAAAAATAAGTAAATAATTATAGAAAATGTGCAGATAATTTTCTTAACAATAAAATTTGCACAAAAACCCCTTTTTGCCCAAAATGACTGATGATTGTAAGAATTTTCATGAATTTGTGAAAAAAATAAAATACCCATCAAGTAACATTTATTTGCATGAAATAGATAAAATGTGAGCATAAAATGTACACATTTACGTGTACATTAAATACCCAGACGCTTATCTTTTCATTTATCCTCGAATAAACTAAATGAAACTAGATAGGTTACACTTTCATAGGAAACACGATTACATTGAGCATATGCAATGTAACAACCCATAATTTTCGATAATTAAAATTTGTTAATTTAATAAGGTTTTGTGATTTAGTGTTAGAAAAAAATATAACTGGAATGAAATGTAATAGTATTAATTTAAGGTAATTGATAACTGTTTTGAATGTAATTCCAATTAATTGAAATGATTAAAAAGTTATAATTGGTTATAGATTGTAAATTAATTGTAATAATGTGTGCATTAATTAATAATTGGATTAAAAGAGTAATTGATAATTTAAATGTTGATTAATTAATGAAATATTGTGTAATAATTTGTAATTGGATAGAATTAGTATAGTGTAAGTTGTTATAACATTTGTTTGTAAATAATAAACATACGAATGTTATTAAATGTAGATATGGTGACAATTGTTATTTGTTACCAATTTATGCAATCAATTAATTAAATGTAACTAAATGTTACTTGAATATGAGTTAAGACGATAACTGCAAATTATGAATGTAATAAAAGTATAGAAATGTTAATTTCATTCACAAGGCAATAATTGATTTAATAAACAAGGAGTGAAACAAAGATAAATTTATTTATTGAGATTTTAAATTATAATAAAATTGACAAAAATTCAATATAATTGAAATATAGTAGTTAATACAAATAAAAGATGGAAATTATAGCATATTAATGTAATAAGATATAAACCAATGTAACTATGTCCATAAAGTAATGATTGATTGAATAAAAAATTTGAAATCAAATTAAATAAATTTATTGGAATTAAAATATAATTGATTGTAGTTGAAATTGAACACTGAAATTAGCGTAATATTTAACACTGAATTGATATGTAAATTTGTTTTAAGTTATTGTAAATGTCCAAGTAATCAAAAATTGATGAAAATTGTTGGTTATCAAATTTAAACTTAAAAGTGATTTAATTAATTTAATATAAATTTATTTAATTAACGTGAAAATAGCCATTTTGGCAACTGTCTCGGATTTCGACGAAACTAGTTTCATTGGATCCGTAACGGTGAATTATTATAGGATTTCAAGTTCATAGCAATCGAACTTGTCGTTTGATCGTTGGGACTCGAAACGCGTAGAAATCATTTTAAATAAATTCAATTGAAATCAATTTGAAATAAGCTGATTATTAAGCTAACTTCTTTATACAATGGAATTAGGACTTGAAACCTATTCCATTGAGTTTAAAACTATCGAAAACATCTATTTTGATATATGGCATGACCTATTTTCGTTTTGGGAACGAAATGGCTTTTCGGGTCGTTTATCGTTCCAATCCAAATCGATCTGGTCCATTCTTTCAATATTTAGATCTGCTTATATATAGCCTATTATAAACCCTAGGTGTTTCTTATTCCACTATTATGTATGTACATTTCCTTCTCATCACCTCTTTCCAATGGCAGACAAACCAAATCCTAATTCCCAATTCCAATTTCAATTGCAAATCAAAATCAAATCGAAAAATTAAAATTCCTCAAACCCTATCATATTATATATCAATTCGAAGCTCTCAACGAGCATAACTCAAATCTACAGTTTGTTTTTGTAATTGGATTCTGGTTCGTCCAGTACTGGCCAAATTAATCTCGTCCATTCATCGCGTTGTGATCAACTTCGACTAATCGTCGAACAGAGGGTATGGTCGCGTGGAGAGCGTCACGTGGAGTTCATCGGTACCGCCCATTTGTCAAATCATCGGCCAGATCATTGTCAATAATTCGATTTGGTTGGTTAAAATCGGCGACGGCTGTTGCTTGTTGTGTCGTCGTTGGCGACGTTAGGTGTCGCGAGGAGGTGGGTGCGACGCCTAGTGGGGAAGGTGAGGGCCGCGACTACCTAGGTCGGTAGCATGCGATCGTTGAAGGGCTGGTCAATGTGCTAGGCTGGCGGCTAGTCGAGACTAGGGTTTGAGCTCTGTAGGGTAGTGTGCGTCAGCAAACGAAGAAGGTGACGTGTCCAGCTTTATTTTATAAATTAATTATTTTATATTGAAATTCAAACGTTCTAACTTTCATATCATTTTCATACGAACTCGGATTCACGTACGGTTTTCTCCACTGCGATCGTATCGAAATTTTGAATGATGTGGAACTAGTTTGCATGATTTCTGAGACTATTCAAATTTGGGGCCTATTTTGGATTTCAAATCAATTTGAATCCAAAGGTGAGTGTTTTAACCCACTCACAATTACTAAACTATCTTATGCTAGTTAAATTAAATTTATGATGTGGTTAGAAATTAACTAATTGATGTTTGGTATGTTTAAAGTGTCATTCTAGTTAAATTTGACTTTTATTGCATTTAATCATCGTGTAATTCAATACTGAATTTAATTGTCAATTAAATACCCGTTAATGATAATCAGTTATTTATTGATGTTTATTGGTTGATTTGGATGATGATTGTGATGGATGTTTGATTGTTGATATTGGATGACTAGATGTTGTATTTTTATATTGTTATAACACTGCAAGTTCCCTATGGGTTGAAATGATACATACCCGAACGATCTATAGATTAGGGAAAAATTGTTATGGGTTGAAATGATTGACTCGAGCGATTTTATGGATTTTATTTAATTCGGGATTGTGGTCTGTAATAATATATAAGCCTAAAATTTAAATTACGGATTGAAATGATAAATATCCGTATCACTTGACCATAGGGTAGAAAATTATATACGGAAACTAGATTGGTTAAATTAAATGATTTTTAATTCTTTAAATTTTGAATTCAGTTGACGGGCATTTTGAAATAGAAATTGATTTATATAAACTGAATTATTTTCGATAATCCAAGCGATAATGCTGAAATTGGAATTGATGTAATAAATTTCTCAAAGGATTTAAATTGGAATTTCAAAGTTGAAGTGTCAAATATAAATGAATTTATCGGAATTGAGTTATTGAAAATGTTTGGATATAACTTTGAAACTATTTAAATTAATTTAAACTATTTTAAAGAATTTAAACTATTTTAATCAATTTAAAACTATTTTTAATCCAATTTAATCTATTTTACCTATTTAATCCAATTTAATCTATTTTACCTATTTTAAACTAATTAAAATTACTTAATCTATTTAAAAATCTATTTAATTTATTTAAAAATCCATTTAATCTATTTTAAATTTATTTAATCTGTTTAAAAATCCATTTAATCTATTTTAAATTTATTTAATCTATTTAAAAATTTATTTAATCTATTTTAAATTTATTTAATCTATTTTAAATATATATAAATCATTTTAAATCTAATAAAATCAAATTTAAATCTATTTAAACTATTTTTACTATTTAAACTATTCAATCTATTTTAAACTATTTCTAAAACTATTAAAACTATTTATGACTACCTAAACTATTTTCTAAAATTTCAGATTGTGTAAAGTTGAAGTATTTATATTTAAATCCTTGACGATGATACAACCTAAGTTGAAACTTGAAATTGGTACCTTTTGTGAACCGACATATTTGAGTAAATATGATTTTGAAGTTGAATATGATTTTGGAAGTGAATGTGATTTTGAAAATGAATGTGATTTGAAAATGATATGGTTTTGAGAATATGATATTTTGATATCAATTGTGAATTGACTTTTTGAAATGTAAAAGAACCATCCGGTGTGAAATAAGCGTTTGGTTTTAAAGAGACCGGGATCGGATATTGTCGTACTCTCTGCCAATACCGAAAACCACTTTAACAACTGTATACGTGATGGAGATTTCAAAAATGAAGTAGGATGGTTTGGCGAACGTTTCTGTATGAGGTATTTACGTGACCCTGACTCCCGTGAGTTAGCTTAGATGTGACTAAAACAAGAGCTATACCGAGCCAAGTGAGGTCATTCCTCCTATTGGGCACATTTCTTCGATACTATATTTTGACTTTGTGGTTGATTTGGTGGCCACCCCTCGATTTTGATTATGGGAGTATGTCCGAAGTGGGTGGTAGTAGCTACTATGCGTTACCACCAGTCCGGAAGTGCAATTGGTGTTAGTCCATGAGATGATGGTTTTGATGACAACAACCTTAGAATAGATTATAAAATATAAATACTAACTTTACAAGTTTAGATATATATGTATATGCAGGATTTAACCAGGTAGGTATCAAGAATGAAGACTGTACAGTATAGAGATTCAAGATATAGAGGTAGAAGACTCATGAGTATCAAGATTATCAAGAGTTCAAGAGTTCAAGGTTAAGTTTGTTTTATTAGGAATATTTGTTAAAACTCAAAGAAAAGCACTGGCATCTTAATATCCAATTTATTCGTGGAATGGAATCCACTTCGAGCCTGTTAAAGGGATGGAACCCTAAGAAGGATGGAACCTACGAAAATCTAGTGGGACATTGTTTTGTATCTACTAATTTTAATTCAAATGATTTTACAAAATTATCTTGTTTTCAAAATGATTTCAAAACTTTCCTTTGAAAAGATTCAAAACTCTCTATCCTGATTTAAAATAATTTTAGCCTCAAAACATCTTTAATTTCAAAGACAAATTACTCCTGATTTTAAATGTCTTTTTAAATAATATATTTAACTTTTAATATTTATACTTAGATTTAAATATAAAATTATAGTTAAATTATGTATATATTGTTCTTTATATTTACTTATGAAATTCAACTATATTCAAGTATATTTGTAAAATTTTAAATAGTTTTTATATAAGATAAATATTATTTTTATAGAAATTCAAAATACCAATTTTGGCTGAGGGATGTCGACATGCCCCTAGGTACTATGTCGACATAGTGACAGTTGAAATTCAAATTCAAATTTCAAAAGAAGTGTCTATTCGCCATAACTCTTCATGAATGGTCATGGCTGTTGATCTTCTATAAATAGGGGCCAGTTTCAACGAATTTTTAATCATATTTTTCTAGTTTTCACTCCTCTTCATCTTCCACATTTCTTAATACAAAATCATACCATTACTCTGCCGAATCAACATTGAATCATACTCGATTACTTCTAGTTTGATTCTACATCACTATCTCTACCAGGTTCTCAGTGCTATTCAGAGTTATAGACTTTTTGTAATCAATTGAGCGAGAAAAGGTGTGATTGTAGCCTTGGAAATCAATCAAGCGAGAAAAGGTGTGATTATAGCCCTAGAAATCAATTGGGTGAACTTGTTGCCCCGAAAATCAACTATCTATACCTAGAGGATTGTTATTTTGGAGGGTGTACCTCGTAGCCTTGAAATCGAGGGTTGTAATTATTGAATTATTGTTGAAAGGAAATCCATACTTATGTTGCAGGACTGGATGTAGGGTAACTCCGAACCAGTATAAAATCCGGTGTGTTCTTTCCTTTACTGCTTTTACTTTATATTTGCATTTGTGTTTGATTCTGTGTTCATATCTATGTCTAATTAGTGAATACATTGTTAACAAAGTAAGATAAACTTAAAAAGATTAACAAATTTCTTAAAACACTATTCACCCCCCCTCTAGTGTTAATTCTAGCCTTAAGATCCTTATTCCGCATTTCTCACATTTGGTATCAGAGCTTTGTTTTCAAAAGTTTCATTATCTGAATTTTGAAAAATTTCAAAATGGCTACTAACACTAGTACTGCTATTACCACAAACACTAGTTCATTTGTAGAAGGTCAGTCTACTGCCAGACCACCAGTAACTATGCATATTGGGCATGTAGGATGAGAATATATTTACAATCTGTAGGATTAGATACTTGGAATATCACACAAACTGAATATTCTGAACCCACAACTAATTTTGCACAGTGGACCACTGAGCAAAAGACTGTTGCACAAAATAATTCTAAGGCAATGAATATTCTGTTTTTTTCACTTGAAAGAAATGAATTTAATAGAGTGTCAGTTTGTAAGTTTGCATATGAAATTTGGAAAACTTTGCAAGTAACTCACGAAGGAACAAGCAAAGTTAAACAGACCAAAATTTCCATGCTCACAAATCAGTTTCAGTTATTTAAAATGAATACTAATGAGTCTATTTCAGATATGTATAGTCGATTTCAAGATATTGTGCATTCTTTAATATCTTTGGGAAAGGAATTTTCGGAAGAAGATCAAGTCAGAATTTTTTTGAATTCTCTCACTCCAGAATGGGATCAAAAGACACTTGCAATTGAAGAGGCAAATGACATCAGTACTTTAAAGATAGAAGAATTGATTGGAAATCTAATGTCGTTTGAAGTTCAAATGATCGGGAGAAGAGAAAGCAAAGCATCTGAAAAGAAATCAATGGCATTCAATGCATTGACCGATGGATCAGACTCAAACAGTGACAATGATGAGGAGATAACATTTATGACCAGGAATTTTAGGAAATTTCTGAAGTACAGAAAATTGAATAGTTCCAAGAGAAACAACTTTAAGAATTCCAGTAATCAGACTACAGTACCAAATTTTATCAAATGCTTCAATTGTGACGAATCAGGTCATATCAAAAGAGATTGTCCGTATCCAGAAAGGCATAATCCTCCTATGAACAATGAATCAACAAAGAAACGAAAGCATGCTTTTACTGCTACTCTAGATGACTCAGACTCATCCTCAAGTGATGATGATCAGAAGACGGATAATTCAAATTTGTGTTTCACTGTAGTTCACAACTCCGACGAATTCAAAGAAACAGATTCAGAGAAAGGTACATGTTTACAATACAATTGGTTGAAATTGCTTGCATAGAATTAGTTGCTTGATTATTTGATTGATTGATTTTGAATTGATATGTTGATTGAATTTTAAAATTTATTTTCTATTTTTACTATTATTTTATTATTATTTTTATTATTTTTAACACATTCTGAAATATATTATAAGTACAATAATATTTCAGAAATATAGACATTAATAATAATATTTATATATATGTATATTAGATAACTTAGGAAATTCATATCATTAAAATTCACAGGCACATGTCGACATGGCCCCTACCACGATGTCAACATGCCTACCTGAATTTGAATTTCAAATTTTGAATTCAAATGTTTGAATTTCCCTCCACCTTTTCACTTCATTTATTTCTCAGAAAAGATACCTTTTGACCAGAGAATATGTCCTTTGAAAGTCTATTTATCCACTATCTTTTATCATATCTTTTCACTTTCATTTCAAATTCAAACTCTCTCTTCATATCTTCAAGCACTATACTCTCTACTCTAATGGCTTCTTCAAGCAACCCCTCAACCATGAGAATTTCTAGAAAAATCAAAGAGCAATTATTCAATGATCCGGAGGCAATTAAAGCATACATCAATTATGCTAATTATGCCAAAGTCCATCCTGGAAAATTTTCTATTTTTCAAGATTTTCTACTTATGAAATTGATTCTCTTTTTGTAAACAATGGTGTTTTAAGTCTTATTGACTCTTCTCAAAATGATTTTGTTTGCTATCCTAATCTTGTCAAAATCTTCTATGCCAATTTAAACTATGGTTTTTATAATGGAAATGAGAATGAAATTTGGAGTAATGACAAAGGCACTCAAATTGTTTTGAATTGTGATCTTTTGGGTACCATTCTTAATTGCAAAAGCACGGGAATGGATCTTTCTAATTTTAAAATCGATGAACATGATTGTGAGACATTTCACCATATTTTTGAAGGAGATGAAAACTTTGAATTTAAAAACCAAAACTTTCGTCCTAAAGCAAGGATTGTCAATCTTCTTTTACAACATACTTTGACCCCAAGATCGGGAAACTTTAACAATCCTACTTCAAAAGTGTGCAAAGCACTTTTTGCTATTTTTGAAAATTATGATATCAATTGGGCGCAAGTTATTTTGGATGAACTTCATCCTAAAAATTTTGAAATGGGAGAAAACACTTTATACCATGGAATTTACCTTACTCGGATTTTCAACTATTTTGGAGTGGATTTCAAAGGTGAAGAATTTGTCTCTAGGAAAGTTTTTAATATCTCAAACATATCTCTCATGAAAATCTCATATGTTTTTCAACCTTATGAGACTCTTACCGAAAAGGAAGAGCGTTTGGCTCATGAAGAAATGGAAGAAGAAGAAGAAGAAGAAGAAAGGGATGAAATGGAAATAGAAGAAGAAGAAGAAGGTGAAACATCCTTATAAAGTATTGAATATCCTTCCAATCCATCCAACAAAACCCTTCTCAAAAACCAAAAGATAATTGTGGAGAATCAACGGGTTCTTAAAAGATCCGTTAGTAAGAAGTTGGATAACATGTCTTCGAAGATGAACAAGTTCTTTTCAAAAGTCAGCAAGAAACTTGGACTATCTTCATCATCTTCATCTTCTAACTAGCTTTATCTTTTAGTATCTTATTGTATTTGTCTTAGTTTGTTTTATTTCGAATGTTCGTGTAGTTCTTTATGATTAATCATTGTATTATCCTATTATGCAATGAAATTGAATTTCCTTCCTGTCATCTAGCTTATTTTATATCTAGAATAAATGTTAGTATATTATAGAAATATATATACATCATTATTCACAAAATAAAAACTTTCATCAAAATTCACTATAGTATGTCGACATACCCCCCTTGACCATGTCGACATGTACTAGTCAAAAGTGACTATTGATTTTGAATATGAAATTTGAATAACTACCAAATGTCTATTCATTTCAAACGATTTTCTACACCTATATATACCTTTTTCTTCCAGAAATCTTCATTGAAATTTACTTCTCATTATCTATATCCTTTATTTCTTTCTCTAATTCAATTATGGCCAATCCTATTCACAATTTATCTGAAAATCTTGAAGAAACACTCAATTCATTCAAGAATATTCTCTCTATCATCCTCCGTAATCAGCATCACTTAGAATTGAGTCAAATGCAGATGATCAAGGAACAAGAGATGAAGCACATCCACCCGTTTCTCTATCTGTTGATAATGAAAATTGGGATGCCATCAAACAAGACCCTATCTTTGGAGAAGAAGGATGGGTTGATGTTCCTCGTAATGTTTAATTTTCTTTCTTTATTTGATTTGTTTGAATTATTTTGTTTGATTTGATTTGGTTTGGATTGATACTTTATGTGGATTGATTTTATTTGGTTTGAAGTTTGGTGTGTGAAACATATATATATACACTGAAATGAATATAGTCTTTAATTAAGTTATTATGCTCATAAGTATCATTATGTCTTAATCTATATATTATATATTCCATTGTATAGTTTATCAATGCAGGTACTGAAGTCCAAGAATAAGGAGGAGTAAGTTTTTGTTGATGACAAAGGGGGAGAAGTATAAAATAGGGTAGTTAGGCATAGATTAAGGGGGAGTTGTTAGTTTTAGGGGGAGTTATTAGGAAAGAAGGAATATTTATAAACAAAGGTTGTCATCATCAAAAAGGGGGAGATTGTTAGTCCATGAGATATGGTTTTGATGACAACAACCTTATAATAGATTATAAAATATAAATACTAACTTTACAAATTTAGATATATATGTATATGCAGGATCTAACCATGCAGGTATCAAGAATGAAGACTGTACAATATAGAGATTCAAGATATAGAGGTAGAAGACTCATGAGTATCAAGATTATCAAGAGTTCAAGAGTTCAAGGTTAAGTTTGTTTTATTAGGAATATTTGTTAAAACTCGTAGAAAAGCACTGGCATCTTAATATCCAATTTATTCGTGGAATGGAATCCACTTCGAGCCTGTTAAAGGGATGGAACCCTAAGTAGGATGGAACCTACGAAAATCTAGTGGGACATTGTTTTGTATCCACTAATTTTAATTCAAATGATTTTACAAAATTATCTTGTTTTCAAAATGATTTCAAAACTTTCCTTTTAAAAGATTCAAAGCTCTTTATCCTAATTTTAAATAATTTTAGCCTCAAAACATCTTTAATTTCAAAGACAAATTACTCTGCATTTTAAATGTCTTTTCAAATAATATATTTAACTTTTAATATTTATACTTAGATTTAAATATAAAATTATAGTTAAATTATGTATATATTGTTCTTTATATTTACTTATGAAATTCAACTATATTCAAGTATATTTGTAAAGTTTTAAATAGTTTTTATATAAGATAAATATTGTTTTTATAGAAATTCAAAATACCAATTTTGGCTGAGGGATGTCGACATGCCCCTAGGTACTATGTCGACATAGTGACAGTTGAAATTCAAATTCAAATTTCAAAAGAAGTGTCTGTTCGCCATAACTCTTCATGAATGGTCATGGCTGTTGATCTTCTATAAATACGGGTCAGTTTCAACGAATTTTTAATCATATTTTTCTGGTTTTCACTCCTCTTCATCTTCCACATTTCTTAATACAAAATTATACCATTACTCTGCCGAAATCAACATCGAATCATACTCGATTACTTCTAGTTTGATTCTACATCACTATCTCTACAAGGTTCTCAGTGCTATTCAGAGTTATAGACTTTTTGTAATCAATTGAGCGAGAAAAGGTGTGATTGTAGCCTTGGAAATCAATCAAGCGAGAAAAGGTGTGATTGTAGCCCTGGAAATCAATTGGGTGAACTTGTTGCCCTAGAAATCAAGTATCTCTACCCAGAGGATTGTTATTCTGGAGGGTGTACCTCGTAGCCTTGAAATCGAGGGTTGTAATTGTTGAATTATTGTTGAAAGGAAATCCGTACTTGTGTTGCGGGACTGGATGTAGGGTAACTCCGAACCAGTATAAAATCCGGTGTGTTCTTTCCTTTACTGCTTTTACTTTATATTTGCATTTGTGTTTGATTATGTGTTCATATCTATGTCTGATTAGTGAATACATTGTTAACAAAGTAAGATAAACTTAAAAAGATTAACAAATTTCTTAAAACACTATTCACCCCGCCTATAGTGTTAATTCTAGCCTTAAGATCCTTATTCCTCATTTCTCACAATTAGTATATCTACCCGGGCATTGCCTCAAGTGCCGTGTTCACATGCTCTATCGCGCCTTCTACGAGTTTCTTTTGTGTCATACCTATGGAGTGCTCCCCGATAGCCCACCCACGGGTGGATTTTAAATTATCTGTATAGACTATGACATTATATAAAATGTGTTAAGGGGGATATGGGTAACGCCTTAACGCTATTTTAATACTTTATTTTACTATAGACATATTATAATAGCGTATTGTACTACATAGTAGATAGTTTAACGGATCCTTAGGAGATGGTAATCCCGAACATCTCTTAAGTTACTGCACTCACGTTAGACACTGGATATGAGATATCAAACCCCGTAAACATCTCCGACGCTGTCACACTCATATTTATTGCTGTTGATTTTACTTACGTAAGATCTTTTAGTTCTGACTCGAGTGTTTTGTCTATTCAATTCGCTCGGGTCAGACTGAGCTTTTCAGTGAATCGAAGACTATTTTCTGGAGGACGAAGAGGAAGATTTGTACTATCATTATGTATTATATTTATTCCACTGCATCATGTTGTTCCGCTGCATTTATTTATTATTTATTCTTGTTGTATGTAACTTTGATCTTTATTATAAAAGTTTAATCAATGTTATTTGTAAACAACTTCATGAACTGTTTATTTGATTATTATATTTTGTCCTTCAGCTGTGAGGTTCTGTACTTGTTTTCCTTCTTTCTCTGCTTTTTCTTATTTACCCCATAACAATCTGCCCTTTTCAATGGTTTGAGTCTGACGCGTGTCTACTTAAAACATCCAAAAAGGCAGGTCATTACATGCAATAAACCTTTAAACCTCTCAGTGTCCCTAGTAGGACGAGTGTTGTCTCGTGAAGGTTTTCACCAGATACTACCCACAAAATCCAAATGCAAAATGCGATGTCCTAATCTAATGCGAATGAATGCAAATTTATTTACAAATGAAGACTCGATTTATATTCAAATAAGTACGATATTGAAATGTGTACTTGTTCAAAATCAAGGAATTAAAGTTTGTCAACTTATTAAGAATTTCTAACAAAAATCAAGTCTTCATCATATTGGACACTAGTTTGGTCAGTTGTTTTAGATGGAAACACAATGCAACTATGAAATAAATTCTTTATTTGATTGTCAAAATTTGCTAAGTAATATCTCTATTTCCTTTTGTATAACAAGTTCAAACAGATAAAATCAAAAGGACACTTAGATTTCAATTACCACTCTCTCTTTATTTTAATTATTTATATAAAAGAATATTACTATTATTATTTACATACACCTAACTTGTGGTCCAAGGTATATCACTCATGCACTACCTTGCGAGCTTACGTAAGAGTTGGGAAAGAGCTTCGTGGTTTGTGCAAACCGACACTGACTATGTTAGAAAAAAACCGGTAATCCTTAGGTGTCCAATCTCATAAAATGAGATCAAGGTATACCACTCGTGCACTGCCTTGCAGGCTTACGTGAGAGTTGGGAAAGAGCTTGGGGGGATACACACTAACGCTAGATATACTATAAATGTTGGATACCCTTGGGCTATTATTAATTTGTATGTTATTTAGAGAGAGTTACACAAAATCGTCTCAGCATCACTTAGAATTAAAGATTTAAAGATGTTAACACACGTACTTTAGATCAATCACTATTTAAACAATGATTACAAATTAGAATAAACCTCATATCCGTCACATGTGAGTCAACCATATTCTAATTTCACTATTATCACTTGTATACCAAACTTTTCATTCTGATTTCTATTCAAAAAAAATTACTCACTAAAATTCTCATCAAATGACCTAGACTATACACTCATTATATCATGTTTTATTTTTTTAATTAAATTGAAGTCATAAAAATATTATTAAAATTTTATGCAATTTTTTTTGAAAATACAAATGCAAAAGATGAATACTTTTTTTGAAGAATGCAAATGCAAAAGAAAAATGAAGGAAAAATTTTAAAAAAATGAAATGCAATGCAATGTGAGTTCTCCTCCACACTTAAGATATATAGTGTACTTACTGTTTAATTTTTTCCTAAAAGTAAAGGAGAGGATCCGAAGATGGATCAAATGCAAAATAGCTTATAAAAAAATGTAATTTAACCACTACATGCAAAAATATGTCGAAAATAAAATACGATTTATGCAAATAGTGAATGAATTGGTATGTTCGCTCTCCTTTATCTCCTCCACACTTGTTTTTAGCATTATGATTTGAAATTGCATTGAATAGTAAAATGTTGCCACAAAAAGGTTTGTGCTTAAACCTAGATTTAATATCAAGCAAAATAATGTCAAGTGCGTTCCTCACCCGAATTTTCTCTACTAGAGTTCCTTTCACTGGGTTGTACATGTGCTCCACAAATTTATCATTGTAATCCTTCAAAAATATGTGATTGCAAACAAATTCGTTTGAAATAGTGAAATTAATTAACCTTTCAACATTGTTGAAAAATTCTAAATCGAGTTTATGTTCACAATCATAACTTGAATTTATTCTAGCCTCACCCTCAACCTCATCCTTAAATAGTTCGAAAAACTTGTGTTCACTAACTTCATCATTAAGATTGTCAACAACTTCATTGCATGTATCATTTTCAAAATCTAAAGTTGTTGTATTCAAATTTTTGAAACCGAAAAAAGGAAGATCGAATTTTAAATTTGGTTCCACGCTCTCAAAAGAATTGAAATCCAACTCAATTACCGCATTTTCAACAACATCATTAAGATTGTCGTTCTCAATTTCAAAAGTTGTTATTTGAAAATCGTCAATTTTGGTAAAAGGTGGATCATCACACTACAACAAAAATACCCTATTACAACGCCCTTTTTACAACGGGCATTGATTGTCCGTTGTAATAGAAGGCTATTACAACGGTCACAAAATGCCCATTGTAAAAGATGTATACACAATGCCCTTTTTACAACGGGCATTTGTTGCCCGTTGTAATAGAAGGCTATTACAACGGTCACAAAATGCCCGTTGTAATAGATGCCAACTTTACAACGGTCACAAAGTGCCCGTTGTAAAAGGTACCAATTTTACAACACATATTACGCCCGTTGTAAAACTAAAAGCGCAGTTTATAATATAAAGGAGCCGGCCCAACTAGGGATTTGTTCGTTCCTCTTCAATAAACTAAAAGCTTTGATGTTCGTTCGTTCCTCTTCAATAAATTAGGGTTTTGTCGCCGCTTTGATGTGAAGACATGTAGGAACCGAGAAGAGCAGAGGCAGATTTTGGTCGCTTTCGTGTGAAGACTGTTATACGCAATGTTTACATTTTATTTTCTAGCTCTGAGATCCCCATCGCGACAAATGCAAATCAAGTGATAATGGATATTGTAGATCGGGCTACTCCTCTGCCATCGTGGTTCACTGAAGAAGACCTTCAAACGATTTTTTGGGAGGATAAACCTTCGTATTCAGAAGTGGATCTGGAAGTTGGACACTGTCTCGAGACTGCTGCTAACCACCAAAAGCCGGATCCAATCCTTCGTATTCAGATAAGCCCAAAAGCTTTGCAAAGCTCGCTTCTTTTATTACATGCATCTTGAAAGAATTCAGATACTAGTATTCTTTAATCCTCTGCTACTAACTCTAACCTGACATTAGCTAGAAATTGTTTGTTCTGGAATTTTCTTTGGTTACACTCTACCCAAATGTGCCACACTGTTGCACTTATTGCTATATTTACAAAATCTGCATGAAAGTTATTATTCTTGAAATTACTTGCAGTGTACTCCAGACTTGTTTGAATAGTATCTGTGTTGTTAGCCTACATTTGCAATTTCTGTTTGATGTTATTCCAGATTTGGTTAAAATAATAACATTGAAAAAATAGATGGTTTATTGTTTCATCTCCGTTATCACACAGTTTGCGGACCATCGTTTGGATATTGGACCACTGTTTAACTTTATCTAGTGTATTTAATCTGTTAAGTGCTGCTAAGTACAAGCACATCGACATTTTGGGAGGATAAACCTGGCCTATTTTTAAGAAATGAAAGATCCATGTTAAGGCACAAAGCCACTATTATGTCAATACAATGAGCAAGCCTGATCTTTGTCATTGTTTTTTGAACCTTAGCATTCCATGGTTCACCAGCAATCTCAGTATAAATGGAAGTGGTCTGCCAAGGAGCTCATGCTTTCCACTAGTCAACTTTGTTAGTAAGTGCACGTATGTGTTTTACCGCATTGTTCCTAACTTGTTCAACCTCTGCCAAAAGCTGATCCCTATATCTCCATTTTTAACGACCCCTGGTAGAAATATAATCGGCAAGTCGACCAACCATGTCACTTTGGGGATGTTACACTATTACACTATTACAGTCAATATAATCGGCAAGTCATTTTTCATATATTTGTATGCTACACTATTACAGTCAACATGACATATGGAATGTAATCCAAACATTTTTTTGATAACAGGAGGTAGTCTATTCCAGTTTGGCTATGGTCTTAGCTGTTAGTTAAGGATGTATTTCATTGTTTGTCATTATTTATGAATGGAGAAAAAGATTTCAATGTTGCTTAATCGACAATGTATTCGATGCTTACAATCATGCAAAACGTTGTCTAATTAGTAAGGCCCACGGTATATGCTTAATGACAAAAGTTGTTTAATTAATATTTATTAACAGAAGTGTTTGTCTAGTTTTGATCACGTAGAGTTGTGGAAGCTGCTTTCAGATTTTAGATTCATAGTAAGAGTAAAGATGCATAAAATTTTATCAAAATTTAACCAAAATTAATTGGTTTGGTCATGATTTGATTAATTCTGGATTAATCATCGTCTAGACGATTGATGCCACGCAGACCGCTATCCAGTTTTACAGCCTTGCTTGAGATTCTATCGTTTAAGTTGTGTGTGATGTGACTCTATATTTTAAAAATAACTTTGATGCTTGAGATTCTGCATTTTAATCCAAAACTTATTTTTCTTTCCTTCTTTAGTTCTGATTCTATTTGTTTTGAAAACATTAGTTTGAATTGTAGGTTTCAAGTAAGTGTCTGGGTATTAATTTTATTTTGGCATGGATTGAATGATTTTATCAACTGGTTCTTCAAGTGAGTTTTGAATAACATATGAAAATCCGATCTAAAATGGAATTCTACCTGTGAGATTTTGTTTTTGTAGTTATTATCTTAAGCTCTGCAGCTGACTTTAAAAGCAGAGAATAGATTCTAATACCATGTTACTGCCTACAGAATCAAGACCATGATATATGCAACAGCAAAACAAAAGATAGTTTGTCATCTGCAACAACACTCCATAGCAGCCATTATCTAAAAGTTAAGGCAACTGAAATTTAAAACTAATACACTTGATTTTGCAACTATACTTGTGGTTCATAATACAGCTAATGTAGCTATTTGATAAAACCTGACTTACATTCAGATTAGCGAGCGACAAGCAGACAACAGCATATGCATTCATATCAGTGCGTGTTTTCAGATTTTAGATCTCAGATTATAGAAAGAAGTGTGAAGGTTGCAGTCTGAAGTGGTTGGTCGAGGATGAGTTTGCACTGGTGATTGAAGTTGACTGAAGTGAGGTTTGAATTGGATGTATGTATGATGGTGATATGTGGCTGATGCTCGTAGAGAGTGTTGGTGGTGTGCACTGTTGCTGTGATGGTTTGTGAATGCATTGGTTGGAGTTGTTCAGAGTTTGCTGTCATAGATTGGTCAGTGGATATGGTGTCATAGTGTATATGGTTGTAGTCAGTTGAAGTTGCTAATGAAGAGTGATGGTTGCAGTTTGAAGGAGATGCAGAAGGTTTTGGTGATGGTTTTGTTTGATGATTGTGAAGTATGGAAGTATGGGAGGGGGAATTGCATAAGTATGTGGGTATTGCAGAAGCAGATGGTCGGAGAAAGAAGTGTTGTGTGGATGGTTTGATTTGCTTGTCAGGTTGATAGCAGTTGTGAAGTAAAGGTGTGTTGATGTTTGGTATTGCAGAAGTGAAGTTAGGCTGGAGTGTAGATGACAGCGTGCACAGAGAATGATGAGATGGTATGAAACAAAGAAGAATGAAACAGAGAATGCAAAATTGTAAATAGAAAAAGAAATTGTAAAGAAGAAAATTGTAAATGCAAAATGAAATGGAATTCCTTTTTTGGTTTTAAAATTCCTTTTTGGAATTATTCATTATTGGTATGGATATATGCTGCTGCAATTTTTTTTTAAAATTTGCATTTATTTTGCAACGGTCAGAAACCGTTGCAATATCATGTATTACAACGGGCATTGCCCGTTGTAAAAAGGTGTATTACAACAGGCATTGCCCGTTGTAAAAAGATTTATTACAACGGGCAATGCCCGTTGTAAAATATGGTCAACCTATTACAACATCGCCTATTACAACGGTCGGCTGCCCGTTGTGGAACACATATTACAACGGGCATTGCCCGTTGTAAAAAGCCTGTTTTGTTGTAGTGTCATTTGACGCGTCACATGTTGGGATTTGATTTTGTTGTTCATATTGTTTTATGTAGGTTTCAAACAACAAATCCGTGTGATTTTTTTATTTTCTTTCATTTGCTCAACTAAATCAAATTCATAATTATTAATTTGAGAATTTGAAATTTGAAATTGTTGAGAACAAAAATTGTTAATCGCACCATAATTGAAACTAGTCCCATTGCCAAAATCATTTAAAAAGTGGTTCACATTTCCATTTTGATTTTGAAATTCATTTTGGAGTTCGAAATTGTATTGACATGGGTTATAATCAAAGTCATTAGAATTTTGAAGTGAATTAAAATTTTGATTATCTTGAAATCTTTTACTTGAGTTATTGCACATATACGGATTACATAAATTATTTATCATTTGATTTTGTTATGTAGAAATTTCAAGTAAAGATTTCAGTAGTTTCAATACTCTTTTCAAGAGTTAAGGGTTGGCCATTATTTTGAAAACTTTACGGTGCAAATTTGAAATTTTTGTACAATATCTGCTAGTAAAATATCCATAAGAATTTGATGAGAAACTATATGGATTATATTGATTTTCATCACTATTGTAAAATTCTTGTGGATAAGAAAAACCGTTCATTTTGAATGAAAACAACAAGAAAATAGTTTAACTTTTGTTGCATCTAAATCAAAATTTTATAATTTACAAAATTAGTGATTGTGAGTTAACTACTCGACTAGAAGGGGAGACGGGTCTCTTAGTTGTTCACAAAGGAAGACAGCTAATATTTTACGAGTAGTATGCAACCTCCTTTGCTAATAGTTCAATTAAAAAAAATTCTAATCACCGAACTTTCTTATAAAATCCCTATTATATATCCACGATCTAGCCCTTGAAAAAATTAATTTCACAAAATTTGAATTTTCAGTTATAAAATTTTCTAATTGTATTTCAATAGGTGAATTTATGAATTTTCAAGCAGACAAACACACACAAATCAACAAATATCAACAATCAAATATTTTTGCAAAGTAGTAAATTTTGCAAAATTTCAGCACCAGTTTAAGCAACTATCAATGCAAGGATAAACTAGGAATCAAAAACAATACCAGAACGTGCATAATATTTGCAATTTTATAATACAAGCAGCAATTATTTCTAAGCACAATTTGCAAATCTTTTTTGCAAGCGATGCGAATTTTTGAGCAAGCAATTTCCAACTTCTCTCCTACTTGCACCTGAAAAGTTATAGAAGAATATCTCAAAACTTTTTTTTAAGAAGAATAAAACAAAAGCATTGACAAACTAAAGAAAAATTGTTTTTTTTGGTGAAGGAATTTTTTTAAAGAATGGAAGATAGGAGTAAAAAGGATATGAAAAAGAAAAAAGGAGGAGGAAAATAAAAATAAAAAGAGGGAAACAAAAATATAGAAATAAATAAAAAAAGAGAAAGATTAGAGGGAATATTTCGTGGGAAATAAAAAGAGGGAAAGAAAACAGAGCAGAAAGAAACAAAAATTTAGAAAAGTAGAGAAAATCAAAATGAGAAAGGAAGATTATAGAGATTATGATGGGACAAAGATTTGTACAGATTAGGAAATGAAAAGAAAAAAATAGAAGTAAGGTGAAAAGTAGAAAAGAAACAAAATAGATTTGCTAAAAAGAAAAATAGGAATGAAATGAAAACTACTGCATAGACTTATACAAATATTTGCAATGAGAACAAAAATTGTAACAAATCTTATTGCCAAATCTGCTGAACTTTTTTTAATAAGAACAAAAACAAAATAAAAGTAAAATTAATCTGAAAAATTAGCAAAAATTAAATTTTCTTCTTCGGTAACGGCGCCAAAAATTTGATTATAATATTTTCAATCGATTGGAAAATATCTAATTTTATCATAATAAACCGCAAGTGAATGACGTACAAGTGCAGTCATAGGCAAGTGGGTGTCGAATCCATAGGAAAAACAAATAATTTCTACTTATTTAATCAAATTAAAACAAGAAGTTGAGAGAAGTTCTAAATTAAAAGTGCAAAAAGGGTAAACTATTGTGATTGAGGAATAATTTAGGGGAATAAATCCACTCTCTAATTTAATCAAATAACAAAAGATAATTTCTACAATCCCATTTTTAATAAATGGAAATGATTTATTCACTTACTTTAAGTATGAATATCAACCCTAAATAGAGAAGTATAAATCATCAAATTTAAACATACAAATCGATACACTTATTAGTTATTTAGGAAATTGTAACATCCCTAATTTTGATGGCATTATCCAGAAGATTTAATTAGATAAATGAAATAGAATAATGATGATAAGGATATTGATATTTGATTAAATTAATATATGGCCATGCTTACTAATTGAATAAATGGGCTTTAATTTGGTGTAAGGGCTAATTTTGTTACACATAGGCATATTAGTACAATAGCCTTGTTATTATTTTACACGGCTATTACTTCTCCTCTATGTCCATTCACGTTTCATTATTCTCATGGTCACAAAATCTAAAACCTAAATCAAAGCTGACCATTACCAAAGAGGAAAAGAAGGAACATTTAATTCAAAGCCAAAGATCAAGCTAGGAAGGATTAACCAACAACAAATCTCAAGTTCCTTATCAAATCTAAGGTGAATAATAATTTATTCCATCTCTTTTTTATTTCTATAACCCTATCATTTCGGATTTATGTTTTATTTCATTTCTATGAAATTTTGGATGATGATATGCTTAAATTATGAATTATTTGATTTAAACAATTACCTTATATATAATTCGTATGGTTTTAAGGGTAAAACCATGAGATATTGCTTTTGAAAATCCATAGAAATTTTTTATGTTAAGTAAAACATAATTTTGGAGATGGGTTTTAATTTTTAGAATTTTCAAGATATGGAAATTTTATTATGAATTTTTGATGGAAAATATGATATGATTGGGTTAAATATTTATTTTGTGAATTTCAGGAAGAAATTGGGTCCAAAATTTTTAATATGTTGATTACATGATAAATCGAATTTCTATGATTTTTGGGGATTTTTACCAATTGATTTACTAGGGGAAATAAATTATTCTGAAAGAGGGGTTTTTTTGCAAATGTCGGATTTAGGTTATTTGGAAAGGTTTTAACGTTTATATCCTTTAATTTAGGATCTGAATAAATGCAGCATTTTTAAAAGTAAAGAAATTAAAAGGTTTTATGGCAGCCAATCAGAGTTTTACAGCTAGACAAGTTGTTAAGAAAAGATTACTTAAAGTTGCTATAATTCGGCCTTTAATCAGAAAAAGGTGTTTCGCCTTTAATGGAAATACCTTTCGACTCCCTTGGTTCCGCCCCATCATAGTCGAAACCATCACTGTCGAAACCATCATAATCGAAACCAATCCACATGGTATCTCTTGGAAGATATGTAGTGGATTGGAAGGTGGGCGGAAGCCTTGGTGTCGAAGGGTAAGCTTCCGATGGGGTTGAAACCCTGTTTTGTTTTCATAAGTTAAATCCTTGCCTTGTTTTATTTAAAATCTTTTGACATAGTCAAAACGTTTGATTTCGAAGGGGTGTTTGTTTAGCTTTCGAAGCAGGTTGCCATGTTAATACTAAAGTACTAGCTTTCGAAGGGGATTCCTTTTTCTTTAAACAAAAGCTTTCGAAAAGGGTTGGTTTCGACCTAGTCGAAGCCTAGCCGCTACTCTACCTTTTGACCATGTTGACCAGTAATGCTTTCAAAGTGTTGCACATGTTTTTACCTTAAACAAGACATTTTTCCTAATTATTTTCAAAAGGGGTTGGGGTTTCGAAGGAGAGAGAGTCGAAATGGTGTTTCAACTCAGACCTTCGAAGTTTTAATTTTATAGTCTTTTGCTTTCGAACTAGATGGCTCCGACACCATCAAATTTTCCCAATTCTAGTTTTTGTTGGTTTCGAAAGAGATACTTTCGTATATAACCAATTTGGCCCAAATGTTGATTTTAAAGAAGTAAACCCAATGCTTTCGAAGAAGTACTTTCGTAAGTTTTGAAGCTTTATGTTTTAAATGATGACTTAATATTTTCGAAAGGTACCAATGGTTTTGAAAAAGAATATTTTCCAAGTGTTTCAAAAGGTATGCATACTATGTTTTGGAAAGAAGTCTTTGCTTTCGAAGGAGGCTATCCATGGTTTTAAAAGAGATGTTTTTATGATTTCAAAACATAATCCAGTCTTAATTTTAAAGTAATGACCATGGCATAAATAAATATTTGAAAATACTATTCACATTATTAGTAACCCATAACTGTATCTTAGGGAAATGGCAGAATAACTAGCTAGGTTGATCCAGTAGTGAATATAACTTAACAGATGTTAAATTCTTAATCTAATGATATTGGCAAGGGCCAATAGGTTTACAGTAAGCCCTTGAAAACTGTATGATATTAGCATGGGCCAATAGGTTTACAGTAAGCCCTTGAAAACTGTATGATATTGGCAGGGGCCAATAGGTTCATAGTCAGCCCATGAAAACTATGATTTGATACTGGCAGGGGCCAGTAGGTTTGTAGTTAGCCCATGAAAACTATATCCGGATTAAGATATTGGCAGTCTGCTAATAGGTTCCTAGTTAGCCCATGAAAACTAGGATAAGAGATAAGATATTGGAGTTACCAATAGGTTCTTAGTGATCCCACAAAAACTAAGCAATTGGATAGATAGTCCTTAAAATTTTGACAGGTTAATAGTAATCCTAGAAACTATAATTGAGACACATAGTCAGAATGAATGGGGATGGGTAATCCAGAATTGATTTATTTGTTTTGCATATCATTATAATTTTTTGAAATACTATGTTTTAACCATTATGGATGCAGGAGCACAGTATATGGTTTTGTAAATGTTTTAAAGATACTAGTGGGGGAAAACCCATTTCTCTAAGCGACGTGGTCTCACTAGATATCTAAATGGTTTTATATGGTAAATTATTATTCATACCATGCTTTTTGTGTGACTCGAAGTTTTTGTTTTCCCCTTAAACTCTTGGGTACTCGATTGATTTTGAGTAGGTTGAGAGTTAAAGATTTTCAGGTTTTTCTATTAGAGGAATAAAGCTTCTGGAGGCGTGCAGGAGGCAGATAGTTATTTAAAGTTATTTTATTTCCGTTGTATGTTTGATTGTAATAGAAAACTGTTTTAATGCCTTATTATGTACTCTGATCAACCAAGGGGCAGCTTCATTTGTCGCTCTTGGCGTATTTTGTTATTATATGTTACCTGAACGTGGTTTGCGAACTGGGATTATGTAATCACTTTGAAATATTTTGAGATGGAATGTGGATTTTTTTTGCTGTTTAATTTTTTTCTATATCCTTGTGTTTCTGTGTATCAATGTATCTAATATCGTCTAATTTGGTCGCCGAGGATTAATAACTATGGATGACTGTAGCATCTGTAGCCGTTAGTTTTGGGCCTCCAAGTAGGGGGATGTTACAAGTTGGTATCAGAGCATAGGTTTATGAAACTTTAAAAGAAACTTAAACCTAAAAGATTTTTCAAACATAGTCCAATGAATCAGAGAATAAGATTGGGGTCTAGGTTAACTCTATAGTAACTTACTTGTATTTTCTATATATATAGTTAAATATATAAGACTAGTTCTCTTAGACCGTTCTTCTATATCTTACTAAAGCTCGTATGCAGATTTAAGAGAAAGGAGATATGGAAGCAGGAAATGTAAGAGGAAATCTCGATGGAGGAAGCATCACAACCAAAAGGAATGCTCGACCCACCAGTAGATATGGAGGCTGGAAATCCACCAACAAATATGGGGGCGATGTACTAGTTCTTAACTGGCTTGATGCAAGTTGGTGCTACTGCTAGAGTCGCTGGAAATGGAGGAGGAGCTAATCCTATAGCTCTAGTTAGAAATATTGCTTTGCTGAGTAGAGATTACACTAGTTTGGGTGGGAAGCCATTTTTGGGACCGGAGTACACTGTAGAAGTTCAGAATTGGGTGTTGCATTGTGAGTGTATATTTACGGATTTGGGTTTGAATGATGGACAAAAGAGGAGGTTGGCCTCTAGACAGTTGCAGGTGTCAGCACTACATTGGTGGAACAATGTCACTGCCTGAGTTCTGGAAGAACAGTTAACTTGGAATGATTTTAAGACGAGATTTGAGTAGATGTTTGTATCCAAGTTTGCCAAGTCCGAGCTGATGAGGAATTTTATAGATTTAGTGTAAGGAGAGATGTCAATAGTTGAGTATGTTACTAAGCTTGAAGAGCTATCTAGATATGGGTATGCTCTTATAGATATTGACATCAAAAGGAATGAGAAGTTCATTCGGGGATCGAGGCCCGAACTCGCTAGATTGACCATGACACATGTCCGTGATCCTTGTAATATTGTGGTGGAAATGGCTATTCACCATGAGGAGTTGCTTGCTGATTTAGCTAAAGGGAAGTGAGTGGAAACCCAGGGTTCTCAAGGGAAGAAGAGGAAGTTCTTTAAGAAGAAGGGGACCCAGAAGGGAGACATTGCCAAGAAGTCAAAGACTGAGGTAGTTTGCTATAAGTGTGACAAGAAAGGTCACTTTGCTAATGAATGCCGGTAAGGAAATGTGAGGAAGGCTGCAGTTACAAAGAATATGAAATGCTTCAACTTTGATCAAGTTGGACATTACAAGAATCGGTGTCCAGATCCATTTGGGGAGGACAAAGGAAAGGTCCTTGCTATTGGATCAGCTAGGCCTACTGCAGCAGATAAAGGAAAAACTATGATGGAAGGTGTGCTTTTGATTTAGAGTATTTCAGTTAGAGTACTTTTTAATATTGGTGCATCACATTCATTTATATCTCAGTGTCTGGTTGACAGATTATGTCTAGATACCACCTACCTTGTTACTTCCTCAAGTGTAGCTAATCCAATAGGAGGGTATGCAACTCTAGGGTTAAGATGTGACCAGTTAGAACTTGACTTGTTAGGTCGTAAGTTTGCCTGCAATTTGTATGTTGTTGATTTCGTAGATTTCGGGATCATTTTGGGTATGGATTGGTTAAGTAGGTATGAGGCTATAATATTTTGCCAGGATAGAGAAATATCACTGAGACACCCTGATAGTCATAATCAAGTGACATTCTCAGTAGAGAATACTGACCGGAGTGTTAGTGCTATGCTTAATGCTATGGAGGTAGGAAATGATTTAAGTCAGGTTCAGGTAGCAAGAGAGTTTCTAGATGTCTTTAAGCCAGTCACGGATTACCCCCTAAAAGAACTGTTGAGTTTAGAATAGATCTTGTGCCCGGAGCTGAACCTGTAAGTAGACTACCTAGCAGAATGACACCAAATGAGATAAAGAAATTGAAGGTGCAGCTAGTGGATCTAGAAGGAAAGAATTTTATTAGACCACGCAGTTCGACTTGGGAAGCGACCGCGGTGTTTGTGAAGAAACCAGATGGGTCATTAAGGATGTGTTTGAATACAGTAAGCTGAATGAAAGGACGATAAAGAATAAGTATCCTTTTTTGAGAATTGACGATCTGTTTGATCAGTTGAGTGGAGTCAAGGTGTTTTCCCAGTTGGATTTGGCAATGGGGTTCCATCAGTTGAGAGTGGCAGAGGATAATATTCCTTTGACTGCATTTTGGACTAGATATGGTTCATATAAGTGGTTAGTGATGCCATTTGGGTTGACGAATGCACCTGCTTTCTTTGTGGATTTGATGAATCGAGTCTTCCGAGAGTATTTGGATAGATTCATGTTGGTGTTTATAGATGACATTTTGGTATACTCTAAGGATGAGAGAGAGCATGAAGATCATCTTAGAGTTGTGCTAGAGACGCTGAGGCAAAATCAGCTAAAGGAAAAGTTTTCCAAGTGTCATTTTTGGAAGAAAGAGGTTATGTTTCTTGGTCATGTGGTTTTAGAGAAAGGACTGTCAGTCGATCCAGATAAGATAGAAGCCGTGAACAATTGGAAGAGACCAGAGACAGCGACCGAGATTAGAAATTTTCTTGGACTTGCTGTCTATTACCGAAGATTCATTAAGGATTTCTCGCGGATAGTAGCGCCTTTAACTAAGCTGACCAGGAAGGAAGTGAGATTTGTTTGGTCCGACAAATGTGAGGAAGCATTCCATAAGTTAAAGCATTTGTTGTCCCATGCTCCAGTATTAGTAGTTTCGGATGGTAACCAAGGGTTGGTAGTATATGTTAGAACCTCAGTTCCTGATATTTTGATAATAACAATTATATGTGTTTATCAAACCAAGTTTTACAGGAAAATATTGATGACCATCCAGATTGATGGACGTAATCGTTTATAGGTTATAGAGTCTGTGTCTAGTTAGTAATATATGTTAAAATCTCTCCTAATTGGTATAGATGCACAAACTATTGAATACACACACTTGATTTCAAAAGAAGTTTTATAGATGTCTGAATTAGCAGAATTCAGACGTTTGACTGCTGAAGCAAATAATTTTTAAACAACAAATTCAGACGTCTGAACATAATATTTAGACGTCTGAATAAGATCTAAAATGAACTATTTCGGCGCTGCCTTGTTATCTCCTACATTTAGAAGGTTGAATTTTAATTCAGAAGTCTGAGTTAAAATTAACGGCTAGTTTTTGAAAGGTTGCTTCTCTTCCCTGAACAGAAACAATGTTAATTTCAACAGTTGCTTCTATTCTGATTCATGGCAACTCTTCACTAATCAATGCAACCTTTAACAACTATAAATAGCAAGCAATTTCAACATTTTTTTAAAACTAATTCTTATTTTGATTTCTAAACTCTATATTCTTGTTATTTACTTTCAAGTTTTACAAATCAAACTATTTGATCACCAAACATTCAAGCATACTCTTGTGTGGTCAACTAGACTTCCTTTCTTCACAAATTACACTATATACCATAAAGGAGAAGATTATAGGAAGGGTGTACTTATATTGACTTATCAGTGCTATTTCAGAGCATACTCAGTCAGAAACATTTACATTTTTATTTGAAGTCCTGTTGTAGTATCCTCAGGCAGTAGAAGTCCTATTGTAGTATCCTTAGGCAGAAGAAGTCATATTCGGTTGTCTAGGCAGTGTAATACATGTTCCTCCAGGTGAAGCAAGGGTATTGTTTAAATCCAAAAGGAATCTGGGACTGGACGTAGAACGGAAGTTTGAACCAGTATAAAAATCTCTGGTGTCATTTACTTTACTGCTTTTACTATTTACTTACTTATTCCGCACAAGTAGTTTATCTATATTACACGATCCTATAGCACATAGTAACTTTCATTTGGTATCAGAGCTTTGTTATCTCTTAATCGTAACACATTTATTTGATATTTTAGTAATATGAAAAGTAACATCAACACAAGTTTTATTGAAGGTCAATCCACTGCACGACCACCACTATTCAATGGTTTGAACTATAACTATTGGGCTACTAGAATGAGAATCTATATGCAAGCTAATGGTTATGACACTTGGAATATCACTCAAACTGAATATCACATACCAACTACTCAATTTTCAGAATGGTCTAACACACAAAAACTAGATGCTACTGCTAATGTGAAAGCTATGAACATGATATTTTGTGCTTTAGACAAAAATGAGTTTAATAGAGTTAGCATGTGTACTACTGCTTATGAAATATGGCGCACATTGAAAATTACTCATGAGGGTACTAACAAAGTCAAACAAAGCAAGATCTCTATGCTTAAGAATCAATTTCAGAATTTTAGAATAAAGTAAGATGAATTTATAAACGATATGTACTCTAGATTTCAAGATATATATCATTCACTTTTGCCACTAGGAGAAAAATTTACTGATTTTGATATCGTCTCAAAAATCCTAAATTCTCTAACGGATGAATGGGAACGAAAAGTTGTAGCAATTGAAGAAGCTAATGACATTTCAACCATCAAACCAGAAGAGTTGATAGGAAATCTAATGTCTTATGAAGTTAATCTCCAGGCTAAACGAGTACAGGCACAAGATAAAAAGACAATAGCTTTCAAGGCAAAAAAAGAAGAATTTGATTCAGATAATAAAGATATGGCTCTTATCGCAAAGAATTTCAAAAAAAATTTGAAGTTCAAAAAGAACAATAAGTTTGGACATAACAAAAACAGCATTAAACCATCAACTTCTACAATAGAATGCTATGGATGTCACAAGAAAGGTCACATGTAGAAAGATTATCCTGATCAAAAGAAAGACAAGTTCAAACACAAAAAGGAAAAATACAAAAAGAAGAAGGCATTTTCAGTAACATGGGATGATTCAAAATCCTCTTCCTCATCAGATAGCGACATAGACAGCGACAATGAACAAGCAAATGTTTGCTTTATGGCTACAAATGATGAAGTAAGTGATTTAACTTTTAATGATTTAATTGAGATAAATTTAGTTTTATTAGATAAAATGAAAAACATTAAAAGGAAATATAAAGAGGCTAGTGAAAAGTTAAACAAAGCCGAACTTGAAGTTGAAATGCTAAGGGATGAAAGTAATATTTTAGAAGAAGAACTTCAAGCTTCTCAAGAATCTTATTCTAATACAACTTCTCAAATTTTTATGCTGAGTCAAGAAATCGAAACTCAAAAAGAAAAGAATGACTCTCTCCAAGTTGAAAATCATGATTTAAAATCAAATGTTTCGAATATTAGAGTTAGATATCTCTAGTCTCAAAACACGACTAGAAGGAATTACCAAGAATGTTTCAAATTTTAATAAAGGAAGAGAAAATCTCTCTAAAATTTTGGAAAATTCTCAAACTGTGTCAAATAAAAAGGGTTTAGGCTATAAGAAAGCTTCAAATAGTTTACCTAAGAAAAGGAATTCTTTTGAAAATCATGTTCAGAAAAGAAATCATAGTATTATTGATAGTATGTAAAAAATTCCAAAACATTCTAAGAACATTAAAATGTGGGTTCCTAAAACTAACAATTTTTTGATTAGGAATAAATACATAAAATCATTTATGGAAAATGTTCATAAGAATAAAGATTTTATTTACAAAGGGAATGCTGAACCCGTTTGGGTTTGGTTTCCTAAGATCTAACTCTTAGGACCCTAATAAAAAGTAGGTACCAATGTCATTTTCATATTTATTGCAGGTACCACTTAAGAAAAGAGGAAAATGGTATTAAAAAGTGGTTGCTCAAAACATATGATAGGAAATAAAGACATGTTGACTAACATTATCTACTCAGATGAAGGATCTATCACTTTTGGAGATAATTCCAAAGGATACGTCATCGGCAAAGGCGATGTGAGCAATAACGGTCTTCTCCTAAGATACTAAGAGATCAAGAGAATCATCAACCGGACCATCCGAAGCACAAATTAGATCTTGGCTTCACAATGAGACGGCTATTGCAAGATTTAACACAACGAAGAACTCCAAAATCTTTGAAGGAGCTTTTATGTAATTTCCAGAATTCAACGGCTATAGAATTAGAGAAATGGCCGAATCAAATCACTTAGATTCATTAATTGGGTATGATTTCAATAACTTGAAAATCAATCATCTACTTATCAAGTTATTTTATGCAAATATGAATTTAGATCACCACAATCCCCAAAATAGAGAAGATTGTGTTTGGACGATGGTATGTGGTGTCAAAATCATTCTCCCATTACAAAGATTGGGCTATATTTTAAGATGTCCTTACGAAGGAATAGACATTGACCATATTGATACAGATATGTATGAACGAGATAAAGTATCTCATAGATTTCTTTTCGACGACATGACAAATTTGATTTCCACAAAGTTACGTCCACAAGCTCGAATAATCCATCGTGCGCTCATCCGATCTCTTCAACCTCGAACCGGTAGCTATGACAAAATTTACAAAAGGGATTTCCAAGCACTCTATGCTATCTATTCTAAACAACAAGTCAATTGGGGGGAAATTATATTAGACGAATTTCAAAATGTGACAATTCGTAAGAAATATAAGACTTTGCATTATGGGGCTTATATCATGACGATATTAATGCAATGTGGAGTTCCGATACCCGATTCTGAATGCTAATCCATAAGTGTGCTTGGCTCTAAAACTTTAGGGCTAATGTAATTACCAAAGCGATCACCATCTCTTGATATCATTCCCTTTCAACAATGGATTGAAAACCAAAATTGTGGTATTCGTCAACCGTCTTATCCAAACATAGCTTCATCATCTTCGTCTCAACCGCATCAACAAGAAGAAGAAGAAGACTATGATGAAATTCAAGAAATCCGAGAGGATGCTACACCAAAACAAGCCTTACGAACTCTTTCACTAAATCAAAAGAGGCTTCAAAAGCAAATGATGAGCATGGAAAGAAACACAAACAAGAAATTCAACTCCACCAAAGGTTTCTTAAAAAAATTTGGGATAAGCTTTCGTTTGCATCTTCTTCATCTACCGACGTGCAACATAATCCGACACCATTCACTTAGTCTTCCGACCAAGAAGAGGAAGAAGAAGGTGATGAACAAGCCGAGGATAGCGAGGATTTCTGAAGTGGTATGGATGTTTTTCTATTGTGTTATGTTGTGTTATCTTATTACTGAAGTGGTATGGATGTTTTTCTATTTTTTTTGTTATGTTGTGTTTTGAGTTTTATGTTATGTTCTATGATGTTGTCACTTGAAACGTTGTGTTCTACTTTAAATTAGCTGTATGTTTCTCTCCAATCATTCTCTGTGATTTTATCGTATTCTATATATTTCTTTACTACTTTAATCACTAATTCCTTTTAGTAATGACAAAGGGGGAGAAAAAGGTAAAAATATTTATGCATGATGTAACGACCCTGAATTTTTAACATTTTAAATGTGAATATTTAATTGAGTTTAAATATTCGAATGATAATTTAATTTGAAATTCAATTATCAGAATGAATTTAGCGATTAAATTATTGAATTTAATTATTGAAACTGGGTAAAACTTTGAATCTTCAATTTTAAGCCGATTAAAAATAATATGAAGTCTTTGAAAATTCATATTGATTATACTGAAGATAATAAAAGTTTCGGAATTGAATTTGAAACTGTTTTGTTCAGTTTTGAAATTGTATCGTTTAATCGATATTTAAAAATAGCGTTCCGGGGCACAGTCTCGGAATTCGACGAAACCAGTTCCATTGGATCCGTAATATTGTTTTATTATCGGATTTCAATTTTCGAAATGTTTGGAGTTATCGTTTGGTCGTACGATAAGCAAACGCGCTGAAATAAAATCGAAATTTTAATTTAATAACTGGTCCAAAAAAAAAGCCATCTTCTTCATACGATCGAATTTGGACTCGGAACCTTTTCCATTGCGTTCGGGATAGGCGTATAACATTATAAACGCCTAGCGGCACGCCTCGATAGGAGGTCAAGATTTTGAGTTGCATTTATCGAACGGTTTGAATTTGAATTTAAACTGAATCTTTATATTAGTCAACCATCAGCTGATATTATTTCACATCACAGCTTTTTGCTTTCAAATCGTTGCCTCCACTCGTACAAGCAACCACTCCATTGTGTCTTCTGCTCTCCTTCCTTTGTAATCCACGCGTATACAAAAGAAAAGAAAACAACTATTCTTCGTTCAAAAACAAAAATGGCCGAAGTTTTTTTTTATTTCAAAGAAAAAAATCGAACTTCAAATTTTAATGGCTGAGCAGTATTTCCCCTTCAAAATCGCGCCTTTTCCCTACCATCCCTCCTTTTCAAATCAAGGAACCGAAGACGTTCGAAACCAAATCGAATCGTGAGAGCTTAAGGAGGCGCGGGGTGTTCGAGCGCGATGATCTGCAGTCGAGTGAGGAAGCGCTCGAGTGGGTCTTGCGTAGGGGCGATCGAGGTCGAAGGAGAGGCGGCCACGAACTCGAGTGAGGGAACTCGATCGTGGAGGCGGAGGCAGTGGGTTCTGGTGGCTTTCGCGAGAGATATCGAGGTTGGAGTGGTGAACGAGGCAAACGGCGGCGTTCAGGCGCGCGTAGGGGTTTCAAGTAGTCGCGATCCGGTGAAGGGCGTCGTGGTGGCGAGCGCGAAGGAAGCGAGGTGTCGGCTTCGCAGTGGTAGTCGCGATGTTTTCTGGTCGGCGAGGCTCGAAGTGGATGGTCGCGTGGTGGCGTTTCACGGCAGCAGGTCGAATTCGATTTCTGGAAGCAGTGGGGTATATTTCTTTTTTTTATATATAAAAGAAAATTGTTGAATTAAAATGCAGTAAGTTTTTTTTTTCAAAGACAGTGATATATACAGGTTTTGGTGAACGAAATTTGAAATATATTTTAACCAAGTATAAAACAGTTCTGTTAAAAATATATAAAAGGTTTTCATAACCTATTTTCAAGGGTTGAGATTGAAAGTTATCTTTCAAACATTTTAATGTAGATTAAGTAAGTTAAAACTTTTAACTTTATCTTTTATCAAAAATTTTAACAATAAAGTAAAGTTTATAACTTTAATTGCCTGGTAGTTTAAAATCCTGGAAAATGCTAAGAGATGGAAATTTATTTCCGATAAGTTCGAATATTAATCAATTGTATGAAAATTGTTTATACAAGGTCTGTAAATCAAGAAAAACAAATCGGAAAGGAAATGGGATCGCAAAATAAAAGCTAAGGTGAGATCTTCTCACTCAAATTGAAAAGTGGAAATTTTCAGTTATTGATTTGATTGACTGTTTAGATGTGATATTAGATATAGTAGGATATCTATATATATAGCAATATATACATATTGGCATATGTATATATTGGATTGATTGATTTCCCGCCTCGTATAGCGGATGAGACCCTATTGCGCCGTTAGTAAGCGGATGATATTTTTATAAAACCCATATACCGCGATATTCCACCTCGAAGTGGAATTGGTATTGTGCTAACATCTGTGGATGCAGGGAAACAGGTTGGAGGGATCCAATAGGATTCCTCAAAACATTGGAATTGATTTCATATGTTGTTTAATTGATTATTTATAATCTGTGTATGATTATATCTGTGATTGAATTTGTTGAGAGCTATAATTTAGCCGAATGTGTTTTTGGTATCGTTGGATACCAGAAATAAATGAAATTGGATTTCTGAAATTAAAATTGAATTTTTGATGGTTTGGGAAAATAAAAGAATTTATTTTAAAGGAGATAAATTTATTTGAAATCAAAGTGATAATTGATTGGGTATTTAAAATAAATCTTTGAGGAATCCATATGAAAACTTATTTAATGTTGAATGAAAAATTGATTTTTGTGTTGAAAATAAATTTGGGAATCGATTTGTAAAATGATTTGGTAATCGAGATTAAAAGTTAAAATCAATTTGAAATGTGATTCGGTGTTGAAGTAAATTCAGAAATCAATTTGAAATTCGATTTGGGATTTGAAATAAAATGGAGAAATCAATTTTTAAAGTTGATTTGGGGTTGAAATTGAATATTTGGAAAATGATTTGAAAATCGTGTAAAAGTGGATTTTTGGGAATGTAAATTCCAAATAGAAGTTGTAAAGGAAAGGGAAATTTGTTTTAAAAATAAATATTGATTTATTTTTAAAGTGTGGAAAATATGATTTGAAATCGGATTTTCAAAGTGATGAAGTGTGGAAATAAATTTACAAATTTGAAATGTAAATTTGAAATAAATCGATAAGGATTTATCAAATTGGTTTAAATGGACCATAATGTGATTTGAAATTGAATTTTCAAACGTGAAGTATGAAATGTGATTTGAAATTGAATTTTCAAACGTGAAGTATGAAATGTGATTTGAAATTGAATTTTCAAATGTGAAGTGTGAAATACGATTTGAAATGGATTTTCAAATGTGAAGTGTGGAAATATGTATATCTTGTGAAAAGATTTGAAATTTAATAATTTGGGAAAAATTATTTAAATTGGATGCTTGTTGTGAATGTTATTGATAGTTAAATAACCGACTATCAATATTTGCCTTTGAAATGACACTTGATTTGTTTTTAAAACAAACGCTCATTATTCGGTTAAGCCGGGAGAGGACCTTTGTGTCATATAACCCATTCCGAATAGTGATACATCGCGAATGGATAGCATTTGAAGACCGGTGTGAAGACCGGATATTTGTGAAAATGAAAGGACAACCTGTCGAATGTCTCTGCACCGAGTTGCTCCGGTATAGAGATTTATATCACTCTTTTTGTGATGGGAAGTCCGGACGTGATTAGTGAATATCCGGATTGCAAGGGCTTCTTTGGAAGTACCTTCGGTTCCGTTCGATCCCGGAACGGACTTGTATGGATGTGTGTCTGACGTTACACTTTGAGATGTAAAGCTGGTTTCTATCAAATACATTTCTGTTGGTGGCGGAGAATTTATTCTCTTAGCTTAACACCCTTCTCTGAGACGTACGAGCTCAGAGGTTATGTAGTTGATGGTTACTAGTGATACATTCCCAATTTGGTAATGTGGCACACGAAGTGCTGTTGATCAATTGTGGATCAAAGCGTGGCTTTGTGAAAAAGCGTAATATATGTGGACGAGACTTCGTCGAGCCTCACAACCCGGTAATGGTCGAAACAGGAATGTTGCGACAAAGGTTTGTAGGGGTAGCGCCCCTAGGGTATGCCATTTCCTTCTGGATAAAAGGTGATATCATGGTATGGAGCCCAGATATTTTACCTATGTTGATTATATTTTGTGGCTGTTGCTTTTCGATTGAGGATCCTCGGATAAAGGTCGGTAACGACCGGGGGATGGCATAGCTCGTGTGTTAGTTACCTAGTTACAGCTCGGTTAGAGCGTGAGGTAGCGTCGGCCTTTTGTTTGCAGAGATCCGGTTAGGATCCGGGGCGTCTTTCCAGAGGCGTTCTATTTCGGTATAAGGAAGTTCCTTTGCCTGACCATTGTTAGAAATCCAAAGAAACAATACGAACCCCGTACGATTTTTAGTTGTATTACCTGCTATGGAATGTGGCGGTAACCTGCTACTGAACGTAGTAGCTATAGTAGACATACAACAATAGTTGTATGTTGGCTAAGATTGATATTATACTTTCGAAATGTTTTCCACACTAGACATTAATAATAATATCAATTGATTTTGCGTAGTAAGCATTTTTGACTATCATAAGGAGAAATCTCCTCCAATTCTGCGTTTGCATTGTGTGTGTGGTGGGAGGCCTTATGGTAGTTTCATTTTCCAAAAGCATTGCGAAGTTGTTTTATTTTCTTTGCGAAAGTACCTGTTTTACGATCTCACACCAGTCACCATGACTGACTCGGAGTTTATTGTTCCCTTTCTAAACTCTGGGTGCCCATAATTTTCCACACGGGCAGCCTAGAGTTATTTTATCAGGATATTCTGGATATTCTGGAGCTTTGGAGATGAGCTGGATGGCGAAGCGTACTATCGTACTTGTTATTTATTCCGCTGTGTATTCTGTATGAGGACAAGTTTATATAACTGTCCATTGTTGTAAACTCTGATGATTGATGTATGTATAAACTGATATAGTCTTTTGTTTTAAAGATTATTGATTTATCTATTGTATATTATTCCGCTGCGAAATGTGAGATTCTGATAATTGTTTCTGATTCTGTTTCTGTTCTTTCTTTTTCTTCTATCTTTTCTTCTACCTCTTCTTTTTACCCTAAAGTTTCGCGATTTCGCCATTCGATTTTTCGACATTTGGTACAGTGGACGTATCGGTGTCGAGTTTTCGGAAGACGGATTTGCGGGTCTTTACAAGTGGTATCAGAGCATCCGGTTAAGCGACAACCCTGCTCTGTTGGGTGTTACTCATTAGAGATAGAGTCAGTAGTACTCTAGAATGAGTGTGAGTGTAATAATAGATATGAGCGCGTATTTGTTAGTGAATATAAAATTTGTTTTGTATTGGGTTGACTTATCGGTTGATTGTTTATAGATTCTGGTCGATGCAGGGTGGCCAACTGTAATCGATAGGGGTTTCTAAACTCTTAAACAAGATAAACTGACACAGTATTGTTTTAAATAGTATAAATGAAATAATTTTGCCCAAAACTATTTTTGTATAGAAAAGAAATGATTTTCTATAAATTATCATAGTATTTGGATGCTTGGTTGTTAGGAAGAGATAATATTGAAGTATTATCATTGATATATGGAATTGAATAAGAAATTCAAATAATAACCAAAGATTTGGAGATAAATTCATTTAACAAATGAAATTTATAAATATGAATTGAAAGATAAGGAAATAAATCCATATACAAATGAGATTTGGAATGTGAATTGTAAAGGTAATTTACAAATTGAAATACAATTTCAGAAAGAATATTTGAAATAAATTCATTAATGGAATGTAAATAAGTTTGATAACTTATAAAATATTTGAAATCTAATTGGAATGAGATTCAAATTGAAAATGAATGAATTTGTGAATGAATAAATAAATTTGCAACTGCAAGTGCAAGAAAATGAAATTGAGTGTTAAAATTCATTTTGAATTTGTAAGTAAATAGAATTGAAATTGTCAATTGAATTCAAATGGAATTGAAATGCAAAGTTGAACGGAAATGAATATGACCTTGTTAATGAAGTGAAAACGAATATAAGAAGTATGTAATACTTATATTGCACTTAAGAAATGAATGAATGAAATTCTTAAGTAAAACGGGTATTGAGAATCCAATAAGTAAATTTGGCCATTGTTGTTAGGTAAAACATACAGGGTATATGGAATTGGATTAAATTTTGAAGATAATTTGAATTTGCTCGACCAAAAGGTATGTATTTAAATTTCAGTATGAAATTTGATGAGTTTCTGATTCTGCCACTTGGCATTTTGTTTTCTTTTGAGATTTGGGAGTCCGTAGGGACGTTTTGTAGTCGTGCCGTATTAGCCGCGCAAAGGAGACGCTGGCGAAATTTTTCGAAAATTTCGAGTGTTAGAAAAAATTTTGAGAAATTTTGGAAGTTTAAAATTTGAATTTAAACTCGAATTTGAATTGAGAAGTTAAACAATGTTGTTTGAAACTTATAATTGAAGTTAGAAAATTAGTTGAAGTGGTAACGAATCTTGAATAAAAAGGATTTGTTTTGATAAATTGATAAAACTATTTGAATTGTGAAAAATAGTAGACGAGTTAAGGACCATTTTTCCTAACTTTTAATTTCGGGACGAAATTCTTTTAAGGGGGGAAGGTTGTAACGACCCTGAATTTTTAACATTTTAAATGTGAATATTTAATTGAGTTTAAATATTCGAATGATAATTTAATTTGAAATTCAATTATCAGAATGAATTTAGCGATTAAATTATTGAATTTAATTATTGAAACTGGGTAAAACTTTGAATCTTCAATTTTAAGCCGATTAAAAATAATATGAAGTCTTTGAAAATTCATATTGATTATACTGAAGATAATAAAAGTTTCGGAATTGAATTTGAAACTGTTTTGTTCAGTTTTGAAATTGTATCGTTTAATCGATATTTAAAAATAGCGTTACGGGGCACAGTCTCGGAATTCGACGAAACCAGTTCCATTGGATCCGTAATATTGTTTTATTATCGGATTTCAATTTTCGAAATGTTTGGAGTTATCGTTTGGTCGTACGATAAGCAAACGCGCTGAAATAAAATCGAAATTTTAATTTAATAACTGGTCCAAAAAAAAAAGCCATCTTCTTCATACGATCGAATTTGGACTCGGAACCTTTTCCATTGCGTTCGGGATAGGCGTATAACATTATAAACGCCTAGCGGCACGCCTCGATAGGAGGTCAAGATTTTGAGTTGCATTTATCGAACGGTTTGAATTTGAATTTAAACTGAATCTTTATATTAGTCAACCATCAGCTGATATTATTTCACATCACAGCTTTTTGCTTTCAAATCGTTGCCTCCACTCGTACAAGCAACCACTCCATTGTGTCTTCTGCTCTCCTTCCTTTGTAATCCACGCGTATACAAAAGAAAAGAAAACAACTATTCTTCGTTCAAAAACAAAAATGGCCGAAGTTTTTTTTTATTTCAAAGAAAAAAATCGAACTTCAAATTTTAATGGCTGAGCAGTATTTCCCCTTCAAAATCGCGCCTTTTCCCTACCATCCCTCCTTTTCAAATCAAGGAACCGAAGACGTTCGAAACCAAATCGAATCGTGAGAGCTTAAGGAGGCGCGGGGTGTTCGAGCGCGATGATTTGCAGTCGAGTGAGGAAGCGCTCGAGTGGGTCTCGCGTAGGGGCGATCGAGGTCGAAGGAGAGGCGGCCACGAACACGAGTGAGGGAACTCGATCGTGGAGGCGGAGGCAGTGGGTTCTGGTGGCTTTCGCGAGAGATATCGAGGTTGGAGTGGTGAACGAGGCAAACGGCGGCGTTCAGGCGCGCGTAGGGGTTTCAAGTAGTCGCGATCCGGTGAAGGGCGTCGTGGTGGCGAGCGCGAAGGAAGCGAGGTGTCGGCTTCGCAGTGGTAGTCGCGATGTTTTCTGGTCGGCGAGGCTCGAAGTGGATGGTAGCGTGGTGGCGTTTCACGGCAGCAGGTCGAATTCGATTTCTGGAAGCAGTGGGGTATATTTCTTTTTTTTATATATATAAAAGAAAATTGTTGAATTAAAATGCAGTAAGTTTTTTTTTTCAAAGAGTGATATATACAGGTTTTGGTGAACGAAATTTGAAATATATTTTAACCAAGTATAAAACAGTTCTGTTAAAAATATATAAAAGGTTTTCATAACCTATTTTCAAGGGTTGAGATTGAAAGTTATCTTTCAAGCATTTTAATGTAGATTAAGTAAGTTAAAACTTTTAACTTTATCTTTTATCAAAAATTTTAACAATAAAGTAAAGTTTATAACTTTAATTGCCTGGTAGTTTAAAATCCTGGAAAATGCTAAGAGATGGAAATTTATTTCCGATAAGTTCGAATATTAATCAATTGTATGAAAATTGTTTATACAAGGTCTGTAAATCAAGAAAAACAAATCAGAAAGGAAATGGGATCGCAAAATAAAAGCTAAGGTGAGATCTTCTCACTCAAATTGAAAAGTGGAAATTTTCAGTTATTGATTTGATTGACTGTTTAGATGTGATATTAGATATAGTAGGATATCTATATATATAGCAATATATACATATTGGCATATGTATATATTGGATTGATTGATTTCCCGCCTCGTATAGCGGATGAGACCCTATTGCGCCGTTAGTAAGCGGATGATATTTTTATAAAACCCATATACCGCGATATTCCACCTCGAAGTGGAATTGGTATTGTGCTAACATCTGTGGATGCAGGGAAACAGGTTGGAGGGATCCAACAGGATTCCTCAAAACATTGGAATTGATTTCATATGTTGTTTAATTGATTATTTATAATCTGTGTATGATTATATCTGTGATTGAATTTGTTGAGAGCTATAATTTAGCCGAATGTGTTTTTGGTATCGTTGGATACCAGAAATAAATGAAATTGGATTTCTGAAATTAAAATTGAATTTTTGATGGTTTGGGAAAATAAAAGAATTTATTTTAAAGGAGATAAATTTATTTGAAATCAAAGTGATAATTGATTGGGTATTTAAAATAAATCTTTGAGGAATCCATATGAAAACTTATTTAATGTTGAATGAAAAATTGATTTTTGTGTTGAAAATAAATTTGGGAATCGATTTGTAAAATGATTTGGTAATCGAGATTAAAAGTTAAAATCAATTTGAAATGTGATTCGGTGTTGAAGTAAATTCAGAAATCAATTTGAAATTCGATTTGGGATTTGAAATAAAATGGAGAAATCAATTTTTAAAGTTGATTTGGGGTTGAAATTGAATATTTGGAAAATGATTTGAAAATCGTGTAAAAGTGGATTTTTGGGAATGTAAATTCCAAATAGAAGTTGTAAAGGAAAGGGAAATTTGTTTTAAAAATAAATATTGATTTATTTTTAAAGTGTGGAAAATATGATTTGAAATCGGATTTTCAAAGTGATGAAGTGTGGAAATAAATTTACAAATTTGAAATGTAAATTTGAAATAAATCGATAAGGATTTATCAAATTGGTTTAAATGGACCATAATGTGATTTGAAATTGAATTTTCAAACGTGAAGTATGAAATGTGATTTGAAATTGAATTTTCAAACGTGAAGTATGAAATGTGATTTGAAATTGAATTTTCAAATGTGAAGTGTGAAATACGATTTGAAATGGATTTTCAAATGTGAAGTGTGGAAATATGTATATCTTGTGAAAAGATTTGAAATTTAATAATTTGGGAAAAATTATTTAAATTGGATGCTTGTTGTGAATGTTATTGATAGTTAAATAACCGACTATCAATATTTGCCTTTGAAATGACACTTGATTTGTTTTTAAAACAAACGCTCATTATTCGGTTAAGCCGGGAGAGGACCTTTGTGTCATATAACCCATTCCGAATAGTGATACATCGCGAATGGATAGCATTTGAAGACCGGTGTGAAGACCGGATATTTGTGAAAATGAAAGGACAACCTGTCGAATGTCTCTGCACCGAGTTGCTCCGGTATAGAGATTTATATCACTCTTTTTGTGATGGGAAGTCCGGACGTGATTAGTGAATATCCGGATTGCAAGGGCTTCTTTGGAAGTACCTTCGGTTCCGTTCGATCCCGGAACGGACTTGTATGGATGTGTGTCTGACGTTACACTTTGAGATGTAAAGCTGGTTTCTATCAAATACATTTCTGTTGGTGGCGGAGAATTTATTCTCTTAGCTTAACACCCTTCTCTGAGACGTACGAGCTCAGAGGTTATGTAGTTGATGGTTACTAGTGATACATTCCCAATTTGGTAATGTGGCACACGAAGTGCTGTTGATCAATTGTGGATCAAAGCGTGGCTTTGTGAAAAAGCGTAATATATGTGGACGAGACTTCGTCGAGCCTCACAACCCGGTAATGGTCGAAACAGGAATGTTGCGACAAAGGTTTGTAGGGGTAGCGCCCCTAGGGTATGCCATTTCCTTCTGGATAAAAGGTGATATCATGGTATGGAGCCCAGATATTTTACCTATGTTGATTATATTTTGTGGCTGTTGCTTTTCGATTGAGGATCCTCGGATAAAGGTCGGTAACGACCGGGGGATGGCATAGCTCGTGTGTTAGTTACCTAGTTACAGCTCGGTTAGAGCGTGAGGTAGCGTCGGCCTTTTGTTTGCAGAGATCCGGTTAGGATCCGGGGCGTCTTTCCAGAGGCGTTCTATTTCGGTATAAGGAAGTTCCTTTGCCTGACCATTGTTAGAAATCCAAAGAAACAATACGAACCCCGTACGATTTTTAGTTGTATTACCTGCTATGGAATGTGGCGGTAACCTGCTACTGAACGTAGTAGCTATAGTAGACATACAACAATAGTTGTATGTTGGCTAAGATTGATATTATACTTTCGAAATGTTTTCCACACTAGACATTAATAATAATATCAATTGATTTTGCGTAGTAAGCATTTTTGACTATCATAAGGAGAAATCTCCTCCAATTCTGCGTTTGCATTGTGTGTGTGGTGGGAGGCCTTATGGTAGTTTCATTTTCCAAAAGCATTGCGAAGTTGTTTTATTTTCTTTGCGAAAGTAACTGTTTTACGATCTCACACCAGTCACCATGACTGACTCGGAGTTTATTGTTCCCTTTCTAAACTCTGGGTGCCCATAATTTTCCACACGGGCAGCCTAGAGTTATTTTATCAGGATATTCTGGATATTCTGGAGCTTTGGAGATGAGCTGGATGGCGAAGCGTACTATCGTACTTGTTATTTATTCCGCTGTGTATTCTGTATGAGGACAAGTTTATATAACTGTCCATTGTTGTAAACTCTGATGATTGATGTATGTATAAACTGATATAGTCTTTTGTTTTAAAGATTATTGATTTATCTATTGTATATTATTCCGCTGCGAAATGTGAGATTCTGATAATTGTTTCTGATTCTGTTTCTGTTCTTTCTTTTTCTTCTATCTTTTCTTCTACCTCTTCTTTTAACCCTAAAGTTTCGCGATTCCGCCATTCGATTTTTCGACATTTGGTACAGTGGACGTATCGGTGTCGAGTTTTCGGAAGACGGATTTGCGGGTCTTTACACATGAATTCTTTTATTCAGGGGGAGAAATTTTATATTTTCATACTAACCAAGTTTTATTGACAGGAGAAGTTCTTATCTACTAACCAATATTTTCATAGTTATCGTTATAAAAAAGGGGGAGAATGTTAGAACCTCAGTTACTAATATTTTGATAATAACAATTATATGTGTTTATCTAACCAAGTTTTACAGGAAAAATTGATGACCAGATTCTAGATTGATGGACGTAATCATTTACAGGTTATAGAGTCTGTGTCTAGTTAGTAATATATGTTAAAATCTCTCTTAATTTGTAACGACTCAGGTTTTGCCCGCTCGAAAATCAACATCCGTACTTCACATTGTACTAGAATGCCGCAGATTCGACCGTTCAAATCCGATTCGCCGGAGCTATAACACAATTAAGTAAATAACACAGCGGAAGAAAAGAATAATACATTGATATACAATATCTGATACAACAGAGTGTTACAATGAATATCAATATACATCAGAGATATGATACAACAAATAGCAGCGGAAAAGAAAAGATAACATCAGAAGCGGAACAATATCAATAGAAGTGATAACTCCAAAATAATCTTCAGACAAGAATGAATCCACAACTCCAAGATAAGCAACTCCGATGAATGAACTACAAATACTGAACTAGCTCCAGATAATCTACTACTTGAATATCTGAAAAGAAACCCAACTCTAGACTGCTCGTGTGGAAAATTATGAGCATCCAGAGTTTAGGAAGAGAACAATAAACTCCGGATCAGTCATGGGACTGGTGTGAGCAACAAAAACAGTTTTATCTTTAAACAATCAACAAAAGGATTTAAAACATTGAAATCCGCAATGCTTTTGGAAAATGAAACTACCATAAGACCTCCCGCCACACACACAATGCAAACGCAGAATTGGAGGAGATTTCTTCTTATGATAGTCAAAGATGCTTACTACGTAAAATCATCTTGATATTATTATTAGTGCATAGTGCAGAAAACATTTCGAAAGTATGATATTAATCTTAGCCAACATACGACCAGTATCGTATGCCTACTATAGCTACCATCTAAACAGTGGTGACCACCGTACGTAAATGGCAGGTTCTACAACTAAAACCGTACAAGTTCCGTATTGGAGAAATGGATTTCCAACAAATGGTCAGGCTAAGGAACTTCCTTCCGCCGCATGGGAACGCCTCTGGCGGGACGTCCCGAGAGACAAACTGCTCTCTGCAAAACAAGGCCGGGTTACCCCTGTAACAGGTAACTCACGAATATGCCACCCCCCGGTCCTTTGGGACCTTTATCCGAGAGCTCTCTAACCAACATCACACAGTAAATAAAGTGTGTCCACATGAGTAAGTATCTGGGCTCCATACCATGATACTACCCTTTTCCAGAAGGAAATGACATACCCTAAAGGGCGCGACCCTCATAACCTTGCCGCAACGATCCTGTTTCGACCATTTCCGGGTTGTGAGGCCCTGACGAATTCTCGTCCACAAAGCTACGCTTTGTCACAAAGCCATGCTTTGGGTCAACAGATGATCAACCTATGATCACAAAGATATAAGATCAAACAAATGATCATATCGCAAATGATCAAACACTGATCATTTCACAGCAGCACTCAACATGCCACATTACCAAATTGGGATATATCGCTGATAAATTTCAACTACATAACCTCTGAGCTCGTACGTCTCAGAGAAGGGTGTTAAGCTAAGAGAATAAATTCTCCGCCACCAACAGATATGTATTTGAAAGAAATCGGCTTTATATCTCAAAGTGTAATGTCAGACATACAATCCATATAAGTCTGTTCCGGGTTCGAACAGAACCGAAGGCACTTCTCACGAAGCCCTTGCAAATCCGGATAATTTCCAATCACGTCAGGACTTCCCGTCACTAAGGATGATAAAACCTCTATATCGGGGATCAGCCGATGCAGAGTAACTCGACGGTAATCCTTCCGTTTTCAAAAATATCCGGTCTTCAACACCGGTCTTCAAATGCTATCCATATACAACGTATCACATATTCGGAATGGGTTATACGACCCAAAGGTCCTCTCCCGGCTAAACCGAATAGTGAGCGTAATATTTAAAAACATATGGATATGGGATTTCAATTAAGTCACAACTTATTACCCAAAATCTTTCTTTTCAAATGGTTTAACAAATTACCATTTCAAATCTTTAAACAAGAAGATTCATTTTAACAACCTTAAATGGTTTAAACAATTTCCACACTTTAATCTTTTAAACAAAAGATTCATTCACAGATTTTCCAAATCAATTTCCATTTCAATTTAACTCGTTAAATCTTTAAATCAAAGATTTAACTTATAGCTTTCAAAACAATTCTATTTCAAATGATTTAAACCAATCATTATTTTAAATCTGTTAAAGATAACAGATTCAAATCATAGCTTTTCAAAACAATTCATTTATAACTTGGAAAACCATTTTTCAATTCAATCTTGAAATTCCTTTAATTAAACTGGAATTCCATTTCTTATCTGAAAGCTTTTATCATTTAAAACAACAGTTTTTATTTTCAGAAAGTCTGATTCATTCATACGAGTTAAAGTCTTTGGGTTAAATCCAAATTCTCAAAATTACATTTTTAAATGGTTTAAATTCAGATAAACACATTTATAACATTTTCAATCCCTAGTTTCAAATCATAGAATTCAATTCCAAACTTGAATTCAAATTTAAATCAAATTATTTAAATTTTCAAAACTCGATTAGGTTATTCAAAATAACTTTTATCTTTGAAATTCTATTTCAAAAGCTTTTCACTTTAAACCCGAATTTCCAATTTCAAAATAAATTGAAATTAAAATTTCAATTTCAAAAATATCAAATTTAAATTATCTGTGACTTAACCGATTTCCATGTGAAATCCATATTTGTGTGTGTAAAGGTGTAGTCCAGGGGTTTCACACAATAGTGCACAACAATCATCACAGATATATCGATAAGCGGTAAAATCGATAACGCTTATCTTCATTCACAGATTCATAGATAAAATAAATTTATCAGTCACAAAGATTCACTATTACAATTCGATGTGGGTTTCGGATAACCAACTGGAATCCGACTCCCTGTCGCATCGAAATTCAAATGTCATTTACGGGTCAAGGGTTTTCATATTCACATAGTAATATATCACAGAAACAGAAATCACAGCTCAGCACAAAGTAATTCATATCACAAAGCATCACAATCACATAACATAGTTATAAATCCAATACACAGCATTCCATAGAATATAGTCATCCATAAATATCCTTAATTAATTATCTGATTTATTTAAAATAGGTGGGTCATCAATCATAGTTAATTATCATTAATCGATTCCAAATCATTTGATTAAAGGTCCTTTAATCATTTTCATTAGTTAATTAACCTTTAACTTGAATTCATTATCTCAAATTAATCACCTTAATTAATTGATCACATTATCTTTGAATTAACTATTGATTAACCACTTGATAAATCCACTTTAATCATTAATTAATATTTAATTTATAATCCTTAATTAATCAATTAATTAATCTTTAAATCCTTCATTAATTACTTCAGCTCTTTAATAACTTATTTAATTAATCCAAATCGTTAATTAATTTAAATAAATAAATTATCCTATTTTAACTAACTTAACTATTTAAATTTCATTTTAAAGTCAAATTTCTTTCCCATACTTAAACATTTTTAAATTTAAAACTTTATTTGTTTCCAAACTAACTTGAACTTAAATTTAAAACTCAGATTACTTCAATTTGGAAACCAGACAGGCTGAAAGCCTGTAACAATTCCTACCCGAGCCTTCCACGAACCAAAATCCCATATGCTTCGAGTTCTCCCCCCAGATCAACCCGAGACACTTTAAATTTCGTTTTAAAATTTGTTTAAGTTATTTTTACCCGGTATTCCATCGTTCTACTCGAGTTCGACTTCGAGTCGATTACCCCAAATCTCGAACCATCCCACGAGAAAGTCCTTCTTCCCCAAAGCTCCAAACCCAGGTACAATATTTCACGCGTGCACGTATCCGTGCACGGCCACCTTCGCCGTCGCTGGTGGGTACTGCGGCCACCCACGCGTCGCCTTCCATCCCCCAAAACACCACGAACACCCAGAATATGGAAATAATTCGAAAACGTGAATCGAGACCTTCGACCCAAACCCATCAGAAAATGACATCGGAAATTCGCCTCGCACCGCCTTCCCATTCCATTATCGGCCCCCAAATTTGGACTGAAGCTTTGCCATCATGCGACGCTTCGACTCGCCCCACTGACGCGCATTCCGATCATCCCTAGGTGGCGTGGCACCGTAGTTTCTAACGTGAACAAAACTGGGTTCTTAAACCCTAGTTTGATCTTGAATCAAAAATTTAAGGGTTTATAAATTATACTCATATTTTTCTAAAGATCTCAACATCCAACACTAGCTATGACGATGAACTCGAGGTCCACCATGGTTCAGATCATCTGAATTTGACAAAAATGTGATTTCTGTTCTCCCTGAGATTTCTCGATTATCATATACTTAAAAATCATGAAATGATTCTTAAAAATCATATCTTTCTAATACGAATCAAGTTATAGTATCAAAACAACATATCATGATTATCAAATTTTGACATTGGTATATTTTTCTCACTGTATATCTTCCTTTCTGACCAAATTGTCTTCATTTTTAACTTAACAATATTTTTAGCATTTGGATCTTAATTATATAACATATTTCATTTTAATCTTAAGACCTAACAAGAATTAGATAAGAAGATTTTGGATTTCGAATTTGATTCAAAACCTGTAATTAGAACAGGGGTTCATCTTCCTGTTCCCAGACATGCTCATAATTTTCTATATATATATATACATACATAACATACTTATTCCAAACATAAGAAACATAACAGAATATACTTAAGAAAAAAATTTAAATTTAAGTTACTCACTTGGTCAAAACAAAGAAGTCTAGAAAAACAAAGTTGCTCACCTGTCAGAAAAAGAAAGAACAGAGCTTTGGTGAAGCCTGGATTATTGCTTGAGAACTAGATCTTGATATTGAATTCGAATTTGTTTTCGTTTAAGGCTTTGAACTGCTTTGTTTTCCAGATGGAACTGGTATACTTTTAATCCTCTTAATATTTTCCTAAAGCTTGTTTCAGGTTGATGAGTTTTATTGAGTTGTTTGTAGCATTTTTACTAAACTTTCTTCAGATTGAAATGAACGAAAATGAAGTGGAGATTGATATATGTAAAAGAGTTTACAGGGTGTTATAATGGTTTGTACAACATTCAGAGATATTTTTCTCTTTTGTTGGCTACAGATCTTGCTTGTAGCCGAGATGATACATTTGTGGTGGCTGAAATGAGATGGCATTAATTGCCTTTGTACAAACTTAAATATATATCTTCTTTTATTCATACTCAACCAATCTTTGCTCTTCTTTTCGGCTGAGAAGAAATATTGGGTGGCTTCATTAAATGCTTGTACAATTCCTGTTTATAAAAATATTGCTTTGTACACTATTTGTATATTTTATTTTCTTAAAAATTTCAGCCTGAATTCTTTTATAATTGTTTACTATATACAATTGTTTGTACTATGCTTGTATATACGGTCTTGTTTAATGATACTATATATGCTACTGCTTTATTATGTGAAGCCATATGTTTACTTTAAACTTTAGTATATTTTTAATCTCTTTGATAACTTTCAGCCTGCACACTTTTATTTTGCTTATGTTATTCAAACTTAAACTATCAATATATAATTTACTTTCGTTATTTTATTTTAAACTTAACTATCCAATATTACATTCATTTACTATTATTTTTACTTTTATTTTTAAACCACTTATTAACAATTTAAATTCAAGTCAAAATGTATATTATTATTTCAAATTTAGTCAGATATGTTCAAATACAGATATATATTCTCATATATACAAGAATTTAAATTTTTAAACGATTCATACAAATATACTTGGATATCGGGGAAACTCGCAATCCATTTATCGTTTTATTTCACAAATATTAATTCAAAAATCCAATTAATTATCATTTTAAATTTATAAAAATTCGGGGTCGTTACAGACTTCCCCCCTTAAAAGAATTTCGTCCTCGAAATTACCAAGGAGACAAAAAGATAGATAGAGAATATTTCATCAACTGAACATCTGTTCTGCATTTGGCTTACCAAATCAGAACATCAATAACAGATACAAGAACGAATCTGTTTAACACTCCACAAAATACTCGGGTTATCCAGATCTACGAAGTATGCAGGGGCATCGGTTAGTTCGAAAGAATAACTAACCATCCGTAGAATATATCCGAACCCAAAGAATAGATAGATCTATGGATAAAATTTCAAAGCTTTTAGTTTAAAACTAAGGTATACCTATCAACCATAGCAATCAAAGCAAACAATACATCCATACAAACAATTTTGGCCTATCTGGAGTTTATGTCCCTTATTGATATATTGAATTCCTTTCTGGATCTACCAGAAACTATCGAAGAATTGAGAAAAGATGACGAACAAAAGAGATCGATAGAGAAAAGATTGCTTCCTCGTTGTTACAGGATATTGACCATTTCATAGTCGTATTCCCCTATCCCCTATCTCATCCTCTTTTTACACTCACACTCACTATCAGTGGATAGTAAGAGAATTTACTGAGACGTACGGACGAATATCTGAGAATTACTCATTCTAGAGTTTACTTCACTCTATCTCTAATGAGCTACTTAACGTGTTATACTCCTGAGCTAAAGTTTAACCTTAGCTCTGATACCAACTGTAACGACTCAGGTTTTTCCCGCTCGAAAATCAACATCCGTACTTCACATTGTACTAGAATGCCGCAGATTCGACCGTTCAAATCCGATTCGCCGGAGCTATAACACAATTAAGTAAATAACACAGCGGAAGAAAAGAATAATACATTGATATACAATATCTGATACAACAGAGTGTTACAATGAATATCAATATACATCAGAGATATGATACAACAAATAGCAGCGGAAAAGAAAAGATAACATCAGAAGCGGAACAATATCAATAGAAGTGATAACTCCAAAATGATCTTCAGACAAGAATGAATCCACAACTCCAAGATAAGCAACTCCGATGAATGAACTACAAATACTGAACTAGCTCCAGATAATCTACTACTTGAATATCTGAAAAGAAACCCAACTCTAGACTGCTCGTGTGGAAAATTATGAGCATCCAGAGTTTAGGAAGAGAACAATAAACTCCGGATCAGTCATGGGACTGGTGTGAGCAACAAAAACAGTTTTATCTTTAAACAATCAACAAAAGGATTTAAAACATTGAAATCCGCAATGCTTTTGGAAAATGAAACTACCATAAGACCTCCCGCCACACACACAATGCAAACGCAGAATTGGAGGAGATTTCTTCTTATGATAGTCAAAGATGCTTACTACGTAAAATCATCTTGATATTATTATTAGTGCATAGTGCAGAAAACATTTCGAAAGTATGATATTAATCTTAGCCAACATACGACCAGTATCGTATGCCTACTATAGCTACCATCTAAACAGTGGTGACCACCGTACGTAAATGGCAGGTTCTACAACTAAAACCGTACAAGTTCCGTATTGGAGAAATGGATTTCCAACAAATGGTCAGGCTAAGGAACTTCCTTCCGCCGCATGGGAACGCCTCTGGCGGGACGTCCCGAGAGACAAACTGCTCTCTGCAAAACAAGGCCGGGTTACCCCTGTAACAGGTAACTCACGAATATGCCACCCCCCGGTCCTTTGGGACCTTTATCCGAGAGCTCTCTAACCAACATCACACAGTAAATAAAGTGTGTCCACATGAGTAAGTATTTGGGCTCCATACCATGATACTACCCTTTTCCAGAAGGAAATGACATACCCTAAAGGGCGCGACCCTCATAACCTTGCCGCAACGATCCTGTTTCGACCATTTCCGGGTTGTGAGGCCCTGACGAATTCTCGTCCACAAAGCTACGCTTTGTCACAAAGCCATGCTTTGGGTCAACAGATGATCAACCTATGATCACAAAGATATAAGATCAAACAAATGATCATATCGCAAATGATCAAACACTGATCATTTCACAGCAGCACTCAACATGCCACATTACCAAATTGGGATATATCGCTGATAAATTTCAACTACATAACCTCTGAGCTCGTACGTCTCAGAGAAGGGTGTTAAGCTAAGAGAATAAATTCTCCGCCACCAACAGATATGTATTTGAAAGAAATCGGCTTTATATCTCAAAGTGTAATGTCAGACATACAATCCATATAAGTCTGTTCCGGGTTCGAACAGAACCGAAGGCACTTCTCACGAAGCCCTTGCAAATCCGGATAATTTCCAATCACGTCAGGACTTCCCGTCACTAAGGATGATAAAACCTCTATATCGGGGATCAGCCGATGCAGAGTAACTCGACGGTAATCCTTCCGTTTTCAAAAATATCCGGTCTTCAACACCGGTCTTCAAATGCTATCCATATACGACGTATCACATATTCGGAATGGGTTATACGACCCAAAGGTCCTCTCCCGGCTAAACCGAATAGTGAGCGTAATATTTAAAAACATATGGATATGGGATTTCAATTAAGTCACAACTTATTACCCAAAATCTTTCTTTTCAAATGGTTTAACAAATTACCATTTCAAATCTTTAAACAAGAAGATTCATTTTAACAACCTTAAATGGTTTAAACAATTTCCACACTTTAATCTTTTAAACAAAAGATTCATTCACAGATTTTCCAAATCAATTTCCATTTCAATTTAACTCGTTAAATCTTTAAATCAAAGATTTAACTTATAGCTTTCAAAACAATTCTATTTCAAATGATTTAAACCAATCATTATTTTAAATCTGTTAAAGATAACAGATTCAAATCATAGCTTTTCAAAACAATTCATTTATAACTTGGAAAACCATTTTTCAATTCAATCTTGAAATTCCTTTAATTAAACTGGAATTCCATTTCTTATCTTAAAGCTTTTATCATTTAAAACAACAGTTTTTATTTTCAGAAAGTCTGATTCATTCATACGAGTTAAAGTCTTTGGGTTAAATCCAAATTCTCAAAATTACATTTTTAAATGGTTTAAATTCAGATAAACACATTTATAACATTTTCAATCCCTAGTTTCAAATCATAGAATTCAATTCCAAACTTGAATTCAAATTTAAATCAAATTATTTAAATTTTCAAAACTCGATTAGGTTATTCAAAATAACTTTTATCTTTGAAATTCTATTTCAAAAGCTTTTCACTTTAAACCCGAATTTCCAATTTCAAAATAAATTGAAATTAAAATTTCAATTTCAAAAATATCAAATTTAAATTATCTGTGACTTAACCGATTTCCATGTGAAATCCATATTTGTGTGTGTAAAGGTGTAGTCCAGGGGTTTCACACAATAGTGCACAACAATCATCACAGATATATCGATAAGCGGTAAAATCGATAACGCTTATCTTCATTCACAGATTCATAGATAAAATAAATTTATCAGTCACAAAGATTCACTATTACAATTCGATGTGGGTTTCGGATAACCAACTGGAATCCGACTCCCTGTCGCATCGAAATTCAAATGTCGTTTACGGGTCAAGGGTTTTCATATTCACATAGTAATATATCACAGAAACAGAAATCACAGCTCAGCACAAAGTAATTCATATCACAAAGAATCACAATCACATAACATAGTTATAAATCCAATACACAGCATTCCATAGAATATAGTCATCCATAAATATCCTTAATTAATTATCTGATTTATTTAAAATAGGTGGGTCATCAATCATAGTTAATTATCATTAATCGATTCCAAATCATTTGATTAAAGGTCCTTTAATCATTTTCATTAGTTAATTAACCTTTAACTTGAATTCATTATCTCAAATTAATCACCTTAATTAATTGATCACATTATCTTTGAATTAACTATTGATTAACCACTTGATAAATCCACTTTAATCATTAATTAATATTTAATTTATAATCCTTAATTAATCAATTAATTAATCTTTAAATCCTTCATTAATTACTTCAGCTCTTTAATAACTTATTTAATTAATCCAAATCGTTAATTAATTTAAATAAATAAATTATCCTATTTTAACTAACTTAACTATTTAAATTTCATTTTAAAGTCAAATTTCTTTCCCATACTTAAACATTTTTAAATTTAAAACTTTATTTGTTTCCAAACTAACTTGAACTTAAATTTAAAACTCAGATTACTTCAATTTGGAAACCAGACAGGCTGAAAGCCTGTAACAATTCCTACCCGAGCCTTCCACGAACCAAAATCCCATATGCTTCGAGTTCTCCCCCCAGATCAACCCGAGACACTTTAAATTTCGTTTTAAAATTTGTTTAAGTTATTTTTACCCGGTATTCCATCGTTCTACTCGAGTTCGACTTCGAGTCGATTACCCCAAATCTCGAACCATCCCACGAGAAAGTCCTTCTTCCCCAAAGCTCCAAACCCAGGTACAATATTTCACGCGTGCACGTATCCGTGCACGGCCACCTTCGCCGTCGCTGGTGGGTACTGCGGCCACCCACGCGTCGCCTTCCATCCCCCAAAACACCACGAACACCCAGAATATGGAAATAATTCGAAAACGTGAATCGAGACCTTCGACCCAAACCCATCAGAAAATGACATCGGAAATTCGCCTCGCACCGCCTTCCCATTCCATTATCGGCCCCCAAATTTGGACTGAAGCTTTGCCATCATGCGACGCTTCGACTCGCCCCACTGACGCGCATTCCGATCATCCCTAGGTGGCGTGGCACCGTAGTTTCTAACGTGAACAAAACTGGGTTCTTAAACCCTAGTTTGATCTTGAATCAAAAATTTAAGGGTTTATAAATTATACTCATATTTTTCTAAAGATCTCAACATCCAACACTAGCTATGACGATGAACTCGAGGTCCACCATGGTTCAGATCATCTGAATTTGACAAAAATGTGATTTCTGTTCTCCCTGAGATTTCTCGATTATCATATACTTAAAAATCATGAAATGATTCTTAAAAATCATATCTTTCTAATACGAATCAAGTTATAGTATCAAAACAACATATCATGATTATCAAATTTTGACATTGGTATATTTTTCTCACTGTATATCTTCCTTTCTGACCAAATTGTCTTCATTTTTAACTTAACAATATTTTTAGCATTTGGATCTTAATTATATAACATATTTCATTTTAATCTTAAGACCTAACAAGAATTAGATAAGAAGATTTTGGATTTCGAATTTGATTCAAAACTGTAATTAGAACAGGGGTTCATCTTCCTGTTCCCAGACATGCTCACAATTTTCTATATATATATATATATATACATAACATACTTATTCCAAACATAAGAAACATAACAGAATATACTTAAGAAAAAAATTTAAATTTAAGTTACTCACTTGGTCAAAACAAAGAAGTCTAGAAAAACAAAGTTGCTCACCTGTCAGAAAAAGAAAGAACAGAGCTTTGGTGAAGCCTGGATTATTGCTTGAGAACTAGATCTTGATATTGAATTCGAATTTGTTTTCGTTTAAGGCTTTGAACTGCTTTGTTTTCCAGATGGAACTGGTATACTTTTAATCCTCTTAATATTTTCCTAAAGCTTGTTTCAGGTTGATGAGTTTTATTGAGTTGTTTGTAGCATTTTTACTAAACTTTCTTCAGATTGAAATGAACGAAAATGAAGTGGAGATTGATATATGTAAAAGAGTTTACAGGGTGTTATAATGGTTTGTACAACATTCAGAGATATTTTTCTCTTTTGTTGGCTACAGATCTTGCTTGTAGCCGAGATGATACATTTGTGGTGGCTGAAATGAGATGGCATTAATTGCCTTTGTACAAACTTAAATATATATCTTCTTTTATTCATACTCAACCAATCTTTGCTCTTCTTTTCGGCTGAGAAGAAATATTGGGTGGCTTCATTAAATGCTTGTACAATTCCTGTTTATAAAAATATTGCTTTGTACACTATTTGTATATTTTATTTTCTTAAAAATTTACCCTGAATTCTTTTATAATTGTTTACTATATACAATTGTTTGTACTATGCTTGTATATACGGTCTTGTTTAATGATACTATATATGCTACTGCTTTATTATGTGAAGCCATATGTTTACTTTAAAATTTAGTATATTTTTAATCTCTTTGATAACTTTCAGCCTGCACACTTTTATTTTGCTTATGTTATTCAAACTTAAACTATCAATATATAATTTACTTTCGTTATTTTATTTTAAACTTAACTATCCAATATTACATTCATTTACTATTATTTTTACTTTTATTTTTAAACCACTTATTAACAATTTAAATTCAAGTCAAAATATATATTATTATTTCAAATTTAGTCAGATATGTTCAAATACAGATATATATTCTCATATATACAAGAATTTAAATTTTTAAACGATTCATATAAATATACTTGGATATCGGGGAAACTCGCAATCCATTTATCGTTTTATTTCACAAATATTAATTCAAAAATCTAATTAATTATCATTTTAAATTTATAAAAATTCGGGGTCGTTACATAATTGGTATAGATGCACAAACTATTGAATACAAACACTTGTTTTCAAAAGAAGTTTTAAAGTTTTCTGAATTAGCAAAATTCAGACGTCTGAATCATAAATTCAGACGTCTGACTACTGAAGCAAATAATTTTTAAACAGCAAATTCAGACGTCTGAACATAATATTCAGACGTCTGAATAAGGTCTAAAATGAACTATTTCGGCGCTGCCTTGTTATCTCCTACATTCAGAAGGCTGAATTTTAATTTAGAAGTCTGAGTTAAAATTAACAGCTAGTTTTTGAAAGGTTGCTTCTCTTCCCTGAATAGAAACAATGTTAATTTCAATAGTTGCTTCTATTCTGATTCATGGCAACTCTTCACTAATCAATGCAACCTTTAACAACTATAAATAGCAAGCAATTTCAACATTTTTTTTAAAACTAATTTATTTTGATTTCTAAACTCTATATTCTTGCTATTTACTTTCAAGTTTTACAAATCAAACTATTTGAACACCAAACACTTAAGCATACTCTTGTGTGGTCAACTAGACTTCCTTTCTTCACAAATTACACTATATACCATAAAGGAGAAGATTATAGGAAGGGTGTACTTATATTGGCTTATCAGTGCTATTTCAGAGCATACTCAGTCAGAAAAATTTCCGTTTGTATTTGAAGTCCTGTTGTAGTATCCTTAGGCAGAAGAAGTCCTGTTGTAGTATCCTTAGGCAGAAGAAGTCCTATTCGGTTGTCTAGGCGGTGTAATACCTGTTCCTCCGGGTGAAGCGAGGGTATTGTTTAATTCCAGAAGGAGTCTGGGACTAGACATAGAACGGGAGTTCGAACCAGTATAAAAATCTTTGGTGTCATTTGCTTTACTGCTTTTATTATTTACTTACTTATTCCACACAAGTAGTTTATCCATGTTACATGATCCTATAGCACATGGTAACTTTCAGTATACACAGATGCGTGTAGGTCTGGATTGAAAGCAGTGTTGATGTAGAAGGCAAAGTCATTGCTTACGCATCTAGGCAGCTTAGACCACACGAAGTAAGATATCCTACTCATGATTTGGAGTTGGCAGTGGTTATTTTTGCCTTGAAAATTTGGAGGCATTATCTCTTGGGGGAGAGGTTTGAGTTATATAACGATCATAATTCATTAAAGTATCTATTCTCTTAGAAAGAGTTGAATATGCAACAGCAGAGGTGGTTGGAATTTTTGGCTGCTTTTGAGTATAGAGTATACACCAGGGAAATGTAATAAAGTAGCAGATGCTCTCAACAGAAGGCATCAGAATGTTGTGTTACTTATGTTGGCAGAATGGAAAGATCTAGAAGCTTTGGCCAATTGTGGTGTGCAGTTAAGATCGACTACTAGTTCTAGCCAGAGTACCGCCGCGCTGTCTTGTTTAGAAGCATGACCAGTATTGATTGAGAAAATTGCTTCTAAGCAGAAGGAGGATCTAGTATTGGCTAAGAGGATTAGAAGACTTGAGATTGAAATAGAGATCGATGATTTAAAGGATTTTAGCCTTGACCAGATAGGGTGGCTGAGAAAGAAGGAACAGTTTTATGCTCCAAATGTGGAAGACTTAAGGAAAGAAGTTCTTGGAGAATGTCATCGATCCAAGTTTGCGATTCATCCTGGAGGAACCGAGATATATCAGGATATGAAGAGGAGCTTCTATTAGGAAGGCATGAAGAGGGATGTTGGCTTGTGGGTTAGACAGTGTGCAAATTGTCAATAAGTGAAAGCTGAACATCAGAAACCAAGTGGGTTGCTACAGCCTTTAGAGATTGCAGTTTGGAAATGGGATTCGATATTCATGGATTTTATAAACGGGTTGCCAAGGTCAAATAGAGGTAATGAAAGTATATGGGTTATAGGGGACAGATTAACCAAGAGTGCCCATTTCATTCCAGTTAAGTCAACCAGAACGACACATGTTTTAGCTAAATTATTCCTGAAAAACATTATTAGACTGCATGGAATTCCTAGTAGTATAGTCAATGACAGAGATGCATTGTTCACTTATGAATTCTGGAAGAGTCTACAGGAAATAATGGGTACCAAGCTTAATATGAGTATTGCGTACCACCGTTAGACAAATGGGCAGACAAAGAGAGTCAATATGGTACTCGAAGATTTATTGAGAGCGTGTGTATTGGACTTTGGTCGATCTTGGGAAGATCACCTACATTTGGTTGAGTTTTTCTATAATAATAGTTATCAGACTAGTATAGGAATGGCGCCATTTGAAGCTTTGTATGGAAGGCCATGAAAATCACTAGCATGTTGGTTGGAGATTGGAGACAGATTAGTCTTAGGTTCGGATTTGGTTAGAGAGGCATCAGAGAAGATTGAGTTAATTCGAGAGAGGATGAAGGAAGCTCAGTCTAGACAGAAGACTTACCCAGACAAGAGGCGTAAAGACCTAGAATTCTCAATTGGGGATAAGGTTTTCATTAAAGTATCACCTATGAAGGGTGTGGTACGGTTTGGAAAGTCTGGGTAGTTAGCCCCGAGATATGTTGGTCCATTACAGATTTTGGAAAGGATTGGAAAGCTCGCGTGCAGAATAGAGTTGTCGAGCAGTTTGGCAGGTGTCCATAATGTATTTCATGTATCTCATCTTCGCAAGTATGTGCATAATCCAGAGACTACTATTCCTCCGACGGGGTTGAATGACTTAGTGGTAGAGCCTAATTTGACTTTTGTTAAACAACCAGATTGGGTTGTAGCTAGAGATGAGAAAAGATTAAGGAACAAGACAGTCAGGTTGGTGAAAGTTCAGTGGAGCGACAACGAGAAGGACTGTACTTGGGAGACAAAAGACATGATTAGAGATACTTATCCAGATCTGTTTTAAGGGTATGTCTATAATAGATTTATATATATAGTAGTTAGTCAGTTAGACTAGTATGGTTGTTAGAAGTTGTTACAGATGATTGCTATGTTTAGTATTTAGTCCCAACTGAATTTCGAGGACGAAATTCTTTAAGGGGGGAAGCCTGTAACATCTCTAATTTTGATTGCATTATCCAGAATATTTAATTAAATAAATTAAATAGAATAATGATGATAACGAGATTGAGATTTGATTAAATTAATATATGGTCGTGCTTACTAATTAAATAAATGGGCTTTAATTTGGTTTAAGGGCTAATTTTGTTACACATGGGCATATTGGTAAAATAGCCTCCTTATTATTTTACACATCTATTACTTCTCCTCTATGTCCATTCACGTTTCATTTTTCTCACGGTCACAAAATCTAAAACTTAAATCAAAGCCGGCCATTACCAAAGAGGAAAAGAAGGATTTTTAATCTAAAGCCAAAGATCAAGCTAGGAAGGATTAATGAACAACAAATCTCAAGTTCCTTATCTAATCTAAGGTGAATAGTAATTTATTCCATCTCCTTTTGGTTTCTATAATCCTATGATTTCGGATTTATGTTTTATATCATTTCTATGAAATTTTGGATGATGATATGATTAAATTATGAATTGTTTGATTTAAATAATTACCTTATATATAGTTCGTATGGTTTTAAGGGTAAAACCGTGAGATATTGATTTTAAAATGCCATGGAAAAATTTTATGTCAAGTAAAACATAATTTTGGAGATGGGTTTTAATTTTCAAAATTTTCCAAGCTATGGAAATTTTATTATGATTTTTTGATGGAAAATATGATATGATTGGGTTCAATATTTATTTTGTGAATTTCAGTAAGAAATTGGGTCCAAAATTTTTAATATGTTGATTACATGATTAATTCGAATTTCTGTTATTTTTGGGGATTTTACCCAACTGATTTACTAGGGGAAATAAATTATTCTGAAAGAGGGGATTTTCTGCAAATGTCAGATTTAGGTTATTTGGAAAGGTTTTAACGTTTAAATCCTTTAATTTGGGATCTGAGTAACTGCAGCAGTTTTAGAAGTAAAGAAATTAAAAAGTTTTATGGCAGCCAACTAGAGTTTTACAGCTAGGCAAGTTGTTAAGAAAAGATTACTTAAAGTTGCTATAATTCAGCCTTTAATCAGAAAAGGGTGTTTCACCTTTATTGGAAAATACCTTTTGACTCCCTTGGTTCCGCCCTATCATATTCGAAACCATCACTGTCGAAACCATCAAAATCGGAATCAATCCACATGGTATCTCTTGGAAGATATGTAGTGGATTGGAAGATAGGCGGAAGCCTTGGTATCGAAGGGTAAGCTTCCGATGGGGTCGAAACCCTGTTTTGTTTTCATAATTTAAATCCTTTCCTTGTTTTATTTAAAAGCTTTTGACTTGGTCGAAACGTCTGTTTTCGAAGTGGTGTTTGTTTAGCTTTCGAAGCAGGTTGCCATGTTAATACTAAAGTACTAGCTTTCGAAGGGGATTCCTTTTTCTTTAACCAAAAGCTTTCGAAAGGGGTTGGTTTCGACCTAGTCGAAGCCTAGCCGCTACTCTAAGTTTTGACCATGTTGACTAGTAATTCTTTCGAAGGGTTGCACATGTTATTACCTTAAACCAGACCTTTTTCCTAATTGCTTTCGAAAGGGGTTGGGGTTTCAATGGAGAAAGAGTCGAAAGGGGGTTTCAACTTAGACCTTCAAAGTTTTTATTTTAAAGTCTTTTGCTTTCGAACTAGATGGCTTCGACGCCATCAAATTATCCCAATTCTAGTTTTTGTTGGTTTCGTAAGAGATACTTTTGTATATAACCAATTTGGCCGAAATGTTGATTTTAAAGAAGTAAACCCAATGCTTTCGGAAGGGGTATTTTTGTACATTTTGAAGCTTTTTGTTTTAAAAGATGACTTAATACTTTCGAAAGGTACCAATGGTTTCGAAAGAGCATATTTTCCAAGTGTTTCGAATTGTATGTATACTATGTTTTGAAAAGAAGTCTTTGCTTTCGAAGGAGGCTATCCAGGGTTTCGAAAGAGATGTTTTTATGATTTCAAAACACAACACAGTCTCAATTTTAAAAGTAATAACCATGGCATAAATAAAGATTTTGGAAATATTATTCACATTGTTAGTAACCCATAACTGTATCTTGGGGAATGGGCAGAATAACCAGTTAGGTTAATCCAGTAGTGAATATTACTTAACAGATGTTAAATTCTTAATCTAATGATATTGGAAGGGGCCACTTGGTTTACAATAAGCCCAAGAAAACAGCATGATATTGGCAGGGGCTAACAGGTTCATAGTCAGCCCATGAAAACTATGATTTGATACTGGCATGGGCCAGTAGGTTTGTAGTTAGCCATGAAAACTATATCCGGATTAAGATATTGGCAGTCAACCAATTGGTTCCTAGTTAGCCCATGAAAACTAGGATAATGGACAAGATATTGGAGTTACCAATAAGTTCTTAGTGATCCCATGAAAACTAAGTAATTGGACAGATAGTCCATAAAATTTTGACAAGTTAATAGTAACCCCAGAAACTATAATTGAGACAGATATTCAGAATGAATGGGGATGGGTAATCTAGAATTGATTTATTTGTTTTGCATATCATCATAATGTTTTGAATACTATGTTTTAACCATTGTGGATGCAGGAGCACATTATATGGTTTTGTAAACGTTTTAAAGATACTAGTGAGGGGAAAACCCGTTCTTCTAAGCGGCAAGGTCTCACTAGATATCTAAATGGTTTGAGATGGTAAATTATTATTCATACCAGGCTTTTTGTCTGACTTGAAGTTTTTGTTTTCCCCTTAAACTATCAGGTACTCAATTGATTTTGAGTAGGTTGAGAGTTAAAGGTTTTTAAGTTTTTCTCTTAAACGAATAAAGCTTCCAAAGGCGTAGAGGAGGCAGATAGTTGTTTAAAGTTATTTTAGTTCCGATGTATGTTTGATTGTAATGGAAAATTGTTTTAATGCCTTATTATGTACTCTGATCAACTAAGGGGGTATCTTCATATATCGCTCTTGGCATATTTTGTTATTATATATTATCTGAACGTGGTCTGCGAACAGGGATTATGTAATCAATTTGAAATATTATAGGATGAAATGTGGATTTTATTTGCTTTTTAATTTTTTTTCCATATTCTTGTGTTTCTGTGTATCAATGTATCTAATATCGTCGTATTTGATCGCCGAGGATTAATACCTATGGATGACTACAGCATCCGTAGTCGTTAGCTTTGGGCCTCCAAGTAGAGGGATGTTATAGAAATATTAAAATATTTGAAACAAAATCTGTCTAAGCATGATCTATTAAGGTATAAATCAAATATAGATCATCAAATTCAATTCTATGCCAAATATTATTAATAATTCCATGGTTCATATATGTTGATAATTCTCTATTTAGTTTATTATTAATTTAAGCATAGCCTATTTTGGATAAACCAACTTATGCAATCAAAAATACATGTATAAACATGAATAGAAAAATATCTAAAGAGAAGTAAGATTCAAAACAAGAGAATTTTAAAAGAATATTTTGGTTGATTTCAATTTAACTGAAGAGCTTCATTACCCCCCTAAATTGAAGGGGATTAGCTCATAATGAAATATGAGCAAAAAGAAATATAAAAGGTAAATAAGCCATTAAAGAAAAAGAAGTAAAAAGACTAACTATATTTTCTAACTCCAAACAAAAGATTACAATCAAAAAGTGTTTTCTAATTATTAGATACAATGAGGGTACATGAGTATTTATAGGGTGTTTTGCCTTAAGCCCCAAGTAATACAAATATTTCCTTCCAAACATACAAATGTGCCTTTTGCCTTTTCTTCATAAGATGTAGCTTATAATTGTAAATAGGAGGCTTCTATGGGCTTTAAACTTGTTTGATAAGAGGATTTTCACTTTGAGCTTTGTACACCTTTTTCCTTTGAAGTCTCTTTTGCTTCAAAAATCCAAGGCTTCAAATCAATCTCCTTTGCACCAATTTCTTGTTCAAATCTTCAAATTAATTGCGTGCACCAACGAAGCTATCAACTTTTCAACTACATATCTGTAAAAATAAATAAACAATGATAGAAAATGTGCAGATAATTTTCTTAACAATAAAATATGCACAAAACCCCTTTTCGCCCAAAATGAATGACGATTGAAAGAATTTTCATGAATTTGTGAAAACATGTAAAAATACGCTTCATGTAACTTTTATTTGCATGAAATAGATAAAATGTGAGCATAAAAATGTACACATTTACGTGCACAACAATTAACAAAATGATTAATTAATTAATTAGCCTTAAACATCATTAGTAAAAATGATTAATTAATTTCAAAACATCTATAATAAAATGACTAATTAATCTTAATCACATCATTATTTAAATAATTAATTAGCCTTAAGCATTATTAGTTAAAATGATTAATTAATTTTAAACATCATTATTTAAAATGATTAATGAAATTTAAAACATCATTATTAAAGTGATTAATTAATCATAAAATATCATTAACAAAATGATTAATTAATTAATTAGCCTTAAACATCATTAGTTAAGATGATTAATTAATTTTAAAATATCTTTAATAAAATGATTAATTAATCCTAATCACGTCATTATTTACATAGTTAATTAACCTTAATCATCATTATTTAAAATGATTAATTAATTTTAAAAATATCATTAATAATTAATTAACTTTAGTCACATTTTATTTGAATAATTAATTATCTTTGCAAGAACCCATGCATAAGATTTAACTAAAATATTTCAAAGAGGATAACGTTTTTCAAAGTACCGATCTAGCGTTAGTCGCTATACGAACACTTTCATAAACACTTTCTATATGTCACTTATTCGACAAACATCACCTATCATAATGGTGAGCATGTATACAAAGGCAAATAACACTAAACAACATGTAGAGGGCATCATAATATTATTTACTTAAGCTTTTTTCGACTATTTTCAAGTAATTTTACTACAGTAAGACGTTAAATTTTTTAAAGCGGTCACCAAGCCAATAAATCTAACACTTTCAACGCATAGCAACATGAGCAAATAACATGTATTTTCACCACTATAGCAAGGGTCAAAACTTTAGTTATAACTGTGAGATTTTGTTCACTAAAATGCAACCAAACCAAGTCGATCTATAACTACGCCTAGTACTAACACCCGATCTTTATTTTTCCTCTTTAAGGTTTGTAGTTTTGGAGCCTAGGGCTATATGGGCTCAGTCATGGTGGGTTTTGAGTGATATTGGGTCTCGTTGTGGAGTATTTGAGGTGTAGAGAGGAAAGCAAAAGATTTTAACAGCTTTGCTTAAGGGAAAAGGTAAAAAAGTGATATTTTTAAAATTTATAATTCTTTGGAAGCCATTAAAGAGCTAAGGAAAAGAGACCGAGTTTTGAAAATAAGAAGTGAAAATGAGAAAACAAGAGAGAGAGAGAGAGAAAATATAAAATTTGTTTTTATAAGATGTGAATTAATCAAATTACCAAAATGTCCTTTAGTACACTACACTCCATTCTCCTTTAGCTCCCCCTTTTGTCCACCAAAAAATACTTCCTTATACAATGATGTGTAAGTGGAAAGGTGACATTTTATTCTTAATTTATTTTTAATTAAATTTTTGAAAAGACATCACACCTTCTTATATTTACTTTAGTAAATATATTCTCACCATATCATTTACCTTATCTATACTTATATTATTTGTAAATATGTGTATATGTCAACTATAATGTACATAACATTTCCAACAACTTTTAGGCACCAAAAAATTGAAAATTTGGAAAACGATTTCCTGTCACATGTACTATTTTCCTTTGATCTAATTATTTTTGTAAAATTTTTTTGAAAATCATCTCCCTATCATTAGTTATTATTTAAATAAGTTTTATTTATGTTATAAGATTTATTAATTAATTATTTAAAAATATATTGAATATTGAAATTTAAAAGTGATTAAATTACGGATCGTTACATCCTCCTTTCCTTACAGGAAATTCCATCCCCGAAATTTATAATACAAAAAAATAGATACCAAAAGGAACCCAAATGATATCATTAAATCAAACAAGTACAAAGAAAGTGACTCCACCATACCCGATGAGTACACTAAAAGATACAACAACATATAAACAGCTTACGACAATAACTCGAGATACGAATTCCTAATATTATCCTCCATTTACCAAGTACAATCCTTATCATCCTCACTCCTGTAACGACCCCGGATTTTGTATAAATTTAAATTGATAATTAATTTGAATTTTGAATAAAAAATTATAAAATTTATTGATAAATTGATTCGAGTTTCCCCGAAATCAAATATAAATGTGTTAAATCATTTAAAGTTAAATATTGTATATATATATATTGGATTTAAAATAAATTCTTAAATAAATGATTTTGAATAATTAGTATTAGAGTTAGAGATTGAAATAGAAATGTATACAAGATAAATTTTATAGTTTGTAAAATAGAGAATAAATACGTTAACTAAGATTTTAACAACAAAATAAAATCTAGAAATTTATCTATATTTTGAAAATGAACGTATATAGTTTTATAAAATAAAAATAAATAAATAAAAAAGTAAGGCCTGTGGGCAGTTTTGTAGAACAAGCAAAAGAAAAATAAGTAAGATATGTTTGTAGGCTGTATGGTATGCAGGCAGGTAAAGGTGAGATAATAAACAAAGTAAAGTAAAACATAAAGTACTAGGCAAATAAATGCAAATATCCTAAGTACACAACATTTTATCCCAGTAGCCACCGAAAACAACATGCCAGCCAACAAAGAGAAAAATTATCACTGACTATGGTACAAAAGGAAATTTAATACCCTTGTACAAATATCATCATCAACCTGTACATGTAAACTCCTTTTTTATACATCAACTTCTACATCTTATTCTCGTCCATTCCAAGCTATGAAAAATCTGAAGTAAATATTCTTCAAAAATTAAACTTTAAAACATCAAACTTTAACAACAAAACAAATTCATAGAAGCCAGAGATCAAAAGAAGAAAGTTTCAACTTGTATTTTCAAAAGCCTGGTTGAACATTTCAAAGAATAAGCTCTGTTCTTCTTTTCTCTGGAACCCAAGGTGAGTGACCTCATATTTTAAAGTTTATGAATATAAATCTGTTGCATGTTAACACCTGAAAATAAGTATGATTGTGTGAATATATATATGTGTGCATTATTCTGTGTATATATATGAATGTATAGGTGTGTGCATCTGTATTCTTTGTTCTTAGCTTTCAAAACTAAGATTTTAAACAAATTCTATTATCTCAAGATCTGATCTCTGTTAGGATTTAAGACTTGAACAAAACTTAGTTGTTTTATCATAAACCTTGATGTAAAAATTTATTCAAGTCAAAACAACCTAGTACTAGTTCTGGAAATTAAAAGATCAGAGGAGAACTTTATATTAGTCAAAATTTAAACTTCTTAATTCCCGATTTCAGGGATGTAAGTTGAATTCATATACGAAAACATGATTTTTGAAGCTTACATCATAGTTTTTAGATCATGGAAAAAAGAGCAGTTTACGTTTGATCGAATTTCGATCTTTCGGCGATCTCTGGCGATCCACGGTTTTGAAGGGGTCGGGGTTCTGGCTGGTGATGGAGGGACGTACAGGGATCATAGGAAAATTAGTGGATGGTGGTGCAGTTAAACGTGGTGGCGGCGGGAAGTTCTCAAAGTCTGGTAACCTAGTTTGGTCGAGGCTGGAAACTTGGTCGCTGCATCGTCTCTGGTGCATCAGAGTCGATCGCTTCAGTGCCAATCGAAGCTAGGGGAGTAGGCGATGCTCTGACCAGAACCTCGTGACTTCTGATGGTCGGAGGTGGGAGTACGAGGCAGTTGTTGGTGGCTCGATTTTGTTCCAGTTTGGGTTGAAGCACTCGATTTTGATTTCGAATGAAACGATGGGTGATGGGTGATGGATTGAGTTGAGGGGGTCAATGATGACTAGATGGCGATGGCAGTGGTGGCCAGGACATCGGCGGTGGATGGTGCAGGTGCACACGTGTTTGCGTGTGTCAGTGATTATGGTTGGGTGGTTATAGTTGGGAAGATGAAGATAACTCGGAGGAGGTATCGAGTAATATTGGGTTTGGCTCGAGTTTTATCTCGAGTGAATTCTGGGGTGCGCCGGGTCGAAAATACTTGGAAATTTTTAAGTTGAATCAGGGGCACACTGGTTGATTTTTGAAACGACCCGAAGCAAACACGAGATTCTCTCGCGGATGACTCAGAGCAGGTCTCGAGCTTGATTTATAAAACAGTTTTACTTTAAAAATTTAAACTTGTTTATATAACTTTAAAGTATTTAAAGGGTTAAAAGGAATTTGAATTACAAATGGAATTTGAAATTGTAAAGGAAGGATTAATTAATAATTAAAAGTAAATTAATTATGTGATTGACTTAAGAATGATTTATTTATGGTAATTAATTAAGAATAATTAATTAAATGGTGAATTAATTAATGTGGTAAATTAATTAATGTGATAAATTTATTGAAGGTAAATTTGTTAAGATAATTAATTAAAGAATTAATTAATAATTAAAGGTTAATTAATTTATTATAAAAAGTTAATTTATAAATGATTAAAGATTAATTAATTGAAATGGTTTATAATTAATTAATGATTAATTAACCAAGATTTGTAGTTTATTCATAAGTAATTAATCTGGTATTAATTAATTTTAAATCAGATATTAATTGATCTTACTTATGGATTTTTGGATTCAATTGGATGATTGAATCGTTTGATATCCCTGTTTGTGATTGTGATGCTTTGTGATATGAATTACTTTGTGCTGAGCTGTGATTTCTGTTTCTATGATATATTACTATGTGAATATGCAAACCCTTTGACCCGTAAACGACATTTGAATTTCGATGCGACAGGGAGTCGGATTCCAGTTGGTTATCCGAAACCCACATCGAATCGAAATAGTGAATCTTTGTGACTGATAAATTTATTTTATCTATGAATCTGTAAATGAAGATAAGCGTTGTGGATTATACCGCTTATCGATATTGATATATCTGTGATGATTGAATGATGTTGCACTATTGTGTGTGAAACCCCTGGACCACACTTTTACACACACAAATATGGATTTCACGAGGAAATTGGTTAAATCACAGATGATGTAAATTTAATGTTTTTGAAATTGAAATTTTAATTTCAATTGATTTTGAAATTGAAAATTAGGGTTTAAAGTGAAAATCTTTTGAAATGGAATTTCAAAGATAAAGGTTATTTCGAATAACTTAATCGAGTTTTGAAAATTTAAATAATTTGATTTAAATTTGAATTCAAGTTTGAAATTGAATTCTAGGATTTGAAACTAGGGATTAAAGATGCTGTACAAGTTATATATGGGTTAAACCATTTTTAAAGATATTGATTTGGAAATTTGAATTTTTATTCAAGGGTTTTAACTCGTGTAAATATAACTGGATTTTTCCGAAATGAAAACTACTTGTTTTCAAATAATAATAGCTTTCATTTTAAGAAAGGATTTCCAAATTGTGTTGAACGGTTTCAAGTTGAAATAGAATTGAAATGTTTTGAAAACTATGAAATGAGTCTTTGATTTCAAAGACCGGATGAGTTAATCTAACTTGAAATAGAATTGTTTTGAAAGCTATAAGTTAAATCTTGATTTAAGGATTTAACGAGTTAATTCAATTGAAATGGAAATTGTTTTGAAATCCATAAATGGATCTTTGTGAACGGGGTGAACTTTGTCAATTGAATCTTTTTATTAAAAGATTAAAAGTGTGGAAATTGTTTAAACCATTGAAGGTTTTTGAAATGAATCTTTTTGTTTAAAAGATTGGAAATGGTAATTTTTTTTAACCATTCGAATGAAAAGTTTTAGGCTTTAAGCTGTGATTTAACTGAGACCCCAGTATCCATATGATTTTTAATTACGCTCGTTATTCGGTTTAGTCGGGAGAGGACCTTTGTGTCATATATCCCATTCCGAATAGTGATACGACGATATGGATAGCATTTGAAGACCGGTGGTGAAGACTGGGTATTTGCGAGAGCGATAGGATGACCTATCGATTGTCTCTGCACTGAGTAGCTACAGTATAGAGATTCCCTAAGTGATGGGAAGTCCGATCAGGATTGTGAATACCCGGATTTGCAAGGGCTTCTTTGGAAGTGCCTTCGGTTCTGTTCGAACCCGGAACAGACTTGTATGGATGTGTGTCTGACGTTACACTTTGAGATGTAAAGCTGGTTTCTATCAAATACATTTCTGTTGGTGGCGGAGAATTTATTCTCTTAGCTTAACACCCTTCTCTGAGACGTACGAGCTCAGAGGTTATGTAGTTGATGGTTACTAGTGATACATTCCCAATTTGGTAATGTGGCATACGAAGTGCTGCTGATCATTTGATTGATCAAAGCGTTGCTTTGTGAAAAAGTGTGGCTTTGTGAAAAAGCGTGGCTTTGTGGACGAGACTTCGTCGAGCCTCACAACCCGGTAATGGTCGAAACAGGAATGTTGCGGCAAAGGTTTGTAGGGGTAGCGCCCCTAGGGTATGTCATTTCCTTCTGGATAAAAGGTGATATCATGGTATGGAGCCCAGATATTTTACCTATGTTGATGCTGCACAGTTATTATACTTTGTGGTTGTTGCTGTATGATAGAGAGCTCTCGGATAAAGGTCGGTAACGACCGGGGGATGACATGACTCGTGTGTTAGTAACCTAGTTACAGCTCGGTTAGAGCGTGAGGTAGCGTCGGCCTTTTGTTTGCGAAGATCCGGTTAGGTTCTCGGGGCGTCTTTCCAGAGGCGTTTCTATTTCGGTAAGGAAGTTCCTTTGCCTGATCATTTGTTGGAAATCCAAAGAAACAATACGAACCCTGTACGGTTTTAGTTGTATTACCTGCTATGGAATGTGGCGGTAACCTGCTATTGAACATGGTAGCTATAGTAGGCATACGATGAAATGTTGTATGCTGGCTAAGATTGATATTATACTTTCGAAATGTTTTTTCTACACTATGCACTAGTAATAATATCAAAAGAGTTTTGATTTTGCGTAGTAAGCATGTTTGACTATCATAAGGAGAAATCTCCTCCAATTCTGCGATTGCATTGTGTGTGTGGCGGGAGGCCTTATGGTAGTTTCATTTTCCAAAAGCATTGTGGATTTCAATGTTTAAAAGATTTTGTTGCTTGTTTTAAAGATAAACTGTTTTTGTTGCTCACACCAGTCCCATGACTGATCCGGAGTTTATTGTTCCCTTCCTAAACTCTAGGTGCCCACTATTTTCCACACGGGCAGTCTGGAGTTGGGTTTCTCAGATATTCAGGTTTAGTAGATTATCTGGAGCTAGTTCATTCATCGGAGTTGCTTATCTTGGAGTTGTGGATTCATTCTTGTCTGAAGATCATTTTGGAGTTATCATTTCTATTGATATTGTTCCGCTGCTGTTGTTATCTTTTCTTTTCCGCTGCTATTTGTTGTATCATATCTCTGATGTATATAGATATTCATTGTATCATCATTGTATCTGGATATTGTATCAGATATTGTATATCAATGTATTATTCTTTTTCTTCCACTGTGTTGTTATACTTAATTGTGCTATAGCTCCGGCGAATCGGATTTGAACGGTCGAATCTGCGGCATTCTAGTACAATGTGAAGTACGGATGTTGATTTTCGAACGCGAAAAATCCGAGTCGTTACAACTCCAATGGACCTTAACAAGATTACTTCCATCATCGTTAATCGCTTTACATCTCGTGCGATGATATGAATAGGCCACCTAAGAACGGTTAGGTTAGACTGAAGTTCCAACTCAAATTGTTGTGTTAGTTCCACTATCATTGAAGGGTCATGTACACACTTACATAAATGAGATACGTGAAATACATTATGCACATTTGATAGTCTACCTGGTAATTTCACTCTATAAGCAAGCCTACCGATCCGGTCCAGAATGGGAAAATATCCAATAAATCGAGGGGCTAGCTTCCCTGATTTCCCGAACCTCACAACATTCTTCAATGGAGAAACCTTTACAAGCATAGAATCTCCCACTGAGAACTCAAGTTCTCTACGCCTCCGATCCGCATAACACTTATGTCGATCATTGTAACAACCCTGTATTTTACAATTTATTTTAATTTGATTTTTCCAAATTTAAGAGCTTTATTTATGAAAAGAATAAATGTTGTTATTGTAAATATAAAAAACTTTGATTTTGTATGTGGATTTGAATTCCAAATATGACTAAATTTAATATTTCCAGAAAATGTGAATTTTAGTCAAATAGTCAAACTTCGACTTTTAACTTGAAAATTTAAAAGTTTGAAATTTATGAATTTTATCTTTTATTATAAAAATAGATTTAATAACTTGAATACTGCTTTTCGTTTCGTTGCAAACGGATTTAAATTGCAAAAGTTATACTATTTTCAATATTGTGTGTATATTGGATTATTCAGCAATATTCTTTATTTTAAAATTATATAAATGACATTTTTATTTGATATATTTTATTCTAATTTGTACATTTATGTTATATAAAATATATTTTGGCTTTTAAATATTTTTAAAGTAAGGTAGGAATTTTTCCAGTGTTAGTGGTATTTTTCTTGCAAATTTCCATGCCCTGTTTGTAATTTTAAACATTTTTCTTTAATCCTTTTCTATTTTCTCCAATTTAATTATCTATTTTATTTTGAAAATGATAAATAAATTATTTTAATTCAAATTTTCACTTCATAATATTTTTATAATGAAGTGTATAGTTTTTCAAGACTGACAGTGATTTATTTATAATTTTTGAACACTGTTTGGTATTTTTAAGTAATTTTCTTCATTCTTTTTATATTTTTCCAAAATTTATTATTTGTTTTCTCATATTTATAATTGATTTCGGTTTTTAAATTATTTTTCTGAATATTTTTGTTTATATAAAGATTAAAAAGAAAAGAAATATGAAAGGTTGTAAAACACTTTGAAACTTAAGCCCTTTTTTGTCCAAACCCTTCATTTTCTTTAACTCCTCAAATTTTGCCCTAGCCATCTAAAACCCTAGTGTAGCCGCCATTTTTTGTTTCTCATCTTTTCACGTGAAAACAAATCAGCTCCTCATTTCTCATGGCTTCATCCAAAAATAGGTAATGGCCTCTCCTTCTTTTTCTTCTTTTCTCTTCATTTTCAATGATTTTTGCCATGTTTCTCTTGCTTTGCTTGGCCTAACACCTCCACCATCTCCTCCACCGACCACCACCACTTCCTTCCCCACACCATCCACGACCAAACCCCCTCCTCCTCTGACCATGACAGGCCATGCACTCCTTTTGACTAAAAACCACACAAAACCTTGCACAAATCCCTTAAAACAATGCATAGCCACCACTAGTTGCAACATACCTTCGCCCACCACCTTGGACACCACCTCTACCCGCCACCACCACCTTGCTACCACCACTACACATCACCATCTCCTCTGTCCAGACCTGTAGCTAGTCATGGCCAAGCCTAGGACCTTGTAGACCGAGCCAAAGATGAACCAAAACTCCACCATATTGCATAAAACTCTTCACATGCCTATGTTGTAACTTCCCCATCATCTCTAGCTTGTAGCCGTGCATCCCTTGGTCCAAACCAGACCCAAACCATGTCCAAACCTGAACCAAAACATTCCCTAGGCCATGCAAAAGGATAGAGAAAGCAAGGCAAAAGATTTGACATTCAAATCTCTTTTCGTTTAAAAGTTATTCCATTTCAAGTGCGTTAAAATTGTGTTTGTTTTGATGTATGTTTTGGGTTGTAATACAAGAGTTGTAGCTTTGGATCTTGCTCTCCACTCAAGTCCGTAGTCTTGTCATCGTGATTTTGTTCCATTGTGTCATTGGTTTTGATATCTCCAGCACAAACAGGTGAGTTATTCTCACCAGACAATATGTACCTATATAACTAGTAAATTGACACCCTGCGAATCTGTAGAAATATATTATCAAGTTTTATATGCTTATATTATTATCATATGATGTTCACACCTGTTATTATACCTGTTATATCATATGTTACTGTTATTTAATGTTATTCTGTTATTTATATCTGTTATCACCATTGCAAGTTCCCTGTAGATTAGAATCACTATGGGTTGAAATGATACATACCCGAACGGACTTTAGAATAGGGAAAAATCGTTATGGGCTGAAATGATAGGCCTGAACGATTTTTATTTAAAATTATTTTAACTTGGGATTGCGGGTTTGAAATGATAGAACCCGGATTTTTCTTTTTTTTAACTGCGGATTGAAATGATACATATCCGTATCACTTGACCTAAGTTAGAAAAATATATACAGGCCCGTGGTTATTTTATAAAGTGTTTTGGATATTTTTAAGTATTTTAAAAATTATAAATTTATGAAATTTGATTTAAATAGATTTTGAAATGTTTTAAAATAAAGAAATTATGATTTTTCTATGTGTTAAAAATGTAATTAATGAATGGTTTAACTGGATTTTTGAAATATAACTTAAGTTGGAAATTTGGAATTTTGGTTAAAAGTGATATTTAGGTTATATAAATAAAATGGATATTAAATTTTATTTGGAAATGGTAAATATGATAATTTGATTAAATTTGAATTTAAGTGATTTATTAAAGTATTATTGATTTTTTTCTATGAATTTAAGTGGTTAAATAAATGAATGTTTAAAAGTGATCTTTTAAAATATAACTTGACTTGGAAATGTGAAATTTGGTTTTAATTAAAGGTTTAAGTTAATTAAATAAAATTGGAAATTTAGTTAAATTTGTGAAATGGTAATTTAAATTTGAAGTGTTAAGTTATTTGTTGAAATGTGAAGAATTGGAAACTTTTACACTTAAATTTATTAAGTAAATTGTTGAAAATTGGATTTAATTATAAGAAATTTATTGTGAAAAAGATACATGTTAAATGATATGTAAATGAACATTTTAAATGTTAAAATATGATTTTTAAAATGTTTATGTGTTTTAAATTGAAGTTATTTAATTGCTGGAAATACACTAACACCTGAAATCTACTTTTAATAGCATTCAGAAATGCTATAGATTCTGTTTTGAAGTAAAATTGTGTAAAAAGAGCTATTACAGCATTTTTGAAATGCTGTAGTTGCTGTAATTGAACTTATAGGCTAATATTGAACTCAGGCCTATTATAGCATTCTCTGGAAATGCTATAGTGGTCTGCAGCCTTTGCTGAAACCAAATTTAACCCTTGTTTTGAAATCTGAACTACCGCAGCACTTCTGAAATGCTGTCTTTTCTGTTTTGAACTATAATTCAACTAAAACTGAGTTTTAATAGCAGTTTTAAGTGCTGTTTTTGCTGAATTAAAAATGTTTTCAAATATAACTTATAGCAGTTGTTTTTAAATGCCGTGAAATGCTGAAATTTTAATAATTAGGGTTTTTGACTTAGTAAACGAACTCAGAATGGTTTGAAACTTTGGAAATTGAATACTTGATTTGAAAATATAATAATTACACTTTTAAAAGGTTTTAATGAATTACTTTGATTGGAATAAACTATTTAAAGGTGATTTGAAATGATAGTAAATGAACGATATCTTTGAATTTAAAAGGTATTTAAAATTGAATATTTGGATTTGGACTGATAGGATATTTTATTTTAATAAAATGGTTTGAAATGAAGTTTTGTAAGGATATGATATTTTATTTTATTAAAATGATTTGAAATGAAGTTTTGAAATGATATGAAAATTTAAATATATGGAAATGGTTTGGAATTGATTTAATCTTTATTTTGATAAAGATATGGTTTGAAATGATATTTTATTTTGAAGTAAAGTATTGTTTTTAAAAGTTATAACCACGGGTTATAATAACGATTGGTTGGTAAAGAGACCGGGATCGGATATGGACATACTCTCTGTCGATACCGAAAACCACTTTGACAACCGTGTACGCGGTGGAGATTCCAGAATGAAGTAGGATGGTGGCGACGTTCTTAAGGTATGTTACGTGGACCCAACTCCCGTGAGTTGGCATAAGGTGGCTAAAACAGGAGCGATCTCGGACCAGTGAGGTAGCACCTCTTCTCGGACACATTTCTTCGATATTATACTCTTACTTGTGATTGATTAGATAGCCATCCTCCGATTTGGGAGTGTTGTTCGAGGTGGAAAGGTAGTGGCTGTTATGCGTATCCATCAGTCCGTGTGCGTAATTGGTATATCTACCCTGGCATTGCCTAGTTGTGCCGTGTCACCTACCATATCGAGCTTTACTACGATTATGATTTTAAGATCCGACCGCGTTAAGGTTCTCCATCCCCTTAACGCTATTTTCTATATGATTATACTTTACTTATTTAGACACTATTATAATAGCGAATATTACTACATAGTAGATATTTTAACGGATCCTTAGAGGATGGGCGGTCCCAAGCATCTTCTAAGTTACTTGTACCTTTATTACAGTTCGCTTGAGTTGGTTTACATTATATAAGTATATATTGTCCTGACTCGAGTGTTTTGTGTTTTGCTTTACGCTCGGGTCAGCCTGAGTTATTCACAGATTTGGATTTCCACTCTCTTGGAGATTTGAATCGCTGGAGATTATCTGTTTGTCATGTCCTACCTATTTCAATTCCGTTGTTCTACTCAGCTTGTACTTGGTTATTATATTGAGACTTTTGTTGTATTCTATTTCTTCTGTTATATCTCATGTAACTCTGATATATTTATATAGTAGCTTCATGAACTACTATTTCTTTTACTTCCGCTGCATTATTTTACTATGTGTCTGTGATCTATGATTATATTTATTTACTGTATATTCTGAGATTTGCCAAATTTTAATTACAACGCGGTATTTTGAGCAATTCAACTCTGGCATGAGTGTCTACCTATACACTTATAATGGATGCGAATGGTTGAAAATATCGGGTCGTTACAGTTGGTATCAGAGCTTTGGCTTTGAGGCAAAACTTAGAATGTATGGTAAATTTATTTACAGAATCACTTTCGTTCGAGTTTGAATCTCTTCCTTTTGATTCGATTTCCTTTGAATTTTGGAACGTTTCTTGCGGTTCCAAAATTCATTCTTGTCCCTCACTATTCATCTTCTTTTGATTTTGGAGTATCACATAACTCCACTTCGAATGATCTTTATAGTGAATTGGCGATCTCGCCAATATTCTAATTTTCTTGTAAAGGGGTGAAAATCCTTTACAGTCAGCATCGATTCACCAGAGATTTTATCTATCCTTGGTTTAGATGCTAATATCTTTTATTATTCCAAACTCTATCTCTTGAGATCGAACGTAGATTTATCCCAGAAAAATCCACATCGATCTTATTCTTTAAGTCACGGTTGACCCGGTTAAGGTTGTCCGCGATTTACCTAAGCTTACCCATCTCTCTACTCTATTTAACCATCTTGTCTTTTGTTTCTAAACTATCTCCAAACATTTTGAATTGTACTTGTAAATCTATGTTTTGTTTTATATATGGTGTTGTTTGAGTTGTTGATGTTGATTTGGATTTCCGATCGATTCGTCTGATCAACGCTATCGATAGGATTTCTAAAACACTTTAACAGAACAAACTGACACGATATTATTTTAAATTTGGTTAATGAAATAAAATTTTGATATATAAGTAAATTTATGGAACTTAATAAATTGATTTAAATTGATAATTTGAAATGATAATACTTGATTTATCATTTATTGTTCTACAAATGAATTTATAAATAGTTGTTTATAAATTGATTTGGGAACTGAAATGAATTTGAATCAAGAATTTGAGAATTCAAGTTTCCGATGGATTTCAAACCTTGTGTTTAAAATTTTTAAAAGGATATAATTTAAAGTATTTTTGAATAAAAAATTTGTCTCTAAAGGATTTTAAAGTTTAAAAATTAAGTGCTCTTCTCTTTGTCGCTGGAAAATAATTTCGGTGATGACTGCAGCATCATCGACGTTCATTTTTGAGTTTTGAACTGAAGAGACCGTTCTGTAGTCTTACTACAGCTTTGTTTTGAAAGATTTAATTTATTTGAATTTCTAAATATGATTTGATTTATAATATATATAGATATATGATTTAAATTGATTTGACATATTATGTACATATATTTATTTATCTCTAACTGGTTTGAAGGAAACCGGAAAATTAATTCTTAAATTTCATCTTAAAGAATAATTTCAGTTATAAAAAGAAAAATTAAAATTTTTGAATAAATGATTCAAACTTGAGATAATTGAATTGGATAGTTTTATTTGTATAATACAATTGCATTCAAATATTACTTACCTTAAAAAAAATTTAGAAGTTAACAATGTAATTGGATAATATACAATATAAAAAGGATTTTTTTTTTAATAAAATTTGAGTGGTTATAATAAATTTTATACACCTAAATTTTAGTTATAAAAGATTTACAGAGGTAAATAGTGAAAAAGGAATTTAAAGATATTTTATTTAAATAACTTGATAATCAAATTTGATTTAATATGGAACCTTAAGTATAACCTAGGAATTTTAATAATGGTTATTTCCTGAAATGAATATGTTGTATAATAAATAATGTATCTTTGAATAGATAAAATAAAATACATTGGAATTGGACATTTTGTAATAAAGTTTATTTAACTTGAATTCATAGTTTAGTTGATGTCTAAATGAATAAATGTGTAAAGAAATTTGATTGTTATATTTTCTATGATAAATATTTTATTTATGAAATTGATATGTCTTGAAAAATGGATAATTATGATAGTTATAATGTATTTTAACATCACTAAATTTGATAATTGAGAATTTGGTTTTCAAATGGAAATTTTAAGTGTAACTTATTGAAGGAATATCTATTTATGAAATGGGCATTTTAAATAAAGTGTTAGGTTATTTGTTAAATGAAGAGCTAAGTAAAATAGTGAGCTTTTGACTTAATAAACGAAGTATCGTTTAATTTGGATATTCCATTCATAAAAGTTTGTTTTAATAAGTCATAAGTTAAATGATATCCAAATGAATATTCTAGAATAAAACTGATTTGAAATATTAATATATCTACTGTAGCATTTTATAAGTGCTGCTGTTTTGAAAATACAATGTTTTGGAAGTTTTATAATTGAATGAACTTAGAAATGTTACAACTTTAAAATGAATATTATTTGACCTTGAATTAAAATGGATTAAATAAAGATTATTTTAAAAGGTGTTATGATTTTCTAAGTATTATGTTTTTTTTAGAATTACATTTCCAAAGCGTATGATTTTAGTAGTATGATTTCCAAATGATAAACATCTCTAATTTGTTATGATTTCAAAGTGTTATTGTTTCACATTTATTATCTTATTTTGTTTTCCTTTTCAAACTATCTTTTGGTTGTCCTTATTTCTCTTATCTTGTTACAGAATGGGAAGGCTATTGCTTATACCAGTCTGTTTAGACATCTTTTTATAATCTTTGAAATCTTTGTTACTCATCTGGATCTGAACACTGTTTTTCCATTCATAGACCGTCGGTCAAGTGAAAGGGGTGATTCAGACTCTAGAGGATCTTTTTCGTGTTTGTGTTCTTGATTTGATCACCTCCAACTTGTTAAACTTGCCTATAACAATCGTTATCAGGTGTAATTCCAATATTCTTATCATCTTGTCTTAATTCTATTCATTCTATCTTTTTAGGTGCTTTCCCGTACCTCGTTCCTTTTCGGGGACGAAAAGTTTTGAGTGGGGGAGAGTGTAACAACCCTGTATTTTACAATTTATTTTAATTTGATTTTTCCAAATTTAAGAGCTTTATTTATGAAAAGAATAAATGTTGTTATTGTAAATATAAAAAACTTTGATTTTGTATGTGGATTTGAATTCCAAATATGACTAAATTTAATATTTCCAGAAAATGTGAATTTTGGTCAAATAGTCAAACTTCGACTTTTAACTTGAAAATTTAAAAGATTGAAATTTATGAATTTTATATTTTATTATAAAAATAGATTTAATAACTTGAATACTGCTTTTCGTTTCGTTGCAAACGGATTTAAAGTGCAAAAGTTATACTATTTTCAATATTGTGTGTATATTGGGTTATTCAGCAATATTCTTTATTTTAAAATTATATAAATGACATTTTTATTTGATATATTTTATTCTAATTTGTACATTTATGTTATATAAAATATATTTTGGCTTTTAAATATTTTTAAAGTAAGGTAGGAATTTTTCCAGAGTTAGTGGTATTTTTCTTGCAAATTTCCATGCCCTGTTTGTAAATTTTAAACATTTTTCTTTAATCCTTTTCTATTTTCTCCAATTTAATTATCTATTTTATTTTGAAAATGATAAATAAATTATTTTAATTCAAATTTTCACTTCATAATATTTTTATAATGAAGTGTATAGTTTTTCAAGACTGACAGTGATTTATTTATAATTTTTGAACACTGTTTGGTATTTTTAAGTAATTTTCTTCATTCTTTTTATATTTTTCCAAAATTTATTTGTTTTCTCATATTTATAATTGATTTCGGTTTTTAAATTATTTTTCTGAATATTTTTGTTTATATAAAGATTAAAAAGAAAAGAAATATGAAAGGTTGTAAAACACTTTGAAACTTAAGCCCTTTTTTGTCCAAACCCTTCATTTTCTTTAACTCCTCAAATTTTGCCCTAGCCATCTAAATCCCTAGTGTAGCCGCCATTTTTTGTTTCTCATCTTTTCACGTGAAAACAAATCAGCTCCTCATTTCTCATGGCTTCATCCAAAAATAGGTAATGGCCTCTCCTTCTTTTTCTTCTTTTCTCTTCATTTTCAATGATTTTTGCCATGTTTCTCTTGCTTTGCTTGGCCTAACACCTCCACCATCTCCTCCACCGACCACCACCACTTCCTTCCCCACACCATCCACGACCAAACCCCCTCCTCCTCTGACCATGACAGGCCATGCACTCCTTTTGACTAAAAACCACACAAAACCTTGCACAAATCCCTTAAAACAATGCATAGCCACCACTAGTTGCAACATACCTTCGCCCACCACCTTGGACACCACCTCTACCCGCCACCACCACCTTGCTACCACCACTACACATCACCATCTCCTCTGTCCAGACCTGTAGCTAGTCATGGCCAAGCCTAGGACCTTGTAGACCGAGCCAAAGATGAACCAAAACTCCACCATATTGCATAAAACTCTTCACATGCCTATGTTGTAACTTCCCCATCATCTCTAGCTTGTAGCCGTGCATCCCTTGGTCCAAACCAGACCCAAACCATGTCCAAACCTGAACCAAAACATTCCCTAGGCCATGCAAAAGGATAGAGAAAGCAAGGCAAAAGATTTGACATTCAAATCTCTTTTCGTTTAAAAGTTATTCCATTTCAACTGCGTTGAAATTGTGTTTGTTTTGATGTATGTTTTGGGTTGTAATACAAGAGTTATAGCTTTGGATCTTGCTCTCCACTTAAGTCCGTAGTCTTGTCATCGTGCTTTTGTTCCATTGTGTCATTGGTTTTGATATCTCCAGCACAAACAGGTGAGTTATTCTCACCAGACAATATGTACCTATATAACTAGTAAATTGACACCCTGCGAATCTGTAGAAATATATTATCAAGTTTTATATGCTTATATTATTATCATATGATGTTCACACCTGTTATTATACCTGTTATATCATATGTTACTGTTATTTAATGTTATTCTGTTATTTATATCTGTTATCACCATTGCAAGTTCCCTGTAGATTAGAATCACTATGGGTTGAAATGATACATACCCGAACGGACTTTAGAATAGGGAAAAATCGTTATGGGCTGAAATGATAGGCCTGAACGATTTTTATTTAAAATTATTTTAACTTGGGATTGCGGGTTTGAAATGATAGAACCCGGATTTTTCTTTTTTTTAACTGCGGATTGAAATGATACATATCCGTATCACTTGACCTAAGTTAGAAAATTATATACAGGCCCGTGGTTATTTTATAAAGTGTTTTGGATATTTTTAAGTATTTTAAAAATTATAAATTTATGAAATTTGATTTAAATAGATTTTGAAATGTTTTAAAATAAAGAAATTATGATTTTTCTATGTGTTAAAAATGTAATTAATGAATGGTTTAACTGGATTTTTGAAATATAACTTAAGTTGGAAATTTGGAATTTTGGTTAAAAGTGATATTTAGGTTATATAAATAAAATGGATATTAAATTTTATTTGGAAATGGTAAATATGATAATTTGATTAAATTTGAATTTAAGTGATTTATTAAAGTATTATTGATTTTTTTCTATGAATTTAAGTGGTTAAATAAATGAATGTTTAAAAGTGATCTTTTAAAATATAACTTGACTTGGAAATGTGAAATTTGGTTTTAATTAAAGGTTTAAGTTAATTAAATAAAATTGGAAATTTAGTTAAATTTGTGAAATGGTAATTTAAATTTGAGGTGTTAAGTTATTTGTTGAAATGTGAAGAATTGGAAACTTTTACACTTAAATTTATTAAGTAAATTGTTGAAAATTGGATTTAATTATAAGAAATTTATTGTGAAAAAGATACATGTTAAATGATATGTAAATGAACATTTTAAATGTTAAAATATGATTTTTAAAATGTTTATGTGTTTTAAATTGAAGTTATTTAATTGCTGGAAATACACTAACACCTGAAATCTACTTTTAATAGCATTCAGAAATGCTATAGATTCTGTTTTAAAGTAAAATTGTGTAAAAAGAGCTATTACAGCATTTCTGAAATGCTGTAGTTGCTGTAATTGAACTTATAGGCTAATATTGAACTCAGGCCTATTATAGCATTCTCTGGAAATGCTATAGTGGTCTGCAGCCTTTGCTGAAACCAAATTTAACCCTTGTTTTGAAATCTGAACTACCGCAGCACTTCTGAAATGCTGTCTTTTCTGTTTTGAACTATAATTCAACTAAAACTGAGTTTTAACAGCAGTTTTAAGTGCTGTTTTTGCTGAATTAAAAATGTTTTCAAATATAACTTATAGCAGTTGTTTTTAAATGCTGTGAAATGCTGAAATTTTAATAATTAGGGTTTTTGACTTAGTAAACGAACTCAGAATGGTTTGAAACTTTGGAAATTGAATACTTGATTTGAAAATATAATAATTACACTTTTAAAAGGTTTTAATGAATTACTTTGATTGGAATAAACTATTTAAAGGTGATTTGAAATGATAGTAAATGAACGATATCTTTGAATTTAAAAGGTATTTAAAGTTGAATATTTGGATTTGAATTGATAGGATATTTTATTTTAATAAAATGGTTTGAAATGAAGTTTTGTAAGGATATGATATTTTATTTTATTAAAATGATTTGAAATGAAGTTTTGAAATGATATGAAAATTTAAATATATGGAAATGGTTTGGAATTGATTTAATCTTTATTTTGATAAAGATATGGTTTGAAATGATATTTTATTTTGAAGTAAAGTATTGTTTTTAAAAGTTATAACCACGGGTTATAATAACGATTGGTTGGTAAAGAGACCGGGATCGGATATGGACATACTCTCTGTCGATACCGAAAACCACTTTGACAACCGTGTACGCGGTGGAGATTCCAGAATGAAGTAGGATGGTGGCGACGTTCTTAAGGTATGTTACGTGGACCCAACTCCCATGAGTTGGCATAAGGTGGCTAAAACAGGAGCGATCTCGGACCAGTGAGGTAGCACCTCTTCTCGGACACATTTCTTCGATATTATACTCTTACTTGTGATTGATTAGATGGCCATCCTCCGATTTGGGAGTGTTGTTCGAGGTGGAACGGTAGTGGCTGCTATGCGTATCCATCAGTCCGTGTGCGTAATTGGTATATCTACCCTGGCATTGCCTAGTTGTGCCGTGTCACCTACCATATCGAGCTTTACTACGATTATGATTTTTAGATCCGACCGCGTTAAGGTTCTCCATCCCCTTAACGCTATTTTCTATATGATTATACTTTACTTATTTAGACACTATTATAATAGCGAATATTACTACATAGTAGATATTTTAACGGATCCTTAGAGGATGGGCGGTCCCAAGCATCTTCTAAGTTACTTGTACCTTTATTACAGTTCGCTTGAGTTGGTTTACATTATATAAGTATATATTGTCCTGACTCGAGTGTTTTGTGTTTTGCTTTACGCTCGGGTCAGCCTGAGTTATTCACAGATTTGGATTTCCACTCTCTTGGAGATTTGAATCGCTGGAGATTATCTGTTTGTCATTTCCTACCTATTTCAATTCTGTTGTTCTACTCAGCTTGTACTTGGTTATTATATTGAGACTTTTGTTGTATTCTATTTCTTCTGTTATATCTCATGTAACTCTGATATATTTATATAGTAGCTTCATGAACTACTATTTCTTTTACTTCCGCTGCATTATTTTACTCTGTGTCTGTGATCTATGATTATATTTATTTACTGTATATTCTGAGATTTGCCAAATTTTAATTACAACGCGGTATTTTGAGCAATTCAACTCTGGCATGAGTGTCTACCTATACACTTATAATGAATGCGAATGGTTGAAAATATCGGGTCGTTACAATCATGTGCTTCCTTCATCTTTCTTTCGATATTAGCTACTTTCTCACTGGCTTCTAAGATCATGTCGGGCCTAAGAACAATTCTATCCAGACTCAACCCAACATGAAGGAGAATGACACTGATGACCATATAGAGCCTTGAAACAGGTCATACCAGCAATTGCCTGATAGCTGTTGTTGTAAGTGAATTCGACTAAGGGTAAATTGTAACATCCCGCTTTCGGAGGCTCAAAACTAACTACTACGGATGCTGCAGTCATCCATAGGTGTTATTTCCGAGTGACCGAAATCAGAATCTTGAAACTATTGCAACACAGAAACACAAGAATATGAAAAAATTTAAACTTCAACAAAACAGAATTTCTCATTTCTTATGAATTTCAATTTAAGATTTAATTACAAAATCCCAGACGTTAACCACGTTTAGATCACATATACAGGTACAAAATACGATAAGAGCGACATATGAAGATGTCCCCTTATGATGATCAGAGAACTAATAAATATGAACTTTACGGTTCTTAGTACATCATAGCGGAATACACAAAATAGCTCCTATATAGCTATCCCTGCCTCATGCATGTCACCGGAAGCTTATTCGTCAAAAACCTGAAAGTCTCCCACTCTCGGGTACTCAAATTACCCTCCGCCTAAGTCGAAAGGTAGGCACGGTGTCGAAGGGAAGAGGGGCGAAGGGATGGGGAGGCTTCTTCCTTTGCTTTCGAATAGAAACACAATTTCTTTCGAATAAGTTGAAGGGGAATCCTTCGACTCTATCATTTTATAAAAAGACCAAAATTTTTATATTGAAGAAGGGGTTTCAAAGGGGATCTTCGAAAGCTTAAACCCTCAAGAGAATTGTTTTAAAATGTTTTCTAAAAAGGTGTTTTAATCCTTTCAACTAAGTCGATGGGATGCCTTCAAGAAAGCTGAAGGGAAAGAAGGGGAAGAAGAAGGGGTTACTTTTGAACCTCCCATTGTTTTTAAAGTGAAAGTTTTAAAACCTTTTGACAAAGTCGAAGGGTAAACCTTCCGATAAGATCGGAAGTATACTTTCAAAGGGTTGGTTCCAACACCAACACCTCATTGTTTTTGAATGATTTCGAAAGGTTTGAATTCAAAAGGTTTTGATTTCGAAAGGTTTTGATTTTGAAAGGTTTTGAAGGGGTTACCTTCAATGATTGCGAAAGGTTTTGAGTTTCAATGATTGCGAAAGGTTTTGAGTTTCATTGCTTTCGAAAAGTTTATAAATGGTTTTATAAGAGGGGATACCCTAGGCTTTCGACAAGGTCGAAAGGTAGAAGCTTTCAACAAGGTCGAAAAGAAACCTTCTAATAAGGTCGAAAGGTAGGACCTTTCGACTATGTCGAAAAGAAACCTTCCGACAAGGTCGAAAGATAGGACCTCTCGACAAGGTCGAAAGGTATGATTTTGTGATGCTTTCAAAAGGAAGGCTTCCGAAGGGGCTAACTTCGGAGGGTTATTTGCTTTCGAATGGGACTTCATTCGAAGGGTTTTTAAGGGGCTATTTTTACCCATTTTTCTTGAGTAAAGTTTTGCTAATTCGGAGGGGCTACTTTGAAGGTTTATAGCAGAAAATACTTATCTTTGTTTGAATATGTAAGGGGAATCCTTATTTAAATTGAATGTTATAAAACCTTGGGGATATTAGGGTGGTTTTAATGTTTTCAATACATAGTTTGGGGTTACAAATAGAAATATGCTTTCGAAAATATACATTGGGGCTATAAATGTGTTTTTATTTAATTTAATCTAATTGGGGCTACCAATGGGAATAGGTTAAACAAGTGGTATACCTGGGGAAAATAATTAATCATGGGGATCATGAATTTTTATAAATAGTCATCGGGATCATGATATTTTAATTGGCCAAGTATTGGGTCCTTGGTTAACTTAGGAAAATCATGGAATGTGCGGTGGATAGCCCACATCAAATTTCTAAAGAAAAGAATGTTTTGCTAGAGGCGGTTAGCCTCGGGATTTGGCACCCAAGGGTTCATAGTCATCCTAGGAAAACTATGGAGTGTGCATTAGATACCCCACACCATCTTTTATAAAACAATGTACGATGGATAATCTTTATTTATTTTAAATGGATTTGGATGGATAGTCCTATTAAATTACGCCGGATAGTCATTTTTAAAAGTTTTAAAGGGGAACTCTAATAAATTGATTTTAGATGGGAAATCTAATAAATTGCTTTTAGATGGGATATCTAATGAATGGGTGGATAGGATATCCAATATATCTGATTTATGGCTTTATTTAATATTATGTTAGGACTAATCATTTTGGGTGCAGGAGCATGGTAAATGATTGGCATGTTTTGTTTTGGATACTAGTGAAAAGACAACCCATTCCGCTAAGCGGCATGGTCTCACTAGATATCTATTTATGATAAGAGATGATAGGGAATTATTCATACCAGACTTATTCTCTGACTAGAAGTTTGTGTTTCTCCACAAACTCTCGGATACTCAAAATTAATTTGAGTAGTCTGAAAGTGGGAGACTTTTAAGTTTTTGACGAATAAGCTTCCGGTGACGTGCAGGAGGCAGGGATAGCTATATTGGAGCTATTTTTTGTATTCCGCTGTGATGTACTAAGGACTATAAAGTTCATATTTATTAGTTCTCTGATCATCATAACGGGTCATCTTCATATGTCGCTCTTACCGTATTTTGTACCTGTATATGTGATCTGAACGTGGTTAACGTCTGGGATTATGTAATTAAATCTTAAATTGAAATTCATAAGAAATGAGAAATTCTGTTTCGTTGAAGTTTAAAAATTTTCATATTCTTGTATTTTTGTGTTGCCAATAGTTTCAAGATTCCGATTTCGATCACTCAGAAATAACTCCTATTGATGACTGCAGCATCCGTAGTAGTTAGTTTTGAGCCGCCGAAAGTGGGATGTTACATAAATGATCTTCCCAAGAAACTCTAAAGTCAAGAATGAATGCCTGTAATAAATCCTCCAAGATCCGGTTCACTCTCTCTGTCTTCCCATCCATCTGGGGATGGTAAGCTATACACTGATTCGGCTCGGTCCCTAAGGCAGTTGTAGTCCTTCCCAAAACCTACTAGTGAATATCGGTCTCAGTCACTTACAATACAATAAGGGATACCATAAAGCCTCACAATCTCCTTCACATACAAACTAGCTAGACTCTCAACACTCTTATTCGGCTTAACCAGAATGAAATGAGCACTCTTGGTCAGTCGATCGATGATAAACCAAATGCCTTCGTTCCCTTTTCTTAACCTAGGAAGTCCATCAATAAAATCCATAGAGATTTGCTCCCACTTCCACTTTGAGATCTTAAACAGCTGAAGCAATCCAGCTGACTTTTGTTGGTCACTCTTAACCTGCTTCCAGTTTGCACACTGACTTACAAAGATCAAAACATCTCGCTTCATCCCTTTCCACCAGAATACTCTTTCATATCCTTGAATATCTTGGTCATTCCTGGATAGAAAGATAACTTTGAACGGTGATATACAGCTGACACCTCTCTTTAAAGACTATTAATATTCGGAACACAACTATGCCCTTTCATTCTCAATACACCCTAGGGATCAATCTCAAAACTAGAAACAATACCTTCTTAAACATCCTTCTTGAGTCAAGCCAAAATTGGATCTTCTTCTTAAGTGGCCGCAATCCTCTCCATCATTACTGGCTTGAATTCTAAGTTAGCAACCATCGCAACATTCCTACTCAATGCATCTATAACAACATTTGCTTTCCCAGGGGTGTATAGAATTTCCAAATCATAAGAAGCGAGAAACTCCAGCCATCTCTGCTGCCTCAAATTCAAATCTTTCTGGGTAAAGAGATATTTTAAGGACTTGCGGTTCGTGTATAACTCAAACTTTTCACCCAAAAGATAATGCCTCCATATCTTTAGTGCGAAGACAACAGCCAAGAGCTCCAAATCGTGCGTAGCATAATTTTTCTCATATGGCTTCAATTGTCGACTCGCTTAAGCAATAACCTTCCCATGCTGCATCAAAACTCCCAAACCGATATTACAAGCATCTGTATATACTGTTAAACTTCTTCCCCTATCTGGAATGGTCAAAATAGGAGCACTAGTCAACTTTTCCTTCAATTCCTTGAATGCTTGATCACACTTAGGCATCCATACGAACTTAACATCTTTCACTGTTAACTTCGTCAGATGAGAAGCAATCTTCGAGAAATCTTTGATGAACCTACGGTAAAATCCAACCAATCCTAAGAAACTTTTAAATTCCGTAGCATTTTCGAGCTTCTTCCAATCTTGAACTACAACAACTTTAGTTGGGTCCACTGATATGCCTTCTCCTAAAATAAAATGCCCCAAAAATCTAACTTCAGATTTCCAAAAATGGCACTTAGCACACTTAGCCTTCAACAAATGGCTTCTCAAGGTATCGAGTACAACTCGGAGATGCTACTTGTGTTCCTCCTCCATTTTCGAATAGACAAGAATGCCATTAATAAAGATGAGGACAAATTTATTAAGAACGTCTCGAAACACTCGATTCATTTAGTCCACAAAGAAAGCGGGTGCGTTAGTCAACCCAAACAACATGACTAACCACTCGTAGAAACTATATGGAGTCCTAAAAGCATTTAAGGGCACACTCTCCTCTACTACCTTTAATTGGTGAAAACCGGTGGCAAGGTCCAATTGGGAAAATATCCGAGCTCCATGGAGTTGATCAAACATGTCGCCGATCCTTGGTAAAGGGTTTTTATTTTTGATAGTCCTTTTATTCAACTCCCGATAGTCTACATATAATCATAAAGAACCATCCGCCCTGGTAACAAAGACGACTGGCGATCCCCAACTAGAAGTACTGCGTCTTATCAATCCCTTCTACAGTAAGCCAAAGGTCTGGTTTCTAACTCTCTCCTTTTTTTGGAGCTAACATTCGCGGAGGTTGTATAATAAGTCTGGTTCGTGGAATTAAATTAATACGGAAATCCACTTCACGATAGAGAGGTAAACCTTGCACTTTACCGAAAACATCTGTGAAATCCCAAACACCTGGCATATCCCTAAGCCCCTCCTTAGCTACTTCGAGCGAATACAGAAAACTACTCATCAACTTGTTTAGCTCCTTGCAAAATATATCTGCACCAATATCTCCAGTATATCTAACTCTAACAATCCTTAGATCACAATCCAAGATCGCTCTAAACTTAGATAACTAATCCATTCCCAACAATACTCCAAAACCTATGAACCCAAGAACAAACAAATCAAAGGGAAAGGAATAATTTTGACAAGAAATAGGGATGTATAGACACATGGTGTCCAGATTTGTCGGTCCTCCAATAGGGTTCAGCATACAATGGGGATTACCCTAAAGGATATGTTTAAGGTTAAGCCTATCAACGAGATCAGCTGAAATAAAACTATGGGAAGCACACATATCGAATAATATACTAATAGGAAGGTCATGGATGGATAGTGTACCTTGCAACACCTAATTCCCCTTCTGTCCTAATAAAGTGGATGGTATCTCCTCAATAGCAAAAACCTATCCTTATGACTCCTTCCTTGGAAAATGGCACTCATTCTTCATGTGTTCTTGCTTGTTACAATTGTAGCATATTGGGTCACTAGGAGGGTTAGTGCAATGATTTGTGAAGTGATCCATCTTGTTGCATTTGATACAAAGAATTTTGGACAAGTCCTGTGGCTACTTCTATGATGGGGCTCCACCTTTGGGTTTCTTTCCTGACCACTACTTCTTTTCTTTGTGGTTGAAATTCGACTTGCCTCCAACGAGTGTCACAGTAAAGGCTTGGCATTGATTGCTGGCACTACTCCCTTCTGGACTCCTTTCTTAATGTCAAGGGCTTCAAACTTCAAAGCCATACTGATAAGGTTAGTGAATGTACCCGTAAGATGGTTGGTCATTTCTCTCTGGAACTCTGGTCGCATTCCATTCACAAACATTTCATTCTTTTAAGCGATGTGTCTATCAATCCAAGTCCAAAACGAATAATGCATTAAACTTGTGCTCATATTGTGCCACCATCATATCACCTTGCTTCAAATCTAAAAAAACTTCTAAACAACTACGTCCTTTCGGCTTCCGGGATAAACTTTCTTCAAAGACTTCCCTAAACTGTGCCCAAGAGAACTCCTCCTCTGGAGTATTAGCCATTAAAGAATCCTACCAGTCCATCGTGATTTTTGAAGTTGTCATGATGCTAATAGATGTTTCTCTGCATCTTCCAACCTAAGATCTCCAATCCTTTCACGGGACCTAAGCTAAGTCCGCACTCCAAGAATATCCTCAGTACCATAGAATGGTTTCCTACCCAAAGTGGTGTAATTCTTGCACAAAGTCGAAAAGTTCAAAGGAGGTTGAACCTGCGCTACTACTTCCTCTATGGGACCTATAATTGGCACATTTCTAGTTGCTCTGCCATTTGTAGCTATGCTAGTCAAGATCCACCCCTTCCTCCTCTTCTTGTATTCATCTTCTATCACCTGGACGGATAATAGGTACCTTTAAAACACAAGAATATGATCAAAATAGTTCAACACCAAAGGATCTAGAACGAGACTTTAGAGGATATATATTAGTACTATAAATAAAATTACTAGTATGCTCTCTCAAGATTATCTCATTCTAGGGCATCACTTAACCTATCTCTAATGAGTTGTACCCCAATCAGGCTAAGGTATTCACTCAACCAAAGCTCTGGTACCAACTGTGACGGCCCACCTTTTTTATCCCTGTGAACGACACTTAATATATCCTCAATATTCGTGTGTTGTTGCCCAAGCATTTAAAAAGCCAGTAGTCATGGGTACAATAAAAGAACAGATTGGAACAGAACAGAAAAAGTCTCACATTGGAGCAGTTACATATCATACGAAAGTAATATGGTACATCGGGTTACCTAACATGGAGTTATCAGAGTTACACAAAAATACTACAACTATCAGACTAGGCAGTTGTACATTCTACCTTTACACTTTCTGATACAAAACACAGATACATAATCATACAACAGAAATAGATAACTAGATAGGTAAAGGAGCCTCCTACTCGTCCATTGTCTTCAAAGAGCCCAAAGGAAACCTGCTACTCTCGAACTACTTAAATATAATCGAGTACCCAAGAGTTTATAGAAACAACTTGGGTCAGACAATAAGTCTGGTATGAGCAAATCTCTAATCAAAAAGGTGGAAATAAATACAACATGCATGACCATACTGCCAACTGTGGAACGGGTTTCCCCCCACAATAAAAACATCCAATCACAACAATGGACACAATTAATTAAACATTGTGAAGTGCTCATGACACTTATTGATGAATTTAAGAAAGAGGTAAATTTAAAAATTTAGAATCAAAGGAAAGGAAAGGAAAGGGAAAATACCTAACAAATAACTAAGAGGGTGCACCCTTCTTATCGAAAGTATACCTCTAATCAATATACTTGAGAGGGTCATTCTCTTTTGTGATTCCTCTCAGAAACTCCAAGCCAAACCCTGCTAACCTTATCGAGAATCTAAGTATTTCACATCTTAGTGCACATATAACCGAAACCAACCTAGAGTTGATGTGAATATACCCTAGTCGGAGCAACCCCACATAACTTGACCCGAACTCACTTTCTGGTTTTAGTCATTTTTGGAAAAGGATAACAATGCTCAAATGAGCAATAAATCATGTTAAATTGTTGATACTCAAAGAAGAAAGCCGAACCGATAGTTAATAAATCAACTATCGGGGATAACTAAAATGATCGTATATGGAAATTAAATTTCATATTCTTACCACTAATCATTGATTTCAAACTTGTGCTATCCCTCGGTTGAAAATGAAGCCGGGCAAGTTGAGGTAGTGTTACCTCTAGGCATTACCTTGATGACATTTTTTAACCTTCGAGATAGAAACGAGTCCATGCCTCGACGTTTAGTGTTAAAAGTATGACCTTTCTATATGAGCGATATCGTTTATGGAAACTTTTTCCATAACCGAATCAAACCTTTATACTTTTAAAACCGAACTTGTGCTGGGATATCACATTTTAAATAATAACTTTAAACGATTTTATCAAAATGATTGATTTACTTTAAACACTAACTAATTTCTTCGGTATCATTATTTAAAATGTTCAATTAACTTAGATCCATGATTAAATATTTCAAACATCTTCATTTAAAATAATTAATTAGCATTAATCCTGCTTAATTACTTCAAATGACATTACTTGAAATGATTAATTAACTTTGATCATCCTTATTTAAACGATTAATTAAGTTTAAAACATCATTATTAAAATGATTAACTAACTCTTAAACATCATTGTTAAAATGATTAATTAATTTTAAACATCATTATTTAAAACGATTGATTAAATTTAAAATATCATTATTAAAGTGATTAATTAATCTTAAAATATCATTAACAAAATGATTAATTAATTAATTAGCCTTAAAAGTCATTAGTTAAAATGATTAATTAATTTAAAACACCTTTAATAAAATAATTGATTAATCTTAATCACATCATTATTTAAATAACTAATTAATCTTAATCATCATTATTTAAAATGATTAATTTATTTTAAAATATCATTATTAAAATAATTAATTAACATTAATCACATCTTTATTTGAATAATTAATTATCTTTACAAAAAGTCATGCATAAGATTTAAGCAAAACATTTCAAAGAGTATAACATTTTTCAAAATTCTGATATAGCGATTATCGCTATACGGACACTTTCATAAACACTTTCTATATATCACTTATTCAACCAAACATCACATATCATAATTGTGAGCACACATACAAAGGCATATAACACTAAATAACATGTAGAGAGCATCCTAATATTATTTACTTAAACCTTTTTCTGACTATATTTCAAGTTACTTTACTACACCAAGATGTCAAATTTTTTAAAGTAGTCACCAAGCCAACCAACCTAACACTTTTAACACATAATAACATAGGTAAATAACATGTATTTCTATCATTATAAAAAATGTCAAAACTTTAGTTATAAAGGTGAGATTTTGCTCACCAAAATTCAACCAAACCAAGTCGATCTACCACTACGCCTTGTACTAACACCCAATCTTTATTTTTCTTCTTCAAAGTTTGTATTTTTGGAGCCTAAATAGGCTAGGTGGGCATAATTAAGGGCTATATGGGCTCAGCCATGGTGGTTTTTAGGTGATATTGGGTCTTGTTGTGGAGTATTTGATGTGTAGAAAGGAAAGCAAAGGATTTTCACAACTTTGCTTAAGGGAAAAGATTAAAAAGTGATTTTTTAAACTTTAGAATTCTTTGGAAGCCATTAAAGTGCTTAGGAAAAGAGGATGAATTTTGAAAATAAGAAGAGGAAATGAGAAAATGAGAGAGAGAGAGAGAAAATAAAACTTGTTTTATAAGATGTGAATTAATCAAATTACCAAATGTCCTTTTGTATACTACCCTCCATTCTCCTTTAGCCGCATCATCACTTCCATCCTACTTCCTCCCTTCAACACGCAAGTGCCCAAGCTCCCCCTTTGTCCACCAAACAAAACACTTCTTTGTACCATGATGTTTAAGTGCAAAGGTGGCATTTTATTCTTAATTTATTTTTATTTAACTTTTTGAAAAGATGTCACATCTTCTTATATTTACTTTAGTAAATATATTCTCACCATGTCATTTACCTTATCCATATATATTATTTGTAAATATGTGTATATGGTAACTATAATGTACACAACATTTCCAAACTTTTAGATACCGAAAAATCAAAAATTCGGAAAATGACTTTTGATCACATTTACTATTTTCCTTTGAACTAATTATTTTTGTAAACAAATTTTGAAAATCATTTCCCTATCAATAGTTATTATTTAAAAGAGTTTTATTTGTGTTATATGATTTATTAATTGACTTTTTAAAAATATATTAAATATTAAAATTAAAAAGTGATTAAATTATGGGTCGTTACACCTTTCGATAAGGCCAAAACTCACTAAGTATGGCCACTAATATAAGACCAATACATACAATGCTTTCAATGCATCATACACTACCTAAATCATATCAAACACGAATCAATATACAAGTGCTTCACCGCCACCGTTTGTTTATCATGAGAACTAATGACAAGTACGTCTGAGCACATAACCCTTGCAACAATGTAGCCCTTGGATATAGCTATGTTACCAAGATAGAACGTCTTCTATCAACAGGTCGGTTCACCTGAAGGTGCACACCTAATGCGACAACCCCTCACGCGACAAATGGTATACAAATATCTAATCTAAGGCCAAAGCCAAGGGACATGGACTTACTCTGTATATGTAATATCATATGGAATCGTATATCAAAACACCTTAGTCATCAAGTCTCAACGTCACATGAAACTCTACCAAGATTATTATAAAAATCAAAATACATCTCCAATCATCTACAATGACATCAACGTCATCTCCCATCCCCGATACACCCTCCATGTCTATCTCAAACTTTAAGGTTTTATAATATGTGTCAGATGGGGTCCTCGCATGGCTCGAAAATCAAAGTACCTCAAAACCTACTAAAATTCATGGTTTATTTTCCTCTAAAAATCATGAATACTAACCCAAACTACAACTAGATCCAACTTTGTATGAAAGAGATATCGAATCCCCCAAGTTCGCTCAAAAAATCCCAAAGAAGATCTAAAAATCCCTAGTAGCCCATCGGTCAACTACTTAAAAGTGGTTAGTCGACTGACTTGCTATAGCCAAAATTAGCAACAACTAAATAAATGACTAATCGACTCCAACCAGTCGATTGATCCATTCATCAGTCGATTGGTTGGGTATGACAAGTTGACTAGTTAAGGCTATTTTTGACCTATATCCTTTTGCCCACAAAACCCTTTCTTCCCCCCTCAATCAGTCGATTGATGGACTCCTTAGCAGTCTTCTGATCATCTGTAGGGGTGCAGTTCTAAATCTGGATGGGGTAAATTTTCATAAGGAAATTTATCTCACCAGATAAACTTCAGTCGACTATCGTCCCAGCTTCCCTTTCCCCAACATCGAGTCTCACCACTTTGCAACCCTACGTCGCCCATTATGCCTTGCACTCAAGTTTTGAGAAATTAAATAATTAATTCTAAAATTTTGAAACCAAATCAATGTAACGAACCGCCTTTCTTGCATTCGAAAGACGAGTCATTATAGGTTGAAGAAATGAGAAAGAGAAGAAGAAGACTAATCAAACATTGAATCTTATCACGTAGGGAACAAAATATAATGGAAATGTAGTAAATTACATAGTCATAGCCAAAATATTACATCAAAGTATAACAATACAAGTTCCAAACTTGGACAATTTACAACTGGTTGTCCACAAAATACTTAGACCATGCATACATACACAGCGGAATAATTTATACTAATAATAGCTATCCATGAAGCCACCAGCTCCAGCTCCTCCAACATGCTTTCGAGAGAAACCTGGATCACTTGACTACTCATAAAAAATTGAGTATCCAAAAGTTTAGGGAAAAGAAAAATAAACTCTGGGTCAAACGTGGGTCTGGTGTGAGTAAACTCAAATAACAACATTTTTATTTGAAAACTCCTTTAAAAAAACAAAAGGTATCGTAAGACCACGCCACACCTAGACACGGATGGGTTTTTACCTAACGATAACCAAAAACACTTTCTATTTAAAACAAGTGATATTATGATAATGCCTAAGGGTTTAAAATATATATAGAACATAGCAAAAATGCTTGCATCTCACATTCTAACATATTTAGGTATACAACTAAAACCGCAAAGGCACGTATTGGAGATTGGATTCCATACAATGACAAGGCTACTAGGGTACCGCCTACCATAATACACCCCGAGATTAGAGTACCAAGATTGTACCAAACGATCCTTGCCAATACAGGACTGGCCTATCCCTTGCTGGATAGTACTGAATATGATCACCTCTTGGTTGGGATCAGCAACCATTTGGGACTATAGTATATCTAAGTAGGGACTTGTTCTAGATGGAAATGATCATACCCTAATGGGTGCGACCAACATGGCCCTACTGCATATCCCCTTTTTTAGTCATTTCTGGTTGATGAGGCCTGAGTTTATGTCATTACCTTTCACATATAGCACTTCCCTCTTGGAATGCTAACCTTGCCTTCCCGATGTTGACACAATGTCAGCATTCATCCATACAAATCGTTCAAGAGATAAACGAACTGAAGGCACAACTTCCACTACATCCATTTTGGAATCAACCTCAAGTTTAATGGAAAGATAGCCCTTGCACTTCAAGTCCTGAATCTTGATCATGACTTCGATAGATCCAATTCGAACGCTTTATGTTGGTTCGAAGTGGTTTTTGGATAACTATTCGTCATCCGATCCCGGTCTCTTAAAACCAACATTTGATAATTTTAAATGGTCAAGTTATTTAATAGTGAAAAACTTCACTATCTGGTGCAAGATTTACATATGAACATACACTCCATATACTTAAGTTATCATGACCAGCTTATTGAAATTAACCTCATTGTGTTTATCACGTTACTGATATTCAGCATTTGTGCTAAACACAAGTCAACTTACTTTCCATAAAACGTGTCAACATTTTATAATCACTACTTTAATACATTTGGCTACTTAATGGTCCAGACGATGAGATCCTTTAATTTAATATCACTTAACCTGAAAAGAAGATTGATTTAAAACATAACCAATTTAAGTTTAAAAATAGTTTGAAAAGATTAAAGTATATTTAATTATCTTAGACCTTAATTATATCTTAATAAAATCAAGATTAATTCGTAACTAAACTTTAATTAACTTAATGAACTTAGTTAAGTCCTAATTAACTCCTTAATGCATCTTAGTTAAGGTTTAAACAATTCATTATTAGTTAAACCCTAATTAATTAAAAGTCAATTAAATAATCACTTATTAAATAATAATTAATTAACTAATTAACTTAATTAAATAATAATTAATCATTAAATTATTTCTAAACTTCATTAATCACTAATAAAACTTTATTAATCACTAATTAGTTATTAACCTTTTTTAAGTGTTACTTAACCCTTAATCACTTACTTAATTACCAATTAAGTACTAAGTATTTTTAATTAATTTATTAAATAATAAAATATTAATTTAACTAAACTTAATCTCTTTTTATATTACTATTTAAGTTTGAAAAACTTTTGCAAAACCAATTCACAAGAAAACATTTTAAAACGAGAATCGGAAATTTTGTCGAACTGCGTCCATAGCGACTATCGCTATGAGCGCAGTTCGCTTAAACAAACTTTAAGCGAAAAACTTGCTTGATTCTTTTCTATTTCATGTTTTGAAACATAACTTTTAAAGTTTTGAAACATAGAAACAAAGATAGAAACTTTGAAACAATTTCCAAACTTTTAAACAAGAAAACATAGTTTTTGATTTCGAATCGGATCTCACGTCCGTCGCAACACACAAAGTTGTTAACTTTGACTCAACACAACATACATCGGTTCTTTGATCACAACCATACATCCATACTACCTTACTTTTTAACATCATAATGAAACACATATAAAAATATATGTTTACATGCTTACTAACTTGACAATACCGCATTCAAATCCCAAATTCAACATCAAACATAAACATCCATCAAATCAACATCAACCAACATAATAACCATTCAATTTACACATCATATTATCATCACAATAACACCACATAGTAAAGTCAAAAAAACTTTTCCAAAATAAAGTAGTTTACTCACCGAAACTCCGCATATACAAAGCAAACTTCGACTAGACTTTGGAAACAACACACGAGCTTCAAAGAGTGAAGAATTTTCTGAAGTTTTGAGCTTCGAATTGCTCGGCCTGATGGTGTGGGGCTCGGCCTAGTGGTTTGGGTTGGATGTGGGCTTGGTTTCTTGAAGAATAAAGTGAAGAAATGAATATAGGAATGTTTAAACTAGATTCAGAAGAGATTTAAAGTGAGAAGTTAGGATTTTTAAATACTTAGAAAGGATTTGGAAGCCATGGAAATTTTGGAGAGGAAGTTTTAGAAAATGAAGGAGAGAATGTAAATAAAAATGTGTGTATATGGGTGTGTATTTATAGATGAAGAAAAGTGGGGAAATTACCATTTTATCCTTAGTTTAAAATATCATAACATGGCATCATTTTGACATGTCACATCACCACTTCCTCCCCCTTATATTTCACATCTCCCCTCTCTCTAGTCACATCCCTTAAGCCATTATGGGTAATGATGATGGTACTTAAGGAAATGACAAGAGATAATGATATGATTTAGTGTATATATATAAGTTGTTATTTTTAAACCATGTCTTGTCACATCACTTGCTAAACATAATTAACATAAGATAATATACTATTAGTATATTATTATTGTTTGGTTAATTAACTCTTATATATGTATATATAATGCACAAAGACAAAAACGTTTCCGACAACTTCCGGTGTCGAAAGGTCGAATTTCGAAAAACATTCTTCGGTCACATTTTCCATTTTTGTACGAACTATTTAATTTGGTAAACATATTTTGAAACGATTTTTCCATCATTATTAATTAATTAAAATGAGTTCATTTATCAATAAAATCCATTTATTGACTATATAAATTATATATATAATTTTTCCTACTTAAAGCGACCAAACCCTAGGTCGTTACATTCTACCCCCCTTAAAAGTATTTTGTCCTCGAAATTTCTAACAAGAGTTAACAGAAAAGGAATCATATATTTATACCATAAAATTCATACAAATTGTATAGAAGCATCCAAAACAACAATACATCCATGACACGTACACAACAACTATCCTAACATCCATCCAGGATAAGCTTCCTTTACGTGATCCACAGTTTCTCAAGTGCAATCTCTTGGATTATCACTCCACTGAATCATAACCAGTCGCATCACTTTGTTGTGCAATTTCTTTTCATCTTGGTCCATAATACTGACTGGATGCCTAACTATCGTCAAGTTCGGTTCTATTTCCAAGTCATCCTGAACCGATGTTTCCACCATTGAAGATGGATCATGCATGTTTTTCCTTAAATGGGACACATGGAACACATTGTGAACTCCTCACAATTTTTTAGGCAACCCAACTCTGTAAGAGATTGGTCCAATCCTTTCCAGTATCTTGAATGGTCCAATGTATCTCGGTGCCAGCTTTCTAGCTTTTCAAATCGAACGACTCCTTTGATGGGAGTTATCTTCATAAACACAACATTGCCGACTTCGAATTCCAAATCATTCCTTCTCTTGTCGGCATAACTCTTTTGGCGATCCTGAGCTTCCTTCATCCTTCATCTAATGAGCTTCCATGATGATGTTCTTCCCCTTATCGAGCTTTGGTGGAGCACTCAAACTAGGAGTTTCTTGGATAACGTAGGCATTGGCCATTTTCTTATACAATATTTCTTGAAATGTCCCGATTGATTACAATTTGAACACTTCTTGCCTTGGAAGATGGTTATGCAATCTTTAGCAACAATGCCCCTTCAAATGGAATCTACGATAAGTCACCCCCTCTATAACAACCTACACTTTAACGAGCCCGAATTTTGAAAAAATTCGAAACCCAAATTCATTAGGGTACAGATTGTTGGTTTTGGTAACCTGTAATAAACATAAGTATAACAGAGATCGATCAAACTAGACTTATAGTTGAATAGAAAAATATAATAGGATATAAATACTGACTAAGGCCACTAGCTCGAAATCAATGGTATTCCTTGGACATCCAATTGCCTTGTCAGTACCGAGCATGAATAAGAAGACTTCTCCATCAACTGTTCCATCCTGCTCCAGTGACCTATTGCTCTAAATCTATCATGTGGGTTGAAATCAGAAGGGGGTCAGAACAACGTTCTAGTGATTGGAATATTTCATACTTTATCCATAACATAAATTCACCATTTGGTTTCCATTTAAATTTATGTCTGTTATTAATGGCTTACCCGTTTAATTTAATACATGTGCGTACGATATATCAACCCTAACCTTCTCCAAGGTGTGCTATACATATTACCTATGTATATATATACATTCTAACCATTCTCTACCCAAAACCCAGGTCACTTAATACTTCTTAATATGAAGCGGACCTTGCGCATCGTCATTGCTACTCTATTGGTCCTAGCTATAGAGACTAATGACTCGTGAAGACCTATCTACTCGACTCTCGAAAATCGACACTAATATATCCACGATATTCACGTGCCGTAAATCCATGTGCCGGGAAGGCAGATTTTTAGGGGTAAAGTATAGCAAAAGATAGAAACAAAAATTCTTTCATTACGTTAAATAGATAAATAGTACATACAATCACCATCACTAGAGTACATAAGAGTTTTATATGCACTATCCCAGCCAGGAACAGTTATAACTGCCTGCTCCCACACTTGTTGGTATAACTAACTTATATACAGCGGAAAACAAAAATAGATAGATAGATATCCCCATCGGGTGCTCCAGCTTCATGCTCTAAAAATCGCTTCCAGCATGCTCCTCCCAAAATACTCTAAACAGAATCTTGACTACTTGGCTACCCGGAAAAATAGGGCACCCAGAGTTTAAAGGGAAAATAATATAAACTCCGGGTCAGTCATAAGATTGGTGTGAGAACTCAAAATACGCGTTTTGAAAACAAAAGGGTATCTCATAAGACCACATCGCACATAAAAATGGAACGGGTTTTTACCTTATGATAACCAAAAAATTTTACGTCAAAATAATTGATATTATTTTTAATGACCTATATTTGAAACATTTGCAAATAAACTTATCAATCTTAGTCGAAATTGCTACCATTATTAAATTCTAGCATACCAGGCTCTACAAATAAAATGACAGGCTCTTAACCCATCCGGTTTCTTCACAAACACCGCGGCCACTCCCCAAGGCGAACTGCTTGGTCTAATAAAACTCTTTCCTTCTAAGTCCACTAGCTACGCCTTTAACTCATTCATCTCAGTATGTGTCATCCTACTAGGTAGTCTACTCATGGGTTTAGCTCCAGGTACAAGATCTATAAGAAACTCAATAGCTCATTTCAGCGGTAGTCCTGTAATCGGATCAAAAACATCTGCAAATTCCCTTGCAACTAAAACCCGATTCAATCGTCTTCCACTTGTGTGGCACCCAATAAAGCACAAATTTCTGGACTCGAATTTTCAACTGGGTATACTATTCGGTCATTACTATCGGGATGTCTCAATGATATTTTCCCATCTTGAAAAATTATCCTAGCATCATACCTGCTCAACTAGTCTATACCCAAAATAATTCCAAAACCCAGGAAACCTAATGCATACAAACTGCCAACAAAAGTATAACCTAGCAACACAAACTCTAGATGGTTCACCGGATCAACACTCATTAGCATAGTATCACTTCTTGTCACACTTGTAACAAACTATATTTTCTTTCCCCTTCTTGGCAACTCCTCCTTTCCAAGCTTCCTTCTTCTTAAAGAACTTCCTCCTTTTATTTTTAGAATTCTAGTTCTTCGCCATCTTCTCATTCCCAAAGGTAGAAAGCATTTCTTCGTTCCTAATATCCATCTCCACTACTACATTCGACGGATCCCCAAGATGTGACATAGTCTCCCTAGCAATCTCCCACCTCAACACTCGGATAAACTTCTCGTTTCTCTTGATAATCGTGTCAATAGTGGTATATACATACCTGGACAGCTCATCAAATTTAGCAGAGTACTCCAACACTGACAGTTCCCCTTGCTCCAAGTCCATAAACTTCCTGAGCAAGGCTGACTTGGCTACTTCAGGCAAAAACTCTTCCCCAAATCTCCTTCAAAAAGCTTCCCAAGTCAATTCCACTTCTGGTACTCCTATGGTCATCCTGTTCCACCAGAATAAAGCAGCTCCTTGCAACTGTCTAAAAGCTAATACCCTTTTATGCTCATCATCCAGGCCCAAATCAGTAAAAACTATCTCATAATGCAACAACCAGTTTTCCACTTTTATTGCATCTTCAGTTCCCAGAAAAGGCTTCCCACCTAGATTGGTGTAATCTCGGCTAATCTTAGCATAGTTATTACCAAGTGGCACTACGGGATTGACTCCTCTCGCATTAACAACATATATCCTCCAGCTACTCCTGTAGCTGCCTCAGCTTGCATCATATTGACGAAAAACTAATACATAGTCCCCATATCTACTGTGGAGTCGCAGTACCTACATCGGCATTTACATTTTGATTCGCATTAGCCTATCGACCTTGGTTCCTCCTGGTATTGGGCCGAGCATTTACATTAGTTCCGATGCTTCCTCCACCTAGATTCACTCTTTTGTTTCCTGCCTCCATATCATTTTTTCTCATAAATCCGCATACCAGCCTTAGTAAGATACCGAAGAACGGTCTAAGAGAGAGGGGAGAATAAAGACGGAATACATACTTATATATATAGCAAATAAAAGTACGTTATTATAGCATTATCCCATACCGCAATCTTATTTTCATTAGGATTATGCTTTCAGAAACTCTTTAGGTTTAAAATTCTTTTAATCATAAACCTATGCTCTGATACCAACTTGTAATATCCTCTATTTTAAGACCCAAAACTAACTGTAATGGATGCTGCAATCATCCATATCTATTAAATCTCAACGACTAAAATGCGACTATGTTAATCATATTAATAATAAATAGCACATGAATATGAAAAAAATTCAACATAGTTTAATAAAAAAAATTCATATCTCATTTCCAAATGATATTTCATGTTCATTAAATAATCCCATTCGTAAACCCACATCTAGAGAAATTATAATTATTACAAAATATTCCAAGAGCGACATATGAAGATGCCTCATTGGTCGATCAGAGTCAAATACTTGGCAATCATATAACTTTTCCATTACATTCAAAGAGACAAATTTAAACAACACAATGGATTAGAATAGAACTACTACATAGCTAGATTGCCCCATGCACATCTCCGAAAGCTTATTCGTCCTATAAGGAAACCCGAAAAACCCTTACTCTTAAATTAATCAAATTAATTTTGAGCACCCGAGAGTTTAAAGGGGAAAACATAAACTTGGAGTCAGATAAAAATGTCTGGTATAAATAATAACCTACCATCTCGAACCATAAAGATATCTAGTGAGACCACGCCACTAAGCGGAACGGGTTTCCCCTCACTAGTATCTAATCAAATATCTTAACTATATGTTATGATCCTGCATCCATAATGTCTATAACATGACAATATGATAATATGTAACCATGTCATATTTACCAGATTACCCATCCCAAGTTTTTAGATTGCACATCTACGTTTTCATTGACTATCCATCTTATATGATGTGGACTACTCATCTCACATTTAATTTTTTTAAATGATGTGGACTACCCATCACAAATCCCATAGTTTTCCTAGGATGATTATGAACCCTTAATCAACCAAATAGAGACTATCCATCTCTGGCATGATGTACACTATCCATCTTACATCCCATAGTTTTCCTAGGATGACTATTAACCCTTCACTTGGCATTATAATTCATGTTACCCACATGTATCTGTTTAACTCATGTTACCCACATGTTTCATTTTAATCCATATTACCCACATGCTTAACCCATATCTATTGGTGTCCCTAATTAGATTATTTCCCCTTATAATTTAACATTTCAAAGTGACATACATTTGTATCCCCTAATGTTCCATGACAAAATTTATACTCATTGGTATCCCTATTAATAATGTCGGAGTCATAATTTAAATTAACATTGGTATCCCTAAGTGTTAGTGACCAATTTTGGTGCTAACATTTTGGTGCTTTGACTGAGAACGCATTCTCAGGCTATTAGGATCTCCTTTGTTGCTTCTGGATTGAGGAAATCCATCGAAGAAGATCCGAGTTCATTCATAAGAAGTTCATATATTCTACTCAGAGTTCCAACCAATAACTCTATAATGGGAAGACCACGTACTAGATCGGCCTCCCACAATGCAGATGTTAATAAGACCGCTAGCGTCCAACAAGTAGGACCCAACAATCAACAAGCTAATCCGGGCGCAGGGACCGTCACCGCCCAAAACCAAATGGAAGTTGGGCGAGCTGATGAGAGAACTCATGGAAAGCAAAAGATAGCTTGACGAGAAGATTCAAGCTAACGCCAACCTCATGACTCACCTTACTCAACAACAGCATTAGAATGCTGGAGGAAGTCTTGCTTCCTACTCCTCGTCTGATAGCTTCGCTTCATCTGATGAACCTCCAAGGCGTAGACACTGTAGAACTGAAACAACGCAAACAGGTGCAGCAGAATGATCAACCAGGGATGGTCTAAGTTCCCTACCTGGAGCCATGGCCACTCACTTACACCAGGGAAATCACGCTCAAGCTAAAACAGGAAACTTAGGATCTGGAGAACGAGTGGAAGCTGAACAACTGGCTCACCAAGGTCATGATGAAGCAGGTCCCTAGGATACACGTTTGGAAGATCACCAACAGAGGATGCACCAACCAGAATGGTCCCGCATGACGGATTCCAACTTGTCGTCCTCCATACAAACCCCAGACCTATCATCCATGGTCAGACAGCTGATGAGGGAAAATTAAGGTTTATCTAATGATGATTGGGGCATATCTAGGAGTCATACTCCGTTCACAGATACTATCCTACAAGCTGAGTACCCCACGAAGTTTAATATGCCGACTATCTCGGCCTACGAAGGGAAGACTGATCCCTGACAACATGTAATGAGATATGGGTGGATGATGGACTCAGCTAGGGCGAATGATGCAACTAAATGTAGGTGTTTCCCAATAACTTTATCTGTAATCGCTACCATGTGGTTCACCCGACTTCCTCCGCGGTCTATCTCCAATTTTGATGAGTTAGCGATCAAATTTGTGGAGCAGTTCAGGATTCATGCCACTCGTCCCAAGGATGTTATGTCCTTTTCCAAAGTAATTCAGGCCCCTGGGAGTCGTTAAAGGAGTACTTATAAAGATTCCACGTTGCTGCTACTGAAGTTAGCAACCCGAATGACCATGCAATTTTAATGGTCATGATGCGAGGAGTAGATCCGGATTCGGAGTTCGGTGATTGGCTGGCAGGGAAGCCTCCGGCTACACTTGAACGTTTTTATTCAAAGGCACACCAATTTATAAGAAGGGAGGAAGCCAGGTGGACGAGGTGAGACAATGCACCAGGACCTGGCAAGGAGACTGTGCAGAGCAACATTGCTGTAAAATAATCCGGTGACAACTCTGGAAAAGTCCAGGTCAATGTTCAAAACAAGCCTGAGCAGTCAAAAGGATCTAGAGGAGGAAATTCCAAAAAGAAAAGGGAAGCTGGAAAGTGGAAACAAAGGATCCCAACTTACAATGAATACACTCCTTCGAATGCATCTTTGGAAAATATTTACATATCGACCTGTAATACTTTCCAATATCGAATGCCACGCCCAAAAGAGTCCACCGAGGAGCAAAAGCGGACTGGGAAGTATTGCCGCTTCCATGAGACTTACGGGCACAATACCGAGGATTGTAGGAACCTCCATGATGCGATTGAAAAGCTGATTCGACAGAAAAAGTTACAGGAGTTTGTAAAGAATCCTCAGGAAGGCGGTCAAGGGAAATCCGACCCTAATCGCGGATAGGCTCCACGACGATCTGAGGAACCCGTTCAGGCTGGAGGCAGATTAGTCATAAACACGATAGTTGGTGGGCCTCACCCCGCAGACAAGAATTGGCAAGAAATGGAGCGCTATGCTATTTCCCTAAAGCAAGCAGGTTTTGAATGTTGTTCAAACATGGAAGATGGGACTCTGGCTAAGCAGCAGCAAATGATGATGGATGATATAGTGTTCAGAAGTAGAGATGCCGATCAAGTAGAGGCACCTACCATTGATCCGATGGTAATCTCGGCCACTATTGGGCCAGCTTTCGTGAGAATAATACTTATTGACTACGGAAGTTCTGTTAACATCATCTTCAAAAAAGCATATGACCAGATGAAGATGGAGACAAAGGACTTAAAACCATCTAAAGCCCGTATCCATGGCTTTAATGTTGTAGCTATTGATGTAGTGGTTTTTGTTGAATTACCAGTTGAACTTGGAGAAGGTGAATGTAGGAGGGTGCGGATCCTACCATTCATCGTTTTGGATGCCAATTCTCCATATAATGTGTTTCTGGGTCAACCGGCCCTGGCAGAGTTTAGGGCAGCTTTGGCCCCGTAGTGTTTAACCTTGAAGTTTCCGACAGATAAAGGAGTTGGTGTTGTGCATGGCAATCTGGCAACTGGTCGTGCGTGTTATGTGGCTAAGTTGAGAGAGGCCCAGCGAAGAGAGAAAGGAAAGGTTGTGGACAACTCTGTCCGCATCCGAGTCATTGAAGATTGACAAGTAATGCCCGAGCCTTGGCTCGGGTAGCATGATCGGATCTATAAATACATAGATCCGAGGGACGATGATGAGGAACCCAAGGAGGCAAAAGCAGCGCCGGCTAAACTAACGATTGACGTTTCGGTCAGCCGCGATGACCCGTCGCGAGTACTTAAAATCGGATCACAACTCGACCCCTTAATGATCGAGGATCTAACTGATTTCCTTCAAGCGAATCTAGATGTCTTCGCTTGGATGCATTTTGATATGTGCGGGACTTCTCCTGCCATTGCGAGTCATATATTGAACATAGACCCGAAATACGCGCCGATGAAGCAAAAAAGGAGAGGCATGGACCTAGAGAGGTCCGCTGCTCTCGGAGAGGAGGTGGACAAACTCAAAGCCAATGGGTTCGTCCGTGATGCCCTCTACCCAGAATGGGTCTCTAACCCTGTACTAGTGAGAAAAGCGAATGGGAAATGGAGGACCTACGTGGATTACTCAAATCTGAACAAAGCATGCCCTAAGGATAGTTTCCCTTTACCCAGAATTGAATAGCTGGTCGACTCAACAGCAGGACATAATTTATTATCATTTATGGATGCGTACTCAAGATATAATCAAATCCCGATGCACATTCCAGATCAGGAACACACTAGTCTTGTCACATACGTTGGACTGTACTGTTACGTAGTGATGCCTTTCGGATTGAAAAATGTAGGAGCGACTTATCAATGTCTGGTGAATCGGATGTTTAAAGACCAAATTGGTAGGACGATGGAAGTCTATGTGGATGACATGCTCATGAAGTCACGGCAGTCAAACGACCACATTTGAGACTTGGCGGAAATGTTTGGTTTACTCAGGTATTACGGAATGAAAATCAATCCTCTGAAGTGTTCCTTTGGCGTTGCATCAGGAAAGTTTTTGGGTTTCATTGTTAATACACGGGGAATTGGAGTTAACCTAGAAAATATTCAGGCTATTCGAGACATACAAGTGCCCAGAACTATAAAGCAAGTACAAAGCCTGAACGGAAAAGTGGTCGCGCTGAGTCGATTCATATCCAGAGCGATAAACAAGTGTATTCCCTTCTTCGATGTTATTAAGAAAGGGAAAAGAAATTTTGAATGGACGCCCAACTGCAAGGATGCATTCCGAGCTCTGGTAAAACATTTAGAAAGTCCCCCGGTCCTATCAAAGCCTATAGACCATGAAGTGTTGTATGTATACTTGGTCGTATCTCAACATGCCATCAGTACAGCTTTGGTTCGCGAGGAGGACTGAGTTCAAAAGCCGGTGTACTATGTCAGTAAACGTTTAATGGGGGCAGAGAGAAACTATCCTAAAATTGAGAAGCTAGCCTACTACTTGGTGATTGCATCACACAAGCTCCGTCCGTATTTTCAGGCACACTCGATCTGTGTTTATACCGATCAACCCCTGCAACAGGTACTCCAACGACCATAAACCTCTGGAAGGTTGTTAAAATGGAATATTGAGTTAAGTCAGTTCGATATCACCTACCTGCCACGAAGGGCTATACAAGGGAAAGCGCTAGCAGACTTCATCACAGAATTCACCATATCAGACGAACCAAACAATGATGATGTTATTCCCTCCATTCGATGGAAACTATACACCGATGGGGCATCCAACGACCGTTGTTCTGGGGCTGAAGTCATTCTTGTAACCCATGAAAACCGATCAATTTGTTATGCTTTGAAGCTTAATTTCCCAGCTACGAATAACGAAGCTGAGTATGAAGCATTGCTTACTGGCTTAAAACTTATCAGGGAACTCGGAGTAAGAGCGGTTGAAATCTTTTGTGACTCAAAATTGGTGGTATACCAAGTGCGGGGAGATTATCAAGCAAAGAGGCAGAGGCTTGCTCCATACCTCGCTCGGACTCAAGAACTATTGGCATACCTTGAATATTATGATATTTTGCATGTCCCGCATGAACAAAACAGGGAAGCCGATTCATTAGCAAAATTCTCAAGTACTGGCGATGCACAGCAGATGGGCTTGGTTCCCGTTGAAGTTTTACGATTTCGAAGTATAAACGAGATGGAAGTAGATTTTGTGCTAGAAACAAAAATTGAAAGTGAGTCATGGATAACCCCACTCAAATAATACTTACTACATAGGATTTTGCCCGATAGAAAGAACGAAAGACGACAAGTCATTCGCAAAGCTTCACGATATATAATGCAAGACGGAATAATGTATCGGAGGTGATTCTCGGTTCCCTTACTTCGGTGCATCGCCCACGATGAGATAAAACGAGTCTTGAGGGAAGTTCATGAAGGAGAATGTTGTGACCATACTGAGGGCCAGACCCTAGCAAAAAAGATCCTCCGCTATGGATACTACTGGCCAACTGTAAATCGGGATGCTACGGACTACGTAAGAAGATGTGACAAATGTCAAAAGTATGCGAAAATCCCGAGAGCTCCACCAATTGAACTCACACAAATGGTTAGTCCCTGGTCATTTGCAATTTGGGGGATCGATATAATCGGTTCCTTACCAATTTCCAGAAGTGGTGCAAAATATGCAATTGTTGCGGTCGATTACTTTACCAAGTGGGCAGAAGCAGAGCCTTTAGCTACAATCACCACCAAAAAGGTAATTAATTTCGTTGTACGAAACATCATATGCCATTTTGGCCTCCCACGAACTATCATCACGAATAACGGAACTCAATTTGAGAGTAAGGAGTTCAAAGAATTCAGCCAAAAGTATCGCATTGAGAAAAGGTTTGCGGCAGTCGCTCACCCTAAAGCGAATGGACAAGTTGAAGCCGTAAATAAAATAATCAAATCAATATTAAAGAAATGTTTGGAGAAGGCTAGAGGCAAGTGGGTGGATGAGCTTCCGACAGCGCTCTGGGCTTATAGAACCACCCACAAGTCCGCGACTGGCCACACTCCGTTCACCTTGGCATACGGTGCTGAAGCTGTGATACCCATGGAACTTGAAGTTCCTTCTCATCGGGTAACTTATTATGATCCTAAGAAGAATCAGAATCTCTTATTGGAATCATTGGACTTTGTCGATGAAAAACGCGAAGAAACTGATTTAAGAGCAACTGCATATAGGCATCGGGTTGCTCGATATTATAATGAAAAAGTTCGACCGAGAATTTTCAATCTGGGTGATCTCGTTTTGAAGCAAGTCTTTCCGAGCCCATCACATCGTTTTGAAGTATGTCATCGAACGGAGGCTTGGAGAAGGAACTTTCAAGCTAGCGACCGTAGATGGCGTGACACTTCCCCGCACATGGAATAGCGAGCATCTGCGTCATTATTACACTTAGTCTATTTCTTTTACATTATAGTTGCAATTATTTCCAGTGTATGTTTATTTTGTTGTCCTTAGTTTTCGGCATGTAATAAAACAATTCAGTTTGTTTCCATCTGTTATGATCAATAAAGGCTTGAAGTCGTCTTTTCAATGAACTATTGATGTTTCTGTATATTACAATTCTGAGACAAAAATTAAATTACATTATTCTGTCTGGCACATGAACGCATACCCAAACTTAAAAATCTCTAAGTCCCCAGAGTGCAGACTAGAGTATAAATGACTTAAAAATCTCTAAGTCCCTAGAGTGCAGACTAGAGTACTCTGAGAACCCAGAGTGCGGACTAGAGTATAAACGACTTAAAAATCTCTAAGTCCCCAGAGTGCAGACTAGAGTACTCTAAATCCCCAGAGTGCGGACTAGAGTATAAACGACTTAAAAATCTCTAAGTCCCCAGAGTGCGGACTAGAGTACTCTGAGTCCCCAGAGTGTGGACTAGAGTATAAACGACTTAAAATTCTCTAAGTCCCCACAGTGCGGACTAGAGTACTCTGAGTCCCCAAAGTGCGGACTAGAGTATAAACGACTTAAAAATCTCTAAGTCACTAGAGTACTTTGAGTCCCTAGAGTGCGGACTAGAGTATAAACAACTTAAAAATCTCTAAGTCCCCAGAGTGCGGACTAGAGTACTCTGAGTCTCCAAAGTGCGTACTAGAGTATAAACAACTTAAAATTTTCTAAGTCCCCAGAGTGCGGACTAGAGTACTCTGAGTCCCCAGAGTGCGGACTAGAGTATAAACGATTCAAAAATCTCTCAACCTCTGGAGCATAGGCTAAAATATAAGCAGTTTAGAAATCTTTGAGTCATGTGGAAACAAACAAGAGCTTAAGTGACCACACAACCCTGGATTTCAGGTACAAGATGGGTGGTGAAGCTAAATGGCAAATATCATCAAAAAACAAAATTTTATTTACTAATCGAGAATTCAGTTTCACTACAGCTTCTCCTAAACTCGGAGTAAAAAATCTATTTACAATGACTACGAGAATAGATAAAGATAGTTACATAATCCAGGTTTATTCGCGTTGAGCAAGGCATGGTAGCTACTTTTTGACTTCTTCTCCTTCCTCGGTTTCTCTGAAGACTCCTCCCTCAAGCATTTTTTTCCTAGGCACCTTGCTTGCTATGGAAGTGGTGCCTGGGGAAGGAAGAGGGACTTCCTGTGGCGAGGTTCCACCGGGGAGAATAACCTTCAGGGGCCTGTTCAATGGATCATCAAGTTCCACCACCTGAGGCTCAACCTTAAACTCAGCTTTCTTCTTCTTCTCTTCTATGATTTGCTCTGCCATGCTCGATTTTGAAGTGTGTTCAGAGGCTCCCATAATCTCAACTTCATCATGTTCCTCCATGGGCGATAAATTTTTAGATTTGTCTTCATCTAGCGCCCCGATCACTTGAGCGTCGGGTCCGGGAGTCTCTCTAGTCTGAGTTTCCTCTCCTGTTTTCCCCTCCTTTTCTACGGTAGCATCGCTCCTTGGAGTTGGCTCGGGGTCAGAATGGCCTGCACGAAATCGTAAGAGACAAATGTTAGGATACATTTATTATTCGCCAAAAGTGATGGCCCTTTGAACTCTAGGAGGAAAAGCTATGTACCAATTTCTGGCTGACTCTCAACGGTTCAGGGAGTTTCACCTTCCAGAATAGGAGATAGAGCGTGAATATCAAGTCCAGGCTTCTCTGGGTCATAGCCAATATGCTACTCGAAGGGATCGAGTGATGGGCGACCAGTCGGCTGAATAGGAGGAGGAACCGAGGACTCCGTTCCGGATGGACCGGCAGTGTCATTTTTTCCTTTTGATGAGGAAGAGTCCCTTCAATAAAGGGCCTTTGCCGCAGATAGGTCAGTGCGCTCATTCTCGTGAAGCATTTCCTTCACAAGAGACTCCTCATCCACCTCTTCAGTTCCCAATTTGACCTTTTTAACTTTTATTAAAGTGTCCCATGCTTTGGCCATAGATTCGAGGTAACCATTGCCAAGAAAAGTTAGGTCACGATGCATGAAAACTCGAGCGTTATACTTGGCTATGAGTGGATCAAACATGCACTTAATTTCCTCCCTACCAGCCTCAGTAGCCGCCTCGAGGCGAGAATCGATTTCCGAGAGCTCCATTCATTTGCCCTCTTCACGAGCCGCATCCTTCAGCGCTTCAACTTTGGAGAGCTCCTCATCAAGCTTTTCTTTTAAGAGTCGTGTGGAGACAATCTCGTCACAATATTGTTGTGACTCCTCTTGGGCTGCAGTTTTTTCTTCTTTTTCTTTAAGGAGTAGCTCCTCCAATTCTTTAACTCGCTGAGCGAGAGCATTCTTTTCTTTTTGGATGGAATCCTTCTCTAAGGCTAAAGCGCCATAGCGTTGAACCGCTTCATCAATTTCCTTTCTGTGTGCAACTTCCAAACGATCAACTACTTCGGCTATTTCTTTAGCGGTTTTTTGAGCAGCTTCAAGCTGAGATTTATACGAGGAAAGCTCTTCATCCTGTGCTTTGATAATGTCTTTGTCGTAGATAGCTTCGAGTTTCAAGCGATCGATTTCATGTTGACGTTCCACCGAAACTTCTGAAACTTTTTCCACCAAATGAACGAATGGGTCGTGCTGGACGTAGACATCATTATTACAAGCAATGGCACTTTTTTTAACATGCCCCGGAATAGGATGGATCACCGGAAGAAACTTTAGTCCATCAAAGCATATTTTTGGGAATGTGGTTTTAAGCTCAGCTAGCTTTTCTGCTATAGATGGATCATGTGCAGGGCTGGAGGAAGTTTGTTTAGTCAAAACTATAGATTTCTTGTGAAGCTCACGGGACTGCCTAGTTCTTGATGAACCAGAATATTGATCATGAGGAGCTTCAGACTGAGACCCCCTTTGAGCAGATTTATCCCTGCTATGCTCTAGTTGAGGTGGAGGATCGTTGGTGAAGGAAGAGTGGCTGTAAGTTTCCTTCGAGACGGTGAATCTCGAGGACGATAGTCTCTATCGCTGTTGTCATCTCTATCTCGGCATTTTCCAGGCCCCGAGTCTCGGCTAGAGTGATGAATGATAGAGGAACCACGAAGGCGGTCAAAGCCGTGTGAGCGTCCCATGTCACATGCACAGAAATCAAGTGAAAACAAGTTAGAGATGATCATATGATGGCTAAAACTTAAGTGTGGGGTAGAGAGTGAGTGTTAGTGTGTGCCCTAGTGTTTCCCCCCGATGGACCAGTTTCTTTAGCTTTACTTATCGGAGTTTTTTCTCCTTGGTGATGGGCTAGAACGCCTTCGTTGCCTCTCGTGGGCGAGTGAAGTTTTAGGGCTTCTGGGTCGTCGAAGCCGTAATTGAGCAATTCATCGGGGATGGTGAGATCTGATAAGCCTTTTAGTGAACCCTCTAAGTGTTGTGGAGATGGATATTTCTCAATCGAAGTAATTGTAACCTTCGAGGTTCCGCCCACTGTTTTCTTTCTTAGTTCGTAGGCTAGTTTCTTTTTCCCCTTTGATGGGGGAGGCGGTTCATCAGTGCTGGGTGCGTCGATCATCGGTTCATAGAGAGGACTTATATGCTCGTCGAACGCTTCAGAAACCCCGGCCTCTCTAATCTCACCTTCCTCGGGCATGTCGGAGGCCCCGTCTGTAGGGGGCACCAAAAACCCGGCATGTTCTTTACCCTTCTCCACCGCGGGTCTGGTTGTAGGGGTACTGGATGTGAGACTAGTTCGACAACCTTCCGCCAGTAGCCCAAACTTTCAAAGTGACTAATTGGAAATAACGACTTTGATCTCTCGGTCCTCTACGGGAGTAGCACGAATGGCCTCGACGGCCTCAAAATACCTCGCATCTTCAGGACGTGGGCTGATGGCTGCAAAAGACCAAAGGAATTTTAGAAAAAATGCACTTCATGCCTCAGGTAAGTAACGAATACGGGAATGGAACTTACTCCCTTCCAACCATCTTCTCGCAAAGCCAGAGGGCAGCGCATGTAGAACCACTCCTGCTTATATTAGGAGAATTTACTCCATGCCCCCGTCAGGATCTGACACTTAGAGTGTGGCTCCAGGAATATGAAAGAGGGGCTGTTAGATCTCCTTTTGAATGGATAAATGTAGTGAATATCCTCGAAGTGGGAAGCCTGGATAAGATGCTCATAAAGAGAATGCAAGTGCCATGGAGAAATGTGTGACTGTTGGGGTGAAGCTGTGCCGGAGCGATGCCGATGTACTGCAGCACCTCACGAAGAAATGAATTGAACGATGGCACACTCCCGACCCAGCACATGAATTTTCTACAAGCTGTATATCCAGCTGGCGGTAGGTGAGGACGATCTTGTCCCGATGGAACTAATACGTCATCAAAAGGGATTCCGTGGATTGAACATAGCCGGCGAAGGGCAGTTTCATTGATTCTTGAAGCTTTAGAATCAATTGGATTGTCCAGGATAGTTGCTCCATCTACAGCGTCAGGTGCCGGGACAATAATTACAGCGGATGGATCCGGAATACCCTGCGTGAAGATCGTCGGTGGGTCCAAAGTACCTACTACCTCCTGCTGGGAGCCTGGATCAGGCTTATCAGAAATTGTAGCAGAACTTGATTTTCTGGACATCTTTAGAAAGCAATGGATGTGGAAAAAGCCCTGTTTGAACTATACTTGAAAGACAATCGATATTAGATATAACGACAAAGATTTTCGCCCCGCGTGGTGTGTGAACTAGTGTGATGGTTCATGTAAAGAACATAAATTAATTAGGGTTCTATAGTAAAGTGTAGCACGATAAACTCTAAGGTATCCTCTTTAGAAAGCTTTAAGTTCACATTTATTATGGTTTAAATTGTGAAGTTATTAGTCCTGATCAGTTCTATGTGCTTTTGGACTTAGGTTTATATCATGGATTTATTGGTACACGAATAAAGTATGGAAATAAGCAGCAATGTTATGTTCTACGAGTTGAGGTGAGGTAAGTATGTTTGTTAATGTCGATCCCCACACTTAGGATCGGTCGTCTATTCGAGTGCATATATGCCGAACCGTAGTGCCCCGCTTGGTGCCGGTCCTCAAAGCCTATCCCGCTTCTCTGTTTTCTTCTCTGCTCACTGACCTACTTAGACACTAAATATCAAATTAGACCAAATACGACCGACCTGTCAAACGTGAGTTGCCGACCCACACACTCACTACTTCTCCTTAATCGCCGAACGAGACCCACTCCCTCTCTCTAGACCGAATGGAACTCTCTCTCACCCTAGACTGAACGACATCCCATCCCTCTACCTCCCTAGCATTACTTCCACAAGAGGACTACCAAACAACAGACTTCCACGCAAAATAAAATACCGACCCGTTCGCACTTTCTTCTGTATCGCTCCCTGATTACCGAATGACTTCAATCTTCAATTTAGCCCTATCTCACTAGCCGAGCAACCACTCTCCCTCCCTCATTGGCTTAACAAGAACCTATATCCAAGTAACCACTGATATCCTTTTCCCTTTTCTCTCCCCACCTCACGTCTATTAAAGCCTTACCAAGCTCCTAGCATAATGTATCTCATTATTTCCAATTCGACCTCCCTCATCTACAACAACTCCTACTGAAAAAATACTCGTGAACTCGAGCTTCATGAAAAACCCCTGATTTGGGAAAATGGTCAAGTAAAGATTCGTACCTATACGAGTGAATTGAAGATTGTAGGGGCCGTGGATTTGGGGTCGAAACTCGTTTAGGTTTATTAACTGAAGGAATTACAAAACAAACGTTTTGAAGTCGGGAGGAGGAAGGGAAGTTGGAGTAATAGCTGGGGTTCAGGGGAAGGTAAGTTAGTAGATCTCGGAAGAATAAAGTAAAGGTGGAAAGAAGAAGAAAAAGGGAGCTGTTATATATGGGAGAGGAGAGGTGAACAGGCTATCTCCTGTTGAACCGGTTGGTATGGTTTGAGAAGTCAGTTGTTAGATATGCATGACCCAGTTCAAGTAAGACGATCGTGTGGATCGGTCTCTGTATGCCGATCGTGTGGGAGGACAAAGAGGAGGAAGAAAGCAAGATAAGGAATCTAAACTGTGCATGGCATTGGGAAGGCCCGTCATGTTTCGACATTCACGAAATCGTATACGTTTGGATTTTGGAATCGAGAACTGATTACTGATTCAAAGCATGTCGTGTTGCTTCACATGACACACTTTGGGGGGGAAATGTTACCCGGCTACGAGATGCTAATTATTGAGTTTCTTGGTTGAATCTAAGTGAAACTTGAGCCAGTGAGAGGTTGACATGAATTAAGAAGCTCGGCATATATGCTTCGTTCGGCCTGTATATCGTTCGTCATGCAAGTGTGGTTCGGCCTGTATATCGTTCGGTCTGCAAGTATGGTTCAGCCTGTATATCATTTGGCATGCAAGTATGGTTCGGCCTGTATATCGTTCGGCCTGGATATGTGGTTTGGCCAACACTGCTCAGCAACTACCGTTCGGCCAACGTCGCTCGGCTACTTCCGTTTGACCAACACTGCTCAGCAACTACCGTTCGGCCAACGTCGCAAGGCTACCACCGTTCGACCAACATCCCTCGGCAACCACCGTTCGGTACGCCTGGTTTGGTATAGCTATTTTAGAGCAAGATGAGGGATTTGACTTATTCGTGGAGGTAAACATCAAAGTGAGGGGTTCGGCATTGGTTCACTCCAAGTCCCACCGCGAGTTACTCCAAGTCCTTTAAGAGTTCGCTTCGAGTCAATTACCCGATGACCACCGTTCGGCCATCCGGGATCGGCATTTGTCGACCGGTGTATCTCGCTTGGCATGCCTGGATCGGTCGAGTCGAGGTTCCTACATATAGGCCGAGGTACTTCGCTCTTAGGCTTGAGAAGGAAGTCCAGCCTATCTTCGTTTATAAATAGAGAGGCAGGGGTGCAGTGAAGGGGACCATTTTAGGGAGAACTCCGGGGAGACTCTGCCATTTCGAAGACTCATTTATTTTCGATCCAAACCTGTATTCAAGTTGTTAGTGTACGGATTGTATCTATGTTCAATAATTTGAAGAAGAAATAAATATTATACTCTAAGTGGACGTAGGCAGTTACGCCGAACCACTATAATTCTGGTGTTCTCGTTTCTGCAGTTTCTGTTGCATATTCTCTTCCGTTTTAATTTTCTACCTTCATTAATCTCTCTACACACATCTTTCCTTGGGTGTTAGTGACCAATTTTGGTGCTAACACTAAGAATTTAAAGTCAAAACATATAGCATGTGGCTCTTTGCCATTCATTATTTTAGTATAGAACAACATCGAACTTCATATTTCAAAACGACTATCTCCAAGGACGTCGTTGAAGTAGAAAAATGTAAGGCTCTCTGCCTTTAATAAAATATTCAAACTTTGGTTTTAAATGACACCACCTCTATCCAAGATTGAAGTCATAATATAAATTTTCTTTAAGTGTAAAGAATCACTTCGAAGGTGGTAGCGTTGACCTTCATGAAAAACAAGTGGCTATCTACCAAAACATCGAGTCTTCGACCCCCTTAAATATAGGTTTCTTTGTCCCTTTAAAAATGGTGATATCATTACCATATTATATAAGATCTTTAACCTTGTTAAATAGCGGCAACAAGGACCTCGTCATCCTTAAAATAATTTAATAAACTTACTTCAACTATTATGTCGCTTCTTATATAGTCAAAGTCAATAAAAGTGGCATCATTGCCTTAGTTTGGAAAACATACGAAGTGATTAGGTGCGGCATCCTTTAAAACTATGGTAAAGACTTGCGAAGAAATGTCTTCATCATAGATGAATCACAAAAACACAATGCCATAAATTTTAGTTGCCGTTGTCGTCCACCTCGACATGTTGAAAGAATTCCATAACTATTAAGTAGTTATCCTATGCTTCCCCTTGTCAACATCGACACTTATAAAAGCTTTACGCACAACGACAATATAGATGCGGGGAGAGCCTAGGTGGCATGACATCAATGTAATTAATCCAAAAACTAATTTCTTACCAAACAAAGTAACTTTTTAACAAATCAAATTTCTTGTCAAATTTCCATTGGATAAAACGATTTCTTTTTTCAAACCTTTTCAAAAATCCACCGCATGAGATTTTCAAGTTCCAAATACATATTTAAAATAATTAATTAATACCCTTAATTAATTAATTAATCCTTTCATATGCTTATCTAGAAAAATAAATTCATAATAAATTGAAATCACTTGGGAAAGGTCCAAAAAATTCACAAAAATTCAAGAATATCCTTCTCTTTGCCACATAAAAATTTCAGGGCCAAAATGGTATTTAATTATTTTAAATCATTAAAATTCGAAATTAAGTTATTTCCTCCTTAAGAAATTCATAAAATTATTTATTTAAATTTGAAAAATTATAAATTTGAAAACCCATCTCCAAATTATGATTTTACACCTCATATTAAAATTTTGACTCTTTCGAGAATAAAAAATCAGGTAATATTTGGTTTGTTATTTTTAGTTTTGGATTTTCGTCCATACAAAAATGCACACGACGCATTTATATTGCCGAAAACGACCGATTTAAAAAATGAAGTTAACATACAAAATAGAAAACAACTTTTTTTTATTTTCCGCATTTTGGGAAATAACACAAGTACGTGAAGCAATCCATTCTTCCATCGTCCCTCTATCCCCATTGTCCTCCCATCTATCTTTCTTTCATCCCCTCCGTCGTCCCTCCATTCTTTTCATATTTGACATACATATTGAAAATCGAAAACACAAAATTCGTTTTTAAACCAAACACTACCTTAGGTTTTTACTCCAGAACCTATCAAAACAATTTCATAAAATATCCATTAACCATTATTCTATCTAAACAATGATTATTTAACCATATCTTAACCAATCATACAAATATGATTCGGGTATTACCCATAGCCGAATCTAACAAAAATTAAAAGAGATGGTTAGTTGTATTATTCACCTTAAACTTAGGGATTGGAGTTGAGACTTGATTCTTGCTTTGATTTTCCTACTTTGCTCTTGAATCTCCCTTTGATTTCGTGATCTCCCTAGGTTGGTTAATGGTCGACCTCTACTCTTCCTCTTTGATTACTTATGTTAGTGGAAAATGAGAAGAGAATGAGGGGAAGAGGGTTTAAGGCAAAGGATAAGTCTCTTTCCTATATTGTCCCTCTCATATATTCTATTATATGTTTAATTTTTAAAACAATCATACTTAGTTCATTTATAATGGCTCAACCTTATTGAGTTATCAAATCTCATTCTCCTAAGCTATGTACATTATTATACTTAATCTATCCAATTAAATGTCCCGAATAATGTTAAACAAAAATTAGGGGTGTTACATTATCATATTGTGATACAATACTCATGCTTACAACTGTTCGTAACTATTATCACAAACATATCATTTATGGGCTTTCTGAGATATATACTTGAATTAACTAATTAATTATTTATAACAAGTATACAACAGAAAGGAAACACCTTCGAATTTTGAATAAACATAGTTACCACGTTAGATTTATGTAACAAATTACATAATTGTCTCTTGGGCATATCCATAACCGTATCAGGAAGTAGTCTGCATTAGTGCACATAAATCAGTATGAACCAACTCAAGTGGTGATGATGCTTACTATGCTTTTCCAACGGGAAAAGAATGTCAATTTTGCTTCCCCATTACATATCCAACACAAATTTGATCTCAACGAATAATATATAGAAGACCATAAACCATATGGTCTTTGCACATATTACCAAAGAGCTAAAATTTAAATGATTGTACCAAAGATGCCATTGTCAAACAGATCTTTAATAATGGTGTTGAAACATGGAAGTCCTTCGCTTTTGAAAGTTAATGGAAATGTCTTATACTGTGCCATCTTCACCTTTGCAACAAAGATTTATACTTTTGTCCATAATCTCATGTGCTCCATCTTTGAAGAAATCTTTGTAGTTCTTTCTAAGAAGTTACCCAATGCTTAGCAAATTGTCTATAAGTCCTTGTACATAGAATACATCAATCATACTCTTGACTTTTGTTTACGTTGACATGAATTTCTCCTCATCGCTTCATCGAAAGCTCTTTTTTACCCGTCATGTGATTACTACAACCACTGTCAATATACCAAATTTCATGAAGGACCTCTTCATTTTCAAATGCCATGAAAAGAGTATCACTACCTTTTCCATCATATTAACTTATAAACATAAGTGACGAGTCACTTTTGTTCTCATCGTCTCATCCAGATCGATAAAATCTATATGTATGTCGTATCTTTTACAATTCATTTGAATATGATGATCCTCCACGACCATACTTTGATGCTCATCCACTTCCTCGGCATCTTCCGCGACCACGAGGGTGATATTTTTTTCCTCTCAAAATTACTATTTTCTACGAAAACTCTTCTTCCATTAACATGATGAAATCAACCTCTCCTTCCATCTCGAGATCCTCCATGAAATTATAGTTGTGACTGAAATGATTGTTCAAGACATAAAGATGATGTTGTGTCTAATTGCTTTACACAAAACTCATGAGAGATAAGGGAACTCCAAACTTTCAATCAAGGAACTCGTTATAACATTAACGCAACACTCCATAAAATCAACCATAAATAAATAAATTGGATAAATTGGATTAAATAAGATAGGGGTAAAAATGAAATTTTTTCAAAAGTTAGAATTTGATGACTAAAGTTATGCCGTTGCGTTTGTGGAAAAATTCTAATTAATTTTCATATATAATATGCTGAAAACGAAGCTCAAATGAAGAAGTTATAGGTATTTGAAGTTTTCAGGTTTAAAATAGTTAAATAGGATTCAAATTAAAAAAATAATTAATTTTCAAATTTGAAATTCAAAAGTTAACGATAATTATATTTGGTGGTTAACTAAATGTTAAAATTAATGTTAACATTAAATATTAATTAAGGAAGAAAATAAATTAACAATGGTAACAGTTTTATTGTTCCTAAAATAAGGGAAGTGGTTGACTTCTTGACCATGACCGGTCGACCGTTGCAAGGTGGCGATCGACTGATGCTAATAACTGGCAGCTAGGGTTTATTTTATTTTAACATGCTAAATTTTATTATTTTTAATCAAACTTCATCCAATGGTTCTGGTGCGTTCCAACCACTATAAATAAGAGCCTAGCCCCTTTACTTTTATTCACATAATATTTTGGAAATATTAATGAAGCTCTGTCAGTTCTTCTCTTCATAGATTTAGAAAACTCCATTAGGGTTTCAGCTAAGAAATTATATATATATATATATGTTTGTTTATTGTTTATTTTCTCAATATCTTCTCCTCCAAACCTCGAATTTTCTAAATCTAATGTATATACAAATCCATTGTTGTATGTATCAAAAAGAAGAGATCTTAAAGGGTTCATTGAAGGCATGTCAAATCCAATAGAAGGAAAAACTAAGGAACTCTATGAGTGGAAATCTTAGTTTTTTTATTTTAGTAATTGAACAGTGTAGTTTGGATTTGATATATGCCTTGGAGAGTTTTGGATTACGAAAACATCACAATAAAAATCCCTAAAATTCCCCCAAAGCGAAATATCAATTCTTAGCTTGGAATCTTAATTGTTTTGTATTAAAATAATGGAGTTTTGTGGATTTTACAATATATGTGTTTTACCTTCTATTCCACTTCTTATCCTTTTACTTTGGACTTGATTAAGGGATTTGATTTTGAAATGGTGTGTAAGAATGAATTCTTACTCGTAGTTACATGCCTATTTCCATAAATTGAATAAAAACTCTCTTGTCTAATTTCATGTAAAAAGGAGTTGAATAGAGCGTAAAACTATTAAATTGTAAGTTTCCATTATTGTTGTTTTATTCCATTGTTTTAATATAAAATAAGTTGGAAATGGATTCCAAGTACAAGTCTATTGATTTGATTTTGAAATATTGGATTTATAGTAAAAATGCTATTATGGAAATGAGACTTGTATAACATTGGAAGATTTGACATTTGAAATTTAGTTTAGGGAGTAATCTCTGCATGCCTAGAAATTAATAAATGCATACTTATATATATAAACTAGCATAAATAACGTACAATTGTAATGTATTAATTACATAGTTAATTAAGTTAATAATAATCATTTAAATCCCCCTTAGGAAAGTAACTAATTAGGAGAAATAAGAAGGATTTCTTATAAGGCCTTAATAATGAATACGGTAAGATGTGTGATAATACACTTAAAGAGTGTTATGAAATATGACTAAGTTATAGGGATGCGAGGTCAGTCAAAAGTGCACAGAAGTCTGCTCAGCTAATCTGGCTTCCAGTAGTGTGACTTTGGAGCTGATGTGAGACACACCAATAATAAGTAACCATGGATGACACGAGGTTAGTCCCAATTTTATTGGGTAAATCTGCCCAGCTAATTTAGCTATCAGTTCCTACGAATAATTTGACTAATATGAAACATCTTCGTGGGTTATGGATCATAAAACGAAGGACCTACTTCAGTGAATTGAAGGTATTAAGTGGTTGTTTGAGGGCCCGCCTCTTTCCGTTATATGAAATATTAAATGGTTGGGATTGGGTTTAGGCACGATTAAGGATACCTCGAAAAGGTCCTCTTCAATAGGAAATATTAAGTGTCTGAAGACATTTCTATGCAATGTCAGCTAGATAGGTACCTGTGGGGAGTCCGCCTTAGGAATAGGTATTAAATGATGAGGGCCTACCTAAATTGAGGTCTTAAATGGTCAAAGTCTGCCTATTTTCCACTAAAAGATATTAAGTGGCTTGGGTTCTATCTTTCACATTGGTAGACAATAATAATGCTAGTTATGGGATATTAATTATGGGAAAACCTTCTTTAGGGATTGAAGGCATTAAGTATTTGTTTAAGGGCACATCTCTTTTCCTTATATGAAGGATTATATGGTTTAGAATATAGTTTAAAATGTAAATGAGATATCCTTATTTAAATTATATTGCCTAAATAATGATATAGAAAGGCTCGATATTTTCTATCCATTATACATTATTGTTTTTACTCCCTTCTCATTACAACATACATTAAGGAAGGAGACGATGATCAAGATGGAGATGACGATGAGAGGAGCTTGTGGCAATAGTCTATTTATCTATTTATGTTATTTTATGATGTACCGATTTAAAGTAAAAAATTGTATTTTTAAACAAAATGCTATAATGGTTATTGTTGACATTATGTTATGGTTTTGTTTATGACATTTGAGATTTGAAATAAAATGGGTACTGTTTATGCTATTATATTTTATCATGCCACTGTGAGTTCTAAATGAATAGATAAATAGCTATGTATTGTTCATTTTACCAACCAATAGCCAGCTTTGTAATGGATCTAAGTTTCGATAGGCCTTTTCTAGGTCGGGATTTAGGCCTGTTTCGGGGCAGGTTGTTACATTTGGCATCAGAGCTTAGGCTGCTTGATCAACAGGGAAAAGCATACGTATGAGTGGCGTATTTTTTATTTATGAAAAGTATTTTTAAAACCCCTACTATATCTATTTATGTATATTTAATTTGAAGGTAGGCCTAACTCTATAAATTCCAACTATTGAGGTAGTTGCGACCATATTCCGAAAGGATGAGCGAAACAACTATGAGTTGGAAAAAATAAGTTGAGTAAAATTTATAATCCAGCTTCGATTACCCACAGGGTGGAGATCATATCATAAGGAATGGACTATGAAGAGCATCAGCGCGACATATGGAAGCACCCCAGAAACTGATGGTACTTGACTCCTTTATTGACCTAGACTTCCTTATAATTATGAACTCTATAAGCAAAATACCCATCAATGTTCACATTAGATGTAATTAGAACATTTACATAAATCACCTAATAAATAATAGGGATAGAAAATGTAAATGAAGAAGATTGTAACTCCAAAGTTAATGAGGCAATAAATGTGGAATAAATAGGTAGTTACAAGAATTTAATAGAGACATAAATGGACTAATTATGGAGAGATGAGGAAGACATAATAGGTAAAATTAGAATGAATAAATAAATGTCTTTAAGAATTGTCTGTTAGAATTATAACCATTTATTACTAACAATTGATATTTATAAATATAGAAGGTTAGGTAGTAATTAAATATTATAAGGCAATATATTTGTTAATATCGGAAGAAAGATGTAGGAAGGAGTAAAACAAGAAGAAGGTATACATTAATCACCACAAAGAGACAAACAGATCTTTAAAGGTTGAGTAGGAAAGTTCAAAAGAAGAAATAATTAAAATCAATTTCGAAAACCTAACCCCATAAGAAAGAATTTGACAAAATGGTTTTTGAGAATTCCTTTAAATGTTTTGAAATGTCTTTTCAAAGGATTATTAAATTAAAATCTTATGCATCAATTTTTTTTGAAAGAAAGTGATTTTAGTCGGGTTTGGAAATATACTACCAATTGTTTTGTGAAAGTTTGGAAGGAGGATGTAATTTTAAAAGTGGTAGAACATTTTAAAAACAAAATGGTGTATAAACTTCATAAAAAGAAAATTATAAATCTTATGATTTGAAGAGTTGAAAAAAAGGGCATTTCATTTTTGAAATTTTAATTAGTTAAGTAAAAAGTTTACAATTTATAGATTCTTCATTTTTGAAATAAATAGGGCGTATGTTGGACCCAATGCTTTTTCTCACTTTATAAATTTGGAAGTTGTTATTTTGAAAGAGCAAGAAAATTTGAAAATTCATAATTTATAAATTAGTTGAGTTGAAAAGTTCTAACTTAAATGGATATTTTGCATTCTAGAAATTCTTAGTTAAAATTTATTGAGCCAAAAAGTTTTTGGTCTAAAGGTTTTTGATAAAGGGATTTTTAGTAGAACATAGGTTGGACTTGATAATTTTTCCTAGCTTATAGAATTGGAAGTTCTTTTCCTTAAATTTCTTTTAAAGGGTGTATAAATGGAAACGATACTTGATTGAAATAGGATAGAAAGAATAGAAGGTTAAGAATACTCGACAAGGTAGGTAAGAGGAACTGTAACGACCCGCTATTTCGAACCATTCAAATCGACAATAATCCACACATGTCAGACTTGAATTGCTTAAAACAACAGATTATTAATGTATATTTGGAAAAACTTAGCATATATAGTAAATAAATCAATCACGGAATCACAGACACAGAGTAATACAACATTAAGCAGTGGAAAATAGATAAATATTAGTTCATGAAGCTACTACATAAACATTAGAGTCTGAAACAAATACAATAGAAAATCCCAAGTACATAGAAGTCACTAATACAAAGCAACTGACAAGTCTGAACATAAACAACTGGAAATAACTTAAATAACTGAAGCTGAATAGACAAAGATAGATCCATAAGCAAGGCTCCAATCTCCAAAGGTGAGTTTCAAATGCTGTGACACTCAGTCAGACTCGAGCATAAAGCAATACACTCAAATCAGGATTAACATTCTTATGCTAGTAAATCAACTTAGGTAAAATGTCTAAGTGAAATACAAATAACTTAAAGGATGTTTGGGATTCCATCCTTTAAGGATCCGTGGAACTATCTACATACATAGTACAATACGCTACATAGATAATGTCTACAGTAAGCTAAAATATTAAAATAGCATTAAGGCGTTACCCATATCCCCCTTAACACATTTTATATAAATGTCCTAGTCTATATAGTACCGTAATTCCTCCATAAACTAGAGGGCTATTAGAGGGCACTCCATAGTGTACGACACAAACCAAACTCGAAATGGGCTCGATAAGGCATGTGGCAAGGCACGCGAGGCAATGCAGGGTAGGATTCTACCGTTTGCACTCCCAAACTGGTGGTAACTCATAGCAGCTACTACCGCCCACCTCGGAACACACTCCCATAATCAAATCGAGGGGTGGCCACCAAATCAATCACAAAGTAATAAATATGGTATCGAAGAAATGTGCCCGATCGGAGTAGCGACCTCACCTCGCCCAGTATAGCTCATGTTTTAGTCACATCAAGCCGACCCGATGGGGTCAGGACTGCGTTAATACCTCATATAGAATCGTTCGCCAAACCATCCTACTTTGTTCTGGATTCTCCACCACGTGCACCGTTGTTGAAGTGGTTTTCGGTATTGGCAGAGAGTATGACAATATCCGATCCCGGTCTCTTTAACAACCAAACGCTTATTTCACACTATGGTCATTTTCATTCCAAACAGCTCGTACTTCATTTCAAAATATCATATTCATTTCAATATCATATCACTTTCAAAATCATATTCACTTTCGAAATCATATCACCTTCGAAATCATATTCGCTTTCAAAATCCTTATTCACTTTAAATCATATTCATTTCCAAAATCATAACAAAAAATAGTTTAAACCATCATATCAAAGTATTATCATTTAAATCCATTAAATTTAAATCATAACAGTTCCAAGTTAAACAGTTGAATATTGAAAGTAGTATATATATTAGAATAGTTATACATTAAAAATAGTTTATAGGTTAATATTAAAAAATAGTTTATATATTATAATATATATATTTAAAATTATATATAAACTTAAAATAATATATATTAAAATAGTTTATATAGAAAATAGTTTCAAATTAGATTTGTTTCTTCCAATTTCACAAATCAATTCAAATCAACTTTAGTTCCAAAATTCAATTTAAATTAATCTTAGTTCAACAATTTCAATTAAAAAGGATAAAGGTTCAATTCAAATTCCTATTAAAACCATTTCAGTTTATATCGATTTCAAATCCAGGTTTGAACTACTAATTTAAACCACTTTAAATTTAATAGGTTTCAAAGTTTAGATATTCAAACATTTACAATAACACAATTTGATAAATTTCATTTATATTTCAAAATTCAACTTTAATTTTATTTAAATTTGAAATATTCACTTAATCATTTTTAATAACATTTAAATAAAATCTCAAATTACAAATTTAAATCAATATTAAATATTCGATTTCAATTTTGTTTAAATTTGAAAATATTCATTTAATCACCTTTATCAAAATCCAGTTATCAAGTTATAAAAATCGTATCTTTGAAATCTTAAGATTAATAAGTTCAAATCAATTCCTATTAAATACAATTCTTCAACAAATTAAATTTCAAATCAATTTCAATTAATCTTTCCAACCTTAATTTATTAAAGTTACTACAAAAATCTATTTTCAAAATGTTAATATAAATTTTAAATAAATATTTTAAACATATTATATATATACAAATTAAATTAAATTTTATTGGATTAAATTATTAAATTTTATTAAACTAAACCATATTATAAATCTATTTTAAATCTTACTTTATATATTTTAAAAATAATAAAAATATAAGTAAAATCTTAAAATATACATTTTCACAACTTAACTTATAATTTTAAAATTTCCAAAAACATATCATTTAAAAATCTTTATTTTTCACATATTAAAATAAAATCTTTATATTATATTTTAGAAATCAGTTTTTATTAAAACTCATATATTTCCTTCAAAACTTTGGAAAATCATTTTCCAAAAATAGACCAGCGGTGTTCGTATATAATTTTCTACCTATGGTCAAGTGATACAGATATTTATCATTTCAACTCGTAATAATTTAATTTACGGGTATATATCATTTCAACCCGTAATCCTAAAATTTAAAATCAATAAAATCGCTTGGGTTTATCATTTCAACCCATAACAATTTTCCCTAATCTATAAGATCGTTCGGGTATGTATCATTTCAACCTATAGGGAATTTCTAACTAATAGGGAACTTGCAGTGTGAGAATGTAAAATAGCATAAAAAGACATACATATCACCGACAAGCATAAATAATCATAATTAACAATTTAAATAAAATATATATAACAGGTTATGGTGTCAAATGTCAATTAATATAGGTAACAATTGCAGATAATAACATATCATACTTAACAATTCAAATCTAACAACATATTCCAATCATTATTTCATGTAAATTAAATTTATTAAACATAAGAATGTTAATCATGAGTGATCGCTCACCTTTCGTGGCTACGAAGGTGATGATAAAACAATGGAGCAACGCGGAGATCTACAACAAATCAAATCTGAGATCGAAGCAAAACCAATTCCAACAACACGAATCAATGACCAAGCTTATGAAGGCAAACTCCATAGCAAAACCAGAGCAAAGCGAAGCACCGAGAACTTAAATTCGATAATCGAGAATATATAAGTAAACTTATATATATAAGCTTATAAAAGTTTTTTTAAAGAAGAGAATGCTTACAGCTCTGCAAAGAGAAGTTGATGGACAAGCACTGTCTAGATTCTCAAATATAGCAAACTTATATTATAAACAAGCTTTGTATAATATATATATATATATAAATTTATAAACAAGAGGAGGAATGGTTTCGGTCAGCTAAGGAGGTGGCTGGTTGAGAAGGTGGGCTAAGGCTGTTGCGTGCCATTCGGAGAGGGCTGCTAGTTCACGTGAAGGGGAGCGGGTCTGGAAATGAATCGACAAGGCTATTTGGTGGAGGGAAGTCAGGGCGGAGGGTTGTAGTGTGTGGTTGGGAGAGAGGCTGCTCATGTGCTTTTGGGTTTTAGGTGGCAGATGCTTGGTTGTGGGGCTGAGGAGGACACGGCAGTGGAAGGCGCGGCACAAGCGTTTGTGTGGCGGGTTGAGTTGTGAAGGAAGCGAGGGGAAGATGGGTTGTCGAGTGCTCGGTTGGCTGCGCGTGTGGGTTTACTGGTGGAGGGGCGAGGCTGTGTGTCTAATTGCTAGAGGATGGACGTGGGAGGTCACGGCTAGAGATATATGGCGGAGAGAGGACTATGGGACCGTGGTAGTGGCTAGAAGGTGCTGGACGCTCGTTGATGGGCGGATTTGGTCGCGGAGGGGATGAGCAAGGGAAGGAGTGGTGGTTGGCGGTGACAGGGATGTTGTGGAGTTCGGTCGGCAAGGGTGAGTTGGAAGCAAGGGATGGATGAAGTCGAGAAATATGGTGAGCAAAAGAAGAAGACGCAAGAAAATGTAATATAACTTTATATATATTATATTATATATCACAAATGAAAAGGCAGAAAGAAAGAGAATGAGCAGGGGAAACGAACCAAAAAATAAAAGCAACCGGTGGAATAGTGAAAGTCGAATTATTAAATTCTAGGAATATTAAAAGTTATGGCTATTAGATTTCTCACGGAGGACAATTGAATAGACACAGGAACCCAAAAGGCTCAAAATGAGTACCGATACGGCTAAACGTTTCACAGATTGCACCGCGCAACGGACGCCAAAATGCACAAATGAATATACTGCGGAGATCAGCACGACGAGAAGAACACAATGGTACATAGATACTAGAGATACGACCTTCCTATCAAAACTCGATATTCGCTGCTGAAAATGCTGCTAAAACGCTGAAAATAAAATAAACGGGCTAGAGTAGTCCAAATTCAGCGAAACGAAATATGACGTTTCACTCAGAAAATAATAAACATTTTTATTATATAAAAATATTCAGATTTCAAAAATATTTTATTTCCAGCAATGTAACGTCCACGGATTTTCGCGCTCGAAAATCGACATCCATACTTTACATCGTACTCGAATGCCATAGATTCGACCGTTCAAATCCGAGTCGTCGGAGCTTATAACACAATTAAGTATAACAACACAGCAGAATAAAATGAATAATACATTGATATACAATATCTGATACAATATCTGATACAACAGAGTGATACAATGAATATCAATATACATCAGAGGTATGATACAACAAATAGCAGCGAAAAGAAAATAGATAACACCAGCAGCGGATAATCTCCATCTCCAAATCATCAATCCAGAAATAGCTCGAACTCCCAATAACGAGGCACAAAGATAAGAAAGTGCAGTCCATATCCAAAGACTGAACTAGCTCCAGAAAATCTACTAATCTGACTATCTGAAAAACCCAACTCTAGACTTCCCGTGTAGAAAATTTTGAGCACCCAGAGTTTAGGAAAGAAACAATAAACTCCGGATCAGTCATGGGACTGGTGTGAGCAACAAAAACAGTTTATCTTTAAAACAAATAGCAGAGAATTTTAAAGTCAATTCACAATGCTTTTAGAAAATGAAACTACCATAAGACCTCCCACCACACACACAATGCAAACGCAGACTTGGAGGAGATTTCTTCTTATGTTAGTCAAAGATGCTTACTATGCAAAACAAATAATTTGATCTGATATTATTATTAGTGCATAGTGGAAAACATTTCGAAAGTAGAATATAAATCTTAGCCAGCATAGGTACCATTATATTATGCCTGCTATAGCTGCCTCCTGAGGAGACAGGTTATACAATTGAAATTGTAAAGGCTCGTATTGTTTCTTTGGATTTCCAACAAATGGTCAGGCCAAGGAACTTCCCATTGCCACATGGAAACGCCTCTGGAAAGACGCCCCGAGAACCTAACCAGATCTCTGCCAACACAAGGCTGGGTTACCCCTAACTGGGTAACTACTGACACGAGTATGCCATCTCCCAGTTGTAACCAACCTTTAACCGGGGCCCCAGCAACAAATCACAAAGTAAGATATATATATATACTTGTGACATCCACATAAGTTAAGTATCTGGGCTCTATACCATGATACCACTTCTATCCAAAAGGAAATGTACATACCTTAAGGGGCGCTACCCCCAATAACCTTGCCGCATCTTTCCTGTTTTGACCATTCCGAGGTGTGAGGTTCGATGAAGTCTTGTCCACAAAGCCACGCTTTGGCACAAAGCCATGCTTTGGGTCAACAGATGATCAAAGTAATGATCACAAAGATAAATGATTAAACAAATGATCATATCACAAATGATCAAACAATGATCATTACACAGCAACACTTAGCATGTCACATTACCAAATTGGGAATATATCGTTGATAAATTTCAACTACATAACCTCTGAGCTCGTACGTCTCAGAGAAGGGTGTTAAGCTAAGAGAATAAATTCTCCTCCACCAAATAGAAATGTATTTGAAAGAAATCAGCTTTATATCTCAACATGTAATGTCAGACATACAATCCATACAAGTCTGTTCTGGGTTTGAACAGAACCGAAGGCACTTCTTACGAAGCCCTTGCAAATCCGGGTATTCACAATCCCGTCCGGACTTCCCATCACAAAGGGAGATAAAATCTCTATATCGGGGCCAGTCGATGCAGAGACATTCGACGAGTTGTCCTTTCGTTTTCGAAAATATCCGGTCTTCACCACCGGTCTTCAAATGCTATCCATATACGACGTATCACTATTCGGAATGGGTTATATGACACAAATGTCTTTTCCTGGCTAACCCGAATAATGAGCGCAATATTCAAAAACAAATGGATATGGGATTTCAATTATGTCACAACTGATTACCCAAACCTTTCTTTTAAATGGTTAAACAAATTACCATTCTTAAATCTTTTAAACGAAAAGATTCATTTCACAAAGTTTACTTCGTTTCATAAAGATCTATTCATAGGTTTCAAAACAATTTCCATTTCGAATGGATTAACTCATTTAAAATCTTTCAATAAAAAGATTCAACTTATAGTTTTCAAACTCGTTCCCAAAGATTCATTCATAGCCTTTCAAAACATTTCAATTTCATTTTAAATTTGAAACCTTTCAACACAAATTGGAAGTTCACTTCTTATATGAAAGCTGTTATTATTTGAAAACAAATAGTTTTCGTTTAAGAAAAATCCAATTATATTTGCATGAGTTAAAGCCCTTAAATTATATTCACATTCCAAAATCAATACTTTTAAAATGGTTTAACCCATATATAACGAGTATAACATCTTTAATCCCTGGTTTCAAATCATAGAATTCAATTTCAAATCTTGAATTTAAGTTTAAATCAAATTATTTAAACTTCAAAACTTGATTAAGTTATTCAAAAATAACTTTTATCTTTGAAATTCCATTTCGAAAGCTTTTCATTTTAAAACCCAAGTTTCCAACTTCAAAATCAATTGAAATTAAAATTTCAATTTCAAAAACATCAAATTTAAATTATCTGTGACTTAACCGATTTCCTCGTGAAATCCACATTTGTGTGTGTAAAGGTGTAGTCCAGGGGTTTCACACACAATAGTGCAACATCATACAATCATCACAGATCAGAATACAGAAATATAGTTGATAAGCGGTATTAACTATCACGATTATCGTTCATTCACAGATCATAGATATATATCACAGGTAAGTAAACTACAGATCACAACATAAATCAGGATGTATCACAAAGCATCATATATCAGGGATATCAAACAATTCACATTCAATAGAATTCAAACATCCATAGGTAAGGTCAATTTTATTTATCTGATCAGATTAGTCACCAATACTGGTTAATTAACATTAACTAATTACAATTTTATTTAAATTAATTAACCTTTAATAATAAATTAATTAGCCTCAATTAATAAATTAATTAACTATCATTTAATTAATTATCCTTAATTATTTTTATTAGGTAATTAACAATTTACGATTGATTATCTAAATTAATTAATCTAATTAATTATCAAAATTTAATCACATTAATTAACTACTTAATAATCCCTAGTTAATCATCTTCATTAACTAATAACATTTCTTTAATTACTTTCTTAAGAAATTTTCTTAGGTTTAAATCATCGTTAATTATTTCTAATCAACTTAATTTATTAATTTATAAATAAAATAAATCATTCTTAAGTTAATTACATAATTAATTTACTTTTAATTATTAATTAATCCTTCCTTTACAATTTCAAATTCCATTTACAATTCAAATTCTTTTCATCCTTTAAATGCTTTAAAGTTATATAAACAAGTTTAAAAAAAAACTTTATTTATCCCTAACCTTAGTTTCAAACTAAACTGGAGTTTATACTTGAACTTTGAATCTAAAACTCAGTTTAAATCTTACTTTAAACTTTTAAATTTTAATTCAAAAATTTCCAAAGCAGGAACAGGGTATAAAACCTGTTACAAGCTTCCTTCCCGAGCCACTACTACATTTGCTTCGAGTCGCATCTGCATTTTTCTCGTGCCATACCCGAGAATACTTCGAGACATCCCCCTTTCTTCCACCAACTTCATCTGCTTCGAGAAAATCACCCATTTTCACGCGACCAAACCCGAGCCCCCCAGCCTTCAGATATGACGAGCACGCGGTGCACTTGCACCAATGCCTCCGACCTTTGGTGATCGTCGCGACTACCTTCGACAACCACTCGAACTCACTCGACCCCAAACAAGAACCCAGAAACTTCGAACGACGGTGAATTCGAAATCGAACCCATCGTTCAAAAATCTGAAACCCACCATCATCGGAATTTCTCCAATCGCCGACCATAATGACAACCGGAATACGCAAAACCTCGACCTCGACCTCGTCTACTTCCCCGCTATCACTTGCCATGATCTCATAACACTCGATCAACTTCCGTCAACAAACGAGACCAAATACTCAACTGCGGCAAAAACTAGGTTTACGAACGAAAACACGTCACCTCCACTCCTATGATGATCAATGACATCTCCGAGCATTTTTCCCTGTATCATCGTAGTCTCCTTCACCTTCATGCACAACCCCGACCCTCATATCTCCTCAGATCGCCTGAAGTTGATCAGAATATACTTTTCATTCATTTTCGAACTGCTCCTAAATCCCACCTCTAAAAATTATATGTTTTGCATTAAAAATCATGTTGAAGTATGATAACTCCATTTATGTACCTGAATTCATAAATCATGAAGTTCGAATTTTTGGCTTATTTAAAGTTAACTCTGATTTCTTGATTTCCAAGGAAGATTAAAAGTTATTTTTAACTTATATAAAATTTTAAAACTTAGCTTATATTGAAACAAACAACTTTTGTTTATATTGCAGATTATAATAGTTATCAGATTGAGAAATCAAAAGTTATTTGCAAACCTGGGACTAAGGATAAACAGGAACAGGGTATAAAAGGGTACATGTATGCATTCATTCAAATACCAACATACATCCACAGGAAATCATACTCATACTCATTCCAAATATAATAAGCAACAATTAAAATATGTTACTCACAGATTCTCAAACATTGGATTCAAAGAAATGGTTTTAAAGATTAAAGTTGCTCACCTGAGTTTGAAAGACAGAGAACAGGCTCTGCATTTGAAAATTGAGAATGCTTTTAACTGAAACTGGAATCTTTGCTTTGAATTTGAACTTGAACTTCCAGGTTTGAATTTGAACAGAAGCATGTTTACTTTGTTTTGATTAAATTTTGTTTAAGTTTTTGAGTGACACTTGCTTTTGTTTTTCTCAGTTTTAAATTTTCATCTCTGGTTGAACTTGCTTTTGAATGAACGAATTTGAAATGGAGTTGATATGTGAGAAAGCAAGTTTGCAGGTGATAATGTTTTGTTGTACAAAGTTGATATATATTTTCCTTTCTAGTACGAATATGGCCAGAGATTTTTTTCATTTGGAGGCTAATATTTTCCTTTGGTGGCTGATATATATCTCTATTGTACTAGAGACAATAGCATGTGGTGGCTTGCATTTATTATCAGTTGTACAACTTATATTTTCTTCCGGCTGTACAATATGAAATATTTGGTGGCTGAAAGGTAAGGTAGATTGTATGCTAAGGACATTTGCATTTATTACTTGGCTTCTATTATAAATATTTACCCTATCTTCCTCTGCAAGCTTGTCTCGGCTGATATGATGCAATGTAGTGTGCTATAAAATCATGCCTAAATTGCCTTGTACAAAATACATATTTATTTGTACAAAGATACTTTATGTAGATATTTCTTTTTTTTTTCCTTTGTTTGCTTTCATATATACACACTTGTTTGTATTTTGTTTTTCCTGGCATACTTACTTCTCATTTTTGTATGTACAGAGAAGATTTTGTGGTAGCTTGTTTTGATTATGTTTGTTAGATTCATTTTACAAGCCATTCATTTATATCCTTGTTTTCCTTTACAAGTGTTCATACCTATCTATTATTTGCTTTATAATATGAATGAAATGCTATTTTTAATGTGTGGTTTTACTTTAACTAATGTGTTATTCTATACCTTTACAATTTATAAATTTTGTAATATAAATGAGTTTCTATTTTTAATATATTGTTTAAATCTAACTAATTTGTTTACTATATATTTTATATACATGAGTGTATATCTAACTTAAATATTCATTGTCTTGTATTCTAACATATATATAATTTTATACTTTATTCTATAAGTACAATTTGTTTGTATTTTATTCTACTTATATATTCTTAAATACATATATATTCACATATATACAATATTTACAATATTTTTAAATTTAAATGATTTATACAAAATTTATTTGTATTTGGGGAAACTCGAATTCATTTAAAATAAATTTTACAATTTTTATTCAAAAATTCATTTAATTATCAATTTAAATTAAATAAAAATCTAGGGTCGTTACAAGCAATTTGATTGATTTTAATTTTAAATTGAAATTTCACAACCAAACAAACTTACATCTTTTCAGATGAAAATCTGCCACTTGCTATGCTTAAATAGACGCATACCAAATATCAAATTTTCATTACTAAAATTTTATTATTTATTTTCAATAAAATTTTAGTTAATTACGTTATTTAAAATCGTTAAAACCTCCGGGTCGTTACAGGAACATTCTTGTATAAGGAATTATGGAGAATAATAGCTGAAATAGATTGTAATAGCATTAGGGATTTATATAAAATATGATTAGTGATCTAGTTAGAAATAATATAAGAGGAAAATGATAGAATGGAAGTTATCACTGTTTACTCTACTTTTCATTGTTTAAAGTCATATGAAATGTTTTTGGAAAAAAATTAAAAGGAATGATTATTTGGCATGATAATTGAGTTTTTAAACGTTTTGGGTTAAAAATCCTACTTTCAAAAGAAGGGCTTTATTATAGGAAGTCGTTAAAAAGGAAAGTTTTTCATGATTCCTTTTTGAAAACCAAGCAACTTTTGAATATTATGAATGAAAAGTCCAACTTTAATGGAACAAATCTTTGATGTAAAAAGTATTTGAGAAGGAAAATTATTTTACTCCTTTTTGGGACTAAGAAATTTTGAATTCTCTATAAAGTTTCTAAATTTATATTTTCATTGATATAGATTTTGGATTTGGTACTTTAAGGTTGTGAAATTTTAGTTTTAAAAGAATGGTAGGAACTGAACCAATATTTTAAACATGGAATAGATAGAGATCACTACCTAGATAAGACAGGTTAAAAATTTTAGTTTATGAATAAAATAGGAATGGTATGTACAATTTGATTTGGAAATTTGAAATCAGTCCTAACCTTTATTTGTAAAAGGTGGTAAAGTCGTTAAGATATTCTAGATCTGTAATTATGTTGTAATTTAGGTTGCCCGTGAAATGTGAATTTCTATATTTTGATTTTGGAGCGGTTTCCGTGGAATTTCCATAAATTATCAAATTCTTAAATATGTATAAAAGCGTATAGTTTGAATTAACAAGGGTTGTACTAAAAAGGGAAAGAGATGCGTAAGATATGGATATTCTTTTCGTAGTTTACACTGTCTATTCCAATGAAACAAAGAAAGAATCCATTGTAATCTCAAACAAAGTAAAAAATCTCATTTGTGGTTAATTTGTCAAAAATTATAATGGTAATCCTCTTTAAAAGGATAGCTTTGATAAATTAAAAATTTGGAAATAAGTGTTCTAGTTTAGAAATCAGTAGTTTGAAATATGCATACACATATAACCATGCTTAATGACTAAAAATAAATAAATATATATATATAACATAATTTTCGATTATATATGAATTAGTTAGTAATTAATAGACTAGGTTTATGGATATTGATTAAAAATTTAACGGGCAATAAATTTGTAATTAATGAGAGTTAAAAGAAATTAAAAGAGGATTGATTAGGAAAAGTTTAATATGGCATTTATGAAAGAATTGAATTGGAGTAATAAATACATTTTTAAATTTGTAAAAGATTAAACGAGGATTGAATAGAAATAGTCCAATTTTGACAATAATGGTCAATTGTTATGAGTATATTAGTTGAAGTAATGAATGGACCACATTTATTAAGAAGGAAAATTAAGGAAAGTGGGCAATAGTGAAATGACATATTAAGAATGTCCATCTTAATTCTGCAAGGAATGTTAAGACCTTAACACCATTTACACCAGTTGATAATAAATGGCAACTTCCAGCAAATTTTTTTTGACATATGTTGTGAATTTTTAATTCAAGTTATATACCTATTGATTTTAATTTCAGTTTTATACCTTTTATATAGATGGTTAAATGGTAAAATATGATTGCTTGGCCATATTAGATGTGACACTGACATATGTTAAAAGTTGAGCCTTTTTAGTGGAAAGAGGTAGTAAAAGCATTAGTTAAGTGCTATAGTAACTACTGGCCTTGTTATTGTATTTTGAAAAATACTATTATAGTTGTTTTGATTTAGAAATGGTTTCGATTTGGATAATGATTTTAAAGCTGACCTTTTTGGATTTTCTATGATATCTTATAAAAAAGTAGTTTTGTACTTCTCTATTTTTACTTCAACTTCTTTATTATTCTTTTCTAACATATGTATATATGTAGATGGTTTTAAAATTATTTTAGAAAGCATCTATTTTTATAGAAAAGTTTTTACAATAATGAATGTTTATTTTAGAGGAAATAAATGGCTTTTCTTTTATTCTAAAGTGATTTTATTTAAAAAAAGATAGAAGTTTTTTGAAATAAATATTTGTGAAACGTTTTAAATAAAAAGTTGTAATAAAAAACAGATTTGTAAATGGTATTTTATAAATTGAAAATAGATTTATAAGCCGTATTTTATAAATAAAAGGATAGGTTTATAAATGACATTTTATAAAAGGGAAAACATTATCATTTGATAAATTGGAGAAATAAATCACAGTTGTGAGTTTATTGTAATACATGGAATGATCGTGTTGTGAAAAGTATATGAGTTTTACAATTATATTTGGAGTTTGATATATAAAAGGGGTTTTTCAATTATATTTAGAAATTCACAAAAAGAGTTAATAAAGGAATTTGGAGTTTTAATAAAAGAGTTGCAAATAAATTTGGGAACTTATAAAATGAGTTTTATAAATAATATTTTATAAAATAAACTTTATAAAAGAGTTTTAAAAATAGTAAGAAGGATGTTTTGTAAAGGAGTTTATTAAATAAATTTGGAGATTTATAAAGGAGGTTTATAATTATGTTTAGATATTCATAAAGGGAATTTTATAATTTATAAATAATATTTTATAAAAGGAGTTTGAAAATATAAGGAGTTTATAAAGGCATTTTATAAAGAGGAAAGTGTTTGGGTTTACTATTATCAATGTTTTAAATGACATTTGTTTAACTCAATTAAGTGTGATTTTGGAAATGAAATCTTTCATAGGATTTATGGATATACTTATATCGTTGAGATAAGTATATGAGTATATTTTCTAAGTATTGAAAATGTAGTATTTTGTGAATATACTTATACAATTAGTACAAGTATATGGGAAAGTTTTTTCTAAGTTTTGAAAGTGAAATGTTTTGTGAGTATACTTATATAGTTGAGATAATTATATTAATATTTTTCAAGTATTGAATAAGTTGAAGGGGTTTATGAATATATCTTTGGAAAAGCATTTTGATACAAGTATTTACAAAGTGGTTTTAATTCATAGGATGATTAATTAAAGAGGCTTAGTGGTTGCTTTGTGCTTAACCATGCTTGGTTAAATCTCTGGTTGAATTATTTGTTATTTGATAGTTAAATAACCGACTATCAAATGTTGGTCAGTTTTTAAAATTATCGTTGTCAGTTCAGAGAGACCGAGAACTGATATATTATCCAAAAACACTTCGAACCAACACAAGCGTTCGAATTGAAGACATTTTAAAGATGGTGAAATCAAAGACGAAGTTCTTTGAAGTGCAAGGGCAACTTGCTACTAATCTTGAAGATGTAGTAGAGGTAGCGCATTCGGTTTGCTCAGACCTAGAAGAACTTATATGGATCAATGTTGGCATTACATTATTGCCTTGAGGGCAGTATTAGCATTCCAAGTGGGATTTACTAAAAAAACATAACCTCCAGCCTTACAACCCGGAAATGACTAAAATCAGAGGAGATGCGGTAAGGCTATGTGGTTTGCAACCATTAGGGTATGTCATCACCCTTATATATATATATATATTTATGGATTTGGCATGTGCATGAGAGCTCTCAAAAAATTGTTTTATAGCAACCGAGGTGATGGTATATTCGGTATTATCCAGTAAGAGGTAAGTCGGTTCTATATTGGAAAGGGTGCAAGATGTTCTTGTTGACCTCGGTATAAATTTGTAGAGGTGTACTTTGACAGCTGGTGCCCCGGTGCCTTATCATTGATGGAATCCATTCTCTAATAAGTGCCCTTCGGATCAAGTTGTATATCTATTATGCTGGATTTAAATTAATGTAACAATTTTGGCTATGATTCAATATTTATTTTAAACCCTGGACATTATTATAATATCAAAAGATTCTCTATGAAATGGTTTGGTTATTGTAAGGTGTTTGCGCCAAAATTGGTCACAAACACCCAAGAACAGGTTTGTGTAGAGAAGTAAATGAAGAAACTAAACTAAAACAGAGGAAAATATCAAAACAATAAGCAAATCAAAACATAAACCAAGAACAACAGGTTTTATAGTGGTTCGGCTGACTCCGGCCTACGTCCACTCCAAAGATTTTCCTTTTATTAGATTATACTGTTGATTAGAGTTACAAGTTTGTGAAATTCGAGAGTAAAAACGGTAGAGTAACGCCTAGGTAGAAGATGAAGAGAAGCAGAATCTAGCCCCCTTTTCTGGAGCCATGCTTGGTGTAATTATCGGTGAAACTTCGGGTGCAGGTCCTCCTTACCCATTTGGGCCCATCATAAAAGGAAAATCGTTGGAGTGGACGTAGGCCGGAGTCAGCCGAACCACTATTAAACCTGTTGTTCTTGATTTCTGTTTTGATTTGCTTATTGTTTTGATATTTTCCTCTGTTTTAATTTAGTTTCTTCATTTACTTCTCTACAAAAACCTATTCTTGGGTGTTTGTAACCAATTTTGGCGCAAACATAAGGTAAAAACCCATCCGTGTTTTTATGCGGCGTGGTCTTACGGGATACCCTTATTTTTGAAAGGTTTTATAACATTAAAATCAATATGTGGTGTGTTTCTCACGCTGGTTTACAACGCTGATCAAGGCGTTATTTTCTAATAATGCTCGAGTTAGACTGAGCATATTTTCAATTTTAGTTGGTTTCTTTGGAGCTTCAAAGGATGAGCTGGATGCCTCAAAGAGGTAGTCATGTATATTTTATTTTCCATTGCATTTGTTAGTTGTATTTATCAGAAATTGTGAGGACCGGCTGTTATAACTGTCGAAGCTGATGATTGGTTAGTTAACTCTGATTGATGTATGTATATTACATTTTTCTTTTGTAAAGATTTGTTGTATATTATATATTACTCATCACAAGGTGAGATTTTGTTCTGTCTTTTCTTTCTTTTCCCTCAACAATCTATCTTTCCGGCACTTGGATGCTTGGCACGTGAATGCCGTGGTTTTATTAGTGTCGACTTTTGAGGGTCGAAAAGGCAGGTCGTTACAATTGGTATCAGAGCTAGGATGAGCAAATACATAGGTTTTGGTGGGGGGGTAGTGTCATTAGAGATAGGGTTAGTAATACCCTAGAATGAGTTTGGGTGTAAAAATATAAGAGTGTGTATTTGTTAGTGCTATAAAAATGTTTAATATAATGTTGATTTATCGGTTGAGTGGTTTATGAATTCTGGTCGGGACAGAAGGAACAATTGTATTGATAGTAGTTTCTAAACACTTGAACAAGGCAAACCGACATAGTATTGTTTTTGAATTTGGTAAATGAACTAATTTTACTAAGATTTTAATTTATATATAAAAGAATAATTTTCATAAATTGATATTTTTATTTATGATGTTTTTGGTTGTTAAAAATGATAGTATTTAATTATTATCATTTATTGTTGATTAGTTGTGCTTAGAGAGTTTATGAGCATTTATTGTTTTAGTTGAATTAAATACGAACACCTTATGAATTAAGTTTCACAGTTTGATTATAAGGCGTTCGGGGATAATGTTGGGTTAAATTTTAATTTTAATAAAAGTTGTTTATTATAATTCAAACAAGGATATATAATTATAAGGTGGTTTCATACAAGAAGTAAAATTATGTAAGTATGGTTTACCAATATGATTTATAAATAAAAGGGATTTAAACTGACAAGTTGAGAACTAAAATCTAGGTGTTTTTGGAAATTGTTTTTCAAAGTTTTGAAGAAAATTAATAATAGTATTATTTGAAGGTATTTATGAATAGAAATTTCTTAAAAGGATTTTAAAGGAGATATAAAGCACTGAACTCACTTCTGTCGCTGGAAAATAATTCTGGTGATGATTGCAGCATCATCGGTGTTCATTTTCGAGTTTCTAATTGAGGGATTGATACCATAGTAATTTGCCATAAAGTTGTTTGGTAAAATAAATTTTTATTTAATCCCAAAAGTATGTTTTGATATACAAAAAGAAGATATGTATATTATTATTATTTCAAACAAAGTTGAAATAAAACCAGGGTGTTAGTTCTAAAGTTTTTGGTTAAGTTATTTTATGGACTCATTTATCCTATGCATTAAGGTAGTTTGTTGTGTGTATCTGGTCATGATGTTTTGTTTGGTATTTTTATTTGTTAAAATGAAATGGAATTTTCGACAATTTTTAGACAGTTGAGAACTTCCGAGTTAATTGAGAAGTGGAAACTATGTGTTATTGTGAAAATAGAAGAAAATAAGTTTTTATAACTTATAAATTTGAGTAGATAGTAAGTTAAAGCCAGCTTAAAATTTGTTGAACATCCTGGTTAAGTGAAAAAAAATCTGATATTTTGAATATACTCTTAGGGTGTAGAAGAGCATTATACGAATATGAACTTAAGTTTAAAGTGATTAATAAACATAATTTGTGATTTATAAGATGTTTATAAACTTAAGAAAAGCTTTATGAAATGGTTCATAAATAATTTCAATATTAAATGAAATACTTTTGGTGTAATTAAATGTGACTTAAAATGAATGTGAATTAAAAAGAAATTGGTGGAATTAAGAAACCAATGGAAAAAATACGTAAGTTATACATAGATTATTTTATTCACATGATTGTTCTTGATCTAGATTTGAGTATACGATTTCGAGGTAATTTACACCGGTCTGAGTTAGAATTTTCACTCGATTCTTAACGACGAATACTTGATAAGGATTTTTTATTTGATTTTGAAGTTTACTATCATAGTATATATGGCTATGCCAAGATGAAGGAGGTTTCTAATCAAGGAACCTGATCAACATCCACACTAGGGAAGTCGAGTGAGCGATGCTAGTTCGAAAATGAAATTTGTTTGATTGAGCGAGTGATTAGATTTGATATTATGTACGGATGACATATGTACATCATACGGGCTTTAATAAATTACATACTTTTGACATTAAATAATGCAAGTTATATGGTTGGATATCATTGGTAAGTGAGATACAGGGTTATGGAAGCAAAGGGATAGTTGATGCTTTTGGTTTCATAAGTAGAGTTGGTTTGCTCGATGTTTGTACCAAAATTGGGCACAACACTCTTCGGAAGTGTTTGAAGAGATAAAATGAAGAAATAAATGTAAAAATAGGATTATCTAACAAACACTTCAAACAATAATCAGAAAAACAGCAAAAGAACGCAAAGATTTAGAGTGGTTCGGCATGTTGCCTACGTCCACTATGAATTAATTCACTTTTATTAACTTTTTGCTTACTGGTTACAGTGGATTACAACAGTAAATTTCAAGTACAACAGTGACTTTCGAGTACAACAATGATTTCGGCAGAGTCTGGACGTCGGAGAGCCAAAAGATCCCTTTTGGTATAGGTTTTGGGCTGCTATTTATAGGCGTAGGCTGCAAATATCTTGCTCAGATCTCGGAAGATCTCTTCTCTTACGTGGGTGGGCCCACACGATCGATCCCATAACATTTGCACTCGATCCATGATCGATACGAATGAATTTTGTATCGATCGAAATATTGTCCAATCGAGTTGAAATCGATTAGGAACATTCTTGAGGATGTACGCAAGCTCCTGTGAAAATTTGGTGGCATTTGGACTTGTAGATTTTGAGTTATGATCGATGCAAGTTTGAATTTATTAAAGGCTGCTGAATTCGCATCGCTCTGTTCGTATCGATCCAAGCACGTACTTGCATGTTGACGTGGCGCTACATTCTTGGATCGATCCACTTTCGATGCCGAATTGACTGAGTCTTTCCAATGTTTACGCCTCGTTCGTATCGACCTATCTTGGTCCTGTTCGTATCGATCAGCTATGCCTCATTTCGTATGGATGTTTTGTGTTTAGTTCGTATCGATGGGAAGCGTTAATTTCGTATCGATCGCTTAACAGTTACTTCATATCGATAGATGAATGATCCCTTCCAATCACAACGTAGTCTATTTCGTATCGATGGGAGATAATGACCTCATATCGACTTATGGCCGATCGATACGAAGTGTGCTTGAAAACTAGATTGATGTGAAACGAACTTCTGTATCTCTGCCGATGGATACAAAATAGACAATGACCGATCGATTTGAAGTGAGCCTGCTTGCTGAGGGATACAAAGAAGATGGACTTCAATGGATGAGAAGTGGGATGGATGCAAGACTATGGATACAAAATGTGCCAACTCCGATGGATACGAAGGAAGCCGCCATTCGATTGATTCGAACAAGGCCAATGCTGATGGATTCGAACAAGGCTGATGCGAGAGAAGTTGATTGATGGATACGAACAAGTTTACTTCCCTGGCTTGCATCGATCATATCTTGAGCATATGAACTCGGATTAACTTGAAATTTGGAACGTTGGCTTCCATAGCTTTGCTTGTCGTGTCATATCAATTGTAACTCGATCCGATCTTGGATAAAATTTGTTAGTATCCATAGTGAATCTGTTTATAACCGATCTTCGGGACGAACTGTCCTTGGTTTCTAGTCAAGTTCTTGGTGTCACGGCCTTTCCAAAAGGCGGGATAACATTTGCCCATATAGTACGTCTTGTGAGTACATGACGTGCTTTGAAAAGTTGCAATCTTCATTCTGAACATTTCTATTTGACTTGTTGAATGGTTGTTGTCTTTTCGTCGAAAGATATAACCTTTGAATTACCTTCAATGATATAAATAATGAATTGTGGACTGCCAGTCATTGTATTGTTCACTGTTGTAAATGAGTTTTGAATGATAGCAAACCGTTGTTCAATGTTGTAATTGTTGCCATGTGAGCATTTACTCCCTGTGAATTTCAAGAATTAGATGTTAGTCTGTCATACATGCATGTATGTTAGTCTGACTCTTGCCAACGTTCGAACGTTCGCAAGTCGTTGTCAGGTTTCATGCATTGAATTCCGTATTGATCCTCTCCTGAATCGATGTGAAGTTCGAGTTGTAATGATGCTTGGTGGTCGTTTTGCAATATTATTTCATATCGATCCTCTCCTGGATTGATGCGAAAATTTAGAAAGTTATACTCGTGTCGATAACAATCGATACGAACTTAGTTTTGGCTTTGATGTCATTCGTAACGATGGCATGAATCTTGGGTCGTATCGATATTTGTTGGTTACACTTGAGATGTGGGCTACAAGACTTTGGTATCATACCCATGGTGGTTGAAAATTTTCTTTTGTATCGATGGTGATCGATACGAATTCATTAGCCTTTTTGAATACTTCACATCGATGGGCGGGAATTTCGGAGTCTTGGTTCGATGGATACGAACTAAATATTTCATATCGATAGCGTTCCCAATGGGTTCGGACAATTCCCATGAGCTTTCCCTTTGTTTCTTGTTGTATGGATTCGAATGGGTTCCCGTGTATTGTTCACACCGATAGGTCACTGGTTGATATGAGCGATGGCATTCTGGATCGATGGCAAACAGAAACTGGTAATTGCGCCTGGGATCAGTGAGTGCGGATGGATACGAACAGGGCTTTCATATCGATGACACTAGAAACTATTTTTATCGGTCGCTTATCACTGGGATACGAACCGTCACTCACCTTCCATATATATACATGTGACATTGTACTTAGAAGAATTTACTTGCTCATTTGTCTTCAGCCCTTTGTATCGATGGAAAACTTTGAGAAAACAGAACGAACTTCAGAAGTTTTTCGCCTCCAAACCATCTAGTGTTTTATCCTTAATTCAATCCATTCAAACTAGGTAATTAACTAATTAAACTCCTCTAAGAATGATAAGACTAGAAACTAGATGCCATCCCATCCAAGGTCGTGGTCGATTCTGGCGTCGTCGATGTCAGAATTGGATTGGAGCCTGATTGAAGAAGGAGGAGACGAGGTTAAGGCCGCTTGGGGAAGAAGGAGTGAAAAGGGATGCACAACTTCCACTTCGTATCGACGAATGGAAAGAGGGGGCTCGGCTTCGTATTGATTCAGGGCATGAAACTTGTGTCGATGAGTAATCGATCAACGAAACAACAGACTTCGTATCGATCCTGGGTAACAATAATTCGTATCGACAGGGACGAGCAATACACAACCAGATAGACAACTACAGATACGAAACCCGCGACAAGTGATCGATACGAATTTCACGGTTCGAGGACCGATACGAAGTTGGTAGCCTCTGACCGGTACGAACTCCATTGTAACCTAATCGATGCAAAGTTGATGTAACTCGGTCGATACGAAACCAGTGGGTTTTGACCGATACGAAGCAAATGTCTTTGACCGATACCAATGCTAATGGATTCGAACAAGGCTGATGCGAGAGAAGTTGATTGATGGATACGAACAAGTTTACTTCACTGGCTTGCATCGATCATATCTTGAGCATATGAACTCAGATTAACTTGAAATTTGGAACGTTGCTTCCATAGCTTTGCTTGTCGTGTCATATCAATTGTAGCTCGATCCGGTCTCGGATAAAATTCGTCAGTATCCAAGTGAATCTGTGTATAACTGATCTTTGGAATGAACTGTCCTTGGTTTCTAGTCAAGTTCTTGGTGTCACGGCCTTGCCAAAAGGCAGGATAACACTCGACAAATAAGTACACATTTATATTGTTGTTGATGGTTTTGTGCCTAGATATGAGAGACCACTTTTGGGCTTTTGTTTTCTTTATCGGTTTGGGCCAGTTGTGGCAAGCTATTGTTTTTCCGATCAAGCCACGCAAAGGAAGTGCTTTCAAAATTTTGCGTAACATGAGATTTTTAAAAGTAGTTGATTTTAAAAGTCTAAGTGTGTGTAGACATTTTTCTTCCTTGGGAATTTTGAGGATGAAATTTTTTTAAGAAGGGAAGAATGTAATGACCCAAAAATTTTAAAACATTTTGAATGAGAAAATTTAATTATTTAAATATTCAGATTTAATTCAAAATTTAACAAATAATAAGAAAATCAATTATTAGTAAAACGATTCGATTTTTATTGCTGTATTTTTATTTTTATTTATATGATTTTTCCATAATTTTTAATTTGAAAATATATAATGATCATTTGACGTATTAGAGCAAACGACGGTATTTTTGAAATTTTACAGAATAAGATAACCAGTATATATTATTATTATTTTGAGATCATATCGCGTTTTTGTGAACGATTATATTTTTTGTCATTCGTAGTTCGTACGCGAACGAAATGTTGTGTGGCAATGTACTGGAAATTGGATAATAAACCAATCCTAAGACAGTTCAACACTCTAACTCATTCTTTTTCTCTTTCTATTTTCACTTTAAAACTTGTAGTAAATGAAAATATTAAATCAACCTAAATATCTACTTATCAAAAAATGTAAAGCTTAGATCTTTGAAACCGTAGAGCCTAAATCTACATTTTCTAGGGGTGTTTGGCTGGGTGCGGCATTGTTTGCGTGTTCGACAGTGGATGGCGTGAGCAAGTTTAGGCTAGGGTTTGGTTTTGGGGTCATTGGGGAGGCATTAGTCGAATGAGAGCTTGGTTTTGGATTTGGGGTATCGAGGAGCGACTATGGTCACGATGTGGTGGAGCTCAGTGGTTTAGTGATCATCACACTAATTAGGGTTGAGGGGGAAGATGCTCTAGGTCGGAATCTGGTCTAGGGGTGCGAGCTAGGCAAGAGGGTGTGGGATGGAGTGGCCGCGTGAAGAGAAGCGCGATAGCGTTGTCGGTTCGAAGTTTTATCGATGGGAGGAGGAGGGGAGGCATGCCATGCACGGTCGTGCACTGTTTTTGTTCACGTGTAGATGTAATTTGGGAGGGAAGGAAGAAGTATTAGGAGGGTAATTAATAGTTTAAATTTTTAATTATTGAAATTAATAAACTTATTAATTCTCAAAACCTATATATTGAATATCTCTCTCATACGAGGTCCAATCGAAGTGAGATTTTTTGCATTGGGCTCGTAATGGCAATAGTTATGCGATGGAATTAGTTTGGTCGAATTTGGAGCAAGTGGAATTTTGGGCTAAAATCGAAAGTTGTTCGATTTTAGTTCAAACTGGAACGCCTGAGCGTCCTTTGGAAGTTTGGCGAGTTAAACTCACCTTTTTCGATGATCAATATAATATATGTTAAAAGTAAAATATTATTGCCATGTTGAATAATTATTGGCTTGGTTTGATTAAATATTTGGTTTGAAAAGCGAATAACATTTAAAATGAAATATGGAAAATTTAGAGGAATCCGGATTTCTCACCGTTGTGAATTTTTAATTCCATTTATATACCTATTACTTTTGATTTTAGTTTTATACCGGTTATATAGATGGTTAAATGCTAAAGTCTTATTGGTTGGCCATATTGGATATGATACTGCCATATGTTAAACGTTGATCCTTTTTAGTGAAAAAGATTATGATTGCATTGGTTAAGTGTTATAGTAACTATTAGCCTCGTTATAGTATTTTGAAAAATACTATTAATTGTTGTTTTGATTTGGAAATGGTTTAGATTTGGAAAATGACTTTAAATCTGACCTTTTAGGATTTCTATGGTATTTTATAAAAAAAAGTAGTTTTGCATTTCTCTATTTTTTCTTTAACTTCTTTTATTATTCTTTTCTAATATATGTATATATGTAGATGGTTTTAAAATTATTTTGGAAATTATGTATTTTTATAGAAATGTTATTATAACAACGAATGTTTATTTTAAAGGAAATAAAAGGGGTTTATCTTTTATTTTTAAAGTGGTTTTATTTAAGAAAAGATAGAAATACTTTGGAATAAATATTGGTGAAACATTCAATTTAACATTTTGTAATAAAAGAACAGATTTATAAATGGTATTTTATAAATTGAAGAGTGATTTATAAGTGGTATTTTATAAATAAAAGGATAGGTTTATAAATGGTATTTTATAAAAGGGAAAGCTTTATCATTTGATAAATTGGAGAAATAAATCACAATTGTGAATTTATTTTCACATATAGAATAATCATGCTATGGAAAGTATATGAATTTATAATTATATTTGGAGTTGATTTATAAAAGGAGTTTTGCAATTATATTTAGAAGTTTATAAAGGAATTTGGAGTTTTACTAAAAGAGTTGCAAATAAATTTAGGAACTTATAAAATGAGTTTTATAAATAATATTTTATAAAAGAAGCTTTATAAAAGAGTTTTAAAAATAGTATGAAGGATATATTATAAAGAAGTTTATTAGATAAATTTGGAGATTTATAAAGGAGGTTTATAATTATGTTTAAATATTCATAAAAGGAATTTTATAATTTATAAATAATATTTTATAAAAAGAGTTTGGCAATATAAGGAGTTTATAAAGGCGTTTTATAGAAAGGAAAGTGTTTGAGTTTATTGTTATCAATGTTTTAAATGACATTTGTTTAGCCCAATTAAGTATGATTTTGGAAATGAAATCTTTCCTAGGATTTGAGAATGTACTTATACTGTTGAGAAAAGTAAATGAATACATTTTCTAAGTACTGAAAATGTAACGTTTTGTGAATATACTTATCCTATTAGTACAAGTATATGGGGAAGTTTTTTTATAAATTTTGAAAGTGAAATATTTTGTGAGCATACTTATATAATTGAGATAAGTATATTAATATTTTTCAAGTATTGAAAGAGTGAGGGGGTTTATTAATATATCTTTGTAAAAGCATTTTGACACAAGTATTTACTAAGTGGTTTTAATTAAAGAGATGATTAATTAAAGAGGCTTAGTGGTTACTTTGTGCTTAACCTTGCTTGGTTAAATCTCTAGTTGAATTGTTTGTTATTTGATAGTTGAATAACCAACTATCAAATGTTGGTCAGTTTATAAAATTATCGTTGTCGGTTGGAGAGGTCGAGATCATATATATTATTTGAAAACCACTTCGAACCGGCATAAGCGTTTGAATTGAAGACATCCTAAAGGTGGCGTATTCGAAGACGGGGTTCTTTGAAGTGCAAGGGCTACTTGATACTAGTCATATAGATGTAGTAGAGATAGTGCCTTTAGTTTGTTCAGACCCAGAACACTTTTATGGATGAATGCTGGCATTGCATTGTTGCTTATAGGCCAGTGTTAGCATTCCAAGTGGGATTTGCTAAAAGGGTAAAACGTAGCCTCAAGCCTCACAACCCGAAAATGACTAAAATTAGGGGAGATGCGGTAGGGCTATGTGGTTTGCAACCATTAGGGTATGTCATCACCCTTTTAGATATATATTTATGGATTTGGTATTTGCATGAGGGCTCTCGGAAAAAGCTTGCAAAGTACTATCCAGTAAGGGGTAGGTCGGTTCTATATTGACAGGGGTGTAAGATGTTTTTGTTGACCTCAGTACATTTTTCTATAGGTGTGACAACCCGCTAATTTATCAGTTTGATAAATATTATTTATTTTTAAAATATTCAAATATAAGCTTTTAAAAACATAGACTATGATGTTCTAAACAATAAATAATAATGGTAACCTTATTTTGAATAAGTATTTACGAAAATGTAAACTTTGAAGGAATATCGATAAACAGCTCTAAAATCTTAAAACATCGCGCACGGAGCTGGATATATACACTTATTTTTATAATAGAACAAGAATATGAAATAAAATTATTTATTTTATTTTTGGAAAATTAATTTTATTTATGACATAATCAGTGATGCCGTTATATTTAATAATTGATTTATTGAGATTTAATAATTATTATAATTACTCTAATAATTGTTTTAAATGATAATAATTCATTTTAAATAGTTATAAAGTGATATTAAATAATTTATAATAGTTATATTAAAATATATAATCAGTTTGAAAATATAAGGAAAATTGATATATCGCTATATCGGGTATAATAATAATTTTTGTAAATAATTGTTAATATTGATTTATATGATTTTATAATTCAACTAAGATCATTTCAATTAACTAATGATGATTATAAATTTATTTTCAAATTTTGTTTACATATATATGTAATTCAAATTAGAAGAGAAAATGTGACTGATAATCGGTTTCCCGATTTTCAATGGTTTAATGAACGAAAGTTTTTCGAAAGTCGTTGCAACCGTATTTATATATCATAAACACATATATGCACATGTTAACTTGCACATGAACATACATACATATATACACACATTTCATTATATATACATATAAAGAAAAATCTAAGATATTTTACATTTACTTAATCTTTAAGCAAACCAAAGTCCACTCTCTTACACATAAGTACATGCATCTTGACTTGCACATGGGAGGAGGCACATGAGCCATGTAAGGTGATGTAGATGGAAGAAATGTGATGTGATGTTTCATGTAAAATATCATGATATTTTCCATATTCAAGCCCATAAATACCCACCCCTCTTTCTCTCATTTCTTCACAAATTTTTTACTTCTTCTTCTCCTTCCTCAAGCTATTTTAATGGCCTCTCCATCTTAAAAAAATATTATGAAATGAAATTATGAAAGAATAATATAAAAATATATATACATACACATACAAGATCTATACTCCTCCAAACCAAACAAAACCATCTCCTTTCCACCCTAATACTCCACGGCCACTCCCATACAAGCCAAAGACGTGAGCAAGCAAGATGATGGGAGCCTTGGGCCGAGAGCCAAGGTGGTGGAGGTTGGCGAGGCCGTAAGCACTTGAAGATGGTGGAGGAGCAAGCCATGAGTCTTGGGGCAAGGAAAACGAAGTGTTTAGGGCATGGTAGAAGTGTATTAGAGAAGTGTTGTGATGATACGAATGTTGGTAGGAAGTTGGTTTGATTTCTGGTGAGTGCTCGATTTGCTTACATTTAGAAAATAATTATATGAACTTTTGAATTATAAATTTAAATGCTTGGTTGATAACTTGGTTGTGATAAATTATGAGAAATCATAATAGAAATGGTTAGTAATTAACCATAGTTAATTAAATGGAAATTTAATCCATAAACAATTTGTGTATGGAGATGTTTAGTGTAACGACCCACCTTTTTGGAAGCTTCAAATCGACAATAAACCACACATGTCAGACTCAAACCATTCAAAAGGGAGGATTGTTATGGGGTAAATAAGAAAAAGCAGAGAAAGAAAGAAAACAAATTACCATTCTTAAATCTTTTAAATGAAAAGATTCATTTCACAAAGTTTACTTCGTTTCATAAAGATCTATTCATAGGTTTCAAAACAATTTCCATTTCGAATGGATTAACTCATTTAAAATCTTTCAATAAAAAGATTCAACTTATAGTTTTCAAACTCGTTCCTAAAGATTCATTCATAGCCTTTCAAAACATTTCAATTTCATTTTAAATTTGAAACCTTTCAACACAAATTGGAAGTTCACTTCTTATATGAAAGCTGTTATTATTTGAAAACAAATAGTTTTCGTTTAAGAAAAATCCAATTATATTTGCATGAGTTAAAGCCCTTAAATTATATTCACATTCCAAAATCAATACTTTTAAAATGGTTTAACCCATATATAACGAGTATAACATCTTTAATCCCTGGTTTCAAATCATAGAATTCAATTTCAAATCTTGAATTTAAGTTTAAATTAAATTATTTAAACTTCAAAACTTGATTAAGTTATTCAAAAATAACTTTTATCTTTGAAATTCCATTTCGAAAGCTTTTCATTTTAAAACCCAAGTTTCCAACTTCAAAATCAATTGAAATTAAAATTTCAATTTCAAAAACATCAAATTTAAATTATCTGTGACTTAACCGATTTCCTCGTGAAATCCACATTTGTGTGTGTAAAGGTGTAGTCCAGGGGTTTCACACACAATAGTGCAACATCATACAATCATCATAGATCAGAATACAGAAATATAGTTGATAAGCGGTATTAACTATCACGATTATCGTTCATTCACAGATCATAGATATATATCACAAGTAAGTAAACTACAGATCACAACATAAATCAGGATGTATCACAAAGCATCATATATCAGGGATATCAAACAATTCACATTCAATAGAATTCAAACATCCATAGGTAAGGTCAATTTTATTTATCTGATCAGATTAGTCACCAATACTGGTTAATTAACATTAACTAATTACAATTTTATTTAAATTAATTAACCTTTAATAATAAGTTAATTAGCCTCAATTAATAAATTAATTAACTATCATTTAATTAATTATCCTTAATTATTTTTATTAGGTAATTAACAATTTACGATTGATTATCTAAATTAATTAATCTAATTAATTATCAAATTTTAATCACATTAATTAACTACTTAATAATCCCTAGTTAATCATCTTCATTAACTAATAACATTTCTTTAATTACTTTCTTAAGAAATTTTCTTAGGTTTAAATCATCGTTAATTATTTCTAATCAACTTAATTTATTAATTTATAAATAAAATAAATCATTCTTAAGTTAATTACATAATTAATTTACTTTTAATTATTAATTAATCCTTCCTTTACAATTTCAAATTCCATTTACAATTCAAATTCTTTTCATCCTTTAAATGCTTTAAAGTTATATAAACAAGTTTAAAAAAAACTTTATTTATCCCTAACCTTAGTTTCAAACTAAACTGGAGTTTATACTTGAACTTTGAATCTAAAACTCAGTTTAAATCTTACTTTAAACTTTTAAATTTTAATTCAAAAATTTCCAAAGCAGGAACAGGGTATAAAACCTGTTACAAGCTTCCTTCCAGAGCCACTACTACATTTGCTTCGAGTCGCATCTGCATTTTTCTCGTGCCATACCCGAGAATACTTCGATACATCCCCCTTTCTTCCACCAACTTCATCTGCTTCGAGAAAATCACCCATTTTCACGCGACCAAACCCGAGCCCCCCAGCCTTCAGATATGACAAGCACGCGGTGCACTTGCACCAATGCCTCCGACCTCTGGTGATCGTCGCGACTACCTTCGACAACCACTCGAACTCACTCGACCCCAAACAAGAACCCAGAAACTTCGAACGACGGTGAATTCGAAATCGAACCCATCGTTCGAAAATCTGAAACCCACCATCATCGGAATTTCTCCAATCGCCGACCATAATGACAACCGGAATACGCAAAACCTCGACCTCGACCTCATCTACTTCCCCGCTATCACTTGCCATGATCTCATAACACTCGATCAACTTCCGTCAACAAACGAGACCAAATACTCAACTGCGGCAAAAACTAGGTTTACGAACGAAAACACGTCACCTCCGCTCCTATGATGATCAATGACATCTCCGAGCATTTTTCCCTGTATCATCGTAGTCTCCTTCACCTTCATGCACAACCCCGACCCTCATATCTCCTCAGATCGCCTGAAGTTGATCGGAATATACTTTTCATTCATTTTCGAACTGCTCCTAAATCCCACCTCTAAAAATTATAAGTTTTGCATTAAAAATCATGTTGAAGTATGATAACTCCATTTATGTACCTGAATTCATAAATCATGAAGTTCGAATTTTTGGCTTATTTAAAGTTAACTCTGATTTCTTGATTTCCAAGGAAGATTAAAAGTTATTTTTAACTTATATAAAATTTTAAAACTTAGCTTATATTGAAACAAACAACTTTTGTTTATATTGCAGATTATAATAGTTATCAGATTGAGAAATCAAAAGTTATTTGCAAACCTGGGACTAACACTACCAAAAAACAGCTAACTAGAGACTGAAAATTAGGAACTGAATGATTGCAGTCACTAGTTAAATACTAGTTAAAGACTGAAAAAAGCAGTCTTTAATTTCACTAATTTATGACTGAAATTCAGTTTCAGATCGGTTGCAAAAAGCTAAAATCACTTAAGACTGAATTTTAGTTTTTAATTCAGTCGGTAATTGATGTTACATGAATGAATTTGTAACCATTAAGATTTTTCCTCCATTTTCTAATCTAACGGTCAAACGTAGTTATCTGTGTCATCATATTCAAGATTATAATAACCGAATTAATTCTCACTTTTAATAAATAATTTGTTTTTTAAATTCACTCAGAATTCCACTTTCTCCTTAAATTAAGGTTCCCATGAATCCACTACCACTTTTTCATTATTATATTTCTCTTTATCCCTCACAATCCGAAAGTGCTATTTCCTCCACTTTACTAAAATATAGTTCAGAAGAAGAAAGTGAGAAATTATAGTCCGGCGAAGGAGCCGCCTTGGATTTTCGAGTCGTGATGACGTGGCTAGAGATGGGAGATGCTCGTGATGACCAACGCTTAAAGTCTAGATCTAGAGTGTAGCGTCTGAGATAATTTGCCTTCCCTACCTGAAATCGAGAGCTACTACTACTGTCAATTGGAGATTGTGTCGCTTGAAGACTTGTCGCCAAAGTTTAGATCTTCACTGCCTTGAAAGTTGAAACCGAAAGAGATGCCAAGGTTTGATGCAACTACCATTGAGAGAGATCCAACCCTGGATGCTTTAGATGAGACAAGCCTGATTCTGAATCTAGAGATGTGCAAGTTCGTTGTCCTGTATCGTTTGCTGGAATTGGCAACCTCATCTTGTCGATGATCTGTTGATGAACTTTGGTTGCTCTATTTGATATCAAATGGTTATGGTTGTGTGATTGTGTTACTTGAAGACAAGGAGATGTTTGTATAATCAGTTTGAGAAAATGGAGATGATCGAATTTGTACGTGCTTACAATTGTGTTGAGATGCTTTTGAGGTTGTTTGGGTTTCTGATGTTGAGTTTGATGTTGCTGGTGGTATGTAGGAGATAATCCGAGAAGATCGTGGAAGTAACTCTGCTTTGGTTGTGTTTGGCGAAGATTGTTCGGTATGGTGATATTGAATTTGGCTATGAAATGATGATGTGATAAAGATTATATATTTTTATTTGTTTTGGATCCCATGCATCTGAAAATGAAAGATATTGTATAATATATAGACTTGAAACTTCATGTGTTGTTGTATGAGCAATAACGAATGAGTAGAAAGATATTTTGAACGATTCAGAATAGAAAACGATAGCAAGAAGAAAAAATGGCAAATGGATCTGAGTCAGTTAAAAGTTATTTGTGTGTTTTGATGATGTTAATATGTATCTAAGATAACTAATAATAATTATGATTCTATTATATGAAATACATTACAGTGTAGTTGTTCATGAACAGTTTTCATTTATACACACGTGTATATATATACATAAAATCAATGACATAGTATGCTTAGAAATATGAATAAAACTACGAATAAATTAAAAATGAAACAAGATACTTTTTATATAATTTGAGACCGATTGGAAACAATTTTTCAGTCTTTAAAATTTTGTCTTTAACAAAATTTGAAACTAAAATTTCAGTCTTTAAAATTTAAGACTGAAAATTCAGTTTCAAATATCTTTTGGGACTTGAAAAATAAAGACTGAAACTTCAGTCTTTAGTCGGTCTTTTCATATATTCTAGAGACTGAACTGCTTAACTAAAGACTGAAATCTTCGGTCTCTATATCAACTTTATTTAGTAGTGTAAGGATAAACAGGAACAGGGTATAAAAGGGTACATGTATGCATTCATTCAAATACCAACATACATCCACAGGAAATCATACTCATACTCATTCCAAATATAATAAGCAACAATTAAAATATGTTACTCACAGATTCTCAAACATTGGATTCAAAGAAATGGTTTTAAAGATTAAAGTTGCTCACCTGAGTTTGAAAGACAGAGAACAGGCTCTGCATTTGAAAATTGAGAATGCTTTTAACTGAAACTGGAATCTTTGCTTTGAATTTGAACTTGAACTTCCAGGTTTGAATTTGAACAGAAGCATGTTTACTTTGTTTTGATTAAATTTTGTTTAAGTTTTTGAGTGACACTTGCTTTTGTTTTTCTCAGTTTTAAATTTTCATCTCTGGTTGAACTTGCTTTTGATTGAACGAATTTGAAATGGAGTTGATATGTGAGAAAGCAAGTTTGCAGGTGATAATGTTTTGTTGTACAAAGTTGATATATATTTTCCTTTCTAGTACGAATATGGCCAGAGATTTTTTTCATTTGGAGGCTAATATTTTCCTTTGGTGGCTGATATATATCTCTATTGTACTAGAGACAATAGCATGTGGTGGCTTGCATTTATTATCAGTTGTACAACTTATATTTTCTTCCGGCTGTACAATATGAAATATTTGGTGGCTGAAAGGTAAGGTAGATTGTATGCTAAGGACATTTGCATTTATTACTTGGCTTCTATTATAAATATTTACCCTATCTTCCTCTGCAAGCTTGTCTCGGCTGATATGATGCAATGTAGTGTGCTATAAAATCATGCCTAAATTGCCTTGTACAAAATACATATTTATTTGTACAAAGATACTTTATGTAGATATTTCTTTTTTTTCTTTTGTTTGCTTTCATATATACACACTTGTTTGTATTTTGTTTTGCCTGGCATACTTACTTCTCATTTTTGTATGTACAGAGAAGATTTTGTGGTAGCTTGTTTTGATTATGTTTGTTAGATTCATTTTACAAGCCATTCATTTATATCTTTGTTTTCCTTTACAAGTGTTCATACCTATCTATTATTTGCTTTATAATATGAATGAAATGCTATTTTTAATGTGTGGTTTTACTTTAACTAATGTGTTATTCTATACCTTTACAATTTATAAATTTTGTAATATAAATGAGTTTCTATTTTTAATATATTGTTTAAATCTAACTAATTTGTTTACTATATATTTTATATACATGAGTGTATATCTAACTTAAATATTCATTGTCTTGTATTCTAACATATATATAATTTTATACTTTATTCTGTAAGTACAATTTGTTTGTATTTTATTCTACTTATATATTCTTAAATACATATATATTCACATATATACAATATTTACAATATTTTTAAATTTAAATGATTTATACAAAATTTATTTGTATTTGGGGAAACTCGAATTCATTTAAAATAAATTTTACAATTTTTATTCAAAAATTCATTTAATTATCAATTTAAATTAAATAAAAATCTAGGGTCGTTACAAGCAATTTGATTGATTTTAATTTTAAATTGAAATTTCACAACCAAACAAACTTACATCTTTTCAGATGAAAATCTGCCACTTGCTATGCTTAAATAGACGCATACCAAATATCAAATTTTCATTACTAAAATTTTATTATTTATTTTCAATAAAATTTTAGTTAATTACGTTATTTAAAATCGTTAAAACCTCCGGGTCGTTACAGGAACATTCTTGTATAAGGAATTATGGAGAATAATAGCTGAAATAGATTGTAATAGCATTAGGGATTTATATAAAATATGATTAGTGATCTAGTTAGAAATAATATAAGAGGAAAATGATAGAATGGAAGTTATCACTGTCTACTCTACTTTTCATTGTTTAAAGTCATATGAGATGTTTTTGGAAAAAAATTAAAATGAATGATTATTTGGCATGATAATTGAGTTTTTAAACGTTTTGGGTTAAAAATCCTACTTTCAAAAGAAGGGCTTTATTATAGGAAGTCGTTAAAAAGGAAAGTTTTTCATGATTCCTTTTTGAAAACTAAGCAACTTTTGAATATTATGAATGAAAAGTCCAACTTTAATGGAACAAATCTTTGATGTAAAAAGTATTTGAGAAGGAAAATTATTTTACTCCTTTTTGGGACTAAGAAATTTTGAATTCTCGATAAAGTTTCTAAATTTATATTTTCATTGATATAGATTTTGGATTTGGTACTTTAAGGTTGTGAAATTTTAGTTTTAAAAGAATGGTAGGAACTGAACCAATATTTTAAACATGGAATAGATAGAGATCACTACCTAGATAAGACAGGTTAAAAATTTTAGTTTATGAATAAAATAGGAATGGTATGTACAATTTGATTCGGAAATTTGAAATCAGTCCTAACCTTTATTTGTAAAAGGTGGTAAAGTCGTTAAGATATTCTAGATCTGTAATTTTGTTGTAAATTAGGTTGCCCGTGAAATGTGAATTTCTATATTTTGATTTTGGAGCGGTTTCCGTGGAATTTCCATAAATTATCAAATTCTTAAATATGTATAAAAGCGTATAGTTTGAATTAACAAGGGTTGTACTAAAAAGGGAAAGAGATGCGTAAGATATGGATATTCTTTTCGTAGTTTACACTGTCTATTCCAATGAAACAAAGAAAGAATCCATTGTAATCTCAAACAAAGTAAAAAATCTCATTTGTGGTTAATTTATCAAAAATTATAATGGTAATCCTCTTTAAAAGGATAGCTTTGATAAATTAAAAATTTGGAAATAAGTGTTCTAGTTTAGAAATCAGTAGTTTGAAATATGCATACACATATAACCATGCTTAATGACTAAAAATAAATAAATATATATATATATATATATAACATAATTTTCGATTATATATGAATTAGTTAGTAATTAATAGACTAGGTTTATGGATATTGATTAAAAATTTAACGGGCAATAAATTTGTAATTAATGAGAATTAAAAGAAATTAAAAGAGGATTGATTAGGAAAAGTTTAATATGGCATTTATGAAAGAATTGAATTGGAGTAATAAATACATTTTTAAATTTGTAAAAGATTAAACGAGGATTGAATAGAAATAGTCCAATTTTGACAATAATGGTCAATTGTTATGAGTATATTAGTTGAAGTAATGAATGGACCACATTTATTAAGAAGGAAAATTAAGGAAAGTGGGCAATAGTGAAATGACATATTAAGAATGTCCATTTTAATTCTGCAAGGAATGTTAAGACCTCAACACCATTTACACCAGTTGATAATAAATGACAACTTCCAGCAAATTTTTTTTAACATATGTTGTGAATTTTTAATTCAAGTTATATACCTATTGATTTTAATTTCAGTTTTATACCTTTTATATAGATGGTTAAATGGTAAAATATGATTGCTTGGCCATATTAGATGTGACACTGACATATGTTAAAAGTTGAGCCTTTTTAGTGGAAAGAGGTAGTAAAAGCATTAGTTAAGTGCTATAGTAACTACTGGCCTTGTTATAGTATTTTGAAAAATACTATTATAGTTGTTATGATTTAGAAATGGTTTCGATTTGGATAATGATTTTAAAGGTGACCTTTTTGGATTTTCTATGATATCTTATAAAAAAGTAGTTTTGTACTTCTCTATTTTTACTTCAACTTCTTTATTATTCTTTTCTAACATATGTATATATGTAGATGGTTTTAAAATTATTTTAGAAAGCATCTATTTTTATAGAAAAGTTTTTACAATAATGAATGTTTATTTTAGAGGAAATAAATGGCTTTTCTTTTATTCTAAAGTGATTTTATTTAAAAAAAGATAGAAGTTTTTTGAAATAAATATTTGTGAAACGTTTTAAATAAAAAGTTGTAATAAAAAATAGATTTGTAAATGGTATTTTATAAATTGAAAATAGATTTATAAGCCGTATTTTATAAATAAAAGGATAGGTTTATAAATGACATTTTATAAAAGGGAAAACGTTATCATTTGATAAATCGGAGAAATAAATCACAGTTGTGAGTTTATTGTAATACATGGAATGATCGTGTTGTGAAAAGTATATGAGTTTTACAATTATATTTGGAGTTTGATATATAAAAGGGGTTTTTCAATTATATTTAGAAATTCACAAAAAGAGTTAATAAAGGAATTTGGAGTTTTAATAAAAGAGTTGCAAATAAATTTGGGAACTTATAAAATGAGTTTTATAAATAATATTTTATAAAATAAACTTTATAAAAGAGTTTTAAAAATAGTAAGAAGGATGTTTTGTAAAGGAGTTTATTAAATAAATTTGGAGATTTATAAAGGAGGTTTATAATTATGTTTAGATATTCATAAAGGGAATTTTATAATTTATAAATAATATTTTATAAAAGGAGTTTGAAAATATAAGGAGTTTATAAAGGCATTTTATAAAGAGGAAAGTGTTTGGGTTTACTATTATCAATGTTTTAAATGACATTTGTTTAACTCAATTAAGTGTGATTTTGGAAATGAAATCTTTCATAGGATTTATGGATATACTTATATCGTTGAGATAAGTATATGAGTATATTTTCTAAGTATTGAAAATGTAGTATTTTGTGAATATACTTATACAATTAGTACAAGTATATGGGAAAGTTTTTTCTAAGTTTTGAAAGTGAAATGTTTTGTGAGTATACTTATATAGTTGAGATAATTATATTAATATTTTTCAAGTATTGAATAAGTTGAAGGGGTTTATGAATATATCTTTGGAAAAGCATTTTGATACAAGTATTTACAAAGTGGTTTTAATTCATAGGATGATTAATTAAAGAGGCTTAGTGGTTGCTTTGTGCTTAACCATGCTTGGTTAAATCTCTGGTTGAATTATTTGTTATTTGATAGTTAAATAACCGACTATCAAATGTTGGTTAGTTTTTAAAATTATCGTTGTCAGTTCAGAGAGACCGAGAACTGATATATTATCCAAAAACACTTCGAACCAACACAAGCGTTCGAATTGAAGACATTTTAAAGATGGTGAAATCAAAGACGAAGTTCTTTGAAGTGCAAGGGCAACTTGCTACTAATCTTGAGGATGTAGTAGAGGTAGCGCATTCGGTTTGCTCAGACCTAGAAGAACTTATATGGATCAATGTTGGCATTACATTATTGCCTTGAGGGCAGTATTAGCATTCCAAGTGGGATTTACTAAAAAAACATAACCTCCAGCCTTACAACCCGGAAATGACTAAAATCAGAGGAGATGCGGTAAGGCTATGTGGTTTGCAACCATTAGGGTATGTCATCACCCTTATATATATACATATATTTATGGATTTGGCATGTGCATGAGAGCTCTCAAAAAATGGTTTTATAGCAACCGAGGTGATGGTATATTCGGTATTATCCAGTAAGAGGTAAGTCAGTTCTGTATTGGAAAGGGTGCAAGATGTTCTTGTTGACCTCGGTATAAATTTGTAGAGGTGTACTTTGACAGCTGGTGCCCCGGTGCCTTATCATTGATGGAATCCATTCTCTAATAAGTGCCCTTCGGATCAAGTTGTATATCTATTATGCTGGATTTAAATTAATGTAACAATTTTGGCTATGATTCAATATTTATTTTAAACCCTGGACATTATTATAATATCAAAAGATTCTCTATGAAATGGTTTGGTTATTGTAAGGTGTTTGCGCCAAAATTGGTCACAAACACCCAAGAACAGGTTTGTGTAGAGAAGTAAATGAAGAAACTAAATTAAAACAGAGGAAAATATCAAAACAATAAGCAAATCAAAACATAAACCAAGAACAACAGGTTTTATAGTGGTTCGGCTGACTCCGGCCTACGTCCACTCCAAAGATTTTCCTTTTATTAGATTATACTGTTGATTAGAGTTACAAGTTTGTGAAATTCGAGAGTAAAAACGGTAGAGTAACGCCTAGGTAGAAGATGAAGAGAAGCAGAATCCAGCCCCCTTTTCTAGAGCCATGCTTGGTGTAATTATCGGTGAAACTTCGGGTGCAGGTCCTCCTTACCCATTTGGGCCCATCATAAAAGGAAAATCGTTGGAGTGGACGTAGGCCGGAGTCAGCCGAACCACTATAAAACCTGTTGTTCTTGATTTCTGTTTTGATTTGCTTATTGTTTTGATATTTTCCTCTGTTTTAATTTAGTTTCTTCATTTACTTCTCTACAAAAACCTATTCTTGGGTGTTTGTAACCAATTTTGGCGCAAACATAAGGTAAAAACCCATCCGTGTTTTTATGCGGCGTGGTCTTACGGGATACCCTTATTTTTGAAAGGTTTTATAACATTAAAATCAATATGTGGTGTGTTTCTCACGCTGGTTTACAACGCTGATCAAGGCGTTATTTTCTAATAATGCTCGAGTTAGACTGAGCATATTTTCAATTTTAGTTGGTTTCTTTGGAGCTTCAGAGGATGAGCTGGATGCCTCAAAGAGGTAGTCATGTATATTTTATTTTCCATTGCATTTGTTAGTTGTATTTATCAGAAATTGTGAGGACCGGCTGTTATAACTGTCGAAGCTGATGATTGGTTAGTTAACTCTGATTGATGTATGTATATTACATTTTTCTTTTGTAAAGATTTGTTGTATATTATATATTACTCATCACAAGGTGAGATTTTGTTCTGTCTTTTCTTTCTTTTCCCTCAACAATCTATCTTTCCGGCACTTGGATGCTTGGCACGTGAATGCCGTGGTTTTATTAGTGTCGACTTTTGAGGGTCGAAAAGGCAGGTCGTTACAATTGGTATCAGAGCTAGGATGAGCAAATACGTAGGTTTTGGTGGGGGGGGTAGTGTCATTAGAGATAGGGTTAGTAATACCCTAGAATGAGTTTGGGTGTAAAAATATAAGAGTGTGTATTTGTTAGTGCTATAAAAATGTTTAATATAATGTTGATTTATCGGTTGAGTGGTTTATGAATTCTGGTCGGGACAGAAGGAACAATTGTATTGATAGTAGTTTCTAAACACTTGAACAAGGCAAACCGACATAGTATTGTTTTTGAATTTGGTAAATGAACTAATTTTACTAAGATTTTAATTTATATCTAAAGGAATAATTTTCATAAATTGATATTTTTATTTATGATGTTTTTGGTTGTTAAAAAATGATAGTATTTAATTATTATCATTTATTGTTGATTAGTTGTGCTTAGAGAGTTTATGAGCATTTATTGTTTTAGTTGAATTAAATACGAACACCTTATGAATTAAGTTTCACAGTTTGATTATAAAGCGTTCGGGGATAATGTTGGGTTAAATTTTAATTTTAATAAAAGTTGTTTATTATAATTCAAACAAGGATATATAATTATAAGGTGGTTTCATACAAGAAGTAAAATTATGTAAGTATGGTTTACCAATATGATTTATAAATAAAAGGGATTTAAACTGACAAGTTGAGAACAAAAATCTAGGTGTTTTTGGAAATTGTTTTTCAAAGTTTTGAAGAAAAATAATAATAGTATTATTTGAAGATATTTATGAATAGAAATTTCTTAAAAGGATTTTAAAGGAGATAGAAAGCACTGAACTCACTTCTGTCGCTGGAAAATAATTCTGGTGATGATTGCAGCATCATCGGTGTTCATTTTCGAGTTTCTAATTGAGGGATTGATACCATAGTAATTTGCCATAAAGTTGTTTGGTAAAATAAATTTTTATTTAATCCCAAAAGTATGTTTTGATATACAAAAAGAAGATATGTATATTATTATTATTTCAAACAAAGTTGAAATAAAACCAGGGTGTTAGTTCTAAAGTTTTTGGTTAAGTTATTTTATGGACTCATTTATCCTATGCATTAAGGTAGTTTGTTGTGTGTATCTGGTCATGATGTTTTGTTTGGTATTTTTATTTGTTAAAATGAAATGGAATTTTCGACAATTTTTAGACAGTTGAGAACTTCCGAGTTAATTGAGAAGTAGAAACTATGTGTTATTGTGAAAATAGAAGAAAATAAGTTTTTATAACTTATAAATTTGAGGAGATAGTAAGTTAAAGCCAGCTTAAAATTTGTTGAACATCCTGGTTAAGTGAAAAAAAATCTGATATTTTGAATATACTCTTAGGGTGTAGAAGAGCATTATACGAATATGAACTTAAGTTTAAAGTGATTAATAAACATAATTTGTGATTTATAAGATGTTTATAAACTTAAGAAAAGCTTTATGAAATGGTTCATAAATAATTTCAATATTAAATGAAATACTTTTGGTGTAATTAAATGTGACTTAAAATGAATGTGAATTAAAAAGAAATTGGTGGAATTAAGAAACCAATGGAATAAATACGTAAGTTATACATAGATTATTTTATTCACATGATTGTTCTTGATCTAGATTTGAGTATACGATTTCGAGGTAATTTACACCGGTCTGAGTTAGAATTTTCACTCGATTCTTAACGACGAATACTTGATAAGGATTTTTTATTTGATTTTGAAGTTTACTATCATAGTATATATGGCTATGCCAAGATGAAGGAGGTTTCTAATCAAGGAACCTGATCAACATCCACACTAGGGAAGTCGAGTGAGCGATGCTAGTTCGGAAATGAAATTTGTTTGATTGAGCGAGTGATTAGATTTGATATTATGTACGGATGACATATGTACATCATACGGGCTTTAATAAATTACATACTTTTGACATTAAATAATGCAAGTTATATGGTTGGATATCATTGGTAAGTGAGATACAGGGTTATGGAAGCAAAGGGATAGTTGATGCTTTCGGTTTCATAAGTAGAGTTGGTTTGCTCGATGTTTGTACCAAAATTGGACACAACACTCTTCGGAAGTGTTTGAAGAGATAAAATGAAGAAATAAATGTAAAAATAGGATTATCTAACAAACACTTCAAACAATAATCAGAAAAACAGCAAAAGAACGCAAAGATTTAGAGTGGTTCGGCATGTTGCCTACGTCCACTATGAAATAATTCACTTTTATTAACTTTTTGCTTGCTGGTTACAGTGGATTACAACAGTAAATTTCAAGTACAACAGTGACTTTCGAGTACAACAATGATTTCGGCAGAGTCTGGACGTTGGAGAGCCAAAAGATCCCTTTTGGTATAGGTTTTGGGCTGCTATTTATAGGCGTAGGCTGCAAATATCTTGCTCAGATCTCGGAAGATCTCTTCTCTCACGTGGGTGGGCCCACACGATCGATCCCATAACATTTGCACTCGATCCATGATCGATACGAATGAATTTTGTATCGATCGAAATATTGTCCAATCGAGTTGAAATCGATTAGGAACATTCTTGAGGATGTACGCAAGCTCCTGTGAAAATTTGGTGGCATTTGGACTTGTAGATTTTGAGTTATGATCGATGCAAGTTTGAATTTATTAAAGGCTGCTGAATTCGCATCGCTCTGTTCGTATCGATCCAAGCACGTACTTGCATGTTGACGTGGCGCTACATTCTTGGATCGATCCACTTTCGATGCCGAATTGACTGAGTCTTTCCAATGTTTACGCCTCGTTCGTATCGACCTATCTTGGTCCTGTTCGTATCGATCAACTATGCCTCATTTCGTATGGATGTTTTGTGTTTAGTTCGTATCGATGGGAAGCGTTAATTTCGTATCGATCGCTTAACAGTTACTTCATATCAATAGATGAATGATCCCTTCCAATCACAACGTAGTCTATTTCGTATCGATGGGAGATAATGACCTCATATCGACTTATGGCCGATCGATACGAAGTGTGCTTGAAAACTAGATTGATGTGAAACGAACTTCTGTATCTCTGCCGATGGATACAAAATAGACAATGACCGATCAATTTGAAGTGAGCCTGCTTGCTGAGGGATACAAAGAAGATGGACTTCAATGGATGAGAAGTGGGATGGATGCAAGACTATGGATACAAAATGTGCCAACTCCGATGGATACGAAGGAAGCCGCCATTCGATTGATTCGAACAAGGCCAATGCTGATGGATTCGAACAAGGCTGATGCGAGAGAAGTTGATTGATGGATACGAACAAGTTTACTTCCCTGGCTTGCATCGATCATATCTTGAGCATATGAACTCAGATTAACTTGAAATTTGGAACGTTGGCTTCCATAGCTTTGCTTGTCGTGTCATATCAATTGTAACTCGATCCGATCTTGGATAAAATTCGTTAGTATCCATAGTGAATCTGTTTATAACCGATCTTCGGGACGAACTGTCCTTGGTTTCTAGTCAAGTTCTTGGTGTCACGGCCTTTCCAAAAGGCGGGATAACATTTGCCCACATAGTACGTCTTGTGAGTACATGACGTGCTTTGAAAAGTTGCAATCTTCATTCTGAACATTTCTATTTGACTTGTTGAATGGTTGTTGTCTTTTCGTCGAAAGATATAACCTTTGAATTACCTTCAATGATATAAATAATGAATTGTGGACTGCCAGTCATTGTATTGTTCACTGTTGTAAATGAGTTTTGAATGATAGCAAACCGTTGTTCAATGTTGTAATTGTTGCCATGTGAGCATTTACTCCCTGTGAATTTCAAGAATTAGATGTTAGTCTGTCATACATGCATGTATGTTAGTCTGACTCTTGCCAACGTTCGAACGTTCGCAAGTCGTTGTCAGGTTTCATGCATTGAATTCCGTATCGATCCTCTCCTGAATTGATGTGAAGTTCGAGTTGTAATGATGCTTGGTGGTCGTTTTTCAATATTATTTCATATCGATCCTCTCCTGGATTGATGCGAAAATTTAGAAAGTTATACTCGTGTCGATAACAATCGATACGAACTTAGTTTTGGCTTTGATGTCATTCGTAACGATGGCATGAATCTTGGGTCGTATCGATATTTGTTGGTTACACTTGAGATGTGGGCTACAAGACTTTGGTATCATACCCATGGTGGTTGAAAATTTTCTTTTGTATCAATGGTGATCGATACGAATTCATTAGCCTTTTTGAATACTTCACATCGATGGGTGGGAATTTCGGAGTCTTGGTTCGATGGATACGAACTAAATATTTCATATCGATAGCGTTCCCAATGGGTTCGGACAATTCCCATGAGCTTTCCCTTTGTTTCTTGTTGTATGGATTCGAACGGGTTCCCGTGTATTGTTCACACCGATAGGTCACTGGTTGATATGAGCGATGGCATTCTGGATCGATGGCAAACAGAAACTGGTAATTGCGCCTGGGATCAGTGAGTGCGGATGGATATGAACAGGGCTTTCATATCGATGACACTAGAAACTATTTTTATCGGTCGCTTATCACTAGGATACGAACCGTCACTCGCCTTCCATATATATACATGTGACATTGTACTTAGAAGAATTTACTTGCTCATTTGTCTTCAGCCCTTTGTATCGATGGAAAACTTTGAGAAAACAGAACGAACTTCAGAAGTTTTTCGCCTCCAAACCATCTAGTGTTTTATCCTTAATTCAATCCATTCAAACTAGGTAATTAACTAATTAAACTCCTCTAAGAATGATAAGACTAGAAACTAGATGCCATCCCATCCAAGGTCGTGGTCGATTCTGGCGTCGTCGATGTCAGAATTGGATTGGAGCCTGATTGAAGAAGGAGGAGACGAGGTTAAGGCCGCTTGGGGAAGAAGGAGTGAAAAGGGATGCACAACTTCCACTTCGTATCGACGAATGGAAAGAGGGGGCTCGGCTTCGTATTGATTCGGGGCATGAAACTTGTGTCGGTGAGCAATCGATCAACGAAACAACAGACTTCGTATCGATCCTGGGTAACAATAATTCGTATCGACAGGGACGAGCAATACACAACCAGATAGACAACTACAGATACGAAACCCGCGACAAGTGATCGATACGAATTTCGCGGTTCGAGGACCGATACGAAGTTGGTAGCCTCTGACCGGTACGAACTCCATTGTAACCTAATCGATGCAAAGTTGATGTAACTCGGTCGATACGAAACCAGTGGGTTTTGACCGATACGAAGCAAATGTCTTTGACCGATACCAATGCTAATGGATTCGAACAAGGCTGATGCGAGAGAAGTTGATTGATGGATACGAACAAGTTTACTTCACTGGCTTGCATCGATCATATCTTGAGCATATGAACTCAGATTAACTTGAAATTTGGAACGTTGCTTCCATAACTTTGCTTGTCGTGTCATATCAATTGTAGCTCGATCCGGTCTCGGATAAAATTCGTCAGTATCCAAGTGAATCTGTGTATAACTGATCTTTGGAATGAACTATCCTTGGTTTCTAGTCAAGTTCTTGGTGTCACGGCCTTGCCAAAAGGCAGGATAACACTCGACAAATAAGTACACATTTATATTGTTGTTGATGGTTTTGTGCCTAGATATGAGAGACCACTTTTGGGCTTTTGTTTTCTTTATCGGTTTGGGCCAGTTGTGTCAAGCTATTGTTTTTCCGATCAAGCCACGCAAAGGAAGTGCTTTCAAAATTTTGCGTAACATGAGATTTTTAAAAGTAATTGATTTTAAAAGTCTAAGTGTGTGTAGACATTTTTCTTCCTTGGGAATTTCGAGGATGAAATTTTTTTAAGAAGGGAAGAATGTAATGACCCAAATTATTTAAAACATTTTGAATGAGAAAATTTAATTATTTAAATATTCAGATTTAATTCAAAATTTAACAAATAATAAGAAAATCAATTATTAGTAAAACGATTCGATTTTTATTGCTGTATTTTTATTTTTATTTATATGATTTTTCCATAATTTTTAATTTGAAAATATTTAATGATCATTTGACGTATTAGAGCAAACGACGGTATTTTTGAAATTTTACAGAATAAGATAACCAGTATATATTATTATTATTTTGAGATCATATCGCGTTTTTGTGAACGATTATATTTTTTGTCATTCGTAGTTCGTACGCGAACGAAATGTTGTGTGGCAATGTACTGGAAATCGGATAATAAACCAATCCTAAGACAGTTCAACACTCTAACTCATTCTTTTTCTCTTTCTATTTTCACTTTAAAACTTGTAGTAAATGAAAATATTAAATCAACCTAAATATCTACTTATCAAAAAATGTAAAGCTTAGATCTTTGAAACCGTAGAGCCTAAATCTACATTTTCTAGGGGTGTTTGGTTGGGTGCGGCATTGTTTGCGTGTTCGATAGTGGATGGCGTGAGCAAGTTTAGGCTAGGGTTTGGTTTTGGGGTCATTGGGGAGGCATTAGTCGAATGGGAGCTTGGTTTTGGATTTGGGGTATCGAGGAGCGGCTATGGTCACGATGTGGTGGAGCTCAGTGGTTTAGTGATCATCACACTAATTAGGGTTGAGGGGGAAGACGCTCTAGGTCGGAATCTGGTCTAGGGGTGCGAGCTAGGCAAGAGGGTGTGGGATGGAGTGGCCGCGTGAAGAGAAGCGCGATAGCGTTGTCGGTTCGAAGTTTTATCGATGGGAGGAGGAGGGGAGGCATGCCATGCACGGTCGTGCACTGTTTTTGTTCACGTGTAGATGTAATTTGGGAGGGAAGGAAGAAGTATTAGGAGGGTAATTAATAGTTTAAATTTTTAATTATTGAAATTAATAAACTTATTAATTCTCAAAACCTATATATTGAATATCTCTCTCATACGAGGTCCAATCGAAGTGAGATTTTTTGCATTGGTCTCGTAATGGCAATAATTATGCGATGGAATTAGTTTGGTCGAATTTGGAGCAAGTGGAATTTTGGGCTAAAATCGAAAGTTGTTCGATTTTAGTTCAAACTGGAACGCTTGAGCGTCCTTTGGAAGTTTGGCGAGTTAAACTCACCTTTTTGGATGATCAATATAATATATGTTAAAAGTAAAATATTATTGCCATGTTGAATAATTATTGGCTTGGTTTGATTAAATATTTGGTTTGAAAAGCGAATAACATTTAAAATGAAATATGGAAAATTTAGAGGAATCCGGATTTCTCACCGTTGTGAATTTTTAATTCCATTTATATACCTATTACTTTTGATTTTAGTTTTATACCGGTTATATAGATGGTTAAATGCTAAAGTCTTATTGGTTGGCCATATTGGATATGATACTGCCATATGTTAAATGTTGATCCTTTTTAGTGAAAAAGATTATGATAGCATTGGTTAAGTGTTATAGTAACTATTAGCCTCGTTATAGTATTTTGAAAAATACTATTAATTGTTGTTTTGATTTGGAAATGGTTTAGATTTGGAAAATGACTTTAAATCTGACCTTTTAGGATTTCTATGGTATTTTATAAAAAAAAGTAGTTTTGTACTTCTCTATTTTTACTTTAACTTCTTTTATTATTCTTTTCTAATATATGTATATATGTAGATGGTTTTAAAATTATTTTGGAAATTATGTATTTTTATAGAAAAGTTATTATAACAACGAATGTTTATTTTAAAGGAAATAAAAGGGGTTTATCTTTTATTTTTAAAGTGGTTTTATTTAAGGAAAGATAGAAATACTTTGGAATAAATATTGGTGAAACATTCAATTTAAAATTTTGTAATAAAAGAACAGATTTATAAATGGTATTTTATAAATTGAAGAGTGATTTATAAGCGGTATTTTATAAATAAAAGGATAGGTTTATAAATGGTATTTTATAAAAGGGTTTATCATTTGATAAATTGGAGAAATAAATCACAATTGTGAATTTATTTTCACATATAGAATAATCATGCTATGGAAAGTATATGAATTTATAATTATATTTGGAGTTGATTTATAAAAGGAGTTTTGCAATTATATTTAGAAGTTTATAAAGGAATTTGGAGTTTTACTAAAAGAGTTGCAAATAAATTTAGGAACTTATAAAATGAGTTTTATAAATAATATTTTATAAAAGAAGCTTTATAAAAGAGTTTTAAAAATAGTATGAAGGATATATTATAAAGAAGTTTATTAGATAAATTTGGAGATTTATAAAGGAGGTTTATAATTATGTTTAAATATTCATAAAAGGAATTTTATAATTTATAAATAATATTTTATAAAAAGAGTTTGGCAATATAAGGAGTTTATAAAGGCGTTTTATAGAAAGGAAAGTGTTTGAGTTTATTGTTATCAATGTTTTAAATGACATTTGTTTAGCCCAATTAAGTATGATTTTGGAAATGAAATCTTTCCTAGGATTTGAGAATGTACTTATACTGTTGAGAAAAGTAAATGAATACATTTTCTAAGTACTGAAAATGTAACGTTTTGTGAATATACTTATCCTATTAGTACAAGTATATGGGAAAGTTTTTTTATAAATTTTGAAAGTGAAATATTTTGTGAGCATACTTATATAATTGAGATAAGTATATTAATATTTTTCAAGTATTGAAAGAGTGAGGGGGTTTATTAATATATCTTTGTAAAAGCATTTTGACACAAGTATTTACTAAGTGGTTTTAATTAAAGAGATGATTAATTAAAGAGGCTTAGTGGTTACTTTGTGCTTAACCTTGCTTGGTTAAATCTCTAGTTGAATTGTTTGTTATTTGATAGTTGAATAACCAACTATCAAATGTTGGTCAGTTTATAAAATTATCGTTGTCGGTTGGAGAGGTCGAGATCATATATATTATTTGAAAACCACTTCGAACCGGCATAAGCGTTTGAATTGAAGACATCCTAAAGGTGGCGTATTCGAAGACGGGGTTCTTTGAAGTGCAAGGGCTACTTGATACTAGTCATATAGATGTAGTAGAGATAGTGCCTTTAGTTTGTTCAGACCCAGAACACTTTTATGGATGAATGCTGGCATTGCATTGTTGCTTATAGGCCAGTGTTAGCATTCCAAGTGGGATTTGCTAAAAGGGTAAAACGTAGCCTCAAGCCTCACAACCCGAAAATGACTAAAATCAGGGGAGATGCGGTAGGGCTATGTGGTTTGCAACCATTAGGGTATGTCATCACCCTTTTAGATATATATTTATGGATTTGGTATTTGCATGAGGGCTCTCGGAAAAAGCTTGCAAAGTACTATCCAGTAAGGGGTAGGTCGGTTCTATATTGACAGGGGTGTAAGATGTTTTTGTTGACCTCAGTACATTTTTCTATAGGTGTGACAACCCGCTAATTTATCAGTTTGATAAATATTATTTATTTTTAAAATATTCAAATATAAGCTTTTAAAAACATAGACTATGATGTTCTAAACAATAAATAATAATGGTAACCTTATTTTGAATAAGTATTTACGAAAATGTAAACTTTGAAGGAATATCGATAAACAGCTCTAAAATCTTAAAACATCGCGCACGGAGCTGGATATATACACTTATTTTTATAATAGAACAAGAATATGAAATAAAATTATTTATTTTATTTTTGGAAAATTAATTTTATTTATGACATAATCAGTGATGCCGTTATATTTAATAATTGATTTATTGAGATTTAATAATTATTATAATTACTCTAATAATTGTTTTAAATGATAATAATTCATTTTAAATAGTTATAAAGTGATATTAAATAATTTATAATAGTTATATTAAAATATATAATCAGTTTGAAAATATAAGGAAAATTGATATATCGCTATATCGGGTATAATAATAAATTTTTTAAATAATTGTTAATATTGATTTATATGATTTTATAATTCAACTAAGATCATTTCAATTAACTAATGATGATTATAAATTTATTTTCAAATTTTTTTTACATATATATGTAATTCAAATTAGAAGAGAAAATGTGACTAATAATCGGTTTCCCGATTTTCAATGGTTTAATGAACGAAAGTTTTTCGAAAGTCGTTGCAACCGTATTTATATATCATAAACACATATATGCACATGTTAACTTGCACATGAACATACATACATATATACACACATTTCATTATATATACATATAAAGAAAAATCTAAGATATTTTACATTTACTTAATCTTTAAGCAAACCAAAGTCCACTCTCTTACACATAAGTACATGCATCTTGACTTGCACATGGGAGGAGGCACATGAGCCATGTAAGGTGATGTAGATGGAAGAAATGTGATGTGATGTTTCATGTAAAATATCATGATATTTTCCATATTCAAGCCCATAAATACCCACCCCTCTTTCTCTCATTTCTTCACAAATTTTCTACTTCTTCTTCTCCTTCCTCAAGCTATTTTAATGGCCTCTCCATCTTAAAAAAATATTATGAAATGAAATTATGAAAGAATAATATAAAAATATATACACATACACATACAAGATCTATACTCCTCCAAACCAAACAAAACCATCTCCTTTCCACCCTAATACTCCACGGCCACTCCCATACAAGCCAAGGACGTGAGCAAGCAAGATGATGGGAGCCTTGGGCCGAGAGCCAAGGTGGTGGAGGTTGGCGAGGCCGTAAGCACTTGAAGATGGTGGAGGAGCAAGCCATGAGTCTTGGGGCAAGGAAAACGAAGTGTTTAGGGCATGGTAGAAGTGTATTAGAGAAGTGTTGTGATGATACGAATGTTGGTAGGAAGTTGGTTTGATTTCTGGTGAGTGCTCGATTTGCTTACATTTAGAAAATAATTATATGAACTTTTGAATTATAAATTTAAATGCTTGGTTTATAACTTGGTTGTGATAAATTATGAGAAATCATAATAGAAATGGTTAGTAATTAACCATAGTTAATTAAATGGAAATTTAATCCATAAACAATTTGTGTATGGAGATGTTTAGTGTAACGACCCACCTTTTTGGAAGCTTCAAATCGACAATAAACCACACATGTCAGACTCAAACCATTCAAAAGGGAGGATTGTTATGGGGTAAATAAGAAAAAGCAGAGAAAGAAAGAAAACAAACACAGAATCTCATAGCGGAATGGCAAAATATAACAATCAAATAAACAGTTCATGAAGCTGTTTTACAAATAACATTTGATTACTCTTTTACAATATAGAATCAGAGTTGCATACAAAAGAAATAAATAAAAAATGCAGTAAAACAACATGATGTAGTGGAATAAATAAAATAAATAATAATAGTAATAAATCTTCGTCTTCGTCCTTCAAAGCAGTCTTCGATACACTGAAAAGCTCAGACTGACCCGAACGTAATGAAAAGACAAAACACTCGAGTCAGAACTAAAAGATCTTATGTAAGTTAAATCAATAGTAAATAAATATGAGTGTCACGGCATCAGAGATGTTTACGGGGTTTGACATCTCCTATCCAGTGTCTAACGTGAGTGCAATAACTTAAGAGATGTTCGGGATTCCATCTACTAAGGATCCGTTAAACTATCTACATACATAGAACAATACGCTATTATAATAGTGTCTATAGTAAAGTAAAGTATTAAAATAGCAGTAAGGCGTCACCCATATCCCCCTTAACACATTTATATATATTCCCTAGTCTATACAGTACCATAATTCCTCCGTAAACTGGAGGGCTATCAGAGGGCACTCCATAGGTACGGTACAAACCAAACTCGTAGAAGGCGCGATAAGGCATGTGACAAGGCACGCGAGGCAATGCCCAGGGTAAGATACTACCGTTTTGCGGAGTCGGACTGGTGGTAATGCATAGCAGCTATTATCGCCCACCTCGGAACACACTCTCAAATCAAATCGAGGGGTGACCACCAAAATTAATCACAAAGCCATAATATGGTATCGAAGAAATGTGTCTGATCAGAGGTGCGACCTCACTTGGCCCGGCATGGCTCCTGTTTTAGCCACATCAAGCTGACTCACGGGAGTGAGGGCTACGTAAATACCTCATGCAGAATCGTTCGCCAAAACATCCTACTTCATTCTGGAATCTCCACCACATACACAGTTGTTAAAGTGGTTTTCGATATTGGCAGAGAGTATGACAATATCTGATACCGGTCTCTTTAACAACCAAACGATTATTTCACACCGGATAGTTCTTTTAAATTTCCAAAACCGTTTCATAATTGATATCAAAATATCATATTCAATTCAAACATACCACTTTCAAAAATCATATTCACTTTCGAAATCATATCGACAAAATAATTTAAATCTCATTTCAAAATCATCATATTCAATCAAATATGTCATTTCACCAGAAAATATCATTTAAATCCCAACTTAGGTTATAACATCATTTAACCATATTTGCTTTTAAATCAAGGATTTAAATATAAACACTTCCACTTTACACAAATCTGATATTCAGAAGATAGTTATAAATAGTTTAATTAGTTTGGCATAGTTTAAAAATAAACCTTTAAATTGTTAGAATACTCTAAAATAGAAAAAAAGATTAAAATAATTTAAATGGAATTAAGATAGTTTTCATAGGTTTAAAATAGTCTAAATAGATTAAATAGATTTAAAATAGACGAAATAAATTTAAAATAGGTTAAATAGATTTAAGTTATATTAAATAGATTTAAAATAGATTAAATAAATTTAAAATAGATTAAATAGATTTAAATTATATTAAATAGATTTAAAATAGATTAAATAAATTTAAAATAGATTTAAAATAGGTTAAATAAATTTAAAATAGATTAAATAAATTTAAATTATATTAACTAGATTTAAAATAGATTAAATAAATTTAAAATAGGTTAAAATAGATTAAAATGGATTACTTAGTTTAAATAGGTAAAATAGATTAAATTAGATTAAATAGATTATAATAGATTAAAATAGTTTAGATTGATTAAAATAGTTTATAATAGTTTAAATAGATTAAATTAGTTTAATAGTTGAAAATGTTAATAGTCGGGATTTTTCAAAAAAAATATTTTAAACGGTTTATATCAAAATAATAGATTTGAAATTAACATCAAATTTAACTATTTCTTCCATTTCAACAAATCTGGACCATATCTAGATTTCAAATCAAAACCCAATTTCAAATCTTGAAATATCACTTTAGGTTGTTCCAATTCCAATAGATTTCAAAGTTACAATTTCAAACGTTTCAATAACTCAATTTCGATAAATTTCGTTTATACTTCAAATTCAACTTTAAAATTTTAATTTAAACCAATTTTTGATTCCAACATTTAAACTTGGATTCTCAAAATGATTCAGTTTATATAAATCAGTTTCCTTTAAAATATCATTTAACCAAATTCAAGACTTAAGGGTTTATAATCGTTTAATTTAACCAATCCAATGTCCGAATATAATTTTCTTCTCTAGGGTCAAGTGATATAGATATTTATCATTTCAATCCATAAATATTTTAAATTTTACAGGTTATATTATTTCAACCTGCAATCCCAAATTTTACTTCAAATCCATGAAATCACTCGAGTCTATCATTTCAACCCATAACGATTTCTCCATAATCTAACAGATCGTTCGGGTATGTGTCATTTCAACCCATAGGGAACTTGCAGTGTTATAACAATATGAAATATAACATCCAATCATCCAATATCAACAATCAACATACATCACAATCACTATTCAAACAAATCAATAAACAATAACAAGTGACTGATTATCAATAACGAGTATTAACTGGCAATTTAGAATTTAATATTAAATTAATGGCGATAATATTCAATAAAAGTCAGATTTAATCGGAATGACAATTTAAATATACCAAACATCAATCAATCAATTTCTAATCGCATCATGCATTCAATTTAACTAACATAAGATAATCTAGTAGTTGTTAGTGGGTCAAAACACTCACCTTCGATTTGTCGTCGATTTAAAATCCAAAATTAGCCCAAAATTTAACATTCTTAGAATACAGCCAAACCTGTTCCAACATGTCCAGAATTTCGATACGATCGCAATGGAGAAAACCGCGCGTGAATTCAAGCTCGTATGCAACGGTTATTAACGTTAGAAGATTGGAAAATTTCGACTTCGGGTCTTACTTCGGGTCGCCGCCTCAATTACCCGGTGCTTGCTCTGAGTTTTTTCAAAATCACCCGAGACCCGAGTCATTTGGCTCCTGACCCGAAGTCGTTGCAGGGTTTTCGCCTCTGGAACCCGAAGCGAACCTCTTCCTGACTCAAAATAAACCTAGAGCAACCAATTTTTTTTTTTGAAACTAGTTTTTTGGAATTTTAGGAATTAGGTTTGATGTTCTGACGTTTGAGAAGGAGGAAGAAGATGTACATATAGAAATAATAAAATGAGAAACCACTAGGGTTTATAACAGCCTATATATAGGCAGAGTTGGATCGAAACGATAACAATGACCCGAAAAGCCCGTTTCGTTCCCAAAACGAAAATGGGTCATCCAATATATCGAAATATAGGTTTTCGATATTTTTAAACTCAATGAAACAAGTTTGAAGTCCTAATTCCATTGTATACAGAAGTTAGCTTTCAAAACCACCTGATTTCAAATTGATTTCAATTAAATTGATTTCTACGCGTTTCGAGCCTACACGATCAAACGACAAGTCCGATCGCTATGAAACTTGAAACCCTACAATAATTCACCGTTATGGATCCGATGAAACTGGTTTCATCGAAATTTGAGACAGTGGCCAAAATGGCTATTTTCACGTTAATTAAATAAATTATTATTAAATTAAATTTATCACTTTTCAAATTCAAATTTTATAACTAACAAATTTTTATAAATTTTGATTAACCAGTAATTATAATCTTTTAAAACAAATTTTCATGTCAAATTCAACTATTAATATTGCGCTATTACAGCATTCCAATTCCAATTGCAATAAATTCATTAATTATAATTTAAAACCCAATAAATTGATTCATTTTGATTTCAATCTTTTTATTCAATCAACCATTACTTTATGGACATAGTTAACATTGGTTTACCATTTATTACATCAATATTCTACAGTTACCATCTTAATTCACATTAGCTGCAGTATTTAAATAGATTAATTGCAATTGATTTCCAATTAAATTTCAACGGATTAAATAGTGAAACGATAATTAAACAATTGTTACAACTTATGATTTCAAACACATTTCTATGTTTATTGTTAACAAACAAAACTAATATATTCACATGCAGGTTAATTATTCTATTTTAATCAATTCCAATTAATTACATACAATTTCACCGTTTAATACAACTTTTGATTTATTTACCATTTACACTTTATGACCAATTATAACTTTCCAATCATTCCAATTAATTGAGATCACATTAAAATTGTAACGACCCATAATTTTCGATAATTAAAAATAAATAATTTAATAAGATTTTGTTAGTTAATAATAGGAGAAATAAAAAAATTTGTGAATTATTAATGAAATAATAACTAGAATGGAATGTAATAATGTCAATTCAAGTCAATTATTAACAATTTTAATGAAAGTTCAATTAATTGAAATGATTTAAATGTTATACTTGGTTATAAATTGAATATAAGAAAACAAATGTAAATATTGAATCAATTAATGAAATAATATATAACTTATGGTAATTGAATAAAATCAGTGTTATGTAAGTAATTATGACATTTGTTGTAAATGATAAACTTACAAATGTTACTAAATGTAGAAATGGTGACAATTGTTATTTGTTACCAATTTATCCAATCGATTAAAAATAAATGTAAATAAATGTTGCATTAATGTGAGTTAAGACAATAACTGCAAATTGTGAATGTAATAAAGGTATAGAAATGTTAATTATATTTACAAGGCAATAATTGATGTAATAAAAAGAGTGAAACAAAAACAAATTAATTTATTGAGATTTTTAAATTATAATAAAATTGACAAAAATTTAATATAATGGAAATATAGTAGTTAATACAAATAAGAGATGAGAAACTATTATTTAGTAAGAAATGTGTAATTACCGATTGTATCCAATAGTGTATAAATATGTTTAAATTACTATTAGATAGGAAATAATTGTTCTGCTTCTCATCACATTCATTTAGTCCATTTTGAAACTTAATCAACTGAAATTAATGTAATTGAAAATTTTCAATTAATAGGAGAGAGAATGCTAAATTGTAAATTAATAGGTGTAATTAAAAGTAGCTTATGTTTTGTGAAAATATAAGGAAAGTTTGATTGAATGAAAAGAACATTTACATCAAATAAAACGAATGTTTCATTTGTGAATGTAGGTTTAATTTCATTAAAATAAAGAATAGAATGATTGATTTTAAAGGAAGAGATATATGTTTATTGAACTGTGTTTTAGCTTACAAATTGATTACAAGAATAGGAAAATAATATATTTCAAAGTTATTTATTGCTCTTGTGTATAAATAACAAATTTACAAACGTGTTTAAATAAACAATTGATCTATTTTTCATCCATTTTAGTTGTATGTTTTGGAATTTAACTTTGTAAGTAATTGCAATTAATGTAACTCAAATATTTCAATTAAAAGGAAAGAAAACGTTGATTGCAATTAATAGATTTAATAAAAGAAACGCACGTTTTGTGTTAAACAAAAAGGATGTTTTAATGGAAATAAAAGATCATTTTGGGAAAACCAAATTGAATGTTTTCATTTTTAAGGTAAGTTTAATTTTTAATTATGCGTAGATAAAAACATAAATCCATACAAATTTGAATATTATTTGAGTTAATGAAGTTAATTTTGTTACGTTTCAGGAAAATTGAATTTCAAAAGGTTGTGTGATGTACATGGTCCCTTCATTTCTTTTGTTATTAATTATTGCATGAACGTTTTAAAATAGTTACCTTATTATTAATACTTAATATATTCATTTCTCCTTCTATTTAATACATGAGCCTAGACTTTTAGGTTGTATTTAATTCTTGCCACCTTATTTTCACGTATACAAAATTATACTTTCCTTTGGTTTGCAAACTTTTCCATTCCTACGTATATTTCCTTATGCATTATTAATGCATGAAGCTTTCAAAATAAATTGTGACATTTATTTTTGTCTCTCCACTTTCATTTCCTAATTATAAATAACCTGCAGCTTATTTCTTCATTTGCGTTTTGTTTCTCATGACACCTCATATTCAAAAGCTCTTATTCTTGCAAATCCAAAAGCTTTCTTTTATGAAACTTGATTTTTTTTTCATTTTTCCGTACACATCCTGTCCTCATCTTAATTGTTCTTCAATCTTTTCCTAAAGCCCCATCTTGAGAAAAAATGTAAGTATTAAAATTTGTTTATTTTTTTGCATACTAATTATTATTTTAATAACATTTCTTATAACATGAATATCTTTTGCATATAAACTTTAATTCACGTGCGATTTCTTATGTTGGATTCATATTTAAATTCCGCACGACATGAAATTGATTTAGTTGAATTTGGAGACTTTGAGTTTTGCGCTTCTGTTTGGATTTTTATGGGCTAAAATCAAAGGTGGGTGTTTTAACCCGCTCACAACTACTAAATTATCTTATGTTAGTTAAATTAAATTTATGATGCGTTTAGAAATTGATTAGTTGATGTTTGGTATATTTAAATTGTCATTCTAGTTAAATTTGACTTTTATTGCATTTGATCAGCATTTAATTGAATATTTAATTAAATTGTCAATTAAATTCTTGTTATTGATTTTCAGTTATCTATTGATGTTTATTGATTGATTTAGATGATGATTGTGATGGATGTTTGATTGTTGACATTGGATGACAGGATGTTGTATTTTACATTGTTATAACAGTGCAAGTTCCCTATGGGTTGAAATGATACATACCCGAACGATCTATAGATTGGGGAAAAATCGTTATGGGTTAAAATGATAGACTCGAGCGATTTTATGGATTTTAGTTTAAGTCAATTCGGGATTGCGGTTTGAAATGATAGATAACCATAAAATTTTAAATTACTGATTGAAATGATAAATATCTGTATCACTTGACACTAGGGTAGAAAATTATATACGGACACCGGATTGGTTAAATTAAATGATTTTTGAATCTTTAAATTTTTAAATCAGTTAACTGGTATTTTGAAATGGAAATTGATTTATATAAACTGAATTATTTTTGAAAGTCAAGCATAAATGTTGAAATTGGAATTGATTTAATGAATTGTTAAAAGGATTTAAATTGGAATTTTAAAGTTGAGGTGTCGAATATAAATGAATTTATCATAATTTGGTTATTGAGATGTTTGGGGTATAACTTTGAAACCTAATTTAAACTAATTTATACTATTTTAATTTATTTAACTATTTTTATCAATTTAAACTATTTTAATTTATTTTAATCTACTATAACCTATTTAATCTATTTTACACATTTTAAACTAATTAAATATATTTAATCTATTTTAAATCTATTTAATCTATTTTAAATTTATTTAATCCATTTAAAATATATTTAATATAATTTAAATCTATTTAATCTATTATTAATCTATTTAAATCATTTTAAATCTAATTAAATCAAATTTAAATCTATTTAAACTATTTTTACTATTTTAACTATTTCAATCTATTTTAAACTATTTTTAAAACTATTAAAACTATTTATGACTACCTAAACTATTTTCTAAAATTTCAAACTATGTAAAAGTATTTACATTTAAATCCTTGATGATAATACAACCTAAGTTGGGTTTTGAAATTGATACCTTTTTGTGAAATGACATATTTGAGTAAATGTGATAATTTTGGAACGAGGATTTAATTAACCTATCTTATCGATAATTTCATAAGTGAATATGATTTTCGAAAGTGAATATGATTTTAAAGTGAATATAGTTTGGAAGTGAATATGATTTCGAAAGAAATATGATTTGAAATCGAATATGATATTTTGATAAGCGTTTGTTTTTTAAAGAGACCGGGATCAGATATTGTCATACTCTCTGCCAATGTCGAAAACCACTTTAACAACTGTGTACGTGGTGGAGATTCCAGAAATGAAGTAGGATGGTTTGGCGAATGATTTTTTTGTAAAGGTATGACGTGACCCTGACTCCCATGAGTCAGCTTAGATGTGATTAAAACAGGAACCATGTTGGGCCAAGTGAGGTCATTCCTCCTATCGGGCACACTTCTTCGATACTATATTCTGACTTTGTGATTGATTTGGTGGCCACCCTTGATTTGATTTGGGAGTGTGTCCGAGGTGGGCGGTAGTAGCTGTTATGCGTTACCACCAATCCAGATCCGCAATTGGTATATCTACCCTGGCATTGCCTCGAGTGCCGTGTTCACATGCCCTAGAGCGCCTTCTACAAGTTTGTTTTGTACCATACCTATGTGGTGCCCTCTGTGTAAACCTCCAGTTTACGGAGGAGCGTACGGTACTGTATAGACTATGAGAATATATAAAATGTGTTAAGGGGTATATGGGTAACGCCTTAACGCTATTTTAATACTTTTATTTTACTGTAGACATATTATAATAGCATATTGTACTACATAGTAGATAGTTTAACGGATCCTTAGGAGATGGGAATCCCGAACATCTCTTAAGTTACTACACCCATGTTAGACACTGGATAAGAGATGTCAAACCCCGTAAACATCTCTGACGTCATTACACTCGTATTTACCGTTGATTTAACTTACATAAGATCTTTTAGTTCTGACTCGAGTGTTTTGTCTTTTCAATTCGCTCGAGTTAGCCTTAGCATTTCAAGGTTGAAGACCTTATTCCTTGAGGACGATGACAAAGATTGTACTATTATTACCTATTATATGTATTCTACTGCATCATGTTATTCTGCTGCATTTATTTATTTATTCCTTTTTATGTAACTCTGATGTTTGTGTTGTAAAGAATAATCAAGTGTATTTTTTTAAAACAGCTTCATGAACTGTTATTTGATTATTATATTTTGTTATTCCGCTGCGAGATTCTGTAATTGTTTTATTTCTTTCTCTTTTTCTTATTTACCCCATAACAATCTTCCATTTTGAATGGTTTGAGTCTGACATGTGTGTCTACTTAAAACGTCCAAAATGATAGGTTGTTACAAAAATAGTTATTAATTGCCTTAAATTAACATTATTAACATTACATTCTAGTTATTTTTCTTATTTTTTTTTGGCAAGGCCGACGGGGTTGGATGGACCCCGACCATTTTATTGCAGCACCAAAGAGAACATAACACATACAACAACAGAGAGCAAAAGCTCAAAGAAAACAGAGATAAACAGGGTGCTACAAGCACAACGGAAAACTAAAGGAAAAAAAGCTGGAAAACACATACTTATAACAGATGTAAGTTCATGAATATTCCAGGGTCAAATGGGAAAAGCGTCCTCAGGGAATTTTCAATCTCATGCATAATCCAAAGCTTGAACATAGCATCAGTTTTCGCATTGTTGACATCAAAAACTCTAGTATTTTGTTCTCTCCAAGCAGCATTTATGAAACTTTTCAACACAACACTAAAAACTCTCTTACGTTTTTGCTTATTCCCTGTTTTTGCATGGATTTGTTCCCACTCCGCCTGGTTACCTTGAAGGGGAATATTACTTTGAAGCTTCGACATAACCTCGGTCCACAGTTGCATAATTACTGAACATTCAAAGAATAAATGCTCAGCAGTCTCAGGTTGCTCACGACAGAAAGAACAGTAAATATTAACATTCATACCCATGCTCACCAGTCTAGCCTTAGTCAGAATAGAACGATTCAGCACTTTCCAAAGTAATAAATTTTCTCTCATACTACTGTCATTATTCCACGTTCGCTTCCACTATTTCCAATTGGGTTTGGCTCTGTTCTGCAGCAAGAATTCATATGCATCACCTATTTTAAATTTTCCTTTTTCTCTCCCCAGACTATTTTATCAGATGATGTAGACAGCGGGGTGAACTTTCTAATCATATCCCATATATTTTGAACTCTCCAATTAGAAGAGAAAGTTCGAAGCGCCTGAAAATATTGAGCACATCCCTGACCTTCGTTGCCAAGTGAACTCCAGTTTGTTGAATCTCACTGTATGTTAGTTGTCTTTGTATAATGAAACCCTTATCAAGCCAAGGATCATCCCAGAAGTTGACACTTCATTTGTATTAGAGAGAGAAAAAGTTCCTTTATCTTGTGTATACTTTGCCATGTCCAGCTCAAGTTTTGTGGTTTAATCATGTTCCATAAATTCCTGCTTCTTATCACATTTCTTTTGGACCAGTCAGTCCATAGACTGTTTGGACGGTTAAACAAGGTGTCAACATGCTTCGCAAAGGCCGCCTTATTCCATTGTTTTAAGTTTATTAGACCAAGACCTCCCTTATTCAAAGGCTTCTCTACAGAACTAAACTTAATCGGAGCTATGTATCTGCCCATAGTCTTGCCCGTCCATAGAAATCTCATAATTGCACTTCTTATCAAGTTAATTAACTTGGATGGGAGAACGAAAGTTCTGGTCCAATACACTTGCATTGCAAAAATAACCGACTTAATTAAGGTTAATCTTCCTGCTTGACTTAGAAACCTAGTGGTCCAACAATTTAGTCTAGCTGTGATCTTCTCAAACATTGGAAGACATTTATTAGTTGTAATTTTGGATGTTGTAAGTGGCAGTCCTAGGTAAGAGATAGTGGATATTTTTAGAGATAATCCAGTAATACGAGTTATCAGAGCAACTTTTTCCATATTAACTCCAGCCAGAATGATATCAGATTTTTGGAGGTTCACTTTTAACCCCGTCATTGCATAAAAATGATCAAGGGTGAGCATTATGTTCTTGACTGTGTTGATATCAGGAGAGCAAAACATAACTAAATCATCAGCAAACATTAGAGCAGAGATTTGAGGGTCTTTACACGCTGGATGTAGTTGAAATTTTCCTTGGTGTATTATCCTGTTTATCATCCTCGTTAGTAATTCCATAACCAGAATGAAGATGTACGCAGATAGCGGATCTCCCTGCCTAATTCCTTGCTTACTACTAAAAAATCCTTTTGTCATACCGTTGACATTGATTGAGTAAGTTGGAGAAGAGATACATTCATAAATCCAAGCAATAAAATGAGGCGGGAAATTCATGTACCCCATAATTCGAACGATGCTATCCCATTGCAACATATCGAAAGCTTTCATGATGTCAAGCTTCATCATAGCTTTCGGGGGAGCATTCTTACATTTATATCCTTTAATTAATTCGTGAGCGAGAAGGATATGATCCAGAATATTCCTACCAGGAAGAAAGGCAGCCGATTGTTGGAAACAATACTAGGAAGCACATACTTAAGTCTTGTAGCAATAACTTTAGAGATGCATTTATATATGGTATTACAGCATGAAATAGGACGGTAGTCTTTAACATGATGAGCATTCTTGAGCTTGGGGATTAAAACTATATTGGTATAATTAAACGACCTATAGATTTTACTCTTTTTGAAGAATAGGATTATGGCATTACACACATCTCTAGATACAATCGACCAACATGTAGTATAGAAATATGCATTCAACCCATCCGGGCCACCGCATGAGTTAGTTTTAAGAGAAACCATAGCTTTTTCAATTTCATCAGGGGTAACATCAGAGCAAAGGAAGTTAAATTCATCTTCATCAAGTCTTGGCAGGATATCATTAGGGATCTCATCAATACTAGGAATGAAATTGTTTGTGTTGCCATACAAGCATGAGAAATGTTGTTCAAAGGCTTCCTGAACACCATCAGAAGTAGTTTGAAGAACATCATTTATATCATTGATAGTAGCAATATTTTCCTTACTCTTCTTATTCTTGAGACTAGCATGGAAGTATGCACTATTTCTATCTCCTTTTTCCCACCATTTAATTCTCGACTTTTGCCTTATCATATCACTCTCTTTAGCTAACGCTGCATAGTACTGCTGAGACAAAGTAGTTTCAGTAGAAGAGAGATCAGCATTGTTAACATTAGCCATCATTGTCGTTTGAACCTCTACAAGCTTTTTCAGAATAGTAGAGCTCATTCTATCTCCTTTGCCATATTTTTTAAATGCCCACAGCTTCAAGACTTCTTTCATTTCTTTAATTTTCTCCTAAAAAACAAATAGATGATTACCATTCTTAGTTTTGTTCCATGCAGTTAAAACAGTAGATTTAAAGTCATGTTCGAGAACCCAGGTATTAAAAAATTTAAAATTTGTTTTTCCTCTCTTGTCCACTCCACGGAGATGAGTAATTTGAGGAGAGTGATCAGAAAGGAGAGGAGGAGGGAGATGGTTAAAGAGGAGAGGCCATTTGGTTAGGGCAGTTTGATTGGAGAAGGTGTGATCAATCCTAGAAAAGGTCCTATTACCATGCCTTCTTTTATTATTCCACGTGTATTGCATACCAACTGTTTTAACAGTAACAAGATCAGCATCTTTTAGCACATTACTAAGCGGTTGTATTTCATTTAGGGACAATGGATTCCCTCCAACTCTATCAGAGAGAGTATAACAGCAGTTGAAGTCACCAAAAATTAGCCAAGGATGGGAGGACTGTCTCAGAGCAGGAATGACCGAAAATACTGAGGCTCTAGCAGCAGCTGAGTTGAATGCATATATGAAGGAGATATAGTAGGATGAATTATCAGAGGTATCTTGAGCATGACAGTGTATTAGTTGGGAAGAGGAGAGGATAGGAGTTAATTGGACATGTAGGGGATTGAACAATATCATAATTCTACCATAGGGTGATTCATTTAGATTGTGGATGAGCTTCCATTCTGGATTTATATATTTAGCTGCCTTTATTGTCAAGGGAAGGTCTAATTTAGTTTCAAGTATCACCAACAACGATAATTGGTGAGAAGTAATGAGCTATTTACATTGATCTAGCTTGATGACATGGTGTCCCCCACGTATATTCCTTGCTCCAATGCGTGACATCATTGAGAACACAGGCATTGAGTATTTCTATCTTCATTCTCCTTGTTATTGCCTGCGTAGAGGACAAGTAGTTCGGAATTGTTGCTGAAAGGGGGGTGACTTCATTGCTATCTGTACCTTTTTCCAAAGGGGAGGAGGACAGATGAGCTTGAGTGAGAAAGGGTGGAGAGGAATGAGGAAGGGATGGGGAAGAGAGAGGAGATGATTTGGGAGGTGGCTTGTAGGCCGAAGGAGGTTTTATGCTGGAGTAAATGTGTGGAGGAGATGCATTGTGAAGATTGACAGTATCTGGGGGATTGGTTGGATTTGTTGTGCATGTTATTTCATCCTTGTGCATGTCAACACTTATTTCAGCAGCACTTTTGAGTTTCGTGTTCTTGCTATTACTTTTACTGTCTTTCCTACCACTTGAGCTCGGTCCTTCTACAATTGTACTCTCATTACTAGTTCCACCTTTATTACTTCCATCGTTGACTGCTATTTTGCCTTTAGAATTATTTCCTTTTTGCTTCATTTGTATTGAGCCTACTGTCTTTACTTGTTTCAAAATTTTGTTGCTTAGTTCCCCTTGCCTTAAATTATTTTGAGCATTACTTGTTATATTTACCCCATTATTTCCCAGTGTTTCACCGATCTTTCCATATTCTTTCACACTTTCATCATGCATATCATTTATAATCTCTGCATCCTCTATGTCAAGTAATGCATCATATTTATTAGATATCAGGAGATTTTCAACTAAATCCTTACCAATATTTTTTCCAATTTTCGTTGTTCTTATATCATTGTTCACATCATCAGGAGAAGATTGAGAGTTGGCTGCTACTCTTTCAAAATTCTGTTCACTATTCTCTTTACTCTTTTCGCTTTGCCCGTTTTCCTGCTCTAATCTATCACCCTCCTCATCCTTCTTTTCGTCATCAACATTGATTCTATCAATTTCATTCACCACTACTTCATTGCTTCCTCTTTTTTGCTCCTTGATTGTTTCATTCACAACATTTACTGTTTTCTTTTTATTCACTCTTTGCCATCTCCTAGCAATTTGCATCTGGAAGGGTTTGACTTTTTTATTGACATGGACAATTTCTATGGTATCCTCCTTGTTTTCCTTTCTACCATTCTTTCTTATCTCTATTTCTTTGTCTGTTTCACTCTTATCTTTAATATCACATCATTCAGTTGTATGCCCAAATTTTTTGCACAAAACACATACATCTGGCCTCCATTGATACTGAACATAGATTTTCTGAAAGCCACCTTCCACCAGCTTAACCATAAACTCATTTGCTAGCTCCTTGTTCGGTTTTACCTCTATTAAGCATTTAGCATAGCTCAACCTACTTTGCTTCTCCGTCATTTTGTCCATACACAATAATTTACCCAAATGACTACTCAGCCAATTGATCCCAAGAGGCGACCAAGCATATAATGGGAGATTATATAAGTGAACCCAAACTGGAATAGCGGTAACAGAGCCAGTGATATTACTTACAGCAGCATCATATGGTTTTATTATTAACATTTTATTGTTCATAATTATTGGGTCACTCTGAAGAATTTTATTTCTATCTTCATCACAAGAGAAGTTGAATAAGAATACGATACCATCTGATTTAACTTTGACAGATCCTTTAAGCTTCCAGATATACTTAAGCTTTTGAATGACAGTTGTATACGATAATGGCTTGTCTAAGAAGAATCCAACTAAGGTGTCATTCCATATCACAGCACCGGCATCAAGAACATCTTGCGGAGGCACTAATACTTCTTCTTCATACTTAGGTATTAGGTCAACGGGAATGTACTTCCCAGCATTCTTAGGTTTATGCTTAAATAGAGAAGTCCGTTTCCGTTCACCTTGAGAGGGGGGAAGAGAAACAATGGTCTGCGGCGTAGGGGAAGAGTCAGGAGGTCGAGAAGGAAGAGGATCAGGGGGCACAAGAGGGGGAGGGAACCGGAGGAATAGAAACTAGGTCGGCAGTGGTCGAAGGCACAGAGGCAGAAGGACAGGTTTGATGTAACATGGGGGCGTAAGGTTAGAGGAGGATGTTAAAAGGACAGAGTTGATGGAGCTGGGAGGTACGACAGTTCTATCAGAGAAGAAGGAAGGTACGTAAGGGGCATGGGGAAGGTCAATAGGAGCAGACAAGAGGATGTTAAAAAAAAGTTATTTTTCTTATTAATAAATCACAAATTTTTATTTCTTCCAATATTAACACCAACATCATATTAAATTAAATATTATTTTTCTTTTCATCGAAAATTATGGTCGTTACACTCTCCCCCACTCAAAACTTTTCGTCCTCGAAAAGGAAAAAGAAGGGAAAAGAAGGGAAAAGAAGGAATTGAGGAATCAATATATTTTATTAAAAGTATTCAATTTATAAATAATAAATTTACCTAATTAAATAATTTAAATAAAATATATCAATTTAAAACAATTAAATCCTTTTATATTCAAGTCCAATAAAAGCTTGAAAAACATTTTTACTTTCACAAAATTTTTCTAAGTCCAAAATTCATGGAAAATTTCGGCAGAGTCTCCTTTTTACGGAGAGATCTGGGTGAAATAATAATATCAATAATAATAATATATATATCATATTTCAAAAATAAATATTCCAAACCATGGAAAAACAATATAATAACCCTATAAAACCATAATCCGAGAACGTACTTATTTGTCGGGCAAACAACGCTTATTTATGAAACCAAAAGCAGTAGCAATTGCTTCCATAAACCTGTATTTCACTTATATAATCCAAAAGAGTTAGATTTATGCAAAAGAGAAATATTTACATTGTTTCAATTAATAATAACGGATCAACACAACATAACAATAGTCATTTGCAACCAAACCATGCAATCGTCACATGAAATCAAGGAAATCACCCATCCATCCATAGCAACCAAACAATGGTTTGTTTGAGTTCAAAACCTTTAATATAAAATGATAAATAAACTACTAAGTATACCATACACTCAACAGTCTTAGATTAAACTTAATAGATTATCCATACATCCTAAACAATTTAATGTATCACTTCCCAATCATCCCGTAAGCCAAACAAGCAATAAATTCAAATGTCGTGTAAGTTTTTCTTATTAATCTCCTTTCATATTATTTACTATTCTTTAGTTTCATCCATTCATACAATGCTTATTTTCATAAATTTACGTTCATTATTACAAAAATTTCATTTCTCATTTAAACATACAATGCTATTTTTCTCTTTTCATTACCTTACATTCATTGCTTACATAAGTTATTTCCATTCAATTATTTAGATTATCCATTATTATGTAAGTCTCTTTACAATTTAATTCATCACTAATAGATTATTTCTTTTCACATTCATTTCTTTCATATATAATATTATTAAACATTTTAATCTATTTCTGAATCATTTCACATTTTCTAAAGTTATAATCTTTCAATTAATTTAGTATTCACTTTAATTTTTAGATGGCTTCAACATTAACTTAAGTTTATAATCCGTTACTTACCATATTCACCTTTACTATTCAATCTGATTATAAATAGCTTAAAATGTTAACTTAAGTTTATAATCATTTTTCTTACAGTATTCACTTTTCTATTACATTTAATTAGTAGCATTTCAAACTATTAGCTTAAGCTTATAACAATTTGTAATATCAGAATTCTTATTTATAGAAGAAATTCCATTGAACACTTTCATTACTAAAGTTTTACTTGTATAATGTTATATTACATATTCTTATTAACATTTCAACTTTCAATATTTTAGTAAGTTATATATATGTCTTTTAGAATGTAATTGAATGTTACCCAAGTTTATCTTATTCATTTAGTTAAAAAAATGTTCAATAGTTACATTTTCTTACCTTTCATATCTACAAGTTACAAATTTTCAATTTCTTATATATTCCATTAATCATTTAAAATAGGTAAAGCTGATTAAATTGGATTAAATAGATTAAAATAAATTAAAATAGTTATAATTGATTAAAACAGTTTATAATAGTTTAAAATAGATTAAATTAGTTTAATAGTTGAAAATCTTAATAGTCGGGATTTTTCAAAATAATATATTTTAAACAGTTTATATTAAAATAATAGATTTGAAATTAACATCAAATTTAACTATTTCTTCCATTTCAACAAATCTGGACCATATTTAGATTTCAAATCAAAACCCAATTTCAAATCTTGAAATATCCATTTAGGCTATTCTAATTCCAATAGATTTCAAAGTTACAATTTCAAATGTTTCAATAACTCAATTTCGATAAATTTCGTTTATACTTCAAATTCAACTTTAAAATTTTAATTTAAACCAATTTCCGATTCCAACATTTAAACTTCGATTCTCAAAATGATTCAGTTTATATAAATCAATTTCCTTCAAAATATCATTTAACCAAATTTACGATTTAAGGGTTTAAAATCGTTTAATTTAATCAATCTGGTGTCCGTATAAAATTTTCTACCCTATGGTCAAGTGATACAGATATTTATCATTTCAATCCACAAATATTTTAAATTTTACGGGTATATATTATTTCAACCCGCAATCTTAAATTTTACTTCAAATTCATGAAATCGCTCGAGTCTATCATTTCTACCCATAACGATTTCTCCCTAATCTAACAGATCGTTCGGGTATGTATCATTTCAACCCATAGGGAACTTGCAGTGTTATAACAATATGAAATATAACATCCAATCATCCAATATCAACAATCAACATCCATCACAATCACCATTCAAACCAATTAATAAACAGTAACAAGTGATTGATTATCGATAACAGGTATTAACTGGCAATTTAGAATTTAATATTAAATTAATGGCGATAATATTCAATAAAAGTCAGATTTAACTGGAATGACAATTTAAATATACTAAACATCAACCAATCAATTTCTAATCGCATCATAAATTCAATTTAACTCAAATAAGATAATCTAGTAGTTGTGAGTGGGTCAAAACACTCACCTTCGATTTGTCGTCGATTTAAAATCCAAAATTAGCCCAAAAATTTAACAGTCTTAGAATGTAGCCAAACCAGTTCCAAAAATTTAACAATCTTTGAATTAAGAAATCTTTGTTAAAGAGTTAAATAAATGATTTGGAAATATCTTCCTTAGTAATGGATGAAATAAATTAGAATTATTCCAAGATTCAAAAGGGTTTAATTAACTAAATGATTTGATAAATGGGGCTTAATGATTCCATATACTGTTAAGAAGATAAATGGACTAATTTAAAATAATACGTCTCTCTGAGATATTTATAAATGAATAGAAAGATGAATTAAATTGAATAATGATTGATAGTCAGATATGAACTTAACATCTTTTTAGTCGATGATTGGTTCGGAGGAATCGGGGGTCGGATTTTGGTATCTCCTATCCGAAAACCACTTTGAACCAATGTATACATTCGGAAGTGAAGACATGTTGAAGATGATGATAATTGAAGACCGAAGATCTTCATAGCCAAAAAACTGCTTGTTGACATTCTCTGGGTAGCTCTCAATATATAGACATTTATTATAGCAGTGGTCCTATCGTGTTTTGAAATCTTCTGATTGCAAGGACTATTCGCTACTAATGGTAGTAGGAGGAGTGCCTTCGGTTTCGTTCAGTCCTAGAAAAAACTTGTATGGATGAATGTTTGACATTGCATTTCTGATCATATTAATTGATCTCTATCAACGTATCATCTGCTTAGTGGCGGAGAAGGCAACTTCTTTTAGCTTAACTCCCTTTCCCGAGACATACGAGCTCAGGAGTTGTACGTTTGTAGAAATCAGTTGTGTGATTATGGAATGGCAGTGTGGCATTCAAAGTGGAACCAGTTGGAAAGTATGAGCATAACCTCACGAGCCTCACATCCGAAGAATGATACAGATACTATGTGGTCTGAAGAACACACATTCGGGCTTTTGGTTGATGTATATGGTGGCGTCCAGTAGGGAACCCATTGGGGGAAGGTGTCCCTTAAGGCACTTATTGCCCCCATTTATTTGAATATAGTAGCTAACTTGTGAAAAGTGATCAGGCTACCAGATATTGGTAATGTAGTAGTACAGTTCCAAGTGACTTGCTTGAGAAAAGTGATTAAGGTACCGTGCAAACTATGTTTGTTTTACATGGATCGGAGGAAAAGGCCACTAGTTCCCTATCATGTTGGAAATCCAATACCAATACGAGCTTCACGGTTTCGATTAGTCTTAAAATAGCTGTAATGCTTTGCAAACATTTCAGCCCTTTTTGTATCATATATTACGTCTGGTATATTCCGTTTGACCTAGTCTAGATATATTACCATAGACTTTGTCCGGGTATTGATACTTATTTTATATATATTCATTTGAAAAGTGTTTTCAAAACCAATGTCATTAAAGATAATATCAAAGTGTTTCCAGTATAAAGTATTTTGGTTATTGTAAGGTAAAAACCCATCCGTGTTTATGTGCGGCGAGGTCTTACGAGATACTATTCTTTTCAAAGGTTTTGTTAGTACTCATCTATGACTCCATCCTATGTTTATGGTTCAAGTATCTCATAGTGGTTTATCAAACCTAATCTGGGTATTTTTAATACTCGGGTCAGATCCGAGTAGTTTCAGGTATAGTTGAAGACGCTTGGAGTTTCCAGAGGAAAGCTGGAGATCTTTATCTACGTATGGACATATTCTATTATCCGCTGCATATACTGCATTTGTTTTGTTTGGTTGCCGGCATTGTAAGGACAGGGATTTATAACTGTCCAGGATGAATCTAGGTTAGACTTTGATATCGTATTCAAATTTTCCACTATAAAGATTATATTAAATAATTTATGCCATTCCATTTGTGTAAGATTATGTTCTATCTTTATTTTCTTTTTCCCTAATAATCGGGGTTTCCGACACTTGGATTTGGGCACATGAATATGGAGGATGTATTAGTGTCGATTTTCGAGGGTCAAAAATCCGGTTTGTTACAATAGGTGTACCATGACAAGTGGTGCCCCAGTGCCTTGTCGTTGATGGAATACATTCTCCAATGGGTGCCCTTCGTCTTAGTTATATACCTATTATGTTAGAATTTAATTAATGTAACAATTTCGGCTATGATTTAGTATTTATTTTAAACCCTATACATTATTATAATAGTAGAAAATTTTCTATGAAATGGTTTGGTTATCGTAAGGTAAAACCCGTTTGTGTTTATGTGTGGCGTGGTCTTACGAGATACATTTATTTTTAAAAGGTTTTATAACATTAAAATCCATATGAGGTGTGTTTCTCAAGCTAGTTTACCACACTGATCTGGGTGTTATTTTCTTATAATGCTCGGGTCAGACCGAGCATATTTTTAGATTTAGTTGGATGCTTTGGAGCTTTAGAAGACGAGCTGGATGCCTCCAAGACATAGTCACATATATTTTATTCTCCATTGCATTTGTTAGTTGTATTTATCAGAAATTGTGAGGATGGACTATTATAACTGTCCAGGCTGATGATTGGTTAGTTAACTCTGATTGATGTATGCATATTATAATTTTTTTGTAATAATCGGTTGTATATTATTATATTATGCATCACAAGGTGAGATTTTGTTCTATCTTTTCTTTCATTTCCACCAATAATCTGTCTTCCCAACACTTGGATGCTCGATGCGTGAATATCGTGGTTATATTAGTGTCGATTTTTGAGGGTCGAAAAGGTGGGGCATTACAGCTCCAATTCCATAATTTTTAGGATTTTGAGAAAAATAAATTCTAGCTTGTAGAATGTCACTATTCAAGAAAGAGATACAATGTATAAGGATGTGAAGAGAATTTATTTTGGTTAAGGATAAAGAAGAAGGTAGTAGAATTTCCCATTAGGAGCACTAAGACTGCACCGTCTCTAGCACAGATTTTGTAACGACCCGGAATTTGACCGCCTCCAAATATAACATTTAAAGTAAATTTAAATATAAAATATATAATATTTTATGATTTAAATAATATTAGATAGGATTTGCAAAGAGAAAAATACACAAAATAGAAATAATTGCTTATATCGACAAAAAGTGACAAAATCCTAATTTCAGAAAAGTAAGTTTCAATTGTTAAATAAATTATTTTAATTAGTTTATAAGTGTTTATATTTTTATATAGCATTATACAAATTTATTTTTAAATTTGGATTACATAAATAAATAGTTTAACTAAAACATCAAAATGTGATCGTAAAACATTTTGTCGAAAATTAATATTTTGTCGGTTTATATTTGTCGCAACGTTGTTGCACCTTTATTTTCTTACATATGAACATATATTCAAATAGTATTAGTACTAATTAATTTACTAATCAAGTTTACTTTTACTAAACATACTTAGAAAATTCTAGAATTTCGTTAAGAAAAAGTAAGCACGAAATTCTAAAACATGTCAAATCAAACCAAACATAATTATTACTTTACTTTTCTTACTCTTTTAAGTGAAAGTGACATAAAGAATGATTTGAAATGTGATGTTAAGTGTTGAAAAAAATAAGGTTGCATAAAAAGTAAGTAAGGTTCTTTTGGTAATTTGGTAAAGGGATATTTTGGTAACTTACCACTTCATTTTTTCTATAAACACCAACCACTTCCTTCACTTGTTTCACACCATTTCCACCTTCTTCCTCCTCCTTGAAGCTCTCTTTAATGACTTCTTCTTCTCTCTTTTCCTTACTAACTTTTCTTAAAATCATATCAAATCAACTCCAAACACCACCAAACTTTGCCAATTACCTTAAAATACCATTAAAACATGGTTTAATATTTAAGAAGTGAAGAAATGATGGAGGAAGAGGTGGAACCCATCAAGGCCGAACCATGTTAGAAAAGGAAGCAAGTTTGAGAACACCGGAGCAAGAGAAAGAGAAGAAAGTGCCACCGATTTCATTCCAAGGAGCTAGGAGTAAATTCAAGGTTCTGCAGAAGCTCTGCCGGATTTTCGGTAGTTTGGAAGAAGAGGTTGATAGCATAAAGCAAAAGGAATGGAGTAGAAGTTGATTAGTTGAAGTTTAAGTCATGTGCTGTTAGTAAGAATGTTGGTAGGAAGTTAATCGATTTGGTTAAAGGTGAGTACTCGAATCTTAGTTTTATTTTAATAAAACTTAAGTTGATAATACACATGTTAAATTAGAAATTAATATGTTGAATATTGGTTGATATTGGATGATAACTTGGTTGATATTATGGTCGATTATATAGTTGTGAAATGGTTGATAACTTGGTTTGATAAATAATAAGATAAATGGTTAGTAATTAACCAAATTAAATTTAATGGAAATTAAATCCATAATAATATGGGTATGGAGTGATTTAGCCTTTAAATGATTTTAAAAAGGTCGAAAATGATATTATAATAATATAATATTATAATATGAAATGAAATGGAAAATGAGTTTGAAATATGGAAATATTATTTAAATTGATTTTGAAATGATTTAGAAATGTTTTATAAACATTTAAAACTGTTTCAATGAAGTTTAGAAAGAAATTGAAAAACAAGTCAAAACTAGGTGTGTCGCGTAACGGTAGTTTGCGATTTTGCGCCGAGAAAGTTAAATAAGTATACAATGTGGAATATAGCTCGGAATCCTTCGAGATAAGAATTTTATGGACTATTATATCCATAGTTTTCCAACAAAGAAAGAAAATCAAGATTTCATTAAGTAGATTTTGAAATATGTCCAAAAACAATTTTATAAAAACATCGCGGTTTTGCAGTTCGAAATCCAAAAAAGGATATATTAAAAATGATATTTTTAAAATGTTTAAAAATATGAAATAAATTCTAAAAATCTTTTAAAAGGTTTTAAAAGTAATTTAAGTTGAAAGGATGGATTTCTAAATGATATAAAAGTCGTTTTGAAGAATATAGCTTTTTGCAACACTTTTTCATAACTTATGAATTATGGATTTAAACTCAACAATCCTTTTTCAAATCTTTTATAGATATTTTTTAAAGAATAATTTAGTGTTTTGAATAATGATTTGGAAGTTTAATGAATCATTTCTAAAATGAAGATTAATAATTGAGTATGCGGAAACGATTAGTACATTTGTCCCGCTTGTGAAAGCTAAACGGTTAAACAAGGTGTGTAACTAAGGTTAGGGATGGAGCAATCAGTGCCATGAACTTACCCGACCTTCGTTTTATCTTTTAGACAAGGGGTGAAATAGATTGAAGGGAAAGCCTGGATACTCTAAAATTTATATTAAAGTTTTTCTAAGTAAAAGGCGAAATAAAATAGAATTATTCCAAGTTCAAAAAGGTTTAAATAAATCAAACAATTTGATAAATTTCAAAGAAAGGCTATAACGATTCCATATTCACTAGAAGAATATTTTATAAAGATTTATATCTATCGAAGATAGTTGATAAAAGGAAATGCATAAATCAATCATCAAATCTTCCAATAATCATTTTTTATCGATGATTGGTATGAAGGAACCGGGATCTGATTTTGATGATTCCTATCCGAATAACCGGGATCAGATTTGGGCGATTCCTATTCGAAAATCCCTTCAAACTAATTTTCAAAATAAAATATATTAAAGACAATGATCATTGATGACGAAGATCTTCATGATGTAGGACTACTTTCCATTAGTCCCTCGAGGTGAAATTTAACATATCTAGGGTGGCAGTAGTGCTCTGTTATGAAAATCTTCGATTTGCAAGAATATTATTTGATGTTAAGAAAGAAATCTTTGATTAAGATTTAATGATTGATTTGGGAATATTTTCCTAAGTTAAAAGTTATAACTTGAATATGAGAAATCTTTGATTAAGATTAAAAGAATGATTTGGAAAGGTTTTCCTAAGTAAAAGAGAAAATGATTTGGAATTATTCCAAGGTTTAAGAAAAGTTTAATTAAACAAAATGATTTGATAAATGAGGCTTAATGATTCCATATACTCTTGGAAAAGAAAATGGAATAAATTGAAACGAATATATCTAAGAAAGATATTTGATTTAAATAAAAGATGAATTAATTGATTGATGATTGATATCCACATATGAACTTAACGTCTTTTAAAGCGATGATTGGCTTCGAAGGAACCAGGGTCATATTTGGGTGATTCCTATCTGAAAACTACTTTGAACCAATGTATACGTTCGAAAGTGAAGGCATGTTGAAGATGATTATTATTGAAGACCGGAGATCTTCATAGCGAAGGGACTGCTTGCTGACATTCTCTATGTAGCTCCCAATATAGAGACATTTATTATAGCAGTGGTCCTATCGTATTTTGAAATCTTCGGAGTATAATGACTAATCACTATTGATCCTAGTGGTGATTCCTAAAAAGGATGTGGTAGGAGAAGTGTCTTCGGTTTCGTTTAGCACTAGAATGAACTTATATGGATGTTTGCCTGACATTGTATTCTAAATCACAATTGAGTGATTTCTATAAATGTATATCAGCTGGTGGTGGAGAAGGCAACTTCTCTTAGCTTAACATCCTTTCCCTAGACATACGAACTCAAGAAGTTACACTTTTCTAAAAATCAGTCATGTGACGTGGAATGACAATGTGGTCTTCAAAGTGGAACCTGTTATAATCAAAGCGTGGTTTTGTATGAAAAGTATGGCTTTGTCTAAGTTGAGCGTAACCTCACTCCTAAGCCTCACATCTCAGAAATGATACAGGAACTATGTTACATATTTCAGGCTGAGTATGACGAGGGTGGTGTACGATCCCTCAACGTGACTGGCGGAGTATGATCTAGGTCGCCAAGGTATCTAGACGGGACCCTTATTGTATGATATAGTGGCGTGTGATTCCTTGCATGAGAAGCCACCGAATATCAAGAAGTGTGGCAATATGAGGAATAGTGGTATGTGAGTCCTTGCATGAAAAACCACTGAGTTCTGGTTGCTATGCGTGGTTATCAAGGTTCCCTATCATGTTGGAAATCCAATTCCAATACGAGCTTTACGGTTTTGATTGTAGTCCCAAAATAGCTGTAATGCTTTGCATACATTTCAGCTATCCCTTTTGGTATCATATATTCCCTTCGGTATTTTCCATTGACCTAGTCCGGATATATTACCTTAGACTTAGTTCAGATATTGATACCTTATTTGAATAAGTTTATTTGAAAGGTGTTTTTAAAATAATGTCATTAAAGATAATATCAAATTATTTTGGTAATAAAAGTGTTTTGGTTATCATAAGCTAAAAACCCGTTCGTATTTATGTATGGGCATGGTCTTATGAGATACCCTTCTTTTCAAAGGTTTTGATTTACATCAGCATGATCTATACATTTAAAATTTCGAGTATCTCACGCTGGTTTATCAAGCCTGATCTGGGTATTTTTAATACTCGGGTCAAATCCGAGTAGTTTCAGTTTTAGTTGAAGACGGTTGGAGTTTCTAGAGGAGAGCTGGAGATATTCATCAACGTATGGACGTATTCTATTATCCGCTACATATTCTATTTTTGTTTGTTTTTTGTCAGCATCTGTAAGGACAGATGTTTATAACTGTCCAGGCTGAATCTAGATTAGACTCTAATATACATTTTTAAAATTTTCCGCTGTAAAGATTATTGTTTAATAATATATGTTATTCCATTCGTGCGAGATTCTATTTTCTGTTCCGTTCTATCTTTATTTTTCTTTCTACCCTTAATGACCCGCTTGTTCGTGCAATTTGAGTTGCACATGTGTGGTTTATTGTCGATTCAGAGGGTATGAAAAATCGGATTGTTACATTTGGTATCAGAGCTGAAGGTTAAGTGAGAACCTTGGCTTTGGTGGGGTAAAGACTCATCAGAGATAGATTTAGTAATATTCTAGGATGAGTGACTCATTAGAGATAGGGTTAGTAACACCCTAGAATGAGTTTGAGTGTATTATTTATGAGCGTGTATTTGTTAGTGACTAATAAATTGTTTTGTGTTGATTTATTTGTTGAGTGATTTATGGATTTTGATCGATACGCTCGATCATCGTTATCGATGACGGTTCCTAAACATTTAAACAAGGCGAACCGACACACTGATTTTGAAAAAAAATTTTACCTAGGATTATATTTTGAATATAAAGTATATATTTTGAGAAGTTATATAGTTAGGAATCAGGATTAGTGAAATTTAAATATGAACATCTTGTGATTTGAATTTCATAGTTTGACTATAAGATGTTTTAAGATAATTAAGATCCTTCAAATATATTCCAAAATAATAAAGAATGATAATGTTAAGTTATTATCAAAAATTGATAAATGTTTGATTTAAAAGGTTAAGTACAAATACCTTGTGAATTAAGTTTCACGATTTGACTATAAGGTGTTTGATAATAAGATTTGTTTAAGGAATGAACATATAAGATAAATTTGTATTTAAATAATAGAAAATGATAGTGTAAAAGGAAACAAAAAAATATAAAAGGAATGAAGATTTAAATTCGAGTAATTTAAAAGAATTGTGGTAATTTAAATGAAGTTAATTAATATAAGATAAATTTATAAAAAAAGAATTTATAAAATAAGTTTTATAAACAAATAAAAAATGGTTTTATATAACCAAGATGAAATAAGTGAAATTATATATAAGTATAAATTTATAAATGTGATTTTTAAAGTAAAAAGGGGAATTTAAAATATATATGAAAAAGCACTAAACTCACTTTAGTCCCTGGGAAACAAATTCGAGTGATGACTGCAGCATCATCAGTATTCATTTTCGAGTCTCTAAGTGATGAATTGCTACCTTAATAATTTACTATTGATGTTTTGTTTTGATAAAACAAGTTTTGATTGTAAAATTCCAAGTATGATTTGATAAATATAAAAAATAATAATAAGTTTTTGAACTTATAAATTTAAAAGTGGTATAAAAAAAAGTGGAATAAGTTTACGCCTTATTAATTTGAACAGGAAAGTAAAACCAAAATTTAAAAATGGTTGAACATTTTGGTTAAGCAAACAAAAGGAAATTTGAAATTGAGATATGAAAGAATTAACTTAAGAGAAGTTAAATGAAAGTGAATTGAATTTGATTTGTAATAAAATTAATGAAACGCGATTAGGATTTGACTTAAATAAAATGAACTTAAGCTGTAAAGTAATAATAAACATGAGATTATGTTGTATTAAAAATTTTACGAACTTAAGTAAACAATATTATGGAATGGATGTATAATTATGATGTTAATTAATTAACTTCTCTTTGGATTATCCTCTCAGAGCACTTCTTCTATCTTATAATCGATCAAATTTAATAAGATATTCTGAAATAGAAAAAGATTATATAATATAAAGAAGTGTCTTTATAAAAAGTGTTTATTAAGAAATCATTTAAGAATATATTTTATAAAATTATATTCTATAAAATGAAGTGTAAGTAGAAAAAATAAAATAATGTTTGAGAAAGATGGTTTTGAGAATTCATATCATAATGTTTTGAAAGGGTATAAAAGGGAAAGTTATGTGATATAAAATAAGTTTTGAATTAAATTTATAAGGAGATTTATTAACAAAGAAATTTCAAAGGAATTTTGACATAAGAATTAAAATTTTATTCCAAATAAAGGATGATCGATTTCTTTTGGAAAAAGAATAATAATAGTATTATTACTAAAAAGGGATTTTGAAAATGAAAAACAATCTTATGGTTAATCGATTCGAGTGGCTCGAAAGTAACTAAAATTGGGCAGAAGATGTGTTCGGATGGTAAACGCTTCTCTTAAGTATTCCCCTTCTCGTTAAGGAAATATGCGATACTACAGGTAGTACCCAGTTCCTTTGGTATCATTTTTGAGTTACTCGATCAATATAATCTTCTAAAGTTAAAAAAACATAATGTGAATCACTTATTTGACAAATTAATGACTATCAATTTTTATCAAAGTGTATTATCTTAATTTATAAGCATGGGTATGCTTTATCTTTAAAATAAATATTTTTGGCAAATACCTTTAAGTTTTGTTTTGGGGTAATTTCGAGGACGAAATTCTTTTAAGGGAGGAGGTATCTAACGACCCCGAATTTGACTGCCTCCAAATATAACATTTAAAGTGATTTTAAATATAAAATATACAAGATTTTATGATTTAAATAATATTAGATAGGATTTGCGAAGAGAAAAATACACAAAAATAGAAATAATTGCTTATATCGACAAAAAGTGACAAAATCCTGATTTCAGAAAAGTAAGTTTCAATGGTTAAATAAATTATTTTAATTAATTTATAAGTGTTTATATTTTTAAATAGCACTATACAAATTTATTTTGAAATTTGGATTACATAAATAAATAGTTTAACTAAAACGCCAAAATGTGACCGTAAAACATTTTGTCGAAAATTAACGTTTTGTCGATTTAAAGTTGTCGCAACGTTGTTGCACCTTTATTTACTTATATATGAACATATATTCAAATAGTATGAGTATTAATTAATTCGCTAATCAAGTTTACTTTTACTAAACATACTTAGAAAATTCTATAATTTCATTAAGAAAAAGTAAGCATAAAATTCCAAAACATGTCAAATCAAACCAAACAAAATTATTAATTTACTTTTCTTACTCTTTAAGTGAAAGTGACATAAAACATGATTTGAAATGTGATGTTAAGTGTTGAAAAAAATAAGGTTGCTTAAAAATTAAGTAATGATATTTTGGTAATTTGGTAAAGGAATATTTTGGTAATTTACCACTTCATTTTTGTCTATAAATACCAACCACTTCCTTCACTTTCTTTCACACCATTTCCACCTTCTTCTTCCTCCTTGAAGCTCTCTTTAATGGCTTCTTCTTCTCTCTTTTCCTTACTGATTTTTCTTAAAATCATATCAAATCAACTCCAAACACCACCAAACTTTGCCAAATATCTTAAAATACCATTAAAACATGGTTTAGCATTTAAGAAGTGAAGAAATAATGGAGGAAGAGGTAGAACCCATCAAGGCTGAACCATGTGAGAAAAGGAAGCAAGTTCGGGAACTCTGGAGTAAGAGAAAGAAAAGGAAGTGCTGCCGATTTCATTCGAAGGAGCTAGGAGAAAATTCAAGGTTCTGCGGAAGCTTCGTCGGATTTTTTAGAGTTTGAAAGAAGAGGTCGATAGAATAAAGCAAAAGGAATAGAGTAGAAGTTGATTAGTTGAAGTTTAAGTGAATTGTTGTTAGTAAGAATGTTGGTAGGAAGTCAATCGATTTGGTTAAAGGTGAGTACTCAAATCTTAGTTTTATTTTAATAAAACTTAAGTTGATAATACACATGTTAAATTAGAAATTAATATGTTGAATATTGGTTGATGTTGGATGATAACTTGATTGATATTATGGTTGATTATATGGTTGTGAAATGCTTGATAACTTGGTTTGATAAATAATAACAGAAATGATTAGTAATTAACCAAATTAAATAAAATGAAAATTAAATCCATAATAATATGTGTATAAAGTGATTTAGCCTTTAAATGATTTTATAAAGGTCAAAAATGATATTATAATAATATAATATTATAATATGAAATGAAATGGAAAATGAGTTTGAAATATGGAAATAATGTTTAAAATGATTTAGAAATGTTTTATAAACATTTAAAAGTGTTGCAATGAAGTTTAGAATGAAATTGAAAAACAAGTCAAAACTAGGCGCATCGCGTAACGGTAGTTCGCGATTTCGCGCCGATAAAGTTAAATAAGTATACAAAGTGGAATATAGCTCGAAATCCTTCGAGATAAGAATTTTCTGGACTATTATATTCACGGTTTTCCAACAAAGAAAGAAAATCAAGATTTCATTAAGTAGATTTCGAAATATGTCCAAAATTTTTTTATAAAACATCGCGGTTTTGCAGTTCGAAATCCAAAATGAGATTTCTTTAATAATGTTATTTTTAAAATGTTTAAAAATATGAAATAAATTCTAAAAATCTTTCAAAATGTTTTAAAAGTAATTTAAGTTGAAAGGATGGATTTCTAAATGATATAAAAGTCATTTTGAAGAATATAGCTTGTTGCAACACTTTTTCATAACTTATGAATTATGGATTTAAACTCAACAATCCTTTTTCAAATCTTTTATAGATATTATTTAAAGAATAATTTAGTGTTTTGAATAATGATTTGAAAGTTTAATGAATCATTTCTAAAATGAAGATTAATAATCGAGTATGCGGAAACGATTAGTACATTTGTCCCGCCTGTGAAAGCTAAACGGTTAAACAAGGTGTGTAACTAAGGTTAGGGATGGAGCAATTAGTGCCATGAACTTACCCGACCTTCGTTTTATCTTTTAGACGAGGGGTGGAATAGATTGAAGGGAAAGCCCGAATACTCCAAAATTTATATTAAAGTTTTCCTAAATAAAAGGCGAAATAAAATAGAATTATTCCAAGTTCAAAAAGGTTTAAATAAATCAAATGATTTGATAAATTTCAAAGAAAGATTGTACGATTCCATATTCATTAGAAGAATATTTTATAAAGATTTATATCTATCGAAGATAGTTGATAAAAGGAAATACATAAATCAATCATCAAATCTTCCAATAATCATGTTTTATCGATGATTGGTATGAAGGAACCGGGATCGGATTTGGGTGATTCCTATTTGAAAAACCGGGATCGGATTTGGGCGATTCCTATTCGAAAATCCCTTCAAACTAATTTTCGAAATAAATTATATTAAAGACAATGATCATCGATGACGAAGATCTTCATGATGTAGGACTACCTGCCACTAGTTCCTCGAGGTGAAATTTACAATATCTAGGGTGCCAGTAGTGCTCTGTTATGAAAATCTTCGATTTGCAATAATATGGTTTGAAGTTAAGAAAGAAATCTTTGATTAAGATTTAATGAATGATTTGGGAATATTTTCCTAAGTTAAAAGTTATAACTTGAATATGAGAAATCTTTGATTAAGATTAAAATAATTGGAAATCTTTTCCTAAGTAAAAGAGAAAATTATTTGGAATTACTCCAAGATTTAAGAAAAGTTTAAATAAACCAAATGATTTGATAAATGAGGCTTAATCATTCCATATACTCTTGGAAAGGAAAATGGAATAAATTGAAAAGAATATATCTAAGAAAGATATTTGATTTAAATAAAAGATGAAGTAATTGATTGATGATTGATATCCATATATGAACTTAACATCTTTTAAAGCAGTGATTGGTTTCGAAGGAACCGGGGTCAGATTTGGGTGATTCCTATCCGAAAACCACTTCGAACCAATGTACACGTTCGAAAGTGAAGACATGTTGAAGATGATGATTATTGAAGACCGGAGATCTTCATAGCGAAGAGACTGCTTGTTGACATTCTCTATGTAGCTCCCAATATAGAGACATTTATTATAGCAGTGGTCCTGTCGTATTTTGAAATCTTCGAATTATAAGGACTAATCGTTATTGATCATAGAGGTGATTCCCAAAAAGGATGTGGTAGGTGAAGTGCCTTCGGTTTCTTTCAGCCCTAGAATGAAATTGTATGGATGTTTGTCTGTCATTGTACTCTAAATTACAATTGAGTGATTTCTATAAATGTATATCAACTGATGGCGGAGAAGGCAACTTCTCTTAGCTTAACACCCTTTCCTAAGACGTAAGAACTTAGGATGTTATACTTTTCTAGAAATCGGTCATGTGACGTGGAATGATAATGTGGCATTCAATGTGGAACCTGTTATGATCAAAGCATGGTTTTGTATGAAAAGCGTGGCTTTGTCTAAGTTGAGCGTAACCTCACTCCCAAGCCTCACATCTCGGAAATGATACGGGAACTATGTCACATATCTCAGGTTGAGTATGACGAGGGTGGTGTATGATCCCTCAATGTGATTGGCGGTGTATGATCTAGGTCACCAAGGTGACCAAAGGGAACCCTTATTGTATGATATAGTGGCGTGTGTGTCCTTGCATGAGAAGCCACCGAATATCAAGAAGTGTGGCAATATGAGGAATAGCGGTGTGTGAGTCCTTGCAAGAAAAACCACTGAGTTCTGGTTGCTATGCGTGGTTATCAAGGTTCCCTATCATGTTGGAAAATTCAATTCCAATATGAGCTTTACGGTTTCGATTGTAGTCCCAAAATAGCTGTAATGTTTTGCATACATTTCAGCTATCCCTTTTGGTATCATATATTCCGTTGACCTAGTCCGGATATATTACCTTAGACTTAGTCCAGATATTGATACCTTATTTGAATAAGTGTATTTGAAAGGTGTTTTTAAAAGAATGTCATTAAAGATAATATCAAATTATTTTGGTAATAAAAGTGTTTTGGTTATCATAAGGTAAAAACTCGTCCGTATTTATGTGTGGACGTAATCTTATGAGATACCCTTCTTTTTAAAGGTTTTGATTTACATCAGTATGATCTATACATTTAAAATTTTGAGTATCTCACGCCGGTTTATCAAGCCTGATCTAAGTATTTTTAGTACTCGGGTCAGATCCGAGTAGTTTCAGGTTTAGTTGAAGACGGTTGGAGTTTCTATAGTAGAGCTAGAGATATTCATCAACGTATGGACGTATTCTGTTATCCGCTGCATATTTTATTTTTGTTTGATGTTTGTCAGCATCTGTAAGGATAGATGTTTATAACTGTCTAGGCTGAATCTAGGTTAGACTCTAATATATGTTTTTAAAATTTTCCGCTGTAAAGATTATTGTTTAATAATATATGTTATTCCATTCGTGTGAGATTCTATTTTCTGTTTCGTTCTATCTTTATTTTTCTTTCTACCCTTAATGATCCGCTTGTGCGTGCAATTTGAGTTGGACATATGTGGTTTATTGTCGATTCAAAGGGTACAGAAAATTGGATTGTTACAGATTTATATTCAAAGATGTGATTTGACTTCATAGAATTTTGGTTAGCATCGTTAGTGATAGGAACCCATTATTTACTAGCGAATTTTACAGGAGATTGTAGGCATCTTTAGGAACTTTGTTGAATCTTAGCACTGCTTACCACCCGTAGACCTATGGACAAACTGGAAGAATGAATAGGACCTTGGAGGATTTGTTAAGAGCTTCCATCATGAACTTTAGAGGACATTGGGAGCAGCACGTACATTCAGTAGAATTTTCATATAATAATAGTTACCAATAGACGATTAGTATGGCACCCTTCAAAGTGCTTTATGGGAGGCCATGTAATCGCCAAACTGTTGGTGGAGAACCACCGACAAAATCCTACTCTGACTAGATTTAATTCGTGAGACTTCGAAAAGATTGAGTTGATTAGGTAGCATGTGAAGGTTGTAATATTTGGAAATTCGAAAAAAGTGGCACTGAGATTTATTGGGCCTTTACCGATTTTGGGAAAAATAGGAAACTTGCATATCGTGTGGAGCTACTGGATAAGTTGGTAGGAGTCCATGATGTTTTTCACGTTTCGCATTTGAGGAAATACCTTCACAACACAACCATTGTCATAGAGCTTAATCAATTGGGGGATATTGAGATGAAGCTAATAGCACCTTATGCCACCACATACATTGTGAATATGGAATTAGGAAGCTCTACTACAAAGAAATTAGGTTGGTTAAGTATAATGGGGTGAAAATCTAACGGAAAGCATAATGACTACTTGTCCTAAGCTTTTCTTTGGTAAACTTTACTGTCCAAAATTAGATTTTGGTTGCATTGTGGTTGCTAGATTGGATGGTAGGAGATGTTTGCTACACTTTTCACTGTCCCTTTGCACTCATGTAGAAATTTTTGCATGTTTGAGGTGTTTACATACGTACTTATATGTCACAATCACACACTCATGCTAGGATTGAACTAATTTATAGTATGCCTACAACACATAATCACATTGCGCTTTTGGTTGAGTAGATGGTTGTGTAGATAACTTGGTTGTATAACATTGATGTTTATTGCGAGTTACGCTGTTCTTACCTTGAAAAGATTTCGAGGATGAAATCCTTTTACTGCAGGAGAATGTAACACCCATAAAATCAACCATAAATAAATAAATGGGTAAATTAATTTAAATAAGATAGGGGTAAAAATGAAAATTTTGCAAAATTTGGAATTTGACTATGAAATTTATGCCGTTGCATTTGTGGTGAAATTCTGATCAATTTTCATATATAATATGCTGAAAATGGAGCTCAAATGAAGAAGTTATGCGCATTTGAAGTCTTTGGGTTTAAAATAATTTAAATAGGATTCAAATTTAAATAAATAATTAATTTTCAAATTTGAAATTCAAAATTTAACGGTAATTATACTTAGGGGTTAAGTAAACGTTAAAATTAATGTTAACGCTAAATATTAATTAACAAAGAAAATAAACTAACAACGATAATTGTTTTATCGTTTCCAAAATAGGGGAGCGATCGACCCCTTGACCACTACCGGTTGACTGCTAGAGGTCGACCGTTGAAAGGTGGTGGTCTATTGCTGCTTATAAGTGGTGTCTAGGGTTTAGTTTATTTTAATGTACTAGATTCTATTATTTTTAACCGACCGTCATCTGATGATTCTGCTGTGTTCCAACCACTATAAATAAGAGCCTAGCCCTCTTACTTTTATTCACATAATATTTTGGGAACATTAACAAAGCTCTATTAATTCGTCTCTTAATAGATCAGAAAACTCCATTATAATTTCAGGTAAGATATCATATATATATATATATATATATATATATATATATCTTTGTTTATTTTCTCAATCTCTTCTCCTCCAAACCTCTAATTTTTTGAATCTAACATATATGCAAATCTCTTATTGTACATATAAAAAAGAAGAGATCTGAAGGGTTCATTGAAGGTGTGTCAAATCCAAGAGAAGTCAAAGTTAAGAACCTCTACGAGTGGAAATCTTACTTTTTCTATTTTAGGAATTGAATAGTATAGTTGATTTGTTATATGCTTTGGGGAGTTTTGGATTATGAATACATCACAATAAAAATCCCCAAAATTCCCCCAAAGTGAAATGTCAATTCTTTGGTTGGAATCGTAATTATTTTGTATTAAAATAATGTAGTTTTGTGGATTCTACAATATGTGTGTTTTACCTTCTATTCTATTTTTTATCCTTTTTCTTTGGATTTGATTAAGGGGTTTGATTTACAAATGGTGTGTAAGATACGAATTCTTACTCGTAGTTTATACTGTCTGTTTCCTCAAAATTAATAAAAATTCCATTGTCTAATTTTATGTAAAAAAGAGTTGAATAGAGCGTAGAACATGTTAAATTGTAAGTTTCCATTATTGTTATTTTTATTCCATTGTTTTAATATAAAATAAGTTGGAATTGGATTCTAAGTACAAGTCTATTAATTTGATTTTGGAATATTGGATTTATGGTAAAAATTCTATTATGGAAATGAGACTTGTATAACATTGAAAGATTTAACATTTGAACGTTAGTTTAAGGCGTAATCTCCGCACGTCTAGAAATTAGTAAATGCGTACTTATATATAAACTAGCGTAAATAATGTACAATTGTAATGTATTAATTGCGTAGTTAATTAAGTTAATAATTGTCATTTAAACCCCCCTTAAAAAAGTAATTAATTAGGCGAAATAAGAAGGATTTCTTATAAGGCCTAAATAATGAATACCGCGAGATGTGTAATATTACACTTAGAGAGTGTTATGAAATATGACTAAGTTATAGGGATGCGAGGTCAGTCAAAAGCACGCAGAAGTCTGCCCAGCTAATCTAGCTACCAATGGTGTAAGTTTGGGGCTGATGTGAGATATCATTTATAATAAGTAACTATGGATGATGCGAGGTTAGTCTCAATTATGTAGGGTAAATCTATTTAGCTAATCTGGCCACCAGTTCCTACGAATAGTTGGACTAATGTGAGACGTCTCCATAGGGTACGAGTCATAAAACGAAAGACCTGCTTCGGGGAATTGAAGGTATTAAGTGGTTGTTTGAGGATCAGCCTCTTTTCTTTATATGATGTGTTAAATGGTCGAGATTGGGTTTAGGCACGATTAGGGATATCTCGGAAATGTCCACTTCAGTAAGAAGTATTAAGTGTCCGAAGAGATTTCCATGCAATATTAACTAGATAGGTACCTGTGAGGAGTCCGACTTGTGAATATATATTAAGTGATGGAGGCCTACCTCAATCAAGGTCGTAAATGGTTAGAGTCTGTCTATTTTCTATTTAAAGATATTAAGTGGCTTGGGTTCTATTTCTCGCATTAGTAGACATTAATAACGATAGTTATAGGTTATTAATTATGGGAAAACCTGCTTCGGGGATGGAAGGTATTAAGTGGTTGTCTGAGGGCCCGTCTCTTTACCTTATATGAAGTATCAAATGGTTTTGAATATAGTCTAAAATGCGAAAGACATATCTTTATTTAAATTATACTGCCCAAGTATTGATATAGAAAGTCTCAAGATTTTCTATTCATCAAACATTGTTGTTCTGGCTCCATCCTCATTACAACACTAGTAAGGGAAGGAGACGACGATCAAGAAGGAGATGACGATCACAAGAGCTTATGGCAGTAGTCTGTTTATCTATTTATGCTATTTTCTGATGTACCCATTTGAAGTAAAAATAACGTATTTTTGAACAAAATGATGTAACAGTTATTGTTGATATTATGTTATGGTTTTGTTTGTGACATTTGAGATTTGAAATAAAATAGGTACTGTTTATGCTATTATATTTTATCCTTTCGCAATGAGTTCTAAAAGAATATATAAATGGCTCTATACTGTTCTTTTTAGCAACTAACAGCCAGCTTTCGAATGAGTCTAAGTTTCGATGGGTCTTTTCTTGGTCGGGATTTAGGCATGTTTTGGGACGGGTTGTTACAATTAGACCCTTCAATTGCCACAACCACATGCTCGAACTTCCTTGTCATACTTCGAAGTATTTTCTCCATAAAAGTTTATTTCCAATCAAATGTTATATATTTGCGATAGAAATGGTTCGATTGAAGTACTTCTCTACGGACTATGTTTCTTTCATGCTTAGCATATCAAATTCGCTTCCAAGAGTTTGAAATCTCACAATATTTACTCTTTCTTCACTTAATCCCATGCTTCCTTCATCGATCTCGCACCAGAAATTCTTTCAAATATCTTAGCATCAATAGCTTGATGCATAAATAACAACGCCCTACTTATTTTATTGTCGTTTCTCTTTCAACTCCATGACTTGTTACCGAGTCATGTTAGCTTGATTTTCCGGTTTTACCACACCTTCTACAGTCTTCCATAGATCTTGGGATTCATATAACACCTTCATTTGAATGTTCCATTGATGATAGTTATGCCGAAAATTGACATAACACCCCAATGAATCAAAAACAAGAAGAACAGAGGTAAAAATTAGATTAAATAGCTTGAACTCATGAATTTATATAGTGGTTCGACTTCAAATCACTGCCTACATCCACTTTAATTTTACTTCAAGAATTTTTGCTTGAATACAAACTAGTTACAATGTTTCAGATCTAGAAACAAAGTAAACCAAGTTCCGATAGTAATTCGTGGCAAAGTAAGATTAGAGAAGAGAATAGGAGATCAAAAGTGCCAAAAGTCCTTTCTATGTTGCTCTAACGCTGATATTTATAGGCGAATCCATCCACCAAAATTACTAGCTCGTAGAAGACCAAGTTACGCGATCAGGAAGGAAGAATGAGTTAATCTTGCTATAAAATCATGTTAGTACAAACCACAATCATGTTGGTACCACCATATTTGCTCTGTCCTATTTACTTTTTCAATCATACTTGTTTGTACTTCAAGTTTTCAAACTTTGTTATCAAAATTTCTCCTACAAATCATGTCGTATGCGAGACTTACCTTTTTTTGCGAAGTACTGAAATAGTTCACCTGCTCGCTTAAAAGTGGATCCCCATCAAATCATCCCGGTACCGACCACAATCATGTTGGTACCAACCATATTTGACTTGCTCCATTTTTGCTCTAACTTCTTGTGCTCCATCATTCCATCATTCTATCATTCCAAACAACTCCTTAGATTATTGATCAATTTTTTTATTGTCTTGATGTTCATATCCATCAGGAAATCGGTAGATTCAGATGATGGATAACAGACATCTCTTAATCGTGAATTGCGGTAATTTAGGTTGTAACATTCTGTCACCACTTGCAATCGACTTTGATAAAACTTTGGGAAGGGGAGAGATCAGAGAAGTGTAAAAGGAGTATAATTTTTAGAAGAAACACAAGCACATGAAAAAGTGAAAAATTGTTCTGATAAATATATTTCATAAGAGAAGATACAACTCAATTGCTTTCTCATAGTAAAAAACTGGAAACTTGACTTTATATAATAGCCTTACAAAATATTCAAACAAATTATAGATTCGACTTGAAAAGTTGACTCAAAAATTGAACCATATCTATACTATATTATTATTAGTGAGTTAGATTTCAAGCTCACACAGACCCCCTTGAAATTTAGCAACTGAACAGTCTCCTAATTTATATCTATAATATACCTGCTTTCTCTTTTTTCCTCTCTTTCTGCCGTACCTCTCTTCTTTCTCCTAGGTTTTTCCAATTAATTTTCATGCCAGATTTCCAATTCTTTTTCATTCAGATCCAAAAGTATCCCCCTTTATACGTATTTCCATCTTTCTCATTTTCATCCATAAACCCTTCCCCTCTTTCCGCCTCTTCTTCTCCCCTCCCACCCGAACGCCACCCACTGCCGATCCAATACCCTTCCAGTTCTCTCCCCTTTTGCTCCTTTTCCTTTGTTCCCTTCGCGAACCCACAAATTCCCTTCGATTTCTGCTGCAGCTTTTCCTTTGCCCCAAATTTACTGCCACGCTGTCTACCCTACCTTCGACGTCAACATCGTTTTCGGTCTACATCTATTCCCACCTTTCTCCTTTCGGTTTTTCCGCAAGAACAATGATAGGTTATTGATATGTATTGAAATGAAGGTTATTCAAAATTATGGAGACGCCAACCATGGCAGGTACATAACTTCTGTGTACTATTTATTATGATTGACTTTTTGATTTTTTAATTCATCACCTTGCGTTTAATTTCTTTTATGCAATGCGTGTAAGATTTTTTCAATTTATGCTGAGAAGACATCGTTCAGCATATAATGGAAGATATTGTAGTACAATATGTCTAAATTAAATTATAGGAATTGGCCAATTTATATGTACTTTAGTATGAATCGTTTTTGCTTTGGAATAATTATTATTGATTAAACCTAGAATTTAAGGTAAGTAATGCGTTTGGATTTCCATAGACAAATGTATTCATTCAAACCACCACCATCAAGACAATGAAAGTATAAGTTTAGAAATTGGCTAATCGAAATATTTCCTTTGTTACTTTATAAATTAGGTTATAAATTCTTTGTTACTTTAGCAATTATGTTTTGAACTGTTTAAATAATTTCTTACAGATTATTTTGTTGTTTATTTTTTGTCCTTACAAACTATTTTGATGTTCATTTCTTTTTTGTTTCGAATTATGTTGTTGTCCAAGTGATTATACATAAAGGGGAATGCTATGCCTTGAACAGTTAATAGATTGTTGTAAAGGTATTGTTGTTCATTTTATGGCGAGTGGTAGGACTGTTAGCTTGAGCGGTTAGCGGATGTCTTGCATTCGTACCCCTAAGCTTGCATAGTTATTACAGTTAAAAAACAAGAGTAGTCTAAAAGATTATTTTATCACATTACCTTTATGCTTTATGTATATAAGGTAGTATTATTTTTTGTATACAATTTTTAATTATTCCTATTTAGTAATGTACAAAAAAAATTGGCAGTAAGATATTTTTTGATATACTAGCTTTAAATATTTTTAATGTAAGCTTTATTATATTTGTTATGTTATAAATCAATCTTTATCGTTTTCATAATGCTTGATGTGGATTGAATGCGGCTAATGCTAGATATTGTTTCATGTAGTAATTTATCTTTCATAATATACATGAGAAACTATATCTCAAAGTACGATTCTAATTTTAATTCCATAGATCGTACGTTAAACGATATGATTATTATGGTATTAGTAAGTACTATATATTCAAAAAAAAATTTACAAAAATTATTCTTTCTCGGGCTGCACAGCAAGCAATCCAACTACAGCACACCTCAATCCAATTTATACCCATGATAATTTACCATCCGTTGGAATTCAAGAACAGACCACCATTGAAGCTAGAAGAATGGCCCTGCTATATATTACCGCTGAAACAAAAAAAATTTATGTTCATTAGTTTCTGACGTCTGTGTCACATCCTAATTGTATAATATACAAATCATGAACTGACCAAGTACTGCATAATTAAATGTTTGCATGGTAAGTTTATTATAATATAACAATGGCCTATGCATGATCTGTGTTCCGATAGTTTGTCATAACAATGTATATGCATGATAATTTATACTCTGCATATTTCTATCGATAGTTTGTGAATAGATATAAACAGCCGTAAATGATCTGTATTCTAAGTTGACAGGGTGCGCCCTGCTTCGTACTCTGCATGCATGTAAGACATATTTAACTTCAGGCGATGCTTTTATTCAAATACTGATCTCCGACGAAAAATGAATTATGAGCCACCGTCCACGAGGACATGAATTCTAATTTCTTTCTCCTATTTATTCACACACAGATGTGCATGTTATAACTAACAGTCCATTTCCCCAACTAGGACATAATAATGTCATATGACCAGCAAAACAAACCAGATTTAAGCATCACAATAAATATTAGAAGTTGAAAAAACAAACACATTTACTCTTCAGGATAAAATAATTATGGAAAATTGCTAATTTAATTGTAACAATAAATTAGGTGTTTTTAAGTGCATTTTTTATGATTCGCTCATTTAACAATACATGCAGTGCGCCATTTACAACAATTTGTATTTATGTTTGGTTAGTCATATTACATTGAAACAAATAAATGTAAAGCTAGAATGATAACACACAGAGATCAAAGTGTAAATTTTTTGTACTAAACTATCAATTTGCATAATTCTTTACTTTTTTTTAAAACAGATGGCCAAAGTGGGAGTTAAAGGTGATACCTATGACAAACAAGCATCTACCCAATTACAAATTGAGGTGTGTCTTCTCTATCATAAAGTAGATGCATTCTTTACTATACTGAAATATTAACCCCATTATAGTTCAACATTTAGAACTCATGTGCAAAAATTGAAGTGTCTAGCCTTAGTTTGTCATAGTATACAAAATTTTGATACATATAAACAAAAAACAAAAGCCTGGACAATTTATGTAAACATTCTAATCTATCATATTTTAATCGAACTAGAAAAAAATGTTGATACATCAAATGTTTTAAGTTAATTAGTTACTATACTGTCATATTATACGCATAAAAATAAAAGAACGTTAAAGCTTTCTCTATATGGAAAAATATTTGATGCTTTCCATCTAAAATTTCTTTTTGCAATATATTTAATGGCTTGATATATATTATGGGGAGGTTTTGGATTGATATATACTCTTATAAAACAATTTGGTAATATTGCGAGAATAAATACCACCATTATACTGCTTTATAGTGCTTCGATCCTTAAGCCCAAACCACTAACTAAAAATCATGCCCTACACACCTACATATGTTTGCTCCTTGATTTATATGTGAATAATGTTACAGTTTTATGTTTTCCGCATTTCTTATATTTTTGCTCCTTGATTTAGATGTTAATATGTTATGCATTATGATTATATGATTTACACAAAAAATATTTATGTTTGCTTCTAGAATCTTTATTTTTTTCCATCTGATCTACGAAAAGGTTTTAGGAAGGTTTTTTGACTTTTATTTTGGATTGTATGCTCCCTGAATATTGCGTGATCTTTACTTGGTAGGTGTCATGTTATTAGAAGTCAAAAATTAAGAATAAGTTTTTCTCTCTAAATTCAAGTATGATTAGTTTTGCCTATAAATTTATACTAAGAAATTTTTTCTTGATTTATGATCTCATCAAACAATCAATGATGTACACATATAACACACCATAACACCTATTACTGTAGCATGATCATATTATTTTTTGTTAAGTTTAGTCTGAAATAGTTTATGTAGAATTTGGATTGTTGTATTGGATTTTGCGGTGAAATTATTAAATTGTTTATCTTTCATTTATGTAACAAGGAAAAATATATAGAAAATAATACATATCTAGATGTAAAATTCAATTACCAGATTAGGTTCTGACAAATATAAAGTTAAATATTTGGGCATCACAAAAATATAATTATGCATGAGGATTTTTACAAAATGAATTTTATACATAGTTTTCATTCAAAATGATTGTTGAGGTCTTCTACTTTACAAATAATCTGTACCAAGATATTTCCTATGCATTTTGTATTGTTTCATTTTGCAGCTTAATCAAATTAGTACTTAGATATCATGTTTTTATGACTGAATATACTTCTACTTCTTTATGAATGGATGTAACGTAAGAAACCATAACATTTTATTCTTTATATCTAAAAATATCAATAACTTCTTCATAACTCGAGATTTTAAACAAGAGCATGGTAAGGATCCAGATTGGTTATAGGTATATTGTTCATGATATATATTTAGCTATAGAATTGATTACTTACATTATTTAATATATATTGTATTAGTACTATTTGAATTTTTATATGGGAATATATACTGGAATGGTAACCATTAATCTAATGTTTGAACTAAATTCATCCTATGTGATTAGTCAGTGTTGCATAGATAGATGTTTAGGTGTGCGTTCTGATCATGTGAATTTTCTGCGCAGGTTGTCTGTGCAGATTTGCCTGTAATGTGGACAATAGCTCTTAATAATTGATAATGATGTCATTGCCAACTAATGAAGTCTACTCCTGTGCATTGATGGGCCTGGACTTAAGACCCAGGTGAGGCTACAAGACCTCTTTCCTTTTATTTATTTTATTATTATTTTTTTCTCATTATGATATACATTGAACTGTATATTCATGATTCAGTTACCTTTACAAATTTTGATTGACTTTGACACTTCTTTAAATGAATCAGAAGAGGTAGAAAAAGCTATCTCAACTATGTTGACCTGAATGTTTTCTTGGGTGCAGTAACATCATGGTGCCTTCCTGAAAGTTTTATATTAAACTTAGTAGCAACATTTACTTGGAAAATACTGATATACATAATGTTGGCTCATTCCATCGATTATTTCTGTAATGGGCCAAATATAACCCCTGCTCATTTTTTCACATGACAACTAGATAATCATTAGGCATTTCATATCATATTGTCTAAACAATATGCATTGAGCACTCACAGCCCTCTTGAAAATTTTGAAATCAACCGTCACCCACATTCTCTTATTTTTTTCGTATCCCGACATTGACCTAAATCATTTTTCTATAACCTTCTATCGTTATTATTCCCCAATCTGTAGTCATCGAAGAAATTTACCACCATCCACAAAATAAATCAGAAATCAATCGGTGTCCAATATAATTGAATTACATTTTTTTCCTCCCATCTCCTTCCTTCGTGTTCTAAATACGATATATTCCATGGAATAAGTATTCACAAATTGCACAAAGTCCACAGAATCCCTAATCCCCTTTCAAGCATTTTAGATTTGAGTTAATGAATATCAAAATCAGGTATCTTTGAAATAGAGTTGGTGAATTTCTACTTCCCATTCATTTTCTTTCTCTTTAAGAATCATTATTAAACCTTTTCTGTTTACCATCTATGGATTTCCACTTACTTAATTTTAATTTTTAGTGGTACAAGAGTTTTAGAGGGTATGAGTTTGGTTATGCTTGATTCCTCACATGCGATTAGTTTAAAGTGTTATTTTTCTATCCCAAAATTTCTTTCCTTTATCTTATTTGTAATTTTATCTCACATCATCCAGTTATCTTATTTTTAATTTTATCTCACACATCCCAAAATTGCTTTCCTTTATGTTATGTAGTTGTTGCTTTGCGGTTTGAGCTAGAGTTCAGTTTGGTCGTTTCTTTTATACTGTCTATTTGTACTGTGGTTTTGGAGCTTCTGCATTTTGGATGTCTCTGGGATGCTGCCTTTGATTCTTACTGTTTACTGCTTACTGTCTTTTAAAACTTTTATTTAAATTTGCTTACTCCTGCAGATTATTTTCCTACTGTTTAACCAACCACTTTGCATCTGCTATCTAATCAGTTCTGTTGCTTTGGTAAAGAAAAACCTTGGAGGTTGAAGTTTGTTGAGTTTTAGTTAAAAATAGAACTGATACAATATCATTCTTAATTTTTTAATGTGAACCTCTAATCTTTGCTTAACCAACTGAATTGTCACCACAATATATTTTGTTCCAACTGAGGCATTAATCTCTTTTCAGTTCATATCAGTGTGTTTAATTTTTGTAGCTGAGATACTGAGATACTAAGAATGGAAACATCTGTACCAGTCTAGGATGTGGCAGTTTCCTCATAACCATTCATTCTGTACAAATAAAGAAGGTGTGTAAAGATTTTATGTAAGCTAATATATTGTCCATTTTGACACTATTATGATTCATTTAAAAGTATATGATGTAACCAATCAATATTGCTGTCATTGTGGCTTTTAAGAATTTGATCTTGAGGAACTGGATGAGTATGCACTATTATTGTATTTTGGTTTAGTTAATAATTTTGCAACTGTAATTTCTGATGGGGGACACTAATAATATCCTAAATGACATACATTTCATTAATTGGTGGAAAGGTTATACTTATCATGCAAAGACTCTGCTTCATATAACAGTGAACTTATGATGCATTGGTAATATCTGTTTTTGTATCTATTTAACATACATTGTTGATTGATCCATTAGACTTTGCAGTGTACTGATTTGAGACAATTATTTACAGAACCTAAAATTGTTGATGTTGCTGACATGGATATTGTTGCGAAAACACATCGGCTATATTACTATTTATTCATTGTATTTTTATTAAAAGGTAATCCATCTTTATTTCGTTGTGGAAAGATTATTACAAAAGGTTAGTGTAATTAATGTAGTCCTTATTTCCTTTTTAGATTTTTGCATTTTGTATATTACTATGAAATATACAGTTAGTGAACTAAACAACTGCAAGGCATAAATTGTTTCCTTCCATATACTTTGTTTAACTGTATTTTACCATTTCAAGGTTTTAAGGATCAGAAATATTTTTATGTTTATATGGAATTCTATCCTTTTGTTCGTTGCGATGAATCTTTTCTCGAGTTTCCAAAAACACCCATGTTTACATTTTGATTTTTCATGCAATATTATTTCAGATTTGTGCAACCCATGCCATAGATATCTTTTATAACTCAATTATCATGGTTCTTCAACGTGATTTAATAGTCATCTAGGAATATTGCTCTCATATGAAATGAATATTAGGCATTGATGTCAATACTTATGTCACTGATCTTAAAAGGGTCAGATATATATAGCTACCACATGCACATTGAAGATAATAGTCACTTGAAAACTATCTCTCATCAATGTTACGTCTTTGTACATGCATAAATTTCCCTAAATGCTTGCAACATAATGGAGTTGTCTTTCACAATTCCATATTTGAGTGGATTCGCCTTTCAGTTTCTTAATAAATATGCCCATGGCGGGTCCATTACCCATAGACCCGAAAAAACATATAATGCTTTCTCGATGGTGTAAAGAATGATAAGCCTGCAACATTTGCAAATAAACAGCCTTAACTTTTTTTATGTTATATTTTTTCTTAATGAAGTATGCCTTGAATTCAACAAAGCTGCGTATTTGTGATATCCATGCTACATTTAGTTATGTCAATGTTTTGTTATATTTTGTTCACCAGTGTGTGCGTTAGATATTTAGGCTCTACCTTGAATTCAACAAAACATATTCATTTAGGCTTTCAAAAAGACTAAAAAGTAGCTTATTTAAATCGAACTAAACAAGACCTAAAATAGAGAATAATTCAAGGTAGTGAGATGATATTTCATTTTAGTTGAATTGTTAAGATGCCATGTTTCATGATCCGTAGTAGAAATTATTTCATTTCTAATGCATATGCTGCATGCAATAAATATTTACAGTAATTAGTTCGTGCTTTGCATGCTTCTTTTTGCAAAATTATTTTTTTACACAAGAAACACATAACATATTCTTGCCTTATATATTAACAAATTGTTGTCCTTATTAATATTTGATGGCACGTCGTTTTCAATAATTTTTAAACCAACTCATTAATTATTTCAATTATTATATTTCTTCCACCTAACAAATAGTGAATACGAAAAGACTTATTAAAGTTGGTCAAATTTTGTAAACTTTAATAAGCTTTTAGGCTGTATAATATTTACTTTTGAATAGGTCTTTTACCTCAGCTATGTTAAGTTTCATATTCCACAACGATTTTAGTTTCTTCGTAATTTAGGTTATTAAATAGATTCTTTATAAGTTTTCTCATGAACTAATTAACATCAACAGTATGCAATTAGCTAACCTTACTAAATAAGTTAACACATATTTATGTTAAATGATACTTTAAACAACTTAGCCTTAGACATTTTCAACAACATATCTCTTATCAAACTATAAAATTATAATTATAAAGGCTTTTTACAAATAATGGATTCTACCTTGAAGTTTTTATACTCTTGAAATAAACAAATATGGCATTGGCGGTTGATATTATTTTAAGTTCATCTTACATTTATTTAGTGATCCGTGTGCGAAGCGCGGGTTCACACTAGTTAAGAAATGACTACACACTTTCGAACCTAACCACATCATTAAAGTCAAGTTTATCTTTCCAACACATACACACAATATTCCCATCACACTAAAAGGATTCCTAGTCGAAAAAGGAAGAAGAAACCAAGTGAGAAAAAGAAAATATAACACTTCAAATTAAACTAGTCAAGTCTCAATCTATTATAACCAATACATAAATATATATACCTACACATGAAGGGTTCACATTATTTTACATCCTACTGTATTCTCATCGTTAAAGTAGTCAGTGAATCCCATTGCCTGCTGTGGTTGGCCATACACTGTAGGCATCTGACAATGGCAGTGACCATGAACACAACTTGATGGCATTGGAGTATAAGCATTCATGTTCGACGGATAATATTGTACTGGATAATGACCTTGCATACCTGGTTGTATTATGTCATCATCTACCATTCTGTTTTCTTCCTTGATACTTGTGACTACAGTGTGTGCACTCGACGACTCATTCATGCTTTTATTTCCTTTCATTTTACATTTTTCCTTTTTCTTCATTTTAACCTTTTGTTTTGTGTATCCCGAGTCATCTTGCTTTGAAATATTCCCTTTGTTGCTTTCTTCCACCTTACCTTTTCTTTCAGCGTCTTTAGAATTGGATGTGCTTTCAAATTTCCATTCTTTTTTCGAGTTTTCAGGTTTTGGTTCTACTGGCCATGGTTCTGCTATTTTGCCAATTTTTGCTAGCCTCTTTATGAGAGTTTTTACTTCTACGTCTCCACAGACTGTAATTCTTGGAAGAGTTGGATGAATCTCTGTTCTCAGTACACCTGAAATTTACATAAAATTATTTATATAACATATCACATTACAATGAAATCATACATAAAAGCTAGGTTGTATAGCTAACAGAATTACATGCATTATAACAAAAATCAACAAAATCGACCCCAATAACTATGGTGGACATAACATCCAGTGATTTACTTAAAACATGCATCAGGTTTTACAAGCAACAACTTGCTTTTTATTTTTATTTTTTTGGGTGTTTAAAAGAAAATTACCAAAACCCTTTGAGTTATATATAGTTGAGTAAACTATTTATGTTGGATAAGCCATGCAACCCTCTATATATGCACCTAGTCCATAACATATATATTCCATGTAATTTAAATGTTTTTAGTACATGAGTTACGTTTTGATGATTAGTAATTAATTGCTTTGAATTGATGTGCACGGAAATCTTGAGGTTATAATGCAAGTTACCTTTTATACAAACTGCCTTCAAAACTTTTCTTCTACAACCATCGCAACAGTTGACCGAAACCTTCAACTCAACTTCCTGTAAAATAATAATGCAAGCAAAATAATTGCATATAAGCCAAATATGGCAATGGGGAATTAACATAAGAATCCTACAACTTATTTGATTCTTTACCTTGAAGTCTTCTTCTTTAGCCATTAAATGTGATTGAAGTAATATGGCTAGGTTGCTAAATTTGTGTGGTTTGTTAAAGAAATATATACACAACTTAAAAGTACCGTTATAGAAAGTCTAATTATTCTATATCGGAAACACAAGTCATATACGTTAATTTTCAGTACACCAACAACTCATGTACATAGAATGATTGAAGAGTGTTGAAGAGCCTTGCATGTACTTTAATTTGAATGTCTAAAACACCCTTTACTTGGTTAGTTAGGCGATAGCTGATTTGGGGTAACTTGGTCAAATAACTACACCGTGTTACTTTATGGGATTCTAGCTTTTACCTGATGTGTAGCTAGATAAGTTTACTTGTTTTGTGGTGGGAATGGCTCGACATTTCACATTAACTAATTCATGCCCAATTCAGATTTTGAGTTGTTGAATGTTGATAATAATGATAATAGAAGACAGGTGATATGTAGTTATAAAACTAACTATGATATTAGTTTGCACGTTTAGAAAGAATAACAAAGACTTTTTTATAACAAGATAAGAGTCACAGGTCCCTATTTTTGATGTTTTATACAAAAAGTCCCTGCAGAAATGAATTTGTAAATTTGGTCCCTATTTTTCAAAAATAAAAAAAAGCAAAGCGTTTGCACTTTTCTGACAGAAAATGCAAGATAACTTGCACTTTTCTAATTTTGAAATATTTTTTTAAATTTTCGAAATTTTCTAAAATTTGAAAATTTTGAAAAACGCAAGTTAACTTGCACTTTCTATTAGAAAAGTGCAAGCTAGTTTGCGCTTTCTAATTATGAAATTTTTGAAAAGCGTAAGGTAACTTGCGCTTTCTAATTTTGAAATTTTTTTGAAAATTTTAAAATTTTTGAAAAGCGCAAGGTAACTTGCGCTTTCTATCGGGAAAACGCAAGCTGGTTTGCGCTTTTTTATTTTGAAATTTTAAAAAGCGCAAGCTACTTGCGTTTTCTGATTAGAAAAAACAGGGACTAAATTTACATACTTATTTCTATAGGGACTTTTCTTGTAACACCATCAGTAATAGGGACCTTTCGTGCAAAGCCCCTTTTTATAATGTTCTGTTTGTTATAAAATAAAAGGAGATGAGAAGCCATTAGAAAAGAGGAGAACGGAGAAAATGTTATTCACACTGATATCTGTTACATAGAGATTGATTGATTCAATTACATTACATAGCTCCTTTATATATAGACCTTGGAGCATGAGATGGAACATATCCCATGATGTGGGACTAAATAGAAAAACACAAAAGCATATTCATTAATATATTTACATATATTATAACACTCCCCCTTGAATATGCGTCTTCAAAATCTTGGATGCTCATATGGTAGCTAGAAATTATTTCTTTTGAAACATCCATGACAATTGCTCCCCCTCATTATTATCTTGCTTTCATACATCCATTTAATCGTTATGAATATTGTCCATTGCCTCATTAAAAACATCTGTTAGGAAAACCTAATGGAAAAACCTTGAACGAGGAAAAGAGTGCAACTTGAAATCATAGATATCATAAAATGATATTCCTTTTAAAGAGGTTGATACTTCGGAATCAAAATAATGCCTCATTAAAACCTTACTAAGAAAAATCTTAATGAAGGAAAAAGAGTACAATGACATATTTTATTTTCTTATTTCTTCAAATGAAGCTTGATACTTCAGGATCAAACTAATGCCTCGTTAAAAACCTTACTAAGAAAAACCCTGTGGGAAAAATCTTAGTCAAGGATAAAAACACAATTTACTTAAATAACATATTTGAGATGTTATTTCTTGAAAAGACGTTTGATTCTTCTAGATCAAGATAATGCCTCGTTAAAACCTTAGTAAGCAAAACCCAGTGGGAAAAATCTTAAATAAGGAAAAAGAGTACATTATTACTTATTTTCAAATGTTATTGGGGAGTTGATACTTCTGGATCAAGATAATGCCTCATTAAAACCTTACTAATAAAAACCCAGTGGAAAAAATCTGAGTTAAGGAAAAAGAGTGCATTATAAAATACTTATGGATGCTCCCCGTGATTTAAAATTTTTCCTCTGAATTCATATTCGTCTTTTGATAACTCAAATTGGTTATAGATACTTCTGGATCCATAAATATGTATCTCATTAATAATACAATTTATTAATAGTTTCATTCGATACAATCAAATTTTCTAAAAGATTGTTTCTTCCAATGTGGTTTGCATTTTATGCATTTTGTATGCTATTTTTATGAAAAACACTTCATGTGCTTTCATTTTTGTGCTTCAAATTAGTTTTGCATATTGCAACTATACATCTTTGATGAATATTTAAAATTTGATTACAACATTACTAGAAAGTAGGAAGTAATCTACTCATCTTGAAGTATATCAAGATTTTCATTACAACAATACTTAGAAGAAGGTTGTATTCTACACTTCATGTCGTTTGTATTCTTTATAACTACAAAAGTTATATATATTCTTCAGGAATTTGTATACTTTAATAAGTATTTGCATATTGCAACTATCACTTCAATGGATATTAAGAGTTTCATTACAACAATACTTAAAAATATGAAGTAATCTACTCATCATGAATTATGTCAAGATTTTCATTACAACAATATTTAAAAGAAAGTTGTAATCTACACCCTTTATTCTTTTCATTCTTTATAAGCAGCAAAGTAATTTATATTCTTCGGGAACTAGTAGATTTTCATCATTTAGTATGATTTAACCAATATTCATACCTTTAGGGTATTTTAAGTGTTTCAAACACTTTCGCTACTTCATAATTCAATTATTTATAAAAACATCATGCCTAGAGCATTTAACACGATGTAGCACTATATGTGCTTCAGTAATTTCAGTGTGTTTTTCTATTATATATATATATATATATATATATAATTATATTTTGCGAACTACAGGTTCACATTTCTTATTTAGGAGAATTTCATGATGGCCAATCATGTTTTTCTCTAATCTAGGATCTTTAATCCATTTATAAACATAAGCGCTTTATTTATCATATTAAATCATGTCAGTTTTAGATATGATTTATTGAGACCAAGGTTTTAAATCTCGCTCATCTCGGCCGAGATCTCGTTTTCAAGCCTGGGCGATTCGAAATAGGCTATTTCGTTTGAATCTCGTCTGACTCAAATCTCGGACGATATTTCAATATCTTGTCCGGTATCTCGGACGAGATTTAACTGCGAGATATCGACCGAGTTGTTGAATTTTGGAAAAAAACAACTCTTTTTCCGTATTGGGCTGGCTCATCCTTTACCTTAATTTAAGCTTTCTTAATTGTACTTTATTTAACCCTTATTTCTTATATAAATCTCATTTAATCTCCATCTCTAATATATTTACATATATTATAACACTGTTTGGTAATTTTGTGAAAAGCGTAGTTTTTAAAACCCGATCCGACCGCGGTTGAACCGCGGGTAACCGCGGACCGTGGTCCATAAAGACCAGAAACTCAATCAAATCTTGTCCGCGCACAAACCGTGGTTCTACTCTCCGACTGTGATTCAACCGTTTCTTTCAGCCGTGGTCCAACCTTCTACTGTTTATAATATAATTCTTTTATCTAGGTTACCTTGGAATTGTACTGTATGATTAATTATTTACTTATGTCTAGATTTAGCTACTTTACTTATGTCTAGGTGTAGCTAATGTGTGTGATTATGGCTGCACTTTTTGTTTTGTTGTGTTGTGCTATATCATTATTATATTTGTGTTTTGAAGGGTTTCCATTGAATGCATTGTAATATATTTATCTGAAAAACCTCTATTTAAAATATATTCATATTTTCACTATTAACAACCATGTGCGTTTCTTGACAGTTCGACCGATCGGACCTTCAAAACCTTAGACCCTGAGTCCTCACGGTTTGACTCATGGTCGGGTTATAAAAACACTGGTGAAAAGTAACGCGGCTCTATCTTAAACTAGTAAATTTTAATTTTGGATTGTTACGACAACAGTTACCATTACCAAAAGAGGAAAACCGTTATCATACCAATTCTACTAGTAAAGCAAAACTTAAAATTGCCACTAATAAGATTTTTGGGATTTTATAACACCAACTTAAATTCTTGCAGTAAATGTAATGCAATAAGTTTTCACGGTATGGAGATGCAAATCAAATGTTTGTTGAAATGCATATGACAAGTATCTAGAATTTAGCAGATTAAAATTGCAAAAAACAAAGGTGATGGATATTAATGAATCTTGTAAATGCCAAAAGAAAATTTCATTTACTGCCGTAGTGGCTTTTCTTTTATATTGTTTTGGATCACGTAGATTTGTTTGTCCTCTGTTTACGCAAATGGTACAGCATTGGATCTTGTAAACATGGCTACTATCCAGTGGCTCTTCAAAGAATGTGTTGCAGATCGCTAATAACATTGGTGAGATCTCCAGACAACAGGATTTATATTCTCGATTGCTGGTCTAGATTTCATGGGCTGACGCTGACCAATGCATGGGTGCTCATCCTTCCTATCCTTCTTATTTGCTTCATGGGATATGAGCTATGAATTTTATGTGCTAATCAAGTGGTTTTTATTCCGCTTCTTTATTTCCTGTTCGGTCGTCTCCTGTATCAATGATAAGCTAAAATTTGGCGTAACATCTACGCTGATCGGAATTACGGTAGATTTGGAATTTTCCTTAGACGTCATTTCAATTTCCTAGTTAAACTATTGCATTTAATCGTATAGGGAATTATTGTTAAGGACAAAAATTTTCAGCATTTTAGCCTCAAGAACAGACCTTCAGTATTTTAGCATGAATGACGACTTTCTTTAGGTATCAGTTTTTAAGTTTTTACGTATCAATTTGTAGTTATCGGTAGCAGTTTTTAGGTATCGGTTTTTAATTCGGTAGCAGTTTTGGAAAAATATTTGTCCTTATGAATAATTTTGAAAGAATGTTTGTCCTTGTGAATAATTTTTAGGAGAATGTTTGTCTTTGTGATTAAAATATTTAGGTCGTGTCCTTGAGGCTAAAAATATACAAATTTTTGTCCTTTAAATTAATTCCCCCTTAATGCTATGGACACGTCGTCACGTCTTTTCTTTGGCAAGTCTACTCGATATGAATTCCTTGAAATAATTATTATTTAGTGGTTATGATTCTTTATGTCATCTTGTGGTCAACGGCTAAAAATTCAATTTTCCAGCTATAAAAATTATCTTCTCTTCCATCTTCATTTTTCTTCTTTCTTACTTTACTTTGTACTCATTCGTGCTTCTAAAAAGGACTACTAAAACCCTTGATTACATATTACTTTGCTGCAACAATATCGAGATTGATTACTTCTTTGAATTTGTCAGTTTCTTCTCGCTGCTACTTGTTTATCTTAGAGGTTTCTCTATAGTTGCTTGATTCAACGACTCTGAATATTCCTTACTTATCTTTTCTTGCGTAGATCATCATTCATAAATTGTTTATGGTGCTCATTTGGAATAATTTTTCTTAAATTAAATGCTAACTTTTGACATTTGGTAGAATTAATTTGATGAAGTAAGTAATGGAAGAAAGAAGAGGCTAACGATGACCTTGTGTTTTTTGGGATAATTTATCATCTTGCATTTTGAACATCCTTTTATTTTTCTCGAGTAGGCCATGTCCACCTAAAATCCCAGTTCGAGCTTCTTAGGTGATTCTACTAAGCTTATACATGTGGATATTCCTTTAATAATCCACTTACAAGAACAATTAACTTAGTATTATTTAGATTTGATAGCACTGTGCACGCCATTCATGATCCTTTTGGCTATTGATCACATGAGCAGTCCTCCACCTGATTTCATGCTTATCATCAATGAATGCATGAAGTGTGATCTCTATTTGCCTATATGTCCCTTGTTATGAGAATGGATTCCCTCTTATGACATTGTGCTCCCCAATTAACTCCCACCCCTCGCTTATTTTCACCTCATTGCCGCTTACATTATTTAGAGAACTTCGGTTTTTATTTCTTATTTAGAATGCCCCTAGCCAAGGATGCAACATCTTCTATTACCTAAAAAATAACTCTTTGTTTTCCCCTTCGTGAGGCAGAAAAGTGGTCTAACCAATATATTTTTATTACTAAGGATGGTCTCTCAACTTGCATCTGATCATTCGACGTGCAGTACTACTCTCATTCTTTCATACGATTTTATTTTTGTCATTATTCACATTCTCTTCTCCTTTTCCATGTAGGATCCCCTGCTATAATTTCTAATAGTGTCGAGAGGGGCTTTACTAGATGCAAGGCCATATCATTCGTCTAAGGGGTTTTAATATTCGGGAGTATATGTTCGCTCTTCCTTATCACCTTATTCAGCTCACGGTAATCAATACATAATCTCAAGGAGTCATCCGCCTTAGTGGCAAACACTATGGGAGTTTCCTACTCAAATATGTTCCATCTGGTGAACCCTCGCCTCAACCGGTCATCCACTTATGCGTTAAACTCTCATTGTTCCTTAGGCACTATATGCCTCGAAGGCATAAGCACTAGTCTAACATCCTTCACCAGATTATAGAAAACTCTATCTCTCGATGGGATTGTAATTTGATCACCTCCTCGAATACATCTGGATACCCCTTAGCTATTGGCATAGATGAAAAATCATAATGTGGAATCTTGAGCAAATACAGAAAGCTAATTGTCACATTTGGTAGGTAACCTAACTTTACCATCTGCCCATCTTAGTCCCTATCATCACCAAATGCCTCTTACGGTCCACCAGTACTCCGTACTTTTTCAGCCAGTCCATCCCAAGGATAATACTAAACCCCATAAAACCCAAAACAAAGCAATCATAAACAAAAGAGCATCCATGACTCAATATCACTATGTCTTGACTAACCATGCACAAAGTGGTTGAGTCGCCAACAGAATTCGTCGCGATCAAAGGTCATCTTCTTTAAGGGGTCCAAATCCTAATTTGTCTACCAAATAACGAGATATAAAAGAACGTGAAATCTCGGTATCGAATAAAGCGCATACTGGAACGACATAAATGAAAAACATACCTTGGATAATAAAGTTCTTTCCCTTCTCCTTTACGGATGGAGTACTGGACGAAGTCGGAATAGCTTCCAATGCATATACCTTAACCGCCTATTTTTGCTTCATCGGTTCATGGTAGTAATTCTAAATATGCCCCAATTTATTGCTGTTATAATACTTCTTGCCTTAAGCATTGCAATTCGTCTTCAATTGAGCCTTCTCACTGTAGTTTTAGCAAGTAGGCCCCTCTTTTTCCCTTCTTTTAGCTACCCTTGTGGAAATATTATTGTTCCACTTTCTCTTGCCTCCTCTACCAGCCTACGACTTTGGCTCATCAGTGGAAACAACGTCGAATTTAGAATTAGGATACAGACTCTTGTGTCGAAGAGCATCCTCCAATAGCTTTTCAAAGGACTCATCAATATGCCATACCGGCTTCTCCCTAAAGTGGTCGTCCAAGCCATAATAAATTTCTCATTCTTCTTTAGTAGAGTATCAATGAAATATAGGTCGTACTTCGACAACATACCAAACTCGACTATGTACTCTATTAAATACATATCGTCTTGCTTCAGATCGGCGAATTTCCTAAACAAAACCAAATTCTAAGCTGTTGATATAAACTTTCTTCAAATCTCTTCTTAAACTACTCCCAATTGATCTGGTCCTCAAGAATACTGATCCTGATGGCATTCCACTATGCCATCTCTCACCGCTAAAGCTATCTATAGGCTAGCTTCCTCTATCTCTAAGTCCTCAAAGATACTTTTATAATTGTCGATCCAAGCTTAGACTTCCACGGCCGAATCATTCCAAGGAATGACGTTCCTCCTAAGCTGGAATAATATCTAGTTAACTTAGCATTGTTGACCATAAGTTCCTACACTTGAGTACCATCAGCATTTGGAGCGACTTGGGCATTTCGAACCATGTTTTATACCATCTTAACGAACATGTTCTGCAAATCGAGGTTAGCTAGCCCTGAACCTACCCCTCCTCAACTCTAGAGATGGAGTTTGTAACAACCCAGTATTTTGCATGAATTGATTATCGAAATTAGATGATTAAAATTGCTATTGAAATTTAAAATCAATTTGAAATTTCTTTTATAAAAATGGTTGAGAAATTATTTTGGGCTTTAAATAAATATATTTCTTTTATTTTTATTTTAAATGGCCGGCCCTATTTTCTTTTGTTATTGGCCCTAACATGTCGGTCCGCTTCATTTGGTAACTTCGATCCCCATTTCTTTGCCCGATCCCCTTTGAGAAACAAAAATGGCGATTAGGGCTTCGGCGATTTTTCGATTTTTTGGCGAATCTGGCTCGATCTTCTTCAATTCTTGCTCGACTGGATTTAGGGCTTTGCCTTGTTCGTTTTGCTGGCAAATTGGAGCTTCGTCTTCCTTATGGCGATTCTGGAATTGTTGAGTTCCTTGAATCTCTGAAGCGCTCGCGGCTACTTCAATACGCGTCGATTAAAGGTGAGTGATGTTATATTCACTCACATCTAATTTAAATTTAGATGATTTCTGTCTTGTTTTAATTCGTGAGTTTCATTGTGATTTTTGTTGATGATTTTTGGAAATAGTTAAATCTTTCTCTCAGTCATTCGATTTTGTTTTGGTGATTGATAATTCCTTTGATTTTGTTGACTTCGTATGATTTGGTGATGTTTTGATACTTGCGGCTTTGTATCTCCTTGATCACCGCAGTTTCGATTTTTGCTAGTTGACTTTGTTCGAACCTATTACCGCCGTTATGATTCTCAGACATTTTTGTGATTTTGTGTGTTTTACACGGCTTTGAAATTCTCTGGTACTCTGATTTTGTGATAGTATATTGGCTTCGGCCTTGACCTGAATCTTGATGGTGCTGGCTTCCTTATGTCTCGGCCTTGAGTTGAGATTCTATGTGCATAACTGGTTTGCATAATTGATATGCAGTAACCTATAGCACTTGACTTCGGCGTCCCATAATTACATTGCAGTTATTCATGTGTGTAAATGCAGTTTCATTGTGATTTTGATATTTGTTCGATTTCTGTTATGACTTTGGATTTGTTCGAACTTGATACATTTGTACTTGGTTTGAAAACTTGGTTTTGCGAAAAACAATTTGGTTCTCTTGACACTCCGGTTAGTCGAAGTTATATTTTCTTTGTTGTTTGTATTAGCTCGTGTGCTTCACTACTAGATGTGCACGGTGCTTCGAGTCTATTACCTTGATTCATAGTGGTCTGCATTTGCATCTGCTTGAATACCTATCTTCATATATTTAAACTGCAGCCACATTTACTTGTGTTCATCGTAGACTCAGTTGGGTACAGTTTCACATAGCCGTCTCTGTTTGCTTCGGTTAACTGTGCATATGTATATTTGGGTTGTCTGTTCCCCATTGGTTCTTGTATACATTTATCTAAGTGTATCTGAATTTACTGCATTGTTAAATTGCATAAAAACTTGGGTTCTTTGATCGATCACTGCATTCCAGTTTGTAGTCTACCTGAGTACATATGTATTGGTTCTTGCATACCTTTATATAAGTGTGCATGTTTCTACTGCATTGTGCTTATAAAACTTGGATTTTTGTGCACTTGCCTCTGTTTCGAGTCTGATACTTTTTGAAGTTTCCATTGGTTAGCTTGTAGTCCCTGTACACTCTGGGTTACCACTTGCTATTGTATGTTGTACCTGTTACTCTTGTAGGGTGTTGAAATTCGTGTCTGCACTCTTTTATTGATAGTTGGTTGGTTTGTTGGTTTCACTTCTGGTTTCACTAAATTGAGTGGCACCAGTCTTCGTTCATGTATATGCCTTTGAGCATTTCACTGTGGCTTTGGTTCTTCTTCGGGCATGACTGTCTGAATTTGCAGTCTAGTATTGACTTGTAGCATTCTTTGAGACAGTTTGCATTTCTTTGCATTCGAGTCAGTTGTTTTTGGAACCTTGTACTATCCAGTTTACAGTACTATATATATGTTTACAATTTGTACATTCATGTTTTTGAGGCTGATTGCATACAGTTGCATTTTAGTCTTCATACATATGTATGCAGTCATGTATGTATATACATCATTTGATATGTATATATGTATGTTCGAATTTGCATTTTTTGCTCTTGAAGTTATTGACTTGGTTTTGGTTATGTTGTTTAACACTATTTAGTGGTATATTTGCCGTTATCCGATTCTCTTATTAAAGAGTTGGATATACGAGATTTCTGTGACTGTCGTCTATTCGATATTGATTATTATTGCTCCTGTGCGTTAATAACTGAGTTTGAATTAGACTGACCCGTGTATTATTTTCTTTTGAATTTAATACTCGGGTCAGACCCGAGTTATTTCAGGTCGTAGATTTCCTGCTTTGTGTTGCTGTTGAGCTATGAAGACTTTTCACACCTTCTGATGTTGTCTTTATTATTTTGTAGAAGTCGTGTCATTGTATAGGATGATACATATTCATGTATGTTAGTCGATAATGTACTTGTATATATTACTTCCAGAGTCGACAGTTGTAGTTGTATCATATGTATTTTGTCAAATGTATTGTAACTGGTATCAGTTATTATATATATGAGACTTTTTGTTCCATCTGTGTTCCGCATTTATGTTATCTGTGTTATTTTTACATCTATTGTCCTAAACTATTATAGCCACTGTGCAGTAGCTTTGAGTTTGTATCGGTATGTCGGATTTCCTCCTGAAATAAAAATGCATGTTATTCTATCTGACATATCAGTGCTCGCACAAAGCAATTACATAGATGGTCGCTCCTCAACAACCTTATTCACCGTGCTAGTTGACAGCACTACACCGTAGTGTTCTTGGCTAGCGTGGGTATAGAGGTGGGGCGTCACAGCGTTCTTAGATATGTTTCTTTTATGCCGCCTCATTCTTAATTTGCAAAAAGAATGATCAGTCTCTCATAAAGAAGACTTGCATCGGTGGTACTCGTGTGTGTAATGTGATTATATACTATTATATAGTTTTGAAAACTAAAAATATATAACAAGTATGCTCTGTCATATATGCTCAATCCATCCTAGAGTGATAAACCATACTCTATCTCTGATGGGTCTTGGTATCCTATATAATTAAGAAAATTAGTCTAAGTCCAATCACTTTACCTAAGCTCTGATACCAAACGTGATGACCGCTCTACACCTCCAGCACCTAATATACCTGTATAGTGTGTTGTAGCAGTACTCGACGATGTAAGACTATTGCCAAGTGGTAAAATGATAAAATATCTAATTGGTAACCTATCGTATATCTCACAGCTCAAGGATAAAAAATAATATCAATCATAGATATAAAACATGCAAAATAGTAATATAATCAAATGAACTATAAATAAGAACATTAGAGTATAATAGGTTCACAAGACTACATGAAATAGAAATAACAAAAGTTTATACATCCTAAGATATCAAAATAACTCTAATAATCATCTATAAAATAATACAAGTATATATATAGCTCCACAGTACTGCATGGTGGAATATAAGTGACAATAAGCTCAAAAGATAAATATATGAAAATGTAGCTCCTACTCGTCCTCCATACTGCTTTATGTGCTATTCCATACCTATTATCCTTTATCTAGTCATTTAAGGGTAACTAAGATTACATGGAAAAAAGCATAAAACCTCGAGTCAGGAAATAGTTCGGTGTGAGCGATAAACAATCTCAAAAGACTATAAAACCATATATAGTAATAGGGATATACAATATGGAGAATCATGCATTACCTGTCCCTACATCCAAAGTTTTAGCACATAACTTTAATATATGCTAATCTACTATCATTATCATCATATGGGTATACTACAACTCAAAGTACAGTGTCAGGTGTTTGAATATCCAAGTCAACAATTCCTATGCCATGTGACGATCCCTAGAGTAATAAAGCAAACATCACACACGTTAAACAATCCTCAGATCACTGACGTGCATTGGATATATGATAATTTGTATGGCCAAACCTCTGCCAAAGAATAACGAAAAAGTCTGATTTTCTCAGTGCTCGAACTAGACCACTTATCCTCAAGGTCCAGGGTATATGGATTCATATCAACAATCCTAGATACCATATACTCATATCAAAATGGGTTCCCCAACATACCTCTCTCTATGAGCAAACTTTGGAACCTCTAAGAATCAACGACCCCTTTGCAAGCGTCTCCATAGTAGAACCCAACATCATTCCATTCCATTTATCTCCATAATAGAATCTATCATCATTGTACTACCCACGGGTTCATGTTCGACACACTTGTATTGATGGACCACCATCATGACTCCTTTATCATCGTGTATTCATCATGACCGTAGAAATTCCATTATCATCGAGTCATCATCTTTAGGATAACTCTAAACATCCCTCAAAAGTCATAGAATCGTCTCACTAAATTCCCAAAGTCATTTATGCTCCACCAGACTTATCAAAGTTATGAAGCACTCATAAGTCTGCCTCAAAGTGCATCCATGCCAAACCCGAAGCAACCCTGAAGCCAACTCACCCCTTTATGCCTACCTGGTTCTGGCCTAAATTCATGTAACCATCGGACCAGAATCCTATAACACTTCTAGCACTTTGATTTCACATTAATTCCATTGCTACACTTACCACTTTGATCGAAGTGCAATGCCGATGCATTTATGTTACCCCGAACATTCTAGAGTCAATCCATCAAGTCTAATTATACATTTACAGATCCCCTATCATTTGGGTATTGATTCGGAGAGCACATTGCTACTCCTTTTAGAGATCCTCGACCATAGAATCGATCATTGCCTCCATTTCACTTCAATGAGCATTAACTATACAAACATATAAATAACATCTAAAAAGCATCAAACAACATTCAATCATCACCCAAATATACAACCATACATCAAAACATGGAAAATAATCTAAAGATACATTATAACATAGCCTAACATCTATAAAGGAAATCACACACCAAAACATAATTAAATCAGTTTAAATCATTTTGAATTCGTTTTTATTTAAGATTTCATTTCAAAACAGCACCCAAAACATATTTTTGACTTTAAAAATGGATCAAAAACATGTTAAAACCTTTTGAAACATAAATAGTAGGTTTAGAGATGGTAAATCACTCACCAAATACTCAAAAATAAATGATTTGTTGACTGCTAAAGCAAGCTTTTGTTTCAATGGGGACCAGGGTTCCATAATTTCAGTCGATTTTCGCATCTTTCACTCTTTTCCCTATTCGCTTTCTTCCAAGTTTATTCAGCTCTCACCTCACATCTCCTCTACCCTAACCCTAGCTTTCCTATTGCTATAGCCCTTACTTTAACATTTCCCCGCATTCATGCTTTATTTTCTTCCCAACGCTCGCCTTCCCGGTTTCGAAGTTCCAACTCTCTATCTCCAATATGCTTTTTGTACAATAAATCTAAGATTTCTTAGTGAGATTATTGGCTTGTCTGAAGTGGTAATTTGTGCTTCTACTTTGTTCTGGTTTAGGCTTTGTGATTTGGCATTTTTTATCTTTGTCGTAGGGTCTCGTGAGTTAGATCTTTGCCATAGGTATTTCGCTTGCTTTTGCTGCAATAGATTCTCAAGATTCGTTCGTGTGTTTTTTGTCTTTGGTCGAGAGTCTATGTTGTCACCTTTCTGTTACCGCAATGGAAATCTTGGCAATTGCTTCGGCAACAAGGGTTTTCCACTTGTGGTGGCTTGTAGTGCTTTAGAGGACATTTTCATAGACTTTGAAAATTTCTAGCTTCATTCCTACAACTTGTGACTCTGTCATGTGGCTATAGGTATCGATTCTCTACCACGTATGTAAATGTTCCAGTCTCTTGGTTGTTCTTTAGTTCTCAGTGAGTTGTGGTCGAAGCTTTACTTCTTGTTGGAAGAATTTTGTTTTAGATTGCAATGTGTATGTATTTCTTGGTGATATCTATGCTATAGCTACTTGTTGTGTAATTATGTGATCGTTTTGGTTCTCTTGGTGGAATATTTGGTCTCCTATGGAACTGCTTTTGGATGCAATGTAGCTTTCTTTGGTTATATTAGCTTGGAATGCAAAGTCTATAGGTGTTTTCTATGAGAGAGGTCTGGGATGCTGCTTTAATGAAATTGGTATGTTCGTAATATTTGATAAAATGTTGGTCGTGATGCTTGTTGGAAATGCAAGGATGTAATTGGTGTTTCACTATGTGACTTAGCCTTGTTCAATGTTGTGCTTTGACATTTTATTAGCATGTTAATTATGGTGTTTAAGACTGCCTTATACAGCCGAATTATATTCTTGTACCCTATATGGTGCTAGTTAGTTTCACTCTGCGTGGTTCTTATGTAGTTGCTGAGGTGCAAATCCTCACAGCCGTATCTAATTTATTTTTATAATGGTTGGGCGACTTTAAAAACTAGTATAGATGTTGAGGGCTTTCTTCCTCACATCTGTTATAATTTGTAAATGTGGTAGGACCACTATAATCCGACTTGCCAGTGCAAAATAATATTTTTCGTTTTGCCTGCAAAAATAAATGATTTGCATGCAAAACGAGACAAATTTGAGAATAAATATTAAAATCATAAAATTTATCTTCTAAAGATGTGGATATGAAAGTCTTTTGCCAACCCCTTACTAATCTACCCTTAATCTATGAATTTGGCTTGATTTGGAAGAGGTTGGGTAGGATTTTGGCCAAAGTGATATTTAATGGGAGGTTTATATCTATTTTGGGATGATGGAAAATAATTTAGGAAGGCTTAGCATCCAATATAAGCTATAAACCCAAAATGTGTTGTTGGTCTTCACCCAAGCCTCAAAAATTACCCATTAAGATATCCTAAAAACTATCTAACTTCGAACAACCATGTCTCTCAAACGATAAGTCTCAAAAGCTATTATGGCCATTCTGTGAAAAGAGAAACAACCATATATTTCCCATGGAAGTGGTTTCAGACCCAAATTCAGCTCCTATCGAAAGTTATTGTAACAACTCGCATATTTTACGATTATATATTTAAATGTTTTATTTAAATATAGCATCATTAGTTGAATTTAAAGTTCGAAATGTGACTTTCTGTAAACAGTTGAAATTGGACTCGAGACCACTTCCATTGATTTTAAAACGACGTTTATAACTTGTTTAAGTATAAACATCGATATGTTTGGATTTGATTAGGATTTTGGTATTTTCATTTGGGTTGGGTTTGGTTCTAGCCCACCAACCCAACAAGATAACCCAAACTCCTCTACCAAATACCCTAACTCCACTCCTCTTCATTCATTCATTTCATAATTTCCTAACACTCTCAAGCAAAGGGGAAAATGGGGGAAAAGAAAGGAAATTAAAATTCCTAAGCCTTAGTTCTCTTAGGAAATTCAAATTCAAGTTCTAAAATCAAGGAGATCCTTAGGTAAGTATCCTCTTCATCTTCTCCATCTCAATCCCTCTTCAATTATTGATTTTTCCTATAACCTAACTTAGGAAAAACTTTACATTTGATAATAGATTGAAGATTCTAGAGGTGTAGTGAAGAGGAATTGATCTTTCCTTGTTTTAGAGCTTCTCAATTGTTGTTTTTGAGTTTAAAGGTGAGTTCTTGAACTCACATCTATGTCTATAGCTTTCATTGTTGTTCGGTATGAATTCCTAACATCTATTTCATGTTCATTCGCTTTTGGTTTGAATTGGTTTGTTGAATTTTTCTAATTTTTGGTTTTGAAGTCAAAATTTATGAAAATCCTACTATGGATGTTTGGACATGTTATTGGTAGTGTATCGAAGAGTCTATAGGGCTGGGTTGTCGCTTGGCATAAATCCCTAGCATCCATCGCTCGTTTGATCGCTTCCGGTTTGGATTTGCCCTCTTTGGGCTAGGCAAATTTTTGCCTAGCTGAACCAACCAGACGCCTGGTTGAAAAATCCAGACATCTGGTAGGGGCTTCTGGAAAAGTTTTAAAACGAAAGATAAAAAGAAAATTCTAGAGCCCAGGACCAGATGTTTGGTAAAAGCCAACCAGACGTCTGGAAGGCTTCAGAAAATAAAAAGGAAAAGGATAAAATTTCCAGAACTCCGGGTCAGGCGTCTGGCCAAACCAACCAGACGTCCGGTCCTGTGAAATTTTGCCTATTTACCTATTTTTGAGTGGATTTCCAATTTTTGTCAATTTTTGTTGATCCGGTTAGTTGTTGTCATTTATTATCGACTTTGATGACTTCTTTTTTGGATTTTTGGGTATATCCATTTGATGGATTTGATATCGATTTTCATGGTTTTAATTCACGTCGTCGAATGTGGATTTTTGGTGATAGATTGTTTTTACAATCATTTCTATGATTTGTCAATTTAAATACAAAGGTTTTTATACTAGTAGTAAATACTCAAACTCATTCACAAAATTGATTTTAACATTTCTTTTAATGCAAAGCTTGTTTTTGTAAAACCGTTTTCCAATCTATTAGTATATATAAACCTTTACCTCATTCGTATGAGAAATCTAATTAAACGGCTTAGCAAAACAAGTGGTATGAAACGCTTGTGTTTACTTCGTCGGTTAATTCTTGGACTTGTTCGATTGAAATCTCATGACAATCTTTGAGTGGAAATCTACAATTTGTTCGTAAATATTTAAGTTAAGCCAGTGATTATGGGACATGAAGCTAAACTCATTTATTTACTAGCTTAGTGTAATTTACACTTCTTATTGATTAATGAAGATCATTTGGGATTTAGACTAGCGATTTGCGATGTTTCTTTGTCCATGTTGGGGACCATACAACGTTCTATAGAGCTTCGTCTCATTTTTATGGGCTAACGACCCATGGTCTTTTATCCATTTTATTGAGTTCGGTTCATCGGGCGTATCGCTGTACTAAGTCGTTGTTCTGGCTTACTTGAGTTTCAGGTTCATCGGGCGCATCGCTGTGCTACGTTGTAGTTCCGGCTTATTTGAGTTTCAGGTTCCTCGGGAGTATCGCTGTACTACGTCGTGGCACCGGCTCTATGGGTTAGCAACCCATGGGATAACGTCCCGTTTGTGATACACGTGTTGGTGAGTTTTCATGCTCCCGTTTGTGATAGGCCTCCCCCTTTGCGATTTCTGGATTTCTAATTATTGATTTCTAGAATTTGTGTTTCACTAATTTTTGTGATTTGCATTGATATGTTTTGTTAATATTTGAGATTTGGTGATTAAGCTAAAGAATATGATATTTTTTTGGGTATTTGAGGAGATTTGAGATATTGTATGATTTTCATTGTTATCAAAATATATACTTGTTACAGTACGACATTATTGTTATCATATATTTTTGTCATATCTCTTATCATATACCATTTTGTATGATATTTATAGCTAGACTGATCCGTTTATTATTTTTCTTCTTAAATAATACTCGGGTCAGACCGAGGTGTTTCAGGTGCTTCCACTTGACTTCTTAGTAGGGACTAGCTTCTGACTTTTGGCTAACTACTTTAGCTTAGTAGTTTTTGTCTTTCATGTCTACGAGATAGAGACTCTTTGATGTATACATATTCTTTTGTCTAGCACTTGTACCTATTCTTTTGTGATGTAGTGGATCTTGTATGACCACTACTTTGATGCACACTTCTATGTGTTATATTCATATCTATTTCCGCCTTAGCGATATAAATATCTGTGACTGATTTATGTTATTTTATATTTGTTTTCGAAGGCTACATAGCCACTGTGTAGTAGCTTTGAGTTTGTATTTGATATGTTAGATTTCCTATTGAAATGAAATGCATGTCATACTGTCTAATATATCGGTACTCGCACAAAGCAATTACACAGATGGTCGCTCCTCAACAGCCTTATTCTTCATGCTAGTCGATGGCATTACCCCGTAGTGTCCTTGTCTAGTGTGAGTATAGAGGTGGGGCGTCATAGTTATATCTATTAAAATCATCGAATAAAACTACTAAGGGTCAAAAATGTTGCTACTCAACATTCCCTAAAGTTCTAGCATCATATGATGCAATATAAATTTAAAAATAATAATTTACGATCCTCCAATATGTAAAACACGAGTCGGTACAATAATTTATTACCCCAACGATGAATGGTCCTCCTAGAACATTAGCATTCATGAAACACTTCATCCATAAGCCCATCAACATCGAGCATGCATAACCTCTTTATTCCCACAGAGCTAGCCATTCTAGTCAATACTAAACCAGAGCATGTTGCTAGAATCTACTTCGTTTATTGAGTTGCACTAACTTCCATCAACTTAGCATCACACTTTTTACATTATCTGGCATGCTCAACTAGAGTAGGGATTACCTTTAACTTCTTTAAACACCCAACCCCAAGTTTGCATGTGGATCAGAAATCAAATCTTCTATATTTTCTAACCTTTGGCATTTGACAAACATATATCCCAACACGACATGCTTCTACTAAGCGCATCCGCCACCACATTCCCTCTCCTAAGAGTGTACGATACCAAAATCTTAAGAGGTAAGGTACTCTAATAATAATTTTAGGTGATGGTTGAGATCCTTCTGTGTAGAGAGATATTTCCACGATTTATAATCCGTAAACAAATCAAACTTTTCACCCAACAAGTAATGCCTCCAAGTCTTCAATGCGAACACAATCCCTAACATCAAATCATGAGTCCGATAATTTCTCTAGTGCAACTTTAGTTTTCAACTTACGTAAGCCATAACTTTTCCCCTTGCATCAATATGCCTCAAGATCTGTGCCACATGCATTTGTGCATACAATAAATGATTTTTCTCCTTTTGGAATAACGAGAACCAGTGCATTAGTCGGTAATTCTTTCAACATAGAAAGCATGCTCACAACAAGCATCCCAAACAAATAGCTGATTCTTCTTAGTTAAGTGAGTAAGAGGAGCAGCCATCTTTGAGAAGTATTTAATGAACATCCGATAGCACGCGGCCAATGTGAGCAAACTAAAGACTTTGGTAGTCGTCTTTGGTACCTTCCAATCTTTCACCATGGATACTTTACTTGGATCTGTCAAGATTCCGTGGTGTGGACACAACATGACCCAAGAATCATACTTCTCACTTCCAAAAGTGGCACTTTGAAAACTTAACTTTCATCCGATATTATCTTAAAACCTTTGAAACTATTTTAAAATGTGATTAGCGACCTTCTTCTCTCTACAATTTAACAAGATGTCATTAACAAACATAACCACAAATTTATTAAGCTACTACCAAAAAACATGGCTCATCAAGTCAACAAAATATGCCTGAGCATTGGTTAACCAATGCCATGACCTTCCACTTAAAGGACCTATTAGTTATCTTAAAAGTGGGCTACATCACATTATCCTCTTCTTATTGAACCGTGTCGCAAGATCTAACTGCGAGAATATCTTTGTGCCACTAAGTTGGTCGAATAAGTCATCTATGTAAGGCAGTGAATACTCGTTCTTATATGTCAACCTATTTAATTCTAGATAATAAATGCAAAATCATAGTGAATTATCGACTTTTGTAGCAAAAACAAATGGTGCCCCCTCCGAAGTACTCCTTTGAACAATGCCCTCCTCTAGCAACTGTTTGGTTTACACTCGCAATTCTCTTCAATCTCTCAGTCCCATGCACCTATTTGGCATAACCACCACCTTAGCAACCTTCTTAAGGTTTAGGTAGAACTCAACTTCTTGATGTGGAGGTAAACTTGTAACATCCTCAAACGCATTAGCAAAATACTGGATAGAGAAACCAGTGACAACTCATCGTGAGAAATGTCTGATGAATACAATCAAGATTTATGTTGTGTTTACTCATCCAATCCATATCCAAGATAACTCTGTACCTCGAAAACCCAAGAGTAAATGCATCATAAGAAAACTCGAACCCGTTTTTCTCTAGTGGGATACTTTGGTTAACCATAATTAACAAGTTGAACTCCCAATAGGATTTGACACAACAATAGGTTTGTAGACAAATTCCAGAGCCATGTGAAAACTACCAACAACATAGATAGATACAAAACAATGTGAAACCTCCGTCTCAAAATGGACCTGAATAAGTGTGTCATAAATAGAAATCAAACCTTCTAAGATGACATTATTTCCCTTTTCTTGAGATGTAGGTCCATTTGAGCATAGAGTCGGTCTAATAGCATAGACCTTTTTACTGGAACTCCTTAAGAAAGCAACGAACAGTCCCTTCTATAATGCCCAAACTAGTCATGATCAAAATATTTTCACTTTGTGAGGTCCAATTGCATTCTTAGGTTATATGCCCCTTGAGGTTGCAACTTCTGCATATGATCACACCCCATTTGGTTTCCTTTTGATGCTCATTCTTTCCCCATCCCTTGTGCTTTAATTGAAACTTTGGTTTTACCTCAAATTTCGCCGCTACCTCAACAACACCTTTAGACCTCTCACAGAGAAGACACATCTCTATAATATTTTCAAAAGCCGCTTCCCTAGTAATTTGACTATAAACATGGCTTTAAAGAACCGGGTTTAAACACCTTGCAAATTTGGATGCCTTCTTCAATGGAGTGTTAAGATCCATCCTAAACTTAGCTAGAGTGATAAAAGTACCTACATAATCTTGAACGGATAAATTATCTTAGCGAACATTGATGAATTATTCGATCTTAGTTCCTCTCTCGGCCTCTGAGAAGAATTAAGTCTCAAATTGATGCTTGAAATTATCCCAAGTGATTTTTTCCTTTTCTACCTTAATAACAATTACTTCCCATTAACTTATTGCCTCCCTTTAGAGATGCCATGAGGCAAGCCTACATCTCACTGTGCCATTAAGTGAAATAGTGTTAAATATGTGGTCACAAGATTTTATTCAAGCTTAAGTCTCGACAAAAGTATTCATGATAATGAATGGTTTTCTACCCAAGCCTATAAACCCTTGGCACATCCATAAGAAGTTTCCTCCGGTAGCGCAGGAAAAGTGTGGCTGTATCACCAATACCTCCTACCAGAATATCCAAAACTACCTCTACCAAAGGGGTAGCCCCTGAGTAGCCTCTTGGTATTGTTGGAACCAAGCGGGTATCTTGGCCTCATTGCCAGCATTTGCATTAGATCAACATGTTGTTTCTCTTGTATTTCATCTCATAGTTGCTTATCTGTAAGAGGTCTAAATTAGCAATTTCTTTGAGAACATAGAAATACACCGGGTATATGGTGTGTGCTTTAGTACTTATAAATAGTAATAATATAAAAATACGATCTCTAAACATTACCCAGCTTTCTTATCGAGTAACCTATGCTCTGATACCAAACGTAAAGGCCCATCATTCATAATACCCGAAAATCTATGCACAATGGCACTCACATCCCCAATCATGAATAACGATGACTTTTAATGGTGTTAAAAAGAAACTAAATAAAACATATCAATCATAGCTTCGTACAAGGCTTACCATGGAAGGATAAAATATAACAATAACATATACGCATGCAAGACTACAAATATCATAATAGTAAGAAGACAATAGAATCCATTATTATAATACATAACACTATAAACATATGGAGTTCAAATGATACAACATCTCAAAATAATATGTCTTCTATACAAGATAAAATCCGACATCTCAACATACAAAAATATGAGAGATAATCAAAGTAATATATAGTTGTGGCTCAATTACCTGTTATAACTAGCAGTGTCTCCTGAGTCTCTACTCTATACCTATTCAAGGAATAGATAAAAAGGAAACCATAGAAAGGGTCAGACATGAAGTCTGGTGAAAAGGAAACATGACCACTAAACATGATATCTGATACGCTGGCATGACATGAATAAAATACTAAGTGGTACTTCAGAATAAACAACATATGTAAACAAAATGTACATATAATAAATGACAAAGAACTATAGAGTAATTCCATACCATACTTAGCCTTACTCTTCTCCTACATCCAGCAAGTTAGCACAACGAATAATAATGCTAATACAACTCTAAGAGTATCATACAAAGACATGCAATCCTACATGCATATGAAAATAAGACAAAGCTCTAAGGTATCGTCGTACCTATAACCATAATGTTGGGGTAAAGGCGTATTGTACCCCACTCCTGACTCTAAGGTAATGTTGTATCATATCATCAATGTATCCGAAATCAATACTAATGAGCCATTAAGCCTATCCATCGAACTACTATACATTAGATAAGTAAAGTGGTTACCACCACTTGAGGCGATTACCGATATAGACAAACGTCTCCATCTCTTTCGGACTATCACCCTTATTGAAAGAAGTGACCCATCCCTAGTAGTATTGATGGAAAATAGTAATGCCTAAATCGTATCTCTAGTCCTTGGGTTGTGAGAAACGTCGTACCATACTCAACCCCGATCTGCATGCTTTCGATATCTCGATGACCAGATATTGAAGTCGTACCTAACACCGAAATTTCATCATCCGGTTATCCCGACCCTTGGATCACATCACAATCGCGTATCTAATCTCTTTCTAGCCAATGTACCTTGTAATACATGCCATAAAGGTACCAACTCTTAGCCACGCATGCTCTAATGTCAAAGAACTCCAAAATATCACTTCGTACTCACATTGGACCGCACAAGCCTTCTGTGAACCTCGAAACCCCACCTAAATAGAAAAAAAATCCTAAAGCAGCATAGATTCACAAATCTGTAGGTGATCAGTTGGTTGACCCATATGGGTTATTGATTGACCTGCTACAGCCAAAATTTGCTACAACTAAACAGTCGAATGGTTGACTTCAATTAATCAACTGACTGCTTGGATAGTCGACTAGTAAAACCTAACCGGTCGACTGTAATAGGCGTAATTTAGCCTATTGGCCATTTAACACAGCATCCCCTACTTCGATCATTCAACTGATAACTCCCAAACAGTCGACTATTCGCCTGTAGGGATGCCAGATTGAACCTTGATAGGTAAATTTACCCTAAGGGAATTTGTCCCACCTTTCCAACTCCACTCTACCATCGTCCCAACTTCCCTTGCCCCGACTTTGTGCCTCGTAATGTCGCCCGCCATCTATATCTCATGCTCGAGTTCATAACACCAACAATTCGACATATGATAAAAGCTACTGGAAGTCAATTTAACGAACCATCCTAAAAATCAACGCTTTATAAACTATACGAGTGTAAGGTACTCAACCATCCATACAATACTACCATATACCAACAACAGTCATTCTTAAATAATACAGACAAACAATGCTATCATTCATTGATTTCATTTAAGTTATTTCATTTATTTAATTAATGACTTAGTTCGTTGTTCAATTCAACATTCATTCAATCTACCAAACATTCTATCAATAAACAACCAAATACTCATCATCCAATAAGAAATAAAGCACTCATCGCTAAGCCCTAACTCAATATTGCAATTAACAAGCATAAAAACATAAAGTAAATCAAATTAAGTAAAGAATCATTCCCACTCACCCAAGCCAATAGAAATCCATAAATTTATTTGAAATCAACTCTTGAAATCCCTCTTTCATAATTAACTTTTCAATTCTAGAGATTTCCGGCTTATGGTATTGTAACTGACACTCTTACTTGAATTTAATGTATTTTTATGTGATTATTTGTGAAGAAATGGAGAAGGTATGGGAAGCAGAAGATGAGCTAAGGCTTAAGAAAGAAGGAAGAGGAAGAAGAAGGGAAATGGAATAAATGAAAAAGTGAGGTCCTCATTTCAGAATTTGAGCCTTTAGTGGCCCATCTCCTCTTTATTTACAAGTTTGCCTCCCTCTATTTCGTTCGTTCTCTAATTCTTTCAAGTCTTATATGTTTTTCAAACGTAAGTGACATTCCAAATATAATGAAACTAGTTTTGGGTCCAAAGTCCATCGTCTTCAAAAATTCAAATTTTATGCCGAAATCAATCTTATCTCGAATAAACTCATTTTAACTCATTAAAACAATTTAAAACAATTCATTAATCTTTTCTAAAAATCTAGGTAGTTGCTACTAAAAATAACATATATGAACATTTAACAAACCATAATGCTGGTTTTGGATACCAGTGATTAGGTTTCCTCTAATCCAAATTACAACCCAACACATCTTCCTATCAATCGTCAATTGTGATAGATTCCGGGCTGCTTCATGAAGTCAATGGAAAAGGACAAGTCAGAGTGAAGATATTGGCCCCTTATTGAACTTTGAGAATACTTCGTTCAGACACCGTCCATATGTGCCGTCATTGGTTGTAACGACCCGCAAATTTATCACATTGATAAATTATATTTATTTTTAAAAAATTTCAAATAAAAGGTTGATAATACAAATAATATTGTTTTGAGTGATAATTCATTTTAAATAGTTATAAAGTGATAATAAATCATTTGTAATAGTTTTATGAAGATATATACTTGATTTGAAAATATAAGAAAATTTCGTATTGCTTTATCGATATAATAGCTATTTTTGTAAATATTTGTTAGTATTAATTTATATGGATTTATAAATAAAATAACATCATTTTAATTAATTAATAACGATGATAAATTTATTTCTCACTTTAGCGTACATAAGTCAGCCAAAGGACATGTACACATATATACATATACATATACATATAAGTACACATATAACACACATATATAAGATATTTCCATTTTCTTCTCACTTAAGCGTACATAAGTCAACCAAAGGACATGCACCTGGCCTTGTCCATGCATGATAAGACTTGGGCCATCCTAAAAGGTGTAGTAGGAAGGTAGGGTGGTTGTGTTATGATGGATAAAGATGCTGTATATAACATATATATACATACAAGTTACATATAAATATGTATAAGCAAATATATTAGATTTTTTGTAAATACTTCATACTTAAGCTTCCTTAACTCAAATTCACATGGAGGGGGTGGTCATTTCAGCCATGTGGTGATGGAGATAGAGCATGTAGAGGTGATGAAGCGAGTGATGTAAGTGCTTAGATATTTTCCCACTTCTTTCCCTATAAATACCCACACATTTCCCTCTTCTACATTCCACCATATCCCCTTCAAACCGAACCAAATTGTGAAATTCTTTTTTTAAAACCATTTAAAAATTTAGTTTCTAAAACTTTTTAATTAACTACTTCTTCAGATTCTGAGCTCGGATATACTCAAAACTCCATTCTTTTAAGTACATTCTCAAGCCTACTTTTAAAGGCCGAGAATACCTCCTTTTCATTCGAGCATAACTCCTTAAAAACATATCCAAATGTAGTATTCTTTTTTTCAAATCATGTGAAATTCACGTGGCTACAACTTTCTAGTTCACCACTTCTTCCTATTCTAAGATTAACTATGTCAAAATTCCACTTCTTTACAATGCATTTTCGAGCTTCATTTTTATGAATCCGAGAATACCCTCTCTTCTTTTGATCATATCTTCCTCATAGCTAGTTGAAATCAAGGGTTTCTTTTTTTTTAAATTCAAGAGAAAAGAAATTTCAACAACTTCAAAATTAACAACTTTTAAAAATTTTGAGAGTAAGAGGGTCAAAAATCTGAGAGAAAATGACCTATTTTCGGGTCTAGATTTGGAGAACTCAAGGTTGTAGCTTCACCTGTTATCTTCCTCCTTCCAAAAGCTTGGACGTGAGCACTTGAAGGTCTTGGAAGTAAGCAAGCATGGTGAAAAGGAGCTAAGTCTAAGAGCAAAAGCATAGAGAGGGGGTGGCCGAGCAGTTGGATTAGGAGATGAAGTTGTTTAGGTGATGGTAGAAGTGTATAAGTGAAGTGTTGTGGCGATATGAATGACGGTAGGATGATTGGTACTAATTATGGTGAGAAATCTAACTTTAAACCATTATAAGTAGTTATTAATGTTTAACATAACTATTTGGATGCTAATGATGTTTGGATGTTTGGTTGATGAATGTTTGAAAAAGTAATTAGCAACATATAACTAAAAGTGAGAAAATCCTAAACTATAGTTATATATATGTTACTGGATGATATATGTTTGGATATGATTGTTAATGATGGTTGGTTAATATGGTTGTTGAATATATATGCAAGTCACGTTAATACACGTCGATACGCACAAAAGAAATCACTTTTCTTTATTGAATGAAATGGTGCGTACAGAATGTTTAAACCTCTTAAAAATGGTTATTATGATTATAAATGTTTTATAAACATTTAAAAATGTTTTGGTGAAATTTAAATGAATATTGAAAAATGAGTCAAAAATAGACGCATCGCATAACAATAGTTCGCGATTTCACGTCGTAAAAGTCAAACGAGTATATAGAATGGAATATAGCTCGTAATTCTTCGAGATAAGAATTTTCCAAACTATTATATCCACAGTTTTCAAATAAATAAAGAAAATTAGTATTTTGATAAGTAGATTTTGAAATATGAGTAAAACAAGTTTTTGGAAAAATCATGGTTTTGTAGTTCGGAATCCATAAAAGGATTTCTTTAAAAATTATTTTTTTTGAAATTGTTTAAAAATATGAAATAAATTCTAAAAATCTTTTAAAATATTTTAAAAGTGATTTGAGTTATAAAAATGAATTTCAAAATGATAGAAAAGTCATTTTGATTAATATAGCTTAAAAAGCACCATTTGCGACACTTTTCTAATAACTTTGGAAATATGATTTTAAAACTTAACGATTCTTTTCCAAATATTTTATAAATGTTCTCAAATAAATAATTAAGTGTTTTAATGATGATTTGGAACTTTTATAATTTATTTAAAAATGTTTAAATAAACAATTTAAAGAAAAGCTGTCAAAAATCAAGTGATTTAATCTTGGCTCTAAAAGCCCACAAATGGATTGGATTTTTCTATTCATGAGATCCGGGTGAGGTGCTTAGACTAAGGAGATGTTCAGGAGCAACTAGTGCCCTGGCTCACCTAGCCTTTCCTGGGTGAGGGACAGAAAAGTCGAAATGTCGGAAACGAGTTAAGTATGAAAGATTAAGTTTTTCAAATTTAAACAACTTGGATTTTATGGAGCTAATCTTCTTAAACGTGGTGTTAAAGTCCGAAGAGGGAACTCGTACTATTCATGGAATTTAAAAGGTGATTTCGCTGTTATTCCGCTCATAGTACTTGTTGAATACGGAAATTAATATTGAGCAGAATTAGATCATTTCTATAAATTCTACTCACTTAAATTTACTGGTTTGGATTAACATCCTAGATAACATAGTTTTAACTCAATCAAAATATTTGATTTTTGAATTAAGAAATCTTTGTTAAAATTTAAATAAATGATATGGAAATATTTCCCAAGTAAAGAATGAAATGATTTGGAATTTAAAACGGTTTTAAGTAATCAAAAGATTTGGTAAGAGAGGTTTAATGATTCCGTATATATCAAAAATACATGTTTTAAAAGATATATATCTCTTGAAGATATTTTTGATAAAAAGGAAGTAATAAATCAAAAGGATAATTCCTTATTTACTTAACATTTCTTTTATCGATGATATGTTCAAAGGAACCGGGGTCGGATCTGGGTGATTCCTATCTGAAGACCACTTCGAACCAATTTACGTATTCGAAGTGAAGACATGGAAATGATTTGGAAGATAGAATGTAGTGCTACTTGTCACTAACCCTCAGGGGAAATTTCCCATATCATATTACGTGGCAATAGTTCTTCATTTGAGATCCTAGATGCAAGGACTTCTCGCTACTAATCCTAGGGGTAACCCCCGATAGGATGTGGTAAGAGAGTGCCTTTGGTTTGTCTTGTTCCTGGATAACTTGTATGGACGAATGTCTAACGTTGCATTTCTAATTAAATAAATTGATCTCTATGAACGTATCATCTGTTTGGCGGCGAAGAAGGCAACTTCTCTTAGCTTAACACTCTTTTCTAAGACATACGAACTCAGGAGTTATACGTTTGTAAAAATCAGTTGTGTGACCATGGAATGGCAGTGTGGCATCCAAAGTGAAATGTGCTATGTGAAAGGTAATCGCTATCTAAGGCCTCATCACCCGGTAATGGCTTAAACAGGGTACACCGTAAGGCTATGGGGTTCACAACCGTTAGGGTATGATCATCACCTTTCTAGATTACTCTCTATATGCCGAGTATGTGGTGTATGCTATGGGGACCAGGATAGGTCGGTAACGACCGGGGTGATGTCATATTCGGTTTCTATCCAGACCATGTATGAGTGCCAAATAAGGATAGACCGGTCTTGCCAGATGCGAAGGATTGTTTGTGTATCCTCGGTACATTCCTCTAGAGATGTACTACACGGAAGGTAGTCTCTTACCTGCCATTGTATGGAAATCCATTCTCCAATAAGTGCCTACAGACTTGATAGTAAACCTATTATGCCATCAAATTTAACCAATGTAACAATTTCAGCTAAGATTCATAAGTTTATTTGAAAAATATTTTCAAACAATGTCATTAAAAATAATATCAAATGATTATACGTAGTAAATGTTTTGGTTAACATAAGGTAAAAACCCGTTCCGTATTTATGTGCGGCATGGTCTTATGAGTACATTTGTTTTCAAAACACATATTTTGAGTTTCTGACACTAGTCCCATGACTGACCCGGAGTTTACTTTCATTTCCCTTAAACTCTAAGTGTGCTAATTTTCTCGAGCAGCCTAGTAGTCAGGTTTAGTTGGAAGAAATCTGATGGAGCTCGAAGCATGGAGTTAGAAGATTCTTTTGAAGATTGTTATCCATTTCCACCACACTTGTGTATCATTATATTTCACATTTGTAAGGATGGATATTTATAACTATCCATGTTTAACTCTGATAAATGTATTTAAAATTTCCACTGTAAAGATTATTTGTTGAAATAATATATGTTATTCCATACATGTGAGATTTTGTTTGGTCTTTATTTTCTTTCTTACCCTTAAACGATTGATTTTCCGACACTTGGATTTACGGCCTGTGAATACCAATGATGTATTAATGTCGATTTCCGAGGATCGAAAACCCTATTTGTCACATTGGTGACATCTCAGCCCAAATGCTGAAATCTTCAACCACTAAGGGGTGGACTAACAAGAAACCGGAATATGTTTGAAATAGTGATGGGCTAAAACCTATGAAAGTGAATTCAAGTTCACCTCCTATGAGATTCGATGTTGTCGACACTTCTTATGGTGCTTTTACTTCTTTGTCGAAGAGCATGAATTGGAAGGAAGCTCTTGAAGGTAACAACCATTGTCCTAAGTCCAATGATAAATATCATCTTAAATTCTTTGCTTTAGGTATCATGACCCAAAAAGATCAGGCCTTTGTTAATGAAGGGATGTTAAAAAAATGTAATTGAGCAACGAGGGAATTAGATTGTTTTGTATATGGCAAGAGCCAAATTGTATTATGTTTGTTTCTATGCCTGTATTTATCGTGTATGGAAATCGAAAGACGATTTTGAGTTATTTTCAAGGATAAATGGCTTCTCTTTGTGAAATTCGAGAGAGTTGATGATTGTAAGAGAGTATTAAATAATGGTTCATTCCTCTTTGAGTCTGGATTTACAATCCTTGAAATATGGAAACTAAAGTTCAGTTTATCTAAGAAGACACTCTTGTTATTGCTGATATGGGTGCGTTTAGAGTTTGAGATAGAATATTAGGAAAAGGATATCACTATTGTTATCTCTATTATTTTGGGAATTCCAATAGATATGGATATTCACAATGACTATGCCTCAAGATTGGGATATGCTCTAGTCCTTGTGTTAATTCTTACTTCTTCCAAATTTCCCAAAGAGGTCAAAGTAGATCCTTTTAATTGCCAAACTCATTCCTTCTTGGTATCTTATGAGTATATCTCATTTATATGTATGGTGTGTAATGTGTTTGGCATGTGCAAAATAACAATCGTGCATCACATGAGCTTGTTTGGATTCATGAAGAAGCACCGACTCGTTACCCCACTGCTTTGTCCTTCAACTTGCCTACTGCCTAAGCATAAGTTTGTGCTCCTCAAATGCATGCACACTGTAGCATACCTCATTCCAAAACTCAAAAATGGAATCCCAATGTGTTGTGATCACCTAAAATTATCTTTTGGCATTAGAGATTAGATCGGTTATATTACATAGTCTTAAGTAAACAAAGTAACTATATAGAATGAAACACATCATTATATACTTAGTTTAGCAATCATTTTTACATTCCAAAGTCATGCTAACACGGGGTTAAAAATATAAAACAACATAACTTTTAGTGTCATGCACCACATTTGAAGATGTGAACACGAACACTAAATACAGCGAAATTAAACAACATTAATGCAATAACCAAGCCTCCTACTTTGTCCTTGGCATGCATTGTTCGGCCATTAAAAAAGATACAAGTTTAAGCCCATAAAATCTAATGAGTACCCATAAGTTTATAGGGAAAACAAGAATTAAAACACAGGCTAGACATAAAGTATGGTATGAGTAACATATTACTATAAGCAAGAAAATCGAAAGACCGCTCCACCGATATGCGGGATGGGTTTTCCCCTTTATAATACCAAAGCAATAATGTGAAGCCACAACCAAAATAAACCCTTGGTTTATACCACAAAATTACCATAGTGTATCAATATAACCAATATACCTTATCCTTGACTGCCTCTTAGACCTTACGTACATAGTGATGAAAGAGTTGGTGAACTCTTGGTACTCCAATGTAGTGATGTATATGGTCCAATGCTTATAATTACTAAAGATACTTACTTTTATTTTGTAACCTTTATTGAATGTTTATCAAGACAAGGGTATGTGTATCTTATAAAGAACAAATCTGATGTCTATGAAAAATTTATTGAACATAAAATCAATGTTGAAAATCGGACAAACCATAAGATTAAATCCTTCTAATCCGATCGAGGAGGTGAATACTTTAGAAAAGAACTCCAATAGCACTTAAAAGATAATGAGATTATCTCTTAGATTACTCCATCGTATACTCTGCAACATAATGGTGCTTTGGAGCAAAGGAACCGAACCTAATTAGATATGGTTCATTCCATGATGAGTAAGGCCAAGTTACCTCCATTTTATTGGGGTTATGTGCTAGAAACCATAGCACATATGTTGAAATTGATACCCACTAAATCTATATCTAAGAACCATGTGAGATGTGGTGTGGAAAGAAACTCCAACTCAATTATTTAAAGATGTAGGGTTGTCCTGCCTATGTTAAGAATGTTGGTCCAAATAAACAAGAGGCAAGATCGACGTTGTGTAAATTTATAGGATATACCAAAAATCGGTGGGATATATTTTCTACAATACCGAGGAATAAAAATATATTATTTCTTGGCATGCTGTCTTTTTAGAAAAAGAATTTTTGTAAAAATAAATTAATAGCGAGGTTGTAGACTTAGATGAGGTTGAAGAAATTAAAACTAGGGCCGAATCAGTGGGAGAACTAAGTTCGCCTGTATACGAAAACACGCAACATACACTACACCATAGATGACCTTCTGCAACATTTTTGCAAGGTGTTGCCAGCGAAAATGTTGCGATAGATATAAAATTTTGGTCCTACTGCAACGTTGTATTTTTGGTGTTACCTTAGCCATAAAAATGTGTTGCTCTAGCCAAACAAGTGTAACACGATGCAACATTTTTATATAGTGTTGCTATAGATGTATTCAAATTAAAAAATTAATTAAATTAGCAATCCGCGTGAATACGATCCAACGATCTATATTTAATCTGATTGTTAAAATGGATCACCGCTACAATTTGCCCCAAATTTTCGTTTTCCCACCTGAACTCCAGTAGATCCCTTTCGGTTTTCATTTCTCAAATCAAAAAGCAAATAGAATACTTCAATGGAATTTCGAAAATCCTAAAATGATTACTCGCACTGTGTTCATCGATTTGAATCGCAAACATCATCGTTCAAATCATGGAATCTGTAGCCCTCTCCTCTTTCAACACCCTCTTCTTCCGCTGCCAGATTCCCCGTCCTTCCAAACTTGTTAAAATGACAAAGCGCAAAAAGAACGTGTATTTCTCAAATCGAAATAAAAAACACTCAATCCAAACTTGTTCGAACCCAAGCAAAATTCTCAATCAAAATAAAATTGTTTGATTCAGGCGACTTAGGTGATTTAAGGTTTAGGGTTCGAAGAATTTGAGGTTGCGGTTTAAGAGTTTCTGGAATTAGAGGGGGCACAGAGGTGGTTTTAGATTTGGAGATCGTGAATTGGGTCTGATCGCGAATGCAATCGGCGATTTGTGGCTTGATGATTTGTGGTTTGAATGAAGTCGCTAATGGAATCCGGTTCAGGTCGTTTGGATTTTTTGTGTTTTTTTTGTTTTTTTTTTTGAATTGGTGGTCGGGATTGCTGAGAAGATGGTCGATGTAGACAGAGTGAAGGCTGTTGTGGTGGTAGACTATGAATGTAGGCGTCGTGAATGCTGTGAGGTGGTTTGAGGGTTTGGGTAGTTTCAGGTGGGATGAAGGAAGTGTTGAATGGTGATATATGAAGGCAGTGCTGGTTTATTGTATGATATTCAACATGTCCGACCACACTGTCTTCTTATAGATTGTTGGTTTTGTCATTGGACTAATACCTCAAATCTGAAACACATTGATTGGTGAAGGTGCTCATGTTCGTGTAATTCAAGACTCTGCTTCATTATTAAGGCATTTTCTACTGATTTAAGCCAAAGTAAATGCTGATTATTATTCTAAAACTTAGCTAGTGTTGATTATTTTCCAAATTATTCAATGCAGTGATGGAGCAATTCCTGCTACCACTCTGATAATGGGAGGAAACCCTATCAAAGGTGAAGTTTTTATTAGTCAAGCAATGATTCTTTTTTATAGAAAATGATGTGATAAAAATTATGTTTTTAATAATATGATTTTCAGTTTTAAGGGGATCAAACCTTTGCTTATCGCTCATATTTGGAGTTCTAGCTGTTTGTTATATTTTGTTGCCTTTATTCGGCATAGTTATAGTCAAGGGAGCAGTGCATATAGGACTTGTGCATGCTGATCCATTGTATCAATGTGATGACCCGCAGTTCCGTACCCCATGAATAGACATTAATCACCATTAATGAATTCAAGAAGAACGGAAATACGAACCATTTGGGTTGAAGAAGAAAGAAGTAGAAGAAGAAAATAGAAAACAACATCAGAATCTAACCATCGCAACGGAATAAAATATAATATATATTAACAGATCTTTACACAAATCAAACTATATCTGTTTTATACAATATATCATCAGAGTATACATCAGAGAACACATAACATACAACTGGACAATAATCATGTCATGTCCTCAATACAACAGAGTACACAGCTAAACAACACAGCGGAATATACATACACAAGTACGAAAATACGTATCTCCATCCAGCTCGTCTCCTGAGCTCCACAGCATCATATCCTGTGTCTTATAATACTCGGTCTGACCCGAGCATTATAATAAAATAACACCCGAGTCAGTCTGGAAAACCAGCGTGAGAAATCACACTCAAATTTATTATTAAAGTTTCAAAATCCTTTGAAATCAAAAGCATCTCGTAAGACCACGCCACAAATAAACATGTCGGGTTTTTACCTTACGATAGCCAAAACACTTTCTTATCAAATCCTCTGCTATTATAATAGTGTCTATATATAAATACTTATTCAAATAGCTGAAATTGTTACATCTATTAAATTCCAGCATACTAGCCACAAAGTGGGTAATACACACAAATACCATACAAGGCACGTAGGGAGAATGGATTTCCAACTAATGACTAGGCACTGGGGTACCATCTGTCACAGTACCTGGTCTAGATCAGCATACCGAGGATTACTCCCAATCCCCTGCAACACAAGGCCGGAACCATCCCTTACTGGATGATTCCGAATAAAATCACCCCACGGTTGGGATCAGCAACCGCACCACTAAGCCGAAATAAAAAGGGACATCTAGACAGGGATGACCTTACTCTCTAGTGGGAGCTACCCACGAAGCCTTGCTGCATAACCCCTGATTTTCAGTCATTCCCGGTTGATGAGGCTTGAGGCTAAGCGTTACCTTTTAGAACATATCCCTTAGAATGCCCATCGTCCGCTGACGATGTTCCGAAAGCATTCATCCATACAAGTCTGTCCTGGGTTCGAACGGAACCGAAGGCACTACTCCTACTACATCCATTTTGGAAATATCCTCAGGATTAGTGGCGACTAGCCCTTGCACTTCACTGCTCCATCTTCGACTCCGAAATCGTTTCCACGAAACGTACAAACCGGATCGAAGTGGTTTTCGAGAAAAACTCCCGATCCCGGTCTCTTCGAAACGATCAGCGCATTGGCCAATATTGATAGTCAGTTATTTAACTATCAATTAACATTCACAAACATCCATCAAACAATAAATAATTCTCCCAAAGTATTTATTTGCCTCAAATATCCTTTCAAGATATATTTCCAAATTCAAAACTCATTTGAATCAATTTCAAATAGTTTCCGCTTACGGAATACATTTCCCAAATGTTTATTTCCTATGAAACACCAAGTACAAAATACTTTTAGATTTTAAAATAATTTAAAAACACTTTACTATAAATATACTTTATAACATTGAAATTTAAAAACTACTTTAATACTTTATCAAAATATATATTTTAGGAATATTTAAAATAAAACCACTTTATAAATATAAATTAAATTTCTCTTTTTAAAACATAAAACCAAATCACTTTTATATACTTACTACAATAATAGATTTTTTGAAAATACTTACTTTGGAAATTAACATTTAGAAAAAAACAATTTTCTAAAACATGCTTTTTAAAACATAATTAAAACTTTTAACTTATATTTCAAATTGCTTTGAAAACGTACTTGGCTATCCAAGGAAATACACTTTTCTTCACATCTTTTAAAAATAAATCAACATTTATTTTTAAACCAATTCATATCCCTCTATAAATTCCCACCTTGAATTTATATTTTCAAATATCCACTGATATTTTATTTTACTTTATAAACCCAGTTTATAAATTCCAAAATATCACTTCTCTTTAAAATTTCAATTCCAAATTCTTTAATCAATTTACAATTGATTTCCCACCCACTTCACTTGAAATAATTTTCTTATCTTGCTTCATTTATTTCAAAATATATTAACTGTTAGATCTATTTCTTTATTTTGAGTTAAAACCCCTTTTTACTGAAAATACCAATTTCAAATTTCCAAAACTCCTTATTTATTCTTTAATTAAATTTAATCCTTGAATTTAAAAATAGATTCTTTTATTCTTTAAACTAATACCACTTTAGTCTAAAACTTATTATTCCCCTGTTAATTCAAATCCCCTTTTCCCATATTAGTTAAAATTCTAAATCACTTATATTTTCACTTTCTTTCCAAATCATTATTAAATTTATTCCAATTCACTTGAATTAATTTACTTAAAATTATCTCTTTTATTTCTTTTCAAAAATCCCATTCTATAGAATTTAATAACTCATTATACTTAGATATTCAATCCAACTATATCTTCCAATATTTCAGTTTCCAATAAAATCATCATAGGTATCAATATTCATACCACAGAATATTAAATAATCTAAACAATTTTGAGGAATCCAGTTGGATCCCTCCAACCTGTTTCCCTGCATCCACAGACGTTAGCACAATACCAATTCCACTTCGAGGTGGAATATCGCGGTATATGGGTTACAAATATTATCATCCGCTATTATGCGGCGCATAGGGTCTCATCCGCTATATAATGCGGGAATATCAACTCCAATATATACATATTCCAATATGTATATATTGATATATATACTACTATATATACTATCATATCAAATCAATCCAATCATTCAATCCAAATATTTAAATTTATCCATTTAAAATTTAAATTAAAATTCAGTTGAGTGAGATTAACTCACCTTTATTTTATTAGCATCACATTTCCAATCCAGGTTGCTTCCCCTAATATTTTGGACCTTGAATAAACATTATACGATTTATTAATACTTTAGCTATCAGACCGTCTATTATCTTTTGATCATCTATTTAAACAAATTAATTACCTTAATACTTTGCTTTAAAATAAGTTAATAAATTTAAAGTGTATGCTTGTAAATTTATTTCCCTTTTAAAACTACCTATACTTAAAATCTTAATTTACCTAGATTCGAAATCTAACTTTGATTTAATCTTCACAACATTTACACATTCTATATTTTCCCAATCTATTTATGTAACTAACCAAACAGCAATTCATTGTCTTCATTTTTTCTTCCTAAAGTCTAGTTTATACATATATCTCTTATCTGTTTTCTAAGCATATATTTTTCTGTTCACATTCACATACATATACACATACATATAAAATAATTCATATTCACTTTACCGTAATACATGCATAGATAAATATATTCATAATTCTTTAAATTGAAGAAAACTACTATACTTATATAAATATATATATATTAACATTTTAAAACCTCATTGCTTAATTTCAAACTTATCACTTAATTCAGTTTGGTTAAAACAAACTGTTAATTACCTGCCCAGAGACCCACGTCGACTTCCCCAAACTGTGCCGCCATCAAAACCCCTACCAAAAATTACTGCAGTCGCCTCATTGATTCGACGATGCCTAGCTCCACATCGAACTCGCGACTTCCCTTTGTGCCGCGCTTCTTGCCAGCCTCCTCTCCATTGCCTTGTCGAACTCGAAACCCTAGAATCACTCTGCCGCTCGAACTGCGGCCTCACGACCAATCTCCAGCCTTTAAATCATTCAACGTCCCACGGTGCCCTTTCACGACTCGAGCACGAGTCGATCTGGTGAATGGAGTTTGATTTGGATATGAGGGAGGGTTCGCGTGCATTTGAATTCATAGTTCGGCCCTATATCTTTGATTTTTCAAGCTATCAGATTTTAAACGAAAGAGGGTTTTTCGTTTGTTTTTTTCTTTTTCTTTTTTTCTCGCGTGATGCCGATTCGAATTGGAGGAAAGGGGGAAGAAATATACGACTTCCTTGATGAGTTGCTCGGCCATTTTTCGTTGAATTCTGAAAGAAGAACGAAGGCTCGAGACAAATACAAATGTAACGGCGTGTTGAGGAAGGAACGAGGAAACATTGTACAGACAGCTACAGTGACCATGAAATGAAAGCTTAAAAAAAACTGATGTGAAATTATTTCGGCTGTGATTTGAATGGTATATTATTTAAATTCAAATCGTCTTAGTGAAATTTTCAATGCGTTTATATGTCGTACGCTCCCACAACAACTCCAAACACCACGAAATTTGAAATCCAATAATAATTCAATATTATGGATCCAATGGAACTGGTTTCTGTCACATACCGGAATTTTCGACTTTCGAAAATTCGACATCGATACTCACTTTATCGACTGCCGAGCAATCGACTGCCGGAAACTCCAATAGTGATGGTTTAAGAAAGAAGAAAAAGGCAGAAGAAGAAGAAGATAGAAGAAAAAGAGAGAAGAAGAGAAGAACAACACAGAACAACATCAGAACAGAAAACAATATCAGAATCTTACACATCGCAGCGGAACAATATACAATAGATAATTACTAGTCTTTTAAAACAAAGAACTATATCAGTTTATACATACATCAATCATCAGAGTCAATATACAACAATGGACAGTTATATAACTTGTCCTCATACAGAATACACAGCGGAATAAAATAATATCAGATACAAATACTACGTTTCGCCATCCAGCTTATCTCCAAAGCTCCAGAATATCCTGATAACATAACTCTAGGCTGCCCGTGTGGAAATTGGTGGGCACCCAGAGTTTAGAAGGGAGACAATAAACTCCGAGTCAGTCATGGTGACTGGTGTGAGATCGTAAAACAATTATCTTTAAAACAACAAAATAATTTTTGAAGTCAATTCGAAATGCTTTTGGAAAATGAAACTACCATAAGACCTCCCACCACACACACAATGCAAACGCAGACTTGGAGGAGATTTCTTCTTATGTTAGTCAAAGATGCTTACTACGCAAAATCAAATCATTTTTTTATATTATTATTAGTGCATAGTGTAGAAATCATTTCGAAAGTACAATATAAATCTTAACCAGCATAGGTACCATTATATTATGCCTACTATAGCCGCCTCCTGAGGAGACAGGTTATACAATTGAAATCGTAAAGGCTCGTATTGTTTCTTTGGATTTCCAACAAATGGTCAGGCTAAGGAACTTCCTATGCCACGATGGGTACGTCCCTGGAATAGACGACCCGAGAACCTAACCGGATCTCTGCCAACACAAGGCTGGGTTACCTCTGGAAAAATAGGTAACTACTGACACGCATATGCCATCCCCCGATCGTAACCGATCTTCCCGAGGATCCCCGATTCGCAACAAACCACATAATATAAATGCAGCAACCACATAGGTTAAGTATCTGGGCTCCATACCATGATACCACCTCTATCCAGAAGGAATGACATACACTAAGGGGCTACTCCCTAGAACCTTGCCGCATCCTTCCTGTTTTGACCATTTCCGGGGTGTGAGGCTCGACGAAGTCTCGTCCACAAAGCTACGCTTCTCAAAAAGCCATGCTTCGGGTCAGACAAATGATCAACCTATGATCACAAAGATATAAGATCAAACAAATGATCATATCGCAAATGATCAAACACTGATCATTTCACAGCAACACTCAGTATGCCACGTTACCAAATTGGGAGTATATCGCTGATAAATTTCAACTACATAACCTCTGAGCTCGTACGTCTCAGAGAAGGGTGTTAAGCTAAAAGAATAAATTCTCCGCCACCAACAGATATTTATTTGAAAGAAATCAGCTTTATATCTCAAATTGTAACGTCAGACACACAATCCATACAAGTCTGTTCCGGGATCGAACAGAACCGAAGACAGTTCTCATGAAGCCCTTGCACATTCGGATAATTTTCTAATCACGTCCAGACTTCCCGTCACTAAGGGTGATAAAACCTCTAAATCGGAGATCAGCCGATGTAGAGTAACTCGACGGTAATCCTTCTATTTTGAAAAATATCCGGTCTTCAACACCGGTCTTCGAATGCAATTCATAACGACGTATCACATATTCGGAATGGGTTATACGACCCCATGGTCCTTTCCCGGCTAACCCGAATAGTGAGCGCTTATTCAAAAAATAAGTGTGGCATTCAAATTCACCCAATTCACAACAAATACCTATCTAAAGGTAATTATCGATAGTCGGTTATATAACTATCAATAAAGATGCGCAACCTCATCAGATTCCAAATAATTTTCCAAATTATTTATTTCCAAAAATATCTTTACTAGATATATAATTTCCACACTTTAAAAATAAATCAACGTTTATTTTTAAAACGAATTCCCATTTCTTTTATAAATTCCATAGTGAATTTATATTTTTCGAATATCTACTAATATTCGATTTTCAATCGTTTTCAAATATTCATTTTCGATTTATCTTTAAGAAGATAAAATCTCAAAACGTTTCATTTCATTTTGGAAAACATTCCATACTTATTTAATAATAAGTAGTTCACAAATCTATTTTATTTTCAACACTTGAAAATATTCGATATACTTAAATCAATATTAAGTACATATTCATTCTTTAAGGAAATCATTCTTTTTAACAACATCTATTTGAGTCAAAACGAATGTTACGTAAAACATCGTTACGACGACTCAAAATCACTAGTATAGGGATTCGAATTTTTAAGATAGATATGTAAATCCCAATACTAAAAACATTTCCTTTCGAAAATCATTTACTATAACAACAGTGTTATAGTCCACCATTTCCTTAAATTTCTCGAAAACATCTATTTCAATAACAAGTGTTGAAATCTATGCTTTCGATTTATTATATTTGAAAACATCTTTAAAACAATTAACTTCATTTCAAATATCACTTTCCCAAAACCATATCCATTTTACTTAAAAATATATTCACTGTCCAAAATCGTGAATATACTTCACTAACCCCATTTCACTATTTTCTACACATTTTATTTCAAGAATTATCCACTATCCAAAATCGTGGATAAAATTCCCTTAATAATCTCTATATTTAAAATCAATCAAATTTGATTTATTTTCAAATTTATAAAAACAACGTTTATAAATTCTATTTCCATTTTATAACAACTTCGATTTATAAATCTTCTTTAATGACCCATTCAATTTATAACTCAATGTATATACCAAAGGTCCATCTTATAAGTTAATATAACTTATAGTTCATTTATTTTAAAAGAAATCGTTCTTTTAAACTTCACAAAATTTAAAACTTTCAGATTTCATTAACTTATGAAATCCCATTTATACTTCATTTTAACACTTATAGAAACTTGTCTTATAATCCCAATATTTCAAATTTATAAATATCCATTTTTGTACATCTTTTAAATAAACCGTTTATAATACTAGAAATCCCAATTTAACTCATTTCATAAATTTCTTAACTTTTATTTCAAAAATCACACTTTGATTTTATTTCACAAAAATCTTAACTTTTATAACTTTAAAATTTTAGACGTTTATTTATTTGAAATAAATCAATTCAAAAATTCAATAAAACGTCTACTTTCAAAAATCACTTTGAAATCCTTTTAAAGTAAAAGTCGTTTTTTTTAAACTTCAAAACTGAATCCGATGATGCAACAGCACCAATTAGTCAATCACAACAACAAACATCATATATCAATATGATAACAGAATATACATCAATATCTGTAAATAAATAACTACTGGTGAGGAATCCAGTTGGATCCCTCCAACCTGTTTCCCTGCATCCACAGATGTTAGCACAATACCAATTCCACTTCAAGGTGGAATATCGCGGTATATGGGTTTTATAAAAATAATCCGCTTACTAACGGCGCAATAGGGTCTCATCCGCTATACGAGGCAGGAAATCAATCAATCCAATATATACATATGCCAATATGTATATATTGCTATATATATATATATATCCTACTATATCTAATATCACATCCAATAGCAATCAATCAGTCAAAAACTGCAATTAATTTTGAGTGAGAAAAATCTCACCTTCGCTTTTATTTTGCAATCCATTTCCATTCTCGGCTTGATTTCTTTGCAGGTTTTGACCTAGTATAATATTTATACACAATTGATTATTATTCGAATCAAATCTTCGTTATGATAGTTGTAACTAACAAATTTCTTCTTTTAACAAATTTATTTTAACTAAATTATCTTCAAAATAAACTAGCAATTTATTTTACTGTAAAGATTTTTAATTTCTGCAAATTTTTAAATGGTGATAAATCTTACTGTAAATTTAAAACAAAAATGCTTAAGGATTAAATTAAAGCTAATTATACCTTACTGCCATCGTCGTCGATCGTGACACCCCGCGAAGGTCACGCTGCCGCTCCCAGTGTCGGCACTGCCTCTCCCAGTGCTTGCGCGCGAACGCCTACTCTCCTTCAATCGTGAGTCGCCGCCGCCTCCTCCTGCTCGACTTCGAGCTCTCCTGAATCGTGACTCCCCATCTCGACGCGCCTCGATTGACAGCCGCGACCCCACCTCCAGTCGCCTCTATCTCGAAGTTCGCACGTGATTCAGCCCATCCCCGTTCGCGAAAACAGTAGCAGTATAAAGATACTGCAGCAGGGCTTCAAATCGGTAGTAGAAAATATCACGTAGGAGGCAAGGACGAGTCGACGATGGCTGATGGAATAGCCGAGTATGCAGCGATGATTTCCTCGAAGGCGTTGATTTACGAAACCCTAGTTTTCACGGGTTCAAGCATCGCGACATGGAGATTGCTATTGAACTGTAACTTCGAAGTAAAACAGAATTTTTTTCTTCGAACGATTTTGAAAAAAAGAAAAATGAGGATGTGAGGAGCGGCCATTTTATTTTCTCAGAGTTTCGAACTGAGGAACGAATTGTTTTCGTTGGAGCTAATGTAGAAAGAGGGGTACGTGATTTTAGGTGCGATTTCTGGCTGAAGGGAAGGAGAAGACAGGAGAATGTGTTTTCACGATTTGGTATCGTGATTCACTGCGTGATTAAAGGCGTGAACGTGTGGATGTCGGCAATGATTAGAAATTTAAATTTTAAAATTGAATTCAATTTAATTTCAACACGTTTATGTGTCGTACGCTCACATAATAACTCTGAAAAATACGAAATTTGAAATCCGATAATAATTCAATATTACGGACCTAATGGAACTGGTTTCGTCGAATTCCGAGACTGTGCCTCGGACGGCTATTTTTAAATTCGATTCAAACGATATAAATTCCAGGACTGAACAAAACAGTCTGAAATTAAATTATGAAGTTTCTGTTATCTTCAGAATTATCAATACGAATTTTAAAAGCTTTCGAAATATTTTTCTTCAGCTTAAAATTGAAGATTCAAATTTTTATTCAGCATTTAATAGATTAAATTTTATAATTTAATCGCCAAATTCACGGTTATATCGGGGATTCAAATTAAATCATCGTTCAATTTAAAATCAATTAAATATTTTCAATTTAATTTGTTCAAAATTCTGGGTCGTTACAAACTTCCCTCCTTAAAAGAATTTCGTCCCGAAATTACAAGTTAGGGAAAATGGTCCTTAACTCGTCTACTATTTTTCACAATCCAATAGTTTTATCAAATTTCAAAACAAATCTTTCTATTAAAGATTCGTTATCATTCAACTTAATTTCTAAACCTTTCATAGTTTTCAAACAATATTGTTTTACTTCAGAGTTCAAATTTGAATTCAAATTTTAACTTTCAAATTTTTCTCAAAATTTTTCTAACCCTCGAGATTTTCGAAAAATTTCGCCAGCGTCTCCTTTGCGCGGCTAATACGGCACGACTACAAAACGTCCCTACGGACTCTCAGATTTCAAAAAGAAAAAGAAAAGGCCAAGCGGCTAAACGAGAAATCATCAAATCTCATATCGAAATTTAAAATACATACCTTTTTGTCGAGCAATTCAAATTTATCTTTGAAATCAAAATTCCCAATTCCTTTATACACCTGTATATCCTACTAGCCATAATATCTAGTTACATATATTCAAACTATTTTGCACATTCAATTACAAAATTTCCAATATAAACTACTTCTTATACATTTTTACTTCACTGTTGAAGTTACACCTATTCGTTTTCCTTTAATTTTACATTTCAAATCTATTTGAATTCAATTTTATCTTCTATTCTGAATATTGAATTTTTATCGATTATTTTTCATTTACTAATTCATATCACTCTATATATTAGTTTCATTCACTAATTCATTTTAAATTTCAATATTCAGCTTGAATTACATTTACTAACAAATTCAGAACAAAGTTTCACATTCATCTTCAATTTCAGTTTTACTTACTTACAAATTCAAATTTATTTATTCATTCTGAAACTCATTCACTAATTCTTTCATTTCCAATTCGAATCTGATTTCCAAATCAAATTTCAAATATTCTATAAGTCTTCGACTTACTTACATTTCGATTTATAAGATCATTGATACATTCACCTTACTAATTTCATTCCATTAGAATTCTATTTTCAATTATAAATTCATATTCACAATTTCATTCCATTATTGAATTTTAAATTTTCAATTACCTTCTTGAATTCTATTCCAAGTTATAAATTCATTTACAATTTGAATTTCATTCCAATCAGATCTCAATATTTTATAAGTTATCAATTTCATAATATTTCATAAATATTTTTATATAGTATTCCAGAGTCTTTTCCACCTTTCAAAGCCATTTTGAAAACAATTCAAATTATCCTTTTGAATTTCCAAAACAAAACCCAAATTTTTCCAAACAATTTCCATTTAAAACAACTTGGCAGCAATTTCTCTTTTGGAAACCCGAAAATGAACACCGGTGATGTCGCGATCATCATCGGAATTATTTTCCAGCGACCGAAAAGAGTTTAGAGCTTTCATCTCTCAAAATACTTTTCAAAACCTTTGAAATTCATTTTCAAATCAAAAATGATTTAAACTTTCCAATCCTCAAAATTTTCAAATTCTTTTCAAAACATTTCCAAAAACTTCTCTGGAATCCCGTTTTAAATTACAATTCACATTTATAATTTACATTCTTTAAATTTCATTAGTATATGGATTTATTTCTTAACTTTGGAGTTATGATTTCAATTTCTTATTCAATTTCAGTGATGATAATTCACTATTATTACTTCCTAACATCCATGCAACCATATACTATAGTACTTTATAGAAAAATATTTCTTTTCTATACAAAAATAGTTTTGGGCAAAATTATCTCATTTACCTTATTTTAAAACATTACTGTGCCGAATTGTTCTATTCGAGTGTTTAGAAACCCCTTCGATCCAGTTTTGCAGACTGTGCCGACGAAGGTTCATATACCACTCAATAAACCAATCATCACAATATAAAACAATTTTATATTCAAATAACAAATACGCGCTCATATCTATTATTACACTCAACTCATTCTAGAGTACTACTGACTCTATCTCTAATGAGTAACACCCAACAGAGCAGGGTTGTCGCTTAACCATATGCTCTGATACCACTTTGTCACATACCGAAGTAAGCGGTCACAACCGGTAGGCTTTTCAACCATCCCAGCCCCACCGTGGCTGACAATGATACCCCAAACTTGCTTTTACGGCCAGCCTTTCGACTGTCACGGCCTTCGCCTAACCAACCCATCCCTCTCAGGGACATGTAGGGGTAAGAGTCTTCCGTTCGCCACCAAACCGCGAAGCGAGAATCCCCTATCATGCTGTAATATAGCAAGACTGGTGTGGGATCGTAAAACAGTTATCTTTAAAACAACAAAATAATTTTTGAAGTCAATTCGAAATGCTTTTGGAAAATGAAACTACCATAAGACCTCCCACCACACACACAATGCAAACGCAGACTTGGAGGAGATTTCTTCTTATGTTAGTCAAAGATGCTTACTACGCAAAATCAAATCATTTTTTTATATTATTATTAGTGCATAGTGTAGAAATCATTTCGAAAGTACAATATAAATCTTAGCCAGCATAGGTACCATTATATTATGCCTGCTATAGCCGCCTCCTGAGGAGACAGGTTATACAATTGAAATCGTAAAGGCTCGTATTGTTTCTTTGGATTTCCAACAAATGGTCAGGCTAAGGAACTTCCTATGCCACGATGGGTACGTCCCTGGAATAGACGACCCGAGAACCTAACCGGATCTCTGCCAACACAAGGCCGGGTTACCTCTGCAAAAATAGGTAACTACTGACACGCATATGCCATCCCCCGATCGTAACCGATCTTCCCGAGGATCCCCGATTCGCAACAAACCACATAATATAAATGCAGCAACCACATAGGTTAAGTATCTGGGCTCCATACCATGATACCACCTCTATCCAGAAGGAATGACATACACTAAGGGGCGCTACTCCCTAGAACCTTGCCGCATCCTTCCTGTTTTGACCATTTCCGGGGTGTGAGGCTCGACGAAGTCTCGTCCACAAAGCTACGCTTCTCAAAAAGCCATGCTTCGGGTCAGACAAATGATCAACCTATGATCACAAAGATATAAGATCAAACAAATGATCATATCGCAAATGATCAAACACTGATCATTTCACAGCAACACTCAGTATGCCACGTTACCAAATTGGGAGTATATCGCTGATAAATTTCAACTACATAACCTCTGAGCTCGTACGTCTCAGAGAAGGGTGTTAAGCTAAAAGAATAAATTCTCCGCCACCAACAGATATGTATTTGAAAGAAATCAGCTTTATATCTCAAATTGTAACGTCAGACACACAATCCATACAAGTCTGTTTCGGGATCGAACAGAACCGAAGACACTTCTCACGAAGCCCTTGCACATCCGGATAATTTTCTAATCACGTCCAGACTTCCCGTCACTAAGGGTGATAAAACCTCTAAATCGGAGATCAGCCAATGTAGAGTAACTCGACGGTAATCCTTCCGTTTTCAAAAATATCCGGTCTTCAACACCGGTCTTCGAATGCAATTCATAACGACGTATCACATATTCGGAATGGGTTATACGACCCCATGGTCCTTTCCCGGCTAACCCGAATAGTGAGCGCTTATTCAAAAAATAAGTGTGGCATTCAAATTCACCCAATTCACAACAAATACCTATCTAAAGGTAATTATCGATAGTCGGTTATTTAACTATCAATAAAGATGCGCAACCTCATCAGATTCCAAATAATTTTCCAAATTATTTATTTCCAAAAATATCTTTACTAGATATATAATTTCCACACTTTAAAAATAAATCAACGTTTATTTTTAAAACGAATTCCCATTTCTTTTATAAATTCCATAGTGAATTTATATTTTTCGAATATCTACTAATATTCGATTTTCAATCGTTTTCAAATATTCATTTTCGATTTATCTTTAAGAAGATAAAATCTCAAAACGTTTCATTTCATTTTGGAAAACATTCCATACTTATTTAATAATAAGTAGTTCACAAATCTATTTTATTTTCAACACTTGAAAATATTCGATATACTTAAATCAATATTAAGTACATATTCATTCTTTAAGGAAATCATTCTTTTTAACAACATCTATTTGAGTCAAAACGAATGTTACGTAAAACATCGTTACGACGACTCAAAATCACTAGTATAGGGATTCGAATTTTTAAGATAGATATGTAAATCCCAATACTAAAAACATTTACTTTCGAAAATCATTTACTATAACAACAGTGTTATAGTCCACCATTTCCTTAAATTTCTCGAAAACATCTATTTCAATAACAAGTGTTGAAATCTATGCTTTCGATATTTATTATATTTGAAAACATCTTTAAAACAATTAACTTCATTTCAAATATCACTTTCCCAAAACCATATCCATTTTACTTAAAAATATATTCACTGTCCAAAATCGTGAATATACTTCACTAACCCCATTTCACTATTTTCTACACATTTTATTTCAAGAATTATCCACTATCCAAAATCGTGGATAAAATTCCCTTAATAATCTCTATATTTAAAATCAATCAAATTTGATTTATTTTCAAATTTATAAAAACAACGTTTATAAATTCTATTTCCATTTTATAACAACTTCGATTTATAAATCTTCTTTAATGACCCATTCAATTTATAACTCAATGTATATACCAAAGGTCCATCTTATAAGTTAATATAACTTATAGTTCATTTATTTTAAAAGAAATCGTTCTTTTAAACTTCACAAAATTTAAAACTTTCAGATTTCATTAACTTATGAAATCTCATTTATACTTCATTTTAACACTTATAGAAACTTGTCTTATAATCCCAATATTTCAAATTTATAAATATCCATTTTTGTACATCTTTTAAATAAACCGTTTATAATACTAGAAATCCCAATTTAACTCATTTCATAAATTTCTTAACTTTTATTTCAAAAATCACACTTTGATTTTATTTCACAAAAATCTTAACTTTTATAACTTTAAAATTTTAGACGTTTATTTATTTGAAATAAATCAATTCAAAAATTCAATAAAACGTCTACTTTCAAAAATCACTTTGAAATCCTTTTAAAGTAAAAGTCGTTTTTTTTAAACTTCAAAACTGAATCCGATGATGCAACAGCACCAATTAGTCAATCACAACAACAAACATCATATATCAATATGATAACAGAATATACATCAATATCTGTAAATAAATAACTACTGGTGAGGAATCCAGTTGGATCCCTCCAACCTGTTTCCCTGCATCCACAGATGTTAGCACAATACCAATTCCACTTCAAGGTGGAATATCGCGGTATATGGGTTTTATAAAAATAATCCGCTTACTAACGGCGCAATAGGGTCTCATCCGCTATACGAGGCAGGAAATCAATCAATCCAATATATACATATGCCAATATGTATATATTGCTATATATATATATCCTACTATATCTAATATCACATCCAATAGCAATCAATCAGTCAAAAACTGCAATTAATTTTGAGTGAGAAAAATCTCACCTTCGCTTTTATTTTGCAATCCATTTCCATTCTCGGCTTGATTTCTTTGTAGGTTTTGACCTAGTATAATATTTATACACAATTGATTATTATTCGAATCAAATCTTCGTTATGATAGTTGTAACTAACAAATTTCTTCTTTTAACAAATTTATTTTAACTAAATTATCTTCAAAATAAACTAGCAATTTATTTTACTGTAAAGATTTTTAATTTCTGCAAATTTTTAAATGGTGATAAATCTTACTGTAAATTTAAAACAAAAATGCTTAAGGATTAAATTAAAGCTAATTATACCTTACTGCCATCGTCGTCGATCGTGACACCCCGCGAAGGTCACGCTGCCGCTCCCAGTGTCGGCACTGCCTCTCCCAGTGCTTGCGCGCGAACGCCTACTCTCCTTCAATCGCGAGTCGCCGCCGCCTCCTCCTGCTCGACTTCGAGCTCTCCTGAATCGCGACTCCCCATCTCGACGCGCCTCGATTGACAGCCGCGACCCCACCTCCAGTCGCCTCCATCTCGAAGTTCGCACGCGATTCAGCCCATCCCCGTTCGCGAAAACAGTAGCAGTATAAAGAGACTGCAGCAGGGCTTCAAATCGGCAGTAGAAAATATCACGTAGGAGGCAAGGACGAGTCGACGATGGCTGATGGAATAGCCGAGTATGCAGCGATGATTTCCTCGAAGGCGTTGATTTACGAAACCCTAGTTTTCACGGGTTCAAGCATCGCGACATGGAGATTGCTATTGAACTGTAACTTCGAAGTAAAACAGAATTTTTTTCTTCGAACGATTTTGAAAAAAAGAAAAACGAGGATGTAAGGAGCGGCCATTTTATTTTCTCAGAGTTTCGAACTGAGGAACGAATTTTTTTCGTTGGAGCTAATGTAGAAAGAGGGGTACGTGATTTTAGGTGCGATTTCTGGCTGAAGGGAAAGAGAAGACAGGAGAACGTGTTTTCACGATTTGGTATCATGATTCACTGCGTGATTAAAGGAGTGAACGTGTGGATGTCGGCAATGATTAAAAATTTAAATTTTAAAATTGAATTCAATTTAATTTCAACACGTTTATGTGTCGTACGCTCACATAATAACTCCGAAAAATACGAAATTTGAAATCCGATAATAATTCAATATTACGGACCTAATGGAACTAGTTTCGTCGAATTCCGAGACTGTGCCTCGGACGGCTATTTTTAAATTCGATTCAAACGATATAAATTCCAGGACTGAACAAAACAGTCTGAAATTAAATTATGAAGTTTCTGTTATCTTCAGAATTATCAATACGAATTTTAAAAGCTTTCGAAATATTTTTCTTCAGCTTAAAATTGAAGATTCAAATTTTTATTCAGCATTCAATAGATTAAATTTTATAATTTAATCGCCAAATTCACGGTTATATCGGGGATTCAAATTAAATCATCGTTCAAATATTTAAAATCAATTAAATATTTTCAATTTAATTTGTTCAAAATTCTGGGTCGTTACAAGTTTCGTCGAATTCCGAGACTGTGCCCCGGAAGGCTATTTTTAAATATCAATTTAAACGATATATTTTTAAAACTGAACAAAACACCTTTAAATTCAATTTTAAAAGTTCTATCACCTTCAGTATTATAAATATGAATTTTATGAGCTCTCAAAATATTTTTAATTAGCTTAGAATACCAGATTTACTATTTTATCCAACTTCAAATAATTTAATTAAATAATTAAATCCCCCAAAAACAGCGATATTTGAAATTTAAGTTAATAATTAATCTCTGAATATTTAAAATTAATTAAATATTCAAATTTCAAATATACAAAAATTATGGGTCGTCACATTCCTCCCCCCTTAAAAGAATTTCGTCCTCGAAATTACCAGCTAGGAAGAATGGTTCAATACCCGTTACTATTTTCCAATCCAAATAGTTTTAACCACATCCCAAAACCAACAGCTTTAACAATATCCAAAACAAATCTTTTTATCAAAGACACACTAACCCTTTTCTTAACTTTCCAACTTACCCATAAATCCCAAACCATATCACTTGCTTAACCATTCAATTTTAAATTTAAAACCAAATTTGAATTATCAAAATTTTCTCAAAATTTTCTAACTCTCTAAATTTCCGAAAAATTTCGCCAGCGTCTCCTTTGCGCGGCTAGTTCGGTACAACTACAAAATGGCTCTACGGCCTCCCAATCTCAAAAAGGAAACAAAAAGCCAAGTGGCTAGATCCAAAAACCCAATCAAATTTCATATAGAAATTTATATACATACCTTTTTAGTCGAGCAATTCAATTTATCTTCTGAAATAAAAAACATCCATTTATCCTTTGTCTTAACATACCTGTAAATCCTGTTTAGCAAGAATGTCCAATTACAACATTCAAAGTCATTTGCATTTCTTTTACAAGTTTCAATATTTGCTTTACTTAAGCCCGTACGATGCACATATATCATCCGTACGCAAATTTCAAATTCGATCGCTCACTCGATCACACAATTTCACTTCCGAACTAGTCTCGTCCACCCGACTTCCTAGTGCGGACTCAGATCTGGTTTCTTGATCAGAAACGTCATCCTCCTTGCATAGCCTCCAACTATGATAGAGAATTTCCAGAATCCATCTACAATCCATATCCAGGTTCGCCGTCGAAAATCGAGTGAAAAATCCTAACTCAGATCGGTATAACTACCTCGAAATTCTGTGCTCGAATCTGGATCAAATCACTATGCGAATAAAATAATATACGTACATCCTACGTATTAATTTCAATTGATTATCAGTTATATCAATTCTCCTTTATTCACATTCATTTGATTTTTATTCACTTATCCACAATTATCCCATTTCACAACTTCCAGTTTTAGTCTTCATTCAATTATTCACTTAGTATATTTTCTATTCCAAAATTACTAAGTATATTTCCAATACCAATTTTCTTAAGAATTTCATCCTCCAATTCTTAAGTTCAATATAAAATTTTCTTATATTTATTTACTACTTCACCACTGAAGTGTATATTCAAATTGAATTCCAATTCCATATGAATTCAATTTATTTCAATTTATCTTCAATTTTGAATATTGAATTTTATCTTCCATTTATACTTATCCATACCATTATTTTAAATTAGTTTACCCACTAATTTATTTCAATTTCCAATTTGAAATCGTTATATTTCTGCCAAAAATTTCAAAAAAATTTCTTACTCCCAAAATTTTCGAAAAATTTTGGCAGAGTCTCTTTTGTACGGAGGAGCTTTTGCAATTTAACAAAAGAGATAAATATATATACATCGACCCACACCGTCGGAAAAAGCAAAAACAGTTCATATTTCCTAGTTTAATTGCGTAGGCGTACCTTATTTAGCATTTTAAGCAAAGCGGTTTATTATTTTAGCAATTGCATAACCCGACCGGGCCAAAGAGCCTCTCTGAACCTGTACTTACTCAATTCAAATATGTAAGTGACAAATATATGCAATTAATTAACATTTCACTTATACTTAAATAGCTAAACATGGATTCTATAAACAATACATGTTATAACTTCCATAAGCATATATGTAATGTATTCGACACTTATTTTAATAGCTTTCAACAAATTTTCATTCAAAGCCATTTTATACAAGCTCGACAATCTTCCATGCTTGTATACCATTAATTCAATCCCTTTGAAATTTAATTCACATTCTCAATTTGTCAAAGTAATATTCAAACACATATTTAACCCACTTATATTCATATTGGATTCTATTTGCAACTCAAATCATTTCTCTCGTAATCCAATCCCAAACATCTTCAAGTCATATTTAATTCCAAGTTGAATTTATATTTATAACTCAAGCTCATTGCAAATTTCATTGTTAACCCACAATTCAACTTCCATTTAACCAATTCAAATTCCATTTCCATATTCCATTAACTCATTTATTATCAAATTAGTTTATTTCCAAATTTTATACCCGCCCTTTGATTTTTATTTCAAAAATCACTCTAACTATTTTACTTGAGTTCAATTCTATTTTATAATTCAAGTTTTGGATTTTTATCCATACTTCCATTTATTTAACACTCAATTCCCTTCACATTTACCCTTTTAACTTGGAATTATACATTTATTTTAGCCACGCATATTTTTACTCCATTAGTTTCAATTCCTTTTATAAGCCATCGAAATCTATTTATTACAATTCAATTTTATTCAACTTAACTCCAGTTAAATCTATCCTCATACTATATTATACTTTACACAATTCAATTTAAATTTTATTAAGTAAGAACTTAATTTCGATCCTTTATAAGTTTTCAAACCTTTTTATTATTCCATAAACATTTTAAATAAGATTCCAGAGTTTAAACAATTTTCTAAAATTTCAAAATTACCTTTGAAATCAACTATATCTAAAATCCTCTACATTTCTAAAATCAATTCCAACTTTTAATAAAAACATCAATCCAAGACATCCAGCTAGCAATTTCCCTCTTAGGAACTTGAAAATGAACATCGATGATGCTGTAGTCATCACCAAAGTTATTTTCTAGCGACCGAGGGGAGTTTAGTGCTTTTATCTCTTTTAGAACACTTTCAAATATTTTTAAATCCTTATCTCACCAGATTTCAAATCCTATTCAAAAATATTTTCGAAATAATGTCACCATTATTTCTCCAAACCCCTTTGAAAACATTTTCAAACTCAAAGAAACTCAAACTTCCCAATTACAAATTCGGAATCCATCCAAATTTATATCCAAACATTACTTTGGAAATTTTCCCCATTTTTGATTATAAATCACATTTACAAATTTTATTTGTTTATGAATTTACCCTTAATGTTTAGTTATGATTTCAATTCATTATTCAGTTGTAAGTCACATTTACACATCTCCTTTATTTTATTTATTTATTCCTTATCCTTTGGTTATAACATCATGTTTCTTATTTTAAATTTTCTCTTAGCTGGTAATAATTTAATATTACCATCCCTAACATTCAAACAACCATATATCAGCTAAATAGCTTACAAAAACTTTTCTTTTTATATACAAAAATAATTTGGGTAAAATTATTTCACTGACCCTATTTTAAAACAATATTGTGTCGGTTTATCTTGTTTAAGAGTTTAGAAATCCCTATCGATATTGTGGCGTCCCACACATCGACCAGAATCCATAAACACTCAACCAATAAATCAACACAATATAAAACCATTTTATATTCATTAACAAATACGCGCTCATATCTATTAATACTCTCAAAATTCCCACCATAGCCAAGGTTATCGCCAACCTTCGCTCTGATACCACATGTGATGACCCGCAGTTCCGTACCCCTTGAATAGACATTAATCACCATTAATGAATTCAAGAAGAACGGAAATACGAACCATTTGGGATGAAGAAGAAAGAGGTAGAAGAAGAAAATAGAAAACAACATCAGAATCTAACCATCGCAGCGGAATAAAATATAATATATATTAACAGATCTTTACACAAATCAAACTATATCTGTTTTATACAATATATCATCAGAGTATACATCAGAGAACACATAACATACAACTGGACAATAATCATGTAATGTCCTCAATACAACAGAGTACACAGCTAAACAACACAGCGGAATATACATACACAAGTACGAAAATACGTATCTCCATCCAGCTCGTCTCCTGAGCTCCATAGCATCATATCCTGTGTCTTATAATACTCGGTCTGACCCGAGCATTATAATAAAATAACACCCGAGTCAATCTAGAAAACCAGCGTGAGAAATCACACTCAAATTTATTATTAAAGTTTCAAAATCCTTTGAAATCAAAAGCATCTCGTAAGACCACGCCACAAATAAACATGTCGGGTTTTTACCTTACGATAGCCAAAACACTTTCTTATCAAATCCTCTGATATTATAATAGTGTCTATATACAAATACTTATTCAAATGGCTGAAATTGTTACATCTATTAAATTCCAGCATACTAGCCACAAAGTGGGTAATACAAACAAATACCATACAAGGCACGTAGGGAGAATGGATTTCCAACTAATGACTAGGCACTGGGGTACCACCTGTCACAGTACCTGGTCTAGATCAGCATACCGAGGATTACTCTCAATCCCCTGCAACACAAGGCCGGAACCATCCCTTACTGGATGATTCCGAATAAAATCACCCCACGGTTGGGATCAGCAACCGCACCACTAAGCCGAAATAAAAAAGGGACATCTAGACAGGGATGTCCTTTCTCTCCAGTGGGAGCTACCCACGAAGCCTTGCTGCATAACCCTTGATTTTCAGTCATTCCCGGTTGATGAGGCTTGAGGCTAAGCGTTACCTTTTAGAACATATCCCTTAGAATGCCCATCGTCCGCTGACGATGTTCCGAAAACTTTCATCCATACAAGTCCGTCCTGGGTTCGAACGGAACCGAAGGCACTACTCCTACTACATCCATTTTGGAAATATCCTCAGGATTAGTAGCGACTAGCCCTTGCACTTCACTGCTCCATCTTCGACTCTGAAATCGTTTCCACGAAACGTACAAACCGGATCGAAGTGGTTTTCGGGAAAAACTCCAGATCCCGGTCTTTTCGAAACGATCAGCGCATTGGCCAATATTGATAGTCGCTTATTTAACTATCAATTAACATTCACAAACATCCATCAAACAATAAATAATTCTCCCAAATTATTTATTTGCCTCTAATATCCTTTCAAGATATATTTCCAAATTCAAAACTCATTTGAAACAATTTCAAACAGTTTCCGCTTACGGAATACATTTCCCAAATGTTTATTTCCTCTGAAACACCAAGTACAAAATACTTTTAGATTTTAAAATAATTTAAAAACACTTTACTATAAATATACTTTATAACATTGAAATTTAAAAACTACTTTAATACTTTATCAAAATATATATTTTAGGAATATTTAAAATAAAACCACTTTATAAATATAAACTAAATTTCTCTTTTTAAAACATAATACCAAATCACTTTTATATAATTACTACAGTAATAGATTTTTTAAAAATACTTACTTTGGAAATTAACATTTAGAAAAAAACAATTTTCTAAAACATGCTTTTTAAAACATACTTAAAACTTTTAACTTATATTTCAAATTGCTTTGAAAACGTACTTGGCTATCCAAGGAAATACACTTTTCTCCACATCTTTTAAAAATAAATCAACATTTATTTTTAAACCAATTCATATCCCTCTATAAATTCCCACCTTGAATTTATATTTTCAAATATCCACTGATATTTTATTTTACTTTATAAACCCAGTTTATAAATTCCAAAATCTCACTTCTCTTTAAAATTTCAATTCCAAATTCTTTAATCAATTTACAATTGATTTCCCACCCGCATCACTTGAAATAATTTTCTTATCTTGCTTCATTTATTTCGAAATATATTAACTTTTAGATCTATTTCTTTATTTTGAGTTAAAACCCCTTTTTACTGAAAATACCAATTTCAAATTTCCAAAACTCCTTATTTATTCTTTAATTAAATTTAATCCTTGAATTTAAAAATAGATTCTTTTATTCTTTAAACTAATACCACTTTAGTTTAAAACTTATTATTCCCCTGTTAATTCAAATCCCCTTTTCCCATATTAGTTAAAATTCTAAATCGCTTATATTTTCACTTTCTTTCCAAATCATTATTAAATTTATTCCAATTCAATTGAATTAATTTACTTAAAATTATCTCTTTTATTTCTTTTCAAAAATCCCATTCTATAGAATTTAATAACTCATTATACTTAGATATTCAATCCAACTATATCTTCCAATATTTCAATTTCCAATAAAATCATCACAGGGTATCAATATTCATACCACAGAATATTAAATAATCTAAACAATTTTGAGGAATCCAGTTGGATCCCTCCAACTTGTTTCCCTGTATCCACAGACGTTAGCACAATACCAATTCCACTTCGAGGTGGAATATCGCGGTATATGGGTTACAAATATTATCATTCGCTATTATGCGGCACATAGGGTCTCATCCGCTATATAATGCGGGAATATCAACTCTAATATATACATATTCCAATATGTATATATTGATATATATACTACTATGTATACTATCATATCAAATCAATCCAATCATTCAATCCAAATATTTAAATTTATACGTTTAAAATTTAAATTAAAATTCAGCTGAGTGAGATTAACTCACCTTTATTTTATTAGCATCCCATTTCCAATCCAGGTTGCTTCCCCTAATATTCTGGACCTTGAATAAACATTATACGATTTATTAATACTTTAGCTATCAGACCGTCTATTATCTTTTGATCATCTATTTAAACAAATTAATTACCTTAATACTTTGCTTTAAAATAAGTTAATAAATTTAAAGTGTATGCTTGTAAATTTATTTCCCTTTTAAAACTACCTATACTTAAAATCTTAATTTATCTAGATTCAAAATCTAACTTTGATTTAATCTTCACAACATTTATACATTCTATATTTTCCCAATCTATTTATGTAACTAGCCAAACAGCAATTCATTGTCTTCATTTTTTCTTCCTAAAGTCTAGTTTATACATACATCTCTTATCTGTTTTCTAAGCATATATTTTTCTGTTCACATTCACATACATATACACATACATATAAAATAATTCATATTCACTTTACCGTAATACATGCATAGATAAATATATTCATAATTCTTTAAATTGAAGAAAACTACTATACTTATATAAATATATATATATTAACATTTTAAAACCTCACTGCTTAATTTCAAACTTATCACTTAATTCAGTTTGGTTAAAACAAACTGTTAATTACCTGCCCAGAGACCCACGTCGACTTCCCCAAACTGTGCCGCCATCAAAACCCCTACCAAAAATTACTATAGTCGCCTCATTGATTCGACGATGCCTAGCTCCACATCGAACTCGCGACCTCCCTCTGTGCCGCGCTTCTTGCCAGCCTCCTCTCCATTGCCTTGTGGAACTCGAAACCCTAGAACCACTCTGCCGCTCGAACTGCGGCCTCACGATCAATCTCCAACCTTTAAATCGTTCGACGTCCCACGGTGCCCTTTCGCGACTCGAGCACGAGTCTATCTGGTGAATGGAGTTCGATTTGGATATGAGGGAGGGTTCGCGTGCGTTTGAATTCGTAGTTCGGCCCTATATCTTTGATTTTTCAAGCTATCAGATTTTAAACGAAAGAGGGTTTTTCGTTTGTTTTTTTCTTTTTCTTTTTTTCTTGCGTGATGCCGATTTGAATTGGAGGAAAGGGGGAAGAAATATACGACTTCCTTGATGAGTTGCTCGGCCATTTTTCGTTGAATTCTGAAAGAAGAACGAAGGCTCGAGACAAATACAAATGTAACGGCGTGTTGAGGAAGTAACGAGGAAACATTGTACAAACAGCTACAGTGACCACGAAATGAAAGCTTAAAAAAATGATGTGAAATTATTTCGGCAGTGATTTGAATGGTATATTATTTAAATTCAAATCGTCTAATTAAAATTTTCAATGCGCTTATATGTCGTACGCTCCCACAATAACTCCAAACACCACGAAATTTGAAATCCAATAATAATTCAATATTACGGATCCAATGGAACTGGTTTCGTCGAATTCTGAGACTGTGCCCCCGGAAGGCTATTTTTAAATATCGATTTAAACGATATATTTTTAAAACTGAACAAAACACCTTTAAATTCAATTTTAAAAGTTCTATCACCTTCAGAATTATAAATATGAATTTTACGAGCTCTAAAAATATTTTTAATTAGCTTAGAATACCAGATTTACTATTTTATCCAACTTCAAATAATTTAATTAAATAATTAAATCCCCCAAAAATAGCGATATTTGAAATTTAAGTTAATAATTAATCTCTGAATATTTAAAATTAATTAAATATTCCAATTTCAAATATACAAAAATCCCGGGTCGTCACAATCAGTTTATCCTACTGCTGCAGTACTGTTTACCACCTGCAATGAACATAAGTAATGCTTAAGATTTATACGTATATTAGTCATATTTCCCGAGATATAACAGTGATTTATAATCAAATTTTTTGATAATGGCAGGTACCATTACACAGTTATTTGGAGCTGGAGAAAGTGAGTGCTCAGTTATATTACTATGGACGTATGCCTTGGCTTCTGTTTCGCTGACTTTGTGGTCTACCCTTTTCATGTGGCTTGTATCTTAAGTAGCTTATACTGGCCTCCTTGGTTTGTATTAAGTTATTGATATCTCATAGATTATTATTCTTTATTCCTTACAAGAACCACAAATACACAGGCTGAATCTATACTACAATTTTGTGTTAGACCCATTGCCTGTTTAAATGTAATATATTAGTAAGGTATTGTGTAACAGATTGAAAGTTATTTTGGAAGTGTTGATATCATACAGACAATATGTAATCATTCAAGACACAGCTATTGTTGATGGTGAAAGTTTTACGTAGGATTTACTAGAAACTTCAACAAAGTAATGGCCCATCAGACCCCTGCCGGCGCTGCGCCCGAACCCGCTACTCGGCTCGCCTTCGGCTTGACATTCGGCTCGTCATATATTTGTCAGTGTCTGTATAAATTGAAACTGCATATGTAATGAGTGAACTGAGTGATGTAGTGAGGAATATCTGTATATGTGAATATCAGTGTTATATATCATTGAATTGTAAAATAGTGGAGTCAGGAATTTGTACTATTTCAAATGTTGAAATAAAATATTCATTTAAATAAATTACTGTTTAAATATCAAATTCTGTGCAATAGCATTTTATTAAAAAAATATTTATTTTTATAAAAAAATCAAATATGCTCTACATTGTGGGCCCCACAAATTCAGAAAGTTAATATCTATAGCAACATTTTGGAATGTTGCTACATATACCTATGGGTGTTGCTATAGACACAAATAGGGTTCTATTGCAACAATATTACTTATGTTGCCTTAGATAGTCAAAATGTTGCCTTTGAGGTCTAAGGCAACGGCAAAAATTGCATCACCCGAAAAGTGTTGCCATAGACCTATGGCAACATTTTTTGGGCCTGACCCAACATTTTTTTTGTGTTGCGGAAGGCCATTTATGGTGTAGTGATATTAAAAGGTCTAGTAGGGAATTTCATGCACCAGGGAGATACTACAGTTTTTTCATGGATGGTGAGAAGGAGACTATGTATCAAATGGCGACACTCCTCTATTACTCTAATAAGAAATGCAGATTAAAGACTCTCCCTTTGGCTTGGAGTAATGAAATATGAGATGGATTCCATGTATAAAAACAAAGTGTGGACTTTGTCTGACATTCCTAACGGGATAAAACCCATCAGCTGTAAATGGATTTTTAAGAAATAGTTAAATGTAAATGGACAAGTGGAAACTTATAAGAATAGGCTAGTTGCGAAAGGATTTTGTTAAATTCAACATGTTGATTATGATGAGACCTTTTCGCTTATAGCCATGTCTAAGTCCGTTCGGATAATGCTAGCTATTATTTCATTCTATGACTATGAATTATGGAAAATGGACATAAAGATGACATTTCTAAATGTTGACTTAGAAGAGACCATTTATATGTCTCAGCACCCTTGGGTTTCAAAGTCAATGGGGTGAGGGAAAAGCTTGCAAGTTTTTAAAGTCCATTTATGGACTTAATCAAGCTTCAAAGAGTTGGAATATGTGTTTTGATAAAGTGATCAAATAGTTTAGTTTTTATCATAAAACGGATAAAGCATTAGGAAAGGAATAAGTAAATGCAATCTTATTCTGAATGTTATATATTGACGATCTTCTGTTGGTTGGAAATAATGTTTCATTATTGCAATCTGTAAAGCTTAGCTTTCCAAGAACTTCTCCATGAAGGATTTGGGAGAAGCAGCCTATACACTAGGTATAAAAATCTATAGAGATAGATCTAATAAGTTGTTAGGATTGTCCCAATCCATATACATAGATACCATACAGAAAGGTTTAGTATGGAGAATTCCAACTATGGAAATATCCAATGCAATCTAGAATCATTCTTTTTAGGAAGGACGCTCCTCAAACTGATAAGGAGAAGGGGCATATGAAGAGAATACCATACGCTTCGGCCATCGGTTTAATAATGTACGTTATGCTATGTAGAAGACCGGATATGGCATATGCATTAGGATGCATTAGTTGATATCATCTAATCCTGGAGATATTAGACAACTGTAAAATGTATATTGAAGTATTTAAGAAATACTATGGACTTATTCCAAATATATAGGAATGGATACCTCCTTATGAACAGATATATTTACTCTAGCTTTCAGAGTGAGATCGATGATAGTAAGTCAGTGTCGAGTTACGTCTTTACTATTAACACGGGACAGTCAGTTAGAAAAGTTTCAAATATGAAACATTATTTGATTCTACAATGGAGGCCGAGTGAATTATCATCAATGAAGCAGCTAAAGAAGCGGTCTGGATACGTAAGGTGTTTAAGTGAGATTGAAGTGATTCTCGACATGGAGAATCCAATGGCGTTGTTATATAACAATAAAGCAACGTTGCAGATTGCAAAGGAGCCTAAAGTATACAAGAAGGTCGTAACATATTCTTTGAAAGTTCTGCCTAATTAGAGAATTCACTGAAAAGAAAGAGGTCGTGATACAAAGGGTATACCAAGGATAACATAGCAGATCCATTCATGAAGGGTTTAGCTCGGTCGTTCTTGTCAAACTGATCGAAGAGATGAGATTGTGATTCCATAATTAGTGCAAGTGGGAGATTGATAGAGTTACAAGTATGCCCTAGGGGAAATTTTGTAATTTATTGTAAATTATTGACTTTGTAATAAAATCTCATTCGAAATAAAAGGTGTTTTCTTCTATTATATACTTATTGTAACATGCTACAACTAATTGATTATTTACTTTAAGTGTACTTAATAGAAAATCCATGTATAGTGTGTTTTGTGATAGTAATTAAAAATGTTGTAATAATAAACACATCGTTTTAACTATTCATAGTCAAGATGTATTGAGACTGGATGTCGATGCATCTGTTGAGATTAGAGTACATAACGCTGTTAAAAGATTAGGCAGTGCATTAATCATGACTATTGGGAGCACCGACAAAGTACGTTCAGATAGTTATTAGATAATAATGGAAAGCCCTACTCGATAGTTTTCTACTAGTTAATATAACCGTAGTTAAACAGAAAATATCGGTGTGATAAAATTACATAGTTTTCTTTACTTGAGAATACAATTGATCTTTAATATGGAAACTCCGTTTTAATTGTAGTTAACTCATGACATGGAGTCCATCGAACGACTATAGTTGGGTCTAGTAGAAGCATTGGAAGTGAAACACTAGGCAATAGAGGATTCCTCTCCTCTGTTATATAAGGTTAGTATCACGGTCAAGTGATGTCAACTTAAACTTAAAATAATCTGAGCAGAGTAGTTCGATCAATAATAATTGTTACTATTGAACTAATGACTTTTTGTTTGGAATATAAAGTTGAAATTGATGATATTGGAATTTTGACCATTACCAAATTCCATAAATCCTAATGTGATATTGTTTTGATGAAGAGAATTGATGTAAATAATTATCACTACCAGGTAACGCTTAAATAAATAAAAATGGATTTTACCAAAGCTATGTAAGCGATAAATTTGGCCATAATATCAAACCACTATCTAAAGTGACGTGTGAACGTTAATATTCGAATTGTTCATAATAACTATTGACCAAATTTACACCTAAGGGTTACACAGCCGAAGCATTAGTTACTCCAAATACCTTCTAATTTAATTAATTATAATCATTATTAATTAATTAATATTTATGAAATATTAATTATAAAATAATATTTAATTTGTGATGATAAGTATTAAAATAATGCATATATAAGTGCATGTTTATCGATCTGGTTTTGAGGCAATTTAAAGACCCAGGTATGGGCATCTATGGCCTACCCCTAGGGGGTTAAATATTAATTCAAAAGGTAAGAAATAGTAATAGCAGAATGTGGATCCAGATCCCCTTTTTGCTCATATGTATCCCCACTATTTGAATACCCCAAACCCTACTTTAAGAATTCTTAATTCTTGGCCTCCATCTTCCTTATTTTTGGCCAGCTCCCCTTGCTCTCCTCTAAAATTTTCAAGCCTTTTAAAACACAAATTAAATACAAATAGTAGATCGGTGGTTGCTGCTTTCAGTTTGGTTGCTCATTCGGGAAGTTTGGATGCTAATTCAAGGAGTTCATCAATTAAACGCTTTATCATATTACAACTAGGCTTTAGTCAAGGTAAATCATCTATTTACATTTACATTTATATATAATTATTTATCATGCCATATACGTGCTTTAGATAGTATATGAATTACCATGAATCCACAAGTCTGTGCTATTTAGGTTGGATGAAAACATATATGTATGTATTAAATAAAATTATACATATATATAAGCACACAACTTACAATTGCAAAGAAAAAGTGGAATTTAATAATATTTTAAAATGATTTTAAAACAAAAATGATTTTAAAATACAAACATAATTATATAAAATATGTAAATTATTATATATATTATTCTTTTTGAAAAAATTATGTATATATATATATATTTAAATCTATATATAATATATATGTGTGTGTAAATTTATTTAAATGTTATACCTAATTTTGTATAAAATAAATATAATATATGTTATAAAATACACATAAATATTTAACAAAATTATGTATATGTTTTAAATAGTTTTCAAAATAAAATTTAACTTTTATTATGATTTCCATATGGAAATCTTTAATTAAGAAAATAACTTTTAAACCTTAAAATTTCAATGATAAAAATAATAATATTATTTTGATTGGTATTATTAAGGCCAAATATCACTCTATTTAATACATTAAAGGTTAAAACACACACATATATATGTGTATAAATATATAGTTATTATAAATATATATTTTTCTTTAAAGACCCTACTCCTAGGAGTAGAGCCAGGGGATACATATTGCCCGCCACAACCGACCCCTTTTTAGCCAGCCCAGCAAAGAGCATTAATCCTCTAAGAATTCTCGCTTTCTCAAGGGAAAACTGCTCTACGTCTTAAGGGTTACACAACGCAGCTTGCTAGGAATATATGTATATGCAATTTAAAAAATTCTAAATGTACATATTTTATATATGTTTATTTGAAATTAATATATTGATTTGGATTTGAAATTTCAAGATATTTTATTATATAGATCTAGATTTGAAATTTAAAATTTGAATTTAAATTCAGATCCATTTATGTTAATATTTACAATTATTTTATATTGCAATGTCATTTATATACATACATACATACATACATACATAAGCTTTTATATGTTACAAATATTATTTTATATTATATAAAATTATACACACACACATAGATATATATGTGTGTGTGTGTGTATTATACAACACATATGTATATGAATAAGCTAATACATCTGTTGCGATGTAAATTCCAGCACTTATACAGGGCATATTAAATCATGTACGATGTTTATATTACATGTTCACATATGCGCGCATGTGTATATGACACGCGTGTTATATTAAAATAGGACTTTATTTACAACTTAAATAAAATATTGATTTCATTAAAAATAAGTTTAGAACAGATCTAAATACATTTGGACTTCATAGGCTCAATAAGATCCAAAATGGAATAAAAAATTTGAAATTTACCCATTTACCCCCATTTACCTAGCTACGTGCTGGCCCAGATCCAACACATTTACACTTAGCTTTCGGCTGCCACTAAGGACTTATGTCTCGTCGTTCTTGGTTATCACTTAAGCCTTACACCAATGCTTTCGTATTTCAACTTCTATACCAGCCGTACACCCAGGTTTTTGCGTTTCGATTGCCACTTAGGCCTTACACCAACGCTTTCATATTTTGACTCAACGCCAACGTTACACCTAAGCTTTCGCGTTTTGGTTGCCACATATGCCTTACACTCTCGCTTTCGGTTCCTTGACTGCCACCTCGGGTTATATCATCTACCTAGCATTCTATCTAACTATTCGCTTTTAGGATTTTCACTTAGTTGTTTACTAAGTTGATATCTCAACTAACCGCCTCTTAATTATTAGTATTGACTATCATCATATCATCTATGTGTCTAGTACTAATATTGGCCATCTTAAGCCTTAGCATCCATTATATTCTCTGGAAGTCATTAGTCATGATTTACACTCTCTACCGAGTGTTACTTTACTTTTAATAGTCACTACCCTCGATCTCATCTAAGGAAGCCCATTATAGTTTAGTTTTGGTGATTTGTGAAATTAATCTTTAATTATCTAAAATCACCTCCTCAACCCATATTTCCTTATTAACCATCGACCGCCTTCAGTCCTTGGTTAATACCTTTAGTTTTCCAACATTAGCCTCAACCCTTGGTTATATTAGCATTTCTACTTAAGCCGTTATACTTAAGATTTTAGTTTTATTGAAGTTTCAATCTATCTCTACCTCCTTCGGCATCGCCCTTTGGTACATGTTAGAAACTAATAGTTTTCCACATGTCGACTTCTGATTTGTTTGGCTTAGTCCTTTCCAACCATTATCTGACATGTTTAACACAAAATGTGGATCTAGTCTCTTGGCCCAATAATTACTACTTGTCTATATTGGTACACCTTCTAGTAATAACTGCTCATCTTCTGACTCCCCATTAAAGCCCTTCGGCCATACTTAATTATTTTGAAAATGACTTAATTCATCCCCGGAAAATCATTGTAAAATAGTTCATGATTTTTTTATACATTACTCAAGTACCTCATTTCTAACCATTTTCTATCTCATATGGCCTTCTATTAATTCATAAAAATTTATTTGCTTATGGAAAAATTATTCAATAGAAACCTAGCCGTGGGAAATTCAAAGAAGTAGGTAAGATTAGGGAACATATTCCTTACCAGCATTCTTTTGTTAATGGAGTCTCTAGTTCCCTTAGCTTTAATATTTCATTTTCCTTCTTGTTATTTAGGCCACAAGCACCCATTAAAGAACTCAAGCTTTTGTTTTTAGTTATGAGCGTAATGAAATGAAAAAAGGGTGATGGTTATCTTTACTCAAGAGAATAATTAATAAGTCGTTCCACCATCTCCCTTTCTTATAAAGTAGTTAGCTTTATTAGTTGCATTTAATTCTTATTAACTTCAATTTTCATCTAGGATTTTCCTATTATCACTTGATTCAACAAAGTACGATGAGTAGCCAAGTGTCACATGAATATTCACTCCTTTTCATTATTTCAATTTTCTTTATTCACATAATTAATTATTAATTTATAGGGTTTTGCACACAGCCTAACATAGTGCATGCACAACGTGCCATACATTGATCTCTGCTGTTGATACTAACCGTCCTTCAATATCCTATCTCACTTCAGCAGATGCTTATGCCTCTAAAGTTCCACTGCCTATCCAAGCTATTTTCCAATCATAAACTTAAATAGTGCTTCGATCTGCATTTGTAAATAATCAGTATCACGATATAGTTGACAACATTGTGTTTCTTGATGCAACTGTTGACATTATTTTTCATTAACCATGGAGTTATGATAATGTGTTATGAAGAGAAAATGTTACTTACTAATCACTAGGCTTAATGATAGAAAAATGAAGAGAAAAGAGCATTCGAAGGTAACTGACACTATATGTGAAGTGGTTCTACCATGTTGCCTACATCTATTGTGAAGTTCTCTTACTATGTCACTCTCTTGCAATTACAAGGAATTACAAGAGAATAACAAGAAAAGATGATACACCTAAGACTAATAAAGCTACTAATCTCAGAAAGCTGCTGATCTCAGGTAGCTTGGGTGGCGGATCATAGGTTCCAACCAACACAGGGTCCCCTCCATTGGGGGTCCAAACAACCAACCCCTTGGAAGTGGCCATGTATGGGGTTCTTATAGCAGTTGAACTGATGCTTGGATGGCTAAGATAATGCCGCAAAACAATGTAAAGCGAGCCTAGCCATTGATCTGATTGAATGGATTTAATGAGAGACAATTGGCGAAGGAAAGGAATGCCTGGTTGAGATGAAATCCAACAGAACTGTATCTGTAATGACCCAGTTTTTTTTGTCATTCGATTTTAGAATATTTAATTTAATTTAAATATTGAAAAAGTAAAATTTGTATGTTAAATCAGTTAAATAATTGAATCTGGAATCTAATGTGAATAAAAATGATTTCTAAAGTTGATTTAAATTCTATTTGAATTAGAATAAAGTTAGTGAACTTTTAATTTTGATTTAAAAGTGATTTAATGAAAATTGAAAATTTTATATTTAATTAACGTGTAAAAATAGTCATTTTTGACATTGTCTCGGATTTCGACGAAACCAGTTTCATTGGATCCATAATTGTGAATTATTGTATGATGTCGAATTTCATGTCGATTGGACTTACCTTTTGATCGTGCGAGTTCGAAACACACAGAAAATAATTAAAGAAATTTAATTAAAATAATTCGATTTTGAAAAACCTATCTTCTGTATATAATGGAATTAGATCTCGATATGTATTCCATTGTGTTCGAAATAGGGGTAAAACATATAAAACGCCAGGCGGCACGCTTCGTTTGGAGTTCGGAAATATTTTGGGTGAATAGTGTTTTATAAATGGCTATATAAGGACCCTAAACTAATTTCATTTGCCCCAAACCCTAGCCTATCTCTTCTATGCCGCCACTAATGCTTTTAATGGCCAGAATGCTCCATACTTTCTTCCATCATTTCTCTCGATCTATAAATTATTTTCGAAAACTTTCAACTGCAAAAGCGAAGAGCGTAGTGAGATCTTCATCTTGTACGGTTGGATTGTCGTATGGCGCAACGAGGAGGAGGCTAGGGGGCCGCGTTTTGGGGGCTGTTCGGGCTAAATTTTGTGGCCATGATGCATCGTGGGGAGGCCACCCTCTGGCCATCGGTGCAGGGGAGCGAGGTATTTGCGTTGGTGGTGGCCGATTGTCATCAAGTGGTCAGTTGGTGGTGGAATTCATGGTCAAAGATGGTGAAATGGGTTTCGTGAGTTGCCTGGAGCGAATGTGGGAAGAGGAAGGATTAAGGTTTTAAACTTGGGTTAATTTTGTTAATTACTGTAATTAAATGTAATTAATTTTAAATTATAATTCATATGTTTAAAACTGCATAACTCTTTCATACAAAGCCAGTTTCGCACGAAATGAATTATGTTGGATTCGTGTCAGCGAATACTACATTCCGGAGCTAGTTTGGATGGATTTAGAGCCATTGAAAATTTTGGTTAAAATTAAATGCTCGTTTAATTTTAATCGAAATAAAACGCTGCAACGACGACTGCAACCAAATTGAGTTCACTCACATCTCTGGCTTACTTATATTTTATATAAGTGGGAATAAATTTATTTATGATGATTGATGCTTATTTGGATGATATATTATATATATTAGTTGGTTTGGATATATTCCGGTCTATTAGAGCGAATGAGACATTATACGTTCCCGTGTATGAGCGAATGACCCTTTGTATACGAATCCCACCTCGAAGCGCTTGATTTATATATTATTTGATTATATGTTATCTTTGATGTAGAGGGACAGGTTGGAGGGATCCAAGAGGATTTCTCACCTCTGTTGATTTATTTTCGTATATATGATGATATATAATGGTATGGATGCCATGATGATGTTTTTTGGATGTGATTTGACTTATTTAGTTCTATGGTAGCACCGGGCCTTGTTTTTGATATTTTGGAAATATTGAAATTGATGATTTTGAATTGAAAAGGTTTTCGAAGTGATTTTGAAAGTAAATATGTTTTAATGATTTCTGATTTATTTTGAAAAGAAAGGAATTTGTTTTTAAATAAAATGTTATGATTTTTGATGTTTTAAAAATATGTTTTCATGAAATGCTTTGGAAATAGGTTTTTGAATAGGTTTATAAAAAATATTTATAAAGGTGATATTTTTTTATAAATAAAGTAGTGGATTTAAAAAGGGAATTTATATATGTTTTATAAATGGATTTGAAGTTGTTTTAAAAATGGATTTTTATAAACAGTCTGATTTACAAAGAAATGGCTTAGAAATGGATTTTGATGGTAAAATTAATTTTATAAAAGAATGGATTTATAAATAGAATTTGGTAAATAAAGGAGTTTTGTAAAATAGAAGTTTTATAAAAATGAAATAATATTTATAAAAATAGTTTTGTAAATAAGGAAGTGATTATTTTGAAATTTAAATATGGGTTTTTATTTAAAGAAATGTTTGAAAGTGATATTTTGATGAAGTTATTGGTTTTAAAAGGTAATTTATCTTTTGGAAGTAAATGTTTGAAAGTAATGGTTTTAAATGGATTTAATGGTATTGAGAAATGTTTTAAAATATGATATATATCGAAAAACATAGATTTCAACACTGATTGTTGTAATACACGTTTTTTAAGAAGTAAGGAAGGCTTGGACAATAACACCGTTGTTATAGTAAATGATTTTCGAAAGGAAATGTTTGATATAGTACGCAGGATTTATTTATCCATATATTTATTTATCGAATTCCTATACTAATGTTTTTGTGTTGTCGTAACGATGTTTTACACAACATTTGTTTTGACCCAATAAAGCGTGTTTTGAAAAATATAAAGCTTTCCTAAAATGATTTATAAATCTATGAAGATATTTTCTAGGTGTTGGAAGTGAAGTTATTTGTGAATATGCTTATACCGTTGATATAAGTATAGGGAAATGATTTCCAATATAGAAAGATTTGAAATGGTTTTGAGGATATATATTTTTAAAGATAATTTGAAGCAAATATTTGGAAATTTATTTAATTAATAAAGATTAATTAAATAGCCTAGTGATTGCTTATGGTGGTAGATTTGTTGGTTTGCTTTGATAGTTAAATAACCGACTATCAAATAATTGGCCTTTTTATCGTTGTTGGTTCGGAGAGACCGAATCAAATTTATCCGAAAACCACTTCGGACTAATGTATGCGTTTGAAAGTGTAGGTTCATGATTATGATTTTTAAGATGGATATCTTCATGATGCAGGGCTACTTACCACTAGTCCCTCGAGGTGAAATTTACCATATCATATATTTATGGTGACAGTAGTGCTTTGTTATGAAAATCTATGATATGCAATGACTTCTCGCTACTAATCCTAGGGCTAATTCCCAATGGGATATGGTAGGAGAGTGCCTTCGGTTTGTCCTGTTTTTGGAAAACTTATATGGATGGATGTCTAACATTGCATTTTTGAGATTGCATTGTTGAATTTTATAAACGTACATTTATTTGGTGGTAGAGAGGGAAACTTCTCTTAGCTTAACACACTTTTTTGAGACGTATGAGCTTGGAGGTTGTATGTTTGTGAAAGTCAACAGTGATCGAAGGAATGGCAATGTGGCATTTGAAATAGAATGTGTTATGTGAAAGGTAATCGTGACCTTATGGCTCATCACCCGAATATGACTGAAACAGGGTAGAAGCGGTAGGGCTATGTGGGTTGCTCCCATAAGGATATGGTCATCACCTTTCTAAATCACGCTATATATTTGAATGCTGTATATTGTGGCCACAGGTCGAGAACGACTAGGGTGATGTCATATTCGGTACTATCCAGATGGAAGGGGTAGGCCGGTTCTTTGTTGGTTTAGGAGTTTAGTATCTGGACCCAAGGTACATTTTTCTAGAGATGTACTATACGGAAGGTAGTCCCTTACCTTGTCATTTGTATGGAATCCAATCTCCAATATGTGCCTGCCGTTTTGTTTGTAGAGCCTAGTATGCGGGAATTTAATAATGGTAACAATTTCGGCTATTTAAATTATTATTTGTATACTAGACACTAGTATAATACAACATGATTTGATATTAAATGTTTTGGTTATCATAAGGTAAAAACTCGTTTGTGTTTATATGTGGGCATGTCTTACAAGATACCTTTGTTTTGATAAAAGAATGCTTTTATAACTTTAAAATAAGTTCAGTTGAGATGGGTTTTCTCACGCTGGTTTACCAGACTAATCCAGGCATTCTTCCCTTCAATGTTCGGGTCAGACCGAGTATATTTAAAGATGTAGATTTGGATGCTTTGGAGCTTCAGCAGGAGAGCTGGATGTCTTCTGGTCGTATTCCACGTATGTGTATATTTTCTGCTGCATTGTTGTTTGAAATGAATTATCAGCATTTGTGAGGACATGTTATTATAACTATCTAGGCTAATGATTAGTGATTGATTGATGTACTATGATGGATGTATGTACATTATATTACAGTCTATGTCTTGTATAGATCATTGATATTACATTATATGTTATTCCGCTGTGATGGTGAGAATTTATGATTGTTTTTGTTCTACTGTTTTGTCTGCTATTTCTTCTTCTCTTCTCTCTTTTTCTCTCTCTTTTGTCTTCTTTATTTCTCTTATTCTCTTCTTTCTTTCCCATAAAGTTCTGGTTTTCCATTCAGTGTGGGTTGGACATGTGTGGTTTATTGTCAGCTCGAACTAGGTGGATTTCCGGGATTTTACAACTGGTATCAGAGCTTAGGTTAGCGAACACTTAGGCTTTGGTTGGATACTCGTTATAGATAGGGTTAGTAATACCCTTGACTGAGTTTGAATGTATATATAAGCGCATATTTGTTAATGATATATAGAAATTATTTTTGTTTTGAAACTGGGTAAATAAAATAATTTTACCAAAATTATATTTTATATATAAAGGAATATTTTTTCAAAAATTATTATTGTTATATATGGTTTGTTGGTTGTTAATGAATGGTGATATTTTATTATTATCATTTGTTATTGTTGTTGTTTGTGTTCTAATAAAAGTTATTGTTATTATAATGTAAAGAAAGATAAACAATTAAGAAAAGGTTTTGTATAACCAAAGTGAAATTACATATAAGGAAAATTTATAAGTATGATTTGAAATACTAAGAAACTATTTGTAATATGATTTCAAGATGATTTGAAAATAATAAAAATTAGGTATTTTGTTGAAAACATAAGAAAGTAAGTTTTATAACTTATAAATATTGACAATTAGTAAGTTAAAACAAAATATTTAATTTTTTTTGAATATGAATGTTAAGAAAAGTGAATTTCAAATTGAATTAAGGAATGGAAATTTAATTTAAGTTTAGTTAAATAAAATGAAGTTTTAAATAAAATTTGATTTAAGCAAAGTTAAATAGAAAATGAAATTGAATTTGATTAGTAATAATTAATGGAATGAATATAAACATAAATAATGGTTCATAAATGATAATAGTACTAAGGAAAATGTTTATGAACTTAAAGAGGAATTTTATGAAAATGATTTCTAATGAATTTAATATGGAGTATGTTTTGAAATATTGTTGAACATGAATAGAATTTAAAGTGAATTAATTAAATGTAAATGAATGTGAATTGAATAAATTAGTGAATGGTAAATATAAATGTAAATGAAATTGAAAGATTAATAAATGGAAGATTAATGAATTGAATGTAAGTAAAATTAATATGAATATTTAAATTTGATTTTAAAGTGGAAACAAATAAAATGAATGTAAAAGGAATTGAATGTAAATAAAAGAATTGAGAATAAGAATGAGATATATTAAGCAATCAATTAGAATATAATACGTAAGTTGTACATATATTGTTTTATTCGCATAACTGTTTGATCTAGATTCGAATATACGATTTCAAGGTGATTTACACCGGTTCAAATTAGGATTTTTCACTCAATTTCTTGAAGGCGAACCCTGGATGTGGATTTTTGATTGATTCCGATGTTCTCTATCATAGTATATGGCTATGCAAGGAGAATGACAGTTTTCAAATCAAGAAACCGGATCTGAGCCCGCACTAGAGTGGTCGTGCAAACGATACTAGTTCGAAAGTGGAATTGTTTAATCGAGCGAGAGATCGGGTATGGTTTTGTGTATGGATGATGTATGTGCATCGTACGGAGGTTTAGTAAATTGAATATTGACATTAGAAAATTGTAAATTGATATAGTTATGAATTAATTGAATGAGTATTAATTGTTTGTTGGTTTCTCTGGTTGCTTTTGTGCACTTTTTTTATTTGCATATAGTTGTTGTATTAGTATGTGTGATATATTGATATTACTTTCTATACATGTTCTCATTGGCTGTTGAGTGTTGGTAGGTGTGGATGGCGTATGCTTTGCATTTGGAGCTTTCTTTCACACTATATTTCTTATATATACTCGCTAAATAATATATAAGGTACATATCTTGGATTACGTATCGTACTTTCACACTTTTTTCCTACGGGATGCCTCATCCTTGAAGATGAGATGTATATTTGTGATTATATACATATATTATGATTTTTTTGGATCAAACTGCACAAAGGAGACTCTGGCGGATTTTCTGAAATTTAAGGCATTAGAAAATTTTTGGGAAATTTGGAAAATTTTTGATAACAAAAATTTGTTTTTTAAGTTATAACTTGAAATGAGATGTGTTGGTTTTTAAATGATGTTAGTTGATTTTTGGAATAATATTAGTTAACAACTAAGAATGAATATGAAAACTTAGAAAAGTTTTTATAAAAGTTGTAACTAATTGATTTTGGGAAAGTTAAACACTTAAGAGAATTTGGTAATATATTTCAACTAATTGTTAAGTTAATGGAGTTGTAGCATCTTTCCTACTTAGTAATTTTGGGGATGAAATTCTTTTAAGGGAGGAAGTATGTGACGACCTAGTTTTTTTTTGTCATTCAATTTTAGTATATTGAATTTAATTTGAATATTGAAAAGGTAAAATTTATATGTTAAATCAGTTAAATAATTGAATCTGGAATCTAATGTGAATAAATATGATTTCTAAAGTTGATTTAAATTCTATTTGAATTAGAATGAAGTTAGTGAACTTTTAATTTTGATTTAAAAGTGATTTAATGGAAATTGGAAATTTTATATTTAATTAACGTGTAAAAATAGTCATTTTTGACACTATCTCGAATTTCGACAAAACCAGTTTCATTGGATTCGTAATACTGAATTATAGTATGCTGTCAAATTTCGTGTCGATTGGACTTACCATTTGATCGTGCAAGTTCGAAACGCATATAAATTAATTAAAGGAATTTAATTAAAATAATCTGATTTTTGAAAACTATCTTCCGTATATGATGGAACTGGCTCCCGACATATATTCTATTGTGTCCGAAATAGGGGTGAAACATATAGAACGCTAGGCGGCATGCTTCATTTGGAGTTTGGAAATATTTCGGGTGAATAGTGTTTTATAAATGGCTATTTTTGGACCATAAACTAATTTCATTTGCCCCAAACGCTAGCCTATCTCTTATGTGCCGCCACTAATGCTTTCAATGGCCAGAAAGCTCCACACTTTCTTCCTTCGTTTCTCTCAATCCATAAATTATTTTCAAAAACTTTCAACTGCAAAAGAGAAGAGAGTAGTGAGATCTCCATCTTGTACGGTTGGATCGTCGTATTATGCAATGAGGAGGAGGCTAGGGGGATATGTTTTGGGGGTTGTTCGGGCTAAATTTTATAGTCGTGGCGCATTGTGGGGAGGGCGGCCTCTGGCCATTGGTGCAGTGGAGCCAAGAGTTTGCGTTGGTGGTGAAGTTATTTGTGAATATGCTTATACTGTTGATATAAGTATACGGAAATGTTTTCCAATATAGAAAGATTTGAAATGGTTTTTAGAATATATCTTTTTAAAGATAATTTGATGCAAATATTCGGAAATTTATTTAATTAATAATGATTAATTAAATGGCCTAGTGATTGCTTATGGTGCTGGATTTGTTTGTTTGATGTGATAGTCAAACAACCGACTAACAAATATTTGGCCTTTTTCTCGTTGTTGGTTCGGAGAGACTGGGGTCGGATTTATCCAAAAACCACTTCGAACAAATTATGCATTCGAAAGTGCAGGTTCATGATTATGATTTTGAAGACGGACATCTTCATGTTGCAGGGCTACTTGCCACTAGTCCCTCGAGGTGAAATTTACCATATCATATATTTATGGTGGTAGTAGTGCTTTGTTATGAAAATCTACTATTTGCAAGGACTTCTCGCTACTAATCCTAAGGGTAATTCCCGATAGGATATGGTAGGAGAGTGCCCTTCGGTTTGTCCTATTCCTGGACAACTTGTATGGATGGATGTATGACATTGCATTTTTGAGATTGCATTGTTAACTTTTATAAACGTACATCTGTTTGGTGGCGGAGAGGGCAACTTCTCTTAGCTCAACACCCTTCTTTGAGATGTATGAGCTCGGAGGTTGTATGTTGTGAAAGTCAACAGTGATAGAAGGAATGGCAATGTGGCATTCGAAGTAGAGTGTGCTATGTGAAAGGTAATCGTGACCTTATGCCTCATCACCCGGAAATGACAAAAACAGGGTAGAAGCGGTAGGGCTATTTGGGTTTCTCCCATAAGGATATAGTCATCACCTTTCTAGATTACCCAATATATTCGAGTGTTGTATGTTGTGGCCACGGATAGGTCGGGAACGACCGGGTGATGTCATATTCGATACTATCCCGATGGAAGGGGTAGGCCAGTTTTGTGTTGGTTTAGGAGTTTAGTATCTGGACCCTAGGTGCATTTTTCTAGAGATGTATTGTACGGAAGGTAGTCCCTTACCGTGTCATTTCTATGGAATCTGATCCCTAATACGTGCCTGCCATTTTGTTTGTAGATCCTAGTATGATGGAATTTAATAATGGTAACAATTTTGGCTATTTTAATTATTATTTGTATACTAGACACTAGTATAATACAACATGATTTGATATGAAATGTTTGGGTTATCGTAAGTTTAAAATCTATCCCTGTTTAGGTTTGGACGTGTCTTACGAGATACCTTTGTTTTGGTAAAAGAATGCTTTTATAACTTTAAAATAAGTTTAGTTGAGATGTGTTTTCTCATGCTGGTTTACCAGACTGATCTGGGTGTTCTTCCCTTTCAATGCTCGGGTCAGACCAAGTATATTTACAGATGTAGATTTGGATGCTTTGGAGCTTCAGCAGGAGAGCTGGATGTCTTCTGGTCATATTCCATGTATATATTTACTTTCTGCTGCATTGTTGTTTGAATTATCAGCATTTGCGAGGACAGGTTATTATAACTATCTAGGCTGATGATTAGTGATTGATTGATGTACTATAATGGATGTATGTATATCATATTACAGTTTTTGTTTTGTAAAGATCATTGATATTATATTATATGTTATTCCGCTGCGATGGTGAGATTCTGTGATTGTTTTTGTTCTTCTGTTTTGTCTTCTGTTCCTTCTTCTCCCTCTTCTTCTCTTTATTCTTCTCTTCTCTCTTTTTCATTTTCTTTCTCTTTTCTCTTCTTTCTTTCTCTTCTTCTCTTCTTTCTTTCCCACAAAGATCTGGTTTTTCATCCAATTTGGGTTGGACATGTGTAGTTTATTATCAGCTCGAACTAGGCGGATTTCCGGGCCTTTACAGTACCGGAAGTATGCTCTACCATGATCTGCATTAAATGTACTTGTACTTGCAGTTTGCATGTATGAAATCGGACATGCTCTTTGTCAGAAGTAAGTATGTATGGTTGTACCTCTATCGCTTTGGTGGCATGATAGGCCAAACTGGCCTATTGAGACTATAAGGACGATAAGGACCTAGCAAAAGTCGAGGGTTTAAGCCAGGTAGGATGAGACAAAGTGCAGGTCGTAGGTAGCAATATCGAAGCTGCATCGATGATGGGCACCCTTGAGACAGTCTCAAATTATGTTGATCGGGAAATAGCTTAGGGAAAGATGCTTGAATAAGTAGGTTCGCATATTGCCGGGATGTAAGCGGGCCGGAGAGTGAGAGTCGGTCGGCCAATCGAAGACAGGCCGAGCAGGGGCTTGCACCTTGTCTTCGTAGGTGAACAAGTTTTAGGGTTGCTTTGTTGGGAGGATTTTCCAGTAGAAGGCTTGATGAGCAATTGAGTAGAGGAGTCGATGCTAGCCTAGGCCAGATCTAGGTTATCATCACACATACGAAATCTCAATTGACTTGCTATGGCTAGCTTACGAGCTGACTTGGATCCAATCGACCTAGACCCTATTGGGCCATGCTAAGATACTTTGATTTGTCTACCTTCTTACTTTTGAAAAATTAAGTAACATGAACTGTTTCTCTACAACCTGATATGTACTCACAAGTTAGTGAACTGCCTTAGAAACAATACCCGCTTCAGATTACTCCTACTTTACAACAATATTGTATTTCTCAAAATGGCAACCACTGCGATGTGGCTCTTTTAAACATGATGAACTTGCTTTTGAATCTGCTTTATCGCTTGCTTTGCCAAAGTTATTAGGCCTGCTAGTTAAAGCATTCAACAACATTATCCCATATCATATTGCCTCAAAAACATTCAGCATAGCCCATCACTTATATAAGTTCCTCATATCACGGTCCATGGAAGGTTCTAACACCCTATCACTTGATAGGTCTGTGTAGCGGCCTAATCAATCATCATTACTAATAGAAGGTCTCGAGCATTGCACACAACACCAGCCTGCCTCATCAACAAACAATGAAAGAGTTAGGAGTATTCCCTAAGCGAAATTAAGTAATTTATTACATATCTCTAACTCCGTAATCAATCTGATTTATAATAAAGGATTTTATTTTTATTATATACTGTTATATAGTGATATTATTAATTAAGTAATTAATTTAAAGTGTATTAAATAGAAAATTATTAAATAATATGTTGTGCGATAATATTTACAAATGGTTGTATTCATGAGAAAATTATCATAATATAATATAGAAATATTAAGTGTTCCTGGTTAAGATGTTTCAAGAAAGAATATTGATACATCCATTGGGATCATAGCATTTAATGCTCTCTAAATATTGGGCTGTGTTTTACTCATGATTATTAGGGGCACCGAGGTGTTACGTACTCATAATTATAGAATAACTCATCTGAGAGCTTTCTATTGGTTAATAAGAACTAGGTCAAGCAGGAAATTTCAAAGTGATGATATTACACAATTCTCTCGACTTAAGAATACTGTTGAGCTTTTATATGGCTACTCCACTTTGATTATTGTTAAATCAGGACATGGCGACCATCAAATGACTATGGCTGGGTCTAAGTTGAATCATTGGAAATGAAACGCTATTCTAAGGGAATTCATCTCCTCGAATGTATGAGGTTAGTATCACGGTCAAGTATAGTTAACTCAAAGTCAAAATCTCTTGCTTTAGTAGTACAGTTAATAATAAATGTTATTAGTGAACAAGGGTTTTATTTATTGACTAACCAAGTTGAATATGGATGATATTGGAATTCTAACCAATACCAAATTCTATAAATCTTAAAGTGTTATAGTTTTAACAAAAAGAATTGGTTTAAATAATCATTACTAAAAGTTGTATCGCTTAAAATGTAAAATTTAATTTTACCATTAAAGATTTATAAGCGATAAATTCGGTCAAACTATCACACCACTAGCTAAGGTGACATGTGAATAATATTATTCTATATTAATTGCTGGCTAAATTTACACCTACAATTCACACAACCACGTTGGTGACTTATCCAAAGTACTACATGATTTAATTGATTTATAATTGTTATGATTAATTAAATTAATTAATATTTATGTAACGTTAATTATTTATTCATTTGATGCGTGTTATTAGTATTTTCTGGGTGCCATAAATAATTATTATATTTGTATATAAAAGTTATATATATTGATATATGATATTGATATGCATTTAAATAACACCAATTAGTAAACATGTTTGAGATTTTATTGGCTCGTGCAGGCTAATGATATGGCTGGCCTAGGTAAAGTGGGATGAGGGGTTTGAATTTTGGATCTAGATATGAGAATTGGTAAAGGGAGAAAGAGTAAAAGGAAGAGAATATTGTCTCCTTCACATTCCCTATTTAAATTCTACAAACCCCTTTATTTTATTTATTTGGAACCCTCCTTTAAACCTGGCTAAACTTATTCTATCGCCGTCTCCATAGCCTAGAACTCCTAATAGCCTAAACACATCAAAAGAAATAAAACAAGTGTTACCCAAGATCGTTGTGAAGTCATTCTTCCAAATTTTAGGAGATCTCTTCAGAAAAGATGCACTCAAAAACCATCTCTTCAAGGTATGAATCCACGATTAATAATTAATATTTGACATGTCGTATGATCACTATAGAATACTTATGTATGTGCATCTGCTGTCCCTCAAATTATCTAAGTTTAAACCACAATAACATATTTTTGTTGGTTGACATATATATATATATATCATGTATGTATGCATGTATATACTTACATACGTACGTACGTATGCATGTATGTAAGTATTGTTTATTTGATCTATGTTTAGAATCAATTAAAAAATATATTTTGGCCATTAATAGTTTAACCTACTTATTTTATAATTTGAGATATTAAAATTAACAATTATAATTTTAAATTGTTATTCGCTATTTTTAAATCATATATATAGCATGTGTTTAAAAATGTTTTAAACTAAAATATAAAATAATTAATTTAGGTTTTATTTTCAAAAATATCATTTTATTGAACATAATTTTACTACAATATAATTATATTTATATTTAGTTATATTTTAAACACTATTAATAATATATGTATGTATGTATTTAATATATTAAGATAATAACAAAATAGTTCTTGGGTTTCCAGAAAAATTAAAATTTTAAATATGGCTAAAAAGAAGGGTGTGTATATATAGTTTTAATATTTGTTTTATTACATAATACACACTTTACTTCTTTTATGCAATTTTTAAATAGTTTTCTTATTAGAAAAAAATAATTATTATTTTTGATAGTAAATATATTATATAAAATGTAAATATTTTTAATTTAAAATATTAAAAGATAAATAATTTATTTTTATAGATCTTGATTTGAATTCTAATATTTTACCACGTTAGTATTAGATATTATGGATATTAAATTTGAGATTAAATTATACTGACTTGGTCAAATTTATTTCGATATTTTAGAAGTTTATTTTCATCAATATGTAAATAAATTTCAAATACACACACGTGTGTATTTAATCAATGCTTTGAAGCAATCAGTGCATATAGTGCATATATAAATGGCGAATGTATAAACTATAAATGTAAATCTCAACTTGTATATGTGTATATATTAACAACGCATATAAATGGCGAATGTATAAATTATAGACGTAAATCTCAACATCTACATATGTATACATTAACTATGTAAAGATTATCATGTTGAACATGCACATTATATACACATAAATATATATTGATATACTCTATTATATATGAAAATTAAATTAATTAAAATACATCAATTAATTAGATTAGGAAATTAAATAAAAATTGATTTTATTTAAACAACTAGATTGGATCTAGTAAAACCTATTAGACTTCATAGGCCCACTATAATCCAATTAGAGAATATTTTTTAAAATTCACCCATTTCATCTATAGGCACGAGGCTAACATATGGCCTATTAGCAACATGAAGGCCTCGACTCCCGCTCGCCTTCCCAAACGTCTCGATCCTCCTTGCTCGTGTCTCCTTTGATGACCAGTCTGCTCTGCCATCCCACTTTGTCTTGACTTGGCAAGCATCTGACAAATGTGCATGGTCGCCCTGCATAAAGAAGCAATGACTCCAACTATTTCACTAAAATGAATAACATAAATGACAATATTCATCTAACAAAAGCATCACTATGTAGCAACCACACCCTGTCCTTGTAACAACCATGTATTTTGTGATTATTTTAATTGTATATCTTAATTATTTTAAATTGAATTTCCTAATTTGAAAACTTTATTTTATTTATTTAAATGGATAATTTTTGTTATTTTAAATATAAATTTTTATTTTGATGTGAATTAGAATTCCAAACATGACTAAATGGAATATCTTCCAGAAAAGTGAATTTTGGTCGATATGGTCAAACTCTGACTTTTAAATTTAAAAATTTGAAAGTTTGAAAATTTGAATTTTATCTTTTATTATGAAATTAAATAAAATTTAAGAATAATGCTTTTCGTTTCGTTAAAATCTGATTAATATTGTGAAAGTTATGCCTTTTTAACTATTGAGTGTAAGTTGTTGTATTTAACAAAATTGTTTATTTTAAATTATATAAATAATATTTTATTTGGTCATGTAATGTTCTAATTTACATTTATATGGGTAAAATAACATGTTATGTATATATTTTGGTTTTAAAAACATTTTTAAAAGTGTAATTGACATTTTCCAGTGTCAGTTGTATTTTGTTTACAATTTCTAATTTCCAGTTTCAATTAATTAAAGAAATTATTTATTTAATTTTTATTTCCTTAAGACTTTATTTTATTCTCATTTACACTTCATTTATTTCAGCATTTATTTTATTTTACTTAACTTTTATTGGTTTAGAAGTAAAGTTATAATTTTTCTAAAACTAGTGATATTCTATTTGCAATTTTTAAGTCCTATTTTGAATTTTTAAACAATTTCTTTAGTTCTTTTTCTAATTTCTCTAAATTTAATTATTTATTCCATTTTGAAAATATAAATGAATTATTTTACTTCACATTTTTTTTAAAAATATTTTTAAAATGAAGTAGATATTTTTCTAAAGCTTGTGATGATTTAATTGTAATTTTTGAACCCTGTTTTCAATATTTAAGCAATTTCTTTAATTCTTTCTCTATTTTCTTTAAATTTAATTATTTATTTTTATTTTATTTTACTTTTTTCAGTTTTTAAATTCATTTACTGAAATTTTATTTGTTTATTTGATTTAATAGAAATGGAAATTTGAAGGGACTAAAAAGCTTTATAACGTGTGACTTTTCGGTTGCTAGTCTTTTCATTTTCTTTGCCTTTTTATTTTCTCTTGTGTATTGGCCGTACATTTCAGTTCTTGGCCGTGAATTTTATTCATTTTCATGTAAGAAACATCCCATCTCATTATTTTGCACGGCTTGAGAAAATTGGTAATGGCCTCCTCTTTGTTTCACTCCTTTTCTTCTCTTTTTTCTATTGTTTTCAATGTTTTGGCCATGCTCTTCACCTCGTTTTCCTTGGCCATATCCTCCACCACCTTCACCTCTTCACCATCAACCACCTATCATCATCTCCTCCCCTAACCATGACATTCCACACCCTCCACTTGACCAAAAACTCCACACAAATCCTTGAATCCCCTTGAAAACATCAAGCCAAGCCACCACAACTTCACCACCTTCATACTACACCACGACCACCACCTTTAGCCACCACCACCACCTTGTCCAGACCCTACTCATCATTTAAACCACTGTCCAGACCTGAACTTGAATGGCCAAGCCAAACCACCCCATGGCCGAGCCCAAAGTATGAACCAAAACTCCACTATGTTGCTTGCCTCTTCATATTCAACATGTTGTAACTCCTCCACCACTCTCTAATCCTTGTAGCCGTGCCAAACCAGACCCATACCTGACCCATAAATCATGTCATGGCCGAACTACAAGACCCCTAGGTCGAGCACTTGGTTGATGAAAGCATGGCCAATGCATTTTGTTCCATTGTTGCTTCTATTTCAGGCTGTTTCAAAATATTTTGCATTGTATATAAATTTATATTTGTCTTGTTTATTGGTTGTGTACAAGATCAATTGCTTGGTTCTCTTTCCTCTTGATTCTATTGTCATGTCATCGTGCTTTCTGGAATTTGTTTGTGTCATTTGTTTTGCTAACTGCAACATAAAAAGGTGAGTAAATCTCACCTGACATTTATACTTATGCAAATGTGAATTGACAACAATTGAATGTGTAGTACTATTATGTTATGTTATCCCTGTCTGTGATTATTAATTATATGATGTTAAACCTGTTTATTTACTTGTCATCTCATCTGTTACTAATATATGTTGTTAAACTATTCATTTATATCTGTTTATCACACTGCAAGTTCCCTGTAGATTAGATCACTATGGGTTGAAATGATACATACCCGAACGGACTTTGGAATAGGGAAAAATCATTATGGGCTGAAATGATAGGCCTGAACGATTTTTATTTATTTTATTTTACTTGGGATTGCGGGTTTGAAATGATAGAACCCGGATTTTTCTTTGTAAACTGTGGATTGATATGATATATATCCGTATCACTTGACCTAGGTTAGAAAACTATATACAGGCCCGTGGTAATTTTATAAAGTATTTTGAGTATTTTAAATATGTTTAAGAGTGTAAAGTTATGAAAATTTGATTTAAATTGGATTTTTAATGTTTAAATAAAGAAATTTTGATTCTTCTATAAGTTAAAAATGTAATTAAATGAATGGTTAAATTTTAATTATTGAAATATAACTTAAGTTTGGAAATTTGGATTTTTGGGTTTAAAAGAAAATTTGAGTTATATAAATAAAAATGGAAATTTAATTATATTGGAAAAATGGAAATAAAAAATTTAAGTGTTAAGTTTAATTGTTAAAATGAAGAGAATAGAAATTTTACATTTAAATTTTATTAAGTAAATTCTTGAAAATTGGTTTTTATTTATAAGAAAATTTATTATAAAAATCATAAGTTAAAAGTATTTTTAATGAACATTTTGAATGTTAAAGTATGATTTTTTATAATGTTTAATGGTTTAAATTGGGATTTATTGTTTGCTGGAAATACACTAAAATCTGAAAATACTTTTAAAAGCACTTCAGAAATGCTATCGTTTCTAAAATGAACTAAAACTTAAATAAGAGGATATTACAACAGTTCTGTAAATGCTGTAGTTGCTGAAGTAAACTAGAAGGCTAAAAACTTAATAAAGGGCTATTACAGCAGTTCTGTAAATGCTGTAGTTGCCTGATGTCTTTGCTGAATTTAATGAAAACCTTTAATATGAAACCAGAGCTAACATTTCTGGAAATGCTGTCTTTGCTGAATTGAACTAATTTTCAACTAAAATTGAGATTTTACAACAGTTTTAAATGCTGTCTTTGCTGAATAAAAATGTTTCAAGTATAACTTATAACAGCTTTTTCTAAATGTTGTGAAAGGCTGAAATTTTCAATGTTTATGGTTTTTAACTATGTAAATGAGCTCAGAATGGTTCGAAACTTTGGAAATTTAATACTTGACTTGAAAGAATAATAAATTCACTTTTAAATGGTTAAATGAATTAATCTAATTGGAATATAAACTATTTAAAGGGTGATTTGATAGAAAAATAAATGAATGATATTTTGGAATCTTAAAAGGTATTTTATCTGATAAATTGGATTTGAATTCAAATAATGATTGAAAGGAAGTTTTGAAAAGATATGATATTTTGATAAATTGAAATGGTTCGGAAATGATTTAATCTTTATTTTGATAAAGATTTTGATTTGAAATGATATTTAAATTTGAAGTATAAAATATTGTTCTGAAATATTTTAACCACGGGTATACTTCTCTGTATGTCATTTGATTTCCTGGTGATGGTTTGATGCACATTAACACTGTTAGTTGCATGGTTTACTTCGATATGGACATTTCTGTGATATTGTCACTACTGTTTAATTGATGGTTTTATGGATCCTTAAAGGATGGGCGATCCCAAGCATCCTCTAAGTTAATATGCATTGCTATTACAGTTCACTTGAGTTGGTTTACATTGTATAAGTATATATGTCCCGACTCGAGTGTTTTGTGTTTTACATTACGCTCGGGTCAGCCTGAGAATCACAGCTTTGGAATTTGTCTTCTGGAGCAAGAGATTTGCTGGAGCTTATCTGTCCATCTGTTATTTCTTATCTTCTAATCCAGTTATTTACTATTCGGTATTGTCTCTGTATTATTGATTTATGTATCCTAACTTCTATTGTATCTATTTGACTATGAGATTCTGTATATGTTTTGAGAGTTTGTATATAGTAGCTTCATGAACTACTATGGTATTTCATTTCCGCTGCGAGTTATTCTGATATTCTGTGTTTGTGATTCTGTATTTGATTTTATTTGCTCCAAATTTTATTACAATATGTTATTTTGAATTATTCAAGTCAGACATGTGTGGATTATTGTCGATTTGAATGGTCCAAAATAGTGGGTTGTTACATTTGGTATCAGAGCTTTGGTTTTAGGAAAACCTTAGCCTGCGGAGCAAAAACTCATTAGAGATAGGGTAGAAATACCCTAGAACGAGTGAAATCAATCTCAGAATCATTCCTTTGTGAGAGAACGTATTTTCGAAATATAAAATGATTTTCATATGATTTTTAAAGATTATTTTGATATAAAACTTTCTTGTTTTGAAAGAAAATTTTCTGGACTTTATCCCTTTCGTATCCACCTTGTTAGTAATTTCTTTGATTAGGATTTCCTTAAAATTCTAGACTTCTATCTTAGTTGGGATTTCTTCGATTAGGATTCCTTTGAATTTTGAAACGCTCCCACTTGTTCTGAAATCCATTCATGTCTCCCCTAATTGTATTCTTTTGATTTTTGGAGCATTCCATAACTCCACTTTGAATGACCTCTATAAAGACCGGCGATTCCGCCAAACTTTGAATGATTTGTAAAGGGGTGAAACTCCTTTACAATTGGCATTGATTCACCGGAGATTTCTGTATCCTCGGTTTACGATGTTTTCTATCTTCTTCTATATTTAGATTCTATCTCTGGCGATCGAAGGTCGATTTGCCTTAGATTTTCGCATCGATTATATTCCTCAAGTCATAGTTGACCTTATTAAGGTCGCCCGCGATTTATATAGGCTTATCCATCTTCTATTTTGGTAATTTAATGATCTTATCTTCTTTTGTGCTTATCTTTGAATAAGAATTCTATTTGATTAGAGTCCCTCTAAATTTGAATCTCTGTTTTGCTTTGAAATCCATCCTTGAATCATCCCTTGAAAAATTTGTGGTTGATTGTCTTTTGAAAATTGTGTATTAATCAAATTATTATTTTGATAAGGATGACCATATTTTATATATAAAGGTGAAATGTTTTCTATAAGGATCTGTATAGCTTTTAAATGAGAATTTGAAGTTTTGAAAGGATTTGAAAATTTTGAAAATTTATAAGGAATGGTTTCATATAAAATAATTTATAACTGAAGGTTTTGAATCTGAATTTGAGTGATTGAACTCCGGCATTTTGGAACAGGTTTTAAGATTTTGAAATAATAAATAATATGATTTGAAAGTATTTTCCGAATATGAAATGTTTCAAATGATTGTAATGAGGTTCAAATGATTTCGAAGAAATTTCGAAAGAAGTTTGAGAAAATAGAAGTCCAGAACCCACTAATGTTGCTGGAAAATAATTTTGGTGATGAATGAATGCATCATCGACATTGATTTTCGAGTTTCTGAGTGGGGGAGAGGCCACTTCGGTAGCTTTGTTAAACAACTGACTTGTGAAACCAATTTTGATTCCAAATTCCGAAGTGTGATTTGATATTCGAAAGATATATGTATATATATTTGAAACAATTTGAAATGAGCCGGTGTTCAGTCCTTTAGTTTCAGATTTGATTGATATAACCCTATCTTTTGTAATTGATTTACTGATTTGTTGGTGATTTCCAACTCTTGGATTGAAAATATGATTTCTTCGACTATTTTGAAGGTTCGAGCACTTCCAAATCAAGGTTAACTTTTCAAAGCTAAGTAATTTTGAAAAGTATAAAGTATATAAGTTTGGTATGTATGTTTAAAGTATGTAGTAATATGATTTAAATAAGTTGAAACTGTTTTGTTAAGTAAACGAATAAGGCTATTTTGAATTTTTTCTAATATGAAATTTAGATTTGAAATGTTTTGAAAAGAATTTGGTCTTCAAAATATTTTGAATAAAATTTAGTTTAAATGTTTTAACTGGGTAACATCTTTATAAAACTATATATTAAACAAGTTGGAATAGATACATAAGTTGCACGTATGTTGTTTTATTCGCATAATTAAATTGATCCAAGTTTGAGTACACAAGTTCGAGGTAAATTACACCATTTCGTGTTAGGATTTTTCATTTGATTCTTGATGGCGAATATTTGATACGGATTTTGGGCTTGATTCTAGAATTCTCTATCATAGTATATGGCTATGCAAGGAGACTGATGGTTTCTAGTCGAGAAACCATATCGAAATTCGCATTAGGGAAGTCGAATGGACAATACTAGTTCGAAAGCGAACTTGTGTGATCGAGTGAGCGATCGAATGTGATTTTGCGAAATGATGACATATGTACATCTTATATTCTAATATCATTGATATACTTGACGCTGATATTGGAAGTTGTTGGGTTGGATATCTTTGTAATTTAATTAGAATTTTTCTTTATGAAAAACTGCTATCAATTTAAGACCATTTTTCAAAACTACTTTTCTTTTATTCTTCTTAAACAAACTGTTCTATTCTATTTTACATACAAACTATTTTACAAACCATTTTATTTACAAAACTATTTTACATACAAACTATTTTACAAACCATTTTATTTACAAAACTATTTTACAAACTATTTTTTTTATACAAAACTATTCTAAATTAAAAATCTTTTAATAAGCAAAGATGTTCAATCCCATATGGCTCTTCATGTAGCGAAATTTATTTTAGAAAATTTTGATCCTTATATAAGATGGACTTTATGTAAATATAAGATGATTTTGGAAACGAATTGTTTGACTTAAATTATATTGATTTGGAAATTTGGATTTATTTTCTAAATTTATTATTTTGGAAACTTTGGAACTAAAGATATTTGATTTGGAAGAATAATCTAGTGAAAGCGTATAAGATTTTGAAAATTGTATTGATATTGAAACAAATTGAAATTTGAGAACCTTGTGTTACTAAATATTTGATTTGGGAGTTATCGAACTTATATATAAATTGGTTTGTATAAGTATGATGTTGATTCGAAAACTATGGATTTGAAAAGGTACTCAATTTGAAAAGTGAAATCTATATAAAATTGAAGTCTATATAAGTGTGATTTGAGATACTATTTATTTTGGAAAGTATTTGATTTGAAAATGAAATCTTATATAATGGAATTTATATAAGTATGATATTTGAAAGTGATTTGAAAAGGTACTATATGATACATATTTTCGAAGTAAAGATATGGAAAGTGCCTTCTGCTTGATATCTGCTTTGTGGCCACATTGTGGATTCATTCTATCGATATTTCTCTGATTTTCGGTTTTCCGGATATGATAATCGAGTGTCCATCGAATTCCATGGCGTTACCCATGGTCTTACGAGCGCGACTGCATAGCGTAATTCACCTGGCTGGATGGCCCAGGGGTACGGATGTTTCCTGGGGTATTCAGGCGTAACCATTGTGTATCCTGTGATCTATGTAGGTCGTATTAGTAGCGAAATCCACAGGGCTGAGAAAGCTTACGGATACGGATGTTTCCTGGGGGATCCAGGCGCAACCTTTGTGTATCTGCGGTCTACTAGTCATCATGGCGCAATTCGTAGGGCTGAGAAAGCTTATGGATGCGGATGTTTCCTGAGGGATCCAGGCGTAACCTTTGTGTATCTGTGATCCATGGTTAGACAAAGGTTTTGGTTGTTTTGTTTGGATTGTACTTTCCATATCTGTTTTTAAAAGTTTTCTAGTATTTTCACTGGGTGTTGAAACAAGTCTACTAAGTACCTGGAGAATTCTAGCTTTGCGCATGATCAACGCACTGCCAGGGTCTGCAAGAACGAGGATAAACTTGTTAAGACATCGAGTTATAAAAGTATTTTGATAAAATATTATATGAAGGATATTTTGATCAGTTATTTCCTTTCTAAAAGATTTTAAAGTGTTTTAGATATTGTTTACTTCTTAAATAACAAGTTGAATTTAAATGACTTTTATGGATATAATAAAATGGATTTAACCAAATTATTAACTATTAAATAATTCCAATAGAAATTTATATGGTTTAAAATTAATGGCTCATCCTTGTCTTTCGTCCTATTTTCCCTCCTAGCTATTCCTATTCTCCACCTTGTTAAACTTACCTATAACAACAGTTATCAGGTATAATTTTAATCTTCTTGTCATCTTGTCTTAATCCTATTCCATTCTATCTTTTCTGTGTTTTCCATACCTTATTCCTTTTCGAGGACGAAAAGATTTGAGTGGGGGAGAGTGTAACAACCCTGTATTTTGTGATTATTTTAATTGTATATCTTAATTATTTTAAATTGAATTTCCTGATTTGAAAACTTTATTTTATTTATTTAAATGGATAATTTTTGTTATTTTAAATATAAATTTTTATTTTGATGTGAACTAGAATTCCAAACATGACTAAATAGAATATTTTCTAGAAAAGTGAATTTTGGTCGATATGGTCAAACTCTGACTTTTAAATTTAAAAATTTGAAAGTTTGAAAATTTGACTTTTATCTTTTATTATGAAATTAAATAAAATTTTAAGAATAATGCTTTTCGTTTCGTTAAAATCTGATTAATATTGTGAAAGTTATATCTTTTTAACTATTGAGTGTAAGTTGTTGTATTTAACAAAATTGTTTATTTTAAATTATATAAATAATATTTTATTTGGTCATGTAATGTTCTAATTTACATTTATATGGGTAAAATAACATGTTATGTATATATTTTGGTTTTAAAAACATTTTTAAAAGTGTAATTGACATTTTCCAATGTCATTTGTATTTTGTTTACAATTTCTAATTTCCAGTTTAAATTAATTAAAGAAATTATTTATTTAATTTCTATTTCCTTAAGACTTTATTTTATTCTCATTTACACTTCATTTTTTTCAGCATTTATTTTATTTTACTTAACTTTTATTGGTTTAGAAGTGAAGTTATAATTTTTCTAAAACTAGTGATATTCTATTTGCAATTTTTAAGTCCTATTTTGAATTTTTAAACAATTTCTTCAGTTCTTTTTCTAATTTCTCTAAATTTAATTATTTATTCCATTTTGAAAATACAAATGAATTATTTTACTTCACATTTTTTTTAAAATATTTTTAAAATGAAGTAGATATTTTTCTAAAGCTTGTGATGATTTAATTGTAATTTTTGAACCCTATTTTCAATATTTAAGCAATTTCTTTAATTCTTTTTCTATTTTCTTTAAATTTAATTATTTATTTTTATTTTATTTTACTTTTTTCAGTTTTTAAATTCATTTACTGAAATTTTATTTGTTTATTTGATTTAATAGAAATGGAAATTTGAAGGGACTAAAAAGCTTTATAACGTGTGACTTTTCGGCTGCTAGTCTTTTCATTTTCTTTGTCTTTTCATTTTCTCTTGTGTTTTGGCCGTACATTTCAGTTCTTGGCCGTGAATTTTATTCATTTTCATGTAAGAAACATCCCATCTCATTATTTTGCACGGCTTGAGAAAATTGGTAATAGCCTCCTCTTTGTTTCACTCCTTTTCTTCTCTTTTTTCTATTGTTTTCAATGTTTTGGCTATGCTCTTCACCTCGTTTTCCTTGGCCATATCCTCCACCACCTTCTCCTCTTCACCATCAACCACCTATCATCATCTCCTCACCTGACCATGACAGGCCGCACCCTCCACTTGACCAAAAACTCCACACAAATCCTTGAATCCCCTTGAAAACATCAAGCCAAGCCACCACAACTTCACCACCTTCATACTACACCACGACCACCACCTTTAGCCGCCACCACCACCTTGTCCAGACCCTACTCATCATTTAAACCACTATCCAGACCTGAAATTGAATGGCCAAGCCAAACCACCCCATGGCCGAGCCCAAAGTATGAACCAAAACTCCACTATGTTGCTTGCCTCTTCATATTCAACATGTCGTAACTCCTCCACCACTCTCTAATCCTTGTAGCCGTGCCAAACCAGACCCATACCTGACCCATAAATCATGTCATGGCCGAACTACAAGACCCCTAGGTCGAGCACTTGGTTGATGAAAGCATGGCCAATGCATTTTGTTCCATTGTTGCTTCTATTTCAGGCTGTTTCAAAATATTTTGCATTGTATATAAATTTATATTTGTCTTGTTTATTGGTTGTGTACAAGATCAATTGCTTGGTTCTCTTTCCTCTTGAGTCTATTGTTGTGTCATCGTGCTTTCTGGAATTCGTTTGTGTCATTTGTTTTGCTAACTCCAACATAAAAAGGTGAGTAAATCTCACCTGACATTTATACTTATGCAAATGTGAATTGACAACAATTGAATGTGTAGTACTATTATGTTATGTTATCCCTGTCTGTGATTATTAATTATATGATGTTAAACCTGTTTTTTTACCTGTCATCTCATCTGTTACTAATATATGTTGTTAAACTGTTCATTTATATCTGTTTATCACACTGTAAGTTCCCTGTAGATTAGATCACTATGGGTTGAAATAATACATACCCAAACGGACTTTAGAATAGGGAAAAAGCATTATGGGCTGAAATGATAGGCCTGAACGATTTTTATTTATTTTATTTTACTTGGAATTGCGGGTTTGAAATGATAGAACCCGGATTTTTCTTTGTAAACTACGGATTGAAATGATATATATCCGTATCACTTGACCTAGGTTAGAAAACTATATACAGGCCCGTGGTTATTTTATAAAGTATTTTGAATATTTTAAATATGTTTAAGAGTGTAAAGTTATGAAAATTTGATTTAAATTAGATTTTTAATGTTAAAATAAAGAAATTTTGATTCTTCAATAAGTTAAAAATGTAATTAAATGAATGGTTAAATTTAATTATTGAAATATAACTTAAGTTTGGAAATTTGGATTTTTGGGTTTAAAAGAAAATTTGAGTTATATAAATAAAAATGTAAATTTAGTTATATTGGAAAAATGGAAATAAAAAATTTAAGTGTTAAGTTTAATTTTAAAATGAAGAGAATAGAAATTTTACACTTAAAATTTATTAAGTGAATTCTTGAAAATTGGTTTTTATTTATAAGAAAATTTATTATAAAAATCATAGGTTAAAAGTATTTTTAATGAAAATTTTGAATGTTAAAGTATGATTTTTTATAATGTTTAATGGTTTAAAGTGGGATTTATTGTTTGCTGGAAATACACTAAAATCTGGAAATACTTTTAATAGCACTTCAGAAATGCTATCGTTTCTGAAATGAACTAAAACTTAAATAAGAGGATATTACAGCAGTTTTGTAAATGCTGTAGTTGCTGAAGTAAACTAGAAGGCTAAAAACTTAATAAAGGGCTATTACAGCAGTTCTGTAAATGCTGTAGTTGCCTGATGTCTTTGCTGAATTTAATGAAAACCTTTAATATGAAACCTGAGCTATTACAGCATTTCTGGAAATGCTGTCTTTACTGAATTGAACTAATTTTCAACTAAAATTGAGATTTTACAACAGTTTTAAATGCTGTCTTTGCTGAATAAAAATGTTTCAAGTATAACTTGTAACAGCTTTTTCTAAATGTTGTAAAAGGCTGAAATTTTCAATGTTTATGGTTTTTAACTAAGTAAATGAGCTCAGAATGGTTCGAAACTTTGGAAATTTAATACTTGACTTAAAAGAATAATAACTTCACTTTTAAATCGTTAAATGAATTAATTTAATTGGAATATAAACTAATTAAAGGGTGATTTGATAGAAAAATAAATGAATGATATTTTGGCATTTTAAAAGGTATTTTATCTGATAAATTGGATTTAATTCAAATAATGATTGAAAGGAAGTTTTGAAAAGATATGATATTTTGATAATTTGAAATGGTTTGTAAATAATTTAATCTTTATTTTGATAAAGATTTTGATTTGAAATGATATTTAAATTTGAAGTATAAAATATTGTTCTGAAATATTTTAACCACGGGTATACTTCTCTATATGTCATTTGATTTCCTGGTGATGGTTTGATGCACATTAACACTGTTAGTTGCATGGTTTACTTCGATATGGACAAATCTATGATATTGTCACTACTGTTTAATTGATGGTTTTATGGATCCTTAAAGGATGGGTGATCCCAAGCATCCTCTAAGTTATTATGCATTGCTATTACAGTTCACTTGAGTTGGTTTACATTGTATAAGTATATATGTCCTGACTCGAGTGTTTTGTGTTTTACTTTACGCTCGGGTCAGCCTGAGAATCACAGCTTTGGAATTTATCTTCTGGAGCTAGAGATTTTCTGGAGCTTATCTGTCCATCTGTTATTTCTTATCTTCTAATCCAGTTATTTACTATTCGGTATTGTCTCTGTATTATTGATTTATGTATCCTAACTTTTATTGTATCTATTTGACTATGAGATTTTGTATATGTTTTGAGAGTTTGTATATAGTAGCTTCATGAACTACTATGGTATTTTATTTCCGCTGTGAGTTATTCTGATATTCTGTGTCTGTGATTCTGTGTTTGATTTTATTTGCTCCAAATTTTATTACAATCTGTTATTTTGAATTATTCAAGTCAGACATGTGTGGATTATTATTGATTTGAATGGTCCAAAATAGTGGGTCGTTACAGTCCTCCACTGTTCATATGGCAACATCGTCACACTTCAATGGCAACTCTGTCTCCATGCAACCTTTCTAACAAAAGAACGTTTTGATATGACCCGTCAGTTGGCCATCATCCAAGTTGTTCTCTCAATTTGGCATTCTACTTGTCCCGCATCCGAGCTAGGAAGCTTCATCTAAGACCATAAGGATTCCTAGGGCCCACCGCTTTAACATGAGCTATTCAAACAAGATTTTAGCTATTATAAATATAAATAAAATTTTACATGCATATGTACAAGGATCGAATTTTTGTTTCTAATATATAATATTTTTCTTTCAATAAAGCTCTTGTAACCAAATATAAGCAACAAAATCAGTAGCGCTAGTGGATGTAGATCTTCATCAAGATTGAATCACTCTAAATCATGTATTATTACTTTATGTGCATTATAACACACAACCTCTTCATTTTTCATTTATTAAAAATGATATTATTGACTTAGCTTTGCTAATATCCATTTCAAAGAAGTTGTCTAGAAATTTAGTCAACATTTGGAAGGAGGGCCTCCTTTAAAAAGCTTTCAACAATCACTTTTCTTCTTCGTAAACTCTAACACTACTCAAAAAAATTTCCATTCAAACTAACGACCATAATGATCTAAGAAATCTAATGGCTACAACACCAGTGGTGCTATTGGAGCTAGCATCGTCAATCCCATTACAAACTTGAGTAACGTCATGTGGTTTGATTTAGTTAATGGGCTCATCAACATCAAATAGATTGCCCGAGACTTTAATGAACTTAGGGCTAGGATGGATGCCTAAGAAACTATCAACTATGGTCCAGATGTCCCAGTTGCAACAGGTAAGACCCACATCCAACCCATTATCCCTAGCACCTTTGACACCATCCATGATGCTAATGAGAGGGTCGTGCTGGAGATCCCTATTGGGATGCTCTTGCCTGCAACATGGACATACATGCCTCTACCACTCAAGATTTTACCCATTACATTCCCATACCCAAACCTGCACTGTATCAAGGAGCTTAGGCTGCTTGTCGTCGTCCCTTTGTAGAAAGATATTCTTTTTTTGAATACCTTCAAGTAAAGTATATGGGACATAATTGGTGTTTTGTTCGCCTAGTAGTGAGATGAGCCAGTAACCATGAACATTAAGAATACTCATTCGATTCCCAACCCTAAAGGGAAGTCCCAAGACCTTGATCTTGCAAGAGGCGAGACTAGGAATGGCAATGGGGCGGGTTGGGGCGGGTTTTTAGTGCCCCATACCCGCCCCGGATTTTTTAGACCTCGCCCCAGACCCGCCCCGTAGACCCGGTGCGGGTCTGGAATTTTGCCCCGTACCCGGGACCCGTGCGGGTCAGGGTAGACCCGACCCGCCCCAAGACCCGATGAGTCTCTATGTATTGATTGAAAATTATGTAGCAACGTACATATATTTATTTGTTTATACTCGTTATCACCAAATAATATATGAAATACAAATAACAATGTGTCTATGGGAACTTAATAAAAATGATGTCTACAATAACAATTCAGAAAATATATACATATGTTATTGTATAATTATCAATGACGCAACTTAATACTCGAATTTTTTCTATAGGTATTGATTGGAACATTTTAATATTTATGCTAGAATCACTTATAACTAAAAAGATTAATAAATCATTATAGTAATAAAGTGGTTTCATGAGATGTTAGTAGTGCGGGTCGGGTTGGGGCGGGTCGGCCAAGCCCCAACCCGACCCTAGACCCGTAGTACTCAAGAACGGGTCACGGGTCTACCCGCTCCAATGACCCAATGGGGCGGGTCTTGACGGGCCAAAACAGGGGCGGGTTGATCGGGTTTGGACCCTAGACCCGCCCCATTGCCATCCCTAGGCGAGACCAATATTCCAGGTCCCATTCTATAAGTAGGAACAAGTGGTCACCTATCTCTATCTTTTATTGTCGCTTACCATCATTGTACCAATGCCACCGATCGCCTTCTCCTACAAGGCATTGGAGAAGTCCCTCCCCAACTAGGGCCTCGCTTCATTTGCAACAAGTAGAGATGGGCCTTTCGGAAGAAATGACTTCACTTTGACAGCAAATGCCAAGGATCTAGATCAAAAATTAGGACAGAGAGGATTTGTTCGATGATGAGAATGGGAAGCCTTTTTTGAAAAAAAAAATTGGAACTTACGTTCACTGGAGGTACTCCTTGCCTCCCACTGAGAAGCATGATGAAAGTGTTGATCCATCTTACCAAACCATGGTTCTTAAATGCATTACCTGATCTAGTCAGCTCTCCAATAATGCAAAGTGCCATTTGTTACCCTCTACCTTGATTGGATCAACATCTTATTGCATTTTGCATCTATGGGTATGCAGCATTCACTCCTAGGCCCAACCGTGTACTGATTTCAAGACCGATTTCTTTGCCTTACGGTCCAAAGTTATGATGGCTAGCTAATAATACAACATACGACAAGGAGTGAGCAAGTCGCTCTAATCCTATGTTAACCACTTCAATAAAGAGTCTATCCGCACGAGAGGAGTGGACAAGAACAACTTAGTGGTCGCCCTATATTTTGGAATGAGGCACCAGTCCAAGATATAGAAGGAACTGCAAAAGCAACCCATTTTATCCTTAATCAACTTTTTTAAAAGAGCCAACAAAATCATGCAAGTAAAAGAAGTTGACTTCTTCAACAATGATGAGGAAGATAGGTGAGGAAACAACATCAACTTGTGAGAGTAAAGCCTTCATAAAAACAATGGCCATCAGGAGCATAGCAAGAAACGCCTCCAAGATGGTTCTCGATTCAAGTCCAGGTATGCCAATTACTCCACCTCATTAACTTGTGATATAATTACCATCTATCTCACAAGGGATCGCACACTAAACCAAGGGCTACCTCTAGCCAAATCAAGGTGAAAAGAAGAGCCCTGAGGCAATGGGGAATACTGGAAGTTCCATCAATTTAGCGGCCACTCCACAAATGAATGCCGACACTTAAAAGATGAGATATAGTGATTGATCCATGAAAGTGTGCTTATGCAACATGTAAGGGAAAAAGTTGAACAAAGGAATGTCTACCAGAATTTTGATGCCCTACCTAATGGGTATAAAAAAACAATGTAGCTGCAACTTAACACCGAAATATTACATATCTATTGTAACGACCCGCCTTTTTAACCAATGAAAGTCGGCACCAAATAGATCTACGATATTCAATCGCCAAAAAGGTAGATTGTTAGGGTAAAATAAAAGTGAAAGAAGCTATGCGGTAGGATCGTATAATATGGAATAGTGGAATGGTCTAGGTAGATAGCAATAAGCAGTAAGTAAAGTAGACACCAAGACTTTATACTGGTTCGGACCTCTTGTCCTATGTCCAGTCCCTAAGCTCCTCTTAGGAATTCAACTAACCAACAACCCTCACTTAACCCGGAGGAATAGGTTTACAACTTACCCAAACAACCGAACGAGATTTCTTGCCTCAACTACCGAAGAGGACTTCAACTAGATACAAAGAGTATTTCTGACTTGTTGTGTTCTTAATAACACTAATGAGTCTAATTGAGTACAACTTTCCTATAATCTTATCCTTAAGAATATGAAATGTGTTTATGAAGATTTAGGGAATATAAATTGCTATGAATCAAAAGAGTATTTAAGATAAATAAGAGATTCAAGCAATTGAAGTGGTTTGTGATTGCTTTTGAAAACTTAAGAAATCTGAAAATTTGATCAAGATAATAGAGAGATTAAAGCAATTAGAATTCGTAATTTGCAAATGATAGAAACATGTATTTATAAGTGTAGAAGAGGTGTATCTATTTGCAAAAGATTCAGGCAAGAGATGCATCCATTACCATTGGAGAATGGTTGCAACTCGTGGGAAGAAGAAAGTGTCTTTTCATTAAAAATTCGCAGGTTCGAATTTAGTCGACTGAACAGGGAATTTCAGTCGACCGAAACTGTGCATGTTGTAATTCTGTAACAGGTTCAGTCGATTGGGAATTCCTGTTCAGTCGACTGAACTGGTAGTTTCTGCACAGTGAATACTTAACTAAAAAATTAAGTTATGAAATGTGTTCTTATGTTTGTGCAAGCCTCTTGAGGATAGATTTTAACAATGAATCTGTTGGGTATATTTTGACATTGCCACCGAACCAAGCTCCATCCCACGACCACCGAACCATCCCTAGCCGAACCAGGGTATCACCGGACCAACTCCATCACCAGGGTATCACCGGACCAACTCCATCACCAGGGTATCACCGGACCAACTCCATCCAGAACCACCGAACCACTCATCACCATTCTACACCGGACCAGAACCACCGAACCACTCTTCACTACACACACCACCGAACCAACTCCATCCAGAACCACCGAACCACTCTTCACTACACACACCACCGGACCAAGTATTACCGGACCAAAACATGCCAGGCCAGACCACATCAGCCCAAGCCCACCAGCAACTGTACACATCCAAGACCCCTACCCCCAGCCTCACTCTATAAATAGAGGGGCAGGGGTACAACAAGGGGAAAGAAGTTTGAGAGCTCAAGTACGGAAGGAACTTTCAAACAACTTTCTTTTACTTGTACCAAAGCTTTGTACTTGTAATCACAACAACACAAGAGAAATAACATATAAAGTGGACGTAGGCACATTCTGGCTGAACCACTATAAATCTGCGTGTCTTTTTACAGTTTAGCCCCTATTTTTCATATATTTGCATAAATCTCCAAAATCACTAAGAACAACCTAAGATCTACTAAATCATATAACTTTGAGGTGTTTGTCCATTTTTTGTGCAAACATTTTTGGTGCTTTCACTGAGAGCTAGAAGCTCGAAGCTTCAGCTTCATCCACTTAACAGTTTTTCTAACCGCATCGTTCGCTACTTGGAAAACATGCCTCCCAAACAGAGAAAAGATGTTAACAAAGGAAAAAACATCACATCCAGCAGTCTTCCAGATCTAGCTGTCACGAATCAAGTAAATCGTCCTCCTTCGGCAGCGGTAACAAATGAAGGACAGGCTAACCCAACCACTCCTACCACAGAACAGCCTGCAACAATTACTAGGGCAGATTTGGACAGAGTTGTGGTTGAAGTAACTAACCGCTTCACGTCCCAGCAGGAAGCCTTGGTGGACCATCTCATCTCACGCTTAAGGGACGCTGAAGAATCCAACCGCAACACTGAATCATGGGGCGAGTCCCAATCTGGAGGATTTCAGAGACGACAAAGATCTTCCCTCTTCGAAGGAGCTAACGGCAGAAGTAGCCATGGTAGGAGCCGAGACCGAGCACAGCCCGAAGTTAGGCCTGAGGAAACGTTTGGTACCGAACCCAACGGGGGAGGTACCGGACGGAGGTCAACTGTAGCTGAGCCTGTCATACTGCCTAACCATGGAAACGCCAATGAACGGGGCCGAGCTAGAGTCCAGCCTGAAGTTGGACCCGAGGAAGTGTTTAGATCAGAACCCGGCAGGGGAAGATCAAGGCAAGGGCCAACTGTAGCTGACCCTAGCATGCTCCTAGAAGATCAAAGGCAGCCACTGGAAAATATGAGGAAAGATAGACGATACCATCCCTATAGGTCATCTGGACGGAATCAATCCCACAGAACAGAACCAAACTCATTTCTATCTGCTCCAAATTCTGATGAAAGGATGGCACGCTTATTCAGAGAGTGTGTCCAACGTGAGCAGAGAGATCGAGGGATAGGCGCTAGGGTAACCAGCCCTTTCGCCCGCAACATCGAAATTGCTATCACCCCTCGAGAATGGAAGATGCCAACAATGGAACCTTACAAAGGAACCTCCGACCCCGTCGTACACTTGCAGAGATACACACAACATATGCTCATGAGTGGAGCGACAGAGGGAGTACTGTGCAAATGCTTTCCTCTCTTCTTAGCAGATCTCGCTACCTCCTGGTTCTGTCATCTACCTCAGGGATCCATCAGCTCGTGGGAAATGTTGAAAGAAAAGTTTATCAGTCAGTTCCACATTCATGTGGAACAACCTAAGGACGCTTATTCCTTGTCCAGCGTCAAATAGAAACCTGGAGAGAAACTGCAGCAATACCTAACCCGATTCAATGCTGCAGCAGCCGCAGTCCAAGATGCCGATGAGAAGCTGATCCTAATGGCCCTCTGTAGTGGTGTGCATCCGGACACTAAATTTGCCAGGCGGTTGACAAAAGAAAAACCAGCTACTTTACCCGATTTCTTCCATGAAGCCGGGAAATATATGAGACTCGAGGATGCTGCCGTTGAGGGGCAGTCAGGACAGCAAAATAAGACAACCCATAGCAATGCCCCTGCTGTGGCAAGGGACGTTCGAAGAAATGATTCCAGAGACAATGCTAGGGGAAAGAAGGGAGAAAAGCGCCTATATCGGCCAGGACCGAGATTCGACACTTACACTCCTTTGAACGAGACCGTCGAAAATATCTTCCTGGCCACCCAAGGCGAAGTTAGATACAAACGCCCACCATACAAGAAGGAATCAGATAATGCACAGAAGTCTGGAAAGTTCTGCCGCTTCCACGAATCTCACGGGCATGATACCAACGAATGCCATCATCTTCGAGATCTGATTGAGGAACACATCAGAAGGAAGAAGCTGGAACGTTATGTAAAAGGTCAGGACAGGACTCCAGCTCCTGCCAATGAAAACCCAAGGCTACCTTCACCGGGGGCCGACAGAGGAAACCGCAACGCTAACAGCTCTAGTCAAGAGAAGATAGTGGTCCATACCATCTCAGGAGGGCCGCACATCGCAGACAGAAGCTGGAAAGAGATGGAAAGATATGGAAAGTCGCTTAGAGACAATATAGACTATGTCAATTTGGTTATAGAAGAACGCCACCCGAAGCGGAAAGAAAGTGATGACATCACATTCGGTAAGCGTGACCTAGAAGGAAGGCAATACCCTCACATGGATCCCATGGTTATCTCCGCCCGACTCGGTCCCGCCGAAGTTTACCGAATCCTGGTAGACACTGGAAGCTCTGTAAACATCCTGTTCAAACACGCCTTCGACAAAATGAAGCTATCAATGAAGGATGTATCTCCCTGCAATAAACCACTACACGGTTTCACTGGGAATGCAAAGATGCCTCTCGGGCAACTGGACCTCTTTGTTGAGATTGGAAGCCATCCCCGCTCCATTGTACGGAAGCAGACGTTCGTGCTAATAGAAAATCATTCGGCCTACAACGCTTTCCTGGGAAGGCCAGCCTTGTCTGACTTCCAAATTGTCCTAGCCCCATGGTGCCTAAAGATGAAATTTCCAACAGACAATGGAGTAGGGGAAGTGGAAGGAGACCAGGACGTTGCTCGAGACTGCTATGTGACTGAACTTCGCAACAACCATAGGAAGGATAAAGGGAAGGGTGTAGAGATTGCCCTCTGCACAAAAAGTCTAGAAGCATAGCAACTAAAGAAAGCCCCTCCTCTTCGATATACCAGCGACCCTTTCAATGAATTAGACCCTAGGGACAAAGAGGAGGCCACCGCCGAGCCTACAGAGGCTATGGAGTTTATATCTGTAGACAAGCACAACTCAAGTAGGCTACTAAAAATTGGGTCCCAACTAAAAGCTGAATTGAAGGAACAACTCATCGATTTTCTCCGCCACAACTTGGATGTATTCGCATGGTCACACACTGACATGACCGGAATCTCCCCCGACATAGCATGCCACGTATTAAACATTGATCCTACCAAGGCGCCCGTAAAACAAAGAAAGAGAAGTATGGGGGCAGAACGATCAGCAGCCCTCGATGAAGAAGTAAAGAACCTACTCGCCAATGACTTCATACAAGAGGCTATCTACCCGGAATGGATCGCCAACCCAGTACTGGTAAAGAAGGCTAATGGGAAGTGGCGAACCTGCATTGACTTTTCCAACCTAAACGACGCCTGCCTAAAGGATTGCTTCCCACTTCCCCGAATCGACCAACTTGTAGACAGCACAGCAGGGCACGAGCTCCTATCTTTTATGGACGCATACTCAGGATATAACCAAATTCCTATGCATGCTCCCGACCAAGACCACACTAGTTTCATCACCGACAGGGGATTATACTGCTATAAGGTAATGCCTTTTGGACTTAAAAATGCAGGAGCCACCTACCAGCGCCTCGTCAACAAGATGTTTGCAGGGCTAATAGGACAGACTATGGAAGTATATGTGGATGACATGCTGGTGAAGTCAAGGAAAGCCAAAGATCACGTAAGCCACCTAGGCAAGACGTTCCAGGTACTTCGACAGTATGGAATGAAGTTGAATCCACTAAAGTGCTCCTTCGGAGTGTCATCAGGAAAATTCTTAGGATTCATCGTCCACGCCAGAGGGATTGAAGCGAACCCTGAACAAGTCCGAGCGCTAAGAGATATCAAGATACCTTCCACTCGGAAGGAAATGCAAAGTTTGAACGGAAAAGTGGCCGCCCTAAGCCGATTCATCTCCAAGGCAACGGACAAGTGCGTCCCCTTTTTCGAAGCTCTAAAGAAAGACAAAGGAAAATTCGAATGGACCGGCGAATGCCTGACCGCTTTCCTTAACTTAATCGAACACCTCCAGAAACCACCGGTACTCTCAACTCCAAGCGAAGGAGAAGAATTATACCTATACCTCGCTGTGTCATCTCACGCCCTAAGCGCTGCCTTGGTAAGGGAAGACAACCGCACGCAATGGCCAGTTTACTTCGTCAGCAAAAGGCTTACTGGGGCAGAAGTTAGATATCCCAGACTTGAGAAGTTAGCATACAGCTTACTAATCACATCACGGAAACTGCGTCACTACTTCCAGTCCCATTCCATCAAAGTTCTGACCGATCAACCACTGAGGCAGGTACTCCATCGTCCCGACACTTCCGGGCGACTACTTAAATGGTGCATTGAACTGAGTCAATATGATATCACTTACCACCCTCGCACCGCCATCAAGGGACAAGCCAGGGCTGATTTCATTGCAGAATTCACTACCAACGAGGATAAGGAGCAATTGGAAATAACAGAAGATATCAAGTGGAATCTCTTTGTGGATGGTGCATCTAACGAACAAGGCTCGGGGGCAGGTGTGGTAATAATCACTCCCAGGGGAAACAAACTACACTATGCTATAAGATTGGAGTTCGCTGCCACCAATAACGATGCAGAATATGAAGCAGTGATAGCCGGACTAGAAATTGCCATCGAAATCGGAGCCAATTCTTTGTGTCTTCATAGCGATTCTCAACGTATTGTTAATCAAATATTAGGAGAATTCCAAGCTCGAGAAGAACGACTCATAGCATATCTAAAGAAGACCAAGTTACTTCTCAGCCGATTGGACCACTACTTAGTCAAACACATCCCTCGGGAAGAGAACCAAGAGGCCGACGAATTGGCGAAGCAAGCAAGTATGAGAGACATCACCATCTTCGGGGCGGTAACCATCTCAAAGCAACTGGCCCCAAGTTTTGAACAAGTGAATCTGGTAGCTGCAACCGAAGAAGCAACTTGGATGACTCCCATCCGAGACTACCTACAGAGTGGCACACTACCCAACGGGCGTAACGAAGTCAAGAAAATCTTGAGGAAAGCATCCCGCTACACAATACAAGAAGACATCCTCTATCAGCGCGGTTTCTCTAACCCGTTATTAAAGTGTGTCGCTGGGAGAGAAGCCAAGGAAATCTTATCCAACATCCATCAGGGAAGCTGCGAAGATCACACCGGAGGGCAAACGTTAGCAAAAAAGATACTCCGATACGGATATTTCTGGCCCACCTTAAGCAAGGACGCCTTAGATTTCGTCAAAAAGTGTGACAGATGCCAAAAATTTGCTAAGATTCCGCGGCTACCAACAACTGAGATTATTCAAATGACCAGCCCTTGGCCCTTTGCAGTGTGGGGAATTGACTTAATCGGCGAACTGCCAATGGGCCGAGGCAGGGCCAAATATGCTATAGTGACAGTCGACTATTTCACCAAATGGGTGGAAGCAGAACCCCTAAATAAAGTATCTTCTACAAAAGTTATTAATTTCTTGATCAAAAATGTTCTGTGCAGGTATGGAGTCCCATTCAAAATCATATCAGACAATGGACTTCAATTTGACAGCGAGGAATTCGCCAACTGGTGCCAAGAGCACAAAATTCACAAAAGCTTCTCATCCGTAGCATATCCCCAAGCAAACGGACAAGTCGAAGCTGTCAACAAAATTCTGAAAACTCTAATAAAAAAGAAGCTCGAAAAGTCAAAAGGCGCTTGGGTGGATGAACTTCCTACGGCACTATGGGCCTATCGCACATCTTTCAGAACATCGACGGGGCACACTCCTTTCTCTTTGGCATACGGATCGGAGGCTATGCTCCCAGTTGAAACCATTGTGCCTTCCCACCGTAGGATCCACTATAACCCAGAAGAGAACGAAGAACTCCTTCACATGTCTTTGGATCTAATCGAGGAGAGAAGAAACGATGCAGTCCTCAAAACAGCAGCCCACAAGCAAAAAGTAGTAGCACAATACAACTCCAAAGTCAAGCATCATACCTTACAAGAAGGGGATCTTGTCCTCAAGCGAATCTTCCCTCGCCCCGGAGCACTAGACCCAATCTGGGATGGACCATATGTAATTCATAAAGATCTCCACAACGGAGCCTATATTTTTTCAACAGTGGACGGAGAGGTGTTCCAGAGGGCATGGAACATCCAACACCTTCGTCGATACTTTTCTTAACTTGTATTGCCCATATGAAGTGAATTAACAAAGAGAATCAGTGGACGTAGGCCTTTTCGTGCCGAACCACTTTAAAAAGCCTTGTCTCTTTTTTAACTTGTTCCTTTGTATCTTGGCTGCCTGTTAACTTTATCCTTTTCTGTTGAACAAAATCCTGAGCATATAGCATTTCTATTCAAAGCACTCCACAACGCAACTTCACCTGGACAAGACCTAACAGGTACTATGCGAACCTATGCCCTCGCCAATGAGACACTTTTGCTCCGGCATCCCTCTGCTGCGGGTTAACTCATTGCTCGCGACGGCCCTCAAAGCCAACTGTAATGAGCCGAATATAAGCCACCGAGAAGGCCGACTATAGCCGAGGCAGCTCATTACGGCGTTAGGCTCGCCGGCAACTGTGAACCGACTATAAGCCCCAACATAAGGTGTGGCCAGCCACTGGCAGTTCACAGTTGACGATCGGCACCCACGCTAGCCGGCCACAGTAAATCGAATAATACCCACGATTACGGGCCATAATGGCCCGGGTAGTTACTGTGCGCGATCTCGGCTCCGATGTGTCTTAAGTACGGCTGTGGTAAAAAATAAACTCCCCGCAGAGGCATAAGATGGGTGACAAATGTCTCCAAGACCCACAGCTAGGGAAAGTTACTACAAAACCCGTTTGCCACGAACTTAAGCACATCGAAGGCCTTCCGTGATTGGAAGTTTTACTTTTTCACATATTTCAATTTTACTTGAAAAAACTTTTCTCCTATCCTCTGTAACAATTCTTGAAATACAGGATACAGAGTAAGAGATACTCGCCAATGGGTGTAGGGACTCACGATTGGATGGCATGGCATTCAACTGCGTTCCATGCTCGGTCATACAAGATACTCAAAACTGCCATCTACAATTAGAACATGAAGGGCGGTATTTTCTTCTACATAACTATAATTTGTTCACACCACACGCTAACATTGCAAGTCATGAAATTATGTTTTAAACAAGAATCTGACATCAAACACAATTTACTTACAAGAATATACATAGCTATATTTCTTGGGCAACATGTCAAAATAGCAAAAACATTCAAAAGACGACAAGATCAGCTTAAGTTAAAGAATTACACGTCAAAGATAAGGCTATTTATTACAAGTGGCAAAATATAACAACCTAAGAGTCACTTTACTGTTTTAAGACTAACATATACAACCCTGTCAAGTCCACAAAAAGAGTTTTTCCAGGTCTAATCAAGGGGTCGGCTGCATTGGAGTTTTATCCTTGTCCTATTGACCACCTGTCCAGTCAAAGAAAGGATTCATTAGTGATAAGCAACCAAGTTAATGGAGAGACTAAAAAAGGAAGACTTACCAGCACCTGCTTCTTGACTATCCGGGTCGTCATCCTCTACTTGCACACCTGCCTCCTCAGCAGCAAGCAACCACATACCCTCCTTCACCGCCACCTTCTCCTCCTTGGCAAACTGGGCAGTGACCACATCCATGCTGAAAGCCACACCACCATCTTTATCCACATCGGCCTTAGCCTCCTCCAAAGCCCGAAGATAGATCTTAGCCATGACCCTGGGATAATCATCCATCCAGGATAGGTTGCCCTGCTTCCAGGTACGGAAGTACATATCCTGAAGCATTTCGTTCATCATCCCCTCATTTTCCTCAAACTCCCTCATTCGGGCCTCGGAAGCCGACAACCTTTCAACGGCGGCATCTCTCTCCGATCGGTATCTCGAGCAGTCAACCAGAAGGGATTTCCGCATTGCCTCCATCTCCTCCCTCAACTTGGCTTGAGCAAGCTCTGCAGTCTCAAGTTTCCCGGATAGCTCCCCTATCTGCTCAAGATCCGCTTTCCGAACCTCGTCCACCGTGGCAATGGCCATGTCGATCCGTTCCCTGTAGGTAGCTTCCATTTTCAGCAGTTCAGCCCGGATGGCCTCTTCCATGGTTTTTTTTAGTCGTCCAGAAGCAGCCTCATGTTGAGAAATCTGAATGGCCTGATCAGCAAGCTGTTTGGCCTAATCCGAAACCACCAATCGAAGTCAGATGTTGGCACTCCCAATCTCCTCTCCAGCCTTAACCAGCCGGGCATGATGCTCCATCAGCTTCCTAGTCTCCTCCGCCACCCGATCAATATTAGCCTTAGCCTCGTCTCCCATGGTAACTATCCGAGTAGTAAGTAGATCAAGATCTAAGGACTTAGCCTCATCGAGCACCCGTACCATGGGATTGCGGGGAAGAAGGTGCTCACCCGTAACCTCGTCAAAGGTAATATCGTGGGAACTTGGATCCAGATCAGGATGACCCGCAAATGGATTACGGGCCAAGTCAGGACAGTCGATATGAATAACGGTAGGGTTTCCGGACGGGTGCAGAGAGAGTGCAAACTCGCTATCCTCCTCTGTGATATCATGAAGAGGCTGAGCCGGGAGCTGAGAACCAAGTGAAGATTCGGATGAAGGATGACTCCTCTTTCTCTTTTGAATACCCTCTTCAATAACCCCGAGAAGAGGACGGTAGCCAACTACATCCCCGGAGCGGTGGGTCGAAGGCTTCGGCTTGGCGGAAGCTTTGGAAAGCTTGTACTGTTCAAGCCTGTGCCGAAGATCTGAGGCCTTGGACGTTTTGCCTGCTCCTGATATGAAGAACAAGTGTCACAAGCTTACATCGATACATAATTCGAGAAACGCGGTAAATTAAAAGTTAAAAGAAGAAAGAAAACACGTCTGTTATACAAACCCTGGGGAGAAGTAGGATACTGCAATGAGTCCTGGATTTCATTCCAGGACAGGAGCGGATCATAAAATATTCCTAAGTCCCTATCATTAACGAAGCCTGCAGGAATCAAAAGTTCACCTTTAGTCGTCGGATCCACCTTGGCTGGAGTGGTCTGAGAAGACTCGCTTGCACCGGTCCCGGCCTTATCCGCTTTCCCGGATTTCTCTGCCAAAGCCGGATCTACGTCCAACCCCTCGAAAGCCTGGTGGAACGCATCATCCGTCCACTCCTGAATCTCGCCCGCTTGCCCAGGAAGCAAGGCCCCAACGCCGTCGCCACCTTCATCACCTTCCCGACCGTCTCCACCCTCACCTTTTTCCTCCTCCGCGTCTTCCTCCCCCTGGGTAAGTGGACAATTGCTGGGGGAAGGACCGTCCAACCTCTTAAGTTTCTTACCTCCGACGGCTGGAGGTTTTGTGAAAGGTTTCCTCTTGCCACTCTCTGCCGTGACACCTCCCTTAGCCTGAGCAACCGCCCTCTCCTCCGCCGTTTCCCTCAGCTTGACTACTGACTGCTGTGGAAGGATCAAGTTATACTCCAGGAGGGTCGCGTTTCTGATCAGGAAGGCAGCTGATCTATCCCTCCCGAGGATAGCTTCTATCTCAGCCGCCGTCTAAACCAGGCGGTCAGTCTCCACAACCGCAAAGCCACCTGTCGCTAGCAAAAACGAAAAAGTATGAGAAGAAGCATCGCAATCAGAATGGAAATTATAAGTAAAACATCAACTTACATCCAGAAGTAAAACGCCGAATAGAAACAGAGTCGTCCCTGACAAAGAACCACTCCTTCTTGAACATGTTGAATTTGGAATACAGATCCAAGACCGGCTTGAAGGTTACAGCTGACTCCAAGCTGATGTATGGGGACCCCTTCTTATAGCCCCTCAGATTATATAAGTACCGGATCTCCCGGTTGGAAGGAGCACGACCATACTTCCTCTGGAAAATGACGAAGAGGCTCACCAGTATAGCATAGGAGTTGGGTTGAAGCTGGAATGGGGCCACCTTTAGATATGTGAGGAAGTTGGCTACCCAAGCGTTAAGAGGAGGAATGGCACCACACATGCAGTGGTATCTGCTGTAGGCAAAGTACCCTTCAGGAGGGTCGTATGGCATAACTTCTCTCCCTGGCAACATCATTCGCGCCCTATCAATTCCGAAAGAACGGGAGATGACGTCAAGCTGCTCTTCCTTAAGGGAGCTGAGAAAGCAATCAGGCGGGGAGTTCAGGAGGTCCTGAGGGCCGTACCCGTCCACTAGTGATCTCGGGGCAGGTCCGTGACGTTCTGGATTCGGCTGAGCTGGGGGCACGGCAGAGGAACCTCCTTCGCCCCCGGTTTTCTTTTTGTTTGATCGAGTTTCCGCTTTACGAGACATTATCTGCAAACACAAAGAAGAACGTCGTTAGACTAAAGGAAGTAAAGAAGCGAGAGTGTGCAATCTAGAATTTCACTCATAAAATCAAAATGCCCAAATTCCTATTGTCATTCGATAAGGTGAAGGTTAAAATTCATTCGGTATTCAGAGTCTCAAGGTTCATTCGGCATTCCCCGTGTGGAATTCATTCGGTGATCCAAATAAGAATACTCATTCGGCATTTAAAGTCACGAGCTCATTCGGCATTCAAAGTCTCGAACTCATTCGGCATTTAAAGTCTCGAACTCATTCGGCATTTAAAGTCTCGAGCTCATTCGGCATTTACTAATAGAGTTCATTCGGTACACACAAGTCTCATTCGGCGAAGGGAAGTTAAGTACCTGATTCGGCAGGCGTAGGCAGTTCAGTAGATTGATTCGGCTATGCAACAAATTTGGCTCAAGTGCTTCGTTCGGTAGGAAATAACAAGGGCCCTAGCTCCGTACTTATAGACGAAGGTGGACCTCCGAACTAACCGGTTCGGCGTCTGGAACCGGATGTGACTATTCAAAGGAGAAACAAAGCACGCCATGTGCTGGCACATAACCTGCTTTGGGGGGCAAATGTTGGGTATATTTCGACATTGCCACCGAACCAAGCTCCATCCCACGACCACCGAACCATCCCTAGCCGAACCAGGGTATCACCGGACCAACTCCATCCAGAACCACCGAACCACTCATCACCATTCTACACCGGACCAGAACCACCGAACCACTCTTCACTACACACACCACCGAACCAACTACATCCAGAACCACCGAACCACTCTTCATTACACACACCACCGGACCAAGTATTACCGGACCAAAACGTGCCAGGCCAGACCACATCAGCCCAAGCCCACCAGCAACTGTACACATCCAAGACCCCTACCCCCAACCTCACTCTATAAATAGAGGGGCAGGGGTACAACAGGGGGAAAGAAGTTTGAGAGCTCAAGTACGGAAGGAACTTTCAAACAACTTTCTTTTACTTGTACCAAAGCTTTGTACTTGTAATCACAACAACACAAGAGAAATAACATATAAAGTGGACGCAGGCACATTCTGGCTGAACCACTATAAATCTGCGTGTCTTTTTACAGTTTAGCCCCTATTTTTCATATATTTGCATAAATCTCCAAATTCACTAAGAACAACCTAAGATCTACTAAATCATATAACTTTGAGGTGCTTGTTCATTTTTTGTGCAAACAGAATCTAAACTAAGACCTATATTTAAATCATTCTTATGGTATCTTTGGCCTTCATAGTTCTCCCTTTAGCTTTGCACATATCTCTTCCTTTTTGTTGAAGCACATTGTCATTGATCAAAATATAGCGTATCAACATTCTCCCCCTTTTGGATTAGGAGCCTTCTTGTTTTGAGTATCATCTCCTTTGCCAATGATATAGTATCCATTTCTTCTTTTTGAGTGGGACCTGAAAATAAATACTTATTGGTACCCACCTTTCAATAGGGTCCTAAAAGTTAGAACTTAGGAAACCAAACCCAATTTGGTTCAGTATCCTTTTTATAAATATAATTTTTATTATTACGAACAATATCCATAAATGCTTTAATATATTTATTCCTAATTAAAATATTGTTAGTCCTTGGAACCCAAATTTTAACTATCTTAGTTTCTTCTTTTGTTCTAATAGGTTCTCTTAATAACATTTGTTGTTTTGAATCAATATTCCTCTTAAAATTTGTATTTTTCTTTTTAGGAATTTTTGACTCCTTTTTATATCCTAATCCATGTTTATTTGAGGAGGATTGAGAATTTTCTAAAATCTTAGATAAATTTTCTCTTCCTTTGTTAAAATTAGAGACATTTTTAGTGATGTTATCTAATCTAGCTTGAAGACTATTATTTTCTAACTCAACTTGTCTAATCTTAGTTTTTAACTCATGATTTTCAGAAACAATTATATCATTCTTTGTCTTTTGAGTTTCAATTTCTTGACTTAAAAGTGATAATTGAGTTTCCAAATTTGAAAGAGACTCTTGAACTTTTTCAAGTTCTTCTATTAGAATTTTCTTTTCATCTTTTAACATATCTCTTTCAAATTCAGCTTTGTTTTGATTTTCACGAGTTTCCTTGAGTTTCCTTTTAAGAGTTTTTATTGTGCTCAAAAGTTCAGTGTTTACATCGATTAAATCGTCGAAAATTAAATTACTAACCTCAGATTCTTGAGCCATAAAGCATACATTCGCTAGTTCATTGTCGCTATCATTTTCACTTTTAGATGAAGATGAATCTGAATCATCCCATGTTACAAAGAATGCCTTCTTTTTGAATTTTTCTTTCTTGTTTTTGTTATTGAGAGTTCTCTGATTCTCCTTCTTTTGCTTTGGACAGTCTTTGTGCATGTGACCTTTCTTATGATAGTTGAAACATTCTATATTCGAGGATGTAGGTTTGTTCAAGAAATTTTTGAATCCGTTTTTATTTCCTTTTCTATATCTTAAGAATTTGTTGAAATTTTTGGCTATAAATGCTAAATCCTCATCTTCAGACTCTGATTCTTCCTTTTCCGCATGAAAAGCTACATTCTTTCTTTCTTGTGCTTGATCTTTCTTAGCTTGCATATTTACTTCATACGACATAAGATTTCCAATTAATTCTTCTGGTTTCATTGTAGATAGATTATTTGCTTCTTCAATTGCTAAGACTTTTTTCTCCCATTCATCAATGAGTGAATTTAGAACTTTAGATACAATATCAAAATCCGTGTATTTTTCTCCTAGTCCTATTATGGCATGATGAATGTCTTGAAATCTCGAGTACATGTCATTGATGGATTCATTCTGTCGCATTCTAAAGTTTTGGAACTAGTTCTTTAGCATGGAGATCTTTGTTTGTTTGACCATGTTTGTGCCTTCATGTATGGTTCTAAGTGTACTCCATATCTGATGTGCAGTAGTACAAATGCTAACACGATTGAACTCATTTCTATCCAAAGCGCAAAATAGCATATTCATAGCTTTGGCATTTCCACTAACTTCATTCTTTTGAGTTTGTGTCCATGTAGAGTAATCAGTTGTGGGTACAACGAACTCTGCTTGAGTTGCATTCCAGGCTTTAAAGCTTGTTGCTTGCATATAAATCCTCATCCTTGTAGCCCAATAATTATAGTTTAGCCCATTGAATAGTGGGGGTCTTTGGGTAGATTGTCCTTCCGCAAATGTAGAGTTATAGGCAGTTGTTGTGCTTGTGTTATTTTCCATATTATCAATATGTCAAATAACGGTGTTATGGTTATAAGACAACCTTGCTCTGATACCAATTGAAAGAAGCTATGCGGTAGGATTGTATAATATGAAATAGTGGAATGGTCTAGGTAGATAGCAATAAGCAGTAAGTAAAGTAGACAAAAGACTTTATACAGGTTCAGACCTCTTCTCCTACGTCCAGTCCCTAAGCTCCTCTTAGGAATTCAACTAACCAACAACCAGCTCACTTAACCCGGAGGAATAGGTTTACAACTTACCCGAACAACCGAACGGGATTTCTTGCCTCCACTACCGAAGGGGACTTCAACTTGATTTAAAGAGTATTTCTGACTTGTTGTGTTCTTGATAACACTAATGAGTCTAATTGAGTACAACTTTCCTATAATCTTATACTCAAAAATATGAAATGTGTTTATGAAGATTTAGGGAATATAAATTCCTATGAATCAAAAGAGTATTTAAGATAAATCAAAGATTCAAGCAATTGAAGTGGTTTGTGAATGCTTTTGAAAACTTAAGAAATCTGAAAATTTGATCAAGATAATAGAGAGATTAAAGAAATTAGAATCCGTAATTTGCAAATGATAGAAATATGTATTTATAGGTGTAGAAGAGGTGTATCTGTTTGCAAAAGATTCAGGCAAGAGATGCATCCATTACCATTGGAGAATGGTTGCAACTCTTGGGAAGAAGAAGGTGTCTTTTCATTAAAAATTCGCAGGTTCGAATTCAGTCGACTGAACAGGGAATTTCAGTCGACCGAAACTGTGCATGTTGTAATTCTGTAACAAGTTCAGTCGACTGGGAATTCCTGTTCAGTCGACTGAACTGGTAGTTTCTGGATAGTGAACACTTAACTAAAAAATTAAGTTATGAAATGTGTTCTTGTGTTTGTGCAAGCCTCTTGAGGATAGATTTTAACAATGAATCTAAACTAAGACCTATATTTAAATCATTCTTATGGTATCTTTGGTCTTCATAGTTCTCCCTTTAGCTTTGCACATATCTCTTCCTTTTTGTTGAAGCACATTGTCATTGATCAAAATATAGCATATCAACATTCTCCCCCTTTTTGATCGATGATAATACTTATGTGTGTAATTATTTCCTCCCCCTGAATATATGCACTGTCTTTCCTACAAAACAAGGTTAGTAACATAGATTTCTCCCCCTTTGTCATCGACAAAAAGGAAGTAATAATTGTAGAAGTATATTATCAAGAAAAAGACAATCTTTGATATGCATAACTATAGTTTAAACAACGCAAAATGTAGCATAAAAGAAAGAAGGCTATTTATACAATCCGTTGTAGTAGTGTTTGAAATAGAATAAAAAACAATCAAACCATAAGTGATCAATCTCTATCCCAATCATAGGAGCCTTCTTGTTTTGAGTATCATCTCCTTTGCCAATGATATAGCCTTTTAAATTGTCTCCGAAGGTAACCGAGCCACCATCAAAGTATGTGATGTTTGTAAGCATATCTTTGTCGCCAGTCATGTGTTTTGAGCAACCACTGTCTAGTATCCATTTCTTCTTTTTGAGTGGGACCTGAAAATAAATACTTATTGGTACCCACCTTTCAATAGGGTCCTAAAAGTTAGAACTTAGGAAACCAAACCCAATTTGGTTCAGTATCCTTTTTATAAATATAATTTTTATTATTATGAACAATATCCATAAATGCTTTAATATATTTATTCCTAATTATAATATTGTTAGTCCTTGGAACCCAAATTTTAACTATCTTAGTTTCTTCTTTTGTTCTAATAGGTTCTCTTAATAACATTTGTTGTTTTGAATCAATATTCCTCTTAAAATTTGTATTTTTCTTTTTAGGAATTTTTGACTCCTTTTTATATCCTAATCCATGTTTATTTGAGGAGGATTAAGAATTTTCTAAAATCTTAAATAAATTTTCTCTTCCTTTGTTAAAATTAGGGACATTTTTAGTGATGTTATCTAATCTAGCTTGAAGACTATTATTTTCTAACTCAACTTGTCTAATCTTAGTTTTTAACTCATGATTTTCAGAAACAATTATATCATTCTTTGTCTTTTGAGTTTCAATTTCTTGACTTAAAAATGATAATTGAGTTTCCAAATTTGAAAGAGACTCTTGAACCTTTTCAAGTTCTTCTTCTAGAATTTTCTTTTCATCTTTTAACATATCTCTTTCAAATTCAGCTTTGTTTTGATTTTCACGAGTTTCCTTGAGTTTCCTTTTAAGAGTTTTTATTGTGCTCAAAAGTTCAGTGTTTACATCGATTAAATCGTCTAAAGTTAAATTACTAACCTCAGATTCTTGAGCCATAAAGCATACATTCCCTTGTTCATTGTCGCTATCATTTTCACTTTCAAATGAAGATGAATCTGAATCGTCCCATGTTACAGAGAATGCCTTCTTTTTGAATTTTTCTTTCTTGTTTTTGTTATTGAGAGTTCTCTGATTCTCCTTCTTTTGCTTTGGACAATCTTTGTGCATGCGACCTTTCTTATGACAGTTGAAACATTCTATATTCGAGGATGTAGGTTTGTTCAAGAAATTTTTGAATCCGTTTTTATTTCCTTTTCTATATCTTAAGAATTTCTTGAAATTTTTGGCTATAAATGCTAAATCCTCATCTTCAGACTCTGATTCTTCCTTTTCCACATGAAAAGCTACATTCTTTCTTTCTTGTGCTTAATCTTTCTTAACTTGCATATTTACTTCATACGACATAAGATTTTCTAATTAATTCTTCTGGTTTCATTGTAGATAGAGTATTTGCTTCTTCGATTGCTAAGACTTTTCTCTCCCATTCATCGGTGAGTGAATTTAGAACTTTAGATACAATATCAAAATCCATGTATTTTTCTCCTAGTCCTATTAAGGCATTATGAATGTCTTGAAATCTCGAGTACATGTCATTGATGGATTCATTCTGTCGCATTCTAAAGTTTTGGAACTGGTTCTTTAGCATAGAGATCTTTGTATGTTTGACCTTGTTTGTGCCTTCATGTATGGTTCTAAGTGTACTCCATATCTGATGTGCAGTAGTACAAGTGCTAACACGATTGAACTCATTTCTATCCAAAGCGCAAAATAGCATATTCATAGCTTTGGCATTTGCACTAACTTCATTCTTCTGAGTTTGTGTCCATGTAGAGTAATCAGTTGTGGGCACAACGAACTCTGCTTGAGTTGTATTCCATGCTTCAAAGCTTGTTGCTTGCATATAAATCCTCATCCTTGTAGCCCAATAATTATAGTTTAGCCCATTGAATAGTGGGGGTCTTTGGGTAGATTTTCCTTTCGTAAATGTAGAGTTATAGGCAGTTGTTGTGCTTGTGTTATTTTCCATATTATCAATATGTCAAATAACAGTGTTATGGTTATAAGACAACCTTGCTCTGATACCAATTGAAAGAAGCTATGCAGTAGGATCGTATAATATGGAATAGTGGAATGGTCTAGGTAGATAGCAATAAGTAGTAAGTAAAGTAGACACCAAGAATTTATACTAGTTCGGATGTAACGATAACGAATTTTGCCCGCTCGAAAATCAACATCCATACTTTACATCGTACTCGAATGCCGTAGATTCGACCGTTCAAATATGAGTCGCCGTTCTCCAGAGCTTATAACACAGTTAAGTAAATAACACAGCGGAAAAGAAAAAGAATATAGATATACAATATCTAATACAATATCCAGATACAATGATGATACAATGAATATCTATATACACCAGAGATATGATACAACAAATAGCAGCGGAAAAGAAACGATAACATCAGCAGCGGATAATCTTCATCTTCAAAGAACCAATCCAGAAATAGCTCGAACTTCCAATAACGATGCACAAAGATACGCAAGTGCAGTCCATATCCAAAGACTGAACTAGCTCCAGAAAATCTACTAATCCTGACTATTTGAAAAACCCAACTCTAGACTGCTCGTGTAGAAAAATTTTGAGCATCCAGAGTTTAGGAAAGGAACAATAAACTTCGGATCAGTCATGGGACTGGTGTGAGCAACAAAAACAGTTTATCTTAAAAACAAATAGCAGAGAATTTTAAAGTCAATTCGCAATGCTTTTGGAAAAATGAAACTACCATAAGACCTCCCGCCACACACACAATGCAAACGCAGAATTGGAGGAGATTTCTTCTTATGATAGTCAAAGATGCTTACTACGCAAAATCAAATCATTTTGATATTATTATTAGTGCATAGTGTAGAAAACATTTCGAAAGTAGAATATAAATCTTAGCCAGCATAGGTACCATTATATTATGCCTGCTATAGCTGCCTCCTGAGGAGACAGGTTATACAATTGAAATTGTAAAGGGCTCGTATTGTTTTGTTTGATTTCCAACAAATAGTCAGGCTAAGGAACTTCCTATTCCACGAAAGAATCGCCTCTGGCGGGACGCTCCGAGAACCAAACCGTTCTCTGCCAAACAAGGCCGGTTACCCCTTTTCCCAAGGGATATTACAAAACCTGAGATATGCCACCCCCGGTCCTTTGGGACCTTTATCCGAGGCCTCGGTATCCAACATCACACATAATAAATAAAGTGTGTCCACATGAGTAAGTATCTGGGCTCCATACCATGATACTACCCTTTTCCAGAAGGAATGGTCATACCCTAGGGGAGCTACCCCTGAAACCTTGCCGCACAATTCCTGTTTCGACCATTACCGGGTTGTGAGGCTCGACGAAGTCTCGTCCACAAAGCTACGCTTTTTCAAAAAGCCACGCTTTGGGTCAACAGATGATCAACCTATGATCACAAAGATAAATGATCAAACAAATGATCATATCACAAATGATCAAACATTGATCATCACACAGCAACACTCAGCATGTCACATTACCAAATTGGGATATATCGCTGATAACTTCAACTACATAACCTCTGAGCTCATACGTCTTAGAGAAGGGTGTTAAGCTAAGAGAATAAATTCTCCGCCACCAAACAGAAATGTATTTGAAAGAAATCGGCTTTATATCTCAAAATGTAATGTCAGACACGTAACCATACAAGTCTGTTCCGGGTTCGAACAGAACCGAAGGCACTTCTCACGAAGCCCTTGCAAATCCGGATAATTTTCAAATCACGTCCGGACTTCCCATCACAAAAAGAGTGATATAAATCTCTATACCAGAGCAACTTGGTGCAGAGACATTCGACAGGTTGTCCTTTCATTTTTGAAAATATCCGGTCTTCATCATCGGTCTTCAAATGCCATCCATATACGACGTATCACTATTCGGAATGGGTTATATGACCCAAAGGTCCTTTCCCGGCTAACCCGAATAGTGAGTGCAATATTTAAAAACATATGGATATGTGATTTCAATTAAGTCACAACTTAATAATTCAACTTCTTTTTAAATGGTTTCAATCGATTACCATTTCAAATCTTTTAAACAAAAGATTTATTTCACAAAATTCACCCAGTTTCACAAAAATCCATTCACAGATTTCAAAACAATTTCCGTTTCAATTGGACTAACTCGTTAAATCTTTAAATCAAAGATTTAACTCATAGCTTTCTAAACAATTCCATTTCGAATGGTTTAAATAAATCACCATTTTAAATCTGTTAAAAATAAACAGATAGCTTTCAAAAAGAATTCATTCATAACTTGGAAAACATTTTCAATTCAAACTTGAAATTCCTTTAATTAAACTGGAATTTCATTTCTAATCTGAAAGCTTTTATTCTTTTAAAACAAACAGTTTTCATTTTGGAAATCTGATTCTTTAATACAAGTTAAAGTTCTTGGGTTAAATCCAAATTCTCAAAATTTTACTTTTAAAATGGTTTAAATTCATATAAACACATTTATAACATTTTTAACCGTAATTTCAAATCATAGGATTCAATTTCAAACTTGAATTCAAATTTAAATCAAATTATTTAAATTTCAAAACTCGATTAAGTTATTCAAAATAACTTTTATCTTTGAAATTCCATTTCAAAAGCTTTTCACTTTAAACCCAAATTCCCAATTTCAAAATCAATTGAAATTAAAATTTCAATTTTGAAAACAACATTAAATTTAATTTATCTGTGACTTAACTGATTTCCTCGTGAAATCCATATTTGTGTGTGTAAAAGTGTAGTCCAAGGGTTTTACACAATAGTGCAACATCATTCAATTATCACAGATCAGAATACAGAAATATAGTTGATAAGCAATATAACTATAACGCTTATTGCTCAAACACAGATCACAGATATATATCACAGATAAGTAAATTACAGATCACAACATAAATCAGGGTATATCACAAAGCATCACATATCAGGGATATCAAACAATTCACATTCAATAGAATCCAAACATTCATAAGTAAGGTCAAGTATTCAATAGTCATTTATAAATAGGATAAATTAATTGTAAATCCTAATAAATTCAATTTATTTCTAGTTAAATTAATAACTTATGAATTAATTATCAAATTCAGATTTATTAATTACAAATCATTAATTTACCAAACACTTTAATTAATTAAATTATTCTTGATTTATCATATTTATTACGTCAACCATTAAACTAATTTTATAATTAATTAACCCCCTTAATTACTTTCATTAAGTAATTAACAATTTACAATTGATTTTCTTAATTAATAAATCTAATTAATTATTAAAAATCTATCACATTAATTAATTACTTAATAATACTTAGTTAATTATCTTCATTAACTAATAACATTCCTTAATTTCTTTTAATTAATCTTTAATTATAAATTAATCTGAATCATTAATTTATAAATTGAATAAATTATCCCTTAATTATCTTATTGGTTAAATCACTTAATTAATCAACTTTAATCATTAATTAATTATTCTTTGAACTGATTAACCTTTAAACACTTGATTTAAATCAATCTTTAATAATAAATTATTTAATTAATCTTTTCATTAATTACTTGATGAATTAAACTTGAATTATTAATTAATTTTATCTTAATTACTATTAAGTAATTAACTTCAAATAACTAATTTCTTTTAACAAATGAGTTTAACTTAACCTTTAAAAGTTAATTAACCATCAAAACATTCTTTATATTAATTAACTAACCTTTAATATTATTAAGTTTAAACTAAACTTTCAAATAAAAATTGTATTCATCTCCTAAATTATTTTAAAACTTGATGAGAAAAAAAAAACTTTATTAAACTTTCTTAACCAATCAAAACTTGGTCAATAACTAATATTACTAAAAATCTGTTTTAACAAAAAAATTTCAAAACAAAACTTAAATTTTCCTTTGATTGGTTTTAAAGTTAAACCTGTTACCCTCTTAACTCCACTGACCCAAGCCTTCCCCGACATAACAGCCTATTTCCTTCGAGTCGAACATCTATCTCCTCGTTTTCAAACACGAGGACAAAAACTTCCAAATACGCTGATCCTAGTGTGCACGTGCACACCATATCGGAGCCTCTCCGATTAACTTCGACGCCTCCTACCCATCGAGTATCCCCTCGACATTGAACCTCGATCGCCTAAATCCACATATTTCTCGCGAAAACGAATTCGAGCATCAAGTCGAAACCTGGAAAGCATGAACAGTAAACACCACACCACCTGTCAACGCCTCTTGCTCACAACTCTGACCATCTGAAGGTCTACAATTCCGGCCAAGCACTCGTCGATCTCCCTTCTTTCACCTCCCATAAGCGCGTGCGACTCGATCTACCAGAGAGGACAAACGAATCGAAACATCATGACTCGACAAAATTAGGTTTCCAAACTTTCAGAGTTTGCCGCTGCCACCACGTTCAACTGCCGACCACCCCACTATTTTTCCTTGACTCACCGTAGGCTCGCCTACCCCCAGAACAAATCTCGACCAACACGAACCATTCGATTTCCAGAAATTGATTAAAACGTGTTTTTGGTTCAACTCCAGACTGTTCATAGTATACTTAACTAAAAATTTCCATTTTTGTTTTATAAATCCTATTTTCGAATGTAGTTTCAAGTTACAAGATCGAATCAATAATTTTTAACATTCGAAAATTTGCATATATTTAAGATATGCTCTGTAAACCAAAATATACAGAGTCAATCTACCACTGTCTTACTTAAACAAAATTTTAGATCATAGCCTATGCTTAAACAACTTGTTTGTTATGATGCTTTAGGCCTAACAAGAGTTGGATGATAATACTTTGAATCTGGATAAAATATTTAACTCTGTAACTTCAACAGAGAAAACAATATATATTACTGAACAAACACAGAAGCTATATTTAAAACCAAAGCATATACAAACAATATTATCACTTAATTTTGTAATGCTTTAAAATGTATGTTTACTCACCTGGAACAGTTTGAAACAGAGGAGACTCGGCTTGAAATGTTTTGTTTTAGTTTCTTTTAATTTGCTTGCTGAGACCGTCTTTAAATCCCTGAGTTGCATTGATTTGTATTGTTTTAAAGTTGAGATGGTATTCATTTTAGATTTCTTTTCAGTTTCGAATGAATTGAGAGGAGAAGGCTGATATGTATGAGGTTAGTATATAAAAAGAAGTAGTTGTACAAAGTGATGTCTTTGTTTATTCATTAAGTATGGCTGAGGTGATACTTGACCATGCTGAAGATGCTTTGATAGGCTAGAGGTATGTTTCATTTATTACCTTATGTACATATTACTTTGTTTATTCCCTTGCCTTGCATTTCTTTGTTTTCGGCTGTACAAAGATGAAGATGGTGTGGTGGCTTCATTTATTAGCTTTGTACAAACTCATATTTTATTTTGTTTCGTTTTCTAACTTGTCTACTTATTTACGGCTGTATACTTTATGTTTGATAGATATTTATTTGTTTGTTTTATAGGTAGTTATATTTGTTTATCTTTTTCTTTTATTATTTGAATGTGTATTTCTTTATATATATATTTTTTTTCTAAACCATTTATTTACAACTCAAATTCAAACCAAAAAAATATATCAATATATTTATTATTTATAATCTCAAATTTACTCATAAAGGCTCAAATACACATATATTCACATATATATACAATATTTACAATATTTTTAAATTTAAATGATTTATACAAAATTTATTTTAGTTTCGGGGAAACTTGCTTCCAATTATAATTTATTTTACAATTTTATTCAAAAATTCAATAAATTATTAATTTAAATTAAATTAAAATCTAGGGTCGTTACAAAACCTCTTGTCCTACGTCCAGTCCCTAAGCACCTCTTAGGAATTCAACTAACCAACAACCCTCACTTAACCCAAAGGAATAGGTTTACAACTTACCCGAACAACCGAACGGGATTTCTTGCCTCAACTACCGAAGAGGACTTCAACTAGATACAAAGAGTATTTCTGACTTGTTGTGTTCTTGATAACTCTAATTAGTCTAATTGAGTACAACTTTCCTATAATCTTATCCTCAAGAATATGAAATGTGTTTATGAAGATTTAGGGAATATAATTGCTATGAATCAAAAGAGTGTTTAATATAAATCAAAGATTCAAGCAATTGAAGTGGTTTGTGATTGCTTTTAAAAACTTAAGAAATCGGAAAATTTGATCAAGATAATAGAGAGATTAAAGCAATTAGAATTCGTAATTTGCAAATGATAGAAACATGTATTTATAGGTGTAGAAGAGGTGTATCTGTTTGCAAAAGATTCAGGCAAGAGATGCATCCATTACCATTGGAGAATGGTTGCAACTCTTGGGAAGAAGAAGGTGTCTTTTCATTAAAAATTCACAGGTTCGAATTCAGTCGATTGAACAGGGAATTTCAGTCGACCGAAACTGTGCATGTTGTAATTCTGTAACAGGTTAAGTCGATTGGGAATTCCTGTTCAGTCGACTGAACTGGTAGTTTCTGCACAGTGAACACTTAACTAAAAAATTAAGTTATGAAATGTGTTCTTGTGTTTGTGCAAGCCTCTTGAGGATAGATTTTAACAATGAATCTAAACTGAGACCTATATTTAAATCATTCTTATGGTATCTTTGGTCTTCATAGTTCTCCCTTTAGCTTTGCACATATCTCTTCCTTTTTGTTGAAGCACATTGTCATTGATCAAAATATAGCGTATCAACATTCTTCCCCTTTTTGATTGATGACAATACTTATGTGTGTAATTATTTCCTCCCCCTGAATATATGCACTGTCTTTCCTACAAAACAAGGTTAGTAACATAGATTTCTCCCCCTTTGTCGTCGACAAAAAGGAAGTAATAATTGCAGAAGTATATTATAAAGAAAAAGACAATCTTTGATATGCATAACTATAGTTTAAACAACGCAAAATGTAGCATAAAAGAAAGAAGGCTATTTATACAATCCGTTGTAGTAGTGTTTGAAATAGAATAAAAAACAATCAAACCATAAGTGATCAATCTCTATCCCAATCATAGGAGCCTTCTTGTTTTGAGTATCATCTCCTTTGCCAGTGATATAGCCTTTTGAATTGTCTCCGAAGGTAACCGAGCCACCATCAAAGTATGTGATGTTTATAAGCATATCTTTGTCGCCAGTCATGTGTTTTGAGCAACCACTGTCTAGTATCCATTTCTTCTTTTTGAGTGGGACCTGAAAATAAATACTTATTGGTACCCACCTTTCAATAGGGTCCTAAAAGTTAGAACTTAGGAAACCAAACCCAATTTGGTTCAGTATCCTTTTTATAAATATAATTTTTATTATTATGAACACTATCCATAAATGCTTTAATATATTTATTCCTAATTATAATATTGTTAGTCCTTGGAACCCAAATTTTAACTATCTTAGTTTCTTCTTTTGTTCTAATAGCTTCTCTTAATAACATTTGTTGTTTTGAATCAATATTCCTCTTAAAATTTGTATTTTTCTTTTTAGGAATTTTTGACTCCTTTTTATATCCTAATCCATGTTTATTTGAGGAGGATTGAGAATTTTCTAAAATCTAAGATAAATTTTCTCTTCCTTTGTTAAAATCAGAGACATTTTTAGTGATGTTATCTAATCTAGCTTGAAGACTATTATTTTCTAACTCAACTTGTCTAATCTTAGTTTTTAACTCATGATTTTCAGAAACAATTATATCATTCTTTGTCTTTTGAGTTTCAATTTCTTGACTTAAAAGTGATAATTGAGTTTCCGAATTTGAAAGAGACTCTTGAACTTTTCAAGTTCTTCTTCTAGAATTTTCTTTTCATCTTTTAACATATCTCTTTCAAATTCAGCTTTGTTTTGATTTTCACGAGTTTCCTTGAGTTTCCTTTTAAGAGTTTTTATTGTGCTCAAAAGTTCAGTGTTTACAACGATTAAATTGTCGAAAGTTAAATTACTAACCTCAGATTCTTGAGCCATAAAGCATACATTCCCTTGTTCATTGTCGCTATCATTTTCACTTTCAGATGAAGATGAATCTGAATCGTCTCATGTTATAGAGAATGCCTTCTTTTTGAATTTTTCTTTCTTGTTTTTGTTATTGAGAGTTCTCTGATTCTCCTTCTTTTGCTCTGGACAATCTTTGTGCTTGCAACCTTTCTTATGACAGTTGAAACATTCTATATTCGAGGATGTAGGTTTGTTCAAGAAATTTTTGAATCCGTTTTTATTTCCTTTTCTATATCTTAAGAATTTCTTGAAATTTTTGGCTATAAATGCTAAATCCTCATCTTCAGACTCTGATTCTTCCTTTTCCGCATGAAAAGCTACATTCTTTCTTTCTTGTGCTTAATCTTTCTTAACTTGCATATTTACTTCATACGACATAAGATTTTCTAATTAATTCTTCTGGTTTCATTGTAGATAGATTATTTGCTTCTTCGATTGCTAAGACTTTTCTCTCCCATTCATCAGTGAGTGAATTTAGAACTTTAGATACAATATCAAAATCCGTGTATTTTTCTCCTAGTCCTATTAATGCATTATGAATGTCTTGAAATCTCGAGTATATGTCATTGATGGATTCATTATGTCGCATTCTAAAGTTTTGGAACTGGTTCTTTAGCATAGAGATCTTTGTTTGTTTGACCTTGTTTATGCCTTCATGTATGGTTCTAAGTGTACTCCATATCTGATGTGCAGTAGTACAAGTGCTAACACGATTGAACTCATTTCTATTCAAAGCGCAAAATAGCATATTCATAGCTTTGGCATTTGCACTAACTTCATTCTTCTGAGTTTGTGTCCATGTAGAGTAATCAGTTGTGAGTACAACGAACTCTGCTTGAGTTGCATTCCAGGTTTCAAAGCTTGTTGCTTGCATATAAATCCTCATCCTTGTAGCCCAATAATTATAGTTTAGCCCATTGAATAGTGGGGGTCTTTGGGTAGATTGTCCTTCCGCAAATGTAGAGTTATAGGCAGTTGTTGTGCTTGTGTTATTTTCCATATTATCAATATGTCAAATAATGGTGTTATGTTTATATGACAACCTTGCTCTGATACCAATTGAAAGAAGCTATGCGGTAGGATCGTATAATATGGAATAGTGGAATGGTCTAGGTAGATAGCAATAAGCAGTAAGTAAAGTAGACACCAAGACTTTATACTGGTTCGGACCTCTTGTCCTACGTCCAGTTCCTAAGCTCCTCTTAGGAATTCAACTAACCAACAACCCTCACTTAACCCGAAGGAATAGGATTACAACTTACCTGAACAACCGAACGAGATTTCTTGCCTCAACTACCGAAGAGGACTTCAACTAGATACAAAGAGTATTTCTGACTTGTTATGTTCTTGATAACACTAATGAGTCTAATTGAGTACAACTTTCCTATAATCTTATCCTCAAGAATATGAAATGTGTTTATGAAGATTTAGGGAATATAAATTGCTATGAATCAAAAGAGTATTTAAGACAAATCAGAGATTCAAGCAATTGAAGTGGTTTGTGATTGCTTTTGAAAACTTAAGAAATCTGAAAATTTGATCAAGATAATAGAGAGATTAAAGCAATTAGAATTCGTAATTTGTAAATGATAGAAACATGTATTTATAGGTGTAGAAGAGGTGTATCTATTTGTAAAAGATTCAGGCAAGAGATGCATCCATTACCATTGGAGAATGGTTGCAACTCTTGGGAAGAAGAATGTGTCTTTTCATTAAAAATTCGTAGGTTCGAATTCAGTCGACTGAACAGGGAATTTCAGTCGATCGAAACTGTGCATGTTGTAATTTTGTAACAGGTTCAGTCGACTGGGAATTCCTGTTCAATCGACTGAACTGGTAGTTTCTGCACAATGAACACTTAACTAAAAAATTAAGTTATGAAATGTGTTCTTGTGTTTGTGCAAGCCTCTTGAGGATAGATTTTAACAATGAATCTAAACTAAGACCTATATTTAAATCATTCTTATGGTATCTTTGGTCTTCATAGTTCTCCCTTTAGCTTTGCACATATCTCTTCCTTTTTGTTGAAGCACATTGTCATTGATCAAAATATAACGTATCAACAAAAAGAACAAACAAGGGAAACAAAATCTCATAGCGAAAACGACAACATATAATATAATAAAGACAGTAGAGACTATCACTCCAAGATACAAGGTACACCAAAGTTAAAAACAAACCACATCAATTAGACAATTATAAATTTCAAACATTACAATTGCTAATGGGTATACATAATAATCTAGTAGAAAATAAAAATACTATGGCAGGTGAACAACCAGCTATAATTCATGAGCTCCATGTCCCATTAACGATAGCTTGGAAAAAAAATACTCGACCTGACCTGAGCATTATAATAAAATAATACCTAGACCAGTTTGGAATACCAGCATGAGAAAAATCAAGTAATATGGTGAACATATAATAATTGTATGAGACTACGCCGCTGGAATGGGTTTTTACCTCACAAGAACAACATTCGTACATAAGAGAATGGATAAACAACATAAACAAATCCAAACATAAACGATGGGCACAAGTAAGGACAAATCTCATACTTGAAGAATGTACAAAATCCATACTTAAAGAATGGACAAAAATAATAAACACGAAGAAGAGCACAAGGCACTTCTTGATGCAATTAAGAAAGAATCAACTCTAAGGTTCGAGTTACAACAAGGAGAATGAATTTATCCAACATCACTAGGAGGATGCACCCCTCTACACCGAAAGTATACCTCTAGATAAAATATACATAGAGCCCATGCCAAACACGCATCACTTTTGGAAACTTCCAAGATGGACCCCACTTCACATGAGCATTCGAATATTTCACATCACCGCATGCATGCCACCAACTAATCTCTATATAAATGTGAATATACCTTAATGGGTGTGACCCAACTGGCTTGGCTTTCACTCGCTCTTTGGTTTTGGTTATCCATGGCGTTGGATGCCCACGCTCAAAAAGAGCAAAAAATCATCTAAGATTGACGAAACACAAAGAATGTTATTAAAATCGCTATTCGATAAATCAACCATCAGAAATAAACTAGTATTATCTCAGGGAAAACAATGAAGTTGAATAAGCTAGGGCAATGTTGCTATTTATCTTACCACAACAGCATTTTTAACGTTAAGAATAGTAAGAGTTAAATGCTCCAAATGAGCAAACAAACCGTCTTGAATCAAAGTAACACAAAGAAGGATATTAAAATTGATAGTTAAGAAATTAACTATCAGAAACGAACGAATGATTGTATATGGGGATTAAATCGCATACAGTTGCCACCAACAAATAAATCAAGCTTTTAGAACATTTGATTCTCACTTGTGCTTAATTTCCACATCACAAATATTTGTAAAACACTTTAAAAACACTCTTTAAAATATTCTGTTAAAGAGCAAATTATATTTCTAAGTATATTTAAAAAGAAGGGTAAAAAACCAAATACCATTGAAAACATTGTTTTCTATAAAACCCAAAATAATTTACACCTAGCTTTGTTTTTAAACATTCCTTTTAAAGATTTTCCACATTTATAAACTTTTACTTATAAATTTAAAAAAATAATTATTATTCGGGAAGAAATAAATAAATTTAAATACTTTTATTAATTTTAAATTGTTTTAATCACCTTGGAAGATAATTGATATAACTGTTTTATAAATTTTCAAACCACATTAATTATACCAAATGACCATAAAGCAAATTATAATTTTTTTATATATTTTAAACAACATTAATTATTCCGAAATATAATTATTTAAATTTATAGTCATTTATAACTTTAAAACAATATTAATTACCCCAAAGATAATAAACCAAATTTATAGACTTTTTATAAATTTAAAACAATGTTAATTATCGCAAAAGATAATTAGTCAAATTTATAACTTGTTTTATAAATTTTAATCAATACTTATCCTTTATTTTCAAAATTCTCAAATTATTTGAGAATATATTTACCATCTTTCAAAGTGTGAAAACGTGACCAAACATTTGTTTTGTAAAAACACAAGCACAAATTTAACACACATAAATGTTTAAGAAGATTATATTTCATAAGTGATGGTATAGCGAAAATTGCTATAACGTAACTTACACAATTCAAATAGTATGTCACAAATATTTCAACCAAGCATCAATATAAGCAATTTAAGAATATAAATAAATTAATATTGGTAAGAAACCCTTTAGGGTCTCTCTATAACAGTACCCTGTAAATCTCATATATATATATATATATTTGTGTGTGTGTGTGTGTCTATGTCTGTGTGTACTTCGAAGTGTCCCGTTACGATACTTGCTATGAAAACACTCCGACTTCTTCTTTTTGTCCCCTGTAACATAATTGTTGTTTATGCCATCCGCTATTAAGCGGGCATTCAAATCCAAACAAATAATCAAATAATAATAATAATAAACATATTATTATCAACAATTAGCAATCAAGAGCAAAAATATCATTTATTAATTAATTCACATATTAATTAACTTCAATAATCATCCTTTATACTTTGCAGGTACAAAAACGGTGATTTATTCTGCTCGATAGATGTCCAAAACAATCATTCAATTTAACTATAGCAGAACGGTGTTTTATTTTGCTAAATAGATATCCCAAACGAAGTATAACTAATATAATAACATTAAATGTAATTAAATTGAATCAATATAATTTTATCATTAATTTATACTTCCTTAAAACTATCAACTATCACCCAAGCATTCAATAATAATCAATAGCAGCACAGACATCATATAGTATATTTAGAGGTGAGTAATCTCATTGAAATTCCAGTTGATGCTTTCACGTTCTAGTTTAATCTAAAATCGAGCGATGTTTGATTTTAGCTCGTAATTCTACTAGCACTAAATTCAATGAATCCAAAACCTATGAATAGATAACATTCCTACAAGTCCAACGCAACTGACCATGTCCAAATCCGACCTCATCTGAAGAAGATATTAATTTTATAAATTTTCGAATTAAATAACATAATTAATCACTTAATTACTTTATAAATTAATTAACCTCTCCATCATAATCCTTCTTCCTCTTTTCGCACATTGCCCAAACATGTTTATATTTGCATAGTGATACCCAAATGCACCAAACCTTCCATCGATGATTCCTCCTCCATCCTTCCAAGAAATCGCAAACCACTTTCATTGTTCAACTCCGCTATGCATCCTTTATGAACCATCCCTATATCTTCACGCTCGGCCTAGTAAACAAAATGCGGCCTAACAACTCGCCTCCATGACCCAAAATGTCGCCTTCCTCCCTAGGTAGCTGAATCTCACAAAAATTGGTCACAATATGCTCCTCTCCTCGACAAACCTATTGCAACCATCCTTGAGTCCTAACCCTGCCTAAATCGAACTCGTCCTCAAACCTTAGAATGGCTGTTCAAAATAGAGCAACCCCAAGTGTCATCCAACAACCGAAAACTTATATTGATTTGATGCCCTTCATCATATGAGTGATATGGATCAAATGATTTTGGTTTTTGTTGATTATAGCTCAAGATCCAAATTTTAGAAAGTGAAGGCCATAATTTTCTTCACTGGAAACAAAAATTGACAGAAGGAGAGAAGGGAAAAATGAAATGCTAAAAAATATAAGTGTAGTGTTATGGTGATGGTTTCATATTTAAAAACAAAATTAATTTCTTTACTTCCAACTCAAGTAACCAAAATTTTCAAGGTAACAAAAAACTTCTAGCAACACATTATATCAAAGCAAATAAACTTATGACTAGTTGAATAATTTGAATTTTGATTTGATTTTAAAAGGTTCTGAAAAGAAATTTTTGTAGCACTCTGCTATACAATATTCCATTCACGTACGAACCGCGAATGACAGAAATAAAAATACAACCGTGCATAAAAAAGCAACATGATCTTAAAACGACAATAAGATACATATATTATTTTATTCTATGAAATGTAAAAAATACCAATTTTTACCGTAAAGTACGTCAAATGATAATTTAAATATTTTTCAAATTAAAAATTATGCAAATTTCTTCATTTAAAAATACATCCGTAAAAATCAAGTCGTTTTAATAACAATTGATTTTCTTGTTATTTATTTGAAGTATTTATTATTGTAAATAAATTTACAAAATGAGTTCACCATTATTATTTATTAATTAAAAGGAGTTAAATAAGGCTATTAAATCCATTTAATTAATATTTTATTCATAATTAAAATATTTAAATAATCACTATATTTGTATATAAGTTATTAAACTCTAAAAACCAATTATTTACATATTTAAAATTAATTAAATTGCCAGAAAAATCAAAACTATTAAATTCTGGGATGTTACATTCTCCTCCCTTAAAAGAATTTCGTCCCTGAAATTTTCAAGGAAGAAAATGTCTCCAAAACCTTAAGGTTTAAATACTATTAATTAAAATGAGTTATTAAACTTTAAAATTCCTTTATATTACGGAAAATTTTAGTAGCACCTTCTTGCGTGGCTAGATCCAAAAAACTATAACTCGCCACAACTGACGAAACATATCAAAGAAAACAAAAGCCAAGTGGTCTCCCATATTTGGGGCGTAAAATCATCAATCAATCAAATGCTAATATCTATATCTACTGCATACCTCTTTTGCATTTGATTTTTATTTTTGCAAGCAACCTACTATTTTGATTTGAATGCAGGTGCACATGAAATCAAATAGTAATCTCTTACTTCCTAGTACCTATCTTGTACGTACATAATTCAAAGGAGAATCATGCAAACAAAGAGCAATATACTGGCAACATAAACAATATAAAAATAACATGTAACAAGGTAATATGATTCAACATATAATAATGATACAACTCTAGTGTGATATAAAGCCGCATGCAACCAAAAGCAATATAACAAAAATATGCAATAGAAGTATAGAGAATACTTCGTAATAAAATACTAAGCATCCAATCATTTCAAAGGATAAATTTAGAACAAAATGCCTGGGATTTATATTCAAAACATTTTTTCAAATCCCTCCAAAGAGAAATAAACCAAAACCAAAACCAATTATGACAAGGAAGGGGCTCCTCTTACCAAAAAATGTTATAACTCTAAAATCAAAACAATATGGACCATCCAGTGGTATTTCAGTTCCTCCTAAAACAATAACTAGAGTAACAAATATACCCGGAAAGTCTTCCAAATAGGAAAACTCCCAACCATCGAACTTTAGTCATAACTAAATATTTGAAAAAAAACACTTTATAAAAACTCCTTTCAAATATCCTAAAATAATATACTTCACGAAAGTTTTCAAAATAATTTTATTATTAGTTCTTTAACAAATTCTTTCAAAATCAATTTTTGAAAAGCACTGGATTTAAGTCCTAATAAAAAAACTTTATAAACCGTAGTATATAAAATCATACTGTCAATCCAATCAAGTTCCATAAAGGAATAACTAACACCGAACAATATTTAAAATGTTAAATTACTAACAAACAATTCTTGATCATCCAAGGATATAGATAATTTCCTAAGCATACCACCACGCCCATCAGCTTTTGGTTATTTCTTAGAAGATTATCTAAGTGGCCTTAGAACAAAATTAAATGTCATCCCTAAGCTTCCCTAAGCCACCAAAAAAGCATACAAATATACTTAAGCCAGTATGATATACATAAATCATCCGTATGCAATATTTGATCCGATTATTTGCTCGAATATATAGACTTTACTTCCGAACTAGTATCACTCACTGGACCTCCCTAGGGCAGACTCCGATCAGGTTCCTTGATTATAACTCTCTGTTATCCTTACATAGCTATATATTATGATAGAAAACCTCGATATCATATCAAGAGTCCGAATCAAGTCTTCACCGATGAGAATTAAGTGAAATCCTTTTTTGGACAGGTGTGAATCACCTCGAAGTTATGTATCCAAATCCTTGATCAAGAACCATGCGAATAAAATGAATTGCATATAACTTATGTACTTAATCCGATTGGTTTCTTAATTACACCAAACTCTTTCTCACCCACTTTCATTTTCACTTATAATATTTCATTTAATAATAATTATTTATGAATTACTTCAAAAATTCACTTAAGTTTTTAAATATTTTATAAAGACGTTTCATTATAAAATATCAAATAGAAACTTACCCCACTTTATTCACTTGTATAATACTCTTCTACATCCGAAGAGTATGTATAAAATGTCAATTATAATCTATTTATTTATTTTTATTTTTATTTTATTTTTCAAAATTCAAATCGATGCCCATATAAAATATGGGTCTTAAAACTGAGTCGACAACTTCAACCTCTTTACCTATATGGTCTAGTAAGTAGCTAAGAAGAGTAGAATGTTGGTATCCAAACTCAGTCCTAGAGTCTACTTTCCTTAGACATACCTAAGGTAAAGACGTTTATTTATTCGGCCCAATAACATCAAATAGTTTATCTGAATTAGATATTTAAACAAAACTACGGTTTTAACAAAACAGTGCTTGTTAAAACCTTTCTATCCAATTTAACACATTTAAAAATTTGAGTTGAATTATCTCATTTCTATCTAAGATTTTTAAAATTTCATTTAGCAAATTATTCTTTTATCAAAATACCTTTTAATTTAAATCAATCTCTTATAAGGAAAATTAAGAACAAAAAACCCGGTTTTTATTTCAAAATCCTTTTTGGTATGATTTCAAAATCCCTTTTGAAATCATACTACATATATTTCCATATATATAATAACTTGTACAGTTTATTCACCAACATTCGCTTTGGGTTCATTTGGATTTGAACTCATTTCGACCACACAATGATAAACAGAATACTTTAATAAGTGCACTACAACGTTCGCCTAAGTAAACATTCGATCGCCACTTAGAAAGGTTATTCAGATTGCCACAAAACTAATTGAGATGTTTTCCCTCGAACTATCCAAATAAAATGTATCGTTATTCCAAATTCTCTTTGAAATAACTTCCAATTGACACCACTATTACTTAGAATTTTTTTGAAATCATTTCAAGTGATACCAGGATTTTAATTCTTAAAAACACTTTTTACTTATATGACACTATTTACAAATCATATAAATAATTTTATATATCATACTCATATGAAACATTTCTTTAAAATTATCATATATTATAATAACTTTCCTTTATTATAATAAACTTTACTATTTATTCTCTAAATGTTTTATCTTCCCATTTAGATTATATTAAATAACCTTTATTAAAAGATGACTTTTAACTTAACATTTTCTCCGAACACCTTATAGTCAAGTTGCGAAACTCAATTCACAAGGGGTTTGTTCTTAAATCAAATAAATAAATGCTCGTAAATATGCCGAGCACAAATATTCAGCGATCAACAAACAATATTCAGTGCTCTTAATAACTCGAGCATGACAAATCAAACAACGGTGATAATAAATAGCTATAAGCATTAACAAAGAAGAAACACAACATATATAATTATATAATTTTGAAAATTATTCCTTTATATATATAAAATATATAACCCTAGGTAAATATTTCATTTACCAAATTTTCAAAAATCAATATCATGTCTGTTTGCCTTGTTCGAGAGTTTAGAAATCCCTATCGACACCGTGAAGTCCCTCTTCTCGACCAAAATTCATATACAACTCGATAGACCAATTAACACAATATGTATTTATAGCAATAACAAATACGCTCTTCTATATATGAAACTCCCAACTCATTCTAAGGTGTAACTTATCCTATATCTAACGAGTTTACCCTACCAAAGCCAAAGTTCTCGCTTAACTTTTAGCTCTAACCAAATCTAATGACATGCCTTATCGACCATCAAAATTCGACACCAAATACATCAACGGTATTCCAATGCCACATCCAATTGTTGGAATGGCAAATCGTTAGGATAAAATAAAACGAACAAACAGGGGAAATAAATCTCACAGCGGAAATGAAAAAATAAAATATAATAAAGACAATATAGACTATTACTCCAAGATACAAGGTACATCAGAGTTAGAAACAAACCTTATTAGATAAACAGCTATAAATTTTTAATCTCAAAATTGTTGATGGGTATACATAATAATACAATGAAAAATAAAAATACTACGGTAGGTAAACATCCAACTCTACTCCATAAGCTCCATTCCCACCAATAACAACCTATAAAAATACTCAGCCTGACCTGAGCATTATAATAAAATAACACCCGGATCCGTCTGCAAAACCAGCGTGATAAAACTCAAGTAGTATGGTAAGCAAATAATAATTGTGCAAGACTATGCTACTAAATACGGAACAGGTTTTTACCTCACAAGAACAACATTCATACATAAGAGAATGGACAAACAATAGAAACAAATCCAAACATAAAAGGTGGACAAAAGTATGGACAAATCCCATACTTGAAGAATGTACAAAATCCAGACTTAAAGAATGGACAAAAATAATTAAACACGGAGAAGACTGTTAGAACCTCAGTTCCTGATATTTTGATAATAACAATTATATGTGTTTATCTAACCAAATTTTACAGGAAAATATTGATGACCAGATTCCAGATTGATGGACGTAATCGTTTACATGGTATAGAGTCTGTGTCTAGTTAGTAATATATGTTAAAATCTCTCCTAATTGGTATAGATGCACAAGCTATTGAATACACACACTTGTTTTCAAAAGAAGTTTTAAAGATGTCTGAATTAGCAAAATTCAAAAGTTTGAATCATAAATTAACACGTTTGACTGCTGAAGCAAAGCATTTTTTAAATAGCAAATTTAGACGTCTGAACACAATATTCAGACGTCTGAATAAGGTCAAAAATGCACTATTTTAGCGCTTCCTTGTTACTTCACTACACTCGGAAGGCTGAATTTAAATTCAGAAGTCTAGGTTAAAAATAACGGCTAGTTTTTTGAAAGGTTGTTTCTCTTCCCTGAACAAAAACAACATTCATTTCAACAATTGCTTCTATTCTGATTCATGGCAACTCTTCACTAATCATTGCAACCTTTAACAACTATAAATAGCAAGTAATTTCAACACTATTCAAAACTAATTCTTATTTTGATTTCTAAACTCTATATTCTTGCTATTTACTTTCAAGTTTTACAAATCAAACTATTTGATCACCAAACACTCAAGCATACTCTTCTGTGGTCAACTAGACTTCCTTTCTTCACAAATTACACTATATACCATAAAGGAGAAGGTTATAGGAAGAGTGTACTTATATTGACCTATCAGTGCTATTTCAGAGCATACTTAGTCAGAAACATTTCCATTTCTATTGGAAGTCCTGTTGTAGTATCCTCAGGCGGTAGAAGTCCTATTCGGTTGTCTAGGCGATGTAATACCCGTTCCTCCGGGTGAAGCGAGGGTATTGATTAAATCTAGAAGGAGTCTGGGACTGGACGTAGAACGGGAAGTTTGAACCAGTATAAAAATCTATGGTGTCTTTTACTACTCTATTATTACTTATATAATTATTCCGCACAAGTAATTAATTTAGTTATAATTTCATATTACACGATAACATAGTGACTTTCACTTGGTATCAGAGCTTTGTTATCTCTTAACCGTAACACAGTTATTTGATATTTTAGTAATATGGAAAGTAACACCAACACAAGTTTTACTGAAGGTCAATCCACTGCATGACCACCACTATTCAATGGTTTGAACTATAACTATTGGGCTACTAGAATGAGAATCTATATGCAAGCTAATGGTTATGACACATGGAATATCACTCAAACCGAATATCACATACCAACTACTCAATTTTCGGAATGGTCTAACACACAAAAACTAGATGCTACCACAAATGCAAAAGCTATGAACATGTTATTTTGTGCTTTAGACAAAAATGAGCTTAATAGAGTTAGCATGTGTACTACTGCTTATGAAATATGGTGCACATTGAAAATTACTCATGAGGGTACTAACAAAGTCAAACAAAGCAAGATCTCTATGCTTAAGAATCAATTTCAGAATTTTAGAATGAAGCAAGATGAATCTATAAACGATATGAACTCTAGATTTCAAGATATATATCATTCACTTTTGGCACTAGGAGAAAAATTTATTGATTTTGATATCGTCTTAAAAATCCTAAATTCTCTAACGGATGAATGGGAATGAAAAGTCTTAGCAATTGAAGAAGCTAATGACATTTCAACCATCAAACCAGAAGAGTTGATAGGAAATCTAATGTCTTATGAAGTTAATCTCCAGGCTAAACAAGTACAGGCACAAGATAAAAAGACAATAGCTTTCAAGGCAGAAAAAGAAGAATCTGATTCAGATGATGAAGATATGGCTCTTATCGCAAAGAATTTCAAAAAGTTTTTGAAGTTCAAAAAGAACAATAGATTTGGACATAACAAAAACAGCACCAAACCATCAACTTCTACTATAGAATGCTATGGATGTCACAAGAAAGGTCACATGCAGAAAGATTGTCCTGATCAAAAGAAAGACAAGTTCAAACACAAAAAGGAAAAATACAAAAAGAAGCAGGCATTTTCAGTAACATGGGATGATTCAGAATCCTCTTCCTCATCAGATAGCGACAGCGACAGTGACAATGAACAAGCAAATGTTTGATTTATGGCTACAAATGATGAAGTAAGTGATTTAACTTTTGATGATTTAACTGAGATAAATTCAGTTTTATTACATAAAATGAAAATCATCAAAAGGAAATATAAAGAGGCTAGTGAAAAGTTAAACAGAACCGAACTTGAAGTTGAAATGCTAAGGGATGAAAATAATATTTTAGAAAAAGAACTTCAAGAGTCTCAAGAATCTTATTCTAATACAACTTCTCAAATTTCTATGCTGAGTCAAGAAATCAAAACTCAAAAAGAAAAGAATGACTCTCTCCAAGTTGAAAATCATGATTTAAAATCAAATGTTAAAATAATAGAATTAGATATCTCTAGTCTCAAAACACAGTTAGAAGGAATTACCAAGAATGTTTCAAATTTTAATAAAGGAAGAGAAAATCTCTCTAAAATTTTGGAAAATTCTCAAACTGTGTCAGATAAAAAGGGTTTAGGCTATAAGAAAGCTTCAAATAGTTCACCTAAAAAAAGAATTCTTTTGAAAATCATGTTCAGAAAAGAAATCATGGTATTATTGATAGTATTTCAAAAAGTCCAAAACATTCTAAGAACATTAAAATGTGGGTTCCTAAAACTAACAATTTTTTAATTAGGAATAAATACATAAAATCATTTATGGAAAATGTTCATAAGAATAAAGATTTTATTTACAAAGGAAATGCTGAACCCGTTTGGGTTTGGTTTCATAAGATCTAACTCTTAGGACCCTAAACAAAGTAGGTACCTGTTATCCCGCCTTTTGGCAAGGCCAGGACACCAAGGAGTTGGATTCCAAATGTCGTTTGTCATGGATATCGTTGAATTTTGACCAAGTCTGGATCAAGCCTCAATCGATAAGACATGATCGGGAAAATATAGCAAACCAACGTTCCAAGTTTCAAGTCAATCCGAGCTCATACGCACAGGTTATGATGGATACAAGTCAAAGGGGAGAGCACTTTTTCGTATCCATCGGGAAGCAGCAGTTCGTATCGATCGAAGTTAACCATGCTTCGAATCCATCGAATTCGTCTCGATGGACTTCGTATCAATCAGTCCGGCCCAGATTTCGTATCCATCGCTATGGGTGATTTCGCATCCATCAGATCAGCGGTGATTTCGTGTCCATCAGTGGATCTTGCTTCGTATTCAACCAGTCTGTGTCCATCGCTCGTTTCGCATCCATCGATCTCATGTCAATCAGAATGGTTAAGTCCACACAGTTATAAGCTTCGTATCGATAGAACCTTCAGCCGGAAAGACTTGTTCGTATCCATCAATAAGTCACCTGGTTCGTAACGATCACTTAATGTCTACTTCGTATCCACCAGCCAGTGCTTGCTTCGTATCCATCATTCAGTGTCTACTTCGTACCCATCTGAGAACCTTGCTTCGAATACGTGCCCAACAACTTGCTCGTATCTAGCGAGTCAACCAACTAGAATGACGTGTTGCCCATCGAAGTAAACGAGGCGAGATATGTGTAGTCGAAGCAGTCAATACGGCGCAGAGTCCGGATCGAGGCGAAGCGCGCACACCACGTCATCCCTCGATGCGAATGCGCCGAGATATATGGAGTCGACGCGGTCGACTCGGAGTAAAGACCGGATCGAGGCGAAGCGCGCGTTCCACGTCTTCACAGAGGCGCGTGACACCATCGATTCGAAGCTCTCAGTTCGGAGGGATGGATTCGATCCAGACAGCCTAGCGAAGAACGTCGCCTCGTATCGATGATATCTCTCAATCCACTGATCCAAATACCACGAAATTTTAACTGAAGGTTGCACACATACCGAGGAACATCTCCACCAAATTTGAGCTCAATTGGAGGTAATCTTGATCGATACGAAATGACTTCGTATCGATCGCAGATCGACTCCAAACTTTCTGGAAACGGTCGCGTGGGCCCCCTCATGTGCCAGACCAAGTCTCCCGGAGTTTGAGCGAATTCTGAGCCTCCTACGCCTATAAATAGAGCCCCAGAATCAAAAGAAAAAGGACCTTTTTTTCTCTGAAGCGTCCAGACTCTACCGGATTGAGATTTGCATCATACTTTTGCTGTCAATTTTGAATTCTAATCTGTAATCCGCTGTTCATTGCTGTAACCGCTTGTAATCATTGAAAGAGAATCAATAAAATCATCAAAACTTCATAGTGGACGTAGGCTATACGCCGAACCACTCTAAATTGCTTGTTTGTTCATTTTACATTTATGTTTGTTGGAGTTTTTGTTAGATAACCTCTGTTTTACATTTGTAATCTTCATTTTATCTCTTCAAACAACTCCCGAAGAGTGTTGTGCCCATTTTTGGTACAAACACTTTGGTGCTTTCACTGAGAAAACCAGCTTTTTCTCCTGCTCATTGGATCTGCCGTCGATACCGGATTGCACAAATCCAAGAGGAAGATCCAGATATCTAGTCCGGAATCCTTCCATTCTATTCAGATTTGCTCAAAATCTAGGAAAGGACTCCACCACCGAGAATGGTCAGCACAAGAACTGGCGCTACCGCTGCAGAGCAAGAAGGCAGAGATAGGCAGAATCCCACACAGCCGCCTTCTTCCAATCAAGACAATACCACTCACTCAGACTCAACGGGGCTAGTCACCCGACAGGAGTTTCAGGTATTGCTCCAGGAGCTGACCCAAAGCCATCAGCAGTTGGCGGAACAGTTGCGCGTCAATATCGAGCTGACCAACCAACTAAACCGCCGGGGGCACAGAAGGTCCAGGAGAGATGATGTCTCCAGAGCGTCTACCGAAAGCTCAGCTTCATCTGATTATCACCACCGAACTACCCGTCCTCGACTAGAGGGGAGTCGCGCTCAAGCTGCTGAATATCAGCCCGCCTTAACTGTTGGACAACTAAGGGTAGGACCATCGACCAGCTTCCAAACGGGTCCCTCAACACGAGGAGGTACTGCCCCACAGTACACCACGGATAACCGCGCCACAACCGCCGCAGCAGAGACAAGGGTTGATACCCGAAATCAATCAGAGCCGATCAATCAACAGCGTGGACATACTCCTGAACCTTATGTCCCAGAAGACGTTGAGCCAAGGAGGCGAGATACGGATCGTCGACAGCGCCCGATCCCAACTCGCACCGTGGAACCCGACCACGCCTTAGCTCATCACGCTCAGAATCTGCCCGTGTCGGATATATCAACCATGATACGTCAGATGATCCGCGAGAGTCAGGGGCTCACCAATGATGACTGGGGGATTTCCCGTAGTCATACCCCTTTCACAGACGAAGTGTTACATGCTGAACCCCCTAGGCGATTCAGAATGCCGACTCTCCCGATGTATGAAGGGAATAGTGACCCCAACCAGCATATTCTGAAATATGAATGGTCGATGAGCGCTGCACGGGCCGACGATGCAGTGAAGTGTCGGAGTTTCCCCATCTCTCTGGGGGGAATCGCGACAATGTGGTTTACCCGCCTACCACCTAGATCAATTTCTTCGTTCGACCAATTGGCCAAGAGGTTTGTGGAGCAATTCCGTATGCATGTTGCTAGGCCAAAAGACGTCAACACCCTGTCCAGCGTCACTCAAGCTCCTGGAGAAACGCTCAGGCGCTACCTGGAGAGGTTCCACGCAGCATGCGTTGAGATCACCAATCCTAACGATAATTCAATCTTGATGGCTCTGACCAAGGGGATTGATCCTGATTCTGAATTCGGAAACTGGCTAGCTGGAAAACCGCCCGCATCGTTGGACCGTTTTTACTCCAAGGCCGCTCAATTCCTGCGGCAGGAGGACGCAAAACAGTCTAGGAAGCAGGACGATGCGAGGCCCAGCATTGAGGGAATACAGAGCAATGTGGCAGTTAAACAGTCCGGCGAGAGTTCTGGGAAAGTTCAGCTGAATATACAAAACAAGCAAACCCATCAGAGAGGAAACAATGGCCAGAATAAGAAGAGAGACGAGAACCGAGGTCCACGACGTAGAGCTCAGATGTTTGACAGTTATATGCCGCTAAACACGTCATTGGAAAACGTATACTTACAGACTTGTAACACTGTACAGTATAAGAAGCCTGCTCCGAAGCCCTCGTCGGAGAGACAGGTTCAGACAGGGAAATTCTGTAGGTTCCATGAAAGCTATGGACACAATACCAATGAGTGTCGGCACTTACAGGACCTCATCGAGAAGCTGATTAGAGAGAGGAAGCTAGATCAGTTTGTACGGGCGCCGCAGTCTGGCGGAGCGGGCCCCTCGAATCAAAATCGTTCACAAAATCAGGAAAGAGAGGAGGAACCCGCCCGTGCGGGCGGGAGATTAGTGATCAACACAATAAGTGGTGGTCCCCATCCGGCAGACAGAAGCTGGGGGGAAATGGAGTCGTATGCTAGTTCTATCAGGCATGCGGACTTCGAGTGTTATAGTAATTGCGAGGATGGAACCCCGGCGAAGCAACAAAAGATAATGTCCGATGATATCGTGTTCAGGAGCCGAGACGCCGATAAAGTCGAAGCCCCTACAATCGACCCACTAGTCATATCTGCCCAGGTAGGTCCTACTTGGATGAAGAGGATCCTGGTTGACAGTGGGAGCTCTGTGAACATCTTGCTTAAACGGGCTTACGATCTAATGAAGATGGAGACAAAGGATTTGAAACCCTGTTTATCCAGAATCCATGGTTTCAACGGAAGTGCCACGATACCCATCGGAATAACTGAACTCCCAGTCGAGTTAGGCGTTGGAGAACGCCGAAGGGTCCGAATGTTACAATTTGTTGTGCTAGAAATCGATTCGCCATATAACGCGTTTCTGGGTCGACCAGCCCTAGCTGAGTTCAGGGCGGCGATCGCCCCATGGTGTCTGACTTTGAAATTTCCCACTGATCATGGGATTGGAGTTATTCAAGGAGATCAGGCCACAGGAAGGGCCTGTTATGTTGCTGAGCTGCGCGGGGCGCAACGTAAAGGGAAGGGAAAGGGCGTAGAGGAATCTCTCTGCGTCCGTTCTATCGATAATTGACAATTGATGCCTGGCCCCCGGCCCGGGCACCACGACCAATTCCTGAAAGACCTGGACCCCAGGGACAACGAGGATAAAGACGAATCAACGGAGAGTCAAGCTTCTCCAGCCGAACTGACTGTGGACGTCCCAATCAGTGAGGATGATGATTCAAAGATGCTGAAAGTTGGGTCCCAACTGAACGAGCAGACACAGCAGGAGTTGGTCGAATTTCTTCGAGCGAATCTCGACGTCTTCGCCTGGACACACTTTGACATGTGCGGGATCTCGCCGAGCATTGCAAGTCACTCCCTGAATATAGATCCGCGACATGTCCCAGTAAAGCAGAAAAGGCGCGGTATGGATCCAGAGAGATCTGCCGCCCTTAAGGAGGAAGTTGATAAACTACAATCGAACGGGTTCATTCGAGATGCTTTGTATCCAGAATGGGTGTCCAACCCTGTACTAGTTCGGAAACCAAACGGGAAGTGGAGAACCTGCGTTGATTACTCTGACCTAAACAAGGCCTGTCCAAAAGATAGCTTCCCACTTCCGCGAATCGATCAGCTCGTAGATTCGACGGCCGGACATGAACTACTATCCTTTATGGACGCTTATTCCGGCTACAACCAGATACCCATGCATTTACCTGATCAGGAACATACCAGCTTCGTGACCGACCTGGGACTCTATTGTTACAAAGTCATGCCGTTTGGTCTGAAGAACGCTGGAGCAACATACCAACGCTTAGTCAACCGAATGTTCGCTGATCAGATTGGGAAGACCATGGAGGTTTACGTGGATGACATGCTGGTGAAGTCCCGATTCTCCACCAATCACGTCAGAGATTTGAATTCAATGTTCAGCATCCTCCGGGAGTACGGAATGAAGCTCAACCCACTCAAATGTCACTTTGGCGTTGCATCCGGAAAATTCCTTGGGCTCATCGTCAACGCTCGAGGAATAGAGGCGAATCCTGAGAAGATCTGGGCTATTAGAAATTTGCAAACCCCTAGAACTATAAAGCAAGTCCAGAGTCTTAACGGGAAGGTCGCAGCACTGAGCAGGTTCATTTCAAAGTCCACCGATAAATGCATTCCTTTCTTCGACCTGATCCGGAAGGGCAAACAGAACTTTGAATGGACCACGGAGTGTGAGGGCGCGTTCCGATCATTAGTTCAACATCTCTCCACACCTCCGATCTTATCAAAACCGGTTGACCACGAGCAACTATATCTTTACCTGGTAGTATCAGAACATGCGATCAGTGCTGCTCTAGTCCGGGAAGAAGACAAAGTGCAAAACCCGGTCTACTATGTTAGTAAGCGACTAACAGGAGCTGAAAGAAATTATCCGAGACTGGAGAAACTGGCCTATTGCTTGGTCATTGCCTCAAGGAAGCTCCGTCCTTACTTCCAAGCTCATCCACTTACTGTGTACACCGACCAGCCGTTACGACAGGTCCTCACGCGGCCTGAGACGTCCGGTAGGTTACTCAAGTGGAACATTGAGCTAAGCCAATTTGATATCGCATACGCTCCGCGGAGAGCCATTCAAGGACAAGTCCTGGCTGATTTCATAGCTGAATTCACCGTTCCAGAAGACTTACCCGAGACCAGTGAATCCCCCGAGTACATCTGGAAGCTGTATACTGATGGTGCATCAAATGACCGGTGTTCAGGCGCTGGGGTTGTACTTGAGACTCCCGAGGGCCGATCCATATGTTATGCTCTTAAATTCGACTTTCGTGCAACTAATAATGAAGCCGAATACGAAGCCCTCCTAACCGGCCTAAAGCTTGCCAGGGACTTGAGAATTATCGTTGTAGAAGTTTATTGCGATTCACAGTTAGTGGTATGTCAAGTACGAGGAGAATATCAAGCAAGAGACCGAAGACTGGCTGCTTACTTGGCTCGAGTTCAGGAAATACTAAACCAGTTTGATTATTATGCCATCTATTATGTGCCTCGGGAGCGCAATCAGAAAGCCGATTCACTGGCAAAGTTAGCTAGCACAGGTGCAGTGCAACAAATGGGACTTGTCCCCGTTGAAACTTTGGCCTCCCCGAGCATCGATCGGATAGAAATGAACTCTGTATTTGAAACCGCTCCCAGTAGAGAATCTTGGATGACTCCGTATCGGAATTACATTGAGAATGGGGCGCTGCCTGAACCTAGAAATGAGAAGAGACAAATTCAGCGAAAAGCTTCGCGGTTCGTCATCCAAAACGGAGTCATGTACAGGAGAGGTTATTCCGTTCCTCTCCTCAGGTGTATCGCCCACGAGGAAATCAAATGAGTGTTACACGACGTGTACGAAGGAGAGTGTGGCGATCATACCGGAGGGCAAGCTCTCGCTAAGAAGATACTCCGATATGGGTACTACTGGCCGACAGTGAACCGAGATGCGGCAAACTATGCCCGGAAGTGCGATAAATGCCAGATACATGCACGAATTCCGAGAGCTCCGCCTACTGAAATAACCCAAATGGTCAGTCCCTGGCCATTCGCAATGTGGGGCATCGACATCATCGGCGCTTTACCTTTAGCAAAAGGCGGTGCGAAATATGCCATCGTCGCCGTTGACTATTTCACGAAGTGGGCTGAGGCCGAAGCCCTTGCAACCATTACGACAAAGAAAGTGATAAATTTCGTGGTTCGTAACATCATCTGTCGATTTGGACTCCCGCATACTATCATCACTGATAACGGAGCCCAATTCGAGAGTGCGGAATTCAAGAATTTCTGTCAACGGTTTCATATGCGCAAAAAGTTCTCGGCTGTCGCACACCCCCAAGCGAATGGACAGGTTGAAGCTGTCAACAAAGTTATAAAATCGATCCTGAAGAAACGATTAGAGAAGGCTGGGGGCAAGTGGGTCGATGAACTTCCTATGGCGTTATGGGCCTATCGAACGACCCACAAAACCGCGACCGGACACACTCCGTTTTCCCTATCTTACGGCTCAGAGGCCGTTATTCCGGTCGAGACAGAAGTGCTCTCTCATCGCGTGACTTATTATGATCCAAAAACAAACGCTATACTCCTGGCCGAGTCTTTGGATCTATTGGATGAAAAACGGGAAGAGGCTGATTTGAGAGCAGCCGCACATCGAAGCCGGGTCGCCCGACTGTACAACACCAAAGTTCGACCTCGAACCTTTGAACTCGGCGACCTCGTACTCAAGAGAATCTACCCAGTTCCTTCACACATGAAGCCGAACTGGGGAGGACCGTATGTAATTACACGAAAGCTCGGAGATGGTACATTCAAGCTGTCGACTGTTGACGGTCTCGATTTACCAAGGGCTTGGAACAGCGAAAGTCTCCGCCGCTATTACATATGACAGGCTTTATTTATTCCAATCTATTTAGCAATTTGTTTCTGCATTTCGAAATTTGAATTTTGTAATAAGGCAACTGACTTTGCCGCATTTTCTTATTTCAGCAATAAAATGCCACTTCTTTGAGCCAGAGCTGTGATTCATTAAGTACGATATACAACATCACTATGCACGAAGAGCTAAATCCCATCATGCAATGGGACATATTCAAATGGAGAGTGGCTGTGATACGACCGGCCACTCACTAGGTGAAACCCGAGCTCGGGGACAAGCCATGACACCGATATTGATAGGGTTGACACACGACAATCCTACAATCAACTCCACATTCCCAGAGTGCGAGGCGGAGTATAAACATTCGACTCCGTATTCCCAGAGTGCGAGACGGAGTATAAACATTTAACTCCATATTCCCAGAGTGCGAAGTGGAGTATAAACATTTAACTCCATATTCCCAGAGTGCGAAGTGGAGTATAAACATTCGACTCCATATTCCCAGAGTGCGAAGTGGAGTATAAACATTCAACTCCGCATTCCCAGAGTGCGAGGCGGAGTATAAACATTCGACTCCGTATTCCCAGAGTGCGAGACGGAGTATAAACATTTAACTCCATATTCCCAGAGCGCGAAGTGGAGTATAAACATTCAACTCCGCATTCCCAGAGTGCAAAGCGGAGTATAAACATTCAACTCCGCATTCCCAGAGTGCGAAGCGGAGTATAAACATTCAACTCCGCATTCCCAGAGTGCGAGGCGGAGTATAAACATTCGACTCTGTATTCCCAGAGTGCGAGACGGAGTATAAACATTTAACTCTATATTCCCAGAGTGCGAAGCGGAGTATAAACATTCAACTCCGTGCTCCCAGAGTGCGAAGTGGAGTATAAACATTTAACTCTGCATTCCCAGAGTGCGATGCGGAGTATAAACGACCAACTCCATGCTCCCAGAGTGCGAGACGGAGTACAAACATCAGTCAACTCCGTGTTCCCAGAGTGCGAACAACCGCTTACGAGATGACATATATCCCCGGAGTGTGGATGAAACGATGCATAAGAAAACAAGTGTAGTTCGGCCACTCGGTCCTCGCTTGATGCAATCACAAGCTGATCATCACAACTTAACCCTGGAACTGGGGGCAGAGGCAAATGTTAGTCATTACCCGAGACTATGCGATGCTTAGCTCCGATGTGATCCTCTATCACAACTCAAGTCCGAGATTTCCATACTTAACAAGTAAAATGAGCTATTCTCGAAACAATCAGATAATGCAAGTACACTGGACCAAAGTCCGAACACTGCAACATTCAAGCATAGAAAGGAACATGAGCTGAAACTAGAAAACAAAATTTTATTTCAACTAACTCAAGAACAATGGTTCATACATGAGTTTTTTCCAAAATATTCCTACTAGCAGGGGCCGAACCGGCATCTAAACACAGCCTACAAAAGGGAAAGACAGAGAAAATAATAAAAGTCCCTAACTGCCTATGAAAAGAATGTCTAATCCTTCTGCTTCCTCAACTTCTTCTTCCTCGAGGAGCTACTGGAATCACCAGTACCCTTTCGATTGGAGCCTTTCTCCTTAGGCAAGCTCCCTTCGGGTGAAGGCATAATGTCAACGTCCTCGTCTGAGCTGGACTCTATAGGGATGCTTCCCGCGGGAGGAGTTGGAGGAACAGACTCCGCAGCCGGAGGAGGGACTGGCACATTAGTATCAGTAAGTGTGCCCCCAGGAGACACAATCATAAGTGGAGTAGGGCACTGTGCTGCTGCTCCTCCATCTACATCGCCGCCGTGCGCCGCAGCCACCATCTCGGCATTAATCTCGGCCAACATTGCCGCTTCCCGCTGTGCTCTGGCTTCGCTAGGAGCCGTAGTAGTCTGAGATGAGGCGTCAGAAGTAGACGTGAATCCACCCAAGCCGAATGGCAAGTCCGCAAAAGGATCACTCTGACGGCCAAGGAGCTCGTTTATCATCTGTTCATCGAAAGAAAGTGAGCTCCCCTGCGTTACTCCAACTGGTGCCATTGTCGCGACGGAGGTCGCCTCAGAGATGATGGCTCCTGGTGCTTGGCCTGATTCTTGGATGGTAAGAGGCGCGGCTGGAGCAACTCCTGTCACTGATCAAAGGAAAAGGACATGTCATTAGCAACATTTCAGCACAGACTCTTCAATCCAAATATACAAGAAGTTAGTTTAGAGTACCTTCCTCGGTTTGGCTCGAGGTCGTCTGAACAACTTCAGAAGGATGTTCCCTAATAGGAGATAGATGCGGTTGATCTGGATCATATGCCGGGATAGGCTGGGGGTAGATCATCGGAGTTGGCTTAGATTTAGATGACACGATTATCTCAGAACTCATAACATGGTGTTCTGCACCAGAGCTCTCTCCGACTTCCTGGGCCTGAGCACCAAGCCTCACCTTGTCGTGGGAAATCATGGAGTCATGGAGAACCTTCTTTTCGTCATCATTGAGGATGCGGTTCTCCAGCTCGAATTCATCAAGGGCTTCATCAGGGTGCCCAGACTTCTCCTCATCAACCAGTAGGTTCCAGGCGTTATAGAGATGCGTGGGGTAATCGTCAAGCCATGTCAAATCTCGGTGCCTTAGCACATTGGCGTTATAAGTGACGAGTAGCTCTTCCACCTCGGCCTCAATCCTGGCCTCCACCTGCCGTACTTTCTCGTCAACCCCAGCCTCAGCTTCATGGGCTTGTTGTATAGCCGCTTCCTTCTCCTTTCGGAGCGTCACTGCCTGATCACAGGCCTCCTGCGCAGAGACATTAGCTGTGTCTTTTTCCTTCGCCATCTCTGAAAACTTTGATTTCAGCTCATTAAGCTCCTTAAGAGTGGCATCCCTTTCGGCGGTAATGGAAGTGTTCCTGTGACCCATGTCCTCGATGGCGGTATAATGCTCTTGCTTCATCCTGGTCATGACAGCGTTCACTTCATCAACCTTCTTTAGAGCCTCCATTTCAGATTTACGGGAAGACTCAGCCTCTGAGTTGAGCGCTTTTATGATTTGGTCGTTGTGACCCAACTCCTTCTCAAGCTTCTCAATAGTGACGCCCCGATCGAATGCCACTTTGGACGCTTTCCTCGCGGCCCATCCCCATTCCCTGTACTGGAAAAAGATGTCCGCAACGTAATCATGGATAGTGGTTTCAGCGGTTGGCGGAATTCTCTTCAAGTGCGGAGGGAAGACATAACCATCAAAACAGATGTCGGGAAATTCCTTCATCATCTGTGCCAGTTTAAGCGCTCCTTCACTAGACGCTTCGGTCGGGACTGGTACAGTAGCCGAGGAGGTGGCTATTTCAGTCCTGCGCGGAGGATCGGAACTTGAAGCTTGAGAAGGCGGCCTAGGCCGTGAAGTTTCAGGAGGACGAGTAACTGCGGCCGTAGGAGGTGCAAGGGTCCTGGGGGGAGGAGAGCGAGATCGGGATCGGCGAACGTATCCCCTATCTCTGTCAGACTTCTCCTGACCAGAATGTCCTGAGTCGTAATCCCTCTCGCCCTCTCTCCTGCGTGGCTCATGATAACGGCGCTTATTGCGCAAACTACCAAGCACAGAACCTTGCCCAGACATCGTACCTGAAAAGAAAACCACGAAGAATCAGTAACCGTTTGCGATGTGTTGTTTACGGTTAGGAAAATGTGTTGTGCCGTGAAGAGTGTGTGAATGTGTAACCCCCCGGACCAACCAGAAGTGTCAATTGCACTGGCAGGATTAGACTCGCTAACATCGACGATATGTCGCGGTCCACCCGATTCAACGTCCTGTTGCTCCGGCTCAATGTCCGGGATTGGAGGGTCAGCAGGCCCTTCAAATTGATATTCAGCTTGCAGGGAGGATGCTTCCGTAATCTTAACTCCTGGCAAAGGACGGTGCAAAACCATAGACTTCCGCCTCCCGGACTTAGGCTGTTTCGAGGCCACTGCTTTGCCTTTCCTCTTTGCGTCGGACTCCGGGGTTGCATTAGCAGGTCCGACCAACGGTTCTTCGTCGGTATGAGTTTTCTCGGAATCGGGTTCCTCAATTATCACAACCCTGGGTTTCATCTGCTTGACCTTTTTTCTGGAGACGGTCTTTAGTGCACCATCGAGCCTTATGCTCTGCCTCCGGCCGATCAACCCAAGAACTCTGAGATTCCGATCTGTCAGTAACAGTTCAATATTCCTTTCTTCGCTAGGAATCTCTTGGAGGACCCGAACTATCTCTTTATAGTAGCCACCCTCAGGCCGCTGGATGATTGCTGAAAGAAAAAGAGAAGAAGACGTAAGTTTAATTTCACTCCGAAAATTGCCCTGTCAATTACTTGTGAAAAAAGACAATACTCACGTCTGAACAGCCATCTTCTGGCAAACCCCGGAGGACATCGGACATAGAACCACTCCGACTTAAAGTAGCTTAGCCTAGTCCACGACCCCGCGACAACTTGGCAGTTCCTTACAGACTCTAAGAACGTATAAGATGGGCTGTCAGTCCGACTCTTGAAATTAAACAAGTATCTTATGTCGATCATACGGGGAGGACGATGGAGGTACTCCATGAATACAATGAACAAGCTGTTGAGTGAGGCATATCCGTTTGGATGCAATTGAGACGGAGCGATGTCCAGATAAGCCAACACTTCTCTTATGTAATCATTGAACGGAGGAAGTGTGCCGGCTGCGCACGCATGTCGATTAAAAGCAGTATACCCCTCCGGGGGATTATGTGGCCTGTCATCCGGTCCAGGCAACAGTACTTCATCCAAAGATAAGCCATGCCTTAAGCATATTGTCCCTAGCATGTCTTCAGAGATATTGGACGGGACAGAATCAGGTGGACTATTAATGAAGGACGCATCGGGCAACTCATCCGGAGCTGGACCAATAGCTTCGGCCTCGATGTCCGGAATCTCAAGTCTGGGAGGGATAGGGTTCTGAGTTTCTTGCTGCTGCGAACTTGACGGTTCCATCACTAGCTAACTCACGAGAAACCATCATTAGATGATAAAAAGCCCGTGCATTCCCCAGTGTAAAGTGCATGAATGTGTTGTGTAGTGCAAATGTTGTGCGTGACTTGAGCAAATTCTGCAGAGTTAAAGAAAACATGCAAGCGACTAAATTTTGGAAGTCAGACAGGCATGACCGTCATCGCTGACCGTCACGACCGCGCCATCCAGGTGATAACGATCGATTCAAGATTAAAGAGTTCATTGTACTTTTCTGTTAAATGGCAGTTCCATCGACGAGCTTCGAGAGGTAGTCAAATATGCAATTTAATTATCAAGTCCAGATATGCAAGAATGAAGCTCATCGGAGTTATGCTGAAGAATGTCAAGATTTCGCATCCGAAATGGGAAGTTCGAATCGATCAAAAGAGGCTCGTTCGCATCCATCATGATACCGGTTCGAATCGATACCTGTGAGCATGCTTCGAATCGATCGTCAGGAGTCAAGTTCGAATCCATCAAAGATCAGAGCACTTCGCATCGATCCTTGGTTGCCTGGTTCGTATCGATCAGAAAAGGCCTTAGCTTAACATCGATCGTGAAGGCAAGATTTGTATCGATCTGAAACTAAGATACATTTTTTAGTTTTTCGTATTGATCATTTCGCGTCGATACGATCCATCATCATATCCATCAATGCGAACTGGATCTCCCCCATTGACTTATCCCAAGAATCGATACGGGATCTAAGAAAAAATGTCGCTGTCTTCGTCGATTCGAACACGGCCCCTAGATCGATTCGCTTTTGTCTTCTCCACTCTTTCTTCTCCAGTCTACAAGAGCGTCGCCATGGCCATCTGGACTTCGAACCAGATCTGGTTTTACCAATTGCCAGAGTGGTTGACTGACGAAGAAAGAGTAGATCGGAGATAGTTTCATCATTTAGATTCGTGGTGGATTACCTAGTTTAAGATTGAGATTTCAAGATCTGGTGGATTGAAGCTGATAGAGTCGAAAGCACAGAACTATTATCTCTTTCCAAGTTTGTGAATCGATACGAAAATGCAGAAGGCAACAGTAAAAGTAAAAGGTAAAAAAGTGAAATCGAGCCAAGTCCCCGGTATTTATATGAAGCCTGGAGGCGAACTGGGTCGATTCATCTCCCAGTCAACATGACCGGTCGCAACCAGTCAAACAGCGCATCGGAACGAAGGCTCGTTTCGAATCCACCAGACTTTATCGGTTCGAAGCGCACAGGGAGGCCACTTGAATACGATGGGTCGATGCAAACGCTCTCTTCGAATCCATCAAGCTGAGCATTCATCGAGGCGAAATGTTCACCAGACACCATCGTTTCGAAACATCCAAATTATGAGCCATCGATTCAAAACAGAGCAGACCTATCGATACGAACATTCATTTCGTATCCACCCGATATCGCCAATTCGAATCAGAATTCACCATGATTCGTGACTATCGATACGAATGACCGTTTTCGTATCCATCAAATCAACCCACATCGACACGAAGAAAGGCTTTCCAACTTTTAGCATCGATTCATGAGAGGACCGATACAAGAGGATGGTTAAAGGGTACGACCTTCAAATTATTCAAAGAAGACTTGCAGCTTTTCAAAGCACGTCATGTTTTCACAAGACGTACTTTGGGGGGCAAATGTTATCCCGCCTTTTGGCAAGGCCAGGACACCAAGGAGTTGGATTCCAAATGTCGTTTGTCATGGATATCTTTGAATTTTGACCAAGTCCGGATCAAACCTCAATCGATAAGACATGATCGGGAAAATATAGAAAACCAACGTTCCAAGTTTCAAGTCAATCCGAGCTCATACGCACAGGTTATGATGGATACAAGTCAAAGGGGAGAGCACTTTTTCGTATCCATCGGGAAGCAGCAGTTCGTATCGATCGAAGTTAACCATGCTTCGAATCCATCGAATTCGTCTCGATGGACTTCGTATCAATCAGTCCGGCCCAGATTTCGTATCCATCGCTATGGGTGATTTCGCATCCATCAGATCAGCGGTGATTTCGTGTCCATCAGTGGATCTTGCTTCGTATCCAACCAGTCTGTGTCCATCGCTCGTTTCGCATCCATCGATCTCATGTCAATCAGAATGGTTAAGTCCACACAGTTATAAGCTTCGTATCGATAGAACCTTCAGCCGGAAAGACTTGTTCATATCCATCAATAAGTCACCTGGTTCGTAACGATCACTGAATGTCTACTTCGTATCCACCAGCCAGTGCTTGCTTCGTATCCATCATTCAGTGTCTACTTCGTACCCATCTGAGAACCTTGCTTCGAATACGTGCCCAACAACTTGTTCGTATCTAGCGAGTCAACCAACTAGAATGACGTGTTGCCCATCGAAGTAAACGAGGCGAGATATGTGGAGTCGAAGCAGTCAATACGGCGCAGAGTCCGGATCGAGGCGAAGCGCGCACACCACGTCATCCCTCGATGCGAATGCGCCGAGATATATGGAGTCGACGCGGTCGACTCGGAGTAAAGACCGGATCGAGGCGAAGCGCGTGTTCCACGTCTTCACAGAGGCGCGTGACACCATCGATTCGAAGCTCTCAGTTCGGAGGGATGGATTCGAACCAGATAGCCTAGCGAAGAACGTCGCCTCGTATCGATGATATCTCTCAATCCACTGATCCAAATACCACGAAATTTTAACTGAAGGTTGCACACATACCGAGGAACATCTCCACCAAATTTGAGCTCAATTGGAGGTAATCTTGATCGATACGAAATGACTTCGTATCGATCGCAGATCGACTCCAAACTTTCTGGAAACGGTCGCGTGGGCCCTCTCACGTGCCAGACCAAGTCTCCCGGAGTTTGAGCGAATTCTGAGCCTCCTACGCCTATAAATAGAGCCCCAGAATCAACAGAAAAAGGACCTTTTTTTCTCTGAAGCGTCCAGACTCTGCCGGATTGAGATTTGCATCATACTTTTGCTGTCAAATTCGAATTCTAATCTGTAATCCGCTGTTCATTGCTGTAACCGCTTGTAATCATTGAAAGAGAATCAATAAAATCATCAAAACTTCATAGTGGACTTAGGCTATACGTCGAACCACTCTAAATTGCTTGTCTGTTCATTTTACATTTCTGTATGTTGGAGTTTTTGTTAGATAACCTCTGTTTTACATTTATAATCTTCATTTTATCTCTTCAAACAACTCCCGAAGAGTGTTGTGCCCATTTGTGGTACAAACAGTACCAATGTCACTTTCTTATTTATTGCAGGTACCACTTAAGAAAAGAAGAAAATGGATATTAGACAGTGGTTGCTTAAAACATATGACAGGAAATAAAGACATGTTGACTAACATTATCTACTCAGATGGAGGGTCTGTCACTTTTGGAGATAATTCAAAAGGATACATCATCGGCAAAGGCGATGTGAGCAATAACTGTACATCTAATTTACCTCTTATTACAAATGTTTTATTAGTTAAAAATTTGAAACATAATTTACTTAGTATCGGCCAACTTTGTGACTAAGGTTTTAATATCTCTTTCTCTGAAGATAAGTGTAGCATTTTTGATAAAAATAAAAATCTTATTTTTGAAGGTAATAGAGATAGAAATATATATGTTTTAAATATGAAAATTATTCATGACTCAAATATATGCTTAATAGCCAAAGAAAATGACCCTTGGTTATGGCACAAATGATTTTGTCACATAAATTTCAAAGCACTTAGTAAACTTTATCAAAATGATTTGGTAAAAGGTTTACCTAAAATGAATTTTAAAGTAAAAAGTATTTGTGATGCTTGTCAATTAGGAAAATTATCAAAATCATCTTTTAAATCAAAGAAAAACATTTCTGTATTACAACCACTTGAATTATTGCATTTGGATCTTTTTGGACCAACGCAAATTCAATCTATTAATCATAACAAATATGTGTTTGTAATAGTAGATGATTTTTCAAGATATACTTGGATTATCTTTATGAAAAATAAAAGTGATACTTTTGAAAATTTTAAAATATTTGTTAAAAGAATTCAAAACCTCAAAAGTTTGAAAATTAAGAATAGTAGAAGTGATCATGGAGGTGAATTTGAAAATGAGAATTTTGAACATTTTTGTAATAAAAAGGGAATTTCACATAACTTTTCTTTTCCTAGAACACCACAACAAAATGGAGTTGTAGAAAGGAAAAATAGAACTTTACAGGAATGTGCAAGAACTCTTTTAAATGGAAGCACTTTACCAAAGCATTTTTGGGCAGAAGCTATAGCAACTGCTTGTTATGTTTTGAATCGTGTCTCCATTCGACCACTAACTAAACATACACCATATGAACTTTTTAATGGAAGAAAACCAAATATATCTTATTTTAAGGTTTTTGGTTCAAAATGTTTTATTCTTAATACAAAAGATTAGCTTGATAAATTCGATCCAAAATCCGATGAAGGAATATTCATAGGATATTCGAAACGAAGCAAAGCTTATCGAATTTTCAATAAAAGAACTAAAATAATCGAAGAAACACTTCATGTTTGATTCGATGAGAATTTCAAAATTAATAATAAAATTGATGATGATGATGAGATAATTACTAAGACTGTCACAGATACTAATACTGAAAAATCTCTTGATGATTCCATTACTCAAAATGAAAACATTACTAATCATGAAAATGAGTTAAGATCTCCTCCTAGGAAATTAAAAGATCACCCTGTTGAAAATGTTATTGGAGAAATTATTTCAAATGTTAGGACTAGAAGTCAACTTAATCAAATGGGCCATGTAGCATTCCTTCAAATATCGAACCTAAAAATGCTAAAGAAGCCTCTACTGATGACTATTGGATTATAGCTATGCAAGAAGAGCTAAACCAATTTGAACGAAACGAAGTTTGGGATTTAGTTGCAAGACCATGTAATCAAACTGTCATTGGTACGAAATGGGTTTTCAAAAATAAAGCTGATGAACAAGGTAATATAACTAGGAATAAAGCTAAATTAGTTGCACATGGATATAATCAGGAGGAAGGAATTGACTATGAAGAAACGTTTGCTCTAGTCGCCCGACTTGAAGCAATACGAATCTTACTGGCCTTTGCATGTTTTCATAATCTTAAACTTTATCAAATGGATGTAAAAAGTGCATTTTTAAATGGCTATATTAAAGAAAATGTTTTTGTTGAACAACCTCCCCTATTTACACATGAAAATTTTCCAGACCATGTTTATAAATTAAGAAAGCTTTATATAGTTTGAAACAAGCACCACGTGCTTGGTACGAACGACTTAAAAGCTATCTTATAAATTCTGGTTTTGAAATAGGGAAAGTTGACCAGATACTTTTTTTTTAAGAAAACTAAAAAGGATATTTTAATAGTTCAAATTTATGTTGATGATATTAATTTTGGTTCTACAAATAATAAATTATGTCAGGAGTTTTCTAACATAATGACCAAAGAATTTGAAATGTCACATATGGGAGAATTATCGTATTTTCTTGGATTGCATATTAAACAACTGGAAAATGGAATTTTTATTAACCAAGAAAAATATTGTAGCAATCTAATTAAACGCTTTGGTATGGAAAATACTTCGGCAAAACCAACTCCAATGAGCACAACAGTACATCTTGAACGAGATGTGGATGGCAAAAGTGTTGACCAAAAATTATATCGAAGTATGATTGGATCACTACTTTATTTAACTGCTAGTAGACCTGACATAATGATGAGTGTTTGTCTGTGTGCTCGATTTTAAGCAAATCCTAAAGAATCACATATGCGAGCAGTGAAACGTATATTACGATATCTTAGCAAAACCAAAGATTTCGGACTATTTTATCCGAAAGAATGTCCTTTCGAATTAGTACGATATAGTGATGCTGATTTTGGAGGATGTCGGACGGATAGCAAAAGTACGAGTGGGATGTGTCACTTCATTGGACATTCCTTAGTATCTTGGTTTAGCAAGAAACAAAACTGTATTTCACTCTCGACCTGTGAAGCAGAATATATTTCTGCTGCTTTAGCATGTGCTCAAGTCATATACATGCAACAAACACTTCAAGATTTTAGAATAAATTTATCAAAATCTACTATTTTCTGTGATAATACTAGTGCTATAAACTTATCTAAAAATCCGGTCAATCATTCATGAACAAAACATATCGACATACGTCATCATTTTCTTCGGGATATTATTGAAAAGGATTTAATAAAATTAGAATTTGTTTCCTTTGAAAATCAATTGGCTGATATATTAACAAAACCTTTGAATGAAAATATTTTTATAAAATTAAGAAGGGAATTAGGTATTATTTCTCAAAAAGATTTGCAGTTTTAATAAAAAAAAGAATTATTATAATTTTTTAAAATGGCCGCTGGGATTCGGTTTCTGCACTATTTGCTGAAAGTTCCTTGTAATTACTATTTTGCTATTTGTATCTTGTGTTTATAGATTATACTTCAGTTGATTTTATAGATTTTATTATTATATATTTTTAGCAAGATGATTGTTATACAAAATTGTCTTTCAACCAGAAATTTCAATGGTTGTGAGTTTAATTGGTTATAATCATTTCTACCAAAAACACCTCTTTATTTTCAGCTATATATTCACTATATATTTGGCTTCAAAAAATTTTAAATTCATATTCAATTCTTCTTGTTTTCAAACCAAACTCTATTTTCAAATATGTCTTCTCATGAAAACTCTGAATATTCTTCCGGCTATTCGTCAATCAACTTTGAATCTCCTAGTTCGGGATCATTATCATTACCTACTCCTACTCCTTATCATGAAAAGGCTCCGATTAACCATAGTGGTTACACTCCGGAACCAAAAGACCAAGGAAAATTCACTTTGGTTCTCCATCAACCAAAGAAAAGATTAATGATATCCATCATTATCAACAGGAAACTTTGAATATTCAGAGAGAACTTTACTATGAACTAAAATTTCAAGGACAAAAATTAAATTGGTTGGAGAAAATGGCCGTCAAATTCTGTGGCTCTACTCCGGTTCAAAATCAAACGATCTTTCATTCACCTCAACGTCCTCATGTGTCACCAAACTCATGGGAACGTGGACAACCGGTTGGATCACCGGCTCGTCAGAACTACTGGTCTCCTCTCAAACCACTCAAAGAAAACACTAAGGTCGAACCAAGGAATTTTGATGATTCTCCTTCCAACTATTAGTTTATGTTTTATTCTCTTATTTTGCATGTTGAATTTTACATAAAATCTTGTTTGTTGTTTATTTAAATGGTCATATTTTATAAAAAGTTGAATAAATTTTTTGTTTTTTTACAAACAGAACTAATATTAGCATCCTGTGCTAATTCAGACGTCTGAATTATCAAACCAGGCAAATTTTTAACTTTTACAAACATCCTGTGCTAATTCAGACGCAAAATAGAGAAGATTGTGTTTGGACGATGGTATGTGGCGTCAAAATCTTTCTCCCGTTACAAGGATTAGGCTATATTTTAAGATGTCCTTACGAAGGAATAGACATTGACCATGTTGATGCAGATATGTATGAACGAGATGAAGTATCTCATAGATTTCTTTCCGATGATATGAAAAATATGATATCATCTAAGCTGCGTCCTCAAGCTAGGATAATCCACCGAACACTCATCTGATCTCTACAACCAAGAACCGGTAGTTATGAGAAGATTTACAAAAGGGATTTCCAAGCACTCTATGCTATTTATTCTAACCAACAAGTCAATTGGGGGAAAATTATATTGGACGAATTTCAAGATGCAACAATTCATCGGAAATACAAGACTTTACACTATGGCGCTTATATCATGAGAATTTTAACGCAATGTGGCATACCAATACCCGATTCGGAATGTTCATCTATTAGCGTGCTTAGCTCTAAAACTTTAGGGCTAATGCAATTACCAAAGCATTTGCCATCGCATGATATCATTCCCTTTCATCAATGGATCGACAACCGGAGTCATGGTATTCGTCAACCATCAAATCCTAACATACCTTCGTCATCTTCATCTCAACCTCTTCATCAACAAGAAGAAGAAGAATACTATGAGGAAATTCAAGAAATCCAAGAATATGCAACACCAAAGCAAGCTTTAAGAACTCTTTCGCAAAATCAAAAGAAACTTCAAAAACAAATGGTGAGCATGGAAAGAAACACAAAAAGAAAATTCAACTCCATCAAGGGATTCGTAAACAAAATCTGGGATAAGCTTTCTTGTATGTCTTCCTCATCTTCCGACATTCAACACAACCCAGCCCCATTCAATTGGTCTTCCGATCAAGAAGAAGAAGAAGAAGATGTTGATGTTGACGACAGTGATGAATTTTAAGTTGGTATGGATGATTTTCTATCTTTTTGTTATGTTGTGTTATCTTATTACTACAATTCTAGTTTTCGTGTCTTAGGTATTATGTTATGTTCTGTGATGTTGTCATTTGAAACATTGTGTTCTATTTTAAATTAGCTGTATGTTTCTCTCCATTCATTCTCTGTGATATTATCGTATTTTGTATATTTCATTGCTACTTTAATCACTAATTCCTTTTAGTAATGACAAAGGGGGAGAAAAAGGTAAAAATATTGTTGTATGAATTCAATTATTCGGGGGAGAAATTTTATATTTCATACTAACCAAGTTTTAATGACAGGAGAAGTTATTATTTACTAACCAATATTTTCATAGTTATCATTATCAAAAAGGGGGATAATGTTAGAACCTCGGTTCCTGATATTTTGATAATAACAATTATATGTGTTTATCTAACCAAGTTTTACAAGAAAATATTGATGACCAGATTCTAGATTGATGGATGTAATCGTTTACAGGGTATAGAGTCTGTGTCTAGTTAGTAATATATTTTAAAATCTCTCCTAATTGGAATAGATGCACAAGTTATTGAATACACACACTTGTTTTCAAAAGAAGTTTTAAAGATGTCTGAATTAGCAGAATTCAGACGTCTGAGTCATAAATTTAAACGTCTGACTGCTAAAGCAAAGCATTATTTAAATAGCAAATTCAGACGTCTGAACACAATATTCAGACGTTTGAATAAGGTCAAAAATGCGCTGTTTCAGCGCTGCCTTGTTATTTCACTACACTCAGAAGGCTGGATTTTAATACAGAAGTCTGAGTTAAAAATAACGGCTAGTTTTTTGAAAGGTTGCTTCTCTTCCATGAACGGAAACAACATTCATTTCAACAGTTGCTTCTATTCTGATTCATGACAACTCTTCACTAATCATTGCAACCTTTAACAACTATAAATAGCAAGCAATTTCAACACTTTTCAAAACTAATTCTTATTTTGATTTCTAAACTCTATATTCTTACTATTTACTTTCAAGTTGTACAAATCAAACTATTTGATCACCAAACACTCAAGCATACTCTTGTGTGGTCAACTAGACTTCCTTTCTTCAAAAATTACACTATATACCATAAAGGAGAAGATTATAGGATGGGTGTACTTATATTGACTTATCAGTGCTATTTCAGAGCATACTCGGTCAGAAACATTTCCATTTCTATTTGAAGTCCTGTTGTAGTATCCTCAGGTGGTAGAAGTCCCATTCGGTTGTCTAGGCGGTGTAATACCTGTTCCTCTGGGTGAAGCAAGGGTATTGATTAAATCTAGAAGGAGTCTGGGACTGGACGTAGAATGGGAAGTTCGAACCAGTATAAAAATCTCTGGTGTCTTTTACTACTCTGTTATTACTTCTATAATTATTACACACAAGTAATTAATTTAGTTATAATTTCATATTACACGGTCACATAGTCACTTTCAAAGACCACGAGTCACTTCTCGATGCAATTAAGAAAGAATAATCTCCAGGGTTCGAATTAAAACAAGAAGAATGAATTTATCCAACATGACTAAAAGGTTGCGGCCCCTACACCGAATGTATACCTGTAGATAAAATATACTTTAGAACCCATGCCAAACACACATCACTCTCGGAAACTTCCAAGCTGGACCTCGCTTCATACGAGAATCCGAATATTTCATATCACTGCATGCATGCTACCAACAAATCTCTAGATAAATGTGAATATACGCTAATGGATACGATCAACTGGCTTGGCTCCCACTCGCTCTTTGGTTTTACTTATCCATGGTGTTAGATACCAATGCTCAAAACGAGCAACAAATCATCTTAGATTAATGAAACACAAAGAAGGATACTAAAATCAATAGTCAATAAATCAACTCGGAGACAAACTAGTGCTATCCCTGGGAAAACAATGAAGTCGAACAAGCTAGGGAAATGTTGCTATTTATCTTGCCACAACAGCATTCTTAACTTTAAGAATAGAAAGAGTTTAAATGCTCTAAACGAGCAAACAAATCGTTTTGAATCGATGAAACACAAGGAAGGATATCGAAATCGATAGTTAAGATATCTACTATTGGAAACAAACGAATGATGGTATATGAGGATTAAAACGCATACACTTGCAATCAATAAATGAATCAAGCTTTTAGAACATTTGATTCTCACTTGTGTTTGATTTTCACATCACAAATATTTGTAAAACATTTTAAAAACCCTCTTTAAAAATATTTTGTTAAAGAGCAAATTATATTTCTAAGTGTATTAAAAGGAATAGTCAAAAACGACTGTCATTGAAAAATTTGTTTACTATAAACCCCAAAACAGTTTACACTAGCTTTGTTTTTAAACATTCCTTTTTAAAGATTTTTACATTTATAAACTATCATTTATAAATTTGAAACAACATTTCTTGTCCTAGAAGATAATAAATAAATTTAAGTACTTTTATTAATTTTAATAAATGTTAATCATCATGCAAGATAATCGATATAATTCTTTTATAAATTTTAAAACCACATTAATTATCCCAAAAGACCTTAAGTCAAATTATAATTTTTTATATATATTTTAAACAACATTAATTGCCTTGAAATATTATTAATCAAATTTGTAATCTTTTATAAATTTAAAACAATATTAATTATCATGGAAGATAATAAATCAAATTTATAGTCTTTTTATAAATTTAAAAGAACGTTAATTATCTCAAAAGATAATCAATCAAATTTATAACTATTTCTATAAATTTTAATCAATACCTATCCTTTATTATCAAAATTCTTAAATTATTTGAAAATATGGTTAAACATCATTCGAAGTGTGAAAATGTGGCCAAACACTTATTTTATAAAAACATAAGCACAAGTTAACTACATAAGGATTTAAGGAGAGGATATTTCATAAATGATGCTATAGCAAAAATCGCTTTAGCAACACTTACACAATTCAAACAGTATATCACAAATATTAAACCAAGCATCAATATAAGCAATATAAGAATATAAAGAAATCAATATTGGCGAGAAACCCTTTAGGGTCTCTTTATAACAGTCCTCTGTAAATCTCATATATACATACATACATACATATATATATATATATGTACTTCGAAGTTTCCCAGAGCGACCTACTCACTATGAAAACACTCTGACTTCTTCTTTTTGTCCCAAGCAAAAATACGATTATTTATGCCATTCACTATCAAGTGGGGATTCAAATCCAAACAAACAATCAAATAATAATAACAAAAATATTACTATCAACGATTAGCAATCAATAGCTAACATATCATTTATTAATTAATTCACATTTAGTTAACTTTAAAAATAATATTTTTCTTTGCAAGCACAGAATGGTGATTTATTCTACTTAATAGATGTCCAAAATAATCTAATTAATTTAATTACAGTAAAACAATATTTTATTCTGCTAAATAGATATCCCAAACAAAGTATAACAGATTCAACTACATTAAATGTAATTAAATTAAATCACTATAATTTTATCATTAATTTATACTTCCTTAAAACTATCAACTATCACCCAAGCATTCAATAATAGTCTATAGCAACACATATATCATATAGTTTATTTAGAGGTGAGTAAACTCACCAAAATTCTAGTTGATTCTTTTGCGTTTCGGTTTGATCTAAAATCAAATGATGCATAAAAATTTTCTAGCTCCAAATTTGATATGAATCCAACTCTTATGCATAGATAACGTTCCTACAAGTCCAGCATAACTGACCATGTCCAAATCGAACATCGTCTGAAGAAGATATCAATTTTATAAGTTTTCGAATAAAATAACATAATTATTCACTTAATTACTTTATAAATTAATTAACCTCTCCATCATAATCCTTCTTCCTCTTTTCGCATGTAACATCCTGAAATTTCAACCATTCGCATCCATACATGTCGGATTTGAATTGCTCAAAATATCATATTGTTAATATAAATTTGGAAAAACTATGCATATACAGTAAATAAATAATCATAGAATCACAGACATAGAGTAATATAACAATAATGCAGCGGAAACAAAAGAATAGTAGTTCATGAAGGTACTATATATATAGCAGAGTTAAATAAGATACAATAGAGGTCTTGACTACATAGATTTCTCAATACCATAGTCAAATACAAGATCTGATCACATCACTGGAATCAACTGAATAACTGCAAGGTGAATAGATATAGTTGGATCTCTAAGCGAAGTTCCAACTCCAAAGGTGAGTCTCGAACACTGAGCCACTTAGTTTGACCCGAGCGTAAAGCAAAACACAAAACACTTGAGTCAGGATTAACATTCTTATATCAATAAATCCAACTCAAGTGAAATATCAACTGAAATACAAGTAACTTAAAGGATGTTTGGGATAACCATCACCTAAGGATCCGTTAAACTATCTACTATGTAGTAATATACGCTATTATAATAATGTCTAAAGTAAAGTAAATTATTAAAATAGCGTTAAGGCGTTACCCATATCCCTCTTAACACATTTTATAGTGCCAGTAGTCTATACAGTACCGTAATACCCCATAAAATGGAGCTACCAGAGGATACTCCATAGGTACGACACAAAACAAACTCGTAGTAAAGCATGCTATTGTAGGTGACACGGCACAACAAGGCAATGCCAGGGTAGATATACAAATTACGCATCCAGACTAGTGGTAACGCAGAGCCGCAGCATTCGCCAAACTCGAGCCACACTCTGAAATCAAAGGTGCGCACCAAATCAATCACAAAGTGATAGTGGCATATGATGGATTGTGTCCGATCAGAGGAGCTACCTCATTGGCCCGGAATCGCTCCTGTTTTAGCCACCTTATGCCAACTCACGGGAGTTGGGTTCTCGTAAATATACCTTTAGGATCGTCGCCACCATCGTACTTCATTCTGGAATCTCCACCGTGTACTCAGTTGTTAAAGTGGTTTTCGGTATCGACAGAGAGTATGCCCATATACGATCCCGGTCTCTTTAACAACCAAACGTTATTATAACACCGCGGTCATTTCAAAATAGTTTATACTTCAAAACCAAAATATCATTTCATTTCAAAAACCAAATCAATACAATATCATTTCCATTTCAAATCTATTCACTTCCAAAATCATAGTACTTTCAAAGATATAATACTTTCGAAACCAAACACTTAAAATTATAACACTTTGGAAATCACAACATTTTGAAATCATAGCACTTTGGAAATCATAACACTTTGAAATCATAACATTTCCTTTAAACCGTTTAGGTATTAATAATAGTATATATAATAAAATAGTTTAAAAAATAAAATAGTTTATATAAAATAGTTTTAAGTTAAAATAGTTTATATTAAAATAATTAGCATATTAAAATAGTATATATTAAAAAAATTCATATTAAAATGATTTATATAAAATAATTTGTAAAGTAAAATATAAAATAGTTTTAAATAAATTTAAAAATACTTTATATAATAAAATAGTTTCCTCAAATTTCACAAATCGATTCAAATCAACTTGAATTCCAAATTCAACTTAATTCAATCTAAATTCATAAATTTCAACTCAATTCAGTTTCTCAATAACCATTTCAAATTATATCGATTTCAAATACAGATTTGAACCACAAAATAAACCATTTAATTTTAATATATTTCAAAGCTTTAAATATTCCACATTTCCAAAACTAAATTTGATAATTCCGTTTATATCTCAATTTAACTTCATTAACATTTAGTTTTGAAATATTTATTTAATCATTTTAATGACACTTAAATAAACTCCAAATTACAAATTTAAATAAACTAAATACCCATCTCAATTTATGTAAATTTGAGATTATTCATTTAAATCACTTTTAATCCAAATCAAGTTATAAAATCATAGCTTTAATATCTCAAATTTAATAATTTCAAATAAAACTTATTTAAGCACTACAACAAAAATACTCTTTTACAACGCACTTTTTACAACGGGCATTGGCTACCCGTTGTAATAGTAGGCTATTACAACGGTCCATTCAGGCCCGTTGTAATAGATGCCCTATACAAAGCCTTTCTTACAATGGGCAATGACTGCCCGTTGTAATAGAATGATATTACAATGGTCTTTTCTTGCTCGTTGTAATAGATGTCAATTTTACAACGTTCACAAAATGTCCGTTGTAATAGACACCAATTTTACAACGGTCACAAAATGCCCGTTGTAATAGATAGCACTTTTACAACGTTCCCTCGAAAATTTCACAACCCGCCTTTTGTTCCTCGAAAATTAAAATAACAAATTACCCCTTCCTCTCACGCTCCCAAATCCAGACCCTCGTTCTCAAAAACCCTAATTCTTAAATCGACAAAACCAAGACCGCTTCTGTAAGCTCCTCCGCTGCAAGCTCCTCCAGCTACAAGCTCTGTCGCTACAACCCTAAGTCTTCATTTTTGAGGGTGTCGCGACAAGTTGAAGAGGTTGAGGTCGCTACAGTAAGGTGATTCCATGTTTTGAAGTTCGAAGAGGCGACAATTCTTCCATTATGTACACATGCCGTGCCTTGCACTTGTGACCAATTTGGTGACCAAGATTTTAATTCGAATGGTGCCAGTTTCAGAGATTCAAAGTTTTCTTATTTTAGATCGATTGATGTGAGTCTAGATGAGATGTTGAATTTCAATACTAATGTCTTGGGGTCGAATACTATGGATCTTTCAAACTCAATGCTTATAGATCCATCAGTAATGAATTTCGTTTCTAAAACTGAAAGTCTTGAGTCAGTTTCTGGTTATCATATTCAAGAGCATTTGATTGATAAGGACTTGGGTAATTTGGTTTTCTTTAAGGGCAGAGAGTGTAAAGATAGTGGAGGTTTTGTTACTGTGGATGGTTTTGATTATGCGCTAAAAGAAGATGCTGTGGCTATTGAATCCATAGAAGAGAACATTGGCAATATGTATTTGACTGGCGATGTGTCATCTGAGTTTTATAATTAAGAATGATGGTTTAGTGGTGACAATTGATAACTCTGCTGGTAGAACTGAGATTCCATTGGTGCACCGTTCAGTTTTTAATGTGCGCGTGTCAGGTGTCTGTTATAATAATGATGGGTTATTTTTGTCAACCTCGGGGTGTTATTCAATCTGTAAACGCAGGGTCTTTTCGTCATAAGTTTTTTAGGTTCCTTCTTCCATTTTGGTCTAGTAATCTGCCAACGCTACCTGTGACTGCACCTCCTCGCAAAGATGATGTTCCAGAAGGTCGTGTTCGTCAACAAAGATCATCTAAGATGGACCCCAGAAAATTATTGCTCACCATGGCAATCACGTAACATTTCTGTACCCTTCTTTAACAGAAGTGATAAAACTTCAAAAACATTTGTTGAATTATTACAAGGAACCACTATATGCAATGCTATTTTCAGAAAACAGCCAGGATAACATTTAACATGTTTACTCTAGTTAACATTAAGGACCTTTGTAGGTTATTCAAACTAATTTCAAAAATAGACCCCATTTCAAGTTAATACATACATGCATATGTTTGGATAGCGCATGTATATTTGCATGCTGAAAATGAGGTTTATTTTTGTAGTATTGTTCAAATGAGGTATATTTCTTCGATTAGTTTTTTCGAAAGCCTTTTTGTAGACGGACCCTTGTGAAGACTAACCTCCAAGGACACATGAAAACATATCTTTGCATAATTTGAATGGACATGTAAAATATACCTTGGATTTTAAAAACTAGTTTCAACAGACTTTTATATCATCAAAAACTTTAACCTAAATATATTTCTAATCTAAATATATTTCTAATCCTATGTGCAGGGCATGCATGGCTACAATGGGCATATTATACTACAGATTAGCACAACGCAGCCTCGGGATGAATGAACCAGAATTGGAGACTCAATGAGTTTTAACGTACCATTTGTTTTTTTACAGTTCTCATTCTCAGGTATATCGTGTAATTTTATGGTGGTTGTTTAAATTTCAGTTCAAAATTTCAAGCTCGTGATGACAACCTAAGCTTACATCATGCGTGTATTTGTCCAATTTTTACTTGTCATACATTATATATAAAAGAAACCGAGTGCAGCCTGTCTACTCTTTCTTGGTGAAAATCTCAAGTGAAAAAAAAGGAATTAAGAGTATGAGTAAGTTTCTTCTGTATTTACTGTTTATTGTAACAGCCGCTAACAGATTTTGTTTGGAATTATTTATTATCTGTAATGTCTGTGACTGCAGAAGTCATTGTGTAGACAATCTTGGATTTGAATTATTTTACAAAATGCTGTCAAAATTTTTGTAAACTTCAACTGATGTTGCTTGACTTTGCACTTTCTTCCTTTTTTCTTTTTTTTCCCTTTTTTTTTACGACTGTTTTATATAGCTTCCAGTATCTGTAGCGTTTCTTTGATTGTGTCAACAATGTGTTGGTTTTTATGTTAAGAATAGAGCTGCTGAGAAATCATAGATTATTGTCATTGTAAATTCTTTTGTACTTGCACATGTGCACGATGTACATTACACAGTCACACCTCATGGATTCTGGACTCTTCATTACACAGTCACACCTCATGATTTCTTGAACTTATAATTCAACCTTTCAATACTTTTATTGCATTCCTTTGTATATTCATGGTATTTTTTTATTCATATTTCAGATGTAATTATCTCTAGCAGCGATGACCATTTCAGTGAGAAAATGATGGTACAAAATATTGATTTACTGTTTGTAAATTTTAAGCAAAGCTAACCTATGTAATGTACGTTGTGTACATGCTATATAGCAGGAGCATGTGATCAGTGGTGATACCAAGATGTTTGATGTTTCGGAAAATAAAGTATTGCTAGTAAAACGAAGGAGTTTCAAGGTGAAAGATGCAGTAATCACAGGTGCAAAAAATGCTATTACCAACCTTCAACAGAGCACTTGTGTGCAATTTCCAGTAAAAAGAGTTCAGTCTACGTTATGTATGACTCGTGTGATGCAATTTGTGTTTCAGTTAGTAATTTGATTATTCAACTTAGTGTTATGAATAAAGTTTGAGATATAATATCATGGAAAGTAATTCTCTATATTTGATGCGTGTGCAGGGAATGATGCGAAACCTTCAAACAAATTAGTTAACTCACCAAATACAGAGGTAATCACTTTCCCATTCTTCCTCTTCAAAACATTTATCAATTCATTTCTTTTAGTTTTGTGGCGCTACTATACTTTTTATACAGATGTTGCTTAAAATTGAATGAAGTTTTATTGAATGTAGATTGTTCCTTAACTCTAGAATTTCTTTCATTCAGAAGATACGAGTCTCGATATGACAGTAAATGAGGTTTTATAAGCACACAATGTTACTGAATTTCACACATTTTATTCTAAATGCAGAGGTTAGCTTTAGCTATTGCTGAAATGTACAAAATGATGAAGAAAGATTACCGTCAGTCTCGCCATATGCCTCCTATCAACAATAAGGATCAAGATGAGTACATGGCACCATAGCTTTTTATTTTATTTTTTTATAGTAGTTTCACATTTCAAAACAAATTCAGCTGTTTTTCTAGGGGCTCATTTTTGCTAGAGTATTGATAGAGCTTGCTGCATTGAAACTTAGATTAGGTGTCATATTCAGTATAGAAGGATTGAATATAGTTTGTCTAATCTTAGTTGTACATGTACCTTGGTCTTAGATGGTATATTTATTCAAATAATCCAGTGTGCTGTAGTGCATGTTTTATTTTTAGTGGTGACACACAATACTTACTCACACAAATGCACATACCACTCAATACACGGCGGCTTGATTTTGAATACTAAGAAACACACATGCCCTGGTGAATGCAGCAGCTCCTATTTTATGCAGAAGGTAATGTGCACACTTACAATACACGCCTATGCTAACCCTTACAGACAGATATTTTCACAACCCATACTCAAGGAATATAATCATACGCTTACACCAAGACATGTATTATACATGCAACTCACACAAATGGACTCACCCACACAATACACTAAACTCACACACACGTAACTAGAAGTACAAGATCACCCATTCATAGATAAATGCAAGGCTACACACACAAGCAAAAAAATACATGCACAAATCCACAAACGCATCACTAGACTTCACCATTATTCAATGCTAACTTATGCATATATTTCCAAAAATCAAGCCTAAACTGTTATTAGTAAATTTTGAATTGTTTGTAATATGTTTTTTCTTATCGTTTATGGCTTTTTTGTTAGTAATTACACTAAAATACTGGACGTTGCACGGTATGTAACTATCTTGCAGCTTAGACTGTAATAATCACTAAAATTGGTTGCTTTACTAGATTTGGCATTTGCTTTGATTTGTCAGCTACAACTGAATTTTGTGTCCCTGTGTCTTTGGAGGATGTTTCGTACGCAGAGAGCAGACGTTGTTACCTTATTTGTGAACGGTACCTGCTGTTAATGCAATTCTGAGGTGTACTGATGCAACGCATCTACAGGGAAAAACATGAGGTAATGACAAACTTAACCAACAACCCCCATCCTTTTTACTCAGAGTATCTCTAGCAATTTAATAAATTTCCAAGAGTTTGCATATTTGTCAAGCGCTTATCACATGGATGATACAGCAGTGCACAAGAGATCGGCTATCATCGTCTTTGCTTGCTGATGGACTCGCGGTTGCTGCTCAGGTAATTAATATGCTAATAATTGTTGCAGTTTTGTTTTGAATTTTCAGAAGAGTGTTTAAACTGTTATTGTAACCTAGAGTTAAAGTTTTTCCTTTACATATTGGAATTATGATAGTAGTTAGTGTTATTTTAGAGCATGATCATTGGAGAAGTGAATCTTCTTTGTTTTTTAGCTTTTCTCAAATTATAGAGATGCATACGGGAATAGAGCTATTTGCAGTTTTCATTCTATGCAAAAAAGTGTATTATAGACAATTTCTTATAGTTCATGTGACTTGCGTTCTGGTTTTTGTGTTGAAGGTACTATCAGTTACACTTTGTTTTCTTTTGTTTGTTTATAATATAACTTGTCTTATTTGCTGGAAATGTTAGCCTGTTCTGTTTTCATATTTGGGTTACAGTCTTTTAATTTTTATTGTTTGTCTAACTTTTTGCTATTCTGTAGGTGTTATTTTGTTAGCCGAGGCTCTTCAAACTCAGTAGATATTTGTGGTATATTGGCGTGAGTATTCTTGCAAGTTTTTGGCGCATTGATTTTAATTTTGTATATTTATGGGTTGTATTGTAAGTATGTTCTTTTAATGTTATGGCATTCTGGGTATTTGGTTGTTATGAAACTAGTTGTTATGTGTATATTAGAACTATGTCGATGTAAACTTATCTAACTTTTTGGAATGTGTTGGAATTTTATGACTCTAGCTTTTAGTTTTTTCGTATGTGATTTTGGTTGTTTTATGATAATATTTATTACTCGTTAAATTATTCATTATTGGTATGGATGTACTGCATGTATGCTGCTGTAATTTTTTTTTAATTTGCATTTATTTTGCAACGGTCAGAAACCGTTGCAATATCATGTATTACAATGGGCATTGCCCGTTGTAAAAAGGTGTATTACAACGGGCATTGGCCGTTGTAAAAAGGTGTATTACAACGGGCATTGCCCGTTGTAAAATATGGTCGACCTATTACAACTAGGCCTATTACAACGGGCACATGCCCGTTGCGAAAACCATATTACAACGGGCATTGCCCGTTGTAAAAAGACTGTTTTGTTGTAGTGAAGTAAAATTCTTAAACAAATATAATTTCAAATAAATTTCAAATTTATCTTTCCAACCTGAATCATTATAAACTCTATATTTAAAAATATATAATTTAAATAAATACTTAAACATATTATATATCAGCTTTATTAAATCACCTTAACAAATTTTAAAATCAATATTTATTAAAACCGTATATTTCTTTTCAAAACTATAGAAATCATTTTCAAAATATTTATATATATACCAACGGTGTCTATATATAATTTTCTACCCTATGGTCAAGTGATATGAATATTTATCATTTCAATCCGTAATTTAAATATATACGGGTATATGTCATTTCAACCCGCAATCCCAAATTCAATTCAATTGAAAATCGCTTGGGTTTATCATTTCAACCCATAACGATTTTCTCCTATTCTACATATCGTTCGGGTATGTATCAGTTCAACCCATAGTGAATTCTATACTAACAGGGAACTTGCAGAGTGATAACATATATGATAATAATATAACAATCCGTAACAAGCATATATCATCAGTGACAAATAACAGATAATGGTGTCAGATGTCATAGTTGAACAGATACAGATAATGGCATATATATAGCAATGTAAATATCTAACAGCAGCATATTTCAATTGTCGTTTCAATTGAAATCAAATTTAATAAATATAAGAACGTTAATTCTGAGTGATTGCTCACCTTTCGAGGCTAGAGAGATTGGACAATGGAATTATGTTACGAAATGCAGCACAACTTCCAAAACAAAGCTAGATTGGGGACGAATTTTAAAGGACAAAGCTGATAGATAGGAAAACAAGAACCAGAATTAGTTTGATATAACAGAAATAAAATGTATACATATAATATTATAAACTCTTTTAATTCATATCCCATGAAATCCTTATTTTTAACATTCAAAAATCAATGTTTATACTAAAATTAATATAAACTTACTTTGCTAAAATAAAATTTTTGACTCAAAACAGATCATATGAACTCATATAATATACATATATATATCACTATATACACATATATAAACTCATGTACTTATTATATAATAATTACTAACATACCAATATACAAACCTAGGTATAAACTTAAGTAAACCTTTATACACACACACACACACACACATATATATATATATAACTAGAAATTAACAATATACAAATGAATTGGACTACCATTCTGCAATTAAATCTGTAAATACATGTATTTGTAAACATACTTTATTACAAACATATATAATACTTTTATAATAAAATCAGCAAGCCTATAAACTGTACTATATGGGATATATATCTTCCTTTCAAAAGGTTTACAATATTATCATTAATATTCTTCCAAACAATACCAAATATCAACAAAATTTCATATGAAATATATATAATCAGTTGTAAAATCAACAAATATATAGTAGAGGACTTGTAATATGTAATATGACATGTTTTATATACCTATAAAATAATATATCATAACTGCCGAACCCCAAACGTATACAACTTATAGATTCACAACAGGCTAATCTCTATACAAATATATACTATATATATATTAGATACTACATATATATAATAAAGTCAAAGGGTATATATAGTACACGTACGCAACTTATGCAAAATAACTATAGATTTACTAACAAATATATATATATATATATATCTATATAGTTACATATATGTAAACTTACCAACAAAAATAAGATTTTAAACGTATATATATATATATATTTAAACCAATATAAACTATTATAAATCTTTGCATAAAACATAGCAGACCTATAAACAATACCTGTACTTATAGAATATATAAACTTATAGAATATAACACATATATAAAGCTAACTGTGTGAAATCCATGTAAAATCAATCACTATAATATACATATGAACAGGGAACGTACAACTTGCAAACCGAAGTTGTAGTTTACATATATATAGAATCGTGATGTAAATATAACATATGCAAATCATATTTAAACAAAAGAAAATATAAGTATTTTTATAACAGAATAAAATAACACTATATTTATAACATATATATACATAGTCTAACATAATATAAAATATATAATAATACCTATTTTATATATGAAAGAGGAAACTCGCGACCATGATTTGCTCGAGTGATGGAAACGGCTTCGGCGATAAGAGGCAGGCTCACTGGAGGTTGAAGGTCGCGGAGGGTGGAGCATGATTTTCGAGTTCAGGGGTGGAAAAAAAAATGGAAGAGGCGGTTGCGTTGGTCGAGTCGTGGGCCTGAGGGGTGGATCACGGTTACTGTTGAGTTGGTGGGTGAAGGCGGAGCTTGGAAGATATGCAGCTCAGTGTGGAAGTGGGGAAGACGTGTCCAATTGTGGAGGAGGGTGATGAGAACAGGAGGATGCCTCGAATTAATACGTCCAGGAACGAAAATGAACTTATATATTTCTGTTGTTAGCTTAAAGAAGATGAATGAATAGAATTGACAGACAAATGAACCAGTTGGTAATACATTGAGACCAGAGAATTGAAAAGTCCAATTATTAAATTTTCTAGGAATATTAAAAGGCTACTAGTGGCTATACAGTTTACATAGCTGAGGAGTTTAAAAGACAAAGGAAAACAAAAAGGCACGAATATGGCACCAATACGATCAACCGTTATGTTGATTTCGTCGCGTCTCGGGCATCAAAATACAGAAATGAACATACTGCGGAGATCAGCACGACGAGACGATCAAAACGGTATATAAATATCAGTGGTACGATCATCCTATCAAAAGTCGATATCGGTACCAAAATGCCGCTAATTTGCCGAAAATAAGACAAACGGAGCAATAGCAATCCAAATTTGGAGAAATGAAATATGACATCTCACTCAGAAGATGATTTACAAATTTTCTATATAAAAATATTCAGGTTTGGAAAACATTTTATTATTATCAATTATTAACTGATGTGAATTCAATAAAATTATACAAGAAAATAAACTTCCATATTATCAGATAAAAATTTACCAATTGCTATGTTAAATTAGACGTATTCCAAATATTAAATTTTCATTTTCAAATTTTATTATTAAAATTTCACAAAAAATCAGTTAATTACCTTATTAAACAGTTAAAATTTTACGGGTTGTTACACTCTCCCTCACTCAAAACGTTTCGTCCCCGAAAAGGAAAGAGGTAGGAGAATACAGATACCAGAAAGAAAATAGATTTGAAATGTAAAATAAAACCATTAATTTAAAGCCATATAAATTTCAATTTTAAATTAATTTATTCAACAATTGATTTTAAATTCAAGATATTTCATTAAGTTGATTGAATTTCCATTTATTAATTCCTTCAAAACAAAATTTATTTTATATGTCTCATTTATTATTCAATTAACTTGTTTTATTCAATTAACTTATCTCTATTAACATTTTTATAATTAAAATTAAGTGTATAACATTTATTATAATCACTCAAATTTTTATTTACAAAAATCAATTTGTATTGTGTATTATCCAATTACATATTCAACTTCTGAATGATTAGGTAAGTTATACTAGAATGAAATTGGGTATTATACAAATAACTTTTTTTGCAATGTAATTATTTCAAGTTTTAAATATTTATTCAAAATTTTAAGCTTTATTTATAATTAAAATCACCTTTAACATAAATTTAAGAATTAAATTTCCGATTAACTTCAAATAATTTCATAGATAAATTTAAACAATTTCATATATATATCAAATCAAATTAAATTTAAAATAATATTCCTATATATATATAAATCAAATCATACTTAAGAAATTTAAATCAAATTAATTTCTAAAACAAAAGTGTAGCAAAGCTACTGAGTGGCCTCTACTCTTCGAAACTCGAAAATGAATGTCGATGATGCGGCAATCATCACCGAAATTATTTTCCAGCGACAAAAAAGAAGAGTACTGATTTAAAACTTTAAAATTCCTTGAAAACAAATTTCTATTCGAAAATACTTTAAATATTATGCATTTTAAAACTTTAAACCAAAGTTTGAAATCACCAGAAATTAAATTCTCAAATTTTTAAATTTAAATTCATTTCAATTCCCAAATCAATTTATAAACCATGTTTATAAATTTATTTATAGAACAATAAATGATAATCAAATATTATAATTTCAAACAACTAATTTAATTAACTTATTAAATTCCAGAAAATCTTACTTATATATTTATAATATAATCATACAAATTTATCTCATTTACCAAATTGAAAATAATATTGTGTCGGTTTGCTCTGTTCAAGTGTTTTGGAAATCCTATCGATAGTGTTAATCAGACGAATCGATCGAAAACCAAAATCAACATCAACAACTCAAACAACACACTATAAAACATTTTAATATAAATACAAGTACACTCCCTCACTCGATGATATAAAATAGATTTCAAAACAAGGATAGAGATTCAAATTTTTGAGGGATCCTAACAAAAAGAATTCAACTAGAAGATAGGTTCGATAGGGAGATAAATAGATTTCAAAGAGAGAAAAGGATGACTAGACTTATATAAATCACGGGCAACCTTAACCGGGTCAACCGTGACTTCAAAATAAGATCGAGGTAGAATTCTGGAGCAAATCGACATTCGAGCGCCAGAGGTAGAATTCGGGTATAGCAAAAGATAGCAGCATCGTAAACCGAGGATACAGAAATCTTTGGTGAATCAATGCTCGTTGTAAAGGAGTTTCACCCCTTGACAAATCATTTTAAGAATGGCGGAACCGCCGATTCATTATAGATATCATCCGAAGTGGAGTTATGGGATACTCTAGAATCAAGAGAACACAAATAGGGAGAGACAAAAATGATTTTGGAACCGAGGGAACGTTCCAAAATTCAAAGGAAACCGAGTCAAATGGAAGAAATTCAAGCTCGAACGAAAATGATTCTGTAATCGAATTTACTACATATGCTAAGTTTTGCCTAAAACCAAAGCTCTGATACCACATGTAACATCCTGAAATTTTCAACCATTCGCATCAATACATGTCGGATTTGAATTGCTCAAAATATCAGTTTGTTAATTTAAATTTGGCAAAACTATGCATATACAGTAAATAAATAATCACAGAATCATAGACATAGAGTAATATAACAATAATGCAGCGGAAACAAAAGAATAGTAGTTCATGAAGCTACTATATATATAACAGAGTTAAATAAGATACAATAGAGGTCTCGAATACATAGATGTATCAATACTATAGTCAAATACAAGATCTGATCACATCACTAGAATCAACTGAATAACTGTATGCTGAATAGATATAGCTGGATCTCCAAGCGAAGTTCCAACTCCAAAGGCAAGTCTCGAACACTGAGCCACACAGTCTGACCTGAGCGTAAAGCAAAATACAAAACACTCGAGTCAGGATTAACATTCTTATATCAATAAATCCAACTCAAGTGAAATATCAACTGAAATACAAGTAACTTGAAGGATGTTTGGGATAACCATCCCCTAAGGATCCGTTAAACTATCTACTATGTAGTAATATACGCTATTATAATAACGTCTAAAGTAAAGTAAACTATTAAAATAGCGTTAAGGAGTTACCCGTATTCCACTTAACACATTTTATAGTGCCAATAGTCTATACAGTACCGTAATACCCCGTAAACTGGAGCTACAAGAGGATACTCTATAGGTACGACACAAAACAAACTCGTAGTAAAGCACGCTATGGTAGGTGACACGACACAACAAGGCAATGCCAGCGTTGATATACCAATTACGCATCTGAACTGGTGGTAACGTAGAGCCGCAGTAATCGCCCGCCTCGAGCCACACTCTCGAATCAAAGGTGCACACCAAATCAATCACAAAGTAAAGAATGGCATACGATGGAGTGTGTCCGATCAGAGGAGCTACCACATTAGCCCGTAATCGCTCCTGTTTTAGCCACCTTATGCCAACTCACGGGAGTTGGATTCTCGTAAATATACCTTTAGGATCGTCGCCACCATCCTACTTCATTCTGGAATCTCCACCGTGTACTCAGTTGTTAAAGTGGTTTTCGGTATCGACAGAGAGTATGCCCATATACGATCCCGGTCTCTTTAACAACCAAACGTTATTATAACACCGCGGTCATTTCAAAATAGTTTATACTTCAAAACCAAAATATCATTTCATTTCAAAAACCAAATCAATACGATATCATTCCATTTCAAATATATTCACTTCCAAAATCTTAGTACTTTCAAAGATATAATACTTTCGAAACCAAACACTTAAAATTATAACACTTTGGAAATCACAACATTTTGAAATCATAGCACTTTGGAAATCATAACACTTTGAAATCATAACATTTCCTTTAAACCGTTTAGGTATTAATAATAGTATATATAATAAAATAGTTTGTAAAATAAAATAGTTTATATAAAATAGTTTTAAGTTAAAATAGTTTATATTAAAATAATTAGCATATTAAAATAGTATATATTAAAATAGTTCATGTTAAAATGATTTATATAAAATAATTTGTAAAGTAAAATATAAAATAGTTTTAAATAAATTTAAAAATACTTTATATAATAAAATAGTTTCCTAAAATTTCACAAATTGATTCAAATTAACTTGAATTCCAAATTAAACTTAATTCAATATAAATTCATAAATTTCAACTCAATTCAGTTTCTTAATAAACCATTTCAAATTATATCGATTTCAAATACAGATTTGAACCACAAAATAAACCATTTAATTTCAATATATTTCAAAGCTTTAAATATTCCACATTTCCAAAACTAAATTTGATAATTCCATTTATATCTCAATTTAACTTCATTAACAGTTAGTTTTGAAATATTTACTTAATCATTTCAATGACATTTAAATAAACTCCAAATTACAAACTTAAATAAACTAAATACCCATCTCAATTTATGTAAATTTGAGATTATTCATTTAAATAACTTTTAATCCAAATCAAGTTATAAAATCATAGCTTTAAAATCTCAAATTTAATAATTTCAAATAAAACTTATTTAAGTAAAATTCTTAAATAAATATAATTTCAAATCAATTTCAAATTTATCTTTCCAACCTGAATCATTATAAACTGTATATTTGAAAATATATAATTTAAATAAATACTTAAACATATTATATATCAACTTTATTAAATCAACCTTAATAAATCTTTAAAATCAATATTTATTAAAACCATATAGTTCTTTTCAAAACCATAGAAATCATTTTCAAAATATTTATATATAGACCAACGGTGTCTGTATATAATTATCTACCCTATGGTCAAGTGATACAGATATTTATCATTTCAATCCGTAATTTAAATATATACGGGTATATATCATTTCAACCCGCAATCCCAAATTCAATTCAATTGCGCTTGGGTTTATCATTTCAACCCATAACGATTTTCTCCTATTCTACAGATCGTTCGGGTATGTATCAGTTCAACCCATAGTGAATTCTATACTAACAGGGAACTTGCAGAGTGATAACAGATATGATAATAATATAACAATCATTAACAGGCATATATCATCAGTGATAAATAACAGATAATGGTGTCATATGTCATAGGTGAACAGATACAGATAATGGCATATATATAGCAATGTAAATATCTAACGGCACCATATTTCAATTATCGTTTCAATTGAAATCAAATTTAATAAATATAAGAACGTTAATCGTGAGTGATTGCTCACCTTTCGAGGCTAGAGAGATTGGACAATGGAATTGTGTTACAAAATGCAGCACAACTTCCAAAACAAAGCTAGATTGGGCACGAATTTTGACGGACAAAGCTGATAGATAGGAAAACAAGAACTAGAATTTGTTTGATATAACAGAAATAAAATGTATATATATAATATTATAAACTCTTTTAATTCATATCCCATGAAATCCTTATTTTTAACATTCAAAAATCAATGTTTATACTAAAATTAATATAAACTTACTTTGCTAAAATAAATATTTTGAGTCAAAACAGATCATATGAACTCATATAATATACATATATATATATCACTGTATACACATATATAAACTCATGTACTTATTATATAATAATTACTAACATACCAATATACAAACCTGGGTATAAACTTAAGTAAACCTTTATACATATACATATACATATAACTAGAAATTAACAATATACAAATGAATTGGACTACCATTCTGCAATTAAATCTGTAAATACATGTATTTGTAAACATACTTTATTACAAACATATATAATACTTTTATAATAAAATCAGCAAGCCTATAAACTACTATATGGGATATATATCTTCCTTTCAAAAGGTTTACAATATTATCATTAATATTCTTCCAAACAATACCAAATATCAACAAAATTTCATATGAAATATATATAATCAGTTGTAAAATCAACAAATATATAGTAGAGGACTTGTAATATGTAATATGACATGTTTTATATACCTATAAAATAATATATCATAACTGCCGAACCCCAAACGTATACAACTTATAGATTCACAACAGGCTAATCTCTATACAAATATATACTATATATATATTAGATACTACATATATATAATAAAGTCAAAGGGTATATATAGTACACGTACGCAACTTATGAAAAATAACTATAGATTTACTAACAAATATATATATATACTTACATATATGTAAACTTACCAACAAAAATAAGATCTTAAACGTTTATATATTTAAACCAATATAAACTATTATAAATCTTTGCATAAAACATAGCAGACATATAAACAATACCTGTACTTATAGAATATATAAACTTATAGAATATAACACATATATAAAGCTAACTGTGTGAACTCCATGTAAAATCAATCACTATAATATACATATGAACAGGGAACGTACAACTTGCAAACCGAAGTTGTAGTTTACATTTATATAGAATCGTGCTGTAAATATAACATATGCAAATCATATTTAAACAAAAGAAAATATAAGTATTTTATAACAGGATAAAATAACACTATATTTATAACATATAGATACACAGTCTGACATAATATAAAATATATAATAATACCTATTTTATATATGAAAGAGGAAACTCGTGACCATGATTTGCTTGTGTGATGGACACGGCTTCGGCAATAAGAGGCAGGCTCGCTGGAGGTTGAAGGTCGCGGAGGGTGGAGCAGGTTTCTCGGGTTCAAGCGTGGGAAAAAAATGGAAGAGGCGGTTGCGTTGGTCGAGTCGTGGGCTTGAGGGGTGGATCACGGTTATTGTTGAGTTGGTGGGTGAAGGAGGAGCTTAGAAGAGATGCAGCTCGGTGTGGAAGTGGGGAAAATGTGTCCGATGGTTGAGGAGGGTGATGAGAACGGGAGGAAACCTCGAATTAATACGTGTAGGAACGAAAATGAACTTATATATTTTTTTGTTAGCTTAAAGAAGATGAATGAATAGAATTGACAAACAAATGAACCAATTGGTAATACATTGAGACCAGAGAATTGAAAAGTCCAATTATTAAATTTTCTAGGAATATTAAAAGGCTACTAGTGGCTATACAGTTTACACGGCTGAGGAGTTTAAAAGACAAAGGAAAACAAAAAGGCACGAATATGGCACCGATACGATCAACCGTTATGCTGATTTCGTCGCGTCTCGGGCATCAGAATACAGAAATGAACATACCGCGGAGATCAGCATGACGAGACGATCAAAACGGTATATAAATATCAGTGGTACGATCATCCTATCAAAAGTTGATATGGTACCAAAATGCCGCTAATTTGCCGAAAATAAGACAAACGGAGCAATAGCGGTCCAAATTTGGAGAAACGAAATATGACGTCTCACTCAGAAGATGATTTACAAATTTTCTATATAAAAATATTCAGGTTTGGAAAACATTTTATTATCATCAATTATTAACTGATGCGAATTCAATAATATTATACTAGAAAATAAACTTCCATATTATCAGATAAAATTTTACCAGTTGCTATGTTAAATTAGACGTATTCCAAATATTAAATTTTCTTTTTCAAATTTTATTATTAAAATTTCACAAAATTCAGTTAATTATGTTATTAAATAGTTAAAAGTTTACGGGTCGTTACATCGCACATTTCCTAAATATGTATACATTTGCATAGTGATACCTAATTGCATCGAATTTTCAATTGACGATTCCTCCCCCTGTCTTCGATGAAATCGCAAACCACCTTCACTGTTAAACTCCACTACACATCCTCTCCTCAACCATCACTACATCATTATGCTCATCCCAGTAAACCAAAGTGCGACCTAGCAACTTGCCTCCATGACCCAAAATGTAGACTTCCTCCCTAGGCAGCCGCACCTCACCAAAATTGGCCACAAGATGCTCCTTTTCCCGACAAACCTATTACAACAATCCTCAAGTCCTAACTCCGCCTAAATCGAACTCGACCTCAAACCCTAGGATGGCTATTCAAAATAGAGCAACCCCAAGTCTCATCGAACAAACCAAAACTTATATAGATTTGAAGCCCCTCATCATATTAGTAATATGGATCAAACGATTTTGGTTTTTGTTGATTATAGTTCAAGATTTAAATTTTAGAAAGAGATGGCCATAATTTTCTTCATTGGAATGAGAGAGAAGGGAGGGAAAAATATTGAAAATTGTAAATGTGGTGTTATGGTTATATTTTCATATTTAAAAAAAATCAGTTTCTTTACTTCCAACTCAAGTAAACCAATATTTTCAAGCTAGCCAAAAACTTCAAGCAACACATCATATCAAAGCAAATCACTATTAAGACTAGTTGAATGATTTGAATTGGGATTTGATTTTAAAAGGATTTGAAAAGAAATATTTGTGGCACTTCACTATACAATATTATGTTCGCATATGAACCACGAATAATAGAAATAAAAATGCGATCATGCACCAATAAGTGACACGATCTCTAAACAACAATAAAATACACAAATTATTCTGTTCTGTGAAATGTCAAAAATACCAAAATTTGCCACAAAATACGTCAAATGATAATCTAAATTTTTTTTAAATTAAAAATAATGGAGAGATCCTATAAATTCATTTAAAAATACATCCATAAAAATCAAGTGGTTTTAATAATAATTGATTTTCTTGTTATTTATTCGAACTATTTATTATTGTAAATAAATTTACAAAATGAGTTCACAATTATTATTTATTAATTAAAAGTAGTTAATAAGGCAGTTAAACTCACTTAATTAATATTTAATAGTTAACCTGGTTTTTAACGTAGTAGAATTCAAAAGGAGTTAGAACATTAAAATTACACAGGACGACTCAAAACTTGATCGGAAGACCTAAAAGCACATAACAAAGAAACCCTGGAAGTTTGTACTAAAAATATGCCAAGTATTTGGATCGGCACCGATCCGATCCAATTGGATCAATACCAATCCAAATTATTGACCTATGGATTCTCCAATCCACATGTATTATTTTCCTATATCTCTCCTAAACTTATCTACCAAGTTTGGTAACACTCCGAGCATCCGAGTTAAAGAAGTCAAGACTTATTCGATTCGAATTACGGTTCAATCTAATTTACAGGTGATCGTCAAAACAAGTCAATAAGCTATGAAAATGGGGAACCTCACATTCAAGAAAAGAAGCCAACAAAGAAAGAGTTGTTCAAAAATTGCACAACATTTTGGATCGGTACCGATCCGATCCAATTGGATCAGCATCGATCCAAAAACTTAGTTTGAAATCCCCCCAAACTTTACGTGCCTCCTCCTATGGATGACAATAGGCTTCTGGTACTCTTGTTCTGATCCAAGTGCTATCTAATTCCTATAAATACCACCCTATCTTCAACAGAGAGGGGGCCGACTGCTCTGATCACTGGGAAAACTCTGCTACTAAGATTCTTCAACCTTCTTCCTTCTCACAATGGCTGCCTTGGGATAATTGAGATCATTCCTTTTGTCACCATCAATGGTGGTCTGATCTTTCTTAGTTCAATATTAGAATTGTAAACAACTTGTACTAGTGATCAACAGTTAATCCATCAATAAAATCTATAAAGTGGGCGCAGGCTACGTTAACAACCGAACCACTATAAAATCTTGTGTTTATTTACTTTGTTCGGTATTTTCTACAATTTGGAGAGTGTTTTGCTCTACTTTATTTGTCTTGATAAACAGGGATGGTGCTTTTAGAAAAATATCAGGGTGTTGATCCATTTTTTGGGTTAAGATTTTGGTGCTTTCACTGAGAACACTGAATCTAGGCTTAGATCTAGCTATCTACTTTGGATCAAATAGGTTCAGAAGTTACATCCTCAATTTCTGCTCAGAAGATCTGCTGTTGAAAATCAATGGCACCAGGAAGAAGGAGAACCGCTTTCGAAAGATCCATAAGAGTTGTAACTACTGGAGAAGAGGTCAGTCCTTAGCAAACTGAAGTCAATGGCACCAACATAGGAGATCAGGTATTGTGATCCTCTATTTACCATGAAGTTGCCGCTAGAGATGAACTAAACAAAATGGTTGAGGAAATTAATCAAAAGATGGAAAATAGCCAAAGAGCTCTTATGGACAAATTAATGCTCTATTGACCTTATAGTCACATTTCTTCTCCAAGAACCATGACAGAGATCGCAGCTGCCGTGGAACAAGAAAATTCTTCCCTCTCTGGCCTAAACATGAGGAACGGGAAATAACAACATAAAGGAGTGATAGGTGGAACCGTAGGAATTAATATGGAAGGGAATGCAAGCAATCCACCAACTGCGAGGCATCCGGCTACAAACTTGAATCTACGGGGGAAAACCCCAAGGGAAGATGTAGCAATGGAACTCTTCGACTCAGAAGATGGTGAGCGGCTTTACAACGACAAGTTGGAAAGAAATACTAATGCATTCAATAATGCCAAGGAGATCTAAAATGCCCCCAACTGGCCAGCCGCAAACCAACGAAACTCTGAGGGAGTGGCTTTCCCGAAGGCAGGAGAGCCTAGGCTTCAGTCCACTCACCAAGATCGTTTGCAAAATCAAACATTTGGTGTGGTCACTAACATCCAACTTGCAGATTACTGGACATTTGAGGCATATATAGCGGACATGGCCAAGCGATTAACGGATGAAAGTAAAGATAGAAGGGATGATGAATGGGGATCCACTCCAAGTTGAACTCCCTTCACTGTGGACATTCTGAATGAGTGGTACCCTGAAAAGTTCCCTATTCCAACTATTTCGTCTTACGATGGAACGAGAGACCCGAAACCCCACTTACATAAGTACAGTTGGCACATAGATGGAGCACATGCTTAGAATGTGTTGGATGTAGATGCTTCCTGATTTTCCTGGAAGGAATTGCTTCTATATAGTTTACCAGGCTTCCACCAAGATCTATCTCCACCTTCGTTCAACTAGCAAATAGATTCTGTGATCAATTTAGGATTCACACAACACAGCCAAAAGATGTGATATCCTTATCCGGCCTATTCTACGGACGGAATGAATCTCTGAAGTTCTTCATGAATCGGGTCAACACCATGGTGACCGAAGTAAGTAATCCAAATGAGGCTATGGTTTTCATGGCCTTGGTCTATGTTATTCACCCCGAAACTTAATTTGGGAAATGGATCAAAATGAAACAACCTACCACTAGGAAGGACTTCAATTGGAAGGTGAGCCAATATTTGAGATTGGAAGAAGCATAGGAATTAGAAAGTAAATATGCTAACTTACAACCAACCAACATTGGGCAGAATGGTATAGCGACAAACCAAGACATAAATACCTATGGGACCGTTGAAGAATGCGAAGGAAAAAATGGGAATCAAAAAAGGAAGAACTAGAATTCCAACAAGCAAAATGGAAGTAACAAGCGACTTAAAGATTTGAGGCCTAAAGAATACACCCTGCTCAACTATACTCCAGAAAACATCTATCTCGCGACACATGGGACGGAATAGTAAAAGAAGCCATCTAAAAGGGAAGCAACTGACAACAAAAGTGTTTCGGAAAGTACTGATACTTCCATGAGACACATGGCCACAACATGAATGAGTGCCATCACTTGAAGAACTTAATTGAGGAGTTGATTTGGGAAAACAAGCTTCAGCAATATATGAGGAAACCACAAAATCCTGACCAACCCGCAGCACCCTAAGCTCCTAGAGATCGAGGGAATCAAGCTAGAACTAGTGAAGAGGGACCCAGATGAACTGACTAAGGACTCATCATTGGAACAATATCTGGAGGACCCCATCCTACGTATTAGAGCTAGGGAGAAATAGAGCGGTATGCGAGCTCACTAAAGCACGCTTCCAAAGATTGGTGGTTTGCGATCGAAGATGGAACCCCTGCTAAGAACCAGAGAACCATGAATTATGACATAGTACTTCAGAATCGAGACACTGAAGGGATAGAAGCTCGAACTCTTGACCCCATAGTCGTGAAAATAGGAATCAGACCCACCATAGACTGCCAAATATTGGTAGACAGTGGAAGTTCTGTGAACATCCTTTTCAAACGCACCTTTGATCAGATGAAGATCAGTATGAAAGATGTATCTGCTTGTCGGACAAATATCTAGGGATTCAACGGTGAACCCAAACAACCTGTCAGAATAATTGATTTACCCGTTAAACTTAGAGAAGGTGACCGAAGAGTCACCCTCATCCAAACCTTTGTGATCGTAGATGAAATTTCCACCTACAATATAACGACCCGTAAATTTTTAACTGTTTTAATAACGTAATTAGTTGAAATTTTGTGAAATTTTAAACGATAAAATTTTGAAATAAAAATTTGATATTTGGAATGCGTCTAGTTAAACATAGCAACTGGTAAATTTTCATCCGAAAATATGAAGTTTATTTCGTACGTAAATTTATTTTAATTTAAATCAGTTAGTAATTGATGAAAATAAAATGTTTTCGAAACCTAAATATTTTACATAGAAAAATCCTAAATCATCTTCTGAGCAAGACGTCATTTTTTCGTTTTTCGAAATTCGAACTTCTTTAGCTCCGTCGATCTTAATTTTCTGCGATTCTGCTACATTTTTCCACTAGTAGAAAATTCAAATTTTTTATAATTCAATCATACCGCTAATATCTATATACCGTTTGACCGTCTCTTCATGCTGATCTCCGCGGTATATTTAATTCTGTGTTTTGGGGTCCGTTGTAACGGTACCAAAAGGTGTGACTTTTATTCCCTTTACTCTTTCAAACTTTACTCGTGGAAACCAAGCAACCATTAATTGCTTTAATTTATTTGAGGGAATCAAGGATCCTTCGGCTGCTTTTTCTTTCATTATGCATTTATATTGTATGACCTTTCATTCTCTGATTTGAAAAGCTACTAACATTTAATATGAAAGCTACACGAATTCTTCCTCTCACTGTCCATTTCTCTTTCCTCCAAACTCATATACTCACTTTCTTATAATAATTTTTTTTCTATTTCTTTCATGGCTTCGGCCATCTTCCAATGCCACCATGAATTTTGCCAAGCACCCTCTCTAGCTTGCTCCACCTCCGCATGCTGACTTGCTCCCTCCCCTCTCTCTACATGACACTCAAACCACCTCCTTAGCTCATCTACCACCACCCTCGCCCAGATCCACAAAACCCCGTCCCCATGCCGAGATCACCACCATAGCCTACACCCTCTGCACCTCGGCCTCACTCACCTTCAAACCTCGGTCACTGCCTGCACTCGACATGGCCGAAGGCCATCTTCTCACCACCATCGGTCCACGCTCAGCCAGTAACACGAGAATGCTACTCACGCACCACTACCATCACCTCACTTTGCTTCACGACCTGACCGATCTCCGATCGTGCCTGCTCCTTCTCTCACCGCCTTCCTATCTCAACCAAGCAACTCCACAACACAACCTTGGCCGCAAACAGCATCTGCTCCCCTCCGCCTAACAACAACCATCTGCCATCCTTTCCTTCTTCCATGTGCATGAATTAGAAGGTAATGTATATAAGTTTATATACAGTAGAGTTCTTGGAACCTAAAGCATATATATAAATGTGCTTTGCCTTTTGCTCATGCGTTGCTGTTATATCAACAGCCTCTATTTTGATTGCTCCTCCAATCTTTGCCACCCTTTTTCTATTTTGTTTTATACTTGGTTTTGATATATATGTGGTTTATGTATAGGTCGTATTAAATTTTATGTTTAAAAGCATAATAGCTCTCTGATTTTTAAAGGAATATGGGTCAGTGTGCATTTTGAAAATATATCAGTATACGTATATTGTCTATGATCTTATATATCTATATAAATTGTTTTGTTTTGTTATTGGTTTCGAATACTATTTTCATAGACAGAGAAAATTTTTCACGTGTTTTATTTTATGCGTTTAAAAGTTTTGATTTCGTATTGGGTTTAAAAAAAATGTAAATTAGATATTTACTTGGATTTTCTTTTTTATATACATGTTTTAGGGATACAATATTAGTTTCAAGGTATAATATGTATGTAATGTTTGCCTGAAGCCTATTTTTATATTAAAGAAATGCACTTTTCCGAAGCCTATTTTGATGTTATATAAGTAATATGTATATAAGTCTATATATGACAGTCGTACGTAGCATATTACTTTATATATTGTTCCAAATATGATACTGTTAAGTAATATATGTTTTATAATAAACATATAGTGTAACCTGTTCATAATGAAATTATGAAATCTGCTATATATATATGTTCATAATATCAAATGTGAAGTATAATTTTAACTTGTTTAAGTGTTGTATATGTAAGTTCATAGAAGTTTATGAAATCTGTTTGTGTCCATATATGTAAATATTTTGATTTTAATTACGGTATGTATGTAAGTATATATGAGTCCATAGATTTGCCTATATATATAAATATTAATATACAAGAGTTTGGTGTTCAGAGATAAATTAAGGTTTAAATTAGAAATGTATTTAAAATGAAAGGATTTGAAATAATATATATATTTATATATTTATTTTATTAATAGTGTTTTAAATTAGATATTGATTTTAATAAAATATTAACAATAATATGATATATATTTTTCTGATATATCAAACTGATTTTGATTCTTGATTTCCATTTATCAGCTTGTCCACCGAATTTGTGTCAATCTAGCTTTGCTTTGGAAACTCGTGCTTGGATTCGTAACTAAATTTCAATGTCTGTATCTATGTGCGTATCCGTGTCATTTCCCGTTCTCTCTAGCCTCGGAAGGTGAGCAATCACTTACGATTAACGTTCTTTTATTTATTAAATTTGATTTCAATTGAAACGACAATTGAAATATGCTGCTGTTAGTTATGTACACTGTTATACATATGTTATTACCTGTATCAGTTCACCTGTGACATCTGACACCACCATTATCTGTTATTTATACAATGATAATCCAGTTTGGTTGATAAATGATTGATTGTTTGATGTTGACATTGGACTTAAATTGTTAATGTAGTATGTGATAAATAATTTGAAATTGAAATTGATGTAGGATGGTTAGATTTGATATATGTGTTAAATTTGATTAGATGACATTTGCATAATATGACCTCATTTAAATGTTAGATTAATTGATACGTACAAATTTGGTTATGTTCACCTTGAACCATTGAATGTATGTTGTAATAGTTGATGTCAAGTGTAGAATTGCATAGAATAATTAGTATATTAATCTTTAATCTACATGAAATGATAGTGTAGATTCTAGAAATAATTATATTAATTCGCACAAACAACAATGTGAATTAATACGGTTATTTCGGGATTATTTGAATTGATTATTGGGTTGTTATTGATTGTTGTTATTGCTTGTTTATTTACTTTGACACCGTCCCAGTTATCACACTGCAAGTCCCTTTGCTATGCTTTGATTTTGAATTGAATTGGAATCGGGTTGAAATGATAAATACCCAAATTAAACTTTGACCTAGGATAGAGAATTAAATAAAACCCGATTGGTCAACAATTTGATTTAAAAATAAAATAAAGATTTTATTTGAATAAATAATAAGGTTTTAAATGAAGTTGGAATTTGAATTTTTATGAAAGGAAAATGTTAATATGTAATAATCCGAAACAAAATATTAACATGGTAGTTGATGAAAGAATGTTGTTTAAAATTAAATTATTAAGTTTGAATTTATTTAATAATTAAGTTTTATAATTATTTAATAATTAAATAAGATTGAATTATTTAATAATTAAATGAAATTGAATTCTTAATATGTGAAATTGAACTTCTTTAATAAGTAAAGTTGAGTTATGAAATAATTAAGTTTTGAAATTTGTAACTAAGTAAATAAATAAGTGAAATCGAATTTCTTTAACAAGAAATAAAATGTGATTTATTAAAATTAATGTAGGACTTGTAATTTAAAAAATTGATTTGACAAATCCAATTTAATTCAATTTGAAGTTTTGATATAATGAAGTTGAACTTAAGTAATTGATTTAATGAATTGGAAATTTAATAAAAATTGTTTTGAATGACAAATTAACTTAACAAATATTGAATGAAATAGATAAATGAATATAAATTGATTTGAATGTTAAATTAAATTAATTTAAATGATTTCGGAATGAAACTTATATACGAACTTGAATCAATATTTGAATTGTTTAAATAAAAATTGAAATTGGATTATAAGATTTTGAAATTTTGAATTTGGAAGTTTTGAATCGTAAATTATGGAAATTGATTTAGAAAGACAAATGAAATGTTGGTTTACAAATTCTAATTGAAATTGTAATTGATTTGGTTTTTGAAATATATAAACGACCAATCGGTGAAATAATGATGAAAGTTATTAAAGAGACCAGAATCGGTTAGGGACATACTCACTGTCTAAACCGAAAACCACTTTAATAACTATATGTGGAGTTGTGATCCAGAATGAAGTGGTTGGAATGATGTACGTGATGACTGAAGAAAGAGAACGATAGTGGATAGCCTTGACACTTGTGTCAAATTGGAAATGACTAAAACAGGAGTCGTGCCGGGCCAAATGGGGTTAGCTACCTCGAGCGAACACACTTCTTCGAAAACTACTCATTACTTGTTGTCGATTGGTGCACCCTCGAATTTTGGGAGTGTTGTTTCACGGTGTTGCGATCGCTGCGACGATGCATTCTCACCAGTCCGGATTAGGCAAACGGTAGTTTCACTACCTTGGGTATTGCCTCATGTGCCTTGTCATACTTGTATCCCTTTATACGCGACCACTACGATTTGTTTTGTGTTATACCTATGGAGTACTCCTTGATATCCCACTAGTTTACGGTGGAGTTTACAGTGCTGTATAGACTATAACGCTTATATAAAATGTGTTAAGGGGGATAATGGTAACGCCTTAACACTATTTTTGATACTTTATATTACTGATAGGCATTATCTACTTATCGTACACCACTACATAGTAGATAGTTTAACGGATCCTTAAAGGATGGTTATTCCAAACATCCTTTAAGTTACTTTTATTTCAGTTGCTATTTCACTTGAGTTGGATTTATTGATATAAGAATGTTAATCCTGACTGGAGTGTTTTGTGTTTTGCTTTACGCTCGGGTCAGACTGAGTGTACCAGTATTCCAGACTCACCTTGGAGTTGGAGCTTCGCTTGGAGATCCAGCTATCTATCCACCTTTCCGATATCCAGTTGATTCTAGTGATTGTATTCTGATTCTTGTATTTGACTATTGTAGTTGAGACTTCTGCTGTACCTTATTTAACTCTGATATGTATATAGTAGCTTCATGAACTACTATCTTTTGTTTCCGCTGCATTTATTACTCTGTGTATGTGATCTGTGATTATTTACTGTATATGTTCAGTTTTGCCAAATTTAAATTAACAATTCGGTATTTTGAATTATTCAATTCCGACATGTGCAGATGCGAATAGTCCAAAATAGCGGGTCGTTACATACAATGCCTTCATAGGGCAGCCTGCCTTGGTAGATTTCATGATTGCTTTAGCTCAATGGTGTCTAACTATGAATTTCCGATAGAGAATGGATTCGGGGTGATTAAAGGAGACTAAAGTGCTGCCGGAGAATGCTATGTCGCAGAACTAAGTGAGTCTAACTGAAAAGAAAAGAGGAAGAATGAGGGGAGAACTCTCCAAATTCGTGAAACTACCGAATAGCAACTACACAGACGCCCCTGGCTTGGGGACCATAGCCAATTTGATAATGCTTTGGACCCTATGAAGAAGAGTTAGGGGAGGAATGGGTAGCACCAGCAGAATTAAAGGTGTTTGTCCCAGTTGATATGGATGACTCAACACAGGTCCTGAAAATCGGATCACTTCCTGGGAACAGGATGCTATTGGAACTCATTAAATTTCTTCGCCCCAATCTAGATGTATTCACTTGGACACATTCTGATATGTGCCGGGTGTCACTGAAGATCGTATGCCACACACTTAATATTGACCCCAAGTACATACTGGTGAAGCAGAGAAGGCGTAGCCTAGGACCCGAGCGGTCCAAAGTGCTAAAAGAAAAAGCGGATAAACTAATGGCGAATGGTTTTACCTACGACACAACCTACCCCGAATGGGTATCCTACCCGTTCTTAGTCAAGAAGTCCAACGGGAAATGGCGAATTTGTATCGAGTACACGGATCTAAACAAAGCTTACTCAAAAGACAACTTTCCTCTGCCCAGAATCGATCAGCTTGTGGATGGGATGGCTAGACATACATTGCTATCATTTATGGATGCATACTCGGGATACTACCAGATCATGATGCATGAACCTGATTAAGAAAATAATGGTTTCATTACTGATCTGGGACTATACTGCTATAAAGTAATGCCATTTGGCTTAAAGAATGCTGGGGCAATCTACCAACGACTAGTGAATGCTATATTTAAACATCAGATTGGGAAGACTATGGAAGTTTATATAAACGACATGTTCATAAAATCACGCATAGCTGCAAATCACTTGGACAACCTCGCCGAGATGTTTGAAATACTCCGCAAATATGGGATGAAGCTCAATCCACTTAAGTGTCACTTCGGAGTGGCCTCTGGAAATTTCTTGGGATTCATCGTAAGTGCTAAAGGCATCACTACAAGAAAACACACTATTTATGGCAACGGTTTACGGCGCTTTTGACCTGGATGCAATCAAGCGGAAGTAAAATTAATATTGTAATGTATGAAACGCTGTTTTATAAAAGAGGGAAACCAATTAGTTTAAGCGGCAAACTAAAAACACGTTTCTCATCTTCTCATTCCCCTCACTTCATCTCTTTCATAGGAAATCCACAATAAACAAAATCCTAAAATCCAAAAAATCGAAAATTTTGATCCTATCGAATGAAAACTTTTATGCCATCCTCCAAGACTACCTGGAACCCTAAATACGCTCCCCTCATGTCACGTTTTGAAACATCACAACAGGTGAGCTTCTTATCTACTGCGATTTTCTTCCTTTATTGTAAGTGAATCTAAATCTATACATTGCGATCCTCTTTGACGCGTTTACAGATTTTTATTCTGCCATAGTGATATTTTAAACCCTAATTTTTTTCAACCTAATTGAATAATCTGGCGATCCATCTGGTTGATTTCTGACATCGACTTGATTTTAAACCATAAGTTGTTCGGATATATAAAAAATAAAATAAAATTAGACCCAGTGTGATACTGGTAATTGTTGCCCTAATAATTATATTTGAAGCAAACAACATTACTGTATTTTATGTTAATTTTTTTTACCATGTTCTAACTGATTTTGATATGCAAATTAGTATTCACACTTATGCTTGATTTAGTGAAAGAGTTGGATTTGAGTTTGAAATATACGAGTTTTGGAGTCAATTGATGCAATGAATTTTATGGATATTTTTTCCTAATATTTCTCAATAGATTGCATCGGTATTTTTTTTTGCTTACTCAGGAATTTTTTGAGTTAATAGGAAAAGCTAATAAATTTAAAAATCTAATTTCTTTCTATTCAAATCCCCAACAAATTGAATTTGATGATATGCTAAAAGAGACGGTACACACTAAGATGATGTAAAATGAGCAAACACACACACACAGATATATTTTCATCTAATTATTCGACACCAATATTTTTTTGAATTTGAATTCAAACACATAACAACAAGAGAGGGTGGAAATTTACAAGGAACTGCCATTTATTTACTGGTAATAATAGAAAATCAAAGGACTCAATAGATTCAATTTTGACTATATCCTTTTGGATATCCATTGCAACTTCCACTCAAATTCTTTCTAGATTTTTAGGTCGCCTTCATGAATGAGAATATATATTTGGTTATGCATAATCGATTGGAATATTAGAGCCCTACAATTGTATTCATTTTGTCTTATTGATTAATGTTTATATTGAAGCTAGACAGCAAGAACATCTTGTTTTTAAAAAACATGGATTGGTGTGTTATATATTATTCATTCAGTTAGGTATATAAAATCATGTATGGTGACACGCCTTCACCAACCATCTCGCTGCATTTCAGTGTTGCACCATAAATTTTCAACTTGTTCCACCTTACTGTGCGTTCTATCAAGTTCAAGCTATACCATTTCACATTGCAAGTTATTTTGGCTGGCTATGTTTCCTATGTTGTTACTTTTGTCTGGATGTGTTGCTACTGCATAATCGTCTTACTTTAGTTCAACCATGTTATACTTGCCTGCAAGTTCAGATATGAAGCATCCTTTGTAAAATTCAGATCATTATTGGTTTGTGAGATTACTATGCAACTTACTTGATACCTCCAACCCTTCATATGGTATTTCTGTTAATTTTTGAGCCTTGGTTCCTCTTGTTAACAATGTCGTAAGCTCTTCTCTATGTCATCTGTCTCTAGTTCTTTGATGCACCACCTGTTAATGCTGCGTTCATCTAACATCTAGTCCTCCTTATTGGTTTGTTCAACTTGTTTTAACCCATAATATATAGTTGATCTATATAAGTTCTCTGTTAAGCTAGGTTTAGCTCTTTGGCCATCAGCTCTGTATCCCGAAGTGCATAAAAGAAATGGTATTTTAAGATGTCATTTTTCTGGTTTCATCATTTGCTATTTCAGTTAAATAGCAATTGTATATTTCTAGTCAATATTTCATATATATTCCATAATGTCAATATGCTGTAAGTTCTATTATTTCTTCTTCTTTGCTTAACTGACTCTATAACTTCAATATATAAGTTTTGTTTACAGTATAATGATGTCCCTCCTTATTCAAGATATTTTCTATCAACTTCTCATCTATTTTATTGCAAATTACATTGTCATTTTTTAACATAAATGATTTCCTCTTTCATTCAAGTCTTTTTATTTAGGTGTTCACCAAGTCATAAATACAAAATGGTGCGTGTACACATCGTAAAAAGTCAAAAATACTAATTTTGTTGACAAATGAGCTGCTAAGCTTAGTTTGATTAATCATTAAGGTATCCAATATTTGGTGGTATTAATGACAAAAAGTAATGACCTGGCCTATAAAGTCAAAAGTAATACTGATATGATGGTACAAATTTTTGCTTATCAATGATATTAATTTGTATTTCTGAAAATTTTGAACTATTATTGAAAGTTGAGATGAAAAGTCGGATTTAAGATTGTAAATGTAATTATTCATATAATATAACTATTATCATTATCATTATATTATATTATTTTAATTTATTCTCAATTATTCGTATAATATATCTTTTGTCATTATATTGCATTATTTTATTTCAACTTGTTCTTAATTAAATAAGTAATCAAATACTTAATTGTATATAATTTAATAAATAATTAGTCAATTACTATAAAAATTGAACAATGATTTATATTATTTATTGAATAACTTATGAATTTAAATATATAGTTTATGATAAAATTTAATTAATTAAATATATAAAATTTCGATTCACAAGGAATAAAATAAACTGAAAAATGTAAGCTTACATAAGAAGTAAGCTCACATGGGAAGTGAACACTTTAAAAAAGCTACAGATGCATCCTTTATGTGTCGAATCTTTTTTTCAAGTTGGATTTCTTTTGAGCATTCAGTGGTTCATGTGTGTTAAGCAGAGAGTGCATGAATATATACCAACAAATCACACATGGGCATGCCGCTTTTGACAGATCTTTTTGGCATACTCTGTAAGATTTTGTTATGATCTTTTGCATACTTTGTAAAGCATTTTATTATGACCCCACTCTTAAAAATTTCTTGACGCCTTACCAACAATTTAAATCTTTGTTACTTGCTCTAAAAAATATACATGCTTAGAATAATTTATTCCCACTCAGTATATTCATCACTTTGATTTCCTAAGTACTTATAAATCTTGGACTTTTCAAGCCATTAGAGGATGATTATAAACTGAAGTTATTTAAGTTTGATAGCAATGAAGGACATCATACTTTTTGACATTCTAGTGCTCATATTTTTAGACAGGTGCATTACTGTGTTTTTTGGCTACAAAGTTTTTTGAATTACTTTTTAGCTAAAAAGTTATTATATAAATATTTTTTATTTCTATTTGCATCTCAACACTAATATGTAGTTGGTAGGCTCTAGAGGTGGAATATTGATGCAGGCTTTGTTTCAGAATATACACAATAAGATGCGAGGTAATAATATATGACTATAACAGTTTCATATTTCACATTTTACTTTTCTGTCTACTATATCAAAATTTGTTTTCTTTACCTATTTCCTTAAGTCATTTTAATTTATGAAAAGTTCTCTACATGGATAAATATAATATCACTTTCCATCACTAGTCAAATAAAATCGTAATAGGGAACATCCATTATGGTTTTGGGTGGGATGATCTCAGTCTGTAGTCAACTTTATTCCTGTTTGAAAAGTAACAAGTGGTTTAAAATATTTTGTCTACTGAACCTTCATATAGAATAATGTTGAATGAATTCTGTGAGGATCTGAATGCACGTGCTGTTGAAGGACTGATTGATCCTGTAATTGGCAGGGACGTTGTTCAAGTTGGATGCCGAAGAACAATCCGAAGTACAGAGAAATGTTCAAGTTGTATGCCGAAGAACAAAAAACAAAAAACAATCCAATTTTATTAGGAGATTCAGGGGTTGGGAAGACAACAATAGCTGAAGGATTAGCCCTTCGCATTGCTAATGGAGATATTCCTCTATTCCTTGTTGTTAGTTTTTACTCTTGATCTTTCACTAAATTTTTTTGCATGTTCACTTGCTTTCACTTCAAATTAATTGAACTTTTGAAATGCATGCAAAACATATAATGTCATTGGATGTAGGTTTGCTAATGGCAGGAGCAAAGGAGAGAGGAGAATTAGAATCTAGAGTTACTGGACTAATTAATGAAGTGAAGAATGCAGGTTATGTTATTAACTAAGATTACGAAAACATGCTTGTTTCTATAATTAGTTTTGGATATTACTATTTCTATTGTAAGTTTTAAAAAGTAGGGAACATGAGGAAAATTTCCATTTCTTAAACAATCTCAATATTGTTTCAAATCTAAGAGAGCGTTGACTGTCAAATGTATTTCTTATCCCAAAGGCCTCATGACATGTTCAATATGAATATCAAGTATGGTTAGTATTCTTGATAAATTAAATAATACTTAGATATTAAATTTGAAAATTTTAAATTACAATAAATAACATGTGTTTTCAACGATTCATTTCCAGAAACAACATAATGTATGTATTATAAGTGCCAATTCATATAATTTGTCATTAATGGGCTAACTTCCCTATTCGGTATTAAGTCGACCTAAACTATCCCTTCACCATATGATTATTAGATGATTTTTAAACCTATCTATCTACAAACACATAGACATCTTATAGATATCATATACGCTATCACTAATTGGTGCTGACATACCAGACCATGTCATCCCCGTACCATTAATCTATGATCCAAGATCTCCATTATGTAGTAGATTAACCTTCTCCACAGTAGATTTAACACCCATACTAACAGTACTAGTTAAAACTAAAAATGAAAAATAATCATTATAATTAGCAGTAGATGTCCCGCTATAGTTGTTCAACCCCTGCTGCCTTTGACATAGATCTTGAACTCCTGAACCAGTGGGCACATGACTTAACAACTTATTCTTCTGCATATGCTGCTAGTAACTATAATTCTCAACTCTCTTTTCTTCCTTAATAACTCTAAATGAGTTCAAATTCACGTTATAAGGACTTTTTTCATGAACTGATTGTTATTGCTACCTTTTAACAAATCTAGCAAATGGGAGTTATTTGTCCCATGTCCCAAACCGAGAGGCATAAAGTATTTCAGTTACCTGTTATAATAGCTATTGAGGTAACTTTGGTCTTCATTTTGTTTCATCAACATTCACCCAATCATCTCTAGCCAGTCAAGTGTTTAACTACATATTTTATTTCAGCTTGTTTACACTTTGTTTCACTTAGTCTGCATTTAGCACATATTTTGGTCTAATCACTACAAGAAAATTGGTCAGAAGCGCATTTGTATAAATTGTCAAAGTAAAATGTTTTCTTTTGTAGGATTTCCCATTGACCATATTCTAGTACACCGGGGGAAGTGTTGAACATCATTCGAGTGGGTGATAGACCTGTAAATGAGGGAGATGTAGTGTGGGAGATGTTAGTCTGTCATATAGCTACACCTGTTGTAAACCTGTTCCTCCTTCAGGTTTTGATCTACAAAGTTTAGACCATGCAATTTTATATGACAATTCCACCCTAAAAAAGTCTTCACATATGCTGTCTAGTTTGATAGGGGAAGTAGTTGGCATATGGTAGACTAGTAACTAGTATAACACCATCAATTTTGCTCTCCCCACCAATGTTAGTTAATTGTTATCCCTAATAGACTTGAACATTCTGCACAGTGTAGGTAGTTGAAGCTTCAGTGCATATTCTACTTCACCAAATTTCACCAAATAGCAAGTATCCATATTCACTGTCAATTTCTTTTTCCATGCTTGTGTTGTGGGTTTTACCTTGTCGAGAATAGGAACTTTTGCTTTATTGTACAATTGATTCTGCATATCAGGCCGAGTCATTTGAGAAAAGTTATTCCTATTTTTCAGCTGAGCTATTAGCTAGCTGCTCATTTACTATTCAGATACTGGTTCATGAATGTGCATGTCAAAGGACCAGTGGCATGCCCTAAGGAAATGAACATTTAAAATCTGAGAAAGGCAAAGATTGATTATTTGAGTAAAGCATTAATTGTATTCGATCCGATCATACCAGTTTTGGAATGTACACTACTTTATTATTATAGTAGTTTTGAGCTAAAAAAAATTGGAAGGGTCTCAAATACATAAAAATATAGAGTTCCAATAAAAACTTTGTAATCATATATTTGCATATATATTTAAATTAATTGGATGTCCTAACATTTCATAATTTCATTTATTCAGCTTTTCAGTTCTCGGCAAAATTAATTTTTTTCTTTCAATTTTTTACTTTGCAGGTAGATAGAGGACTGTGATGCAAAAGAAGTTTGCAACGAGTTATGGACCGAAATTATTTTTGCTGCTAGAACTACTTTTTGGTTTTAACGTATGTACTACTTGATGTTGTTTTGCTATTGCTACTTATTCTATATTTTGTTTCTGAATTATTGATGAGACAAACTATTTATGTTTGGTGTAACAATATTGTGTATTTGATTATGAAATTTCATACGTTGCTTATCAAATATGTGTCCAAAATGTGGTATTGATATAATATGTTGATTTTGAAATGTGATATTGATATAATATGCTAATTTTGAAATGTGGTATGTATGCACATTGGGGTGAATGTTTGCTGAAATGGAATTAAAACATTCAACAGCGTTTTTAAAATGCTGTTAAAACTTTCCATAGCGTTTTTAAAACGCCGTTAAAACATTCAGCAGCATTTTTAAAACGCTGTTAAAACATACGGTAGCTTTTAAAAGCAATAAACATACTCCACAGCGTTTTTTACAGAGCCATTGAAAGTTTTAATAGCGTTTTAAAACTGCTGTTAAATTGTATCTAAAAACATAAAGCATGATTTATGGCAACAGTGAAACGCTGTAAATAAATATCACAGCACTGGAAAAACGCTATAAAATATTATCTTCGCACTAAACAACTGCTAAGAAAGAGCTATAACTGCATCTGAACAAACGCTGTTAAAAGATTTCATGGCACCACTGAAACGCTGTTAAAAAGTACTTTTAACAGCGTTTATTTCCTGTCATTGTATATCCCAGACATATAACTGCATGTCGATATACAGCATGCGTAAAAACGCTGTTAAAAGATTTTATAGCATTTTTTAAACGCTGTTAAAGGTCCTGTTTGTTGTAGTGCATTGAAGCAAATCCTAAACAAATAATTACTTCACGGGAAGTCAAGGCCCCGAGGAATAGGAAAGAGTTACAAAGCTTGAATGGAAAGGTTGCAGCACCGAGTTAGTTTATCTCAGAAGCAACCGATAAATGTATACCATTCTTTGAAGCGCTAAGGAAAGGAAAAAAAAAGAATTTCGAATGGCATTAAGCTTGTCAAACTGCGTTCGAAGAGCTGCTACAACATATAGAAACCTCGCCAATCTTGTCCAAGCCGGTAGATGGAGAAGATTTGTACATCTACTTAGCAGTCTCGCCCCCATGCATTGAGTGTCGTGCTCGTACGAGAAGAAGCTAAGATCTAACGACCCGTATATTACAACAGTAAATGGTTCACTGGAGCAGAAAAGAATTATCAAAAGTTGGAAAAACTGGCATATTCCCTCTTAATCGCATCTAGAAAGTTACAACCGTACCTCCAAGCACAGCCGATTAGAGTACTGACAGATCAAACCTTAAAGCAAGTGTTATACCACCTCGAGACCTCTGCACGGCTTATCAAATGGAACATCAAATTAAGTTAGTATGAAATAACATATCACCCCTAAAAGGCGATCAATGGGCAGGTATTGGAAGATTTCATTGTCGAGTTTACAATACGAGATAATGAGGAAGAAGTGACTATGAAAGTGGAGATACATTGGAAGTTGTTCATCGATGGTGCATCTAACAACTTCTGCTCGGGAGTAGGGGTAGGCTTGAGACTCTCGAAGGATGATCCATTTGATATGCCTTGTGCTTGGAATTCCCCGTAACAAATAATGACGCAGAATATAAAGCACTGACAGTCGGGCTCAAAGTTGTGAAGGAAATCGGAATAAATTCCATATATGTCTATAATGACTCTCAGCTAGTCGTCTATTAGGTGAAAGGTGAATACCAGGCTCGAGGGGAGAACCTCACCTCGTACCTATCTTAAGTGCAGGAACTACTGAACGACATCGATTATTACACAATAACTCATATCCCAAGGGAACAGAACATGAAGGAGGATTATCTAGCCAAACTGGCCAGCTTCGAAGAAGCTCAATCTTTGGGGCTAGTCCCGGTTGAAACCCTGACCACTCCAAGCATAAGCGAAATGGATATCGACTGGATTTTTGAGACAACCAAAGGACTAGAAACCTAGATGATGCCAATCAAGGACTACCTATTCATAAGAACCCTCCTCGCAGATAGGAATTAAAGGAAAACAAGGCACCACGATTCGCAATACATGATGGGATACTCTACTGAAGGGGATTCTCTACTCCCTTGCTTAGATATGTGACCAACGACGATGCTCGAAGGATCCTAAAAGGAGTTCATGAAGGCGACTGTGGAGATTATACCGGGGGAGCAAACCATTGATAAGAAAGTTCTTCGGTATGGGTACTTTTGGCCAACAGTAAACCATGATGCAACGGAGTATGCCAAATGGTGCGACCAATGCCAAAGATTTAGCAAGATCAAAAGAACTCCCTTAACGGAACTAACACAAATGATCAGCCCATGGCCATTCGCAATCTAGGGAATCGATCTAATTGGTGTATTACCAATGGCTAAATGAGGAGCCAAATATGTTATCGTTGTTGTTGATTATTTCACTAAATGGGCCAAAGCGGAACCATTGGCCACTATCACCATAAAGAAAGTTATTAACTTTTTTACTAAATATATTATTTGCAGGTTTAGTGTGCCATAGAAAATAATCACGGATAATGGGACTCAATTCGAAAGCGCTAAGTTCAAAGACTTTTGCAAACACTTCCAAATGGGGAAAAGCTTTTCTGTTGTCGCACATCCACAAGCAAATGGGCAAGTGGAAGCAGTAAATAAGATCATCAAGTCCACCATCAAAAGCAGCTAACTAAAGCAAAAGTAAACTGGGTCAATGAACTTGCACTCGCACTATAGGCTTACAGGACAACGCACAAATCTGCAACTAGGCACTCTCCATTCGCCCAGGCATATGATTTAGAAGCAATGATCCCAGTTGAGCTAGAAGTCCCTTCCTATTGAAGGCAAAACTTCGATCAAAGCCAGACGAGCAACTCTTACTTGAGTCGCTTGATATGGTCGATGAGAAGAGCGAAGAAGCCGAGTTAAGGACCGCCGCTCACTAGAAAAGGGTCGCACGGTACTTCAACTCCAAAGTTCATAACCGCACCTTCGATGTGGGAGACCTTGTCCTCAAGAGGGTTTACCCTATGCCAAAAGAATTCAGACCAAATTGGAAAGGACCCTATGTGATTGATCAAAAGCTAGGGGATGGCACATTCAAGCTAACAACCATTGATGGAGCCCGAATTCCCCGAGCATGGAATAATGGATCGCTGCGTCCTTACTTTATCTTAGACTATCTTATATATTTCATGTTTCCAGCAAATAAGCCATCTCGGAATACTGAAGGCATTGTAAATAGGCAAAACTTGCCCAACTTTCATTAATAAAATTTCTTTTCTTTCTGAACTAATAAAACTATGTTCATATAAGTAACCTCCTGAGTCGACTAGGTCAAATCGACTCAAAACCATCCAATTGTTGCTTGAGATAGTGGAACCATGCTCAAGTATGCCCCATCTACCCGCCTGGTTGATGGAAGCAAATCAACTCTAAACACTGGATTGGCGGAACTCGATTCTTGCCTTTTAAGAACCATTGTTGCTCCGACAACACCGAAAAGGCCCCAATCAAAGTCTCGCACCTCCATAAGCCACACATTGCTTCTTGAGTCATGGAACCACGCTCTTGAAATATGAACTCCTCGCGTTGCCCGAAGATTAGTAACGTTGGGAAATTCCAAACCGTTTCGGATCGATGGGGCATATCGATCCCAAAAGTCGCACATCTTATAAGCTACGCAGAACCTTAAAGCCATGCACACTCTTGAGTACCGGTATTGTCTCGGCAATGTTGAAAAACTCATATATTATAGGACTAACAAGAGTCAATCCACTCCCACTATCAGGAGTAATCGACATGAATCCAGCAATGTCGCATAACCATGAATCGGCAAAGAATTCCAATTGTTGACCGACAAAATCTTTAGAATCGAGACGCTCAAATCACAAGTTCTTAATGATAGGAACTGCAAAATAAACTCGATTACAAACATCCGAAGAATCACATGGATCAACCGGTCATTTGACAAGTGTTTGAATTAGACAACCCCATGAACTAGGGGCGCACACGCCAATGCTCAACCAAAAAACCAAGTACTTCACAGTTTTGTTACTCCAAACAAAGAATTTTGGTGGTAATTACAGGACTAGATAAAATAGTGATATATAAAATTGGCATAAGTGCATGAAACAAAGACAAGTAAACAAATAAAGTCACAATCAAAATGTCAACATCATACTACTTATAACATTTTAAATGTACAACAATAAAGAGTGAGTGTTGTGCCCGCACAATATCAGCAAAGAATAGGAAAATATAAAAAATCACTTTGACAATAACAAGAAAAGTGCTAAGTGCAGACTCTGCACTTGTACAAAAGGTGATCAAAAAACAAAAAATGGAGGAAAAGACAAATCAAGACGTCTTCTCATCGCTTCCCCGGTCTCCATTCCCACTAGTAATTTACAATTTCTCAGGCTTATCCTTTCCCTGGGCATTATCACTCTCTAAAGCAAGGCCACTGGCAGACCCTCCTTTCCCTTTATGCTTGCGGGCTCAGTGAGAGATCTTCGATGAACTCTTCTGTGCTTCAACCTTTTCCTTTTTCACCGTGGTCGTTTGCTGCTCGATTTTTGGCTACTCGGCCTCTGCTCTGTTCAGTTGGTTGCCTTGGTCTGCTTGCTCTTGTGTATCACCAGCTGCCAAGCTCTCCTCTTGAGAAATAGATGGGTCATCCAAACCATGCAACGCCATAATTTTCTTAGAATGCGAACCGGGCTGCGAGCCAGAAGCGGAGATGACGGTTAACGTAGTTAAAATAGTGGTAGTTATCTCAGCAGGAAGAAAAGGGTGATCTACAATACCATAATAAAGGGCAGTTATCTCAGCAATCTCTTCAGGTGTGAATTGAAAATATTCAAGCACGGGAGAGATAAGAAAGTTACTTACTACGGGGTTTTGTTCATGTGCAACGACTTCGAAGCCTTCATCGTTGCCTTCCTTCGATAGCTGCACAACTACAGGAGAAGTCGCAGTGATCCCCTCGTCGGTATGAAGATGCGAAGATAGCTCGCCCGGGCCCGAAGGAAAAAGTTCAGTAGCAGCCTCCGTGGTAGCCGTGATATTGATGTTTTCACGCTCCCTCTCCAGCATCAATATTTTATGGCCTTCCACTATAGCTAGGTGGGATTCTTTGTTCGAGTAGGCCTAAACTATTTCATCTTCAGTGTAACCGCCATTCATATCTTGAAACGGGGCCAGAACTTCTTCCCAAACTAGTGAGCATTCGAGGGAACAATGGACCCAAGTAACTGAGGCTGCCTTGATGAAGCATGAAATTGACATAGAAGCCTAAAATGGTAGCATCCAAGCCTTCCATTTTCTTAGTGAAAGTATCTTAGAGCTCTGAAAGGCTGGCTTCCATGCTAGCCTTCTCTAGTGCCAGTTGATTTTTCTCAGCTTCCAAAGTCAAAATTTACGCACGTAAAGAAGCAATTTCCTAGGATTGTTCAGCGATGACTTTCTTCTCCGCCTCAACCACTGTCTCGCTTGCCTTTAGTTTTTCTTTTAGAGCCGCCTCATCGGTATGGCACTTCTTTATTTCATCTCTGAGTATGAGTGCAGTTTGGCCAGTTGATTCCTTTAGCTCCTTGAATAAAGAAGCACTCCTACTTTCTCTTTTCAGGGCGTCCTCCTTCTCCATCTTCAATCTCCCAATCTCCGAGTCACGGTCCACAAGCTTCTTCTCGTATTCATCTTTTACAAACACGAATGAGAGAATCTCCTAGTAATTATTTCGATTGATGGTAGAAAGCTGCTGACACATTTATCTCATCCGTCGGCTTGCTCTATGCCGCTCTGAATTGCATGGAGATGGGGTGAATAAGATTCTATGCGAACTGACTTCAAGTCGGGTTTATCGAAACCAACCCCCTTAAGAACAAGTTGGGAAATGCAGCATGTAGAAGCAGTGGACCAGCAGGAAGAATGTAAGGGGCTCGTCCTGAAATTGGGAGAGAAGAGGCCACTGTAGTGTGAGTGGAGGAGGTCACGGCGTCGGAAGCAGGAACAACGATCCTAGTAGAAGTAGGAAGCTATACGGCGGGTGCATGTTCATGATCTTTCTTTAACTTCTTTGATGGGTCTTCCCATCCAATCGGGCTTTTCCTTTTCTCGTGGTCGCTTCCTCTGTCACAGTCTTAATCCTTATCAGCTCGGCAGTGTTCTTCTGCTTCCTTATCTTTTCTCGTCCTTCTATATTCGTCGGTTTCACAGGAGGTGTAATATCTAGATAAATGCCTTTGCGAATGCTAAGATTCAAGTGCTCGGTTAAGATCATTGTGGAAGCCATGAGACATGATCCAACTAGCAAATAACAAAATGACTTCAGAAAAAGGCATTCGATGGATAAAAATATCTGAAGAGAATAACAGTGAAATGCGTGGTCCTAGTGAAGTGTCTACTAGGTTAACGACCCCAACATAATACACAAATCGGATCGATCGCCTACTAATGTCAGGACATCCATTTCTATAGGAACGATTTTGGTAGCCTAGGATGGCAACCATTCCGAAGTGAAGTCACCCATTAGGGCACCCGTATCTACAAAAATGTCACTCGCATCTCACAAACCAAAATCGGCGCCCTTCGGCAAAGGGATGGGAATGGGCTTGTTCTTGGTAGGAGCTTCTTCAAAACATTCTTTCAAAGGAGGTGAGGGAGTATGTTCGGGACTCAAGTCTGAGGCCTTGTCACCTAAATCGACATTGTCTTCGTCGGTATAAATGTCCCAATTTATTTCTTCTTCAATTAAAGAGAGACACTCACTGATCTCTCCTTCCGCATTTCCCTTAATCAACAGAGCTTTGCCCGTCTGGTGAACAAACTCTTCTTCTTTCTCCTCCAGGATAGAAGGCATCTTGGGTAGACTGTCAAACCCAACTTGAACATGGGCCTCTTCAAAAGTTTTCATCGACCGACCAGATGAGTGACTTTCTTCTTTCACATCACCATCATCAGCACCTTCATTAGAATCATGGGAAGAGGAAACTAAGCAAGTCCTAGTTTTGGAGCGAGAAGGGGCACTAACGAATCCAACAGTTCTCCCGAGCTGTAAGAGCCTGCATCGGTGAAGATTTTCATCTGGTCGTGTGCTCTCGAGCATCAACCTCTTTCAGGGTGCTGAGAACAAGTCCAAGTGCTGGATCTTTGTCATCTTTGGGAGAACTGCAAAGAAATAAACGATCTTTCAGAAGACTTTTAGCAACTAAAGGAAATTCCATGCATTTTGGAAGAAACTTAACCCCTGTGGTCCACGGACGAGTGAATCCCTCTGGACATTCGGCAAAAAAGAACTGATTTTTGAATGAGGGAACCTTGCTAGCAAAATCAAATATAAGCTTTTGGCTTCTTTGTGCCTCAATATAAAGGAGTGATGGGTTAGCATCCCTCTTTTTAAATAGCAGGAGATATTGCAGCTCGGCAAAGCTCAGGGCGTGGTAAAGTGTTCGCATGAATAGAATATATAAGCAAGTTAGCATGGAATAACCATTTAGGAGGATTTGGAATGGAGCTAACCCCATGTTCTGAAGGGTCGCCATAAGAAAGTGATTAAATAGAGGCAACACACCATACATACACATGTAGCGATGGCAAGCCATGTATCCGAAAGGAGGCCTATAAGCGAATTTCCCTTTGGATTGCAGAAGCACGTCGTCCTACAATATGCCGTATTGCTAGCAAATGCTTCACAACTTCCTATGTGTAAGGATCGAAAAGGCTTTCTCCGGAGGATCAAGCAAAACCCTGAAGTTAGGGGGAGTGCAGTCAAAGACGGGGCCAACTGGGATCAAACGGCTATATTGCACCGAAGCCAGGGAAGTAGTAGGTCCAGCCAGGATCGACGAAGACTCACCTCAAAAATAGGAGAGGTTCCTACAACTGACTTACGTCGGGAGGATTTGCGTGTCATTCTATATAAGAAAGCTTATGTTCAAAATGGTCAGGTGCACCATATCCTTAATCTATAAACATCTAACCTAGCTGATACTAGGAATTTGAAAGGTGTAACGACCCGGACTTTTTGATGTTTAATTTGGAATATTTAAATGGTTTAAATATTGGATTTGGAATTTCAATTTAGTCAATGGATTTTTAAATCTGAAAATTTGAGCGATTTCGTAAATTTTGGAATCGTCGATTTCATCGACGAGTAAAATAGCGATCCGAGGCACAGTCTCGGAATTTGACGAAACTAGTTCCATTGGATCCATAATAGTGTATTTTTATCGAATTTTAAATTTTGTAGTGTTTGGAGTTATCGTTTGGTCGTATGGAATATAAACGCGCTGAAATTAATATCGAAATTCAATATAATAATTGGGTCCAAAAAACTATCTTCTCCATACGATCGAATTAGGACTCGAAATCTTTTCCATTATGTTCGGAACAGGGGTATAACATGGTGAACACCTAGTAGCATGCCTTGATAGGGGATCAAAATTTTAAGTTGCTAAAACGAGATATTTTATAATTAAATAAAATTATATAAAATCAGATCAAAATCAAATCAGCCCCTTCTCCATTTAAACACGCCACCATCCTTTCCTTCAGATCGTTCAATCACATCATCTTCCCCTCTTTTCTGTTAAATCCACAAAGACAGTACCCTTTCCCTTTTAATACATCCCTCCTCACATCCCTCTTCACAAATTCAAAACGAAAAAATGAAAATCGCGAGTTCAAAATGGAATCCCTGAATCACATTCCCTTTCTCTTCCCCAAATCAATTCGATAATATACCAGTTCGTAGAAAAAGAGAGAGAAGGGAACGAAATCTCTTTCGAATCTAACAAAAAAATGGTATGAGGGCCATGAACGATTTGGGCGAATCGCGAATCGCCTGTAATCAAGCCAGAGTCATCGACGTTGGCTATTGAAGCATGCGTGCGATGGAGGCGATGAAATCGCTGTAGTGCATTCGTGGAAGGCGCGTACGTGTTGGCCGAGGTTCGATTAAAGTTAGGGGGAGGTAGGCCTAACCGATGGTGGAGATGTCAGTGGGGGTAGCAGAATTATGTCACGACCTGGAGGGGGGATTTTTTGGTCAACGACGTCGATAGCATCAGTATGCGCCAGGGATGAGGCAGTCGTGTGAGCCTAGGCCGGAAGCGTTCTACCGCATTAGGTAATTAACGATTAATATGATAATTAGGTGTAAATAAATTTTATAGTTTATATCCAAATGTTTAAAAATATATATAACTTCGTTGTGCGAGATCGAAAAATTGACAAAAACAAGCAGCACCAGATCATATCGGAGAATAACAAGCTGAAAAAAAATTGGTTTGGAATTTTTTTTATAAAAAAACTGGAATTTAAATTTAATTGAACGTTGTTCAATTTGATTTAAATTTGGATGGATTGTAAAAAAAATCAAGGTGAGAAAAATTCTCACTCATTTGGATTATCAAAAATTTAAAATTTGAAATTAAATTTTGGATGCCTGTTGAATTTATAAAATTATTGTCTGTTGAATGATATTGTATTATGTATATAGTAGTATATATATTAGTATTTGGAGTGATATTCCTGCACATTATAGCGGATGAGAACCTATGCGCTCCGTATAATAGCGGATGACCCTATATACCGCGATATCCCCCTCGAAGTGGGATTGGTATTCTTATGTTGTATTAACAATTGTGGATGTAGGGAATAGGTTGGAGGGATCCACCTGGATTCCTCAAATATATTGTTTATTTTTCATATGTAGTGATATATGATTTGTGTAGAATAATCTGTTATAGATTATTGTAGTGATTGGAATTATTAGATGCTATTGTAGCACTGGCCTGAATTTTGATAATTTAAATACTATAAATATATTTTTGAAATTTAAGGAATTAAAGGGAATTTGATAAAAATATATATATTTGAATTGGAGTGATTTTAAAGAATTGAATTAGAAAAATAGATTGAGTTTTGGTTATACTTAACTATTGCGAATTAATAAATGGAGATTTTTAAAAATGAATTTTATAAGATAATTTATAAATGATATTCTGGAAATATAAAAAGGAGTTAAAGTTAATATAATAGATTGGAAGTATAAATGGAATTTATAAGAAATAAATTTATATAATGGAACTATATCAATAAGATTTGTTTTATAAACGGGTAAACAAAAGGAGTTATAAGAATTTATAAACGATGTTTATAAATAAAGAAATTCGATATCAGATGATAATTGGAAATATAAAATTCATAGGGTGAATTTATATTAGAATATGGAAAACAGGGTTGAGAAAAAAAAGTAGATTCAATTTTTGAAATGAGAATGGTTAGGAAATCGATAAATAATCGATATGTTGTGAAATCGAGAGGAAGTTATAAATTAAACTGGTTATTGAGATTTAAAAATATATTTTTATTTTTTAAGAAGTTAAGTTTTTTTTCAAAGGGAAACTTTATTATTGAAACTATGAAATTTTAAACTAATTAATATTGGAATGCTTCGGAAAAACGGATTTTCAAATATTTAATATTTATTGAAATAAAATTTTAATTTCTATAATCAGCTTTGTAAATTGATTTGTTTTATTTTAAATGAGTTATTGATGGTTTATTAAAAGTGTTTAATATTTTATATAATAACCTAAACATATTTTAAAAATAAATTACTATTCTTTAAAAATGCTCATATATATATATAGTTGAAATGACTGAAAATTTATTTATAAAATCCTCTCGAGATGTGTAAACAGGTTTTTTATTTAAAGATGTGATTTTATATGAAAAAACTTATAAATGGAATTCTATAGACTTAAGAAAATTTTCGGTGTTTAGATGAGATAACTTCGGAAAGAATTTGAATCCCTTTAAAGGAGTTGTAAATGGTTGGTTGGGATTATAAATAAGTATAATTGATTTGGAAATTATAAGAAGAAATTTATTAATAATTCCAGAGATTTATGAGATGAGTTATAAATTATTTCCAAGTTTAATATAAAAATGATTTTGGAAAATATACATATAAATAATCCCCTAAGCGTTGAAAGGGAGGTTTTGGAGATATTTTAAGGGGAAATGATTGGGATAGGAATATTTTTCCTAAGTGTCATAAAATGTAATTGGAAATACTTCTAAGTTTGGTATGGTGGAATATCCGGGTATGGATTAAGTATTGAAATTTGTTTCCAAATACTGGAATATGGGAAGGAATTTGAATATATATATATATATATATATATATATATATTTTAGTAAAGATAACTTGAAATTAAATACTTTGGAGATTTATAAAATAAGGCCTAGTGACCGCTTATGGATGTTTTACTGATAGTTAAATAACCAACTATCAATATTGGCCAATTTCGTTAATCGTTTCGAAGAGACCGGGATCAGATTTAATTATCTGAAAACCACTTCGATCCGGTTTAAACGTAACGAATGAATACCATATAGATGATGAAGACGGTGATTCGGTTTGTCCAGACCCAGGACAACTTGTATGGATGAATGCTATTAGAACATCGTCATTGGAGGACGATGAGCATTCTAAGTAAAATTGTTCTTGAAAGGTAATGCTTAGCCTCGAACATAATCAATCGGGAATGACTAAAACAGGGGAGATACAGCAAGGCTAAGTGGTTCGCACCCAAGTAGGGTATGTTATCACTTTTCTAGATGTCCTCGGAAACCTTTATATTATGGATATGGTTGTGCATGAAAGAAGGAGCGCTCGATAGTAAGGGTGGGAACACCTGGGGTGATAACATATTCGGTCTATAAAGGTTAGGGGTAGGCCGGTCTTGTGTAGTAGGGGATCCTGACGATGGTCCTCGGTATATTGTTCTAGAGGTGTACTGTAAGGGGCGGTACTCCAGTGGCCCAGTCATTCGTATGGAATCCATTCTCCAATAAGCACCGTACGGTTTTGATTGTGCCCAACTATGCTGAAATGTGAGATGCAAGCATTTCAGCTATTTTCTATTTACTTGGTTTAGACACTATTATAATATTAGACGATTTTGGTAAAAATGTTTTGGTTATCGTAAGGTAAAAACCCATCGTTTTTATATGTGACGTGGTCTTACGAGATAACTTTGTTTTCAAAGGATTTTGAAAAAGGTTAATAATTCAAATTGAGTGTGCTTTCTCATGTTAGTTTTCCAGACTGACTCGGGTGTTATTTTATTATAATACTCGAGTCAGACCGATTATTACAGATTCAGGATAGGATGCTATGGAGCTCAGGAGACGAGTTGGATGATAGAGACGTATTTTCGTATTTGGTTGATATTTCTGCTGTGTAAGCTATGTATGTGAGGATAAGTAATTAAACTGTCCAAATTGATTATTGTCCATTGTACTCTGATAATGTTATGTATAGTAACAGTACGATTCTTGTATTAAAATATGTTATTATATATTATATTTGTTCCGCTACGATTGTGAGATTCTGTGATATTGTTGTTGTATTTTCTTCTACCTTTTTATTCTTCACCCTTAAAGATTCATATTTCCGTTCAATTTGGGTTGAACTAGTGTGAATTATGGTCAACTCAAAGGGTACGGAACCGTGGGCCTTCACATTTGGTATCGGAGCTGAAGGTTAAGCGAGAACTTTGGCTCTAGTGGGGATTACTCATTAGAGATAGAGTCAGTGGTACTCTAGAATGAATTGTGTGTAATAATAGATACGAGCGTGTATTTGTTAGTCAATATAAAAATGGTTTTATATTGTGTTAATTTATTTGTTGAGTGGTATATAAATTCTGTTCGAGTAGTGGGATGCCACTAAATCGATAGGAGTTTCTAAACACTTGAATAGAGTAATTCGACACGGTATGGTTTTGAAGCGGGTAGATGAAATAATTTTACCCAAATTATATTTTGATATAAAAGGAATAATTTTCTAGAAATTCTTATAGTAGATTGATGTGTTTGGTTATTATTATATAACCATAATAAGATTTTAAAATTTGGAATAGTTATAAAAAAACCAAATTAGATTGTATAAGTGAAGTGTACAAATAAAATAAAAACTAAAAATGGAGTCAAACTAGAATTTGGAAAATTTAAAACCCGGAGATTTTTGAAAGTATTTTCCAAAGTGTTTGAAGATAAATAATAGTATTATTATTTTGGGAGATATTTTTGTATAGAAAAATAGTTTTAAATGGATTTTGGAAGTGATATAGCACTGAACTCACTTCAGTCACTGGAAAATAATCTTGGTGATGACTACAGCATCATCAGTATTCATTTTCGAGTTTCTAAGTGGCGGATTGCTACCATAGTAAATTGATATGGAGATTTTTCGGTGAAAACAAGTGTTGTTTTGAAAATTTCCAAGGGAATTGTTTTGGAAAAAAAATCAGGTTGATTTTGAAATCCAAGAAAGTGGTTTGTTAAACCAAAAAGAGTATATATGTTTATTTGATTTCAAAGTGATTTGAAATAAATACCGGGTATTTGAATTTTGGAATCCTTATTAAGTGTTTTAGAAAATATCAGAAAATGAGTTATGAACTTATAAATGGTGAATGATTTTAAAGAAAGATATGGAAATTGAGTTTTGAGAAATAAATTTTAACTTAAGTAAGTTAAATAGGATTGTGTGAATCGAATTTAACTTAGTGAAAGTTAAATAAATTTATTTGGAATCGAGATAATAAATTGCTATATGAGTATGAACAAGGAAGTAGAAAAAAATTTGAAATTGGAATTGAATTCTTACTCGATTTAAATTGAGTGAAAAAATAATAATAATAATAATAAATTTGTTTGAAGTGAAATTTAAATTAAGTATGAATAACTCGAATATGGTTATGAAATGTTGGTTAAAAGGAATTGGAGTTTAAATAAAAAGGTAAAGTGGATTTGAATTATATGGAATTGAATTAAATATGAAAATGTGAATTATGAAATGACCATATAACCATAAGTTATAAAATTTGAATTGGATTAGAAATAATATCAAATTGAAGTAAATATAAATTTTGAGTTGTGAAATAATTATATAACCATATGGATAAACCTTAAATGAAATAAAATTTGAAATTGTGAATAAATAAATTTGAATAGCTTAAAAAAATTAAAAATTATGGAATAAAAATATATTTAGGCTATAAATAAAGGTGAAATCTCGAGTTAAAAATAAAATGTGAATATATTCGAGTATAGAATTGATGGAAATGTGGAAAATAAGTTGTGTGACTTACAAAATTGAAAAGTGAAACAGAAAACCCAAAATAAAAATGGCTGATATTTTGGTAAAGGAAATTAAGTCTAAACTTGAATTATAAAAAGGAATTTGAACTCAAGAAAATTTGAAGAAGTGATTTTTGAGATAAAAATCAGATATTGAGTTATAAATTTAAAGCGAACTAATTAGATAATTAATTAGTTAAATGAATGTGAAGATGGAATTTAACTTGGTTAAGTTAAAATTGGATTGTGGATTAAAAATGGATATTGGAAATAGAACTTGGTTTGTAAATGAAATTCGACTTAAATGGTAAGCGGATTAATTATAATTGGAGATATAGTCGAATAAAATAGAAATAGTTTGAATTAGTGATGACTTAAGTTATAAATAAATTCAATTCAAGTGTAAATAAATTGAATGTGGCCTTGGATACGAATTAAATGAATTTGAATATGGAATTGAAATTGAAGTGAATTAAATAAATGGACTAATTAATTAGAAAATGAAATGGAAGTTGGTTGAAATGAAAATAAACTTAAGTGATAAGGTTGAAATAACTGAAATTTAAATGAATTAACATAAGTAAGTATTTGAATGGAAGCTTGGCTTAAATAAATTTACGAAATGGCTATTTAATGGATTTGCATGGAATGATTTTAAGCTAAGTAAAATGGATATGAATGGAATGTAAATAAATTGATTGGGAACCAATTTGAAATGGAATAGAATTGAATATAAATTGAGTTGGAATCAATTTAAAATAATTATAAACTAAGTGGATATTCTATTAAATAAATATCATCAAATTTGCATAGAAAAATTGATTTTCGACGTAAACAGAAGTAGATAAAATTCTATGAATTAATAGAAGTGAAATAAATTAATTTTTTTAAAATCAATTTGGAATGGATATGAGTTGTTTGATATAAAAATAAATTGAATGTGTGTAAAGTGAGCGTAAATTATTTAAATTGAATGAAATGGTATATGAATTGTTTTTCAAAGGGAAAATTTATTATTGAAACTATGAAATTTTAAACTAGTTAATATTGGAATGCTTCGGAAAAATGGATTTTCAAATATTTAATATTTATTGAAATAAAATTTTAATTTCTATAATCAGCTTTGTAAATTGATTTTTTTATTTTAAATGAGTTATTGATGGTTTATTTAAAGTGTTTAATATTTTAAATAATAACCTAAAACATATTATAAAAATAAAAATAAATTACTATTCTTTAAAAATGCTCATATATATATATAAAGTTGAAATGAGTGAAAATTTATTTATAAAATTCTCTCGAGATGTGTAAACAGGTTTTTTATTTAAAGATGAGATTTTATAAGAGAAATCTATCAAATTGAATTAAAGAGACTTAAGAAAATTTTCGGTGTTTAGATGAGATAACTTCGGAAAGAATTTGAATCCCTTTAAAGGAGTTGTAAATGGTTGGTTGGGATTATAAATAAGTATAATCGATTTGGAAATTATAAGAAAAATTTATTAATAATTCCAGAGATTTATGAAATGAGTTATAAATTATTTCCAAGTTTAATATAAAAATGATTTTGGAAAATATACATATAAATAATCTCCTAAGCGTTGAAAGGGAGGTTTTGGAGATATTCTAAGGGGAAATGATTGGGATAGGAATATCTTTCCTAAGTGTTATAAAATGGTAATTGGAAATACATCTAAGTTTGGTATGGTGGAATACTCGAGTATGGATTAATTGTTGAAATTTGTTTCCAAATACTAGAATATGGGTAGGAATTTGAATATATATATCTTAGTAAAGATATCTTGAAAATAAATACTTTGGAGATTTGTAAAATAAGGCCTAGTGACTGCTTATAAATGTTTTACTGATAGTTGAATAACCGACTATCAATATTGGCCAATTTCTTTAATCGTTTCAAAGAGATCGGGATCTTATTTAATTATCTGAAAACCACTTCGATCCGGTTTGAACGTAACGAATGAATACCATGAAGATGATGAAGACGGTGATTCGGTTTGTCCAGACCCAAGACAACTTGTATGGACGAATGCTATCAGAACATCGTCATTGGAGGATGATGAGCATTCTAAGTAAAATTGTTCTTCAAAGGTAACGCTTAGCCTCGAACTCATCAATCGGGAATGACTAAAACAGGGGAGATGCAGCAAGGCTAAGTGGTTCGCACCCAAGTAGGGTATGTTATCATTTTTCTAGATGTCCTCGGAAACCTTTATATTATGGATATGGTTGTGCATGAAAGAAGGAGCGCTCGATAGTAAGGGTGGGAACACCTGGGGTGATAACATATTCGGTCTACCCAGGTTAGGGGTAGGTCGGTCTTGTGTAGTAGGGGATCCCAGCGATGGTCCTCGGTACATTGTTCTAGAGGTGTACTGTGATGGGCGGTACCCCAGTGGCGCAGTCATTCGTATGGAATCAATTCTCCAATAAGTGTCGTACGGTTTTGATTGTGCCCAACTATGCTGAAACGTGAGATGCAAGCATTTTAGCTATTTTCTGTTTACTTGGTTTAGAAACTATTATAATATTAGACGATTTTGATAAAAATGTTTTGGTTATCGTAAGGTAAAAACCCGTCATGTTTATGTGTGACGTGGTCTTATGAGATACCTTTGTTTTCAATGTATTTTGAAAAAGGTTAATAATTCAAATTGAGTGTGTTTTCTCACACTAGTTTTCCAGACTGACTCGGGTGTTATTTTTTTATAATACTCAGGTCAGACCGAGTATTGCAGATTCAGGATAGGATGCTATGGAGCTCAGGAGACGAGCTGGATGACAGAGACGTATTTCCATATTTGGTTGATATTTCTGTTGTGTAAGCTATGTATGTGAGGATAAGTTATTAAACTGTCCAAATTGATTGTTGTCCATTGTACTTTGATAATGGTATGTATAGTAACAGTACATTTCTTGTATTAAAATCTGTTATTATGTATTATATTTTTTCCGCTGCGGTTGTGAGATTTTGTGATATTGTTGTTCTGTTTTCTTCTACCTTTTTATTTTTCACCCCTAAAGTTTCGTATTTCCATTCAATTTGGGTTGAACTGGTGTGAATTATGGTCAACTCAAAGGGTAAGGAACTCCGGGCCTTCATAAAAGGTAACTGATGTGTACCAACTAATGATTGGATTCAAAATATTAACTGTGAGCGTGTGTGATGTGTAATCTATGTGAGAACGAACTCAGCATCAGGAACGCTGTGAACAAACCATACAGTGTAGGTTGCTTACTCACACTAGAAAAAACGATCTATATCAGATATTAATGTCTTTTATTCTATACTTTACCCGTATCGATCAATGATTGATAATGGATTTTTTGTCCGAAGCAATACGGAAAGCTCTTCCTATTCTAGGTACACCAACTGTGCAATGACAAGACCAAATCAATGCGAGCAATTATAGACTGATGAGTCTGAATTGGGAAGAAAATTATCTACATAAGCCGATTTTAGTTTCTTGGAAATTGATAACAACCTAAGCTGCATGCAAGATGCTATCCTAAGTTATTATCACCTCCCAGAAAAAGAAAAATCGATCTGCAATTCGCAAGATGTCATGCCGGAATCGACTGCGAAACTTGGTATAAGTTAATTCTGATTCTGTGGATGAAGATAGCAAAACATGTTGAGCACCGGGGCAAAACTCTAGCTACGTTGCGTGAAGAACTCCAGACTCGATTTTCCCTTTCTTCCATAGAATCACAATTAGCTCGAATCTTCCACTACATTAATCATCAACATAACCTCACTATCAATTAATAATCTAATATAACGTCAAAATCCACTTCACCCACCTTCGAAATTGAGAAAAGCAATGAGGTTTTCAATTCAAGATGGCTCGAACAAGAGCGCTTTGGATCGGCAGGGCCACAAGGCAGACGAAATCACGGCAGTAGGTAGCGCTGCGGAATGAGGATCAATGGCGACGGTGCTCTGGTGATGTCAGAGTTTGGATCGGCAAAGTTTCAGTATCTTTTGAATTGGCTCTGCTTGAAAATGTGAAATGGGGGAATGAAGATCTAATCCCACTTATATGTAAAAAAGGAAATTTTTTTTGTAAGTACTTGGACCGGTGCCGATCTGATCCAATTGGATCGGTACTGATCCAATATATTTCCCTCAAATAATCTCAAACTTTCCTTGTTTGCCCAACTCGATGTTCGTATTCAATGTGGAAGTTATCAAGTCAAGATCACTTCATAATTACAACTAGTGAATATTTCCACTAAGGACTGGATAGTTAGCCGGAATGTCATAGGCCACTACTTAAGGAAGCTAGATACAACCAATAAAGCTCTATGAAATGGAAATCGAAAGATAAATAATTCCAGAGCATGCCTTGTTTCCAACGAAAGCATGCTCTATGAGGCAAATATTAACTGGGTTTTCAACCCAACAGAATTCAAAAGGAGTTAGAACATTCAAATTGCGCTAGAACGACTCGAAACTTGACCGGAAGACCTAAAAGCACATAACAAAGAAACCTCAGAAGTTTGGAGTAATAATATGCCAATTATTTGGATCGGCACCAATCCAATCCAATTGGATCAATACCGATCCAAATTATTAATCTGTGGATTCTCCAATCCACATGTATTATTTTTCTACATCTCTCCTAAACTTATCTACCAAGTTTGATAACACTCCGAGCATCCGAGTTAAAGAAGTCAAGATCTAATTCGGATTACAGTTCAACTAATTTACAGGTGAAACATCGTCGAAACAAGTCAACAAGCTATGAGATCGCATGGGCAACCTCGCATGCAAGAAAAAAAGCCAACGAAGGAGTTGTGCAAAAATTGCACAACATTTTGGATCGTTACAATTCGATCCAATTGGATCAACACCAATCCAATTGGATCAGCACTGATCCAAAACTTAGTTGGAAATCGCCCCAAACTTTACGTGCCTCTTCCTATAGATGACTTGTAACGACCCATAATTTTAACTATTTTAAATTATTAAATTTAATATAACTATTGAATAAAAATGGCTTGAAATAAAAATTTAGTGGTTTATTAATGTAGTTTATTGAATATGAACTTCAATAAAATTTTGAAATAACAATTTCGATAAGATTTAAGGAAATATTTGTATTAGAAAGAATTTCAATATATTGAATGTATTTATAATCAATAGCTGGGATTGAATAATAAATATTGAATTATTTGGATGAAAATAAATTAACTGTTTGATAAGTAAAGTTCATTTGAAATTTTATATTGGGATTTATTGAAATTCTAATATTCGAATTCATCGAAATTAGATTATGGAAATATTTTAAATAAAGAAGTAGAACTCAGTGTAGTAGTTGTTTTGTTATTGGAATTCCTTTTAAAAGTTAAATTTTATAAGTTAAATAACTTATATTTAAAATATAGTGATTTATTAGATAATTAAATGATTTAAATTTAATATTGGAAATTGTTTAAATAACTGAATCCTGAATTTAATGTGAATGAAAATGATGTCGAAAGTTGATTTAAATTTATTTAAACAAGAATAAAGATTGTTAACTGTCAAAATTGAATGTACAAGTGATTAAATTTATTTTTGGAATTTCTCATTTTTAATTAATGGGTAAAAATAGTCTAATTGGGAACTGTCTTGGGTTTCGACGAAACCAGTTTCATCGGATCCATAATAGTGAGTTATTATAGGATTTCAAGTTTCGTACTGATCGAGCTTATCGTTTGGCCGTACGAGCTTGAAACGTGTAGAAATTAATCAAAGGAATTTAATTAAAATAATTTAATCTTGAAAATCTATCTTCTGAATATGATGGAATTGGCTCCCGAGACTAGTTTCATTGTGTTCAGAATAGGGGTATAACATATAGAATGCCACGTGGCATGCTTTGTTTGGAGTTCAGAAAATTTATGTGTGTTAGTGTCGGAAATCTACATATAAGGGCGCGTATACGTTCATTTTCGTCAAAACCTAAAACGCACTCATTCGTTTAATGGCCGAAAATGGCTGATCTTCTCTCCTCGATTTCTATTAATCCGCTCATTGAATTCAAACGATTCCAAAAGGAAAGTTGAAGATCTCGTCGAGCACGACGTTATGGATGGTTGGATTGAGGCGAATCGTCTCGTATTCACAGAATTCGGTCGCGTAGCTGCTGCGTTTTTGGGCTTTGTTCACGACAACGGATGTGACGGAAGGGTTAGGGCTGCTGGCGATGGTGGCTCTAAGGCGGGCGGTCGATGAGGCATGGTCTGATGGCACTCCGGTGGTCAGGGGAGGTGCGCGAATGGAAGAAGTCGATTGCGATGGTGGGTTTTAATGTCGTGCGTGCTTGGGTTGGTCGAGAGAGATTAGAGAAGATAGGTTTTGTTTTTATTTTTTTAATTAAGTTAATTAAACTTTAATTATCTTGTTATATTTAAAATTTCACAGCTTTTCCATGCGAGGCCCAATTTGAGCAAAACTAGTTGTACTGGATTCGTATCGAAGTCTACGACATGGAATTGAAGTGGAATTTATTTGAAGCTGAAAAAAATTTAGTTTCAAATAAAAGTGAGTGTTTAAACCACTCACGAAGACTAAAATATTTTTATTTTAGTTAAATTAAAATCATGAAGTGATTTATGTTTATTGACCGTTGTTTGGTAAATTTAACAAACATTTAAATTGAGATGAATTGAACTGACAAAAATTTAAGTTGTCAGTTAAATTTGAAATTGAAATTGAATTGCTAATTAAACACCCGATATTGATAACTAGTTAATTGTTGTGATATTTTGTTTGTTTAGATGTTGATTGTGATGGATGCCTTTTGGTTGATATTTTGGATGATTGGATGTTTACTTAATTTATATATATCTTGTTATCATCCTGTAAATTATTTGACAGTGTATAAACTGTTATTTGAATTATTTCGAATAAATTAAGAAATAGGTTGAAATGATATATACCTATAAAATTTTGATTTGGATTGAAATGATATATATCCATCCCTGCAATTAAAAATTGAAATAACTATTCATTTGGCCACAGGATAGAAAATTATATACGGACACCGAATTGGTTAATTTAAATGGTTTTAAATTCTTGAATTTGAATCTATTTAAATGAGTGTGTTTTAAGGAAATAAAAATTGAATTTATGATAATTGAATTATTTTCAAATTTGAGCTTTGAAATGTTGAAATAGAAATTGGTTAAAGAGATTGTTTTAAGAATTAAATTTGAAATGTGAAGTTATAATCGACATATGACTTGAATTTAGGAAATTAAAATTGTTTAAAGGTTTGAACTTCGAAGTTATCTAAGTTAAAGTGGTATAAATGGATATTTCAAAATTTGAGCTCGAAATGGAATTAATTTAAAGATATGAACCTTGAATTGAATATTGAAGTTTAATTGATTTAAGTGATTTAAATCGATATTCTGAAATTGAACTCGAACTTTATATAAATTGAAATGGTTTAAAATTGGAAATTGAATTGAAACTTAAATTATTTGAATAAATCACTAAAAATCAAAATTAAAATTAATTAGAATTGAAATTGAAATTGACTTGAATTTAAATCGAAGTTGTGTCGATTTGAATTGAATAGAGATTGAAGATGATTTGAATTGAAAGATTTGGAATTGAATCAATTTGATGTGAACTATTTTCAAAATAAATTATTTTAATATAAATTGTTAAAAATCTACCTTTTTAGATATTCAAACTATTTTACTATATAAACCATTTTTAATACTCAAACCATTTTATATCAAACTATTTTAACCTTTTTAAACTATTTTCACTATCCAAACTATTTTATAAAAATTCAAACTGTGCAAGGGTGGAATGTTTATATTTAAATCATGGATATAAATGCGAATTGGGTTAAAATGAAGTTATAACATAAACGGAAATTTGAAACGATTTTGGAAGAGAAATTTAGATATTGAGGCGAAAATGATTTCAAGTGAAATTGACATATTTTGAGTAAACATGATATTTGAAATGAAATTGATTTTGAAGTGAATATGATATTTTGATATCAAGTATAAATCGATTTGAAATGTATAAGTACCAACCGGTGTGTAAAACGATGTTTTGTTGTTAAAGAGACCAGGGCCTCTTATTAGCATACTCTCGGTCAATATTGGAACCACTTTAACAACTGTGTACGCGGAGGAGACTCCAGAATGAAGTGGTTGGATTTGGAATACGTTTGCTAGATTTGAAGAAAGAGAACGATGATGGATAGACCACGACACTTGTGCCAATTTGAAATGACTAAAACGGGACGGCTTGACAGAACCAATGAGGCTAGCTACCCCTAGCGGACATCCGTTCTTCGATTTTCTTTTGGACTCAATCCATACTATTACTCTTGATGTTGGTTTCGATTGGTGCACCTTGATTTGGGATGACGTCCCTTAGACTGGATATGGGATGGATGGACGCGGTGGGCGGTCGTGGCTACGATGTGTTATCACCAGCCTTGCGACCCGAACAGGTATTATACTACCCTGGGCATTGCCTCACATGCCTTGTCATACTTTTATCCTTATACGAGACCACTACGAGTTTGGTTTAGTGTTGTCATATCACAGCGTATCCTTATCCCCCAATGTGCTACTGGGGCGTTATATGCAATCTGTACGATAATGCTTAAAAATGCGTTAAGAGGGATTAATGTAAAGCCTTAATGCTAAGAAAAATATTTATTTTACTGATTGGACATTACATATATAGCGTATTCTACTATATATAAATAATTTGATGGATCCTTGTGGCTGGCTGCTCTGATCACTGGGGAAACTCTGCTATTAAGATTCAACTTTCTTCCTCTTCACAATGGCTGCCATGGGACAATTGAGATCCTTCCTTTTGTCTCAATCAATGGTGGTCTGATCTTTCTTAGTTCAATTATTAGAATTGTACACAACTTGTACTTATGATCAACAGTCAATCCATCAACAAAATCTATAAAGTGGGCATAGGATTCGTTAACAACTGAACCAATATAAAAATCTTGTGTTTCTTTACTTTATTCAGTATTTTCTACCATTTGGAGAGTGTTTTGCTCTTCTTTATTTGTCCTGATAAACAAGGCTGGTGCTTTCAAAATCAAATCAGGGTGTTGATCCATTTTTTGGGTTAACATTAATTCATAATTTAAATATTTAAATAATTGCTATATTTGAATATAAGTTACTAAACTCTACAAACCAATTAAAATTAATTAAATATTCAAAAAAATCAAAATGATAAAATTCTGGGATGTTACATCTATAGTGGCACTCATATGGTCGGAAGCAGTAAAGGAGCCCAAGTTGTATACAAAAGGGAGCTCCCCTCGACGAATTAAATCTGTTCAGTAGAGCTCTGGGCTCCAAAGACTCCCAGGGTTAAAGAAGATGAGGTACACATCACATTCTCATTTACGGAAATAAATGGAGTCAGATGCCTCCACCACGCCCCATGGTCATATTAATTAACATGGATAGCACTAAAGTGCACCGAGTCTTCATTGATTAAGGCAATCCTACTACCAGCTCGAAGACATCTGCGAATTCTCTAACCATGAAAATGGATTCAACTCATCTTCTAACTCCATAACTCCTAACAAAGCATTCACCTCACAGCTAGGGTTTTCTACGATATAAACTATCTGATCACTACGATCAGGGTATTTAAGTGATATTTTCCTAGCATGGAAAAATATCCTAGCATCGTATTCACTTAACCAATCCATGCCCAATATAATTGCGAACCATATAAAGTCAAATATATGCAAACTGAGAATAAAGGTGTAACCTAGCAAGTCAAATTCTAAGTGATCACACTTCATCCCAAGTGTTGCATACCCTCCTATCGGATTTGCAACTCCTAAGGAAGTAACTAAATATGTGGGTTCTAGGATAAGCTTATTTACCAAACATTGAGATATAAAAGAATGTGATGTGCCAATATCAAACAAAACGCTAACAGAGATACTATGGATCTGAAGCTTACCTCCCAAAACTGCATTTCCTTTCTCCTGCACCGTCGGCTTCGAAGTAATAGGCTCCAATGCAAATACTTAGCCTTTATCTCCTTTAATTGGCTCTTTGCACTAGTTCTTGTAGTGCCCAACTTGATCACAGTTGAAACATCTAACCCCTTTCTTCTCAACGGCCTTCTTTCCTTTGCCTGTCCGGCACTCATGAGCATAATGGCCTTTCCCATCACACTTATAACAGACCATCTCAGACTTTCCTTTCTTCGCCGCTCCACCTTTTTGAGCACCTTTCTTATGAAAGAACTTTCTCTTTTGAACTTTTCCAACCTAGACCTCTTTCTCCTTCTTCTTCTCCAGACAAGCACGCATCTCTTCATGTCTTAATGCCGTCTCCACTACCACATCACTGGGATCTCTGATATGCGATAAGGTAGCCATAGCCAACTCAGGCTTCAATCCCTTGATGAACTTTTTATTCCTCTTCATTACTGTATCAAAAGCGGCAAACCCATTTCTAGCCAACTCTTCAAACCTGCTAGCATACTCCAAAACAGATATTTTTCCTTGTTCTAACTCAACAAATTTTCCGATCAAAACAGACTACGCCATTACCGACATGAACCTCTCCCGGAACCTTCTCCTCAACTCAACCCATGTCATCTCCTCTTCATTTACTCTTGCCGTCACACTATTTCACCAAAATAAAGCTACTCCTTGAAGCTGTCTCGAAGCAAGCCTCCTCTTCTACTCGTCATTGAGCCTTAAGTCAGCAAATATCCTTTCACAGTGCAACAACTAGTTCTCCACTTCTATTGCATCTTAGGTTCTGATAAACGGCTTCCCTCCAAGCCTAGCATAGACCCTACTCAAGTTAGCACAATGGTTGACAACCGGAGCTTCCTGGACTCCTCCTACAGCATTTCCTCCAACCACTCCAGCAGTATTTCCAGCTTGCATCATGTTTACGAAAAACTGATACATAGCTCCCATATCGACTTGTGGGACTCCAACACCAACATTCTCAGCTTGAGCCTGACCTTGAGTCCTCCTCATATTGGGTGGAGCATTTCCATTGGTGGTGGTGTTGTCCCCTCCTAGGTTAACCCTGCCTCTTCTAGCTTCCATATCTGTATTCAAGCCTTGTGAGATACAGAAGTATAACCTAATAGAGATAGGACAACAAAGATATGGCGCATACTTATATGTATATATATAACAAATACAAGTACGTTACCATAGCGTTATCCCATACCCCCATCTTACTTTAATTCCTTAGGATTATGTTTTCAAAAAATCATTTTTAGTTAAAGTATTTCACAAACCTATGCTCTGATACCAAGATGTAACATCCCCTATCTAGAGGCCTAAAGCTAAGCGCTACAGATGTTGCAGCCATCTATAGTATTAACTTTCGGCGATTAAATACGGCAATGTTAATGGTATCCATAATATCAGAAGCATTTGAATATGAAACAAAATCACATATTTCAAAAACATCTTTTCTCATTACATTTCAAAACACATTTTTCACATTCAAATTACATAATCCCATATTCGTTTCCCAGGTTCTGATAAGATATAATTATTACATAAATATGCTAAAAGCGACATATGATGATGCCTCCTTGGTTGACCAGAGTACTACATAGACATAACCGTCTTAAATACAACACAGCGGAAAATAAAACAAAATATTAACTCTTAAATAGCTATCCGTCAGCCACCTGCTCATCTCCGGAAGCTTTATTCATCTACCTACTAAAAACCTGTAAAACCTATAACCCTCGGCATACTCAAATCCGTTTTTGAGCACCCTAAAGTTTAAGGGGAAAACATAAACTTCAAATCAGACATAAAGCTTAGTGTGAATAATACTATACATCTCGGATATATGATATTAAGTAAGACCATGCTCCTTAGTGGAACGGGTTTTCCCTCACTAATATCCTTTTAAAACATATCTTTTGCAAATCATAATCAACAACCAAAACTGGTTAAAACTGTAAAGCATTATCAAGTAAACATACATATTAGGTAACAGATGGACTATCTGTACAAACACTATAATTTTGTTTAGCTAACTATTAACCTTTGGCTGACTCGGGACTAACAAACAATATAACAAAATAATTTAACATCTGTTAGACACACCTCTTCTGGACTATCTGTCCTTAACTATCTAGTTAATACTTCTCTTCAGGATGGTATGTCCCTAACTTAACATCTCCCAGGGTCACCTGATCCTAATGGTTTTGCGGGCTGACCAATAACCTATTTGTATACAAAAATGTATTCCTTTCTGTGTGTAATCATAATTTAAGTCTTACCTATGACAAAGCCCTAAACACTGGAATTTTGGACTAAATTAGCTGAGGCTAATAGCTAAAGTATAGGGCGCGACCCTATACCAATCCCATCTGGTATTCTAATGTCTGAGTCATTTTACCTAGGGATACCTTCCTAAAATTTTCCTTAAAACCCTCTCCATCTGAAATTAATTTAAAACCTTTTGAACCAAACTTAAATAAGGAAAAAACTTATACTCTATGCTTTACTCAAAATCTCCTTGGCATGTTATATATACACTTTACCCAAATCTTAGTTGATGAAAACATTTAACTTTTGAAAGTACACCTTTCGACTCTATTGAAAGTACCTCTTTCGAAACCAGGAAAAACCGTTTATTCAAACTAGGCCGAAAGGCCAAAACCTTTCTTTCGAAACCATTAAAAAACCTTCCTTTCAAAATCTTTAATACCTTAGACATCTTTCTTTTTAAACTGCCTTTCGAAAACATTGGAAAAACCTTTACCCTTAGACCTTTCGAAACCATTGGAAAACCTTCCTTCAAAACCTTTCGAAATCATTGGGAAACCACCCGTTTGAAACCTTCATTTAAAACCCTTTCGAAAGCAATAAAACATTAAAACTTTTGAAAGCCTTTGGGTTCAATTTAAAACATGTGGAAACCATTCAAAACCATTCAAGAGTTACCCCTTCAAAACGTATGAAAACCGTTTTGGTCGAAACCATTTGGATTATACCTTCAAGTATAGCAAAAGGATCTAAAACCTATTAATGTCGAAAGAATTCCTTTCAAAAGCTATTCCTAAGTAAAGAAGTGTTGGTGCCTAAACCATCCTTCCGAAGGCATTGGAGAAGTGGCCAAGTTTTAAAACAAAATATACCTTTCGAAACCATTGACTTCGAAAGGTAGGAAAAGCGGCAACTAAAGGGCTTCGACTTAGTCAAAAGCATTCATTTAAAAACAAGGGTGCAATCTCTAAAAACTCTTTCTTTAAACCATTTGACATGTTCGGAAGCCAATCAAGTCGAAAGCAATATAGTCGAAAGCAAAGTAGTGTTTCGACCCCTTTGGAACCTCTGTTTTCAACCTCATACCTTTCGCCTTCTTTCCAATTCACTGTGCACTAAGTCTTTGATGCCATGCGCATTAGTTTCGATAGTGATGGAGGCGAAGGAACTAAGTCAAAAGCCATCTATGTCGAAAGCAGGGTGCCGAAAGTGGCAAAACATGCTTTTTGCAGGAAAAACCGATTTTCAACCTTTTTGAGTAAACTTTTTAACTAACCTGCCTTGTTTGTTTAAATCTTATTAGTTGCAAGTTATCTTTTCTAAAAGGACTGCCAAAATTTCAGAAATAAACAATAATTTATTTTTTAAATTAATCTTCTCCTTTTATAAATATATAAAACATTTAAGTCTCAAACCTTAAATAATTTTATATATTCATCAAAACAAATAGGAAAATTCTACAAAAATTCCATAAAATCCTTTTTAATAAGTTTTCTAACATATATAAATTTCAGACCCAAATAAATAATTATTTAGCCGTAAATAATTTAAAACCTAATTAAACATTTTCTACACTAGAAAATTATATAAAATCCACAGTAATTCAGAAAATTATAGAGATTGAAACTCATCTCTAAACATCATTTCTGATCTAAATCTAAAATCGCAAGGCATTTGGATGTCATTTAATATGGTTTTCTTATCAAAACATATCATAAATTCTATATGAACATGCATAAATCATCAACAAGTATATATAAACATTTAATCCATCAAACACATGGCATAAACTTGCAAAACACTTCGGATTTTACTTAAACCAAAAATAATTAAAAGAATGAGATGTAGTCATTATTCACCTTAGCTTAAGATTAAGGATTTGAGATTTGATCTTGATTAAGTTGATTTGATTCTTCTTTTGAATCCTAGCTTTTATCTTCTTTCTCTTGCTTATGGTGGCCGTCCTTAAAAATGTTTATGCTTGAGAAAATGTGAAATGAACGTGTGTTTTGGTTTCCTAAGGGTTTACGGTATAAGTTTATTATATTTCCCATTTTGCCCTCTCGTATTTCCTAACACTTATTTCCATTTTAGCTCTTTAGTTAATTGTACATATAGGCATGGCTACCCCTTATTAATCACAAATATCAATCCCCTAATCAACTTACATTATTTTAGTTTATTTAACTAATTAAATATCCTAAATAATGTTACTAAAAAAATAGGGTGTTACAATCTCCCTACCTTAAAGAATTTCGTCCTCAAAATTACGATAAGGTACATAACAAAACAATCAAAGGTAAATATACCATCAAACAAATAAGGATAAGAATATCTAATCCTACACTCAGTCTCCCAAGTATAGTCTCTAGCATCATCACTCCCCTGGACCTTTACTAATCTGACTGTCTTGTTCCTCAACTTCTTCTCATCTCTTGCGACTATCCGGATAGGCTTCCTAACTATAGTCAAGTCTGGTTCCACTACTAAATCTTCTAACACAATCAGTGTTGTAGTATTATCTGGATCCCTAACACACTTCCTCAGATGAGATTCATGGAAAACATCGTGGACTCCTGCCAAACTACTCGGCAACTCTACTTTACATGCGAGTTTCCCGATCCTCTCCAAAATAGGAAATGGTCCTACAAACCTCGGTGCTAACTTCCCTAGCTTCCTGAAACTGATAATACCTTTCATCGGCGATACTTTGACGAAAACATAATCCCTAACAAAGAACTCTAAATCTTTCCTTCTTCTATCTGCATAGCTCTTCTGCCTAGACTGAGCTTCCTTCATTCTCGCCCTTATCAGCTCAATCTTTTATGCTACACTTACCATATCGGGACCAAGGACTAATCTATCTCCAGTCTCTTAACAACATGCAAGGGATTTGCATGGTCTTCCATACAAAGCTTCAGACGGTGCCATCCCTATAATAGTCTGATAACAATCGTTATACGAAAACTCGACAAGGTGTAGGTGGTTCTCCCATGATCCTCCAAAATCTAATACACATGCTCTTAACAAGTCTTCCAAGATCTTGTTAACTCTTTCTGTTTTCCCATCTGTCTGCGGATGGTAAGAGGTACTCATCTTGAGCTTGGTTCCTAAACTTTCATGTAGGCTCTTTCAGAACTCGCTAGTTAATAAGGAATCTCTATCACTAACAATACTATTGGGAATTCCATGAAGTCTAACTACATTCTTCGTAAATAACTTAGTCAGTACAAGTGTCATCCTATTTGACTTAACTGGAATGAAATGAACACTCTTGGTTGATATGTCCACTATAACCCATATACTTTCATTTTCTCTGTTAAATCTCGGCAACCCGTCTATGAAATCCCTAAGAATAGAATCCTACTTCCATACCAGAATATCCAATGGCTGAAGCAACCCACTTGGCTGCTGATGTTCGACTTTCGCCTGATGACAATTCAAACATTGTTTCACCCATAAGCCAACATCTCTCTTCATTCCTTCCTAGAAGAAACTTATCTTCATATCTTTATACATCTTCATTCCTCCTGGATGAATAGTGAACTTCGAATGATGGCATTCCTCCAAAACTTCCTTCATTATATCTCCCACATCTAGAATAAATAATCTACCTTTCTTTCTCAACCATCCACTTTGGTCAGTACTGAAATACTTCAAGTCATCGCTCTCTGTTCCATCTTTTGATTTCCTGGTCCTTTCAGCTAACACTGGATCCTTATCCTATTTAGAAGCAATCTTCTCAATCAATACTGATCGGACTTCTAAACAAGACAACATAGTAGATCCTCCACAAGACCCAGTCTCGGATCTCCACTGTAATCTGCAAGTTGACAATGCTTCCGAATCTTTCCATTCTAATATCATAGTGAACACTGCATTCTGATGCTTCCTACTAAGCGCATCTGCAACTTTGTTTCCTTTCCCTGAGGTATACTCAATCCCAAAATCATAAACAGCAATAAACTCTAACCACATCTGTTTTCTCATGTTCAGCTCCTTCTGAGTGAACAAGTACTTCAATGAATTATGACCTGTATAAAGCTCGAACCTCTATCCCAAAAGGTAATGTCTCCATACTTTCAATGCAAATATCACCCTAGCTAACTCCAATTCATGCATTGGATATCTAACCTCATGTAGTCTAAGCTGTCTAGAAGCGTAGGCAATCACTTTACCTCTCTGCATCAACACAGCTCCTAATCCAGTTCCACACGAATCTGTATAAGATACCAAGTCCTGATTCCCCTCCGGAACCACTAACACATGTGCATGGGTCAACAAGTGTTTCAAGCTCTGGATTGCTTCCTCACACTTATCGGTCCACACAAACTTCACATCCTTTCGCGTTAGCTTGGTCATTGGTGCTGTTATCCGTGAAAAATCTTTTATGAACCTCCTATAATATCCAGCCAATCTAAGGAAACTTCTTATCTCAATTACCATTTCTGGTCTCTTCCAATTATTAACAGCTTCATTCTTATCTTGATCGACTGACAACCCATTCTCCAAAACCATGTCACCAGGAAACTTCACTTCCTTCTTTTAGAAACGGCACTTCGAAAACTTTGCCTTTAGCTGATGCTGCCTCAACTCTCAAGCACAATTTTAAGATGAAGATGAAATTCATTCTCCTTCTCACCCTTAGAGTATATCAGAATATCATCTATGAACACCAACACAAATCTATCCAATTGCTCTCGAAAAATCCAGTTCATCAACTCAACAAAGAATGTCGGCGCATTAGTGAGTCGAACGGCATAATTAACCATTCGTATGACCCATACCTTGTTCTAAACGCCGTCAATGGTACTACTCTAAGCTGATGGAAACCTGTTGCTAAGTCCAACTGAGAAAATACCCTGGCTCCACTCAACTGGTCGAACAAATTATCAATTCTAGGAAACGGATATCGATTCGTTATCGTCCTCTCGTTTACCTTAAGATAATCGATACATAGCCTTAACGATCCATCCAGCTTCTTAGCAAACACTACGACTGCTCCTCAAGGTGAACTACTCATTCTAATAAAACTCTTGCCTTCTAAATCCACCAACTGAGCCTTCAACTCCCTCATTTATGTCGGCGTCATGCTGCTTGGTGGTCTACTCGCCAATCCTGCTCCAGGCACCAAATCTATCTGAAACTCAATGGCATGTTTTGGTGGCAATCCTACTACTGGCTCAAAGACATCTGTGAACTCTCTAACCATGAAAACGTGATTCAGCTCATCTTCTAACTCCATAACTCCTAATAAAGCATTCACCTCACAGCTAGGGTTTTCTATGGCATAAACTATCCGATCACTACAATCCGGGTATTTAAGTGATATTTTCCTATCCTGGCAAAATATCCTAGCATCGTATTCACTTAACCAATCCATGCCCAATATAATTCTGAACCCTATAAAGTCAAATATATGCAAACTGAAAACAAAGTGTAACCTAACAGGTCAAATTCTAAGTAGTCACACTTCATCCCAAGTGACGCATACCCTCCTATCGGATTTGCAACTTTTAAGGAAGTAACTAAATATGTGGGTTCTAGGTTAAGCTTATCTACCAAACATCGAGATACAAAAGAATGCGATAAACCGGTATTAAACAAAACGCTAACAGGTATATTATGGATCCAAAGCGTACCTCCCAAAACAGCCTTTCCTTTCTCCAGCACCGTCAGCTTCGAAGTAACAGGCTCCAATGCAAATACTTGGCCTTTATCTCCTTTAACTGGCTCTCTGTGCTGGTTCTTGTAGTGCCCAACTTGATCACAGTTGAAACATCTAACTCCTTTCTTCTCAGCGGCCTTCTTTCCTTTGCATATCCGGCACTCATGAGCATAATGGCCTTTCTTATCACACTTGTAACAGACCACCTCAGACTTTCCTTTCTTCGCCGCTCCACCTTTCTGAGCACCTTTCTTATGAAAGAACTTTCTCTTTTGACCTTATCCGACCTGGACCTCCTTCTCCTTCTTCTTCTCCAAACAAGCAAGCATCTCTTCATGTCTTAACGCCATCTCCACTACCACATCACAAGGATCTCCGATATGCGGTAAGATAGCCTTAGCCAACTCAGGCTTCAATCCCCTGATGAACTTTTCATTCCTCTTTATCACTATATCAATAGTGGCATAGCCATATCTAGCCAACTCTTCAAACCTGCTAGCATACTCAAAAATAGACATTTCTCCTTGTTCTAACTCAGCAAATTTTCTGATCAAAACAGACTGTGCCATTAATGACATGGACCTCTCCTGGAACTTTCTCCTAAACTCAACCCATGTCATCTCCTCTTCATTTACTTCTGTCGTCACACTATTCTACTAAAATAAAGCTGCTCCTTGAAGCTGTCTCAAAGCAAGCCTCCTCTTCTGCTCATCATTGAGCCGTAAGTCAGTAAATATCCTTTCAAAGTGCAACAATCAATTCTCCACTTCTATAACATCTTCGGTTCCGATAAAAGGCTTCACTCTGAGCCTAGCATAGTCCATACTCAAGTTAGCATATTGGTTGACAACTGGAGCTTTCTAAACTCCTCCCACAACATTTCCTCCAACCACTCCAGCATTATTTCTAGCTTGCATCATGTTTATGAAAAACTGATACATAGCTCCCATATCGACTTGTGGGACTCCAGCACCAACATTCTCAGCTTGAGCCTGACCTTGAGTCCTCCTCGTATTGGGTCGGGCATTTCCATAGTGGTGGTGTTGTCCCCTCCTAGGTTAACCCTGCCTCTTCTAGCGTCCATATCTGTATTCAAGCCTCGTGAGATACAGAAGAATAGCCTAATAGAGATAGGAGAATAAAGATATAGTGTATACTTATATATATATAACAAATATAAGTACGTTACCATAGAGTTATCCCATAACCCCATCTTACTCTAATTTCTTAGGATTGTGTTTTCAAAAAATCATTTTTAGTTAAAGTATTTCATAAACCTATGCTCCGATACCAAGTTGTAACATCCTCTATCTAGAGGCCCAAAGCTAAGCTCTACAGATGCTGCAATCATCCATAGTATTAACTTTCGGTGACTATATACAACAATGTTAATGGTATCCATAATATCAGAAGCATTTAAATATGAAACAAAATCATAGATTTCAAAAACATCTTTTCTCATTTCATTTCAAAACACATGTTTCAACATTCAAATTACATAATCCCATAATCGTTTCCTAGGTTCTGATAAGATATATTTATTACACAAATACGCTACAACGACATATGGTGATGCCCCATCGGTTGACCAGAGTACTACATAGATATAACCGTCTTGAATACAACACATCGAAAAATAAAACAAAACAGTAACTCCTAAATAGCTATCCATCAGCCCCCTGCTCGTCATCGGAAGCTTTATTTGTCAACCTACTAAAAACCTGTAAAACCTTTAACCCTTAGCCTAGTTAAATCAATTTTTGAGCACCCGAGAGTTTAAAGGAAAAACATAAACTTCGATTCAGACATAAAGCCTGGTGTGACTAATACTATACATCTTGGATATACGATATTAAGTGAGACCATGCCACTTAGCAGAACGGGTTTTCCCTCACTAATATCCTTTTAAAACATATCTTTTGAAAATCATAATCCTGCACCCAAAACTGGTTAAAACTGTAAAGCATTATTATGTAAACATACATATCAGGTAACAAATAGACTATTTGTCCGAGCACTATAGTTTTGTTTGGCTAACTACTAACATTTGGCTGACTCGGACCTACCAAACAATATCACAAAATAATCTAACATCACCTATTTTGGGCGGTCTATCCTTAACTATCTGTTTAATACTTCTCTTCTCGATGGTCTATCCTAACTTAACATCTCCCAATGTCACCTGATCTTAATGGTTTTGCAGGCTCACCAATAACATAACTGTATACAAAAATGTATTCCTTTCTGTATGTAATCAATATTTTAGTCTTGCCTGTGACAAAGCCCTACATACTAGAATTTTGGACTAAATTAGCTGAGGCTAATAGCTAATGTATAGGGCGCGACCCTGTACAAGTTCCATCTGGTATTCTAATATTTGAGTCATTTTACTTAGGGATACCTTCCCAAAATTTTCCTTGAAAATCTTTCCATATGAAATTGATTTAAAACCTTTTAAACCTAAACTTAAACAAGGAAAACACTTATACTCTATGCTTTACTTAAAATCTCCTTGCCATGTTATATATATATACTTTACCCAAATCTTAGTTGATGAAAACATTTAACTTTTGAAAGTACCCCTTTCGACTCTATTGAAATTACCCTTTTCGAAACCAAGAAAACCCCTTTATTCAAACTAGGCCGAAAGGCAAAAACCTACCTTTTGAAACCATTTATAGAAACCTTTTGAAACTATTGAAAAACCTTCCTTTCGAAAGCTGTAAAAAATTAGACATCTTTCTTTTAAAACACTTTAAAACTATCTTTCGAAAACACTGGAAAAACCTTTCCCCTTAGACCTTTCGAAACCACTGGAAAACCCTCATTCAAAACCTTTCGAAATATTTGGGGAACCACCCCTTCGAAACTTTCATTTAAAACCCTTTTTAAAGCAATAAAACATTAAACATTTCGAAAGCCTTTGGGTTCAATTTAAAATATGTGGTAACCATTCGAAACCATTCAAGAGTTACTTCTTTAAAACCTATGAAAACCATTTCGGTCGAAACCATTTGGATTATGCCTTCAAGTAGAGCAAAAGGATTTAAAACCCATTAAAGTCGAAAGCATTCCTTTCGAAAGTTATTCCTAAGTAAAAAAGTGATGGTGTCGAAACCATCCTTTCAAAACCATTGGAGAAGTGGCTAAGTTTTAAAACAAAATATACCTTTCGAAACCATTGACTTTGAAAGGTAGGAAAAGCGACAGCTAAAGGGCTTAGACTTAGTCAAAAGCAGTCATTTAAAAACAAGGGCGCAGCCTTTTAAAACTCTTTCATTAAACCATTTGACCTGGTTGGAAGCCAACCAAGTCGAAAGCAATATAGTCGAAAGCAAAGCAAGCGCATTTTTAATTTAAAACAAAGCAGCGTTTCGACTCCTTCGGAACTTCTGATTTCGACCTCATACCTTCCATATTCTTTCCAATTCACTGCACACCAAGTCTTTGATGCCATGTGCATTGGTTTCAATAGTGATGGAGGCAGAGGAACTAAGTCGAAAGCCATCTATGTCGGAAGCAGGGTGTCGAAAGTGGCGAAACATGCTATTGCAGGAAAAACTGATTTTTAACCTTTTTGAGTAAACTTTTTAACTAACCTGCCTTGTTTGTTTAAATCTTATTGGTTGCAAGTTATCTTTTCTAAAAGCACTGCCAAAATTTCAAAAATAAACAATAATTTTATTTTATAAAATACCCCTTCTCCTTTTATAAATATATAGAACATTTAAGTCCCAAACCTTAAATACTTTTATATATTCATCAAAACTCTTAGGAAAATTCTACAAAGATTCCAGAAAATCCTTTTTACTATGTTTTCTAACATATATAAATTTCGAACCCAAATAAATAATTATTTAACTGTAATTAATTTATAACCCAACTAAACATTTTCTACACTAGAAAATTTATATAAAATTCACAATAATTCAAAAAATTATGAAAATTGAAATCCATCTCTAAAATATCATTTTTGATCTAAATCTAAAATTGCAAGGCGTTTGGATGTCATTTAATAGGGTTTTCTTATCAAAACATATCATAAATTCTATATGAACAGGCATAAATCATCAACAAGTATATATAAACATTTAATCCATCAAAAACATGAAATAAACTTGCAAAACACTTCGGATTTAACTTAAACTGAAAACATTTAAAAGAATGAGATGTGGTCATTATTCACCTTAGCTTAAGATTAAGGATTTGAGATTTGACCTTGAATCCTAGCTTTTTTCTTCTTCCTCTTACTTATGGTGGCCGGCCTTAAAAAAGTGTTTTCTTGAGAAAATGTGAAATGAATATGTGTTTTGGTTTCCTAAGGGTTTAGGGTACAAGTTTATTATATTTTCCATTTAGCCCTCCCTTATTTCTTAACACTTATTTCCATTTTAGTTCTTTAGTTCATTGTACATATAGGCACGGCTACCCCTTATTAATCACAAATCTCAATCCCCTAATCAACTTACACTATTCTATTTAATTTAACTAATTAAATATCCTAAATAATGTTACTAAAAATATGGGGTGTTATAGAAGATGATCAACACTTTCTTTAACTTTAAGTTGGAGTAGATACTCCATGAGAAGAATGCCAAGGCTATATGTACACCCCAATCTTTAAATCAGTAATGAGCAACAAGATAACCGGATGATCCCAATCTTTAAGTATTTGATAAGCGAGGAGCTACTCGATGAGTGGAAGAAAGCTCGAAAGATCCTTTACTGGGCACCCTATTGCACCATCATTGACAACGAACTTTGTTGGAGGTTCAATTCCACTCTCTCTAATGTTATGTTGTCAAATAAGTAACTAACCTAATCCTCGAGGAACTACATTAGGGCTTCTGCATGGACCATGTCGAAGGGAAAAGCTTAGTAAAGAATGCCACCCAACAGGGTTACTACTAACCAACAGTGATCAATGACTCCATGGACTACGTTAAAAAATGTGATCAATTCTAGCAATTCACGATGATTCCAAGAGCCTTCCCCAGCTTATTAACCACTATGGCATCACCATAGCCCTACGACACATGTGGGATTAATTTAATTTGAAAGCTCCTCAATGAAAATGGAGGATACAACCATGTAATTGTCGCCATAGACTACTTCACCAATTGGGTCAAAGAGGAACCCACCACAAGGTCATTGCACCAAAGGTACAGAACATTGTGATTAAAAACATCATTTGCTGTTTTGAACTTCCAAAGAAAATAATCATTGATAATGGCACTCAATTTGAAACCAGAAAGCTCCTTAGATTTTGTGAAATGAACGAGATCAAGAAGCGCTTCTCATCTGTCTGCCACCCTCAAGCCAACGAACAGGCGGACACAGCGAACAAAACCATCAAGTCAACTTTGAAGAGGCGCCTTACAAAGGCCAATGGAAACTTAGCCGAAGATATGTCTTTAGTGGTCTGGTCATATAAGACCTCCAGCTGAATCTCAACGGTGGACTTCCTTTTCTCCTTAGCCTATACGTATGAAGCTATACTACTTGTAGAAGTGGATTCTCCTTCCCAAAGGCATCTTACCCATGATACCAAGCATAATGAAGAATTATTGTGATTGGAGCTTGACACCCTTGATGAATGTAGGGTAGATACATAGCTATAATACAAGGGTCAGGCTATGCCCAGTATGTCATAGGCGACTTAGTTTTGTGATAGGTCTTTTCTCACATAAAAAATCTGGTTGAAGGAGTGGTAAGATCCAATTGGGAAGGACCATGTATGATTAATGCCATGTTAACCAACCGAGCCTACCACCTCACTCGTCCGGATGACACCAGTATCCCTCGCACTTGGAAACCAAAGCACCTTCAATCTTATTATGTTTAATTTTATTTTGTAAGCCACAATTATAAGATATAATAGGATAAGTACGTCATATTATTAGCCGACCAACTGTTTGTAATACCCTATTTTGTACGAGGTAAACATGGTACTTCATCCTTACAACTCTTATCATCCAAAGCAACTAAAAAGTGCACAGTTAGTCATCCTGAGAGGGTACAAGCACACATACCCATATCGAGGAAGAGCCACAACAGCCATACCGCTTTGTGAGGATGCACAAGGATAAAAAATGCTTCGATCAATACTGGTAACATCGATGCATCAACGTCGAGATCACCTACGTGTGGTCACAATTCATGCATTCATGGTGTATTTATCTTTGAGGACGCATGAGCGAAATAATGCTGCCCTCTACGCCATGGACGCCAGCACATTAATTGAAAGATCACCTACGTATGGTCCCGATTCATATGTCCATGGTGTATTGCTCTAAAAGAATCAACAAGCTAAATAATGCTCCTGTCTATGCCGAGAACACTGGCGCATCAACGTCGAGACCACCTATGAGTAGTCCTAATTTATACATCCATGATGTATTACTCTATGAGGAAGTGCGAGCCAAACAACACTCTCATCCATGATAAAGACATTGATGCATCAATGTAAAGAACATATATGTATGGTCTGATTCATGCTTTTGTGGTATGCTGCTCCTTGAGGATGCATTAGCCAAACAACACTCACGTTCATGCTGAAAAGATCACAAATTAACGGCATGATAACCCATGTGATGGTCCTGATTCATTTACCTATGATATTGCCCATCCCCCCAACCGTAGGATAGGGCACTAGTTTCAAAGAGGGCACGATTACCCACATTGCAATCCTAATTCTTCCATCCATAGTATTCTTCACAATGACCAACCAGGGCGGACCACTCTTGATAAAATTCAGTCGCTAAAGTACTGCTAGTAGCTACGCCAAAGTGGCCTCTCAACAAGAGGGCCCAATGTCGTACGATGAGCACCCCATCACAAGCCTACATCTAAAAACACACGTTGAGAAGGAACAAGTCACCTTGACACAAAGCTAAGTTCCTAGCCCATGTTCTCCTTTTGCTTATTTTTCAACATTTTGCATCCATGCCCAAGTCTAAGTGTCTTCTTAACAAAGTCGAGGCCCATTAGGCTAGCTATCATTATATATGTATGTATGTATGAAATGTACATAGTATAACAACAAGAACTATAGACAGGTATTTATGTATAAGCTGAATGTTAAAGAGTAGGGTAAAACAGTACACAACAGTTAGGCAAAAATATCATTCCATTCATAAAATGATGTTTATTACATTACACAAAAAGAGGGACTTGTCCATCATACAAAAAGTTATTAAATCATTTCACACAAAGAAATGGATACATCTATTGGTCGACGATCTGGCAGTCGTCGCCATGGGTTATAACTATCTCCACCTCTAGTCTTAGGGGGTGTAAAGGATCCCGTGAGGGTGGCAATCTATTTCGGTGCTAGGACATGGGAGAAGTCTAACCTATTGCTATAATCTTCGACACCACCTCCTATCGAACCTTATTACATTCCTGGGTATTTAGGAAGTCGATGACCAGGAGTAAGGGCTAGTTGGCTTAGAATATCCTCTTTAATATCCTCATCAGCCTCCTCTACCAAAATGCCTCCACCTTGGCCTTCTATACATCACGAGTTTCAATAGTGATGCAATATTGATGTTGCCGAAGTAACCCATCAAGTCATCTACCACCTTTGTCCTTACCTCTAGCGAGTCCTCAGTTGACTCCCACTCTTGAAGGTTGGGGTTGATTGTTATGACCATGCAAAAGTACCAATCCTGATATTTGAAAATCTTTTCAACAATGCCAAAGAAGTGAGCCGAATTGGAGCACCTCCAGAGACAGTTGTACCAACCATACGGGGAGTTAACTTGCCTCGACATGTTGAAAATGAAGTGGATGAAGAAAGGAGTGGGTTTTGAGAGGCATAAATCATGGTAGAATATGTAGGGCCTCTCCAAAAGGTTGTAGTCATTATGGGTTCACTGGGTGGGTGCCATCCGATGTGTGTTCAAGAAGCAGATAAAGTATAGATTAATCAGAAGGGTCAACCTGTAGTTTATGTATGCATCGTCCAGGTGTAGTAGCCAGTTGGAGGTTGTTTCGGCTATCTACAACAAAGGGATACAACAAGTCAACTCCTAGCACTCCATGTCTGGCGACCACCTTGGAAAGATTATCCATATCCTCCCTAACCTAAAATAAACCGACTTCAAAATAGGTGACCGCTTCAGGATGCACTATCGACGTTCTTCTTTACTTTGGCCATATTTAACTATAAGAACAACCTAGTTACTAAACTGCTCCAACCAAAACTAAGGGGTATACCAAACTCATGGGAAAGTATGCCTTACCGGTAAAGGTTCGGACGACCCAAACTCTAACATGCCCCCAAGACATGCCCCACATACACAGGGTCGACCACCAAAGTTAAGCATTTTCTTATATAACCTATTGCCCCTAATGAGGCCATGTGGGCCATCTAACTTATACTTTCCCTATTTAAAATTATACACAGGTCAGGGCCTATAATTCTACCTAGGCATATCCTTCCTAATGAAGGGGGTTGTTCAATAATTTAACTTTTGTATTGTTGAGTTTTCAAGTGGTCGGAATAGTTCAGCGCTGAAAGATCAACGTCGAATTCTCAATGTCAATCGATTAGCATCTCTCTTATGGGTCACCCCCTCATGTTGGGTTACTCAAACTCTAGATAACTCCTAATGTAAATGAAAAGAAATAATGAGGAAAACCTATCAAAACACAGATATTTCTTGGTAAAAGCACTTGAATACGACATTAAAAGTGAAAGGAAAATGGAATAAACTCACTGATCATAATAGAATTTTTTTGAAAGAATGACGAAGTTGCTGAAAGATTGAATAATTCTTTTAATGAGGGATTCTTGAAAGCTTAGTAAAGAGAAGAAGAATGAGGGGGAGAAGTTTGTATAGAATCGGCTTCTAATCTAGGCCTTAAGATGGAACGGGCGGGATTTGATCTTAGCCATGAGGTTTAATTGATTACACATCACATCAACAGTCCACTCACCGAAAACATCTCACGTCATAGAAACTGACCAAGAAATATGTCATTTGCATTAAATGAGCATAAAGACAAGTCTGCTTCTGCTTGTAGAAGCGAACTTGGATGGAAAAATGTTCCTCAATTTTCTCACAAAAGGATTTGGGTTAGCCAGTTAAAGTATGTTGCAACCTTGTCCCACATTATATTGCCCAGATAACACCCCACCCGGTCCATCACTTATATAACTGTCTTATATGACAGCCCATGGAAGGTTCAAGTTCCTGTCACTTGACAGATCTGGACAGCGGCCCAATCAATTACCATTACTAATAGATGGTCTCGAGCATCACACACAATAGGTACCCCTCGTCAACAAATAGAATGTCTGCAACATGAAGGCCACACCCCCACTTCTCTTCCTAAAGCTCCCAATCCTGCTTACCTCTGTCTCCCTCAATGACCAACTGACTCTATAAACGGTACCTAATAGATCAATAGTTCCTTATGCTCATCTCATCCTCAACCATTGATTTTCAATAGTTCTCCCTCAACTGTTGATTTTCAATAGTTCTCCCCAATAGATCATTTCCGTAGGGTACACCATTGATACGACTGACACAAAATGAAGTTCAACTGGACAAAAAAGGATTGCGAATGGTACCTAAATCTTGTGTCATTCACTTTACCTGCACCATAGCCCACAATCTCTTCATTTTTCATTTCTTAAACACCGTATTAGAGAGTAACCTTTGTTGATTTCCAATTTTCACAATAATTCATAGGTTTGCTAGAAATTTTGTTAATGGAGTCCAATAATGCATATTTAATTTTCATCAACAATGAATGTTCGAACCTTATGCTCATCTCATCCTTCCCCAGATCCAACCTTCAAATTCTAATGTATCATGAACTTCGAAACTCCCTTACAATTTGCTGCACTCAAATGATCAAAAGTCAGGTATTATCTTTATTAAAACTCAAGTTGTATATGCCTTAAATTCACTAATTCTCAAGCTCATCATGCCTCACTCACTATAGCTTCCTTAGTTCACACTAGTATTACTTCTACTAATAATGTGCAGTCGATTTCCAAAACTGCTCAAAAGGGTACACATGCCTCTCTAGTTTATGTAATTCTAAACGAAGTTGACCACTCAAAACTGCCTATACAAGCTGATTTAGTTGCTCATGTTCCATCAACAAACATAGTCTTTGATGGCGTAATAGTTTATATTGCTCAACTTGATGAACAATCTACTTCCTTGTGGCAAATAGTCAAACTTCTCATGCTTTAGCTATTGTAGCATCCCTAGGAGACCTAGCTACAGATGTGCAATCTTTTGATGTCTCATCCCCAATCAAAGTGATTGATAATTCTCCACTATCTTTTGGTAAAGGGATCGTAGGCTATGTTAATTTTGTTCCATTAAGGGAGGATTCCAAAGGAAAGATTCTCCAAAAGATTTATGAAGCTCTAGACTTCAAATATGGTTCATGGATGCTAAACTACGGTAAAGAGTGAAGGTTGAATCAAGATTTAGATCACAAAGTTAACATTTATATTATCAACAAGGAAGAGGGAGCCTTTGAGATTTATGACACTAACCATCCTCCGGTTTTATGTCATATTCAGTTAGAGTGGGGAGATTAGATTCTACTGAGATCTCTTTATATATATAGGTCATGTTAAAATATGTATTTTTTATATAGACCTATCCCTTATATCATAATTTATACTACTACCTTTGGGCGGAAGGCTCGATTTTGAGTATTAATAGTTATTTCTTTCTTTTAGAGAAATGTGGACTACAATATGTTCAACATAGTCGATAGTGTAGTAACTTGATAAATGGATTCTAACCTTGTTGGGGGAATTAATAAAACTATAGCATCTCTTTTAGGATTTTTATGACATATATAATCTAGTGTGAGCCTTTTTAGAAAAATATATAAAACATTCTAATAAGTATAAGAATATATGTAACATAGTGTGAGCCTTTTTAGAAAAATATATAAACCATTCTAGTAAGTGTAAGAATATATGTAACATTATAATAATCTAGTTTAATAAATTTACATGGCTAATGTGGTTGACAAAACTGTTTATTGGTTAAAACATACTAAGCGAACTAAAATAAAGCTTGATTTAGAAATATAAAGGCAAACTTACCTTTAATGTAAAAAATTTGCATGTTGTCACTTCAAGGTCCATGCAAGAGTTTAATGTTACATCCATTAAAACTTTAAAGTATGGTCTTTGAAGAGCAAACTTGCCTATTAATATGCTTTATCTATTAAGAGTTTGGTCTCTAAAATGATATAATAGTACATGTATTTGAGCCATATTCATTCACATACAAAAGTTTTATAGTGAATAGTCGTGTTCTACAACATACAAAATTTTTGATGAAATGTAAACTACAGTGTAAGATCATGTACTCGATATGTACAATGTGTTATGACTACTATTGAGTTTGGAATAATAGTGAACTAAGAACTACAAACATGCTTAACTTTTTTATTACTGAAATGTTAGTCTGATGAGTTTACTTTACTGTAACTTATTTTATTTTCATAACATGTTAAGAATGAGTGAGTACATTTTTGTAAAGAAATCCAGTGTAGTCCTGTGGTAAAGGGTTTCACTTTTGAAAGCTTAGACTATTTAAAGGAAGAGACACAAGTCTAAGAGCGGAAGTAATATAGGTACAATTGGGAAGAAGAAAAGGTGAATGGTCACCTATACTTCATGAAGATGCATCATAAATAGAATTGTATCAAATTTTGTAGATGCTTAATACATAAAAGAAACTTAACTTCTATTCTTAATTTATTCTTCTTATATAAGATTGTCCTCTATAAGATCTACTTATAAGAGTTTTAGATAATTGATTGTGACGCAGCGGATAATACAAAAACAAGATAATACGATGAATGTAGCAATCGGTGGATTGATGAATGCTGAAATGCCCGAATTCGTTGATCCGAAGATACCGAATTCTAGCTATCTCTAACACGTTGATCGCGCATGATACCGTGAGAAGAGATCTATAATTCTTCGAGCGTTGATCAAGCGCACTTGATTCCGCGAATTGGCTTCAACGATCGAAGATTCGAGTGCACTCGAATGTCGAAGGTGGAGATAGGAGATACACTCAACTACCGATTTTAATTGAAAGCACAAAGCTAACAAAGGAAATTTTATTCAAAATCAACAACCATTACAAATGATCCACTTGGCCTATTTATAGGCTTACAACACAACACTTACAACACAACTCATAGGTCATGAACGACCTAACACTTAGAATATTTACAACACATAACAGATACAATTTCCTAACGACATAAGCAAATAACGACCTATACAATAGTACACGACTTAACAAACGAAACTACAAACGACTTAAAGATAGTTCGACAGCGGCATAAGGTTTTCTCGCGACTTAAGGAAAATGAACGACTTAATTGTAGGTCGTTCGCGACTTATCTCGTTCGCGACTTATCTCTTCACGACTCAACTGGAAAAAGGCAGCGAGCTAGCAGATCTTCACGACATAAGAAATTCAACGACTTAAGGGAGCACGTTTGTTCGCGACCTACTGTAATGCCGCGACTTAACAAGGTCGCTCGCGATTTATCTGGAAACGATTTAGGGTTAGTTGGAGCATGCGACGTGGATCCAGCGGCATAGGCTTAGGTCGGAGAGCAGTTGGTCGTAGCGCTAGGTGACTTAGGTCGTTGGGTGTTGTGGTTAGGTCGTAGACCGATTCAGGCATTGGGAGATTAGGTCGTGGCGATTGTTCGCGACTTAGGGATAGGTCGTGGATCGTATTAGGTCGGGGAAAGGGTTTAAGTCGCGGTGGCGACTTAGGTTTAGGTCGTGGATGATGGAGCTTTGCGACTTAGGCTTAGTTGTCTCGCGACTTAGTGTTTTAACTCGGTAGGTGGTAGGTCGCTTGCGAGATGAATAGTCGCGACCTATGGTTTTGGAGTTCACGACTTTGGAATAGAGTGGGAGCCGGTGATGTGGATCCAGATCCAACAAGGTCGTGGAGCGACCTAGGGGCGTGATTTGGGCCTCCTTGCCGCGACCTAAGGTTATCACTCGCGCGACCTAAGGTAAGTCGATGACTTTGATTTCGCGCTGCATCATCCTCCCCTGGTTGAAAAGAATTCGTCCCGAATTCACACGTTTTCCTTCTTCGAGATGCTGTCTTCCATTCATTATCTGGTCTGATGCGGCTCTGGTGATAACCACTCTTGAGATTGATTTTGTCTTGACACTTTAAAGATGTGGCTCGACATAAGGAACGCATTGCGTAAAACAGACGTGGCATTAGGCAGGCGGCATAAGGAAGTGATCTGAGGGAGATGACATATGAAAAAGTGTGGCATGAACTAAGCACTAGGTTCCATATCCAATTCACGTAGCACAGAACTTCATAAGAATAGTGTCTTATACCATATTGCTTGTGCCAATAGGAAGACGTGATACAGAACCAAAACGTGTCGAAAATGTGAGACGACATAAGGAAGTTTAAAATCATGGAGCGACTTAGGAAATCACGACCGAAAAAGTGTGAGGACTCATGCTCAGATTCTCGTCTTTCCTTATGTCGTTCAGGTGTGTCATCATTTAGAATCTTCCCTTGATGTGTTGCATCAATTTTCCCCGACTGAAATGAATTCCCACTCGCTTCTCCTTCAACATGTTTATTTTCATAAAATGATTCCAAGTTATTGACGTTGATAACGTCAGTAGTGTGGACATGATCAGGCAATTCCAACTGACAATCATTCTCTTCATCCTGTCTTTTCAACTCTTCCTGTTCTTTCAGATTCTGAAGATCATACGATCCCTGTAGTAGAATGGCAACTGGTATTAGTTCAGTGTGAGGTTGAATGTCCTGTAGTGATGGTAACTCTTCGGGTAGTTCTTCAGGATATTCACCTTCAGATTCATCGAATTCTGATCCAACTTCCTCAAAAACATCAAGATCTTCACTCGTTCCTTGCCCGGTCAATATAAACAATTCATTACCAAGTTTCACCTTTTTGACAGGCTCTTCCAAAAATACAAGACTAGTTTCTTCAGACAGTTCCTTTGAAATCTCACCTTCAAACTTTCCGAATACTTCAACCTCTTCAGGTGTCTCAAAATCAGAATTTTCCCCATATTCAATCAACATTGATAATTCATCACTGGCATTTTATTGACAAACTCTTCCAAAGATAATAAACTATCTGATTCTGCCTTCCCTTCTGTTTCACTTTTACTTTGTTCGGGCTTCTCGAGGATTATGGAATTAACACTTAGCGGCCTCTCGTCCATAAGCTCAGGTGTTAAACAAGAATCCTCCATCATCAAGTAACTTCCCTCAACTCCGAACACACTTTCTTCTTCCATACTATCGACATCAATCTTTGGTGGTGAAAAATAATCAACTTCTACATCCACATACTTTGACTCAATTTCTTCATCATCATCAAATTTCGGTGGTTGATAAAAGTCAAATTCAGCAGTCCTCCTCAACAAGTTACATCCTTCATCTCCTGACAAAACTCCTTCATCGTTGTCAAATTTCGATGGTAATTCTTCGAACGATTCTGTAGGACCGACCTCTTCAAACTCTTCTAACATTGGTTTAACCTCCTCAGGAGTTTTAAGCTCTTTACTTGCCTCAAACCTAACCAATGATTCAGCACTACCTTCTGCTTCTTCAATACTTTTGCTGAAAGATAATGGACTAGTCGGTTCCTCTTCCTCTTCTGGTTTGCTTTTAGTAGAATCATCCACATCCTCGTTTTCACATTCTTCTACAACTAAGGCTTTCATCTTGGGCTCCATACATTTAATACTTCTATGGCCAGACTCCTGATAATGATAGCGCTTAATTCGATCATCAACCTTTGTTTTAGTGATTCCATGTACAACTGGTTTGTTGACTTTCTTAGAAACATTTATACTGCAATTAACGCCTTTATTCTGATTGCTGGGGTTTGTAACCACACCCTTTCCTCGACTCCCTTGACTCAATTTCTGCAACTGTTGGTTCACACGAGTTTGATAATTGTAGGGTAAGAAATTTGCCTTCATCATCCTTTTCATCTTATCCCACGTGACAACTTTGGATTTCCTCATTCTCTCTCTGGTTGATTTAGTTTGTTGCCACCAATCCATAGCTCTGCCTTTCAATCTGGTAGCAACTAACTTAACTTGACGATCATCAGACACGTTGTTGAGTTTAAAAATCTTTTCAACCGTTGATAACCAATCCAAGAATTCCTCTGCTTGTAGACCACCTCGGAATTCTGGAATCTCCATATCCTTCCTTGATTTCCATGTATGACCATTCTCTTCAACATTCCTATATTGATTTTGCCCTGGACCTGGATATCGAACGTGAACACTATCACCATAACTATCTTCTTCAAACCTAGATGAGCTTCGATGTCGATTCTGAACATTGACTCTTCTATGACCATGCACGTCCTCTCTACTTCTTCTTTCCTCTACTCGACATCTTTCATAATCACAATATGGCTCATGATCGTAACCATGATAAGCTCTTCTTTCTCCATTCTGATAATCACGATTGTCTTGAACTCCACGATCTCGATTTATCGACAAAGATGATTCTCTTCTTTCTCTATCATAACGTGGCGACACTCTCCTTTGATTTCGATTCATGTCAGACTTCATTTTCTCCACTCTCTCGAAACCCTTATTGAACCTTTCATCGATACGTTGTTCCATCTGTTCAGGATCTTAACTCCCATACAAATCTGCAACACTATGATGACGGTTAACATATCTCGGAGGCATGATCAAATCTTCAACAGATCCAAACACCAACTTCACTTTGATCCAAAAATTCTCGAATCAAACTTCCCTACTTGTTTGAAATCTCACGACCACCCAAATAAACAAACAACTTAATTTGAACTCCAAAACTTCAAATCTCAAAATTGACGCCCAACGAACTTGGATAAGTTCGTCTCCTAGCTCACGACTTGAACAAAATCTCGCACAAACTTGAACAAGCTCGCTTCTAGCTCCAACACTTTAACTCTCGGCCTTAAACAAACCTGAACTTGAACACTTCACTTTTCTCGGCTTTGACTCTCGGCTTTGAACAACAAAGTGATGCACGGCCTTGACTCTTCTCCTTGGCTCAGCTGAAATTGAACAAACACTTCTCCTTGATCCAACAGGCTCGCCTTAGCTATGATTGGCTAAGTCTCGCTCTGATACCAAATGACGCAGCGGATAATACAAAAACAAGATAATACGATGAATGTAGCAATCGGTGGATTGATGAATGCTGAAATGCCCGAATTCGTTGATCCGAAGATACCGAATTCTAGCTATCTCTAACACGATGATCGCGCATGATACCGTGAGAAGAGATCTACAATTCTTCGAGCGTTGATCAAGCGCACTTGATTCCGCGAATTGGCTTCAACGATCGAAGATTCGAGCGCACTCGAATGTCGAAGGTGGAGATAGGAGATACACTCAACTACCGATTTTAATTGAAAGCACAAAGCTAACAAAGGAAATTTTATTCAAAATCAACAACCATTACAAATGATCCACTTGGCCTATTTATAGGCTTACAACACAACACTTACAACACAACTCATAGGTCGTGAATGACCTAACACTTAGAATATTTACAACACATAACAGATACAATTTCCTAACGACATAAGCAAATAACGACCTATACAATAGTACACGACTTAACAAACGAAACTACAAACGACTTAAAGATAGTTCGGCAGCGGCATAAGGTTTTCTCGCGACTTAAGGAAAATGAACGACTTAATTGTAGGTTGTTCGCGACTTATCTCGTTCGCTACTTATCTCTTCACGACTCAACTGGAAAAAGGCAGCGAGCTAGCAGATCTTCACGACATAAGAAATTCAACGACTTAAGGGAGCACGTTTGTTCGCGACCTACTGTAATGCCGCGACTTAACAAGGTCGCTCGCAATGTATCTGGAAACGATCTAGGGTTAGTTGGAGCATGCGACGTGGATCCAGCGGCATAGGCTTAGGTCGGAGAGCAGTTGGTCGTAGCGCTAGGTGACTTAGGTCGTTGGGTGTTGTGGTTAGGTCGTAGACCGATTCAGGCATTGGGAGATTTGGTCGTGGCGATTGTTCGCGACTTAGGGATAGGTCGTGGATCGTATTAGGTCGGGGAAAGGGTTTAAGTCGCGGTGGCGACTTAGGTTTAGGTCGTGGATGATGGAGCTTCGCGACTTAGGCTTAGTTGTCTCGCGACTTAGTGTTTTAACTCGGTAGGTGGTAGGTCGCTTGCGAGATGAATAGTCGCGACCTATGGTTTTGGAGTTCACGACTTTGGAATAGAGTGGGAGCCGATGATGTGGATCCAGATCCAACAAGGTCGTGGAGCGACCTAGGGGCGTGATTTGGGCCTCCTTGCCGCGACCTAAGGTAAGTCGCTGACTTTGATTTCGCGCTGCATCAGATTGTAAACTTTGGCTTTAAGTTAATTATAGCAGAAGAAATTGAAAGCCTATGGTACGAAACCAAAGGGAGCTATATCAAAAATTTTGTTGTTATTGCAGTACAAATAGTGGGAGCATATGATATAACACTTAACCTAATGGATGCATCTATGTTTTTAAAATTCCTTTCACGTATTCCAAATCCAACATATGAAATTATAACCATTTTTATTTTATGATCAAACATAGATGCATTTTTGTTTTACATATTAAATCTATTTTGTTAGTTCAATTCAGTATTTTGTGATGTGTTGACTACAGATATACATAAACATTTAAAAAAATTGTTAGTTACTTTTGGAATCATAGACTGAGCCATATCTTTGAGAAACCTTTCTTCAATCAAATTATATGGTACTTATGAATTGTATATCAAAGAATTAATGGTAAAGCACCAATTTAGTGAGAGTGGAAAAATAGTTAACAAGCTCTTTCGGTTGATACATAATGATGTATGAAATCTAAGGTTTAAAGATAACAAAATTAGATGCAATTACTTCATTAAATCCACTAATGTATTAAAATATTATTTCGATATGCAAGTTAGATATGCATGATAAGTTTGTAGAATATAAACGACAATAAAAATAAGACATGCAAAGAATTAAAATACATATATTTGGTTAAAGATTTGAATTTCTTAAATATGGGTTCCAAGAGTACCAAACAGAGATTATGATTCACTTTTAAAATCACTCATTATTATGCTACATAATGGTATATATCAAGGAGTAATCGTATTTTGTTGGACATAGTATTATTGGCAATGCATGAAGTTAAGCTAACTTCTTCTCTTAAGCAATATGCACTTAAGTGTACATCCATAGGAAACTCTTGATATCCTAAGAAAACATGTTCCATCAAACTGAGAATATATTGTTGTTCCAATACACGACCACCTTCTTACCCGAAGAAATTTCTTTCTAGAGAATGGAAATGTGATAGACATGTATGAGATCGAAGCTTCATTCAAATCCAGTTATGTGAACAATACTAATTCATCCAAGCCTAAAGGACACTATTTATTAGAATGTCTAATAGGAAATCTGATGCATCGAACAAAAAATAGATTGTCATAATGACAGTCTCCTTAATTGTCGTCATGGCACGAAGAGTATAGACTCCATCACATGGTTGATGTTTTAAATTCGAAATTGGTTCTAGTTACACCGATAAAATTTGAATTTGGAAGATGTACCCAAAAAGTTATGATCCATCGACTGTAAGTGAATCCTCAAGAATAAGAATGTATTTGGAAATGTATAGACTTATAAAGTAAGGTTGGTAGGAAACAACCTCATTAATTTGAAATGTTTAATTGATGAAGTAATTTCACTAGTCACCATGCATAAGTTCATTTAGATTATACCCGTAGATTATCACATAATATGACTATAAATTTTGGCATATGATCAATTAAACAAACATTTTACATAAAGATTTAGAGAAGATTGTTTGTACATAATAGACAAAAAGTCTTAAAGTCGGTGAAAGCTAAGATCATCATATGATCTTAAACAATCATCTAGAGGTTGAGCAAGTAATTTCAAATAGAAATCAAATGGTTTGGTTTCAGTAAATTTGCATAGGAATCATATGTCAGTAAGAAAGTAAGCAATGCTGTAGAAAAATTGCTAATACTATAAGTAAACAACATGCTATTGATTTATAGTGATGTACTTATGTTGCAATTAGTTAAACCTGGCTTATTCAAAATTTAATGAAGGACTTGCATGGGGCATCCTTTATACTCAATAAAAAAGGATGATTGGACTATCCTAATCGATGTAGACACCATATTGAAATGGTTAACATAGAGAATATAAGATGGATTCTTTATGCATTAGTAATAGGAACCATCATGTATACCATGTTGCATACTACATTAGAAATTTCTTTTGCACTTAGTGTAGAAAGCGTATATCACTCATATGCAAGTGATAATCAGTGAATGGTAGTTAAGAGTAATCTTTAGTACTAACAAAATACTAGATAATTGTTTATGGACAATGAAATTCCTATAAATTAGTGTTTAAACTCGAATTCTTAAATGACATCGAAAATAGTAGGTCAATCTTAAATTCACGTTCACCCTTATCAATGGGGCTTTGTTTTGAAAAGTTTCATCATATGCTTATGGTAGATTCAACTATGAAGGATAAGTACATCACCTTGGTAGTGTCGCAATAAAAGTGATATGTATGTGCAAATCAATATGGATGGCTATGAATTGTTCCTACCATTGAGAGTCCAATAAGTTATTACCATAACAATGATGCGATATAGATTATTATAGGAATCGACAACTCAATAGGGGTTGAACATATTATCCATAATTACCATGTTATAAAATAGTTTATAACCGACAGAGAACTATAATTGAGAACTAGATACAAAATAATAATATTGTAGACCCTCCAACTCTCCTTTCTTGGTTTTTTCTAGGAAAAACCATTCAGTATAGTTGTGAGATATCATAATTGACCCCTAGTGCAAATGGTAGATTAATGGAGTTAAGGTGTGTCGTAGGTGAATTATGTAATTTGATTATATAATTTATATCTTATAACAAATCTTGTTCGAAATGAAGTAAGCTTTTGATTTTATTCTCTATTGTATATATTGTTATACTAGGATATAACTAATGTTTTAAATACATAAAATATACACATGGAGAAAATTTCTAGAAATGGTATCTAATCAATTGCAGTTGTGAATGGGTTTATGACCATGAGTATTGCATCGTGTCAACAAATTATTATCCTTCATTGTTCCTAATCAAGGTGTGCTGAATATAATACAATGATACATCCTTTTAGGCTAGTGTACGTAATGATCTCATACGATTGATAATAGTTTACTCATGAACTTTTAGGGCACCAAGTGTTTACGTATATATGGTTATTTGGAATAATTGCAGAACAACTCACCAAAAGTCTTCCATAGGTTAATTAGAAAGCTAAATAGAGGATCCCATGTGGCGATGCTTAGTAGTATTTAACATGAGAATGTTGTGAATCATAAGTCTCTAAACTATACTTCGACTATTCTAGATCACATGACATTGATGACCATGCTAAGACCATCGTTATCTATAAGTTGAACCACTTGAAGTGAAACACTATTCAAGAGAGGATTCATCTCCTTCGAATGTACGGTTAGTATCGCCGCAGTTGGTATTCAACTTAAAGTCAAAGTCAATGGCCAAAGCAAAAGAGTTAGTTGATAAATATTTTTGAATTGAACTATGGGCTTTGGTGTTGTATTTTGCAATTAACTAAGGCTATTATTAGAGTTTTGACCATTGACCAAGCTCTAGATATCCAAGTGATATAGTGATGATGATAGAAAACATGCAAGATATGTATCTCTACTTAGGGTGTAGCCTAAATGATTAAAAATAGGATTTTACTTAGATGATCGGTAAGAAATTGAATTCCTATACGCTATTATACTTTTGTAAAGTCTAATCTATATTATTAAGTCAAAATAGGCGCGTCGCGTAACGATAGTTCGCAATTTCGCACCATAAAAGTTTAAATCCATTTATAGAATGGAATCGAAGTTGGAATTGTTTGGAATAATAATTTTACGAACTCTTATAATCATATTTTTCAAACGAAAGAAAATGATCAAGATTTCATTTAGTAGATTTTGAAATAGGAGCAAATCAAGTTTTCAAAATAATCGCGCTTTGGTAACGCGAAAACTAAAGCGATAAATTTTTAAAATGGATGTTTTTAATTCTTTAAAAATATGGAATAAATTCTATAAATATTTTAAAATATTCTAAAAGAGATTTGAGTGATAAAAATGGATTTCTAAATGATGGAAAAGTTGTTTTTGATCAAATAAGCCTTAAAAGCACTTATTGTAGCACTTTTGCAGCAGTTTTTAATAACTTTTAAAATATAGACTTAAACTTAATTATTCTTTCCCAAATCTTATATAAATGTTTTCAAATAAATAAATAAGTATTTTAAAGATGATCTGGAGGTTTCATAATTATTTTAAAGAGTTAAATAAATGATTAGAAGAAAAGCTATTACAAATAAGGGATTTAATCTTGGCTCTAAAAGCCGATGAGTAGATTGGATTTTTCTATTTGTGCGATCTGGATGTGAGGTGCTTAAACTAAGGATATTTTTAGGAGCAACTAGTGCCCTGGCTCACTTGGCCTCTTTCCTGGGTGAGGAATAGATAAGGTCGAAATGTCGGAAATGAGACAAGTATAAAAGATTCAAATTTACAAATTTAATTTCGTACAACTTGGATTGTACAGAAATAATCTTCTTATACTTAGTATTAAATTCCAAGGAGAGAACTCATACTATCCGTGTGAATTTAAAAGGTGATTTCACCATTATTTGATGGATAGTAAAGGTTGAATATGGAAATTAACATTGAGTAAAACTAATATAATTTCTATAGATTCTTTTTTCACTCAATATTAACTGGTTTTGAATTTACTATCTGAAGATAACATGGTTTCAACTCAATTAAGAGTTATGATTTGAAAATAAGAAATCTTTATTAAGATTTAAATAAATAATTTGGAAATGCTTCCTCGGTAAAAGGTAAAATGATTTGGAAATTATTCTAAGACTAAAAGGGTTTAATTAACCAGAGAATTTGATAAATGAGGCTTAATGATTCCATATACTCTTAAGAAGATAAATGGAATAGTTGAAAAGAATATATCTTTGAAAGGTAATTGAATGAATGGAAAGATTAATTTATTGGATGATGTTTGATAATAACCTACATACTTGACATCTTTTTATCGATGATTGGTTCAGAGAAACCAGAGTTGGATTTGAGTGGTTCCTATCTGAAAACTACTTCGAGCCAATGTACACATTTAGAAGTAAAGACATGTTGAAGACAATGATTTTGAAGACGGAGATCTTCATGAGGATGGGCTGCTTGCCACTAGCCCCACCATTTCATATTATATATATGGTGGCAGCAGTGCTCTGTTATGAAAATCCTCAATGTAAGGACTACTCTCTACTATCCTAAGGTTGTGTAACAACCCGCATATTTTACGATTGTATATTTAAATATTTTATTTAAATATAGCATCGTTAATTGGATTAAAGTCTGAAATGTTACTTTTTGTAAACAGTCGAATTGGGACTCGAGACCACCTCCATTGAGTCCAAAATGGCGTTTACAACTTTTTTGAGTATAAACATCGATATGTTTGGAGTTGAGTATAATTTTGTTATTTTTCTATTTGGGCTTTGGGTTTGGGTTTCAGCCCACTAACCCAACATAATACCCTAACTCCTCTACTCTTCATCCATTCACTCATTCTATTTCCTAACACTCAAGCTAAAGTAAAAATGGGGGAAAGAATGGGAAATAAAAATTCCTAAACCCTAGTTTTGATTAGGAAACTCAAATTCAAGTCCAAAATCAAGGAGATGCTTAGGTAAGCATCCTCTTCATCTTCTCCATCTCAATCTCTCTTCAATTTCAGAAATTCCTAAACCCTAACTTAGGAAATATTTGCTTATTAGCTTAGATTGGAGCTTCTTCAGTTGAAGTTGAAGAGGAATTGGCCTATCCTTTGTTTTGGAGCTTCTCGTTCGTTGTTTTTGGATTTAAAGACGAGGTCTTTAACTCACATCTATGTCTATAACTTTCATTGTTGTTAGTTATGAATTCCTAACATCTATTCATGTTCATTTGCTTTTGATTTGAATTGATTTGGTAAATTTTCCAAATTTTGGTATTTTGGTCCAATTTTATGAAAATCTTACTATGGATGTTTGGACGTGATAATTGGGGTGTATCGAAGAGCCTATAAGGCTGGGTTGTCGCTTGGTATAAATCCCTAGTCGTCGTTATTTGTCTGATTGCTCCTGAATCGTTTTGGCCATCATGGCCTAGGCAAACTGTTGCCCAGACCAGGTGACCAAACGTTTGGTTATCAAGTCCAGTCGTCTGGTTATGAACCCTGGAGAAAAAAATAAGAACGTAGAAAATAAAATGGCAGAGATGAATTCCAGACGTCAGATTTATAGGTTCAGACGTCTGGTTGGGGCTTAGACATTTGTTTTGAAATTTCAGACGTCTTGGGGTTTTCTGAATTATTTCTAGAACCCAAATTCAGACATCTGGATTCTAAACCAGACGTCTGGAACTGTGCATTTTGCCTATTTGCCTATGTTTTTGAGTGGAGTTCCTATTTTAATCGATTTTTGTTGATCCGGATAGTTGTTATCACTTATTATCGACTTTGATGACTTCTTTCTTTGGATTTTTGGGAATATCCATTTGATGGATTTGATATCGATTTCTATGGTTTTGATTCACGTCGTCGAACGTGAATTTTTGGTTGATCGATTGTTTCTACAATCGTTTTCTATGATTTGTCACTTTTAAAAATACAAAGGTTTCTATACTAGTAGTAAATACTAAAACTCTTTCATTAAAACGATTTCGACACTATTTTAAATATAAAGCTCGCTTTTAAAACCGTTTTCCAATCTATTAGTATATACAAACCTTTACCTCATTCGTGTGAGAAATCTAATTAAACGGCTTAGCAAAACAAGTGTTATGAAACGCTTGTGTTTACTTCATCGGTTAATTCTTAGACTTGTTCGATTGAACTCTTGTGACAATTTTCGAGTGGAAATCTACAATTTTTTCGTAAATATTTAAATTAAGCCAGTGGTTATGGGACATGAAGATAAACTCATTTATTTACTAGCTTAGTGTAATCTACACTTTTCATTAATCAATGATGATCATTTTATGGTTTAGACTAGCGATTTGCGATGTCTCTTTGTCCGCGTGACGGGCTGTACCGCGTTCTATTGAGCTTCGTCTCATTTTTATAGACTAGCGACCTACGAGTTTTATGGAGTTCGGTTCATCGGGCATACCGTTATTGCACTACGTCGTTGTTCTGAATTATTTGAGTTTCGGGATCATCGGATGTACCGTTATTGCACTACGTCGTTGTTCCGAAATATTTGAGTTTTAGGTTCATCGAGCATACCATTATTGCACTACGTCATTGTTCCGGCTCATTTGAGTTTCAGGTTCTTCAAGCGTACTGTTATTGTACTACGCTGTTGCACCGGCTCTATGGTTAGCGACCATGGGACAGTGACCCGTTTGTGATACACGTGTTGGTGAGTTTTCATGCTCCCGTTTGTGATAGGCCTCCCCCTTTGTGTTTTCTGGATTTCTGGTTGTTGATTCCTAGAATTTGTGTTTCACCAATTTTGATGATATGCATTGATAAGCTCTATCAATATTTGTGTTTTGGTGAATAATTTAAAGAATATGACGTTCTTTTTGGTGTTTGAGAATATTTGAGATATTGTATGAATTTTGTTGTTATCTGATGTATACTTGTCATAGTATGACATTATTATTATCATACGTTTTGTGATATCTCTTATCCTATCTCATTTTATCTGATATTTATAGCTAGACTGATCCGTTTATTATTTTCTTCTTAAATAATACTCGGGTTTGACTGAGGTATTTTAGGTGCTTCTGCTTGACTTCTTATCAGGGTCCGTCACTTGACTTTTGGCTATCTACTTTAGCTTAGTAGTTTTTGTTATTATACATTTGAGATAGAGACTCCCTGATGTATACATATTCTTTTGTCTAGCACTTGTACCTATTCTTTTGTGATGTAGTGGATCTTGTATGACCACTATTTTGATGTACACCTTTATGTGTTATATTCATATCTATTTCCGCCTTTGTGATATGAATATCTGTGACTGATTTGTGTTATGCTTATTTCTATATTTGTTTTCGAAGGCCACATAGCCACTGTGTGGTAGCTGTGAGTTTGTATTTGATATGTCGGATTTCCTCTTGAAATGAAATGCAAGTCATATTATCTGACATATCGGTACTCGCACAAAGCAATTACACAGATGTTTGCTCCTCAACAGCCTTATTCTTCGTGCTAGTCGTTGGCATTACCCCGTAGTGTCCTTGGCTAGTGTGAGTATAGAGGTGAGGCGTCACAGCTTGGTATATGAGCTAAACTTTGGAACAATGTAGAATAATCTAGCAAGGATCATTGTCCTAAGTCTTTCTTAGAAGCCGTGCCTTAGGTTTAATTCGATTCATTGGACCCGTTCTATCCTATTTTCTGTTATGATGCCTTGTTTTATCAATCAAGTTTGTTTGATATTCATTCTAAGAATAACCTTTTTTCCTCTTCTTTCTTTCTTTCTTAAAGAAGAGAAATGGTTAGACCAGGCCGTCCCAACGCCGGTCAATCCAGTGCGACTCCTCGGGATGGAGTATTTATGTCTGCCCAGCAGCTCTTAGATCTTGTGAAGAATGCTCAAGCTGTCGGACCCATTCCAGAGCCTACTCATCCTAAATTTGGGTTTGCACGCTTGTGCAGTGATTACACCAACTTGGGTGGAAGGCCTTTTGAAATGACCCTCCTATTTCCACCCTAATTTCATAAGGATTTTTTTTTTTAAGAAATGATATATAGATATATCATTCATTACAAATACATTTCCCAGGGTCATTTTCTTTCTCCAATAAACAAAATATATCCAGGATCTTTCACAATATAAAAATATTGTTTTAAATCTAAATCATCCCTAACATACATATATGAAGATATCTATGTTATATTCTACTAGAATCAGAGCATGTTATTATGTAAGTAGAATTCCTTTTAAATCTATTAAAATGTGATAATTCCTTGAAAAAAAATTAATTATTGTAATCTGATTTTTGACCATAGAATCCACTGGAAACATGTACTTTAGTCTGTTATTCTAATTAAGGAATGATCAAGTAATAATCAGTGGAAAGCAAGCTTTTAATATGGATGATTGTGTTAAAGTCTGAATAGTATCAAACTCAGGCTAAAAGAAAGTGGATCATAAGTGAATACAAGCAACATCTAGGCGTAATGGAAACGCGCCTAACTTACACATGAGAGGTCACGAGTTCGAGTGTTATGCTGGTCGGTTCAAACCCAATTTTTGTTTTTTTTTTCCTTTTTATTTCTCTCCTGTGAACACAATTGTCTGAACCTATTATATACTTTGGCTATGAAACAGATCTAAAAACTTAATTTCAATTCTTGGTTGCTGGCTTGACCCAGGCTCAAGAAAAATGGCTATGTTAGCCCTGTTCTGGTTTGCACTACTTTGTTACAAAATACCTACTATACTATTTTCTTTTCAAAGCAACTCAACCCTTTCTATCAGATTTTATTTTGACTTGAACATGGATTTTCTTATGCCAGTTCTATAGATATACATACAAACCACAAATTCTTTCAATCTCAGATTTTCTACCATTATAGCCTAACTGTTCTTGAAGCTTAAAATCCATTTTTTTCCATAGCAAAGCATTTAGCAAAACAAAGCACATAGTTCAGCTGAGACATATAAGTTCAACGTCTACAAAACAGCAATTAACCATACATTGGTTGCTCAAAGTAATTTTTAACAATAGGTCTTAATCTAGTTCATCATGAAGGTGTAGTTTACTTCAGCAAAGTCTTTTAAAAACATAGCATCCAAATCTTAAGCAGTTTAACATCCAAGCCTGATCAAAGCAATTCCTATTTCCCTGCAAAACCACCATGAACTGCCCCATATGAATATGAGACACCTAATGGTGCATAAACACAAAAGGGTCAGACTATTTGTCTGGTATGAATAATCCAACTGAAAACATGATCTCATTCAATTCTCTTTATAAACAAACTTTACATGAATAAGAAACTCAGTATCTTCCTTATGCTTGTTTTTGTGAAGCATGTTCCTTCATCTCAGTGTTAACAGATTATTTACACATATAATCACCATGACTTGATTCATAGAAAACAATCATAAGATTCATCCATAAAAAAACACCAAAACAACCAAATACAAACATCAATTCAGTTATCATCCCCTTTTCAACTTTACTGGCCATCAGGGATTTTGCCCAGGCCTCTCCTGAATCTGTTCCTAGAATTCATTATCAAATATAACAGGGTCTTTAGCCACTTTCTCCTTTTTAAACACACACTGCCTGGGACATTTCTCTATTAACCCAGCACACTCAGGCCCCTGGGTATAAATATACCATGTGTGAACTTGCAATATTCCCCTTGCTAAGTTATACTTTGGTAGCCCTAAGATCCCAAGTCCTTAGTTAAATTACTAAGTGTTATTATTATTTTTCATAGCAGTGCTAATCCCTTCTGCATCTCACTTCTTAATCAGAGAAATATAAATAATGCAAGCAACATGTATTCATCCAGAGTTTGGTAAGTTATATTCTCAGAAGCAAACATTTTATCATGAAAGAGGGAGGTGACTTCTTAGCACATTATTTTGCCTATGGGTTTCACTGGATCCAGATGTAAGCATATGGTCCTGAGTAATTTGCTAGATATATATATATTTTCCCTTACCTCTGGTTCAATCAGATTCATGATCTGGCTAAACCACAAGTATATTTGATTTGGGTATTTCATAAAACATAGAAGCTCAGCACATGTACAACATTGCACTTCTACATTTTCTTTTGTTTTAGTTAATATGAGACATAAGCAACAACACAATGTTACAGCCCATATTTCTTTCTACCTTCAGACCATATACCCACTACTTGAATCCGGGGATTTTTATAAACAACTTATAAAGAAAACTTATAAAAGAAAACACTTAATCTCAAAGCTAACCCATATCTCAGACAAACATTTTAGTTCATGTATCCATGACTCTTATTTTTCTGGGTAAATCAGATAGAGGTTTTTACCCTTAAATAAATCATTAACAAACCAAAGTCATCCAATCATAAAACATAACTTGTAAAAGAAAATTAGTTCAAACTGGCTGCCTCAATATTCAGGTCTTAATGCCAAAGTTTTCAGTGAGGTTACTCACCTTAATCCTTCTTCTTCCTATGCCTTATGAACCCCCTTTTAGTCTTCTGCCTTCTCCTATTTTCTCTGGTTTATGCCTTGTATATTTTTCTTTAGGTTAATGAAGAACAAAAAATATATGGTCTTACTATACTAGGCCTTTTATATAAATCTTGGCTGTTACTAGGGTTTATGGACTTACCCAATGTCAGTTCTACCCCATCCCAAACATAGCCTGCCTCTGGTTTGATTCAAGAAAATAAAAGGGTATGTGGTCCTTGTCTTCCTTTCCAGAAATTAGTTCCTCTCTTTTAATTTTCCCTGGTCATGTCATATGCATGACTTCTTATTATTATTATTATTATTTTCTTAATAAAAGAAATTACTGAGAATAGATAAAGTGCTTGTTTAGGGACTCATGCCATTTTCATGCAACTTCTGTTTCCTTTCAGAGATTGATTGACTGTATACATGTATATCCTATGTATACCTAAGCCTTTTATTTTTCTTTGTACTATATTTTATTTAAAGACAAAATTTTATCTTTATGCATATGTATTTCTAAATCAGTTATTTTATTTTTATCTATTAATTTCTGCCAAATTTTGTTACACAGAAATCTGTGTGCATGTGTACACTGTCTTGTGCACATGTACATGTTTTATACTTTGTATCTGCAAATCAATTTCCTATTCCAATTTTTCCCAATGCAATTTCAAACAAATACAAACTAAATTAAATCATGAAATTACTCACAAAAATCAGGGTTCCTTTTCATAGATCATTCTAGGATCAATCTGCACATCCTTAGAGGATTCTAGTATTGCTTCCTTATCATGAACCCATCTTCTTAGTTGAGACACATGAAAGACATCATGCATTGCTCTCATTTCTTCTGGCAATTCTAATTTATAGGCTACTGTCCCTATTCTTTCTAGAATTTTATATGGTCCTATATATCTAGGAATCAACTTTCCTTGTTTCCCAAACCTTAGAACCTTTTTCATGGGTGATATCTTGATGAACACATAATCCCCAACATCATATTGTACTGCCTTCCTTCTTTGATCTGCATATTTCTTTTGTCTATCTTGGGCAGAGGCAATTCTTTTTCTGATCAAGGCTACCTTTTCAGAAGTCTCCTTCACATTTTCTGGTCCTAAGACCACTTTTTCTCCAGACTCATGCCAACTTGAAGGTGATAAACATGGCCTTCCATATAGAGCTTCAAAGGGGGCCATGCCTATGCTACTGTGATGGGTGTTATTGTATGCAAATTCAGCTAGATATATGTAATCTTCCCAGCTTCCCCCCCAATCCAATACACATGCTCTCAACATGTCTTCAAGCAATTTGTTCACAATTTCTGTTTGACCATCAGATTGAGGATGGTATGCGGTACTTAAACATAAATCAGTCCCCATTGCCTTGTGAAAACTCTGCCAAAATTTTGAAGTGAAGATGGTATCTCTATCACTCACTATAGTCTTTGGTATACCATGCAGTCTGACTACTTCTTTAATAAACAACTGGGCTAGGGTATTAGCATTTCTTTCTGATTTCACTGGTATAAAGTGGACTGACTTGGTTAACCTATCAACCATTACCCAAATACTATCATTTCCCCTCCTAGTTCTAGGCAAACCATCAATAAAATCCATTGATATGTCTTCCCATTTCCACTGTGGTATTTGTAAAGGTTGAAGCATTCCTGAGGGTTTTTGATACTCAGCCTTCACCTGCTGGCAAACCATACATTTTGATACATAGGTTGCCACTGCACTCTTCATACCACTCCACCAATAATCTCTCTTGAGGTTGTGATACATTCTTGTGCTTCCTGGGTGTATAGTATATTTGCTTTTGTGGTAAGCATCCAAAATTTCTTGCTTCAACTCATCCATTGCTGGAACACATATTCTTTCTCCTTTCTTCAGATGGCCCTGATCATCCAACTGAAAACCTTCTACTGTCTCACCATTTAATATTTGTGTCTTCTTTCCAAATAAAAATGGATCTTGGTTTTGTAGCATTGCAACTTTATTTTTCAATTCTGATCCCAGAGTAATAAAACTTAATTTTCCCATTTCTGCCTTCCCACTGCATAAGCTCATGTTTTCTATGTTATCACTTTTTATCTCTGAATCAATTAATAATGATAAAGTGTTGAACTCTTCTATCATTAATCTAGCCACTTTAGCATGTTGTCTACTTAGGGCATCTGCTACTTTATTAGCCTTACCTGGTGTGTATAATATTTCAAAATCATATGAGGCTAAGAGTTCAATCCATCTTTGCTGCCTCATATTTAATTCTTTTTGTGAAAACAAATATTTGAGTGATTTATGGTCTGTATATACTTCAAATTTTGCCCCTAACAAGTAGTGTCTCCATAGTTTAAGGGCATACACTACCGCAGCCAATTCAAGGTCATGAGTAGCATACCTTACTTCACTTGATTTCAACTGCCTAGAAGCATAAGCTATTACCTGATGTTGTTGCATCAATACTGCTCCAAGCCCTTGTCCACTTGCATCAGTATACACCACCAAGTTTTCATTTCCCTCAGGTACTTTTAGAATTGGAGCTTGTACCAATGCTTCTTTTAATTTCCCAAAGGCATTTTCACATTCCTCAGTCCAAGTGAACACTTGATTTTTCCTAGTCAATCTGGTTAATGGAATTGAGATTTTTGCAAAATCTTTTATAAATCTTCTATAGTAACCAGCCATTCCCATGAATGATCTGACTTCAGTGACATTAGTAGGCCTTTTCCAAGCTTGCACTGCCATGACTTTATTGGAGTCCACAGCTATTCCTTTTTCTGATATAATATGGCCTAGAAAGTTCACTTTATTCTGCCAAAAAGTGCATTTTGAAAACTTTGCTTTCAAGTCTTCCTGTCTTAATTTCTCAAATACTATATGCAAATGGTTCTCATGCTCTCTAACTGACTTAGAATAAATTAGTATATCATCAATAAATATTAATACAAACTTATCCAAGTATTCTCTAAAAATCCTATTCATCAAATCAACAAAATAGGAAGGAGCATTTGTTAAGCCAAATGGCATCACCAAAAATTCATAAAGTCCATATCTGGTGTTAAAGGCTGTATACTTAATGCTTTCCTCTTCTACTTTCATCTGATGAAAGCCTGAAGCTAAATCAAGCCTGGAGAATATCTTTGCACCACTCAATTGATCAAAGAGATCATCAATTCTTGGTAAGGGGTATTTATTTTTAACTGTGACTTTATTTAATTCCCTATAGTCAATACATAATCTCAGGGATCCATCATGTTTCTTAACAAAGACTACTGGTGCTCCCTATGATGAGCTACTGGGTCTGATAAAACCTTTTTCTTCTAGTTCAACTAATTGCTTTTTCAACTCCATCAATTCCTTAGGCCCCATTCTGGTTGGTCTTTTAACCACTGGGCTAGCTCTTGGAACTATTCTAATTGAAAATTCAACTGGCCTGTGATTAGGAACTCCTCTTACTTCCCCAAACACATCATCATATTGATTAACTATGGGGATCTCTTCTAATGCAGGCATGGGTTTTTCATTTGACAATGCAGAAAGGTTGGCTATACTTCTATTTTTGTTTGCCTCACAAAGAACGATTATTCTTTGTCCATCAGAAACCTTCAATGATATGGTGGATGTCTCCATATTTATGATAGCCTTATATCTACTCAACTAATCAACTCCTAAAATAATTCCTATGTCTGGATATTGCAACACATATAGGTTTGACTCAAACACATGTCCTCCTATATTTAATCCCAGTTGCATGCACATCATACCCATGACACATGAACTACCTATAGGGCTTCTAATTAGCAGTGGTTTATCAACAATCATACAGTTCAATTTTAATTGTTGTGCAATATCATGAGAGATCAATGAGTGTGTAGCCCCAGTATCATATACTACTGTTAAAGGTATTGAATGGATAAGCAAAGTACATTCAACTTGACCATGCTTTTCAACATTTGATCCCTCAGCTGCCTTGCCTTTCCCTTCCAAAGCCCCTAATTTTCCTTGCTTAAAATCTGGGCAGTTCCTCTTTATGTGACCTTCCTTCCCACAATGGTGACAATTGAAGGATGCTGGTTTAGGATTGGTGCACCTATTTTTCATGTGCCCCTCTTGTCCACAGTTGTAACAAGTGATCCTCTTCTTAACTTCAGCAGTTTTGGCTTCTTCTGGTTTCTTGGTGGAAGTTATGTCTGTTTTCTTTTTATCATAAGGGTGAAATTTACCCTTTCCCTTCTTGTTTTGATTATTTTTGAATGCCCTGAAATTCTCTCTAGCTTTATCATGTTTTTCAATGCTCAGAGTCAAATCCAAAACTTGATCAAAAGTTTTATCCTTATATGGTAGCATGGCTCTACTAAGGCTAGAGTTCAACCCTTGGATATATCTGCCATTCTTAGCTTCCTCAGTAGTAATGAGCACTGCACCATACTTTGCCAATGATTCAAACTTCTGAGTGTACTCAGTGACACTCATAGTCCCTTGCCTCAATTTGATGAATTCCTCCAGTAAAGATTCCTTAGCTGATGCAGGGATAAATCTGCCTTCCAACATTGCTTTAAACTGATCCCATGTTACTTCTCCTTCAGGTCTTCCAGCTATGATAACCTCCCACCAATCCAAAGCTGCTCCTCTCAATTGCCTGGATGCAATTTGCCTCTTCCTTTGGTCTTCAACTTGCATGTCTGCAAAGATTCTTTCCAAAATTCTAAGCCAATTTTGAACCCCCATAACTCCTTCTGTGCCATCAAAGGTTTTGCCTCCAAGATTGGTAAAAGTCTTGAGTAGTTTGGAAAGTTCCTCATGTGGATTTTCCTGCCTGTTGCCTACTCCATCTCTTATGGCCCTCATGAATTCTTGCACATTCACCATGGGTGGTTCACTTGTTCCTACATTTTGATGTCTGGGTCCTACCATAGCTCTATGGATATAACACTTAGGTTAGTCTGTTTTGCCTAATGCTCTATAGATTAATTCATTTTAATTTATCACTTATTCTGTCATAATAGATATCAATAGTGTAAATAAAAAAAACAAATCATCCAAAGCAGTAAACACTTCTATACATCCAATGCAAACAAATTCATACAAAAAAAATTGCTATGTTATTTAACAACATAGCTCTGATACCAACTGAAATGACCCTCCTATTTCCACCCTAATTTCATAAGGATTTTTTTTTTAAGAAATGATATATAGATATATCATTCATTACAAATACATTTCCCAGGGTCATTTTCTTTCTCCAATAAACAAAATATATCCAGGATCTTTCACAATATAAAAATATTGTTTTAAATCTAAATCATCCCTAACATACATATATGAAGATATCTATGTTATATTCTACTAGAATCAGAGCATGTTATTATGTAAGTAGAATTCCTTTTAAATCTATTAAAATGTGATAATTCCTTGAAAAAAAATTAATTATCGTAATCTGATTTTTGACCATAGAATCCACTGGAAACATGTACTTTAGTCTGTTATTCTAATTAAGGAATGATCAAGTAATAATCAGTGGAAAGCAAGCTTTTAATATGGATGATTGTGTTAAAGTCTGAATAGTATCAAACTCAGGCTAAAAGAAAGTGGATCATAAGTGAACACAAGCAACATCTAGGCGTAATGGAAACGCGCCTAACTTACACATGAGAGGTCACGAGTTCGAGTGCTATGCTGGTCGGTTCAAACCCAATTTTTGTTTTTTTTCCTTTTTATTTCTCTCCTGTGAACACAATTGTCTGAACCTATTATATACTTTGGCTATGAAACAGATCTAAAAACTTAATTTCAATTCTTGGTTGCTGGCTTGACCCAGGCTCAAGAAAAATGGCTATGTTAGCCCTGTTCTGGTTTGCACTACTTTGTTACAAAATACCTACTATACTATTTTCTTTTCAAAGCAACTCAACCCTTTCTATCAGATTTTATTTTGACTTGAACATGGATTTTCTTATGCCAGTTCTATAGATATACATACAAACCACAAATTCTTTCAATCTCAGATTTTCTACCATTATAGCCTAACTGTTCTTGAAGCTTAAAATCCATTTTTTTCCATAGCAAAGCATTTAGCAAAACAAAGCACATAGTTCAGCTGAGACATATAAGTTCAACATCTACAAAACAGCAATTAACCATACATTGGTTTCTCAAAGTAATTTTTAACAATAGGTCTTAATCTAGTTCATCATGAAGGTGTAGTTTACTTCAGCAAAGTCTTTTAAAAACATAGCATCCAAATCTTAAGCAGTTTAACATCCAAGCCTGATCAAAGCAATTCCTATTTCCCTGCAAAACCACCATGAACTGCCCCATATGAATATGAGACACCCAATGGTGCATAAACACAAAAGGGTCAGACTATTTGTCTGGTATGAATAATCCAACTGAAAACATGATCTCATTCAATTCTCTTTATAAACAAACTTTACATGAATAAGAAACTCAGTATCTTCCTTATGCTTGTTTTTGTGAAGCATGTTCCTTCATCTCAGTGTTAACAGATTATTTACACATATAATCACCATGACTTGATTCATAGAAAACAATCATAAGATTCATCCATAAAAAAAACACCAAAACAACCAAATACAAACATCAATTCAGTTATCATCCCCTTTTCAACTTTACTGGCCATCAGGGATTTTGCCCAGGCCTCTCCTGAATCTATTCCTAGAATTCATTATCAAATATAACAGGGTCTTTAGCCACTTTCTCCTTTTTAAACACACACTGCCTGGGACATTTCTCTATTAACCCAGCACACTCAGGCCCCTGGGTATAAATATACCATGTGTGAACTTGCAATATTCCCCTTGCCAAGTTATACTTTGGTAGCCCTAAGATCCCAAGTCCTTAGTTAAATTACTAAGTGTTATTATTATTTTTCATAGCAGTGCTAATCCCTTCTGCATCTCACTTCTTAATCAGAGAAATATAAATAATGCAAGCAACATGTATTCATCCAGAGTTTGGTAAGTTATATTCTCAGAAGCAAACATTTTATCATGAAAGAGGGAGGTGACTTCTTAGCACATTATTTTGCCTATGGGTTTCACTGGATCCAGATGTAAGCATATGGTCCTGAGTAATTTGCTAGATATATATATTTTCCCTTACCTCTGGTTCAATCAGATTCATGATCTGGCTAAACCACAAGTATATTTGATTTGGGTATTTCATAAAACATAGAAGCTCAGCACATGTACAACATTGCACTTCTACATTTTCTTTTGTTTTAGTTAATATGAGACATAAGCAACAACACAATGTTACAGCCCATATTTCTTTCTACCTTCAGACCATATACCCACTACTTGAATCCGGGGATTTTTATAAACAACTTATAAAGAAAACTTATAAAAGAAAACACTTAATCTCAAAGCTAACCCATATCTCAGACAAACATTTTAGTTCATGTATCCATGACTCTTATTTTTCTGGGTAAATCAGATAGAGGTTTTTACCCTTAAATAAATCATTAACAAACCAAAGTCATCCAATCATAAAACATAACTTGTAAAAGAAAATTAGTTCAAACTGGCTGCCTCAATATTCAGGTCTTAATGCCAAAGTTTTCAGTGAGGTTACTCACCTTAATCCTTCTTCTTCCTATGCCTTATGAACCCCCTTTTAGTCTTCTGCCTTCTCCTATTTTCTCTGGTTTATGCCTTGTATATTTTTCTTTAGGTTAATGAAGAACAAAAAATATATGGTCTTACTATACTAGGCCTTTTATATAAATCTTGGCTGTTACTAGGGTTTATGGACTTACCCAATGTCAGTTCTACCCCATCCCAAACATAGCCTGCCTCTGGTTTGATTCAAGAAAATAAAAGGGTATGTGGTCCTTGTCTTCCTTTCCAGAAATTAGTTCCTCTCTTTTAATTTTCCCTGGTCATGTCATATGCATGACTTCTTATTATTATTATTATTATTTTCTTAATAAAAGAAATTACTGAGAATAGATAAAGTGCTTGTTTAGGGACTCATGCCATTTTCATGCAACTTCTGTTTCCTTTCAGAGATTGATTGACTGTATACATGTATATCCTATGTATACCTAAGCCTTTTATTTTTCTTTGTACTATATTTTATTTAAAGACAAAATTTTATCTTTATGCATATGTATTTCTAAATCAGTTATTTTATTTTTATCTATTAATTTCTGCCAAATTTTGTTACACAGAAATCTGTGTGCATGTGTACACTGTCTTGTGCACATGTACATGTTTTATACTTTGTATCTGCAAATCAATTTCCTATTCCAATTTTTCCCAATGCAATTTCAAACAAATACAAACTAAATTAAATCATGAAATTACTCACAAAAATCAGGGTTATCACACCTTTCAAGGGTTCCGAAAGCGTTATAGAAGTCCAAGCTTGGCTTAGAACATGCAATCACATCTTTTCCAGCATGAATCTTATTGATCTACATCGTGTCCAAGTGGCTTCTAGCATGCTCCAGGAGAGGGAATTAGATTGGTATGAGCTTTTGATTTCTGAAATTATTGAAGCGGATCTTACTTGGGAGCAATTCCGGGAAAGGTTTGAGTTAAATTTTGTACCGAAAGCTGAAAAAGTATCTTTAGCTCGACGCTTTATCGACCTTGTTCAAGGTGAATCTTCTGGAACGGATTACGTCGCATCTTTTGAATCTCTCTCTAAATATGGGGTCGAGTATATTAATACCCCATTGAAGAAAAATCAAAGGTTTGTCTATGGGTTGAATAAGAACCTCAAAAAGCCTTTACTCCTGAAACTGGAAGTTTCTTTTGATCAGCTTGTTGATATCGCTCTTCGACTTGAAGAGGCCGATAAAGAAAGCGATGTTGAAGTTGTGGGTGCCAAACAAAACTTCAACAACAACAAGAGGAGGCCTATTAAGTTCAAGCTTAATCCCAACAAGAAAGGGAAGCAAGTAACTTCGGTAGCAAAGATTCCTACCTCTAGTCGTGGGCAATGCTACAATTGTGGTTCTAAGGACCATTATGCAAATAGGTGCCCAAAACCTCTTTTTTGTCGTTATTGCAAAAATTCGGGTCATCTTTTATCTTCATGCCCCAAACTTCCAAACAAGAAAGAGGGAAAGCTAAATGTTGTGCAAGCTCCTAGTAACACTTCTCTTGGTCAAGGTATTTCTCATTCTATCCTTGATGGCATTATTATATTTCGTGATCTTCCGATTCAAGTTTTTTTTGATACGGGTGCATCTCACTCTTTTATATCAAAAGAACTTGTTGATGCTTTGTCTTTGAATGTTATTGGCTTGATGACTTCATTGAGAATTGCGAATCCGGTTGGTGGATCCGCAACACTCAGTTTACTTTGTAAAGATGTCGAAATTATTTTATGTGATTATGCTTTCCGAGCCGATTTGCTTGTTATGCGTTACCTAGGTTTCGGAATGATTTTGGGGATGGATTGACTTAACCATTATGAAGCCCATATCCTATGTCCTGAGCAGACTATATATCTTCGACATCCTCAATCTGTTAAGCAGATTTCTCTTGTTCTTAAAGATTCAGATTCCAATTCGGAAGCATCCTTGTATTCTCTGAATCCTCATGATGACGATAATGATGATGAGGAAGATGTCATTTCCCTCATTCACATTGTTCATGAATTTCCCGACATATTTGAGCCCGTTTTAGGATTACCACCTAAGCGAGCAATTGAGTTCAGAATTAATCTAATCCCTGGAGCTCTACCTATTACTCATCCTCCTTATTGTATGTCCAATAAGGAAAATGAGGAGATGCATAAACAATTATCCGAATTGGAAGGAAAATAGTTTATTCGTTCTAGTTCCTCTCCATGAGGAGCTTCGGCTATTTTTGTGAAGAAATCTGATGGTACACTTCGGCTTTGCGTTGACTACCGCAAGCTAAATGATCTCACCATCAAGAATAAATATCCCTTGCGTCGGATTGATGATCTATTCGATCAACTTAGTGGTGCTAGAGTCTTTTCACAGTTAGACTTAGCAATCGGTTTTCATCAGCTTTGTATTGCAGAGGATAGCATTCCTTTGACCTCGTTCTGTACTCGTTATGGATCTTATGAATGGCTTGTTATGCCATTTGGTTTGACGAATGCTCCAGCTTATTTCGTTGACCTTATGAATCGAGTTTTCAAAGACTTCCTCGATCGATTTGTTCTCATCTTTATAGATGATATTCTTGTTTATTCTAAAACCGAGGAAGACCATGAAAAACATCTTCAGATTGTGTTAGAAACTCTTAGGAGCAACCAATTAAAAGAAAAAATTTCCAAGTGCCACTTTTGGCAATCTTGTGTTAAATTTTTGGGGCATATTATTTCTGAATCCGGAATTTTCGTGGATCCTTCAAAGATTGAAGCGATTCAAAATTGGAAGAGACCGGAGAGTGTGACGGAAATCCGTAGTTTTCTTGGATTGGCAAACTATTACCGTCGTTTCATAAAAGACTTTTCTAAAATTTCCGTACCTCTTACTAGTTTGACAAAGAAGGGAGTTAAATACATTTGGTCAGACAAATGTGAAGCTGCTTTTCAGAAACTAAAAGAACTCCTTTCCGATGCTTCTATTCTTGTGATTCCCGAAGGGAACCAAGACTTTATTGTTTATACCGATGCTAGTCGTGTCGGTTTGGGAGCTGTTCTCATGCAAAGAGAATGTGTTATCGCTTATGCTTCTAGGCAATTAAAGCCTGCCGAGACTAGATATGCCACTCATGATTTGGAGCTCGCAGCTATTGTTTTCGCAGCTATTGTTTTCGCAGCTATTGTTTTCGTGTTGGCTTGAAGCCGGTGAGAAACTAGTTTTAGGTCCAGATTTTATTCTTGATGCCACAGAAAAGATTGACCTTATTCGTCATAGGATGAAAGAAGCTCAAAGTAGACAAAATTCCTATGCCGATAACCGAAAAAGGAAATTAGAATTTTCTATGGGAAATTTGGTGTTCATTCGTGTTTCACCTATGAAGGGTGTTGTGAATTTCAATCGATCGGGAAAGTTAGTGTGATATCCCGGAAATTTGGCAATATCAATTTAATAATCTTTATAAATAATTAAATTGATTATTTGATTTTATTTTATAAATTGACAAGTTTATTCATTTTAAAAAGCTAATAATAACTAATTTGGCAATATCTTTTCTAACAATTTTAAATTGGGAAGTTTTATCTTTCTAAAACTAATATAAGTGTTTATATTTATAATGTATATATATAGGTATATATATTATAAATAGGGAGTCTTTAATTTAATAAAAGGATAAGTTTTCAAATTATAATATATATGTATATATATATATTGTTATTTGAAGTTATGTATTAAATTCAATAGGATAATTATCAAGCTAATGTTAAAAGTACTTTTCATTTAGAATATATATATTTGCATATATTGGAATGAAAAGAATATTGAATTTGAATTTAATAAAGTATTTTCAAACTTTAATATTTATATAATTTGTAATTTGACTTAATACTTTTGGAAATGATAATTGAGATTTAAATAACAAGGATAATTTCTTATTTATTATAAAGATATATTTTAGCTTAATTTTTAAATAAGATTTAAAATAAGAAGTTAATTGGTTTTAAGACTCTTTCATTTTTAAAATTCAAATATAAGTCAAAATAGGTTTGTAAAAATATATATATATATAGAGTTAAACTCAATTTCTCAAGCATTTATAAATATGTTATAAATATTTGATTAAAGCATAAATTATAAAAGGATAAATACATTTTTATATACATGTAGATATTTTATAAATACACATGTAGGATTTAAATAAATCAAAATAAAAGGGAATTTACACTTGTAAACATATAAGGATAGTTGGAAGACATTTGTAAATTGTAAACATATGTGTAAGCTAATTAAAGAGGACAAGTGGCTTCATTTTTATTTTCTCTTTGGTAATTAAGTTTAAAAAAGTTTTCAAAACATAGAAAGAGATCTGACATTTATTTTCTTCAGCTCTAAAACTATCTTCACTTCTTTCTCCACTAAAATATAATTCGAATTCTAGAATCAAAAATAAAAATGAAAACCTGAAATCTAAAACTCAAAGCAAAAGAAGAAGTAAATCTGGAAATTCAAATGCAAAGAAAGATCAAGGCAAAATTCAAATAGCAGTTTTAAAATCTTCAAACAACCTGAAGATCATGAAAAAGGAAATCTATCAACAAATTTCAAAGATCAACAGCAAGATTAAATTCATCAAGGCAAATAGAAGTTCAAACCCAAACATGCAAGCCTGGAAACAAAATGTTATCTGCTTCTCTGTTTATTTGACAGGTGAGTAAACCTATTTTAAAAACAGTTTAATCCTGGATTTCATTTTGATGTTGTGAATGAAAATCATGCTGTTACCTGAAATGCTTGGATTAAAATGAATGCATGTATGAATATGAATGTTTGATGCCTGTGTAATGCCTGTATGTATACAAATATAGGCTCTGTTGTTTTGATTTCTTAGGAAATCCAATATCTCATCATTGAATCATAATTGGTTTATGATTTGTAAACGAAAGATGTTTGAAATCATGTAACATCACTCCTAAAAATAATTACAGGAATTTAAATGGAATAATTAGCTCGAAATTTTCAAATTTACAGTAAAATTAAATTTGGGTCAAAATTTTATAAATTCAATTTTGAGATTTGATTTCATGGTTGAATTAGTGATAGAAAATCATGATTTTTAATATGTACATCATGATTTTTAGTTTGGAAATTAGTGGGTTTTTTCGAGTTGAACGTTTGTGATGTATTGGTCAACTATGGTTGATCGGCGGCGAAGGAGGGGATGATATTCGAGCCGGAGATGGTTGAGTGGTCTACGAGTGCAGGAAAATTGTCGTGGTGATTTTTCAATGGCCGTGATGGCCAGAGATTGTCGAAGTAGGGTTTAACACCCTGAGTTTGTCGTCAGTATTCAGAGGAATTTCGCGACGATGAGAAGCGACCGGAGTCGATCGCATGGTGATCTGGAGATGCTGGGAGACGTGACAGAGCTATGGTGAAGATGGCGTGGTATTTCGGTCAGGGATCATCGGAGGCGAGTGGTTCTGGTGATGTTCGTTTTTAGGCTGATGGGTTATTCGAGTCGAATTCGAATCTCGTACGAATCGAGGAGGATGGGGTGGTCGAACGTGATGTCGTGGTTGGAGTCTACTTGCCGGAGACCAGAACGGAGTTCGTCGACGTTTGGTGGTGGTGTGCACGTGTACGAGCACGATCGCGTGCATCTGGGAATATGGGTTTGGGGAAGAAGCTGGAGTTTGGGTTTATATCGAGAAGAATCGAGTTTTACTCGAAGCAAGTCGAATGTGGGTTGGACTCGAGGGTTACTTCGGGTTTCTGAGTGTTTTACTCGGGTTAGTGATGAGCAGGTTGTAGGAGTTTGGTTCAGAAATGGTTTTAAGTTTTAAAGCAAAAGAAAATTGTTTTGTAATGTTTTTGAGTTGTAAAACAAAAGATAAAACAAGATTTTACCTAATTAAACTAATTTGTTTTCTAGAAATTTGTTTTAACAAGTTTTAAATATTTAAATAGATAAGTTTTTAAAAGGGTAAATAAATAGATTTTCAAAATGTTTATTTGTATTAAAGTTAATTTAATAACTATGGAAGTTTAAAGATTTTGAAAGTCGAGAAGGAGTTTAAAATGTTTTAATTATAATTGATTTCTAAAATGTTTTATTTTAAATAAAGTTTAAATGATGAGGATTTAAATAAATCAATTATAATAAAGAATTTATCTTAAGTAATTAAGAGATTAATTAATTAAAGATAATTAATATGGGGAGATAATTAAATTGTTGGTCAATTTAATTAATTTAATTAAGATAAATGATTTTTCTTAATTAAGATCTTTAAGTATAAATAGTTAAGAAATTATTTAATTAAATTTAAATAATTAATTTAATAATTAACTAAGTAATTAATTGGTGATTAATTTGAGATAATCACTTATAAATTAATTAAGTATAATTACTGAATTGAGTAATTAAGGAATAATTACTAGATGTAATTAAGTAAAGAGAAATTATTTAATTAAGTAATTAGAGGATAATTATAAATAATTAAATAAAGGTGAATAAGAGTTAATTACTTAGTGTTATTAATTAAATAATTTATTTAATAAAGTTAATTAAAGGATTAAGAATAATTAATAAGGTAATTAATTATTTGTTAAGGTAATTAATTAAAAAGTAATTACTTAATGGAAGTAATTAAGGGAAGTTAATTACTGGTTAAGATTAATCAAAGGTGATTAATAATTGTGGTTTAGTTAAGATTAATTACTTAATGAAATTAATTTAAATAGAATAAATAATTAAAGATGAAATTAGGGATCATTAGTTTATAATTAATTAATGATATAATTAAGAGTTGATTAATTAAGATTAATTAATCAAATGATAAGTGGTTAATTGTAATTAATTAAGGATTAAAGTAATTGATTATAATTAATTGATTAATGAAGTAATTAAAGGTTAATTACTGTATTTAATTAAGGATAATTAATTTGTGAAATTAATTAAAGATAATTACTTAAATGTAATTAAAATATAATTAATCAAGGTGATTAATTAAAGTGGATAATTAGAGAATGATTAATTAATTTATTTGTAATTAATTAATGATTATATAAGTAAGATTTATAATGAAGTAATTAATTTAATTTATTTTAAATTAATTAAGAAATGAAGTAATTAATTTAATTCACTTTAAATTTATTAAAGATAAAGATAGTTAATTTAATTCATTTTAAATTAATTATATTGTGATTAAGTAAATTGTAACGACCCACATTTTTGACCGTTCAAGTCGACAATAATCCACACATGTCCAACTCAAACCGTTCAAAAAGGCAGATGGTTATTGGGGTTAAATAAGAAAAGGAAAGAAAGAACAGAAGCAAACTCAGAATCTTGCAGCGGAAGGAACAAGATATAATAATAAAATAACAGTTCATGAAGCTGTTTAATAAATAAATTTGATTATTATTATACATCATAAGTCAGAGTTACATACATATCAGAGATAATAAAACAATGCAGCGGAAAAATAATACAGTAGCAGAATACAAATGATGTAATACCAAACTCCGTCTTCGTCCTCCAGAATAGATCTTCAACCTTATCTGAAATGCTCAGGCTGACCCGAGCGTAATGAAAAGACAAAACACTCGAGTCAGGACTAAAATATCTCATGTAAGTCAAATCGAATAAGAAATATGAGTGTGACGGCGTCAGAGATGTTTACGGGGTTTGACATCTCCTATCCAGTGTCAACGTGAGTGCAATAACTTAAGAGATGTTACGGGATTTTCCATCTCTTAAGGATCCGTTAAACTATCTACTATGTAGTACAATACGCTATATATGTAATGTCTATCAAGTAAAATAAATATTTTTCATAGTGTTAAGGCTTTACATTGATCCCCCTTAACACATTTTTTTAAGCCCTAGTGTACAGTTTGCATATAACACACCAGTAAACCGTCGGTGGATAGTGACGCGCCGTGATACACTAACACTAAATCAAAATCGTAGTGGTCGCGCATAAGGGTAAAAGTATGACAAGGCACGTGAGGCAATGCCCAAGGTAGGATACTACCGTTTCGCGTCTCCGGCTGGTGGTAACGCATCGCTGCTACGATCGCCCACCGCATCACATCACTCCCAAATCAAGGGTGATCACCAATCGACAACAAAGTAGATATAGTATACGAAGGAGTGTGAATGCTAGAGGCAGCTAACCTCACTGGCACGGGTATGGCTCCTGTTTTAGTCATTTCAAATTTGACATAAGTGTCAAGGCATCCATTAACGTTCTCTTACTTCAAATCAGCAACGTACATCAAAACCATCCACTTCATTCTGGATCAACACTCCGCGTGTATTAGTTATTAAAGTGGTTTTCGGTATCGACAGAGAGTATGTCCATATCCGATCCCGGTCTCTTTAATAACTACGTATTTTTACACCGGTGGCTCTTTTACATCTCAAATCGATTCATAATTGATATCAAAATATCATATTCGCTTCAAAATCAAATCCATTCAAATATCATCATATCTACTCAAAGTATACAATTTCATTTCAAAAATCATTTTCGCCTCAATATCTCATTTCGATTTCAAAATCATTTTTCGCCTCAATATCTCATTTCGATTTCAAAAATCAATTTCAAATACATATTTGAACCATAAAATAAACAAATTCACTTCCAATATATTTCGAAATTTTAAAAATATCACATTTCAAAACAGTTCATATATTTATATAAGATTCGCTTTAAAACCATTTCGTATTCAAATTAGAATATACTTCAAATTACACATCTGTATTAAGTAGTTTACTTAATTTCTGGAACAATTCCAATTCAATAAACTTAGATTAACATTCGAATTTCAAGAATTCATTTAAGTATTACATTCCAAATCAATTTCAGTTCAAATCCTATTCAGATCAATTTTATCTTCAAATTTAATTCAATAGTTTCAATTTAGTCCAATTCACAAATTTCTTTGAATTTCAATTAAATTCCAAATTAATTAAATCTCAATTTCAAATTAATTTTCAATTCCAAACTCAAACTTGAAATATCATTTCATATAAATTTTCTTAGAAATATTCAGAGTTCGATTAAAAGTCCAATCTTTTAAAACAAATCAACTTTCGAAAATTTACGTCGTATTTCAATCTTTTTCTTAAAAATCTAAACTTTGAATAATTAAACAATTTCATTTACCAAGTTTAAATTCCAACATCTCGATCTTCAATTCAAAATAATTCAATCTCCATAAATTGGATTTTATTCTTAAAATCAATTCATTTAAATAATTTCAAAACAACTTTTAAAATCATTTAATTTAACCAACCCGGTGTCCGTATATAATTTTCTAACCTATGGCCAAGTGGATAATTATTTCAATTTTAATTTCAAGGATGGATATGTATCATTTCAATCCAAATAGATGTCATAGGTATATCATTTCAACCTATTCCTTAATTTATTCGAAATGATTCAGTTTACAATTTTGTATGCAATAAACAATATTCATGATGATAGCATGATATATCAAAACAAATAAACAACCAATATCGACCAATAGCATCCATCACCACCAATCAACCATAAAGCCAATAACATTCACAACAATTTTATAATTATCAATATCGAGTAATATACTGCCAATTTAAATTTAAATTTATTTTGACGGTCAATTTAACTTCTATCAATTAATTCATACATCAATACAGATGGTAATTAAACCTACCAAACAACAGCCAATAAATTTCATATCACTTCAGAATATAAGTTTAACTAACACAAATTATTTTAGTCAATTGTGAGCGTATAAACACTCACTTTGATTTTCTGTTGTCGCCGAGACGTTCCGGTTTGGAACTAAAACTGGACGACGCCCAACTTTAACCCAAATTTCCACCATCTCCAAATCCATCCAAACCAGTTTCATTTCGAAGCTCTCGTCATTACGATCGCAACGCAAAAAGTTTCGTTCCAATCGGACCTCGTATGAAAAAGTTATACATTTTTGAAGTTAACACGAATTTATTTTATAAATATTTACAATTTTCTTTTATAATTTTAAACCTCATCAGATCTGGGCCGTCCATCCCTCTTGCTTCAGATCTGGCCGCTCCTTTGCTTCATCTTCCCTAGGTCAAAGAACGTGACCAACAACCCATAGCCGCCCTTATTCCCTCAATTTTCGAGGCCACCACGAGCACTTCCACTTCGATCAGGATACACCACTTCGAAGGCCTTCAAGGAGGCTACCATCGGCCAGAGTAGGGTGGAGCTCGGCCATCTCTGCTGCACGCAAATCGAGGACAAACACGAAACTTTAAATGCAAATTCCCGTTGATCCGTTGCTCCGTTTTCGATCATCTCCGTATGGATTTGAAGATCTCGCCGAGATCTACACTTTTGCTTTTGGAATTTTTCGATTTCGTTGAACGGATTGAGAGATATTAAGGAAAGAAGTTTCGAAATTTTCTGGCCATTGAATTAAAAGTGGCGGCTAAGGGCTGAAACCCTAGGGTTTTTGGAAAATAGAGAAAGTGAGGGGCTTTTATAGAAAAATACGCGACACTATTCATCCCGGATTTTCCGAACTCCAAACGAAGCGTGCCGGCTGACGTTTCTAAGGTTTACCCCACATTCCGAACGCAATGGAACATGTTTCGGAGGCTAATTCAGTCATCTGTGCGAGTTACGGCAATAAACGATCGATTTAAAATTAAATCGGTTAATCAAATTTCTGTGCGTTTGGGCTCGCCCCGGACAAACGGTAAATCCGATTGACACGAAATTTGAAACTCTACAATAATATGACATTACGGATCCGATGAAACTGGTTTCGTCGAAATCCGAGACTTTTTGAAAAATGACTATTTTCTCTCGCCGAATTAATATTAAAAACAATTCGATGCGTTTCGAGCTGTCACGGTCAAACGATAACTCCGATTGGTACGAAAATTGAAATCCGACAATAACAAACTATTACGGATCCAATGGAATGAGTTTCATTCAATTCTGAGACTGTTCGAAAAATGGCTATTTTTCAGTCGATAAAAAATATATTAAAATATTCAATTTTCACAAATTAACTTTAAATTCAATTTTAAAAGTTCTATAACATTACTATAACTCCAATATGATAAGAAAAAATTTTACAAATCATTTTCAATCATATTCAACTCGATTTCAATTATTTTTGAATTTTAAAAATTCCCAATTTTAAATTATTAAATTTTAAATCAAATTTCAATTGTTCACAAATTCCATTTTTAATTTCATAGTAATTAACAATCTTTTACAACGCAAATTTCCATTATAAATCCACTATAAAAGATTATATTAGATTCAACGTTCAATTATATTGTAATTCAAATTCAAGTTATTTAATTTCAAATGAATTCTTTTATTTCGATTTACACTTTCATTATTGAATCAACCATTTACTTATATATTTATTATCAATAGTTTATAATTCATTTACTTTCATTTTCTTCAGCTATCATCTTATTTAAATTCACAGTAATATTAAATTACATTCATTTACGTTGATTTCCATATTATAACTTCAATATTAAATCTACCATTTTATTTATTCTTGTTTACAATCATAACCAATTTGGTTTACAACTTGAAATTCACATTTAACAACACAAAATTTTATTTCCTTCGGATTTTTATCCAAAATTTTCATTTTAATTCGTATTTTTAAAGTGTTAAAAATACGGGTCGTTACATAAATCATTGCTTATATAAGAATGGATGACATTTATTTGTCTTGAATGGATGTAATCTCAGAAATGAGATAAGTAATGTTGTGTGGTATGAATGCTTGGTTGCATTATAATGGTAATATAGATTAACTATTGTGATGTTGATATGGATTACCTATTTGATTATAGATCATTTGTTTATTTGATAATGTGATTATCAATTGTGATTTGTGAATTATCTATCTGTATGAATATAGATAAGTTAAATTGTTTAAACCTTTAAACAACTTGGCCTTAAAAGATACGTTTTGGATTTCGATGAGACCGGGATCGGGTTTCCGTATACCGGGATTCCAGGTCTGGAGACCCGAATACCACATCGATCCAAATTTACGATAGGTCGTGAATCTCAAGTGAAGATGAAGATTCAGAGTGCAAGGGTTATTGTCGTTAACTCTGAGGGTGATTCCAAAACGAGTGTAACGAGATAATGCCTTCGGTTTCGTTCGAACCCGGAACGAACTTGTATGGATTGAATGCTTTCTGCACATCGTCAGGCGGACGATGAGCATTCTAAGTGATATGTTCTGATTAAAGGTAATCGTAACCTCAAGCCTCATCAACCGGGAATGGCTAAAACAGGGGAGGTGCAGCAAGGCTTCGTGGGTAGCACCCACTGAGAGCAAGATAGATCCCTGTCTAGAGGTCCCTTTTCTTTTTATTTGGCTTAGTGTGTGGTTGGTCGCGCCAACTACGGGGTTATCTTGTTCGGAATTATCCAGTAAGGGATGGTTCCGGCTTTGTGTTGTAGGGGAGCGGGCGTACTCCTCGGTACGGTGATCTAGGCCACGTACTGTGACGGGCGGTACCCCAGTAGCCCTGCCATTGTATGGAATCCAAACTCCAATAAGTGCCGTACGTATTAGTTGTGCCCAACTATGTTGGAATGTGAGATGTAAGCATTTCAGCTATTTCTGTATTTTACTTGGAAACCCTAGACCCTATTATAATATAACTGGATTTCCTATCAAATGTTTTAGTTAGCGTAAGGTAAAAACTTACCCATGTTTATGTGTGGGGAGTCTTACGTGATACTTTTGTTTTCAAAGGTTTTCAAAGTTAAGCAATTTAAACCGTTTACTCACACCAGACCCATGTCTGACCCAAGTGTTTATTTTCTGTTTTATTAAACTCTTGGGTACTCAATATTGTATTGAGTAGTCGAGGGATTCAGGTTAGTCTTGACGAATACTGGAGGAGCTGAGGAGCAGGAGGCTTCAGCGTGTAGATATATAGAGTTTCCGCTGTGTATGTTGTATTGTACTGATGTACTTGTGTTGTATAATAGACAGAAGTTTATAACTGTCTATTCTGTGATGTATAAATTGTGTACTCTGATGTATATGATACTATGTAATATCTTATGTGATATAATATATTTCTCGTTCCGCTGTGAGATTTCTGATGTGTTGTTGTTCTTTCTTCTTTTCTTTTCTTCTTCTATCCCTTTCTTTCTTCATAACGATGCGTTTTCCTGGGCATAGGAAGGCGGGTCGTTACAGTTAGCACCTCGATATATTAGCCCTTTTCCCATCACTGAATGCATTGGTTCTATGGCTTATCGCCTTTTATTACCGACTCAATTTTCTACTATTCATGATGTGTTCCATGTTTCTCAACTACGAAAATGCCTTAGGGATTCAGATTCTATTCTTGAGCCCGGTGTTATTGAAGAAATTGAGGTTTCACCTAATTTGACTTATGAGCAACATCCTATTCGTATCATTGCTTTTCGAAATAAAGATGTTCCTCTTGTGAAAGTTCAATGGTCCTCAAATCCTAAGGATTGTTCTTGGGAATCTAGAGAATTCATCGAGCGAACACATCCGAACTTACTCTCTCTTGCTCCTTAAGGTGAACTTCTCGTTTAAAAATTTCTTCTTTTGTGTTGTTATGCCTTAGTATGGTTGTTACTCTTTATTTTCTTCTTAAGTATTGCGAGAACGCAATTTCTTTAAGGAGGGGAGTCTGTAATAACCCGCATATTTTACGATTGTATATTTAAATGTTTTATTTAAATATAGAATCGTTAATTGGATTAAAGTCCGAAATGTTACTTTTTGTAAACAGTCGAATTAGGACTCGAGACCACCTCCATTGAGTCCAAAATGGCGTTTACAACTTTTGTGAGTATAAACATCGATATGTTTGGAGTTGAGTAGAATTTTGTTATTTTTCTATTTGGGCTTTGGGTTTGGGTTTCAGCCCACTAACCCAACATAATACCCTAACTCCTCTACTCTTCATTCATTCACTCATTCTATTTCCTAACACTCAAGCTAAAGTAAAAATGGGGGAAAGAATGGGAAATAAAAATTCCTAAACCCTAGTTTTGATTAGGAAACTCAAATTCAAGTCCAAAATCAAGGAGAAGCTTAGGTAAGCATCCTCTTCATCTTCTCCATCTCAATCTCTCTTCAATTTCAGAAATTCCTAAACCCTAACTTAGGAAATATTTGCTTATTAGCTTAGATTGGAGCTTCTTCAGTTGAAGTTGAAGAGGAATTGGCCTATCCTTTGTTTTGGAGCTTCTCGTTCGTTGTTTTTGGGTTTAAAGGCGAGGTCTTTAACTCACATCTATGTCTATAACTTTCATTGTTGTTAGTTATGAATTCCTAACATCTATTCATGTTCATTTGCTTTTGATTTGAATTGATTTGGTGAATTTTCCAAATTTTGGTATTTTGGTCCAATTTTACGAAAATCTTACTATGGATGTTTGGACATGATAATTGGGGTGTATCGAAGAGCCTATAAGGCTGGGTTGTCGCTTGGCATAAATCCCTAGTCGTCGTTACTTGTCCGATCGCTCCCGAATCGTTTTGGCCATCATGGCCTAGGCAAACTGTTGCCCAGACCAGGTGACCAAACGTTTGGTTATCAAGTCCAAACGTCTGGTTATGAACCCTACAGAAAAAAATAAGAACGCATAAAATAAAATGGCAGAGATGAATTCCAGACGCCTGATTTATAGGTTCAGACATCTGGTTGGATCTTAGACGTTTGTTTTGAAATTTCAAATGTTTGGGGGTTTTCTGAATTATTTCCAGAACCCAAATCCAAGCATCTGGAACTGTGCATTTTGCCTATTTGCCTATGTTTTTAAGTGGATTTCCTATTTTAATCGATTTTTGTTGATCCGGATAGTTGTTATCACTTATTATCGACTTTGATGACTTCTTTCTTTGGATTTTTAGGAATATCCATTGATGGATTTGATATCGATTTCTATGGTTTTGATTCACGTCGTCGAACGTGAATTTTTGGTTGATCGATTGTTTCTACAATCGTTTTCTGTGATTTGTCACTTTTAAAAATACAAAGGTTTCTATACTAGTAGTAAATACTAAAACTTTTTCATTAAAACGATTTCGACACTATTTTAAATATAAAGCTCGCTTTTAAAACCGTTTTCCAATCTATTAGTATATACAAACCTTTACCTCAGTCGTATGAGAAATCTAATTAAACGGCTTAGCAAAACAAGTGGTATTAAACGCTTGCGTTTACTTCGTCGGTTAATTCTTGGACTTGTTCGATTGAACTCTTGTGACAATTTTCGAGTGGAAATCTACAATTTGTTTGTAAATATTTAAGTTAAGCCAGTGGTTATGGGACATGAAGCTAAACTCATTTATTTACTAGCTTAGGGTAATCTACACTTTTCATTGATCAATGATGATCATTTTATGGTTTAGACTAGCGATATGCGATGTCTCTTTGTCCACGTGGGGGACTGTAACCCATTCTATCGAGCTTCGTCTCATTTTTATAGGCTAGCGACCTACGGGTTTTATGGAGTTCGGTTCAACGGGCGTACCGTTATTGCACTACGTCGTTGTTTCGAATTATTTGAGTTTCGGGATCATCGGATGTACCGTTATTGCACTACGTCGTTGTTCCGAAATATTTGAGTTTTAGGTTCATCGGGCGTACCGTTATTGCACTACGTCGTTGTTTCGGCTCATTTGAGTTTCAGGTTCTTCGGGCATACCGTTATTGTACTACGTTGTTGCACCGGCTCTATGGTTAGCGACCATGGGATAGCGACCCGTTTGTGATACCCGTGTTGGTGTGTTTTCATGCTCCCGTTTGTGATAGGCCTCCCTCTTTGTGTTTTCTGGATTTCTGGTTGTTGATTTCTAGAATTTGTGTTTCACCAATTTTGATGATATGCATTGATAAGCTCTATCAATATTTGTGTTTTGGTGAATAATTTAAAGAATATGACATTTTTTTGGTGTTTGAGAATATTTGAGATATTGTTTAATTTTTGTTGTTATCTGATGTATACTTGTCACAGTATGAGATTATTGTTATCATACATTTTTGTGATATCTCTTATCCTATCTCATTTTATCTGATATTTATAGCTAGACTGATCTGTTTATTATTTCTTCTTAAATAATACTTGGGTCAGACCGAGGTATTTCAGGTGCTTCTGCTTGACTTCTTATCAGGGTCCGTCACCTGACTTTTGGCTATCTTCTTTAGCTTAGTAGTTTTTGTTATTATACATTTGAGATGGAGACTCCCTGATGTATACATATTCTTTTGTCTAGCACTTGTACCTATTCTTTTGTGATATAGTGGATCTTGTATGACCATTATTTTGATGTACACCTTTATGTGTTATATTCATATCTATTTCCGCCTTTATGATATGAATATCTGTGACTGATTTATGTTATGCTTATTTCTATATTTGTTTCCGAAGGCCACATAGCCACTGTGTGGTAGCTGTGAGTTTGTATTTGATATGTCGGATTTCCTCTTGAAATGAAATGCAAGTCATATTATCTGACATATCGGTACTCGCACAAAGCAATTACACAGATGGTCGCTCCTCAACAGCCTTATTCTTCGTGCTAGTCGACGGCATTACCCCATAGTGTCCTTGGCTAGTGTGAGTATAGAGGTGGGGCGTCATAGGTTGATTCTCCATAAGATGTTGTAGGATAGTGCCTTCGGTTTGTCTTATTCCTGAATAAATTATATGGATGAGTGTCTGACATTGCACTTCTAAAAACATGTACATTGGTTTTTACAAATGTACATTTGTTTGGTGGTGTAGGAGGTAACCTGATGTGCACGTAAATGTGCATATTTTTACCACCATATTTAATCTATTTAAATCAAATAAATGATCATATCGGGTATTTTAACTTGTTTAAATTAAAATTCAAATTATTTCAAATTGTCACATATTCATCTTCATCCAAGGGCAAAATGGTCATTTTTGTGCATATATTAATTTTCTAAAATTTAATTGAAAATTTCTATATTATTTTGTAGGAATTTAAATTCATACACAAGTGGTTTCATGATCACATATGCATGCACAAGAGTGAAGAGAACAAATGAAGATGGAAATAATTCAAAGTGAAGATCATGGAGGACCCCACCTACCCACCTTCCTTCATGTACAAATTAGAAGCTAATCCACATGCTAATGGCCATCAAATCTTCATGCACACTTAAATGGATGATTATGGGAGGCTAATGATTACTTGGCCACCACACTACCTCAAGGGCAATTTGGGCATTCCCCAAAAATATGAATTAGGGTTTAACACTTGTATAAATACCCCATATCTTCATGTAACCCCTCTCCTCCCTTAGTCTCTCTTTAGTTAGTTTTTAGCTTAGAAAATAAATACAAACCGTACAAGCTTCTTCACATACCTTCTTTCTCACTTGAACCACTTCGCCACCTCCGCATTCCTCTCCAATCACCATCGCCTCCTGCAAAAGCACCGCAACCTTGCGAACACCCCAAATCATCTGCCAAACCCAAAAGCATCGCGACACTCAATATCCAATCCTTTAACCAGAAATCACCGTGCTTCTCACCTCAATTCAAACCCCAAATTCAAACCCAATTCGAACTCGAACACCAATCGCCAACTCCTCACCATAATCCCCTATGAAACTGCAAACGATCCAAAACACAAATAGTCATCGAATCTAACAGTGATCCCTCAGTTCATAAACGCGACCGAAATCCTACGAGATTGGAAATTTTCTGGGTTGTCTGTGAGAATTTTCGATTGATTTTTGTTTTAAAAAAAACAAAGAGAGAGAGGAAGAAGCGTGCATTTTTGGTCAGAGAGAAGTAGGATAAAAAAAGGAACATCGGGCTTGTTTATTTTATTGGGCCGGGTTGTGTTAGTGTATGTGTTTGGTTACATTTTTCTATTTTTTCCTTTTCTTTTAATTTTAAGTCCATTTTCTTTTGGGTTTTTCCATCCTCTCTCTAAAATATTTTTTTTAAAGTAAAACTTCACTTTTAAGTTCCCTTTCCAAAAACAATTTAAAAAAAAACTGTATATATATTTTGTTTTTATTTCAGGTTGCCAAAGTAGAATTGCAGAAGGAGCAGAAGTGCTTACTTAAATATATTGCTTGCGTGCTGAGCTTGCCAAAAAAACTGCTTGCTTATTTATAATTTTCTCTTTATTTGCCTTGCATTGTATATATCTATTGTTTTTGTTTGTCTTGCATTGTTGTTTGCTTGCATTTTAAAAAGAAATTCAAAAAAACCAAAAATAGACACAAAAATCATTTGTAGTTGCATTGTTAATACACGTTTATTTTCTGCTTTGCATTTCATCCTAGATTTTGATTAATAATAACGATTAGACATCGATAACTTTTAATTGTATATTGACAAGTTGTCTTCTTTGAACAATTAATTTCTTGGTGTCTAGGCTACGGCAAAGTAATAACCATTTATAAATATTACGGTGATTCGTAAATATTATAGTGGTTGTTCCTCTGAAGGTACTTAAACCTTCGGCTGCATTGCTACTGTGATTCGTGGTGCACCGATAAATCCTGTCCATTACATGGCTGAGAACTATCTTGTTGATTTAAGACAAAGTGTGATTATACAATTTTGGGTTAACTAAGGATAAATCATTTGTAATTAACTTTGCATTCATTTAATTGCATTAGCTCATGCATATTTAAAAAAAATCAAAATCCAAAACAAAAAAAATTTGTAAATATTTCTTAAGTTAGTTTTTTTTATTTTTACTTTTCCTTTGAAAATTTTCAAATCAAAATTTACTTAGTTTTTTTGTTAGAAAATCCAAAATCCAAAAAAAAATAGAAAACCTTTTCAAAAAAAAATATTGAAAAACCAAAAAACAAAACAAAAATCAATTTCCCTTTTGAAAAATAAATTTTATTTATAAATATTTTTCCTTTATAAAAAAAACCAAAAACATTCTTAAAAATGTCTGAATTTCCATATTCACTTGAATTTTACAATAGTTGTGAAAATCAATATAATCCATATGATTTCACTCCAAATTCGTATGGATATTTTAACAACAACTATTGTTTAAATGATTCAAATTTTGAACCACAAAATTTTCAAAACGATGACCAACCCTCAAATCTTGAAAAGAGCATTTCGTCTTTACTGGAAATCTCTACACAACAAAATCAAATGATAAATGATTTGTGTAATTCATATTTGGGAAATGATTCAAATCAAAGTTTTCAAAATAATCAAAATTTGAATTCAATTCAAAATTCAAACGATTTCGATTATATTTTTAAATATACCCAGTTAGAAAATTATGCTTTTTAAATATTTTTAATATACCCAGTTAGAAAATTATGTTAATTTTAAATTTTTCTATGGAGGTTTTATGTAGACATGTTGTGAGATTTGAGGATAGCATGTTACGTTTCTGAAATGGTTTTCTTTCTTATAAAATGGGTACATGTTTCAGATATTATATTATATCTATTCTGCTATGGGATTTTGAAAGTATAGATAGATATCTTTGTGTATTGTGTATTATTTGAATTTTATCAACCAACAGCTAGTCTTAGAATGGGTCTAAGTTTCGATGGGCCTTTTGTGGGTCAAAATTTAGGTCTGTTTCGGGGCAGGTTGTTAAAGCTGGTATCAAAGCCTAAGTTACTCAACAATTGGGGATAGGTATACGTATAAGTAGCGTACTTGTTATTTTTGAAAGTATTTTTCAAAAATCCCTACTATATATAAATATGTATATGTACTTAATTTGAACTTACTCTATAAATTCTGACTATCGAAGTAGTCGCAACTATATTCTAAAAGGATGGGTGGGACTACTATGTATTGGAAAATTAGATAGAGTTAAAATTAACTCCAACCCCGATTACCCATGGGATGGAAGTCGTATCATAAGAAGTGTAGATGGAAAAGATAGCAAGTCTAAAATCCATAAGATAATAAATGGGAGATAAATGGGGAGTTACAAGAATTTAATAGGGATGTAAATGGACTGATTAAATAAATCATTAGGGTAATTATGGAAAGATAATAGGAAAGATTAGAATGAATAGATAAATCTCTTTAGGAATTGCTCGGTTAGAATAATAATCATTTATTTCGGACAATCAACATTTATAGAAATAGCAAATAAACATGTTGGGTAGTAATTAAGTATTATATGCAGCATACTTGTAAACATCCAAAAGTAAGGGATGATAGGAGGGAAGCAAGTTCCAGTAAGAAGGTGTACATTAATCACCACAAGAAGATAATCATATTTATAAAGACTAAGTAGGAAAGGGAAATTTGATAAAACGATTTTTGGAAACTTCTTTGAAATGTTTTGAAGGGGTTTTTCAAAGCATTTATTGAAAAGTTGTTGTTTTGAAAAAGTAAGAAAATTTGAAAATTCATAAATTAAAAATTTTGTCGAGTCAAAAGTTTGTGAATAAAAAGGTTTTAGGTAAAAAGGGTTTTTCATTTTTGAAACTCTTAATATAATAACTAGTTGAGTCAAAAAGCATTCAGTCTAAAGATTTTCGATAAAGGATTTTTCCTTTTTGAAATAAATGAATAACAGAGTATTGGTTGGACTTGATTATTTTTCTATTTCACAAATTTGGAAGTTCTTAAAAAGGGATAAAAGGGAAATGAAACTTGATTAAAATGATGTAGAAGCCATTTAGGTAGAAATAAGTATAAATAGTGGCAACATCAGGAGATTTGGATAGAAATACCGTTAGGAACTTATAAAATGGGATAGGAGAGTAATAGGATGGAAGCTATCTTTGTCTACTCCACTTTTCATTACTTAAAGTTATGGAAGATGTTTTCGAATGTTTTGAATTAAAAGACCAAATTTTAAAGGAGTAAATCTTTGATGTAGAAACTTTTTGTGAAATAAGGGAATTATTTTGCTTCTTTTTGAGATCAAGGAATCCTTTTTTAATTTTTGATAGTTTGATTTAATAATTGAATTTTAAATGTTTTGGGTTGAAGATAGTACTTTTAAAGAAATAAGTCTTTGAGGTAAAATTATTTGAGAATGGAAATTATTTTACTAAGCAATTTTGGGAGTTTGGATTAAAAATAAAGGGGTAAACGTTTTGAAAAGAAAGTTTTTATTCAAATTTTTAATAAAAATGGAATAGATGTATGGAATAAAATAAAATATGATGTTTAGATGATTTTTGGAATTCAATTCCCTAAACTGTTTTTGCAAGTTGGAAATTCTTTTGGAAAGTATGCTTAAAGGTTTTCTTTCGAGATGTGGATATTCTTTTGCAAGTTTGAATTTCAAATCTCGCATACTAACATAATGTGGACTTCTAAGTTTATATTTTATAGAGTAGATAGGGATCACTGTCCAGGTAAGAAAGGTTAACGGTTTCAAAATATGAATAAAATAAAATAGTATATACAACCTGATCTGGAAATTTGAAATCAATCCCCAACATTTATTTTTAGAATGTCGGTAAAGTTGTAAAGATATTCCAGATCTATAATTGGGTTGTAAGATTAAGTTGCCCTAGCTGACTTAGATTGTGGATCTCTATGTTTTAATTAATTTGGACCATGTCCGTGTAATTTCCATGAATTATCTAATCCTAAAATATGTATAATAATGTGTCGTTTGAATTGACAAAGGATAAACCAAAAAGGGAAAGAAATATATAAGATATGGATATTCTTTTCTGTAGGTTACACTATCTATTTCAATAAAAGAAAAATAAATAATCTCTTGTAATTTCAAACAAAGCTAAATTATCGCTTGTGGTTAATTTATCGAATATTTTAATGGTAATCCTATTTGGAAGGATATCTCTGATAAAATAAAATATGGAAATGAATGTTCTAGTTTAGAAATTAATAATTAGAAACAAAAAATATATAAATAGCATAATTTACAGATGTATTCTTATCATGGTTTTAAATCTCCTATATATCGTCCGAGATCTCCTTTTCACACTTAAACGAGACGAGACATCAAATCTCCTCCATATCTCCCTCGACACTCATCTCGTCCGAGATATTCAAATCTCACCCGAAATATGGATCAAAATCTCAATCCGAGATCTCACCCAAAATTATACATTTTTCTTATTTTGCATAATATTTTTATTTTCAAATTGATTCAAAAGAAACTACTCAATCCAATTATAATTTAGCAACTTCTTGAACGTATTCTTTACTTTTTAACTTAATGAGTCATAGAGAAAGGTTTCACTTCTTTATTATGTTCAAATAAAAGGGTATTATTCAATCATTACCAAATCAATTAAGCTAATCAAGCTACTACACTTCTAAAAATATTCATTTTTCCATGTAAATCAAGTATGTTACCATTTTATTTTTACTAAGAAAGTTATTACCGTTAAATAAATTTTTAACACTTCAATTTTAGACACATAAGTACATCCGAGATATTCCCGATATGCATTATAAGACCCGAGATGTTAATCCGAGATGTACACCCGATATGTACTCATCTCGTCCGAGATCTCCCCCGATACGAGATAACTTGTGTAAAAATTCCGAGACGAAATGTGACCGAAATCCGATATTTAAAACCTTGATTCTTATTAATTATAAGCAACATAGTAATTATAGGAATATGATTTATGAACATTAATTACAGATTTAATGGGCAATAAATTTGCCACTAATAGAGAATAAAAAGAAAATCAAATAGGAGACTGATTACGGAATCTAATGTGGTATTTGTGCAGGAACTAAATAGGTATAATAGGTGGATTTTGCAACTAGTAAATAGATTAAAAGGGGATTAAATAATGATTGATTGGAGACTGTTAATTTTGACATTAATGACCAATTATTAGACGTGATAAATATTTATTAAAACTAAGAAGGAGAATTAAGGAAGGTGGGTAAAGGTGGAATGACATTCTAGGAATGTCCATCTTAAATCGGTAAGAAGTATTAGGACCCCCAACATCATTAACAATGGTTGATGATTAAGGGCAGTTTCCAACAAAATTTTCTTTTAGAGTTTTAGGTTGTAATCGCTAGTTGTCCCCTTTACGAAAAATGCTCGATATGGTAAAATGACATGTTCTTGTTTTATTGCTATGTTGATTTTATGGATGAGACTAGATCACTATATATATATATATATATTGAGAGCATCGTAAATAAGGAAAATTCATAAGGATGCTTAACTAGTGATAAACTGAAGGTAAGACTGGAAGTTAGTAAGAAAATTAGGTTAGAATGCTTCAAATCCAAAGCTTGTAGAGGGTTACCATTCACCCCTTATGTGTTAAGATGTACAGGGTTATGAAGCAAATTTTCTAACCGGTCAAGGATGAAGAGCGAGTCGTTGAATTTGTTTCCAGATGCTTGACGTGTTAAAGGATTAAGACTGAGCAATGAAAACCCAAAGGGTTACTATTACCATCAGAGGTCCTGACCTAGAAATAAAAGCATATATCGATGGACTTTATGAATGAGTTACCTAGGAGTCAAAAGGGCAATGACTATATTTGGGTTATAGAGTTGACTCATTTTTTTCTCGTTAGAAGTAATATGACGGTAGCATCTCTAGCATAGATTTATGTCAAGAAAGTGATATGGCTTCATGAAGTTCCAGTTAGCATTGTTATGATAATGACCCTTTGTTCACTACTGAATTTTGGAGGGGTTTGCAATCTACTTTGGGAACAACTTTAGATCTTAGCATCGCTTACCACCCGCAAACTGACGGTCAAATGGAAAGGGTAGGTAGAAGTGTAGAAGATTTGTTGAGAGCTTACATTATGGATTTTGGAGGACCTCGAAGAAGATAGGATTGTTGAGGCAGAAAATGAAGGTCGCACGTGATCGTCAGGAGTGGTATGCTAACGGGCAAAGAAAAGAATTTGAGTTTTTAGTTGGGGACTTGGTATTCGTTAAGGTTTCCCCACTTAGAAAGGTAATGAGATTTGGTACAGTTGGTTCCATGGTTCGTTAGGCCTTTTCCGATTTTAGAGAGGGTGGGGAATCTTGCTTATAGGGTGGAGCTTCTTGACAAGTTAGCAGGATTCCATGACGTCTTTCCTGTTCCACACTTGAGGAAATGTCTGCATGACACTGCCACAGGAATAGAGCCTGATCGGTTAACAAATGTTGAAACAGAGCCCCCCCCCGGTGCTACCGCTGTCACATCCCTATCTAGAGGCCCAAAACTAAGTGCTACAGATGATGCAGTCATCTATAGTATTAGCTTCCGACGACTAAATACGGCTATGTTAATGGTATCAATAATATCATAAGCACTAAAATATGAAACAAAACACAGATTCAAACCATATTTACTTCATTACATTTCAAAACCAATTGTTTCACATTCACAACACATAATCCCAAATCGTTCCCAGGCACAGATCAAATATAATTTTTACAAATTACGCAAAGAGCGGTATATGTAGATACCCTCTTGGTTGATAGGAGTCATATGGTCATAATAGACCTAATGCAAACAACATAGCGGAAAATTCATCAAAACATAAAACTAGAACTGAAAATCCTAAATAGCTATCCATTGCCTCCTACATGCCTTCGGTAGCTTATTCGTCAATGTTCTAAAACCTGAAAAAGACCTTAACCCCTCAGCCTACTCAAATTAATTTTGAGAACCCGAGAGTTTAAGGGGAAAACATAAACTTCGAGTCAGACATAAATCCTAGTGTAAATAATATTATACATCCCGGTTTAATCATGTTAAGTGAGACCACGCCACTTAGCGGAACGGGTTTTCCCTCACTAACATCCTTTTAAAATATATCTTTGCAAAACCTTTCATAAAACCATATACTATGCTCCTACATCCACAATGGTTGAATACTATAAAGCAATCATTATGTAAACATTCATAAATATCAAGTAATAATGAACTATTTGTTCATACACACAAGTTTTGTTTCGATAACTTTTAATCTTTGGCTGACTCGGGCCTACCAGACAATATAATCAAAATTAACCTAACACCTATTGGATATTCTTCTTCTGGATTATCTATCCTTAACTATCTGTTAAATATTTCACTTCTGGACGGTCTGTCCTTAACTATCTGTTAAATATTTCACTTCTAGATGGTCTATCCCTAACTTAATCATCTCCCAGGTCTTCCTGATCCTAATGGTTTTTCGGACTCACCAATAACCTATCTGTATACAACATATATTCCTTTTAGTGTGTAATCATAATTTTAGTCTACCTGTGACCAAGCACTACACACTGGAATTTTGGAAAATAATTAGCTGGGGCTAATAGCTAATGTATAAATGCAACCCCATACTAGTCCTATATGGTATTCTAATATCTGAGTTGTTTTCACTTAAGGATCCCCTTTCATAATTTTCCTTGAAAACATTTTCAAAATGATTTAAAAACTTTAAATAACTTAAATAAGGAAAAGTATATAATCTAAATGCTTTACTCAAAATTATCACCATGTTATATATATATATATATATATATCTTCTTTACCCAATTCTTAGTTGATGAAAACATTTAAACACCTAAAAGAACCTCTTTCTAACCATTTGAAATCATCTCTTTCAAAACCAACATGAACCTTTCGAAATCATTGGAAAAAAAACCTTTCGAAAGCAATAAAACTTTGGACATCCTTCTTTAAAATTACTTTAAAACCTTTCCTTATAAAAACCCTGGAAAAACTTCCATATAAAACCTTTTGAATCCTTTCAAAACAAACCTTTCAAAATCATCAAACTCACCTTTCATATCCATTTAATCAAAACCTTTCAAAACCATTGAATAAACAAAACTTTTCAAAACCATTCAATTAACAAACCTTTCGAAACCATTCAATGAACAAACCTTTCGATACTAAACCTTTCGAAATCATTCTAAATAAACCTTTCGAAGTCATTCAACTAAAACCATTCGAAATAATTCACTTAAACCTTTCGAAGTCACTCAATTAAAACCTTTCAAAGTCATCAACCCTTTTAAAACATAAACCTTTCGAAGACTTACCGGGTTCAATCTAAAACAAGTGAAAAACTTTCTTTTAAAATCTTCCGACTCCATTGGAAGCAACCTTCCGACTAAGTCGAAAGCTCTACTTCGAAAGCTTGGTTATACTTCACTTAGAAAACAAGGGTAAATCACCTAAGTCGAAAGCTTCCTTTCGAAAGCATTGGGAGAAGCGGCTGGTTTTAAAATAAGTAAACCTTTCATCTTTGTCGAAAGGTTCAAAACAAAGCATAGCGGTAGTAACCCTTCGACTGTGTCGGAATGTTTCAAAACAAAGTAGTGATAAAGTAGCAGTAACCTTTCGACTGTGTCGAAAGGTTTATAACATTTATTTTAAACATTTGACCTAGTTGAATGCAACCAAGTTGAAATCTCTTATTCGAAAGCAAAGCAGGTGGAAGCTTTTGGTTTGTAAAACAACATACCCCAGCCACTTTGGCCATCAACCTTTCGACTAAGAACCCTTTGACCTTGTCCTATTCATTACGTACCAATTAACTTGATACCATATGCATTGGTTTGACCTTGTAGAAAGCTAAGAACCTCTCGGCCTTGTTGGAAGGTCTGGGTCGGAAGGTTTAATGCCAGAATTGGCTGAAACACGCTAAAAGTATGATTTCTTTGTTTTTAACTTAAAAAGGATAACTTTTCAACCAACCTGCCTTTGTTTATCAAAATCTTATTGGTTAACAAATGTTTTTGAGAAAAGTGCTGCCACTAAATTTAGAAATAAATAAATAAATAAATGATTTTATAAAATACCCCTTCTCCTTAATTAAATATATAAAACATTTAAGTCTCATACCTTAAATAATTTTAAATATTCATCAAATAACTTAGGAAAAATCTGGAAAAATCCCAAAAAATCTATTTTAATATGTTTTCCAACATATAAAAATTGCAAACCCAAACGATTATTATTTTAGCCGTAAATAATTTATAACTATATAAATCAATTTACTCACTAGAAAATTTATATAAAATCCACATTGATTCGGAAAATTATGAAAATTGAAACCCACCTCTAAAATATCATTTCTGAACTATATTCAAATTTTCAAGGCGTTTGGATGTAATCTGATAGGGTTTTCATATCAAATATATCATAAAACAAGTATGAACATACATAATTCACCAACAAACATATATATAACTTTAATCATCAAAACATGGCATATACTTGCAAAATCATTTCAAATTTAGTTTTAAAACCGAAAACTAAAAGAAAATGGGATGTAGTTATTATTCACCTTAGCTTTGAGATAGATGTGAGATTTGATGTTGATTTAGTTGATCACTTTCCTTCTCTTGAATCCTAGCTTTAATCTTCCTTTTGAGAATGAAAATGGTGGCCGGGCTTAGTATTTTATTTTGATGAAAATGAGAATGAATGTGAGTTCTATTTTCTATGGGTTTAGGGTATAAGCTTCACCTATTTCCCATATTGCCCTTCTCATATCCTAACACATTAACTTAGGTTATTTAATTTTTGTTTGTACACTAACATGGCACGGCTACCCTTAGCTAATCAATTATCAACTTATTAATCTCCATATTATTTTATTTAATTTTAGCTAATTAAATATCCTAAATAATGTTAGATAAAAATATGGGGTGTTACAGACTCTCCACCATAAAGAATTTCGTCCTCAAAATTACGATAATGTACACAACAAAACAATCAAAGGTAGAACATACCATCAAACAAATCAGGGTAAGAGTCCCTAATCCTGCTCTCCGTCTCCCAGGTACAGTCTCTAGCATTGTTACTCCACTGAACCCTTACTAGCTTGACTGTCTTGTTCCTCAACTTCTTTTCATCTCTGGCCACAATCTGAATCGGCTTTCTAACTATAGTCAAATCCAGTTCTACTACTAAATCTTCTAACACTATAGGTGCCATATTAGTCTCCGGGTCTCTAACACATTTCCTAAGATGAGAAACATGGAAAACATCATGGACTCCAGCTAAACTACTCTGTAACTCTACTATATAAGCGACTTTTTTGATCCACTCAATAATACGGAAAGGTCCAACGAATCTGGGTGCTAACTTTCCTGATTTTCCAAACCTAATCACACCCTTCATTGGTGAAACCTTAATAAACACATACTCTCCAACAGAAAATTCCAAGTCCTTCCTTCTTCTATTAGCATAACTTTTCTGCCTAGACTGAGCTTCCTTCATTCTAACTCGAATCAACTCAATCTTCTTCACGGCTTCCTTTACCAAATCCGAACCAAGAACCAATCTATCCCCGGTCTCTAACCAACATACCAGAGATTTGCATGGTCTTCCATACAACGCTTCAAACAGTGCCATCCTAATACTAGTCTGATAACTATTGTTATACGAGAACTCCACTAAATGGAGATGGTCTTCCTATCATCCCCCGAAATCTAATACACAAGCTCTTAACAAATCCTACAAGACTTTGTTAACTCTTTCCGCTTGCCCATCAGTCTACGGATGGTAAGCGGTACTCATATTGAGCTTGGTTCCTAATGCTTCTTATAGACACTTCCAGAACTCACTAGTAAACAAAGAATCTCTATCACTAATGATACTACTAGGAATCCAGTGTAGTCTAACTACATTCTTCATAAATAACTTTGCCAAAATAGGTGTCATCCTAGTTGATTTTACCATAATGAAATAAGCACTCTTAGTCAGTCTATCGACTATAACCCATATACTTTCATTTTCTCTACTAGATCTTGGCAACCCATCAATAAAATCCAATGAGATAGAATCCCATTTCCACATCGGAACTTCTAACGATTGAAGCAATCCGCTTGGCTTTTGGTGTTCAGCCTTTGCTTGTTGGCAATTCAAGCACTGCTTAACACATACTCCAATATCCCGTTTCATACCTTCCCAGAAGAAACTTCTCTTCCTATCCTGATACATCTTCTTTTCTCCTGGATGGATAGTGAACTTCGAACGATGGCACTCATCCAAAACTTCCTTCCTCATGTCTCCTAACTTCGGAACACACAACCTTCCTTTCTTTCTCAACCACCCTTTCTGGTCAAGACTAAAATCCTTTAAGTCATCGCTCTTTGTTCCTTCCTTTAGCCTTCTGATCCGTTTTGCCAAAACTGGATCCCCCTCCTATTTAGAAGTTATCTTCTCGATCATTACCGGTCTAACTTCTAAACATGACAATACAGCACTCCCTGCACTAGAACCTACCTTGGATCTAAACTGCACACTACAAGCTCACAATGCTTCCAAATCTTTCCACTCGGCAATCATAGCCAATACTACATTCTGATGCTTCCTGCTAAGTGCATCCGCTACCTTGTTGCATATGGTCTCCTACATTGGGAGAAGCGACTGGTTTTTTAATAAGTAAACCTTTCGTCTTTGTCGAAAGGTTCAAAACAAAACAAAGCAGTAGTAACCCTTCGACTGCGTCGGAAGGTTTCAAAACAAAGTAGTGATAAAGCAGCAGTAACCTTTCGATTGTGTCGAAAGGTTTAAAACCTTTATTTTAGCATTTGACCTAGTCAAAAGCAACCAAGTCGAAAGCTCTTATTCGAAAGCAAAATAGGTGGAAGCTTTTCGTTTGTAAAACAACATACCGCAACCTCTTTGGCCATCAACCGTTCGACTAAGAACCTTCAACCTTGTCCAATTCATTATGTACCAAGTAACTTGATACCAAATACATTAGTTTGACCTAGTCGAAAGCTACGAACCTCTCGACCTTGTCGGAAGGTCTGGGTTGGAAGGTCTGATGCCAGAATTGGCTGAAACATGCTAAAAGTATGATTTCTTTGTTTTTAACTTAAAAAGGATAACTTTTCAACTAACATGCCTTTGTTTGTCAAAATCTTATTGGTTAACATATGTTTTTGAGAAAAGTGCTGCCACTAATTTTAGAAATAAATAATAATTTTATTTTATAAAATGCCCCTTCTCCTTAATTAAATATATAAAACATTTAAGTCTCATACCTTAAATAATTTTATATATTCATCAAATAACTTAGGAAAAATCTAGAAAAAAAACTAGAAAATCTATTTTAATATGTTTTCCAACATATACAAATTTCAAACCCAAATAATAATTATTTTAGCCGTAAATAATTTATAACTAAATAAATCATTTTCCTCACTAGAAAATTTATTTAAAATCCACATTAATTCATAAAATTATGAAAATTGATACCCACCTCTAAAATATCATTTCTGAACTATATTCAAATTTTCAAGGTGTTTGGATGTCATCTAATAGGGGTTTCATATCAAACATATCATAAAACAAGTATGTACATACATAATTCACCAACAATCATATATATAACTTTAATCATCAAAACATGGCATATACTTGCAAAAACATTTTGGATCTAGTCTTAAAACCGAAAACTAAAAGAAAATGGGATGTAGTTATTATTCACCTTGGATTTGAGATATAAGATGTCAGATTTGATGTTGATTTAGTTGATTACTTTCCTTCTCTTGAATCCTAGCTTTAATCTTCCTCTTGAGAATGAAAATGGTGGTCAGCCTTAGTATTTTTAGTTTGATGAAAATGGAATGAACTTGAGTTCAATTTCCCAAGGGTTTAGGGTATAAGCTTTACCTATTTCCCATATTTCCCTTCTCATATCCTAACACATTAACTTAGGTTTTTTCATTTTAGTTTGTACACTAACATGGCATGGCTACCCTTAGCTAATCAATTATCAACTTATTAATCTCCACATTATTTTATTTAATTTTAGCTAATTAAATATCCTAAATAATGTTATATAAAAATATGTGGTGTTACAACCGCTTAAATAGTAAAGCATGGAATTAGGAAATTTTGTAATAGAGAATTAGGATGGTTCGTGTACAATAGAGAGATAACCGAGCGGAAAGCGTATGGGAAACCAAAGAAAAATGAAGGTTTCTCATCCCGAGCTTTTCTCTAGTAAACTTTTCTCTCTAAATATAGGTGTTTTGTTGCATCGTTGTTGCTACATTAGATAGTAGGGAATGATTGCCATACTTTTTACCATTATTCTTACACTTATATAAGATTTTATATGAATATATAGGGTGCTTGCATACATGCCTATATTTGATGATCTTGCATTCACGCTAGGAATTGAGCTCAACTATAATATGTTGCATACATAATCACATTGCATTTTGGTTGAGTAAATGGTTGTGTAGATTATTGTAGATAACTTGATTGTATAACATGGTTGTTGAGTGCGCATTACACTATCTGCCTTAGGTGATTTCGGGGGTGAAATACTTTTTAAAGGGGTAGAGTGTAACCGTCTGTAAAATTTAATAAGAAATTAAATAATTAAAATAAGGTTAAGAAAAATGAAATTTCTATAAACATCGGAACTTGGTCACGAAAGTTGCACCACTGCGTCCGTGATGAATTTTTGATCAATTTTCATATATAATCTTTTAAATCGGAGTTCAAAAGAAGAAGTTATGGACGTTTAAAGTTTCAATATTAAAAATAATTCAAATAAGCTTAAATTTGAAAGTTTAAAATCTGAAATTTAATACTTAACGTTAAGGGATACTTAACGTTTACGTAAATTCTACTAATAACGTTTAAAAGTATGGTTTTAATAAGTTAATAAATAAAATAAAAATGGAAACAAATAAAATACACTGTCATAAGGGGACCCATCGATCACTCATGGGGAGCGGTCGACTGGTGAAAGTATTGACGGCTAGGTTTTCCTAGGCCAAGAAAGACCTAGATCGTATTATTTTGATCCAACAGTTTTGGTTCTTTCTTACCTCTATAAATAGGATCCTAAACCCCTCACTTTTTCTACTAGATTCCTTCTTCTCTAGATTTCAAAATCACTTAAGATTTTCAGGTAAGGGGTTTAGATGTTTAAATATTTGATTTTTAATTCTGCTCCTCTTTAGTTTTTGATTCTAAATCTAATCTCTATGTACAATTCACTTGGTGTATATTCCAAAAGAAGGATATCTGAAAGAGGAAAAGGAACGGTGTGAATCAAATCCAATTTAGAAGCAGGCAATTATCTATGAGCGGAAATTTCAGTTTTTCCATTTTAGTAATTGTGTAGTATTTGTTCAGATTTAATATATGCTTTGGGAAATTTGGTAAACGAAAACATAGCATTAAAACCCCTAAAATTTCCCCAAGTAAAATGTTAACCTTTGAATCTGTTAGGATTTCAATTGTTTTGTATTAATATAGTAGAATTAGATCTGTGTTAAGATTTAAGCAATTTATGATTTATTCCACTTCATCTCTTTTTGATTACTCTTGTAATGTTAAAGGATTCAAAAAACTAAATAAAGTTAAAAATGGTGTGCAAAGTATGATTTTTGATTATTTATAGTTTGCGCGGCCTATTTCCGTAAATTAAATAAGCATGAATCCCTTTTTTCACTCCAAGGTGGTAATTGCAAAAGTTGGATAGAATATAAAAGGTTTGAATTGTAAAGTTTGTTCCTTGTAATAGAGGAGTTAAATATTAATATGAGATAAGTTTGGTATTATTCCTTTGTGTTTACAATTCAAGTTGTTGGCTAAGGATATTAGCTATTTTTTGTTTGGAGTCTGGGACTTGTATGGGTTTGACATTTTAATTTAATAAGCATTTCTTTATGCGTGACTAGAAATATTTTATTCAAAACTCATGTGTGTGCATGTGTGTGTGTATTAATGGATTGATTATTAAAGTTATTAACATATTGAATATAGCATATTAAATGGATTGATCAGAGTAGTAAATAGCATTAATTTATTGGAAAGTCGGTTAATTGTAATTATGGAGATTAATCCATAATTAAAGGTGTAATAAGGGGTTTCCTTATATGGCCTTAATTATTAATTGTGTGAGATAATGTATATATACAATTAGTATATAAATGAAGTATGACAAAGTTTTAGGGATGCGAGGTCAGCCTAAAACACACTGAAATATATGCCTTGTTAAATCTGGCTACAAGCAGTGTGACATTAGAGACTGATGTGGGACATCGCCTATAATAAATAATCTTAGTGGACATGAGGTTAGTCTCAATTTATATAGTAAGTCTGCCCAGTCAACCTGGCTACCAGTGCCTATGAATAGTCGGACTAATCTAAGACATCACGGTTTAGGTTATGGGTCATAATCACGTTATTGATATGATAGGAGGAATTTTTAGAGGTGTCTCCTTTAGGCTTAGAGGTATTAAGTGACTATTGTAGAGTCCGACTCTTTCCTACATAAGAAGTATTAAGTGACCTGATGAGATTTCTTACGATGTCAGCTAAGGAGAACCACAAAGAGACCCACCTTGGGTTAGATATTACATGACGTGGACTTCCCTATTTTATAGGTATTAAATGGTCAGAGTCTACCTAATTCAAAATGAAAAGGTATTAAGTGGTTCGGGTGCTTTCTCTTGCATCGTAAATGATAGTAGTGTTAGAGTTTGGAAATGGACTGGAAATGGGTTAGGTATTAAACGACTAGGACCTGCCTATTTGATAGGTATTAAATTGTCAAAGTCTGCCTAATTCTAAATGAAATGAATGTTAATTGGTTCATGTGCTTTCTCTTGCACCGTAAACGGTAGTTGCGTTAGTGTTTGGGGCTTGGACGGGAAAAGCCTTTGGCTTATAGTCAAAGTTTTTGGTATGGTATAATTTTAGTTTCATAAGACATATTACTTATCTAGATGATACAACCCAAATATTATTATGATAAGGCTTGAGATTTTGATGCACCTGACATTATTGTCTTGACTCCCTCCTCATTACAACACACAGGTTATAGGAGACAAACGTTGATTTAAGGTATGAAAGTGGAGATGAAGACTTATGGCAGTTGTCTATCTATTTATGCTTTTTAAATATTTTTAATGTACCAAGTTCAAACAATTATGTTATTTTGAAATATTGTACTATGGAGGTTTTATGCAGACATGTTGTGAGATTTGGTGATAACATATTATGTTTTGAAATGGTTTTCTTTTTTTATAAAATGGGTACATGTTTTTGATATTATAATTTATCCATTCCACTATGGAATTTTGAAAGTATAGATAGATAGCTCTGTGTGCTATGTATTGTTTAAATTTTATCAACCAACAACCAGTCTTGAAATGGATCTATGTTTCGATGGGCCTTTTCTAGGTCGGAATTTAGGACTATTTCAGGGCGGTTTGTTGCAATATCTATATTAAACACACATATATTAGTATGGTGCACATGCAGCATATAAAAGTGTACATGGTTTGATCTGCTCACATATAAGTGCTGGGATTTAAACCGCAATGGATACATTTGTCCCTTTATATGCATATTTGTTGTCCATAATTAATTTATTATATATATACATGTATACATAGGGAGGGTGTATGTATAAAGTATTTATATATGTTAATTTTGTTTATTTAAAATTGCTGACTAATTGAAAGGATTTAAATTAATATCTAAAATATCTTAAGGTGGTTTTAAATATTTTTGAGTAAAATGAGTGGTCCTCTCAAGGAGGAGAGTACTCATATAATTTTATTCTACACTTAAAATGGTGTTACCAACAAGCCTGGTAGGTATCGAAAAAACCCCATACAAAAAGAGAGAGAAATCCAACCCAAAACCTAAAGACTAGGTAAATTAACTAAAGCTTATGTAAAAACCAAGCAAGAAGTCCTTCAGAAATTGTTGGCAGAAAACCTCAAGCAAGACGATATAGATATCGATAAAAAATCTATACCTTCTAATGAACTACAAAAACATGGATTACGTACTAAGTAGATCAACGGAAGAAAAATACCAACGACCTGATCATAGTCTATCTCAAAAAGTAATATCTTAGTGAGCCTTCAAACGGTGGTGGTCAGAATAATTAAACATCCATATTCCAACCTAATTAACGCTAAAGCATGATCGGTCGAATCCTTCCCAACCTATCAAGCTTGAAAAGTTCAACAAAAATGTGAATCCAACGCATATATATATATACACACAAAAACACATAAATATACATATATGTGTGTGTGCCTGAAGAAAGCAAGCTAGACCGCTAGTTCAATGGACTTAGTTTTCATGGTAGTTTTAAATTTAAAAACTATATCTAGATCTAAAGGGAAAAAATCTATTTTAGGTTCAAAATTCTTATTTCAGATGAAGATATGTTTAAACGTACACATACACAAAATACACACACACACGCACACACACACACACATATATATATATATATATATATATATATATATATATATATTTATATATATATATATATTTCAATAAAAATTTAAAACATTTTATATTTAATTTTAAATTTTATTTACTAACTATTAATTAGCAATTATAAATCATTTAAATTAATTATAAAATCTATTTTTTGTATTTCACCTAAAACATTTTATTATAAAATATTTATTTATAAATACAAATCCGTGCAAATTTGTATTTTAAAATTAGTTTATTTTGTTAGACAAATCCATAGGGATTTATTGATTTTTTTTTAATGTATATTTAAAAGAATTTTTTTTAATATATATAATAATTTAAAATGGTTTAAAATATGTTTGTAAATTATTTTTTATATTTTGGATTTTAATTAAAATATATATATACGTATAAAATGTTTTACTAAATATGTATACACACACACACATGAATATAAATTAATAAATTAATTTGTGTGCTATATATACATACAAATTTCAAATTTTAATTTGGTTTTAAAATTGTACAAAAACATTTTAATCTTCTAAATTTTTTTAAATGTAAAATGGCCAAAAATAAATTTATGCATATATTATATGAATACATATATTTTTAATTTAATTTAAATGCATAAATGCATTTGTATATGTGTATAAATCAGATAGCAAATATATATTTAAATTTGTTATAATATAAAGATCTGGTCTACATAAGCATATAGATGTAAATGAATATATATATATATGTGTGTGTGTGTGTGTGTGTGATATAAAGCCTAGGATTAACACTATGAATATTGGATGAACTCATTAGATCCAATATATACTCCTCTAGAAATTACAGATGGCTAAAAGAGATTACCACTAACTAGAACTAAATTTTGTATAGTTGGAAATGAACGGAGTGGTCCTTATGAAGATAGGTGGGATGGAGGCTTAAAAAAATTGAAATGAAAATGAGAACATGGATGTTTTATATAGGCAACAGGATGGAGCAAAAGGAGGAGATCAAGATCTCCATGTTGACCTCTTCTCTTTGCCAATTCAAAACCAGATTTTTCAACCAAAATATCCTCCCCTCTCATCCTAGTATGTTTGATCATATATGGATCTATTGGACACATATAAAATCCAATCAATATTTATACATTTTAAATCCAGTTTAAATGTTTATCAATATTGTATATCGATACATACTTATATGACTTTTATATAGATATTTTTTTAAATACTGATTCAAATAAATCAAATAAAATTTAATAATTAATATGTCATAAGTATTAGTTTAATGAATTTATAAAAGTTATAATTTAATTAAATTGTATGGTATTTTTTAGCATTCAATATTACAGTTATGTGACTCAAAGGTGAAAATTCAACCAGTGATCAATATTAAACAAATCGAATATCAATATCACACGCACCTTAACTAGTACTATGGCAGTTTGGCTGGATTTATTGCTTATAAGTTTTTTAGTAAAATCCAATTTCACTATTTTAAGCGGTGCCTGGTGGTGATTATTATTTACATCAATTATCTTCATCAAAACTATATCACGCTAGGACTTATGAAATTTGATTTTGGTTAAAATTCCCATATTGTTCATATTCAGCCTGTATAACCCAAACAAAAAGTCTTTGGTCCAATAATAAAAATTATTATTAATTGAACTGCTCTGGCCAGAGACCTTGACTTTAAGTCGACTAAGTTAACCGTGACACTAACCTCATATAACTAAGGAGACGAATTCTCTATCGAATAATGTTTCGCTTAAAATGATTCAACCCCTCCAATTATAGTCGTTTGATGGGCGTTGTGTCATGATTTAACTATAATCAAAGTGAAGTGTTCACATTGAACTTCAACAATGTTCTCAAGTCGAGTGAACTGTGTAATATCATCATTTTGATATTCTCTATTTGACCTTAGTTATATTAACCGGTAAAAAACTATTGAGTGAGTTATTCCATAGTTATCCAATAACTATTAGTACGCGATCCCTTGGTGGCCCTAGCAGCCTTGAGTAATACACTGTCCAACATTTAGAGAGTGTAACGTACTCTAGTCTAAACTGATAAATTGACATCCTATCTCGATACATCCTGACTAGGAATATTTAAAACAATATATTATTTTTAATGTGATAAATACCTCATGGTTACAAGACTTTTAATTATCACCATATAATATATCATTTAGGATTTTCTACTAAATATACTTAAAATAAATAACTAATTAGCATAACATAGTATGACAAGTATATAGTAGAAAAATAAAACACATTTTATTTCAAACGAGATTTTATTACAAAGATAATAATTTACAATGAATTATAGAATTACCCCTATGGCGTAAGCCTAACTCTATCATCCATGACATAGTTAATTATAGTGTACTACGACCATGGGCATCGCTATCGGTGGTTGAATATCGGCCACGGTGCGAAGGGCAGCAAAAAACTGTTGCACCCTGCCTAGTCAGTAGTTTGATGCTATCATTGGTAGTGGCGTAGCCAGAAATTGAGGTTAGTAAGGTCACAAAATGGGAAAAAATGGGGTTTCCACGGCGATAGCCCTCAAAATTTATTTTTATCACTTATTCAAACTATTATAAAATGATGCTCATAACAGATCAATTAATAGCCGTAAATAATATTCTATTACAAGAAAGATCAACTACTGATCTTTTCAAACCAAACAACCATATCATAGAATCTAATTATTTAAAGTTGTCTTTGTTAAGTTCTCATATTTTGAAAGTGATTGATGAATGCATCGTTACTAATTTGATTAAAAATATCTGTTATGATGTATGCAACGCAACTATCATTTAACCATTCATCTCCCATTCGATTATGTAGATCATTTTTCACTATATTCATAGCAGAAAATGTTCTCTCCATGGTAAGCGGTAGGAACTGGTAGGATAAGCGACAAAGTATCACCTTATATATGATATTTTTTTCTCATCAACACTATCATCTTTTCCAAATCACTAATGCATTTTACGTCTTTAAATCTATCATTAGATTTCATGCCAATTTCATAAATCTCCAACAGGTTAGAAAGATCCATACGTTCTATTTTCAAAAAATCATCCAGATAAAATTCAGTTAAACGAACCAACTTTATTTCAAAAGTAACAAATGAATCAACCCAACTAGATGCTAACATACAAAGAAGAAGTTCAGAAGTTACCGATAAATCCACTTCAAATTGACTTCGAGTTATTAAATTTGAAATACTAGTGTATTGACTATCATTGTTCGAGACACTATCAATAGGCGTAGAAATTATAGAAGAGCCAACTTCATTTGAAATATTTTCAAATAATCTTTTGAAAATTTTGTGCAAATCTAAAATAAAAAATTTAATTCTTTATATCTAATTAATCTACTAATTTAGCAAAGAATTAACTAAACCATAATTAATAATTAATTAGCTATTAAGAGGTTACCTTTTAAGCAAAGTATTTCACCAAATCTATCTCAAAAAGAGAGTATTACTTTAGTAAAAAAAAATCATTTCAGCTAAAGTTTAACTATAACGACCCTTATTTTACGTATTGGAGGATCGTAAAATATTATTTTTAAATTCATATGAGGTCGTATGACTCTATAACTTTAGAAAATGCTTATTAGTGACATTTCATATATTTAAAAAATTTCCGAACAATTTTACCCCTTAAAACTTGTTGTGGCCATAACTTTTGATAGAAGCCGATTAGCATCCGAGACCACTTCAATTAGAAAGATATGATAGTTTCCCTTTTTGTAGAGTGGCCATAATAGTGATGTGGACTTTTTTGTTAGGAAATATGGCTGTTTGAAGATTGACAATTTCTGGAGCAGCTCAGCATGTAATTAATGAGTTTTTAAGCAAGTCCACTAACCCATTTTCGTTTTGGAGGCTATAATAGGCTGAATCATCATATCCAATCATTTTTACTACTTCTTAAATATATCTAAGTTCCCAATAACCCATTCTCCATCCAAAACCTTCTCTTTTCTCTTCCAAATCAACTCTGAATCATAGACTAAGGGTATGTTGGCAAGAGGATTCATTAGAGATCTTAAAATCTACTTTTTTGGGGAAGAAAATTTAGGGGCAGTTGATTTTTTGCATTTGCTTCGATTTACATGTAAAACTTGGATTTTAGAAGGTTTTGTGAGTTATTTATCATCTCTTACCTTACTATATATGTATATATAGGTTTTGACAGTTTTTAAACTTATTTTTGAAATCAAATTCATTTTGGGACTTGTTTAAAGTGAAACATGAAGTTAAAACGAATTTAAAATGTTTTAATCTTGTTAATTTGATGTATGGTTGCTTTAATGTTTGTTAGGCTGTGTTAGAGATATATTATAGAATGATATGCCATAAATTGTTGTATGTTTGCATGTTTGAATGTCATTTGGTGCATGTATGGTTTTTGTTTGTATGGTTGAAATGCTCATCGGAGCGAACTAAAGGTAGGAACCATGAAACCGGACTTCGACGGATAGGCTTGATGGTGTAGGAGTTGTAACGATGCATAGGAAGGACACATGTGCTGAAGAACGACCAGAGCGATGGAATCAACGTGAAATTTACATTCGAAGATGTCACAACATTTTGATTCGGTGGTAGGCATGCTCGATGATAGGCATGTTTGGGATTAACATCGGGTTTGGGAGGAATTGGCTCATAGTGAGGTTGGTCCGAAGATGAAGAAGACCGAACAGCATTTGTTGTCCAGTAGTGGCATGGAAGACCAGGCAGCATTTGTTGTCCAATGGTGTCATTAGGGACCAGACAGCACTTTTTGTCCAATGATTTCAGAACAGACCAGACCTCATTTGTTATCCAGTGGTGCTATGCCCGAGTATCGAACAAGGAAGGGTGTTCAGGATTTCATAGTGGCATGTCGAGGCAGCTACGAGTCAGGGGCTAAGTTGTTTCGGGTCAGAGAGGGGATGGCTTTGAGTTTTTCATGGAGTGACCCAAGCAGAAAGGTGAACTTGGGGAGTTGTCCTCGGTGAAGGCGAACGACTTTGGAATTTCTCTAGGCGACTTTGGGGTTCGTGTGGCGACCAGTGAAGCGGTAATGTAGTGCTATGACATGATGACTTCGAGACCTTAGTATAGTGGCCCTTTAACTTACGATGGATGTCTAAAGGTGTTTCGAAGATGATGACTTAACGATGGGAATCATGATGGTGACCCACAAGGGCAAGTTCAATGATGGGGGCTTGCAAGTAGGATTTGTGAATGTATTCTACTGTAAAGGTAGCCATAGTGGAATAACAATTGAGTTCCACTATGGAGATGAGTGCAAAAGGAATGTTGATAACTTGGAGGTTTCTAGCGTGCTCGTAAAGAAGGGGTATGTGGGGACACCCACTTGGATTTGCGATCGTGGACACGATCTTGTGATAGTATATAACGCTGGGGATTTTTTGATTGTGAGCCGAGTTCCTACCCTTACGGTATGGCACGGATTTGAGTACCAATGAAACTGCGATTTCAATTGATCCCTGGTTTATGATTGCTCCATACAAGTTACATATATCCAACGCACACGAGTGGTGATAAGGATTGTCTTCTGGATGCTATGTTTGCCATTGTTATTTATTACTTTAGAGTGCACACGATGTAGGTATTTTCGACCATATACTTCGACACTGGACATTGTGCGTCGACTGTAGTACGCTTATATGATTATGATAGTAGATTAGTATATATCGACTGTTATGTGCTTACTCTTCATATGAATTGATAGGTTAGGTATGGTTCTTCATACCCTATGTCCATATTTACTATATATGATTTTTGTAGTAATTTTAGAAGATGTATCAGTCATACCAAATTGTTGTCTAATCCGATGTTTTATGGTTTGCTTCTTATTATATTAGGTACTCTTAAATGAGTTTATCAGGGATAACTGGTCTGGATAGTGCATGGAGTTGTATAGAGTATGAGCAGGAAGTTATGCTTTCGTATATCTGTACTTTGGAACTTACTATCATTTATATTCTACTGGGCAGTACTGTGGAGCTATGTTAGTACTTGTATTTTAAGAGATAGTTATAGAGTTTATTTTGGAGACTTGGGATGTATAAACTCTACTATTTTAGTTTTTGTATAATTTGTGAACCTATTGCACTTGGATTTTCTTATTTATGGTTCATTTGACTATATCATTGTCTCGCTTGTTTTGCATCTACGTTATTATATTATATTTTGCTTGTACGCTATGAGATGTTCTACATGTTATATGCTTGGACTTATATTTCTTTACATCCTTGGTTACCATCCTGCATCGCCTAGGTACCTCCATGCATATTATATAGGTATATTAGGACGATCATCATATTTGGTATCAAAGTAAGGTTGCATAGATGACCTAAGTTAATACATGGATCCATTAGAGATAAGGAAGGGGCTATCGCCTTGGAATGGAATGAGTGATATATGAGAGAGCGTACTTGTTATATTTCGGTTCTTGAAACTATATATAGTATATAAGTCACATTGCATTCATGGACCCTACTTATTCCTTTTAGAGAGACTGATCATTCTTTTAAAAGCTTATAAGAATGAGCCAGCTAAAAAGGAATGCTGCTAGGAACTCCATTTTTGGAGTTGAGGAGAGCATGGGATCGGGGGTTGCTAACCCTGACTTGTAGAGCATCTTTGCTGAGATGGTACGAAAATGGTTCAAAATGCCCAAGTTGCTCCTATTATGGCTAAAAGTGGTGGTGCTCCAGTGTAAGCACCGAGGGATGACTTTGCCAAACCAAGCAAGGATTACTCCACTCTCGGAGGAAAACCATTTCTCGGAATAGAATCATCCATCGAAGTGCGGGATTGGTTAGACACTTACAAACGCATCTTTAAGGATATGGAGTTGGAGGATGCGATAGGGAGAAAGTTGGCCTCTAGTCAGCTTCAAGGACAAGATATGCGATGGTGGAACACCATCAAGATTATTACTCCCGAGGATCAAATTACTTGGGAGCACTTTAAGGCGAGGTTTGCAGAAAAGTATATACCGGCCGCTCAGAAGTCGGTGCTCTTTCGAAAGTTTGGGGACTTAAGACAAAGGGATATGTCTGTATCGGAGTACGTGACTAAGTTCGACATGCTGTCAAAATATGGTCTATCTTTTACCAATACTCTGCTCAAGAAGAATGAGAAGTTTATCATGGGCTTGGATAATTATCTTAGAGTGAAGCTGGTAGGGCATATTGATGAGACCTTTGAGAGGCTAGTGGAGAAGGCTCTTCGACCTGAGAGTCTGTATCCTAAGACTAAGTCGATTGTTGTTCCCAAGGATGAGCCAAAGATGCAAGCTAGCGAGGAAGGCAAGAGAAGGTGGGACAACAGCAAGAAGAAGAAGATGTTTCAAAAGAGTGGTCAGAAGAAGACCAAGTGGAAGCATACTTGCTATAATTTTGGGGAGAAGGGCCATCTCATCAGAGACTGTAAAGAAAAAGGCAAGAAGTGCTACAACTGCAAAAGTTCGGGGAATATCAAGAAGGATTATCCAGAACCACCGAGGAATAAGCAGGTTGTGTCTGCTTATGTTTTGAACACTATTTCAGCTTTATCGAGTGCTCTATCGGCAAAGGAGAAGTAGAACGACGTCGTTATACGGTGCTTTTTTCTATTTCTAATACACATGTAGGTGTTTCATTGATACCTGGGCTTCACATTCCTTTATATCTTGCGATTTGGTATATAGACTGGGATTGAAACCCGAGATAGTTGATCGACCCTTGATTTTGACAATCCTTGTTGGAGGATCGACTATCCTTTGCATGGTTTGTCAAGACTTAGTCTTATCGAGTCATGGATGTTTGTTTGCCTGTGATTGCTTTGTTTTGGGTTTGTAGGGTTCGATATTATTCTGCAGATGGATTGGCTACAGAAGTATGGAGTAGTGGTGGATTGCAAGAGGTTGTTGGCGACGATAGGGATGGAAGATGGGCGTAGGTTAGAGATTGGCTGCCAACATGAAGTTGAGGTGATGGTTAGCTTTTTGTACTCGTTTGAGATCCTGCATGACGAGTTGTCATCTAGGCCTATAGCGAGGGAGCATCGGAACATATTTGAGGTGGTGACCGGATTACCACTACATAGGAATATAATGTACAGATTTTGTGAAGAATGACATACTAAATATTATGCCATTGAGACATATAACACAAAAAGAGAAGAAGGAACTAGAGGTGCAAGTGAATGACCTATTCTAACGAGGGTTCATTCGATGGTAGTATATCTGAATGGAGAGCACCTAAAGTATTTTTCACTAACGTGGATGGCTCTTTGAGATTGTGCATAGATTACCGTGAGCTGAATAAGGTGACGAAGAAGAACAAGTATCCACTCCGGCGTATTGATGACTTATTCGATCAGCTTCATGGTACTAGGGTGTTCTCTCGGTAAATCCCTGTGATGGGGTTTCATCAATTGAAAGTGGCGAAGGAGAGTGTGCCAATTATAGCGTTTCATACGCCATCTAGATTTTATGAGTGGTTGTTATGCCATTTGGGCTACCCAATGCACTAGCGTACTTTGTTGATCCTATGAACCATGTTTTAAAGGATAAACTAAATAAGTTTGTACTTGTGTTCATGGATGATATCCTTGTTTATTCGAAGATGGAGGAAGAACTCAAGGAGCATTTGAGGATTGTTGTAACAACCATATTGTTAATTGCCTAATCAATTAAATTAAATTATGGTTAATAAAATTCTAAATTATGATTTGTGAAATTTAACTATGTAATAAAATTCAGTTTTGAATGATTGATTTAAATTAATAAAAAGATTGAAGTTATTATTTCTTACAGAGGAGATTCAATTAAAAATTAAGATATTCTTGATCTTATAATTAAAGAATTTGATAATGTAATGAGATATTCTAGAATTAATCTAGTATTTTAAAGTGATAAGAAAATATGGATTTTTAGTTGTAAAACCAATTAGAGAATATGTTGGTTTATAAGTGTGTGTGTGTGTAGAGTAAACAAAAGAAAATGATATTCCCTTTTCTTATTGGGTTATAGGGTAACTATTTGGCCCATGTAGTAACCTAAGACAAGCATAAACACATCAATCTTCTTCTAATTATTTTTATTTCAACCAAGTAGTAAAATCTGAAAATAAATCATCTTTATTTCATATACCGTAGAACATAAATTAAATCCCAAAATCATTTGCAAAGCAAAGGGCTTTTGATTTATAACTAGAAATTTAAAGCTAAGGTAATCTCTACTACCTTATGTTGCACCTAATTTTGTTTAATCTTAGTTTTCTTCATAGTTAGTAATTGTGCTTTTGCCAATTTCTGAAATCAACCTAAGTCCAATTGCTGAAAGATATTAGTCTAGACGAATTCAAGTTCTTAGCTTCAATTCAAGTCTATAAAGGTGAGTTAACACTCACGCAACCTATTTCTAAAACTCATATTGGATGCATGTGATTGTTGGTTAAATAGCTTGTATCTATAGTAAATACAATCTCAGTTTTTGTGTTGATCTGCTTATCATATTTACCTTGATTCTTTGTTTGCTAAAAACCCACATCATTTGATCTTGAATAACATCTAAGTACAGTGGTTTATGTGCTTATATGGTAGCCTAATCAATGTTCTAGGAGTCATAATTATCAACGCCGAAGAAACAAGCATCAATGAAGCAATGGAGGGCCGCCGACATCGCTTGGGGCCTTGTCCAGGCGTTGCAACTGGTGGACCGATCCTACCAGACCAGTGCACCAGTCGTGACCTAGGCTGAGCCCTAGGTCATGCCGTTTAACCCTCCGGTCGCGCCCGTTCGTTTGTCCGGCTAATCGCCTAGTTCAATTTCTTACTTTTGTATGCCTTATTTGGTGTTGATTCTAATACTATTTCCAAATTTTGATTAAGTAATTTGTGAATTCATTTGAAGTCCTATAAACATATGCATATCAAACCAATATGGTTCAGAATAAAAGAGATTTGCAAAAAGTTAGTTATTTTAATATATATATTTCAAACTAAATTTCTATATCAATCTAATCTCTTTTTATAAACAATTTATGAAGTGAATATATATATACACACACACTAACCTAGTAGAAAAGGTTATGGATTATGAAATATGGACTTTTGGAAATATAAAACTAAGTTGTTTTAGACAAGTGTTGGGATGACAACATGGGTTTGGAAAATAAGTATTACAGTTTCATAAAAAAATGGGTTCTTTCATATGGGATTTTGGAACTTGGTTTATGTAATATACATACATACATGCATACATACATACATATATATATATGTGTGTGTGTGTGTTTATAACTATTAAAAAGGGTTTTTGGAACAAATGTATGTATGTATGTATGTATGTGTGTGTGTATTAATTACTTTAGTAGAAAGGCTTTTGGATTATGAAATATGGATTTTTGAAAATATAAAACTAAGTTGTTTTAAACAAATATTGGGATATCAACTTGGGTTTGGAAAATAAATATTATGGTTTCATAAAATAAATGGGTTCTTTTATATGGGATTTTGAAACTTGGTTTGTTTAATATACATATATATATATATATAACACTATTAAAAAGGATTTTTGGAACAAATATGTATATATATAAGTATTTTTGGTATAAAAATCAAATTTATGATATATATATATAGATATATACTTGACAATAAATGGATTTCTGGATTTTGTGGATAGAAAATAGGAAAGTAAGTATTATATGTATGGAATATTTTGGAAATTTACTTCTATAAATTAAGAGTATGATAAATAAAAAAATTTGAGAACCTTAATTCTATAAGTTGGGGAATACTAATAATCGACTTAGTATTATTGATTGATTTAAATGCTTTCAAGTAAAGCTTCATTAAATATTGTAAAGCTCATTGAATAGAATGTTTGAGTGGTACTTACTAGCCTATTGGTGAATACTTAATTTCACCGGGCAGTATAGGATGCCTTGGTCAAGTTCTTATAATTGCTTTTAGGAAATATTTAACACTTTAGGATTGTATTCTCTTTTGGTGTTCGGTGGGACCAATAGATCCATAAGAGAATATAGTTCGGGTTTTCTAGTGGTATCCGCAACGAGTAAGATTTACTAGCTTGTAATAAATACTTGGATTTCATTGGACGGTATAGGATGTTTTGGTTAAGTTCTTGTGAATACTAAAATCGATAGTATTTGGCGCTTTAGAGTTTACCCTCTTTTGGTGTCCGTCGAGGCCGGTTGATCCTTAAGAAGTATATATATGGATTTATTCCCCGACCCTTGTGATCGGTCGAGACTTGGTTTTCCACGATCCTTGTGATCAGTCAAGATATGAGGTTTTGTTTCTTTTCCCTGATCCTTATGATCGGTCGAGTTTCCATGTTCCCAAATCCTTGTGATCGGTCGAGATTCCATGTTTCACGATCGATCGAGATTTTGTTTTTTTTTTGGATATTGAGATATTTTATTCTTTGGAATTTTGGGTTTATGACAATTTTGTGTTTCGTGCTTTTAATATTAACATGCCTTGAGATAAATTCTGAGTAACACATTTTGGTGCTCAGTTTATATTATAATGCCATGTACCTTTATGTTATATCTTGTCCTCACACTTTTGGGTATTTAGAGAAAGTCTAGCCCGTTTATTTTATAATACTCGGGTTTTATTTTATAATACTCGAGTCAGGTGGAGACTTTTAAGGTATCAGGACTTGGAGGCTTTGGGATAAGTGGACTAGCAAATGATAAACTATTTTGATTTATCAGTTTATCTTCTATAGAACATATTTATGTATATGTATATGGGATGTATATTTGAGACAGTGACTTATTTTGGATGGTTATTAAGTGAGTCTAGTATTTTGTAGACTCATAGTATGTTCTTATATATGACATATACTATCTGTTGTGATTTGTGGCTATTGTCATATGATAAATTGTTCTGATTTTGAGAAATCGATGTGAGTACTACTACAGATTGAAACAGTACACGTCAAAAATTTAATTTCAGATATTTAGGAAATAGTAAGTATGATGTGTCTGTGTTAGTTAAAGATATATTCACATTTGGTTACCTTTAACAAGTTGTATAATGTTGTCTAATAATATGGGTATAACAGTAGGGTCATCACAGTTGGTATCAGAGCAGAGTCAGAACATTATAGCATGTAATATCATAGATCTAAGACCTAGATGACTTAGAGACCTGTCCACTGGGGTGTGTGGCTGATAGCTAACTTTATTATCTAATTAAGGATAGGAATTGAAAATGATTATGGGATAATCATTAAGGATGTGCTCTGATTTTAACTTGTTATATTAAAAATAATATTAGAGTTTGGATTGTGCTGATTATGATTACGAATGGAGGCAGACCTAGAGTTCAACCAGGATCGACTAATAATCCTGGTATAAGAGGGATGTTCTTGACTACCAATCAGATTGCGAAGATTACCCGCGTTGCCCGTACCATTACTCTTAGTGATCATTTTGTCTGTGCCGACTTCGCTCGCTTATGTAGTGACTTCGAACGCTTAGGAGGTAAACCATTTAAAGGAATGGAGAAGTTCATAGAGATTCAAGCTTGGATAAAGACACACGAGAGGATCTTTATTTGCATGGATCTTACTGACACCCAAAGAGTTCAAGTGGCATCTAGCCAACTGTAGGAAAAGGAAATCAACCGGTATGATCTTTTAGTGGTATAGATTGAGGAGGTTCAGCTTACTTCGACATAGTTTAAGCAGAGGTTCAAGCATAAGTTTATGTTAGAAGTAAAGAAGGAAGCAATGACTAGGAAATTTATTGATCTTAAGCAGGAACAATCTTCCATTATGGAGCATGTAGTAGAGTTTGAGGCATTATCTAAGTATGGGTTGGAATTCATTAGTACCACAAGGAAGAAAAATCAGAAGTTCATTTATGGATTATGCAAGCCATTGAAGAAGGCTCTTCTACTTCGGTTGGATATACCTTTCGAGGCTTTAGTTGATTCGGCACTTTGTCTAGAGGAGGCGAAGAAGGATGGTGAGGAGGAGGAAATTTCTAAAAAGCAAAAGCTGGAAATAAATCAGAAAAGGAAGCAACCAATTGAGCAAAGTAATTCTAAGTCTAAGTGTAAGAAAAGAAAGGGATGATTTCGGTTTTGCAACCATACCTAAGAGTCAGATAACAAGCTTCAACTGTGGAATCAAAGGCCACTATTTGAGTGAATGTGGTGAGCCTTGAGTTTCTTCTCCAGTGGGTGTTTTTTCTTTTATAAGAAGGAGGGGCACTTGATAGCAGCTTGCCCATCCAGGGAAAGGAAGGAAGGAAAGAGTAAAGCCACCTGAACTTCTGGTGGATCAGCTAGTAGGTATAGTTCTTTTGTTTTCGCAAATACTCTTTCTTTTGCTAGGTTGCATTAGAATTGGTTTATAGGAATAATTTAGTATCCTATGAGAGCTTTTACATTTAAGATTGGAACTTAGGATAAATAATTGTTTGATTTAGTTTGATTGAAAGCTAGGAAATGATTACTTGGTTGTCTTTATTTTTATTGGATGCTATTAAGGATAAAATAGATATACGTAAGTAAATTTTAGGATAAATGATTGTGTTGACTTGTCCGAAAAAATGTTTAAGGATTTCGATCGATATGTAGGATGCCATGTTATCGATAGGAGTTCCCAAATATCAAGCAGGACATTTTGACATGAAAATCTAAATAATTGTTTTGGAAATATTTGAGTCTAAAATGAATTGAAATAATAGTTTAGCAATAAAATAATTGTGTGAAGCGGAGAAACTTGGTAAGATATTGTTGATAACGTATGCAATCAACTTTGTAAGTAACAAAGTGAATCACAATAATTAGTGGCTTAATATTATTTATATAATGAAATAAAAATTTAATTCATAACTTAATGTATTAGTTTATCCCTAGGTGTTTAATAAGTATAAAATAAAACATTCAGGATCGATTGAGGATAAAATATAATATATAGAAAATTTAAAAGAAATAAGGGAAACTTTGATTTACAATATTCAGATATTTTAAATTTATTGTGTAATTGGAAGTGAAAATATAAAAGTTACTATTTTTATTGTGTGATCTTTTACATTAAGGAAATTATGGGGACGCAATTTTATTAAGGAGGGAGTCTGTAACAACCCTGTTGTTAATTTCCTAATTAATTAAATTTAATTGTGGTTAATAAAATTCTAACTTGTGATTTTTGAAATTTAACTATGTAATAAAAGTCAGTTTTGAATGATTGGTTTAAATTAATAAAAAGAATGAAGTTATTACTTCTTAGAGAGGGGTTTCAATTTAAATTAAGGTATTGTTGATCTTATAATTAAAGATTTTGGTAATGAAATGAGATATTTTAGTATTAATTTAGAATTTTAAAGTGATAAGAAAATATGGTTAGTTGTAACACCAATTAGAGAATATGTTAGTTTATAAGTGTGTATATATATAGGGTAAACAAAAGAAAATAATATTCCCTTTTCTTATTAGGTTATAGGGTAACTATTTGGCCAATGCAGTAACCTAAGATAAGCATAAACACATCAATCCTCTTCTCATTATTTTTATTTCAGTCAAGTAGTGAAATCTGAAAATAAACCATCTTTATTTCATACACACTAGAACATAAATTAAATCCCCAAATCAAGTGCAAAGCAAAGGACTTTTGATTAATAATTAGAAATTTAAATCTAAGGTAATCTCTACTATCCTATGTTGCATCTAATTTTTTTAATCTCAGTTTTCTTCTTAGTTAGTAATTGTGCTTTTGTTAATTTCCGAAATCAACATAGGTCTAATTGCTGAAAGGTATTAGCCTAGATGAATTCAAGTTCTTAGCTTCAACTCAAGTCTATAAAGGTGAGTTAACACCCACATAACCTATTTCTAAAATTCATATTAGATGCATGTGATTTGCTTGTCATATGAACCTTGATTTTCTATTTGCCGAAAACCCACATCATTTGATCTTGAATAACATCTAATTATAATTGTTTATATGCTTATTTGCTAGCCTAATCAGTGCTCCGAGAGTCGTATTGATTAACGTCGAAGAAACGAGCATCAACGAAGGGCCGCTAGCATCACCTAGGGCTCTGCACAGGCGTTGCAACTGGTGGACCGGTCCTACCAGAACGGTGCACCGGTCGTGGCCTAGGATAATCCCAATGTCATGTCGTTTAACCCTCTGGTTGCGCACGTTCATTCATCCGGCTAATCGCCTAGTTCAATTTGCTTACTTTTGTATGCCCTATCTCGTGTTAATTCCGATGCTATTTTCATATTTTGATTTAATAATTTATTAATTCATTTTGAATTCTTGTAAACATATGCATATCCAACCAATATGTATATGGTTCGGAATAAAAGAGATTTGCGAAAGGTTAGTTATTTTAATATATAGATTTCAAACTAAATTTTCTAATCTCCTTTTATAAATGATTTATGAAGTGTGTGTGTGTGTGTGTATCTGTGTGTGTGTACTAATTACTTTAGTAAAAAGGGTTATGGATTATGAAATATGGATTTTTGGAAATACAAAACTAAGTTGTTTTAAACAAGTGTTGGGATAACAACATGGGTTTGGAAAATAAGTATTATGGTTTCATAAAATAAATGTTATATGGGATTTTGGAAATTGGTTTGTGTAATACACACACACACATCTATGTGTATGTGTGTGTATATTAATTACTTTAGTAGAAAAGGGTTATGGAGTATGAAATATGGATTTTTGGAAATATAAAGTAAATTATTTTAGACAAGTGTTGGGATAACAACATGGGTTTGGAAAATAAGTTATGGTTTCATAAAATAAATGGGTTCTTTTATATGGGATTTTGGAACTTGGTTTGTGTAATATACATATACACATATATATATATATATAACTATTAAAAAGGGTTTTTGGAACATATATATATATATATATAAGTATTTTGGTTAAAAAAACAGATTTGTGACACATATACAAACATATGTATGTATGTATGTATGTAGTTGGCAATCAATGGATTTCTTGATTTTGTAGATAGGAAATTTGGAAGTAAGCATTATATTTATGTAATATTTTGGAAATTTATTTCTATAAATTAAGAGTATGATAAATAAAATGTTTTGAGAACCTTAATTCTATAATTTAGGGAATACTAATAATTGACTTAGTGTTATTGATTGGTTTAAATGATTTCAAGTAAAGCTTCGTCAAATATTGTATAACTCATTGAAAAGAATGTTTAAGTGGTACTTACTAGCCCATTAGCAAAGATTTTAATTTCACCGGTTAAAATGGGATGTCTTAGCTAAGTTCTTATGGTTGCTTTTAGGAAGTATTCAACATTTTAAGCTTGTTTTCTCTTTTGGTTTTCATTGGGACCGATAGATCCTTAAGAGAATATATTTTAGGTTTTCCAATGGTATTCGTAGCGAGTGAGATTTATCAGCTTATAGTAAATACTTGGATTTCACCGGACGGTATGGGACGTTTTGGTTAAGTTTTTGTGAATACTGAAATCAATACTATTTGGTGCTATAGAGTTTACCCTTTTTTGGTGTTTGGTGAGGTTGATAGATACTTAAAAAGTATGCTTATGGATTTTTCCTTGATCCTTGTAATCGGTTGAGACTTGGTTTTCCACGATCCTTGTGATCGATCAAGATATAAGGTTTTGTTTATTTTCCCCAATCCTTGTGATCGGTCGAGTTTCTGTGTTCCTCGATCCTTGTGATCGGTCGAGATTACATGTTTCACAATCAGTTGAGATTTTATTTTCTTGGATATTGAGATATTTTATTTTCTTGGATATTGAGATATTTTATTTTCTGGATTTTTAGGTTTATGACAATTCTATGTTTCGTGCTTTTCATATTAATATGCCTTGAGATTAACTCTGAGTAACTTATTTCTGTGCTCAGTTTACATTTTAATGTCATATACCTTTATGTTATGTCTTGTTCTCACACTTTTGGATATTTAGAGATAGTCTAACTCGTTTATTTTATAATACTCGGGTCAGGCCGAGACTTTTCAAGTATCAGGACTTGTAGGCTTTGGGGTAGGTGGGCTAGTAGATGATAGACTATTTTGATTTATCAGCTTATTTTCTGTAGAACATATTTATGTATATGTATATGGGATGTATATTTGAGATAGCGACTTATTTTGGATGGTTATTAAGTGAGTCTAGTATTATTTTGTAGACTCATAGTATATACTTATGTATGATGTATATTATCCATTGTGATCTGTGACTGTTGTTTATATGATAAATTGTTCTAATTTTGAGATACCGGTGTGAGTATTACTTTAGATTGAAAATGTATACGTCAAAAATTTTATTCCAGATATTCAGAAAATAGTAAGTATGATGTGTCTATGGTAGTTTAGTGATATATTCACATTTGGTCACCCTTAATAAGCCGTGTTCTCCATATTATTAGACAACATTATTTATAATGTTCTTTAGTAATATAGGTATAACAGTAAGGTCGTTACAATTATGCTCGAGGTGTTGAGGAAACACTAACTGGAGGTAAAGTTTTCGAAGTGTCACTTTTGGAAGAGGGAAGTGCGAATTTTGGGTCATGTTGTTTGAGTAAGGTATCGTTGTAGATCATGTGAAGGTGGCAGCAGTACAGGACTGGGATTGACCCAAGGCCACTACAAATATGAGAATTTTCCTTGGATTGGCAGGATATTATAGATGTTTTATCAAGGACTTCTCTAAGGTAGCAGCGACATTACCAATTTGACAAAGAGGAATCAGACTTTTATTTGGGACACGAAGTGTGAGCACGCATTCGTGAGTCCGAAGGAGAGGTTGACGAGTGCAACGGTGTTAGTCATTTCAAGTAGGAATGAGGAGCTAACAGTATACACAAACACCTGTGATACTGGACTAGATGCGGTGTTGACGTAGAGAGGGAAGACTGTCACTTACGCTGGTCGACAACTAAAACTACATGGGAGGAAGTATCTGACTCATGGTTTAGAGTTGGCGGTGATAGTATTCTCTTTGAAGACATGGAGGCATTATTTGCTTAAGTAGAGGTTCGAGTTGTATTTGCAGACCATAAATCAATGAAGTATCTCTTCTCCCAAAAGAATCTTAACCATCATCAACAGTGAAGGTTAGAGTTCACGGCCTCCTACAACTTTGACATTTCCTATACATCTAGTCAGTGAAATACAATTGTCGATGTTTTGAGTAAGAGACATGCTAGCTTAGGAGCGATGTTCCTAGAGTGGAAGCAGTTGGAGTTTATCGCTGGCTATGACTTTAGACCTCGATGTGAGCTAGAGTCGAAAGTGTTGGCTAGCCTGGCTATCAGACCTACCTTAATTAAGCGGATCGGTACTAATCAAAGGCGAGATGCTAGACTAGTTGAGATCATGGTGAAGATATAGAGAAGGGAAGAGCCTAAGGAGATGAAGCGTTATGGGCTCGACCGTGATGGTTAGCTCCGTAAGGATAGGAGATTGTTTGTTCCTTATGTCGATGGGTTGAGGGATGGGGTGTTGCCATCATTTGGGACGAACTGTACATCCTAGTGGCAATAAATATATCATGATATGAGGCAGGCATTTTATTAGGAAGGGATGAAGAAGGACGTGGGGCATTCATCTCGAAATGCATGAATTGTAAGTTGATAAAGGCAGAGCAGAAGAAGCTGAGTGGTTTGCTCCAACTGCTTGAGATTCCTGAGTGTAAATGGGAACAAATTTCGATGGACTTCATCGATGGATTGCTGAGGATAAGAGGAGGGTACGATAACATCTGGGTTATAGTAGATAGACTGACGAAGAGCGTTAGATTTATACCCGTAAAATCTAGTAGAACGGTATTCAAATTGGCCGAGTTGTATGTGAAGTGGGTTGTGCAATCCCATAATGTGCCAAAGAGCATTATGAGCGACAAAGACCTTTGTTCACTATCGGGTTTTGGAAGAGCTTACAAAAGTCACTGAGGATGAAGCTACATCTCAGTACAGCATACCACCCGCAAACGGATGGGCAAACCAAGAGACTAAATCGTTTCTTGGGTGATCTCTTGTGAGATTGCATTCTCAATTCCAGTGGCTCATGGGACGATCATCTTCACTTAGTAGAGTTCGTATACAACAACGGCTATCAGTCTTGCATCGGTATGGCACCATATGAGGCATATTATGGCCGACCATGCAATGCTCCATCATGTTAGTGGAAAGTGGGCGAGAAACTGATACTTGGGTCAGAGATAATTAGATAGACTTCGGAGAAGATCGAGATCATTCGATAAAGAATGGAAGTTGCTGAGGATAGGCAGAAGAGCTACGCTGATGGAGAAGACGTGACTTAGAGTTTTACATTGGCGATATGGTGTTTGTCAAGATCTCTCCCTTGAAGAATGTAGTTCAATTTGGAACTATAGGGAAGTTAGTACCATGATTCGTTGGTCTTTTTCCAATATTTAAGACGATTGGGAACCGGCTTACAGAATCGACTTACCTTAGAAGATGGTGGGCGTGCACAACATGTTCCACATCTCTCACTTGGGAAAGTTTGTGCATGGCTCGGGCAAGATAGTTGAACTGAATCAACTTGATGATTATGAGATTGAACAGAAGCTTTGAGGCCTCGTAGACCTATTCATATTGTCGGACGTGGTACAAAGTAGCTTAGGAGGAAAACGATAGAGTTGATGAATGATAGTGGAATGAAAGCGAAGGCGATTGTACTTGGAAGACCAAGGAGAGCATGAGGATCGCTTATCTGGAGCTCTTTACTCGGTAAGACTTCTTTTTATCGCATTTACTTTCACTTTGATGTCATATAGGGTAGTTTAGTATCATGCATGCTAGGATAGGCGTTGATATCATTACCTGCTTTTGTGTGCATTTTTTATGTTTGATATATTTGATCATGGATGTTAGGCATGCGAGGTAGATATGTCGATTTTATCTTGTTTGTATTGGAGATTTTGGAGGCGAAATTCCTAAAGGAGGGAGAGTGTAACAACCCGTATATTACGTATCAAAGGATCATAAAATATTATTTTCAAATTCATATGACATCATATAACTCTATAACATTGGGAAATACCTGCTAGTGACATTTCACATATTTAGAATTTTTCTGGATGATTTTACCACTGAAAACTTGTAGTAGCTATAACTTTTGATAGAAGCTGAATTAACATCCGAGACCACTTCCATTGGAAAAATATGATAGTTTCCTTTTCAATAGAGTGGCCATAATAGCGATTTAGACTTTCTAGCTAGGAGATATGGTTATTTTAAGATTGGAAGTTTTTTGGAGTAGCTTATGGGTAATTAGTGAGATTTGGGGCAAGCTCACTAACCCATTTCGGGTTTTGAGGCTATAATAGACTGAACCATCATCCTCAAATCATGTTTACCGCTTCTTAAATAGATCTAAGCTCCCACTAACTCATTCTCCACTCAAAACCTTCTCTTTTCTCCTCCAAATCAGACAAAATCATATATTAAAGGTAGGTTAGTAAGGGGATTCATTAGAGAACTTCAAATCTACATTTTTAGGTAAGAAAACTTAGGGCTTGGCTATTGGTTTTCGGATTTTCCTCGATTTGCGTGCAAAACATGGATTTTGGAAGGTTTGGCAAGTGATTTATCATCTCACACCTTACTATATATGTATCTATAGGTTTAGACATGTTTTGAACTCAACTTCGAAATCAAAATCATGTTTTGGGATGGTTTTAAAGTGAAACCTGAAGTAAAATGAATTTAAAATGTTTTAATCAAATTAATTTGATGTATGATTGCCTTGATGTGTGTTAGGCTATGTTACAAACATATTATATAATGACTTGCCATGAACTATTATATGTTTTCATATTTGAATGTTGTTTGTGCATATATGTTATTTGTTTGTATATTTGTATGGTTGAAAACGCTCATCGAAGCGAAACTCCGAGGTAGGAACTGTGAGATCGGACTTTGACAGATTGGCTCGATGCTGTAGGAGTTGTAAAATGCATAGGAAGGACATACAGGTCAACGAATGGAGCGTATCAATGGAATCAATGTGAAATTTGGATTTAGAGATGCCACAACATTTTGGTTTAGTGGTAGGCTTGCTTGGTGAAAGGCTTGTTCTTGATTAAATTCAGACTTTGGTGGAGTTAACTCGAAGTGAGGTCATCCTAGTGATAGAGAAGACCAAACAACATTTGTTGTCCGATAGTGATATGGAAGACCGGAGAACATTTGTTATCCGGTGGTGTCATTAGGGACCGGACAACATTCTATCCAGTGATGCCATAGGAGATCAGACAATATTTGATGTCCGATGGCGCTATGCCCAGATACCGAACAAGGGTGCTCGGGGTTCCATCATGGCATCTCGAACCGACTTCGAGTCAGTGGCCTGGTTGTTTCGGGTCAAAAAGGGGATGGCTTTGGGTTTTTCATGGAGTGACCCAAGTAAAAAGGTGAACTTGGGGAGTTGTTCTCGAGCGATGGCAAACAACTCCAAAATTACTTAAGGCGACTTTGGGGTTCGTATGGCGACTGGTGAAGTGGTAGTGTGGTGCTACGACATGATGACTTTTAGACCTTAGTACGATGGCTCTACGACTTACGATGTCTGTCTAGAGGTGTTCTAAGGATGATGACTTGACAACGCGAGTCATGACGGTGATCTACAAGGGCAAGTTCAACAATAGGGGATTGTGGGTAGGATTTGCGACTGTGTTCTACTGTAGAGAGAGCCATGATGGAATAACGATTGAGTTCCATTATAAATATGAGTGCAAAGGGAATGTTGATAACTCAAAGGTTTCTAGTGTGCTCGTGAAGAAGGGGTATGTGGGGACACCCACTTGGATTTGCGATCGTGTCTAAATATTGCAATAGTATTTTACCCTGGGCTTCTACGATTGTGAGCCTGGTTCCTAGCTTATGGAGGAGAATTAATTTGAGCACTAATGAAGTCAGGATTTCGATTGAGTCCCTAGTTTGCGATTGTGCCACACGCGTTATCATATATCCAACACACATGAATGACGGTGAGGATTGTCTAATGGATGTTAAGTTTGCCATGATTGTTTATTACTTTAGGATGTCACATGATGTAGGTATTTTCGGCCGTATACCTAGAAACTGGACATTATACTTCGACTGTAGTACACTTACATGGTTATTATAGTAGATTATCATATATCGACTATTATATGCTGACTCTTTAGATGAAGGGACACGTCAGGTATGGTTCTTCATACCCTATGTCCTATTTACTATATACGATTATTTTATAGTATTTTTGAGATGATGTATCGCTCACACCAGACGTTGTCTGACCCATGGTTTTATGCTTTGCTTCTTATTATCTTAGGTACTCTTAAATGAGTAGATTAGGGACAACGGATCTGGATAGCGCATAAAGATGTATGAAGTACGAGTAGGAGGCTACGCTTTCATATATCTAAACTTTGGAGCTACTTTCACTTATATTTCGTTGTGTGGTACTATGGAGCTATGTCAGTGCTTATATTTTGAGAGACGGTTATATATTTTATTTTGAAGACTTGAGATGTATAAACTCTACTATTTCACTTTTTGTATAGCCTATGAACATGTTGCACTCCAATGTTCTTATTTATAGTTCATTTGGTTATATCACTGTTTCACTTGTTTTGCATCTAAGTTATTATATTATATTTTATTTCTAGATTGTGAGATGTTCTACAGGTTTTGTGCTTGGATTTTTATTTCTTTGCATCCTCGGCTACTGTCATACGTCGTTTGGATACCTTCAAAGCGCATTATACAAGTATATTAGGTATCGAGGTGTAGGGCGATTGTCACATTGTCACATTAACTAATTTAATTCATCGAGTAAACCCAAATTAGCTACATTCAATTCAGTAGCTACACTCAAATTGGTCGCTTTATTCAAATTAATAACTAATTTAAGTAAGCCTTAAATAATTACATTCAAATCAGTGGAAAAAAATTAGGGTTAGATTACCAATACTGTCGTGAAAATAGGAAATAACAAGGAATGGAGGAAGACAATGTGATGCGAGAGGGGCACGAAAATATGATGCAATGCGAAAGGTTCGAACAATGATGCATTGCGCGAAAATCTGATGTGGTGTGTGAGGAGGACGATGCGATGCTGGATTCATGAAATTAAAGTTGATATTTTTCAATAATTTTTATCATTAAATCTTCGCCAAAATGAACATAGACAGGAAATCAAAAGTTACATCGGTAATAAAACATTTCAATTAGGTTTTAGGTTTAAATAATTTTGATTTTTATTTAAAATTATTTAACCACTGTTAGGAATTCGTTGAATCATGTTGAAAATTTCTTTAAATAAGTTTTATTGAAATGAATTACATGTAAACATGGAATGTTTAATTATTATTCCATCAAGATATGGGATTAGTAAGGAAAAAATATGTTTCTGTACAAAATATAGACTAGTAAATTAAAAAACATCATTTTTTCAATTTTTGGTGAGGTCACTCATAAGACTTACCATACCTTCGTCCCTTGACCCTAGGGCACCGCAACCAATGTTAAAGACAGAATCGTATACGTTGAAAAAGAAGGTTAAGAAAAAAAATCTATAATCCATGGAATCTCCATAAGATCAATGCTTGAACTCTTCCTACGAACCACAACTACTTGCGAATTGCTATCCACTCCTAATATCAAATCAACGAGGGTAAGAGCACGGATCTCGATCGGTAAGCTATCGTATGATGGTTAGGGGCTGAATTATAGGTGGACAAGTGGAGGCCATAGTCCCCTCTAGGTTTTATTTTTTAACAAAAAATCAAATACAGTTTTCCAACTCAGCAACAAAGCTAGCCCAATGCCCAAGACGTGATTTTCTTTAGACGGGCATGGGAAACAAACTACTGCCAATTTTCTTAATTCTTCCTAAAAAAATTGCAAATCCCGATTTTTCTCCAGTTCTCCCAAAAATAATCGCGGCCAAAGGTACCACCTCCAATCTCCTTCCTATGCGAATTGAGACATGCCTCCAGCCTCCTTTCTTCCTCTTGTGTGTGCTGCTGACTGCCATCAATAAGCTTTCTTCTTCTTCTTTTATCTTTTCCCTTTTTAATGTGTAATTAAGTTTTAAGAATTGATTTGTTGTGTGAGCTTGTGCAATTGTGTCCTAGTCTTGATTTGCGGTGTTTGCTTGTGCAATTGTGCCCTAGTTTTGATTTTTGATTTTTGATTACTGAATCCTAATTTCATAATTCCACCATGTCAATTTCCATCCAAAAATTAAAATAAAGCAAAGGTTAGTTCTTAAATCATACCTCATGATTTTGTTTTTTATTTGTTTGCTGATTGTTTATTTAAGTCTCTTTTACCTCATATTTTATTCATACACTATATTAAGATAAATTGTTCAAATTATGTAATTGTTTATGAACGTAGCTAAACTACTATCAATGTCAACAAAACTATAACCGAATTTTTCAAGAGAAAATATTCCACTACTTTAATCCATGCTTCTACTTCTAATCTTGAAGATTCCACCCAAGATGAAACTGAAAAGCTTCATACTAAATTTTCAAGAGTTGAACCTAAAGAATCTAATGTTACTTCTCTAGGGCGTGATTCGGGATTACGTCGACAAATTTTTGAATATCATGCTAATCAACAAGATGAGATTTGAAGAGCTTATCTTCTTCTAGGACCATATCAAATAATTATGGATTATCCATGGTCCGACGCAATGCACCATCGTCGATTTCAAGAATCTTGGTTTAAAGTATATCATTGGTTGGAATACTCTCCTTCAAAAGATACCGCATTTTGTTTGCCTTGCTTTCTTTTCTATAACAAAAATACCGGAAGATGTGGAGAGAATGCATTTACCGTTGAGGGATTTAGAAGTTGGAGAAAGGTTAGAAATGGAAAAAATGTTCCTTTTTTATACATGTCGGAGAACCATGTTCTCCACATAACAATGCCATAAGATCTTATGAATCAATTTAGACATATTGACAAAGTCATAAATCGATAAAATGTAGAAGAGATTGAAAAGGATAGAATGCGATTAAATACATCCATCCAACCAGTTCGATTTCTTGCAATGCAAGGATGTGCTTTTCGAGGGCATAATGAATGTGATGATTCAACAAATCGAGGCAATTTCATTGAGTTCATAAAAGCTTTAGGGGAATATAGTGAAAAAATTGGTGAAATTACTTTAGAACATGCTCGAAGAAATGCCAAGTATACTACCACAAATTCAAAAGGAGATTTTAAATATTTTTGCTAATAAATAAGAAACAATATTCAAGAAGAAATTGGACAATCCAAGTATTGTATTTTCATCGATGAAGCAAGAGAAGATTCTAGGAAGAGCAAATGGCTCTTGTCTTGAGATTTGTTGATGCAAATGGATTCATACGGGAGCATTTTTTTGAAATTGTAAGTGTTTAAGACACTTGTGCATCAACTCTTAAGAAAGAGTTCTCTTCCGTTCTCTCTGACATAAATTAGATATTTGCAACATTCGAGGTCAAGCGTATGATGGTGTTAGCAATATGTGTGGTCAATGGAATGGTTTGCCAGCTTTATTTCTTAACGATTGTCCATATGCATATTATATCTGTTGTTTTGCTCATGAGTTACAATTGGCTTTGGTTGGAGCGACAAAAAATGTACCATGAGTTCATAAATTCTTTTTGATGTTAAACTTTGTTATCAATGTGGTTGGTACTTCTACAAAATGCAATAGCGAGTTTTAGTTGGCTCAAGAAAATGAAAACGAGTTCATGATTGAAATTGGTGAACTTGCGACAAGTACGGGAGCAAATCAACTTGGTACTTTACAAAGAGCTGGAGATACTCGATGGAGTTCTCATTATTCTTCCGTTATGAGTTTGATAAAACATTTTGGTCCTACATGCATGGTTCTTGAGAATATTAAAAAAGATGGAGCTAGCCCAAACATCAAAGGGGGTGCTTTAACTACTTATGAAGCTATTACATTATTTGGGTTTGTATTCACCTTGCATCTGATGAAGGAATTGATGGGTATTACTGATATTCTTTGTCGAGCATTGCAAAAAAATCTCAAGATATTGTAAATGCTATGGATCTTGTTTCATCTACAAAAAAAATCATTCAAAAAATGAGAGAGAATGGTTGGGAGATTTTACTTGAAAGCATGAAAATGTTTTGCCAAAGACATGATATTGCTACCCAAATATGCAAGATGCACATGTAGTTGGTCATGGACGTCATCAACAATCTCATTTTACAATTGCACATTATTATCAATTCGATATTTTCAATGTTACATTAGACATTCAAAAAAGCGCTTTGAATGAGAGATTCAATGAAGACTATGGAGCTTCTCATTCTTAGTTCAACTTTGGAGCCTGAAGATGGTTATAAATCTTTTAATATTGATGAGATTTGCAATCTTGTTGATAAATTTTATCCTCAAGATTTCACGAAGCAAGAAAGAGAGATTTTAACGTTTCAATTAAAACTTTATCAAGAAGATGTACCTCATCATCCACATTTGAAGAATCTTTCTACACTTTCTGAATTATGCAGAGGATCGGCGGAGACAAAAAAATCATAGATATATTATCTAGTCAATAGATTGATATGTCTTATTTTAACGCTTTCAGTGTCTACAATAACAACATAACGAGCATTTTCAGCAATGAAAATTGTCAAAACAAGACTTCGTAACAAGATGGATGACTATTTTCTGGGTGATTGCTTATCAATTTACATAGAAAGGGAAATAGCTATGTCTACAAGCAATGTATCTATTATCGACGATTTTTATGCTAAAAAGGGTTGTAGAGCACAACTTTAAATGTTTAAAAGTTGCTACTTTTGGTTTATAATGTAATTGATGCTTATTTTTAGGTTTGATATATGAAGTTTTTTGTTTTGTTAAGCAAATATTTATCTATTTGTTTGTTTCAAAATTTTTGGCACCCCCAACATATAATTCCTGACTACGCCCCTAATGATGGTAGCATCACAATCTTGTATGCGATTATGCAAATGTGTCATTCTACTCCGTCTGGGTTGAAATTTTGATATTCCTAGATCATGAAACCAAGTCAACCAATTTTTGATGATTTGTGTTCATAATATCTGGTAGGTGGTGACTTTTAACTATAGCATGGTATGGCATTACAAGCAAGACCAAAGGCAGTATACTCAATTAGTTTGTGCATTGAAAATAGCAGTTACTGTAACTGTTTGGTTACTGTTACGGCAATTGGTGGAGAAGATCACATGAGGAGCAGTTCCATGTTGATTTAGATTTCAACTAGATATAGCCCACATTTAAATGGGCTGTCATGGGTAAGTTAAAATAATTAATAACTGCATGCCTTTGAAAGACGGACCTTTCTACATATCATGCGTACATGAAAGAATGGCGTTGGTATGGATAGTTGAATGAATTTAAACAAAGATCGATGGGATAAAAAAAAATTACCAGTGTATGATTATGTGTAGTTTTATTCATTATCATATTTATGTATTGGTTGAAGTTGACCCAACATGAGTTGGGTAAGATTGTGATCCGATGTATTATGTATTATACTTAGAAAACAATAATAAAAAGGAACCAATTTTTTTCTTTTAAAAAAAGTGTTATAAATATATAAGCACTTACATATTTATATATATTTTTGGCATATGTTGACGTTATTGGACTCTACAATAATATGTATTAACACATCCTTACCATTATTTATTAAACATGTGATGTTAAATCCGGTATTATATTATAATTAAATATAGATTATTCAATTAAACAATTATTCAATTAAAAATGCAATATTACAAATCTAATTTTTAATTAATTGAACATCTAAATCCAATTCCACTAATAACATTAAATATGATTTAACATAAATGAAAAATTATTCATGATAACACTATAAAGTTCTAGTGCATTACGAATTAAAAAGATTTTCTTTTTTTTGAATTTACCATGTTATCCATTATAGCTAATCCAATAATAGTTAACCCAAGCATCAATTTCAACGATGTTAACAAGAAATCTTATCAATACCCCAAAGCGAAATTAGAAGTATGAATGACCCCTTCGAAACCACCTTTCGAATTGGTTGAAGTAATCCAAGACCCCTTCGAAACAACCTTTCGAATCGGTTGAAGTAATCTAAGACCCTTTCAAAACCACCTTTCGAATAGATTGAGGTAATCTAAGGTCATGACCTAATGGGATCTAAAGGGTTTTAATTCAGTCGAAAGGATCCTACTCCTTCGAAAGGTACCCCTTCGACATGCATTGATACATGTACTCTATTGTCGAAATCATATATAAGCAGTAAATCAGAATCTATGTATTCCAAAGTACTATGTATTTTCTTTATTGATAATTTTCATGAGTACAAGGGTTTAAGTATTACAAGAAAGTGAAATTCCTAATTTGATATAGGAATTACGGTTTACAAACTCAAGAGAAGAATAAGTGTAGAATGAATGAATTCGAATCCCCCAAAACAATACCCTTAGGGTCTTATTTCACATCTGTCCTTTTGTGACGACCCGGGTTTCCTGACGACTACAATTGAGTAATTAACTGATTTTAATTATTAATGTTGAGTTTATAAGTCGAATGAATAAAATTTCCGATAATTAAAATATCGGGATATATGTAAATTGATTTAAAAAGTCATACTTAATACTGCATTATAAAATCTCTATAAAATAAATAATATATACTTCACCATTTAAAATTAAGATAAACACCCAAATATATATATAAGCATATATGAGCTTTATGATGTGAATAATATATGTATATATATATGCCTAAGTGAAGTAAAATATATGGAGGTGTAAAATGTGAATATATATACACATATTAGGATAAAATATACATATGTAAGTATATATGAATGTAAGTGTATGTATATGATAACAAACACATGCAGGTAGATGTAAATGAGTATAAAATAGCACATATAGAATGTAAAATATATATAGATATGCATGTGGAAAAGCTTCATAGACGTGAGCTAAAGTGTATATAGTATTTGTAAATAAGGAAGTATATAATCATGTACAAAAAAAAGATACATGTACAAATTCATATGAAAATGGTTGTAAACAAAAAAGGAGACAACATCTGGTCAAGCAAAGGCAAGGTCAAGTCATATAAAATCAAATCAGGTCATAGCAAAGGCTGACAAAAGAAAAGATAAAATAAAAATGAAAAGAAAAAAGGAGCTGAAGCTTGCTGTGTACACCAATGCAGCCTATTTCTTCTCTCATATATACCTCTACTATCTTCTTTTATTTCAGTCATTCGAATAAGATAAGAAAATGAAATACAAACTACCATTACAAAACTTAAAGAAAATACAAGGCATTCAAGAAAACAGGAAGCAACGCAACAGAGAAGAAGGTTAACAAAAACAGAGCAAGCAATGCCCTTGTCTTCAAATCAGTGAGTAAACCCAACTTTATTTTGTCTTAAATCGGGTTGCATGAATAAATCATCAATGTTTGATGTAATAATTGTTTGCATGATGATGAATTATACGTCTGAATATTGGAATGTGCATGTTATATAAACTGTTGGCTCTGTTCTTGATTTTCAGGTTTCAAAACTTAAAACAACTCAAGATCTTCTTCCCTAAATCTTTTTAGGCTTCAATATACAAACAAAATTTGTGTGTAATATCAAATATAGATTATAAAAATGTTTTAATGATTCATCTGAAGTTAGTTTAAACAAGCAGGAAGAAGAACAGTAAAAACTTTGATATACCAAAATCTCAACATGATTAATTTGTTATTTCAGGATTGTAATTAGATCAGTTATCAAATTATATGATTTTTATAATAAAAATCATAAATTTTAGTTTGGGATCGGGATAGTATCTGGGGGTTGATCAGAATATGGTTTTCAAACAAATTCTAGTGACAGGAGAATCTTTGGTAGTCAGGGTCACTGTTGGAGGAGGTCGGGGTGTAAGAGAGTTCGGAAAAAATGCCAGGTGGATTTATCATTACCTATGGCATCGGCGATTGGTCGATTTGTGTTTTAACCCTAAAATGGTCGAGTCTGGAAACTTGATTGTTGCGGCGTCGCGGTTGATTCGAGTTGCTTGGGATTTTGGGGATAGCAGCGTAGAAGGTTAGTGGAGATGTAGCCGGGGTTGCAGCGGCTCCGGTGGTCGGAGACGTGAGTTCGAGGGAATTTTCAGGTGATGGTTTAGGTTCCGGGTTTGTCTAAGTGTCTCGATTTTTGATCAGTGGCTTGAGCTTGTGCTTGAGGGTCTGGATCGAAGGTTTGGACGATGGTCGATGTGCTGGAGGGTTCATCGGAGGGCGGAGGCAGCTCTGACGCCGGTGCATGTGCACAGAGTTTTTGTGTCAGTGAGTTTGGGTATTGAGCGATCTCGAAGGAAGACTCGAGTAATTGGGATAGTGGCTCGAGTAAAGACTCGGGTAGTTGCACGTGAGTGAAATCATGGTTCTAGGTTTTTTTAAAATGGAAAGTGGATTTACTCGGGTCTGGACTCGAGAGCTATTCGAGTTGGGTCCGAAGCAATTTTAAAAACAGTTTTTAAAAGTTTTAAAGGTTTTACAAAAGCAAGTTTTAAAAATTTAAATTGAATTTAGTTTTAACTATTACTTGATAAATGTTTAAGTTATTTGATTAAAGGAAGTTATGATTTATTAACCTTAATTTGTTAAGTTAAATGATTATTTTATTTTAAAACTTAATTAAATGATTTAATTAAGGAAGTTAATTATAAAGATAAAATGTTTTAAAATTGTTAATGATAATTAAGTCATTAATAAAGATAATGGTTTACCTTAAAAGCTAATTAAGGTTTTAATGATTTGAGATTAATTAAGTTAATAAAGTAATTTAAGTTTAATTAATTGATAATTAAGAATTAATTAGTTAAGTAATTTATAATAGGGATTAATTAATTAATTAATTGAGTTAATTAATTAGAGATTAATTAATTCATAATTAAGGATAAATTGATTAAGTAATTAGAGATTAATTACTTAAAATTAAAGGATAAATTTATCAAGGATTAATTAATTTAATTAGTAATTAAAGGTTAAATGAATTAATAATTAAAGGTTAATTTACTGAGGATAATTAACCAATGGGATAATTACTTGATGAAAGTAATTAAAGGTAAATTACTTAAGGGAAGTAATTAAGAATTAATTACTTGGTGTAATTAATTAAAGGATTAATATAATTAATTGATGAGTTAATTAATTATGGTAAGTAATTACAGGATGGTTAATTACTGTTTATGATTGATTAAGGTGGATTAATGGAAGTAATTAATTAAGGATCATTAATTAATGTAATTAATTAATGTAATTAATGAAAGTAATTAAAGATTAATTACTGTAAATGGTTAAGGATAATTAATTTGTGTAATTAATTAAAGGATAATTACTCTACGTAATTGAAGATAATTAATCAAGGATGATTAATTAAGATGGATAATTAAAAGATGATTAATTAATTGATTTGTAATTAATTAATGATTAAGTAAAGATAATCTAAGTGATTAAAGATTTGAAATTAATTTAATTAGAGATAAATTAAATTAATTTTTAAGAATGATCCATCTTGCTTATGAATGATTGAATGATGATTAAATTCCTTGAATTGATTGATATCTCTGATATAAAATGTTTTGTGATATGATATGTTTGGGTGGACAATGATAATGTGGTTATCTATCGATGATGAATTGCTGTGTAAAAAGTGACATCTTGTGTTTGAAGTTGAATGGTATTTCACTTGAATAACTTGGGTTAAGATGGTATTGAATTCGAAGAGACCGGGGTCGGGTATCAGTAAATACCCGAAACCACTTCGATTTGTGATCTACAGTAATTCTTTATAGATTTAATATGTGAAATCAATAGGCTGTAATGGAATAATTTAAATGACTGGACCATTTAAAACTAAGTAAAGGTACTTAGAAATTGATTGTGAAAATAAGTGTTGACTATAGCAGGTTGTGAATTTGTAAAATGGATACGAGTTACCCCGGGTTTTTTGTAAGTTTTATGCATTAGTATTCCATGTTATATGAGTTTACTCACGCTGGTTTCCAGCCTGACCCGGGTGTTACTTTGATGTAATGCTCGGGTCAGACCGAGTATTACAGATTTTTAGGTAAGGACGTTCTAGAGCTCAGGAGGCGAGCTGGGTGGCAGGAACGTATGGAGTGTTTCCGTTGTGATATATTTCTGTTTATCTGAGATATGTTGATTTGTATATGTCCAGTGATTGTGTATGTGTGAACTCTGATGTATTAAAATAAAATTTATAGATACAGTATTCTTTGTAAACTGGTATTATTTGATATTATATTTTGATCTGCTGCGAATGGGAGAATCTGGTTGTGTTTCTGTTTCTTCTTCTTCTATCTTTTTCTTCTATCTCTTTCTTCTTTTCCTAACTATCTGGAATTTTCGCGATCGAAAATTTCGGGTCGTTACACCTTTTGACTTAGTCGAAAGGGTACCCTGATGACCTCCCACCGCTGTTGAATTCAGAGCGCCTCTTTAACATTGCTTTCGAATGGGATCTAGGTGCTTTCGACTCCATCAGAAGGTATAGGAGCGACCCTTATCCTGTTGTTGAAGTGTTGGATAAGCAAGAAAGGATGTTCAAACATGTTTGAAAGGTAAAATCCAATGCTTCCAAAAGGTGATGATGCTTTCTTTGTTTAAGCTTTCAAAACACTTAAATATTCCTTCCATCATTGGGTACTGAATCGGTTTGCACTCCACTTATATGCATTTTTTATGGCTATCGACATTGTCGAAAGGGTATTTCCTTGGTTTCAAAAGGGTTATAGCATAGTAGAAGGCTTCCTGGACTTCTTCATTGTTGTTAAGATCTGGTGCCAACATAATATGTCGCTACCTGAATGAGTGAGAAAGGACATTTGGATGGTTTCGAAAGGATTTAATGGTGGTGGATGGATCATTGTGAAAGGTCAATTGTAATGGAGGAGGCTTCTTGGTGGACAGAAGATGGTTGTGGAAGGTAGCTTTCGAAAGTAAACTTCTTAATTAATGTGGAACCTTCATTTTGATGCCTTCGAAAGGCATTTTTAACACATGCGAAACCCCTTTATGCATGTGGAACCGACTGTTTCGAAAGGGATCAACTGAAGCGGAAGGGTAATCTTCTCCTCTGTTGACCTCTTCAGAAACCCATGATTCATCTAACATTTGCAAAAGCATCACTTCGACTCTTTCGAAAGGTCTTGCTATCACCATTGTTCTTCAAGAAGCCTTCTTTTGCCTTTTTTTAGGCTTCCACAAGGTTAAAATGATTTTTGATTATAACATTCCCCCCCAGCGAAGGGATGCTCTTGACTTTTCAAGTCAACTGTTTCGATAGCCATCATTATTTCGGCACAAAGTTTTATTGCCTTTTGATATTCCCAAATGAATCTTGGCTGTTTATCTAAATATGTTTGAATGGCCTTCTTTGCATTTGCTTTTCTTATAAATTACATTTCCTTCTTCTTCCCTTTTCATTTACCAGCGATTAAAAATCTTAGAGCAAGAATCAAATATTTCAATCTCTCATTAAATTCATAATTTGAGGAGACGTAAGTTCAAATCTAAGGTGAGTATCCATTGTTCTATATTAAAAATTGATTTTTCATGTTCAATTTTTATTTCAAATTTTTTTAGGGTTTAATTTCATGTTACCGTCTTAAATTTTGAAATTGATTCAAGTTTGTCGTTCATGTAAGATGACTCTAAATTCCATTTCTATGCTAACTTTGACTAATTTATGGTACCAATTAGAGTTCGAACTTGAATTTGTCAAATTTTGGGGTTATTTGCCACCGTGGTATGCATATTCAAGCTTGACACCTATTATCCCCAATTTTAATTTACCTTGGAGAGTATTAAAAGTTTAAAACTAATGTCTCTTACTGTTAATTGAATTAAGAATAATACACTTTTTATTATCGTCGAAACCCTTAATCAACCTTTTGACTTGATCGAAACCCAAAAATTAAGATAATCACATCTGCTTGTTATTATTCAAATTTAGTGTTGACGCCTAAAAATTTTGTTATGCCCTTTCTACTCGTTCGAAACCCATAATAGTTAATTGGAATGTAGCTACCATCACTTTTCCAACATAAACATTGTCGAAACATCTCGATGTCCTTTCATTAGCGTCAATGCCACTTTGTTTCAAGTCTTTCGACTTAATTGGGGTATGGCGTTCAAAAATGTACATTTCCAAATTGATGTTGCATGGATAGATGTACTTATTATAATAGAGCAAAATCTATGGGTTTCGACGTTGTCGAATGGTATGTTTAGGTGCATATATGCCATAAAATGAGTGACATCGACATTGTTTTCGGCACTATCGAAAGCTTACCGATTCATATATTTTTAATTCACTTTGACCCCCATTCGAAGGCATGGAACCAAATACTATAGCGGGTATGTGAGTCATTTTAATAGGCTTCCGACACCTTTGCAAGGTGTTAGTAGTGGAATAAATCATAACTTTGATGAAATTATATCACCTTGCAGAATCATGGGCATTAAAAGAACTACTAAGAGATCTGAAAATGCTATAATCCTGGAATTAGAATCTTCTCCAAAGAAGGTTGAAGCGGTTTCAAGGCATTCTCTTATAACTTCTCAAGATGAAGTTGACGCGATCCTCAATGACTTTGAGATTACAGGAGTTGAAGCTATTCCTCCAGGTGATAATGACACCTTTCAAAATCCACCCGAAGGATATTTTGCTTACACTATCATCCATATTTAGCATAGGGGTTTTATTCCATTTCCAGAGTTCTTGTTGAGATTTCTAAGTCATCTTGGCATAGCTCTTATCCAATTATCACCCAATGTATATACATACCTCATCTCCTTGGAGCTCATAGCCTTAGAGTCGGGAACTCCTTCTCTAATTGCTGAAGTTCTTAAGTACTTGGTAAGCCTTGTCAAACTTAGCAATTTGAATAGCCAGATTTTCTGGGCTAACCCTCTCAAAAAGTTAGTTTTAGAGGGAACAAACAAGTTTAAAGATTGGGAAATGCAATTCTTCTATATCAAATTCTTTCCACGTATTAATGGAGCCTTCTCTTCTCCTCGTAAGTAGACCATTACCTTTATTTCTATTAACTTGTTTTCTTTTATTGAATAATTTTTTCTTATTAGACCCTGCACCTAAGGATCTCAATGACGAAGGCAAAAGAATTATAAAGTTGATGACTGCTGCCTTAAATCGCATTGGGAGTAGGCTTACATTATTGACTCTCAGCAACCTCCAGAAACATTCCCTTCTATCAGAAGGCTAGAGGATTCTTTGACAACCTCCTCTTGTCCAACATACTTCAAAAAGCAAACGCTTCGTAGCTTTGGACGATCCCGTGAATTTTTCACCTTTGTCTCTAATTTGTCCCCATCAATCAGGTAAACTTAAGTGTATTGTTTATAACTTGCCGTCGTGTTATTCTTTAGATTGTTTTTGCTAATCTATACTTTTTAGTTTTAACAGCTGCTCCTCCAACTCAATTAGCTACAAGGGATCCACTCCCTCCATCTTCAGAATCTGACGCTCTAGCTTTGACCCAAGGCATTGCTAGGTCAAGAATGATTACTAAAAGAAAATTAAGCGAAGTGACTACTGTGGACTCTGCTCCCAAGAAGGAAAAAATTACCGATGTTCAGTCTTCTTTTCCCCTAAAAGAGAGTGAATTTGTTGGTGCAGGAAAAACTTTAGAGGGTCCCACTCTTAATCCCACATTTTGTGGGCGATTTACTTCTGCAACTGCTAATCAAACCAGAATGATTCCTTCGAAGGACGACTATGTCTCATATAGTTGTATCCGATTCTCTAAGTGTTATCAAGCAAATGAGAAGGATTTAGGCACTTCAACTCCTTCCCACGAGTTGAATCCCTCTAGACCCTCATCACTAGTGCCTCCTAATGATTTTGAGAATGTTATACAATCAATTATGAGCTCTCCATCATTTTTTGCTATTCGGCCGCCTACCTTTATACCTGATCTGACGAGTCATTGTCGATCTCTTATTGAACAACAACTTCTGATATATTCCATACTGCTTGATTTTCTTATTACTATTTTTATACTAAATCCTGACTCATTTTTTACTTTTCCTTTCAGATCTCCAAAAGCTGGTACTCTCTTCAAGAAAATGTTTATAATTCCTATGCTGAGACGTCAAAACTCAAAGAAGAAGTCTCAACCCTAAATAATGAGATCACTTCCCTGAATACTGCCAAAGATAACGCAGTGAGGGAATGAGAATGATTGAGCGCTTCTCTTGCTCAAGCAGAATCTATAATTTTTGAGGAGAGGAAGGCTTGACAGATCTTAGCCGATGAAGTCTTAACTCTGAAAATGACTTTGAAAAAGTCTGAGGATGAAAAGGCTAGGGTTAACGCTAAACATGTTTCTCTTAAGAAGAAGTGTACTTCATTCAAAAAGATGTTGGAGAAGGAAAAGGATTCTTTTATCCAAGGCCATCAAAATCATTTATGAGGCTAAACAAAAGGTGTCTCAATTTCTGAGCATTCTCTGAATGATACGATCGTAAATTCTTATGAGGATGCACTCATGTTAGCTTATTCTGATAATATAGAGAAGTGCCTAGATTTAAGTTTTCCCTCTCTTGACCCTGTGCTGGTTAAAAGATTTATGGCCAAAATCAAGGAAATGGAGCAAGGGATTGAGGTCCCTGATAGAGAAGAAATCGATGCCACCAGGCTACTATCTTTTGAAGTCCCTTTTGTAGAAGAAGATTCTGATTTAGACGATGAGGAAGACGAAGAGGGTTATAAAGTTGTTGATGAGGATGACAATGGCGATGACAATGATGATGACAATCCTAATGACGACGATAAAGGTCAGGGTGCTAGTAGCAATGAGGGTGATCATGATGATTCTCACGGAGGGGGTGATGGTGACACTTCTAGGACGTCAGATAAAGTTATCCCTGATCCTACCGCTCACGAAGAGAGTTGGATTGAATTCCCTGACTCCACTAAGGTTGTGACCTAATGGGATCTAAAGGGTTTTAATTAAGTCGGAAGGATCCTACTCCTTCGAAAGGTACCCCTTCGATATGCATTGGTACGTGTACTCCATTGTTGAATCATATATAAGTAGTAAATCAAAATCTATGTATTGGAAAGTACCATGTATTTGTTTTATTGATAATTTTCACGAATATAAGGGTTTAAGTATTACAAGAAAGTGAAATCCCCAATTTGATTTAGGAACTAGGCTTTAGAAACTCAAGAGAAGAATAAGTATAGAATGAATAAATTCGGATCCCCTAAAACAATATCCCTTGAATCTTTTTTATAGGCGCAGGTTAGACCCTTTCACATCAATCCTTTTGACTTAGTTGAAAGGGTCTATTAATGACCTTCCGCCGCTATTGAATTCGGAGCGCCTCTTTAACATTGCTTTCGAATGGGACCTGGGTGCTTCGACTCCATCAGAAGGTATAGAAGCAACCCTTATCTTGTTGTTGAAGTGTTGGATAAGCAGGAAAGGATGTTCAAACATGTTCGAAAGGTACACATCCAATGCTTGTAAAAGGTGATGATACTTTCTTTGTTTAAGCTTTTGAAACACTTAATCTTCCTTCCATCATTGAGTATCGAATGGTTTTGCACTCTATTTAATGCACTTTTGGTGGCTTTTGACATTGTCGAAAAAATTATTTCCTTGGTTTTGGAAGGGTTGTAGCATAGTAGAAGGCTTCCTGGACTTCTTCGTTATTGTTAAGATTTGGTTCTAACTTGATATGTTGCTACTTGAATGAGTGAGGAAGTACATACGGATGGTTTCGGAAGGATTTAATGATGGTGGATGGATCATTGCAAATGGTCAATTGTAATGGAGGAGGCTTCTTAGTGGGCAGAAGATGGTTGCGGAAGGTAGCTGTCAAAAATAATCTCCTTGATTAATGCGGAACCTTTCTTTCGATACATTCGAAAGGCATTTTTAACACATGTGAAACCCCTTTATGCATGCAAAACTGACTGTTTTGGAAGGGATCAACTGAAGCGGAAGGGTAGTCTTGTCCCTTTTCGACCTCTTAAGAAGCCCATAATTCATCTAACATTTGTAAAAGCATCCCTTCGACTCTTTCGAAAGGTGTTGTTATCGCCATTGTTCTTCAAGAAGCCTTTTTTTGCATTCTTTTAGGCTTCGACAAGGTTGAAATGATTTTTAATGATAACAAATAACCACCACTTTTTACTCCACTTTTTTCTAGTTATCTTCTTGGTTATCCGTCGACACTTCATCAATGCATTTTTTCTTTCCAATCGAGCTCCTTTTCTCACTTGACAATTTTATAAGAAAATGTGCTTTTTTTAATCACCAATCGAATGTTCTTGTTTTCATTACAATCTCTAGTTCTTTGTATTGAGGAGTCTTTGAAATTATTCAACTTGATTATTGTTCTTCAACGTTCAATATTTGAGGGCATATTTTTTTCGAACCAGATCTATTTGACACTATCTCATAAGTGAAATCATCTTCTTCAATTAATTAATCAAGAGGCGCAAAGTATATTTCTCGAGCGCTAAATTCCTTACCTCTTATTGTCCCCTAACCCATTTTAGAAAGAAATTCTATCATCAAGTACTTTGAAAACAAAAAGGCATCCATTTCATTCAACGTCGATCTTCCAAAGAAGGCACTATAGTATATAGGCATGGGCTAGTCCATGATTAAGAAGAGAGGCTCGTAGGTCTTCGTGGAAGGTGCTCCAACTTGTACATCAACCATCATTTTTCCTAGTGGAGTTGATCTTATTGTAAACCCAAAGAATGGCTCAGAACTTAATTTGAACTATAAAAGAGGGATGTCTAACAGAAACTTTGATGACAAAGATAACCCAATTTGAGTAGTAATCATCAACGGATCATTGTACGGGTGTCACACTCCTTTCAATACTTTTGCGGTTATCAATGTATTTGGGTTTCCACTCTTCAAAAGTTTCGATGGCGGTTCTGGCCCAATCAAATAAATTCCATCCTTAGCCTCCCAGATATACCAATTACGAGCTCCTTTGCTTGTTCCAAGGGTATGTGGTCCTCCATGAATCATGTTATTATGGTTTAGTGGAGGATGAAAGTTTACTTGGACTTGATAATTCTAATATTTGAATTGTTGGAATGAGGAATTGAGTTAGTTAGATGAGAGAGTGGTCTTGAATCCATTTTTATGAATTATATAAGCGCCCCTCCTTGTCATCCCTTGAATTATAAAAGAAAGGGCTTTGTAGCTATCTGTTTTATGTCCATTTGCCATGTGAAACATGCAATAATCTTTTCCTTTGTTTGGTTTGGGGTAACTACAAGTCTTGTGAGAAGTGGAAAATTCCACTGTTTCCTCTACAATACGTAGATATGGTAGAGCGGTTCCTCTAGGTAGCCCCATTTTATGTGCATCCTTTCTTTTCTATTAAAGCTTTCTCTTTTCATGGAACTTGTCATCGAGTTGGACAAATTCACCCATAACTTTTGCTGCGGGCTAACCCAATTCCAACAATGGTATCAAAGTCCAATAGCGTGTTTGCGCCAAAAATGGTCACAAACCTCGAATGTTGTGAAAGCACCAGTGTATGAATACAAATCAGCAATATTCAAACACAAATCTCAGATCTAAACAAACTACAAATAGCAATCCAGAAATAATGAACAAAAACACAAGATTTATAGTGGTTCGGCTATCTCCGGCCTACGTCCACTCCAAAGTTTTTATCTTTTATTGATCGATGCTTGAAGATTACAATTTCCTATCACGTAGTACAACGGATTTTATGATTATAATCTGAATCTAAGGCAGCAATGGTGATCTGGAGTAAATTTGGCAGAGTCCGGGCGCTCTTTAGCTCTCAAAATTGTCCGACCCCTTTTTTGAATGACCAGGGGCTCTATTTATAGGTGTAGGAGGCTGATATTTCGCCTAAATTGAGGGGAGACCAGTTCTGGCACGTGAGGTGGCCTACATGACCGAAATTTGGAGATCCGGGCCCACTTTGGGATCGATTCGACCCTTGGTTCGAATCGATCAAGAAAGAGTCCGATCGAGCTGAAATTTGGTGTGGACAATCCTCATCATGCGTCTGAGCTTCTGTGAAAATTTCATTGCATTTGGACTTGTAGAACTCAAGTTATGATCGATTCAAGGTTGGATACTTGGCTGAAATGTCTCTTCGAATCGATCTCCATCGACTCGGTTCCTTCGAATCGATCGTCTCGACTCGATTCAGCGTGTCTTCGCGATGACGTGACGCGCCTCCTTCGTTTCGATCCGTCTTGTGCTCCGAGTTGAATGGGTCGACTCCATCTTTGTCGCCGTGTTGAACGTTTCTTCCCATGAGTTGAGCATACTTCACACTCTTAATCATGCTTCGTACCTCAGCTCGTATCCATTCTTCGTGTTCAGTTCGTATCCTTTTGTTCATTTCCTTCGTATCGATCGATTCGAGCACGATCGATACGAACATTGTTCCTGAGTCCTTCGAATCCATACGATTACCCATCCTTCGTATCCATGACTTCGTGTCTACGAAGCCGACTCCCAAGGTATCCTTCCCGTATGCCTTTGATTTTCTTCGAATCGATCCGTATGTGCGTGTTTCCCTGACTAGTACATATTTCCAATTCGTATCCATCGATCCTAGGGGCATGCTTCGAATCGATCTCTTCGAATCGATCGATTCGAACATACCCTAACCCGATGGATTCGAACTCTACTTGACCTCATCGATTCGATGCACTATACTTTTTCTCGATCGATTCGAACATGTTGTCCCAGAGCGAATGACTGACTTCGTCTTCATCGATACGAACCATGTCGATATGAAGCGCAGTAAGCTTCAATTGATTCGAACCTTCATCGATTCAAACCAACATCCATCGATGCGAAGTACATCGATTCGAACCGTGCTCTGTGCATCTTAATTCATTCATATCTTGTGCGTACGAACTCCGATCGTCTTGAAACTTGAAACGTAGCCTCTCCTAGTCCTCATCATCATCTCCAATCGATTCCGTCCTGAGCGGAGCTCGGCCAACTTTTGACGATATCCATTGCAGCCTTGTTTCCAATCGACTTCCAATCCTGATATCCATCCTTTCCTATCGATTTGTTTAATATTCCGGCTTTGACCAAAATGCGGGATAACATTTGCCCCCCAAAACATGCCTTATGGTAAGAAGGCGTGTTTTGAATAGTTCCGTATCCGATATCCAAAGTCCATAGCCACATCATCCAAGTGCATCATCCTTGACTGCTCGGAGTCGATGCCCAACTCCAAACCCAATAACCAAAGCCTTAGACAAATCCATATCCGTTTGAACCTGACGACCAAATCCTAATCCATCCTTATCAAATAGCCAATAACCGAATCCAGGACCTCCCCGGGTCGATATCCAAATCCATAACCTCTCTGGGCTCTTGCCAAGCGCAATCCACACCTGACGACTGTGGTCCAGTGTCCCTGGACGTTAAGCTAACCTCTCCGGGTTCTTGCCAAGCGCAATCCACACCTGACGACCGTGGTCCAGTGTCCCTGGACGTTGAGCTAACCTCTCCGGGTTCTTGCCAAGTGCAATCCACACCTGACGACCGTGGTCCAGTGTCCCTGGACGTAAGTAATGCCATGGCTTAAGTCCTAAGCCGAATCCTGGTCGCTCCGGACCCTTGTCGAGCATAGTCCATACTCGACGACCTGAAACAATAATCGATAGTAGGGGGCCTAAGTCCTAGGCCGAATCATGGTCACTCCGGACCCTTGCCGAGCATAGTCCATACTCGACGACCTGAATGAGTCACTTTACCGCGTTCGGGCAGAACGACTCACCCCTTGCCAGGCATAATCCATACCTGACGACCGTTTATCAAAAACCAAAAAGAATCCAATCAAGATCCAATCCAAAATCCAAATCAAATCGGAAAACCAGAAATCAAAATCATCATCCAAAACGGAGAACAATCATCTGAGTGAATGCCAAAACCAGAGAAACGAGCAAAATCAGGAGTTCAATCCAAACTCCAAAAACCAAATCAGAAAACCAAGTGTCCAATCAAAAACAAAAAACAGATTTCGCAAACCATGGCTTTGCGGTTTATCACCATTCAGAGCATGCCCAGGGGCTATCTCCGTCCCCATACATGTGTAAATGGCTCAGTTGCTCGCCAATGGTTTGTTACTTATTTCATATTATCCTGGTCAATGAATGACCAATCGACCATCATTCCTGGGCCTCGCACCATCATGGCTCGAGGTAGGCGGTGGTTGCTCCTGCTCCACCGCTGCATTCCGTACTCCAACATACTGCCTCAACTGTCCATTCCTCACATGCTCCTCAATTATGTCTTTTAAATGCCTGCAGCTGTTGGTATCATGCCCGTCCAAATCGTGGAAGAGACAATGCTTTCCTGATGCCCTCTCCCGCTCGGATGGTTCTCTCCTAGCCGGCCTCCGGTAAGGAAGGCGATTCTGAGTTTCCATGTATATCCGCTCCTGTGTCTCGTTTAATTCTGTGTATGTGGAAAACTTTGGATCCTTCCATTGCTTCCTGGTTTTTCCTGAAACGTCATCCAGCTTCCTTTTTCCTTTATCTTTATCCGAGCTTCCGTTGGATGGTCCTCCACCCCAAGTCACATTCACCTCCTTTAACTTTAAGTCCATACATGCATCTTCTTGCCGAAGGAACCTTTCAGCTTCATGGAAGAATTCCCCGAGATCCAGTGGCGGGTCTCGTACTAAAGATACCTTAAAATCTGAATCCTCTCTGACTCCCGACGCTGCCGCCATCAAAACCATCGATGGATCCGGCCGATCCACCGAAGCAACCGCCGCATTAAATCGAGTTAAAAATGCTCTAAGTGATTCATCCGTCCTTTGCTTTACCGACGTTAACGTCATCACGTTCTTAGGTCGTTTGATATGAACCCGAAACTGTCCCAAAAACCTATCCACCAATTCCCTCCAAGTCCTGATAGATCCTTCTTCCAGCTGCCTAAACCACATTGCCGCTAGATCTGTCAAGTATAAAGGGAAACATCTGGCCATCACTTCCTCCGATGCCCCCAGCACTTCCATGTGTCTAGTATATCTCATCAAGTGATCTGTCGGGTCAGCCTTGCCATTATATGCTTCCACGCTAGGTAACTTGAACTTAGGTGGATTCTGAGCTACCCTGATTTCCCGAGCGAACGGACTCTTGTTCACCCCTTCTAAATCCTTATTGGTCAAACCTCCACGCATAGTCTTCCTAATGATTTCCATTAATCCAGCGTTGCCTGTTAGGGGTTGCCCCCCATGCTCCCGAGGGAACTCCGGCACATATTCTTCATGTGGCTCATTAGCCGCAACGTTGGCTCTAGCCTGCTGAACTCCTTCCAAAGGTCCTTCTGCGTTGGATCCGGCGGGCCTGCCCCCAAGCCCTTGCTGATTGCCTTCCGGTTCTGTATTCTGTCCTCCATTGGGTTCCGCAACCCTAGTTCCTTGTTCCACATTTGCAGTCGCTATGGTTGGTCCAAGATTCTGTGTTCCTGCAGCTCTCATCTGCTCGAAGAAAGTCTGCATCATATCCTGTTGACTCTTCAGCAACCTCTCGTGTAATGAATTCGCCATAGCTTCCATCTCGTCTCTGGTAATGTAAATCGAAGCTTGTCCTTCTCCAGCTCCGGAAGATGCCTCTTGACTTCCTCCTTGTTGGCTTCTCTCAGCTCTTTGTCTTCTACTTGTTTGTCGAGTCATTGCCGAGTCAATCTAAATCCTTCAAACTTTCAAATCTAAACTTCAATCCGATGTCGCGGGTGCTAGTCCTTCTGGGTGAAAGCACCAAAGTGTTTGCGCCAAAAATGGTCACAAACCTCGAATGTTGTGAAAGCACCAGTGTATGAATACAAATCAGCAATATTCAAACACAAATCTCAGATCTAAACAAACTACAAATAGCAATCCAGAAATAATGAACAAAAACACAAGATTTATAGTGAGTCGGCTATCTCCGGCCTACGTCCACTCCAAAGTTTTTATCTTTTATTGATCGATGCTTGAAGATTACAATTTCCTATCGCGTAGTACAACGGATTTTATGATTAAAATCTGAATCTAAGGCAGCAATGGTGATCTGGAGTAAATTTGGCAGAGTCCGGGCGCTCTTTAGCTCTCAAAATTGTCCGACCCCTTTTTTGAATGACCAGGGGCTCTATTTATAGGTGTAGGAGGCTGATATTTCGCCTAAATTGAGGGGAGACCAGTTCTGGCACGTGAGGTGGCCCACATGACCGAAATTTGGAGATCCGGGCCCACTTTGGGATCGATTCGACCCTTGGTTCAAATCGATCAAGAAAGAGTCCGATCGAGCTGAAATTTGGTGTGGACAATCCTCATCATGCGTCTGAGCTTCTGTGAAAATTTCATTGCATTTGGACTTGTAGAACTCAAGTTATGATCGATTCAAGGTTGGATACTTGGCTGAAATGTCTCTTCGAATCGATCTCCATCGACTCGGTTCCTTCGAATCGATCGTCTCGACTCGATTCAGCGTGTCTTCGCGATGACGTGACGCGCCTCCTTCGTTTCGATCCGTCTTGTGCTCCGAGTTGAATGGGTCGACTCCATCTTTGTCGCCGTGTTGAACGTTTCTTCCCATGAGTTGAGCATACTTCACACTCTTAATCATGCTTCGTACCTCAGCTCGTATCCATTCTTCGTGTTCAGTTCGTATCCTTTTGTTCATTTCCTTCGTATCGATCGATTCGAGCACGATCGATACGAACATTGTTCCTGAGTCCTTCGAATCCATACGATTACCCATCCTTCGTATCCATGACTTCGTGTCTACGAAGCCGACTCCCAAGGTATCCTTCCCGTATGCCTTTGATTTTCTTCGAATCGATCCGTATGTGCGTGTTTCCCTGACTAGTACATATTTCCAATTCGTATCCATCGATCCTAGGGGCATGCTTCGAATCGATCTCTTCGAATCGATCGATTCGAACATACCCTAACCCGATGGATTCGAACTCTACTTGACCTCATCGATTCGATGCACTATACTTTTTCTCGATCGATTCGAACATGTTGTCCCAGAGCGAATGACTGACTTCGTCTTCATCGATACGAACCATGTCGATATGAAGCGCAGTAAGCTTCAATTGATTCGAACCTTCATCGATTCGAACCAACATCCATCGATGCGAAGTACATCGATTCGAACCGTGCTCTGTGCATCTTAATTCATTCATATCTTGTGCGTACGAACTCTGATCGTCTTGAAACTTGAAACGTAGCCTCTCCTAGTCCTCATCATCATCTCCAATCGATTCCGTCCTGAGCGGAGCTCGGCCAACTTTTGACGATATCCATTGCAGCCTTGTTTCCAATCGACTTCCAATCCTGATATCCATCCTTTCCTGTCGATTTGTTTAATATTCCGGCTTTGACCAAAATGCGGGATAACATAGCCTATGCGATCTAAATTAGTCATATCAGAGTTAACTAATTAAGCTCGCAGCCCGGATAGCAGGGTGTTTGGAAAGGTAATGTCGAAGGATTTGGTTGGATAATCAAGTACTCTGCCCTAACTAACTATTAGCTTGCCCCGAACAGATATCTGAACCCATAGGTTGCTCCTAATATAAGAGGCTTAATTTGAATTGGACCTTGGGCTAATTTCAAAATTATTTGAAAATCTATATAAAAATAATTTTAAGTTTAAAGATTAAATTTAAAATCAACTATAAATATATTATAAAAAGTTATAATATAATAAAGTTTTCAAAATGTATGAAAATAATTCAAATTAATTTCGAAAATTTTAAAATTTATTAATAAGATTAATAAAATAAAGTTAATTAATAAATGAATACATGTATTATATATTATGACATATGTTGTGTTACTTCAATTTTTTTAAAATGATATAAGTGTACACGTATGTATATGAATTAAAAAATAATATAATTTAATTAAAATATTTTAATTAAATAAATTAATTAAAATATTAATTAATTAAATAATATACACATTTATATGATATATGTGTTATACTATAAAAATTATAGTATATAATAATTAATTAATAAAATTGTTATATTAATATGTAATTTTTAAAATGTTAATTAATTAAGATTAATTAAATAAGATTAATTAACATAATTTTATACATAAGGCTATTATATAAGTAATACAAAATACAAAAGTTATATAATAATAAAACTTATATAATATGAATGTATACTAAAGGTAAAACATTAAAGAAACTCAAATAGACTTAAGAAATAAATAACATATGTAAATGTATGTATACCGTGATTTTTGATGTGTCGGATATTTGAATCACAAGAGTAATTCATAAGTCGACATCACTCGATATTATATATATTGAAGATTATGAATCTTCAATATAATATTGTTCTCTACCATTTATGTATTAAAAGATTACTTGCATACTCTTTAGTTGTTGAGCTTTTCTCAAGCTAAAGATGTTTTGTGTAGTACTATTAATATATTGAATAGACGAGGTAAGATAATTGCACATATTTGTTGAGCTTTCCTCAAGATATATGCATTATACTTAGGCTGCCGCTAAATGATAAGTTCGAGTGAATAATCTAACTTTATTTGTTGAGCTTTCCTAAATAGTAAAGGCTGATTGGAATAAGGTATCATGGGTTAGGAGTTGTATACGAGGAGTTATCCATTGTATGTGGGAGTATGATTTGTTGAGCTTTCCTCAAGGTCGGAATCTCAAGACATACGAGTACTAACACCTACTAGTGAAGTTGAAAGACTTCTACGTTTCGACTTAGCGTTTGGTAAAATATAAAAGACTAGTGGGAGCTTATTAGTAAAATAAAACATAAAGTTTAACCTTACCAACACTATAAGAACATATATTATTATTGGTCCTAATGATCTACCACTTAAACTTACATAAAATGATAACTAGAAAAAAAATTTCTAAAACTGGTAAACTTACTGAGCCTAACTATACCGACCGGCTAAGAGCAACTAAAATAGCGTTGACTTATGAGCGCACTTGGAGTGCTATTACATGCAAACCTAAAGAACAACTCGTCGATGATGTGAACCCCAAATTACGACTTGCTTATGAAAAATTTGTGTTAGACCTAGAGATCATCCAAGTTTTCGTGCTGTCTACGTTAGACAAGTTGTTGCACAGGCAGCATGAAAATATGCCTGACCGTGAGATATTCGATAGTCTCAAGGCACTATTTAGTGAACAGTTGCATTCCATAAGGTATAAGCTTAGGAAGATGATGTTCAATACCAAAATGACCAAAGGGTAGAAAGTAGACGATTGCGTGCTGATGATGAAGGACTATATTGATAGGCTGTCGTAGTTGGATGTACAGATAAGCTACGAATTACAAGTAGATTTGATCCTTGGTTCGCTTACTTTTTAATATGAACTGTTCATATTGAATTATAATATAAACCAATTGATGTATCACTTTTTAGTAGGGAATAGAAAAAAATTTTGGATCGATCTAAAAGAGGAGTACATAGAAATGTTTTAACGAGCTGAAGGACAATGCTCTCCGGTAATGTTTTACCCGGTTTGTTAAAACATAATTCCCTATAAACGATTTTCTGAAACCGTTTATAGTATAAACGGTTTTTTAGAAAATCGTTTATATTTATAAAGTGCTCGGAAAACCGTTATAGATGTTTGATAATTAATATAAAAAAACATAGTCTACTGCCACTCATCGTTGGACAAGCGAGATGAATCGACGTTTATAATTTTGTCCCTACACTGATTTCCTCCACTCTGCTAGAGATGTTCTAATGGAAATGAAAATTTTATTCTGATACATCTAATTAGGTTGGTATAATAACTTGATTCATTTCCTGTTTACAAGAATGATGTATGACTTTTTACAAGGGGAAATTGAGCCATAATGGCCTCACACTAAAGTTGTATTACTGTGTTTTCAAATTCATGTGTCTTCGTTTTCATTAAATTCAATCTTATCCATTATGAAGATGAGATCCATAAATTATGAATGAACTGAATTTAAATAGGTGCATTAAACACATGGAGGACCTCACACTGTTGCGGGATATGGTTTTGTATGCTTTAGGTGTACTCTAGACTCGGTGTTGAGAAATGCACCTCTTTCTTCTTTTTCTTTTCTTTTTCTTTTTTTTTAACCAGACAAAATTTCAGTATATTTTTCGAAAATTAAATATGATTATTCCATTGAATTTGCATAAAGTTTCAGTGCTACGTCATTTAACCTTAGCGGTACAATCATTTTTTCCGGCAACAATACTACTGCCCAAATATAAAATTTACATATTTAGCTATATTCTTAATTTTATAGTATTAGATAGGGAGCTTTTACCATTCTACTGTTTAACGGTGTGTATGCTGATTTTAAGATCATATAATAATTTTCTGTTAAACAAAATAGTGACCTTTAACTCGGCATACTGAAACTACACAGCATGACTTTTGTCTTGAGTTGAACACTAACGTTGAATTTCAAAACCTTGAACTCTACCCTATCCATTGTTATTATTCCTATACCATGAATACTGTCGACATCGATCCAAAATGTCACTTTCTTATTTCACATTAAATGAATCAATATCAAAATAGAATCATTCGACTTGTTTTATCAAAGAATGCTGACTTTCTCACTAGAATATAAGGCCCCGTTTGGCTTGTCGTTTTTAGTTTTGTGTTTTCGTCTATACAAAAACGCGTCTGTTGTATGTATAGTTGAAAAACAAACAATTTTGAGAAATGAAATTAACATATAAAATAGAAAACAAGTTTATTTTATTTTTCGTGTTTCGAGAGTTAATAAAAGCACGGAGAACAATCAATTCTTTCGTTGTCCGTTGGTCGTCCCAACGGCTAAGAATTATAAATCTTCTTCTTTTGTTTCTTGCTATTTCTTAGTGCAAATCGAAAACACAAAACTCAAAATACAAAATGAAACCAAACATGTCATTACTTCTTGTTGCATATGAGAGCAGAGAGCTCTGTTTTGTTAACTCGTAGACAAAGGACTAAAATTAGAGCATAACAAATTCATATCCCAACTCCAAATCAGATTGAAACAACAATTTGGTTGTAGATTTGGCAATCAAAAGCCAAAAGAGCTCTTCCTTTTTTCCTAATTCTAGTTTTATCTTAGAAAGTAATAAAAAGGTGAAAAATTAGGATATGGCCTTTATTTTCAAATTTACTATCTAAAAATTTCTTTTAAGAAATAAATTTACAGCTCCTAAAGGGGAGCCCAACAAAAAAACGTCTATTTAATAGGTGCTATTTGCCGGACGCCTATTAAATAGACGTTCGAAGCTGTACGCTTATAAAAGCCATTCCCAGGCCCCATCATTTCATAATCTCTCATTTTTTTCAGCTTTTATTAAAGAAAAACCATCAAAATGCCGCCTTGCGTTACCAAGATTGTAAAATGTACCGTTCGATGACAGATAGAAGAGCTAGCTGATCCACATCACATTACTGCTACCTCCGAGACAATGATTCACGACTTACGGATTCTGCATGATCTATCCGAAGGATACACGCATTGCATATGAACAGCTTTGGATACGTTCGAGGTATAATTATAAATACTAAATAACTTTTAGTACATGAATGCTACGTCAATCTTATATTGACCATGAAGCTGTTTATTATATAGACCCTTTACTTACCAAGTATATTAATTAGTTGTTATATCTATCGTACATTAATCACGAACAACTATTTACTTTTTAGTACCATTACGTTAACTGTCGGAGTAGTTGGCAAAGTGTATAGCATAATACTACGATAGACTTTCTCAGGATTTAGTAGATACACTGCATGCTAGTCCTTTTGCTTTTTTTTTTCTTTTCTATAGATTCGACAACCCCAGTTATTTGATTGTTAGCCCATATCCATTCTAAGGTGGTGAACGCACCTTTCGTATAAAGGCTGAATAGGCAACCTTATGCTCTTAATCCATGCATCTAAGGGTTCGTACTTGGACGGTAGTCACATTGGAGACAACGTTTAGTGTTTCTTACGCCTGGCATACTTCAACATTTCGGAAAGAAGCACTCGATCGTACAAAAATTGAACACTTTTTGGGATATAAGACTTACAACGAACGTAAACTTTTGTACTCTTTTATAAATACCTCGTTACACCCCCTTGTAACCACACTATAAATTTTCTCTTCCCAGGATAATCCATCGATTTCTTATACTTTCTCTTCTTTCTCAAATAAGAAACGAATTTGTGAATTCTGACAAAGAATTTTATAAATGTTTCCGTTTTTTTACAAAGAACTAGTGAGTTTGATAAACAAAAAGAGTATTCCAGGCAATACAGATTTATGTGTTTGAAACTAATACTAGACACTACACGATCAGTGTAATCACAAACAAATGAGATAATCCCGTCCCAACTGTCGCATGATTATCTCATTTGCGATAAAATGAGATAATCATGTCAGAAATTAATTATTAATATTTCTAATAACTAAGAATCACTGTAATTAATAGCTGAAAGAAAAAAAAAAATCTTACGTTCTAACCCAACCTCCAACCAAACTGTTGTTCGAGAATAACATTCAGTCTACCTTCAACCTTTGAATGTTGACAATCTCTTCTTAGAGAATCCACTGTAAAAGTAGTATAATACACACTTTTGTATTACTTATTTTACGAAATGTCAAAAGAAATATACACCCACCTTCCGATACCATTTTTTTTTCTTTCCTTCATTTTTTATTCAATTTTTTCATCCTAAATTTTATTTTAATTAACATATTGGTTTTGATTTTTTATTCCAATTTCACAGTTATAAAATATAATATTCCACTTAATAAATATACTAAATCAGAATAAAACTCAAAATCGTGAATAATCTTGATTAAATTTTGATTTAAGCATTGAAAAAATTAATTCTAAAATTTTACCTGATTCCATAAATTACCAATATGATTTTGATATTTCAGTCAAAAGTTTAATACATTTTGATTAAATAATTATTGAAGCCTTAGTCCGGTTGAATTTCTACATGTAAAATGAAGTGCAATACCTAATTACTAGTGTGTAACTCGTGCGTTGCACACTGTAGTATTGTTAAAAAATAATTTTTAAATTTTAATTATTGTTAAAAATTGAATATTTTTAAGCAGTATATGATAAATTTATTGAAATATAGAAATTTATAATTTAAAATGACATGTAACACTCGGATATAAGGTAGAGGGTCGCCAACCACATATTCTCGTCGGAATTATTGTCCTAACTCGATGATAGCAATATATATGTGCGCGCGCGTGCATGTGTGTTTCTATTGTTATATATATATAAATAGTTGATACTATGTGATACATATATTTTTTATATAAATGGATGAAAAAATTGAATTTTCCATTTCTATTAATATGAATATTGTATATATATTTTTAAGGATTTATAACGAAATAACGAATAATAAGTAATTGAATGTATTTAAATAAATTAAATTAATGATCAACTTAACTAATTAAATATATGTAGCTGAATGTTAGAAAGTATGGTAAAAAATGAGAAGAGCTTTGTATGTAGTTGTAGTTGAGAAAAACATCAAACGATCAACTTATATGCGCATGAACTTTTATTTATTATTTAAGATTTCAATTAGTAAACCTTTTTTTAACGTAGCAGTTAATCATAAATTTCACGTTGTTGTATGAGTGTCATGTTTACAACTTCAATATTTGCAAAATAATAATAATAATAATAATAATAATAAATCTGTAGCGTTAATTTGGGTTATGAGTTGGATAAGTTTTAATATCACATTGAAAATGAAAATGTCTACATAACTTAATTTGTATTAGAGTAATCTGTGCTTTCACATCCCAATATTGTAAAATATAAATTTATCCTTTTAAAGTTGTAATAATATAATGTTGAAAATGAGAATGTCTACGTAACTTAATTTGTATTAGAGTAATCCGTGCTTTCACATCCCACTGTTGTAATATATAAGTTTATCATTTAAAAGTTGTAAAAAACGAAATTTTATGCGACAATGTATGATTTTTTTAAAGATAAATGAATGATGAATTAAAAATATATTATTGTTTATGTTTACATTTGATGTTATGTGATTCATATACTTTTATATATATATATATGAATAAAAATAACAATCTTATCATCTTTGCTTATATATATGAGTGTTGTATACCTACTTAAATCGGTATATTTTAAGATTTATTAAATGAATTAATAAATATTTGTTAATTAATTTATTTGAATGATTTAAAATAAAGATTACATAATTGGTTAATACATGGATATGAGTAAAACATATTATGAGAGAATTGAGAAGAGTTTGTAAGTAACTATAGAAATTTAAAATATAGGTGTGTAAAGCTAAAAATATAATTTTTCAGTGCAATGCATAATAACTTCATTGAGATAAACAAATTAGGAAATAAATTTGTTATTATTGTTGATGTATATAATTTATGCTATGTGATTTGCATATCTTTGTATGCAAATGAAAATTTTGTTTTACCAGTTTGTTGATGCTACTTTGGTATTTTAGGATTTACACGATATATCTAATATTAGTTAAGTCATATCAAATGATTTAAATTTTGAATTGCGTAATTAATTTAAATATATGGACTTAAATGTAAAATATTATAAGAGAACTAAGAAGAAATTTGTGAATAATTATAGAAAATTTTAAAAGTATGTATTTGATTATAAATTGACATTAGAAGTTTGGTAGAATAACTATAAATTGATAAATTATAAAAATTTGAAACTAAAATATCTAGAAAGAGAATTAAGAAGAGTAGAGAAAGCTCCTATAATTAATAAGAGAGTTTGAATTTCTTCCGTTTACTATTATTTAATAGATTGTAACATTGCATATGAATAATATAAAAGAAGTGTGTTATAAAGTGTAAACAGGATAGCTCAAATTTTAAAGCCCATAACATACAAATAGAGAGCTAAAAGAAGCCCATGACAAACATGACCAATAAAATATGAATATCCTAAAAAAAACTACTTAATCCCTTCACATATTATCTCTGTCCCTCTTGCACTCAGGCGCCATGGTAGAGAACCTTTTCCTGTCAATGCAGTAATTGTAAATAGTCCACTTTTTACGCACCCATTCCAGTCTTTTATACTGATCAACATCCAAATCCTGAAACTCCTTCTGATCCCACCACCTTCTTCCTTGAGTCTCACAGTATTTGGCGTTCACCGACGCCTCACATCCATCTATGTGAAATCCTCGATATGAAGCATAAAATGGAGCATTGGCCCAATTCGTCTTTTCAAGCCCACCCCTCGTGGCCCAATCATCCGCATTCCATAGGCTTGAGTAGAGCTTCATGGGCTGGTTGAACGGGAATTTTACACCCAAGTCCTTGCTGTTTTTGAATACTCTTATTGGTACATTGTCCACAAAGAACCTGTAAGATTGCATGCAGTGCAAATCCAGTTGGAATTTCGGACTAAAATTACACATTTTTAATTTGCATACTTGTTATTGGTGATGCTATTATTGTTGTACTATGCTTTATATGATACCATAGAGCCAAGTGAGACTTGCTTTTAAACAAATAATTAATCCATATGAGTGTAGATAAAGCCAACAATTGCCTAAATGTGTGCATTGGTTTCTGGAGAAAACAATGAAGTATGTAACCTTTAGTCAAAGAAGGGTATAATCTCAATGCAGATAATGTACTTATGTAGTAAAAGCTTGAGCTTTAAAAATTATAATTTACACCGAGATCTCAATACATTTTGGTCCTGGTTATCTTTTTAATGTACAAACATGTGACATAAAAATAGCAGAGTATGTCCACATACACCTACAGAGTACAGGCTATATGTAATCAATTTAATTAGTGTTCTTAATATTGTAATCATGTTTACTAATACAGCTCATAGATTATGAGCATATCATGGTTAAATAACAAAAAGGGTAAGAGAGAACTTACACGATCTGATACATGTTCCAGAGAATAGAATATTCATGATATGCTTTGGTTGGATCGAACCATAGATATATTCTTTGTTCTCGGTTTCCTGCACCGCCTGTAAACACATTGGTTTGCAATATGTATGGCTGACCAGTTCTGTTTCCTAAAAATTCAAAGTCTATCTCGTCGTGCTCTGAATTTTGAGATGATAGCTGAAATAAATTGAATCCTTGGTTTAGAATTTTGAACATTAAATTCCGACTAAAAAGGGAATTTTTCAGTACAAACCTTAAAGCTATTCAGGATACTTGACATAACCTCTTGATGTTCATTTTATTAGACTCACTTTGAACTCAAACATTTGCAAGAAAGAATCAAAAGAATTTGTCTAATAAAATTGGTAATACGTTGGGGTAAACTTAATTAAAATATTTGGAGGTTAAGTTTAAGGAGTAATATGAGTCTACACAATTGTATAGATAGATCGACGAGTGAACTGTACCATTGCTACAACTCAAAGGCTTTTTAACAATATAAACATTATGAACTATATTTATTGTGTTAAAATGTCTTGAATTTTAACAGCAATACAGTTAAGAGTATCTGTACTGCTGATACCTTTTTTCTTCTTCTGAAACTTAATAATTAAAGCTAATGTGAGTAGTTAAGAAATACCTACAATATTATGACAGACTTAATAATAATAACAATTTGATTAAAATGAAATTACTTACGTAAAACGCTGTAACAGTTCCAGCAGAATCACCTGCAACCATCTTTATATGCATACTGAAGTGGCCGAACAAGTATGAGCCTTTCGATTGAAATCCAGTTCCTAAAAAATATTAAATTATAAATGCATCATGAACAATACTAAAAACAAAATGCTTCTATTATCCTGTTGATATTTTCAGTTAATTACCTGTATAATTATCAAGCATAAGTTGGATCTCATTGCCACCATTGAAGTACTTAATATGATCGAAAGCCCAAGTAGGTGCATAGTTCTTTTGAAACGGAACATTAATGGGCTTCTTAGGTGCAGCAGCCATTGTGCTTGCTATCAAAAGATAAAAGAAACATAAAAATGCAGCAAAAAACTTTAATGAAGAAGATGGAGCAGCCATTTTTTTCACAAGAAGTGAATGAATGGAATGGTTTTGAGGGAATAGAGTGTGCATGGTTTATATAGACTATGTTACTTGGATGAAAATCAAGATACAAGTTGCTTTTTTCCCTGTATGCATGTGCGTGCACATTATTTTATTTCAACAAATCGGAGAACAGCTATATGCACAAATCTAGATATCCATGTATTAATGCTTTTGTTTTAATCTAGTTATTGAATCTGTTGGATTGAATTAGATCTTGAGTTGCTATTAAATGCACTAAAACACACGGCAAGGATTTGAATCACCCGCTCTGGTTAAAATCGAAAACAAAAAAACCAGCTCATCCGAATCTGGCTCTATGGATCAAAGATCTATTTGTTCAAATCAATTATTATAATCATTAGTATGATAGACGATCTCATTTTCCAATTTTAAACTTGTTTTATGTTTGTTTCATTGGATATTAAACTGGTATCAATTCTTGTGTAGTTATAAACAAAACTGAAAGTCCAAAATGAACTATAATACAATGTAACTAGATTTTCCGACAGCAGTTCAGTTACAAAACCAATCCTACTTCACCTTCTAAGCATCCTAAGAAAACAGAAATGTTTATTTATTAAGAAGGTTGAAAGAGTGCACATGCATACATGTGATATGGTGCTGTGGCCAAAAACACCGAAAACACATACTATATTTGGTAGCCCCAGAATTAGCGGCAGAATCCACAATTTCATATTTTTGTAGTCATGGGTCTTCGGTTGCTTCATAATACCTCCAAAGTAAACATGGCCCATATTGTTTTTACATACCAAGTTTATACTATCCACTTTGAAAAATGTGTTTATGTAAGAATGAGCAATCGGTTTTGGCTAAATGGTACCAACATGAGGCTGACAAAAACTATTCACAAGACAAAGATATACTTAACAATATAAGAGATAAAAAATTGATGCTTTTTGCAGTAGCTATTACTTGTTAACAGTGTTGCAAGTTGGTGCAATGGATTCATTGTTAGCTTAATTAACTGTTATTTAATTTAAACAAGGAATTCAAACAGAAGATTTATATTACATTAACTAAATGACAGTGTATTTTTCAAAAGCGATAAACTGAACTTAGAATAAGGTGCATCTGAGTTGGAGTCCATTTCGCTTACTTATTCTCAAAGTAATATGCCACTGATCGAATCACTAAAGAATAGATGAATACTTTGGGCTTGAAGTTGTTCCTATGATTCGTTGGCTGCCATAGTAAAAAGAATTAAAAAAATAAATCATTTGCAACACGGATGGAAGGATTTTCATACAGAAAATAGATAAAAATAAAGCAAATAAAGTTGCAAAAATAACACTAGAAACCAGATTATTACGTTAAAAATTGTGATATGGGCACAAGCTACACACAACTACTAGTGGCTTTGATGCTATTGACCATGTCTTAAAAGAAAAGGATATTTAGGCATAAATAAACGTAGAATCATATCTTAAATTGTTTGACACACGACATACAACATGAAGATATAAGAACATTATTAGACTATTAGTTAGAGTTTATTCAACCGTGCAAGTGTTGGGATGTCTCACATTATATGTGGTTAATGGACGTACATTGAAAAAAGAGTAGTCACACATCGTGAAAAATAACGAAGGTGAAGTGATATATATATATATATATATATACACACACACACATGTGTGTATGTATATATACATACACACACACATGTGTGTATGTATATATACATACACATATGTGTATATACATATACACACACGGAGTTTTCTGTTGTTCAAGTGTTGACCAAATTCTATCCTACCCCAATGAGGGATGTGCGAACGAAATTTCAAGAGCAACTAATAAATAAACTGAGAACAGATCTTAGTATCTGTCAACGGTTTTTAAATGAAGAGTTTACACTTTACATGCAAATAGTAACCTCTTCAGAGGCCTTGCATTTTGGCCAACTGGGTTCTCACCCTCATCATTGCCAAAAATGTTCATTCTTTTCCAAGATTATCATATGAATATAGAACCTCAACTCAAACCACCAATCAAAATTGAAATATGTGTATTGGATCTCAGACTTCAGCAGGGAACAAAACTCTGGCTTCATCATAGGTATAACCTCTCTCCATTTGGTGTTCAAAATTGTATCAAACAAATGAATCTAATCTAGTCTCAGTTTAGAAATAATGAGAGTAATCTCATATCAAGCAATTAATCTAATTAATCTAATGATTCAGTCTTCATATAAGCCATTTGGTTGGGATAATAAGTTCTCTAATATGATATTAGAGCATGTCCAATTTTTGCTTCTGGTTAATTACCCAGGAAATTTTCCTCAAGGACAATTTTTAGGGCTTTTTTTACTATAAGGACAGTCCGCTAATTATTTTCTCACAAGGACACACGCACGTATTTTCCTTCCAGCTCACTTTCACGCGCTTGTTTCTCTTCTTCTTCGTTTCGATCAAATTTTTCTGCCGCGATCCAATTTACTCTCGCAATCAAAATATCGATCAACCTTGTTTGGTCATTTCAATTTCATTCTTCTGAAAATTATAATTCATCTATTATATTTTTCTCATGCGCGTTTGTCGACCTCTTTCTTTTCATATTTCTACCATGATTTCGTTTTTTTTAAGTTTTGATACAAAGTTATTTGGGTTGTATATAAAGTTGTAATAGAGTGGAAAAATATCATATTTTATGTTCAGTTTTTGGGTTTCATTTTTATTTTTTTATTTTTATCATTTTGTTTATTATCAGGAACTAGGTATCAGTTTTGTATACGGTAGGTATCAGTTTTGTGAAATTGAATAATTAATGTTCTACATTGAACATATTTTTACTAATGTTTATTTTTTATTTTTTATTTTCAGTGGGGATAACAGTCTTCTTTGTCTGTTTGTGTTGAATAATAACACTTTTAGCACTGGATGTCTATTGATTGCTCTTTGTATGATTTGAAGAATGAGATATAAGCTTGTGATGATTGGAAAAATATCATTGATTGGGTTGTATATAAGCTTGTGATAGAGTGGAAAAGTATCATATCTTAGGATCAGTTTTCTGGTATCATTTTTATTTTTTCTTAGTATAAATTTTTTTGATTATCAGTAACTAGGTATCAGTTTTGTATACCTTGGGTATCATTTTTCTGAAATGGAAAAACTAATGTTCTAAACTGAACATGTTTTTACTACTGTTTTTTTTTGCCATTGGTGATAATGTGGCGCAGGTAGACCATCAGCTAAGTCTAAAGGAGGATTTTCATATTTTCAGAACAAGCATAATAGATGTGGCGAGTGCAAAGCAGCTTGGTTATAATAAATGGAATTGTCAAGCTTCGAAGAGGATATGATTTGATTTTTCATTTTGAATTTGTTCAGATTAATAAGTGGATGTGTGACTTGTTTTAGTGGTTTATTGTAATTGGACCTTTTGTTATTAATTTGTATTCAGTATAGCATGGAATTTGTTATAAATGGAATTTGTTATTAATTTGTGTTCAGTTTATTGTAAGTGGATGTATTCAGTTTTAGTATCAGTTAAATGTTTTTACAGTATTAGTTCTGGTGTATGTTTTTACAAGTAAGAACAGCTTTGTTTTAAGAACATAACATCATTACTTCATAAGTATCAAATTGCAACAGAACATCATTAATTCACAAGTACAAATTTCAACGGAATTACATTACTTTACAACCATCAAATTTAATTGTGAAACATCAAATTTAATGGTACAAACATATAATATGTTTTGAATTAAAATATTTAACAGTTTTTCTTTTATGTAGATATCAGTTTTCTTTTTTTAGGTATCAGTTTCTCTTATGTGGGTATCAGTTTTGTTTCTGTAGGTATCAGTTTCTTTTATGTAGGTATCAATTTTCTTCCTGTAGTAACTGTTTATTTCTAAACTAACTGTTTTTGAAATTGAGAGAACATCAAATTTAATGGTACAAGCATATAGTATGTTTTGAATTAAAATATTTAACAGTTTTACTACCACACTTAGTATCGATTTGTGTATGAATTTTTGCGTTTGTAGCTATTACTTTAAGATATATTTGCTAAATATTTTGTTTTATTTTTTATTATGTAGTTATCTTTTTTGTTTTCGTAAATGTCAGTTTTGTTTCTGTAGGTAACAGTTTCTTTTATGTAGGTATCAGTTTTGTTTTTGTAGGTATCAGTTTTGTTTCTGTAGGTATCAGTTTCTTTTATGTAGGTATCAATTTTCTTCCTGTAGTAACTGTTTATTTCTGAAGTAACTATTTTTGAAATTGAGAGATAATATTTTTCAATATTTTGTTATGAATCATTTTTTTCAAGTAGGTTGCTCAACCTTTCTGCATATACAACAAATTGCTTCTCTGGCTTCACTGCCAAAAAACTCAACTCATCTGCCATGGCCTGACTCCAATCCACCTTTCTCGACCAACACAATCATTGCCAACAACTCGCGACCTCAACCTCGACCAAACCGCGACCTAATCAAAATTTTCTCCTCACAGCCTCCTGCAAAACATCAACCACAACCGCGACATCAAACACAGACTCAAAGAAATTGAAAATTGTAATTTTGGGTTTGGGAAAGTGATTTTGGTTTTGGGTAGACTGTGGAAATTGATTTTGCTTCTGAGCAATTGAACGAGAAATCGATTTGTTTTGATTTAATTTTATTTTTAAAACAAAGTTCGTCGATTTCTGAGTGAAAGCGAGAAGGAGAAGACGAGCAGAATTTTTTGTTTTGTTTTAATTTGTATCTGCGCTTTGGGCTTTGTCCTTACGGTAAATTTTTTTTCCGCATGTCCTTCTGAGCAATTATTTACTTTACTTTGTCCTTTAAAATTATTTCCTCTTAATTACCCCACATGTTTGCACATTATACACCGTCCACGTGTGTTTTGCTTCAATTACGTATTACATGAAGATGTATATTGAGAACCACCTTGTTAAATTTTATTGTTACAAAATCACAAATAGAAGGAAACAAATATGCAAAAGAAAGAAAATTTTGTTTTCCTTAATTAACAAGCATATCTGATTATGTTTATTTCTTTCTCTAATTGGCTAATCAATTCATTTTTTTATCATATAACATTAACTTGAGCATTAAGTAATTGAAGTCATAAATAGAATCTAGAAAAGAGAGCGAAAAAGGTGTGGAAAAGTATTTGATATTTCTCTTCTTTGTGGGTCAATTGTAAATAATTGTTTTTAAGAATCAATATTAATGGTTGTTGGGTGGAATCTTATGTGTTGCTCTCTTGATTTCTTTGTGTTTTAGATTTGTCTTCATCATTGTTTATATTCAAATATTATTATCTTCATCCAATGTTATCCCTTTGTACTTGATGATATAAGATTATGGGATAGGCTTCCGCAACGATTTTGCCCTTTGTTAGGTTTCGTGCAATAAAAATCCTAACAAATTGGTATCAGAGCGGATCATCGTAAAACTAAGGGTAATTTTGGATTTATATAATTGAAGATGATGGGAAGAAACCCTCAAATATAGAGGAGGGTAAATGGAAGAAGACGGACAAGAAGGCGATTGCTTCGATTCGTCGGTATCTTGATAACTCAGTTTTTCATTAAGTGGCTAGTTATAAATCCATGAAGGCTTTATGGGTCAAGTTGGTACATTTATATGAGTCAAAAAGTGCTACCAGTAAGGCTTTTCTTGTTAGAAAATTGGTTCGGTTGAGGCTGGATAGAGAGAAGTCTGTAGCAGAGCATTTGAACGAATTTCAAGATGTAATAAATCCGCTGTCAAGTATGGATGTTAAATTTGATGATGAATTACAGGCTCTTTTGTTGATGAGTTCCCTTTCAGAAAGTTGAAAAACACCAGTTATGTCATTAAATAACTCCAATGCTAATGTAACTATCTCATTGGATACTGTCCGGAATAATCGTTTGAATGAAGAACTTAGAAGGAAATGATCAATCATGAAATCAGTTGAAGATGAGGCTATGGTAGTAAGGGACTCAAAGTGAGATACTGTACCGAAGAAAAAAGTTGTTAATGGTAAATGTATGTCGAAATGTATCTTTTATTATTATTATCATAAAGAGAGTCATATGCACAACAGGTGTGAAGCACATAAAAGGAATAAAAAAAAAGGCTATACATAGTGACAATGATAGCGATACACGGACGAACATAGCTGAAGGTAGCGTAAGTGATACTTCTTGTGATGTCCTTATTAGTGATGTTAAGCCTTGGAAGATGGATTTGGGTGCTAGTTTTCACATATGTATTGATACGATGTGTTTTTCTTCTTATAAGAAGACCGTCGACATGATTAGGACCGCCAATGGAGTAGAGCTACAGTTTGTGGTATTGGATTTATCCAGTTTCGTATGCATGATGGTATGGTTAGAGAAGTCTCGGACGTGAGGCATGTTCCTACTAATTCACATAATCTCATTTCTCTTGGTCAATTAGACCGCCGTGGTTCTACTTATGAGACTCGGGGTGGAGTTTTGAGAGTGAAGAAGGGTGGTCATATTATAATGAGAGGGGTATTAAATGATGAAAACCTTTATAGATTGGTTTGATCGTGTGGTCAATAATAGGAAGTCAGTGATAGTTGAAGAGCCTAGTCCACAGGTAGGTGGTGAGGTGAATGTGTGCACTACTTTTGATGGACGTGTTGGTAGTCATATTTTCGACAGGGGTCTTCATTTTAATGATTCTCGAGGTATCAATGATGATCATGTGGAGAACTCAAGTCAAGTGGTAGACGGATATCGAGTTGGAAAATCCACGAAGACTTTATGGAGGTCTTTATGGTATTACAAACGCTTATAAGGCCAAATTGTGTGGTGTATCTTATGGTGGGGGATGCATCAATTATAGATTGTAGCAGACATTTGTGATTTGGTATGATTAAGAAGAAATGAGTGGTGATTGATCTAAAGATAGTAGGCTTGTTTGTTTTATTCAATGAGGCCGCTTTCCTTTTATTTTCTCTTTGAAGAGACGATTTGATTGGAGGTGGAGATCAAAGATGTGTTGGAGATATGTGATTTTGCATCAAGGTAGAGCATTAAATTTTGGTGATACAAAATCACAAATAGAAGAAAACAAATATGCAAAAAAAAATTTGTTTTCCTTAATTAACAGACATGTTTAGTTATATTTATTTATCTCTCTAATTGTCTAATCAATTTATTTTTTACCATATAATATTAAGTTAGGCATTAAATAGTTGATGTTATAAATAGAGCCTAGAAGAGAGAGTGGAAAAAATGTGAAAACGTATTTAGTATTTCTCTCTTCTTCCATTTTTGTTCTTCTTCAAACACTAAGAATCCATTGTTATAGAGATCAAAACTCCTTCTCAATTAGGTTATTGATTCTATTCTTGTTTTGTTTACTTTTATTTGGTGGGTTAATTGTAAACAGTTATTCTTTTTAGAATCAATACAAACAGTTGTTGGGTGGAATCTTGTGTGTTGCTCTCTTGATTTCTTCATGATTTAGATCTGTCTTCACCATTGTTTATCTTCAAATATTATTATTTTCATATAGTATTATCTCTTTGTACTTGAATGATATAAGATTCTGGAATAGGCTTCGTTAGGTTTTGCGCAACAAAAATCCTAGCACATCCCACATCAGATAATTAATTTTAGGACAAAATCTGAAACTAAGCTTATAAAACACTTGATTCATGTATAAACTATAAACCTAAATGAAAACTTATTACGAAAAAAAGTCTGATTTTTACCAGGTGAAAAATTTGTATTTTCGCACTTTTAACGTGCACAAGCAAAATAAAATAAAATAATATTAATATTAAAGAAAAGAAAAGAAAATTGCGTTGGCTCACTTTTAAAGCAAGCAAGCTCAGAGTATAAACTTGTGCTTGAGCACTTTAAAAGTGCGCAGGCACAAAATCTACCATTGTGAAAACAAGGCTTAGTTTGGTAATAACTTTGCATTTATATCCATACTTGGAATACGTTTATTTATGAAACTTAGTTCTAAAATTTTTCCTTAATATAATGGATTATGTAGAAATATTTGATATCATTTCTGCACCAATATTGATTTTGTGATAATAAGCAGTTGTCTATTTCGTTTTCATCATCTATAAATCTATGTCCATGGTTGTCTTTTTAAACTTGCTCCTCCTTTCACTATTTTTACCTTATGCGCATATGCTAGATAACAACATTACTACCCACATTAAAGGTTTTATATTCTGATGTTCAAAAGTTTATTTTATGAATTATATACAATCAGAGGTACTGCTATGTACAATCTATTTATTACTTTATACTAGTGTAAACCCGTGCTACGCACACGGATTATCGCTATAAGGTTACGGTGGAAATATTGTATAAAATTAGGATACTTGACCTTGAAATAATTTTTTTTTACTTAAAACAACATTACTATCTCGTAAATAAGTCCCAATATAAAATCTTAGACATAATGTGGTTAAATATGAAACATAATTTCTTTTGCTTTTAATTGCAACTTATGTAATAGTATGTTAGATGTTCAAAATTGCACAGCCTATAGCAAAGTTGAATGCTATGAAAGTTGAAGTAGTTTGGACCAAGTATGGATGAAAATAATGTGAACTCAGCTAGTAACATAATTATATATGCAAACAAAGATGAAGTTGTTATTGTATAAACTTGTAACGTTGAGGGAAAAAATACAAACATATGCAGGAAAAAGTATAATTCAGCTTTCAACAGGTACATGCATTCATTTAAAGACCAAGCAATTAGGCAGAAAAAAATTTATTTAAAGCAAAGATGATAGCATTTACAGGTTATTTTGTAGGCAGTATCACATTAGATCAGAAACAACTGTAGTTTCCATTTTATGAAAGCATGCAGTAAAAGGCAAGAAAGTTTTACTGTGTAATATCGTCGACTAACAGTATGTAAGAGACCTCCAGAATTTAGTGTATAGGACATATGTAGAGGTACATAGAGTTACAGTAATTAAATATGACTTGGAATAATTTTAAGCAGACGCTTTTTAGAATATGCGGATTATCCAAGTTACACAGCAAGAAATCTACAGCAGTACAAAAGTTAATTGCAGAATCACCAGTATTATAAGATCTGCATCATCATAGCTGCCTAAAGAAACCACCATATTCAGTTCAATTAAAACAAAATATGACTGTTAAACTTTTAAACAAAGTAGCATAGACAGATAAATGTATCATAATACCGACTTTAGCGAAATTGTATTATGCACTTCAATTAACATTAGGTCTGGCCATCATGAAATGCTCGTGACTTCAAGTGCTTCATCTCATGCCATGTTGCAGTCAACGCCCCAGCCTACAGCATATAAAATATTAGTAGGTTAATACACAGTAATAAATTTGTGATGCATCGTGTAAACATCAGCCCATAGTTATTATGCCCATAAATAAATAGTAATAATAAGGGATGAAATAAAATATTTGAATTGGAGTACACATATGACAAATATCATCGAAAACATTGAAACTATATGCAGTAAATTTTTGTAAAGGGACCAATGTTTTGTTGAACAGAAAATTCTTCCAACAAAAAAATAATTAAAATTTCACAGTTTGATGAAATGTAATTGGCTCTGTATAAACTATGATAATAGTTTTTGGCAGTGCCTCAGTTGAGACTAAGGCATTTTCCTTGGTTGAAACCGATGCCTAGCCTAAGTTAAAAGCGATGTTTGACCGAATGTCTTCAGCAGAGAAAGTGGGAGTGTTGGTAGGATTTTTTCACTGAAAGATTTGTAACCACTGTCAGAATTATTTATAATGCTACATTGCACAGCCATAATCCTATGCTCACCATTTCAACAAAGAACATGCGTGTTGATATGTTTTCAAAACTGAAGGAAAAAAAACAAATAAGATGGACCAATGTATTATGAGCACACAATGTTTTATACTGTGAGTGGCCTGCAGATTTGAGAAATCCGAGCCAACGCCACCCAAGTCTGCATTGTTTAACATAATGAGCACCCTACAGTCGGCCCAAGGGAAATGTATGAAGATTAACATAAATGATTTAACATTCGGTATATAAAGATTGATGCTCTATTAAATAATGAACGTTGTATGAAGGAAAATCAAAAGAGCGAACAATTGTATAACAGTTTGTCATAAATATTGAGATTAGTATAGTTTATTAAGTTGTTAAATCATGAAGCATAATAATGGTTATTACATGCCTTATGATGAAGAGTATCTGAACCATAAATTAAAAGCTAAAACCAGCACAAATTAAAAAAATTGGACACCTAGACTGGAACATATAAAGCCTTGAGGAATACGTCTACTTTGATATTTAACTATAGCAATCAAACTCATTAAATACATTGGAAATCTTAGTTATTACATACGTAAGCAAAATCTACTGAACTCCGAAGTAACATATAATGACAAACTTACACATGGAGAACTCAACTGAATAATCTTTGGGAATAAGAGATGCAATCAGAAAGCTTAGAAAAACATAAATAAAAGTTTATTTTGTGGTTGAACCTTTCTGTTACAATATAAACGTAAAATTTGTTAGGTAGGATTTATCTAAATGACATAATATTGATAAAAATGTCTATCTTGAGAAAATAGACATTTGATAAAGAATATTATGAACAAAAGAAGGTTGCTACTAAATAAACAGGTTTTTTAGCCCACAGATTTGAGGAAGACCAATTTAATAAATCAAGTGAAATTTTGATACAGACAAATGGTAGATGATAAATTAAACGATAAGGTAAGGATTATCCTACCGTGATGCAATACCGGACTTCTTAACAAAGGCAATACCATAGATGTCGTATCCTCGGCAATATGGTATTTATGATTCAGTTCTCTCTAGACTATCTGATCTCGATGGTGCAAATTGAACTACATTCTCCTAACCTGTAAAAAATCTATTGTTTCAGTGAACTGATATTTGAATTCAGTGGATTGCCTTAAAAATAATAAAAGAGGTGAACTGAAGTTATTCCTAAATCTTAATGTAGCATTAAATGCATTAGGAAATCAACTCAATTAGAGAATTGAAATAATAAATTCAAATTTTATATTCATTTCTCATTCTTATTCATTCATATGATATTCGGTTATAATCACTATAATTAATTTGAATAAGTATTGCATTAATTATTATTAATCTTTGTTAATTTGAATTATCAATTTAAATCAATTAGGTGAGGTTTTTACCCTTTATCATGACTGTAAATTCAAATTTTGATTTGTGACCAAGTGTGTAAATATGTAGGTAACTCTAGAAAATAAATAAACATTGTCATATATGTTCTTCTAATATAATCTTACCAAATCTCTAAATCTCCATCCCCTTATTCAACATAACATAAGTTTATAATAATAACATACATGGTTTTAAATTATTTCATAAATTAATTATTTAATATCTAAAATCCAAGGAAACAACCAATCATCTGCTTTTTTTCTCTATATATTTCTAGTTGAACAACGATTTCATTACATATATAAGGATTCGGCCACACCAATGGTTCAAGAACTTATTAATTTGACATTCAATTTTGAAGTATGCCTATTAAATGATTTATTGATTGCATCATCTTTATTTTCTTATACTAAAGAAACCGCAATCGTATGCGTAATGATGCAAGAACTATGACAATTACTTTGTTGAGGCAAGGAGAGCTTAGGTTGCATGAGACCCCTAAATGGTTGAATTAATGCACTTCACATATGTTGTAGAACATGCATCGTTATTATTTAAACTATTTCCAAAGATATTTCATAACCAGAAATGAGTAAACGATTAATATCTAGACTTCCTAATGTAAGTGTAACTGGTTCAGCAAACAACATTAATACCTAGACTTGGAATTGAGTATACTACAAATAAATATGCTCTGTCCTTAAATAACAAAATTGGAGGCTAAACTAAGAACAAATAACATAATATTAAAAAAATCTATAACCTTAGTTGCACTCAAAAATTTCTCTACGTGCTTAATCATCATTCCTATAGCCAACTAAAACATGTAATAAAATAACAGATCCAAAACATATACACATAACATAGAAATAAGTGTAAATCCAACAATATTAAAACCGAGGAAAGAAATTAAAGATTATAGTAAATTTATTAGAATCTACATAGTAAACTAACATGGATACTTTCAGCTAAAGTCTCTAAGATCTAGTAGGGAAAGAAGAAAATAAACACGAACAAATGTAAGTTAGCCAAAATGGTGAGCAAATAAGACAAATAATGCATACTAAAGAAACATAAATACATCAAACCTATGTCAATCTCTTGTTCATTTTTACAATGAGAAAGGTACATGATAATAGCAGTTTGAGCAATGAAGGCATGATTAAGGGGACCATCAAGACTGCAATCTATGAAACTAAAATGTATAATTATCTGGAATGCATGCTTATTTTTTAACTTGAGAAACTATCAGTTCAAAATTCATAAAATAAATCCCCACCAATTTATTATTTACACCAATTTTGCAACAATCATAGTTGTTTAGTATCCTATGTAGAAAAGATCAAACTTTTTTATCTCGTATGTTTTTGTCGACCAAGCGTTGGCGTAGAACAATACACGGTAAAAAAATTATATTATATTTACGTTTTATTTGTTGCAGGCAATGTTGTTTCTCTTCTCCCATTATCTGTTTGTTTTTACATTTTCATCTAAGGAGAAAAGATTTATAACATCAGTAGAATGAATGTGAAAAAGTCAATTTAATAATCAAAATGAATCCTTAAAAGAAATACAAAAATGAAATTGATTTTGTAAGGGCAGAAAAATGGAATAAAGTTCTATAGAGAGCACATTTAGGTTTTAAAAAAAATGTAATTTTAATATTCTTCAAGACGAAACATCAGTTAAGTTTCTAGATCAGCCAGCGTTAACTTGTACATATTATGACCAAAGATTTTGGAGGCAAGGTAGTGTAATTTTTTGAATTAAAAATTAAAACTATGTGAAATATATGATAACAACACATCAGGTAATCTGAAGGTACCGGTAAAACTTTTCATTATTTTTCATTTGGTATATTGTAATTACAAAACCAAGTTTTATAAGAAGTGCTAATTTTCAAAGAAAGTACTATGTTCACCAATTTAATACACTTCATCTTTGAAAACCATTATGCTATTCAATATTGTAATCTGCTCATTATTAATTTTTTGTTCAAATTATGCTTAAATCAAAGTAAAAAAAGAATGGATATAAAGAAAATGAAATAAAATCTAAACAATTTACTTCCAAGATCACCTTTAAGCTCCATGACATGAACAAACCAAAATGAAGTGAAGTGCTTCTTTTATCTAGATCTTAATCTTGAAGCTCTTGTGTTTCCTTCACCCATTAACAGAAACCTTCAAAAACCTCAACCTAATAATTCATCAAAAGAACCTTAAAAAGTAAGTAATAAATGACAGATATATGGTTACTAAGGAATTGGGGTTATAAATAGCACAAATTTAAATAATTTTTGGTTCTATCACACAAATATAATTCGAATCCATTATAATGTAATTTCTAATGCTACCATTACATCAAATGATCACTTGTTTCCCTATGGAGACTTTTCAATGTAGTTGTACGATTATTTGTTGTTTAACTTAAAAATGTAGACCAAAATTAGTTTTAGTTTGCCTTTAAAATTAAGGAAAAATTTGGTTACATACGTAAAAAATTTAAAAGCCTTTGTATGTAGTTAATTTCAAAATAAAATATGCTCAATTAGCCTTGAAGGAAGTGAAGCCATAGTATTGTAAAATGGAGTTTTGTGAATATGTGCACCATATCATGATAGACAAACAAAACCCAAAACCCCTATTTTGTGTCAACTACATATCTTATAATCAAACAGAAGCAAATCAGAAGCAAACTATGCCTATCACTATTGAACAATTCTCAATACATCAGTAAAATAAGTGCAACATAGAAAAAACATATCGAAGGGTGGGAACAAAGTACCGGACAGTCCAAGAAAGCAAGTGGAGTAAGACCAGGAGCAATAATTTTAATATAAGGGTAAATAATCTATTATAGAAGCATTTTTTGTAGAATTATGTTGAGCAACATTCATGAATTGAGCACTAAAACCAACTTTACCATATCTTTGTGAAAAACTTCATCTTTAACTTGACTCTTCCTTTATGGAAAACTTGGGTTTGTGCACCACGAAATGTTGAAGCCTATGGCAAAAGAAGATTTCAACATTTACTTCCTTTTTGAATCTCTAAGAAATGAAGCCTATGGTAAAAGCTTTCTCATCCACCAGCTATCTATATCAAATCACCTAGTGTTTTGGAATTCAAATAAAAACCATGGAATCAGATCTCCTTTGATAATTACCCAACTATCAAACTTCAAAAAATGCGAAATAGGAATACCACTACTAAGTGATTCAGCAACATAGATTATTTTTAAAATGTAAGAGAAGAATGAATTGTAACTTTCAATCAAATGTCTAAGTCTTGATAGCCCTATGAATTTATATTGAAATGTAGAATGTAATCTGGAAAACAGAGGTTTTTAAAACAATTAATAGCAAAATATTGTCAGAACTAAGAACATGTGAAATTTAAATAAAATGAAATTGAATTCGTATTAACAACAATCACATTATAACTGGAATTGGTAAAATTCAAACTATCCAACCCAAATGGGAACTAAATCCGTAGTAGATTATATTTCCAAAATGAATAAACGAAACGGTAAAAGTAAATCTTTTACAGAATCAATATGCACAAATATAATTAAATCTGGATTAAGAGCAATTGTATTATACCTGAATCAGCGAGGTGGATTCGAAGTATATGTCTACGAATCAGGAAAGCACTAAGCGTTAAACCATCAGCAGAAAAAATTAAAGTTTAAAAATTCACATACCCAATACAGTAACACTCAAGTTTAATCGAACAACAAAGTATAAAAAAGGTATATTAATGAAAAACAGATGATATGGAATTGGTAAAACAACATGAAAGCACAAAGACATGGAGAGTCGAATTCGAAAGGCTTGAGATTGAGAAGAGATTGTGGGCAGCAGTGCTCGAGACACAATATGACAATCATCACATTTTTCTTCCCTCACTATCATAGACAATATTGTCGCCTCTTGGTTAAAAATTATCCTCCAAAAATAAATCATTTTTTTCAACTTTTTCTTCCTCTGTCTGATTTTAGTTCGTCCCAATTGTTCAACATCATTGAAGATGTTGTTGGATTATATGGTGAAGGTATAAAATGATCTGTAACTATGTTACTTTCTATAACTCAAAAAATATTAACGGATTCATTGATTAAATCATATTTTTGACTTTAGTACCTGTATTCATTGGCTTATTTATATACGAATTACAATGAGAATTTAGTACTTTTGCATACATAACTTGTTTTATTCTCATACTCATTATATGCTTTATACAGCAAACATTATCCTCTTGGTCTCCATTTCGTATTTCTTTCTTCCATTGATTTTCCCATGCTTGTATTCATAGCTCTTCACACTTGATTTTCAGTCTTAATAACAACTATAATATTGAAATTATAATAATCCAGTGTATTGCTTGGTCTAAATTCAGTTGTTATGCATTGAGAATATGCTGCTAAGGAAGGTCCCTGCCTTCATCTAATGTATTGTTACACTAGGTTTCCGTTTGTGAATATTTTGAAAGTAGAGACATTATAATGATCTAGTATATAAATGCCTTATAATTTTATAGATGCCAAGATATTAATTTCAAGTATTTCACTTAGTTGCATGAGTACAGGCAAAGATGATTTTTTTTTGAATTGCCTAGAGAACCAAGCTTCGCTTGTAAACTCTAGGGAAGTATGTGCCTACCAAACTCATACTTCGGGTAGTTGTTACAGGGTTGTCAGTTTCGGCAAAGATGATTTTAAATGTATAGTTTATGATAAAAATCTCAAAAATTCATTCATTAGATTTTACTAAAATATAAGGTATAGATCATTTATTTCATTTTTAGGTTAATTTCTAATCTTACAGCTTTAACTAACAAAAGTTGGGATACATGTTTCTTAATTCCTAAACTTCTTTGATACACAAAGATAAACTAATTTAGAATATGGATAACTATTCAGGTTGTAGCATTCAACCCATAATTTGCGACTGTAGTTATAAAAACTATATATTTTCTAAAATAAGTTTACCAAAAAGTTTATGCTTTCGATTCTAATTGTTAATTTATAAATATAAAAAATTAATACATGGTATACTTGAGATTAGTTCCAAGAAATATGAGTTGTATTCAATCAACCTACTGTTTCAATATTTATCCATTTACAACACAGATTGTCTTCCCTTCTTTTATGATATATCAAAATGCAATGCATTTAGGTATCTTTGTTAGAAAGCATACATGCTTATTGGACATAGTATATGGTGTTGGCTGTATAAGGGACAGGGCTAAAAATTTGAAATAAAATTAGTCTTTTTTTCAAATTTGTTAATGAAGATTTTTTGCTAGAAGTAGAGAATATACAATAAAATTACAGGTAGATGGAACTATCAGGAAGAAAAAGGAGAAAACTTACCTTAGATTGCTCCTTCTTTCACTTTTTTCCTACCTATTAGCCACAGTGGAGTGGTTTGACCGAGAATAGATTCTTTAAACCTAAAGAAAATCATTTTATTAGATGAATATTTGCATTACCTAATGAAGCTATGGAAAAACTATAAACCACCAAAAGATTACTATTTTTATCAACGACTCAATGCATAAAACATCCTAATGAAATGATTCATAAGATTACCAGCATTTCTTGTAGAACAAAAATAATATACCAAGTCCAAACTCAAATTTAGTAACTTTATACATAAAATCATGCACATAAGCTACAATCATTATGATCATGAAGCATCATGATATGAATTCAGAAAGTTAATCTGTTTATATACCTATAAACATTAATCACGTTCAACATCAGTGTTTAGATATGAAGTCGGTAACTTCAATATTAAGGATAGGAATTTTCTTTATTCTCTCTTTATGCCTGAATAAGATTAACTATTAGAATATAATATAACTGATTCATTTTATTCTGCGCACTCCAGTTAATAACGTTCTTTGCTTAATAGTAAAGTAAAAGTCCACCGTACTCAAAACATAAATCATAAGATAACAATATGGGATGGTGACTTGCAAACCTTCATTTGTACATATATCAAGATCATCCATTATTAAATTACCATAAGCTCTAAAGATTTCAGAGAGAATAAATAATTTTACTCGCTATCGTCCTAGAAATTTGAAAGTCATTAATATTTCGTGTACAAAACGGGTATATTTTAGGCATTACTATTAGGTACTCTCTATAAAAGCTATAATCAAACATTTATCTAAGTTGGACTAATTTTTTTTAACAAAAGGTAAATCACCAAAGCGGTAGACGTACCAAATTTGTCAAAAAAAATCACAATAAGAAAACCATTTACATTTGTTCCAAAGATCCAACCATTTTCAAAATAAACGTAAACAAAACAATCATATGACCATATCAAGGAGAAAAGTAACATTAAGTTATATGTTGAAAATTTTTGGGAGACAACACCGTAGAAGACAACAAATAGGTGAAAATAATTTTTTATGCCATGAAAGAAGACGGATCAGCACAGTATATTAAATCGAATAATAACCATAGTTAGATATTAGTAGTCACCACATGAAGTTACACAAAGTTACAAAAAGATACACGAAGTTACATAAAGCTATTTGTGGTCATTACATGAAAGAATGAACAGAATGAAGAAAAAAATTGATTTGTTACACGGAATATATGAATAAGTTAGTCATAGTGAAGAAAATATGGAGTTGTATAACAAAAGGCTATATAGTTTTTGGATTGTGGAAAAACCCCTGGATCTAATAAAAAAATTCACCAGTTTGAGAAAATAATCTTAAGTTTTCAGGCATATTATCTGATTGTTGTGTGTAGATAAGAATCTGTAGGAACAACTAAATTATATCCAAGTATAAGCATACAAAAGATTGAAACATAGAGTACATACCCATCTTCGTCATTAATTTATGTCTTCTTCCTAAAAATTCGAAGTCTTTAAGAAACAGAAGAATAATGGAGATGATTTCCTAAATGATTAATGCAAGAGGTAGCTAAGCAAACAAAAGTGTTTTCATAATGCTAAGACAATAAAAATTGATCAAATTAATAGGTAACAATCTAATATATCATACAGTAAAATACTATATCAAAAAGTAGATAAATAAAGCTGTAAAATAGTGTAGTTGATCATAAAAGTAGATTATTGAAACAGTAATTCACGGATGCATCCTATTAAAATGAAAAAAAAACCAATCTTGCATTTCTATAGTTTAATTATGAAAACTTGTACCGCTTACAAAACTTTCAAAGATCTTAAAACAACATTCAGTCAAACAAAAAACTTATATTAGAATAAATGCCTTGAAGTGGATGGAAGGCTTGATTAGTGCAACGGTGCGTAGAAGGTATCTAAATCAACAGCAGGATAAATCAATAGAATGTGATTTAATTGACAACTGTTAAGCTATCTTCTTCATAGTGCTTGCCACCCATGGGATGAAGAAGATGTTTCGAAAAGAGATGTGTGATGGCGTGATGAAGTTAACTGTCAGTCACTTTGTGAGAATTAGGACATTTCATGGACGGGGACATTGGGGTTAGACAGATAAGGGGTGGAGAAGGAAGTGAATTAAGGTTTTCTTTGGTAAAAAAATAGGATGTTCGGTCACTCCAATGAACGTAGGAAAAGGAAATTTAATTTCATTGAGAAACTGGGGGGCTTTAGAGCAAAGGAAGCCATACAGAGTATTAATAATATACTATGAATGCTTGTTCTTTCATATACAAATAGACATTTATTCAATCATTCATGAAGCTATAAATAATTTTTTTTAGGAACTGAAATAAACATCTCATAGCTTCCAAACCATATCCTTGTGTATTCTTTTCAAATTGTTGTGATTAGGCATTCATATCTATAAAGAAACACAACCATTTATTCATCTCAAAATAAGGAAATTAGGCATAGCAAAGAATATCTATATAGTTGCTTATTACATTGCCTAAGTGAACATAATTCACAAACGATAGACTCTTTGCACTTTCAAATCCTAGTCACTAATGCATGTAAAAATAAAATCCAATGGATGAAAAAATAGAAGAGTAATTTGCATATTTATACATTAAAGGTATATGTTTTCATTCTTCATTAAATCCATTCTATGTATTATATATATATCATATAAGAACATTTAGTGAAGAATAAGTCCTCTAACTAAATTCAGAAATATGACTGTTGTTTAATGTTCCGAAGCTTTTGTTTTGAAACTACCAACTATTCATGAAGTAAAAATAGTTGATATCTAAGTGGTCAAGTAAGCGGGAATTAAAACATTTAATCCCAGTACAAAACTAAACTTCAACAAATATATTTTATATAGTAGTTTAGTAGCTAATTTAAAAGCAATAGTTTATGCCAAAGAGATAAGACGAAAGTTCTATTCTATTTTGTTTTCCTAAAGTGAACAGTTATTTGATAAAAAATGAAATAATGCATAAATATATTGAAAAACCATTAATATAAATTCAAAAGGTTGATAAAAAAAACTTACCAGTCTATTATACCTGTAACAACCCGAGATTTCGTACCAATTAATTATCGTCTCTAGACGATTAAATCTGATGGTTAATCGCTGTTTGGAATTTTTAATCCGGTTTAAATTCTTTTACAAATCATTTTAGGATTGTGGGCTTTAGTGTTATCTTGACCCAAATTGTTTGATGCCAAAACACTTATCTTATTCACCACCGTTTCCCCCTTCATTCATTATTGATTCGCAACCCTAAACCTGAATAAACGAGATAAAGGCGGCCTCGTTCAAAAATTAGGGCTTTGGTTTCTCGAAGGCGATTGCCTTCGTTCCGCTCGATCGAGTGAGGGAACTTGTAGCTTGCTCGTCGAATCAAAGGTGAGTAATTCTCACATCTAATTCATCCTACAGCTTGATTTCATTCATACGTGCTCGATCTTTTTATTTGCGTTCGTATATTTATATAGTTTGAATTGGCCATTGATGATTTGGGATTTCTTTTCTCTACATCCCCCAGTCGATGATGATTTTGGGTCTCTTTATATATGCGTCTGATTTGATTCCTTGATCCCCATGTTGTTGATTCTTTCTATTTTTACGCTTTGATAATTTGGGAAATTTCTTTTATAGCACGGCTTCGATTATTGAACGTTCGATACGTTCTTTGATTTATATCTCTGACTCTTTCCTAATTTATTCTTCTGACTTTTTCAACTTGTAAACGTGATTAATATATATACGACTTTGATTTCTGAATTTGATTTCTCTGGCATCAACTCTGTTACATCTGGACTTCAACTCTGTATATTTTCACGATTTGTTTACTTCCATTTGTTCATCTCGACCTGTTTGCGTCTGCATTGAATTCGAACTTTTCTTTGATCCATTGTTTCTCGGTGGGGAGTCTGATACATATCTTTTTGCATCATTTTGTACTTGCACAGTTTCAAGCATTGTCTTCATTGCATTCATGTCTGCTGTCATTACTATATTGAGGTCTAGTTCCTTGTTTCATTTGGTATTTCATCTTGAACCTTGTCTGCGGCACTGAACTTAGTCTCTGTAGTTGTATTTATCTTTGTTCATCAGTTGTTGTTACTGTATGGTTGCATGCCTTAATTTTCTGGCCCCTGTGAGCTTCGTCTCTGGCCATCTTTGTTACATTGTTTCTCGACCTTGGATACTGTTTTAAGGATGACTGGTTGTTGCTGATGTATTTGTCATTGATACTGTCTGGTTGCATTCATTTCATGTTGTACCCTTTTTCATGTTTTTTGTACTTTGAGTCTCTTGTGCATTTTGAACTGGTGCACTTGATTCTGGTGATGTACACTGTTATCATTGGTTCATCTGGTCATTCATTGGTTTGTTTCCAAATTGCTGTCTCAATTTGCACTTCTTTGACTTCACTGTGTACATGCACATTTCATTGTTGCAGTGATCATTGATATTTTGGTCGAGTTCATTTGAGCCTTGTTGCAGTTCCTGTCTGCACTCTTTTATTGATAGTTGGTTGGTTTGTTGGTTTCACTTCTGGTTTAACTGAATTGAGTGGCACCAGTCTTCGTTCATGTATTTTCCTTTGAGCATTTCATGGTGGCTTTGGTTCTTCTTTGGTCATGACTGTCTGAATTTGCAGTCTTGTATTGACTTGTAGCATTCTTTGAGACAGTTTGCATTACTTTGTATTCGAGTCTGATGTTTTTGGAGCCTTGTGCTGTCCTGTTTCACCGTTGTACCTCTGATTCTTTTGCCATGTCACTAGTACAAAAAATGCATATTGCTTCGCCTTATTTGCATCGGTTGAAGTAAAAACTGATGCAAATAGAACTATTTGCATCAGTTCTATCTTAATAACCGATGCAATTGGTACGTGGAAAGCAATAGGTAATAAAAAAAAATCAAATTTGCATCAGTTCTCACCAACAACCGATGCAAATAGTTTTAGTCGCATCGGTTTTAAAGTGAATCGATGCAACTACATATGGCAATATAAAAATTAAGTGGGAAATAATCAAAAATCGGCTCCAAAGTTACTATTTTGGACAAATGTACTCTTTCCTCCTCCGTAACCCACTCTCAAAAACAAAATTCTTCTTCTCCTCAGAATGCTCGGTGGCAGAAAATTTAATTTTTACTTCTTTTCTTCTTCAATAAATGGACCCGCGCTTCAGATCCGACTCCGGAGAAATGATCAGGATCTGATGGGTGACGCCTTGGGAGTAGGGTTTGCTAATGACGTGATTAGGGTTAGTGTCGAGGACTTCTTTGGCTGAGATGGGTCGGCCGTACTCTTCGACCTCGCCGTTGATGTGGACGATCCTGATCAGATCGAGGGCGCCGCATAGAAGGACGCAGGCCAAGCAACATCGTAGGCTGTTGCCCATGCTGGTAATGTTTTCTTATTTTTATTTTTATTTTTATTTATGTTGTGGTGATGATGATAATGAATGAATGTTGATGGATGTAGTTGTTTGTGGAGATGAATGCGAGTTGAATTAATGTTGCGGAGATGCAACATTACAACAGTTTGTTTTATAAACAAACTGAAATATTTGCCACTTTAAAAAAATACATATTGTATATACTGAAATTGCTTGGTTTAATAAAAGAATTGCTTGGATTCATAAAATATATTCAATTATATGCTTGGACTAAGTAGCTACTTGATAGCTACTTCCTGCCGAAGGGAAATAAGAAGAGATCAAGAATGCTGTCAAACTAGAGCACTTGTTCTGTCACACACTGACAACAGAACAATATATTATGGTTCCTGACCCTCTGTTATTAGTTCTTAATTTTTTTCAACTTTGTCTTGCATCCTCTTGTCCTCAGATTTTTCTCTAGCAGTATATATTTCCAGTCGGCTGCACAAGATGCTTTGCAGGCCACCAGTACTTCAGTAGATTCTATGATATTATGGTTCCAGATGTTATTGGACTACTAGTTTAGTAATCGCGGTTGTATCGCTCAGCAATTCAAATTCATATATAGCTTCTCGATCATGGTTCATACCAATAGCACCAAACTCAAGAAGTAAGAAAACATGAACACTGTTCTCCTTATCTCCACTTTCACCTTGCTATTCTACATCATTTGAAAACTAACTTATCACCATTCAAAATCAAATCCTCTGCCGCCTAGTCCTTTAAATTTTCCAATCATTGGTGCCTTGCCTTATATTAGCTCATTGCCTCACTCTTCTCTAGCTAGTCTTTCCAAACGTTATGGTCCCATAATGTATCTCAAGTTTGGCACACATGATGTTGTATTGACTGATTTGTGTGTTCTCAACTTGGTTATGATTATTGAGATTCATCATTTTAGACTTCATAAGCTCAGTTATTGTCAGTTTTATAATCTTTCACGTTTCTTATGTTCCTTCTTTGGTATATTAAACATGTCATTTTGCTCACCTGCTCTGTAATAATGGACCTTCAATTGCTTGGCTAGTTCACTAGCAGAGTAGGAATAGAGTATTAAAAAGAAAAAGAAAAGAATAAAAAGAGTAGGGATGAAACAAGAATACCATGGAGACTAAACATTCTGGAGATGCAATTTAACTGCAGAATTTTTCACTAGTAATGTATATGGAACATTATTGGCTTAGACATACTTTTGACTACATGGATAACCATGTCTTTTGCCTAATTTTCATTACATGCCTACATGACCTATAACTATAATTCTATTATAAATGGTATACGATCATATAGTCTGTGTGTAATCAAAGAAGAAATAATAAATTGTTTGAATTTTGATTTGTTATTACCAGTTTTTCCATGTTCTTAGCTCAGGCTGCTAATTGATTTAGACAGGAAAACAAATACATGCTTGTCCGCCTTTTTTCGTTTTTTGTTTGTTTGGTAAACTGCTCTGAGATCTTTCTTGTATAATCATAGTCGATTGCTAAACCATGTTCGAAGTTCAACTGTGATAAAACCCTATAAAAACAGGTATGAAAATTTAGAATATTATTCACTTCATGGTAATTTATATCTTTATATCAATTTTATAGAGTGACTAACAGAGATTTAGGTAAAAGATTATTGAATTGTCTTCAAACAATTTATGGGATGTAGCGGTTAATAGAGGTAAGGGATGATGGAGTGGTAACAGAGATGAGGAGGCAAGGGTATGAGTTGATGGTCAACAGAGGTTCGGGGCAGTGCACAGACGATGTTAAATGAACTGCAAATGTGTTTGCAAATGTATTAACAAAACTTTTTATAATGGCAACTGCAAGTATGGATGTTTGCAAATGTATTAACAAAACTTGTTACGGTTGCAAATGAACTGCAAATTTGTAAGGACTGGTGGGAATGCAAGTACGGATGTGGAATGTTATGATGGCAATTGGAAGTGAAGTATGGAAGTGTGGATGAAAATGTGCAGTTATGAGGAGCAGTGGAGATTGGTTTTGTAATCAGGGTGATTGAGATGGCAGAGGTTGATTTGGTGGTAATTGAAGGTGGTCTGAAGTCCTGTTATGGGTGGTTGGAGGATAGTAGAAGGAATTAAATTACTGGTGGTCAGGCAGTGATAGTGGTTATTGAAGGATGGTTATGAAGTGAAACTGCAACCTTTATTTACAACCATCTTCATCAAAGTTGGAATTCGAACAATGCTTAAATCCCATTAAGCTATAAACAACTGAACATGAGGGATAGCGTTTTGTTTTTCATTTTTGAGATTTTTTTTCTCTTCTTTTATCATTTCTGACATGGTTCTTTGATTATGTTCAAAATTGACCAAACTATCTAAGGATGTTAGTAATGTTTGTTTTGATTTATACTGCCAATTATTTTTTGTTTAAAATAATTGACCTAACTGAGGAGTTTTTGAAGTTAGCTCACCCTTGTAGGATCACGATCTTCTATCTTGCTCACTGTAGCATGTGTGTTGCTCAGGGATAAGCGGCATAACAACTTTAATCCATCTTCACTTTCCTCCATCCTATCACTTGAAACTTTGATATATACTCCTCTCTTGGTAATTAAAAGGCTTCGGCATATAAGAATTGGCAGCATGGCATGGCACATAATGAAAATACATGCATGCACGACAAATAAGAATAGGTATACGTGTGAGCATGATGCAATTAACACTCAACACGCAGGCTTCAGCTAGCACATTGACATGCAAGTTTGGAATTAATGAAGTTAGTGAGTGCGACCTGCTAAAGAACACCAGATGAATAGGCATATGTGTATACGCTTGCTTCCAAGAACTGACATTATTTTGTTGGGATGGTCACCGGATGAATAAAAATATTTTGACATGCAAGATTGCATGGGTTTACATGCAAGTGAGCCGAGGCTTGTTTCATGCTTTAATATGAAGTAACAGACTTGTTGCAGAGTACCTGATTGAATGGATGTCCAGTGGCTGGCATGAGCTGAAACGACGATCTGAATAAACTTTTGGTTGGAGTAGGATCTGAAGAGTAGGAATAGAGAAGTCATATGTAGCAGACGAGATGAATGCTTATAGAGGTGCTGGGTCGATCGGGCCATTGGATAAATGCTTGGGATAGAAGTTAGAGAAGGCTCTACTAATCTTCTAATTGGTTACCGATAAGGATGGGAGGAGGTTTGTCGGTGGGGAGGCTGTTACTCATGATCTTATTGAGGTGAGATCTTCAGTCTGGGTAGCTTCTACAGGTCCCCGTCCAAAAAGAGATATTGCGGGCAATATAATATAAAATAGCAGTAGAGTTTCTATGTGAATTGTTAAATAGACGTTGGTTTCTCTCCTTCCAGATATCCCAACGAGTAATAGAAAAGAATGAATCTAAAATTTTCCTAGTCGCATGACTGAAGCCAAATCTAAAACATGTACAGTATTCATGTGGGGATGGGATCTTAGAGTTAATTTCAAAATCAAAAATGTGAATTAAGATTCTTACTATATGTTGGGTGAAGTTATATTCAAAGAACAAACCTGCAAACAGATGTCAAGCAAAAATTAAACAAAAAACAAAGAATGCATTCGTCTAATTACTTCATTGGGTCAAACCAAAGCAATTCCTTTCTGCGTGTAGTTAATTTCATCCATAATGCATCCATCTACTTCTAATAAGCACACGTGTTTGGTCTAATCTTAAATAACTCTTTCTTTACCTGCACTACCAAACAGAACTTTTATTTGCTATCTGACTTGACTGCATCATTGTGCAGGGCTCAAGATTCAACGATAACCTTTCAATTTTGCACTCACCCATTTGATGAAATAGCAAACAGTATTGACCTTCAACTACAACATAGTGAAAGGTTAGCTGACTTATTAAAAAGGTAAACAATATTCTACAACTCAATACATATCCAAGTAAATGAGGTTATATGTAATGTATTCAATTAGTATCAATTCATGTTACAGTCATGCAATTCTTTTATTCGTTCTACCTCTTTGCTTCTGTGCTGCGAATTGTTATTGAGGTATTCATTAAATAAATGTCCAGATTTTATTGCTTTGGTCGTGTAATAACAACTTGTAATTTACTGTTTTTTCTTTCGACGTATGAACTTGCTCTACAGCCAACTTAGTTTCCCTTTTTAATACTCTATTAACAGAGACACTGTATAGAACCAAGCGGTTGCTAATTATAATTCTTATTTATATCATGATTTCATGAGATTGACTTCACTTTTGTTCACTCAATGTATTATTGGAGTGTTCCATGGCTTACACATCGATGTTGTATTGTTGTTGCTGTCAGGTGGAAGAATACAGCAGGCACTGAAGGTGACAGTGTAGAAGAGGAGCAAGCAGTGGTTGTTTGGATGGAACAGATCAACTTCAGGTAGCTCAAGTACAATATAGGATAAAGGTTTGTGCATTTGAAGACCATCTTCTGCTTAATTTATCCACTGTCAACGATACATTCTCTTTTTTGTATATATGTATTTTTGTGTGTCTACATATAACACGCTGCATTTATTTTTTACTACTGACTGTCTGATTATGTACTGTGAAATTTATTTATGTTTTTCATTCTTTTGTAGAATTATTAAATCTGATTATGTATTTGCCATCAAATTTAATTTTGAATGATTGTAATATTGCATGCAATAATTGTTTGTTATAATCAATAATATATATATAGTCTATTTGAGTACTGTAATAATGGTTTCTGAGAATTGCTTTTTTGCATCAGGTATAAATAGCTGATGCAGTAGAGGGATTAGTTTGCATCAGTTGTTATAAAAAACTGATGCAATAGAGAGATTAGTTTGCATCAGTTGTTAGTAACAACCGATGCAAAAAGGACCTTTTTGCATCGGTTTCAGAACTGATGCAAAAGTGTTAAGCCTGTTGCACCGGTTGCATATGCATCGGTTGCTGAACTGATGCAAAAGGGGGGTAAACAACCGATGCAAATGGCCTGTTTTGTAGTAGTGTGTGCAGTTTGTTATGTACCATCACTTGCGTACATATTTCATATTCTCTTAGTTGAAGCTTTATGCCGCTACACTGCCTTTGTTCTCGAATCTGATACATTGCATTGATGCTTTGTATCCATTTGCATTTGGTCATTGTGCTTCACTGGTGACCTTATTTTCTAATGAGGCTGACCTGTGTCTTTTTCTGTTGAGTGTTGTAGTGCCATATCCTTGGTGCTCTCACCTTCAGTTTGCTATTTCACTATGCCTTGCTTTGTGACATGTTGAACTTGTTTCGCTTGTTGCCTCTGATCTTGTTTAGTAGTGTTTTGGGTTGTTTTGTAGTGGCGAGGCAGTACACGCGTGCGTGTACTGCAGCCCTAGCAGGAGTGACAGATTTAGTTGACATTTCGATTGTTAATTTTTTTTTTCGTTGGTTCAATTCAATATTTTGAAGTTGTACTTTGAAATGGTTCATTTGATTTGAGTTAGATCTGTTTGCTTTTGGATTCATTGATCTTCTGCGTATTTCATAGGCTGTATTGGCGAGGCAGTACACGTTAGCGTGTACTGCAGCCAATCAGCATTGATGTTTTATAAATTGACGTTTCAATTGTTTAAATTGATTTGGATTGCTGATGTGCTGTTTAACACTATTTAGTGTTATATCTGTCGTTATCCGATTCTCTTACCGAGGAGTCGGATATACGAGTTTTCTGTGACTGTCGTCTTTTTGATATTGATTATTATTGCTTCCGTGCATTAATGACTGAGTTTGAATTAGACTGACCCGTGTATTATTTTCTTTTGAATTTAATACTCGGGTCAGACCCGAGTTATTTCAGGTTGTAGATTTCCTGCTTTCAGTTGCTGTTGAGCTATGAAGACTTTTCATATCTTTTGAAGGGGTCTTCGTCTTTTTGTAATAGTTAGTGTATTGATTTAGGTTGATATGTATTCATGTATATTAGTCAATAATGTACTTGTATATATAACTTCCGGAGTCGACAGTTGTAGTTGTATCATATGTATTGTGTCAAATGTATTGTAACTGACATTAGTTATTATATAGGGACAGTTTGGCACAGGTCCCTAACAAGTTTCAAAATACACAAAAACCCCAGTAAAATAAAGTTTGTAAATTTGGTCCCTAGAATTAAGTTACTGAATAATGGCATACACTTATGCAATTATTCAGTGGATAATTGCAGACATTTATGCAATTATATCAAAAAATTGCAGACATTTCTGTAATTATTCACTGAAAAATTGCGGAAAATTCCGCAATTATTCAATAAAAAATTGCGGTAATTTACGCAATTTTTTCAAAAAATTGCGTAAAATTCCGCAATTATTCACCAAAAAAATTGCGGAAATTTCCGCAATTATTCACCAAAAAAATTACATAAATTTATGCAACTTTTGGATATAATTGCATAAATGTCTGCAATTATTCGATGAATAATTGCATAACTGTATGCAATTACTTAGTGACTTAATTCCAGGGACCTAATTTACGTACTTTTTTTTACTGGGTTTTTTATGTATTTTGAAACTTATTAGGGACCTGAGCCTAATATTCACTATTATATATATGAGACTTTCTATTTTATCTGTGTTCCGCATTTATATTATCTGTGTTATTTTTATATTTATTGTCCTAGACTATTATAGCCACTGTGTAGTAGCTTTGAGTTTGTATCGGTATGTCGGATTTCCTCCTGAAATAAAAATGCATGTTATACTATCTGACATATCGGTGCTCGTACAAAGCAATTACACGGATGGTCGCTCCTCAACAGCCTTATTCTCTGTGCTGTTGACAGCATTACTCCGTAATGCTCTTGGCTAGCGTGGGCATAGAGGTGGGGCGTCACAGCTTGGTATCAAAGCCTGGGGTTTAGGACAATTATAAAACATAACTTAGATGGAGCATGTGTTACAACTATTTGTCGATGTTTTATCTCTCATCTTTACATATGATTATCTTTGATTGTTAGGTATGAATTCCTAAGCTGATTCATGTGCATTTGATTTTGATTTCGTGAAAGTATTTTGGCTTCTGCCTCCGTTTGCTTTGCGAACTCAAGTTGGGTTTTTGATGATGAGGATTTTGTTCTTGTGTTTTCCTCGGCTTGATTTCCATTCGACTTCGGTCACTTTGTTTTTGTGAAATTGCTAATTTCTTGATTTCCAAGACTCTGACTTTGTTTGCCGTTGGATTCTTTGATGATGACGTTGATTCATTTTGTACTCGACATTGACTTGATTCTTATTTTTGTTGATGTCATTTATGCATTTGTGCTCGTTTTGCTTTGTTTTTCCAATTGATAATCGATTCTTCTTTTCCGATTAGTTGTTATCACCTTTGTCAACTTTGATAACTTCTATTTCTGGAATTTTTGGGTATTTCTACTTTGATGAATTTGGAATCGAATTCTTTGGATTTTATTCACGTCTTCGAATGTGAGTTTTAGTGAATTAATTTGGTTTCCAAAATTTAATCGATTCTTGATCATTTCCCCGATTTGTTGCTATCATTTATTAGCAACTTTAATGACACTTTCTTCGAGATTTTTGTGAACATACTTTTTGATGGATTCAGTATCGATTTCTTTGGATTCTATTCACATCTTTGTATGTGAATTCTTGTGATTGATTGTTTCTACAATCATTTTTGTGACTTGTCACTTTAAAAATATAAAGGTCTTCTATACTAGTAGTAAATATTAAAATCCTTTTCTCCAAACGATTTCAAAACTATTTTACTACAAAGCTCTTTTCCTAAAACCATTTTCCAATCTATTAGTATATACCAACCTTTATTTCACTCGTTTGAGAAATTGAAGGCTTAGTAAAACAAGTGGTATGAAACGCTTGCGTTTACTTCATCGGTTAACTCCTGGACTTGTTCGATTGAACCTTTTGTGACAATTTTCTAGTGAAGACCTACAGTTTGTTCGTAAATATTTGAGTTAAACAAGTGGTTATGGGACATGAAGCTTAACTCTTATATTCACTAACTTAGTGTAATTGACACTTCTTGATGATCATGACGATCATTTTTGTGATTTGATTTAGGCTAGCAATTGTGCGATGCCTCTTTGTCTACGAGGGAGACTAAACCCCGTTTGTGTGATGTTTCACCATCACATAGAAGTGGGGTAGCGACCCACGGTCTTCGGACCATTCGTGTGTCAAAAATTAATGGTTGGCCACCATGAGATAGCTTCTCGTTCTTGTGATACCGGTCGGTGAGTTTTCATGCTCCCATTTTGTGATAGGCCTTCCCCTTTTCTTTTTATGATTTAGACTAGCAATTGTGCGATGTCTCTTTGTCTACGAGGGAGACTAAACCCCGTTTGTGTGATGTTTCACCATCACATAGAAGTGGGGTAGCGACCCACGGTCTTCGGACCATTCGTGTGTCAAAATTTAATGGTTAGCCACCATGAGATAGCTTCTCGTTCTTGTGATACCGGTGTTTTGAGTTTTCATACTCCCGTTCTATGATAGGACTCCCCCCTTTTTATGTGATTTCTGGATTTCTTGTGATGATTTCTGGAATTTGTGCTTCACCAATTTTCATGATTTTCATTGATATGATATCAGTTTTTGTGCATTGGTGAATTCGTGTGTCATTGACTTGTTATGAATACAAGTTTAGGGTATGATACCCTATTCTATCTTTGAGAAGATTCTTGTGACATTTTTGATGAATGAAAATTCATTGGTATTATAATTTTGATACCAGTTATTTTGATAAGATTTTGAAGTGTTAACTTCAGTAACCGTCAATTTTAAAATGGATTTACAAGCGGTTCTCCCGCAATGCTGATTTTGTTGTCCGTTTTTACGGTATTTTGAGAAGTGCAATTTTCTTATCAAAGTTGCTACTGATGTTGCTAATTTAATCACATGTTTTCAAAATTCATTATTTTTAAAAGTTGTTTCAAAATATAAATTTAAATTGTTTTCAAAATTTTTACAGTTTGCATTTTCAAAAGAACGAGGAAGCGATTTAAACGTTTCAGCAAAATCGAGGACTATGACCCCTTTCTTTTACTAATTCGCTTAATTCCGGACTTGTCCGTTTGAGAATGTGAAATGTTATTTTTAGAATACACAATTTTTTGCACTTTCAAGGAAACGATAAAGAGATTTAAACGATTTAGCAAAAGTACGGAGTATGGAACCATACTTTTACTATTTCGGTTAATTCCGGACTCGTTAATTGAATATTTGTGATTTCTGATTATCTCTTGTGATAATTAGATATTTGAGATTTGATTATCAATTGTGATAATTAAATATTTGTTGATTTGATTATCGTTTGAGATAATTAAATATTTTTCAATTTGATTATCGCTTGTGATAATTAGATATTTGAGGTTTGATTATCAATTGTGATAATTAAATATTTGTTGATTTGATTATCGTTTGAGATAATTAAATATTTTTTCGATTTGATTATCGCTTGTGATAATTAGATATTTGAGATTTGATTATTAACTGAGATAATTAAATATTTGTTGATTTGATTATCGTTTGAGATAATTAAATATTTTTCGGTTTGATTATCGTTTGTGATAATTGAATACTTATGGTTTGTGGTTTAATTATCGTTTGTGATAATTAAATATTTGTGATCTGAAAATTCGATTATCGTTTTTGATAATCGGATATTAGTGATTTCTGATTATCGTTTTTGATAATCGGGTATTTGTGATTTCTGATTGTCGTTTTGATGATTCGATTATCGTTTTTGATAATTGAATATTTGCGATTTGAAATTTGGTTATCGTTTTGATAATTAGGTAATTGCTAATTTTGATGATTATAAAGTTCGTGTTTTCTACTTACCTGCTGGATAACTATATATTAGCAGTTTTGCGATTTGCGAATTTTGTTTTCTAATTATCTTTGTTGATAATTAGATTTTGCTGTTTTCTAATTATCGTATCGATAATTAAATATTGCTGTTTTGTGATTTTTGAATTCTAATTGTCTAATTGATGATTGAATATTGCTGATAATTGCGTTCATTCAGTTTAGTTGTTTTCTGATTATCTATTGATAATTAGATTTTGTTAAGAATTGCGAATTCCTTTTTATGAAATTAAAAGATTTCTTTGAGGTTTGAATTCTCTACCTTTATTTTTCTAGCTTAACCAGTTTAGGTTAGAAAATTTATTGTTAATGACGACCTTAATTATAAAAATTGCGGGGACGCAATTTCTATAAGGAGGGGAGTCTGTAACAACCCGAGATTTCGTACCAATTAATTATCGTCTCTAGACGATTAAATCTGATGGTTAATCGCTGTTTGGAATTTTTAATCCGGTTTAAATTCTTTTACAAATCATTTTAGGATTGTGGGCTTTAGTGTTATCTTGACCCAAATTGTTTGAGGCAAAACACTTATCTTATTCACCACCGTTTCCCCCTTCATTCATTATTGATTCACAACCCTAAACCTGAATAAACGAGATAAAGGCGGCCTCGTTCAAAAATTAGGGCTTTGGTTTCTCGAAGGCGATTGCCTTCGTTCTGCTCGATCGAGTGAGGGAACTTGTAGCTTGCTCGTCGAATCAAAGGTGAGTAATTCTAACATCTAATTCATCCTACAGCTTGATTTCATTCATACGTGCTCGATCTTTTTATTTGCGTTCGTATATTTATATAGTTTGAATTGGCCATTGATGATTTGGGATTTCTTTTCTCTACATCCCCAGTCGATGATGATTTTGGGTCTCTTTATATATGCGTCTGATTTGATTCCTTGATCCCCATGTTGTTGATTCTTTCTGTTTTTACGCTTTGATATTTTGGGAAATTTCTTTTATAGCACGGCTTCGATTATTGAACGTTCGATATGTTCTTTGATTTATATCTCTGACTCTTTCCTAATTTATTCTTCTGACTTTTTCAACTTGTAAACGTGATTAATATATATACGACTTTGATTTCTGAATTTGATTTCTCTGGCATCAACTCTGTTACATCTGGACTTCGGCACTTGACTTTTAAACATGAATTTTATCACTTGACTTCTGTATATTTTCACGATTTGTTTACTTCCATTTGTTCATCTCGACCTGTTTGCGTCTGCATTGAATTCGAACTTTTCTTTGATCCATTGTTTCTCGGTGGGGAGTCTGATACATATCTTTTTGCATCATTTTGTACTTGCACAGTTTCAAGCATTGTCTTCATTGCATTCATGTCTGCTGTCATTACTATATTGAGGTCTGGTTCCTTGTTTCATTTGGTATTTCATCTTGAACCTTGTCTGCGGCACTGAACTTAGTCTCTGTAGTTGTATTTATCTTTGTTCATCAGTTGTTGTTACTGTATGGTTGCATGCCTTAATTTTCTGGCCCCTGTGAGCTTCGTCTCTGGCCATCTTTGTTACATTGTTTCTCGACCTTGGATACTGTTTTAAGGATGACTGGTTGTTGCTGCTGTATTTGTCATTGATACTGTCTGGTTGCATTCATTTCATGTTGTACCCTTTTTCATGTTTTCTGTACTTTGAGTCTCTTGTGCATTTTGAACTGGTGCACTTGATTCTGGTGATGTACACTGTTATCATTGGTTCATCTGGTCATTCATTGGTTTGTTTCCAAATTGCTGTTTCAATTTGCACTTCTTTGACTTCACTGTGTACATGCACATTTCATTGTTGCAGTGATCATTGATATTTTGGTCGAGTTCATTTGAGCCTTGTTGCAGTTCGTGTCTGCACTCTTTTATTGATAGTTGGTTGGTTTGTTGGTTTCACTTCTGGTTTCACTGAATCGAGTGGCACCAGTCTTCGTTCATGTATTTGCCTTTGAGCATTTCATGGTGGCTTTGGTTCTTCTTTGGTCATGACTGTCTGAATTTGCAGTCTTGTATTGACTTGTAGCATTCTTTGAGACAGTTTGCATTACTTTGTATTCGAGTCTGATGTTTTTGGAGCCTTGTACTGTCCTGTTTCACCGTTGTATCTCTAATTCTTTTGCCATGTGCAGTTTGTTATGTACCATCACTTGCGTACATATTTCGTATTCTCTTAGTTGAAGCTTTATGCCGCTGCACTGCCTTTGTTCTCGAATCTGATACATTGCATTGATGCTTTGTATCCATTTGCATTTGGTCATTGTGCTTCACTGGTGACCTTATTTTCTAATGAGGCTGACCTGCGTCTTTTTCTGTTGAGTGTTGTAGTGCCATATCCTTGGTGCTCTCACCTTCAGTTTGCTATTTCACTGTGCCTTGCTTTGTGACATGTTGAACTTGTTTCGCTTGTTGCCTCTGATCTTGTTTAGTAGTGTTTTGGGTTGTTTTGTAGTGGCGAGGCAGTACACACGTGCGTGTACTGCAGCCCTAGCAGGAGTGACAGATTTAGTTGACATTTCGATTGTTAATTTTTTTTCGTTGGTTCAATTCAATATTTTGAAGTTGTACTTTGAAATGGTTCATTTGATTTGAGTTAGATCTGTTTGCTTTTGGATTCATTGATCTTCTTCGTATTTCATAGGCTGTATTGGCGAGGCAGTACACGTTAGCGTGTATTGCAGCCAATCAGCATTGATGTTTTATAAATTGACGTTTCAATTGTTTAAATTGATTTGGATTGCTGATGTGCAGTTTAACACTGTTTAGTGTTATATCTATCGTTATCCGATTCTCTTACTGAGGAGTCGGATATACGAGTTTTCTGTGACTGTCGTCTTTTTGATATTGATTATTATTGCTTCCGTGCATTAATGACTGAGTTTGAATTAGACTGACCTGTGTATTATTTTCTTTTGAATTTAATACTCGGGTCAGACCCGAGTTATTTCAGGTTGTAGATTTCCTGCTTTCAGTTGTTGTTGAGCTATGAAGACTTTTCATATCTTTTGAAGGGGTCTTCTTCTTTTTGTAATAGTCAGTGTATTGATTTAGGTTGATATGTATTCATGTATATTAGTCAATAATGTACTTGTATATATAACTTCCGGAGTCGACAGTTGTAGTTGTATCATATGTATTGTGTCAAATGTATTGTAACTGACATCAGTTATTATATATATGAGACTTTCTGTTTTATTTGTGTTCCGCATTTATATTATCTATGTTATTTTTATATTTATTGTCCTAGACTATTATAGCCACCGTGTAGTAGCTTTGAGTTTATATCGATATGTCGGATTTCCTCTTGAAATAAAAATGCATGTTATACTATCTGACATATCGGTGCTCGCACAAAGCAATTACACGGATGGTCGCTCCTCAACCACCTTATTCTCTGTGCTAGTTGATAGCATTACTCCGTAATGCTCTTGGCTAGCGTGGGCATAGAGGTGGGGCGTCACAATACCAATCATATAACCAAGATTGCCCGAAACTTCCTAAATAAAAATAGTCCTGTATTAAACCCAAGCCAAGGTCATATTAAATTCAAAAATAGTGAAACACTATAAGAAAACATATTATCCTGTTTCATTCACATATTTGGGTATAGAAGGGCATTTCAGTTTATAAAAAAAGGGATACACACACAGACATATGAAAAAGAATTTAATATTTTAAGGTAATCTAAGTCATTTATCTTCGCCGAAATTTTTGAAGTGAGGATGCCATGTGTTCAAAATCGAGCAATACTAAGTCAAATCGATGAGCATTCCCTACATGTGCATAATAGGTCCAAAAAACATCATGTATAGAACATATACAACAGCAAACTAATTAAACAGTCCATAATATGACCATATAACACAACAATTTTTGAGTCAAACTAAGCAAGTTGTAGAGCAACATTACAATTGAGTGAACATGAACTAAAACTGAAAAAGGGTAAATAGCATGGAATTAGATCAATCCTAGGAGTAAATTCTTTTTCATCTACTTACTTGGATAAATAACAAACCTTAGAGGTAGTATAATAACATTGTGAATGGTAAATCGTAAATAGAGTCATTGAGTAATACATAGAGTTAAAAGCACCCCAAAAACAAACCCAAATAAAAAATCATTTACATCCCCTACTGCTCACATTAAATTAGAATGAAAAGTCAGGCGGAGATAGCAATTTCAATGTTATGTTTATACTGATGTAGAGATTGGGACATTAAGTAAAAATCACCCCCAGAAACGAACATGATTACATAATTCTGCTTAATTCTCCACTGCTCTACATATGAAATCAACACAGGAAATTTCAAGTAGAAGTAAAATCAACTAAAAAAATCGAATGATGAAAAAAACAAAGTAGCATTTTTACCTTAGGTAGGATACACGGTTGGGTTTACAAAGGTAGTGCGTAATCCAATCGATGATTGGATAATGAGAGTCGAAAAGGATGGAGAGGCGAAGGCAGATGGCTGTCGTCGGAGCGAAGATTCGCAGTTGTAGGGTCTGGCGACGGCTGTAGGAGGGGAGTTCAATGTCACCGGATACTAAAAGGCACACATCTGGGGACATTAATTTCTAGGGTTTGGAGGATAAGAAAGGAAGTGGAGAGATTGGTACAAATAGAAAGAAATAAAAAAATGCGGCTGTTGATTTCAGAAATGATTCCGGGGCTTTAGCACTCTTGAAATGTAATTCACTAATAATACTATAGTATAGTATAGATAAAAATTAGGAGACTTTTCAATTGCCAAATTTCAAGGAGGCCTGTGTGAGCTTGAAATTTAACTCACTAATAATAATATAGTATAGATTAAAGCAGGAACTTTCACACGCTGACATGGATTGCTCCACATTCCTCATTTCAAAATGTCAAATCGTTGTTCACTTCCGTGTTTTTTTCCCCTACTCTCACGTCCTAACCTCACCCTACCTCACCATCTCCAACTGCTCCCTCCCGTTTTCTGCCCACTTCCTTCCTTCTTCACTTCGTTGCCTACCCTTCTCCACAAAATCGCGGCTTTCGACTTCCATCCTCCGCCTATTCCCACCCACGGAATCGTCGCCTCCTCTCACACTTCACCATCATCCAACAACCGTTTTCATCTCTCCTCTCTGTCCCGAGCCGTATTTTCCCACCTACAGCTTTCGTTTTGCAGATCTTCCTCCTCGGTGCACCAATAACTACCGACTACCGTTGTCATTCTGGAGATCTTTCTGCCGAGTGCCCAACCAACTATGGCCTTCTCTTCCCACATCCTCCTCCTTACCACTACGTTGGCTATACAGGTAACTGCTTCCTTACTCGCTATATTCCAACTTTTATTTTCTTCTGGTCCGACTGATTTGCTATCTCCGCTGTCGTCTTCCACCAATAAACATTGCGACTATGACAATTTAGTTTGTAACCCTACCATTTATTTTGTTATCTTTTTATCCTCCATGGCGCCACCCGATTGAAATCAATTAGGGTATTTTCTCATCTTATCCATGTCCGATAACAAACCACTTTATTTTCATAATATTCCAACGCAGGTTACATTTGTACCCCATTTTCAGTTTTGGTAAATCTTTTTCGCTATCTACAACTGCTAACTTTATACACATTCTTATATTTTCGAAGAATGCGTAAAAAGGTTCAAACAAGGTATATTAAAATTATCATAAAAGTGTCGATTTTGAGAAGGTGTTCATTTCTGTTGACTTAGTGTACATGTTGATTTGTTTTAACAGATTCTTTTTTATTCCCGGTAATGCTTACTATTTTCCAACTGATTCTAGCCTAAATGAAAAGCCATTCATTTTGAATTATGCTGAACACTTTTGATCCCACAATTTTAATGACTTATATTTACGTATCATCTTTTAAAATGTGTACAAGATGTTTGTATAAATGACTGATTCATATTGGCTTACTATTGTTTCATCTGCTGATTGCATAAATGGATACTGCATGATAGCTTCTTCTTTTCGTGTTTGCTTCATGTTGACTTTTGATAAACATTTTGTTCAACGTACTTGAAATTTTTTTATGATTTTTTGGATTCATATTGACAGTAAACCTGTTTATACAATTGTTAACAGTTCATGTTTTTAACTTTAGGAGGCCTAGAATTTTTTTTACTCCGTCCACTAACGTCAACCCGTCATTAACGTTACATGCTTTATTTGCAGTACTGTTGTCTCCTGTATTTTTTATACATTTTGGATACCATTCATTTTTTGTTCAACAGTTTATATACATATGCTTGACCTATATTTTCATCGTTTTACATGATTATGATATATTTGTACTGCAATGTTAACGGTAACAATTTTGCTACCTGTCGACAAGGATCATCAGCATTAATTACATTACACCCTGACTGCACCGGTTACATCCTTTTTTAAAAGCCGGTGTTTACTTTTGCAGGCAGCCAACGTTTTTTCTCTGTAAACAGAAGCTACACTGGTTATTGCACGAGTGGATTTCCAGCATGTTGTTCTACGAGTTGAAGGTACAGTCAACCTGCTTGGCTCTGTTTCTGCTCCCTTTTTTTAAACCGTAATGATTCATATTGGCTTACTACTGTTTCATTCCCTAATTGCATAAATGGATATTGCATTATAGCTTCTTTTTTTCCTGTTTGCTTCATGACGATTGCTGATAAACATGTTGTTGAACATACATGAATTTTTTTATGATTTTTTGGATTCATATTGACGGTAAACCTGTTTATACAAATGTTAACAGTTCATGTTTTTAACTTTAGTTCAAGCACTCCCACATTATGCACTTGGTGTTTGAGAGTCGTTTGAGTACAAATATGAACGTAAACATGTTTATACAGATGTTTAACAGTTAATGTTTTTAATTTAAGTTACGCCACTCCCATCTTATGTGCTTGGTGTTTCAGTACAAATATGAACATACAAGGTGTATAAATTTATGAATTAGTTTACTAACAGTTCAGTATGTCCCTTTTTAAAAAAAAGGAGTTTTGATTTGGTTTCTACATCAAAGATTTTGGTCACATTGAGCTCATATTTACCAGAAAGATGATCATATTGACTGCTACTGTAATTTCTTCTTGATGCACACTATTATTTTAAGCAAATGTAAAAAATCCTTTGTTGATGTTAATCTTTTTCAGAGGCAGTTAGAAGATGCTATTTCCTTTGCATTTTACTGTAAATGCTTAGGTTTACAGTGTGACAGTTTTTCTATATATATGTTATTCCTTTGAAACTTTATTTTTCATGTGTAGATGGTATTATTTTTTTGAACTGTCATTCCGCTAAAGTCTGTTGTGCAACAAGTTTTCTTTTGAGAAAAAATGATTATTACGAAAGTTAACGAACCTTGATCTGTGCTCAAGTGCACAGAGCAATGCGGCTAATAATCCAAAAGATTAGTAGAGACAGATAGTGAACTATGATTTTTTTCTAAATTAAAAATCAAATAAATCAGTCTGTTGATGCAATTTATAATTATATGTTCATGCACATATTTGATAACATCAAATAAATCAGCCCGTATTGCTATTCCTACACAATCTACGGGTCGAAGTACGTGTTTCTTTCATCTTTTTCATGGTTTTATTCATTCCAAACATGCCTATTTTTACTGACTACAAAATGACAGTTTTCTTCTACGTTTGTTATACTCCTTTCGACCTCCGCCTCCTTTATGGTCTTACTGCAAACTGTATGAACGTTTCACAAGTTGTTGTTTATTTATCGCCCGACTATGGACGGCTGGATGGTAATTTTTGCTGCCAGACAGTAGCATGGTGCACACGCGTGCATGTCAGCAGTCGGTACGCATGCTTTTCCTACCATCTTTGAACACACCCTTTTACCGTTTACAACTACAGTAATGTTTCTTTACTTTCTGAATGCTGTCATATTGATGTTACTCTGTTTGTCCTGAGGCTGGATTAATTTGTATACGCAGATGTGCAAGTCTGCTAGAGTGAGATGCAGACTCCTACTGAGATGGAAACGGGCAAAAAAATATCATACAACCAGATGGATGAGGTGCAGCAACTGCTATCATGATTTCATAGACATGTCCCTGGATAATTTCTCCGACTTTCTTTGTCGACGTCATGAGGAGGAAGCTATCAAACTAATTTATGTCGACCGATCTTGCCGTTGACAGAGTTAGTATCCTATAACTACCATTTTTTTTCATCCCGCTATGCATACTACACACGACCATTACTGAATTCCTGTTTTCTGAATGCAGTTTGTCAGATAAATTGGCATAACAGACTTCAAAAACTGAGGCACAAAAAATTGAGGACATCAGCTACGGGTAAGACTGATTTTATTCTTCCACTACTGTGTGACATTGACAGAACACCAAACATCTCCTGCACAGTATGTCCGTTGCAGGTAATTCCATGTTTTCGATGTTCTTACCACTGTTATATGTTGTTGCAGAAAACCACCAGCTGACAGTGTGTGCCCCCGACTCGCTGCCGGCATCATTTCGCTTAGCTCAACGAGGGAACGGCATAACTATTTCTACTGCATCACAATTAACCCGTCTTTCTGCAGTTGGGAATTACGTGCGGCGTATGTAGCGTACATTTGATTGGATACTGTAAAATGCATGGATTGTACAAACAGTTTCATAATTTTTTTGCAAAATATGCAGGTAGAATGTTTTCTGCACACAGTTTTGGCCCACCTACATGCTCATGTTCATACTGTGGAGAAATGCTTTGGTTTGAAGAAAGAGTAAAAAAGGGGAGTACAAATTCAAACCCTACATTTTCCATATGCTGTTAGAAGGGAAAGGTTCAGCTTCCGTCCTACCAGCCAGCCCCCAGTTATTTAATGGACCTTCTGGACTACAGTGGAGGATCTGTTTCAAAATAATTTCGGCGACATATACGAGTTTACAATTCTATTTTTGCTTTCACCTCAATGGGTGGGAATGTTGATAGCTCCATTAACAACAGTCATGGTCCGTATGTTTTCAGACTAAATGGTCAAAATCACCATCGAATTGGCTCGCTTCTTCCGTCGACGGGTAAACCAAAATTTACTCAGTTATATTTCTATGACACCAGTAATGAAGTCAGTAATCAGGTTTCGGTGCGCGGGGAAAGTGTGGCGGAAAATTTAAATGTGGGTATTGTCAACAGTTTCATATGCATGTTCAACCAGTGTAGCGAGTTGGCCAAAGTGTTTAGAATGGCTAGAGAAAGATTTCATGCGTTGGAATACCAGCCTATTACCATCAGACTGCTGGAGAGACGGTGTAGGGATGGACGGTAGTACAATTTACCAACTTCGTCAGAGATTGCAACATTGGTTGATAACTCAAATGCAGATTCGTGTGGCTGTCGTGATATTGTGATTGAAGATCGGAATGGGGTACTGAAAAGGATTAGTGAAAAGCACCCTTCTTTTATGTCCATGCAATATCCGATTTTATTTCCTTATGGTGAGGATGGTTTCAGGTGTGGTATACAGTATAGAGAGTTTGATGTACCTTTAGAAACTAAAAAAACGACCGTGACAATGCGGGAATATTACGCGTATGTTATTCAGCGCAGAGTAGAAGATGGCTCCGTTCTATTGTGAGGTGGTAGGCTTTTCCACCAGTTCATTGTAGACAGTTACACATGTATCGAAGAAGACAGACTATCGTGGGTAAAGAGTAACCAAAGTACATTACGATGCGAACTGTACAAGGGTCTGCAAGATGCTATTACAGCTGGTGACACGAGTGCACGCGCGATAGGAAGAAAAATTGTTCTACCCTCCTCTTTCACAGGAGGTCCGAGGTACATGGTGCAAAACTACCAAGATGCTATGGCCATCTGTCGGTGGGCGGGATCACCGGATTTTTTGTAACGTTTACGTGCAACCCAAAGTGGCCTGAGATTGAAATGGCTTTACTGAACATCCTCGGTCAGAAAGCTGAGGATAGACCGGACATTGTTTCCCGTGTTTTCCACATGAATCTTATGGAGCTATTGCGCGACATAAAGACAGAATGTCATTTTGGTAAAGTCAAAGCACGTAAGTTTGACAAATTCTTTCTGTTTTCACACGTTATTTAAATCAACTTTCACCGACTTAGCTTATACTTTGTTTCTATTTTTTTCCCAGTTGTTTACACAATTAAATTCAGAAAAGGGGACTACCGCATGCTCATATTCTTATATTTGTGTTTGGCGATCAGAGACCAAACACTGTTAGCCAAGTTGATGCAGTGGTTAGTGCTGAGATACCAGATAAACATGCAGATCCATTTGCTTATCAGTCGGTGTGTCAATACATGATTCACGGTCCATGCGGTTACGCAAATCCTGGATGTGCTTGCATGGTGGAAGGTTGTTGCTCCAAGCATTACCCTAAACAGTATAGGAGTGAAACCAGTTTTGACAAATTTGGATTTCCTATGTACAGACGACGCAACAATGGGTTGTCAACCGAGACGTCAGATGGGTTTGTGCAAGACAATGGTTGGGTTATACCTCATAATGTTGATTTAGTTATCAAATATCAAGCACATATCAATGTAGAGATATGCAACAGAGCAAGGTCTGTCAAATACCTATTTAAGTACATCAACAAGGGGCATGATAGAGCAACTGTTGTTATTGAAGATAGTGTAAACAAAGAATGCACGTTAGTTCGGGAAGTTGATGAAGTAAAAACTTATTTGGACTGCAGATATATTTCAGCTTCAGAAGCATCGTGGCGAATTTTTGAGTTTGATGTTCAGTACCGCACTCCGGCGGTGGAGAGGTTAATGTTTCATTTACCGGGAGAGCAAACTGTGTATTTTGATGAAACAGACCATTTGAATGACGTACAAGGCAGGCAAAATCCTTGCAAAACTATGTTCACTCAGTGGTTGGGGACCAACAGAATGTGTCTCGCAGCTCGCCAACTTACATATGTCGATTTTCCTACTAAGTGGGTATGGGATAAGTCTACTAAGGAGTGGAGGATGAGGCAGAAAGGAGAGTGTATAGGTCGGATTTATTATGCACATCCTACGTCAAGGGAGAGGTTTTATATGCGTATGCTTTTAAATATTGTTCGTGGCCCTACATGCTACGAAGACATTAGAGCAGTAAATGGTGTTGTTTTCAACACCTTCAAAGATGCATGCCTTGCACGGGGTTTGTTAGACGATGACAATGAGTGGGATGAGGCATTGACCGAAGCTGCTTCATGGGCTTCTCCGAACTGTATGCGAGAAATGTTTGCAACATTGTTGTGTTTTCGTGAGGTTTCAAATGTGAAGCAACTTTGGGATAAACATTGGGAGAAGTGTGGCGAGGATATGGAATGGAGGTACACACGCAGGAGTGGTTGTTAGTCAAAGGAAATGTGTTCGAATAGGGTCAGTTCAGAAGCACTAATTGCTTTGGAAAAGATTATGCTCAGAAACAATAGATCGTTGACAGAGTTTTGGTCGGTAACGGAAGTTGACCTTGCAGATTTTCATTCGGTCGATAATACGCTTGTAAATGACGAAGTGGACTATGATTATGATTTATTACGCATGGAATCACAACAGTCGGTGCCATTACTAAATTCAGAACAGTGAATGGTTTTTGACGCCATAGTTTACTCTGTTCGTAACCGTAGAGGTGGTTTTTACTTTGTATACGGAAGTAAAGGGACAGGAAAGACGTTTCTATGGAATACTTTAGCCTGCACTATGCGGGCGGAAAGTAGAATTGTGTTGGCGGTAGCATCTTCTGGCATTGCATCGCTTTTGCTTCCCGGAGGACGAACTGCACATTCGAAGTTCAAAATTCCTATGAACCTTGATGACATGTCAACCTGCAATATCTCCAAACAGTCGTGTTTGGCTGATTTACTTAGGCGTACGGATTTGATTATTTGGGATGAGGCTCCGATGGTTCACCGACATGCACTTGAGGCATTTGAAAAGTCGTTGTCAGATATAGCCTCCTCCGACTCGAATAATGATTGTGGACAAATTTTTGGAGGAAAAACGGTTGTACTGGGTGGAGATTTCAGGCAGACACTGCCTCTTGTTCGTAAAGGCACTAGAGAGATGATTGTACGCTCTGCTATAAGTTTTTCACCGCTATGGCAACAGTGCAAAAATTTCACTCTAACAATTAACATGAGATTGAAAATAATAGCTTATCAGATGATGAAAGATCGAAACTGTGATACCCCATAGACCGGTACTGTATTTGTGTACATGTGACATCATACTAGTTTTGACTTATCGTGTCTAACCCAACAATGCAGTTTTGGAACAGATTTTAAAAAATTAACTGGGAGGTAAGAACCTGCGTATTTGAATCTCAACTGAACATATACCTACTGCTTACTACTACCAGTTTTGTCTAACTCTTCTACGCATAAATAGTATTCAGCAATCTGTATGCATGTAACTGTAACACGGGACTACAATCGTGGGGTCATAATTTGGTTGGTTTACGAAACAGTATAACTGATTTACTCCATTATTTTACACGCATTTCTACTTTCTGCTAGATGAACCAATTGTTACAGCCATTGATTAGTCAGTGTCTAACAAGTACTCACTAAAATAAGTGGGTAAGAAAGTTTGGCCCCCAGCAAATTATGGAACCTCGGTACAAACTCATAGCACGAACTTTGTCCATGCGTAACACCTTCCATCAATCTATTACATCAACATTGCAAACAAACTGTCACATTCGTACTTTCTTTTTCCAACGGGGAGTTACTTACGAAATCTAATACGGTAAAAATACTCACATCCGAAAAAAGTGGTAACTGTTGTGTTACGTGCACAGACAGTTTAACCACATTCCTGTTGCAAACACGTTTTCATTAAGATAGTGCGCTTCTCTTCCTCCATTTCATACACTTCCAGCAACTTCTACCTTTCCTCTCAACTTACTTTCTGAAATGGATGGAAACAACCTGTTGCTTTCGGAACTGGTGTTTGGTACAAATTGGAATACTGTTCGTGTCCGAGTGGCTAGGCTATGGAAATTGATCAGTCGGGGAACAAACGAAGTTTACACATTAAACATGCAGTTTATCGACAGCGAGGTACTGTACTATCTACTGTTGTTGTTTGCTCGGCTGGTATGCTTTTTTTCCCCTCCTATCACCCAGTGGATATTTGTGCACATAAGTAAACACATTAAATCGCATATGCAGTAGGAGTGGTAAAAATGTTCATCACGCTTCACTTTGTACCCCACTCGTGCTGCCTCTTGTCAACAGTAATGCATTGATACTCATTTGACTGCGCATGTATGTAAATCAATATGTTTTTTGACCTTGCATTACCACACTGGGAACTGTCTACTATATGGTTGTGAGGTGACCCCAGAACCATTTGATGCCATGTATGTACTTTACATCTTTACATTACCATTTTCCAAAACTTGCTTTGGGGACCTTGACCAATTGGTACGTACCAGAGACGAGCCATCCTTTATCTTCTAACGCACCGTCCCTACTCGAAACAACACACTGTAAATTCCGCTGCAACTCCGCGTGCTCCAACGTGCATCTGTTTCTCTACATCGCCAGGTGGATCAATCCACTTATCACAACCTACCTCCTCTAACTGAAAATAAATTTTCACTGTGACAGGGAAATGAGAAGGTGGCATCAGTTTGAAAACATATACTGCGTCAGTTTGAAAGGGTGTTTGAAGAACCTTCGGTGTACGATATAACCCGATTCAATGTCCAAAAAGCGAAAACAACGTACAGAACTGTACATGACGACTGGGTAATAGTCCTACGAACTGATAATCGGGTAGTCAAGGTAGCGGATGCAGTGGACACAATACCACGTTATAAGTTTGCATTTGCTGATGAAAGCACACTTATAACCCGGCTGTGCCGTATAGATAATCTTACAGGTACTTTTATTCCCCTCCATACATACCATATGTTTGCGTTAAATAATATTTTCTTCTCATGACGTAGACTTGTGATGTATTACAGATTTGGGTGGCATACTGCGTGCTGTGACTACTGTATTTGCCGTAACTTCTAAAAGCGGAACGCAAACCCTGAAACGAGAGTTGCATGTGGAAAGCAATAGGTTCGACCATTTTATCCTTTTTTTTCAACAACTCTATTTTGTACTAATTTTATTCACCGCGTAGTGGAAATACAAGTGTTGTGTCACTTTGGGGGAGCCAACGGGATTTGATAGACCAATCCGTTGTAGACAAGTTTGAGCACCCACCTACGGTTGTTGTCACCTCCCTGACGGTTGCAACATATGGCTGTATGTTACTGCTCACTGTACTTGCTTTCCAGTAGCACAAAACAACTGTCCTCTAATTCAAATTTTTCTTTATCAGATGCGTTTACGTTTAATTCTACCAAAGCGACGAAGGTATATCTGGACATTGATTTACCTGAACTAACTGCCGTCAAAAGCAGGTATGTTTTCTACACATAAATTACATGTTCGACTCTTTGATTTCATTTGCCACTGTTTATTTACACTATGTAGATCCAACCACGATGATGGAAAAAAAATTGAGTTCATAGACCACTCTGCTTCCAAACGTGCTACTGTGTTAGACAGAATTAACACTACGCTCACCCAACTACTGAATGATGTTAGGTCTGCAAACTGTCAGGTACGTTGATCTTCAACCTACTACGCGCTTAACCATAACATTTGACCACCCCCATGCATCCCATTCTACTGATAGATAATAATTTTTTTCACCTTATCATTTCCGTGTTGTTTGTAGTCTACGCATTTACCAGTATACACAACACTAAAACAAAAAATAACCATAATCTACTTGCCTTCTTATCTTCAATGTTTGCATTTTTTGACTCAAACATGTATGCCGATATGAGTAATAACTTCTTTCCACAACAATTTTATTAAGGGTAAAATATATGTCGTGCCCGCAACTATTGTCAAGTTGAAAAGTTCAACTTGGAGCTATCTTTCATGTGCACTATACAAATCAACGGTTCACTTTGAGGGAACAAACTATTTTTGCTCCGCATGTCACCGTATGGCTGCCCACCCCGTAAACAGGTAACAGTTGATGAATTCTTTGGTCAAAATTTTTCCGACATTAATTACTTTCGCCACAAAATTTGTTCCTCAGGTACCGCCTAACTGTAGACATACTAGACTGCTGTACGTCCACTACTATTACCGCTTTTGACAAGGAAGCCGAATGGTTACTAGGACATAAAGTTAACGACATGCTTGCCATTCTTCATTCGGTATGAAAAACATCTTTATAGATTTTGCTACTGTGTTTTTTTTATCCACTGAATGTACAAATGACATCTCATACACACGCCCCTGCGGTCCACGTATGCACAAGTACATTGACAACAACACCGTTAAATACATTATGTCCAAACATTGTTCCCCTACTTCAACTACTAAATAATGCAGGAAAATGGGTACAAAAAATTGAAAATATTTTCCATCACATCGCGGGATCTGATGCGATATTTGAATTTAGACCAAGTAATTATAAGATCAATAATCCAGACGCTTACCTCACGGCTAGGAAAATTTCAAAAAACGTCGCAATAAAAGAGACGGTATGTTATCAAAATTAGCAGTCTATTAATTTCTAATTTATGCACTCACCTTCTCACTGTTGCTTGCGTTTTATGTTCTTACACATTTTTTAACTTTAAAGTTAACTCCATCTAGCGATCAAAGTTCTAACTTAGATTGCATCTCAAATACGGGTAACCATACCATACATTCCAACTTAGACGTCAAAGGGAAAAAAACATATTGCTCAGGTTTCATTATACTCTTAGCCGCTATGTTGTCCACACTCAATTTGTTGCATATCAGTGACAGATTGTTTTGACTGTTAAGACGATGTCACCTTGGACCATCCGACAAAATGGACTTCGAATCCGCCGCTGCCTAGAAAGACAGTACGAGGACAAAATGCAATTCATGTACGTATTTTTTGACTTTTTCTCTGATCCACTTATTATTCCTCTTAAGTAGTAAACATCTATTAAATGTGAAGACTAACTTCCCACTGTACATCATTCTCTGTGTTCTTTTACTGGCTAACAATACCTGTCTGTGTCCCTGCCAAAATATGCATGGTTACTGTACTTACACATATCTATATTTTGAAGTGTAATACCTTTCCACAATATCCTTTCTCCTCATGTGTTAACTTCATCTGCATACCTATTTCTACTTCAAACTGTTTCTTACTAACAAAGTTAAACAATATCTAACTTCCCTTACACATAGGATGATGATATGGATCAATGTGCTGCAGCAGCTCCCGGTATCAAGCTTCGTGAGAAAAAGCAAAAAAATTAGTATTCAGCAGTTTATGATTTCATGTACATAGTAGTTAACTTTTTTAAGCCTGCAGCAGTTGCCCTCTGTTCGCTGCTTTTCTTTTTTTATTCCGCAGTATCAAACATATTTAATTATGAATGTACATTCTAAACGGTTTGTTCAATGTTGACACAGTTGGTATCCAGGATTTTATAGTATTATTCTACCCTTATGCTGATGTATGTGTGATTTGTCAATTTGATGTTGGCATCTAATCAAACTGAATCTGAAGATGGTTGATGCAAATAAACGCAAGCACGATGTCTGCATTGGTGGTTTAACTTCTAATCCTACATCAGATAACACATTTCAATTAGATACTGCTTTTATTACGTAAACTTCATTCGCCTCTTCTACGTCATTCTGAGGATATTTTAATGGCGAGATGTTTCTGTAGTGAACTGAATTAGTTCTCTCTGTTTTTTTCTGCCTCCTTTCCTCTGTTGTCTATGTCAGTTTTCTACTTATTATTACCTAATACTCAATTAATGGATAGAACATGTTGTCCGCTGTTTCAACTGATGATTTTACTAGAAGTTAAATAGCTATGCAAGTTAATTTGATAAAATTGAACACTGTCTGCAACCTTATTTTATGCTGTAGTGTTTGTACAATGTTTTTTTTGTGTACTTTGGATAGGCCGGGCAGTCTTGGTAACTACTTAACTGAAAATTTTTTTGGCCTGTACACTAATATTGTGTATGTGAACATACAATTTGATTGGATTTAATACGTTATAACATGTATGTCATCTTCCAACTGTTAATTCACAGTACATAATAAGAAATGTCTGCTATATATTAGCAGTAAATATCCAGGCAGACTGTCTTTACTGAATTTACAAACATCTATATGTAAGTTTTTCAAATATATGTATGGACGATTTCTTCATGAATATGGACATGAAGTTTTTGACTTTTTTTTCCTCAATATTCTATCAGCAATTTACTTTTCAATTTATTTGAATGTTAATAAACTGAGATCTGGTAAACTCTGTATACATACATATAACCTACTGTACAAAAACTGATGCTTAATAGACTGTAGAAAAACTGGTGCATAAGTGTATAGCATAATTTTAAGTCATATACAGTATATTTACATACCTTTTCTTTGTTAATACTCATTTCCGCAATGTACAAATTAGATTTAAATCTACTATGCTATATACAAATCATAAATACTTACTTACTGATATGTAATTTTTTTTTAAATAAAAAAAACTATCTACACCTGAAGTGCATGTATATAATTATAGGCATGTAGATTTTAACAATTACAGGTACTAACTACGAAATGAATAACATAAATACTTATCTAACTGTTGTAAAAATTGTCAAAAAGACTTGGGATAAAGGCTGTAGCGATATAAAAACTGAAGGATTGCATCTGTAGCCAATACTTTGTAATTGAAACCCATAAACTTCAACAACAGCTATTGCTATGCTTGTTCCCCCTACATCAATTACGTTGTCATAGTCCGCATCACAAACTGAGGAAATAATTATGCTCGACAAAGCTTCTGATGTAACTACTCCAGCCACCGACATTGATGCAACACGAAGGGGGAAAAAATTCATCAATCAGGTATTGTAAACCATACTGCAATGACATTGCAAACATGGTCAACAATTGATTTGTGTAATTAAGATTTCTGCAAACACAGGATAAGTAGGAAAAACGAAACCAAGTCTTTTGTATTGTTGTAAAATGAAAGTTCAACATATAGAGAGTCTTTTGTGTATTTTAAGAGATATATCATCATACTATTTTAATGATCAACTGAAAATAGTCCTGTTAAATGACTATTCACAATTTATATGTGCCATATTTTTTATGTTCTGATGTGATTAAATATAAAAACATAAGACCGTACTTACAATTTTTCAACAGTTTATATTGTTTATGCAAAGGTTTTGATTCTATAATATATGTACTAATATCAAATTTGTCTAATTGGCTCAATGGTTGCTTATGAAATGTTAATCTACACTTATTTCAGATTTACTGGCTCAATAACTACCAGAGTTAGCTTGATAGACAGCAACCAAGGTGGACAAGGATGCACCGCTTTAGAAATATGAAATCAACAATTGCAAAGATGCTGAATAACCGCTGAAGTACCAGCTGCATGGTATGCTGAATACTAAACAATCAACAATTTAGATTATATAATATCAACCGGTAAAGTTCATTTGCATTTGACAGTATGAACTTAGGATTTGAAATTCAGAACTTTGAGAATAGCTCACACGTGTTACTGTTAAGCAAACAGTCAGATTATTTAGCTGCTTTAATAGACTGATATAAAAATCTCCAATTCAAAAAATTAGTTTAGGGAAAAAGGTGTTCGATTTCTTCTACTATTTTGAGGCTACATGCGACATCTCAATGGAGCTACCTATTCTATGTTGTTTGCAATGATTCTGTCCCTTTGGAATGCGCAAATTATATTTCACATAGTGTCATACGATGATTGACAGTCCGCTTAATATGTTTTAAACTATAAGTTTTTAAACAACTTTGTACTGACACTTCCACCTTCAACTACTACTTCTATTCAGTTATCGTCTAAATGTGGAGATAATGGACTCTTATGTCAACAATTGTCACTGCTTTGACAAGGAAGTTGAAGGTCATATAGATCAGGATGCTTTGACATGGGATAGTTATGTGTCTTTTTTATTACACTCGGCTCCGGCCGTAAATTACTAATTCTGACTATCGTTGTTACCTACATTACCACTGTAACTACACAACGGGTTTGTCCTGACATATGAATTCGATTTACACTGCCCGTTAACATGTATATGCAATATATGATCACTATTCCGTTCTACCATCCCCTTTCCACTGCTGCTACTACATTTCACGGATTATAACAATGCCCATGTGCGAAGCACGGGCTACTCACTAGTTACATTATATTAAAGTTGGAACTTCCACGCGCTGACGTGGATTGCTCCACATTCCTCATTTCAAAATGCCAAATCGTTGTCCACTTCCGCGTTTTTTCCCCTACTCTCACGTCCTAACCTCACCCTACCTCACCATCTCCAACTGCTCCCTCCCGTTTTCTGCCCACTTCCTTCCTTCTTCACTTTGTTGCCTACCCTCCTCCACAAAATCGCGGCTTTCGACTTCCATCCTCCGCCCATTCCCACCCACGGAATCGTCGCCTCCTCTCACACTTCACCGTCATCCAACAACCGTTTTCATCTCTCCTCTCTGTCCCGAGCCGTATTTTCCCACATACAGCTTTCGTTTTGCAGATCTTCCTCCTCGGTGCACCAACAACTACCGACTACCGTTGTCGTTATGGAGATCTTCCTGCCGAGTGCCCAATCAACTACGGCCTGCTCTTCCCACATCCTCCTCCTTACCACTACGTCGGCTGTACAGGTAACTGCTTCCTTACTCGCTGTATTCGAACTTTTATTTTCTTCTGGTCCGACTGATTTGCTATCTCCGCTATCGTCTTCCACCAATAAACATTGCGACTATGACAATTTAGTTTGTAACCCTACCATTTATTTTGTTATCTTTTTATCCTCCATGGCGTCACCCGATTGAAATCAATTAGGGTATTTTCTCATCTTCTCCATGTCCGATAACAAACCGCTTTATTTTCATAATATTCCAATGCAGGTTACATTTGTACCCCATTTTCAGTTTTGGTAAATCTTTTTCGCTATCTACAACTGCTAACTTTATACACATTCTTATATTTTCGAAGAATGCGTAAAAAGGTTCAAATAAGGCATATTAAAATTATCATAAAAGTGTCGATTTTGAGAAGGTGTTAATTTCTGTTGACTTTGTGTACATGTTGATTTGTTTTAACAGATTCTTTTTTATTCCCGGTAATGCTTACTGTTTTCCAACTGATTCTAGCCAAAACGAAAAGCCATTCATTTTGAATTATGCTGAACACTTTTGATCCCACAATTTTGTTGACTTATATTTATGTATCATCTTTTAAAATGTGTACAAGATGTTTGTATAAATGACTGATTCATATTGGCTTACTATTGTTTCATCTGCTGATTGCATAAATGGATACTGCATGATAGCTTCTTCTTTTCGTGTTTGCTTCATGTTGACTTTTGATAAACATTTTGTTCAACGTACTTGAAATTTTTTTATGATTTTTTGGATTCATATTGACAGTAAACCTGTTTATACAAATGTTAACAGTTCATGTTTTTAACTTTAGGAGGCCTAGAAATTTTTTTTACTCCTTAAATTTGATTTTTTTACTCCGTCCACTAACGTCAACCCGTCATTAACGTTACATGCTTTATTTGCAGTACTGTTATCTCCTGTATTTTTTATACATTTTGGATACCATTCATTTTTTGTTCAACAGTTTATATACATATGCTTGACCTATATTTTCATCGTTTTACATGATTATGATATATTTGTACTGCAATGTTAACGGTAACGATTTTGCTACCTATCGACAAGGATCATCAGCATTAATTACATTACACCCTGACTACACTGGTTACATCCTTTTTTAAAAGCCGGTGTTTACTTTTACAGGCAGCCAACATTTTTGCTCTGTAAACAGAAGCTACATTGGTTATTGCACGAGTGGATTTCCAGCACGCTGTTCTACGAGTTGAAGGTACAGTCAACCTGCATGGCTCTGTTTCCGCTCCCTTTTTTTAAACCGTAATGATTCATATTGGCTTACTACTGTTTCATTCCCTGATTGCATAAATGGATATTGCATTATAGCTTCTTTTTTTTCCTGTTTGCTTCATGACGATTACTGATAAACATGTTTTTGAACATACATGAATTTTTTTATGATTTTTTGGATTCATATTGACGGTAAACCTGTTTATACAAATGTTAACAGTTCATGTTTTTAACTTTAGTTCAAGCACTCCCACATTATGCACTTGGTTTTTGAGAGTCGTTTGAGTACAAATATGAACGTAAACATGTTTATACAGATGTTTAACAGTTCATGTTTTTAATTTAAGTTACGCCACTCCCATCTTATGTGCTTGGTGTTTCGGTACAAATATGAACATACAAGGTGTATAAATTTATGAATTAGTTTACTAACAGTTCAGTATGTCCCTTTTTAAAAAAAGTAGTTTTGATTTGGTTTCTACATCAAAGATTTTGGTCACATTGAGCTCATATTTACCAGAAAGATGATCATATTGACTGCTACTGTAATTTCTTCTTGATGCACACCATTATTTTAAGCAAATGTGAAAAATCCTTTGTTGATGTTAATCTTTTTCAGAGGCAGTTAGAAGATGCTATTTCCTTTGCATTTTACTGTAAATGCTTAGGTTTACAGTGTGTCAGTTTTTCTATATATATGTTATTCCTTTGAAACTTTATTTTTCATGTGTAGATGGTATTATTTTTTTGAACTGTCATTCCGCTAAAGTCTGTTGTGCAACAAGTTTTCTTTTGAGAAAAAATGATTATTACGAAAGTTAACGAACCTTGATCTATGCTCAAGTGCACAGAGCAATGCGGCTACTAATCCAAAAGATTAGTAGAGACAGATAGTGAACTATGATTTTTTTCTAAATTAAAAATCAAATAAATCAGTCTGTTGATCCAATTTATAATTATATGTTCATGCACATATTTGATAACATCAAATAAATCAGCCCGTATTGCTATTCCTACACAATCTACGGGTCGAAGTACGTGTTTCTTTCATCTTTTTCATGGTTTTATTCATTCCAAACATGCCTATTTTTACTGACTACAAAATGACAGTTTTCTTCTACGTTTGTTATACTCCTTTCAACCTCCGCCTCCTTTATGGTCTTACTGCAAACTGTATGAACATTTCACAGGTTGTTGTTTATTTATCGCCCGACTACGGACGGCTGGATGGTAATTTTTGCTGCCAGACAGTAGCATGGTGCACACGCGTGCATGTCAGCAGTCGGTACGCATGCTTTTCCTACCATCTTTGAACATACCCTTTTACCGTTTGCAACTACAGTAATGTTTTTTTACTTTCTGAATGCTGTCATATTGATGTTACTCTGTTTGTCCTGAGGCTGGATTAATTTGTATACCCAGATGTGCAAGTCTGCTAGAGTGAGATGCAGACTCCTACTGAGATGGAAACGGGCAAAAAAATATCATACAACCAGATGGATGAGGTGCAACAACTGCTGTCATGATTTCATAGACATGTCCCTGCATAATTTCTCCGACTTTCTTTGTCGACGTCATGAGGAGGAAGCTATCAAACTAATTTCTGTCGACCGATCTTGCCGTCGACAGAGTTAGTATCCTATAACTACCATTTTTTTTCATCCCGCTATGCATACTACACACGACCATTACTGAATTCCTGTTTTTTGAATGCAGTCTGTCAGATAAATCGGCATAACAGACTTCAAAAACTGAGGCACAAAAAATTGAGGACAGCAGCTACGGGTAAGACTGATTTTATTCTTCCACTACTGTGTGACATTGACAGAACACCAAACACCTCCTACACAGTATGTCCGTTGCAGTTTATTCCATGTTTTCGATGTTCTTACCACTGTTATATGTTGTTGCAGAAAACCTCCAGCTGACAGTGTGTCCCCCCGACTCGCTGCTGGCATCATTTCACTTAGCTCAACGAGGGAACGACATAACTGTTTCTGCTGCATCACAATTAACCCGTCTTTCTGCAGTTGGGAATTACGTGCGGCGTATGTAGCGTACATTTACTTGGATACTATAAAATGCATGGACTGTACAAACAGTTTCATAATTTTTTTGCAAAATATGCAGGTAGAATGTTTTCTGCACATAGTTTTGGCCCACCTACATGCTCATGTTCATACTGTGGAGCAATGCTTTGGTTTGAAGAAAGAGTAAAAAAGGGGAGTACAAATTCAAACCCTAAATTTTCCATATGCTGTCAGAAGGGAAAGGTTCAGCTTTCGTCCTACCAGCCAGCCCCCAGTTATTTAATGGACCTTCTGGACTACAGTGGAGGATCTGTTTCAAAAGAATTTCGGCGACATATACGAGTTTACAATTCTATTTTTGCTTTCACCTCAATGGGTGGGAATGTTGATAGCTCCATTAACAACAGTCGTGGTCCGTATGTTTTCAGACTGAATGGTCAAAATCACCATCGAATTGGCTCGCTTCTTCCGTCGACGGGTAAACCAAAATTTACTCAGTTATATTTCTATGACACCAGTAATGAAGTCAGTAATCGGGTTTTGGTGTGCGGGGAAAGTGTGGTGGAAAATTTAAATGTGGGTATTGTCAACAGTTTAATATGCATGTTCAACCAGTGTAGCGAGTTGGCCAAAGTGTTTAGAATGGCTAGAGAAAGATTTCATGCGTTGGAATACCAGCGTATTACCGTCAGACTGCTGGAGAGACGGTGCAGGGATGGACGGCAGTACAATTTACCAACTTCGTCAAAGATTGCAGCATTGATTGATAACTCAAATGCAGATTCGTGTGGCTGTCGTGATATTGTGATTGAAGATCGGAATGGGGTACTGAAAAGGATTAGTGAAAAGCACCCTTCTTTTATGTCCATGCAATATCCGCTTTTATTTCCTTATGGTGAGGATGGTTTCAGGTGTGGTATACAGTAAAGAGAGTTTGATGTACCATTAGAAACTAAAAGAACGACCGTGACAATGCGGGAATATTACGCGTATGTTATTCAGCGCAGAGTAGAAGATGGCTCCGTTCTGTTGTGGGGTGGTAGGCTTTTCCACCAGTTCATTGTAGACAGTTACACCTGTATCGAAGAAGATAGACTATCATGGGTAAAGAGTAACCAAAGTACATTACGATGCGAACTGTACAAGGGTCTGCAAGATGCTATTACAGCTGGTGACACGAGTGCACACGCGATAGGAAGAAAAATTGTTCTACCCTCTTCTTTCACAGGAGGTCCGAGGTACATGGTGCAAAACTACCAAGATGCTATGGCCATCTGTCGGTGGGCGGGATCACCGGATTTTTTTGTAACATTTACGTGCAACCCAAAGTGGCCTGAGATTGAAATGGCTTTACAGAACATCCCCGGTCAGAAAGCTGAGGATAGACCGGACATTGTTTCTCGTGTTTTCCACATGAAGCTTATGAGCTATTGCACGACATAAAGACAGAATGTCATTTTGGTACAGTCAAAGCACGTAAGTTTGACAAATTCTTTCTGTTTTCACACGTTATTTAAATCAGCTTTCACCGACTTAGCTTATACTTTGTTTCTATTTTTTTTCCCAGTTGTTTACATAATTGAATTTCAGAAAAGGGGACTACCGCATGCTCATATTCTTATATTTGTGTTTGGCGATCAGAGACCAAACACTGTTAGCCAAGTTGATGCAGTGGTTAGTGCTGAGATACCAGATAAACATGCAGATCCATTTGCTTATCAGTCGGTGTGTCAATACATGATTCACGGTCCATGCGGTTACGCAAATCCTGGATGTGCTTGCATGGTGGATGGTTGTTGCTCCAAGCATTATCCTAAACAGTATAGGAGTGAAACCAGTTTTGACAAATTTGGATTTCCTATGTACAGACGACGCAACAATGGGTTGTCAACCGAGACGTCAAATGGGTTTGTGCAGGACAATGGTTGGGTTATACCTCATAATGTTGATTTAGTTGTCAAATATCAAGCATATAACAATGTAGAGATATGCAACAGAGCAAGGTCTGTCAAATACCTATTTAAGTACATCAACAAGGGGCATGATAAAGCAACTGTTGTTATTGAAGATAGTGTAAACAAAGAATGCACGTTAGTTTGGGAAGTTGATGAAGTAAAAACTTATTTGGACTGTAGATACATTTCAGCTTCAGCAGCATCGTGGTGAATTTTTGAGTTTGATGTTCAGTACCGCACTCCGGCGGTGGAGAGGTTAATGTTTCATTTACCGGGAGAGCAAACTGTGTATTTTGATGAAACAGACCATTTGAATGACGTACAAGGCAGGCATAATCCTTGCAAAACTATGTTCACTCAGTGGTTGGGGACCAACAAAATGTGTCTCGCAGCTCGCCAACTTACATATGTCGATTTTCCTACTAAGTGGGTATGGGATAAGTCTACTAAGTGGGTATGGGAGGTAAGAACCTGCGTATTTGAATCTCAACTGAACATATACCTACTGCTTACTACTACTAGTTTTGTCTAACTCTTCTACGCATAAATAGTATTCAGCAATCTGTATGCATGTAACTGTAACACGGGACTACAATCGTGGGGTCATAATTTGGTTGGTTTACGAAATAGTATAACTTATTTACTCCATTATTTTATACGCATTTCTACTTTCTGCTAGATGAACCAATTGTTACAGCCGTTGATTAGTCAGTTTCTAACAAGTACTTACTAAAATAAGTGGGTAAGAAAGTTTTACCCCCAGCAAATTATGGAACCTTAGTACAAACTCATAGCACGAACTTTGCCCACGCGTAACACCTTCCATCAATCTATTACTTCAACATTGCAAACAAACTGTCACATTCGTACTTTCTTTTTCCAACGGGGGGTTACTCACAAAATATAATACGTTAAAAATACTCACATCCAAAAAAAGTGGTAACTGTTGTGTTACGTGCACAGACAGTTTAACCACGTTCCTGTTGCAAACACGTTTTCATTAAGATAGTGCGCTTCTCTTCCTCCATTTCATACACTTCCAGTAACTTCTACCTTTCCTCTCAACTTACTTTCTGAAATGGATGGAAACAACCTGTTGCTTTCGGAACTAGTGTTTGGTACAAATTGGAATACCGTTCGTGTCCGAGTGGCTAGGCTATGGAAATTGATCAGTATGGGAACAAACGAAGTTTACGCATTAAACATGCAGTTTATCGACAGCGAGGTACTGTACTATCTACTGTTGTTGTTTGCTCGGCTGGTATGCTTTTTTTTTCCCTCCTATCACCCAGTGGATATTTGTGCACATAAGTAAACACATTAAATCGCATCTGCAGTAGGAGTGGTAAAAATGTTCATCACGCTTCACTTTGTACCCCAATCGTGCTGCCTCTGGTCAACAGTAATGCATTGATACTCATTTGACTACGCATGTATGTAAATCAATATGTTTTTTGAACTTGCATTACCACACTGGGAACTATCTACTGTACGGTTGTGAGGTGACCCCAGAACCATTTGATGCCATGTATGTACTTTACATCTTTACATTACCATTTTCCAAAACTTGCTTTGGGGTCCTTGACCAATTGGTACGTACCAGAGACAAGCCATCCTTTATCTTCTAACGCACCGTCCCTACTCGCCACAACACACTGTAAATTCCGCTGCAACTCCGCGTGCTCCAACGTGCATCTGTTTCTCTACATCGCCAGGTGGATTAATCCACTTATCACAACCTACCTCCTTTAACTGAAAATAAATGTTCACTGTGACAGGGAAATGAGAAGGTGGCATCAGTTCGGAAACATATACTGTGTCAGTTTGAAAGGGTGTTTGAAGAACCTTCGGTGTACGATATAACCCGGTTCAATGTCCAAAAAGCGGATACAACGTACAGAATTGTACATGAAGACTGGGTAATAGTCCTACGAACTGATACCCGGGTGGTCAAGGTAGCGGATGCAGTGGACACAATACCACGTTATAAGTTTGCATTTGCTGATGAAAGCACACTTATAACCCGGTTGTACCGTATAGATAATCTTACAGGTACTTTTATTCACCTCCATACATACCATATGTTTGCGTTAAATAATATTTTCTGCTCATGACGTAAACTTGTGATGTATTACAGATTTGGGTGGCATACTGCGTGCTGTGACTACTGTATTTGCCGTAACTTCTAAAAGCGGAACGCAAACCCTGAAATGAGAGTTGCATGTGGAAAGCAATAGGTTCGACCATTTTATCCTTTTTTTCAACAACTCTATCTTTGTACTAATTTATTCACCGCGTAGTGGAAATACAAGTGTTGTGTCACTTTGGGGGAGCCGACGGGATTTGATAGACCAATTTGTTGTAGACAAGTTTGAGCACCCACCTACGGTTGTTGTCACCTCCCTGACGGTTGCAACATATGGCCGTATGTTACTGCTCACTGTACTTGCTTTCCAGCAGCACAAAACAACTGTCCTCTAATTCAAAATTTTCTTTATCAAGTGCGTTTACGTTTAATTCTACCAAAGCGACGAAGGTATATCTGGACATTGATTTACTTGAACTAACTGCCGTCAAAAGCAGGTATGTTTTCTACACATAAATTACATGTTCGACTCTTTGATTTCATTTGCCACTGTTTATTTACACCGTGTAGATCCAACCACGATGATGGAAAAAAAATTGAGTTCATAGACCACTCTACTTCCAAACGTGCTACTGTGTTAGACAGAATTAACACTACGCTCACCCAACTACTGAATGATGTTAGGTCTGCAAACTGTCAGGTACGTTGATCTTCAACCTACTACGCGCTTAACCATAACATTTGACCACCCCCATGCATCCCATTCTACTGATAGATAATAATTTTTTTCACCTTATCATTTCCGTGTTGTTTGTAGTCTACGCATTTACCAGTATACACAACACTAAAACAAAAAATAACCATAATCTACTTGCCTTCTTATCTTCAATGTTTGCATTTTTTGACTCAAACATGTATGCCGATATGAGTAATAACTTCTTTCCACAACAATTTTATTAAGGGTAAAATATATGTCGTGCCCGCAACTATTGTCAAGTTGAAAAGTTCAACTTGGAGCTATCTTTCATGTGCACTATACAAATCAACGGTTCACTTTGAGGGAACAAACTATTTTTGCTCCGCATGTCACCGTATGGCTGCCCACCCCGTAAACAGGTAACAGTTGATGAATTCTTTGGTCAAAATTTTTCCGACATTAATTACTTTCGCCACAAAATTTGTTCCTCAGGTACCGCCTAACTGTAGACATACTAGACTGCTGTACGTCCACTACTATTACCGCTTTTGACAAGGAAGCCGAATGGTTACTAGGACATAAAGTTAACGACATGCTTGCCATTCTTCATTCGGTATGAAAAACATCTTTATAGATTTTGCTACTGTGTTTTTTTTATCCACTGAATGTACAAATGACATCTCATACACACGCCCCTGCGGTCCACGTATGCACAAGTACATTGACAACAACACCGTTAAATACATTATGTCCAAACATTGTTCCCCTACTTCAACTACTAAATAATGCAGGAAAATGGGTACAAAAAATTGAAAATATTTTCCATCACATCGCGGGATCTGAAGCGATATTTGAATTTAGGAAAAGTAATTATAAGATCAATAATCCAGACGCTTACCTCACGGCTAGGAAAAATTCAAAATACGTCGCAATAAAAGAGACGGTATGTTATCAAAATCAGCAGTCTATTAATTTCTAATTTTTGCACTCACCTTCTCACTGTTGCTTGCGTTTTATGTTCTTACACATTTTTTTAACTTTAAAGTTAACTCCATCTAGCGTTCAAAGTTCTAACTTAGATTGCATCTCAAATACGGGTAACCATACCATACATTCCAACTTAGACGTCAAAGGGAAAAAACATATTGCTCAGGTTTCATTATACTCTTAGCCGCTATGTTGTCCACACTCAATTTGTTGCATATCAGTGACAGATTGTTTTGACTGTTAGGACGACGTCACCATGGACCATCCGACAAAACGGACTTCGAATCCGCCGCTGCCTAGAAAGACAGTACGAGGATGAAATGCAATTCATGTACGTATTTTTTGACTTTTTCCCTGATCCACTTATTATTCCTCTTCAGTAGTAAACATTTATTAAATGTGAAGACTGACTTCCCACTGTACATCATTCTCTGTGTTCTTTTACTGGCTAACAATACCAGTCTGTGTCCCTGCCAAAATATGCATGGTTACTGTACTTACACATATCTATATTTTGAAGTGTAATACCTTTCCACAATATCCTTTCACCTTATGTGTTAACTTCATCTGCATACCTGTTTCTACTTCAAACTGTTTCTTACTAACAAAGTTAAACAATATCTAACTTCCCTTACACACAGGATGATGATATGGATCAATGTGCTGCAACAGCTCCCGGTATCAAGCTTCGTGAGAAAAAGCAAAAAAATTAGTATTCAGTAGTTTATGATTTCATGTACAGAGTAGTTAACTTTTTTAAGCATGCAGCAGTTGCCCTCTGTTCGCTCCTTTTCTTTTTTTATTCCGCAGTATCAAACATATTTAATTATGAATGTACATTCTGAACGGTTTGTTCAATGTTGACACAGTTGGTATCCAGGATTTTATAGTATTATTCTACCCTTATGCTGATGTATGTGTGATTTGTCAATTTGATGTTGGCATCTAATCAAACTGAATCTGAAGATGGTTGATGCAAATGAACGCAAGCACGCTGTCTGCATTGGTGGTTTAACTTCTAATCCTACAGCAGATAGCACATTTCAATTAGATACTGCTTTTATTACGTAAACTTCATTCGCCTCTTCTACGTCATTCTGAGGATATTTTAATGGCGAGATGTTTCTATATTGAACTGAATTAGTTTTCTCTGTTTTTTTCCTGCCTCCTTTCCTCTGTTGTCTATGTCATTTTTCTACTTATTATTACCTAATACTCAATTAATGGATATAACATGTTGTCCGCTGTTTCTACTGATAATTTTACTGGAAGTTAAATAGCTATGCAAGTTAATTTGATAAAATTGAACACTGTATGCAGCCTTATTTTATGTTGTAGTGTTTGTACAGTGTTTTTTTTGTGTACTTTGGATAGGCCGGACAGTCTTGGTAACTACTTAACTGAAAAAAAAAATTGCCTGTACACTAATATTGTGCATGTAAACATACAATTTGATTGGATTTAATACGTTATAACATGTATGTCATCTTCCTACTGTTAATTTACAGTACATAATAAGAAATGCCTGCTATATATTAGCAGTAAATATCCAGGCAGACCGTCTTTACTGAATTTACAAACATCTATATGTAAGTTTTTCAAATATATGTATGAACGATTTCTTCATGAATATGGACATGAAGTTTTTGACTTTTTTTTCCTCAATATTCTATCAACAATTTACTTTTCAATTTATTTGAATGTTAATAAACTGAGATCTGGTAAACTCTGTATACATATATATAACCTACTGTACAAAAACTAATGCTTAATAGACTATAGAAAAACTGGTGCATAAGTGTATAGCATAATTTTAAGTCATATACAGTATATTTACATACCTTTTCTTTGTTAATACTCATTTCCGCAATGTACAAATTAGATTTAAATCTACTATGCTATATACAAATCATAAATACTTACTTACTGATATGTAATTTTTTCTTAAACAAAAAAATCTATCTACACCTGAAGTGCATGTATATAATTATAGGCATGTAGATTTTAACAATTACTGGTACTAACTACGAAATGAATAACATAAATACTTATCTAACTGCTGGAAAAATTGTCAAAAAGACTTGGGATAAAGGCTGTAGCGATATAAAAACTGAAGGATTGCATCTGTAGCCAGTACTTTGTAATTGAAACCCATAAACTTCAACAACAGTTATTGCTATGCCTGTTCCCCCTACATCAATTACGCTGTCATAGTCCGCATCACAAACTGAGGAAATAATTATGCTCAACGAAGCTTCTGATGTAACTACTCCAGCCACCGACATTGATGCAACACGAAGGGGGAAAAAAATTCATCAATCAAGTATTGTAAACCATACTGCAATGACATAGCAAATAAGGTCAACAATTGATTTGTGTAATTAAGATTTCTGCAAACACAGGATAAGTAGGAAAAACGAAACCAAGTCTTTTGTATTGTTGTAAAATGAAAGTTCAACATATAGAGAGTCTTTTGTGTATTTTAAGAGATATATCATCATACTATTTTAATGATCAACTGAAAATAGTCCTGTTAAATGACTATTCACAATTTATATGTACCATATTTTTTATGTTCTGATGTGATTAAATATAAAAACATAAGACCGTACTTACAATTTTTCAACAGTTTATATTGTTTATGCAAAGGTTTTGATTCTATAATATATGTACTAATAGCAAATTTGTCTAATTGGCTCAATGGTTGCTTATGAAATGTTAATCTACACTTATTTCAGATTTACTGGCTCAATAACTACCAGAGTTAGCTTGATAGACAGCAACCAAGGTGGACAAGGATGCACCGCTTTAGAAATATGAAATCAACAATTGCAAAGATGCTGAATAACCGCTGAAGTACCAGCTGCATGGTATGCTGAATACTAAACAATCAACAATTTAGATTATATAATATCAACCGGTAAAGTTCATTTGCATTTGACAGTATGAACTTAGGATTTGAAATTCAGAACTTTGAGAATAGCTCACACGTGTTACTGTTAAGCAAACAGTCAGATTATTTAGCTGCTTTAATAGACTGATATAAAAATCTCCAATTCAAAAATTTAGTTTAGGGAAAAAGGTGTTCGATTTTTTCTACTATTTTGAGGCTACATGCGACATCTCCATGGAGCTACCTATTCTATGTTGTTTGCAATGACTCTGTCCCTTTGGAATGCGCAAATTATATTTCACATAGTGTCATACGATGATTGACAGTCCGCTTAATATGTTTTAAACTATAAGTTTTTAAACAACTTTGTACTGACACTTCCACCTTCAACTACTACTTCTATTCAGTTATCGTCTAAATGTGGAGATAATGGACTCTTATGTCAACAATTGTCACTGCTTTGACAAGGAAGTTGAAGGTCATATATATCATGATGCTTTGACATGGGATAGTTATGTGTCTTTTTTATTACACTCGGCTCCGGCCGTAAATTACTATTTCTGACTATCGTTGTTACCTACATTACCACTGTAACTACACAACGAGTTTGTCCTGACATATGAATTCGATTTACACTGCCCGTTAACATGTATAACGGTGGAAACATTTAAATAATAACTTGATATTCAAAATTAAATTTCATAAAATAATGTCATAAAACAGAGTATGTCTCAAATATAATCTCAATCACATCATCAGAGTACATAATAAAAATCATCCCACTCATAAAGTACTAGTACATCCAAAGTCAAATGAAAACAAAACTGAAAGGAAGAAGAATACATGAAGAAAAACTCCGCAACTGAATCTCCAAGAAATCTGAATCTACCGTCCTTGCCTCTACTGGCCTATGTGGGGGAAAAGGGGAAATAGAGGAGTGGGTCAGACTATAAGTCTTGTGAGTGAAAGTAATTACTAGAATTTCTAAGCAAGTTAAAGGTAATAGACTTAGCAACGGTTCTAGTATAAAAGGATATAAAGAAAAGGTAAAAATGGGATAAAATACTGTTTAACTGTTTGCTTTGATTTTGATTGTTTGCACTTGTCTTAGATTGTTGTGATTAGGCTAAAATCCTAATCCTATTTTAATTAGGATGAATCCTAATTCTATCCGTTGATCGGCCTTCTATCTCTGTTGTGCCACCACGAGCTAGTCCCATCCTAGGGGTCCCACAGCAAAAGACACTTGTTTAGCGCTTGGAAGGTAGTAGCGCCTTATCAATGCCGCACGCTCGGTCATCGTTGGCATACGCTAGCTGTCGCCCCCTCTTGTGACCTCTAACTTACCCTAATCAACATAAGCATGCCCAGCCTCACCTAATCTGTTGTGAGACCATCAGTCCTAGTCTAAAAGAGTCCTGCCCAGCCTCACCTAAGTGTTTTGCGAGACCATCAGTCCTAGTCTGAAAGGGAATGATGTTGGAACGGGTCCTAACAAATAAAATCTAGTTGCGTCCCTTGCCCAAATCCCCTGATTTGAGCTTCTATCTATTGGCCCCTTATTTACCCTAGTTAGCATAAGCGTGTCCCAGCCTCACCTAACTATTGTGAGACCATCAGTCCTAGTGTGAAAGGGTCCTGCCCAGCCCCACCTAATCTATTGTGAGACCATCAGTCCTAGTCTGAAAGGGAATGCTGTTGGTACATGCCCTATTTCTATTCTTGCTTATTAACTTAGTGTAAGTTCTGAAAGTAAGCCTCTTCTGTTATTTCTGCTATATTTGCTTATTAACTTAATCTAAGTCTTAAAATAAACCTTTTCTGTTATTTCTAATTATAACCTATGTTATAATTTTCTTATTAACTTAGTCAAAGTTTTAAAATAAGCCTTTCTATTCTTTCTGCTTAATTATAACCTACGTTATAATTGTTACTCTACTGTTTTATCTTTTTTATTATAACCACTTGTTATAAACATGCTTGCAAATGTCTTAAATTTGCCTATTTTAGTCTATCTTCTTTTTATTACAGTTTTTCTTATTTTACATCTAATTTCTGTAAATAGAATGTTTTCTATTTTAATCCATATTTGCGGATTATTCTCTTTTTTAATATTCTTATATTTTATTCGCGCACAAAGGAATAAAAAGAAACTAAAATTTACAGGCTAAATTCTAACGTAAAACAGATGTAAATAAATGCAAATAACAGTAAATAACTGAATAAAATAGCTGAATAAAAATAACTAAATAAAATAGACTAAAAAGAACTTTAAAAACTAGCTGTAAATAACTTATATAGAAATTGTCTTAAAATTGCAGAAAAACTACAACTATTGAGAACCCTATTATTTTAAATTACTTAAAAATCTAAAATAATCACTAAACACTCACCTGTGGTCCTTAGTTCTATTCCTTGGCCTTCCCGGATCCACTTCCAGGGTGTGAAATATTTTAGTTAAAAAGATCTCCTCCCAAGAAAAATTTCCTTTTTAGGGTCCAGTATCACGCAATGAACCTAATTGGGAGAAAATCTGAATGAAAAAAATAGCTAGGTCTAGGGTCTTATTTATAGTGTCACTTAGGGATCTCAGGCCGTTGGATTTGAAGATTAAATCTGGTGCAACTACATCATAGGCTTGCTAGGAACCGTCGGATGGAAGCACGAACGCACATGATTGAACTAAATTTGCAAAACACGTCATCGGTTGAAACTGGACGAAGCATCGTCTAAATACAAGGGCGGGTCGACCTGGGTGTCGACCCATACATGTGGAAGGTCAACCTATGCACATTAGGGGTCGACCCTAAGGTTGACCTGACCTACATATATACGTATATATATATATATATATTCCATTTTGTTTTCTTATTTCTTGTTTAATTCGTATCTTCTTCGTTTTAGCTCGAATTTTGACAAAATTATATGGAAATTGACCAGAAAATTACCACGGACACAATAGTGCAACTCCCATGGCTCAATTCTGACAATTTCACAAACTTATTTTATTATTTAATTAATTCGTTAATTAATTCTTATATCTCAAATTTTGGGTTGTTACATTCTCCCCTCCTTAAAGGATTTCATCCCCGAAATATCTAAGGACAGAAGAATGAAATAAATATTTTCATCCAAATTCTACAACCAAATATTCAACCACCGTCCATATTACATCCATTTTCCTTAAGCTTTCTAATGCAATTTATGTTATATGCAATAGTGTAGTTTCAATGTCCCTAACTAATGCAAAAGATTAGGCGGTCTACTGATTCAATCGACCTCCTTTTTATGCAATCATGTCCTTGCCATGTATCCAAATGAATGCAAATTCCCTAATAATAACTTATAGTTCTATACGCGTGCTACAATCATCTTCCAAATGCAACAATCATATGCTAATCATCCATTTATAGCAACCATGAAATAAAATAAAAATGCAAATGCGCACACATCCATATGCATATGCTTTAGTGACCTAGTTAGACCGATCCCTAAGAGATAATAGTGCCTAGTGTATATATATATGCGTCCATTAGCATCCACTAGCAACCACTAGCGTCCATCATACATAACATGTTCTAGTAACATGTTTACATTCAGTCCTACAATCCATAGGTTAAATCCTAAGATCTGCCCTCTCAAAGGATACTAAAGGAAAGAACCTATTCAAAACTAAAGATGGAAATAGGAAATTCAAGACGTACTATCAAAAAGATATGGATAAGTGGTATGTACTTTCTCTTCAGCCTCCCACGTGGCATCCTCAATGCTATCTTCCCACTGACCTTAGCCAAAGGGACTTCCTTATTCCTAAGCTTCTTGATATCATGCCCAACGATCTTGGTAGGAATGCGACGAACCGATGCTTCTCTCTCTACTTCAACTTATTCAAGTTGGCTAGGTTCCACTACCACTGCTAAGTCATGTAAGCACTTTCTCAAGCGCGAAACATGGAAAACATCATGAACTCCTGCGAGCCTCTCCAGTAGCTTTATCCGATACACTATCTTCCCTACCCTTTCCACAATGGAGAACGGTCCTACGAATCTAGGAGCAAGTTTCCCATTTAATCCAAATCTTACTACCTTTCTTAGAGAAGATACCTTAATGAAAACCAAGTCTCCTACCTCAAACTCAATATCTCTTTGCCGCTTATCTACATAAGATTTCTATCTATCTTGGGCTATCTTCATTCTCCTTCTAATCAAATCAATATTTTCGAAAGTCTCTCTAACTATATCGAGACCAAGTACCAATCTCTTTATAGACTCCAACCAACACGAAGGCGGCTTGAAAGGTCTTCCATAAAGAACTTCAAAAGGTGCCATCCCAATTCTAGTCTAAAAACTATCATTATATGTGAACTCTACTAGAGGAAGGTGTTCCTCCCAAGTTCCTCCATAATCAGGAATACACATCCTCAATAGATCCTCAAGAACTCTATTAACTCTCTCCTTTTGGCCATCCGTCTAGGGGTGATAGGTCGTACTAAATCTAAGCTGCATCCCTAAAGCCTCTTACAAGCTTCTCCAAAACTCGCTAGTAAAGATAGGGCCTCTATCGCTCACTATGCTAGAGGAAACTCCATGAAGTCGGACTGTCTCACAAACGTATAAGGATGCCAAATAAGGTGTTGTCCTCTTACTCTTGACCGGAATGAAGTGGGCGCTCTTAGTCAAACGATCTACAATCACCCAAATACTGGTATTCCCCACCCTATATATGGGTAAACCATCAATGAAGTCCATCGAAACACTATCCCACTTCCATTCGAGTACATCCAATGGGTAAAGCAATCTGTCGGGCTTCTGCTGCTCTGCCTTAACTCCTTAGCAAACAAGACACTTAGCTACAAACTCTGCCACATCCTTCTTCATGCCACTCCAATAAGACACTCTCTTTATTTCCCTATACATCTTATCACCACCCGATGAATAGTCATTCGAGAATGGTGTGCTTCTGCTAGAACTACTCTCGTCAATCACTAGTGTGGAGACACAAAGTCTTTCGTCTCACCTTAGCCATCCTTTACTGTCTATGGAATAGCGTTGAAGATGTCTAGAGACCTCTCCTCTGCTAATCCTCTCTAGAATATCCATAAGCTCTGAATCCTCTCACTGCCTTGAGCTAATCTGATCTATGAGGGTAGGCTTAACCTCCAGTGCTGCCAATAATCTAGGGGTAATGTCCGTAGAGGGCTTAAAATCAAAGGTGGAAATAAAATTTAGGTTTTTCCACTCCATGAACATTGGACTAAGGGTTGCTCTCTTCCTACTTAACGCATTTGCAACCACGTTTCCTTTACCAGGGGTATAAGCTATCTCAAAGTCATATGATGCCAAAAACTCCATCCAAAGCTGCTGCCTCAAGTTTAAATCCTTCTGTGAGAATAGGTACTTCAATGACTTATGGTCAGTGAAAAGCTCGAACCTCTCTCCTAGCAAGTAATTTCTCCAAGACTTCAGTGCGAAAACAATATCAGCTAACTCCAAATCATGGGTAGGGTAGTTCTTCTCATGAGTTCTCAACTGTCTACTTCCATAGCATACTACCCTCCCTTCTTGCATCAATATTGCTCCAAGACCAATCCTACATGCATCAATGTATACTGTAAAAGGCTTACCTCTGTCGGATAAAACTAACACTGCTGCACTAGTAAGGGCTCTCTTTAGCATTGTGAAGGAATCCTCACAGTCTACATCCCACATGAATGAATGTCGTATTCTTCTTAGTGAGGTGAGTAAACGGTGTTGAAATCTTAGCAAAATCTCTAATAAACTTCCTATAATAACCAGCCAAACCTAGGAAGCTTCTAACTTCGGTAGCGTTCTTGGGGGCCTTCCAATCTTGCACTACTACTACCTTAGCGAGATCAACTGCTAGACCCTCTCTTGAGACTACATGCTCCAAGAAACGCACCTCCTTACGCCAAAAGTGACACTTCGAGAATTTTTCCTTCAATTGATGAACACGAAGTGTACGAAGAACCTCCTCAAGATGAACAGCGTACTCTCCCATACTCTTGGAAAACACCAAAATGTCGTCCACAAATACTGCAACGAACTAATTAAGGACATCTCGAAAAATGCGGCTCATCAAATCTACAAAATAGGCTGGGGCATTGGTTAGACCAAACAGCATAACCAACCACTCAAAGAATCCTTCGGGTGTCTAAATGTTGTCTTATCGATGCTATCGTCAGCGACCCTAAGCTGATGAAATCTAGTGGCTAAATCAAGCTGAGAAAATACTGAAGAGCCAACCAACTAATCGAAAAGCTTGTCTATCCCAGTAAGTGGGTAACGGTTCTTCTTCGTGAGCTTATTCAACTCTCTATAATCTACGCAAAATCAAAGGGAACCATCCGCCTTTGTAGCAAAGACGACTGGCGCTCCCCACTCAGATATGGTCCGTCTGATGAAGCCTTTCTCCAATAGCTCACCAATCTGCTTGCTTAACTCCTTCCTCTCACTAAGAGCCATATGTCTCACGGGAAATGCCACTGGCTTAGCATTGTCATTCAGATATATCCAAAAGTCGACCTCTCTCTTAGGGGGTAGTCCCCTAACCTCCTAAAAATGTTTGGGAAATTTATAACGACTGGAACAGAATCTAACTCTCGTAGTAATGAATCAAGGGAATAAAGGAAGCTCAACATGACTGACCCTTGTGGGTCGTAAGAAACCTCGAGAGTCCTACCGCTGCATGTCTCTAGTCTAACGACTCTCCTCTCGCAGTCCAATATCTCTCCATAAGTGGATAACCAATCCATCCCCAAAATCATTCCATATCTCGAAAATTCTAGCACATAGGCATCACAATCAAACTCTATGCCTAGTACAAAAATTTTCAAACCCCTTCAAATCATGGATAAAAGTGTCGATCCTCCTATGGGGTTTGAAACAACTATAAAGTCTACCACTAGAGAAATATCTAAGTACAAACAATCAAATAAGGAACTGGAAATGAAAGAATGCGATGCTCCGGAGTCAAAAAGAGTCCGAATAGGAAAATCCGAAATAGAGATCAAACCTTCTACAGAGACATTCCTGCCTCGATCCAGTCCACTACAAGAAGGTGCTACATCCAAAACATGTACTTGCGCTGTAGGTGCGCCTGCTCTCTACCCTATCTTCCGCGGACAAGCTCTACTTAGATGACCAAACTGCCCACAGTCGTAACACCTCCCCTTCATCAAGCCCTTCTTACAGTCCTTTGCAAAATGCCCAACCAATCCATGACTATGACATTTCCCGCCTTTCCTGATCCGCTTTTGAGGGCCTCCTTCTTTCCTCTTGTCCTTGTCCTTCTTATTCTTCCACCACTGCTTGTAAGAGTTTCCTGATTTAGGGACCTCTTTAACCTCTCCCTTCAGCTGCCCAGATGCAAGCCGAACTCTCTATCGGTCTTCCAATCCTAACAGCCCAAATATCCGCTCTATATCCCTTAACCAAGCTCGTACCACCACGAAATCCTTCGTGCCGGAAAATGTCTTGCCTCCTAGACTAGCGAAGTCCTTGCATAACTTAGAAAAATTGGCTGCTGTAGGTGGATTAATGGGATCTCCACCTATTGGTGCTGTATTAGACGATTTCCCTTGCACCTCTGGTACCGTAGCTCTACGAAACCAGTCAGCCATACTATGCAAAGAAAATTTTTTTTGGCTCTAAAGAAGGTTGAATTGGACTTTGAGGGGATTTTTATAAAAAATCTTTTATGCCTGAAAACTATTTCTAAGAGTTTCTTTCTGAAATATACTTTTAAAATATGTTACCTGTAAAAAATACTTTACTTTTTAAAACAAGTTTTTAGGAATCCTATAACCTTAGGCTCTGATACCAAGTGAAACACGCCACCCCCCTAGTATACCCAAAAAGGACACACTAAAGGATATGATGAGTTATAGGTAGAGCTAAAGCATCACAAAGACTAAGATTCACAAGACAAATAAATAATAACAGTGGAAACATTTAAATAATAACTTGATGTTCAAAATTAAACTTCATAAAATAATGTCATAAAACAGAGTATGTCTCAAATATAATCTCAGTCACATCATCAGAGTACATAATAAAAATCATCCCTCTCATAAAGTACTAGTACATCCAAAGTCAAATGAAAAGAAAACTGAAAGGAAGAAGAATACATGAAGAAAAACTCTGCAACTAAATCTCCAAGAAATTTGAATCTACAGTCCTTGCCCCTGCTGGCCTATAAGGGGAAAGGGGGAAATAGAGGAGTGGGTCAGACTATAAGTCTGGTGAGTGAAAGTAATTACTAGCATTTCTAAGCAAGATAAAGATAATACACTTAGCAACAGTTCTAGTATAAAAGGAAATAAAGAAAAGGTAAAACTGGGATAAAATACTGTTTAACTATTTTCATTGATTATGATTGTTTGCACTTGTCTTAGATTGTTGTGATTAGGCTGAAATTCTAATCCTATTTTAATTAGGCCGAATCCTAATTCTACCCATTGATCGGCCTTCTATCTCTGTTGTGCCATTGTGGGCTAGTTAGCATAAGCGTGTCCCAGCCTCACCTAACTATTGTGAGACCATCAGTCCTAGTCTGAAAGGGTCCTACCTAGCCTCACCTAATCTGTTGTGAGACCATCAGTCCTAGTCTTAAAGGGAATGCTATTGGTACGGGCCCTATTTCTATTCTTGCTTATTAACTTAGTGTAAGTTCTGAAAATAAGCCTCTTCTGTTATTTCTGCTATATTTTCTTATTAATTTAATCTAAGTCTTAAAATAAGCCTTTTCTATTATTTCTAATTATAACCTATGTTATAATTTGCTTATTAACTTAGTCAAAGTTTTAAAATAAGCCGTTCTGTTCTTTCTGCTTAATTATAGCCTACGTTATGATTGTTACTATGCTATTTTATCTTTTTAGTTATAACCACTAGTTATAAACATGCTTCCAAATGTCTCAAATTTGCCTATTTCGGTCTATCTTCTTTTTATTAAAGTTTTCTTATTTTACATCTAATTTCTGTAAATTTAATGTTTTCTATTTTAATCCATATTTGCGGATTATTCTCTTTTTTAATATTCTTATATTTTATTCGCGCACAAAGGAATAAAAAGAAACTAAAATTTACAGTCTAAATTCTAACGTAAAACAGACGTAAATAAATGCAAATAACAGTAAATAACTGAACAAAATAGCTGAATAAAAATAACTGAATAAAATAGACTGAAAAGAACTTTAAAAACTAGCTGTAAATAACTTATATAGAAATTGTCTCAAAATTGCAGAAAAACTACAACTATTGAGAACCCTATTATTTTAAATTACTTAAAAATCTAAAATAATTACTAAACACTCACCTGTGGTCCTTAGTTCTATTCCTTGGGCTTCCCGGATCCACTTCTAGGGTGTGAAGTATTTTAATTAAAAAGGTCTCCTCCCAAGAAAAAATTTCTTTTTAGTGTCCAACCTCAGGAAATGAACCCGATTGGGAGAAAATCTGAATGAGAAAAATAGCTTGGTCTCGGGTCTTATTTATAGTGTCACTTAGGGATCTCAGGCCGTTGGATTTGAAGATTAAATTTAGTGCAACCATGTCATAGGCTCGCTAGGAACTGTCGGATGGAAGCACGAACGCACAGGATTGAACTAAATTTGCAAAACACATCATCGGTTGAAACTGGACGAAACATCGTCTAAATACAAGGGCGGGTCGACCTGGGTGTCGACCCATACATGTGGAAGGTCGACCTATGCACATTAGGGGTCGACTTGACCTATATATATATATATTCCATTTTGTTTTCTTATTTCTTGTTTAATTCGTATCTTCTTCGTTTTAGCTCGGATTTTGACAAACTATAAATTGACCAAAAAATTACCACGGACATAATGGTGCAACTCCCATGGCTCAATTCTGACAATTTCACAAACTTATTTTATTATTTAATTAATTCGTTAATTAATTCTTATAGCTTAAATTTTGGGTTGTTACAGCCTCCGCCTCCTCCCCCGTTGCCTGAAGTATCACCGCCTCTGACGTCGTCGTTCGTGCAAAAAATGAGAAAAACCAGCAGCCCTTCAAGCGTCGATTATGGTGATCACGTGAGCTTTCGGCTCAATCCGGCTGTTGGATCTGTAGAGCTCGTCGAGCTCGACTTTTTTCCAGTTGAAGTCGAATTGAGATTGTGTAACGACCCAATATTTTGGACCATTCGCATCCATTATAAGTGTATAGGTAGACACTCATGCCGGAATTGAATTGCCCAAAATACCGCGTTGTTAATTTAAATTTGGCAAAACTGAACATATACAGTAATTAAATAATCACAGATCACAGACAGAGAGTAATAAGTGCAGCGGAAATAAAAGAGATAGTAGTTCATGAAGCTACTATATGAATATATAAGTTACATCAGAGTTGAACTAGATACAACGGAAGAGTAATACGATACATCAGATACAAATCAGAATACATCACTGGAATCATCGAATACTGAAAGCAGAATAGATGGCTGGATCTTCAAGCAAAGCTCCAACTCCAAAGGTGAGTCTCGAATACTGGTACACTCAGTCTGACCCGAGCGTAAAGCAAAACACAAAACACTCGAGTCAGGATTAACATTCTTATATTAATAAATCCAACTAAAGTGAAATAGCAATTGAAATACAAGTAACTCAAAGGATGTTTGGAATAACCAGCCTTTAAGGATCCGTTAAACTATCTACTATGTAGTAGTGTACGATAAGTAGATAATGTCTATCAGTAATAATAAGATATCAAAATAGTGTTAAGTCATGGCCCATTCCACCCTTAACACGTTTTTATTCCCAAAAGCATATACAAGACCGTAGTTTCCCCAAAACTGGAAGTCACCAGAGGGCAATCCATATACTAAAGGTATAAATCAAAATCGTAGTGGTCGCGCATAAATGGAATACAAGTATGACAAGGCACATGAGGCAATACCCAAGGTAGTGATACTACCGTTCGCCTGATCCGGACAGGTGAGAACGCAACGCCGCAGCGCCCGCAACACCGCGAAACAACACTCCCAAAATCAAGGGTGCACCAATCGACAACAAGTATAAGTAGTTCGAAGAAGTGTGTCCACTTGAGGTAGCTAATCCTCCATTGGCCCGGCACAGCTCCTGTTTTAGTCATTTCCAATTTGACACAAGTGTCAAGGCTATCCATTATCGTTCTCTTTCTTCAGTCATCACGTACATCATTCCAACCACTTCATTCTGGATCATCACTCCGCGTATAGTTATTAAAGTGGTTTCGGTTCAGATAGAGAGTATATCCATTACCGATCCCGGTCTCTTTAACAACTTTCGTAATTATTACACCGATTGGTCATTTAATATATTTCAAAACCAAATCAAATTCAATTTCAATTTCAATTCGTAAACCAACATTTCATTTCTCTTTCGAAATCAATTTCCATAATTTACGTTTCAAAACTTCCAAATTACCATTTCAAAATCTTATAATACAATTTCAAATTTTATTTAAACGATTCCAATATTGATTCAAGTTCGTATATAAGTTTCATTCCGAAATCATTTAAATTAATTTAATTTAACATTCAAATCAATTTCAAATTCATTTATCGATTTCATTCAATATTCGTTAAGTTACTTTATCATTCAAAACAATTTCTATTAAATTCCCAATTCATTAAATCAATTTCTTAAGTTCAACTTCATTAAATCAAAACTTACAATTTTGAATTAAATTAAATTCGTCAAATCAATTCTTTCAATTTCAGGTCTTACATTAATTCCAAAAATATCACATTTTCATTTCTTGTTAAAGAAATCCAATTTCACTTATTTACTTCCTTAAATAATTTTCCAAAACTTAATTAATAAAGAAACTCAATTCCAATTATTTACGAAGTAAAATTCACTTATTCAAAAGTTCAAATTTTCTTATTAAAGAATTTCAATTCAATTTAATCATTAAATAATTCAATCTTATTTAATTTTTAAATAATTCAAAACTTAATAATTTCAAAGTTAATTATAATTTCAAACTTGATTATTAAATCATTTCAAAGTTTAACAATTTCAAACTTAATTACAATTTCAAACTTAATTATCAAATCATTTCAAAGTTTAATAATTTCAAGCTTAATTCAATAATTTCTCAAATTAAACAACATTCTTACATCAATTACATTGTTAATATTTTATTTCAGATTTTTAAATATTAACATTTTCCTTTCATTAAAATTCAAATTTTAACTTTATTTCAAAACCATATTATTTATTCAAACAAAATCTTCGTTTTATTTTCAAATCAAATTATTGACCAATCGGGTTTTATTAAATTTTCTATCCTAGGTCAAAGTTCAATTTTGGGTATTTATCATTTCAACCCGATTCCAATTCAATTCAAAATCAAAACATAGCAAAGGGAACTTACAGTGTGATAACTGGGATGGTGTCAAAGTAAATAAACAAGCAATAACAACAATCAATAACAATCCAATAATCAATTCAAATAATCCCGAAATAACCGTATTAATTCGCATTGTTATTTGTACGAATTAATATAATTATCTCTAGAATCTACACTATCATTTCATGTAGATTAAAGATTTTTTTACATTACGATTTTCACTTGTCATTCAATTTCAATTTTAACACTACAACAATTAATCCAATATACGTCGATGGTTCAAAGTGTAATTATCACTATTCTACAAGTCAATTAATTTAACCAAGAAAAGGGGTCATATTCAACTAATCAAATTCAACATATATGTCGATTCAAATTTTAATTATCCTACGTCAATTTCAATTTCAAATTATTTATCACTTACAACAATAACAATTTAACGTCCAATGTAAACAACAAACAATCAATCAATTGTCAACCAAACTGAATTATCATTGTTTAAATAACAAATAATGGTGTCAGATGTCACAGGTGAACTGATACAGGTAATAGCATTTATAACAGTGTAATTAACTACAGCAGCATATTTCAATTGTCGTTTCAATTGAAATCAAATTTAATAAATAAAAGAACATTAATCATGAGTGAGTGCTCACCTTTCGAGGCTAGAGAGAATGAGAATGAGATGCGTTACGAATCCAGGTACGAATTCCAAGGAAAAGCTAGATAGGCACAGATTCAATGAAGAAAACAAGCACGATGGACCAAAGCTGATAAAATGGGAATCGATGAGAACAAATTCGTATCAGTTTTGATATAAACTAAAATATACACATTATTATAAAAATGTTTTTATTTCAATATTGAAATTCAAGGCAGATATTAAAATAATAGCTTCCTAATCATTGTTAAATCAAACCCATATATATTATCACCAAAATCATCACTAATTTAGTATAGACCGATCCAAAACATATGCGATATATATTATTTGTTTTCTAAGATAAATTTCAAAACATATATTTCAAATCTATATTTAGTTCGAGCAAAATAGATTTCGATATATTATACTAAAAACCAAAACAAAATTCAATATTTCCTGAACATAAATTAAACTGTAAAAAAATTTGACGTTGATTAAAATGTATTAATATACGAATACAAAAATAATTGAAACAAAGATTGATTTCAAAATGGTATGTATCTCGGCTTTACCGAGCTATTAAATTTAAGGCAAATTTCCTTTTAACAGAACAACTTGTGGATCGATCTAGATTTGGCAGTGAGAACCAAATATAAATGGAACCAAGGTAATAACATTACTACTGTAATAATAAAAAACTTCCCAACAATCCTTTGAACATATTGACTAGTTTAATAATACTTTAAATATTCGCGAAGAAGCAACTTTTATTTTAACTCTTAAGATTTTAATTGTGGATGTAACTTCTAATTAATAGCATCAGTGATGACAACTAACCACTTAAACATAACAGTAATACCAACTTCAATTATCATACAAAAGCATTGTTACGTTCGTTATATTAAACAAACAACCTGACAATGTATTTCTTACTATACATATCTTCCTAGTATATACTAACAGAGGTTTATACATTTCAAAAGAATACTCTAATACACATAATATATAATACACTTTAAAACCACTTCATCACTGTATAAATATATGCTGAAACTTGTTCATACTTATACATACTGTAAAACTTTAAAACCACATATTATAAAATCAAAACAAATATATATAACAAGTTGATAATCTTCCAACTTACATATAACTAACAGAGCGTATACCTTAAAAGGATGAATGCTCGGATAGGAAAGAAGCAAGGCAAGCATAGAGAGAGAGCAGAGCGGGTTGAAGGCTGTTATGTGATGAGCGCTCGGATTGGTGGTTGGATCTGCAACTCGAGTCTCGGTTGGCTAAGGACGTGGGTTGTGGAGTACGGTGGTTGCTCGCCAATTGAAAAGGAGGGGTGGTCGGGCTCACGAGCGGAAGTGGAGGGTTGTCGGCGAGGTGATGGAGAAGGACGGTTGGCTGCTCTGGTGTAAGGAGGAGGCGAGCAGTGGTGGTTCAAGTGTGGTGATGGCTGTTCACGTGTAGAGAGAGGCGACAAACGGTTGCGGTAGCCGGTAGTGTAAGGCGGAGCCAGAGACAGTCAGTCGCAGGCGGAGCCGGAGACAGTCAGTCGCAGGCGGTTTGGGGTGTTCGGTGGTGACGGAAGTGAAGGTCGTGACTTGGACGAGCTGCCAAGGGAAGAGCATGCGATTCAAAGGGAAGGTGAGACACCAGAGCGCGTAGGTCTCGACCATGAAGAGGAGAGGAAGGGATAGCGGCTTGCGGAGGCAGGGGATGGTCTCGGTTTGAAGCAAGGGGAGGATGGGAGTTTGTTGCATGAGAGAAAAAGCTGGCACATATTTTTGTTCATCTCAGATGCGAACAGAAATTCAAAATATGAAGAGAGAGAGAGGAAGAAAGAAAATGGGTTAGGCAATCAAGAAGAAGGAAGGTGTGAGCAGTTTTTAAGAGCCAGAAATGAACAGGCTTTAGTGGGAAGTAATGCAACTTTAACATAAATTTTCTTCTGACGGTATAACCAACAAAAATAGAGAATGAGCCAATTCAAACGGTAGGAACCAGATATTATATTTAATGTTGGGAATAGCTAAAGTAAGAAATAATAACTTCTCGAAATTTAAATAGTAGTGTCCAACTGCTTTCAGCCGCTTGGAAAACTGAATGGTCACTGAATATCAAAAGCTTCAAAAGGGTACCGATACGGATATCTGTTTTTACGGATTTTGTTGCGTACCGGACTTCAAAACCCAAAATTAAATATACCACAGTGCTCAGAATGACGAGACGATCAAAACGGTATACAGATATTAGTGGTATGATTGAATTATAAAAGTTCGAATTTTTCTAAATAGCGGAAAATGCAAGAAAAACGCTGAAAAATAAGATCGACGGAGCCAAAGATGTCCGAATTTGGAAAAACGACAAACTGACATCTTGCTCAAAAGATGGTTTAGAATTTTTCTATGTAAAAATATTTAGATTTCGGAAACATTTTATTTTCATTGCTTTTTAACTGATTAAATTAAAGTGAATTTACGCGTGAAATAAACTTTCATATTTTCGGACGAAAATTTACCAGTTGCTATGTTTAACTAGACGTATTTCAAATATTTGATTTTTATTTCAAAATTTTATCGTTTAAAATTTCACAAAATTTCAACTAATTACGTTATTAAAACAGTTGAAATTTATAGGTCGTTACAGATTGTGAGCGGGAATAGGAGAAATTGAGGAAGAAGTGATAGCGATTTTCAGCCTTTAATGATTTAAAAAGAGAACGGTTGCGCTAGGGTTTTGATACACGAAAATAAAAGTATACGCGGTCTTATATATAAATTTCCAACCCGATCTATCCGCGAATGTTCCGAACTCCAAACGAAGCATGCCACCTAGCGTTCTATATGTTATACCCCTATTTTGAACACAATGGAACTAGTATCGAGGCCTAATTCAATCGTGTTCAGAAGATATCATTTCAAAATAAAATTATTTTAATTAAATTCCTTTAATTAATTCTACGTGTTTCAAGCTCGCACGGCCAAGCGATAAGTCTGATCGCTACGAAACTTGAAATCCTATGATAATTCACCATTACAAATCCAATGAAAATAGTTTCGTCGAAATTCGAGATACTTCCCAAAAAGACTATTTTTACTCGTTAAATAAAATAAGTAATTTCCAAATTCAATTTAATCACTTTAAATTCAATTTAGAAGTCAAACAATTTTCATTCTTGTTCAAATAAAATTCAAATCAGCTTTTGAAATCATTTTCATTCATATTAATTTAGGATTCAATTATTTAAATAATTTCCAATATTAAATTTAAACAATTTAATTATCCAATAAATCCCATTAATAAATCATTAAATTTCAAATGAATTTTAGTTATCAACAGTTATTTTATTTTTATCTAAATAATTCAACATTTATTATTCAATTTCAGCTATTGATTATAAACACATTCAATACATAAAATTTCATTTCAATACTTATTATTGCCGAAATCATCGAAATTGGTTATTTCAAAATTTTATTCACATATTCAATAACTACAAAAATAAATCATTAAATTTTTATTTCTAACTATTTTTATTCAATAAATATATTAAATTTAATAATTTAAAATAGTTAAAAATACGGGTCATTACAGTTACTGCTTTCGACCAAGTCGAAACCCAACCGTTATCCACTTAAACCTTAAGAAACCCAAACCTCACAAGGTACCTAAGGATCTAGCTTTTGACAAGGTCGAAACCTCTATTTCAGGTTCAAGATCAAAGCCCTAACCACTTAACTATAAAAGCCTTCGACTGGGTTGAAACCGACTAAAGATAAACACAATCCAGAGGTTGCCAAAGTAATCCATCTGGTTATTTCAACAGATTTGAAAGGAGAGCTTTTGAAGGGAAACCCAATCTATCTCAATAAGGTCGAAAGGTTGATAAGGAAAGGAACTAACCGTTTCGACTGAATCGAAAGGTCAACATGAGCAAATCTTTACTTAAGCAAATTGTTCGAAAGGGTACCAAAGTAAACACACACATTTCATTCCCATCAACTCATCTAAAAAAATCATAAGGAATCGACCTTGTCCTTAAATTCTACTTTAGGGTGTTGACAAGATTTCTTATTAACATAAAGTTAAAAATTTTATAATTCAAGAATACAACTTAAAATTATGCGAATATAATTTACTAATTAGAATGAATTATAATTTAATTTAACTAATGTTGTATAGAAATTTAAACTACTTTACAAAGAGAAATTTTTAATTTTATACAATGTAGATATAATGGATTTGTATAGTATGATTTTTTCATTCTTTACTATTAGCTTTAATATTTTGTTGAATAAGGGTGTTTTTTCTAAGGCTTTACTAAAATTCTAATGTTTAAGTAAAGCAATTTATGACGCACGAATAGAATTAGCCTTTATTTTATTGTGATACAATATTACAACTATTTGTAATTACTATTACAAACACAACATCTATGGATTTTCTATTAAATATATTTCAATTAAAAATTTAATTATTTATAACATGTTATAGCAAATATATACAAAAAGATAAAACACCCTTATTACAAACGAGATTTAATTGCAGAGTTAATAATTTACAATAGATTGCAGAATTTCCCCTAGGGCTTACCCCTAATTCTATCAAAAAGTATCACCAAAAAAATTGGTTATGAATTATATAAAATCAAAGCTTAAAATCATATCAAATAAAAAAGTCCATTAAGTGTGTCTTAAAAGCACCATCTAAAATTGGTTACAGATCATTAAAAGCAAGGAAGCTTAAAATCATATAAAATAGCAAAATCCATCAAGTGCATTTTAAAAGCACCACCAAAAAATTGGTTATGAATTATATAAAAGAAAAGAAGTTTAAAAGCATATCAAATAGACAAGTCCATTAAGTATGTCTCAAAATCACCACCAAAAATTGATTATGAATTATATAAAAACGAAGAAACTCAAACTCAAATCAAATAAAAAAATCCATCATATGTGTTTCAAACGCACCATCAAAATTTTGTTATGTATTATATAAAAGCAAAGAAATTGAAAATCATATCAAATAGAAAGATACATCAGGTGCATCTCAAAAGTACCAACAAATATTGGTTATGGATTATATAAAAGCAAGAAATCTTAAAAATATATCAAATAGCAAAATCCATCAAGTACATTTTAAAAGCACGGCCAAAAAAATTAGTTTCATAAATATTGAATTCCATAAATCCTCTTAAAATACTCTTCATAAATATTAAATGCTCTTAAATTACTTCCATAAATATGTCATTAATCAATTATACGATTTAACAATCCAAATTCTATGCTTTTGATGCTCATAAAATTCTTGTTAAAAATAATTAAATCAGATCAATATTTTTATCATTTTCTTATATGTTATTTACTTATTTGTGCATTTGTAGGCAAGCTTATAGGTTAAGTTGATATAATAAAGGTTGACTTTTTATTTTCAACTCTTAAATATATTAAAATAATTCGTATAGATTATTTTGCAAGTCTATCAATTTGGGTACATAGATTTTATTAGCAGGAACACAATAATGAATGCTCAAAGAAATGAAGTGAATTGTTAAATTGGCAATATTATATTTACATGCATTTATGGTCTGTAAATACCGTTTTAACTCCTTTTAGAAGTGGAAGTATAAATTTATATTCAAGAAAAGAGCTACATGTCCTTTTTTATGTTGTTATAAGAAAAGTCACTCCAGAGATGAATATGTAAATTTGGTCCCTAATTTTGAAAAATAGAAAATGCAAGGTGCCTTACACTTTTTTGACAGATAATGCAAGGTAACATGCACTTTTCTAATTTTGTAATTTTTTCTGAAATTTTTGAAAAGCGCAAGCTAGTTTGCGCTTTCTAATATTGAAATATTTTTGAGAATTTTAAAATTTTCGAAAATTTTGAAAATTTTGAAAAGCGCAAGTCAACTTGCACTTTCTTTTAGAAAAGTGCAAGCTAGTTTGCGCTTTCTAATTTAGAAAAAATAGGGACTTAATTTACATACTCATTACTGTAGTGACTTTTCTTATAATAACATCAAAAATAAGAGCCTTCTGCGCAAGGCCCCATTTATATTTTCTTTCTTGAGTTTCATTAGTACATGATTTTAAAGGTTTCATATTATTAATATTTCATTAAATTCTTACATTTCAAATTAATGGTCTAATTGGAACATTTTTATAAATGAAAAGGCTTTAATTTAGATGAATTTTAATTCATAAAACATATAATTTTACATTTGTCTCAAGTCAAATTATATCATAAATTAATACTAATCTAGACCAGTGATCATTAACTATAACTTGTGTCACATTTAATAGTAAAATATACTGATTTAAATTGTATCCTACACCATATCTAATTCATTATCGCATTTCGTATACAAAATGTGTAATTTAAATCAAATATACAATTATAGTCCCCAAATTTGTATAAAAAAATATTTAAGTATACATTATTTATTCCCATTCACATATATCTATTAGAAAATCTCACTGTAACCTTAATAGTTGCTTTTATCATAAACTTTTATATGATATTTTTGCACCATAGCACATCAAAATTATGCTACTATGATTGACATATACATCATTAACCAAAGCGATTTCTTAAAACGTGATAAGTTCCCAACAATATCAATGGTATGAAGTCATTGTTAAAACCAAAAAATAATTCAATTAAGAAGGCGTAAGGTTAAAGTGGAAAAGATATTTCTTATCGTTCTAGTGATTTGAATAGTGCGCTGCTAAAAGCACCCAAGTTTGTACTTCTTAACACCATGATATGGTATTAGGAAGTGTAAAACTGGGTTCCTTTAGTTCCACATGCTGGTGTGGCGCTAAAAGCACTCAAGTTTGCATATTTTGGTAACATCATGGTATTATGAAGAAAAAATTTGTGTGCTTTTAGCAATACACTTAGAATATCTCAGATTCAATTGAAATTTGCACAAAAAACTCGATTATTTTCTCATTTACTAACCATCGTAACATTCTAATATTTGCTCCTAATCACAAATGGTTTAGTCCTCGTGAAAAATGAATTTAATATCACTTTCAAATTGTTGGAAATTGATGGGTATGAATAATAAAGAGAAACAAATGGAATTTAGGTCATGGATAAGGCCACTCCGTCAAAAGCAAAACTCGATATGATTATGGTACAATCGATAATTATCATCCGCTCTCTAAGGTTAGCACAACCCTTCAACATATGCACTCAAGGTTGAAAGATTTGAAGGTTTGTAGAAGTCACTGCGCAAGAGTTTTAAGTATATTTAATAGATATATTTTATTTCAAGAAATTGTAAAGAGGGAAGATGAAGAAGATAATTCTATTTGCTGTAAATTTGACAAAAATAAGAGATAATCAAAATAAACATAAAAACTGTTATTTCTTTTGTGCCCATAAGTATTTCATAAATAGAAATGTTTTCTCATTAATAAAGAGTACGAAAGGTCAAAAATGAAAGGGCTTTGATTTTTATTGTAATTATTCAACATTATCTTCATAAATATGATGAATGTTGGCGACACTATGAGGAGAACTGAAAAGGGCGAGAATAGCTTGAGAACGATGAAAACGGCGCATGAATCAGAGCTCGGATGCTCAAGTTATCGCGATTTGAAGATGCACAGGCTGAAAGTCGTGCCAAATGTCTAACAGGAATCCTCAGACGTTTGACGACAAGTTTACTACAGCCTAAAAGTTGTGACAGACGTTTGAGAGTTTGTAACAGACGTCTGACACGCTATAGTTTTGTTTTTTCAACCCAGAATTTGTGTATTTTCTTGTAGGGCTTCAAGGGGCAAATCGGGTATTTGCCAAGGAAGGACGGTTAACTATATAAGATATTTTCAGAATTCAAAGCAAAGGGACTTAATCTATCTAAGAGATTAAGGGTTTTATCCTCCATTAAATAAGGTTTATCAAAACCCATCTTTCTTTAATTCTCTTCTCCACAAATCTATTATATTATTGAATATTGATCATTATAATCAATCTCTTGTACTCTTCTCAATGGTATTAATAAAAGCTCTCTCTTAAAGTGGATGTACACTAATACGACGTTAGTGGAACCACTATAAATCGATGTGTGATTTATTTTTCATTATTGCTTGTTTGTAATTGTGATTGGTTTTAGATTGATTGAGTTTTGATTGAGATGATGATTTGTATTTGCGCTATTTACCACGATTTCGTTTTTCCACCATGTAGTAGGGTTTTTGATTTAAGTGTCTTAATTTAGAATTTCATAACATTTGGTATCAAAGCTTTGGTGTTGGTAGATGGTTGTGGAAATGCCAGAATCAGATAATACCTCAGGTAGTCCCTCAATGGTTAGTCCAAGTGGTGTAGCGCTATATGTACGTGGATCGTATGCAGCTTCAGGGTCATAATTGGTTATTGACAAGTGGAACGGCGATAATGATTTTGAAAAGTGGCAATGGAAGATGAAAGCGGTTCTTAGGAGGAATCGGGTACATCAGGTATGTTTGATACACATTTGTTGCCGGCGGACATATCAGATGCGGAGAGAGAGAAAATGGAAGAGTAGGCATTCACTACACTTTAACTTGCTATGGGGGAGTATGCCATCTTCGAAATTAGCGGTGAGACTACCGCTAAGGGTATTTAGGACATGTTGGAGTAGTTGTTTATGAATAAGTCACTAGTTAATCGTTTGAACTTGTTGCGAACGTTTTTTACCTATAAGATAAAGGAAGGAGCTTCGCTAAAGGGGCACTTGAATGTGTTTGATGCTTTGATTAATGAAGATGAAGGTAGTAAATTTGAAGATTGAAGAAGAGAAATTGGCGATGATATTATTGCGTTTGTTGCCGGACCATTATACGTGTTTCTTAAATAGTTTGATCTATAGTCGGGATACTTCGACTCTAGACGATGTCAAAATGTGTCTTCGTAGCGAGAATTTGTGGTATCAAATGAAGGAGCTGGGTGATGGAAGTAGTAGTGCTAGTCGTGGTCATGTTTTATTTGTGGAGAAGGAGAGATATAAGAAGAAAGGGAACTGGGGGCGTTCTAGATCAAGGAAGCTCAGTTGGAGAGGAAATTCAAAGGAAAGAAATGGCAAGTGCTTTATTTGTAAGATGCCCGGTCATTGGAAGAATGAGTGTCCGGACAAGGAGAAGACAAAGAAGGAGGTAGCATCGTCATCTGTAGCGATGGAGAGTGGATTGAGTATGGGAGACGTATATGTTTTGACGGCGGTAGCATTGGGTGTTTTGGGTAGCTAATGGGTGCTCGATTCGGGGGCGTCTTATCATACGATGTCGAATAGGAATTGGTTTTCTTCTTATGTCGACAAAGAAGGAAATTCAATTATTATGGGTAATTGTGCTATTTGTAAGTCAAAGGGCATTGGTTTCGTGCAAATTCGGATGTTTGACGGAGTGGTTCGTACTCTCACTAATGTACGCTATGTTCCGGGACTTCGAAAGTCACTTATCTCTTTGGGGCCGCTGAATTCTTTAGGTTGTAAGATCACTATAGAGAGTGATAGCTTGTGGGTTTCAAAGGGTGGGCTTGTGGTGATGAAAGGTGCTAGGACTCATAGTGTATATTTTCTTCAAGGTGTGACCATAGAAGGCGAAAATTGTATGGGAGTTGATAGTTCTCGTGGCTTGGATGCAACTAGGTTATGGCATTTGAGGTTGGTTCATGTCTCGGAGTGGAGTTTGGATATTCTTTCGAAGAGGGAGATGATCGATGGAGAGAGTTTCAACAAGTTAGAGTTCGCGAGAAATGTTTCATGGGAAAACAAACAAAGGTTTCATTCGGTGAAGGAAAACATGATTCGAGAGGAGTTCTTAAGTATGTGCACATGGATTTTTTAGGAACGACACCGGTAGCTTCTTTGGGAGGAGCTTCCTATTATATTCCTTTTATAGATGATTTTTCTCGAAAGGTATAAGTGTATGTAATGAAGGACAAGTCGGAGGTATTTGTAAAGTTCAAAGCATGGAAAGCTCTTGTTGAGAATGAGAGTGACAAGTCTTTGAAGATTCTAAAGTCCGACAATGGTGGAGAGTATGTTTTCGGAGAGTTCTTGGAGTTTTGCAAGCATCATGGTATTCAGAGGCATTTTACTACACCAGAAGATTCGCAGTCGAATGGAATTGCGGAGAGAATGAACCGTACTATACATGAGAAAGCTCGATGCTTGAGATTGACATCGGGTTTGTCTAAGGGATTTTAGGCCGAAGTTTTGTCAACTTTTGTGCATATTGTGAATCGAATTCCGTGTTCGGCTATTGGTAACAAAATTCTGGAGGAAGTGTGGAAGGGAAAGAGCATTGACTTGAGTTATCTTTGTGTGTTTGGTAGTTCGGTTTTTGTGCATGATCCGGGTAATTATAAGCTTGAACCTAGAGCTTTCAAAGGGATTTTGCTTGGCTATACGGACGGTGTAAAAGGTTATCAGATATGAAATTCGAAAACGAAAAAGGTTATGAATTCTCATCATGTTATTTTTGATGAGTCAGCTTTGTTCAAGGAGAATGAGAGCTCATCGGATGTTCCGGATTTGGTTCATGGTGAATCAAAAGAGATGGAAATTATTCCCACATTTTGTCCAAGGAGTAGAGAGAGTAGAGTAATTGAAGATGCTTGTGAGGAGGAAGCAATTGATGTAACATCACATAGTCCACAAGGTTCCTCTACTAGTGTTGGTGATGTACATGATTCTAGAAAGGATTCGGTTCAAGGTGGAGCATAAAAGAGTTTGGGTGATGGTATTGCTAGTCAGGTGGGTCGACGTGCTATAAAGCCACTCGATATATATGGTGATTGGAACTATCTTAGCTTTTGTGACAATTTGGACTATGCTCTTCACGTAGTCCAAGATGAGCCGATGGACCTTGATGATGTCATGGAGTCAAGTGATAGCTTGAAGTGCATTTGTGCCATAGAGGAAGAGATGCAGTCTTTGATGAAGAATCAAACTTGGGATTTGGTTCCACTTCCTAAAAGAAACCGTGCACTTGGGTGCAAATGGTATACAAGGTGAAGGACGATGAGAGATACAAAGCTAGATTAGTGGCTAAGGGGTTTGCACAAAGGAAGGAAAAGGAGTATGATGCGATACTCGCACTGACTATGCATCATACTTCAATCCGGATATTACTTGCTATAATTGGTATTCACGAGTTGAAGTTGGAGCAACTTGATGTGAACACCGCCTTCTTGCATAGTGACTTGGATGAAGACATCTACATGAAGCAACCGAAAGGTTTTGTTATAGATGGGAAGTCAAATTTGGTTTGCAAGTTAAAGAAATCGCTGTATGGTTTAAAGCAATCACCTAGACAATGGTATAAGAGATTTGATCATTTTATACTTGAAAATGGTTTTGATAGAAGCATCAAGGATGTTTGTTTATATTTCAAGAAGTTGGAAAGTGATTGTCTGGTGTATTTACTCTTGTATGTGGATGATATGCTTATTGCTTCTAAGGATAAGAATGAAATCAACAAAATTGAGTTTGAAATCGGAGTTTTAAATGAAGGATCTTGAGAAGCAAAGGGGATATTGGGCATGGAAATTGAAAGGGATCGAAAGCATCTTGAGTTGAAATTGACTCAAAAGGAATACATAAAGAAAGTGTTTTGCCGGTTTAGCATAGAGAATGCAAAGGGATCAAATACACATTTATCTTCGCTTGTGAAGTTTTCGAGTAAGAGATCGCCTATCTTGGAGAAAGACAAGGCTTATATAGCTAAGGTGCCATATGCTAGTGTGGTTGGAAGTTGTATGTGATGGTGTGTAAAAGGCTCGATATTGCAAATGTCGTCGGTATGGTTAGTCGGTTTATAGCTAATATGTGAAAATAGCATTTGGAAGCAGTGAAGCTTATATTGAGATATCTTAGATGTACATCATCTCATGGTCTTGTTTTTGGCGGTAGCGAGGGAATAAATTGCAAGCTAGTTAGTTTTTGTTATTCGGACTACGCTTGGTGATAGGGATCAGATAAAATCAATTTTTGGGTAAATCTTCACACTTGGTGGTACGACCATAAGTTGGAGATCGAGATTACAAACCGTAGTTGCTTTATCCAGTACAGAGGTGGAGTTGACAGCCACGATGGAGGCAGCAAAGGAGGCACTGTATTTGAAGCGATTGTTGTGTGATTGAAATTTGAACGCAATAGTATCGATGTTCAATGTGATAGCTAAAGTGCTATTCACTTGGCGGAGAATTTGGCGTTTATCTCACGGACTAAGCATATTGAAGTGAGAGAGTCATTTTTAGTAGCCATGGATGGGGATAAGTAAGTATACCTTCGGAAAGTGCACACAAAGGATAACGTGGCGAATATGTTTACTAAAACATTGCCGGTTGGGAAGTTCGAGCATTGCTCGAACTTGATTAGCTTGGAGAATTGCTAGGTGTCACTAGGTGGCATGGTAGAGAGGGAATCTTGGTTGTAGATGAGGAAGAGTATTGGTGTGAGATTATGGTTCTATCTTCTTGGTAAGTGCTAATTTACACTCCTTAGCACTTTAGTCTTTGGTGAGACGGTTTGGATTTTGGTGCTTTCAACACTTCGTTAGTGGGCAGGGGCTTTGCCTGAGCTCATTGATGGAATGCAATGGAAGGTGGCTTTGTCGGAGTTCATTGGGAAAACATTAATGTTTGGTTGAAGGTAGAAGTGGTGATAGTTGGTGCTATCGATTGTTGATGATGGTATGATACCATTAAAGATGAGATGGATATAGTGTCGAGGTGGAGTGTTGAATGTTGGTTACACTATATAGAGAATTGAAGAGAGTCAGAATAACTTGAGAACGGTGAAAACGACACGCGAATCGAAGCTTGGTTGCTCAAGTTATATAGATTTGAAGATGCACAGGTAGGAAGTTGTGTTAGACGTCAAACAGGAATCCTCATACATCTGACAGCAGGTTTACCGCAGCCTGAAAGTTGCAACAGACGTCTGAGAGTTTGTGATAGACGTCTAACACGCTGTAGTTTTTTTTTTCGGTATAGAATTTTTGTATTTGCTTGTAGGGCTTCAAGGGACAAATTTGGTATTTACCCAGGAAGGATGGTTCACTAAATAAGCTATTTTCAGAGTTCAAAGCAAAGGGACTTGATCGATCCAAGAGATTAAGGGTTTTATCCCCCATTAAATAGGGTTTATCAAAACCTAGGTTTCTTCAATTCTATTCTATGCAAATCTATTCTATATTGAATATTGATCATTGTAAAGTGGAACCACTATAAATCATTGTGTGATTTATTTTTCGTTATTGTTTTGGCTTTATATTGCTTGTTTGGTAATTGTGATTGATTTTGGATTGGTTGAGTTTGGATCGAGATATTAATTGGTTGTTTTTGCGCTATTTACCACGATCTCGTGTTTCCACTGTGCATTGGGGTTTTGCATTTGAGTGGTCTTGAATCCAAATCGTCATAACAAAATGAACATACAACATGTAAGCACATGGCATTTATTGTCTAATGTCCTAGTTAATATAATATTTGAGTACATCAAAGTCGGAGACAAGCACTTAATTTTTCTGATACTTATTCATGTATCCAAAAATGAAATTGGATACAACCAGTCTAGCTTGGAAATTTTTATGTTTTATTTACCAAGTAGAATAGTTAGTTTTTTTCCCCTTTTATTATAGCAAGTTGTTACTTTCAGTTTTTCGTTATTCTATTATTCTGATCAAAAGGTTAAATTACATCAATAACCTTCATCTTTTTTCTAATACATGAATTCACAAAATTTTCACATATTTTTGTAGTCCTGTAGATTACTTTATGGGATTTTAGGCGTATGGACACATGTTGAACATTGCTACACCTATCTATATGTACAGTTAGAATTTCATATTGCAGGATGCTCTATTTCACAATTTTGTTGGTTTTGATTTTGCTTTTGAAAATAAATTGGTTTTTATTTTCATTTTCTTTTTCCAATCATAAAGTTGTTTTGTGTAAAAATGTACATGGACGGAAAAATAAGCATGGACAAGAAGTAGCTGAAGAATAACCAAATTTTCATGGAAAATCAGTTTCATATCACTCTGTATTTGGGATTTTGCCTAAACACCTTTCTACAATCCAACTTAACTCATATCTAATGAATCCTGTCTTTGAATTCTAGTCCTCTTGTGAAATTTCCTTGTGAACTCATCAGCAGCTTTATCAACTTCATTTTGAGTGCTAAACTCCATAATGTCCTGAAATGAACTAATATACTCTAGTACCAAAGCAGAGTTGAAGTCAATTTCATCATCTTCCTCCTCAAAGTTCAGTCTGTATCTTTGATTTGTTCCATATGCATATTCATTTTGCTCTTGGACAAATGAAATATTATTTATCATCATCTTTGTATTATGAAGAATCTTAAAGAGTTTTGGTGTCGCACTTACTTTGATATTTTTTCTTTTCATCTTCAACGACTTGTCTTTTGCTACTGCTACAAGTGTTAATATCACTCTATTTAATCCCTTCATCTCTAAATGTAAATCTTTAAAAGTTTAAAATATGAGAAATTTTAAAAAATGTAATAAAATGGACAAGTAGATTATAATTATCTTGGCATGGAGATTAGGGTATAGGACTTAAATGAATTTATAGTTGAGGATAGAGTTATGAGTTCTCTATAATGTCTCTATTATGCATTAAAGGTTTGTGAGGTAATAAGAAAGTGAAAGAAAAAGCTAGTGAGAAATAGAAAATGTCAATAATAGAAAGAAAAAGGGAAAAAAAGAAACTAATTAGCCGTGTAAGGTTAAAAGCAGCGTATTCAATGTGATACATAATTGAATATATAAAATATATTTGGGTCCCTCTGTTGCAAATAAGATTCACTATCTTATTTACACATGAAACAACAGGAATCATGAATGATTAGTACCTATGTTTGTTTATAGGAGATACCATATCTTTGCAGATAGGAAGCCTTGATATCCAATATTGATGTGGTATTTATGTTTTATTATGTAGGCTGGATAGCCAAAATAAATAGCATAACTTTGTTTCAAAATACAACATGCTGTAGATTTCAGTTTAATAATGTTGTGCTCCTAGTCAAAATGGTACCTTATCACTAGTGAATGTAACAATAGCATGGTGTTTTATGCGATCTATATATAAAACATGAATTCCATTGTATATCAATGTCATATATGTCAAATGTACTTCAATTTTGTTGTATATCAATGGGTAGCATAATTACCGTGAATTGTTTTTTATATGAATAGTTGAATACTCATTTTTTATGTGAAACCTTCTAATGAAATCGTAGTCTGCTTGATTTGTCTACCTCATTCTTGAAACTGATGTGTGAACCTTCATTCGTTTAACAATGAAATTTAAATTCAGAGTCACTCTCGGTCCCATTTGGATCATTTACTTTAAAGTTATGCTGGGTAATTGTGTTCATAATCATTCTCCATCTCATTAAGATAATTCATTTCAAATATATGCATGAAAACTCTTTGATGAGTTTACGATCTGCATGTGGTGGGACAATGAATTTTCGGTAAATGCTGGGATACATCAAAGGTCGATTCTAAGTCCATACCAATTAATTGCATTGGTCTTGGCTGAAATTACCAAAAAAAATCGAGATGATATATTTTCTTACAACATTGTTCTAATATAGACACTTCAAAAAAAAGTAGGGAAAAACTACACTAAAATCAAAATGATTGAAACAAAGTAATATCGAAATTGAGTATATGTCATGCAATTTCAATAAAGAAGCTAAAGATATTAATACAATAAATCTAAAAAATCAAATAATTATTAAAAAAATGTGTTTAAATATCTAGGATCAATAACACAAAAGATTGCAAGAAAGAAAGTGATATTTGAGTCGAAATAACGTAGGATGTATAAAATAGAGAAAATCTAATATTGTTTTATATCAAAGAAAAAATAATTAGGCAAACTAAAATGAAATTTTTATCAAACAATGATTAAACCAACTATATTGTATGAAAAAGAAACTTGAAAATAAGGTAAATGTAGGAGTAACAAGAATCTAAGAAGGATAATATTGAAGTAAATGGAGACATCGACTGATGTGTATATCACAAAGTATAAACTTCTTCTCATCTGAACCGCTCATCCACTTGATCAACCGTCAGAGAACAATTTACAAATACAAAGTGGATAAAGAGTCATGGGCCAGCACCAACACCGAAGCCCAACATTACAAAATATTTTATAAATAGCTTGTATATTCTGTGTAGCAGATAATGATTTATCTTCTCTTCGGTTTGTAATCAATATAATACATCAAATAAAGATTTGCTCAAACTTCTCAATATTTTCAATCTCTTGAAATCTTATATGGCATTAGAGCTGCAGCCTAATAGCATTAGGCTTTGTATCATCGATCAAAACTCATCAGAGAAGTCATCATTTGAGTTTTATTTTCTTCTCATCAGAGTTTAGAATCATCATATGAGAAGAAGATTCAATAAAGAATCACTATTGCCTCACCAGTTTCTAACAATTCTGGCTGCATCAGAATTCTTTATCAAATCTTGAAGATCAACAATCAAAATTCAGAAAAACAGAATCAAGAAAACAGAATCATCGACATAAGTTCAAAGAAATTGTCATCTTGAGAAAAGCTCATCAGAATAATCATCATTTAAGCTTTCTAGTTGTAACAAACCTGATTGTGCCCACAAATTGCAGTAGTTGATTTCGAATTCCAATAAAGATTTACAATCTTAATTGTTCTATTTCTCTTTTTAGTTCAAGCTCATCATGACTGAAGAAGAACACTGTGCAACATCCATCAGTAACAATAACTCTCTACTAACAGGAACAGATGCTGAAAAATTTGTGAAAACTATAATCAGTCCACGAAGTCAACTAGTTACTATGACGACCTACCCTTTTTGAACAACTTAACCCGACAATAAACCATCCTTGTCCAACTTAAACTATTCAAATTAGACAGATTATCAATTTGGGATTTTAATATAGAATCAGATACAAAATCACACACAGAATAATACAGAATCTCACAGCAGAAATAAATAATATACATAGTAGTTCATGAAGCTACTACACCAAATACATCAGAGTTTCAGACTTAAATTATACAATACTAGAGATACATAGAAGTTTATTGATACAAGCCAAAATGAAAGTAGATAACTAATACTGGATAGCGTGGAGTCTTCGACCAAGTCTTCGGCTCCCAAAATAAGAACTACTCACACACTGCAATACTCAGGCTGGTCTGAGCATAAAGTAAAACAATATACTCGAGTCTGGACTAGAAGTTCTCATGTAAGCAGTCCTACTCAAGTAAAATGTACAAGTAACTCAAGAGATGTTACGGGATTTTCCATCTCTTAAGGATCCGTCAAACTATTTATATACAATAGATTATGCTATATATGTAGTGTCGATTAGTAATATAAAATATCAAATTAGCGTTAAGGCTTTACATTGATCCCCCTTAACACGTTTTGAAGCATTGTCGTACAGTTTGCATATAAAACACCAGTAAACTGTCGGTGGATAGGGATGCGCCATGATACGACAACACTAAACCAGAATCGTAGTGGTCTCGTATAGGGATAAAAGTATGACAAGGCACGTGAGGCAATGCCCAAGGTAAGATACTACCAGTTTACCCTTCCCGGCTGGTGGTAACGCATCATAGCCATGATCGCCCACCACGTTCAACACTCCCATAATCAAAGGGTGATCACCATTCAGTAACAAATGGAATAAACGAAGAAGTGTGTCCGCTCGGGGTAACTAGCTCGCTTGGCCGGTACGGCTCCTGGTTTAGTCATTTCAAATTGAAACAAATGCCGGGCTAATCCATCATCATTCTCTTTCTTTAAATCTAGCAATCGTATGCCAAATCCAACCACTTCATTCTGGATCGTCACTCCACGTACACAGTTATTAAAGTGGTTCCGGTATCGACAGAGAGTATGCCCATATCCGGCCCCGACCTCTTTATTAACCAACGTCATTTTCACACCGATTGGATATTTTATTAAATCAAAATATCCTTTCATTTTCCAATATCATATTCTCATTTGACTTCAACAAATTTTGGATTTAATGTCCAAAAATTCAATTTTAAACAAATAATTCATTTTTACAAAATTGTCCACATTGAATAACTATTCAATTTAACAAAGTTAATTCAGTCTTAAATTACAAAAGTTTTATTATTAAATATTTAATTTAATTTAACTTCGAAAATAATTTACTTAAACACTTTTAATAACTTTAATTTAAACAATTTAACCATTATATTTTTAATTCAATTAAATCAATTAAAGATTCTCTCTTTTTAATTAAATCATATCTTTATCTTTAAATTCAATTATTATATTTCAATTCAATCAAATCAAATTAAAATTAAATTAAATCTTCATTTAAAATTTAATTACATATATAATATTAACACTTTATTAAATTTCAAATAATCAACTTAACGAGTTAAAACCATTAACATTTAACATAACCATTATTAATTTAATGTCATAATTTATAATAGTTCAATTGATATTCCATTTTAAAATTTAATTAACTTAATAGATTTCAAAATTACATATTAACTTCAACGTAAAATTTGAATTTATAAATTCACGTTAAATTTCCAAATTCTTTCTTAATTTCAAATTTAAATATTAAATATCCAAACTAAATTTCAGTTGACCAATCGGTGTTTATTATTTAATTTTCTATCCTAGGCCAAGTGATTTAACTTGGATATTTATCATTTCAACCCATATCTCGGTTCAAATTTCAGTGTCAAATCAATGCATACGGCCATAACATAAAGGTGACAAGGTGTCAATAAACCAATCAACATCCAATATTCAAATTTCTCCATAGTTAAAGGGTTTTTCATGCAATTGGGTTCCCAATCAATAATTTAAACTATATCAGCAAATCATATATCTCAACGTCAACAATCAATGATTTTCAATTTCAATATCGATCATAATTATCAATCAATAATTTGTGACATAGCAGGATACTTGAATATGAAAATCTAATCGTGAGCTTAAAATCGCTCACCTTCGCGGCTTTCGACAAACAGATATGGCGATACGGATACACGTACATGTGCACAAGCTACGCAGCGACATATGGTTTGATGAAGTGAACGACGTACCGTCGAGACTTCGGACGACGAACTCGGCGTCCGGGAGTTTGCAAGCGGGTTCGGGTATGGCTTCGGTGAGGGAAGGCTTCGGTTTGGGTTTTGGGTGGTGGGAAGCGGACATCGGTAGTGGTGGAGCTTGGTGGTTGTGGCCGGGAGGTTGGTGTTGGGCCTCGGCTGGGCTGGAGGGCATACGGCTTCGGTGCAGGGGTGTTGCGGGTGGCGAGCTCGGGCGGTGGAAGTTCGAGTTGCGGACTCGCTATAGCAGGTGGGAGTTCAGGGCTGGAGGTGAGCTCAGGCGATGGATGGGACGCGAGAGTTCTGGTTGCAGGCAGGTGGTGGTTGCTCAGGTGGAGAAGTTGGGTGTGCGGTAGGCTTTAGGTGAGGCCGGTGCGGGGTTCGGTGTAGGAGGGAGGCAGTGCAGAGGGGGTTGCGGGTTGGGTGAAGACTTCGCGATGGAGGAGTGGTGAGTGGCGTCTGGTTGGTTTCGGTTCGTGGGTCTAGAACTAAGTAGAGGGGACGTTGGACTGGAGGGTGCTGGTGTTCGGTCGCGGGTGGCGGCGATGGGCTGGGAGGCCAGGGGAAAGGTGGGTTCGGGTGGAGCCGGTTGGAGCAGGGTGTGCGGACTGGTCGGGCGGAGGCTTCGAGTGCAGTGGCTGGTGGCGGAAGAGGGTGGTACGGGGTTGGTGGTTTGCTTCGACGAGGGGAGGGGTATGTGGGTGTGTGGCTACTGGAGATGGAGGGGTTCGCGGGGAGGTGGGCGGAGTGGGCTCGTGGGGTGCAGGACGGTGAGGGGAAGGACTGCGGGAAGGTGGCAGGTTGGTGCGGAGGTCGGTGGCGGGTATGCGGTCAGTGGACTGGAGGAGGTTCGCGGGTGGTGGAGAGAGAGAGAGAGGGTAAGAGGAAGAAAATGGCTACATATATATTTTTAGTATTATAATTATTTATAACTTAGTAATTTTTTTTCAAATGCTTCTCAGAGAAGAAAGGAGGACGAGCAGAGAGCAGAGGGAGAAGCACGCATATATGTATGGATAGGAAGCATGCACGGAGGCATTAAATTGTGCATTTAATTCACCTGGCTGTGCACACAAGGAATATAGGCTGAAAAGAAACAATGTTGGCTGTGAAAAGAATGAAACTATTATGACTCCAGGGCACGGTTACAGACCATTATCTCAACCATCTAGCGTTTTACCACGGAAGCCAAAATACGAAATCAAATATACAGTGGAGATCAGCACGACGAGACGAATCCAACAATGTAATCAAATCTATGCTACGACGTTCGTAGCAAAATTTCATCTGTCGCCGCTATTACTACTTCAAAATTGAACGACAATGACAATTCTAGATAAACGGAGCTACAAAGGTCGGAATTGGGGGGAACGAACTTTGACGTTTTAATCAGAAAATTTTCTAGATCATTTCTATGTAAAAATATTCATACTTTAAAATTTTATAATTTGTACTAAAAATTGTGCTGACCGAGTTTCGGACGAATTTTGACGTGAAACTAGTTTTATTGGTCTTATTTAAATGGATGCATTTCAAATATCCAGTTTTCGTTGTCAAATTTTTATTTTTAAAATAAATTTTATTTAAAAATCTTCGTTAAATTCTAATTTAAATCGTTGAAAAATCAAGGTCGTTACAATCTCCCCCACTCAAAACTTTTCATCTCCGAAAAGAACGGAATAGGAAAACAGAAAGATAAACGTAAAGATAGAAATAGATTTGGGCATGGACTACATACCCAGCGTTGGCAATTTAGGATTTGAAGCACGGATACTCTCTTCCGTTTTCCAAGTACATCTCGATCATCTTCGCTCCACTGAACTTTGACGAGATTTACAACCTTCCTTCTAAGCTGCTTCGTGCTTCTGTCGACTATACAGAGCGGCTTCCTCTCAACAATTAGATTGGGCTCAACATCCATCTCTTCAAACAAAGTAGGCTGGACAATCACGGATGGATCGTGCACATATTTGCGGAGATGTGAAACGTGAAACACATTATGCACCCCCGATAGCTTTTTTGACAAGTCAACTCTATATGCCAAAGTACCAATTCTCTTTGAGATGCGGAAAGGACCAACAAATCTAGGAGCGAGCTTCCCTTTCCTTCCAAATCGGATTACATTCTTCAAAGGCGAAATTTTGATAAATACTAGATCCCCAACAGCAAATTTTAGGTCTCTTCTCCTCCTGTCCGCATATTTCTTCTATCGATCCTGAGCAATTCTCATTTTCCTTCTTATTTCTTCGACTTTCTCAGAAGCTTCTAAAAGCATTTCGGGACCAAGAACAAGTCGATTTCCCGATTCAACCCAATAAGATGGAGATTTACATGGCCATCTGTAAAGAGCTTCGAATGGTGCCATTTCAATACTCGCTTGATAGCTATTGTTGTAGGTGAATTCTAGGAGATGGAGATGTTCTTCCCACGATCCTCCAAAGTCTAAAACACGAGCTCGAAAAAGATCTTCCAAAATCTGATTTACTCTTTCGGTCTGACCATCCATCTGAGGATGATAAGCCGTGCTCATATTCAATTGAGTACCCAGAGTCTCCTGGAAAGCTTTCCATAAATTGCTAGTGAAGATAGGGTCCCGATCATATATAGTGCTAGATGGAACACCATGGAAGCAAACAATTTCTTTCGTATAAATCTCGGCTAAACTCGAGGCAGTTTGAGTAGTCTTCACAGGAATAAAGTGAGCAGACTTTGTCAATCTATCGACAATAACCCAGAAACTCTCATTACCTTTTCTAGTCCTCGGTAGTCCATCAATAAAATCCACAGAGATTTGATCCAATTTCCAGTTTGGAATCTCAGAAGGCTACAATAATCCTGGTGTCTTCTGGTGATCAGTTTTAACTTGCTGGCAAGTGGCACATCTGCTAACGTGAATGGAAATATCTCGCTTCATTCCACTCCACCAATACAACTTCTTCATTTTTTGATACATCTTTGTGACTCCGGGATGAATAGAAAGTCTGGATTGGTGATTTTCTCTAAGTACTTCTTGCCACAGACCATCCACATTCAGAACACAAATTCGATTATTAATTCTCAGAATTCCATTTCTATCGATTTGTGCACCCAATTCTACTTCGGTACCATCCTTCCTACCAAGAACCTTTTCCATTATTTGCTTAAGCATTGGATCTTCATCCTGCTTCGTAGCTATGCGATCCATAAGAGCTGGAGAAACAACGAGCTAATATAACATGGCTTTGCTCCTACTCAGAGCATCGGCCACAACATTTGCCTTTCCTGGAGTATAGTTGATGTCAAGGTCATATGATGATAAGAATTCGAATCATCTAACTTGTCTCTGGTTCATATCCTTTTGGGTAAAGATGTACTTCAGTGATTGGTGATCTGTAAAGAGTTCAAATTTTGTTCCAAGAAGGTGATGTCTCCATAACTTCAAAGCAAAGACAACGGCGAGCAATTCCAGGTCATGAGCTGCATAATTTTCCTCATAGGTCTTCAACTGACGACCCGCATGGGCAATAACTTTACCATGCTGCATTAAAACAGCGCCCAATCCTTCACGACAAGCATCTATATAAACAGTTAACCCTTCACTTCCATTCGGAACAGTGAGAATATGGGCTGAGGTTAGCATGCGCTTTAGTTCTTCGAATGCTTCTTTACACTTCTTACTCTAAACGAACTTAGCATTCTTTCTAGTCAAAGCTGTGAGTGGTGAAGAAATTCGAGCGAAGTTCTTGATAAATCTCCTGTAGTAACCAGCTAAGCCTAGGAAGCTGCGAACATCTGTAGGAGTTTTAGGAGTTTCCCAATCATTGATTACGGCGATCCTTGCTGGATCAACTGAAATTCCATTCTTCGAAACCACGTGCCTAAGAAATCTAACTTCTTCTTGCCAGAAGTGACATTTAGAGAATTTAGTCTTCAATCGATGACTTCTCAACATTTTAAGGACAAATTTAAGGTGTTCCTCATGCTCATTCTCAGTCTTAGAAAAGACTAGAATATCGTTAACGAAAACTAGAACGAATTTGTTTAGAACCTCCCGGAATACTCTGTTCATGAGGTCAACAAAGTAAGTCGGTGCATTAGTTAAACCATAAGGCATAATTAACCATTCATAGAAACCATCTTCAGTTTGGAAAGCGGTTTTGGGAATGCTATCTTCTGCAATCCTGAGCTGATGGAAACCAGAAGCAAGATCAAGCTGAGAAAATACTTTTACTCCATGCAGCTGATCAAACATGGCATTGATACGAGGCATCGGGTATCTGTTCTTGTGGGTAAGCTTATTCAACTCTCTATAATCTATGCACAACCTTAGGGAACCGTCAGACTTAGTAGCAAATACCACTACCGCACCCCATTCCGAATGACTACGACGAATCAAACCTTTAGCGAATAAATCTTCGATTTGGACTCTCAATTCAACTTTCTCTCTTGGCGACTTTCTTCTTGGAGAAAGTTCGACTGGCCTAGCTCCAGGAATAAGATCAATGCGAAATTCAATTTCGCGCTGAGGTGGCAAAGAATTTACCTCACTGAAAACATCGGGGAAGTGTTGGACGACAGAAGTAGTACTAAGATCACTAAGATGGGAATCAAGAGAAAAGATAAAACTTCCGGCGAAATCTTGAGGCTATTGACATTTGATTTCCAGGGGTTCAACTTTACCGTTCAACAGAGAAACTGTTCGAGCTCCGTAGGAAATAAATGCATAGAACTTCCTTAACCAATCTCCACCTAACAATATATCAAAAGCTTGGAAACATAGGACATAAAAATCTCCGGTGAAGTGGTGTCTTCCATCCTTAAAATGTTTCACTCCTTACAGATCATTCTAAGGTTTGTGGGTCCACCGATGGGATTTGACACACACAAGGATTCGGATGCACGTTCGGGTTTTAAAATATGTTCAAGTTTGTCACATAAATCAACCTGATATAAAACTATGAGATGCACCGGTGTCAAATAAAACACGAACAGGTAAATCATGCAATGAAAAAGTACCCTAAAGTGTACCTTTGTTGTTGTCTACCCTAGGAGTAGAAGTGGTCACTGCAAAGACTCCCGATGGGGTTCCTTTCTTCTGAATGGGACAATCCTTTTTAAAGTGGCTTGGTTGCAAGCAAATGTGGCAAAGATCTTGCCTGGTCATCTGAACTGGTGGAACGGATGCTCCTGCAGAAACTGGGCTGCTATTGGCATAGTGACCTTTCTGATTGCATTTGAAGCAAGTGATATAAGAGATATCAATGGGCTTCCTCTAAGAATGTCCAATCCCACTCTTGTTCTGCCAATTCTTCTTCTGCTACTCAAAGTTAGGTTTTCTCTTCTTGGGATTGTTGGAAGCTGTTGAAGGAGTTGCAGAGTGAACAACCGATGCTTCCTTCGAACTCGAGTTTTCATATCTGAAGGCCATATCCATAAGGCTGGTGAAAGTGCCATGAACATGGACAGTCAGACGGTCATAATACTCTGGACGAGCGCCGGCTATGAACTTCTCATTCTTTTTAAGTCGACTATCGATCAGACCTGGTCTAAAATTGGATAGCTCGTTAAATTTCCTTTCATACTTCGAGAATGACATGCTTCCCTGCTTAAGATCCATAAAGCTACGATATAGCTGAGATTTTCCAGCTTCAGGCATCCACTAGGTCATGAAAACTTCCTTGAACTGCGCCCAAGTGATGTTTGCTTCCTCGGTGTGGGTGATAATAGATTCCCACCAATCTTGAGCAGCATCTTGCAACTACCAAGCGGCCAATTGACGCTTCTGGGCATCAGAAATCTCAAGTCCCGTAAAGATCCTTTCCAAGCTTTTAAGCCACTACTGAGCTTCAATAATACTTTCGGACCCTGAGAATTTTGTACCACTAAGTTGTGCGTATTCTTTGCAAAGCATAGTGAATTTCACTGGTGGAACTGGTGCAACGGGTGCCATAGGTCCAACCGGTGCAAATGGATCTGGTACGGGGCCATTACCTTGTCCCCGACCTCGAGCATTTCTTCTGTTGCTCAGCCTGAAAATTCAAGGGTGGGTTTAGAGCACGAAACTTAAGGAAATCCTAATCAATGCGAATTTTAACAAGGAAGATGCATTCGAATTGATAGACATTTTGAAAATAGATTGGATTTTAAAACATTTTATATTTTCAAAATATGCTCTCTCATGAATGATTCTACTCATTATAGGGCATTACTAACCCTATTCCTAATGAGTTTACCCCTCAGGCTAAGGTATTTGCTAAACCAAAGCTCTGATACCAATTGTGATGACCCGCCTTTTTTGAACAACTTAAGCTGATAATAAACCATTTTTGTCCAACTTAAACCATTCAAATTAGACAGATTATCAACTTGGGGTTTTAATATAGAATCAGATACAAAATCACATACAGAATAATATAGAATATCACAGCGGAAATAAATAATATACATAGTAGTTCATGAAGCCACTACACCAGATACATCAGAGTTTCAGACTTAAATTATACAATACTAGAGATACATAGAAGTTTACTGATACAAGCCAAAATGAAAGTAGATAAATAATACTGGATAGAGTGGAGTCTTCGACCAAGTCTTCGGCTCCCAAAATAAGCACTGCTCACAGGCTGCAATACTCAGGCTGGTCTGAGCATAAAGTAAAACAATATACTCGAGTCAGGACTAGAAGTTCTCGTGTAAGCAGTCCTACTCAAGTAAAATGTACAAGTAACTCAAGAGATGTTATGGGATTTTCCATCTCTTAAGGATCCATCAAACTATTGGCTCGCGGGGAGGTGGGTGGAGCGGGCACGTGGGGTGCAGGACGGTGAGGGGAAGGACTGCGGGAAGGTGGCAGGTCGGTGCGAAGGTCGGTGGTGGGTATGCGGTCAGTGGATTGGAGGAGGTTTGCGGGTGGTGGAGAGAGGGTAGGAGGAAGAAAACGGTTACGTATATATTTTTTAGTTTTATAATTATTTATAACTTAGTAAATTTTCTTTCAAATGCTTCTTAGAGAAGAAAGGAGGATGAGCAGAGAGCAGAGGGAGAAGCACGCATATATATAGATAGGAAGCATGCACGGAGGCATTAAATGATGCATTTAATTCACCTGGCTGCGCACGCAAGGAATATAGGCTGAAAAGAAATAATGTTGGCTGTGAAAAGAATGAAACCATTATGACTCCAGGGTACGATTACGGACCATTATCTCAACCATCTAGCATTTTGCCACGGAATCCAAAATACAAAAACAAATATACCACGGAGATCAGCACGACGAGACGAATCCAACGATGTAATCAAATCTATGTTACGACGTTCGTAATAAAATTTCATCTATCGCCGCTGTTACCGCTTCGAAATTGAACGACAACGACAATTCTAGATAAACAGAGCTACAAATGTTAGAACTGGGCGGAATGAACTTTGACGTTTTAATCAGAAAATTTTCTAGATCATTTCTATGTAAAAATATTCATACCTTAAAATTTTATAATTTGTACTAAAAATTGTGTTGACCGAGTTTCAGACGAATTTTGATGCGAAACTAATTTTATTGGTCTTATTTAAATGGACACATTTCAAATATCCAGTTTTCGTTGTCAAACTTTTACTTCTAAAATAAATTTTATTTAAAAATCTTCGTTAAATTCTAATTTAAATCGTTAAAAAATCTAGGTCGTTACAGTTACACTCCATCTGAGTGAAGAGAATTATCTTCTTTGGAAGCTACAGGTTGAAGCTACTATTCAAGGGTATGGCCTTGAAGGTTTCATTCAAGGAACCATACCAATTCACCCAAAATGTATCACTGATCAAGAAAACAAGTTCATCAGTAATGAAGAGTATGTGAAACATTATAGACAAGAAAGACTTATATGTTCATGGCAGCTATCATCAATAAGTGCAAATTTGCTATGACATGTGATAGGTTGCAAAACTGCAAGTGAGATTTGGACAACAATTGAAAAGGTTTTCAATTCACAATCTACAGCAAAGGTAATATTTCATAAAAGGAAACTTCATAACATCAAAAAGGATAATCACAACATGAGAGAATATCTTTTCAAGATTAAGTCAATTTGTGACACTTTAGAGGCAGCAAATCGAAAAGTCTCAGATTCAGAACAAATCATGACAATACTGAATGGGTTAGGTGATGAATATGAAGCAGTGGTAGCAGTTATAACCTCTCAAAAGAATTTACCATCAATAGATGATGTACACTCTATTCTATTATCACATGAAGCAAGAATTGATATAAAGAAACCATAAGAATCATATTTCTTTGTCAACTTTATTGCTAACTATAAAAGTAAGGGTCAAAACAATAACAGAGGAGAACAATCAACACAAAGGGGTGAATATTCAAATAGGTCTAGAGGAAGAGGCAGATGGAACAACAATAGCAGACCAAAATGTCAAATATGTGAAAAAATTGGACATACTTCTATAAAGTGTTATTTCAGGCTGAATCTTAACTATGTTCTAGGTAAGGTGTTAAGCAATCAAAGAAACTCAGACTACAATGCAAACATGGCACAAATGCAGCAAGAATCAAGTAATCAGACAGATGGCAGAAACCCTCAAATTGAAACTGCAAAGCCTGATCACATTCAAGATGAAGACTGGTACCCTGATTTAGGAGCAACCAACTGTATCACCAACAATTTCAGCAATCTATACCGTGGAAATAAGGAGTATAAAGGTATGAATTCTATACACATGGGTAATGGTAATTCTGTTGCATTTATACACACTGGCAGGTCATACATTCTGGAAAAAAGACAATTGTACTTAAACAATCTATTGATAGTACCGCTTGTTAGAAAGAACTTGCTAAGTATGTCATAATTTACAAGAGATAATAATGTTTATTTTGATTTTTATCCACACTAATTTTTAATTAAGGACATCCTAACTAAGGAAATACTTTTGCAGGGTAAGCAATGTAGGGGATTGTACAAGTTCAGTGTGGATAACTCAAGAAACTCAGATTTTAAAAGAAATTGGTGTAATAATTTTGAATTCAAACAGTAAGAAAATTGTGAGACATTTGATAGGTGGCATTGTAAACTTGGGCATCCAAATGCTACTATTGTTAAGCATGTACTGAATAATAGCAACATTTCCTTTAATGATATTACTTTACCATATATCCGCAAATATTGTTAGATGGATAAGAGTCATAAATTACCATTTTTAGACTCTAGAACTCAATACAATAAACCATTGAAATTAGTTGCTACTGATTTGTGGGGACCTGCTCCAATATATACTGATTATGGATTTAAACATTATATATCATTTGTAGATGCTTTTTCCAGATATGTATGGATTTTTTTTAAATCAAAGTCAGAAACTCATAATGAAGTTTTGTAATTTATAGTTCAAGCTGAAAATCAAATAATTTGGCAAGTCAAAGTCATACAAACTGATGGTGGGGGCAGAGTACATACTACTAAAAGAGTACTTTCAAAAAATGGGAATTGTTCATAGAACATGTCCTTACACATCAAAACAAAATGGACTCATTGAAAGAAACATAGACAAATTGTTGAAACTTGACTTACTCTATTAGCTCAAGCATCTATGCCACTAAAATTTTGGCCAGATGCTTTTGTTACAACTGTTTTCTTAATTAACCAGCTACCATCAAAAGTTTTAAAATTATAAAGTCCAATAGAAATGCTATTTGGTATCAGTCTTGATTATCAAAGTTTCAAAGTGTTTGGGTGCTTATGTTACCCATATATTAAACCCTATAATGCTCACAAATTAAACTTAGGTCATCCCTATGTACTTTCTTAGGCTATGCTTCCAATAAAAATGGGTACAAATATTTAGATAGAAATGGAAAAATATTCATTTCTAGACATGTGGTTTTCAATGAAAAGGTTTTTCCTTTTAAAGAATCAGATATCAGGACCACTAAAAAGGTGCATAACACAAAAGAACCATTACCACAATACCTGCTCTACCATAAGAGATAGAGCAGACTCAGGAAGAACCAGTTCAGAATAGCGTCAACCATCAAGCGAACCCCTCAGGTTCACAACACACCGTGTCCAGACTTGAACCGGGTCATGAATAAACTGAGTCATCCAAAGTATCTGCTCAAACATCTTAACAAAGAACAAGAGTGCAACCCACTTCTCAGCAAACACAAGATATCTCACAATATGTTGATATGGAAACATAACAAGAAGCAGAGGGAACTTGTCAACAACAGGCTATAGCAAAGACCAGTCATCACATGATGACTAGATCAAAAAGTGGCAAATTCAAACCAAAAATTTACAATATAGTCTTAGATACAGAGGAACCAAGCACACATTATCAAGCCATGCAAAATAAAAACTGGAGAACAGCCATGACTGAATAATATGAGGCATTGATGAGAAACAAGACATGGAATCTTGTTCATATGTCAAAGAATAAAAATATTGTTGGCTGCAAATGGACTTATGAATTGAAAAGAAATGCAGATGGTTCAATTTCTAAGTATACACCAAGATTAGTAGCTAAAGGCTATTCACAACAAAGTGGCTTTGATTTTAATAAAACTTTTTCACCAGTTGTGAAGTCTAATACTATAAGAATTGTTATTACAATTGTTTTGCATAGAAATTGGAGCATCAAACAATCGGATGTAAATAATGCTTTCTTAAATGGTGTTTTGCAGGAAGAGATATACATGAAGCAACCACATGGATTCAAGCAAAAAGGAAAAGAGGAGCTTGTGTGCAAATTAAATAAAGCAATTTATGGACTAAAACAAGCACTAAGAGTGTGGTTTGAAAAGCTAAAGGCAACACTGATTGGATTGGGTTACAATCCAACTAAATCTGACAACTCTCTATTTACAAAATTCAATAAAGACATAATAGTTTATGTACCGATATATGTTGATGATTTTGTCATTATAGACAATAGTGAGATGGAAATCGACAATCTTATAAAGCACTTGAACCAAGAATTCACAATCAAAGACCTAAGCAATCTAAATGACTTTTTGGGCATTGAAGTGAAATGATTATCCAACACATCAATTCAGCTAAATCAAAGAAAGTACATAACATAAACTTTACATAAAGCCAAAATGGATCAAGCTAATCCAATTTCCACTCCAATGGTCAGCAAAACACATCCATCTAAATATAAAGGAGAATCTATATCTTCCATCTAAATATAAAGGAGAATCTATATCTAAATACAGTTAGTATAGGAGCACTGTTGGTGCACTTCAGTATGCAACATCACTAGACCAGAGATCACTTTCAGCGTAAATAAAGCAAGTCAATATATGCAAAATCCAACTGATGAACACTGAAAAGCAGTAAAAAGGATATTAAGATATCTCAAAGGGACCATAAACTTTGGATTAAAACTTGAAGCAAGTAAGACAATCAATATCACTGGCTATGCTGATGCAGACTGGGCTGCTGATCTAGATGACAGAAGGTCAAAAACTGGATATTGCATATTTTTAGGTAAAAATCACATATCGTGGTGTTCAAAGAAACAACCTACTATTTCAAGATCAAACACTAAGGCTGAATTAGAAGTGTAGCAAATGCTACAACAGAAGTAATATGGATAGAATCCCTACTTGGTGAACTACGAGTTAAACTAGAAAGAAAAACTACTATATGGTGTGATAACTTAAGCACAGTTCATCTTACAGCTAACTTAGTATTACACTCTAGAACAAAGCATATAGAGTTAGATCTATATTTTGTTCATGAACAAGAAAACTAAACGTAAATCACATACCTTCAGCTTACCAAACTGTTGATATTCTGACCAAATCATTGTCTAAAGCAAACTTCATTCGATTCTGCGAAAGGTTGAAAGTTAGCAACATCGACAACCGTCTTCAAAGTGAGAAGCAGAAGCAGAAGGCAAATAAGGACAACTGTTCTCGGAAAATTTAAACCTCTAACTTCAAACTGAAATTTGTTGAAGATTGTTTGATCGAGATCATGTATAGGAGTGTGATACTATATGATTAGTGCTCAACTTCAATATGAGCGAAGAAATTTTAGCAGATTTGAGCTCAAATTGAATCGTCACAAATTTAGGGACGAATTTTACAAACCTTAGCTGAAGTAGGGTCTAAGGGGGAATATTGAAGCAAATGGAGACATCGACTGTTGTATATATCACAAAGTATAAACTTCCTCTCATCTCAACCGCTCATCCACTTGATCAACCGTCAGAGAACAATTTACAAATACAAAGTGGATAAAGGGTGATGGGCCAGCACCAGCACCGAAGTCCAACATTACAAAATATATATGTTATAAATAGCTTGTATATCTGTGTATCGGATAATGATTTATCTTCTCTTCAGTTTGTAATCAATACAATACATCAAATAAAGATTTGCTCAAACTACTCAATATTTTCCAACATCTCGAAATCTTATAGATAACTGGAATTTACTAGCAAGGACAAACTTCCAATTAAGAGGAAAAAACACTCAAAATAATATATACAAATGTGAAAAATTAGGAAAAATAGACTAAATGTTATGTGGACATAAAAAAGGAAGAGATGATATTTACATTGAAGAAGAAAATTAGAAGAAAAAAAAGGGTCCTAAATTAAGATGGAATGAATGTATTAAAAATGATCTAATAACGAAAATTTAACCAATGATATGACTCAGGATAGAAACTTGTGGAAAAAGAGAATCAATGTAACAAACCCCTAGATAATGAATAAATGATGATGTGTAATAGTTAACATGACTCTGTTTTATGCTGGTCATTATTATCTGAATTGAGCTTTTAAAGAATGGTACTATTAGCATGAAAGAAGTCTTGGCTGAACAATGTTTAAGACTTTTCCGAAGCTGAGAAAATTATTGGTAATTCATAGAATCATATAGAGAGAAGGGCTGGACTTAGAACATAGCCTTAACTATGTACACAACATCTTCACATTCTTGCTATGAGATTGGTGAAAAATAAATACTTTGAGATAATAAGAGGTTGAATGTTAAAATCTCTAACGGAAATACCGTGGTTCATCTTACCCAGTTATATCTCAGAGGTACCCTCTCACTATCACAAATAAAATTACTAATTCTATTGATTTTGGTATAACAATTTATAAACGAAAATACTCAAATGATCCATTGTGAATTTTTTAATCCACAATCCAATATTTCCAGTCCTCAAATTTGTTTGAAGTAGCAAAGTCCAACAATAAATTATAGTCATTAAAGAAAGTTAAGAAAGTGGAAGTAAAAGGACTGGAGCCAAAGCAATTTTTAATTACAGTAAAAGCTTATCTCAGACTTGAAAAACAATGTACGCAATGTGAAGTATCAAGTCGTGGCAGTTCATTGTTTTTGTTTATGATATTAATTTGTAGGTTGCAACTTATTTTTATAATGAAGTCCTAACAATACATTTACAACTGGAAATGGAAAGTGCACTTTTGGCATTGTAAGTGTTTTTTCCTTTATTTCCCACTTCTTATTTGCTCGTCTATAGAATATTTTTGTCGCGCATGTATTTATTTGAATTTGGATTTTAGCTCAAATTGTAAACTTTCTATTCAGGCTTCTTTTTATTAGAGCATAATGTTGACCTAGATAGTAATTGTGGGTATCTGCTACCGTATCCTAGAGATAAGAGTGATATTTAAAAAAAATCATGAAGACAGTATCACATAATATCTTCAAATCAAAATGTCATTATCTCATTAACAAGGTATAGATGTTGGTAAATTATGCAAAGTATTTTAAGTTTATTAGTGTCTTAAAACCATATGGTCAACAAATTACAATTTGACATATTTTGATTATATACTAGCAATAAAATTATTTCATAGAAAACAAAACAATAAAATAATCTACATCTGCACTATTATCATTTCTGTCACCTCCGCATCTTTACTTTGTCTTCCAAATCAATATATCCAATTATTTTTCATTAAAAAAAATACACCGTATAAGATAGTCCATTGTGGAGCTTAATAAAAAAGCTTGCCCAGCATCATATTCTCAGGATGAAACTTCTTATTCAAATTGAAGGTAGTAAAGACATCAGAAATAAAATATGGAGTTTTTATGATTTTTATTTTTTTAAGAAATATATGTTCAACATAAGTTAACTTAAAAGCGATGGTTTGGAAAGAAAACAAAAAGAATAATTACCATCAAATATTAAATATTGGGACATAAAATGCTCAATAACCAAACTTAATTATTTAACCATCCATTAGCAAGTCAAGAAGGATTTATAGTTTGGTCATTTAGAATAAATTCGAGAACTTATCAAGAATATTCTGAAGGTGGTGGTTTTGGAGAAGAAGAAATCTCACGTTTGCGTTTTTGGAGAATTAATTACCGACCGAGAAGAATTAGCTGAAATTTTCTTATTTAAAATCTATTTTCTTAACACCTCTTTTTAATTTCAAATTAAATCATGACTAGTAGAAATGTGAAAATAATGGGATGTAAGTTTAATAATGGAGATCATTAGAATTTTATGGGTTTATACCATTTCTTTTATATTTGTTTGTGTTGATTGATTGAATTCCTATCATATATGCTTGATTTGTTATGTAAGACTAGGTTAAGGTAAGACTGAAGAAACAAAAGATATGGATATGGGAATGATTATGATTGAATAACTTATTTACTAAATATGAATTCGGGATATTGGATCAACAGTTAAGCGGATGGGTTCATTGGCTTTTGCGGGCTAATGAACCAGTATTCCTAAAGGTACACCTTAGCCTAACCCTAGGTATATTGCGTTTATTTCGCAAGGCGACGGTAAGGTGGTGATACCTAAGTTGATCTTGACTCAACTATTCCTTACAATAAATCGCCTAATCATGTTAAACTTGCACATAATTTCTCTTGATTTCTCGTGAGCACTTGATTCCTTTGCAATGATGGTCGCCTCATTGTTATCGGAAGTATAGAGGTACTGGATAACAATTGTAGAAATAACCCCTAGTTCTTCAATGAATTTGCGCATCCACATGACTTCCTTAGCTGCCTATAATGCACTTGCCTTCCATAGTCAAACATAGTGCCTTATTTGAAACTCTTTCAAATCACTACCCTCTGTTGAGGATTCCATAAAGTAGATGTCACTTTATGGATTTTATGCATATTGGTGAATCTTGAATTTGCTACGACTGAATGTACTATTACCTTTTCATGTAGAAACACCCTCTAGTTCACGATTGTTTGGTTTCTATTTTCGTTTTCTGCTTTTATTCATGGAGCAGTTTGTGTGTACACACACCCACACCCACCCACACACATTTGTGTGTGTGTGCACGCCCGCGCGTGTAGAGACACACATGTATACACATACACACATCGTTCTTGTGAAAATTAACTATCATCCCATTTTTAGCTCATCTAGAAGAGAAATACAAAAAAGAAGTAATTGTAAAGCAATGTAATTCTGAAGGAAAAACAGTTTTTTGTATCACTGTGATACAGCCCAAACTGCGCCTGCTGCCACTACTTTCAGACCAAGACACACCATCAAATTGCCAGCCAAGTACAAGGACTGAAATGGACAATAGTATATCACCTGCACATGGAATAAAAGTAATGCACCATTTCACAACTTTTGGGGCAGCTACAGTATTGTTATAACCAACTTTCTTTTCTATTATTAGAATCTTTCTGTTACAAATGATTGACTATGATTGAACATAAAAAAAACAGTGGCTTCAAGAATGCCATTTGTCAAAAATTCGTACAAAGAAAAATGATGTAACTTGCTGTATATTGGCAAATGATGAATGGAAATGGGGTGGTTGGAAAATTGTTACTCTTCTTACATGCTTTCTCCTCTCATCTTGTTCACTCACTCTTTTCTCCTCTGAAAATTCTTTCTTCACACTAGCAATGGAGCTTAAACCTTATCAATGATATTAAAGTCGGTTTTGAAATTGTTTGGTTTCAATGAATTTGGCAGGTCAATCACATCGGATAAGGAGTTGGGCTTATATGGTTGTAGCTCATTTTTTATATTCGTTTTTAGGCCAGAGATGAAGCAATTAAGGAGAGCGTTGGGGTAAGTGTTTCAAATTGAGATCGGTAGTTTTCAACGCTTGTTGTTTGACGGTGTTTGAATAGGGTAGTTTACGGGTTTATGAAGGTGGAGGGTCCAAACTCCAAATCCTATTCATAATTTGAACAGCGATTTGGACCCTCCTCCTTCATAAACCTGCAAGCTACTCTATTCAAACTCCGCCAAACAACAACCGTTGTAAACTACCAATCCCAATTTGTAACACTTACCTCTACGCCCTCCTTAATTGCTTCATCTCTGACCTAAAAACCAACATAAACAATGAGCTACAACTATGCAAACTCAGCTCCTTAGCCGATGCAACTGACCTTGCCAAACTCATCGAAACCGAACAATTCCAAAATCAATTTCAATACAAGTGATAAGGCCTATGCTCCTTTACTAGTGCAAAGAAAGAATTTTCAGCGGAGAAAAGAATTGAGAGAGTGAAGAAGATGAAAGGAGAAAGCACAATGCAAGAAGAGAGAAGCAAATTTCCAGCCTGCCTATTTCCATTCATCATTAGCCAATATATAGCAAGTTACATCATTTCTCTTTGTATAAATTTCTGACAAATGGCATTCTAGAAAGCCGTTGCTTTTTTGTATTCCCTTATAGCCAATCATTTGTAACAGAAAAGATTCTGAAAATAGAAAAGAAAGTTAGTTATAGCAATATTGTAGCTGTTCCAAAAGTTTTAGAATGACATTGCTTTTGTTCCACGTGCAGATGATATAATATTCTGCAGTTTGGGCTGTATCACAGTGCGTACGGTGTTTTGTCTAAACACCTTTCTACAAAACAACTTACTACATATCCGATGAATCTGGTCGTTGATTTCTAAGTTGGCTGTAAAATTTCCTTATAAACTCAGCAGCAGCTTAATCTTATTTCATTTTCAACACTAAACTTCTCAATGTCTTGATATGAACTAATATACTCCAATCTAATGCTGAGCTAATACCGATTTCATCATCTTCCTCCACAAAGTTTAGTCTGTATCTTTGCTTTTTCATAAATGCATATTCATTTTGCTATTGTAAGTATAAAATATTACTCAACATCATCTGCATACAATGCTGAATAATCTGTTAGGGAAAAATCCCTCAAAATCGTCTCATCAACAAAAATCCAACCTTGCGGAAAAACAAATAGGACCGGATTGATTATTAATTGGGGTTGAAATAATTGATTTATGGTCAGCAGCCAATGTCTCGTTAATTGTCCTATTCATATAGAACACGTTTATCCATTTGATTCTTCAGTTTTCCCTAATTTAGATGCGTCTGATAATATTACTTTTTTAATCAGCTAATTAGAAAATTAATTGAATCAATCTCCCAAAATAATTCTTCTTCTCACGTACTTAATTTATTAGTCTCTTCAATGCTATAAAAAAGGCAATGTATATTTAAGTAATTATCTAAAATATCTTTCAAATCTTCTGCAATTGAAAATATTGTATCACTAAAATCTTAGTGAATCTTTAAGAGTTTGGTTTGGCATTCATTAACTTTGATTCTGATGTTCAACTTCACCGATTTGCATTTTACTACTGCTACAAGAGTTGAATCGCCTGTTCTAATCTCTTCATCTCAAAATGAAGCCATTTTCAGCTTAAATTTTTAGAAAATTAAAGAAATTATAATAAGAATGGATGAGTTGATTATAATTAAGTTGGCATGCATATCAGATCAAGATCTTAAACGTATTTATAGTTGAGAATGGATCTATAAGCTCTCAATAAAGTCGCCATGATGTATTAGGGGCTATGGAGAAGTAAGAAAGTGTTGGAAAAAGCTAGTGAGGAAAAGAAAATGTCAATACGTCTAGTAAATTTATATAAGATAGGAAAACGCATGATAGAAATCGAACCTAGGTCTTTTTACCAAAACCCATACCTTCTTTCCACTGCGCCGTACCCACAAACTAACATGATTCATATATAACTGAACATGTCCCTTTGTTGTACATGTGATTCAAGTATCTAGTTGACGCATGATACAATCAAAATCTTGAATAATTAGCTGTACCAATTCTCATTGGTCGTTTGTTGTAATTTTTGTTTAGTATAAAATTTTTAGATTTCAAGATACAGTCCTAAACTGTATCGGCATGGTTTTTATATTCTGTATGACAGTCTTATGCTCTCAGTGGAATCAAATTCTTCCTATATTGTATAGTTTTCTACTATTATAAACACATAAATAAATTGAACCCGAGACTTTTAACTACACAATATATAATTTATCACTATTACCAGTAGTCACTGGCATTTTAAGGTAACTCTATAAAGTTAGAATTCACATTCTTCTAAATTGCCTAAACATAATTAAGAAACCTCAGTTTATGCATATCACATTTATGTCATCCAATGAACAACCAGTGGCAGAGTCATAATTTAGCGTGCTCAATGAATATACGATTAGGCATTCTATGACTGTATTATGGACTATCCTATCTTTATTGAGATATTGATGCTGAAAATATGTTCCATTATGTCGACTGGACAACAAAATGGATAGCATAACTTTGTTCCAAAATACAACGTGTAGGTGTTTATACTTTATAGTTTTGTTTTTGTTCAATGGCAATGATGATCGCATAAGATAGAGTTCAGTAATTAATATAGTGCTTCTAGTCAAAAATTTACGGTATCACTAGTTAATTAGGTGTCAATATCGATCGTAGTGTTTTATGTAGTTAATATAACAAACCATAAATTCCATTGTCTATCAATGTCATATGTGATTTTCGTCATACCGATCTGGACCTGTACGGGGAAAGCACATCAAGCCCGTGGACTGGGACAAACCCTGGTCAAGGGAAACATAAAAGTAGTAATGTTGGTTATACAGAACATATAGAAAAAACTTGTAGGAAACAATTGATTGTTGTTGCATCCTACTGGTTAGGGCATTGATATTAGTATTGATTGGCCTGGGTTTGAAACTGGACCAAGGGGGCAATATTTTTATTTAATTTTGTTAGGCTGTTAGTCCAATATCAAAACAAATAAAAATGGGCTAGGCCAGCATTTTACTTGGGCAGACTCTGATAGTCATACATCAGTTTCGGGGTATATCACTGGTAGCATAACCCATACTGAATGATTTTTTGATGCAGCAGCGTACCTGGATTCGAAGACGAAAGCATTCTCCGACCTAAACTCCAGTACCCGCGACCTAAAATCCTACCAAATCCCACAACCTAATTGCCACGACCTACCAAGCTCACCGACTTAACTCCACCACGACCTAACTCCAAGTTTCGACCTAACAGAAAGCTTCGCCGCGATTTAACTCAAATCGTCCCTGACCTAAAACTATTCCGACCTAATTCTTCACCGCAAGCTAAGCCCTATGTCGTTGACGACTTCCGACCTAAGCAACCCTATGTCGTTAACGACTTCCGACCTAAGCCCTTGTCACTGGACCCACATCACATGCTCCGACCTAACTCTGAAACGCTTCCAGATAAATCACGAGCGACCTTGTCTAAGTCGCGGCATTACAGTAAGTCGCGAACGAATATATAGCCTTCGCGAAACCCTATTCTATGTCGCGGTAGTACTTCCTTAGCTCGCGAGATAAGTCGTGAGAAGATTTGATAAGTCGGAAGAAGAAGTGATAACTCGTGAGCTGATGTTGATAAGTCGTGAGGCTTATAAGTCGGATGTCGATTAATACTTTAGGTCGTTAAACAATATAGTTAAGTCGTGTACTATTGTATAGGTCGTTATTTGCTTATATCGTTAGAAAGTTGTATCTGTTAAGTGTTGTAAATATTCTAAGTGTTAGGTCATTCAAGACCTATGAGTTGTGTTGTAAGTGTTGTGTTGTATGCCTATAAATAGGCGAGTTATATCATTTGTAATGGTTGTTGATTTTGAATAAAATTCTTGTTTGTTAGCTTTGTGCTTTCAATTAAAATCGGTAGTTGAGTGTATCTTCTATCTCCACCTTCGACATTCGAGTGCGCTCGAATCTTCGATCGTTGAAGCCAATTCGCGGAATCAAGTGCGCTTGATCAACGCTCGAAGAATTGTAGATCTCTCTTCACGGTATCGTGCGCGATCAACATGTCAGAGATAGCTAGAATTCGGCATCTTCGGATCAACGAATTTTGGCATTTCAGTATTTCTCAATCCACCGATTGCTACTTTCATCGTATCATCGATTTTTGTATTCCGCCGCTGCGTCATTTGGTATCAGAGCTAGAGCGCAAGGAGTTTGCGTAGATTTTTGGAGTTGTGCGAGATTTACATCATTTGGAGAAGTGGGTTATCGAGATTTTGAAGAGATTTGTTCGTTTGGAGATTTTTGAAGATTTCAACAAGTGGGTAGTTTTGATTTGAAGATTTTTAGATCGAAGTAAATTTTTTGTTGGAATTTGTTGAAGAGTGATCATGCCTCCGAGAAGAGCTAACCGTTATCGCAACATTGATGCTTTATATGGGAGAGAAGAAGCCGATGAGATAGAGCAAAGAATTAACGAAAACTTTAATGAGAAGATTAATGAAGGGATTGGTCGATTAGAGAGAATGATGTTGGAAATGAGTCAAAATCAGAGAAGGGTATCACCTGAATCGAGCCATGGGAGAAGTAGAGTTTCACCACATTCCAATCGGGAGAGAAGTGTTGATAGTGATCATAGAAGCGTGGATCGAGATGGTGATAGAAATGTTAATGATCGAAATCGTGATAGAAATGTGACTGATCGAGATCGGAGGAATGTAGATCGTAGGAATGTTGGTGGAAGAAATGGTGGTGGTAGAGATGTTGGTGGTCAGGATCGACATCGATATACATCGAATTGTGAAGAAGAGTATGATGGTGGTAGTGTTCATGGACGAGGACGTGGACAAGGAAGAAATCAGTCGGAGTACGATCACAAGTGGGAATCTGGGATGAAGACTGAAATACCATAATTCAAAGGAGGTATGCAAGCTGAAGAGTTTTTGGATTGGTTGTCTAATTTGGAGGAGATTTTTGACTTCAAGGAAGTTTCGGAACATCGTAAAGTGAAGTTGGTTGCTACAAGGTTGAGGGGTAGAGCTTTGGCATGGTGGCAGCAAACCAAACTTACACGTGAACGGATGGGGAAGTCAAAGGTTGAATCATGGGAAAAGATGAGGAAAATGATGAAAGCCACATTCTTACCTTATAATTATCAATCGCTTATGTATCAAAGGATGCAAAACTTGAGGCAAAGAACGAAGTCTGTTAATGACTATGCTGATGAATTATATAAACTGATTGCAAGGAACGATATCATGGAGACAGAGGAACAATTAACAGCTAGGTTTGTTGGAGGATTGCGTATGCAGATTCAAGACATGGTAAATATGTTTGATCCCAGATCTGTAGCGGAAGCACACCAGAAAGCGTTGGCTTGGGAGAAACAGGGACGACGAGGAGGTGGTGTGTTTACAAGTTCCAACAATCCAGTGAAGGGTGTTAGTGGAAGTTCTAATGTTTCAAAAGTTGTTGCAAAACCAGTTGTGAATGAGGTTGGGAAGACGAAGGTCAATAATGGTTTCAAGTGTTATAATTGCCAAGAAATGGGCCACAAGAGTAATGAATGTCTAAAGCCGAAGAAGAGAGCTATGATAGCGGAGGTTGAGAATGAGGATGAAGAAGCTGAATGTTCCAATTCACCACCTGATGAGGAGGAAGAAGAAGTGACGGGAGACGAAGGTTATAATCTAATGATGAGGAGGTCCTGTTTAACGCCAAAGCTAGAGGAGGATTGTAGTTGGTTGAGGAGCAATATTTTTCAGTCGACATGTACTATTCTGGAGAAAGTTTGCAAATTTGTTATTGATGCTGGAAGCTATGATAATATAATTTCTTCAGAAGCGGTGAGGAAATTAGCATTGAAGACTGAGAAACATCTGAAACCGTACAAGTTGGCTTGGTTGAGAAAAGGAGAGGAGGTGAAGGTTGGACGAAGGGCTTGTGTAAATTTTTCAATAGGGAAGAAATATAAAGACGAAATCTGGTGCGATGTGGTAGACATGGACGTATGTCATTTGTTGCTGGGGAGACCGTGGCAGTATGATAGGGCGGTGCAACATGACGGGCGTACCAACAGTTATAGCTTTATGTTTGAAGGCACAAAGATCACGTTAGTTCCCAAGAAGCGACAACAAGAAGAAAACAAACTGGAGGAGATTGAAGAGCTGAAAACTTTATTATCCTTAAAGGAGTTTGTTAAAGAAGTTGAAGAGGAACCTGAGGTGTTTTTGTTGATTGGGCGAGAGAGCAGTGAAGAGGTTGAAATTCCAGAAGAAGCGAAGCCAGTTTTGAAAGAATTTGAGGATGTATTTCCAAATAAGTTACCAAAGGAGTTACCGCCATTGAGGGACATTCAACATCAAATTGATATAGTTCCGGGAGCAATGTTGTAACAACCCGAAATTTATTGGTAAAAATTAATTATCGTTGTATGATGATTAGAATTAGTTGTTAAGTGTTTTTGGGATTTGTCGAGTTGAAATTCTTTGTTATAGTGTATTGGATAGGCGGGCTTAAAAACTTATTTGGCCTTCTTCCTTTTAAATTCGAGGTCGTGATACCTATCTCAACTCGTCCCCCTTTCATAATCATTCGCAACCCGACCCCCTTTCTCCCATTCCCCATTCGAACCCTAAACCTAAAAAATTAAAACACGAACGAGATTAAATGGCGGTCACGATCTCTTCTTCGTTCGCATTTCAAATGAGGATTTCGATTTTCTTTATGTCGCCACAGCTTCGACTGGAATGGCTCGAACGATTGATGACTTCGCCTCCTCGCTTGGCACTCGTCTACTTCGTCTGTGGCAAAGGTGAGTTGAAATCTCACATCTAATTCGCTCGTCACTGTTGGTTTTCGTTCATTCTGGTTAGTTCGATCTATTGATTTTGTTGCGAGAATTGATTTTGTCGACTTCGACATTTGAACTATTTTGATTTGGCACTGTCTCGTTTTGAACCTGCTACTTCGATTACTTTAAAACGTGAATTTGGCACTTTGGCATCGATTTCTGATTGGAAACTTATGAGGCCTATTTGATTGGTTTAATTGCAGTTTGATTTGAACTGCATTTCTTGGTTAACATCGGCATTGACTTTTAAGTGAGATTGATTTTTGTACTGCTGTACTTTGGGGTTCTTTTCAAATCAGTGCTATGCTCGCGTTCGATTTTTTTTGCGTTAATACTTGGGTTTTGAAATCACAGGGCTTCGGCCATTCGACTTGTCTAGGTGATTGGTGATTTCCTGACTTGTTCAGATTCACCATTTCGTGATTTGATTCCGGGTTTTGATTTTTGCTTGCGTTTTTGATTTTGAACTGGGGATAGTGGTGCTGGTCGACTTCGACTTTGTTTTACTTGTTCTAGGTTGTGACTTGAACATTTTAACCCTGGCCTCAGCTTTTGTCATTGTTCAAACTTGTTTGGTTGACTTCAACATTTGCTTGGTTCTTGTTTCTCGTACTACCTGGTCTGGTTCTCGACCTATAGTGTTTATGAAGTCTAATGCCTTTGGTTTTCATTAGTACATATTGCCTTAAGTACTAGTATGTAGTGGCCATTTGATCTGTCCATTAAAGTCAGTGATGTGTCTGCATTGCGGTCACATGAATTGAACTTGTTCATTACAGTTGGGTAATTGTTCTGTTTAGTTATATTCACTTGGATGTTAGTCATGTAGTTTTGGATTCTATTACACTACTGTTGTCACTCATGTGTACTCCACTGCACCTCACTTCCTTTGGCCTTGCATTTAGTTCTGGCCTTGTATAGTGGTTCACTGCTTCCCAGTTTTATAAATGAGACTGTTGTATTTGGGTTTCGAACCACGACTCGACAGAGTTACTGCCATTATTGTGGGCACTGACTTCAGTTTGTCTGCACTTGTACATATTCACTGTCACTTGCATTTTTGGTACTGCATATTCCAGTGTTGTTTTATTGAGTTGCAGGGTTTATTGCATATGCTACATCCCTATCATGTTTGGTTGTTTCTCGTTTCAACCTCTCCGGCTTGTTGCACTGCAGTTTTGTACATACTTGGGGTCTCTTCAATTGCACTGCTATATGTTGCTTGTTGACATCTAGCTTGAGCTTTTATTGTTGCATATCTGAATTCGATTCACTGGATCTTGTAGTTGATCATGTTGTGGTCTGATGCAATCTGCATTGTATTCAGTTTTGGGTCGTGTACTATGTTGTCCTCATTGTGTTGCATCTTGCATTCATTAGCTTGTATCACTGTCTTCACTGTTGTCACTGGGGTTTGAAATTGGTTCCTGTTGCCTCACTTGTTTAGATGTTGAAGTTGCTTTGGGAATTGTAATCTGCATTCATGTTGCTTTGTTGCGTGACTGTGGTCTTTGCACCTTGAGTTTTTGTGAAGTTGGTATCTTTACTTGCATATTTCAGTAGCTTCCCCTGTACATGCTGTTGAGTTCCACTGTCCTGTTGTTGTCGTATATGTTTATTTGATACTGCTGAAACAGTGGCATTGATATTGAGACTTGAGTTGAATCCCGATTTCGGGATTTGACCTTGTGATCATTTGTGATTTCTCTGAGCTTTTGTGTACCACCTGCGAGAGTGGCGAGGCAGTACACGCGTGCGTGTACTGCAGCCCTATCCGATTTGACAGTTTTAAATTGATTTAGTCGATTTGATAAATTGTTTATTCATCTCTGTTGATGATTTAAATCTGCTGATTTTTGTTAAACACTGTTAAGTGTTATATTGACCGTTATCCGGTTTCTTTGTTTAAAGAATCGGATAGACGGGAATTATTGCGACTGTCGTCCATTTAAATTATTACTGCCTATATGCACTAATAAACTGGTTTGAATTAGACTGACCTGGGTATTATTTTCTTTTGAATGTAATACTCGGGTCAGACCCGAGTATTTCAGGTTGTAGATTTCTTTCTTTGAGTTGCTGTTCAGGATTGAAGACTTTTCACATCTTCTGAAGTTGTCAGTCATTTTGTAGTAGTCGTGTCATTGTATAGAATGATATGTATTCATGTATATTAGTCGATAATGTACTTGTATATATAACTCCTAGAGTCGACAGTTGTAGTTGTATCATATGTATAGTGTCAACTATGTATTAACTGACATCAGTTATATATATCTGAGACTTTTGTTTTTATCTGTGTTCCGCATTTATATTATCTGTGTTATTGTTATATCTAATGTCCTAAACTATTATGAACTATCGTAGTTTGTTTTATACTGATAATTGGATATGTCGATGGGAGTAAATAATTAATAGATGAAAAATAAAAAGTATATACCACTCCTATCGAGATAACCAATATTAGTGTAAGGCCAATTACGGATGGTCGCTCCTATCCAGCCTTATTCTTCGTAATAATAGACAGTATTCCTTTTAATACTCTTTGTTATTATGAGCATAGAGGTGGAGCGTTACAGTTGGTATCAGAGCTTGGGGTTTATGGACATAATATAAAACTTAACTCGGATGGAACATATGTTACAACTATTGGTCGATGTTTTAATTGTGTTTGAGTCAAAACTAAAGTTTTGAAATTTTGGTGCAAGTTTTTAAATATCATTATTTAAAAATAATAGTGAAATTGTGTTCTGATGATTTGATTGATTTGTGTTCTGTTATCAGAGTGCGCAGCGGAAACAGTGAAACTGTCTTCGCTGAGTACAACTGATAATCTTTTTGATTTAAAAATCAAAATACGAAATTAATATGAATTTCATTTGTTGTTTACATAGCTGTAATTATTTTATTTCTTTGAGAACTTCGAATCCGAATTGAGGATTCGAAGAAATTGCAGATATGTGATTTTTGTTGAAATTTCCGCTGGCTTTCTTTTGTACTAATCATCTATTGATTAGATTTTTGCCGTTTTAAATTATCTTCATGAAGATACATTTGAATGATTCTTTGTCCATTTTGTAGTACGTGCAAAAATTTAAATTGCACGTTATTGCATTTATTTTACGTTGAACCGATGCTTGGTTATGAAACGTATTTTGTTGCCGTTATTTTTACAACGGAATTTTACACCAATGCTATATTTTGAAGTACGGTGTTTTGTGGCATTCTGATGAATGAAAATTCTCTGATATTACATTTAGATGTAAATTGTTTTGATGTGATTTTGACGTTTTAAAATTACCGTCGCTTTGGCTTCAGTAACCGTCAAATTTTAAAAGTGGATTTTCAAGCGGTTATTCCGCAATACTGATGTGTAACCGTTTTTACGGTATTTTAAGAAGTACAATTTCCTTATCGAAATTGTTACTGATTTGCTGTTTTAATCACGTGATGGGAAAATCGTTTTAAAATGAAAAGTGTTTTATAAATTTTTAACAGTTTGCGTTTTCAAAAGAATGAGAAAGTGACTTAAACGATTCAGCAAAATCGAGGATTATGACCCCTTTCTTTTACTGTTTCGGTTAACTCCGGACTTGTCCAGTTGAGAATGTGAATTGTTATTTTTACAAAATAAATAAAAATTGTTTTCAGAAATTTTAACAGTTTGCACTTTCAAAAGAATGAGAAAGAGATTTAAACGTTTCAGCAAAATCGAGGACTATGACCCCTTTCTTTTACTGATTCGCTTAATTCCGGACTTGTCCGTTTGAGAATGTGAAATGTATTTTTACAAAATACACAATTTTGCACTTTCAAGGAAACGATGAAGAGAATCAAACGATTTAGTAAAACACGTGGTATGGGACATGTGCGTTTGCTATTTCGGTTAATTCCGGACTCGTTAATTGAAATATTTGATGATTTTGTGTGCTTTCGAGCCACTATGAGGACCTTCGGGTCATTTGTTGGACCTTCGGGTCATTTGTTGGGCTTTCGGGCCACTCTGCGGACCTTCGGGTCAAATACCAGTACTAGACCTTCGGGTCACTCTGCGGACCTCCGGGTCAATCTGATGGGCGCCAAAATTATGTTGAGTACTTGGTAGGCTTCGGCCATTTGTTGATGCACGTGCGGCGAATTAAAAACTCGCCATCTGATGGGATCGATCCAAGCTTTTATGTTGATTTTCTAGTCTTCTTAATTGATTTCTAGATATTTGTTGCTTCCAATTATCTGCAGGTAATTGGATATTTGTTGATATGAGTTCTGATTATCGTTTTTGATGATCAGATATTTATTGTTTCTAATTATCGCTTGTGATAATTAGATATTTGTTGATATGAGTTCTGATTATCGTTTTTGATGATCAGATATTTGTTGTTTCTAATTATCGCTTGTGATAATTAGATATTTGTTGATATGAGTTCTGATTATCGTTTTTGATAATCGGATATTTGTTGCTTTTAATTATCACTTGAGATAATTAAATAATTGTTGAATTGTTGTTTTAATTATCGCTTTAGATAATTAAATATTTGCTGACTTGAGATTTAATTATCGCTCTAGATAATTAAATATTTGCTGATTTCGAATTTAATTATCGCTTTAGATAATTAAATATTTGCTGACTTGAGATTTAATTATCGCTTTAGATAATTAAATATTTGATGATTTCGAATTTAATTATCGCTTTAGATAATTAAATATTTGCTGATTTGAGGTTTAATTATCGCTTTAGATAATTAAATATTTGCTGCCTTGAGATTTAATTATCGCTCTAGATAATTAAATATTTGCTGATTTCGAATTTAATTATCGCTTTAGATAATTAAATATTTGCTGACTTGAGATTTAATTATCGCTTTAGATAATTAAATATTTGATGATTTCGAATTTAATTATCGCTTTTGATAATTAAATATTTGCTGATTTGAGGTTTAATTATCGCTTTAGATAATTAAATATTTGCTGCCTTGAGATTTAATTATCGCTCTAGATAATTAAATATTTGCTGATTTCGAATTTAATTATCGCTTTAGATAATTAAATATTTGCTGACTTGAGATTTAATTATCGCTTTAGATAATTAAATATTTGATGATTTCGAATTTAATTATCGCTTTAGATAATTAAATATTTGCTGATTTGAGGTTTAATTATCGCTTTAGATAATTAAATATTTGCTGCCTTGAGATTTAATTATCGCTTTAGATAATTAAATATTTGCTGATTTCGAATTTAATTATCGCTTTTGATAATTAAATATTTGCTGATTTGAGATTTAATTATCGCTTTAGATAATTAAATATTTGCTGATTTGAGATTTAATTATCGCTTTAGATAATTAAATATTTGCTGATTTCGAATTTAATTATCGCTTTAGATAATTAAATATTTGCTGATTTGAGATTTAATTATCGCTTTTGATAATTAAATATTTGTTGATTTGGGATTTGATTATCGTTTTAGATAATCGAATATTTGTTGATTTGAGATTTGATTTTCGTTTTTGATAATCGACTATTGGTTGATTGCTAATTTCGCTGATTATGAGGTTTTCTAGTCTCCAATTGATTCTAGGGTATGCTGATTTTATTGAATCGCTATCTTCTATCTATTTCTGGTAATAGTTAGAGTTTGTTGATCATGGAATTTATGTTTTCTAGTTAATTGTTGGATAACTAGATAATTGCAGTTTTGCGAATTGTGATTTGTGTATTATAATTATCCTTGTTGATAATTAGATTTTGCTGTCTTCAAATTATCGTACCGATAATTAGATATTACTATTTTGTGATTTCTGTATTTCTGATTATCTAATTGATAATTGAATGTGGCTGATAATTGTATTTATTCAGTTCTGCTGTTTTCTGATATCTATTTGATAATCAGACTTTGTTGAGAATTTGTGAATTTCCTTTATAAAATTAAAAGATTTCTTTGATGTTTGTGTTCTCGATCCTTATTTTTCTAGCTTAACCAGTTATGTTAGAAGAATAATCGTTATAGACGACTTTAAGTATGAAAATTGCGGGGACGCAATTTTTATAAGGAGGGGAGTCTGTAACAACCCGAAATTTATTGGTAAAAATTAATTATCGTTGTATGATGATTAGAATTAGTTGTTAAGTGTTTTTGGGATTTGTCGAGTTGAAATTCTTTGTTATAGTGTATTGGATAGGCGGGCTTAAAAACTTATTTGGCCTTCTTCCTTTTAAATTCGAGGTCGTGATACCTATCTCAACTCGTCCCCCTTTCATAATCATTCGCAACCCGACCCCCTTTCTCCCATTCCCCATTCGAACCCTAAACCTAAAAAATTAAAACACGAACGAGATTAAATGGCGGTCACGATCTCTTCTTCGTTCGCATTTCAAATGAGGATTTCGATTTTCTTTATGTCGCCACAGCTTCGACTGGAATGGCTCGAACGATTGATGACTTCGCCTCCTCGCTTGGCACTCGTCTACTTCGTCTGTGGCAAAGGTGAGTTGAAATCTCACATCTAATTCGCTCGTCACTGTTGGTTTTCGTTCATTCTGGTTAGTTCGATCTATTGATTTTGTTGCGAGAATTGATTTTGTCGACTTCGACATTTGAACTATTTTGATTTGGCACTGTCTCGTTTTGAACCTGCTACTTTGATTACTTTAAAACGTGAATTTGGCACTTTGGCATCGATTTCTGATTGGAAACTTATGAGGCCTATTTGATTGGTTTAATTGCAGTTTGATTTGAACTGCATTTCTTGGTTAACATCGGCATTGACTTTTAAGTGAGATTGATTTTTGTACTGCTGTACTTTGGGGTTCTTTTCAAATCAGTGCTATGCTCGCGTTCGATTTTTTTTGCGTTAATACTTGGGTTTTGAAATCACAGGGCTTCGGCCATTCGACTTGTCTAGGTGATTGGTGATTTCCTGACTTGTTCAGATTCACCATTTCGTGATTTGATTCCGGGTTTTGATTTTTGCTTGCGTTTTTGATTTTGAACTGGGGATAGTGGTGCTGGTCGACTTCGACTTTGTTTTACTTGTTCTAGGTTGTGACTTGAACATTTTAACCCTGGCCTCAGCTTTTGTCATTGTTCAAACTTGTTTGGTTGACTTCAACATTTGCTTGGTTCTTGTTTCTCGTACTACCTGGTCTGGTTCTCGACCTATAGTGTTTATGAAGTCTAATGCCTTTGGTTTTCATTAGTACATATTGCCTTAAGTACTAGTATGTAGTGGCCATTTGATCTGTCCATTAAAGTCAGTGATGTGTCTGCATTGCGGTCACATGAATTGAACTTGTTCATTACAGTTGGGTAATTGTTCTGTTTAGTTATATTCACTTGGATGTTAGTCATGTAGTTTTGGATTCTATTACACTACTGTTGTCACTCATGTGTACTCCACTGCACCTCACTTCCTTTGGCCTTGCATTTAGTTCTGGCCTTGTATAGTGGTTCACTGCTTCCCAGTTTTATAAATGATACTGTTGTATTTGGGTTTCGAACCACGACTCGACAGAGTTACTGCCATTATTGTGGGCACTGACTTCAGTTTGTCTGCACTTGTACATATTCACTGTCACTTGCATTTTTGGTACTGCATATTCCAGTGTTGTTTTATTGAGTTGCAGGGTTTATTGCATATGCTACATCCCTATCATGTTTGGTTGTTTCTCGTTTCAACCTCTCCGGCTTGTTGCACTGCAGTTTTGTACATACTTGGGGTCTCTTCAATTGCACTGCTATATGTTGCTTGTTGACATCTAGCTTGAGCTTTTATTGTTGCATATCTGAATTCGATTCACTGGATCTTGTAGTTGATCATGTTGTGGTCTGATGCAATCTGCATTGTATTCAGTTTTGGGTCGTGTACTATGTTGTCCTCATTGTGTTGCATCTTGCATTCATTAGCTTGTATCACTGTCTTCACTGTTGTCACTGGGGTTTGAAATTGGTTCCTGTTGCCTCACTTGTTTAGATGTTGAAGTTGCTTTGGGAATTGTAATCTGCATTCATGTTGCTTTGTTGCGTGACTGTGGTCTTTGCACCTTGAGTTTTTGTGAAGTTGGTATCTTTACTTGCATATTTCAGTAGCTTCCTCTGTACATGCTGTTGAGTTCCACTGTCCTGTTGTTGTCGTATATGTTTATTTGATACTGCTGAAACAGTGGCATTGATATTGAGACTTGAGTTGAATCCCGATTTCGGGATTTGACCTTGTGATCATTTGTGATTTCTCTGAGCTTTTGTGTACCACCTGCGAGAGTGGCAAGGCAGTACACGCGTGCGTGTACTGCAGCCCTATCCGATTTGACAGTTTTAAATTGATTTAGTCGATTTGATAAATTGTTTATTCATCTCTGTTGATGATTTAAATCTGCTGATTTTTGTTAAACACTGTTAAGTGTTATATTGACCGTTATCCGGTTTCTTTGTTTAAAGAATCGGATAGACGGGAATTATTGCGACTGTCGTCCATTTAAATTATTACTGCCTATATGCACTAATAAACTGGTTTGAATTAGACTGACCTGAGTATTATTTTCTTTTGAATGTAATACTCGGGTCAGACCCGAGTATTTCAGGTTGTAGATTTCTTTCTTTGAGTTGCTGTTCAGGATTGAAGACTTTTCACATCTTCTGAAGTTGTCAGTCATTTTGTAGTAGTCGTGTCATTGTATAGAATGATATGTATTCATGTATATTAGTCGATAATGTACTTGTATATATAACTCCTAGAGTCGACAGTTGTACAGTTGTATCATATGTATAGTGTCAACTATGTATTAACTGACATCAGTTATATATATCTGAGACTTTTGTTTTTATCTGTGTTCCGCATTTATATTATCTGTGTTATTGTTATATCTAATGTCCTAAACTATTATGAACTATCGTAGTTTGTTTTATACTGATAATTGGATATGTCGATGGGAGTAAATAATTAATAGATGAAAAATAAAAAGTATATACCACTCCTATCGAGATAACCAATATTAGTGTAAGGCCAATTACGGATGGTCGCTCCTATCCAGCCTTATTCTTCGTAATAATAGACAGTATTCCTTTTAATACTCTTTGTTATTATGAGCATAGAGGTGGGGCGTTACAAATGTTGTCACACAGACCACATTATCGGATGAGTCCGAAGGAACATGAAGAATTAAGGAGGCAGGTGGAAGAACTGCTTGAACAGGGGCGTATACAGGAGAATTTAAGTCCATGTGCTGTACCAGCATTACTTGTACCAAAGAAGGACGGGACGTGGAGAATGTGTACTGATAGTCGGGCATTGAATAAGATCACTGTGAGATACAGGTTTCCGATGCCGAGGCTAGATGACTTGTTGGATCAATTGAGTGGGGCTACTATATTTTCGAAGATTGATTTGAAGAGTGGATATCATCAAATTCGTATCAGGCCAGGTGATGAGTGGAAGACTGCTTTTAAAACCAGGGAGGGTCTAAACGAATGGTTGGTAATGCCATTTGGCTTATCAAACGCACCAAGCACATTTATGCGGGTGATGAATCAGATTTTTAGACCATTCATTGGGAAATTTGTGGTGGTGTATTTCGATGATATTCTGATATATAGTAGAAGTCCAGAGGAACATTTGAATCATCTGAGAGAAGTGCTGATGGTACTACGACAAGAACAATTTTATGCTGCAACGAAGAAATGCGTGTTCATGACGCATAGTGTTTTATTTCTGGGATATGTTGTGTCAGGAGAAGGTATCCAGGTGGACCAGAATAAAGTTGAAGCAGTCAGAAATTGGCCACAGCCGAAGACAATAACCGAAGTGAGAAGTTTTCATGGGCTAGCGTCATTCTACCGAAGATTCATTCCACACTTCAGTAGCGTGATGGCACCAGTTACTGATTGTATGAAGGGGAAGCAGTTTTCTTGGTCGGAGGAAGCAGGGGTTGCTTTTGAGCGGATCAAAGAACTCTTGACGACAGCACCAATTCTATTATTACCAGATTTTTAGTTATTATTTGAGTTACATACTGATGCTTCAAAGGTTGGGATTGGTGGAGTATTGAGCCAGAGCGGAAGACCAATTGCATATTTCAGTGAGAAACTTTCGGGAGCCAAAATGAGATATAGTACATATGATGTAGAATTCTATGCGGTGGTGCAAGCTGTGAAGCACTGGAGACATTATCTATTTCAGAAAGAGTTTGTTCTTTACACTGAACATGAGGCGTTGAAACATTTACAAGGGCAAGACAAGATTTCATCGAGACATGCATCATGGATTGCATATCTGCAACAGTTTACGTTTGTTGTGAAACACAAATCGGGAGTGACGAATCGTGTTGCGGATGCATTGAGTAGAAGAAATCATGTGTTGACTACAATAAAGGTCGAAGTGACAGGGTTTGATGTGCTACCAGAGTTATTTGTTGAAGATCCTTACTTTATGAAGTTTGTAGATAAAGTGAAGAAAGGAGAGACGGATGAGTTTGTGATGGTAGATGGATTCTTGTTCAAGGGAAATCAATTGTGCATACCAGATTGTAGCTTGCGAATGAAGATAGTGAAGGAGCTGCATGAGGAAGGACACGTGGGTAGAGACCGTACACTACGACTGATTTCTCAATCTTACTTTTGACCATCGATGAGAAAAGAGGTTGAGAGATTTGTGGAACGATGTCATATCTGTCAAGTGTCGAAGGGAACCGCTACAAACGCAGGATTATATATGCCATTACCTGTGCCTACTAAGCCGTGGAAGGATGTGAGCATGGATTTTGTTTTGGGACTGCCTAGAACTCAACGGGGAAATGATTCAATATACGTTGTAGTGGACAGGTTTTCTAAAATGGCACATTTCATCGCATGTAAGAAGACAGCAGATGCCATCCGAGTCGCTCAGTTATTCTTTAAAGAAATATATCGTTTACATGGATTACCTGAATCTATTGTTTCCGACCGAGATACTCGATTTCTGAGTCACTTTTGGTTGAGTTTGTGGAAGATGGTGGGAACGAAGCTGAATTTTAGTAGTGCATATCATCCTCAAACAAATGGGCAAACGGAAGTGGTAAATAGATCGTTGGGAAACTTGTTGCGATGTCTTGTACAAGACAATTTGAAGAGTTGGGACTTAAAGTTGTGTCACGCAGAGTTTGCTCATAATCATGCTGTTAACCGAAGCACTGGTCACAGTCCATTTCAAGTTGTATATTCAAGTTTGCCAAAGGGGCCGTTGGATTTAACGGTAGTACCACAACCGAAAGGAGTGATTAAACGAGCGTCAGATTTCGTTGATGAGTTGAAAGATTGTCATCGAATCGTTCAGGAACGTTTGGAGAAGACGAATGAGAAGTATAAACAAGCGGCAGATAAGAAGAGAAGAAGTGTGGAGTTCAACGAAGGTGATTTTGTGTACGCGGTGTTGACAAAGGATCGATTTCCAGTTGGAACGTACAACAAGTTGAAAGCTCGAAAAATTGGTCCGTTAGAAATTTTGAAGAAGATCAATAATAATGCATATCGGTTGAAGTTGCCAGATCATATTCACACTGCTGACGTTTTCAACGTTAAACATTTGATTCCGTACCATGGGGATGAGCTTGTTGAAGAAGAGAGAAGTACAAATTCGAGGTCGAATTTTTGTCAACAAGGGAAGGATGATGCAGCAGCGTACCTGGATTCGAAGACGAAAGCATTCTCCGACCTAAACTCCAGTACCCGCGACCTAAAATCCTACCAAATCCCATGACCTAATTGCCACGACCTACCGAAGCTCACCGACTTAACTCCACCACGACCTAACTCCAAGTTTCGACCTAACAGAAAGCTTCGCCGCGATTTAACTCAAATCGTCCCCGACCTAAAACTATTCCGACCTAATTCTTCACCGCAAGCTAAGCCCTATGTCGTTGACGACTTCCGACCTAAGCAACCCTATGTCGTTAATGACTTCCGACCTAAGCCCTTGTCACTGGACCCACATCACATGCTCCGACCTAACTCTGAAACGCTTTCAGATAAATCGCGAGCGACCTTGTCTAAGTCGCGGCATTACAGTAAGTCGCGAACGAATATATAGCCTAAGTCGCGAAACCCTATTCTATGTCGCGGTAGTACTTCCTTATCTCGCGAGATAAGTCGTGAGAAGATTTGATAAGTCGGAAGAAGAAGTGATAACTCGTGAGCTGATGTAGATAAGTCGCGAGTTGGTTTGATAAGTCGTGAGGCTTATAAGTCGGATGTCGATTAATACTTTAGGTCGTTAAACAATATAGTTAAGTCGTGTACTATTGTATAGGTCGTTATTTGCTTATATCGTTAGAAAGTTGTATCTGTTAAGTGTTGTAAATATTCTAAGTGTTAGGTCATTCAAGACCTATGAGTTGTATTGTAAGTGTTGTGTTGTATGCCTATAAATAGGCGAGTTATATCATTTGTAATGGTTGTTGATTTTGAATAAAATTCTTGTTTGTTAGCTTTGTGCTTTCAATTAAAATTGGTAGTTGAGTGTATCTCCTATCTCCACTTTCGACATTCGAGTGCGCTCGAATCTTCGATCGTTGAAGCCAATTCGCAGAATTAAGTGCGCTTGATCAACGCTCGAAGAATTGTAGATCTCTCTTCACAGTATCGTGCGCGATCAACGTGTCAGAGATAGCTAGAATTCGGCATCTTCGAATCAACGAATTTGAGCATTTCAGTATTTCTCAATCCACCGATTGCTACTTTCATCGTATCATCGATTTTTGTATTCCGCCGCTGCGTCATTTTTGCTTATGAACATTGATTTTCGTGTGAAACTTTCTGATGAAATCATCAGCTGCTTAATATACCTACATCATACTTAGTATAAACTGTAAACCTTCCTTAATGGGGACGATTTAATCCTGGATCATTCTCTCGATATCATTTAGATCATTCTCTACAAAGGTAAGCTGTGTGATTGTGTTCATTTCTATCTTTATACAAATGTTTTCTCCATATTTATATGCAAAAGCTTAATAATCGTCACCTTTGTCTTTATACCGCTGGTTGAACTCTTCTTCGGTATTGAATCAACTATAATACTTAACATTACCAGTTTTAATCTCGTCATTATAATTTGACTTGAGCTTTTAAGGAATGCTAGTATTAGTACTAACTAAGGTTTGTCTTGAAAGTTACAAGAGCCTGTTTGGGTATGATTAATTTAATTTACAACTACTTAAAAGTAAACTTGATTAATAACTTTTAAGTAGTTTTAAGTTAATAGTAAAACGTAAATCTTTTTGGGCAAATATGTTGAAATTGGAATAAAATTTGGTTGAAATAAGTCATAAGCAATATAGGGCTTATCAAGTTATAAACAATTTATTTCGTTTCCTGGTAAGCTGTTGTCAAACATACAAATAGTAATGAGTAACTTATAAGTTTTCCTAACTACTTATAAATAGTTGGCAAGCATGCTTATACTCTTAAGAAGATGAGAAAATTGATGGTAACTATATAAGGGCTAGACTTGGAATAGCGTTATCTTTAGTTCTTACCTTGTACGCAAAACTTCCACAGCCACACTATGTGATCAGAGAAAATAAATATCATTTACAGACTGGAACTTTAAAAAAAAAATTAGTGGAAACACATTGATTTGTCTAACGCAATCATCTAAAGGAGGTTGTACTCACTCACTAAAAACAAATTACATATCCTGAGATCAGAGAAAGTTGTGAAAGTGGAAACCAAAATAATGTAGCCACCATGGCAAGTTGGCAACAGTGAAAGCAGATCTTATACTTGAAAAAAATGTGAAGCATCTGTCTGGTCCTTTCTTTGTTTTTGGTTACGATATTAGTAGCAAGTTAAAAAATTACTTTTATAGTGGAGTCCGAGCACAAAGGCACACACATTTAAAACTGTAAATATAGAGAATACTTTAGTGACTAATGTGCTATTGCTTTGTTTCCCTCTTCTTTTTGCTCCTCTTTTGAATGTTATATATTGTCATGTATATAGAAGAAAAAGGTAACAAATCGATTAATTTAATTAATTGACTGATCAAATATACAATAAGAGAAAACAAGATATGTGCATCTTTTCATAAAAGGAGATAAATATCTACATTAAATCAAACGCAAATCAAATCTTGGGAAAATGGAATTATATATTTCAAAATTTGTACAAAATTGATTGTCTGATTTCCTAATTAATTTCATTTCTTCTCAAGATTCAATTTCATTCTACTCTTATTTAAAAAGGCTTCAAGCTATTGGAAAAGCATATCATTCTTCTCAAACAATAGTTCCTCTTAAATATTCTTTTATAAATTTGTAATGGAGATAAGATTTTTCTGCTTTAAGAAATCTCTACCATTTTGCAATTTCTCTTCTTTAAATTGGTGAAGTTATAAAGTTGTTGGGTCTCTATGGACGTAGGATACAAATTCGAACCATGTTGAATCTTCTATGTCTTTTCTTTCTGCTATTTGATCATGTATGATAGCGTAATTGATATTGAATTTTCTTTAATTTTCAATCGAGAAAACTAGATCCTGGTTAATTATTTCCGCATATTAGTTATAAATCCTACCCCACATTTTTTACTACAGTTTGGTTTCAGAGCCAGTATTTTTGTTCTGTTTGGTCATTAGTGGCAAATTCTGAAAAATCTATTGGTAGATCTGATATTAATTATGAGTTACATGTTTAGTTGAAAAGGGAGATTTTGGAACTTGGAAGATGAAAATGTAGCACTGTTAAGAAGGAGAAGACTCATAAGATTGTTTCTGCGTCTGAGAAATTGAGGACATTAAGACGGATGTTTTGGAAGAAATGGAATGTGAAGCTCTTACAACAATCCAGTAGAGTCTTTCAGATGAAGTTCTTATAGGGTTTTCTCAAAAGAAGACGGTGATGGAATTATGGAATGCATTATCCGATGCATATCAAAACAAATCTCTTATAAACCTGATTATTCTTCAACAACGGCTCTATTGTTTAAGATGAAGCCTGAAGTCGATCTTATGGAGCACATTGATGCTCTTACTACCTTGGTTATGAATCTTGAGGCAATAGATGTTGAGATTAAAGATAAGGCTTAACCAGCGATCCTCTTGTGTTCTTTGCCTAAGAAGTATACTGCTTTTGTTAACTTCATGATATATAGTCGTAGTAAGATCAGTCTGTTAGATTTTAAGTGTGGTCTTAATAATAAGGTGTTGGGAGATAGATTAACAAGAACTAATATAGATAGTGACTTAGAGTGCTTATCTGTTCAGAGAGGTAGATGTCAAGATAAGTCAGAGTATAGTGAAGGTCGAAATAAGTCAAGGTCTCAGTCTAGATGGCCTAATCGACTACTTGCAATTATTGTAAGAAATCGAGGCACTTTATAGCACAATGTCCCAAGCTCGAAGGAAAAATAAAAGACCAAAAGCAAGCTTCAGTGTCCGATGTAGTGACATTAGATATAGAGAGTGATATCGATGTATTTACAGCTTCTGGCTGTTCTAAATACAGCAACTTATAGCTTATTGATTCTAGAGCATCCTATTATATGACACTTGATAGGAACTGTTTTTCTACATACCGTGAGATTGATGAAGGAGAGGTTCTAATGGATAATGACGCTTCTTGTCATATGGTTGGTCTTAGTAGAGTGAAGGTCAGAATGTTTGATGGTATTATTTGAACGATTATTGATGTTAGACATATACCTAATTTGAGGAGAATCTTAATTTCAATTACGACTTTGAGTAGGTTTAAGTTAAAGATTGTAGTTGAAGGAGAGAAAATGAAGATATTGAAGGGTTCCATGATTGTTATAAAATGTGTCAGGATAAAAGATCATTATTTATTGAAGGGCATTACTATAGTTGGTGAATCAGCTTTTGTTACTTCGGCTGATTCAGATTCTTCCAAATTGTGGCATTTACGAGTGGACCATATTGGTGAGCGCAGTTTGGATGAGCTGAGAAAGAGAGGTTTGATTGATGGTGTTCATCATTCAAAGCTTGATTTTTGTGAGAAGTGAGTTCTTGGTAAGCAAATAAAGATTTCTTTTGGTACCAGAAAAACATAAGACGAAGGTTGTTTTAGAATATGTTCATACGGATGTTAGATGATCCTTCTATTGCCCATCTTTGGATGGAGCTAGGTATTTCGTTTCATTTACAAATGATTTCTTTCGTAACGTTTGGATATACTTTCTACAGCCTAAGAGTGAAACCGTTGATAGGTTTCGAAAGTTGAAATACATTATTGAGAAGTAGGCATGGAAGAAGTTAAAAGTTCTGCGTTTTAATAATGGCGGAAAATTCATATCATGGTAATTCATTGATTTTTCTGAGGTTGAAGGTATTAAGAGGCATTACATCACACATGACAATCCTCAGTCTAATGGGGTTGCTGAAAGGATGAATCAAACATTGTTGAAGGTAACTTGTTGCCTCAGATCCACTGTTAAGTTGAAGAAGGGATTTTGGAATGAAGCTTTATCTATGGAGGCTTTTCTCATGAACCGCACATCTTCTACTGCTATATACATGAAGATCCCTGAAGAGTTATGGAAAAAAGAGCATGTTAGCTATTTGTTGCTCAGAGTATTTTGATACCCACCTTATGTGCATGAAAGCAGAGGCAAGTTGGAACCTAGGGCTCGCAAGTGTATCTTTCTAGGTTATAGAAGAGGAGTGAAGGGATATGGATGTGGTATCTTATCAGTAAGGAGATTATTATCAACTTACAAGTGACTTTTGATGAGAAGGCTATGCCGAAGGTGGAGCCTTCCTTATTCGATAACAGTATGGAAACAGATTCAGAATACCAAATACAAGACAAGTCATCTTTAGATTCTTTCCATAGAAGTACAGATTGTGTTTCCGATGACACCATGGTTAATGAGGATAATATAATGTTAGGACACATGATCAGACTCAAGGTGGTGCTCGTTTTAGAGACTAGGCCTATCTGATAGAGGAAGAAGCCTAGATGAATTGATGATTTTATTGGATTAAGCATTGAAGGCATTGACTTCGATGACATGACAACATATGCATTGAATGTTGTCCATGATGAGCCTAGAAATTATATACACTATTGCATCATTTAATAGTTCTAGTTTTTTTTTATGCAAGATGAGATTGAATCTTTGCAGAAAAAGCATACTTGGGATTTGGTGTCTCTTCCCACTGACAAGAAGGCAATTGAATTTAAGTGGATTTATAGAGTGAAAGACAACAACAATGATGATCTCAGATACAAAGCAAGGTCAGTAACAAAGGGGTATGTTCATAATATAGGGATAGACTATCATGATATCTTTTCTCCAGTTCTTCGGCATACATCCATTCGTATTCATTTGGCATTAGTTGCTCATTATGATATGGAACTTGAGTAACTAGATGTCAAAACTGCATTCTTGCATGGTGATCTAAATGAGAAGATTTATTTGCGACAGCCAGAGGGGTTCGCTGATAAGAGCATGTCAAATTATGTTTGTAAACTTAATAAATCACTATATGGACTGAAGTAGTCTCCTAGACTATAGTACAGGAGATTTGATAAGTTTATGCTTTCATATGGTTACTCTAGAAGCTTCAAAGACAATGGGTTTATTTTAGGAGATATGATATTTTTTTATTATATGTTGATGACATGTTAATTGCATCTTAGAGTATGATTAGAGTTACAAAGTTGAAAATAGAGCTTAACAAAGAGTTTGATATGAAGGATTTGGAAAAAACACAAAGATTTTTGGCTATAGAGATATTTCGAGATAGGAAGCAAAGAGAGCCGAGACGCACTCAGGCGCAATACATCGAGGCGCAATATATCGAAAAGATTCTTGATCGATTTGTTATGGAGAAATCTAAACTAGTCGGGTTGGCACTCCATTAGACTCTCATTTTAAGTTTTGGAAAGAATTATCTCCTTCATCGGATGAAGACAGGAGGTATATGAAAGATATACCTTATTCTAGTGTTATTGGTAGTGCCATGTATGTGATGGTGTGGACGAGACCAGATTTGACCCATGCAATGGATGTTATGAGTCGATATATGTCTAACCCAGGCAAAGAACATTGGAAAGAAGTGAAGTGGATACTCAAATATCTCTATGGTACTTCATCATATGGTGGAGTAGATGACGACATCTCTCTTAGAGGTTACTGTGGTTCAGATTATGCTGGAGATAGAGTTGGACAAAATTTAGTATCAGGCTATGTTTTTACACTTGATATAGGCTCGATTTCATAGAGATCAAAGTTGTAGTCTATAGTAGCTTTGTCGACTACCAAAGCCTAGTTGATGTCGATTGTGAAAGCGACTAAAGAGGGATTATATTTACATTAGTTATTGGATGATCTTTCTATATTGCAGCAGACAATAGAGTTTTGTTCAGACAGTCAGAGTGCCATTCATCTTGGAGAGAATCAAGCTTATAGTTCTCGTACGAAGCACATTGATGTCAGATGCTTCTTCCTTATGCTTGAGGAAGAATGAAGGAAGATCAAGTTATTGAAAGTGGGTATTATGGACGATCCTTCATATACGATGACTAAGTCACTTCTCAAAAACAAGTTTGAGCATTGCTCAAACTTTATTAGCTTAGTCTTAGCTACTTAGCCTCATGATACGCTGACTCAACAACTCATAGATAATGATTTAATTTGTTTGAGAAAGATATGAATTAATATTTTGAGTCAAGGTAGAGTGTTGAAAATATTACTCAAATCTACCAGCATATATAAGAAAAAGGAAACAAAATCAATTAATTTAATTAATTGATTGATTAAATATACAATAAGGAAAAACTCTCCTTTTTGTAATCTCTTCTCTCTATATTGGTAAAGTAATAAAGATGTTCGGTCTTCATGAACGTAAGATACAAATCCAAACCACGTTAAATCTTCTATGTCTTTTCTTTATGTTATTTTATCCTGTATGATTGCGTAATTGATATTGAATTTTTATTGGTGTTCAATAGATAAAACTAGATCCTAGTTAATCATTTTTGCATATTAGTGATAAATCATTCTCCATATTTTTTCACTACACCTTGTACCTACCGCCATTGTAGGGAGATAATCACGACAGTTGAAACATCTATTACACTAAAAGAAATGGATCTATTTAATTGAATATGTATGTATGTACGTACGTACGTACGTATGTGGGAATAGGACGTTGGTCTGCAAAAGAATATAAACATACCATAGGTGGAGTTTGTGTGTGTGTCTATACATACACGTGTGCACGTGTGTGTGTGAGAGAGAGAGAGCTTATAAGGGTACATTTTGTTATAATAGTGTTACCACACAAAGGGATGTGCAAACATATCTGACCAACAGAGATGCAACTTGAGTTTAAAAGTAAAGTTCTTAAGTAGCAACATTTGAAACTCAATATGGTATCAGAGTTTTGAATGAAAACATAATAATGTGCAAGGAATTTGTAAAACGTGGTTAATAAAATAATTATAAGTTGTCAGAGTCATTGTGAATTCAATCATGGTACGTACACTACTAGAAAAGGCTAATATTTGGACAGCACCTAGCGACTGCTTCCGACGGCGTATTTCCGACGGCTTCCGATGGGCCGTCGGCGACCGTCGGAAGCCCTCGGAAATTCACGAATATCTGCTCAGGCCGAAGCCTTTCTTCCTCATTTGGCTGCACGATTTTCTTCCTCCATTAATCCCCAAATCTCTTTTCCAAGCTTCCAATCACCAATTTCGAGCTTTCGGATACTCCCCGGCTACGTAATCAACGTCTATTGCTCTCTAACTCAGGTATAATATATTATTTTCGCCAAAAATCTAAGTTTTATCCTAAATCTAGATTTGCATAAGTTGATAAATTAGGGCTAATTAGCGATTGCAATTGTTTCCAATAGCGTAATAATGGTTTGTAGCATCCCATGGTATACCCATTTCATATGTTATCGTGAAATTGTAAAGAGTATGTATAATTTGTGATTGTGTGTGTATATGTAAACTATTGTATATGCGTCATTTCTACCATTATATTGTGTTAATTGGAATGAAACATGAGTCCTATAACATCTTGACTTGTGCAACAATAATGAATGCACGAGTCTAAAAGAAATTTGACTTTATTTGAAAATGACAACAATATTAAAGCAGCCTTATTCGATGAAATACGCGGAACAAATGTGGTAAATTAATAATTTTTTGAAATATATAAATTAGTAAATATATATTCTTTTTTATAAAATACTTTTTTTACGCCCCATAGAGAGTTTTTGGTCCCGTCTGACGGGTGTTGTACATGATCGTTATATAAATAGTCGTTTTTGTCACAAAACGACTATTTATATTCATCTGGTACAATGCTTGTTAGATTTATCCCTGTATTGGAAAAGTTATAAACACAGTAAACAATTACATTTTGCACATTATTTCGTTTCAAACGGTCATAAAATTTCGCTGTCACTTTTCTTTTTTGTTTCCTGTATACACGCATTTGTGTACAATGTAGAAAATAAAAGGGAAGTGCTGTCGAAATTTTGTTGAATCGTTTAAAACGAAATAATGTATGAAATGTAAGTATTTACTGTGTTTGTAATGGGAAGTAGGATGACTGATCAAAAAAAAAGATAACCATAAACCAACATTTCTATATTGTATTCTTAAGTGGGGTAAAATTGATGAATATACGTTTTTGTATCGATACATTGAAAAATAAAATGTGAATTCGTAATATGAGAAATATTTTTTTTTTGAATTTGTGACATATTTTTTCAAATAGGAAAAATGATCGATTATTTTATTGATCGGAGGACATGGATGTATCAAAGAAGGAGGTTGAGAGGCTCAATAAAAAAAGATTTTTATAATGGTATAAACGTATTTGTTGAATTTGCTTTAAGTAATAACGGAAACGATGCAGAAATTTGTTGTCCGTGTAGCAGGTGTAGACATTTGAAGTATTTGTTATCCGATATTGTGAAAGTCCATTTGCATAAAAACGGTTTCGTGCCGAAGTATTCTGTTTGGGATCGTCATGGAGAAGTTGTAGCAAATACTTCTACAGAGTTTGAATTAGACATTGCTAGTAATGTAATTGTTACGACGAAGCGTATAGAAAATATGGTTGAAGATGCAGTACGATCAATATTCCCTATGGTTGAAGTTGATGACGACGATGAAAATGTTGAAGAACCAAATATTGAAGCAAAATTTTTTTATGATTTACTGGATGCTGTTAAGAAACCTCGGGATGGTTGTAAAAGCGGCACCCAACTATCAGTAACCGCAGAATACATTGCAATGAAGTCAAAATACAACATCACCGAAACCGGATTTACAGCCATTGTGTTTACATTGCGATGAAGTCAGAATACATTGGGATGTGTTTACCTGTACGCATGCCATCGAGCATGTAAATCCGGACGGAACAGTTTCATATACATGGCATGACGATAAATCGAGAAATAACCATGTAAGCATATTTTAGTTTATGTACTATTAGTAATTGTTTTAATTGTTAAATTATAACGAATTAAGATATCATAATATTAATTTTAACTGTATTTTTATTTGTTCATGTAGGCAAGGTTTATGGAACAACGCCAAAAATTCCTAGAGGATACCAGTCGAGAGCAGTTCACGACATATGAGGAGGACATTATTTTTGAGTCAGTTATGGATCCACCGTTACGGAATAGGCGCTGCAGCATTGGCAATCAAGTGGTAATGAATAATATATTAAAATATAACAATTTAATAATCTTTTAGTTTTAAAAACTTCACATCGCTTTAGTTGCAGTAATTAGTTTATAGATAGAACAATTAACACGTTATGTTGTAACTTTGATAGTAAGATTATAGACTAAATTAAGTAAGTGTTGCAGGCCAGCAGACAGAGGCGAGCCAGCCAACCGACCAGAGCTGATATCGATCTAGTAGAGATCGAAGAGTGAGAGCTAGGGTGGCGCAACTGGAAGATCAGAACCGTCGTCAGACCATCGAGATGACATAGCTGTTGGATCAGCGTATTGCTGAGTATATACAGCAATATGGTGGCCGCTTTCCATCTTCTGCTGGTTCGGGAGCTGATTGGCTAGAGTGATAGGTATTTTTTTTTGTTTTGTGTTAGTGTTTTGTAAGTTTAGATGATACATTGAGTTGGTGGAGTTGGATTTGAACAGTTATGTATATTGTTTGATGATACATTTGGTGCTAGTGATTTTGACATTTGAGAGTTGATGAAGGATTGATATATATGTAAATTATGGTAGTGAAGTGTGGTTTGATTTTATATGAATTAGGTTTAATTTATTTCATTATGATATTTGATTATTTTTCTATGGTTTGATTTCATATTAAATATCTGAGTTGGATATATTGAGTTGGGTGAAATATATTGTATTTATGAATTGTGGATGGAAGGCCAAATCATAGTAGAAATGCAGAAAAAAAGTTCCAGCTTTTCTGACGGCTCCCGACGGCCTGTAGGCCAAAAAATATCAACAGATTCCGACGGCTATAGACGGCATATTTCCGACGGCTACCGAGGGCTTTCGGCACAAAGCGTGATCGTCCACGTGTCTTCCGACGGCCGTCGAAAGCCGTCGACGACCGTCGAAAATTCTATCGACGGACGTTATCGGGGGTCGTCGAAAAATATGTTCACCGACGGATTATTTTGCAACGGCTTTTTCCGATGACTCCCGACGGCCGCCAACGGTCTGGACCTGTTGGAAAATGCTCTTTTTCTTGTAGTGGTAAAGAATGACACGTAAGTCTCAATATGGTACATTCATCGAATTGGCGTATTGTGTCTAAAGAAAGACATGTGCGTGGAACTTTGGCATGGTTCGAAAATATTAGTCAAATATCCAAAACAATAGAAAAACGTGGAGTTGTATATGTGTAGATACGTACATACATGGTACATATATGTACGTACGTACATACATATATGTTGCCTCATTTCCACTATATTTTCTTCTAAAATACCATGTACCTATTATGATATTGCTTAATTAGGTCACTAATATTTTGTGCACTAATCCTTTGTTTCTTGGCAAATTCTATTCCAACACATATATGCACTTAGTAGCCCCCCTTAAAAAAATAATTATCTGAAGGTAAAAACACCCTTAAGAAACTTTCTTATCAACTCTTCTGCCTTACGTAATTTTTCACGCTACTAAAACATCGAAGTTTCAAAATCCTACTTTCCAAATCATTGGAAAAAAATTCGTTTTGAAACAAGCAGATGATGGATTTTGAAGAGGGGGGTGAATCTCTGTTGCAATCACAACAGATTATTCGATAAATTGTTTTTGATAAGTTTGTTAATTTTTGGAAGTACAGTCGAATCCACTCGATCAGTGGTATTTGCGACAATCCACATACAAGAACTACTAGGTTTTAGGCCAAACGTAGCAGGAGGATAACGTGATTACTCTAAAACCACACGCAAGTTCTACGTGGTAGTGAAACTAACAACGCTAAGCCATTGCATCGTTTTGACAAATACCATGCAGGTCCCTGCGTGGTAGCAGGAGGACAGAAATGCAAGTGCTACTGAACCCCAAGAGTAAGTGTTGACAATATCCAAAAAATTTAACGGATCCAGCAGCGATATGTGCACATTAGACTTGCTTTTGTCGGCAAACAATGTGTTGCCAAGAAGGAATAAAAGATAAGCACGAGCGGCGCGCCTAATTTCCCGATCAGTCCAATCATCGCTCACGTCTTCAAATTTATCAACTAACGTAGACAAACTTAGTTTATATCCAATCCTCTCATTCATTTCCATCCTAGCTTCTGCTTTAGTAAGGTCAAGATACTTTGAAACAATACTAACTGCTTGTTCCATTTCATATGACATACTCTGTATAGGTTTACCTTCGATTGGAATATGTAATAAAGAAGCTACATCATCAAGAGTAATTGTCATATCACCGAATATTGGCCAGGTATTAGTCTCTCTCACTCTCTCTCGTTTCTTCTGAAATATGTTTTATATCTCCGTGTCATTGCAAATCTTGATTTATTCTAAACTATGAGATATTTCCTGTAAAAATGCATGTGTAAACGCAAGGTTGCGAATCTTCTGATTGGCAGCAATAATATTGGCCGTCTCTATTTGATTCTCCAACTTGGTACATGAATTAAAAACTAAAGGCATTGATATTTTACATAAAATAGATCATGGTTCATAGTTATCACAATGGATCAATACTATATGCTTAAAAACCTCGATCCAACATTTCTTGGTACCTCTTGAACGAATCTTGTTTTTGAATTTTCATTTGCTTATGAAATCTCCTTATGAACAAATCAGCTGCTTTGTCGATCTCATTTTCATAGCTAAATTCCAAGGCTTCCTCTTGAGAAGTAGCAAAATTCAAAAATGACTCAAAACCATTCTCTATCTCGTCGTCAATCTCTACTTCGAAATTCAACTCAAGAATTTGATTCAGTGAGTAATAACATTGTTCATGTACTTCATTGTCATCTTCCTGATGTTTGACCTGATGAACTTTTTTTGACCTAACATCTAAAAGGACCTTCTTGTTACGTAGAATCTTATAGAGCATTAATCTTGCCTTTATAGTGTTTGTTTTGCTCTTCAGTACCATAGAAATTATAGAGGCCACTTGCTTCAAACTCTTCATTGCAAAATATTATATCTGATAATTTGATATGGTTTATATATTACATTTTTTTATAAGTTTTACAACATCTGGAGATTAGTATGAAAAGATGACTATATATAGAGTGGGAGAGGAGAGAGCTTTTGCGTGCACTATTAAGTGCATTGCACTGTATGGGCACTAAAAAAGTTATAAAGTGCGCGTAAAAATTGTAGTTGGAAAGCATAAGCAACTATGGTCTTACGGAAAGCCAATAAATCTAAGCAGGCTTTGTAAGCCAACTGCATAATGTGACGTACAATGTGTTGTACGCATTGATTTCAAGCTTTATGTATTTACGAGTGTTGCGGCACGCGCACCAAGCTTGAATTGTTTTACTTATAAATTGTATATGTTTAATCAGTCAAAAAAATGATTTTTCTTTATTTTCAAATGATATAAGATTTATATATTTGTAAAAAAGTATTTTGAATTTGTAAAAAAAGTTCAATTTTAGATCATATTTTTAGATGCGTTTTGAATTTGTAAAGCATGTTTAATTGTTAGATCCTACTTTTAAGGACGTTTGAATTTGTAAAAGAAGTTTAATATTATATCCTATTTTTAACTGATTAAGATTTGATAATATATAGAGGGCCGTTTTTGTTAGTTCATATTAATACCAAAAAAGTATGACACCAAAGCTATTACAACTATTATTAAAGACTAGCGTTACGGCAAACGCTTCGCGCGTGATGAAGAAGGCTGAATTATTTTTCTACAAATTGTATTTATTTAACACGTTCAAAACTAAATGATTTTCGCATATATTTAGTCATATTTTCGTGTTGAATCATACGTAGGTAATTTGAAATTTTATTTCTAAGTTGCAATATCTAATTTTTTTTGAGTTCAAATTTTTATTTATATTATTATTTAATAAAAAAAATTATAAATTAGTTTATTTGCTAAATCTTATTTTTAAGTGATATTAAGAATTAATAAATATTTGTAGAGGAAATTTTGAATTTCTAAAAGAAGCTTAATTGTCAGATTCTAATTTTAAGCAATGTTAAATTTTAATAATATATGTAGAGAGGCATTTTTGATATTTTGTGCTGATACCAAAAAAGTGAGACAGCAAATATATCACAACTATTAATAAAGAATTATATATAAAGGGCAATTTTGGTAGTTTGCGGTCGGACCAAAAGTTTGCGCTTCCAAATCAACATTAATAAAGATATTGTATGATTCACTTCTTTATTTGACAATTGCTATAGTCAAATATAGGAAAAATTTCCAAATTAAGCCCCAACAAAAAACGTATTTCAACTTTAAACCTAAATCGAAACTTATTAATAGGCCTTGTTTCGCGCATATATGGATTGCAAATGTGTATTTTTGCTTAAAAAAAATATACTTGCACAAATTTGGATTGCACAAGTGTTATTTTTGAAAAAATCAAAAATTTATGCTTGCGTATATTTGGAATGCGCAAATATAATTTTTTAATTTTTTTTATACTTGCGCATATTTGAATTGCGCATGTATAAAATGTTGAAGTAAACAAAATGAGGCATATTTTTGTAATAAGTTTGAAATGAGGCCTAATGTTGAAATATAGTTTTTTTGGGGCCTAATTTGGAAATTTTTCCTCAAATATAATGTTTTGAAAGTTGGCTTTTTATCATGCAAGTATTATGCAAGTTACAGCTCTTGGTAGGTGTTCAAACATCGGTAAATAAGGAAAAGAAATGATTAAGTCAAGACCCTCATTACATGCACATATACTTACCGCTATTCCTATAAGATAGGATCTAAATATCAACTTATATTATGATATTCTAGTATAAAACGCACGTACGTGCATCTAATACTTGAAGATATTTAATTTTTATTAAAAAATTAAGTTAATGGATGAATGTATGCTATAATTGCAAAACCTTTGGTAGTCAAAACATTTTTATTTCAAACAATTTTGCTGATGGTGTTGATGCCAAATTGATAGCATAATTCTGTTGACGGATGGTGAAAAAGGAAATGATGGTTGATTGCAAACCTATGGTGAGATTCCTTTGATGGATGGGGGTATTTTCGAAATTTCAAAAAAACACCATGAAAATTTATTCATTGAACTCCCTTTATTAATTGTAGAGATAGAGTCATTTAAATCTAATAAAAATAAACTAACAATAATATTCCACAAAAATGCTACAAATACAAAAAACACATCAAGATGAAGGCAACATTTAAGGATGAGGAATATTCGGTTACAATCGAATTAACCGACCGAAACGGTTTATTTCTATCAGTTCAGTTCAGTTACGAAACTAAATCGTTATGAATTCGCTATACAAATTAATTTTATTTGATTATTGGTTTGCCGAATTAATCAAACTTTTATTAAATTATTTAATTCATGGTATTATAATGCTTTTAATAATTGGTTCGGTAACAAAAACAAATCTTACCTAATGAATTAGGTCAAGTTTTCTTTTAAGAATAAGAAATACTTAACAAAATCTCTCCAACCATAAATTTATATTTTTTTCTCAATCATCATAATAATAACATGCATTTTTAGTTCGTTTAAATCAATTACCAACCAAATAACCGAAAATCCGATTTGGTTCAATTTTGGTTTTTTTTCCTCTTCCCTCCAATTTGATTTGATGTTGTTTACCTCAAAACAACAGAATGCTCGCCTCCAGCAACATCATATGTTTATTCAATTTAAGCTTGCATAGCGTTTCTGAATGAATAATAATTTTACTAATCGTTGCATTTGTCTGTTGAAACCGTCCATAGTAACATCCAGATATAACTCAAAATGTTATAAGTATAGTCCTGTCTACAGTCTTTTTTGATGTTCACCATATCCATATCCATTTCCGCAACAACAAAGTCTACATGACAAAGCTTAAAGGGTATTTTTGTTAGTACAGGGTGAAGGAATGCTTGCTGAACATGCTGGACCAAGAAAAAAGGGTGCTTAAGATGAGAACTTTGAAATGAGCTTATTAACACGAGGGGTATTTCTGGTATTTCAAAAAGACATGGTGAATTTCTATTCAAGGAATTCTCATTATTATTAGTAGAGATATGTATTATACTCTTCACTACAAAAAATTCAAAAAAGTATCAGAGCTATTTTTGCTTAAAAGCTTTGGATCCTATGGCATCAACTAACTTTACTGCTACATTCACTACATCAAATGTTTCTCATTTTCTTCCTTTAAAAGTTAAAAGTGACAATTACTTAATGTGGAAGGCACAGTTTCTTCCATTGCTCATTTGCCATGGTATGTTGGGTATTGTTGAAGGAACAGAACCTTGTCCACCTAAAACTATCAACTTGGATAGTTCTACTCCAAGGAACACAACAAGCATTGAAATTACTTCGTCGTTGAGCTTAAATCCAAATTGTACATAATGGCTCTGACGCGATCAACTAGCCCTAAGTAGGATGTTGGCATCTTTATTGGAAGAACTTTTCATGCCTATTGATATCTAAACAAGTATAGGATGCTCTTGCTGCTTCTTTTGCTTCCCAAGCACAAGCGCGAGCACTTGAACTACACACCGAACTTTGCAATATTTCTAAAAGATCGAATTTTGTTATTGATTATCTTCAACATATCAAGCAAACCACTAATAGTTTAGCTGTAATTGGCCAACCAGTGGCAAGTCATGAATTTTTTAATAATGTTCTTGGTGGACTTGGTGCAGAATTTCGAGCATTTGTTCCCGCTGTAGCAACTCGCCAAATTCCAATGAAATTAGAAGAATTACATGGACATCTTCTTACACATGAAGCTTGGTTCGCTTGAAAAGCAAAGAAAAATGGATCTTCAACTCCATTTCCTCTCGTTTATGTTGCTACTAAAAGTCAAGGTAACAGTTCTAACGAACCACGTACTCCTTTTGGCACGAGAAATGCACAGAAAAGGGGAAGTCGTGGTGGATGCGGTCAAGGACGTGGCCGAGATAATGGAGTTGGTGTCTATTGCCAAATCTGTAACCGTCCGGGACATAGCTGGAACATGCTATCGAAGATTTGATCATTCCTTCCATCCATCTCAACATGTTCGATCCACCGGTTGTGCAAATCAGTTTAGTAACCCACCATCAGTCAACTATGCTTCTCCACAATATGCGTTTCAGCCTAACCATGTGCCTACTTAGCCCTTGCTAGATCAATCTTGGTATCAAAACTCCGGTGCAACACACGTTCTCACTGCTAATCTCCAAAATATCAACATTCATAATCCTTATGAAGGTGCGGGCCAAGTATTAATGGGTCAGATTCAGGTTTGTAAATTCATAACACAGGTTCTTCTGTATTTCATACAACTTCATCCCTTATATATTTGAATAACATTTTACATGTTCCTAGTATATTAAAGAATTTGTTGTCTTTTCATCAATTTACACGAGATAATAATGCTATTATGGAGTTTCACCCTAACTTTTTGATTGTTAAGGATTGCAAAATGGGGAAATCTCTTCTTCGAGGCCGGAATAAGGAAGGTTTACATCAACTTTATTTGAATAATGGGCAAAGAAAGCAAGCTTTCGTAGGCGAGCGTACTTCATTTGATAAATCGCACGAAAGACTCGGTCATCCTTCAATGATGATCATCCAAAAAGTATTATCTACTCATGGTTTGCCTTCTACAAGTTAAAATTTTAGTTCAAATATTTGTAGCTCTTGTGCTTGTTTCAAAAGTCATAAACTTCCATTCAAAAGTTCTTTGAGAACCTATGCTCCTTTAGATTTAATATATAGTGATGTATGGGGACTTGCACCAATAAACTCAGTTAATGGTTTCAAATATTTGTAGCTCTTGTGCTTGTTTCAAAAGTCATAAACTTCCATTCAAAAGTTCTTTGAGAACTTATGCTCCTTTAGATTTAATATATTATGTTCATTTTCTAGATGATTTCAGTAAATATAGTTGGATTTTTCTGTTTCACAAGAAATCCGGTGTTTATGATGTTTTTGATCGTTTTCGTAGACATGTCGAAAATTATTTTGAAAGAAAAATAAAATCATTACAATCGGATTGGGGCGGTGAATATCGCAGCGTCTCCCGTTTGTTAGACTTGGCTGGTATTGCCCATCGAGTGTCATGTCCATACATGCATGAACAAAATGGTTCTGCCAAGCGCAAACATCGCCACATTATTGAAACAACCCTTTCTCTTATGTCTGCTTCTTCAGTTCCCCATAATTATTGGGATGATGTCTTTTCGACTGCTGTGTATCTTATAAATCGAATGCGTACAAGTTTTCTCAAATTCAAATCGCCCTATGAAACCTTATTTGGTGAAACTCCTTATTATAAGAAACTTCGTGTATTTGATTGTGCATGTTTTTGTAACGACCCGAAATTTCACTACTTTGATTTGCGAATATTTAATTAATTTTAAATATTCAAATAAATGGTTTTATAATGAAAATAAAAATATTTTTAATAATAAAATAATAATGGTGAAATAGTTTTTAAAATTTGTTTACAAAATTATATAGTTCGATGAATAACAGAAAATGTGACCAGAAACTGTTTTCCGAATTTTCGACATTTCATCGTATAAAGTTGTTTGAAATATTGTGTACACATTTGTGTATATATATTCAAATACATGAAATATTATAAACATAGATTAATAATTTAATTAGGTTTAAGTGTAATTAATTAAGTTAAGAAATGATGATGTGACACTTCAGCAATTATAGTAAAAAATAAAAGAAAATGTCACATCGGAGGGGACATGAATTGACATACTGACAACTTGAGTATAGGCATTGAATGACATGGTGACTTGATGTGAAAGGGGGAGGCTATGGTGGCATTGATATGATGGGAGGAGGAGGACATGGTGATGTGACATTTATGGAATGGAGGGTAAAGGACGAGGGGTGGTTTTGTAATTCAACATGTTAACATAATACATAAACTAATTTTCCTAATTGTTATTTCACCTTCTCATTCTCTTTTCCATTTTCAAAACTTTTCTAAGCATGGAATCAAAATTTCCATGGCTTCTCTATTTAGTTTTTAGGTTTTAAAATTTTTAAAAATCAAATTCTTACTTTAAAAACTTGGTTTTAATTCACTTGTTTTCATCTCCACTTTCTTCATTTTTCATCCTACTTCATTCTGTCATAATTTTCTCCACACTAAATCAAATCAAGGTTTTTCTTTCTTTCAAACCATGAATATTTCCAGTGGCTTCAACTTTGTAACTTACCACGTTTTCTTATTTCGAGCTTAGATGCTCCAAAAATTCATTTTTTTGCAAGAGTGTTTTTGAACCTAGATTTTGATGTCCGAAAATACCCCTCACCATTTTGGCTATAACTTCCTCAAAATTTAACTTTTTTGGGTAATTCTTTTTTTTAAATGACAAAGGAAAGAATAATCTAAAACTTTCCCTTTAACCACTTTCCAAAATCCAAGAGAAAAGGGTCCAAAAGGCTAGTGCAAAATGACCTATTTTCGAAAAGAATTTGTGGTTTTCCAAGCTTTCCGAGCGCTAAAGTATTTCAAGTTTTCAAAAACTCACATTTAATTTTATTATATCATATCTATGATGTTATAAATATTTATCAATTGTTTGGATGTTAGTTAAATTGTTTGATTGCTTGTTTGGTTGCATTTTCGATTGAAAAATGGATGACATCTTAATTTGATCGTTAGAAACCAATATGATTATCTATATGTTATCCATAACCATTGTTTTGTAGGAAAAATATGTAGAGAGACCCAAAGGGGGTTTCTTGCCCATAAATTATTTATTTACATCCATATGTTGTTATCGATGGTTAATTGAAATTAATTTCTGATATTCTATTTAATAGTTTAAATATCATTATAGCGATTTTCGCTATACCGTCGTTTATTAAATTTTATTCCTAAAACCTTATCGTGTGAACTTGAGCTTGTGTTTCCGCTAAAAAGAATATTGAAAATTTATTAATCATTTTTATTAATGATAGTTTAAAGTAATTAATCTTTTAAATTAATTAATTTAAGATTAATTAACCAATTTAATAAATAATAAGTAAAATTGGTTTATCTTTAGATTTAATTAATAATTTTTGCTAATGACGTTTTTATACTTAATTAATCATTTTAATTAATGATTATTTGGGTTTAATTAATTATTTTAATTAATGATAGTGGAGTTTAATTAATTTATTGAACTTAATTAATTATTTCAATTAATGATAATTGAAATTAATAATCATTTTAATTAATGATATTTAAAAGTAATAAATCATTTTAACTCGCCTATGTCCACTTCCTCTTCCTTTCACTCTGTTTCATCTGGGGATATTTCTGTTGTGCGTGAATTGTTGTCTTCACCTGAGTTCATTTCTTTGTGTATGATGGTTATTTTGACTATTTAAAATATTTATGCTTTGCCAGACCATTTGCTAGAGCCTAATGACTTTTGAATTTAATTAATCATCCTAATTAATGATAGTTTTTAAATTTGATTAATTGTTTTAGCTAATGATTTTTAGAATTTAGTTAAATCACTTTAATTAATGATGTTTTATAATTAAATAAATCATTTTAACAAATGGTATTTTAATTAATCGGTTTGACTAATGAAGTTTCGATTTAATTAATCCGATTAATTTATGATTATATTGAACTTAATTAATTGTGTTAACTAAAGGAATTTAGAATTCCCTTTCATTTTGATTAATGATGTTTGAGATTAATTATTTATTTAATTAATGGCTATTTAAATTTAATAAATCTTTTTAACTAATTGATTTAATAAAGATAATTAAAGTAAATTAACTAATATAATAAAAATTGCTTTAATAAACTGATTTAATGAAGATTTTAAAAGTTGATTTACCAATGTTATAAAAGTGTTCAGAAATAATTAGTTATTTTATTATAGATAATGGATTTGTTCATTTAAAATAGATTTTAAATGTGATTAATTATCTTTTGGGATATTTAATATTGTTTTTAAAGTATAAAATGGAATTGGAACTCGATTATTGGGATGATAAGTTGGATAATCTTCTTGATGTTCAGTCTGATGTTGGTTTAGGCCTTCGGGTTCGCACACTTAGGAAAAATTATCCTCTTAACGTTTTAACAATCAAGAACTAATTCTAAAAGTGTTTTACCAATATGGAAATCAAGCACAAGTTTAGTTTGTTTTTAAAAGTAAAAGTTTGATTCGTTTATGGAAACAAATTATTCCTCTAAAGCGAATCACTTATATGAAAACGATTTATCTGTATAATTACCACTAAACATCGAAGAAGTAAACTTGTCGCTATTTCAAAAGTTAAGAGTGATCATTGGACATGACTTTGAGGTAACACTACCTTGACTTGTCCGGTATTACTGTTAACAAAGAAAAGTACAAGTTTGAATTCAATGAGTGGTGATAAGTATAAAAGACTTAATTTCCATATTCGATCGTTTTATATTCTCGATAGTTGGTATCTCAGCTATAGGTTACTTCAGCTACTTTATTATTGTCATTCTAAGATGATTTATTGCTCCATTGAGCGTTGCTATCCTTTATCGGAAATGAATAAACCAAAAGCGCGAGAGGAAGCCAAACTATGTGGGGTTGCTCCCATTAAGGTATACTCACATCTTATCTAGATTTTTGTGTACCGTCACATGAAAAATAGTTAAGATTTAGATGTGAGATATTCGGATACTCGATAAGGTTTGGCGGGGTTCGGCTTGGTATTGTCCGAGAAGTATCACAGAGTATATGAGCTTCTCAGAAGTAGATTACTAGAGGTATACTTCAAGGAGGGTGCACCTTCCTTATCATTCGTTGGAAATTTCCATTCATGATTTGAAAACTCTGAATCTATTTTAGCTTTAAATTACCACGAGTAGAGCCAACTCCTTATTACGGCATTTAAGTGTTTATTTAGTCCCTTCTATCGAGTTTGGACTGTTATTTTATTTAGCCCATTCTATCAAGTTTGGACTGTTGCCTTATTTAGTCCATTCTATCAAGTTTGACTATTTTTCTTGTTCCACAAATTCTGTCCAGTTTGGATTTTAATCGGTTTATTTCCATTTTTTCAAGTATGGTTTCATATTATTTATGCTCAATCATATTTGGATTTGTTTCCTGATATTTATTTCTGCTCTTGCCTGTATGGATAATATACTTGTGAGGTAAAAACCCATTCCGCGTTAGCGGCGTGGTCTCACAGAATTTTTATATATGTTCCCCATTATTCGAGTTATCTCACGTTGGTATTTCCAGACTGATCCGAGTATTATTTATAATGCTCGGTTTAGACCGAGTATTTTCCTAGATTGGCTTTGGTGTTATGGGATTCATGGAGAGGAACTGAAGATTCACCTGTCATAGTATTTTATTTTCCGTCGTATTATATGGTATACCTATTGGCATTTGTAAGGTCAGGATTTTATAATTATCCAGCTGATATGGTTTGTTTTTAAATCTGATATACTCTATATGTTTGGAGTGACAGTTTCTACTATCTTTATTATATTTTATGTTGTCGATTTCGCTGTGAGATTCTATTTTTCTCCGTTCTCTATTCTTTTTTTATTTACCCTAAGAATTTGCCCTTTTATTGACTGGATGCAAGACATTGGAACACAGTGGTAGTGTTCGGCGTCGACTTTTGATGGTCAATAAGGAGAGTCATTATATTTGGTATCAGAACTGAAGGTTAAGCGAGAACCTTGGCTTTGGTAGGGTTTGGCTCATTAGAGATAGGGTAAGCGACATCCTAGAATGAGTTTGAGAGTATTATATATATGAGAGCATATTTATTTGTTAATGTTATAAAAACATATTATGTTAATTGGTCTATTGAGTTTTTATGAATTTTGATCGAGACGTGGGACGCCATGATATCTATAAGGATTTCTAAACACTTGACCAAGGCCAACGGACATGGTATTGAATTTTTGAAAATTTGGCAAATTAAATATTTTGCCTAGGATTATATTATATATATATAAAGGAATAATCTTCAAAACTCCATATAGTTACATAGTAGGTTGGTTTAAATGTGATAATATTTATTTATTATCACTATTGTTTGTTATGCTTAATTTAAATAAGCATTGACTGTTGTTTGTTAATTGCTAAATTGTGTTTGGTCTAATTAGTAGCATTTATAGCTTTGATTTAAAACAAACCCTTTGTGAATTAATTTTCACAATTTGACTATAAGGCATTCGGATGATATGATTAAGTTAAAAACTCACCATTTAATAATAGTGAGTTAAGAATTAAACTTTATAAAAAGTTATTAATATAATCTAAATAGTGGGATAAGATATTTAGAGAATAAAGACTGGAGATAATTCTATTATAATAAAGAAGGATTATTATAATATGAAATGATTTCTATATAAAGGAAATTTTATATAAATTTAGTTTGTAAAATATGTTTAAAAAGGATTTTTGTATCCAAATCCCGGAATTTTTGAAAAATAATTTCAAAGGAATTTTTGAGAAATGAAATAGCTATACTTTTGAAAATATTTAAAAATAGAGAATGGATTGGGAAGTAAAATTTGAAACGGAATGCATTTTTTTAGGATAATTAGGAGGAAATTGTTTCGATTAGTTTTATGATAATATAAACAATCTTCTAAGTGATGATCAGCTGTTTTCTTAGACAGACTTGTGGAATACTTAGTAAATTATTCTTGTTATCATTGTGTGATCAAAATGAGTTCAAATCCGAATAAACCCAAAGTGAGTTTTAATAAATAAATTGTTTGAAGTTATTATATATAAAAAAATACGAAGTATACTTTCAAAAGTAAGCTTCAAAATTTAAAACCGGGTACCTAACTTTTAAGTTCCCTTAAACGGGAATTGTTTTCCAAAACAAAAAGTGTATTTGTAATAAGAGATTGTTTTGATAAATAAGATTTTTCCCTTAGATAAAATAAGGGATAAATTAGAAACAAGTAAATTGGCCTAAGTTAATTAAGTAGGTTTTGATAAACATTGTTTTTATTAAAACCATATAATTGTTTGAAATATTTAAGTAGTATGAACTACTTGTTGATTGGGTCAACCCATAAATATAATTCGTTTTAACACTATTTGTTAAAAAAAGTTTATTGGGTTGACTCGGTTTTAAGAAATCATAAATTGATTTAATCCCCATATGGGTCTTTGAAAAAGTTAAAAATAAAATTTATATGTACTCTCAGAATATAAAAGAATATTATATAAGTAAGTAAAGGGAATAAGTTATGATTTGATGTTTTATAAAGAAATAACTTTATAAAATATATTTTTTAAACTTGTGTGATAATTTATGAAATAATTCATAAATAATTTTTTTTGTATTGAATAAAATACTAAGTGAAAATTATAAGTGAATTAGAAATTGATATAATCAAGAAATTAATAAAATATAGAGTATGACTTTTCATTTTGTCCGAGTTAGTTTGGATAATCTTCTGAGCAATAACCAAAGGCTAATGAGCAAAACAGTACGCTTAGATGGTTATCTATATTTTTGGACAATCAAGAAAGTTCTGAACTTAAGTTAAGATTTGTTTGATAGCCATTTGGCATTTTAAAACAATGTTAAGTGAAAAGTTTTCCCTTATTGAATTTGATTGACTATTAGTGTTAGTGTATTCCTTCGCGGAATTTGATTCATTGAATTGAATTGATTGATTGTGTGATCGAATGTACCATTGTTTATAAAGTTTAAATTTGTAGACAAAGGATTTTAAATTTTTGTCATTAGGACCTAAATCCCGGTGATTTTGAAAAAGAAAATTTTTAAAGATTTTGGGAAAGGAAAAGATATTTCTTAACTCTAGTTGATGTTTTTGAAGGAACCAGAATACCACTGGACACTCCAGGTTGTTTTGATTCTAGAGTTTCACTACCATTTATTTGGAGGAATTCACTCCTTGTCATTTTGATTCTGATCTTTGATTTTCTTGTCTGAGAAATTTGAAAATAAATCTTGAATTGAAAAACCCGAGTATGTAGATCTAAATTTTTCATTTGAAAATTTTGAATGCATGACATATATTATAGTATATTCTCTTGTTTGTCGCATATGATTGAGATATGGTTGTTGGTTGCATGTATATTTATATCATGCTAGTTTTTGCATGTAGAGTGACATCATATTGCTTTTGTGAGCCCGATTATCTTTTAGATTTTGTAAGTACAGGGATGCAAGAGAGCTATTTAATTCTTGTGCACTTGAATTAGCATAAAGATGATAAATTACCTACGAAAATATAAATCAAACGCAAAAAGGTACATAAAAAATTTAGAAAACTTGAATTGATTGATGATTTTATGCCCCAGATATGGAGGCCACTTGGCTTTTGTTTTCTTTGATTGGTTTGGAGCCAGTAGATGCGATTTGTAGTGTACTGATCGAGCCACGCAAAGGAGACGCTAGCGAAATTTTTTCTCAAAATTTAAAGTTTGAATTTTTTTAAGAATTTTGGGAAAATTTTGTTAACTAAAATTGGACTTTCAAGTTATATCTTGAAATGAATGTAAGGGGATTAGTTGTTATAGATGAATGGGTTTAAAAGATTTGAAAATTCTGGAATATATTCCAACGAATTTATTATGAAAAGTTAATAAGTTTAATAAATCGTTTTAATTAATAGTTTTAAACTTAAGGGTTTGGAACATTTTCTTCCTTAGGAATTTCGGGGACGAAATTCATTTAAGGAGGGAAGAATGTAACGACCCAGAATTTCACTGCTTTGATTTGCGAATATTTAGTTAATTTTAAATATTCAAATAAATGGTTTTATAATGAAAATAAAACTCTTTTTAATAATAAATAATAATTGTGAAATAGTTTTTAAAATTTGTTTACAAAAATACATAGTTCGATGAAAAACATAAAATGTGACCGAAAACTGTTTTTCGAATTTTCGACGTTTCATCGTATAAAAGTTGTTTGAAATGTTGTGTACACATTTGTGTTTATATATATATATATATTCAAATATATGAAATGTTATAAACATAGATTAGTAATTTAATTAGGGTTAAGTGTAATTAATTAAGTTAAAAAATGAAGATGTGACAATTTGGCAACTATAATAAAAAAATAAAAGAAAATGTCACATCGGGGGGACATGAATTGACATATTGGAAACTTGAGTACAAGCATTAAATGACATGATGGATTGATGTGAAAAGGGGGGAGGCTATAGTGGCATTGATATGATGGGAGGAGGAGGATATGGTGATGTGGCATTCATGGAATAGAGGGTAAAGGACAAGGGGTAGTTTGGTTATTCAACATGTTAACATAATATATAAACTAATTTTCCTAATTGTTATTTCACTTTCTCATTCTATTTTCCATTTTCAAAACTTTTCAAAGCATGCAAAAGTTCCATGGCTTCTCTATCTAGTTTTTAGGTTTTAAAGTTTTTAAAAATCAAATTCTTACTTTAAAAACTTAGTTTTAATTCACTTGTTTTCATCTCCACTTCTCCATTTTTCCTCCTACATCATTCATTCATAACTTTCTTCACACTAAACCAAATTAAGATTTTATTTTTTTCAAATCATGTATATTTCCAGTGGCTGCAACTTTGTAATTTACCATTTTTTCTTATTTCGAGTTTAGATGCTCCAAAAATTCATTTTTTTGCAAGAGTATTTTTGAATCTAGATTTTAATGTCCGAAAATAACCCTCATTGTTTTGGCTATAACTTTCTCAAAATTTAACTTTTTGGGTATATACTATTTTAAATGAAAGGGGAAAGAATAATCTAAAATTTTTCTTTTGACAACTTTTCCAAAATCCAAGAGGAAAGGGTCCAAAAGTCGAGTGAAAAATGATAATTTTTCGAGAATAATTTGTGGTTTTCCAAGCTTTTCGAGCGCTAAAGTATTTCAAGTTTTCAAAACCTTTGGTTAGTTTAACTCACATTTAATTTTATTATATCATATCTATGATGTTATAAATGTTTATCGAGGATGTTAGTTAAATTGTTTGATTGTTTATTTGGTTGCATTTCCGATTGGAAAATGGATGACATCTTAATTTGATCGTTATAAACCAATATTATTATCTATATGTTATTCATAACCATTGTTTTGAAGGAAAAATATGTAGAGAGACCCAAAGGGGGTTTCTCGTCCATAAATTATTTATTTACATCCATATGTTGTTATCGATGGATAATTGAAATTAATTTTTGATATTCCATTTAATAGTTTAAATGTTATTATAGCGATTTTCGCTATGCCGTCGTTTATTAAATTTCATTCCCAAAACCTTATCGTGTGAACTTGAGTTTGTGTTTCCGCTAAAAAGAATATTGAAAATTTATTAATCATTTTGATTAATGATAGTTTAAAGTAATTAATCTTTTAAATTAATTAATTTAAGATTAATTAACCAATTTAATAAATAATGAGTAAAATTGGTTTATCTTTAGATTTAATTAATCAATTTTGCTAATGATATTTTTATACTTAATTAATCATTTTGATTAATGATTATATGAGTTTAATTAATTATTTTAATTAATGATAATGGAGTCTAATTAATTTATTGAATTTAATTAATTATTTCAATTAATGATAATTGAAATTAATAATCATTTTAATTAATGATATTTAAAAGTAATAAATCATTTTAAATAATGATTTTTGAATTTAATTAATCATTCTAATTAATGATTGTTTTATATTTGATTAATTATTTTAACTAATGATTTTTAGAATTTAGTTAAATCATTTTAATTAATGATGTTTTATAATTAAATAAATCATTTTAACAAATGATGTTTTAATTAATCGGTTTGACTAATGAAGTTTGGATTTAATTAATCCGATTAATTTATGATTATAATGAACTTAATTAATTGTGTTAATAAATGGAATTTAGAATTTCTTATCATTTTAATTAATGATGTTTGAGATTAATTATTTATTTAATTAATGGCTATTTGAATTTAATAAATCTTTTTAATTAATTGGTTTAATAAAGGTAATTAAAGTAAATTAACTAATATAATAAAAATTGCTTTAATAAACTGATTTAAAGTTAATAAACCAATTTAATGAAGATTTTAGAAGTTGATTTACCAATGTTATAAAAGTGTTTGGAAATAATTATCTATTTTATTATAGATAATGGATTTTTTTATTTAAAAGAGATTTTAAATGCGATTAATTATGTTTTGTGATAATTAGTATTGTTTTTAAAGTATAATAAGGAATTGGAACTCGATTATTGGGATGATTAGTTGGATAATCTTCTAGGTGTTCGGTCTGATGTTGGTTTAGGACTTTTGGGTCGTGCACTTGGGAAAAATTATCCTCTTAACATTTTAACAATCTAGAACTAATTCTAAAAGTGTTTTACCAATGTGGAAATTAAGCACAAGTTCAGTTCGTTTTTAAAAGTAAAAGTTTGATTCGTTTGTGGAAATAAATTATTCCCCTAAAGCGAATCACTTATATGGAAATGATTTATCTGTATAATTAACACTAAACATCGAAGAAGTAAACTTGTTGCTATTTGAAGAGTTAAGAGTGATCGTTGGACATGACTTTGAGGTAACACTACCTTAACTTGTCTGGTATTACTGTTAACCAAGAAAAGTACAAGTTTGAATTCAATGAGTGGTGATAAGTATAAAAGACTTAATTTCCATATACGATCATTTTATATCCTCGATAGTTGGTATCTCAACTATCGATTACTTCAGCTACTTTATCATCGTCATTCTAAGGCGATTTATTACTCCATTGAGCTTTGCTATCCTTTGTCGGTAATGACTAAAACAAAAGCGCGAGAGGAAGCCAAGTTATGTGGGGTTGCTCCCATTATGGTATTTTCACATCTCATCTAGATTTTTGTGTACCGTCACGTGAAAAACGGTTAAGATTTAGATGTAAAATATTCAGATACTCAGTAAGATTTGGTGGGGTCCGGCTTGGTATTGTCCGAGAAGTGTCACAGAGTATATGAGCTTCTTAGAAGTATATTACTAGAGGTGTACTTCAAGGGGGGTGCACCTTCCTTATCATTTGTTGGAAAATTTCCTTTCCTTATTTGATTCGAAAACCCCGAATCTGTTTTAGCTTTAAATTACCACGAGTAGAGCCAACTCCTCATTATGGCATTTAAGTGTTTATTTAGTCCCTTCTATCGAGTTTGGACTGTTATTTTATTTAGCTCATTCTATCGAGTTTGGACTGTTGCCTTATTTAGTCCATTCTATCAAGTTTGACTATTTTTCTTGTTCTGTCCATTCTGTCCAGTTTGGATTTTACTCGGTTTATTTTCATTTTTTCAAGTCTGGTTTCATATTATTTATGCTCAATCATATTTGGATTTGTTTCCTGATATTTATTTCTGCTCTTGCCTGTATGGATGATATACTTGTGAGGTAAAAACCCGTTCCGCATTAGCGGCGTGGTCTCACGGAATTTTTATATATGTTCCCCATTATTCGAGTTATCTCACGCTAGTATATATTTATAGTGCTCAGGTCAGACCGAGTATTTTCCCAGGTTGGCTTTGGTGTTATGAGATTCATGGAGGGGAGCTGAAGATTCACCCATCGTAGTATTTTATTTTCTGTTGTATTGTATAGTATACCTATCGACATTTGTAAGGTTAGGATTTTATAACTGTCTAGCTGATAAGGTTTGTTTTTAACTTTGATATACTCTGTATGTTTGGAGTGATAGTTTCTACCGTACTTATTATATTATATGTTGTCGATTCCGTTGTGAGATTCTATTTTTATCTGTTCTCTGTTCTTTTCTTTTATTTACCCTAACAATCTGCCCTTTTGTCGATTGGATGGGCGATACTGGAACACAGTGGTAGTGTTCGGTGTTGACTTTTAATAGTCAAAAAGGCGGGTCGTTACAGTTTTCCTCTTCTTCGTCCATATAACAAACACAAATTAGAGCCATGTTCTTCTCTTTGTGTTTTTCTTAGGTATAGTGATAATCATTGTGGGTATGATGTCTACATTTAGACAGTAATCGAATTTACATCAATTATCATGTAGTGTTTGATGAGTCAAGATTTTTTTTTTGCCGAGAAATTCTCACCTTCAATTGTGAATTCAAATGATAGTCATATTTCAGTGCCTTCTTACCTCACTTCAGTGCTTCATATTCCTATTGAAAATGAACATACACATACTCATGAGTCCACATACATTACATCTCCATCTTTGATTAACACATCTGACTCTCATTTTAATACCATGAGCAATGAACAAGTATAGCCACCTTCTCAATGTATAAGACCTGACACAACCAATAATTCTCCTTCACATGAATTACATCATTCTCATAACATCACCGTTGAGAATACATGCAACAATGAAATCCAACTTCCTGAGAGTAGAAATTTATCCACTTTGCCAGTCACATCAATTAACTCAAATAGTCATCACATGAAAACTAGATCCAAATATGGTACATTAAAACCAAGACTCTTTTCCTCTACCAAATATATCCATTACACAGTGCCTTACTACATGAACTTGATATGGCTGAACCATCTAGCTTTACTCAAGCATCAAAATCTTCAAATTGGTGAAATGCTATGAACGATGAATTCAATGCTCTCATTCGAAATGGAATTTGGACTTTGGTATCACCTCTTCCTCATATGCATGTTACTGATTGCAAATGATTTTTAAAACAAAAAGAAAAACAGATGGCACCATCGAACGATATAAAGCTCATCTTGTGGCATCAGGTTTTAAGCAACAACAAGAAATCGACTGTCATGAAATTTTTAGTCTAGTGGTAAAGCTTACAACAATTAGACTTGTTTTTTCTATAGTGGTCTCCAACAACTGGAATTTTAAACAATTTGATGTATCTAATGCTTTTTTGCATGGTGAGCTTGATGAGAGGGTTTTCATGAGCCAACCAACAGGTTTCACGGATCCATCATTTTCTAATCATGTGTGTCACCTTCATAAGTCGTATGGCCTAAAGCAAGCGTCAAGTGTATGGTTTCGACATATTAGTGATAAACTTTCAAAACTTAATTTTCATCCATCCTAATACATCTTTATTCATCTTTCAGAGGGATAGAACAATTATTTACATATTAGTTTATGTGGATGATATGATTGTGACAGGGAATGATCAAATGATGATTGATTATTTAATTAAACAACTTGGATATGAATTTGCAATCAAAGACTTGGGTGATGTGCATTACTTCTTAGGCGTCGAAGCAATTCGAGGAAGTAAAGGTTTATTCTTAACTCAAAGAAAATATATACATGATATGCTCGCTAAAACACAAGTGAAGGAGCATAAAAAGCACGATGAATTGGCAGATTTGTTAGCAAAGTGCAAGTGTTAATGGAGTGCAACATGTGAAACTTGTTTTGATGAGATATCTAGTAGTTGGTATCAAACATAAAAAATCATTAAAAGATTGAAAGTTTAATCTCTGGAAATAACCACGTAAGGCCATTGGAGATATAGCTTCAAATCGACTGCATTTAGAATTGTTGCAACCATAAAACTATCATATATGCTACATTTTTTCCAACATAAAATGTTACTTTTGTGATTTAGCCATCTAAAATAATCACCTTGTATAAATTTTTTTGCCTTTTGTGGTTATTTCCAGAGATTAAACTGTCAATCTTTTAATGGTTATTTCCGTTTGATACCAACTACTAGGTATCTCATCAGAACAAGTTTCACATGCTGCACTCCTCTAACACTTGCGCTTTGCTAACAAATCTACCAATTCATCATGCCTTTTGTGCTCCTTCGCTTACATGTTGGTGTCAAAGCTTTGAATTTTGGTGTGAAAGCTCCTCAGTACTTGTTTTGTGATCAATCAAACGCACATCCACATACAACTGTCGTATGGTTAGGTCTCCACCCCTTTTATTTGATCATTGTTTGTCTAGTGCACTCCATTATAAGTCAATGAGAGCATGTCCCTTGATCGCATACCTTAGACAATATGTAATATCATACTGACTAAGCTCCGCTATACATTTGACACATGACATATGGTCAAGATATCTTTAAGGGTTGATTTGTGAGAATCTTGTTGGAATAAGCTTAAAAATTCAATCACAGTTTACACGATGCTACAATGAGGTAATAAGTCAACGTATACCCAATCTCTTGTCTCACTGTAATTAAACGCTTACTAGTATAATACAAGAGATGTTGATACATTCTATTATCGGAAATTTTTCAAAAGTGACAATTAGATGATAATAGATCTAAAAGTGATGAAGGAATGAATGCTAGATCAAAAAACACTCGAATATGAAGCATAACTTGAAGAAAAATAGAGGAATCGGCTAACTAAATGGATTGGTATCGATCCAACATTTTTTCCCTTATAACCCCTTTTCTCGGTGAATACGTGAAACATCAAACTAAGAAGCATCAAGAAAGGATTGACAGTGGAAGTAGGCATAGCAAAACAACTATAAATCTCTTGTGTCTTGCGTTTTCATTTTTCTTCTTCATATTTTTACATTTTTTCTATTGATCTATTGTTGTTTGATCAGATATCAATTATTAAATATTCACAAAATCAATCATTTAGGGGCGTTAGACTAATTTTTTGGCTAGTATGTTCTTCTTTTTTGATTAAAGCTACAATTGCATGTTTAGTGACTCCTAAATAGACATATAAATCATCACCATCCACTAGCCTTGATAAGATCGATGGACCGATAGGGTGATCCATTAAGGTCTGAAACACCTATTTGCATTCCTCCATCCACTTTAACATTCTATATGTTTTTGATTTGATCAAAGAAAGGTATGTAGTTGTCTGTTGCTTTCGAAATAAACATGCTAATGCTATTCCAATAAGGCTCATCACATCCTTGGTTTGGTTGGTGTCCACATGTTGATTAAGGCTACGTTTTTTTGATTCACCTTAATTCCTCATGCAGTGGTCATGCATCCTAAGAATATGCATGAGCAGATTGCCGATGAGCAATTCAATGCGTTTTCTTCATTCTATATTTTTGAATGATAGGAACGTCTCTTAAGGATCGTTTACATGAGCTTAAACCTTCCTTGGGTTAACTCAAATGTCATCCACATAAACATTCATATTCTAATCGATCTGCTCGACAACCGTCATGTTGACTAGTTGTTGGTAAATGCACCCACATTCTTTAGTCTAAAGGTCATAACCTTGTAACAGAAGGATCCCATGTTAGCAAGAAATTTGGTGTGCTCCTGCACTTGTTCAAACATTGCAATTAGTTGGACATGAATGAGATCAGCTTATGTTTGCTAGTGGAATCAATTAGTTGGTCAATCAGGGACAGTGGAAACTACCTTGAAAAGGAATGCCTTATTCGAATATGGGAAGTCAATGCAAGTACTTTATTTTCACGTGGTTTTCTAACCAACACCGGGTTTGCTACCCAAATTGGGTAATACGCACTTTATAAGACAATACTTCTTAAGCCTTTTTACCTCCTCATATAGGGTAATGAGTGCAACACTATTAATTTGGAGGTTGCCTCTTCTAATTGTGGTTATTATCAAATCTATATTCAGTGCATCTTGCTAGCCATCGCTAACCGACGAAAAAACCCATAGTTTTCTAAGTTGTCGATCGAAGACAAGACGATGATTTTACTAACGGTCTCATTGTTAACTTTTTGATGGGGCCTAGCCATCGCTAGCCGATAAAGATCGGTAGACACGTTGCATGAATCTGTGTACCACGTATAAGCTTGGTTTTGTAAATGTGTGAAAATATGTATAAGGAGAATTAAATGTGCAACTTTATAAATGATATGTATGTATAATTTATTTTGGCTTTTTAGAAATTGTGCGTATGATCTGTATATGTGTTGCATTAACGGTCTAATTTTTTTTTAATTTTTCATTTTTTTTAACAATGGGCAAAAATAATTGTAATAGACATCTATTACAACAGTTAATACCAGTTGTGGCTAAGGAATATTGCAACGGTCCATAACCATTGTAAAAGGCTCTATTGCAACGGCCATGGACCGTTGTAAAAATGTTTACTACAATGGTTTTAAACCTTTGTAAAATATTTTGGGTCTATTACAACATCGTATAATAAAACGGATGCTTGTCCATTGCGAAAACCCTATTACAGCAGGTATTGCCCGTTATAGAAAGGGTATTTTGTTGTAGTGTGAACATTGCTACACCAAAATGTACAGTTACTATTTCATATTGCAGGATGCACTAGTTCACAATTTAGTTGGTTTTGATTTTATTTTTTGAAAATAAGTAGGTTTTTATTTTCATTTTTGTTTTTCAATCATGTAAGTTGTTTGTGTAAAAATGTACATGGACAGAAAATGAAGCATGGACAAGAAGTAACTGAAAAATGAAATTTTCATGGAAATTCAGTTTCATATCACTGTGTTCGGCATATCGCCTAAACACCTTTCTACAATGCAATTTAACCCATATCTAATGAACCTTGTCTTTGAATTCTAGTCCACTTGTGAAATTTCCTTATGAACTCATCAGACGCTTTATCTACTTCATTGTTCTAAACTCGACAATGTCCTCTATGAACTACTATACTCTAGCACTAAAGCTGAGTCGAAGTCAATTTCATCTAAGATTCCACATTCCGTCCGGCATGCCGGAACTTCGGCCATCTCGACTCGGTTCCGGCGATGACCGGAATGGAATTGTCAAAAAAATCCGTTCCGTCATCTCGAGCAAAAAAAACTATCAAAGCAGGGAAGAATTAATTCACGCGCTTGCAAAATTACAGTAAAGTAAAAACTGAAAAAAAACAAAACAACTTTAAATCATATCGTTCATAAATCAAGAATCTTAGCAGGTTTCAATCAATTCAAGTTTAACATTTTGCTCAAAAAATCAGACAACAAATTTTGGTCTTAACTTTCAAACTTGCAAAGGAATCAAATATTTGGCTATAAAAAGCATAACAATCTCATAACAATACACAAAAACTCACCAATTCGAAGCCGTGAGCAACCGAAGTTTACTCTGGAAGAAGGTATTTGATTTTGGAATTCGCAGCCATGTGGAAAGCTTCGATCAAATTAAGCGCGCGACTTGAAGCAGGTATTCAATTTTTTTTCTTTCCCGTTTTCGCGTCTGGACTCCAAAGTCTGGAAACATGAATTGAATAAGCGGATTTGAGCGATAAGAACTTAAGGCAAATGATTTGAAGATGGAGTAATAAAGTGGGTTGGGCTTTAAATTAGGTTAATTGACTATTGGACAATTCCATAGTGAATGTAATTTACTTTATTAATTGGCTATTTGACAATTACCTTGCCTTTAGAATTAGGTTAGTGGACAATTACTTACTAAATATGAGCATATGTTTTGAATAATGTAAGTTTCTGGTCCATAAGCGTGAATGTAAGTTTACAGAGTGCATGTTTACTTTTAATTTTAATAATTCAAAACATATATGTAACTCGATTATTTTATATAATGTTCATTGTTTTTTATCATAATTTTTTTAGTTAATTGAAGTGGATATTAACAAATTTATGTTATATAATTTGTATAATTTTTGTTTATTATTTAGGTGCTTGAATATGGTAAATCATGATATTGTCTAGAATTACTGTACGACAGTCGGTATTAATAAAAAAACGAAGTGCAATTATTGCCATAAAGAAATTTCTGGTGGAGGTGTAACACGTATGAAAGAACATTTGACAGCAATGGCTGGCGATGTTGCACCATGTCCAAACGTTCCTAAAAAAGTCAGAAAACTTATACGGGAACATCTAATCAAAAAGAGAAACGAACGAAGCCAGGGGAAGCTTGAAAAACAACGTGTGTAAGAAGAACCGTTGAGCATGCCCGAACAACAAAATTCAGACGCTGGAAGTGATGGAAATGAAGATGATAGAGATATTCAACATGCCTTTTGAGAAAGTAAAGAATCTTATATTAGTGATGAAAGACGACGTTCAGGCGTAGGATCCAGCGGAGTAAAGCGCACTGATCATTCTAAATCCTTAAGAGTGGATAATGGTTTTGAGATACCTACGGCTTCCAGGATAGATTCATATGTTCAAACACGAAGAGGTAGATCTCAACCTTAAATTAAAACTGCAATAAAAGGCATTAAGGATGCCTAAAAGCATATAGGACGTGCAATATCTAAATTTTTTTATTTTAACCATATTGCCCATAATGCGGCAAGTAGTCCTTATTATCAAACAATGGTTGATGCCATTGCAGAAGCTGGTCCTGGAGTTAAAGCACCCACTCCAGGGGAACTTTCGAAAACTTATTTAGATTTAGAGTGCGCTAAAATCAAACAACATATTGATACTTACTCCAAATTTTGGGATGAGTATGGTTGCCCCTTGATATGTGATGGTTGGAGCACACAAAATAGAAGAAAAATCATAAATTTTCTTGTGTACTCCACTCAAGGAACTGTCTTTCTTAAATCTGTAGACGCCACTGACAAATTTCAAAGTGCCGAGTATATTTATGGTCTAATGGATAATGTTGTTAATTTTATTGGAGAAGGTAGAATTGTGCAAATAATAACTGACAATGGAGCAAATTATAAAGCTGTCGGTCAATTACTAATGGAAAAAAGAATACAACTATATTGGGCACCATGTGCACCACATTGCATTGATTTGATTTTAGAGGATATTTCAAAAGAAGCCAAGGTAAAAGTTATTATATCAAATTGCCAGTCGATAATAGGATTCATATACAATCTTTGTTGGCTACTTATAAAAATGAGAAAAGAAATAAACAACAAAGAATTAATTCGGCCAGCTGTAACCGGGTTTGCTACTCACTTTATTGGGTTAGAATTCATATACACACATAAAGAGAATTTGAGAAGGATGATCTATTCGAGGGAGTGGAGTGCAAAGGTTCCAAAACTCGGTCCTAAAGACAAAAAAACAGCAATTCTTGTCTATAACTTGATTCATAGCGATAACTTTTAGGCTAACATTGCTGCTATTATTCTCGTATTTGGTCCACTTGTAAAAGTTTTAAGAATGGTGGACAATGATGATAAAGCAGAGATGCGATATTTGTACGAAGCAATCGATCGAGCGAAGGAATTAATTAAGAAAAATGTTGGTTCAAGACAGTATCAAAGATGGTGGAATATAATCGATAAAAGATGGAAATGACAGTTGCATCGACCTATTCATGCAGTAGGTAATTCTTTTAGCTATTACATAATTATACGAATGCATATCATGTCAATACCTTCTTTTAACTATTCAATTCTTTTAGGTTATTTTTTCAATCCCCATATTCAATATGGAGATAAAGCAACAAATGATGATGAAGTTTTTAATGGATGGACAAACATCCTTGAAAGAATGGTACCAGATATTGCTATGCAAATTGAAATTTCGAAAGAGGTAATAAAACATAATGCTCGACTACTTATGATTCTTTTTCAAATTATGACGTGTCTATTAATAAATGTTATGTAGGTGGAAAAATACAGAATGAAACTTGGTGTGTTTGGTTCTGCAAAAGAAAAACAAATAGTTAAGTCATGTCTTCCCGCTATGTGGTGGTCAATAATTGGCAGAGAAGCTGCTCCAAATTTAACACATTTAGCAATGCACATTCTTAGCTAAACGGTTTCTTCTTTAAACTGTGAAAGAAACTGGACAACATTTGCGATAATTCATACGAAGCTGAGAAACAGAATAAAAATGGAAAATTTGAAAAAACTGGTATTTGTTCATTACAATATGCGGTTGAGAGTACGACATGCTAAACGGAAACAAACAACCGATCAACTTATTGACCTAGATTACATCTTTTATGAGAAAGATCCATGAGCAGAATGGACTAAAGAAGTTGAGAATCCACTACTTGATGATAGAAGCGACAATCCTTGGTCAGATAATGATAATATATCTGCACATAGAACAAAAGATCATAATAGTGAAAATAGTAGTTCATCAAATAATGACTCAGGTAATGTCAGTGATCATGGTATTGGTTCTAGTGGTTATGGTGTTTACTCTGCTTATGGTGATTCTCAAAGACCTAACCAAAATTATACTACAAAAGATGCAGATGATTATAGTAGACGAAGAGATAGAAATTTGAATGTTGAAAATGAAGATCAACGTAATTATGAAGACATGCACACATATAATAATGTTGCTGGTTATAGGTATACTACATCTGATTACACTGAAGGTTATTCATATTACGGGGAAACTAAAACAAACAACACTAATGCATCAAGTAGCCAAGATGAGCCCTCACCATTTGATAATATGATGACGACATTTTAAATTCAGATCAAATGTAGCAGTATGCCTTTTTACCTTATTGTAATCGAACACAAAACGAAGATAACGATGAGCATAATTCGTATGATGCTCAAATAAATAGTTTTTGGTATTAAATTTTTTATGTTGTATGTTTTGTATCTTCTATATAATTTGAATGAATTACTAGCGTTGTATATTTATTGGCATATTTACAAGAAAGTACCGGAATTTGTAAACCAGAATTAAACCTGAATTTACGGAATTTCCGAAACGGAACCAAAAATTTAAAATTTTCTAAAGACCGGAACGGAAACGAAAAACGGAACTTTGAACTTTGATTTCATCATCTTCCTCCTCAAAGTTTAGTCTATTTCTTAAATTTGTTCCATATGCATATTCATTTTGCTCTTGGACAAATGAAATATCACTCATCATCGTCTTAAGATTATGAAGAATTTTAAAGTGTTTTGGTGTCGCTCTTACTTTGATATTTATGCTCGTCATCTTCACTGACTTGCCTTTTGCAATAGCTACAAGTGTTAATATCACTCTTTTTAATCCCTTCATCTCTAAGTATAGATCCTAAAAGTTTAAAATATGAGAAATTAAAAAACTGTAATAAGAATGGACAAGTTGATTATAATTATCTTGGCATGGAGATTAGGGTATAGGACTTAAAATGTATTTATAGTTGAGGACAGAGTTATGAGTTCTCTATAATGTCTCTATTATGCATTAAAGGCTTGTGGGGAAATAAGAAAGTGAAAGAAAAAGCCAGTGAGAAATAGCAAATGTTAATACTAGAAAAGAAAAAGGGAAGAAAGAAAAAGAAAAAAAGAAACTAATTAGCCGTGTAAGGTTAAAAGCAACGTGTTCATTGTGATATATAATTGAGTTATATTCTATACATTTGGCTCCCTCTATTGCAAATAAGATTCACTATCTTATTGACACATGAAACAATAGGAATCGTGAATGATTAGTATCTATGTTTTCTTACAGGAGATACTATATCTTTGCAGATGGACAACCAAAATAAATGGGATAACTTTGTTTCAAAATACAACGTGCTGTAGATTTCAGTTTAGTAATATAGTGTTTGTAGTCAAAATGGTACATTATCACTAGTGAATGTAACAGTGGCATTGTGTTTTATGTGATCTATATATAAAACATGAATTCCATTGTATACCGTTGTCATATATGCTAAATGTGCTTCAATGTTGTGTATCAATGGATAGCATGATCATAGTGAACTATTTTTTTATATTGAATACTCTTTTTTTATGTGAAACCTTCTAATGAAATCATAGTCTGCTTATTTTGTCTACCTCATTCTTAAAACTGATGTGTGAATTTTCATTCATTTAACAATGAAATTTAAATGAAGTATCTCTCAAGGTCTCATTTAGATCATTTACTTTCAAAGTTATGTTCTGTAACTGTGTTCATAGTCATTCTCCATCCCATTAAGATAATTCATTTCAAATATATCCATGAAAACTCTACGATGAGTTTACGACAAGCTAATATCATTTTCTATGGAAGAAAAAATAATTAAACAAACTAACACTACAAGACACACAGTGTATTCCAACGGAGTCTTCCAACGACCTCCAACGTCCTTGACCAACGGCTTCCAACGTCTTCCAACGTCCAGTGTTTTCTCGTATAATTTATTAGTTAAAAACTGCAGGACGTTGGTAGACATTGGAAGCAGCCGTTGACGGCCGTTGAAGGACGTTGCAAAACCGCGAGCAAAACAGAAAACCTGCTTCTTCTTCCCCCATTCGGCTGAACCCCTATTTCCCCCCAAAATTCCCAATTTCCCTCCAATTCCGCCCCCCCCCCCCCCCCCAAGCTGCTCCGACGATCAACGGCCCCTCCGACGACTCCAAGCCTCCCTCTCGTCCTCTCTAACTCCCTAATCTCTCAAGAAAATGTATAAACGCTAATTCCTATATTTAATTAAATTTGTTAAATTAGTGTATTAAATGTTTGTATTGTCTTATTGTATGTATAATCTAGTTTATTGAGGCATAATTTATGTTATTAACTTATGTATTGCAAGATTATATATATTTAAGTTTGTGTTAACAATAGAATAATGTGCATACAATTAGTTTTAGGTTTGTTTGGAAACGTTAGTTGTTAGTGAGCATACAATTAGTTTATGTATTTTAGAAAATTTAAAAAACGATATTTTATATTCATGAAACCCTTAGAGTGTCTTTCGGCCTCGTCTGATAAGTATTGTATATGATCGTTATGTGGATATTCGTTTTTTAACAGAACGGACATCTATATTCACCATATACAATTTTGTTGGATTTGTCCGTGTATTGGACAAGTTACGAACACAATAACGTAATTAAATCTCGTAAAACATTTCATTATAAATGGTTCATAGAATTTCGACAGCGCTTCCTTTATGTTCCCTGTGTACACGCAAATGTGTACTGTTCAGGGAACTAAAGCGAAGTGCTGCCGAAATTTTGTTAAATCGTTTAAATTGAAATGATTTACGCGATTAATTAATTACGTTATTGTATTTGTAATGGGAGGTAGGATGACCCATCGACAAAGTGTCAATTCACCAATAATATTTGTTTTAATAAAATGTCAATTTTTTAAATTTATATCGTACTTTTTAATTATATACGTAGGTAAATGGACAATTATTTTACTGATCGAAGCTGGATGTATAAAAAAAGAAGGATCGAAAATAGAGGCTCAATAAGTGAACAAATTAATAACGGTGTTTGTGTATTTATTGAATTTGCTTTGAGTAATAACAGAAACGACGAAGAAATCCATTGTCCATGTACTAAATGCAAAATGTTAAAGCATTTGATACCAGAAATGGTTAGAGTTCATTTGCGTCAATACGGTTTCGTGCCGAACTATTTGGTTTGGGATCGTCATGGAGAACCGTTAGCGTCTACTCATGTACAAGCTGAGGAGGCAGTGTGTATTGAAATTGATACAACGAATCTCGTAGAACATATGGTTGAAGATGCTGCACGGTCAATGTTTCCTGTTCCTCAATTAATTGATGACGATGGTAATGCTGAAGAAGAACCAAATATTGGGGCAAAAAAAATATATGATTTATTAGATGTCGCAAAGAAACCCATTTGGGAAGGCTGCACAAGCGGAACCCAATTATCAGTAACTGCTGAATACATTGCGATGAAATCTAAATACAACTTCACAGAAGCTGGATTTACAGCTGTTGTACAAGCTGCGAAACGGCATATGCCTCCCAATAATTTAATGTGCGAAAATCATTATGAAGTAAAAAAAATGATGTCAGCTTTTGGTTTACCGTATCATAAAATAGATACATGTCTAAACGGTTGCATTCTGTTTTGGAAAGAAGATATCAACCTTAGAAATTGTAAAATATGTAATCAAGAAAGGTACAAATCAAGAAAGAAAAAAGGAAAGGAAGTCCCGTATAAACGTATGCATTATTTACCAATTACTCCTAGACTTCAAAGGTTATATGCATCTTCTGTAACCGCGCAACATATGAGATGACATAGTGTTAGAACACGGGAAGAAGGTACGTTAACACACCCAGCTGATGGGGAAGCATGAAAGCATTTTGACCACAAATATCCTGATTTTGCATCCGAGAGTCGTAATGTTCGACTTGGTTTATGTACGGATGGATTTTCACCATTTTCTCAGTTTGGTTCTAAATATTCGTCATGGCCTATAATTGTCACACCTTATAATTTACCTCCATGGATGTGTATGAAAACTCCATATATGTTTCTCACAGTTGTCGTCCCTGGTCCTAATGATCCGACACAAGGAATCGATGTTTATTTACAACCTTTGATTGAAGAATTAAAAACACTGTGGTACGAAGGAGTAGAAACATACGATATTTCCAAAAAAAAAACTTTCGCATGTATGCTTCTTTGATGTGGACAATCAGCGATTTTCATGCTTATGCAATGCTTTCAGGTTGGAGTATGGCTGGTCATCTAGCTTGTCCGTACTGCATGGAAGATACACGAGCATTTTCTTTACCTCATGGAAAGAAAATTTCATGGTTTGACTGTCATCGATGTTTTCTTCATATTAATCATCCTTTTAGAAAAGATAAGAAAAACTTTACAGCTAATAGACATGAAACTTTGAGACCACCTACGGTTTGGTCAAGCGAAGATATTTATGAACTTGTAAAGGATTATCCAAAGATACATGAAACCGGAGAATAAATTGAAATTCAAGGTAAATCATCGATTCATAACTGGTGCAAACAAAACATATTTTGGGAGTTGCCTTATTGGAAAAATCTTCTGATTCGTCATAATATTGACGTGATGCATAATGAGAAAAATGTGTTTGATAATGTTTTTAATACAATTTTGAATGTCAAGGGGAAGACGAAAGATGATTTGAAATCAAGACGTGATATCGAAGTAATATGTAATCGTCCTGAGCTTCATATAAAGCCAAATGACACAAAAAATCCAAAAGCTTGCTATGAGCTAGACAATAATCAAGTTAAAGTACTTTTAAAATGGGTGGAAGGACTAAGATTCCCGGATGGTATATCTTCTAATATTCATAGATGTGTCGACTATAAGAATAATAAACTTAGCGGGATGAAAAGTCATGATTGTCATGTTATGATGGAAAATTTATTACCCGTCGCTTTTAAAGAACTGTTGCCCGTAAAAGTTTGGACTGTTGTAACAGAACTTACTCTTTTTTATAAAGAGATTTGTTCTACTACATTAAAAGTTGATCGTCTACGTAAACTTGAGGAAGAAATCCCGATATTGCTCTACAAAATGGAAAAAGTATTTCCTCCAGGTTTTTTCAATGTTATGGAACATTTACCTATTCATCTTCCATTAGAAGCACGTCTTCGAGGGCCTGTGCAATATGGATGGATGTATCCATTTGAAAGGTATTTAAATCATCTAAAAAAAGTGAGACAGAAAGCTCGAGTTGAAGGTTCGATTTGCAAATCATACATTGAAGAAGAAGCTTCGTTTTTTTTCTCTTATTATTTTAGTGACCATGTGAACATATCATTTGAAAGTGCTACGCGTAATGATGAAGGCATTGATCAAGATGATTGTCAAACGACCTTATCAATTTTTAAAAAACAAGGTCGGCCTGCTGGTGCTTATGTGGAAGTATGGTTGGATGATAGAGATTATCATGTTGCACACACATATGTTCTTCTCAATTGTGCTGAAGTTGCACCGTTTGTTAGGTAATTTACTTATATATATATATATATATATATATATATATATATATATATCATCAACACGTGTGTATACACAAATATATGCACACACGTGTATCTTAATCATAATGCAACATTTGTTATTATATTGCAGTATTTACGAATCACAACATCCTAACGGCGATATCGGCAAAGAATTCGCTTCTTGGTTTTCTAAGTACGTTTTTGATACAACAAATTGTGTTGTAGACGAAGGATTGAAACATTTAGCTATGGGACCAAAAAGGATAGTGAAGACCTATCCAATATTCTTTGTCAATGGATATAAATTTAATACCAAAGAATACGGTGCCGAAAAATTAACTAACAATACTAGTGTATTTGTTAAAGGTAGTGATGATCCAAATGATCATATACATGATTTTTATGGCGTGCTAACCCAGGTTTTGCAATTGACGTATTTCACACGACCCACGGAAGAAGTATTTTTGTTTAAATGCAACTGGTTCAACAACGTTCCAGGTTCTGGAATCAACGTGCACCAAAAATATAATCTTATAGAAATAAAACATACTTCGCGTTATTATAAATACGATCCTTTTGTACTTGCCAAACAAGCTCTTCAAGTTTATTATGCTTCTTATCCATCTCTAAGAAGAGATAAAATAGATTGGTCGGCTGTTTTTAAAACAAAGGCAAGGTTTACATTTGATGGATGGAATATTCCCGAAGAACAAGCTTACCAAGCAGATATCGAGGAAAATAGAGGAATAATAATAACCGACGATCAAACAGATTTTGGACCTCTAAACGATGAATCAAATGCATTAATTGAAGCATTTGAAAGTACAGAGGAACAAAATATAGAGTGCGAAACAGAGTCTGAATCCGAAAATGACGAGGACTGATCAACTATCTACATTTTGAGAAGGTAAATTTTTTTTAATTAAACATTATCCTGTTTTCATTAAAAATGAAATGGTATGCTAATATATGATATGTATCACATCTCGTTTTTACGTTACGCCATACTGTATGTTTTACATATAGTCATTTTATTTTCTGTTATAATGTTTGTTTGTAACATGTATTATATAGGTATGTCGTCACGTAGACGTACCGGTGGACATTCTGGGTCTCCCTCTTCCTCACAGAGAGGGCACGCTCGTCCGGACGGTGGTGATGGCGGTGGTCCATCACAGGAGCTACGGCGTCCTGTGGTGTGGCTAAAGCCAAAAGCAGATCAAAGGTAAGTATTAAATTTCAAAATTAATTTCATTTTCGTACAATCTATTCTGAAAATATATAGTAATCATGAAATATTAAAAAAAAAATCTCTGTTTAAACACAGTGGTTTCTCTTTGGAGCCGACTCAAGTAGTTCTATCTATATCTCGACGGGCGTACATGAGTCGTATGACCGAATGTTGGTCTAAGTGGACATTGATTCCAGATAATGTTAAAGAGACTATTTGGCAGGATTTTTTGGTATGTCACTTTAATATATTAGGAACATGTTATATCAATTCATGTTTACATTATATATAAAAGCTGTATAACTCTTATTTTGTCAAACGTGCAGGCGGAAGTGGATCTTCAGGACGCTGATATTTCAGTCGTACATCGCCACTGGTGCAGCAAAGTCGCAAAGAACTACCGGAAACAGTAAACAGCTTAAAAACAGCGGGAAAGAAGCCTTAGTGGATGAGCGCAGCTGTGTGGGATGATTTTGTGACATGGTGGGGAAACGAGGAGTTTCAGGTAAATTTATCATATGTTTAATTTAAATTCTTCTACGCAAATACTAACTAGAAATGTTAAACAATTTTTGTTTTTAAATTAAATTTACAGAGGCAGACGGAGAGGAACTCAGCCAATAGGAGCAAGAACCCTGTCACACATCGTGGTGGTTCCAAGTCATTTCAGCATCACCGAGAGGACTTGGTATATTTATTAATTACGATAATAATTTAAAGATTTTAAGTTCTAAGTTGTAGATAACGTAAACATATATATATATATATATATAATATATATGTATATGGACATATTTCAGGAGAGACAGCGTGGTGGTGCTTTTGTGAGTTACTGGGATGTTTTCACGCATACTCATGCGTTGAGTCAGGTCGACGAAGCAGGCACTGTTTCATACTCCGGGATCACGATGCCAAAGCGCAGTCTGCATATGTAAGTAACATAATGACTTAACACTTATATAAGTTAATTAAAATAATGTTATCTAAATTCAACTTATTTTGCATAATGGCAAAAGTTTCAGCAAGCACGGACTTCCATTCTCGAGGGCTCTGGGCGCGACGAGTTGACCGCTGATGAGGAGGACGCTATTTTTGAGTCTGTCATGGATCCAGCGGCATATGGAAAACGTTATGGTTTTGGAAATCAATCGGTAATAACTTTAACTTAAATTTTAAAATAATTATTCTGAACCAACTGTTGCACATTGTGATGGATTATAGTAAACATGAATTATAGTTATTAAACACTGATAATTTAAATTTTATTTACAGGCTAAGACGGCTCAGATTGAGTATCAGAGGGCTCAAGATAAGGAGGAGATTGCATAGCTCAGAGCCCATGTCGCCGTGCTTGTGGAACGCAATATCCGCACCGAAGCCAAGACGGAGGAGCTGAACAGGCATCTTACGGAGTTTATGGAGCAATACGGCCGGTTTCCGTCTTTTGGTGGTTTTGGAGAAGAGTGATTTCAGGTATGATTTGATTTGTTTTGCTATGGACATGTATATTTGGAGAGTGTGAGGATTTGATACATTCTGATGTTTTGGATGTTGGTTTGGATGTGATTTTTGAGATGTTGATGTAGTAATTTGGTTATGGTTGGATGTTGATGTTTTGTTGGATGTTGATGTTGGATTGGACGTTTTGTTGGATGTTGATGTTGGATGGTTCTTGTTGTTTTTATTGATTTGTATTGTGTATATTGATTAGTATATATGCTTATTGCTTGGATTTACTATTATGATTGATTATATGTGAGATATGTTGTTGTATATGTGCTCGAAATTGAGCTTTTATGAGATATACGATGTTGGAGGTGGCTGGAAGCATGCATTGTTGGTTCTGTTTAAAAAAACACACAGATTTCCAACGTCCACCAGCGGCGTATTGGCACATTTATTCCAACGTCTTTCAACGTCTTCCATCGGAATTTCCAACGTCTTCCAACGTCTCTCCAACATCCAATTTGGTCAACATCTTCTACCACGTGGACAAATTGAACGTTGAAAGACGTTGGTATAAGCGCGTTGGCTCCGTTGGTGGACGTTGGTCGCCGTTGAAATGTATACCAACGGCTTTTCCAACGTTTACCAACGGCGGCCAGCCGCCAACGGCTGGCCGCCGTTGGAATCCATTGTGTTTCTTGTAGTGTAAACTAAAACTTTTATCAAACAATGATTAAACCGACTATATTGTATGAAAAAGAAACATGAAAAAGTAAATGTAGGAGAAATGAGAATTTAAGAGGGATAATTGGAATTTACTAGCAAGGACAAAATTCAAAATGAGAGGGAAAAAAACACTAAAAATGATATCTATAATTGAGAAAAATTTGAAAAATTATACTATAAGGTATGTGGACATATAAAGAGGAAGATATAATATTTACATTGAAAAAGAAAAAGTAGAAGAAGAAAAATCAGTCTTAAATGAAGATGGAATGGATGAATTAAAAATGATCTAAAAATCAGAATTTAACCAATGATATGACTCAAGATAGAAACCTGTGGAAAAAGAAAATCAAAGTGACCGACCCCTAGATAAGGAAGAAATGATGATGTGTAATAGTTAACTTCACTCTGTTTTATGCTGGTCATTATTATTTGGATTGAGCTTTTAAGGAATGATATTATTAGCATGAGAGAAGACTTGGCTGAATAATGCTTAGACTTTTTAGAAGTCGAGAAAATTATTGGTAACTCATATATAGACGAGGGCTGGACTTAGGACATAACATTAACCATGCACACAGCACCTTCACATTCTTGCTACAAGATTGGCGAAAACCACTACAAAAATTATAATGATTTAAGACTCCTAATAATGGTCTTAACTTAAATTATTCAGTCTTTAGTTTCTGTTTAAGACCCAGTAAAGACAGATAATGTGGTATCTAAAATCAAGTCCCTAATTTTGTAAAGACCAAGAAAATTTGTCTCAACAAAACTTAAGACTCATCAATTTGTCTTAAATAAATCACTGAGTTTAAGACTTCCTAAAGACACTAATATGGTCTCCAATGTATGCGGTAAAGACCACAGGCACGGTGAAAAAAGAGTCTCAAATCATCATATTATCAAGCAGCTTTTCAGCTCATATAAAAATAGCATAGACAGTACAATTTCAGTTTCATCATGCACTAAAATATGAACACACGGTACAATATGAAGACACACTACAACTTTAATGCAACATATGCGTTACAGAACACACGGTACAGTATGAACACACAGTACAAATTTAATGCAACATATACGTTACAGAGTTAATGCTCATAACATAATTCATAAACCAAACAAATACAAACAAACATGATTCATAATTCACGTACAAAGATAACTACAAGTTAATGGCTAACAAAGATGTGTACTGCAAATAGAAGGAAAATAAAATAACATGTTCAAAACAAAATACCAACAGTTTAATGAAATTGAACGGCTCCATAACATAATTCATAAACCAAATTACAAACAAAGATGTCTTAGTTTCCAAATCAAAGCCAAAAACAAATACAAAACACTAAACATGTTAAAGGAGGAAAAGAAAAACAGTTTCATTCTAAGTTTTCATCATTGAGGGATTGAAGAACTGTACCATGATGAGGCATTGCTTGATATTGTCCAGGTTGCAGGTTATACTCATTCGTGATAGGTCCAAGTAGCTGAGTAAATGGCCCAGGCTGCTGCGAATAGTTTCCAAAAGTCTACTGGCATGACACAGGAATAGATTGGAAGTTTGATGGTGTTTGGTGATATGGAATGGATGGTTGCGCAAACTGAAAAGTTGACTGGGGAAATTGTCCGGGTTGTTGAGGAATTTGATTAGCATGTTGGAGGAACGAAAATTGCTGGAGCGTTTCTTGTGTTTGTTGTGGCTGTGGTGGTGCAGCGGAACCATACTTGCTGGTTATTGCTAGTTGAACTTCCTTTTCGATTAACTTTTTGATTTCTGGTGTCAATATAACGCTTGTAGATGAATTGGGCGTTGTAGCATCTTCGTGACAAGTGATATTATCTGGTAAAATTGATGATTTGGAGCCTTTATTTAAAAGACTACTTGTATCGATGTATGGTGCTCCATATACTCTGCCTCTTGTTAGTCCCCCGGAAGCCTCCACCCAAAGTCGTGGATTCCATTCCTCTACATTCTCGTTTAACTCGGCTTTCTTTTTCATGTATGTTTCCTGAAAAAAAATTAGCATTGTTATCATTGCAGATAGCAAAGTATCCCTAACAAAATATATTAGAGTTTTTCTTTTTATATGACCTTATATTTCCTTGTAAAAATTTATTGGCTGTAGGTTAGTAAGTTTGCCAAAGCTTATGATATATGTTTAGGGCCTGAACTGAATCCAAATCTCGTAACTCAATCAAACGTTTATACTACCATTTACAATTACTGCTGACTGTATCGTAACTGTAAATTAAAAAAGCATATTTGTTTATAATATTACATCTGTATTGTGCAACTTCTTGGATAATTTTCACACGTCAGTGGCTGTAAATGTGAGAAACATAAATTCTCATTATGACATAAGTGGCTGGAAATAAAAAACTATAAAGATGTAGATTGATGTTATAAAAAAGTCAAACATCTACAACCGACGATTATTAATTTAATATCCATGTTTATCAGGTGAGTAGATTAATTTACTAAACTATCGACATGTATGTTGTTCGACACAATAAAATCTATAGTAATTATTGTGTGTTGTATGTCACATAAATCCAATGTTATTACTATAGCTACCATAGCTTCCTTAATTCAAGTATAGGTGAATTCAAAAGTCAAGTGAATTAAGGAAGCTGTATCCTTAATATTTATCACAAATTCAATTGTTAAATCAAAAAAGTTATTATTCTACACTTGTTACAGTTAAATCACAAATTCAGATTCTGGATTTAGTATAGCTATACTTGAATTAAGGAAGTTTGAATAGTAATAAATCCAATGAATTCAAATATAATTGAATTAAGGAAGCTGGAAATACAAATTTGTATAACCTTTAGTAATAAATCCAGTGAATTCAACTATAGTAATAAATCCAGTGAATGTAAAAGTTCAACTACAGTAATAAATTTGTATAAGCTTTAGTAATAAATCCAGTGAATTTAACTACAGTAATAAATCCAGTGAAGATGTATACTTGTTAATGTTATTAAGCTATAGTAATAAATCAAGTGAATTCAACTATACTTGAATTAAGGAAGGTGGAAATACAAATTTGTATAAGCTTTTAATAGTTAAATCACAAATTCCGATTCCGGATTTACTCAAGAGGTTGCTTGTCTCAAGGTTTACATTATAAAACGTTTGCTTTCAAAATCCCATTGCTACTACTGATTCTAACGTCATGTCCAAGTTATTAATCCCAAAATCAAAAATGGGACTGACTGATAAATAATTTAATTTAACAGCAACGCTGGTTGTCAATAAATCCAGTAAAGATGTACTTTATGCCAAATCCAAAGGGGAGGAATTAGCAAATCTTATACTGAGCTTTCTTACATATCCTTTGGGATCCATCGTTAAGTTTTTAAACAAATATTCATTCTTAGGCTGTATAAGCAATCTATATCAAAGCATTGATGCTGATTTTGTCAAGTACAAAGCAACATACTTTAGATGATGGTAAAGCTGGGTAATATTCATGAGTTTAGTATGTTGTAAACTTGGGTCTGTGCAGTGTGCAACTTTTAATTCTAAGTTTGTATGATTAATATAAGAAAAAAAATTATAGATTTAATTACATCCTAGCATTAAGGGGGCCTTCCCCACCTCCTTGAACACATGTCCCAATACATTTTGTAGTGCATGACTACTCTTCGCGACTTTAGACATTGTATCCTTACTTTGCTTCTTATCCTCTCCTTTATTTACATTAAATTTAAAATAGCTACACAACCAATTTAGTATTAAATATGTAAAGAAGTATTAGCATAAGTAATACAGAAAATATAGAAAAAATCCCCTGCCAAAAACATGCAAAGTTTGCAATGCAAGAAATTAACGCAATGACATCAGTTGATAAGTTAATTGTAGTTTAATGATGATTGTGATTGAAAAAGAAAGTGTATCCAAAGGTAGATTTATCCAATACCTTAATATTTATAAGTTCATGTGTAGTTGATGAGTCAGTAAAAGATAGTCAACAGTTGAATTTCCAATCGAAAAAACTTACATAAACTTTTTTTGATTTACTATCAACAAATGCGCTTCTTTGTACCGATGAATCTTTCACTTTTCCTTTCCCTTTCTCTCTTTTTGTATGCCAATAACAGAAACTATCAGCAAACGACACTGGATGACCCGTCTCAAGCTCTTTCAAAATTGGATATAAAAATAATTTATTATGGATAGTAAGCCTGATTCAACATATAATAAGGTAAGTTTGCAAAACTAGCTCAAAGTATATTTTCTAAACTATGAGTTAGTCTACAAGAAATTTAAGTTCAAACAAAATCACATCATGAGATCTAATAGGAAATCATCCAACAGTTTTTTGCATTGTTAAAAAAGGAAAAATAATTTGAGTTTCAATTGTTTACAATAAATATATGCCATTATTCTTTTGTAATGATTAAGAAAAATGATTTTAGCTCAACACATGTCATTATTCTTATATAATGAATACGAAAAATAATTTTGGCTTACCACTTGTGCATCATGTGACGCAATAGACATCGAACCAGCAGTATGACGTGTATGAGTCCCTTCTTTTGGTGTCAAACGATTATTTCTCATCATGTTTCCTTTATCATCATATGTACTTTTATGCCATTCCATATCAATCATTTGATTCCAAATATTTGCTTGAATCCAACTTGGAGGTGTATCTCGACAGTTAATCATCCTAGTAGTTTGTCTTAACTGCTTTGCCTTTTTTCGTGCACGATGTAGTTTCTTTTTTAGGATCGAGGAAGCTGTTTTTGTCCAAATCTCAAAAACCCTTTGCTCATAAACTACATCATATGTGTATGCTCGCTGTACAAAGAAATGTATTTTAAATATATTTCAAGGAAAAAATATAATCAGTAATTCAAACCAAAAGAACATAAATATACCTTAAACTCATTAAATAATATTATTCTTTTTTCATGGGGCACTTTAGAAAATGTATACCAAGGTTCTGTAAACCGCAAGTTCCAAATACTTCCAATAAGACGTGAAGCAGACTTGTTTCTAAATCTAAGCAGATTAAAATAGTTATTTGGATATTCATAAGAACGATATATATAAAAAAGTATCATTAAATCTTACTAATTTCCTGTCCACTCAAGTGGTCTTTTTTGTGTAACAGGATCGATTGGAGTGTCATATCCTCCAACTGGAATAAAGCCCCTCCTACAGACTTCTAGATCTTCTCCCTCTCCGGCCACTTCCACACTATCCTCTTCGATTCCTAGTGGACCATCTCTCATCTCTTGTTGTACTTCTTCAACTCCCTCCTCGCCTCTTTCATCTCCAACTTCTATTCTCTCCTCATACATGTCAGTTGCTGCGTTGGTGGTTGGGTTGGGATTTAACTGTCTCGGCATGTTATTTGCAAGTTCGGATTGTGTAGAATGTGTGCTTGTCATCTTTCTTATAAGACTTCGAAAAGCTGAACCAGTCATGATGTCTTAACTATAGAGAATGATTTTTTTGGAAAAATATGTAAAACTTGTTACTATTATATGGTTAGAAATAAGTTCAAAAATATATTAATACACCATTTAAAAATTATTGTTCAAGCTTAATCTATACAACTGTTATTTTAATAAAATATAGATATTTACCTGTAGTTAATCTGAAAGTCGAACCACTTTATATTATGGTTGAAATCCACTTGAGAAATCTGAAATGATAAAGCAATCAAATAAGTTTAATATAATATGTGAATAACAAACTTAAATTGCATACTATATTACAAAGCCAAATAAACTTGATCACATAGTTAATAGGGAAGCGATATTTTGTAAACTTAACTCATTCACCTGTATTTCGAATACACATACACACATTTTGTAAAAAAATGAACATACGAGAAAATAGAGGCACTGACTAAAAAGAATTGTGCTATCCCTGACAACCAAATCATGTTGTGATGTTATTTGACCTGTTAAAAAAGAATTAAAATAAAACTGCTGCTTTCTGTTTCATCAGTAACACCTGTGGCACTTGCAATATCTTTGCAATATTCTGATTCAAAGGGAACTGGACTGAGTGGAAATTCTTGAACAGACACAAGGCTGGACTGAGTGGAAATTCTTGAACAGTCACAAGGTGGGTTGATGTATTTTTAGATGTGATGTTGTCTTTTTCATTAGCTAGATTAGAAGGTTGTGATGATGAAGGCATTGAAACTGAAGATTCTTGTACATACACAGGCCAGGTTGATGTATTTCTAGATGTGATGTTGTTGCCTTCTTTATTAACTATACTAGAACATTGTGATGAGGGCATTAAAACTGAAGATTCTTGTAAAGGCACAAGCTGGATTGATCTATTTCTAGACGTGATATTGTTGTCTTTTTCATAAGTTACATTAGAGATTATGATGATAAAGGCATTGAAATTGTTGTAGTTGGAAAAGATGAATTTTTTTTATTTCCTAGCAAAATCGCTACACACTTTTAACTTTGATACAAACAATTCAAACGAAGCTAAATTGCAAAAATATATTAAGGCTAGTTAATGTATTTTATCGTGTATATGTGCTGTAGAAATTATCTTGTGAGGGTTGTTACTCATAGAATGTCAACTGGTTCATCAAGACAAGAACAAAGTACTTTGTCACATCCATACCTATATGTGTTGATGTAGATTTCAGTGGAACGTTTTGCAAAGTATTACATGTCAATTTCATGCCAAAACAAAGAATCGGACTACTTGAACTTGACATAATAGCAAGTAAACATACTTCCAATGAATTCACATCTTCAATGTCTACCAACCAATTATCAAATTTTGGGGACAAAAGTTAGGAGCTAAATATCTTGTACCTATAATTCCAATGGATAAAGTTTTCAAAATTTGACATGGTTTTTAATGAATTATTTTTACAGTCAAAAATAAAACTGCAAAATTTAATAGGTTTTTAATGGTTTCAACAAAATTACAAAATAACAGTCATGACATCATACAAAACTACTCTTGGACTAATAAGTAGAATATTCATCTTCAATAGCAACTTCGAAGTCCCTTTCTACTACATCATCGTCACTCTCTTCAAATTCGTCGTGATCGTTGTCAAATTCTATGTTATCTTCCGGCTCATCTTCTTCTTCATCGTTGCTTCCCATTGCAAGCTCTACTTCTTCATTATCAACATACTCGTAATGTTCATATGTTATTGGTTGATCAAGACTATCGTCAAGGTGAACAGTAGAGGGTTGATACATTTCGTCTACTTGATCCACATCTACATCCTCCTCTAAGTTGAGTACATTATGTGCAAAACGACTTCTTGCAGCAGTTTTAATAACTATTAACCATTCACTTGATGCATCAGGCTGACAAGTGAAATAAACTTGCTAGCACTGTTGAGCAAAAACAAACACATCATCCGTGCGAAGTCTAAAATTTTTCCTTAGTTCAGTCAACCCATTTGTACGGTGTACCCTTATTCCATCTCTTGTCAACGTGTCAAACCAGTCACAATTGAATAGAAATATTACATTTTGTCTCCAAGATATGTCAACTTAATAACTTCTTTAATAATCCCATAATAATCACTTTCTAAATCATCATAACAACTTCCTTTCACACATACACCACTATTCATTGTTTTTTTGTTTTTTCCGTATTGCAATGTATGAAATTTAAAACCATTTACGAAAAACCCATTGTAACACTCGACTACAAAATTTGGCCCTTGTGCAAGTAAATACAACTGATGTTCAATACCATCTTGATGAAATGGAACCTATTGAAAATAATTAAAAAATCCGTTAAACACTAGCAACTCGTATTTCACAAACTATACGAAATAATTTAGTTTTCTAACTAGACAGCAAACTTAAATATGATTTTAACCAATCGGGAAATAGTGTTTCCAACAATGTGTCGATGGAATTCTCATTCCTCATGGGAATGTTGTCCTCGTAGTTCTTCTTTGCATTTTCTATACATAAAATTTTAAAAATTTTAAAAATAAATTATGCAATAGTATATTTGGTTATAATAACATTTAGTATTGCTTACATCATTAAATCCTTCAATTCAGGGCAATTGAATAGTACATATTTATGTATAGCAAGGTGTTCTTTTGGAGTGAGTTTCCTCTTAATGAATGCATTTGATAATACTCTACCCGGATGACGAAAAATTGATAATCTATCATCAGACATAACATCTCCTCCATCATCATTTCTTGGTGCTTGATTCCATATCGTTTCAACATTTGGACCAAAGTAACATGACGTGAAGTTTGAAATCTCATCAATAAGATATGCTTCGGCTATGGAGCCTTCAACATGAGCCTTGTTACCCACTTTCTTTTTTAAATAAAACAAGTACCTGCATTATATAAAGGTTGAAAATTGAACGATAAAACTTAGAAAAAAAATAAATGAACATACCTTTCAAAAGGATACATCCATCGATACTGAACGGGACCGCCTACTTTAGCTTCATAAGGAAGATGAATGGGTAAATGCTCCATAGAGTCAAAAAAAGAAGGAGGAAATATTTTTTCAAGTTTACAAATTATTTCAACAATGTTTTTTTTAGAGAAATCATATTTTCAACACTTAGATTTTTTGCACAAAGATCACGAAAGAAATTACTAAGTTCAACTAATGTTTCCCATATATTTTTCGGTAAAAATATGGGATTCACCGAATCCTGTTATTTTATGATTTGCTGATTTGAATCCAAATACAACATTAGGAAAACTTGACACTATATTTTTTATCTCAGCACCAGAAATCGAGATGATGGTAGATCACTTTCAATGCTATTCCTTCTGAACTTATCCCTTTGCCTTCTAAATGGATGATCCAATGGTAGGAATTGTCGATGACAATCAAAAAAACATGGTTTTCCACCATGTTCAAGAGTGAAGGATTTCATTTTATCTATACAATAAGGGCATGCTAATCTTCCATGAGTACTCCAGCCGGACAACATACCATATGCAGGAAAATCGCTAATAGTCCATATCAAAGCAGCTCTTAGAATAAAATTATCTTTTTTATGCACATCATAAACTAAAACACCCTTCCACAGCTCTAGTAGTTCATCAATCAAAGGTCGTAAGAATACGTCTAAATTCTTTCCAGGATTTTTAGGTCCTGGAATAACTGTGTTTAAGAATAAAAATGGTTGTTTCATGCACTTCCAAGGTGGTAAATTATACACTGTCAAAATTACTGGCCAACATGAATAAACTTTCGCTGAAACTCCAAATGGGCTGAAACCATCGGTACACAAGCCTAATCGGACATTTCGTTCAGAAGAAGCAAATTCTGGATGTCGACGATCAAACTCCTTCCACGCCTCACCATCAACTGGATGAGCCATTGTACTATCACTAGATTGATTATAATAGTGCCAAGTCATGTCTTTTGCATGATTTGGTGACAGGAACAACCTTTTCAACCTTGGGATGATGGGAAAATAGCGAACTTGTTTTTTAGAAATATTTTTCATGTAATTTTGACTATCTGCAAGTTTATAACGAGGACTTTTACAAATGTCACAAAAAACCTTTGCAATATTTTCTTTGTAATACAACATGCAAAAATTGGGACAAACATCAATCTTTTCATAGCCAAGCCCAAGAGGTTTCAACATTTTTTTAGCTTCATAAAAATTGTGAACTAGTTTATGCCCTTCTGGTAACATATTACCAATCAATGAACTCATATCTTTAAAACTTGCCTCAGTTAAACCTCTTCTAGACTTAAGGGCCATCGTCTTTGCACAAGCAGATAATTTTGTCTCTTTTTTGCATCCATCCCATAAAGGTTCATCGGCTGCTTTTAGTATGTCTAAAAACTTCTGAGCTTCGAGATTGGGTTGTTGCTCTTCTATGATCAAGACCCATTGCATCTAAAATGATGCAGGCCAGAATGAAGACTTAGGTCGAATACGACCTAACAAGTTGATAAGTCGAGACCGACCTAAAAAGAATACCACCGAGTTAAGATTGGGTGAGCAATGTTGGGAGAATGAAGTTCTAGGTCGCAACCGACTTATGGAAGGATGCTCGCGACCTAATGAAGATGATAAGTCGTCCCAGCGACCTAGTATAACTCGGCAGCGAGTTAACTCGAGTTCGCGACCTAACGAAGGCGCTAAGTCGTCCCAGCGACCTAGTATAACTCGGCAGCGAGTTAACTCGAGTTCGCGACCTAACGAAGGTGCTAAGTCGTCTGAACGACCTATGGAGCTACGCGGTGAAGAGGCAGAACAATTTGATGGAGTGTTAGGTCGTGAACGACCTAACGAGTCAATGGATAGATCGGTGAAGACTGGAGGCGTGGATCTTATCTGCCGACTTAATCTCAGCTGTTGATTTCTTAAGTCGTTGATGCCGCCTATTCTTAAGTCGCACGAAGCCTGGTGCGTTGATTCTGCTGCGAGTTAATCTCCACCACTGGTTTCTTTAAGTCGCCGCATGGTTTAAGTCGCTGAAGGCAAGTGTTGTAGCTGTCTGTCTTAAGTCGTCCCCGTGTTAGGTCGTAGGTCGTTTCCGACCTAAGTACTTGTAATATTTTTAAGTTTTTCTGAACTTTGTGTTGTAAGTAGTATACGACTTATGTTAAGTCGGAGATGTTGTTAAGTCGGTTGCCGACTTAGGAGTTGTATTTTTTTCTGCTTTGCGTGTTGTAGCCTATAAATAGGTGAGTTGTTTCATTTGTAAAGGTGGTTGAAAATTGAATAAAATTCTCTTTTGATTGCTTTGTGCTTTCATTCAAATTGGTAGTTGAGTGTAATCTCCTATCTCCTCTTTCGGATAATCGAGTGCGCTCGATTCAACGATTGTAGAAGCCGATTCGCGGAATCAAGTGCGCTTGATCAACGCTTGAAGAATTGAAGATCTTTGAACCCGGTATCATGCGCGATCAACGAGTTCGAGATAGCTAGAGTTCGGTATCTTCGGATCAACGAATTCGGGCAATTCAGCATTTATCAATCCATCGACTGCTACATTCAACGATCTACATCATTTTTGTAATATCCGCTGCGTCAGTTTGGTATCAGAGCTTGTTCTAGCCAATCATAGCTAGATCGAGACTTGGAGCCTATTCATTTGAAGTTTGAAGAGATTTGCCGAGCTTGAAGGGAAGGTTTGGGTTTGTGTTTATCACGACCGAGAGTAAGAGGAAGAAGAGTCATCATTGTTCGAAGATTGTTTGATCGGATTTGCATTGGAGGCCGAAACTTTGTCCATCGTGTTCATCGCGATTTGCTACAAAGTGGAAGTTTTCGATCCGTTTCATTTTGGATCAAAATCCGGAAAGTGTTTGAATTTGAAGTGTTGAAGAATTTGTGAAGTTTTCAAGTATGCCGCCAAGAAGAGCTAATCGCCACCAAAACGTAGAAGCTTTATATCGAAGAGAAGAGGCTGATGAGATGGAGCAAAGAATCAATGAGAATTTTAGTGAAAAGCTTAACGAAGGAATTGGCCGGTTAGAAAAGCTAATGACGGAGATGAATCAAAATCGGAGAAGGGTTTCACCAGAATCTAACCATGGGGGTAGTAGAGTCTCACCACATTCCAATCGAGACAGAAGTGTTGAAAATGATCAAGGGCGTGGGAGGAACGTGAATGATCGTGAGCGGAGGAATGTAGGTAGAAGGGATGGTGGTAGACGTGAAGGTAGTAGAGATGTTGGTGGTCAGAATCGACATCGTTATGCATCTGATTTTGAAGAGGAGTATGATGGTGGTAGTATTCAAGGAAGAGGTCAAGGAAGAAACTATTCTGAGTATGATCACAAATGGGAGTCGGGGATGAAGACAGAAATTCCTGAATTCAAGGGTGGTATGCAAGCAGAGGAGTTTCTAGATTGGGTGGCTAATGTTGAGGAGATTTTTGACTTCAAAGAAGTTCCAGAACATCGTAGAGTGAAGTTGGTTGCTACAAGGCTAAGGGGTAGAGCTTTGGCATGGTGGCAGCAGACCAAACTTACACGTGATCGGATGGGAAAGTCAAAAATTGAATCTTGGGAGAAGATGAAGAAATTGATGAAAGCAACGTTCTTACCTTACAATTATCAATCTTTGATGTATCAACGTTTGCAGAACTTGAGGCAGGGCACGAAGACAGTTAACGACTATGCTGATGAATTTTATCAACTTATTGCGAGAAATGACATTATGGAAACGGAAGAGCAGCTGACATCTAGATTCATTGGGGGATTGAGAATGCAGATTCAGGATATGGTGAATATGTTCGATCCAAGATCTGTAGCGGAAGCACATCAGAAAGCGTTGGCTTGGGAGAAGCAGGGTAGACGAGGAGGTGGTGTGTTTACTAATTCCAGCAACCAAATGAAGGGTGTTAGTGGGGGTTCTAACATTTCTAAACCTATCAGTAGACCAGCGGTGAAGGAGGTTGAGAAGGCGAAAGTTAACAATGGGTTTAAATGTTACAATTGTCAAGAATTGGGTCATAAAAGCAGTGAGTGTCCAAAGCCAAAGAAGAGAACCATGATTGCAGAAGTTGACGGTGAGGATGTTGATGGAGATTGTTATAATCCAGCTGAGGAGGATGAGCAGGATATTGCGTCAGGAGACGAAGGTTGTAATCTAATGCTGAGGAGATCGTGTTTAACACCAAAGCAGGAAGAAGCTAGTTGGTTGAGGAGTAATATCTTTCAGTCAACATGTACTATTCTGGGGAAGGTGTGTAAGTTTGTGATTGACGCAGGAAGCTGTGATAATATTATTTCAACCGAGGCTGTGACAAAGTTGAAATTGAAAACAGAGAAACATCCGAGTCCATACAAGTTAGCATGGTTGAGAAAAGGAGGAGAAGTGAAAGTGGATAGACGAGTTCGTGTTCCATTCTCTATTGGGAAGAAATACAAAGATGAAATATGGTGTGATGTAGTAGAGATGGATGTTTGCCACTTATTATTGGGAAGACCATGGCAATATGATCGAGCAGTACTACATGACGGACGGACCAATAGCTACAGTTTTATGTTTAAAGGCACGAAGATTATCTTAGTTCCGAAGAAGAGATCATAAGAAGAAAGTAAGTCCGAAGAAATCGAAGAGCTGAAAACTTTATTATCTTTGAAGGAGTTTGTTAAGGAGGTTGAGGAAGAACCAGAAGTATTCTTGTTGATTGGACGAGAAAGCAATGAAGAGGTTGAAATTCCAGAAGAAGTTAAACCAGTTTTGAAAGAATTTGATGATGTATTTCCAGAGGAGTTACCAACGGAGTTGCCACCGTTGAGGGATATACAACATCAGATAGATCTTGTTCCAGGTGCTGTGTTGCCACACAGACCACATTATCGAATGAGTCCGAAGGAACATGAAGAGTTGCGAAGGCAGGTAGAGGAATTGCTTGAGCAGGGGCGTGTGCAGGAGAGTTTAAGTCCTTGTGCTGTACCAGCTTTATTGGTACCCAAGAAGGATGGAACGTGGAGGATGTGCACTGACAGTCGAGCCTTAAATAAGATTACGGTGAGATATAGATTTCCAATGCCGAGGTTGGATGACTTATTAGATCAAATAAGCGGAGCTACTATCTTTTCAAAGATTGATTTGAAGAGCGGATATCATCAAGTTCGTATCAGACCAGGAGATGAGTGGAAGACTGCTTTTAAAACCAGGGAGGGTCTATACGAATGGTTGGTCATGCCATTTGGTTTATCCAATGCACTGAGTACGTTTATGAGGGTGATGAATCAGATTTTTAGACCGTTCATTGGGAAATTTGTGGTGGTGTATTTCGATGATATTCTGATTTACAGTGGGAGTCCAGAGGAACATTTGAATCATCTTAGAGAAGTGCTGATGGTGTTACGACAAGAACAGTTTTATGCTGCAACGAAGAAATGCGTGTTCATGACGCATAGTGTTTTATTTTTGGGATATGTTGTCTCGAAGGAAGGTATACAGGTTGACCAAAGTAAAGTTGAAGCTATCAGAGAATGGCCGCAGCCCAAGACGATAACAGAAGTTCGTAGTTTTCATGGGTTGGCTTCATTCTATCGAAGGTTTATACCACACTTCAGTAGTGTGATGGCACCTGTTACTGATTGTATGAAGGGTAAACAATTTACATGGTCAGAGGAAGCAGGGAATGCTTTTGAGAAGATCAAGGAGTTGCTGACATCTGCACCAATTCTAATATTACCTGATTTTCAGTTGGTGTTTGAACTACATACTGATGCATCCAAGGTTGGGATTGGAGGGGTGTTGAGTCAGAAGGGACGTCCAATTGCATATTTCAGTGAGAAATTGTCAGGAGCGAAGATGCGTTACAGTACATATGATGTGGAATTCTATGCTGTTGTACAATCTATTAAACACTGGAGACACTATCTATTTCAGAAGGAGTTTGTTTTGTATACTGATCATGAAGCGTTGAAGCATTTACAAGGGCAAGACAAGATTTCAGCAAGACATGCATCGTGGATTGCATATCTGCAACAGTTTACTTTTGTTGTTAAACACAAGTCAGGGGTGACAAATCGTGTAGCTGATGCTTTGAGTAGGAGGAGTCATTTGTTGACTACACTAAAGGTTGAAGTGATGGGGTTTGAAATATTGCCAGAATTATTTACTGATGATCCTTACTTTGCAAAATTTGTTGATAAAGTCAAGGAGGGAGAGACGGATGACTTCGTGATGGTAGATGGTTTTCTGTTCAAAGGAAATCGATTGTGCATTCCGGAGGGTAGTTTGAGAATGAAGATTATCAAGGAGTTACATGAAGAAGGACATGTTGGAAGAGACCGTACCTTACAGTTGATTTCACAGTCCTACTTTTGGCCATCAATGAGGAAAGAGGTGGAAAGATTTGTTGAGAGATGCCATATCTGTCAAGTTTCGAAAGGAACTGCGACTAATGCGGGTTTATATATGCCGTTACCGGTACCCACTAAACCATGGGTTGATGTGAGTATGGACTTTGTGTTGGGGTTGCCGAGAACGCAGCGTGGTAATGATTCCATTTATGTGGTGGTTGATCGATTTTCGAAAATGGCACATTTTATTGCTTGTAAGAAGACGGCGGATGCTGTTCATGTTGCTCAGTTGTTTTTCAGGGAGATCTATCGACTTCATGGATTGCCAGAATCTATTGTGTCGGATAGAGATACTCGGTTTCTGAGTCACTTTTGGTTGAGTTTGTGGAAAATGGTGGGAACGAAGCTGAAATTTAGTAGTGCTTATCATCCGCAAACGGATGGACAAACTGAGGTGGTTAACAGATCATTGGGAAACTTGTTGAGATGTCTTGTGCAAGATAATCTGAAGAGTTGGGACGTGAAGTTATGCCAGGCAGAGTTTGCCCACAATCATGCAGTGAATCGTAGTACTGGGTTCAGTCCATTCCAGATAGTTTATTCAAGCTTACTGAAGGGACCGTTGGATTTAACGGTAGTGCCACAATCACAGAAGACAGTTAAAAAAGCTGCTGATTTTGTTGAAGGGTTGACGGAATGTCATAAAATCGTTCAGGAACGATTGGAGAAAGCAAATGAGAAGTATAAACAATCTGCAGATTTGAAACGACGAAATGTTGAGTTTAATGAAGGAGATTTGGTTTATGCAGTATTGACGAAAGACCGTTTTCCGATGGGAACGTATAATAAATTGAAAGCACGAAAGATTGGCCCAGTTGAAATTTTAAAGAAAATCAATGAAAATGCTTATAAACTGAAGCTGCCAGATGATGTGTACACGTCAGACGTATTCAACGTTAAGCATATCATACCATATCATGGAGAAGAGTTTGTTGTGGATGAAGAAAGTACAAATTCGTGGACGAATTTTTCTCAACCTGGGGAGGATGATGCAGGCCAGAATGAAGACTTAGGTCGAATACGACCTAACAAGTTGATAAGTCGAGACCGACCTAAAAAGAATACCACCGAGTTAAGATTGGGTGAGCAATGTTGGGAGAATGAAGTTCTAGGTCGCAACCGACTTATGGAAGGATGCTCGCGACCTAATGAAGATGATAAGTCGTCCCAGCGACCTAGTATAACTCGGCAGCGAGTTAACTCGAGTTCGCGACCTAACGAAGGCGCTAAGTCGTCCCAGCGACCTAGTATAACTCGGCAGCAAGTTAACTCGAGTTCGCGACCTAACGAAGGTGCTAAGTCGTCTGAACGACCTATGGAGCTACGCGGTGAAGAGGCAGAACAATTTGATGAAGTGTTAGGTCGTGAACGACCTAACGAGTCAATGGATAGATCGGTGAAGACTGGAGGCGTGGATCTTATCTGCCGACTTAATCTCAGCTGTTGATTTCTTAAGTCGTTGATGCCGCCTATTCTTAAGTCGCGCGAAGCCTGGTGCGTTGATTTTGCTACGAGTTAATCTCCACCACTGGTTTCTTTAAGTCGCCGCATGGTTTAAGTCGCTGAAGGCAAGTGTTGTAGCTGTCTGTCTTAAGTCGTCCCCGTGTTAGGTCGTAGGTCGTTTCCGACCTAAGTACTTGTAATATTTTTAAGTTTTTCTGAACTTTGTGTTGTAAGTAGTATACGACTTATGTTAAGTCGGAGATGTTGTTAAGTCGGTTGCCGACTTAGGAGTTGTATTTTTTTCTGCTTTGCGTGTTGTAGCCTATAAATAGGCGAGTTGTTTCATTTGTAAAGGTGGTTGAAAATTGAATAAAATTCCCTTTTGATTGCTTTGTGCTTTCATTCAAATTGGTAGTTGAGTGTAATCTCCTATCTCCTCTTTTGGATAATCGAGTGCGCTCGATTCAACGATTGTAGAAGCCGATTCGCGGAATCAAGTGCGCTTGATCAACGCTTGAAGAATTGAAGATCTTTGAACCCGGTATCGTGCGTGATCAACGAGTTCGAGATAGCTAGAGTTCGGTATCTTCGGATCAACGAATTCGGGCAATTCAGCATTCATCAATCCATCGACTGCTACATTCAACGATCTACATCATTTTTGTAATATCCGTTGCGTCATAAAACAATATCCCTATATGGGTTCTCATCATTTAAATCACTAGCTTGTGATTTAGACATTGTTGACTCATCAACTTCTTCCTCTCCATGAAAAATCCAAGTAGAATAAAATGGAACAAAACCTTTTTGTAATAAATGCTTAGAGACTTCTTCCTTTATTTGAAATTTTCCATTTTTGCACATAGAACATGGACATCTAATAGTTCCCCCAGATTCTACTTGTACAAATGCAAAATCAACAAATTTATTGACGTCATCGACAAACTCTAGATTTATGTATCCGTCTGTAAGCCTACGATACATCCATGACCGATCGTTCATTTTGATATCAATCCTATAAACATTATAAATTTTACTCAATTCTTGTTACAAGTAAAATTTGTAAAATGAATAAAAATATAACACATCATTTATCTATCTAAACTAAAACAAATGATAAAATGGACAATTCAAGCTAATAGATCGTCTTGAACTAAAAGTTTGATTAAGGGTGTTTTTATGCAACATGTATATAGTTTTGTTTTTTATTATTCATTTAATCTAGATCATTAATTGACATTTAAGCATGTGACAATATCACTTCTTATATTTACATAATATAATAATCATATAATTATAACACAAATTAAAACATAAAATTTAACACAATAAATATTGACTGGTTAATATATCTGTTTTTATATGAAATATGGAAACTAGAGAAAGATCTAATTATTAATATATCTCATGTCACATTTTGTGTACCAATATGTGTCTAAATAGGATTTCTCATTAGTAAAGGGTTCACAAATGCGTTATAAACAATTGTTTGCAAACAAGCATCTTTAATAGGTGGCAACCATTAACTTTTGATTGAGAAATGCAATTTGAAATTTCTTGCAAAGTGTACATGTGTGTGTGTAAGATATAGGTGGTAGGTGTTGAATGTTTTTCAAATAAGATCCCCTACGGAGGGGGGTCCGAGGGGTGGCAACCCCCAAGGTGGGGGTGCGGGGGCAACGCCCCCGCTACGGGGTTCGACCTGCCCGGTCAGGTCGCAGTGGTCCAGGGGGCAGCGCCCCGTCCAAAACGGTACGTTTTATTGACTGTTGAATTCAAATTCAACAGCCAACAGTGACCATACACCAATTCTAATTAATCTACACATATATGTATGCAAGACAAAGTTGAAAAGAACAAGAACTTCAATTACTTAAAATTTTGGCAATCGTGTGAAGGATACAATGAAAACAAATCAAGAATGCTTCTCAAACAGTTAACCCAGTCAGCAATTATACAAAATCAGTTGCTTGTAAAAGAAAACAAAGCTTAAACTCAATATTGGAATAGGAACAGAAACGCTATGGAACCGAAACGAATGTGAAGTTTTAGGAAAAATTAAGCTTGAGCTAAATAGAATGTAGGATATAATACAATTTTATACTGTATAGCTCAAAATAGGCGATAGAATGCTCTTCACATACAAGCAATTGATGCAAAACAAAACAGGCGACTGAAATGAAGGCACTGCAGCAAATCTGAAGGAAAAAATGGAATTAGGGGATCCAAACAGCATCCCAATCCCCAACGATGATAGCATTTTGTAATTAAGCATCAAAGGTTTTGCTTTGAAAATAGAAAAAGAAAAAATAGAAAAAAATGAGAGGAAAAAAAAGAAAAAAAAAGAGGAAGCGCGCTGATATATAAGATAAGCGATTTATCAGGTTTATACGTTTGAGCAATGTTCTGAGTAGCTATCTATTAGTCACTTCACTGTGTAGCATACCAAATTTTGTTTAAAGCTCGTGTATACATTCAATTAAACAAAATATCTCAATGAAACTATGTAATGACCCGATATTTTGGACCATTCGCATCCATTATAAGTGTATAGGTAGACACTCATGCCGGAATTTGAATTGCTCAAAATACCGCGTTGTTAATTTAAATTGGCAAAACTGAACATATACAGTAAATAAAAAATCACAGATCACAGACACAGAGTAATAAATGCAGCGAAATTAAAAGAGATAGTAGTTCATGAAGCTACTATATGAATATATAAAATACCTCAGAGTTTACAACAGAAGAGTAATACGATACATCAGATACAAATCAGAATACATCACTGGAATCATCGAATACCGAAAGTAGAATAGATGGCTGGATCTTCAAGCAAAGATCCAACTCCAAAGGTGAGTCTCGAATACTGGTACACTCAGTCTGACCCGAGCGTAAAGCAAAACACAAAACACTCGAGTCAAGATTAACATTCTTATATTAATAAATCCAACTCAAGTGAAATAGCAATTGGAATACAAGTAACTCAAAGGATGTTTGGAATAACCATCCTTTAAGGATCCGTTAAAACTATCTACTAGGTAGTAATGTACGCTAAGTAGATAATGTCTATCAGTAATATAAGAAGATATCAAAATAGTGTTAAGTCATGGCCCATTCCACCCTTAACACATTTTTATTCCCAAAAGCATATACAAGACCGTAGTTTCCCCAAAACCGGAAGTCACCAGAGGGCAATCCATATACTAAAGGTACAAATCAAAATCGTAGTGGTCGCGTATAAATGAAATACAAGTATGACAAGGCACATGAGGCATTACCCAAGGTAGTGATACTACCGTTCGCCTGATCCGGACTGGTGAGAACGCAACGCCGCAGCGCCCGCAACACCGTGAAACAACACTCCCAAAAATCAAGGGTGCACCAATCGACAACAAGTATAAGTAGTTCGAAGAAGTGTGTCCACTTGAGGTAGCTAATCCTCCATTGGCCCGGCACAGCTCCTGTTTTAGTCATTTCCAATTTGACACAAGTGTCAAGGCTATCCATTATCGTTGTCTTTCTTCAGTCATCACGTACATCATTCCAACCACTTCATTCTGGATCATCACTCCGCGCATAGTTATTAAAGTGGTTTCGGTTCAGATAGAGAGTATATCCATTACCGATCCCGGTCTCTTTAATAACTTTCGTAATTATTACACCGATTGGTCATTTAATATTTCAAAAACCAAATCAATTTCAATTTCAATTCGTAAACTAGCATTTCATTTGTCTTTCTAAACCAATTTCCAATATTTACGTTTCAAAACTTTCAAATCATAATTTCAAAATCTTATAATTCAATTCCAATTTCTATTTTAAACAATTCAAATATTGATTCAAGTTCGAATATAAGTTCCATTCCGAAATCATTTAAATTAATTTAATTTAACATTCAAATCAATTTCAAATTCATTTATCGATTTCATTCAATATTCGTTAAGTTACTTTATCATTTAAAACAATTTCTATTAAATTTCCAATTCATTAAATCAATTTCTTAAGTTCAACTTCATTAAATCAAAACTTACAATTTTGAATTAAATTAAATTCATCAAATCAAATTCTTTAAATTTCAAGTCTTGCATTAATTTCAATAAATCACATTTTATTTCTTGTTAAAGAAATTCAATTTCACTTATTTACTTACTTAAATAAATTTCCAAAACTTAATTAATAAAGAAACTCAATTTCAATTATTTACGAAGTAAAATTCACTTATTCCAAAGTTCAATTTTACTTATTAAAGAGTTCAATTCAATTTAATCATTGAATAATCCAAACTTATTTAATTATTAAATAATTCAAAACTTAATTATTAAATAGTTTCAAAGTTTAATAATTTCAACTTAATTATAATTTCAAACTTAATTATTAAATCATTTCAAAGTTTAATAATTTCAAACTTAATTATAATTTCAAACTTAATTCAATCATTTCTCAAATTAAACAACATTCTTTCATCAATTCCATTGTTAATATTTTGTTTCAGATTTTGAAATATTAACATTTTACTTTCACTAAAATTCAAATTTCAACTTCATTTCAAAACCATATTTAAAATCTTCGTTTATTTTTAAATCAAATTATTGACCAATCGGGTTTTTATTTAATTCTCTATCCTGGGTCAAAGTTCAATTTGGGTATTTATCATTTCAACCCGATTCCAATTCAATTAAAAATCAAAACATAGCAAAGGAACTTGTAGTGTGATAACTGGGATGGTGTCAAAGTAAATAAACAAGTAATAACAACAAACAATATCAATCCAATAATCAATTCAAATAATCCCGAAATAACCGTATTAATTCGCATTGTTATTTGTACGAATTAATATAATTATTTCTAGAATCTACACTATCATTTCATGTAGATTAAAGATTATTCCACTAATTATTTATACGGTTTTACACTTGTCATTCAATTACAATTTTATACTACAACAATTAATCCAACATACGTTCAACAGTTCAAAGTGTAATTATCACTATTTTACATGTCAATTAATTTAACAAATAAAAGGGGTCATATTCAACTAATCAAATTCAACATATATGTCAATTCAAATTTTTAATTATCCTACGTCAAATTTACTTGCATAGCATTTATCACTTTATACATTTCAATTTAACATCCAATATAAACAACAACAGTCAATCAATTATCAATCAAACAGGATTATCATCGTATAATTAACAAATAATGGTGTCAGATGTCACAGGTGAACTGATACAGGTAATAACAGTGTAAATATCTAACAGCAGCATATTTCAATTGTCGTTTCAATTGAAATCAAATTTAATGAATAAAAGAACGTTAATCGTGAGTGAGTGCTCACCTTTCGAGGCTAGATAGAATTTGTCAAAGGAATGAGCTACGGATCCAGGCACAAATCTCAAAGCAAAGCAAGGATGGCACACATTCGATAGATAAGCTGATAACAAGAAGTTGATGAAAATTTTATGAGAACCAGCTTGATACAGAATGAAACGAAATTACTCTTATTATATTATTTTCTTAACAAAAATTAAAATTTGGAGCTCATTAAAATAATATACATATATACGTTTCAAATAATATTAGATCTAAATACCTATAAAAATCTCTACATATTTATTAAAGTCAAACTCTGATATACTCACTTATAAATTATAACACTTTAAATAAACACTAAATATATCACAGTAGGTATATATAGGTAGACCCTAAACTTATGTTTAAACTTACATATTACCAAACCATAACCCAACAAATATATTTTAAACCACTGTATAATTTATAACCGAAAGCAATATATATCTTTAAATAATCCATACTACATGAACAGACCCAATGCCTAAAACGCTACATCATATTATATAGATAGTACCATATAAAACCCAATGTATGGACGAATATATATATAGGTGTATATACCTAGCGAAAGTAGTACAAATTCACAACATATCTTATTACTAAATATATATATAAACTTACCGTGGACTTATAAAAGTTGAAACCAATATATATGTAATACTGTAACCACAATACCCAAACATAAAAATGATTCACTTAAATATGTATATAGACTCACGTGTAAAGCACATCAAAGGTAAGTTATATACACATATATATTACGGTAAATATACTAACAGTATAACAGGTTATTTCAAAAATATAATATAGTCTAATATTTTTTTTATATAAAATCTAATAAATACCTTTAAACATATGATACATATGTACATTTTTCACCTTCATTAAAACAAGATAACTGGAAATATATATAAAATCTCACCTTACTGTTATATATAAGAAATCAGTCAAAGTTACCGTGCAACTTATATATATAAAACTTACTTATTACTACATATATAACAACAGCAAATTTGCACTGGCTCAACTTCACTTCATATAAACTAATATAACACTAATACATTATAAACAACAAAAATCCAAGATACCATAGATTTACATATAATACTAATATAACTTACACAACATATATCTACTTATATACATGCACTAACAGATTATATACTATAACTTTATACTATATAACATATAAAAATATATATGAATACTATATATATACGTTTCGTACCAATTATCTGCACAAAAGAAGAAGAGGTGGTAACGGCCAGAGCAAGGAAAACGAAGTGGCCAGGATTAGCGGAGGAGATTGCGGCTGTTCGAATTGGATCTCCGTCGAAGGCGGGAGTGACGGAGGTGGGTTGGAGGAAGGATGTGATGGTGAACGACTTGTTTTGGTGGGGAGGCCGATCACTGTGGTGAATTGCAAGGCTAGGGTGGTGCGACACCAGGAGGAAACGGTTTTGGTGGTGGGTCAGGGTCAGGCGAGTGGCGGCAGCGGTTAGGGGAGAGGAAAAGGTGGTTGCTTCCTTCGGCCGAGCGTGGAGATGGAAGAACAAGGCGGAATCTCGAGCACAAGACAAGAGCAGGTGGAAAAACTTTGGTATATAATTCAAGTTTGCAGATGAAAAGCAGAAGGAAGGTGAGATATATTTTTTTTAGCTAGCAACTAAAAAAAAAAAGAAGTAGAGGAAAAGAAGTAGCCTAGGCAAATGATGAACGGCTGGTTCAAAGCAAGTAGAGAGAGAACGTTCCTAGGAAATGAACACAGCCTCATTATATTCTAATGCAAAAGTATATTTCCCAAAATGAAACCAAGGCCAAAAGAAAATAAATTTAGCCGTTGGAAAAAAAATCAGAAAGCCAAAAGACAATATCTGGAAAAATTGAAAGGAAACTGCTGCTAGATCAAACGGCGGAATTTGAGAAGCATGGGAAACCAAAAAGACCTAAAAGTGGAACCGATACGACTGATCGGTACACCGATTTCGTCGTGTATCAAACTCCAAAGCACACAATTGAATATACAGTAGAAATCAGCACGACGAGACGATCAAAACGGTATACAGATGTTAGCAGTACGATTTAATTATAAAAATTTCGAATTTTCTACTAACGAAAAATGCAAGAAAAACGCAAGAAAATAAGACCGACGGAGCCAAAGATGTCCGAATTTGGAAAAACGATAAACTGACATCTTGCTCAGAAGATGGTTTAGAATTTTTCTATATAAAAATATTTAGGTTTTGGAAACATTTTATTTTCATCGTTTTTAACTGATTAAATTGAAGTAAATTTACGCGCGAAATAAACTTTCATATTTTCGGACGAAAATTTACCAGTTGATATGTTTAACTAGACGTATTCCAAATATTAAATTTTTATTTCAAAATTTTATCGTTTAAAATTTCATAAAATTTCAACTAATTACGTTATTAAAACAGTTGAAATTTACGGGTCATTACACTCTCCCCCACTCAAAACTTTTCGTCCCCGAAAAGGAACGAGGTAGGAGAATAGAAACAACCAGAAAGAAAAACAGATTTGAAATACAAATAACAATTAATTTAAACCATATAAATTCAAATTTAAATTAATTGGTATTCAATAATTGATTTAATCCATTTAATTTCACTAAAATTAATCTCAACTATTTCTAAATTCATTATCTTATTATCCAATTATCTTCAATTTACAATTTCTAAAACCATAAATTTGAATAGTCTTTTATTATAATCATATTTTTCAACAATTTTAAATTCTTCTTTATTCTAAATTACTGTTAAATGTATTATACTTAATATATCTAATCACATATATCTAACCCATATAAATTAATTTAAACCACATAATTTGAATGTAAATTAATTTATATTCATTAATTGATTTTAAATTCAAGGTATTTCCATAAGTTGATCTAATTTCAATTTATTAATTCCTTCAAACAAATTTATTTTTCAATTATCTTATTATTCTATTTATCTCTATTAACATTTTATAATTAAAATTTAAGTGTATAACGTTTATTATAACCACTCAAATTTTTATTTACAAATTCAATTTATATTATATATTATCCAATTATCTATTCAACTTCTGAACGATTTAGGTAAGTTGTATTAGAATGCAGTTGAACAATACTCCAATAAAATTTTCCCTATTCAATTATTCAAGTTCAAATTTTTATTCCAAATTTTGGTTTTATTTATAATTAAAATCATCCTTTAGCAAAATTTAAGAATTAGATTTTCGATTTACTTTAAACAATTTAGGGATATATATAATATATTTATATCAAATCAAATTAATTTTTAAAATAAGATACCTATATATATGTGAATCAAAATATACTGACGAAATTCAAATCAAAATATATTTTTTTTTCTCAAAATAAAACCGTAGCAAAGCTACAGAACGGTTTCTCCACTTCGAAACTCGAAAATGAATGTCGATGATGCGGCCGCCATCACCGAAATTATTTTCCAGCGACAAAGAGAAGAGCACTGATTTCAACATTTTAAAATTCTTTGAAAACGATTTCTATTTGAAAATACATTCAATAATATATACTGTAAAATTTTAAAACCCAAAGTTCGAAATCACCAGAAACTAATAAATTCTCAAATTTCTGAATTAAATTCATTTCAAATTCCAATCAATTTATAACCAAGTTTATAAATTCATTTATTTATATTATGCAATAATCAATGGTTTACAAAACAATAAATGAAAATCAAATATTATTATTTCTGACAACAAATTCATTAACAATTTAATTTCAGAAACTTATATTTATATATAATATAATCATACAAACGTTTATTTTATTTACCAAATTTGAAAACGATATTGTGTCAGTTTGCTCTGCTCAAGTGTTTTGGAAATCCTATCGATAGCGTTGATCAGACGAATCGATCGGAAACCCAAATCAACATCAACAACTCAAACAACACAATATAAAAACCTTTCAAAATTTATTTACAAATACACTTCCTCGCTCGACGATACAAGAATGGATTTTAAAGCAAGAATAGAGATTTCAAATTTGATGGACTCGAATCGAAGAGAATTTTTGATTCGAAGATAGGTTCGAACAAAATAAGATAATTTAAATAACAAATAGGAATATGGATAAGTTTATATAAATCGCGGGCAACCTTAGCCGGGTCGACCGTGACTTCAAGAATAAGCATCGTAAATCGAGGATACAGAAATCTCCGGTAAATCAATGCCTATTGTAAAGGAGTTTTGCTCCTTTACGAATCATTCGAAGATTGGCGAGACCGCCGATCTATTATAGATATCATTCAAAATAGAGTTATGGGGTGCTCCAGAATTGAAAGAAGACGAATAGTGAAGGACACGAATGAATTTCGGAACCGAGGGAAATGTTCCAAAATTCAAAGGAATTGAGTCGAAAGGAAGAGATTGAAACTCGAATGAGAGTGATTCTGTAAATACATTTACCCTATATGTTAAGTTTTGCCTAGAGCTACCAAAGCTCTGATACCAACTGTAACGACCCGATATTTTGGACCATTCGCATCCATTATAAGTGTATAGGTAGACACTCATGCCGGAATTTGAATTGCTCAAAATACCGCGTTGTTAATTTAAATTGGCAAAACTGAACATATACAGTAAATAAAAAATCATAGATCACAGACACAGAGTAATAAATGCAGCGGAATTAAAAGAGATAGTAGTTCATGAAGCTACTATATGAATATATAAAATACCTCAGAGTTTACAACAGAAGAGTAATACGATACATCAGATACAAATCAGAATACATCACTGGAATCATCGAATACCAAAAGCAGAATAGATGGCTGGATCTTCAAGCAAAGCTCCAACTCCAAAGGTGAGTCTCGAATACTGGTACACTCAGTCTGACCCGAGCGTAAAGCAAAACACAAAACACTCGAGTCAGGATTAACATTCTTATATTAATAAATCCAACTCAAGTGAAATAGCAATTGAAATACAAGTAACTCAAAGGATGTTTGGAATAACCATCCTTTAAGGATCCGTTAAAACTATCTACTAGGTAGTAATGTACGCTAAGTAGATAATGTCTATCAGTAATATAAGAAGATATCAAAATAGTGTTAAGTCATGGCCCATTCCACCCTTAACACATTTTTATTCCCAAAAGCATATACAAGACTGTAGTTTCCCCAAAACCGGAAGTCACCAGAGGGCAATCCATATACTAAAGGTACAAATCAAAATCGTAGTGGTCGCGTATAAATGGAATACAAGTATGACAAGGCACATGAGGCATTACCCAAGGTAGTGATACTACCGTTCGCCTGATCCGGACTGGTGAGAACGCAACGCCGCAGCGCCCGCAACACCGTGAAACAACACTCCCAAAAATCAAGGGTGCACCAATCGACAACAAGTATAAGTAGTTCGAAGAAGTGTGTCCACTTGAGGTAGCTAATCCTCCATTGGCCCGGCACAGCTCCTGTTTTAGTCATTTCTAATTTGACACAAGTGTCAAGGCTATCCATTATCGTTGTCTTTCTTCAGTCATCACGTACATCATTCCAACCAATTCATTCTGGATCATCACTCCGCGCATAGTTATTAAAGTGGTTTCGGTTCAGATAGAGAGTATATCCATTACCGATCCCGGTCTCTTTAATAACTTTCGTAATTATTACACTGATTGGTCATTTAATATTTCAAAAACCAAATCAATTTCAATTTCAATTTCAATTCGTAAACCAGCATTTCATTTGTCTTTCTAAACCAATTTCCAATATTCACGTTTCAAAACTTTCAAATCATAATTTCAAAATCTTATAATTCAATTCCAATTTCTATTTTAAACAATTCAAATATTGATTCAAGTTCGAATATAAGTTCCATTCCGAAATCATTTAAATTAATTTAATTTAACATTCAAATCAATTTCAAATTCATTTATCGATTTCATTCAATATTCGTTAAGTTACTTTATCATTCAAAACAATTTCTATTAAATTTCCAATTCATTAAATCAATTTCTTAAGTTCAACTTCATTAAATCAAAACTTACAATTTTGAATTAAATTAAATTCATCAAATCAAATTCTTTAAATTTCAAGTCTTGCATTAATTTCAATAAATCACATTTTATTTCTTGTTAAAGAAATTCAATTTCACTTATTTACTTACTTAAATAAATTTCCAAAACTTAATTAATAAAGAAACTCAATTTCAATTATTTACGAAGTAAAATTCACTTATTACAAAGTTCAATTTTACTTATTAAAGAGTTCAATTCAATTTAATCACTGAATAATCCAAACTTATTTAATTATTAAATAATTCAAAACTTAATTATTAAATAGTTTCAAAGTTTAATAATTTCAACTTAATTATAATTTCAAACTTAATTATTAAATCATTTCAAAGTTTAATAATTTCAAACTTAATTATAATTTCAAACTTAATTCAATCATTTCTCAAATTAAACAACATTCTTTCATCAATTCCATTGTTAATATTTTGTTTCAGATTTTGAAATATTAACATTTTCCTTTCACTAAAATTCAAATTTCAACTTCATTTCAAAACCATATTTAAAATCTTCGTTTATTTTTAAATCAAATTATTGACCAATCGGGTTTTTATTTAATTCTCTATCCTGGGTCAAAGTTCAATTTGGGTATTTATCATTTCAACCCGATTCCAATTCAATTAAAAATCAAAACATAGCAAAGGGAACTTGTAGTGTGATAACTGGGATGGTGTCAAAGTAAATAAACAAGTAATAACAACAAACAATATCAATCCAATAATCAATTCAAATAATCCCGAAATAACCGTATTAATTCGCATTGTTATTTGTACGAATTAATATAATTATTTCTAGAATCTACACTATCATTTCATGTAGATTAAAGATTATTCCACTAATTATTTATACGGTTTTACACTTGTCATTCAATTACAATTTTATACTACAACAATTAATCCAACATACGTTCAACGGTTCAAAGTGTAATTATCACTATTTTACATGTCAATTAATTTAACAAATAAAAGGGGTCATATTCAACTAATCAAATTCAACATATATGTCAATTCAAATTTTTAATTATCCTACGTCAAATTTACTTGCATAGCATTTATCACTTTATACATTTCAATTTAACATCCAATATAAACAACAACAGTCAATCAATTATCAATCAAACAGGATTATCATCGTATAATTAACAAATAATGGTGTCAGATGTCACAGGTGAACTGATACAGGTAATAACAGTGTAAATATCTAACAGCAGCATATTTCAATTGTCGTTTCAATTGAAATCAAATTTAATGAATAAAAGAACGTTAATCGTGAGTGAGTGCTCACCTTTCGAGGCTATATAGAATTTGTCAAAGGAATGAGCTACGGATCCAGGCACAAATCTCAAAGCAAAGCAAGGATGGCACACATTCGATAGATAAGCTGATAACAAGAAGTTGATGAAAATTTTATGAGAACCAGCTTGATACAGAATGAAACGAAATTACTCTTATTATATTATTTTCTTAACAAAAATTAAAATTTGGAGCTCATTAAAATAATATACATATATACGTTTCAAATAATATTAGATCTAAATACCTATAAAAATCTCTACATATTTATTAAAGTCAAACTCTGACATACTCACTTATAAATTATAACACTTTAAATAAACACTAAATATATCACAGTAGGTATATATAGGTAGACCCTAAACTTATGTTTAAACTTACATATTACCAAACCATAACCCAACAAATATATTTTAAACCACTGTATAATTTATAACCGAAAGCAATATATATCTTTAAATAATCCATACTACATGAACAGACCCAATGCCTAAAACGCTACATCATATTATATAGATAGTACCATATAAAACCCAATGTATGGACGAATATATATATAGGTGTATATACCTAGCGAAAGTAGTACAAATTCACAACATATCTTATTACTAAATATATATATAAACTTACCGTGGACTTATAAAAGTTGAAACCAATATATATGTAATACTGTAACCACAATACCCAAACATAAAAATGATTCACTTAAATATGTATATAGACTCACGTGTAAAGCACATCAAAGGTAAGTTATATACACATATATATTACGGTAAATATACTAACAGTATAACAGGTTATTTCAAAAATATAATATAGTCTAATATATTTTTTATATAAAATCTAATAAATACCTTTAAACATATGATATATATGTACATTTTTCACCTTCATTAAAACAAGATAACTGGAAATATATATAAAATCTCACCTTACTGTTATATATAAGAAATCAGTCAAAGTTACCGTGCAACTTCTATATATAAAACTTACTTATTACTACATATATAACAGCAGCAAATTTGCACTGGCTCAACTTCACTTCATATAAACTAATATAACACTAATACATTATAAACAACAAAAATCCAAGATACCATAGATTTACATATAATACTAATATAACTTACACAACATATATCTATTTATATACATGCACTAACAGATTATATACTATAACTTTATACTATATAACATATAAAAATATATATGAATACTATATATATACGTTTCGTACCAATTATCTGCACAAAAGAAGAAGAGGTGGTAACGGTCAGAGCAAGGAAAACGAAGTGGCCAGGATTAGCGGAGGAGATTGCGGCTGTTCGAATTGGATCTCCGTCGAAGGCGGGAGTGACGGAGGTGGGTTGGAGGAAGGATGTGATGGTGAACGACTTGTTTTGGTGGGGAGGCCGATCACTGTGGTGAATTGCAAGGCTGGGGTGGTGCGGCACCAGGAGGAAACGGTTTTGGTGGTGGGTCAGGGTCAGGCGAGTGGCGGCAGCGGTTAGGGGAGAGGAAAAGGTGGTTGCTTCCTTCGGCCGAGCGTGGAGATGGAAGAACAAGGCGGAATCTCGAGCACAAAACAAGAGCAGGTGGAAAAACTTTGGTATATAATTCAAGTTTGCAGATGAAAAGCAGAAGGAAGGTGAGATATATTTTTTTAGCTAGCAACTAAAAAAAAAATAAGTAGAGGAAAAGAAGTAGCCTAGGCAAATGATGAACGGCTGGTTCAAAGCAAGTAGAGAGAGAACGTTCCTAGGAAATGAACACAGCCTCATTATATTCTAATGTAAAAGTATATTTCCCAAAATGAAACCAAGGCCAAAAGAAAATAAATTTAGCCGTTGGAAAAAAAATCAGAAAGCCAAAAGACAATATCTGGAAAAATTGAAAGGAAACTGCTGCTAGATCAAACGGCGGAATTTGAGAGGCACGGGAAACCAAAAAGACCTAAAAGTGGAACCGATACGACTGATCGATACACCGATTTCGTCGTGTATCAAACTCCAAAGCACACAATTGAATATACCGTAGAAATCAGCACGACGAGACAATCAAAACGGTATACAGATGTTAGCAGTACGATTTAATTATAAAAATTTCGAATTTTCTACTAGCGAAAAATGCAAGGAAAACACAAGAAAATAAGACCGACGGAGTCAAAGATGTCCGAATTTGGAAAAACGATAAACTGACATCTTGCTCAGAAGATGTTTTAGAATTTTTCTATGTAAAAATATTTAGGTTTTGGAAATATTTTATTTTCATCGTTTTTAACTGATTAAATTGAAGTAAATTTACGCGCGAAATAAACTTTCATATTTTCGGACGAAAATTTACCAGTTGCTATGTTTAACTAGACGTATTCCAAATATTAAATTTTTATTTCAAAATTTTATCGTTTAAAATTTCACAAAATTTCAACTAATTACGTTATTAAAACAGTTGAAATTTACGGGTCATTACAAACTACTACTGCATTTCAGTTGGACAATATAAACTTTGTTTGCGAACACTGCTTGCGAATTTGAATTAATAAAAATCAATCAACGATTATACTACTTGCGAATTTCAATTAACAAAATCAGTCGTTGAAAAATAAATTTAATAGAAAGAATTTGAACCTGTTTCGTAGGTTGATTATATTACCTGTGAATTGCTCAACTTCCCAAATCAAAAACCTAGAGTTCAGATTTTTGCACCAAGGCGAATACTTGCGAATTGCCCAACTTCCCAAATCGAAAACCTAGAGTTCAGATTTTTGCATCAGGGCGAATACTTGCGAATTGCTCAACTTCCCCAAACTGAAAACCTGGAGTTAAAATTTCAACGAGATGAGAAGAAAGAATGAAGTACTGTAAATCAGTTAGACATCGAACTAGAAATTGTAAAAGCAAACCTCTTTCTTCTTCAGTTCACAGTCGATTGCAAGCTAGTCGTCATTGGTATATCAGTTCGATTTTCCTTTTTGTTTTTTTTTTTGCGTGAAGGCACGTTTCGGCTGAGAGTTAATACCCAGTAATCGCAATTTTGTAGATAAAGATCCGTATTTTGATGCTTAAGACCGATTAAAAACGTATTCTGGGTCGCTTTTGTTGTAGGCTGTGACTCCATGATGTGGTCTTTAAATGGGCTTTCTTTAGAGACCCAAAAAACTGAAGTCCTTGTAATAGGTCTTAAAACTATATTATTTTTGTAGTGAACTAAATACTTTGAGATAATAAGAGGCTGAAAGTTAAAAACTCTAATGGAAACACGGTGGTTCTTCTTGTCCAGTTACGTCTCAGAGGTTGTACCCTCTCACTACTACAAATAAAATTGCTAATTCTATTGATTTTGGTATAAGAATTTATATACGGAATTACTCAAATGATCCACTGTGAATTTTTGAATCCACGATCCAAAATTTCCAGTCCTCAAATTTGTTTGAAGTAGCAAAGTCCAATAATAAATTACAGTCATTAAAGAAAGTTAAGATTGCTTTATGGGAACACTTTTCTTGTAGCAAGATGTTTCTATGATAACACTTTTCTTATAGCAAGATGTTGTTTTCAGTTTTTCATTATTCTATTATTATTCTGATCAAAAGGTTAAACAACATCAATAGCCTTCATCTTTTGTTCTAATACATGAATGCACAAAATTTTCTCGTATTTTGTAATCCTATAGATTGCTTTATGGGATTTTAGGCGTATAGACACATATTGAACATTGCTACACCTAGGTACAGTTACTACTTCATATTGCAGGATGCTCTAGTTCACAATTTAGTTGGTTTTGATTTTGTTTTTGAGAATAAGTTGGTTTTTATTTTCATTTTCTTTTTTAATCATGAAGTCCTTTGTGTAAAAATGTATATGGACAGAAGGAAAAGATTTACAAGAAGTAACTGAAAAATGACTACTTTTTTATGGAAAATCAGTTTCATATCACTCTGTGTTTGGCATTCGCCTAAACACCTTTCTACATCGCAATTTAACACATATCTAATGAACCTTGTCTTTGAATTCTAGTCCTCTTGTGAAATTTCCTTATGAACTCATCAGCAGCTTTATCTACTTCATTTTCAGTGCTAAATTCCACAATGTCCTCATATGAACTAATATACTCTAGTACTAAAGATGAGTCGAAGTCAATTTCATCATCTTCCTCCTCAAAGTTCAGTCTGTATCTTTGATTTGCTCCGTACATATATTCATTTTGCTCTTGGACAAATGAAATATCACTCATCATCATCTTCATATTATGAAGAATCTTAAAGAGTTTTGGCGTCGCACTTACTTTGATATTTCTGCTCTTCATCTTCACTGACTTGCCTTTTGCTACTGCTACAAGTGTTAGTATCACTCTTTTTAATCCCTTCATCTCTGAATATAGATCTTAAAAGTTTAAATATGAAATTTTTTGAAAACTCTCAAAAGAATGGACAAGTTGATTATAATTATCTTGGCATGGAGATTAGGGTATAGAGCTTAAATGTATTTATAGTTGGGGACAGAGTAATGGGTTCTCAATAATGTCTCTATTATGCATTAAAAGCTTGTGGAGAAATAAGAAAGTGAAAGAAAAAGCCAGTGGGAAATAGCAAATATCAATACTAGAAAAGGAAAAGGGAAAAAAAAAAAACAAATTAGCCGTGTAAGGTTAACAGCAACGTGTTCAATGTGATGCATAATTGAATATATTCTATATATTTGGCTCCCTCTGTTGCAAAAAAGAGTCACTATCTTATTGACACATGAAATAATAGGAATCGCGAATGCTTAGTATTTACTTTTGTTTATTGGAGATCCTATATCTTTGCAGATCGGAACCTTGATATCCAATACTGATGTGGTATCTATGTTTTATCATGTGTGCTGGATAACCAAAACAAAGAGCATAATTTTGTTTCAAAATACAACGTGCTGTAGATTTCAGTTTAGTAATGTTGTGCTCCTAGTCAAAATCGTACTTTATCACTAGCAAATGTAACAATAGCATGGCGTTTTATGTGATCTATATATAAAAAAATCGGATACTTCATCTTGTGAACGCAAACAGTAGTTTTTCATGGTGACTAACATTTATACTTCGAAAATAACTGGTTGTATCCCACATTTGAATACTATTTCTCTATGAGATGAGATGTAAAATGTTATATTTGAAATTTAAAAAAGACACCGAGTAAACTTATTCAATAAATTCTTTTTGTTAGTAGTAAAAATGAAAGAAGACTTAGCCGAATAACGCTCAGACTTTTTCGAAGCTGAGAACATTATTGGTAATTCATTTATAGAGAAGGACTGAACTTTGAACATAACTTAACCATGTACAGAATACCTTCACATTCTTGCTACGAGATTGGGGATAAATAAGTACTTTGAGATAGTAAGTTGTTGGAAGTTAAAACCACGGTAGTTTGTTCTTATTTCAGAGGTTAACCCTCTCACTATTACAAATAAAACTACTAATTCTATTGATTTTGGTATAAGAATTTATATACGAAAATACTCAAATGATCCATTGTGAATTTTTGAATCCATGATCCAAAATTTCCAGTTCTCAAATTTGTTTGAAGTAGCAAAGTCCAATAACAAATTTCTTGGTTGTTAAAGAAAGTTAAGAAAGTGGAAGTAAAAGCAGTGTTTTAAAGACTAACCGAATCTCGGTATCACGGTTAACCTTCAATTTTGAAGCATTATGGCTTTGAAAATGAAATAACCTTATCCGTGCATAAATCTGTGGTCTAACCTTAAAATCTTGCAAAAAAATCTCTGGATCGACCTCGACCTCTTTGAACCACACTGTAACAACCCGGGAATTAGCTTCATTATATAATCGTCATTTAACGATTTAAGTGATGATGAATTGCTATTGGAATTTAAATCAATTTGAAATTCTTTTATAAAAATGTTGACCGGGCTTTACAATTTGAATCTTGGCCCATGTTTCTTGGTTTTGCCGAGATGATATCAGGGGCAAACCCGATCCCCTCTCTTTCATTCTTCCATTTTCGAGAAGAAAAAAAACCCTAGACGAAAGAAAAGAAAACAATGGCGGCTCCGTCTCGTTCTTCGTTCGTTCGTTTTCAAATGAGGGCTGGCTCGTTCGTTCCCTTCGAAAAAGACTTGGGGGCTATTGATTTTCATAGGTTTTGGCTTCACTGCCTCGTCGAGAAATGGTGAGTAATTCTCACATCCAATTCAATCTCACTTCTAATGCATAGTCGTATAATCCTTTGTTAATTGATTTCCATGGCTTTGGTTTTGGTTTGAATCTGTTGTTTTGAGTTCTCTGGTACTTTGTTTTTGTGATAGCATTTTGGCTTCGGCTTCCTTGAGCTTGCGAACTCAATTTAGGGTTTTCGTGTAATTGGTGGTAGCCGACTTTTGTTTGATCATTGCCTCTTGTTATACTTTCAGCTACACTTGACTTCAGTCATAGGAAGTTTGTTTGTCGGTTTTGTTGATTTCGTGACTTCGGTTATACCCTGTTACTTTCTCTGTTTGGCATCAGCTTGATATTATATGTGTTCTTGTTGCTTTACTGTATATATACATATACACCTGATAGTCTCGGCTACCACGGCTATTTCTTGCATTTGCTCATTAAGTCGACACTATCTTCATGTAATGTACACTGCATATGTTTCTAATAGCATTGGTACAGTTGTTATGCATTTTCAATTGACTTGAGATCGACCTGTAGCTTGCATTATCACCAGTGGTCTGCATTATCTTGTACTTTGAGTCTGTTCCTTTTTCACCGAGGCATTGATATATGTGATATACACTTGCATACTCATCGTAACAATTATATAAGATTGTCTCTAGCCATTCTTGTTCTACCTGAATGAGTTTGGAATTATTGTACTCTTGTAGTTCATGTATATGTTGATTCATCATTGTTGCCAGATCTTTGCATTACCCTGTGCATTTTCACCGTTACTTTGTTCATGTAGTTGTAGTTGAGGTTGTATTGTATCAAGTCTGATGTTCACTAGTGTATTTACTAGTAGCTGTGCATTCATGTACACTGATAGTCCATCCATGAGTTCTTGATCATTAAACTTGATGCACTTGGACCCCCGTAGCTTAACTTCAGTCATTTGAACTTGAGTTGTTAGACTTCAGTCACTTGAACTTGTTCATGTTGTTCATTCTGACATCACCTCTGTTTTACTTGTTCTGTCCACTGTTTCCTTTAGTTGTGGTTGCACACTACTGGTCTTCAGTTGCATTTCTCTGGTTCCTTTGTTTGTTGATTGGTTTCACTTGCATCTGCTCATCCCTGTCGTACTTGTTGCCATGGTAGCTGCACCTGTTGTATGTGCAGTCCCACCTGAGCCATGTTGTCTGGTCCTTACTCTTGACAGTTGTATTTGGGTGCAGTTTTACCCTTGCAGTTTCTGGCCACCCTTGCATACAGTCACTGTCTTGTATTTGCGGTGCCTTATTGTCACTGTCTTGATTGGTTTCTGTCGTATTGGTATTGCTTAGCATTCATTGTTCCAGCCCATTGCTTCACTTGAAATCCGATACTTCACCATTGCATACCACTTCATTTTTATCACTGCACTATTATTTGCATATAAACTTGGATTCTGGTTGTACTTGTCTCTGTTTCGAGTCTGACATTTTGGAAGTTTCCATCTGTAGCCTACATTGCTGCCAGTTACATTCCATTGTCACCAGTGGCATTACTTTGTATTAGAGTCTGTTGTTTTGGAGCTTTGTACTGGTGCCCTTGACTTGCGCATATGCGTTTGTTCTTTGCCTCATATCTGATGTTAAGGCCTTGCCTTCGTGGTCTGCATTTGCATGCCTGCCACTGATCGTAGGTCGAGGTCGTTCATGTGCTCGACTTTGACCATTTACTGTTGCATTTACATTGAACTTGGTGTTCTTTGTTGCACTGTTTTTTATTGTCATTCTTGTTGATATCTTTGTAGTATGTTTCCAGTCATCACTTCTCTGCCTTTATGTCACTCGTGTTGCATATCTACAGGTTCATATGCATTTCTATTTGAAACTGATATTATCCTTTCAATGTTGCCGACGTTTCATGATTGTTGGCCTCAAATAACGTCCAGTGGTCGATTATTTCACTTTACTGCTCTTGCAACATTTTATACACACTGTTGCTTTATGCTACATTTATAGTTTGATTGAGTCCATGATGTCACTAGGACCATCGAGGCGGAGGTTACAGATCTGCATTTACATTTCGAGTCATGTTGACATTGTGGTGACTGTAGTTTAGTTGTAGTCTGCCCTTGTCTTTGTACCTGTTTCAACTGCAGTTTTATTGTGCAGTTGTTTCTGCTTTCTTTTGTGCAGTTTGCCCCTCGCATTCATTTGGGATTGCAGTTTCTCTGCATATTGAGTTTTCTTGCTTCATTTTGGAAATTGCAGTTTCAATATTGTACACTGCCTTGACTTGTACTTGACTCACTAGTTCAAGTCACTTGTGCATGTCGCTATGCATTTCTATTGCACTTGACTCTCTTCTGAGTGAGTTGATGCCATTTTGTTCTGGTTCGTTGATCTTTTGTGTATCTCCTGCGATAGTGGCGAGGCAGTACACGCGTGCGTGTACTGCAGCCCTATCAGATTTGACAGTTTTAAATTGATGTTTCGATTTGCTGAATAGTTTCGTTGGTTAAATTCAATGCTTTGGAGTTGTATTCTGATTTGGATTGTTGATTTGTCATTTAACACTGTTTAGTGTTATATATATGCCGTTATCCAATTCTCGTATCGAGAGTTGGATATACGAGATTTCTGTGACTGTCATCTATTTGGTATTGATTATTATTGCTTCTATGCACTAATAACTGAGTTTGAATTAGACTGACCCGTGTATTATTTTCTTTTGAATGTAATACTCGGGTCAGACCCGAGTTATTTCAGGTTGTAGATTTCCTGCTTTGAGTTGCTGTTTGAGCTATGAAGACTTTTCACATCTTTTGGAGGAATCGTGTCATAGTATAGGTTGATATGTATTCATGTATATTAGTTGATAATGTACGTGTGTATATATAACTTCCAGAGTCGATAATTGTAGTTGTATCATATGTATTGTGTCAACTGTATTGTAACTGACATCAGTTATATATATGAGACTTTTGTTTTTATCTGTGTTCCGCATTCTTTGTGTATCTGTGTTGTTTTTATATATATTGTCCTAAACCATTATGAACCATCGTAGCTCGTTTTATACTGGAATTGGGTATGTCGATGGGAGTGAATAAATAAGAGATGAAAAATTTAAAATATACACCACTCCTATCGAGGTAACCAATACTAGTGTAAGGCCAACTACGGATGGCCGCTCCTATCCAGCCTTATTCTTCATAATAACAGACAATATTTCTTTTAATACTCTTTGTTATTGTGAGTATAGAGGTGGGGCGTCACAGTTGGTATCAGAGCTTGGGGTTTATGGACATAATATAAAACATAACTTGGATGGAACATGTGTTACAACTATTTGTCGATGTTTTCTTTGTGTTTTGAGTCAAAACTAAAGTTTTGAAATTATGATGAATTTTTTTTAATATCTTTATTTAAAAATAAAAAGTGAATTTGTGTTCTGATGATTTGATTGATTTGAGTATTGTTTATCAGAGTGCGCAGCGGAAACAGTGAAGCTGTCTTCGCTGAGTACAACTGATAATCTATTTGATTTAAAAATTGAAATATGAAATTTAAAATTTCATTGGTTGTTTACATAGCTGTAATTATTTTGTTTCTTTGAGAATTTCGAATCCGAATTGAGGATTCGAAGAAATTACAGTTATGTGATTTTTGTTGAAATTTCCGCTGGCTTTCTTTTGTACTAATCATCTATTGATTAGATTTTGCTGTTTTGAATTGTCTTCATTGAAGATATAATCGAAAGATTTCTTTGTTCATTTTGTAGTACGTGCAAATTTGAGTTGCACGTTACTGCATTAATTTTACGTTGAACCGATGCTTGGTTATGAAACGTATTTTGTTGCCGTTACCTTTATAACGGGATTTTTACACTAGTGCTATATTTTGAAGCACAGTGTTTAGTTGAAAATTATTATGAATAAAAATTCACTGGTGTTACATTGTGGTGTAAATTATTTTGATGAGATTTTGACGTTTAAAAATTACTGTCACTTTGGCTTCAGTAACCATCAAATTTTAAAAGTGGATTTTCAAGCGGTTATACCGCAATGCTGATTTGTGACCCGTTTTTACGGTATTTTGAGAAGTACAATTTCCATATTGAAATTGTTACTAATATTGCTGCTTTAATCACGTGATTGGAAATCATTTTAAAATGAAAAATTGTTTTATAAAATTTTTAACAGTTTGCACTTTCAAAAGAAGAGGAAGGTGAGTGATAATCACTTATGAGATTTATGGCATTAAGACCCAAGTAAGGGCAGTCAATTATTTTATATGAAAATCATATTACGATTTCTGTTAATCTTTATTTCTCTGAATAAATATATGATGATCATGAATGACATTTTGGTTGAATTTTTTGTTACTGTTTTGATTTGCTTTTGGCATTGACTAATTTTGTTTTAAAAATTGTTTAATCAATCATATAACCCGATTACAGAAAAGAGTTTGTAACTCAGTTTTTATAAGAAAATAATTTGATTAATTTACTGAGAAATATGGTATTGAATAATAATAATGGATTAGGCAGTATGAACAAAGAGGTTTATGCTCATGTCTAGTTCATTTAAAATTTGATATGAACAAAGCAATATTGAAAAAAAAAGGTGCGATTAAGCAGAAATGACTTTGAAATGGGTTGTAAAATTTGGCATGAAAGTTGGTATGTTTAGATATGATTTTTAAGGAAATTAAATTCCCTACTTATGAAATGAAGAAAGGATTACAAGAGTATTTCTGGAGTTAAAAAGGAAAATTCCTTAAATGAATAAATATGTATGGTCTCTAAATTACCAAGTAATTTAGGAGAGGTGCCTTGATCTACTCATCATCAGGTGGATGATGGGTATGTGCATGACTTGTTCAAGTCCTGGAGGCCTCTGTGCAAAGGTTAACAGAATTGAGTCCTTTGCAATGCACACTTTGTGTTCAAAGGCAAGAGTTTGGACCATATAAAAATGTAAGATGGAACTGGAAAATAAGCTAGGCAGTGTGAACAAAGGAGGTTCATTCTTATGTCTGACTGTTTTAAATTGGAGATGAACAATGCAATAAATTATTTATGTGCTGATTTGTTCAGATCTAAAGCTAAAATGTTTTATAGGTTTTTCTCTAAAAACTTACCCTATGTTCACAATAGAATTGAGTATAAGAATTTTTATAGAATTCTACTGGATTTGTTTAAGAGATCATGACATTCTTGAATATAGGAGATATGCAAGTGATAAAACAAATTTTGAATGAGACAACTGGAGAAATGAAATAAAGCATTATTTTCATGAATGAAAGTATGCACAGTTGAGATTTTCTGAAATAAGAAATGAGACTGGTCACTAGATTATAAAACTAATCTAGGAGAGAAGCCTTGATCTATTCATCATAAGGAGTATGATGGGTATGTGCATGACTTGTTTAAGTCCTATAGGCCTTTGTGCAAGGGTTAACAGAATTGAGTCCCTTGCAATGCACACATGGTGTTCAATGGCAAAGAGATATGACCAAATTAAATTGATAAATCGAGATTTAAAGCTGAACTATGGAATTAAAATGATTTAATTCCATGAGAGTATGTGTACATGTATACTGTATTGAATAATTGTTGATTTGAGATTCGATTATCGTTTTTGATAATTGAATATTTGTTGATTGAGATTCGATTATTGATTTTGATAATTGAATATTTGTTGAATTTGGAAATTTGATTATCGTTTTGTGATAATCGAATATTTGTTGAATTTGAAATTAGATTATCGTTTTGATAATCGAATATTTGTTGAATTTGAAATTTGATTATCGTTTTTGATAATTGAATATTTGTTGATTTGAAGTTTGATTATTGTCTTAATAAGTAGATAATTGATGATTTGATGTCTTCTGATTATCGTTTGAGATAATTAAATATTTGATGTTTTTTTATTGTCGTTTTTGATAATTGGATAATTGGTTGATTGCTGATTTTATTGATGTGAAGATTTCTAATCTCTACTTGAGCTTAGAGTATGCTGATTTTTATTGAATTGCTGTTTTCTTTCTATCTTTGTTGATAGTTAGAGTTTGCTGATATGGAGTTTGTGTTTTCTAGTTAATTGTTGGATAACTAGATATTTGCAGTTGCAATTTGTGATTTGTGTTTCATAATTAATTTTGTTAATAATTAGATATTGCTGTTTTGTGATTTCTGTATTTTATTATCTTGTGATAATTGAATATTGCTGATAAATTGTGTTTATCTAGTTTCGCTGCTTTCTGACTATTTATTGATAGTTAGATTTTGTTGAAAATTTGTGAATTTATATTATGAAATTAAAAGAGTTCCTTGATGTTTGCATTTTCTACTTTTATTTTTCTAGCTTAACCAGTTTATGTTAGAAAATTTATTGTTAATAACGACCTTCATTATGAAAATTGCGGGGACGCAATTTCTATAAGGAGGGGAGTCTGTAACAACCCGGGAATTAGCTTCAATATATAATCATCATTTAACAATTTAAGTGATGATGAATTGCTATTGGAATTTAAATCAATTTGAAATTCTTTTATAAAAATGTTGACCGGGCTTTACAATTTGAATCTTGGCCCATGTTTCTTGGTTTTGCCGAGATGATATCAGGGGCAAACCCGATCCCCTCTCTTTCATTCTTCCATTTTCGAGAAAAAAAAACCCTAGACGAAAGAAAAGAAAACAATGGCGGCTCCGTCTCGTTCTTCGTTCGTTCGTTTTCAAATGAGGGCTGGTTCGTTCGTTCCCTTCGAAAAAGACTTGGGGGCTATTGATTTTCATAGGTTTTGGCTTCACTGCCTCGTCGAGAAATGGTGAGTAATTCTCACATCCAATTCAATCTCACTTCTAATGCATAGCCGTATAATCCTTTGTTAATTGATTTCCATGGCTTTGGTTTTGGTTTGAATCTGTTGTTTTGAGTTCTCTGGTACTTTGTTTTTGTGATAGCATTTTGGCTTCGGCTTCCTTGAGCTTGCGAACTCAATTTAGGGTTTTCATGTAATTGGTGGTAGCCGACTTTTGTTTGATCATTGCCTCTTGTTATACTTTCAGCTACACTTGACTTCAGTCATAGGAAGTTTGTTTGTCGGTTTTGTTGATTTCGTGACTTCGGTTATACCCTGTTACTTTCTCTGTTTGGCATCAGCTTGATATTATATGTGTTCTTGTTGCTTTACTGTATATATACATATACACCTGATAGTCTCGGCTACCACGGCTATTTCTTGCATTTGCTCATTAAGTCGACACTGTCTTCATGTAATGTACACTGCATATGTTTCTAATAGCATTGGTACAGTTGTTATGCATTTTTAATTGACTTGAGATCGACCTGTAGCTTGCATTATCACCAGTGGTCTGCATTAGCTTGTACTTTGAGTCTGTTCCTTTTTCACCGAGGCATTGATATATGTGATATACACTTGCATACTCATCGTAACAATTATATAAGACTGTCTCTAGCCATTCTTGTTCTACCTGAATGAGTTTGGAATTATTGTACTCTTGTAGTTCATGTATATGTTGATTCATCATTGTTGCCAGATCTTTGCATTACCCTGTGCATTTTCACCGTTACTTTGTTCATGTAGTTGTAGTTGAGGTTGTATTGTATCAAGTCTGATGTTCACTAGTGTATTTACTAGTAGCTGTGCATTCATGTACACTGATAGTCCATCCATGAGTTCTTGATCATTAAACTTGATGCACTTGGACCCCTGTAGCTTAAATTCAGTCATTTGAACTTGAGTTGTTAGACTTCAGTCACTTGAACTTGTTCATGTTGTTCATTCTGACATCACCTCTGTTTTACTTGTCCTGTCCACTGTTTCCTTTAGTTGTTGTTGCACACTACTGGTCTTCAGTTGCATTTCTCTGGTTCCTTTGTTTGTTGATTGGTTTCACTTGCATCTGCTCATCCCTGTCGTACTTGTTGCCATGGTGGCTGCACCTGTTGTATGTGCAGTCCCACCTGAGCCATGTTGTCTGGTCCTTACTCTTGACAGTTGTATTTGGGTGCAGTTTTACCCTTGCAGTTTCTGGCCACCCTTGCATACAGTCACTGCCTTGTATTTGCAGTGCCTTATTGTCACTGTCTTAATTGGTTTCTGTCGTATTGGTATTGCTTAGCATTCATTGTTCCAGCCCATTGCTTCACTTGAAATCCGATACTTCACCATTTCATACCACTTCATTTTTATCACTGCACTATTATTTGCATATAAACTTGGATTCTGGTTGTACTTGTCTCTGTTTCGAGTCTGACATTTTGGAAGTTTCCATCTGTAGCCTACATTGCTGCCAGTTACATTCCATTGTCACCAGTGGCATTACTTTGTATTAGAGTCTGTTGTTTTGGAGCTTTGTACTGGTGCCCTTGACTTGCGCATATGCGTTTGTTCTTTGCCTCATATCTGATGTTAAGGCCTTGCCTTCGTGGTCTGCATTTGCATGCCTGCCACTGATCGTAGGTCGAGGTCGTTCATGTGCTCGACTTTGACCATTTACTGTTGCATTTACATTGAACTTGGTGTTCTTTGTTGCACTGTTTTTTATTGTCATTCTTGTTGATATCTTTGTAGTCTGTTTCCAGTCATCACTTCTCTGCCTTTATGTCACTCGTGTTGCATATCTACAGGTTCATATGCATTTCTATTTGAAACTGATATTATCCTTTCAATGTTGCCGACGTTTCATGATTGTTGGCCTCAAATAACGTCCAGTGGTCGATTATTTCACTTTACTGCTCTTGCAACATTTTATACACACTGTTGCTTTATGCTACATTTATAGTTTGATTGAGTCCATGATGTCACTAGGACCATCGAGGCGGAGGTTACAGATCTGCATTTACATTTCGAGTCATGTTGACATTGTGGTGACTGTAGTTTAGTTGCAGTCTGCCCTTGTCTTTGTACCTGTTTCAACTGCAGTTTTATTGTGCAGTTGTTTCTGCTTTCTTTTGTGCAGTTTTCCCCTCGCATTCATTTGGGATTGCAGTTTCTCTGCATATTGAGTTTCCTTGCTTCATTTTGGAAATTGCAGTTTCAATATGGTACACTGCCTTGACTTGTACTTGACTCACTAGTTCGAGTCACTTGTGCATGTCGCTATGCATTTCTATTGCACTTGACTCTCTTCTGAGTGAGTTGATGCCATTTTTTTCTGGTTCGTTGATCTTTTGTGTATCTCCTGCGATAGTGGCGAGGCAGTACACGCGTGCGTGTACTGCAGCCCTATCAGATTTGACAGTTTTAAATTGATGTTTCGATTTGCTGAATAGTTTCGTTGGTTAAATTCAATGCTTTGGAGTTGTATTCTGATTTGGATTGTTGATTTGTCGTTTAACACTGTTTAGTGTTATATATATGTCGTTATCCAATTCTCGTATCGAGAGTTGGATATACGAGATTTCCGTTACTGTCATCTATTTGGTATTGATTATTATTGCTTCTATGCACTAATAACTGAGTTTGAATTAGACTGACCCGTGTATTATTTTCTTTTGAATGTAATACTCGGGTCAGACCCGAGTTATTTCAGGTTGTAGATTTCCTGCTTTGAGTTGCTGTTTGAGCTATGAAGACTTTTCACATCTTTTGGAGTAATTGTGTCATAGTATAGGTTGATATGTATTCATGTATATTAGTTGATAATGTACGTGTATATATATAACTTCCAGAGTCGACAATTGTAGTTGTATCATATGTATTGTGTCAACTGTATTGTAACTGACATCAGCTATATATATGAGACTTTTGTTTTTATCTGTGTTCTGCATTCTTTGTGTATCTGTGTTGTTTTTATATATATTGTCCTAAACCATTATGAACCATCGTAGCTCGTTTTATACTGGAATTGGGTATGTCGATGGGAGTGAATAAATAAGAGATGAAAAAATTAAAATATACACCACTCCTATCGAAGTAACCAATACTAGTGTAAGGCCAACTACGGATGGCCGCTCCTATGCAGCCTTATTCTTCATAATAACAGACAGTATTTCCTTTAATATTCTTTGTTATTGTGAGTATAGAGGTGGGGCGTCACACACACATTCTTCAAATTTGAGAAAAAACTATAGCTTCAGTTTTCGTTTTTCAAATAATCAGTTTAACAAATAATTTCACAACCTTAGCCATCAAACTAGTATATTATCTTATCAATTTTGGACGTCATGGTACATTATTAGTGTAGATTTTACGAATCATTGTTGAACTGAACCTCTTTCATTTCAAAAAATAAAAAAATTTACAATTTTACGCTAAAAAATTGCTATAGAATTATTCCAATTAATATTTGTTTTGAAATGTTTAAGAATAATTGTTTTGACTTTAATATATTGATTATGATTGGTTAAATTTTAACATTAATTGAAATAATTTTACATTTAAATCATAAAAATAGAAAACAACGATTAACATGGTTCTCTAAGTCAGACCGGTTGAACCACTAAAACTTTTGAATTGCACCAACACGGTTCAACTTATGGTTCGATCTTCGAAACTATGAGTAAAAGGGCTGGAGCCAAAGCAATTTTTAGTTACGGTAAAAGCTTATCTCAGACTTGAAAAATAATGTGCACAATGTGAAGTATATCAAGTCATGTCCGTTCATTCACTATAAGACATACTAGGTTTAGCGACAACCGTCGTTAGCCGTCGCTAACCGACGAAAAAACCCGTAGTTTTATAAGTCGTCGATCGATGACAAGACGACAGCTAGTAATGGTCTCATTGTTAACTTTTTGACGGCTAGGAACGGCCTAGCTGTCGCTAGCCGATAAAAGTCGATAGACACGTGGCATGAATCCGTATATCACGTACATGCCAATTGGGGATCGGTAGCCATCAGTTGGCGTTTGTAATCTGTCCAAATAAGCCGTCATTAGCCGTCGCTAATATGTGCTAAAGGCCGTCACTAGCCATTGCCAACACATATAAACCCATTTTCACAACTACAACCATGCATATATTGCATATTCTCATACATATCACACATAACCAAGTTTATATCACAAATATCAATATTTACATCAATATTCTATCAAATAACACAACCATACCTATAAATTCTCATGTCTATCAAACAAACAATCATCAAACATCCATAAATCCATCAAACAGTCACAAACAAAACAACCGTCAAACAAGTATCAAATCCATCAACACATGTCGAATAAGTACAAAACAATACAATCAAATATCCATTAAAAATACAACCATGCCTTTCATCATTTCCCAACTCAAGCGAAGCAAATGTCCCATGCTCTGCCATATATGCCACAATCTGCTTATCTAGCAGCGTAGTCAGTCCTCCGCTCTTCCGCCAATCATTCAACTCTGCTATCTACTCTCTGAGCTATGCTATCTTCCTTTTGGAATGTGATTTCCTATAATCGGCCTGGGACATCCTCGCATATAAATTAATTAATAGCTAGTTATAATTTATACGTAATATTAAATAAAATTTATAAATTAGTTAATAAAGTAGTTGAACTCAATAAATATTGCCTCATGATTGCCGTAACCGTATCGCCTATTTCGCATGGGCTTGTCGGTCACAGCATTGAAAATCATGTCCTTCTCCTCAGTGGTCAATTCTCTCAACTGGTGGACTGCAGCACACGAGCTCACTCCACTTCAAATCTATCCTGTGATTAGGAGTAGCATTTTGGCACAATAAATATTCAATTTACAACTTATGTAATGTGAAGAAATTTTTTTTAAGCATGTTTACCATTATGGCTTGAGATTTATGGTCCAACAAAGTAAACGAAACCCAGTCATCATCATTGATGTGCTTGATGGCATGAGTCCGAGTGAAGACCTCCGCATTTGTATGCTCACGGCCCTTCTCCTTTACGTGAATTATATATGAATAAGCAATGTATAAATATGATTAAATAATTTTATAACTATTTTATAATCGCAATGTATAAATTATCATTTTCTTCCGATGTTATTGGAAGGATTTTGAGCTGTCGCGGAGTACAAACAGGATTTTTATTCATGTTTGTCATGTTCCGCTCGGCGATTTCCTGTAAATTTAAATATATGATTGACTAAATTAATGCAATTATTAATGAGCATTAAACAAATTATTATAATAATATGAAATTAGAAAACTACTTCCACGGCTGGAGTTTCCCAGTGCTGTTGAAATTCCGCTCGAATACTAGCATTCATCGAATCGGTTTTTTTTTGTTTTTTTTAATGCCTAAGAGGGTGTTCATGTAATTTTTTTCAGCTTCTTATTCCATTGATTCCTAAAAAGATCTTGATCTTTCTCTTCTACAGCTATTGCAGCCTATACATTGAAATTAAAATGAATTATACACAGTATATTAATTTTCAAAGATAAAATATGTCATTTTCAAATGAATTATAAATTTGTACTTACTATCACGTCGGCCCATATAGCATTCTTAATATACAGTGGGATATCATTCCACTGAGGCCAACAACCCGACATCTGACTCATGTACATCTTCCCAGAGACAGCCAGAATATAGTCGAAAGACTCCAACTCAAAACCCCTGTATTACTTTGATGTAGACATTTAATAAATTTTAAATAATATACATGCACTAAATATTAATGATGTTGTAATAAATTTGATACTCACCACCCACTCTTTGAAACCATGACTGCCCTTGGACATAAATCAACCAAGCCGTTGGCACCTTCGCCAACAGCAGGAGAAGCAAAAGCATAAGATTTGGAATACCTTCTATAAGACATATATAACATGTGCCACAAATATATCATTTCATATAATGAAAAAACATATCATTTTATTATTAGAAAATATGTCTAATTAATAATCACGTAAAACTTCCACTAAAACTACAAAATGGAACAAGATCTTCCGAGTACATAGAATTAATAAAACAGAATAATACAAAGCTCACAACATAGTCATCGTCATCGGAAACTCAGAATATAAATTATACAACGAGCGATATAAATATTCATAATATATACATTCCATCATCAGTAATTAATAATCAGTCTTCATCGTTTTCTGATTTAGACTGGGCCTCGTACTCCATATCGTTTTCCTCTGTACTCTCAATTGCTTCTATTAAAACTTTTGATTCATCGTTCACAGGCTCTAAATCAGTATGATCATCAGTTATTATTGTTTTGTTATTTGGCCCAAAGTCCCCTTGATAAGCTGCTTCATCCGGAGTATTATTTACATTAAACATAAATCTTGCCTTCGTTGTAAAAACAGTCTATCAATCCACTTTATCTCTTTTTAAGGATGGATACAAAGAAAAATAATCTTGTAATGCTTGTTTGGCTAATACAAAAGATCATACTTACAGTAATATGAGGTATGCTTTAATTCAATAAGATTATAATCTTTGTGAATGTTGATTCCAGAACCAGGAACATTGCTGAACCAATTGCATTTGAACAAAAAAAATTCCACATGTTAAGACGCTGCAAAAATATTTATATGCTTATCAGGATCATCAATACATTTGTCAAATACATCGTGGTTATAGGTTAATTTTCAACACTATATTCTTTGATGTTGAATTTAAATCCATTGATGAACAATATTGGATAAGTCTTGACATTTTTTTTGGGTCCTAGCACAAGATGTTTAATTCCTTCATCAACTACATAATTTCTTAGATCATAAACGTAGTTCAAAAACCAATTAGCAAATTCTTTACCGAGACCGCCAAGTGGATGTTGTGATTCGTAAATACAGCAAACGCATATAATACATTTTATAATATGTAAGTGTGATTGAAACAAATATGAATTTAATATTTCCTAATAAATGGTGCAACTTCAGTGCAATTAAGAAGAACATATATATGTTCTACATGGTAATCTCTACCGTCTAACCATATTTTCCACATATTTTCCAACAGGTCGGCCACGTTGTCTAAAAATAGATAACATTATGTAACGACCTGTAATTTTCGATACTTAAAATAGTTAATTTAATTAGATTTTTGTGATTTAATATTGCAAGAAATAAAAAAAATTGTGATGTATTAATGAAATAATAACTAAAATGAAATGTAATAATGTTAATTTAAGATAATTATTAACAATTTGAATGAAATTCCAATCAATTGATATGATTTAAAGGTTATACTTGGTTATAAAGTGAATATAGGAAAACAAATGTAAATATTGAATTAATTAATGAAATAATATATAACTAATGGTAATTGAATAAAATTAGTGTTATGTAAGTAATTATAACATTTGGTTGTAAATAATAAACTTATTAAAGTGACTAAAAGTTAATAGTGACAAACTATTATATGTACCTGTTTATTTAGTCTGTTAAATTAAATTGGAAATCAATTATAAATAAAGGTAATAAATGTTACACAATAACTGCAAATTGAGAATGTAATAAAATGTACAGAAATGTCAATTACATTCATAAGGAAATAAATTGATTTAATAATAAAAAATGAGACCAAGATAAATAAATTGATTGAGATTTTAAATTATAATAAAATTGACAAAAATTCAATATAATGGAAATATAGTAGTCAATACAAATAAAAGATAGAAATTAGAGAATATTAATATAATGAAATATAAGACAATGTTAACTATATCTATAGAATAATGATTGATTAAATAAAAAGATTGAAATCAAAGTATAATCAATTTATTGGAATTAAATTATAATTAATTGGATTTAATTATAGTTAAAATTGAACACTGTAATTAGTGAAATATTTAATACTGAATTTGATATGAAAATTTGTATTAAATTATTGTAAATGTCTAAGCAATCAAAAATGATTGAAATTTGTTAGTTTATAAATATTGAATTAAAATAATTTAATATCTATTTATTTAATTAACATGAAAATAGCCATTTTGGCAACTATCTCTGATTTCGACGAAACCAGTTTCATCGGATCCGTAACGGTGAGTTATTGTACGGTTTCAAGTTTCGTAGCAATCAGACTTGTCGTTTGATCGTACGGACTCGAAACGTGTAGAAATCAATTCAATTAAATTCAATTGAAATCAATTTGAAATAAGCCAATATTAAGCTAACTTCTTCATATGATGGAATTAGGACCTAAAACCCATTCCATCGAGTTTAAAAATATTGAAAACATCTATTTTGATATATGGAATGACCTATTTCCGTTTCGGGAACGAAACGGGCTTTTCGAGTCGTTTAGCGTTCAACTTTCAAATCGATCTAACCCATCCATTTCTATTTCTGATCTGCCTATATATAGCCTATTATAAACCCTAGTTTATTCCTTATTCCATTTGTCTGTACGTACAATTCTATCTGCTTCTCTCTTTCCAATGGCAGACAAACCAAACCAATTCCAAATTCAATTACAAATCAAAATCACATCGAAAAATTTAAAATTCTCAAAATATATCGAATTATATATCGATTCAAAGCTCTCAAAGAGCGCAAGTCAAATATGCAATTTATTTTTCGATCTGGATTTCTGTGTGGCCAAAATTGGGTGGTTAAACCTCGGCCGTTCATTGTGTCACAATCAACTTTGGCCGATCGTCGATTGGAGGATATGGATGGGTGGAGATTGGTGAATGGAGATCATCGACGTTGGTGGTTTGAGATGTTAACGGTCGGATTGATCGATTTAATTCGATTAGGCTTTGGGTTATAGGCGGTGGCGGCATCGACTGGGGGGACCGGAGGCGGCGGCCTTCTGGCCATGGAAGCGGCTGAGCAAGGCGAAGGTGATGGAGGTGGTGCCGAGGCCTATAGCGACGTGTGGGGGGAGATACGGGCTGTCAAAGGCGGGCCTACTGTGCATTTTCACGGGTTCGAACGCGAAAGTAGGGTTCTGTGCGTTGAGGGAGGAGATGACGTGGCTGCACCGTATTGGGTGTGTTTCTTTTTTTGTTATTTTATTCAAATTTTGATTTCAAATGTTCTAATTGACATAACTTTCACATACGAGGCCCAATTCACGCGCGGTTTTCGTTGGGATCGTATGAAAATTTTGGACATTTTGACCCAGGTTTGGATGAATTATGAGAATGTTTAAATTTGGACACTATTTTGGATTTTAAATCGATTTGAAATTCAAAATTGAGTGTTTTAACCCACTCGCAATTACTAAACTACCTTATGTTAGTTAAATTAAGTTTATGATGTGATTAGAAATCAATTGATTTATGTTTGGTATGTTTAAACTGTTTTTCCAGTTAAATTTGACTTTTATTGCATTTAATCATGGTTTAATTTAATATTGAATTTAAATTGTCAATTTAATACCTGTTATTGATTATCAGTTATCTATTGATGTTTATTGATTGATCTGGATGATGATTGTAATGGATGTTTGATTGTTGATATTGGATGACTGGATGATTGTGTTTTTATGGTTATAAACTGCAAGTTCCTTATGGGTTGAAATGATACATACCCGAACGATCTATAGATTAGGAAAAAATCGTTATGGGTTGAAATGATAGACTCGAGCGATTTTATGGATTTTTATTAAATTTGGGATTGCGGTTTGAAATGATATATAACCGTAAAACTTTAAATTGCGGATTGAAATGATAGATATCTGTACCTGTAACAACCCGCAAATTCGTAGCATTTAATTATCGCCATTAGGTGATTAAATCGTTCGTAAATTTTTATTGAAATTAAAAATCAATTTGAAATTCTTTTATAAAATGGTTGGTGGAGTTTCTATATCGAGTAGAAATTCTTTTAATAAAATTTCGTAATTATGGAAACGGGCTTTAAAGAGAACTATTGTGGCCCATACTCATTGTTGCCGTGATATTTATCTAACCGATCCCCCCTTTTCAATTTTTTCATTCGTTCATTAGACCCGTTCCCCCTTTATCAATTTCACTAACCTAAATCGAAACGAGAAAGAAATAAAAATGGCGACATCGTTCGTCCCTTTTCCCCCCTCCATTTCCAATCGTTCCAAGCCTTAGCAAACATTCGAAAAGGAAGAACAAATGGAGGCAGCTCGTCTTTCGTTCATTCCTCGGCACCGAAAATTTGGGCTTTGGTATCTCAAAGGCGATTGACTTCGACGTCGTTTTGCTCGATCGAGTGAGGAAACGTGTTGCTTGATCGTCGAATCAAAGGTGAGTACCCACTCACATCTAATTCTCGTCTCAAGTTGAATTAGGGTTTAAACTTCGTGATTTCGTTCGTGTTCAATTGTTTGGGTGGCTATTCATTTTACTTGCAATGATTCATGTCGTTTTGTATTGATTTCTTTTCGACTTTGGCCTTGCGGTTGTAAACTGAAACTGTTTGTCGATGAGATTTATGTTTTCATAGGGTTCGATACCCTTATTTTCGTTCGTCTGTTGTTCGTTCGAATTTGTCATTTAGAATTATTCGACCATTGGTTTTCGTATGAATGCTAGTGTTGATCTCTAACTCGTTCCAATTCGTATATTTCGTTTACTAGGTTGTCGTGACCTTGAGTTCTGACTTGAGTTTGATTCAGTTTGATTTCTTTGTTGTCTTCGGCTTCGACTCGTAGTCGATCTTTGATTCCTCGACATGACTTTGACTTGGTTTCGTAACTTGATTTTAAAATTGCCGATGATGTCAAAGAATTTTGTATAACTGCATCCTTGTATTTATATTGTTTCAGTGTCATTGCACAGTCACATGATGTTTGTGTTTGATTGAGCTTCTGAGTTCATATGCATGATTTTGAGCATTGGATCATTTGCATTTCTCTGGTCTCTGTCTTGAGTCTGGTACGCACATGTACATGCTGTGTGACTTGAGTTTGCATATCCTTGTTGGTTCAACACTTTGTTTCACTACATATTCCTTCATCATGTACACACTATGTTGTATCTGCACTTGTACACTTGGTCACTGTTGAGTCTACTTTTTGATGTTCTTCATTTGATCACTGTTACATTGTGAAGCATTTGAGTCTGGTTTGATTACTGCTCGAGTTTTTTTGGTCAGTGCATTATGACGTTTAGTATTTTCTGGTCTTTACTTGGACTTGAAACACTTCACTGTCTTGACTTCACCTGACTTTGATCTTTGACTTTGATCACCTATTTCGGTGATGATATTGATATACTTGCTGGAACTGCTGTACCTGATCGCTTGCATATGCATTCATGTAGAACATATGTGTTATCACCTTGTCCTGGATTAACATTTCGCTGTGATGAGCGTGGGTCTGGTACTTGATTACTACGGCTATGTTTGTTCATCTAGTAGCATTTCTGGGCTCTACTGTTTGGTGTCTGTAGCTTTTGTGTTGGTTGTATATATGAACCTTTGTATGTCTGCAGCTTTAAACATTGTTGACACTGGGTTGTTTCATTGTGGCATTGTGTTTAGTCGAGTTATTGCATTTGGTCACTTATTCTAGTCTTCTTTTAGGGTAGTCTGCACTGCTTCATGTTGTTTCTTGACCTGTTCCACTATGGTTCCATGCCTTGTGGTTGCATTTCCTTCGTGTTGCTGTCACATTGGGCTTGTAGTTGGTGTAGCTCGCTGTCTTTGAACTTTACTTGGCATAGTTTGAACTTGGTTCTGGTTATCTTCGACATTGGGTTAGATATTGAACTGCACTGCCTTGTTCTCGAATCTGATACATTGCATTGATGCCATGTATCATTTGCATTTTTGTCATTCTGCTTCACTGATGACCTTATCTTCTAATGAGGCTGATCTGCGTCTTTTCTGTTGAGTGTTGTAGTGCCATATCTTTGGTGCTCTCGCCTTCAGTTTGCTATTTCCCTGTGCCTTGCTTTGCGACATGTTGAACTTGTTCCACTTGTTGCCTCTTTCACTGGGTACACTGTTTCACTTCACTGATGCAGCCTTGCCCTTAAATACAAGTGGTGGCTGCCTTTTCGTAGCAGTTTTACCCTTGTCCCTTGTGGTGACTTTATATTCTGTTGTGGCGAGGCAGTGCACGCGTGCGTGCACTGCAGCCACACCGAATTGACAGATTTTAATCGATATCTCTTTTATTCTTAATTCATCGACCTGTTGCGTAATTCGTAGGCTGTATTGGCGAGGCAGTACACGTTAGCGTGTACTGCAGCCAATTAGCATTGATATTTTTAAATTGACATTTCAATTATTTAAACTGCTTTGGATTTCTGTTTCGTGGATTAACACTGTTTAGTGATATATCTGCCGTTATCCGGTTCTTTTATCGAGAAGTTGGATATACGATATTTCTGTGACTGTCATCTATATTGAGATTGATTATTATTGCTTCTATGCTCTAATAACTGATTTTGAATTAGACTGATCCGAGTATTATTTTCTTTTGAATGTAATACTCGGGTCAGACCGAGTATTTACAGGTTGTAGATTTTTAGCTTTGGGTTGCTGCTAGAGCTATGAAGACTTTTTATATCATTTGAAGTGGTCTTCGTCTTGTTGTAGTAGTCAGTGTGTCTGTTTTAAGATGATAATGTATTCATGTATATTAGTCGATAATGTACTTGTATATATAACTTCTTGAGTCGACAATTGTAGTTGTATCATTGGTATTGTGTCAAATGTATTGTAACTGATATCAGTTATTGTATATATGAGACTTTTCGTTCCATCTGTATTCCGCATTTATGTTTTCTGTGTTATTTTTATATCTATTGTCCTAAACTATTATAGCCACTGTGTAGTAGCTTTGAGTTTGTATCGGTATGTCGGGTTTCCTCTAAAAATGAAATGCAATGTTTTATTATCTGACATATCGGTGCTCGCACAAAGCAATTACATAGATGGTCGCTCCTCAACAGCCTTATTCTCCGTGCTAGTTGACAACACTACACCGTAGTGTTCTTGGCTAGCGTGGGTATAGAGGTGGGGCGTCACAGCTTGGTATCAGAGCCTGGGGTTTAGGACAATTATAAAACATAACCTAGATGGAGCATGTGTTACAACTATTTGTCGATGTTTTATCTCTCATCTTTACATATGATTATTTTTGACTGTTAGGTATGAATTCCTAACACTTATTCTTGTGTTTTCGGCTTTGAATTGATTTAGCCGATGTTGATTTTGTTTTAATTTGGCAAATTAAAGCCATTTTGACTTTTGGACTTTGTTCCACTTTTGTTCTATGCTATGAGTGTCATTATGTACCTGTTACACTGTGATGAAAAATAGCTGGACCAGTTGCAAATTGAGTGATTTTGATTTCTCATTCACATCTAGTTCGAATCTCAGCGATTTTGAACTTGATATTTTGTGTTTTCCTCATCTTGAATTCCATTCGACTTCGGTCACTTGTTTTTGGGAAATTGCTAATTTCTTGATTTTCAAGACTCTGATTTTGTTTGCCGTTGGTTTCTTTGATAATGATGATTGATTCATTTTGTACTCGACTGCGGCTATTAACTGTTGGCTTCGACATTGACTTGATTCTTACTTTTGTTGAAGTCAATTATGCATTTCTACTCGTTTTGCTTTGTTTTTCCAGTTGATATCGATTCTTCTTTCCTAATTAGTTGTTATCACCTTTATTGATTTTGATAACTTCTATTTTCTGGAATTTTTGGGTGTTCCTATTTTAATAAATTCAGTATCGAATTCTTTGGATTCCATTCACATCTTCGTATGTGAATTCTTGTGATTGATTGTTTCTACAATCATTTTTGTGATTTGTCACTTTAAAAATATAAAGGTTTTCTATACTAGTAGTAAATATTAAAATCCTTTTCTCCAAACGATTTCAAAAATTATTTTACTACAAAGCTCTTTTCCTAAATCATTTTCCAATCTATTAGTATATACAAGCCTTTATTTCACTCGTATGAGAAATTGAATTAAACGGCCTAGTAAAACAAGTGGTATGAAACGCCTGCGTTTACTTTGTCGGTTAGCTCTTGGACTTGTTCGATTGAACCCTTTTTGTGACAATTTCCTAGTGAAGATTTACAGCTTGTTCGTAAATATTCAAGTTAAGCAAGTGGTTATGGGACATGAAGCTAAACTCATATATTTACTAGCTTGGTGTGATTGACACTTCTTTATGATCATGACGATCATTTTTGTGATTTAGACTAGCAACTGTGCGATGTCTCTTTGTCTGCGAGGGAGACTAGACCCCGCTTTGTGTGATGTTTCGCCATCACATATGTAGGGTAGCGCCCTACGGTCTTCGGGCCATTCCTGTGTGAAAATTTAATGGATGGCTTCCATGAGATAGCGTCTCGTCATGTGATACCGGTCGGTGAGTTTTCATACTCCCATTTTTGTGATAGGCCTTTCCCCTTTTCTTTTTATGATTTAGACTAGCGATTATGCGATGTCTCTTTGTCTGCGAGGGAGACTAGACCCCGCTCTGTGTGATGTTTCGCCATCACATATGTGGGGTAGCGCCCCACGGTCTTCGGACCATTCCTGTGTGAAACTTTATTGGTTAGCCACCATGAGATAGCGTCTCGTTCATGTGATACCGGTGTTTTGGAGTTTTCATACTCCCGTTTTTATGCTAGGCCTCCCCCCCTTCATGTGTTTTCTGGATTTCTTGTAATGATTTCTAGAATTTGTGCTTCACCAATTTTTGTGATTTCTATTGACAAGTTTTGTCAATTTTTGTGTATTGGTGAATTCATGTGTTATTAACTTGTTATGAATACAAGTTTAGGGTATGATATCCCTTTCTATCTTTGAGAAGATTCTTGTGACATTTTTGATGAATGAAAATTCATTTGGTATTATATTTTGATGCCAGTTATTTTGACGAGATTTTGACGTGTTAACTTCAGTAACCGTCAATTTTGAAATGAATTTACAAGCGGTTCTCCCGCAATACTGATATTGCTAATTTAATCACGTATTTTCAAAATTCGTTATTTTTAAAAGTTGTTTCAAAATATAAATTAAAATTGTTTTCAAAATTCTTACAGTTTGCATTTTCAATAGAATGAGGAAGCGATTTAAACGTTTCAGCAAAATCGAGGACTATGACCCCTTTCTTTTACTGGATCGCTTAATTCCGGACTTGTCCGTTTGAGAATGTGAAATGTTATTTTTTTTTAAAAAAAAAACACACAATTCTGCACTTTCAAGGAAACGATAAAGAGATTTAAACGATTTAGCAAAAGTAAGGAGTATGGAACCATACTTTTACTACTTCGGTTAATTCCGGACTCGTTAATTGAATATTTATGACTTCTGATTATCATTTTGATAATCAGATGTTTGTGTTTCTGATTATCGTTTTTGATAATCGGATATTTCTGATTTTTCTGATTATCGTTTTTGATAATCAGATATTTGTGAAATTTGATTATCGTTTGAGATAATCAAATATTTTTCGATTTGATAATCGAATATTTGTGATTTCTGATTATCGTTTTTGATAATCAGATATTTGTGAAATTTGATTATCGTTTGAGATAATTAAATATTTTTTGATTTGATTAATCGAATATTTGTGTTTCTGATTATCGTTTTTGATAATCAAATATTTGTGAAATTTGATTATCGTTTGAGATAATTAAATATTTTTCGATTTGATTAATCGAATATTTGTGTTTCTGATTATCGTTTTTGATAATCAGATATTTGTGAAATTTGATTATCGTTTGAGATAATTAAATATTTTTCGATTTGATTAATCGAATATTTGTGTTTCTGATTATCGTTTTTGATAATCAGATATTTGTGAAATTTGATTATCGTTTGAGATAATTAAATATTTTTCGATTTGATTAATCGAATATTTGTGTTTCTGATTATCGTTTTTGATAATCAGATATTTGTGAAATTTGATTATCGTTTGAGATAATTAAATATTTTTCGATTTGATTAATCGAATATTTGTGTTTCTGATTATCGTTTTTGATAATCAGATATTTGTGAAATTTGATTATCGTTTGAGATAATTAAATATTTTTCGATTTGATTAATCGAATATTTGTGTTTCTGATTATCGTTTTTGATAATCAAATATTTGTAAAATTTGATTATCGTTTGAGATAATCAGATATTTGATTTGTTTTCTGACTATCGTCTGAGATAAGTAAATATTTGCGATTTGAAAATTCAATTATCGTTATTGATGATTGAATATTTGCGATTTTTGAGATTTGAGCTTCGTCTTTCTCTCTGACGATTCAGGTGAGTAATTTGATTTACTCACATTCAATCCGTGCAGTACGCGATTTCTGCTCTGTTTTTCTTTTTCTTTTAAATGCTGGAACTCGATTGATTCTTGCTTTTGATAGTCGTCTGATTTTGATTCCTTGATCCGCACGATGTTGATTCTTTTGATTTGAATCAGTCGAACCTTTTGATTTCATATCTAATACTTCCCTGCTGTCATTTGCTTTGCTTATGCATTCGACATTGCCATGCTCTTATGGTTGTTACCTCTTTCCCCTTTATTCCTTATGATTGCGAGGACGCAATTTCTTTAAGGAGGGGAGTCTGTAACAACCCGCAAATTCGTAGCATTTAATTATCGCCATTAGGTGATTAAATCGTTCGTAAATTTTTATTGAAATTAAAAATCAATTTGAAATTCTTTTATAAAATGGTTGGTGGAGTTTCTATATCGAGTAGAAATTCTTTTAATAAAATTTCGTAATTATGGAAACGGGCTTTAAAGAGAACTATTGTGGCCCATACTCATTGTTGCCGTGATATTTATCTAACCGATCCCCCCTTTTCAATTTTTTCATTCGTTCATTAGACCCGTTCCCCCTTTATCAATTTCAATAACCTAAATCGAAACGAGAAAGAAATAAAAATGGCGACATCGTTCGTCCCTTTTCCCCCCTCCATTTCCAATCGTTCCAAGCCTTAGCAAACATTCGAAAAGGAAGAACAAATGGAGGCAGCTCGTCTTTCGTTCATTCCTCGGCACCGAAAATTTGGGCTTTGGTATCTCAAAGGCGATTGACTTCGACGTCGTTTTGCTCGATCGAGTGAGGAAACGTGTTGCTTGATCGTCGAATCAAAGGTGAGTACCCACTCACATCTAATTCTCGTCTCAAGTTGAATTAGGGTTTAAACTTCGTGATTTCGTTCGTGTTCAATTGTTTGGGTGGCTATTCATTTTACTTGCAATGATTCATGTCGTTTTGTATTGATTTCTTTTCGACTTTGGCCTTGCGGTTGTAAACTGAAACTGTTTGTCGATGAGATTTCTGTTTTCATAGGGTTCGATACCCTTATTTTCGTTCGTCTGTTGTTCGTTCGAATTTGTCATTTAGAATTATTCGACCATTGGTTTTCGTATGAATGCTAGTGTTGATCTCTAACTCGTTCCAATTCGTATATTTCGTTTACTGGGTTGTCGTGACCTTGAGTTCTGACTTGAGTTTGATTCAGTTTGATTTCTTTGTTGTCTTCGGCTTCGACTCGTAGTCGATCTTTGATTCCTCGACATGACTTTGACTTGGTTTCGTAACTTGATTTTAAAATTGCCGATGATGTCAAAGAATTTTGTATAACTGCATCCTTGTATTTATATTGTTTCAGTGTCATTGCACAGTCACCTGATGTTTGTGTTTGATTGAGCTTCTGAGTTCATATGCATGATTTTGAGCATTGGATCATTTGCATTTCTCTGGTCTCTGTCTTGAGTCTGGTACGCACATGTACATGCTGTGTGACTTGAGTTTGCATATCCTTGTTGGTTCAACACTTTGTTTCACTACATATTCCTTCATCATGTACACACTATGTTGTATCTGCACTTGTACACTTGGTCACTGTTGAGTCTACTTTTTGATGTTCTTCATTTGATCACTGTTACATTGTGAAGCATTTGAGTCTGGTTTGATTACTGCTCGAGTTCTTTTGGTCAGTGCATTATGATGTTTAGTATTTTCTGGTCTTTACTTGGACTTGAAACACTTCACTGTCTTGACTTCACCTGACTTTGATCTTTGACTTTGATCACCTATTTCGGTGATGATATTGATATACTTGCTGGAGCTGCTGTACCTGATCGCTTGCATATGCATTCATGTAGAACATATGTGTTATCACCTTGTCCTGGATTAACATTTCGCTGTGATGAGCGCGGGTCTGGTACTTGATTACTACGGCTATGTTTGTTCATCCAGTAGCATTTCTGGGCTCTACTGTTTGGTGTCTGTAGCTTTTGTGTTGGTTGTATATATGAACCTTTGTATGTCTGCAGCTTTAAACATTGTTGACACTGGGTTGTTTCATTGTGGCATTGTGTTTAGTCGAGTTATTGCATTTGGTCACTTATTCTAGTCTTCTTTTAGGGTAGTCTGCACTGCTTCATGTTGTTGCTTGACCTGTTCCACTATGGTTCCATGCCTTGTGGTTGCATTTCCTTCGTGTTGCTGTCACATTGGGCTTGTAGTTGGTGTAGCTCGCTGTCTTTGAACTTTACTTGGCATAGTTTGAACTTGGTTCTGGTTATCTTCGACATTGGGTTAGATATTGAACTGCACTGCCTTGTTCTCGAATCTGATACATTGCATTGATGCCTTGTATCATTTGCATTTTTGTCATTCTGCTTCACTGATGACCTTATCTTCTAATGAGGCTGATCTGCGTCTTTTCTGTTGAGTGTTGTAGTGCCATATCTTTGGTGCTCTCGCCTTCAGTTTGCTATTTCCCTGTGCCTTGCTTTGCGACATGTTGAACTTGTTCCACTTGTTGCCTCTTTCACTGGGTACACTGTTTCACTTCACTGATGCAGCCTTGCCCTTAAATACAAGTGGTGGCTGCCTTTTCGTAGCAGTTTTACCCTTGTCCCTTGTGGTGACTTTATATTCTGTTGTGGCGAGGCAGTGCACGCGTGCGTGCACTGCAGCCACACCGAATTGACAGATTTTAATCGATATCTCTTTTATTCTTAAATCATCGACCTGTTGCGTAATTCGTAGGCTGTATTGGCGAGGCAGTACACGTTAGCGTGTACTGCAGCCAATTAGCATTGATATTTTTAAATTGACATTTCAATTATTTAAACTGCTTTGGATTTCTGTTTCGTGGATTAACACTGTTTAGTGATATATCTGCCGTTATCCGGTTCTTTTATCGAGAAGTTGGATATACGATATTTCTGTGACTGTCATCTATATTGAGATTGATTATTATTGCTTCTATGCTCTAATAACTGATTTTGAATTAGACTGATCCGAGTATTATTTTCTTTTGAATGTAATACTCGGGTCAGACCGAGTATTTACAGGTTGTAGATTTTTAGCTTTGGGTTGCTGCTAGAGCTATGAAGACTTTTTATATCATTTGAAGTGGTCTTCGTCTTGTTGTAGTAGTCAGTGTGTCTGTTTTAAGATGATAATGTATTCATGTATATTAGTCGATAATGTACTTGTATATATAACTTCTTGAGTCGACAATTGTAGTTGTATCATTGGTATTGTGTCAAATGTATTGTAACTGATATCAGTTATTGTATATATGAGACTTTTCGTTCCATCTGTATTCCGCATTTATGTTTTCTGTGTTATTTTTATATCTATTGTCCTAAACTATTATAGCCACTGTGTAGTAGCTTTGAGTTTGTATCGGTATGTCGGGTTTCCTCTAAAAATGAAATGCAATGTTTTATTATCTGACATATCGGTGCTCGCACAAAGCAATTACATAGATGGTCGCTCCTCAACAGCCTTATTCTCCGTGCTAGTTGACAACACTACACCGTAGTGTTCTTGGCTAGCGTGGGTATAGAGGTGGGGCGTCACAGCTTGGTATCAGAGCCTGGGGTTTAGGACAATTATAAAACATAACCTAGATGGAGCATGTGTTACAACTATTTGTCGATGTTTTATCTCTCATCTTTACATATGATTATTTTTGACTGTTAGGTATGAATTCCTAACACTTATTCTTGTGTTTTCGGCTTTGAATTGATTTAGCCGATGTTGATTTTGTTTTAATTTGGCAAATTAAAGCCATTTTGACTTTTGGACTTTGTTCCACTTTTGTTCTATGCTATGAGTGTCATTATGTACCTGTTACACTGTGATGAAAAATAGCTGGACCAGTTGCAAATTGAGTGATTTTGATTTCTCATTCACATCTAGTTCGAATCTCAGCGATTTTGAACTTGATATTTTGTGTTTTCCTCATCTTGAATTCCATTCGACTTCGGTCACTTGTTTTTGGGAAATTGCTAATTTCTTGATTTTCAAGACTCTGATTTTGTTTGCCGTTGGTTTCTTTGATAATGATGATTGATTCATTTTGTACTCGACTGCGGCTATTAACTGTTGGCTTCGACATTGACTTGATTCTTACTTTTGTTGAAGTCAATTATGCATTTCTACTCGTTTTGCTTTGTTTTTCCAGTTGATATCGATTCTTCTTTCCTAATTAGTTGTTATCACCTTTATTGATTTTGATAACTTCTATTTTCTGGAATTTTTGGGTGTTCCTATTTTAATAAATTCAGTATCGAATTCTTTGGATTCCATTCACATCTTCGTATGTGAATTCTTGTGATTGATTGTTTCTACAATCATTTTTGTGATTTGTCACTTTAAAAATATAAAGGTTTTCTATACTAGTAGTAAATATTAAAATCCTTTTCTCCAAACGATTTCAAAAATTATTTTACTACAAAGCTCTTTTCCTAAATCATTTTCCAATCTATTAGTATATACAAGCCTTTATTTCACTCGTATGAGAAATTGAATTAAACGGCCTAGTAAAACAAGTGGTATGAAACGCCTGCGTTTACTTTGTCGGTTAGCTCTTGGACTTGTTCGATTGAACCCTTTTTGTGACAATTTCCTAGTGAAGATTTACAGCTTGTTCGTAAATATTCAAGTTAAGCAAGTGGTTATGGGACATGAAGCTAAACTCATATATTTACTAGCTTGGTGTGATTGACACTTCTTTATGATCATGACGATCATTTTTGTGATTTAGACTAGCAACTGTGCGATGTCTCTTTGTCTGCGAGGGAGACTAGACCCCGCTTTGTGTGATGTTTCGCCATCACATATGTAGGGTAGCGCCCTACGGTCTTCGGGCCATTCCTGTGTGAAAATTTAATGGATGGCTTCCATGAGATAGCGTCTCGTCATGTGATACCGGTCGGTGAGTTTTCATACTCCCATTTTTGTGATAGGCCTTTCCCCTTTTCTTTTTATGATTTAGACTAGCGATTATGCGATGTCTCTTTGTCTGCGAGGGAGACTAGACCCCGCTCTGTGTGATGTTTCGCCATCACATATGTGGGGTAGCGCCCCACGGTCTTCGGACCATTCCTGTGTGAAACTTTATTGGTTAGCCACCATGAGATAGCGTCTCGTTCATGTGATACCGGTGTTTTGGAGTTTTCATACTCCCGTTTTTATGCTAGGCCTCCCCCCCTTCATGTGTTTTCTGGATTTCTTGTAATGATTTCTAGAATTTGTGCTTCACCAATTTTTGTGATTTCTATTGACAAGTTTTGTCAATTTTTGTGTATTGGTGAATTCATGTGTTATTAACTTGTTATGAATACAAGTTTAGGGTATGATATCCCTTTCTATCTTTGAGAAGATTCTTGTGACATTTTTGATGAATGAAAATTCATTTGGTATTATATTTTGATGCCAGTTATTTTAACGAGATTTTGACGTGTTAACTTCAGTAACCGTCAATTTTGAAATGAATTTACAAGCGGTTCTCCCGCAATACTGATATTGCTAATTTAATCACGTATTTTCAAAATTCGTTATTTTTAAAAGTTGTTTCAAAATATAAATTAAAATTGTTTTCAAAATTCTTACAGTTTGCATTTTCAATAGAATGAGGAAGCGATTTAAACGTTTCAGCAAAATCGAGGACTATGACCCCTTTCTTTTACTGGATCGCTTAATTCCGGACTTGTCCGTTTGAGAATGTGAAATGTTATTTTTTTTTAAAAAAAAAACACACAATTCTGCACTTTCAAGGAAACGATAAAGAGATTTAAACGATTTAGCAAAAGTAAGGAGTATGGAACCATACTTTTACTACTTCGGTTAATTCCGGACTCGTTAATTGAATATTTATGACTTCTGATTATCATTTTGATAATCAGATGTTTGTGTTTCTGATTATCGTTTTTGATAATCGGATATTTCTGATTTTTCTGATTATCGTTTTTGATAATCAGATATTTGTGAAATTTGATTATCGTTTGAGATAATCAAATATTTTTCGATTTGATAATCGAATATTTGTGATTTCTGATTATCGTTTTTGATAATCAGATATTTGTGAAATTTGATTATCGTTTGAGATAATTAAATATTTTTTGATTTGATTAATCGAATATTTGTGTTTCTGATTATCGTTTTTGATAATCAAATATTTGTGAAATTTGATTATCGTTTGAGATAATTAAATATTTTTCGATTTGATTAATCGAATATTTGTGTTTCTGATTATCGTTTTTGATAATCAGATATTTGTGAAATTTGATTATCGTTTGAGATAATTAAATATTTTTCGATTTGATTAATCGAATATTTGTGTTTCTGATTATCGTTTTTGATAATCAGATATTTGTGAAATTTGATTATCGTTTGAGATAATTAAATATTTTTCGATTTGATTAATCGAATATTTGTGTTTCTGATTATCGTTTTTGATAATCAGATATTTGTGAAATTTGATTATCGTTTGAGATAATTAAATATTTTTCGATTTGATTAATCGAATATTTGTGTTTCTGATTATCGTTTTTGATAATCAGATATTTGTGAAATTTGATTATCGTTTGAGATAATTAAATATTTTTCGATTTGATTAATCGAATATTTGTGTTTCTGATTATCGTTTTTGATAATCAAATATTTGTAAAATTTGATTATCGTTTGAGATAATCAGATATTTGATTTGTTTTCTGACTATCGTCTGAGATAAGTAAATATTTGCGATTTGAAAATTCAATTATCGTTATTGATGATTGAATATTTGCGATTTTTGAGATTTGAGCTTCGTCTTTCTCTCTGACGATTCAGGTGAGTAATTTGATTTACTCACATTCAATCCGTGCAGTACGCGATTTCTGCTCTGTTTTTCTTTTTCTTTTAAATGCTGGAACTCGATTGATTCTTGCTTTTGATAGTCGTCTGATTTTGATTCCTTGATCCGCACGATGTTGATTCTTTTGATTTGAATCAGTCGAACCTTTTGATTTCATATCTAATACTTCCCTGCTGTAATTTGCTTTGCTTATGCATTCGACATTGCCATGCTCTTATGGTTGTTACCTCTTTCCCCTTTATTCCTTATGATTGCGAGGACGCAATTTCTTTAAGGAGGGGAGTCTGTAACAACCCGCAAATTCGTAGCATTTAATTATCGCCATTAGGTGATTAAATCGTTCGTAAATTTTTATTGAAATTAAAAATCAATTTGAAATTCTTTTATAAAATGGTTGGTGGAGTTTCTATATCGAGTAGAAATTCTTTTAATAAAATTTCGTAATTATGGAAACGGGCTTTAAAGAGAACTATTGTGGCCCATACTCATTGTTGCCGTGATATTTATCTAACCGATCCCCCCTTTTCAATTTTTTCATTCGTTCATTAGACCCGTTCCCCCTTTATCAATTTCAATAACCTAAATCGAAACGAGAAAGAAATAAAAATGGCGACATCGTTCGTCCCTTTTCCCCCCTCCATTTCCAATCGTTCCAAGCCTTAGCAAACATTCGAAAAGGAAGAACAAATGGAGGCAGCTCGTCTTTCGTTCATTCCTCGGCACCGAAAATTAGGGCTTTGGTATCTCAAAGGCGATTGACTTCGACGTCGTTTTGCTCGATCGAGTGAGGAAACGTGTTGCTTGATCGTCGAATCAAAGGTGAGTACCCACTCACATCTAATTCTCGTCTCAAGTTGAATTAGGGTTTAAACTTCGTGATTTCGTTCGTGTTCAATTGTTTGGGTGGCTATTCATTTTACTTGCAATGATTCATGTCGTTTTGTATTGATTTCTTTTCGACTTTGGCCTTGCGGTTGTAAACTGAAACTGTTTGTCGATGAGATTTCTGTTTTCATAGGGTTCGATACCCTTATTTTCGTTCGTCTGTTGTTCGTTCGAATTTGTCATTTAGAATTATTCGACCATTGGTTTTCGTATGAATGCTAGTGTTGATCTCTAACTCGTTCCAATTCGTATATTTCGTTTACTGGGTTGTCGTGACCTTGAGTTCTGACTTGAGTTTGATTCAGTTTGATTTCTTTGTTGTCTTCGGCTTCGACTCGTAGTCGATCTTTGATTCCTCGACATGACTTTGACTTGGTTTCGTAACTTGATTTTAAAATTGCCGATGATGTCAAAGAATTTTGTATAACTGCATCCTTGTATTTATATTGTTTCAGTGTCATTGCACAGTCACCTGATGTTTGTGTTTGATTGAGCTTCTGAGTTCATATGCATGATTTTGAGCATTGGATCATTTGCATTTCTCTGGTCTCTGTCTTGAGTCTGGTACGCACATGTACATGCTGTGTGACTTGAGTTTGCATATCCTTGTTGGTTCAACACTTTGTTTCACTACATATTCCTTCATCATGTACACACTATGTTGTATCTGCACTTGTACACTTGGTCACTGTTGAGTCTACTTTTTGATGTTCTTCATTTGATCACTGTTACATTGTGAAGCATTTGAGTCTGGTTTGATTACTGCTCGAGTTCTTTTGGTCAGTGCATTATGATGTTTAGTATTTTCTGGTCTTTACTTGGACTTGAAACACTTCACTGTCTTGACTTCACCTGACTTTGATCTTTGACTTTGATCACCTATTTCGGTGATGATATTGATATACTTGCTGGAGCTGCTGTACCTGATCGCTTGCATATGCATTCATGTAGAACATATGTGTTATCACCTTGTCCTGGATTAACATTTCGCTGTGATGAGCGCGGGTCTGGTACTTGATTACTACGGCTATGTTTGTTCATCCAGTAGCATTTCTGGGCTCTACTCTTTGGTGTCTGTAGCTTTTGTGTTGGTTGTATATATGAACCTTTGTATGTCTGCAGCTTTAAACATTGTTGACACTGGGTTGTTTCATTGTGGCATTGTGTTTAGTCGAGTTATTGCATTTGGTCACTTATTCTAGTCTTCTTTTAGGGTAGTCTGCACTGCTTCATGTTGTTGCTTGACCTGTTCCACTATGGTTCCATGCCTTGTGGTTGCATTTCCTTCGTGTTGCTGTCACATTGGGCTTGTAGTTGGTGTAGCTCGCTGTCTTTGAACTTTACTTGGCATAGTTTGAACTTGGTTCTGGTTATCTTCGACATTGGGTTAGATATTGAACTGCACTGCCTTGTTCTCGAATCTGATACATTGCATTGATGCCTTGTATCATTTGCATTTTTGTCATTCTGCTTCACTGATGACCTTATCTTCTAATGAGGCTGATCTGCGTCTTTTCTGTTGAGTGTTGTAGTGCCATATCTTTGGTGCTCTCGCCTTCAGTTTGCTATTTCCCTGTGCCTTGCTTTGCGACATGTTGAACTTGTTCCACTTGTTGCCTCTTTCACTGGGTACACTGTTTCACTTCACTGATGCAGCCTTGCCCTTAAATACAAGTGGTGGCTGCCTTTTCGTAGCAGTTTTACCCTTGTCCCTTGTGGTGACTTTATATTCTGTTGTGGCGAGGCAGTGCACGCGTGCGTGCACTGCAGCCACACCGAATTGACAGATTTTAATCGATATCTCTTTTATTCTTAATTCATCGACCTGTTGCGTAATTCGTAGGCTGTATTGGCGAGGCAGTACACGTTAGCGTGTACTGCAGCCAATTAGCATTGATATTTTTAAATTGACATTTCAATTATTTAAACTGATTTGGATTTCTGTTTCGTGGATTAACACTGTTTAGTGATATATCTGCCGTTATCCGGTTCTTTTATCGAGAAGTTGGATATACGATATTTCTGTGACTGTCATCTATATTGAGATTGATTATTATTGCTTCTATGCTCTAATAACTGATTTTGAATTAGACTGATCCGAGTATTATTTTCTTTTGAATGTAATACTCGGGTCAGACCGAGTATTTACAGGTTGTAGATTTTTAGCTTTGGGTTGCTGCTAGAGCTATGAAGACTTTTTATATCATTTGAAGTGGTCTTCGTCTTGTTGTAGTAGTCAGTGTGTCTGTTTTAAGATGATAATGTATTCATGTATATTAGTCGATAATGTACTTGTATATATAACTTCTTGAGTCGACAATTGTAGTTGTATCATTGGTATTGTGTCAAATGTATTGTAACTGATATCAGTTATTGTATATATGAGACTTTTCGTTCCATTTGTATTCCGCATTTATGTTTTCTGTGTTATTTTTATATCTATTGTCCTAAACTATTATAGCCACTGTGTAGTAGCTTTGAGTTTGTATCGGTATGTCGGGTTTCCTCTAAAAATGAAATGCAATGTTTTATTATCTGACATATCGGTGCTCGCACAAAGCAATTACATAGATGGTCGCTCCTCAACAGCCTTATTCTCCGTGCTAGTTGACAACACTACACCGTAGTGTTCTTGCCTAGCGTGGGTATAGAGGTGGGGCGTCACAGTACCACTTGACCATAGGGTAGGAAAATTATCTACGGACACCGGATTGGTTAAATTAAATGATTTTTAATTCCTAAAGTTTTGAATTCAGTTAACTGGTATTTTGAAATAGAAATTGATTTATATATAAACTGAATTATTTTCGTAAATCCAAGTGTAAATGCTGAAATTGGAAGTGATTTAATGAATTGTTCAAAGGATTTAAATTGGAATTTCAAAGTTGAAGTGGCAAGAATAAATGAAACTATCAGAATTGAGTTATTGAAATGTTTGGAGCTAACTTTGAAATCTATTTTAAACTAATTTAAACTATTTTCATTAAATTAGCTATTTTAATCAATTTAAACCATTTTAATTTATTTTAATCTATTATAACCTATTTAATACAATTTAATCTATTTACCTATTTTATACTAATTTAATTTATTTAATCTATATAAAATCTACTTAATATAATTTAAATGTATTTATTCCATATTTAATTTATATTTAAATCTATTTAAACACTTTAAATCCAATTATATCAAATTTAAATCTATTTAAACTATCTTTACTACTTAAACTATTTTTAAAACTATTTAAACTATTTATATCTATCTAAACTATTTATATCTATCTAAACTATTTTCTAAATTTCAGACTATGTAAAGTGGCAGTGTTTATATTCAAATCCTTGATTTAAAAGTGAATACGATTAAATGATGTTATAACTTAAGTTGGGATTTAAATGACATAATTGACTGAATATGATGATTTTGAAATGAGGGTTTAACCTATTTTGGAAATATGATTTTTGAAAGAAATTACGATTTCGGAAACGATATGATTTCAAATGTGATATGATTTCGAAGGTGAATATGATTTCGAAAGTGAACATGATTTCAGAAAGTAATATGATTTGAAATGGAATATGATATTTTGATATAAATTGTGAATTGACTTTTTAAAATGTAAAAGAACCATCCGGTGTGAAATAAGCGTTTGGTTGTTAAAGTGACCGGGATCGGATATTGTCGTACTCTCTTCCAATACCGAAAACCACTTTAACAATTGTGTACGTGGTGGAGATTCCAGAAATGAAATAGGATGGATTGGCAAACGATTCTGTATGAGGTATCTACGTGACCCTGACTCCCGTGAGTCAGCTTGATGCGTCTAAAACAGGAGCTATACCGGGCCAAGTGAGGTTGCACCTCCGCTCGGGCACATTTCTTCGATACCATACTATTACTTTGTGATTGATTTGGTGGCCGCCCCTCGATTTTGATTATGGGAGTATGTTCCGAGGTGGGCGGTAGTTGCTGCTAGGCGTTACCACCAGTCCGAGAGTGCAATTGGTATATCTACCCTGGCATTGCCTCGAGTGTCATGTTGCATGCCCTATCGCGCCTTCTACGAGTTTGGTATGTACCATACCTATGGAGTGCCCTTTGATAGCCTCCAGTTTACGGAGGAGTTACGGTAGTGTATAGACTATGGGAATATATAAAAATGTGTTAAGGGGGATATGGGTAACGCCTTAACGCTATTTTAATACTTTACTTTACTGTAGACATATTATAATAGCGTATTATACTACATAGTAGATAGTTTAACGGAATCTTAGGAGATGTAAATCCCGAACATCTTTTAAGTTACTGCACCCACATTAGACACTTGACAGTAGATGTCAAACCCCGTAAACATCTCTGACGCCGTTCCACTCATATTTATTTACCGTTGCTTTAACTTACATAAGATCTTTTAGTTCTAACTCGAGTGTTTTATCTTTTCAATTCGCTCGGGTCAGCCTGAGCTTTTCAGTTTTTCGAAGACTGGTTTTTGGAGGATGAAGACGAAGATTTTGTACTATTATTATCTATTATAGTATTTCCACTGCATCATGTTGTTCTGGTGCATTTATTTATTTATTTCTGTTTATGTAACTTTGATTTTTGTGTTGTAAAAGAATTATCAAATGTATTTATGAAACAGCTTCATGAACTGTTAGTTGATTATTATATTTTGTCATTCCGCTGCGAGATTTTGTATTTGTTTTCTTTCTTTCTTTGCTTTTCCTATTTACCCCATAACAATCTTCCCTTTTGAATGGTTTGAGTATTGCCTGTATGTCTGCTTAAAACATCAAAAAAGGTAGGTTGTTACAGTTTGTATCAGAGCTTTGGTTTAGCAATAACCTTAGCTTTGTGGGGTCTGACTCATATAAGACAAGGTAGTAATACACTAGAATGTGTCGTTGAGTGTACATATATGAGAGAGCGTATTTGTTAGTGTTATAAAGGGGTTTTGTATTGTGTTAATTTGTTCCGTTTTGTATTTATAAATTCTGGTCGGTACATAGGACGCTATGACATCAATAGGGATTTCTAAACACTTAATAGAACAGACCGACACAATATTGTTTTGAAACATAGGTAAATGAAATAATTTTGCTTATTATATATTTGGTATATAAAATAATAAAATTTTATAAAAGATATAGTTAGATGTAATATGTTGTTTGTTAGGTAGAAATTTTTTATAAATATTGATTGGAAATATAGATTTACAAATAAAATGAATATAAATTGAAATTTGAGAACTTAAGTTCTGGGATTTTTAGAAATTCCTTTCAAATGATTTTGAAATATAATCTTAGCGTTATTTTAGAATAAAATACTTGTATTCTGGTATAAATATTTCAACATTACTTGGAAAACGTTTATGGAAATTTTTGAAGGAAATAAGTTCTGTACTTCCCCCTTTGTCGCTAGAAAATAATTTCAGTGATGAGTGCACGCGTCATCGACGTTCATTTTCGGGTTTCAAAGTGGAAAGACTGCTGTAGTAGTTTTACTGCACATCTGTTTTGATAAACAAATCTAAATTTTTATTTATGAAGTTTGATTTGATATATATATATATAAATATATATATGTATGTATAAGTTATTAGTATATATATATTATTTAAAAATGATTGAAATGGAACCCGATTGTTTAGTTCTTAAGTTCTGTAAGTTAGAAATTGAAATTATTGTAATGAATGGAATCTTGACTACATTAATAATTGGAAAATTTAAAATGAAAATAAGAAATTTGATGTTAAATGATTAATGAAATAGATAAGAAACTGGAATTTTGAAAACTGTAAATAAAAAGGAAATGAAAATATGAAATGGTAATTATTGAACATTTTGTTAACTAAATAAACAAGAGAAACTTGGGTAATATTTAATTGCATTCTAAAAGACATATATATATATATATATAACTTACCGAATTATTAAAAGTTGAAATGTTAATAAGAATATGTAATAGAATATTATACAAGTAAAATTAAGAAATGAAGTGTTAAATGGAATTATGCTTATAAGTGAAGAATTAGGGTGTATAAATTGTTATAAACTTAAGTTAATAAAGGCTACTAATTAAATGTAATTTAAAGGAATAGTGTAAGAAAAACGATTTTAAGCTCAAGATAACCCTTTAAGCTATTTATAATCAAATTAAATGGTAAAGGTGAATACTGTAAGTAAATAATTATAAACTTGAATTAATGTTGAAGCCATTTATAATTAAAGTGAGTACGATATAAATTGAATGATTATAACTTTAGAAAACAATAAAATTATTTAGAAATAGAGTTAATATTCAATAATACTATATATGGAAGACTGAATATGAAAAAATATCTATTAATGGTGAATTGAATTGTAAAGAAACTTACCTAATAATGTATAAACCAAAAATTGAAATAAAAAATAACTTATTTAAGTGATGAATGTAAGGTAATGAAATGAAAGAAAATGGCACTGTATGAATAAAGGAGGAATGTACTTTTGTAAGTAATAAAGAATGTAAATTAATAAAAATAAACATTATATGAATGAGAAAAGAAAAGTAAATGATGAGAAAAAAATTCAAACTAAATTGTAAATGTGAAGCAAAATGAAATAAAATGTATACAATACTTCAATAATGAATTCATTTATGATCCAAATAATTTAAATGGAAATAACTTATGTAAACAACGAATGTAAGTAATGAAAAGAAAATTGGTATTGTATAAATGAATGGAAAATGAATTTTGTAAGTGGTAATGAAAAAGTAATTAAACAAGTATTGTCTGAACAAATAAAAATGAACAAAAAAGGGAGTAATGAGAACAAAACATAAATATTACTTGAAAATGTGTTGAATTCTTTGTTTGTTGGACTTATGGATTGGTTGGAAAAGGATACTTTTATTTTGTATAGAGATGTATAAATAATCTATAAAGTTATCTACGACTTTTGAGTGTATGGTTTACTTCATAGTTTATTTATCATTTTATATGACTAGAAGTTCTGAACCCGAACAAACCATTTGTTTTGGTTATTATGGATGGATAATTGTTTTTCTTTATTAAAAACGATGTTTGTACTGTTTGTTTGCAAAATGATTATTGTTATGTGGTGATTGTTTTGTTGTTATTAGTTGAAACAACATAATATTTCTCTTTTACATAATTATTAACTTCTTTGGATTGTATAAGTGAAATACAGGTTATGGAAGCAATTGCTACTGCTTTTGGTTTCATAAAATAAGCATTATTTGCCCGACAAATAGGTACGTTCTTGAATTACAGTTTTATAGCAGGTTGGACGAATTCTGAGACTGTTCAAATTTGGGTCCTATTTTGGATTTCAAATCGATTTGAAATTCAAAGGTGAGTGTTTTAACCCACTCACAATTACTAAACTACCTTATGTTAGTTAAATTAAATTTATGATGTAATTAGAAATCAATTGATTGATGTTTGGTATGTTTAAACTGTTATTCCAGTTAAATTTGACTTTTATTGCATTTAATCATCGTTTAATTTAATATTGAATTTAAATTATCAATTTAATACCTGTTATTGATTATCAGTTATCTATTGATGTTTATTGATTGATCTGGATGATGATTGTGATGGGTGTTTGATTGTTGATATTGGATGGCTGGATGATTGTATTTTTATGGTTATAAACTGCAAGTTCCCTATGGGTTGTAATGATACATACCCGAACGATCTATAAATTAGGGAAAAATCGTTATGGGTTGAAATGATAGACTCGAGCAATTTTATGGATTTTTATTAAATTCGGGATTGCGGTTTGAAATGATATATAACCGAAAACTTTAAATTGCGGATTGAAATGATAGATATCTGTTCCACTTGACCATAAGGTAGGAAAATTATATATACGGACACCGGATTGGTTAAATTAAATGATTTTTAATTCCTAAAATTTTGAATTCAGTTAACTGGTGTTTTGAAATAGAAATTGATTTATATATAAACTGAATTATTTTCGTAAATCCAAGTGTAAATGCTGAAATTGGAAGTGATTTAATGAATTGTTCAAAAGATTTAAATTGGAATTTCAAAGTTGAAGTGGCAAAAATAAATGAATCTATCAGAATTGAGTTATTGAAATGTTTGGAGGTAACTTTGAAATCTATTTTAAACTAATTTAAACTATTTTCATTAAATTAGCTATTTTAATCAATTTAAACCATTTTAATTTATTTTAATCTATTATAACCTATTTAATACAATTTAATCTATTTACCTATTTTAAACTAATTTAATTTATTTAATCTATATAAAATCTACTTAATATAATTTAAATGTATTTATTCCATATTTAATTTATATTTAAATCTATTTAAACACTTTAAATCCAATTATATCAAATTTAAATCTATTTAAGCTATCTTTACTACTTAAACTATTTTTAAAACTATTTAAACTATTTATAACTATATAAACTATTTTCTAAATTTCAGACTATGTAAAGTGGCAGTGTTTATATTCAAATCCTTGATTTAAAAGCGAATATGATTAAATGATGTTATAACTTAAGTTGGGATTTAAATGACATAATTGATTGAATATGATGATTTTGAAATGAGGGTTTAACCTATTTTGGAAATATGATTTTTGAAAGAAATTACGATTTCAAAAACGATATGATTTCAAATGTGATATGATTTTGAAGGTGAAAATGATTTCGAAAGTGAACATGATTTCGGAAAGTAATATGATTTGAAATGGAATATGATATTTTGATATAAATTGTGAATTAACTTTTTAAAATGTAAAATAACCATCCGGTGTGAAATAAGCGTTTGGTTGTTAAAGAGACCGGGATCGGATATTGTCATAGTCTCTTCCAATACCGAAAACCACTTTAACAATTGTGTACGTGGTGGGGATTCCAGAAATGAAGTAGGATGGTTTGGCGAACGATTCTGTATGAGGTATTTACGTGACCTTGACTCCCGTGAGTCAGCTTGATGCGGCTAAAACAGAAGCTATACCGGGCCAAGTGAGGTCGCACCTCCACTCGGACACATTTCTTCGATACCATACTATTACTTTGTGATTGATTTGGTGGCCTCCCCGCGATTTTGATTATGGAAGTGTGTTTCGAGGTGGGCAGTAGTTGCTGCTAGGCGTTACCACCAGTCCGAGAGTGCAATTGGTATATCTACCCTGGCATTGCCTCGAGTGCCGTGTCGCATGCCCTATCGCGCCTTCTACGAGTTTGGTTTGTACCATACCTATGGAGTGCCCTCTAATAGCCTCCAGTTTACGGAGGAGTTACGGTACTGTATAGACTATGGGAATATATAAAAATGTGTTAAGGGGGATATGGGTAACGCCTTAACGCTATTTTAATACTTTACTTTACTGTAGACATATTATAATAGCGTATTGTACCATATAGTAGATATTTTAACGGAACCTTAGGAGATGTAAATCCCGAACATCTTTTAAGTTACTGCACCCACGTTAGACACTGGATAGGAGATGTCAAACCTCGTAAACATCTCTGACACCGTTCCACTCATATTTATTTACCATTGCTTCAACTTACATAAGATCTTTTACTTACGACTCGAGTGTTTTGTCTTTTCAATTCGCTCGGGTCAGCCTGAGCTTTTCAGTTTTTCGAAGACTGCTTTCTAGAGGATGAAGACGAAGATTTTGTACTACTATTATCTATTATAGTATTTCCACTGCATCATGTTGTTTCGCTGCATTTATTTATTTATTTATTTCTGTTTATGTAACTCTGATTTTTGTGTTGTAAAAGAATAATCAAATGTATTTATAAAATAGCGTCATGAATTGTAATTTGATTATTATATTTTGTCATTCCGCTTCGAGATTCTGTATTTGTTTTCTTTCTTTCTCTGCTTTTCTTATTTACCCTATAACAATCTGCCCTTTTGAATGGTTTGAGTATGGCGTGTGTGTCTGCTTAAAACGTCAAAAAAGGCAGGTCGTACACATTATTTGAGAAAATCTTGTTCAATGGTTTCATCATTATTGAGAAACACTTACAAATGACAAGTTCACATAGTCACTGAAATAATAAAAGAAAACGAATGAAGCTTCTTCTTCAAGATGTAATTTGCAAACCGAACCTTCAACTCATGTTTTTTGTCTAACTTTTTTCTTCAGATGATTCGAGTGAGTATTACAAAATTAATTCAATTTAAATTTACTTATGTAAATTCGAATTTTAAATTAAAATTAATATTATGGATATTCAATATTACCTCTCAGTGGATACATTCATCCATATTGCATAGGACCTCGAAGAAGTGCATCAGATGGAAGATGAACTGGTAATTGCTCCATTACATTAAAGAATCTTAGAGGAAATATTTCCTCCAGTTTGTAGAGCACTATAAGGATATCCTTTTCAAGTCTACGTATATGCTTGACTTTTAACATAGTTAAACAAAGCTCTTTATAAAATAAACTTGATTCTGTTATAACACTCCATACTTTTACAGGCAACAGTTCTTTGAAAATCATGTGCAATTAATTTTCCACCATGACATGGCAATCGTTACTTTTCATCCCGCTCAATTTATTATTTTTAAAGTCAACACATCTATGGAGATTAGAAGAAATCCCATCAGAACATCTTAGTCCTTCCACCCACTTTAACACGAGTTTTACTTGCTTGCTATCTAATTCATAGCATGCTTTGGGTTTTTTGCTATCATTGGGTTTCATATGAAGTTCGAGACGTTTACATAATTATTCTATATCATGTCTTGAATTCAGAACATCCATAGTTTTCCCCTTAACTTCCTTTCCTTTCTTTTTTCATAGTTTGTATCTTTTCTCATTACATATTTTTCATTTCCTAAGGTTAATGTCATCTTTTCAATGCAACATTCAACCTTTTATACATTTATTTGAAAGCGGACATAAATTTTTTCACTTCATAATGGCTATTGTACATCAAATCATTAGATGGCATATGCCATTTTACAGCTTAGATAACTGTTGTTAATCCAGTTTCTACAAAGTTGAATTTTGATTTCATAATAATATATCCAGCAGTTACTGATAATTTGATTTTGCTTTTACAGCTATCCCATAACGACCTCTTAGCAGCATCCAATAAATCATAGATTCTTTTCGCTCTTATAGCCGTTTCTTCTTCAACATTTACGTCTTCATCGTCAACTTGAATGGTAGGGAATATTGATCGTTCTGCATCTTCCACCATATCTATAATAACTCGAAATTTTATCACATTGATTTTAGGAATATTTTAAATATTCGATTTGGGGTTTTATTTAAAATATAACAAAACCTATGTTGTAAACAACTGCTTGATTTTCAATGACGTATATTTAATTTAATTATATAATTTTTCCATAATTTTTAGTTTGGGAAATGTTTAAATTGTCATTTGGCGTATTTTATGTTGAACGTTGGTAATTTATTTCTTAAAAATTTAACAGAATCTGATAACCAGTGCGTTTTATTTCTATTTTGTGATCGCATCATGATTCCGTACACGATCGTATTTTATTTTCTATCATTCGCGGCTCGTACACAAATGCAGTATTGGATAGTAGGGTATCAGAATCTATTCAAAAACTCAAATCACACACACACATATACAAAATGCACGGTGCAACAGCCCTTTATTTCAACTTGGCCTCCTTTTCTTTGATCAAAACCTTCGGCCTCCTTTATCCAACTTCTTGTTTAACTTTCCCTCAACCAGCCACCATTGTCTCTGGTCTTGATTAATAAACATTCATCATTTGGTTGCTTTGTCTGTACTAACTTAGGCATAGGTACACAAATATATATGTAGAGAGTCGAAGGTGGTATTCTTCTTCATTTCCACCATTCTTCCTTAAAATGAAATCGACCACTTTTCCTGCATTCAAAAATCAATACTCAAACCATTCAATTTTAGCAAATGCATCAACATAAAAGTTGTTCATAATGATCCATGCTATTTTTAGAGATCAGTGGCGCTCGATTTTGTCAAGAATCCGTCGAGTTATCATCAAAAATCAGAAAAGGAATAAAAATGTTCTTAAACTTTAAAAATTATATTCTCTCGATTTGCTTTGAGTCGATCGACACCGTACACGTCGTTGGGATCGTATGGCAAAGTAGTATTTTTGGTGTAAGTTCGGCGGCATTCCATGATGATAATTATTGTTTGTCGAAAACTAAGGCTTGAGTTCATAGAAGCATAGCATTGATAGGCAAATCCGTGCTTGGCATTGTGTTCATGGAAGAGAAGCGCTCAAAGGGTGAAAATTTGGTGAAAATTAGGGTGGAAAAGTGTCACCTTTTTTTTTGAAACCGGACGCGACATGAAGAGTCGGATTTCGATGGGAGGGTATGGCTGTGTCAAGGTGATGTCGAAGAGGATGAGTTCGGCAAGTGAATTTTGCATGTGGTCCTGGATCGACGATTGGTGGAATGGACTACTAGTGCACGTGCACATTGTGCACGTTAATTGTGCGCATTCTTGGTTTAGGAACTAGAAGAAGAAGAAAGGGAGGAGGGGGGAAGAAGAAGGCGGGTTTGGGTCTGGGCCTCTTAAGCCGGGTTTGAGTATGTGAGAAATTCTTTTATCCTTGTGTTATATAACTTTATATAGATGGTTTTAAAATTGTGATAACTTGCTCATTTAAAATCAGATTAACCTTCGGATTTTTGCGATGGACTCGTATTGACAAGTAAAATGTTGTACTATAACTTATCGATAAATTTGAATAAGTATAAATTTATGACATAATAAAATGAACTGAATTTATATTATGTTATTTTACTTAATAGCGCCGTTTGAAATTACATATCTTATTTATTTATGTTTATTTGGCCAAATAAAATACATTTGAGTTTAATCGGACTGCATATGGTAATTGGGCATTTATTTAGCGAAACAAAACACCGTTCTGCTAATTTAATTAATTAGACACCTGTTTAGCAGAATAAATCACTATTCTACTATTGTTAACTGGGTAGGTTATATTTGGACATCTATTTAGAAGAAATTAAACCCGTTCTACTATTACACTAGTGTGGACACTTAATTACATTCCAATTGATCAGTATTGGATAAGTGTTCTATTCATAATCAACTATTAATTATGAGTTGAATTTAAAATTGCGATGTTATGTAAATACCTGGATTATAACATGGATAGTAATGGGATTAATGGTGACTTGATTAAGTACCATTGGAATTACTAAGCCTCTTCTAATTTGAAAGGTTAATTATCTAACAAAGTTATTTTAAAAGGTTAATTATTAATTATTAATAAGTCTTTAAAGATAATTATTATTTATTAATAATGTATAAAAACATAATTGATTATTATTTTAAATAATAATTAAAGGTTAATTATTTTAAATAATAATTAAAGGTTAATTACTTTAAATAATAATTAAAGGTTAATTATTTTATAATTCTTTAAAATATTTAATAAAGAGATTTAAGAATATTTTTTCCAAGTTATTTAATTATTATTTTAAAATGTTTAAATATATTATAATCATTTGTTTAAAAGTTAATTAATTAAAGTTATCTTATAACAATTTGATTTTAAAGTTAATTATTATTTATAAGTTAATTTTTATTTAGAATTAATTAATTATTATATTTTAATGTTAGTGTATCATTATTATAATATTGGTTAAAGTTAATTTAATATATTAATATTGTTGTTATAAAGTTATTGTTTTGAATGAGGTTTAAAAGTAGTTAAATAAATGGGTGTTTTAAATGGTAACCTGCTATGTGACAAGTGTTAGATAATGGGCTTGTTTGGCTAAAGGTGTTTTTGATAATAAATGGTTTATAAGAAGATGATTATAAATAATAAACTGTTTATTTTAAAGGGAATAGTTTAAAATGGAAAGATTCTTGTAAAGGTTTATTTAATGAAAAAAGGTTACCAAAAGAATTTCTTTTTATAAGAATTCATTTAAGGAATTTATAAAATTTAGATAGAGATTTTGAAAATTGGATAGAAGTTTGGTTTAATGGTATTCGAGATTTATAAAAGGAGTTTTATAAATGATTTTGAAGATTTATAAATGGAGCTTTATGAAATAAACCTGAAGATTTATAAAAGAAAGTCTATAAAGAGAATTGGAGATTTATAAAGGAGATATTCATAAAATAATGGAGACTTATAAAAAGGAAATAGTGTCTTGTGTTATTAATATCTCAATTTTAACGACATTTGGATTTGATCATTTTAATATGATTTTAAAATAAGAAATCCTTCTTAATGTTATGTGAATATACTTATATTATTGTATGAGTATATGGTAAAGTTTTTCAAGTTTGAAAGTGAAGGGTTTTGTGAATATAATTATACCAGTGAGATAAGTATATGAATTATTTAATAAATATTTGAAATGTGATTTTACATTAATGAAAGATTAATTTAAGAGGTATAGTAATTCTCATGAGAAATGTAATTACTGTTTGAATTTTGATCATTTGATAGTTAAATAACCAACTATCAAATCTTGGCCTAAATATCCATATTTAACACCGAAGGATCTTAACTCTGGAAATATCTAGGAGAAACACGAGGATTATATGGTACAGTTACCATCAATGGTGCTATATTGTACATATAGACTCATTTTGTTCTTCTAGGACAAATGATAAGGAGATCGATCCACTTAAACGATTAGGGGGTTATCCCCGCCCTTATGTATTATTTGATTATTTCTTAAAGAATACGTATTGAGCATTCTGAAAAATCGACAATTGGTTTTGGAGTGCCCGAGAAGTGGAAGAGTGCACTCGTAAGAGATGGCTCGGAACCGTAACCACTCCAAAACCATATATAGATCTATGGAGGAGTTTCGAGGTATATTGATATGTTGGAATTCATATGTGATTCCAAGACCCGTACGGGTATTGGAATGCATGTAGGATTCCTTGATCTATTTTGATGGTGGAGCGTGAGCTAGAACGCCGGACATAGCCTCATTAGTGGTAAAACCAGAGATAGAAGGCATGGCTAGTAGGGTTGGCAAACCCATAGGTGTAGTTAACTCTATCTAGACATTACCTATAGTTGTTATGCATGCATGGAGCGATGCACTTGGTCATAGTGAGACCAGCTATGAAACCAGCTTTGTTTTTCCTATGGTACATCACTAGGGATGCATGCTGCTTCGAAAGGATATCTCTTATCCTTATGCAGGAGGACGGTCTCTCAAAGTACCGAGAGCACCTCTGTGGAATCCTACACAATTAGCGAACACGCCTTATCGGTTTTTTATTACACTACAACAAACTGGACATTTAACAACATTTAAAAAATCCTATAAAAGGTTTTAACAGTATTTTTAACTATGCTATAACGTCATGCCATTATAGGTCAGGAACATACCACAACAATAGCTCAAACGCTGTAAAAAAGTTTTTTTTAAAGCATATCGTTGATGTTACCAATACATTTATAGTGTTTATGCCACTGATCTAAAACATTTCTTAACATTCTTTTATGCTGTCAAATTTAGTTTCAGTGGGTATCTCTTACTAAGATAAATTTTTTATAGCTTTGAACTCTATGCTGTGTTAAACATATACAACGTAAAGTTTTCTATGTTTGTTTTACAACGTTTTGGTTATTGCTATGAGTGTTTTTGTTGCATTTTTCATTATTACAAGCCCTTCTATGACATTTCTGAAACGCTGTTGAAAGTTACCACAACGTATCTAAAACGCTGTTGATAGTTTAGACAGCACTTTAAAATTGCTATAAATTAAGATATTTCTGTTTTCCCTTGCACAGGTTCTTGCACATCAGTCCCAATTTATATACCAAGTCAATTAAAACCAACATGCATGTTTCAAAATCAACATATTATATTAATAGCAAATCTTATACTAACCACACATCTCATAATCAACATGTTGAATTCCATAATCAAAACATGCAACATTCTTACATTAAAACATATATAATACATCCATAATATTTCAGAACAAGTAGCAGCGAGTGAACAAAAATAGTAATACATACAAGTGCACAAACCAAAATGTAGTTCTAGCAGAAAAAATAACTTCGAATCCATAACTTGTTCATCACTTTTTTGCATCAAAGGTATTTATCTACCTATAAAGTAAAAGTCCAAAATCAACGAAATAAATCAAAAGTACAATAAGTACAGTATGGAACATAGTTGATGTGAGCAACAGTAACATGAAATGCAGTCTGGAATAAATGATAAGTGTTGAAACTAGCCCACTATAACTTTAATAAAAGAAAAAAAAATATGTACTTTTGAGTGCTCATTAAGGTCTATCCTCGCAAATTTGCATGCCATAACTTTTTCACAAGATTTTAAAGCCGCTAAGCACAAAAAATATGAACCGAAACTAAAGAGCAAAAACTTACTAAATGGGAGTTTGGGATCACCCGTTTAAAGAAAATCAAGTATAAGAACATAATGGTATGAGCAAACGACCAAATTAGAAGCCCAAGATCATGCCAGTATATTCAGCTAAAAATTAAACTAAATTAAAAAATATGTGCAATTGGTTAACTATCATGAACAACAACAGAACGTGTTAGCCTATTTTTACAGAAACAAAGACATTAACAAATAAACAAAACAGATACCCACAAAATCCAGTAAGCAGCTTTTGAAGCAACATTTTCCTTCAACGAAGATCAAGAGCTAACATAGGCTCACATTCCAATCATAAGCAAAACTTAAACATGGTTCCAAAATAAAGCAGATAACAAGCCATGACTAAAAGATGAAACGTGTACAGCATACCCTAACTTGCCATTCAGATTAACTCAACACTTAACAACAATGCAACACACACTTGCTGCACCAGGCAATCCTTGTGGGGTTGTACTAAAGGGAGAAAAGAGAAATAAGCTTTGGACAAATAGGGAAATAGCACACATTTGTTGCTAAACTGACAGGGCCAACAAAAGCATACATGAAACCAAAAACCATCGCAAGGCAGTGCTACTCCAAAATAAATGAACCTAAAAAAACAACAACGGCAACCACCACCAATTGTCAAAACAGATCCTTACCCGTTAACAATAATAAAGCATGCAGGCTCAAATAGGCTGAGAGCTGGAAAGCTTACATGAGGGAGCATAGTTGAACGAGTGATAATTTCCTGGGGCATTCCAGTTCATACTGGACATTTGGCACATGAGGAAAGTCGTGCGAAAGGTCAATGATGCATAGGCAGTTGGAATCGTGATCTGGGAAGCTTAAGGACGTAAAAGACTGAATGTGAGGCATGGAGAAGGAAAAACCAATGAGCCAATTCCGGGAAAAAGGTGTAGAAAAATTATTAGGGGATAGAAGACAAATTAGAAGAGAGCGGGTTGAAATAGGGAAGATACAAATCGAGATAAGTGGGCAGAGAGACAGACAAAGAGGCAGCTACAACCATACATATATCTATAACAAATATTATTAGGTATTGAAGTTCGGTGCTATTCCAATTACATATATATCAAGGAATCATCAGCTTGTCAAAGAGGAACAACAAACTATAATATATTAATTATATATTGTTAAAAGAGATATTTGAAAGTAAACACAGATGACCAAATTATAATTTGTTTTATTTTGTTTTATGGATTTATGAATGCTAAATCATGTACTAAATTCAACTGGAAATGGCCACTATCAAATCAAACTAAAGTACATTACTGAACAAGAAATCTAAACTTTGCTACCACTAACAAAATTGCATTGTCTAATCAACTGGGTCAATCCTTAGAATAGCTTCTTTTACTGATAATGTAAACCTACCAGTATAAATTCAAAGGCATATAGTGAGGAGAAATCAAATAGATTAAATAGATCTAGTAAAAATACTAAATGAATTTAATTTGATGAAACACTAAATTGGCATACACATATTTAATTAGACAAGGGAAAATTTAGAAAAGTTTTTCTCTAGTGTCCCAAATATAATGTTTAGCAAAGACGTAGTACAATTTCACAAAAAAAGGTTAAGATGTGCATGCTAAGGTTTAATGAATGACGTTATGAAAGGGACAATATTATGAAGCTAAATAAAATCAAACGTTAATAGTGACTTACTTCTCAAAATTTAGTTAGGCTATTATTATTATTATTATAGAAGATTTAGTTATATTTTATATTTTTATAATACTTGGTTAATTTTTATAAACTTATTTAATTTTTATAAAACTTAGTTAATTTTTATAAACTTAGTTAATTTATTATTATCAGTATAGAGCTCGTTTAGTTTTTATAAGTTATGCTTCTATAATAACCTCAAAAAAGTCAAATTTTAGAAACTTAGTTATTTTTATGAAATTAATTAATTTTATAATAACTTAATCAATTTTCATAAACTTAGTAAGTTTTACAATCATTTTATAAACATAATTTAATGTTTATATACTTGTTTAACTTTTATAAAACTAAGTCTAATTTTATAAACTTATTTAATTTTATAAACTTAATAAAAAAATCTATAGCTTATAATTTTTTATAAACTTAGTATTTTTTTTAATAACTTTTATATATTTAATAATTTATATAAACTTAGTTATATGAACTAAACTAATTTTTATTAGTTTATTTATTTTTATAAAACTCAGTTAACTTGATCAATTTTATAAACTTGGTTAAAAAAATTAAAACTTAATTATTTTTTTATAAACTTAGTTAATTCTATAAACGTTAAATTTTCATTAAACTTGGTTGATTTCGTTAATTTTTATAAACTTGGTTACTTTTTATAAAATATAGCCAATTTAGTTAAATTTTTGTAAAACATAGTTAATTTAGTTAAATTTTACTTAGTTATCTTTGTTTAAGTTTTAACTTTGTGGTTAAAAAATTAAGATGCTTATTTATTTTTATAAGCTTGTTTAATTTTATAAGACTTAGTTGATTTTTATTAAACTTGGTCAACATAGTTAAATTTTTATAAAATTTAGTTAATTTTTATAAAACTTAATTATCTTCTTCAATTTTTGCATACATACTTGATTTATTAATTATTTATAAAATTTTATCTTTTTAAAAAACTTAGTTAGCTTCGTTAATTAGTCGACTTTTTTAAACTTAATTAGTTTTTATAAACTTAGTTATTTTTATAAAACTTATTTAACTTAGTTAACTTTTATAAATTTAGTTAATTGTTATAAAATTTATTCAACTATGTTAATTTATTTAATTTTTTTAATACTTAATTAACTTAGTTGATTTTTATAAATTTAATAAAATTTTATAGAAAAGAGCTAGCCAATTTTTGACTTACAAACCAATAACTTAAATCTACATACATGTGTTAAGAATCATTTGTTCTTTAATTGTTTGGTTTTACGTAGAAATTGTTTGTTATCCAAATCAGCGATGTTTAACAATTTTTTATTTTAGTTGAAATTTGTATGTCATAAGGGATTACACTTAACAGTAGAGCTAGCCGAATTAAACTTTATTATAATACTATTACCACATAGTTTAATTAGGAATAGAGCATAAGTAATACCACATAGTTTAATTATAATATCCAAAAAAGTTTATTTATAAATAAAGCATAAAAATGTGTAATACCATGTAGTTTAGTTTTAATGAACAAGTCAAGCATATTCTACTTACAAGTACTATAGCTTTCTCTATGAATGAGGAAGATTCACCAAAGTTGTCCCCATGTTTCATCTAGCAAAGATGATAAGTGATATATAGTTTTCTCAAACCACTAAATTGCTTTTTGATAACTGCAAACATGAAGTGAACATAGAAAGAAGAAAAATCATAAAGTGCATAATAAAAAACATAGCAACTACTAAGAGTAAAATATTCACTAACAACATATTTTGGACAGAAAAGTAGAATAGATGTTTCTTTCTCCTCCATATGGTATGCAACTATTCCATGTTCATTGTACACTAAAGTATCGAAAGGGCATATAGATTTTGACTGCAAAAAAACTAAAGCAAACGTATTTTAGCACAAAGGCAGTATCATTTGTAATAGTAACGAGAGGATGAAAAAAATCTTACTTTTAACACAAAGCATGGTAGCATTGTAAAATTCAAAATCATTACAAAAAATGAGTTAAACAATATATTAATAGTATAATGTTGCCTTGAATACGTGAATCTACATTACGTGATAGTCATTGATGGGCATGGATGCAAAAATCATGTTAATACTACACCTTAGATGACATATAAACTTGAAAGTTTATTTATTTTTAGTTGAAAACCACCAGAAAATGATTCTACAAGATTAGATTATACAAGGCAAAAAGTTGCCCACTTGTTCATGAGACACTACACATTGTTTATTGATTATTTGCTTTAACATTTAAAAAGCAGATAAGTCTCTTTAGATCTTATCCGTTGAGTGTCAACATATTCTACTAGACAACACAAGAAGATGAAACATCAAGTACACTTTTTTATTCAAGTATCTTTTTTTGTGCACAATAAATACAGTAGAAATGGCTTTCATCCAAGGAAAATAGAGAAATAGATATTTCAATTGATATAATGCTTTTGATGGCATGATAAACTAGTGATCATGAACAAGTCACTAATGAGATATGAAGTGGAAGACAAAACATTCAATAATGAAAGAATTTAGCATCTAACAGTAGTTTAGAATTGGATAAGTGCATTTTGCATGTTGTTTATCAATGTGTGACGATATGAATAAGCTTATGCAACAGAAAAAGGAATTCAAAGTAACCTTATAACTACATATACTAGGATATTTGTAACGATCCCAGATTTTATATATATTTAAATTGATAATTAATTTAGTTTTGAATAAAAATTGTGAAATGATTTGGCAATTGATATAAAATATCAGTTAAATTATGAATTAATTGAGAATTAATTTGGATATTTGAAGATAAATAATAAATAAGTAAATAAAATGTTAGATAGTTAAACTTTAAAAGAAAATATAATTTGTGTTGGTATTAAACAGATATTTCAAATAAATTATAGTTATATAACTATGAAATGAACATATAAAAATTTCTAGAAATTAATATTTAAGTTAAAATAGAAGTAAATATACAAAGTGAAATAAAATACAAACAAACATATAATAAGATAAGTCTGATAATATGAAACATGACAAAGCATAAGACAGCAAATATATGTATATTCATGTACAAGCCAAATATTAGTATGAACAACCAATAAGCATAAATATATAGACCTGGAAGCAAAAAAAGGAATATATATGTGAATAAAGCTTGCAAAGGATGGAACAAATTAAAAATACATTTGTACAAGATAATTAATGCAAATATCCATCAGCCCCCAAAGCAAAGAAATATCCCTGCTAAACATTGTACAAACCTGTATATCACCCTGTACAAATATTATCACCAGTAAACTCAATTTCTATCCATCATCTTCATTTCATTCTCGTCCATTCCAGGCTGAGGAAAAAAAATCTAAAAATGAAAATCATTCAAAACTTAAACAAACTTCAACATAAACAACATATATCAAATCAAACCAGAGAATCAAAATGAAGGCTTTAGCTTGCATTTTCAAAGCCTGATTCATCAAAGAAGCTCTGTTCATCTTCTCAAAACAACTGTGAGTAAACCTTATTGATCTAACCTTTAATCTTTATGCTGTGATGATTGTATGAAGTAAATCTGTAATTGTTATCCCGCCTTTTGGCAAGGCCAGGACATCAAGAAGCCGACTAGAGAACAAGGATAGCACGCCATGGATATCACTGAATTTTGTCCGAGTCCAGAGTGAGCTACAATTGATAGGACACGACAAGAAAGGCCATAGAGATCAGCACCTCAAATTTCAAGTCGATCCGGACTCATACACTCAAGTTATGATCGAGTCAAATTAGAGGGAAAGAGCCCAGATTTCGTATCCATCACTCTGGGCGATTTCGTATCCATCACCGAAGCCCCAGTTCGAATCCATCATGCTTCGTATCGATCAGCTCCGGATCCATCGAGGTACCCAGGTTCGACTCGATTTTCTTCGTATCCATCGAACTCGTATCGATGGACTTCATACATACCAGCAATTGAGGGACTTCGTATCCTTCAGCCAGTATCAGCATCGTATCCATCAGACAATGCATACGTCGTATCCATCAGACAGTGCTTACTTCGTATCCATCAGACAATGCATACGTCGTATCCATCAGACAGTGCTTACTTCGTATCCATCAGCCAGTGCCTACTTCGTATCCATCAGATAGTGTTTGCCTCGTATCCCAGGATGAAGTCCTACTCGAATCCATCAGGTCAACCAGCTTGGATAACGTGTCATTTCTCGAAGTGAACGAGGCGAAATACATGGAGACGATGCAGTCAACACGGAGCGAATGTCGGATCGAGACGAAGCGCATGCACCACGTCTTCTCCTGATGCGAATGCGCCGAAATGTATGGAGTCGACGCGGTCGATTCGGAGTGAAGACCGGATCGAGGCGAAGTGTGCGTTCCACGTCTTCACAGAGGCGCATGATACCATCGAGTCGAAGCTCAGAGCACAGGGCAATGGATACGAACCAGACAGCCTATGAGGAATTCCAGTTCGTATCGACCATATCTCATAATCCGCTGATCCAAACATGATGAAATTTTAACTGAAGGTTGCACACATAACAAAGAATGTCTCCACCGATTTTGAGCTCAATTGGAAGTAATCCTGATCGATACGAAATGATTTCGTATCGATCACAGATTGGCTTGAAATTCTCTGGAAGTGGTCGAATGGGCCCCCTCACGTGTCAGGCCAAGTCTCCCGGGGTTTGAGCGAAATCCAAGCCTCCTACGCCTATAAATAGAGCCCCAGACTCAACGGAAAGAGGATCTTTTTTTTCTCGGAAGCGCCCAGACTCTGCCGGATTGAGATTTGCACCATACTTTTGCTGTCAATTTCGAATTCTAAACTGTACTCCGCTGTTCATCGCTGTAAACGCTTGTAATCATTGAAAGAGAATCAATAAAATCATCAAAACTTCATAGTGGACGTAGGCTATACGCCGAACCACTCTAAACTGCTTGTCTGTGCACTTTACATTCATATTTGTTGGAGTTTTGTTAGATAATCTCTGTTTTACATTTATAATCTTCATTTTATCTCTTCAAACAACTCCCGAAAAGTGTTGTGCCCATTTTTGGTACAAACACTTTGGTGCTTTCACTGAGAAAACCAGCTTTTTCTCCTGCTCATTGGATCTGCCGTCGATACCGGATTGCACAAATCCAAGAGGAAGATCCAGATATCCAGTCCGGAATCCTTCCATTCTATTGAGATTTGTTCAAAATCTAGGAAAGGACTCCACCACCGACAATGGTCAGCACAAGAACTGGCGCCACCGCTACAGAGCAAGAAGGCCGAGACAGGCAAAATCCAACACAGCCGCCTTCTTCCAATCAAGACAATGCCACTCAGTCAGACTCAACGGGGCTAGTCACCCGACAGGAGTTTCAGGTATTGCTCCAGGAGCTGACCCAAAGCCGTCAGCAGTTGGCAGAACAGTTACGCGCCAATATCGAGCTGACCAACCAGCTGAACCGCCGGGGGCACAGAAGGTCCAGGAGAGATGATGTCTCCAGAGCGTCTACCGAAAGCTCAGCTTCATCTGATTACCACCGCCAGACTACCCGTCCTCGACTAGAGGGGAATCGCGCTCAAGCTGCTGAATATCAGCCTGCCTTAACTGTTGGGCAACTGAGGGTAGGACCGTCGACTAGTTTCCAAACCGGTCCCTCAACACGAGGAGGTACTGCCCCACAGTATACCACCGATAACCGAGCCACAACTGCCGCAGCAGAGACAAGGGCTGATACCCGAAATCAATCTGAGCCGATCAATCAACAGCGAGGACATACTCCTGAACCTTATGTCCCAGAAGACGTTGAGCCAAGGAGGCGAGATACGGGTCGTCGACAATGCCCGATCCCTACTCGCGCCGTGGAACCCGACCACGCCTTAGCTCATCACGCTCCGAATCCGCCTGTTTCGGATATATCAACCATGATACGTCAAATGATCCGCGAGAGTCAGGGGCTCACTAATGATGACTGGGGAATTTCCCGTAGTCATACTCCTTTCACAGACGAAGTGTTACATGCCGAACCCCCTAGGCGATTCAGAATGCCGACTCTCCCGATGTATGAAGGGAATAGTGACCCCAACCAGCATATTCTGAAGTATGAATGGTCGATGAGCGCCGCAAGGGCCGACGACGTAGTGAAGTGTCGGAGTTTCCCCATTTCTCTGGGAGGAATCGCGACAATGTGGTTTACCCGCCTACCACCTAGATCAATTTCTTCGTTCGATCAATTGGCCAAGAGGTTTGTGGAGCAATTCCGGATGCATGTTGCTAGGCCAAAGGACGTCAACACCTTGTCCAGCGTCACTCAAGCTCCTGGAGAAACACTCAGGCGTTACTTGGAGAGGTTCCACGCAGCATGCGTCGAGATCACCAATCCCAACGATAATTCAATCTTAATGGCTCTGACCAAGGGGATTGATCCTGATTCTGAATTCGGAAACTGGCTGGCTGGGAAACCACCCGCGTCGTTGGACCGTTTTTACTCCAAGGCCGCTCAATTCCTGCGGCAGGAGGATGCAAAACAGTCTAGGAAGCAGGATGATGCGAGGCCCAGCATTGAAGGAATACAGAGCAATGTGGCAGTTAAACAGTCCGGCGAGAGTTCCGGGAAAGTTCAGCTCAACATACAAAACAAGCAAACCCAGCAGAGAGGAAACAATGGCCAGAACAAGAAGAGAGATGAGAGCCGAGGTCCACGACGTAGAGCTCAGATGTTTGACAATTATACACCGCTGAACACGTCATTGGAAAACGTATACTTACAGACTTGCAACACCGTACAGTATAAGAAGCCTGCTCCAAAGCCCTCATCGGAGAGACAGATTCAGACAGGGAAATTCTGTAGGTTCCATGAGAGCTATGGACATAATACCAATGAGTGTCGACACTTACAGGACCTCATCGAGAAGCTGATTAGAGAGAGGAAGCTAGATCAGTTTGTACGGGCGCCGCAGCCTGGCGGAGCGGGCCCCTCAAATCAAAATCGTTCACAGAATCAGGAAAGAGAGAATGAACCCGCTCGTGCGGGCGGGAGATTAGTTATCAACACAATAAGTGGTGGTCCCCATCCGGCAGACAGAAGCTGGGGGGAAATGGAGTCGTATGCCAGTTCTATCAGGCATGCGGACTTCGAGTGTTATAGTAATTGCGAGGATGGGACCCCGGCAAAGCAACAAAAGATAATGTCCGATGATATCGTGTTCAGGAGCCGAGACGCCGATAAAGTTGAAGCCCCTACTATCGACCCACTAGTCATATCCGCCCAGGTAGGTCCTGCTTGGATGAAGAGGATCCTGGTTGACAGTGGGAGCTCTGTAAACATCTTGCTCAAGCGGGCTTACGATCTGATGAAGATGGAGGCAAAGGATTTGAAACCCTGTTTATCCAGAATCCATGGTTTCAACGGAAGTGCCACGATACCCATCGGAATAACTGAACTCCCAGTCGAGTTAGGCGTTGGAGAGCGCCGGAGGGTCCGCGTGTTACAATTTGTTCTGTTAGAGATAGATTCGCCATACAATGCGTTTCTGGGACGACCAGCTTTGGCCGAGTTCAGGGCGGCGATCGCCCCATGGTGTCTGACTCTGAAATTTCCCACTGATCATGGGATTGGAGTTGTTCAAGGAGATCAGGCCTCGGGAAGGGCCTGTTATGTTGCTGAGCTGCGCGGGGCGCAACGTAAAGAGAAGGGTAAGGGCGTAGAGGAATCTCTCTGCGTCCGTTCTATCGACAATTGACAATTGGTGCCTGGGCCTCGGCCCGGGCACCACGACCAATTCCTGAAAGACCTGGACCCCAGGGACAACGAGGATAGAGACGAATCAACGGAGAGTCAAGCCTCTCCAGCCGAACTGACTGTGGACGTCCCAATCAGTGAGGGTGATGATTCAAAAATGCTGAAAGTTGGGTCCCAACTAAACAAGCAGACACAGCAGGAGTTGGTCGAATTTCTTCGGGCGAATCTCGACGTCTTCGCCTGGACACACTCTGACATGTGCGGGATCTCGCCGAGCATTGCAAGTCACTCCCTGAATATAGATCCACGACATGTCCCGGTGAAACAGAAAAGGCGCGGTATGGATCCAGAGAGATCTGCCGCCCTTAAAGAGGAAGTTGATAAACTGCAATCGAATGGGTTCATTCGAGATGCCTTGTATCCAGAATGGGTGTCCAACCCTGTACTAGTTCGGAAACCTAACGGGAAGTGGAGAACTTGTGTTGATTACTCTGACCTAAACAAGGCTTGTCCAAAAGATAGCTTCCCACTTCCACGAATCGATCAGCTCGTAGATTCGACGGCCGGGCATGAACTACTATCCTTTATGGACGCTTATTCCGGCTACAATCAGATACCCATGCATCTGCCTGATCAGGAGCATACCAGCTTCGTGACCGACCTGGGACTCTATTGTTACAAAGTCATGCCGTTTGGTCTAAAGAACGCTGGAGCAACATACCAACGCTTAGTCAACCGAATGTTCGCTGATCAGATTGGGAAAACTATGGAGGTTTACGTGGATGACATGCTGGTAAAGTCCCGATTCTCCACAGATCACGTCAGAGATTTGAGTTCAATGTTCAGCATCCTCCGGGAGTACGGGATGAAGCTCAACCCACTCAAATGTCACTTTGGCGTTGCATCCGGAAAATTCCTTGGGTTCATTGTCAACGCTCGAGGAATAGAGGCGAATCCTGAGAAGATCTGGGCTATTAGAAATTTGCAAACCCCTAGAACTATAAAGCAAGTCCAGAGTCTTAACGGGAAGGTCGCAGCATTGAGCAGGTTCATTTCGAAGTCCACCGACAAATGCATTCCTTTCTTCGACCTGATTCGGAAGGGCAAGCGAAACTTTGAATGGACTACGGAGTGTGAAGGCGCGTTCCGATCACTAGTTCAACATCTCTCCACACCTCCGATCTTGTCAAAACCGGTTGACCACGAGCAATTATATCTCTACCTGGCAGTATCTGAACATGCGATCAGTGCTGCTCTAGTCCGGGAAGAAGACAAAGTGCAAAACCCGGTCTACTATGTTAGTAAGCGACTAACAGGAGCTGAAAGAAATTATCCAAGGCTGGAGAAACTGGCTTATTGTTTGGTCATTGCCTCGAGGAAGCTCCGTCCCTACTTCCAGGCTCATCCGCTTACTGTGTACACCGACCAGCCGTTACGACAGGTCCTTACGCGGCCTGAGACGTCCGGTAGGTTACTCAAGTGGAACATTGAGCTAAGCCAATTTGATATCGCATACGCTCCGCGGAGGGCCATTCAAGGACAAGTCCTGGCTGATTTCATAGCCGAATTCACCGTCCCGGAAGACTTACCCGAAACCAGTGAATCTCCCGAATACATCTGGAAGCTGTATACTGATGGTGCATCAAATGACCGGTGTTCGGGCGCGGGGGTTGTACTTGAGACTCCCGAGGGCCGATCCATATGTTATGCTCTTAAATTCGACTTTCGTGCAACTAATAATGAAGCCGAATATGAAGCCCTCCTGACCGGCCTAAGGCTTGCCAGAGATTTGAGAATTGTCGCTGTAGAAATTTATTGCGATTCGCAGTTAGTGGTATGCCAGGTGCGAGGAGAATACCAGGCAAGAGACCGAAGACTGGCCGCTTACTTGACGCGAGTTCAGGAAATCCTAAACCAGTTTGATTATTATGCCATCTATTATGTGCCTCGAGAACGCAATCAGAAAGCCGATTCACTGGCGAAGTTAGCCAGCACAGGCGAAGCGCAACAAATGGGACTTGTCCCCGTTGAAACTTTGGCCACTCCAAGCATCAATCGGATAGAAATGGGCTCTGTATTTGAAATCGCTCCCAATAGAGAGTCCTGGATGACTCCGTATCGGAATTACATTGAGAATGGGGTGCTACCTGAACCTAGAAATGAGAAGAGACAGATTCAGCGAAAAGCCTCGCGGTTCATCATCCAAAACGGAGTCATGTACAGGAGAGGTTATTCCGTTCCTCTCCTCAGATGTATCGCCCACGAGGAAGTCAAGCGAGTGCTACATGACGTGCACGAAGGAGAGTGCGGTGATCATACCGGCGGGCAAGCTCTCGCTAAAAAGATACTCCGATATGGGTACTACTGGCCGACGGTGAACCGAGATGCGGCAAACTATGCCCGGAAATGCGATAAGTGCCAGATACATGCCCGAATTCCGAGAGCTCCGCCAACTGAGATAACCCAAATGGTCAGTCCCTGGCCATTCGCAATGTGGGGCATTGACATCATCGGCGCTTTACCTTTAGCAAAAGGCGGTGCGAAATACGCCATTGTCGCAGTTGATTACTTCACAAAATGGGCCGAGGCCGAAGCCCTAGCAACCATTACGACAAAGAAGGTGATAAATTTTGTGGTTCGCAACATCATCTGTCGATTTGGACTCCCGCATACTATCATCACTGATAATGGGACCCAATTCGAGAGCGCAGAATTCAAGGATTTCTGTCAACGGTTTCATATCCGCAAAAAGTTCTCGGCTATCGCACACCCCCAAGCGAATGGGCAGGTTGAGGCTGTCAACAAAGTTATAAAATCGATCCTGAAAAAACGACTAGAGAAGGCTGGGGGCAAGTGGGTCGATGAACTTCCTATGGCATTATGGGCCTATCGAACGACCCATAAAACCGCGACCGGACACACTCCGTTTTCCCTATCTTATGGCTCAGAGGCCGTTATTCCGGTCGAAACAGAAGTGCTCTCTCATCGCGTGACTTATTATGATCCAAAAACAAACGCCATACTCCTAGCCGAGTCTTTGGATCTATTGGATGAAAAACGGGAGGAGGCTGATTTGAGGGCAGCCGCACATCGAAGTCGGGTCGCCCGATTGTACAACACCAGAGTTCGACCTCGAACCTTTGAACTCGGCGACCTCGTGCTCAAGAGAATTTACCCAGTTCCTTCACACATGAAACCAAACTGGGGAGGGCCGTATGTAATTACACGAAAGCTCGGAGATGGTACATTCAAGCTGTCGACTGTTGACGGTCTCGATTTACCGAGGGCTTGGAACAGCGAAAGTCTCCGCCGCTACTACATATGACAGGCTTTATTTATTTCATTCTATTTAGCAATTTGTTTCTGCATTTCGAAATTTGAATTTTGTAATAAGGCAACTGACTTTGCCGCATTTTCTTATTTCAGCAATAAAATGCCACTTCTTCGAGCCAGAGCTGTGATTCATTATGTACGATATACAACATCACGATGCACGAAGAGCTAAATCCCATCACACAATGGGACTTGTTCAAATGGAGAGTGGCTGTGATACGACCGGCCACTCACTAGGCGAAACCCGAGCTCGGGGGCAAGCCCTGACACCGATATTAATAGGATTGACACACGACAATCCTACATCTAACTCCATATTCCCAGAGTGCGAAATGGAGTATAAACATCCGACTCCGTATTCCCAGAGCGCGAAACGGAGTATAAACATCTAACTCCATATTCCCAGAGTGCGAAATGGAGTATAAACATCCGACTCCGTATTCCCAGAGCGCGAAACGGAGTATAAACATCTAACTCCATATTCCCAGAGTGCGAAATGGAGTATAAACATCCGACTCCGTATTCCCAGAGTGCGAAACGGAGTATAAACATCTAACTCCATATTCCCAGAGTGCGAAATGGGGTATAAACATCCGACTCCGTATTCCTAGAGTGCGAAACGGAGTATAAACATCTAACTCCATATTCCCGGAGTGCGAAATGGAGTATAAACATCCGACTCCGTATTCCCAGAGTGCGAAGCGGAGTATACACACTTAACTCCATATTCCCGGAGTGCGAAATGGAGTATAGACATTCAGCTCCGCATTCCCAGAGTGCGAAGCGGAGTATAAACAGTCAACTCCATGTTCCCAGAGTGCGAACAACCGCTTACGAGATGACGCATATCCCCGGAGTATGGATGGAACGATTCATAAGAGAACGAGCGTAGTTCGACCACTCGGTCCTCGCTCGGTATCATCACAAGCTGATCATCACAACTTGACCCCGGAACTGGGGGCAGAGGCGAATGTTAGTCATTGCCCGAAACTATACGATGTTCAGCTCCGATGCAATTCCCTATCACAACTCGAGTCCGAAAGTTCCGTACTTAACAAGTACAAATGAGCTATCCTTGAAGCAATCACAAAATGCAAATACATTGGACCAAAGTCCGAACATTACAATATTCAAGCATAGAAAGGAACGCAAGCTGAAGCTAAAAGACAAAATTTTATTCCAACTAAACCCAAAAACAATGCTTCATACATGAGATCTTTCCTAAAATGTTCCTACTAGCAGGGGCCGAACCCGCATCTAAACACGGCCTACAAAAGGGAAAAGACAGAAAAAATAACAAAAGTCCCTAACTGCCTATGAGAAGGATGTCTAATCCTTCTGCTTCCTCAGCTTCTTCTTCTTCTTTGAGGAACTACTGGAGCCGCCAGTTCCCTTTCGCTTGGAGCCTTTCTCCCTAGGCAAGCTCCCCCCGGGTGAAGGCATAATGTCAACGTCCTCATCTGAGCTGGACTCTATAGGGATACTTCCCGCGGGAGGAGTGGGAGGAACAGACTCCGCAGCCGGAGGAGGGGCTGGTACATCAGTATCAGTAAGTGTGCCCTCAGGAGACATAGTCATAAGAGGAATGGGGCACTGTGCTGCCGCTCCGTCATCTGCATCACCGCCATGCGCCGCAGCCGTCATCTCGGCATTGATCTCGGCTAACATCGCCGCTTCTCGCCGTGCCCTGGCCTCGCTAGGAGCCGTAGTAGTTTGGGACAAGGTGTCAGATGTAGCCGTGAATCCACCCAAGCCAAATGGCAGGTCCGCAAAAGGATCACTTTGACGGCCGAGAAGCTCGTTTATCATCTGCTCGTCGAAAGAAAGTGAGCTCCCCTCCGTCACTCCAACCGGTGCCATTGCTGCGACGGAGGTCGCCTCAGAAACGATGGCTCCTGGCGCGTGACCTAATACTTGGGTGATAAGAGGCGCGGCTGGTGCAACTCCTGTCACTGATCAAAGGAAAAGACATGTCATTAGCAACATTTCAACACGGGATCTTCAATCCAAACATACTGGAAGTTAGTTCAAAGTACCTTCCTCGGTTTGGCTCGAGGTCGTCTGAACCGCTTCAGAAGGATGTTCCTTAATAGGAGATAAGTGCGATTGATCTGGGTCGTACGCTGGGATAGGCTGGGAGTAGATCATTGAAGTTGGCTCAGACTGAGATGAAACGACAATCTCAGAACTTGTAACATGGTGTTCCGCACCAGAGCTCTCTCCGACTTCCGGGACCTGAGCACCAAGCCTCACCTTGTCATGGGAAATCATGGAGTCATGGAGAACCTTCTTTTCGTCATCATTAAGGATGCGGTTCTCCAGCTCGAACTCATCAGGGGCTTCATCAGGGTGCCCAGATCTCTCCTCATCCACCAGTAGGTTCCAGGCGTTATAGAGATGTGTGGGGTAATCGTCAAGCCATGTCAGGTCTCGGTGCCTTAGCACATTGGCGTTGTAAGTGACGAGTAGCTCCTCCACCTCGGCCTCAATCCTGGCCTCCGCCAGCCGTACTTTCTCCTCAACTCCAGCCTCAGCCTCACGGGCTTGTTGTACAGCCGCTTCCTTCTCCCTTTGGAGTGTCACTGCCTGGTCACAGGCTTCCTGCGCAGAGACGTTAGCTGCGTCTTTTTCCTTAGCCATCTCTGAAAACTTTGACTTCAGCTCATTAAGCTCCTTGAGAGCGGCATCCCTCTCGGCAGTGATGGAAGTGTTCCTGTGACCCATGTCCTCAATTACGGTGTAATGTTCTTGCTTCATCCTGGCCATGGCAGCGGTCACCTCGTCAACTTTCTTTAAAGCCTCCATTTCAGACTTACGAGAAGACTCGGCCTCTGAGTTGAGCGCTTTTATGATTTGGTCGTTGCGACCCAGCTCCTTCTCAAGTTTCTCGATGGTGACGCCCCGCACAAACGCCACTTTAGATGCCTTCCTCGTGGCCCGTCCCCACTCTCTATACTGGAAAAAGATGTCCGCGACGTAATCGTGGATAGTGGTTTCCGCAGTTGGCGGGATTCTCTTCAGGTGCGGGGGAAAGACATATCCATCAAAACAGATGTCAGGAAATTCCTTCCTCATCTGTGCCAATTTGAGCGCTCCCTCGCTAGACGCCTCGGTCGGGACCGACACAGTAGCCGAAGAGGTGGCTATTTCGGTCCTGCGAGGGGGGTCGGACCTCAAAGCTTGGGAAGGCGGCCTAGACCGTGAAGTTTCGGGAGGACGAGTAACGGCGACCACAGGAGGTGCAGAGGTCCTGGGGGGAGGAGAACGAGATCGGGATCGGTGAACATGTCCCCTATCTCTGTCAGACTTCTCCTGACCAGAGTGTCCAGCGTCATAATCCCTCTCGCCCTCTCTCCTGCGTGGCTCGTGATAACGGCGCTTACGCAAACTACCAAGCACAGAACCTTTCCCAGACATCGTACCTGAAAAGAAAACAACAAAGAATCAGTAACCATTCGCGATGCGTTGTTTGTGGTTAGGAAAGTGTGTTGTGCCGTGAGGAGTGTGTGAATGTGTAACCCCCCGGACCAACCAGAAGTGTCAGTCGCATCGGCAAGCTCAGACTCGCTAACATCGACAATGTGTCGCGGTCCACCCGACCCAACATCGTGTTGCTCTGGCTCGATGTCAGGGAGTGGAGGGTCAGCAGGCCCTTCAAATTGATCTCTAGCTTGCGGGGAGGACGCCTCCGTAATCTTAACTCCCGGCGAAGGGCGGTGCAAAACCACAGACTTCCGCCTCCCAGACTTAGGCTGTTTCGAAGCCACAGCTTTGCCTTTCCTCTTAGCATCGGACTCTGGGGTTGCATTAGCAGGTCCGGCCAACAGTTCTTCGTCAGTATGGGTTTTCTCGGAGTCGGGTTCCTCGATTATCACGACCCTGGGCTTCATCTGCTTGACCTTTTTCCTGGAGACGGTCTTTAATGCGCCGTCGAGTCTTATGCTCTGCCTCCGACCAATCAGCCCAAGGATTCTGAGATTCCGATCTGTCAATAACAGTTCAATATTCCTTTCTTCGCTAGGAATCTCTTGGAGGACCCGAACTATCTCTTTGTAATAGCCACCCTCAGGCCGTTGGATGATAGCTGAAAGAAAAGGAGAAGAAGACGTAAGTTTAATTTCACTCCGAAGATTGCCCTGTCAATTACATGGGAAAAGAGATGATACTCACGTCTGAATAGCCATCTTCTGGCAAACCCCGGAGGACATCGGACATAGAACCACTCCGACTTAAAATAGCTTAGCCTGGTCCACGACCCCACGACAACTTGGCAGTTCCTTACAGACTCCAAGAACGTATAAGATGGGCTGTCAGTCCGACTCTTGAAGTTAAACAAGAATCTTATGTCGGTCATACGGGGAGGACGATGGAGGTACTCCATGAATACAACGAACAAGCTGTTGAGTGAGGCATACCCATTCGGATGCAATTGAGACGGAGCGATGTCCAGGTAAGCCAACACTTCTTTTATATAGTCGTTGAATGGAGGAAGTGTGCCGGCTGCGCACGCATGCCGATTGAAAGCAGTATACCCCTCCGGGGGATTATGTGGCCTGTCATCCGGTCCAGGCAACAACACCTCATCCAAAGATAAACCATGCCTTAAGCATATCCTCCCCAGCATGTCTTCGGAGATATTGGATGAGACGGAATCAGGTGGACTGTTAATGAAGGACGCGTTGGGCAACTCGTCCGGAGCCGGGCCAATAGCTTCGGTCTCGATGACCGGAATCTCAATTCTGGGAAGGATAGGGTTCTGAGTTTCTTGCAGCTGCGAACTTGACGGTTCCATCACTAGCTAACTCACGAGAAACCATCATTAGGTGACAAAAAGCCCGTGCATTCCCCAGTGTAAAGTGCGTGAATGTGTTGTGTAGTGCAAGTGCTGTGCGTGACTTGAGCAAATTTTGCAGAATTAAAGAAAACGTGCAAGCGACGGGATTCTGGAAGACAGACAAACATGACCGTCATCGCTGACCGTCATGACTGCGCCATCCAGATGATAACGATCGATTCAAGATTGGAGAGTTCGTTGTACTTTTCTGTTAAAAGGCAGTTCCATCGACGAGCTTCGAAAGTCAGTCAAATATGCAATCCTGTAATCAAGTCCAATTATGCAAGGCAGAAGCTCGTCGGAATCGAATGTAAGAACATGCAAAAGTTCGCTAAGTTCGTCAAATTTCAGCATGGAACCGATCGTAGTTCAGGTTCAAATTCATTCGGAGGCATGATGTCTTTTGTATCGATCCAGTTCGAATCGATACTTTCGTATCGATCAAGTCGACTCGATACCTTTCGTATCGATGTCAGTCCGTATCGACCGGAGGAGGAGATTTCGTATCGATCAGGTAAGTTTACTTCGCATCGGCCAAGGGTAACGGCTGTGAGACAACCAAATGCAATAACTTCGCATCGATCTGTGGTTATCGATATGGGACCGATGAGATCTCTTGGTCTTCGTATCGATCAAGAGGGATAGATTTTCGCATCGATCACGCTGGCCAAGCACTTCCATCGATCATCTCAGTTCAACACAAGCCCCAACCACCTTAGATCGATGCGAACCTCTGCATCCCCTTTAACCCATCAATCGATGCGAAATCATGAAATCTGGATCGAGTCGAATCCTCCTATCCCAGATCGACACGAACTAGTGGTGAAATAATCACTCCAGAACTCTTTCTTCTCCAATTGAAGCGAGCATGGCCATGGCCATCCTCGACCAAGCTCTGGTCCAGATCTGGCCTTGGCACCACCAAAATCGATAATCGGCAAAGGCACGATGGATCTGAGATCTGAACTTCGTCGCTCAAGTGTAGCCGTGATTGCTCATTTACCTGAATCGGATTGGAGTTTGGGGAAATTATAAGATGATGTTTGATCGATTCGAAGATTGGAATAATTCTTCTCTCCTGCTTGTCTGTGGATCGATACGAGAAGGCAGAAGACAACAGTAAAAGTAAAAGGTAAAAAAGTGAGAAATGGCAAAGTCCCAGATATTTATACGAGGCCTAGGACGGAACCGAGTCGATTCGACTCCCAGTCAATTTGACCGGTCGCAACCAGTCAAACAGCACATCGATGCGAGCGTTCGTATCGAACCCACTAACCTTTATCGGTTCGAAGCGCACAGGGAGGCCAGGTGAATACGATGGGAAGATGCACGCGCTTTCCTCGTATCCATCAAGCTGTACATTCGTAGAGGCGAAATGTTCACCAAACACCATCGTTTCGAAACATTCAGAGTATGGGTCATCGATTCGAAACAGAGCAGACCTGTTGATACGAGCGTCAATTTCGTATCCATCAGTATCTATCGATGCGAACATCCATTTCGTATCCATCGGAATCTATCGATGCGGGCATCCATTTCGTACCCACCAGATATCACCAATTCGAATTAGGATTCACCGCGATTTGTGACCATCGGTACGAATGATTGTTTTCGTGTCCATCAAGTCAACCCACACCGATACGAAAGAAGGCTTTTCGACTTTGAGCATCGATTCATAAGAGGACCGATACGAGAGAATGGCTAAGGGGTACGACTTCCAAAGCTAGTCGAAGAAGGCCTGCAGCTTTTCAAAGCACGTCATGTTTTCACAAGACGTACTTTGGGGGGCAAATGTTATCCCGCCTTTTGGCAAGGCCAGGACATCAAGAAGCCGACTAGAGAACAAGGATAGCACGCCATGGATATCACTGAATTTTGTCCGAGTCCAGAGTGAGCTACAATTGATAGGACACGACAAGAAAGGCCATAGAGATCAGCACCTCAAATTTCAAGTCGATCCGGACTCATACACTCAAGTTATGATCGAGTCAAATTAGAGGGAAAGAGCCCAGATTTCGTATCCATCACTCTGGGCGATTTCGTATCCATCACCGAAGCCCCAGTTCGAATCCATCATGCTTCGTATCGATCAGCTCCGGATCCATCGAGGTACCCAGGTTCGACTCGATTTTCTTCGTATCCATCGAACTCGTATCGATGGACTTCATACATACCAGCAATTGAGGGACTTCGTATCCTTCAGCCAGTATCAGCATCGTATCCATCAGACAATGCATACGTCGTATCCATCAGACAGTGCTTACTTCGTATCCATCAGACAATGCATACGTCGTATCCATCAGACAGTGCTTACTTCGTATCCATCAGCCAGTGCCTACTTCGTATCCATCAGATAGTGTTTGCCTCGTATCCCAGGATGAAGTCCTACTCGAATCCATCAGGTCAACCAGCTTGGATAACGTGTCATTTCTCGAAGTGAACGAGGCGAAATACATGGAGACGATGCAGTCAACACGGAGCGAATGTCGGATCGAGACGAAGCGCATGCACCACGTCTTCTCCTGATGCGAATGCGCCGAAATGTATGGAGTCGACGCGGTCGATTCGGAGTGAAGACCGGATCGAGGCGAAGTGTGCGTTCCACGTCTTCACAGAGGCGCATGATACCATCGAGTCGAAGCTCAGAGCACAGGGCAATGGATACGAACCAGACAGCCTATGAGGAATTCCAGTTCGTATCGACCATATCTCATAATCCGCTGATCCAAACATGATGAAATTTTAACTGAAGGTTGCACACATAACAAAGAATGTCTCCACCGATTTTGAGCTCAATTGGAAGTAATCCTGATCGATACGAAATGATTTCGTATCGATCACAGATTGGCTTGAAATTCTCTGGAAGTGGTCGAATGGGCCCCCTCACGTGTCAGGCCAAGTCTCCCGGGGTTTGAGCGAAATCCAAGCCTCCTACGCCTATAAATAGAGCCCCAGAATCAACGGAAAGAGGATCTTTTTTTTCTCGGAAGCGCCCAGACTCTGCCGGATTGAGATTTGCACCATACTTTTGCTGTCAATTTCGAATTCTAAACTGTACTCCGCTGTTCATCGCTGTAAACGCTTGTAATCATTGAAAGAGAATCAATAAAATCATCAAAACTTCATAGTGGACGTAGGCTATACGCCGAACCACTCTAAACTGCTTGTCTGTGCACTTTACATTCATATTTGTTGGAGTTTTGTTAGATAATCTCTGTTTTACATTTATAATCTTCATTTTATCTCTTCAAACAACTCCCGAAAAGTGTTGTGCCCATTTTTGGTACAAACAGTAATCAATGATTTCTTGAGTGAAATTATGTTGAATATATATTTTTGAATATGTATACAGGCTTGTGCATGTCTGTATATTCAAAAATCTGCTTTGTTCTAGGTTTCAAAACCTGTAAAAAAATTCAAATACTCCCTCTCCATTCTTCTGTAGGCCTTAGAATTCAAATGGAACATGTTTGTATAATCATGTTTTAGGTTTTAAAAATAACTTCTAAGCATAATTAATTCAAATATTTCTGGAAAATAAAAAAATACAAAGGAACTCAGAATATAGCAAAAAAACTCGAGAATCATGTTTCTGTTTCCAATTATATTATCCAAAACCTTTTCGAAAATGATGATTTTTAAAGGTTGAATCAAAATTTTTAAGAGAGTATTCACTGTGTAATCACGATTTGAACGGAAAAATGGGTTTTCGTGAGTTTCTGGTGATCAATCAAGTGTTGGACCTCGGGATTGCGTCAATAGGTGTTGGAATGATCATTGATCGTAGGAAAAATACATAACAATATTTTTTTTCATCATAGATGAAGACTGGGATCGATCTAGGGTTAAGTACTATATTTTGTCGACGACATTCGCGAGGCAAATGTGAAGGCCATGAGGAATCGGAGATCATCGCGACTGTGGGAATCGCTGCGTGGATGGGTGGAGATGTTCTGGTCGGAGGGGCATGGTTTCTGATCGTCGTGAACGCCGCGGTGAACGTGTTTTGTCGATATGGGTTGGGTTCTGTGTTGAACTGGAAGCTCGATTCTTGATTTAGAAATAATTTTGTATATTGGGTTGTTCGAATCGTTTCTGGTGATCATCGTGGATGATTAGGTGGCCTCGTCGTCGATCGGAGCTAGTCGTGGTGATTGTGCATGTATACGTGTATCTTTTTGTATCAGCGTTTTTGAGTTGGTTGGGGAAGAAGATAGGAAACTCAGTGAAGCACGTGAAAACGATGGGTTTTTTCGAAGTAGGTAGGAACGTGGTTTTGCTCGGGGTCAAGCTCGGGTGGAACGAGATTTTGCTCGGGTTTTAATGTAATACAAAAACAGTTTCAAATTTTTAGAGAAAACATCAAGTTATTTAAAACAAATTTTGTTAAAACCAATTTCTTTTTATATTAGTTGTTATCTAAGTTTTTAAAAATTTGGTTAAGAAGGTTTTAAATAAAATTGTTTTAAATTAACCAAGTTTTAAAATGGTTTAAAATATACATAACCTTTATTTTTAAAAGTTTATTTTAGATAAACTTAATAATATTGAAGAAGTTAATTGATATAAAGAATGTTTTAATTGTTAATTAACTTTTAAAGTCTAAGTTTTTTTAAAGGAAATTAATTACTTAAAATTAATTAAGGAAAGTAATTCAGGTAAATTAATTAATGATTTAAAGATTGATTAATCAAGTGTTTAAAGGTTAATTAATTTAAAGATAATTAATTAATGTAATTAAGGTGATTAATGTGATTAATTAATTTGAGAATAATAAATTAATTTAAAGGTTAATTAATAAATGAAAGTGATTAAGGGATGATTATTAATTAAGAATAATTAATTAAATGGTAATTAATTTATTAATTGAGGCTAATTAATTTATTATTAAAGGTTAATTAATTAAAATAATTTGTAATTTGTTAATGTTAATTAACCAGGATTAGTGACTAATCTGATTTAATTAAATCAGATAAATAAATTGACCTTATCTATGGATATTTGGATTCTATTGGACGATTTGATTGTTTGATATTCCTGATCTGTGATGCTTAGTGATACATCTTGATTTATGTCATGATCTGTACTGTAATGTAAATTATTTATCTGGGATGACTGTAATTTATTATCTGTGATATATATATATATATGTATATATATATCTGTGGATTTGTGAATAACGATAAGCGTTATAGTTTATACCGCTTATCAAATATATTGTTGTATTTGAATCTGTGATGATGTGATGATTTGTAGTGTTGCACTACTGTGTAAAACCCCTGGACCACACTCTTACACATACAAATATGGATTTCACGAGGAAATCGGTTGAGTCACATATGATTTAAATTTAATATTTTTGAAATTGAAAATTTTAATTTCAATTGATTTTGGAATTGGATTTGGGTTAAATGTTAAAGCTTTTGGAAAAGAGTTTTTAAGATAAAAGTTATTTTGAACAACTTGGTAAAGTCTCCAATTTAAATAAATTAAATTTGAATTTGAACTCAGAAATTGGAATTGAATTCCATGTTTGGAAACTATGGTTAAAGATGTTATAAATGTGTTTATATGAATTTAAACCATTTTAAAAGTATGGTTTTGAGAATTTGAATTCAACCCAAGGACTTTAACTCATATAAATGAATCAAATTTTCCGAAATGAAAACTATTTGTTTCAAATAATAGAAGCTTTCATATAAGGAATGAATTTCCAATTTGTGTCAAGGAATTTCAAGTTTGAAATGAAAATGGTTTTCCGAGTTATGAATAAATCTTTGTGAAAGATTGTTGAACTTTGTTTTGAAATTGGAAAGGTGTACCTTTTGTATAAAAGATCGAAATGGAATTGTTTTGAAAGCTATCAGTTAAATCTTTGATTTAAAGATTTAACGAGTTAATCCAATTGAAATGAAAATTGATTTGAAAATCATTGGATAGATCTTTGTGAAACTGGGTGAACTTTGTGAGATGAATCTTTTTGTGTAAAAGATAAAAATGGTAATTCGTTTAAACCTTTTGAAAGAGAAGTTTTGGGTAATAAGTTGTGACTTAATCGAAATCCCAATATCCATATGTTTTGAAATATTGCGCTCACTATTCGGTTTAGCCGGGAGAGGACCCTGTGTCATATAACCCATTCCGAATAGTGATACGACGTGAATGGATAGCATTTGAAGACCGGTGTTGAAGACCGGGTGTTTGCGAGAATGATAGGATAACCTATCGATTGTCTCTGCACTGAGTAGCTACGGTATAGAGATTTCCTAAGTAATGGGAAGTCCGATCGGGACTGTGAATACCCGGATTGCAAGGGCTTCTTTGGAAGTGCCTTCGGTTCTGTTCGAACCCAGAACAGACTTGTATGGTTGTATGTCTGACACTACACTTTGAGATATAAAGCTGATTTCTTTCAAATACATTTCTGTTTGGTGGTGGAGATTTATTCTCTTAGCTTAACACCCTTCTCTGAGACGTACGAGCTCAGAGGTTATGTAGTTGAAGGTTATCAGTGATATATTCCCAATTTGGTAGTGTGGCATGCAGAGTGCTGCTGTGTATTGCTGATCATTTGTTGATCAAAGCATGGCTTTTGTGTAAAGCATAGCTTTGTGGACGATACCTCATCGAGCCTCACAAACCGGAAATGGTCGAAACAGGAAATATGTGGCAAGGTTTCAGGGGTAGCTCCCCTAGGGTATGTCCATTCCTTTTGGAAAAAGGTGGTATCATGGTATGGAGCCCAAATATTTACCTGTGTGGATGCTCCAATCTCATTTACTGTGTGATTGTTGCTTTGTGATCGAGGCGCCTCGGATAAAGGTTGCAAACGACCGGGGGTGGCATATCTCAGGTTTACTACCCGGGAAGGGGGGTAACCGGCCTTATGTTGGCAGAGATCCGGGTAGGTTCTCGGGACGTCCCTCAAGAGGCGTACCCATATGGCAGTAGGAAGTTCCTTAGCCTGACCATTTGTTGGAAAATCCAAAGAAACAATACGAGCCTTGTACGGTTTTAGTTGTATAACCTGCTATGGAATGTGGCGGTAACATGCTATTGAACATAGTAGCTATAGTAGGCATAATTTGGAATGTCTATGCTGGCTAAGATTAATATTATACTTTCGAAATGTTTCCTACACTATGCACTAGTAATAATATCAAAAGAGTTTGTTTTGCGTAGTAAGCATGTTTGACTATCATAAGGAGAAATCTCCTCCAATTCTGCGTTTGCATTGTGTGTGTGGCGGAAGGCCTTATGGTAGTTTCATTTTCCAAAAGCATTGAGAAATTCTTTTATTTTCTTTATGAAAATAACTATTTTTTTGTTACTCACACCAGTCCCATGACTGACTCGGAGTTTATTGTTCCCTTCCTAAACTCTGGGTGCCTATAATTTTCCACACGGGCAGTCTAGAGTTGGGATTTTTAGATAGTCAGGTTTAGTAGACTAGTTGGAGCTAGTTCAGTTTTTGGAGATCACGACTGACGTTGATTCTCTTGGTGCAACGTAATGGTGGTTCGAGCTGATGTTGGAGTTGTTGGACTCATTCTCTTTTGAGGATCATTTAGAGTTATCACTTCTGTTATTTCCGTTGTATCATTATTCATCTCTGATAGTGTTGTATCATATTGATATCATTGTTGTATATCATTCTGGATATTGTTTTCATTGGAGTTTTATATGATATCATCTATTTCTTTCTTCCGCTGCGTTGTTATACTTAATGGTGTTACAAGCTCCGGCGAGCCAGATTCGGTGTTTTAATCTGCGGCATTCGGGTACAAGTGAAGTACGGATGCCGATTTTCGAAGGCCGAGTCAGGATCGTTACAATATTCAAGTACCTATTTTGCAAGTTTGAAATTATGTGTTCTCATATATTCTATGCCAATATATAGTGTAGGTAGGTGGCACCTGCAAATAAAATAACACAGAGTAAATTAAAGGAAATTCCTATAAAATGTAGCGAGAACAATTACACAAACAGGCCAAAACTTATGGATTGATCATGTAAACTTATTCCATTTTTGAAATCTTTTTTTGGGTTTAGGAAAAATATTGAGAAATTAGTATGCACTTCGATATCCGTTAAAATGTTTAATTACTAGTTAGTACTAAGCAGTTATCTCAAAATCAGTATTATTTTAAGGTTAGTCAACATAAAATATGTCACTTTATTTTACTTTAATATTCAAGGTGTTTCCTTCACACCATGCTATAAGTACTTGAGGGATCTAACAATGGCCGACAATCATGATTGTAATATTTGATAACAAATTAGTTATACAAACATGTAAACATACGAAAAGGATTATTGGATTATGTCACAAAACACATGGAATAGAAACAATACACTTAATTATTGGCATTCCTAGTCTTGGTCTGGACCTACTTGATGTGCATCTGTACGTTGCAGATGGAGGCCAAGCAGTAGTGAACGAATCTGAGCAAAGCTTTTTGACGTAACCATACACACGCATTATAACACCCGTGCAAACCTGATTTGGTTATAACCTATATTTAATTATTAGATAAGTTATGAATGCAAAAGAATCATGCATTGATAAAATAGACCGAGTTTTGAGTAAAAAAAGCAAAAAAACATTAGCAAATAGCCCTGTTAAAAGGGTATATGATTCATTTCCTTCAAAGCACTAAATAGACAAAAGTCGGCAATTCAAACTGTAAAATAAGCAATATAGTAAAATTTTCTTATCATGATAGTATATAACAAACAGTATTGTAAATCAATCCTCAGAAATAGTACAAGCCTCAACACAGTAAAACGAGAAAGAGCAATACATTAAACCTCTTCATCTAAGAACGCAGTCATTTGGGGCTCCTAAAATCCTTCTTCAACTCAAAAACCCTTTTCACACACTCTGCCGTACTGCTCCCTGGCACAAAACCTTACTTCTGCATCAAAGTAGAGAAGCCAATTATGCATGTTCAGTATACAAGGTTCTAGCCACAGAACTTATGAGTTTTTTTGGATAGGACACATATTGTCACTTATCCCAACTCTAGCCATCCTTTTCCATCGACATATATCGTATGTTAGACCACAATTCTTTGCTCCGTAGTGTCAATGTATTTTTAGAACATTTTTGTTATGTCTTTGCAGAAGATTGTAATGTGTTGTATTCTTTCCTCTTCTACACTTTGTTCTTAATACAATACAAATATCAGCCTCCTCATATGTAACCTTGTGTAAGCATCATAAATTTTAACCCAATGAAACTACATACAAACCTCACAACTAAAACCAACCCAGAAGTGTAAGCACTAAATAGAATTGTATTTATGCATGTTTTGATGAACTGCATATATCTATATTCTAATACCTCGGGCATGATTTCCTATATAAAACACATAGTACTTACGATGTGTTCGACACTCATTATAATATTATCATTGTTAATAAGTTGTAAAGTGACTAGATTAACTGCAATGACTTTGCTACTTGGATTCTTTTGTTATTCCTACACTTTCTTTCTTCGACCCTAAAGTACACCGCAGAAAATGCTTATATATACAAAAATCTAATACATTCAATGCATAGTTTAAAACTGAACTCTCGTATTTTATCAACCGTACATTTTCTAGCTAAGGAGATGAATATATAATTCCAAATACATGTGTCGTAACCCATAAAATCGACCATTTTCATTTTTCTTTCTTTATAAATAATTCAAAATTTTATATTTATTTATGAGGAAAATACATATATGGCTTGTTATACTAAAAAAGGCAATCCTCTTATACGACAGCCTAATTTGACTACGAATGTTTATCTAAGAAAAATACACTGAAACCCTAACTATTATGGCTTACTACCAAACTATAGTTAACTAACCACTAGACTTATTTATTTTAATCATCGTAAAAAAGCAACAATTTATTTTAAATTACCAAATTGATTTCAAAATAGTAATCAATTAATTGTCATATATTGATTCAAGTCATTATTTCGGTACGACCTATTAGACACTTGTCGGTGGTTAAATGCTATCAAACATTATTATTTATTTATAATGACTAGTAATTTGAAATAGTCATTTTCCCTAAAAAATCCTTCTTCTCTTGTTGTTGTACCAATGATCTTTAAAAAAGCAAGTAAAAGAATTTCTTTTCTAACTACAAACTTATTATAATGTTCATTTTGCAGCCCAAGCTTATTAGGTGATAGAACAAACTTTAGAGGAAAAGAACATAAATAGTTGTTTGAATTCACAATCTACTGTTACCAATAAACAATCTACTGAAATAAAGCAGTGAAGTAGGCGATACGATATACACCTGACTTACCAAGTGCTATAAAATAGTTGGAAAATGAAAAAATGATTTAATTAGGCTTTGCTACCGGCTGCTAAAATTTACTATAGAGGCTTCTATTCTTATGTAAACATCAAAGTGTATCCTTAAGTTAATCACTGTTGATGAAAAGCAGTAAGTTCAAAATATAGTAGCTAGTGGTCGAGAAAACAAATCGCTACCTTTTTTTCCATGTCCTTACTGACAGAATATGGAGCAAATAAAAAATAAACTGCCATGCAATTCATTTAGGACAACATATCAGAAATCATAGAGTACATAGGAGATAATAATTCATAAAATAATTTCAAATCTGATCCAATCGATGCAAGTTTGGTAACAGCTCTATGGCATATATGGTTAGAGCAAAACAGAAGGGTTTTTCAAAAAAAACTCTACTAGTGGATACGAGAATAGTACTAATCTTATAGAATTGCAAATCATAATGAGTAAGTCCAAACAAAAGTCATAGAATAAATTACTTTTGTCAACAGAAGTTGGAAAAAAATCACCAATAGTTGTTGGCAATCATTCCAATGTTATGTTAATGCTTTACCAGCCTTGGAATTCTATGAGTATTTAGTAAATAAGTAGAGGGAAGGAGCAAAAGGACAATGGCAACTTTTGTATTTATATTTTGAAAATAGATCTGAAACAAATTATTCAATCATCAAATTGACAAGTACTAAAACAGATTGAGCACTCAAAATAACACTATTGGTAGAAAATATTCCATAAAACACAGTTTATTTGTTTATTTAAGTAACTTCTGGTATCAATGTTTATTCTATTATGATAACGTATTATATACAGCTTTTTACCAAACAGAATGTAGTATTTTTGTCCTCATCAATCAACTAGTTAAAAGTTTAAGCTAACAAAGCAGGCAAAAGGGCTAGAAAATAAGGGAAATATCTCATATGCATTGCTTATCTCCATGAACTTATCTGTTGCTCCAGGCTCTACTTTAAACCTTCCTTCAAATGCCCCTGTGATCTTCTCCCACTGCCTTGGCTCCCCAACTGGATGCTTAGATACTTGTTTCTTTAATATTTCGTAGTCATTTTCCTCTTTAATTAGCTCCTCATCTAATTCTTTATCTCATCCTTCTGCTTTTAGATCTTGTTTTGGAATAGTTGAAGGTGGAGGTTTGGGGACATAGGTGGTGTTGTCAGTTTGGTGGGCATGGGAGCAGTGGGGAAGGCGATTGACTATGGGAAATCGATGACAATGGGGAAGGCGATCCACTTCGGGAAAGTAGATCGACTTCGTGGAAGGAATTTGAATTGATTTATTGATCTTGAGGTGGCGATGAAGGAAAATGATGACAAAGGAGATAGACGAACTAATTTTAGTTAGACAGAATGCAAATTTTGTAAATTAGGCTTTTGCAGGATGAAATTAGGGATATAATTTTAGCTGCATTTTGGCGATGGTTTGTTTAGCTAGGGTTCAATTTGGAGGGAACGTTAAAATTTATCGCCTTGTTATGCACAGACAGCGGTTGCCGTCCCAGCCCACTTCAAACAGCATTTTGTAATTTTATTTTCTATAGTAAAATAATTTGTAACAGCATTTTGAGTCAAAACGCCGTGTTACTGTGCTACCGAATGTGAATTTTCTTATAGTGTTATGTACCTAGTATTGTTGTGATGTACATTCACGGGCATCACAGCTACTTGATTATTATTATTTTCACCCTTAGACATTATTATAATATCATTTGATTTTCTAATATCAGTGTTTTGGTTATAGTAAGGTGGAAACACGTCTGTTTTATGTGCGGCATGGTTTTACGAGATACCTTTGATTTTAAAGGATTTACAAGTTATAATAAATAAATTCCTTGTGATTTGAGTTTCTCATGCTAGTTTTACCAAACTGCCCCGGGCATTATTTTCTATAACGCTCGGGTCAGACCAAGCATATTTACAGATTTAGCTGAACACTGTGGAGCTTTCAGAAGATGAGCTGGATTCCCTAAGTTGTATTCACGTATCATAAATTCATCCGCTGTTTAGTGTTCTTGGTGTCTGTTGTTGTAATTATAAGTTGTAAGGACAGGCTGTTATAACTATCCAAGTTATAAATGGGTTAGAGTACTCTTATTGTGTATGTATATATGATAAAGATGATTTCTTTTTGTGAAGATTTTTTGTATATTGTAGATCTACTCGTCACGTTGTGAGATTCTGTGTTTATTTAGTTCTTCTTATCTTCTTTCATCTTTATTTCCCATAATAATTTGTCTATCTAGCACTTGGTTGTTTGGCACGTGAATACCATGGATGTACTAGTGTCGATTTCTGGCATTCGAAAAGGCATGTCATTATAGCGTGGTATCAAAACTTAGGTAAAGCGAACACCTAGGCTTTGGTGGGATTAACTCATTTGAGATATGGTAAGCGAGACCCTAGGATGAGTTCAAGAGTGTGCGTGTATATATATATATATATATATATATATATATATATATAAGAGCGCATATATTTTAGTGATATAAAACTGTTTTATATTATGTTGTTTGATCTTTTGAGTGGCTTAAGAATTCTGGTCGATGCGTTTGGCCAACGTTATCGATAGGAATTTTCTAAACGCTTAAACAGGGTTAACTGACACAATATTATTTTAAAATAGGTAAATGAAATAATTTTACCTAGGATTATATTTTATTTTTAAAAGAAATATTTTTTCTAAAAATATAGTTATTCTTGGATGTGTTTGGTTGTTAGGAGATGATAATATTCCATCATTATCATCTAGAATTTTGATTAGCCTTGCTCGCCCAGTTCTGAGCATTGACTATTATCTGTTAATCTATCCTGAATCTTCCTTTTTGGAACCTAGGTTGGGTAGATAGAAAATTTGAAAGCATTGAATTAACACCTTGTGAATTAAGTTTCACAGTTTAACTACAGGGTGTTCGTTGATAATGTGGGTTAAAGTTTGGTTTTGGTAAGAGTTGTTTATTAAAGAGATATTTAGAATATTTTGGAATAAATATTTTGAAAATGGTTTCATATAAAAGTTGATTGTATAAAATTGGGTTTTAATAAAAGAGGTTTAATAAAAGAAAACTTAAAATTTCTGAAATAAATACTTGAAATTTTTTTTATAAGGAAGCTAGAATATTTTCGCAATAAATATTTTAAAATTATTTCCTTTAAAAGGAGATATTTTATAAATTTGAGAATTTAAATCCCTGTATTTTTGAAAATGGTTTTCAAGGTTTAAAAGTTAATAATAGTACTTGAAAATATTTTCGAAATAAAAATATTTCTAAAGGTTTTTTAAGGTGATTTAAAGAACTGAACTCGGTTCGGTCGCTGGAAAATAATTCCGACGATGATTGCAACATCGTCGGTGTTCATTTTCGAGTTTCTAAGTGGGTTATTTCTACCAATAGGATCTCGCTATATAATTGTTTGATAAAACATATTTTGATTTGATCCCAAAAAATGTTTTGATTTACGAAAGAAAATATTGTGTACATTATTTCAAATGATTTTGAAAATAGTAGTGAGGTTTACTTAAAAATATATTTTAAGTATAAATTCTTCTGAAAAAGATTTTAAAAAAATGTGTAATCCTTTGGGTTTGGTTTGGGAAATGAATCCTAATTTGTTTTGTGGTGATTAGGATAATCTTCTAAGTGACGATCGGATGTTTGCTTAGGCTAATGGTATTGTGCACTTAGTAAATTATTCCTTCTATCGTTGTACGATCGAGACAAGTTCGAATTCGGACAAATCCAAAGTAAGTTGGAAAATGATAGTTTGATAAAAACTATTTATTTGAAAATATATTTAGTATTGTTTCAAAATGAATTCGAAAAGAAAGAAGTGGTTTTAAGTTAACTAGTTCGAGTGGCTCGAAAATAACTAAAAAAGGGTAAGGACGCGTTCGGATGGTAATGTTTCTCTTGAGTATTATCCTTGTTGATAAGGAAATACATGATATTGTTTGGCAGTACCCAGTTTCTTGGTATGATTTGGGGGTTACTCGGACTATATATATATATATATATATATATATATATTCTATGGATTAAAATATATAGTATCATTTTAAAAAGTGTTTTGAATAAAAACCTAGGTGTTTAAATTCTTAAGTGAATTCAAAATAAAGTTTAAATTTGATAGTGGTGTATACCCATAAGGATGTAGTAGAGTGTTGTACTAGTTTTAAAACCTAAGTCATGCTTTATGAAAATGTTTTCAAAAAAAATTTGGGAAGTAAATTAGAACTGGTATTAGTGAGAACCAATAATATAAGTGCGTAAGTTGAACGTAGATCATTTTTATATTTTATATAGTTTTGATCTCAGATTCGAGTACATGGTTTGATGTGTTTCACACCACTCCAAATAAGGATTTATTACTTGACTTTTGACAGCGAGCTCTTGGTAAGGGTTCTTGATGTGGAACCAAACATTTCTGTCATAGTTTATAGCTATGTAAGAAGAGCAAAGGTTCCTAATCAAGGAGCCTGATTGGAGTTCGCGTTAGTAAATCAGAGGAGCTATATAAGTTTGGGAATGAACTTATATATTCGAGAAATGGTCGAATCAGATTATATATATATATATATATATGATCTATGATCATCATGTGGGCTTATGAACAGTATTGGTTGTTCATATGGTGAAATTTCGAGGACGAAATTCTTTTAAGGGGGTGAATGTAACGACCCAGCATTTTATCACATTGATTTTAGGAATATCTAAATAGATTTAAATATTCAATTTGGGGTTTTATTTAAAATATAACAAAATCTGTGTTGTAAACAACTGCTTGATTTTCAACGATGGATTTTTAATTTAATTTATAGAATTTTTCCATAATTTTTAATTTGGAAAATATTTAAATATTCATTTTGGCGTATTTTAGGTCGAACATTGGTATTTTTTTTAAAATTAACAGAACTCGATAACCGATGCGTTTTATTTCTGTTTTGTGATCGCATCATGATTCTGTACACGATCGTATTTTAGTTTCTATCGTTCGCGGCTCATGCGCGGATGCGGTATTGGGTGGCGGGATACCCAAATCTATTCAAAAACTCAAATCACACACACGCACACATACAAATGCATAGTGCAATCATCTTTTATTTCAACTCAACCACTTTTTCTTCGATCAAAACCTTCAGCCTCCTTTAGCCAACTTCTTGCTTAACTTTTCCCCAACTAGCCACCATTGTCTCTGGTCTTGATTAATAAACATTCATCATTTTGTTGCTTTGTTTGTACTAAATTATGCATGGGTACACACACACACACACACATAGAGAGTTGAAGGTGGTCACCATTCTTCCTAAAAATGAAATCACACTTTTCCTCTACTCAAAAATCAATTACTCTGAAACCATTCAATTTTAGCAAATAAGTTCAACATGGAAGTTGTTCGAATCGATCCATACTATTTTTAGAAATTGACGGCACACGATTTCGTCGAGAATCAATCGAGTTATCGTCAAAAATCAAAAAGGGAATACAAATGTTCATAAACTTCAAAAACTAAATTCTCGTGATTCGCTTTGAATCGATCGACGCTGTACGTGTCGTTGGGATCGCATGGCAGCGTAGTATTTTTAGTGTGAGTTCGACGGCATTCCATGATGACAATTGTTATTCGTCGGAAAATAAGGCTTGAGTTTGTTGAAGCCTGGAGCGTCGATAGGCAAATCATAGCTTGGCGTTGTGTTCACAGAAGAGAGGCACTCGGACAATGAAAATTTGGTGGAAATTGAGGCCGAAAATTGTCGCATTTTTTTGAAACTTGGACGCGACTTGAAGAGTCAGATTTTGGTGGGAAGGTGTGGCACGATGAGGTAATGTCGGCGAGGATGAGCTCGGTAAGAGTTTTCGTGTGGTCTCAGATCGACGGTCAGTGGAACAGATTTCTAGTGCATGTGCACATTGTGCACATCATTGGTGCGCATTCTTGGTTCAGGAAAGTAGAAGAAGAAGAAAAGGAGGAGGGGGAAGAAGAAGGTGAGTTTGGGTCTGGGCCTCTTGGGTCGGGTTTGAGTATGTGAGAAATTCTTTTATCCTTGTGTTATATAACTTTATATTGATGATTTAAAATTGTTATAACTTGCTCGTTTTAAATCCGATTAACCCTGGATTTTTCCAATGCACTTGTATTGGCAAGTAAAATGTTGCAGTGTAACTTATCGACAAATTTGGATAAGTATAAGTTTATAACATATTAAAATGGACTGGATCTAAATTACGTTGTTTTAATTAATAAGTCGTTTAAAATTACATACCTTAATTATTGACGTTTATTTGGCCAAACAAAATACTATTAAGTTAAATTGGACTGAATATTGTAATTGGGCATTTATTTAGCGGAATTAAACATCATTCCACTAATTAAATTAATTGGACACCTATTTTGAAGAATAAATCATCGTTCTGCTATTATTAACTGGGTAGGTTATATTTGGACATCTTTTTAGCAGAAATTAAACTAGTTCTACTATTATACTAATGTGGACACGTAATTACATTCTAATTTATTAGTACCGGATAAGTGTTGTATTCATAACCAACTGTTAATTATGAGTTGAATATAAAAATGATGTTATATAAATACCTGGATTATAACTTAGATAGTAATGGGATTAATAGTGACTTGATTAAGTACCATTGAAATTGCTAAGCCTCTTCTAATTTGAAAAGTTAATTATCTAATAAACTTATTTTGAAAGGATAATTATTAATTATTAATAAGGCTTTAAAGATAATTATTATTTGTTAATAATGAATTTAAAGATAATTAATTATTGTTTAAATAATAATTAAAGGTTAATTATTTTATAATTCTTTAAATTATTTAATAAACCGATCTAATAATATTTTTTCCAAGTTATTTAATTATTGTTTTAAAATGTTTAACAATATTATAATCATTTGTTTAAAAGTTAATTAATTAAATTTATTTTATAACAATTTGTTTTTAAATTTAATTATTATTTATAAGTTAATTTCTATATATAATTAATTATTTTATTATATTTTAAAGTTAGAAGAATCGATATCCATTACCGACGATTGACGATTTGTTCGACTAGTTGAGTGGAGCCAATGTATTCTCGCAGTTGAATTTGGCGATAGGTTTCCATCAGCTCAGAGTAGTAGAGGATAGTATACCTTTGACGGTGTTTAGGACCAGATATGGGTCATACGAATGATTAGTTATGCCATTCGGACTGACTAATGCACCAGCTTTCTTCGTGGATTTGATGAACTGGGTTATCCGATAGTACTTGGATAGGTTCGTATTAGTTTATATAGATGATATCTTGATATACTCTAAGGATGAAAGAGAGCATGAAGCTCATCTTAGAGTGGTACTTGAGACGCTAAGGCAGCATCAGCTGAAGGAGAAGTTTTCGAAGTGTCATTTCTGGAAGAAGGAAGTGAAGTTTCTAGGTCATGTAGTCTCAGAGAAAGGGTTGTCAGTAGATCCGACTAAGATTGAAGCAGTGAATAGTTGGAAGAGGCCCGAGACAGTGACGGAGATAAAGAGTTTCTTTGGGTTGGCTGGTTATTATCGGAGGTTCATTAAGGATTTTTCGCAGATAGTGGCACCGTTAATCAAGCTAACGAGAAAAGATGTGAAGTTTGTGTGGATCGATAAGTGTGAGGAAGCATTTCAGAGTTTGAAACACTTATTGACCCATGCACCAATTTTGGTTGTTCCAAAAGGAAATCAGGATTTGGTAGTTTATACAGATGCATGTGGAACGTGATTAGGAGCTGTGCTGATGCATAGAGGTAAAGTGACTGCCTATGCTTCTAGACAGCTTAGACCGCATGAGGTCAGATATCCGACACATGATTTAGAATTGGTTGTGGTGATTTCTGCATTGAAGGTGTGGAAACATTACCTTTTGGAAGAGAGATTTGAGTTATATACAGATCATAAGTCGTTGGTATTTTTTCTCTCAAATGGAGTTAAACATGAAATAGCAGAGGTGGTTAGAATTTATCGCTGCTTATGATTTTGGGATCGAGTACACACCAGGGAAAGGCAACAAGGTTGCAGATGCACTAAGCAGGAAACACCAGAATGCAGTGTTGGCGATGATTGCTGAGTGGAAAGATTTGGAAGCATTAGCAGATTGCAGGGTGCAGTGGAGATCTGAGGCTGGGTCTAGTAGAGAAATCGTAGTGTTATCTTGTTTGGAAGTTCGACCAGTGATGATCGAAAAGATTGCTTCTAAACAGGAAGAATATCTGGTATTAGCTGAACGGATCAGGAAGTTAAGAGATGGAACCGAGAGCGATGACTTCAAGGATTTCAATCTTAACCAAAATGGGTGGTTGAGAAAGAAAGGAAGATTACGTGTTCCGAGAGTAGGAAACATAAGGAAAGAAGTCTTGGAGGAATGCCATCGTTCAAAGTTCTCTATTCATCCAGGTGGAACTAAGATGTATCAGGATATGAAGAGGAGTTTCTTCTGGGAAGGTATGAAGCGGGATATTGGCTTATGGGTAAAGCAGTGCTTGAATTGCCAGTAGGCAAAGGCTAAACACCAGAAGCCAAGTGGATTGCTTCAGCCATTAGATATTCTGGTATGGAAGTGGGATTCTATTTGAATGGATTTTATTGATGATTTGCCACGGTCAAACAGAGGAAATGAAAGTATATGGGTTATAGTGGACAGATTGACCAAGAGTGCCCATTTCATTCCAGTTAAGTCAACCGGAATGGCACCTGTATTAGCGAAGTTGTTTATAAATAATGTGGTTCGACTGCATGGAATTCCTAATAGCATAGTTAGTGACTGAGATTCCTTATACACTAGCGAGTTCTGGAAGAGTGTGCAGGAAGTTTTGGGAACCAAGCTCAAGATGAGTACCGCTTACCATCCGCAGACAGATGGGCAAACGAAGATAGTTAACAAAGTCTTGGAAGATTTGTTAAGAGCTTGTATTCTAGATTTTGGGGGATCATGGGAAGACCATCTGCATTTAATCGAGTTTTCGTATAACAATATTTATCAGACTAGTATTGGGATGGCACCGTTTGAAACTTTGTATGGAAGGCCATGCAAATCTCCCGTATGTTGGTTAGAAACCGATGATAGATTTGTTCTTGGTCTAGATTTGGTTAGAGAAGCTGCAGAAAAGATTATGGTCATTCGAGCTAGGATGAAGGAGGCTCAGTCTAAGCAGAAAAATTATGCAGATAAAAGACGGAAAGATTTAGAGTTCTTAGTTGGAGACAAGGTTTTCATCAAAGTGTCGATAATGAAGGGTGTGATTAGATTTGGGAAATCAGGAAAGTTAGCACCAATATTCGTTAAACCTTTTCCTATTTTTGAGAGGATCGGAAAACTCGCATATAGAGTCGAGTTACCGAGCAGTTTGGCAGGAGTTCATGATGTTTTCCATGTTTCTCATCTCAGAAGGCATGTTAGGGACCCGGAGACTACTATTGCACCAACTATGCTAGATGACTTAGTAGTAGAACCAGATTTGACTATAGTGAGGAAGCCTATTCGTATTGTTATGAAAGATGAGAAGAGGCTTAGAACCAAGACGGTCGGATTAGTCAAAGTCTAGTGGAGCAACGATGACAGGGACTGTACTTGGGAGATTGAAAGCAGGATTAGAGATTCTTATCCTGACTTATTTGATGGTATGTTTTACCTCTTTGATTGGTTTGTTGTGTCCCTTACTGTAATTTCGAGGATAATATTCTTTAAGGAGGGGAGTTTGTAACACCCCATATTTTTTATAACACTATTTAGGATATTTAATTAGTTAAATAAAATAAAATAATGTGTTGATTAGGGGATTGAGATTTGATTTTAATTATGGGCAGCCATGCAATTTAACCAATGAATTAAAATAAGAGTCAACAAGAAATAGAGAAGGGGTAAAATAGGAAAGAGGCCATTCCTGTATCCTCAAAATTTTGGCTGTGTATTATACTACACGTTCATTTCATTTTCTCAAATTTTAAAAACCTTAAGGCCGGCCACCATTTACAAGAGAAAGAGGAAGAAGATTAAGAAAAGCTAAGGAAGAAGCTAATTCAAATCAAATCCTTTCGCATCTCAATCTCTTTAATCTCTAAAGCTAAGGTGAATATTGTTTACATCTCAAATTTCTTTTGTTTTCGGTTTTAAGATGAAATCTGAAATATTTTGCATTGATTTGCCATGTTTTTGAATGATGGAAAGATTATATATACTTATTGATTATTTATGGTTGTTCATATAGATTTTATGACATGTTTTAATATGAAAACTGTAACGACCAGTAATTTTTGATAATTAAATTTGTCAATTTAATAAGATTTTGGTAATTTAATATTGAAGATATAAAAATCTGTGATTTAATAATGAAATGAACACTAAAATAAAGTGTAACAATGTTAATGTAAGTTGATTATTAACAATGTGTATGAAATTCCAATTCATTGATTTAAATGCTATGCTTGGTTATAAATTTAATATAAGAAAATAAAAGTAAATATTGAATTAACCAAGGAAATAATACATTGATTAATAGAAATTGAACGAGATTTGTGTTATGAAACTAATGTTAACATTTGTTGTAAGTAATAAACTTATAAATGAAATTAAAAGTGAATAGTGACAATTATTTTAAGTTACCTATGTATGTAGTCCATTAAATTAAATTGGAAATTAATTGTGATTAAAATGAAATTAAATATTACGTTATTTGAAATTAAGACAAAATTGGTGGTTTAAGAATGAAATAATAATAACTAAGATGAAATGTAACAACGAAGTCAATTAAAGTTAATTATTGATAAATTGAATGAAATTCCAATCAATTGAAATGACTCAAATGTTACAACTTGGTTATAAAGTGAATATAAGAAACAAATGTAAATATTTAATTATTGTATGAAATAGATAGTTAACGGTGATTGAATATAATAAGTGTTATGTAAGAAATTGTAACCTTTGTTCGTTAATAATGAACTAATAAGTGTGATTTAAGGTAAATAGTAACAATTGTCATATATTACCTATTCATTTAGCATGTTAATTTAAATTGGAAATAAATTTCAATAAATGTAAATAAATATTATGTTAATGTGAAATAAGTTAATATTTGGAAATAATGTTAATTTTATTCATGATATGACAATTGGTTGGATAAAAAGAATGGAAACCAAGATTTATCAATTTATTGGAATTTAAATTATGATAATTGGATTAATTGCAATCAAATGAAATTTAATATTTAATTATTACATAAATAGAAATTAAGATGAAATTGGGAAATATTAATGTAATAAGATATAAACCAATGTTAGTTATATCCTTATTGAAATAAAAGACTTGAATAACAAGGTTTAAAAATTTAATAAATGGATTTTGAAAATTTAATTTATAATTTCTGAATTTAATGAAATTGATATTAAACACCGAAATTATTGGATTAATCAACTTTAAATTGACATCTAAATTTTTTTAAATTATTGTAAGTGATTAAGAAATCAAAAATGATAGAAGTTGTAAATTATTAAAATTTAAACTGAAAATGTGATTTAAATAATTTAATAATAATTTATTTAATTAATTGAAATATAGCCATTTTGTCAACTGTCTCGGATTTCGACGAAGCTGGTTTCATCGGATCCGTAACAGTAAACTATTGTAGGATTTCAAGTTTCGTAACGATCAGACTTGTCGTTTGATCGTACGGACTCGAAACGCCTAGAAATAAATTTAATTGAAATCAATTTGAATTAAGCTGAATTTAACATAACTTCTTCATACGATGGAACTAGGACTTGAAAACTGTTCCATTGAGTATAAAAATATTAAAAACATCTATTTTGATATATGGGATGACCCATTTTCATTCCGGAGTCAAAACGGGCTTTTCGGGTCATTTATCGTTCAACGCGTAAATCATTCGTATCCATTCATTCTATCTCTGACCTACCTATGAATACCTCGTTATAAACTCTAGCCACTCCTTATTCTCATTTGTCTGTACGTACATCTCCTTCTAACTCCTCATTCCAATGGCAGACAAACCCTAATTCCCAATTGCAATTTCCAATCAAATTCAAAATCAAAAATTCAAACTCCACAAACTATATCAAATTATATACGGCGTGAAGGGAGCCTAGCAGAGTGCATCAGTGTTGGTGATGCATTGATTCAATGGTTTGATTGCATGCAATAATTCGATTAGGGCATCGATTTCTCGACGGCGGAGCACAACTATGGAGGCGCCGGAATTGATGGGCTTCTGGCCAGAGGTGCGGCTAGGTCGGGGCATGACGTTGGTGGTGGTTGAGGGTCGAATGGCGGCCTATCGAGGTGTGTGGCGTTGTATTTTTGGTGACGGCTGAGCATGTTCGTTCGCGTACAAGAGGAAGTGCAGGGTAGGGTTTCAGTGAACAAGACGGTTGACGTGGCGATGTCTGGTTGGCTTTGTTTTCTTTTATTTATTTATTTAAAATTTTAAACGTTCTAACGTGAATAACTTTTTCATACAAGGTTCGTTTCACGCGTGGTTTTCTCCGCTAGGATCGTAATGAAATTCAGGACATTTTGACACTGGTTTGGATGAATTCTGAGACCGTTCAAATTTTGGGCTTATTTCGAATTTAAATACGATTTAAAATCAAAGGTGTGTGTTTTAACCCACTCACAACTTCTAAAATTTCATATGTTTGTTAAATTAAATTTATGATGTGATTAGGAATTTATGACTGTTTGATATATTTTAATCATCATCTCAGTTAATTTGAATTTATTTGAATTAAATTGTTGTTTAATTTATTATTGAATATAAATTGTTAGTTTAATACCCGTTATTGATTATCAGTTTATATTGATATTTATTGATTGTTTTGGATGATGATTGTGATGGATGTTGATTATTGATATTGGTTGAATGGATGTTTTATTTTATATCATTATAAACTGCAAGTTCGTCATGGATTTTTATTTATTTTGGGATTGTGGTTTGAAATGATATATAACCGTAAAATTTAAATTGCGGATTGAAATGATAAATATTTGTGTCACTTGACCCTAGGGTAGAGAATTATATACGGACACCGGATTGGTTAAATTAAATGATTTAAAATCCTCGATTTTTGAATATAATTAAATGATATTTAGAAATGGAAATTTGATTTATATAAATTTAAGTATTGTTGAAAAATCAAGTTTTGCGTTGAATTGTGAATTGGTTTAAAAAGGAATTTCTTTAAGAAATTAAATTGGAAGTTTAAAGTTAAACTTTTAAGTATAAATGAAATTCTATCGAAATTGAGTTATTGAATTTGTTTGAAAATAACTTTGAAATATTTTTGAAACTGGAGTAATCTGTATTGATATTTTGAACATGGATTGAAACGATATGAAATTCGATAGTTTATTAAAATTTGGTTTGTCGATTTGGAAATTTGAAATGGTCCAAATATGTTGAAATGAAATGAATAGTTTAATTTGATATTAATTTCAAACTCATATTTTAATATAAACTGTTTTAAAGATATATTATTTAAAATTTCTAATTTTTAAGATTTTCAAATTTATTAAACTATTTAACCAATATTAACTATATAAATTATTTTAATCTATTTTAAACCAATTCAATTTATTTTAAACAAATTAAACCATTTTAAATTAATTTAAATATGATTAATCTATTTTGAAGTTATTTAATCTATTTTAAATTATATTTAATATAAATTTAATCTATTTAACTATCTTAAATCAATTTAAAATATTTTTACCTATAATTAAACTATTCTAGAGCATTTTAACTATTTATAACTATTTAAACAAATTTCTGAATTTCCAAACCAAGTAAAGTGAAAGTGTTTAAATTCAATTCATTGTTTAAAAAGAAAATAAGGCCAAATGATGTTATAACCTAAGTTGGAATTTAAATGTATAATGAATTGAATGATGATTTTTGAAGTAAGAATTTAACCTGTTTTGGAACTATGATTTTGGAAGAAAATATGATTTTGGAAACGATATGATTTGGAAGCGACAAGGTTTTTGAGAACACGATATTTTGATATAAAATGTGAATTTGACTTTGAAAGAAAATATAATTATCGAATTATGATTTCAAATGTGATATAATTTCAAAAGTGAAAATGATTTCGAAAGTAAGTAATGATTTCAAAAGTGATATGGTTTGAATTGAATGTGATATTTTGATATAAATTATGAAACGATTTTGGAAATGAAAAAGAACCATCCGATGTGTAATAAGCGATTGGTTGTCAAAGTGACCGGGATCGGATGTTGTCATACTCTCTACCAATACTGAAAACCACTTTAAAACTGTGTACGCGGTGGAGATTCCAGAATGAAGTAGGATGGTGGAGACGATCGTATATGAGGTATATACGTGGACCCGACTCCCGTGAGTTGGCTTAAGGTGGCTAAAACAGGAGCAATCGATGGGCTAAGTGAGGTCATTCCTCCAATCGAGCACATTCCATCGATCTATATTCTGACATTGTGATTTATTCGGTGGCCACCCTTCGATTTTTACTCTTGAGTGTGTTTCGAGGTGGGCGGTAGTGGCTGCTATGCGTTACCATCGGTCTAGAAGTGTAATTGGTATATCTACCCTGGCATTGCCTAGTTGTGCCGTGTCACCTACCCTAGCGCGCCTTCTACGAGTTTGGTTTGTACCATACCTATGGAGTGCCCTCTGACGTCACCCAGTTTACGGGTGGGATTACGGTACTGTATAGACTATGGGAATATATAAAATGTGTTAAGGGGGATATGGGTAACGCCTTAACGCTATTTTAATATTTTATCTTACTGTAGACATATTATAATAGCGTATTATACTACATAGTAGATAGTTTAACGGATCCTTAGGAGATGTGAATCCCGAACACTTCTTAAGTTACTGCACTCACGTTAGACACTGGATAAGAGATGTCAAACCCCATAAACATCTCTGACGCCATTTCACTCATATTTATTTCCGTTGATTTAACTTACATAAGATCTTTTAGTTCTGACTCGAGTGTTTTGTCTTTTCAATTCGCTCAGGTCAGCCTGACCATTTCAGGATTTGAAGACCTTATTTCCGGAGGACGAAGACGAAGATTGTATTATTATTATTTACTATATTATTCCACTGCATCATACTGTTCCGCTACAATGTTATGTATTTATCTCTGATATGTGTAACTCTGAATTTTGTATTGGATAAGTATAATCAAATGTTTTGTATACAGCTTCATGAACTGTTATTTGATTATAATATTTTGTCATTCCACTGCGAGATTCTATTTTGTTTTTTATTTCTTTCTCCTTTTCTTATTCACCCCAAATAACAATTTGCCCTTCTGTATGGTTTGTGTCGGCATGCGTGACTGCTTAAAGCGTACAAAAAGGCGGGATGTTACAGTTGGTATCAGAGCTTTGGTTTAGTGATAACCTTAGCTTTGTGGGGTCTGACTCCTTATTAATAGGGTAGTAATACCCTATAATGAGTCATTGAGTGTATATATATGAGAGAGCGTATTTGTTAGTGTTATATAAAAATGTTTTATATTGTGTTAATTTGTTCCATTTTGTATTTATAAATTCTGGTCGGTACATAGGACGTTATGACACCGATAGGGATTTCTAAATGCTTAATAGGACTCACGGACATAATATTGTTTTGAAATATAGGTAAACGAAATAATTTTACATATTGTATATTTTTATATATAAAATAAAGATTTGTAAATGATATATATTTAGTTGTAATATATTGGTTGTTAGGTAGTGAAATTTATAAATATATGTTGGAAATAAAGATTTGAAAATAAAATAAATGAAATTTTGAAATTTAGAACTTAAGTTCCGGAGTTTTTTTTTGAAAATTTCTTTCGAATGATTTCGGAATATAATAATAATATTATTAGAAGTATTTTCTGATATAAATATTTCAATATAATTTGAAAGAATTGTTTTAGTGAAATTTTGGAAAGAAATAAGTTCTGTACTCCCCTCTCTGTCGTTGGAAAATAATTTCGGTGATGAGTGCGCGCATCATCGACGTTCATTTTCGAGTTTCAAAGTGGGAAGACCATTGTAGTAGTTTTATTGCACAATTGTTTTGATAAATTAATTTTCATATTTTTTTAATTTCAAGTATGATTTGATATATAAAAGATATTGATTATATATTATTTTAAATAATTGAAATGGAACCTGGTATTTAGTTCTTAAATTTCTATGAATTAGAGATTTCAATTATTGAAATGGAATAAAAAATTTAACTATTTAATAATTGAAACTTCTAAATGAAAATAAGAAATTATATGCTGAGTTATAACTGAAATATACAAGGAATTTGAAATTTGTAACTTGTAAACGAAAATAATATGGAAATAAGAAATGATAATTATTGAACCTTAAGTTAATTAAAATAAGTAAGTAAAACTTGTGTAACTTTCAATTGCATTCCTAAAGACATATATATATATATATATATATATAACTTACTAATTATAAAAAGTGGAAATGTTAAAAGAATAAGTTATGGAAATTTTTACAAGTAAAACTTATGTAATGGAAGTGTTCAATAAAATTTACTTTTATAAATAAGAAATTTGATATGAAAATAGTTATAAACTTGAGTTAAAATTGTAATACTACTAATTAAATGAAATAGAAAATGAGTACTGTAAGTAGAGGATTTTGAACTTAAGTTAATATTGAAACTATTTATAATTAAAGTAAATAATAAAATGAATGTAAGGCAATAAAAGAAATTGACATGATATGAATAAATGAAAATGAATTTTGTAAGTAATAAAGGAAAATAAAGGAAATAAACGCTGAATGAATGAATGGTAATAAAATTTTGTAAGAGATAAATGTAAGTTAAAGAAATAATCTTTGTATGAATGAAAAGGAAAATAAAAAACTATAAACGTTGTGAAAAAATTTAATAAGAATAACTCAAGTACATTGTAAATTATTGTTTGTTTTTGTTTATGGGTTGTTTGGGATAGGATACTTCTAATTGTTTAAGATGTATGAATAATCTATTAAGTTCATCCAAGACTGTTGAGTGAATGGTGCACTCAGTAGTTTATTTGTCATTCTAGGTGATTAAAAATTTCTGAACCCGAACAAACCATTTATTTGTTTGCTATGGATGGATAGTTGATTTTATTGATTTCATATGATGATTGTATGCTGTGATTGCAAGTGATTGTTGTTTATGTTGATTTGTTCGTTAGTGGTTGAAACAACTTTAAATATTTCATTTTATGTAATTATTAACTCTTTTAGATTATATAAGTAAAATACAGGTTATGGAAGCAATTGCTACTGCTTTTGGTTTCGTAATTAAGCATTATTTGCCCGACAAATAGGTACATTCTCGGATTACGGTTTTCTAGCGATATTATATTGTTTTTCCCGCTGTTGGGATATATATTATTTTGAAAATTATATGGTATATATTGATATTATTATTTCTCCCGAGACTCTCCGTACAAAGGAGACTGTGCCGAAATTTTTCATAAATTTTGGACTTAGAAAATTTTATGAAAGTGTTTTCCAAACTTTTGTTAATTTGTATATAAAAAGATTTAATTGTTTATAAATTTATATATTTTGTTTAAATTATTTTATTTTGTAAATTTATTGTTCATAAATTTAATATTTTGAATAAGATATATTGACTATTTAATTTTTCTTTTCCCTTCTTTTTCCTTTTCGGGGAAGAAAATTTTTGAGTGGGGGAGAGTGTAACGACCCGTAATTTTCGATAATTAAATTTGTTAATTTAATAAGATTTTGGTAATTTAATATTGAAGAAATAAAAATCTGTAATTTAATAATGAAATGAACACTAAAATAAAGTGTAACAATGTTAATGTAAGTTGATTATTAACAATGTGTATGAAATTCCAATTCATTATAATTTAAATGATATGCTTGGTTATAAATTTAATATAAGAAAATAAAAGTAAATATTGAATTAACCAAGGAAATAATACAATTATTAATAGAAATTGAACGAGATTTGTGTTATGAAACTAATGGTAACATTTGTTGTAAGTAATAAACTTATAAATGAAATTAAAAGTGAATAGTGACAATTATTTTAAGTTACCTATGTATGTAGTCCATTAAATTAAATTGGAAATTAATTGTGATTAAAATGAAAGTAAATATTACGTTATTTGAAATTAAGACAAAATTGGTGGTTTAAGAATGAAATAATAATAACTAAGATGAAATGTAACAACGAAGTCGATTAAAGTTAATTATTGATAAATTGAATGAAATTCCAATCAATTGAAATGACTCAAATGTTACAACTTGGTTATAAAGTGAATATAAGAAACAAATGTAAATATTTAATTATTGTATGAAATAGATAGTTAACGGTAATTGAATATAATAAGTGTTATGTAAGCAATTGTAACCTTTGTTTGTTAATAATGAACTAATAAGTGTGATTTAAGGTAAATAGTAATAATTGTCATATGTTACCTATTCATTTAGCCTGTTAATTTAAATTGGAAATAAATTTCAATAAATGTAAATAAATATTACGTTAATGTGAAATAAGTTAATATTTGGAAATAATGTTAATTTTATTCATGATATGACAATTGGTTGGATAAAAAGAATGGAAACCAAGATTTATCAATTTATTGGAATTTAAATTATGATAATTGGATTAATTGCAATTAAATGAAATTTAATATTTAATTATTACGTAAATAGAAATTAAGATGAAATTCGGAAATATTAATGTACTAAGATATAAACCAATGTTAGTTATATCCTTATTGAAATAAAAGACTTGAATAAAAAGGTTTAAAAATTTAATAAATGGATTTTGAAAATTTAATTTATAATTTCTGAATTTAATGAAATTGAAATTAAACACCGAAATTGATGGATTAATCAACTTTAAATTGACATCTAAATTTGTTTAAATTATTGTAAGTGATTAAGAAATTAAAAATGATAGAAGTTGTAAATTATTAAAATTTAAACTGAAAATGTGATTTAATTAATTTAATAATAATTTATTTAATTAATTGAAATAAAGCTATTTTGGCAACTGTCTCGGATTTCAACGAAACTAGTTTCATCGGATCCGTAACAGTAAACTATTGTAGAATTTCAAGTTTCGTAACGATCAGACTTGTCGTTTGATCGTACGGACTCGAAACACCTAGAAATAAATTTAATTGAAATCAATTGAAATCAATTTGAATTAAGCTGAATTTAACATAACTTCTTCATACGATGGAATTAGGACTTGAAACCTGTTCCGTTGAGTTTAAAAGTATTGAAAACATCTATTTTGATATATGGGATGACCCATTTTCGTTCCGGAATCAAAACGGGCTTTTCGGGTCATTTATCGTTCAACGCGTAAATCAATCGTATTCATTCATTCTATCTTTGACCTACCTATAAATACCTCATTATAAACCCTAGCCACTTCTTATTCTCATTTGTCTGTACGTACATCTCCTTCTCAACTCCTCATTCCAATGGCAGACAAACCCTAATTCCCAATTGCAATTTCAAATCAAATTCCAAATCAAAAATTCAAACTCCACAAACTATATCAAATTATATATGGATTTGAAGTCCTCGAAGAGCGCAAGTCAATTATGTGATTCGTTTCTCGATCTGGGTTATTGTGTGGTCAGAATTGGCTAGATCATTTTCGGCCGTTCGTTTCGTCGTGATGGACTTCAATGGATCGTCAAATCGACGATACCACGGCGTGAAGGGGGCCTAGTAGAGTGCATCGGTGTAGGTGATGCATCGATTCAACGGTTTTATTGCATGCAATAATTTGATTAGGGCATTGATTTCTTGACGGCAGCGCACGACTATGGAGGCCCCGGAATAGATGGGCTTCTGGCCAGAGGTGCAGCTAGGTCGAGGCGTGACGTTGGTGGTGGTTGAGGGTCGAACGGCGGCCTATCGAGGTGTGTGGCGTTGTATTTTTGGTGGAGGCTGAGCATGTTCGTTCGCGTATGAGAGGAAGTGTAGGGTAGGATTTCAGTGAACAAGACGGTTGACGTGGCGATGTCTGGTTGGCTTTTTTTTCCTTTTCTTTTATTTATTTATTTAAAATTTTAAACGTTCTAACGTGAATAACTTTTACATACGAGGTCCATTTCAGGCGCAGTTTTCTCCGCTAGGATCGTAATGAAATTCCGAACATTTTGACGTTTGTTTGGACGAATTCTGAGACTGTCCAAATTTTGGGCTTATTTCTAATTTAAATACAATTTAAATTCAAAGGTGAGTGTTTTAACCCACTCACAACTTCTAAAATTTCTTATGTTTGTTAAATAATTTTATGATTTGATTAGGAATTTATTTATGATTGTTTAATATATTTTAATCATCATCTCAGTTAATTTGAATTTGTTTGAATTAAATCGTTATTTAATTTATTATTGAATATAAATTTCCAGTTTAATACCCATTATTGATTATCAGTTTATATTGATATTTACTGATTATTTTGGATGATGATTGTGATGGATGTTGATTATTGATATTGGTTGAATGGATGTTTTATTTTATATCGTTATAAACTACAAGTTCGTCATGGATTTTTATTTATTATGGGATTGCGGTTTGAAATGATATATAACCGTAAAATTTAAATTGCAGATTGAAATGATAAATATCTATATCACTTGACCCTAGGGTAGAGAATTATATACGGACACCGGATTGGTTAAATTAAATGATTTAAAATCCTCGATTTTTAAATATAATTAAATGATATTTTGAAATGGAAATTTGATTTGTATAAATTTAAGTATTGTTGAAAAATCAAGTTTTGCGTTGAATTGTGAATTGGTTTAAAAAGGAATTTCTTTAAGAAATTAAATTGGAAGTTTGAAGTTAAACTTTTAAGTATAAATGAAATTCTATCGAAATTGAGTTATTGAATTTGTTTGAAAATAACTTTGAAATATTTTTGAAACTGGAGTAATCAGTACTGATATTTTGAACATGGATTGAAACCATATGAAATTCGATAGTTTATTGAAATTTGGTTTGTCGATTTGGAAATTTGAAATGGTCCAAATATGTCAAAATGAAATGAAAAGTTTAATTTGATATTAATTTCAAACTCATATTTTAATATAAACTATTTTAAAGATATATTATTTAAAATTTCTAATTTTTAAGATTTTCAAATTTATTAAACTATTTAACCAATATTAACTATATAAATTATTTTAATCTATTTTAAACCAATTCAATTTATTTTAAACAAATTAAACCATTTTAAATTAATTTAAATATGATTAATCTATTTTAAAGTTATTTAATCTATTTTAAATTATATTTAATCTAAATTTAATCTATTTAACTATCTTAAATCAATTTAAAATATTTTTACCTATAATTAAACTATTCTAGAGCATTTTCACTATTTATAACTATTTAAACAAATTTCTGAATTTCCAAACCAAGTAAAGTGAAAGTGTTTAAATTCAATTCATTGTTTAAAAAGAAAATAAGGCCAAATGATATTATAACCTTAGTTGGAATTTAAATGTATAATGAATTGAAATGTAAGGCCAAAAGAATATTTGATCTTTACTTAGGAAACGAAATGGGATTACGTAACTTGGATGTGAAATTATTTTGAAATGTAATCGGTAAAATGTTGCTTTTGGAAATCTGTGATTTTATTCATATTCAAATGCTTCTGATATTATGGATAACATTAGCATTATCGTATTTTGTCACCAGAAGTTAATACTATGGATAACTGCAGCATCTATAGCACTTAGCTTTTGGCCTCAAGATACGGGATGTTACAAGCGGTATACTATATCCCAAAGTCATAGGATGCTATAAACCATCCTCCTCTGTTGCCTAAGATTTAAGTCCTTTTGGGAAAATAGATATTTGATGATTTATGATCAGTAAACAACTCAAACCTTTCTCCCAAAAGATTGTGCCTCCAATCTTCAAAGTGAAAACAACGGCTGCCAGCTCCAAGTCGTGCACTGGATATCTCTTCTCATGGTCCTTCAGTTGTCTGCTAGCATAAGCTATCACTCTTCCTTCTTGCATAAGTACTACTCCCAATCCTATGCTACATGCTTCTGTATAAACCGTAAAAGGCTTTGTTCCATCGGGAATGACGAGTACTAGTGCACTTGTTAATGGATCCTTTTGCTTCCCGAATGTTTTCGTGTATTTCTTATCCTAAGCGAAGACTAAATTCTTTTTTCAAACGGGTTATAGGAATTTCTATCTTCACAGAACCCTTTATGAATTTCCTATAATAACCTGCTAACCCTAAAAAACTTCTAACCTCCATGGCATTGTTTAGAGTCTTCCAATTTTGAATAGCTTCCACTTTTGCGAGGTCTACTTCTAACCTATGTTTCGAAACAATATGCTCAAGAAATCTCACTTCCCTCTTCCAAAAGTGGTATTTTGAGAATTTGGCTTTAAGTTGGTGCCTTCTCAAGGTTCCTAATATCTTTTTAAGTGACTTTCATTCTCCTTTTCACTTTTGGAAAATACCAAGATGTCATCTACAAAATCACAACAAATTTTTATTTATGCCCCAAAATACTCTACTCATCAAATCTATAAGGCATGCGGGGGCATTTGTCAATCCATAAGGCATCACTTTCCATTCATGGAGTCTATCTGGTGTGTGAAATACAGTCTTAGGCTTGCTTTCCAGTATAATCCTTAGCTGATGAAATTCGGTTGTCAAGTCTAATTGGTAGAAGAATTCAGCTCACACAAGTTGACCAAACAAATCATCTACCCTAAGTGAGGGATATCTATTCTTCTTTGTCAACTTGTTGATTTCCCTATAATCAACACAGAGCCTCAATGAGCCATTGGCCATAGTGACAAAGTCAACCAGGGCTCCCCATTCTAAGGTAATTCATCGAATGAAACCTTTCTGTAGTAGCTCCGAGATCTGCTTATCCAACTCTCGCCTCTCCTTGGGGGCCATGTGCCTTAATGGCAGAGCGAGTGCTCTAACGACCTTCCTAGACCAATCCTAAACTCAATCTCCCTTTCAGGTGGAAGCCTCGAAACTTCTTCAAAGACATCGGAGAATTCTCGAACGATGGGTACAGATGAAAGTTAATCTTGTAATAGGCTTAATGAGTGTAGATAACTTAACTCGGCTAAATTCAAGGATGTACAAAGAATGTCTAGGTCTTATCCTGCACAACTCTTTAACCATACTACCCTCTTACAGCAGTCTAGGATTGCTCCATAGTGTGATAACCAATCCATACCCAAAGTAAGTTTATACCCTTCGAAATTTAGAATGTATGTATTGCATATGAAAGCAACATCACATATATCTAACACTAGGTCTTTGCAAACTGACAAAAGATGTGCCGTCCTCTCAATAGGATTTGAAACTACTATTGCATGGGTGACAGTTTAGGTTTGAAGATTTAATGAGTTAATCACATTCCTAGCTATGAATGAATGCGATGCTCTAGAGTCAAATAGAATACGGATTTTATTTCCTAAAATGAGAGTTATACCTTCCATAGCTGACTTTCCTTGGTCTCTCGGGGCGGTTTACTAAAAATAGAGACAGCCTCAATGGCTAGGTTTGCCTACTCTGTCCTTCCTTCACCATCGTCAAACACTGATTTTCAAAATGCCCTTCCTCATGGTAGCGGTAACACTTTCCCTTAAAATCTTCCTTCAATATATACACTCTACAATCCTTTGCAAGGTGTCCTTTCTTTTCGCATCTATTACACACTTTACCTTCCTTCTAAAACTTCCCCTTTGACTTCTTAATCGCCCAATAATTTCCTTTCTTGGCCCCTCTTGGGTTCTGTGTGAATGCTGAGGAGAACTACTAATGTACTCCTTTAGAGTGGAGTCTCCCTACCTAAGCTAAAATAATTTCTCTAGTTGCAAGCTCGCTTCTGCTTTTGACATAAACCTTGTCTCAAATCAGTTCATGAACTCATCCCAAGTGACAATCCTACCAACGTTCTCTCCAACCACCAAATTCCACCAATTCAAGGCTTTACCTTTAAGGTGCTAAGCTTCCATTCTTTGCTTCACTTGATCCTCCCAAATAATCTCCCAAAATTTCCTCTCAGGGTCATTATTCATGCCTTAGTCTCCAAGAAGCTTTCCATTCCAAATTATATTCTTCCTCCTATACTCATAAAATCCTTACATTTTGGGAAAATCGATGGGACAAGGTGCTGCCTCGGCAAGCGGAACGAAGGGTGCTGCCTATGCAATATGTTAGTAACAAGGACTTGTCCCGCATGCCTGAGGTATTATTTAAACCATTCAGGCATCCCTCAAGTGGTGGGCATTCCTTTGGCGGGGTTCCCAGTCTCAAAAGAAGAAGGATTTTCAGCCATAGTTTACTATTTGTAGGTTAAACTTTTAGTTATAATTTTCTAAGATGGTATTATACATTGAAAGAAAGATTTTCCTTGTGATGTGTATGTTCATGACACAGTACATATATACTAAGGGTTTTTGGAAAAATCTTTTCAAAAATAATAAGTACGTCTCTCATACGTATACTTTTTCCCATTGATCGGGTAAACTAGGCTTTAATACCAAATGACAACCCGCCCGAGAAAAGGGCCTAAATTCTGACCCAGAAAAGGCCCATCGAAACTTAGAACCATCTCAAAGCTAGGTGTTGGTTGGTAAAATGAACAATACAGAGGTGTCTATCTGCACATTCAGATTCTCACAACGGAAGGATAAAATATATTCAAATTTCAAAACATCATTCAAAACCATATTAAAATATCCATAATCTCAAAACCCAACAACAACCGTATATATCCACAGTATTCAAAATTACAACATTACTTTTATTTCATGGATACATCAAAAACTGCTGAAAATAACATGTAAATGAATAGTCTATTGCCACAAGCACCATCCATGTCTCTACCTTCAGCGTCGTCCTTTCTAACCCTTGTTGCAATGAGGAGGAAGTCAGAAGAACATATGTCTGGTGAATAAAAAATCTCGAATCTTACTACATTAGTACTTGGGCAGTATAATTTTAATAGGAATGTGTCTTACGTTTTCTACCTAAAACATGTCTTTCCAAATACAAGCCTAAAGGCTTTTAGGCTTTCCAAATATAAGCCCCTAAGTAACTTGCTATCATCCAAATCACCCACATCTACCGTCAATAATGTCCTATCAATTCAAAGGATAATACCAAAGTCACTTAATACCTTTTACTGAGAATTAGGCAGCCTCCGACCATTTAGTACCTTATATAAGGCAGGTCCATGTCATTTACGAACTAGAATCCCAAAGCGGACTCCTCGCTGGTAACCATCTAGCTGACATTGCACGGAATCCTTTCAGCCTCTTAATACTTCCTAAGCATGCATTCTACTAGGATATCCTCTACCATGCCTAACCCATAACCCCGACCATTTAGTACTTTCTACATAGAGAAGAGACGGGCCCTCAAACAATCATTTAATACCTTCAATCTTTGAAGCGGGTCATTTGTATTATGATTCTAACCACAGCGACGTCTCATATTAGGCCTACAACTCATAGGTACTAGTAGCCAGATTAGTTGGGCAGATTTACCCTACAGAATTTGGGACTAACCTCATATCCTCGTAGATATTTGTTATAGGTGATGTCTCACATTAGCCCCAAAGTTACAGTGCTGGTGTCAGATTAGCTGGGCAGACTTCTATGTGCTTTTGACTAACCTCGCATCCTTATAACTTAGTCATAATCTTTATACACTCTACATATATTACCACACATCTCACAGTTTCCATAATCAAGACCTTATAAGAAACCTTTCTTATTACACCTTTTAACATTAATTATCTTTCTAAGAAGGATCTAATAACATTAATAACTTATTTAACAACCCAATTATATGCGCCTAGTAATTTCTAAGAATGCGGAATATACGTCCAAAACTAGCGTTTAAATGTCAAGTCTTTAAACAATTATACAATTTTTATTTATCAACAACACCAATATTCATATCTAAAATTTCTAATAAACAGACTTGTATAAAATAAAAATCTAAACTCAATTTATACATCAAAATAATGAAATATTTTTATAATAGAAACATATAATTTCAATTTTTACTCTCTATTCAACTCTTTTTTCACTTAAAAATAAACAAAAGAATTTCTATTTGATTCATTGGAATAAGCGGTGCAAATTACAAATAAATTTTTTTATCCTACACAATATTCCTTAATCAAAATCCTTTAATCAAATTCAAAGAAAAAAGAATAAGGATTGGGATAGAAGGTAAAATTTTAAAAACCGCAAATCTACAAAATTTCCATTATTTTAATATATAAACAATTAAGATATCAACCTAGAATCGACATTTCGCTGTAGGAGTTTTAAGAGTTTATAATATGATGTTTTTGTAAATCAAAACTCGCCAAGGCATATTCAAACCCAAATCCCACTAATTAATTACTAAAATAGAAAATCTAAGATTTCCACTCATGGTATAGCCTTAGCTTTGCCTCTTTTGGATTTGACATGCTTTTGACAAGCTCTATCAGATCTCTCTTTTTGATACACACACACACACACATATCTATGTGTGTGTACAGCGAGGGATTTGTATATATGTTAGATTTATAAAATTAAAGGTTTAGAGGAGAAGAAGTTGAGAAAATAAATAATAAATAAAGATAGATCTATAGAATTTCTAACCTGAAACCCTAATTAAGTTTTTTGAATTTTGGGAGAGATGAACTGACAGAGCTTCACTAATGTCCCCAAAATATTGTGTGAATAAAAGTGAGGGGTCTAGGGTCTTATTTATAGTGGTGCAAGAGCAGTAGAACTGTTGAATTTAAATAATTAAACCTTGAATGTAACAACCCGCATATTTCACGATTATATATTTAAATCTTTTATTTAAATATAGCATCATTAATCGGATTAAAGTCCAAAATATTACTTTTTGTAAACAGTTGAATTGGGACTCGTGACCACTTCCATTGAGTTCAAAATGACATTTACAACTTTTTTGAGTATAAACATCGATATGTTTGGAGTTGAGTAGAATTTTGCTATTTTTCTATTTGGGCTTTGGGTTTGGGTTTCAGCCCACTAACCCAACATAATACCCTAACTCCTCTGCTCTTCATCCATTCACTCATTCTATTTTCCTAACACTCAAGCTAAAGAAAAATGGGGGAAAGAATAGGAAATAGAAATTCCTAAACCCTAGTTTTGATTAGGAAACTCAAATTCAAGTCTGAAATCAAGGAGAAACTTAGGTAAACATCCTCTTCATCTTCTCCATCTCTATCTCTCTTCAAATTTCAGAAATTCCTAAACCCTAACTTAGGAAATATTTTCTTATTAGCTTAGATTGGAGCTTCTTGAGTTGAAGTTGAAGAGGAATTGGCCTTTCCTTTGTTTTAGAGCTTCTCGTTCGTTGTTTTTGGGTTTAAAGGTGAGTTCTTTAACTCACATCTATGCCTATAACTTTCATTGTTGTTAGGTATGAATTCCTAACATTTATTCATGTTCATTGGCTTTTGATTTGAATTGATTTGGTGAATTTTCCAATTTTTGGTTTTTGAAGTCCAATTTTATGAAAATCCTACTATGGATGTTTGGACATAATATTTGGGGTGTATCGAAGAGCCTTTAAGGCTGGGTTGTCGCTCGGCATAAATCCCTAGTCTTCGATGCTCATCCGATCGCTCCCGAAACGTTTTGGCCATCTTGGCCTAGGCAAACTGTTGCCCAGGCCAGGTGACCAGATGTTTGGATATCAAGTCCAGACGTCCGGTTATAGACCTGGAGGAAAAAAATTATACACGGCAGAAAAAATAAAATGGCAGAGACTAATTCCAGACGTCTGAAATATAGCTTCAAACGTCTGATTAGGGCTCAGATGTCTGCTTCGAAATTTCAGACGTCTGGGAGGTTTTTCTGAAAATATCCAGAAAACAAATCCAGACGTCTGGATTCTAAACCAGATGTTTGGAATTGTGCATTTTGCCTATTTGCCTATGTTTTAGGGTGGATTTCTTATTTTAATCGATTTTTGTTGATCCAGATAGTTTTTATCACTTATTATCGACTTTGATGACTTCTTTCTTTGGATTTTTGGGAATATCCATTTGATGGATTTGATATCAATTTCTATGGTTTTGATTCACGTCTACGAATGTGAATTTTTGATGATTGATTGTTTCTACAATCATTTCTGTGATTTGTCACTTTAAAATACAAAGGTTTTTATACTAGTAGTAAATACTCAAACTCTTTCATTTAAAATGATTTCAACGTTATTTTTAATATAAAGCTCGCATTTAAAACCGTTTTCCAATCTATTAGTATATAAAAACCTTTACCTCATTCGTATGAGAAATCTAATTAAACGGCTTAGTAAAACAAGTGTTATGAAACGCTTGCGTTTACTTCGTCGGTTAATTCTTGGACTTGTTCGATTGAACTCTCGTGACAATTTTCGAGTGGAAATCTACAATTTGTTCGCAAATATTTAAGTTAAGCTAGTGGTTTTGGAACATAAAGCTAAACTCATTTATTTACTAGCTTAGTGTAATTTACACTTATCGATCAATGATGATCCTTTGGTAATTTAGACTAGCGATGTGCGATGTCTCTTTGCCCGCGTGGGGGACTGTATCCCATTCTATAGAGCTTCGGCTCACTTTTATGGGCTAGCGACCCATGGTCTTTGGACCGTTCGTGGAGCAATCGGCTCGATAAGTCTGTGCATGGGGCATATCTTTTTAGGTGCGTCGATGTTCGACTATGCATGGGGCATATCTTTTTAGGTGCGTCGATGTTCGACTAGGCATGGGGCGTATCATTTAGGTGCGTCGATATTCGACTAGGCATGGGGCGTATCTTTTTAGGTGCATCGATGTCCGACTAGGCATGGGGCGTATCTTTTTAGGTGCGTCGATGTTCGACTAGGCATGGGGCCTATCTTTTTAGGTGCGTCGATGTAAGACTAGGCATTGGGCGTATCTTTTTAGGTGCGTCGATGTTCAACTAGACACGGGGCGCATCTTTTTAGGTGCGTCGATGTTTGACTGTGCATGGGGCGTATCTTTTTAGGTGTTTCGATGTCCGGTTCATGGGATAGCGACCCGTTTGTAATACACGTGTTGGTGAGTTTTCATGCTCCCGTTTGTGATAGGCCTCCCCCTTTGTGTTTTCTGGATTTCTGGTGGTTGATTTCTAGAATTTGCGTTTCACCAATTTTGATGATATGCATTGATAAGCTCTATCAATATTTTTGGTTTGGTGAATAATTTAAAGAATATGACATTCTTTTTAGTGTTTGAGAATATTTGAGATATTGTATGATTTTTGTTGTTATTCTATGTATACTTGTCATAGTATGACATTATTGTTATCATACGTTTTTGTCATATCTCTTATCCTATCTCATTTTATATGATATTTATAGCTAGACTGATCCGTTTATTATTTTCTTCTTAAATAGTCAGACCGAGGTATTTCAAGTGCTTCTGCTTGACTTCTTATCAGGGTCCGTTACCTGACTTTTGGCTAACTACTTTAGCTTAGTAGTTTTTGTTGTTATACATTCGAGATAGAGACTCGTTGATGTATGCTTATTCTTTTGTCTAGCACTTGTACCTATTCTTTTGTGATGTAGTGGATCTTGTATGACCACTACTTTGATGTACACTTCTATGTGTTATATTCATATTTGTTTCCGCCTTTGTGATATGAATATCTGCGACTGATTTGTGTTATGTTTATTTCTATATTTGTTTTCGAAGCCCACATAGCCACTGTGTGGTAGCTTTGAGTTTGTATTAGATATGTCGGATTTCCTCTTGAAATGAAATGTAAGTTATATTATTTGACATATCGGTACTCGCACAAAGCAATTACACAGAGGGTCGCTCCTCAACAGCCTTATTCTTCGTGCTAGTCGACGGCATTACTCCGTAATGTCCTTGGCTAGTGTGAGTATAGAGGTGGGGCATCACAGCTTGGTATCAGAGCCTAACTTCGGAACAATGTAGAATAATCTAGCAAGGATCATTGTCCTAAGTCTTTCTTAGGAGTCGTGCCTTAGGATTTATTCGAGTCATTGGACCCATTCTATCCTATTTTCTTTTGTGATGCCTTGTTTTATTAATCAAGTTTGTTTGATATTCATTCTGAGAATAACTTTTTTCCTCTTCTTTCTTTCTTAAAGAAGAGAAATGGTTAGACCAGGCCGTCCTAGCGCCGGTCAATCCAGTGCTACTCCTCAGGATGGAGTATTTATGTTTGCTTAACAACTTTTAGATCTTGTGAACAATGCCCAAGCTGCCGGACCCGTTCCAGAGCCTACTCACCCTAAATCCGGGTTTGCACGCTTGTGCAGAGATTATACCGCTTTGGGTGGAAGGCCATTCAAGGGTTCTGAAAACATTATAGAAATCCAAGCTTGAATTAGATCATGCGATCGCATCTTTTCTCGCATGAATCTTGTGGATCTACATCGAGTCCATGTGGCTTCTAGCATGCTCCAAGAAAGAGCATTAGATTGGTATGAGCTTTTGATTTTGGAAATTATTGAAGCGGACCTTACTTGGGAGCAATTCCGGGAAAGGTTCGAATTGAAGTTTGTGTTGGAAGCTGAACTTTAGCTCGGCGCTTTATTGACCTTGTTCAAGGTGAATGTTCTGTGACCGACTACGTCGCATCTTTTGAATCTCTCTCTAAATATGGGGTCGAATATATTAATACACCATTGAAGAAAAATCAGAGATTTGTCTATGGGTTGAATAAGAACCTCAAAAACCTTTACTTCTGAAACTAGAAGTTTCTTTCGACCAGCTTGTAGATATCGCTCTTCGACTTGAAGAGGCCGATAAAGAAAGTGATGTTGAAGTTGTGGGTGCCAAACATAACTTCAACAATAACATGAAGAGGCCTATTAAGTTCAAAGGCCCCAATCCCAACAAGAAAGGGAAGCAAGAAACATCGGTAGCAAAGACTCCTACCTCTAGTCATGGACAATGCTACAATTGTGGTTCTATGGACCACTATGCAAATGAGTGTCCGAAACCCCTTTATTATCGCTATTGCAAAAGTTTGAGTCATCATATATCTGCGTGTCCCATACTTCAAAGCAAGAAGGAGGGAAAGCTAAATGTTGTGCAAGCTCTTAGTGACACTTCTCTTGGTCAAGGTATTTCTCATTCTATCCTTGATGGCATTATTATGTTTCGTGATCATCCTATTCGAGTTCTTTTTGACACGGGTGCATCCCACTCTTTTATATCAAAAGAACTTGTTGATTCTTTTTCTCTAAATATTATGGGCTTGATGACTTCACTGAGAATTGCGAATCCGGTCGGTGGATCCACAACACTCAGTTTGCTTTGTAAAGATGTCGAGATTATTTTATGTGATTATTCTTTCCGAGCCGATTAGCATGTTATGCGTTACTTAGCTTCGGAATTGATTTTTGGGAAAGGATTGGCTTAATCATTATGAAGCCCATATCCTATGTCCTGAAAGGACTATCCATCTTCGACATTCTCAATCTGTTAAGCATATTTTTAATTTTTCTTAATGATTTCGATTCCAATTCGGTGGCATCATTTTATTCTTTAAACCCACATGATGAGGAAAATGTTATTTCTCTCATTCAAGTAGTTTGTGAATTTTCCAGTATATTTAAGCTTGTCTTAGGATTACCACCTAAGCAATCTATTGAGGGGTGCTAAGGTCTTTTCAGCTCGACCTTGCCACCGGTTTTTTATCAGCTACGAGTTGCGGAGGGTAGCATTCAACTTACCGCATTCCGCACTCGTTATGATTCTTATGAGTGACCCGTGATGTCATTCAGTTTGTTCAGCTTATTTCATCCATCTTATGCGAGTATTCTGCGAATATCTCAATGAGACCATCCTTGTATTTATTGATTATGGATGAAAACAACAATTTAAAATTTGCAAATCTTTTTAATAAGATATTTATAAGTATGATTGGATTTTGTTCTTAAAACGAGCAAAGAATATTCGTAAAAATTTTAAGAGACTTGTTTATCATATAGAAGATGATTTTGTGTTGTTTTGCCCATTGAGTGCTTTAAGAATTCTGGTCGATGCGCTTGATCAACGTTATCGATAGGAATCTCCTAAACGCTATGATGAGACAGTCAGACACAATAAATTGACTTGTAATAAGAAAATTTTTCTAAAAATATGGTTACACAAAGTTAATTATAATTTTGAAAGTCTTAGCTTTTCGGGAAAGAGGATCATTTAAAAGAACTCCTTTCCGATGCTCCTATTCTTGTGATTCCCAAAGGGAATCAAGACTTTATTGTTTGTACTGATGCAAGTCGTATTGGTTTGGGTGCCATTCTCTTGCAAAGGGAATGTGTTATCACATATGCTTCTTGACAATTAAAGCTTACCGAGATTAGATATGCCACTCATGATCTAGAGCTCGCAGCTATTGTTTTCGCCCTTAGAATTTGGCGTCATTATCTTTTGGGAGAGAAATTTGTTCTCCACACCGATCATAAATCTTTGAAGTATTTATTTTCTCAAAAGGAACTCAATTTGCATCAACAACGTTGGCTCGAATTCCTTGTATCTTATGATCTTGATATTCTTTATACTCTCGGAAAGGGAAATCGTGTTGCTGATGCCCTTAGTCGTAAGCAACAAGCGGTTGTTTCCATGATGATATCTGAATGGAATGATCTCGAGACTTTATCCACTTGTGTGATTTGAGATCGTGAATACAATTTATGTTCATCTCTTGTTTTATGTAGCCTTGAGGCTCATCCTTCTATTTTAGCACCGCTTATCGTCCTCAATCCGATGGACAAATAGAGCGTGTGAATCAAACTCTTGAAGATCTCCTTCGTGTTGGCTTAAACCCGGTGAGAAGCTGGTTTTAGGTCCATATTTTATTCGTGTTTCACCCATGAAGGGTGTTGTGTGTTTCTGTCGATCGGGAAAATTAGCACCTCGATATATTGGTCCATTTCCCATCACCGAACGTATTGGTTCCGTGGCTTATCGCCTTTTATTACCAGCTCAGTTTTCTGCTATTCATGACGTATTCCACGTCTCTCAACTACGGAAATGCCTTAGGGATTCCGACTCTATTCTTGAGCCCGGTGTTATTGAAGAAATTGAGGTTTCACCTAATTTGACTTATGAGCAACATCATATTCGTATCATTTCTTCGGAGGTTGAACGCCTTTGAAATAAAGATGTTCCGCTTGTGAAAGTTCAATGGTCCTCAAATCCTAAGGATTGCTCTTTGGAATCAAGAGAATTCATCGAGCAAACACATCCGGACTTACTCTCTCGTGCTCTTTAAGGGTGAACTTATCATTTCAAAATTTCTTCTTTTGTGTTGTTATGCCTTAGTATGGTTTACTTTTTATCTTCCTCTTAATTATTGCTAGGACGCAATTTCTTTAAGGAGGGGAGTCTGTAACAACCCGCATATTTCATGATTATATATTTAAATGTTTTATTTAAATATAGCTTCGTTAATCAGATTAAAGTCCAAAATGTTACTTTTTGTAAACAGTCGAATTGGGACTCGAGACCACTTCCATTGAGTTCAAAACGATGTTTACAACTTTTTTGAGTATAAACATCGATATGTTTGGAGTTGAGTAGAATTTTGCTATTTTTCTATTTTGGCTTTGGGTTTGGGTTTCAGCCCACTAACCCAATATAATACCCTAACTCCTCAACTCTTCATCCATTCACTCATTCTATTTTCCTAACACTCAAGCTAAAGAAAAATGGGCGAAAGAATGGGAAATAGAAATTCCTAAACCCTAGTTTTGATTAGGAAACTCAAATTCAAGTCTGAAATCAAGGAGAAACTTAGGTAAGCATCCTCTTCATCTTCTCCATCTCTATCTCTCTTAAAATTTCAGAAATTCCTAAACCGTAACTTAGGAAATATTTGCTTATTAGCTTAGATTGGAGCTTCTTGAGTTGAAGTTGAAGAGGAATTGGCCTTTCCTTTGTTTTAGAGCTTCTCGTTCGTTGTTTTTGGGTTTAAAGGTAAGTTCTTTAACTCACATCTATGCCTATAACTTTCATTGTTGTTAGGTATGAATTCCTAACATTTATTCATGTTCATTGGCTTTTGATTTGAATTGATTTGGTGAATTTTCCAATTTTTGGTTTTTGAAGTCCAATTTTACGAAAATCCTACTATGGATGTTTGGACATGATATTTGGGGTGTATCGAAGAGCCTTTAAGGCTGGGTTGTCGCTCGGCATAAATCCCTAGTCTTCAATGCTCGTCCGATCGCTCCCGAAACGTTTTGTCCATCTTCGCCTAGGCAAACTGTTGCCTAGGCCAGGTGACCAGACGTCTGGATATCAAGTCCAGATGTCTGGTTATAGACTTGGAGGAAAAAAATTATACACGGCAGAAAAAAATAAAATGGCATAGACTAATTCCAAACGTCTGAAATATAGGTTCAAACGTCTGATTAGGGCTCAGACTTCTACTTCGAAATTTCAGACGTCTGGGAGGTTTTTCTGAAAATATCCAGAATACAAATCCAGACGTCTAGATTCTAAACCAGACGTTTGGAACTGTGCATTTTGCCTATTTGCCTATGTTTTTGGGTGGATTTCCTATTTTAGTCGATTTTTGTTGATCCGGATAGTTGTTATCACTTATTATCGACTTTGATGACTTCTTTGGATTTTTGGGAATATCCATTTGGTGGATTTGATATCGATTTCTATGGTTTTGATTCACGTCTTTGAATGTGAATTTTTGCTGATTGATTGTTTCTACAATCATTTCTGTGATTTGTCACTTTAAAATACAAAGGATTTTATACTAGTAGTAAATACTCAAACTCTTTCATTTAAAATGATTTCAACGTTATTTTTAATATAAAGCTCGTTTTTAAAACCGTTTTCCAGTCTATTAGTATATACAGACCTTTACCTCATTCATATGAGAAATCTAATTAAACAGATTAGCAAAACAAGTGGTATGAAATGCTTGCGTTTACTTCGTCGGTTAATTCTTGGACTTGTTCGATTGAACTCTCGTGACAATTTTCGAGTGGAAATCTACAATTTGTTCGTAAATATTTAAGTTATGCTAGTGGTTATGGGACATGAAGCTAAACTCATTTATTTACTAGCTTAGTGTAATTTACACTTATCGAACAATGATGATCCTTTGGTGATTTAGACTAGCGATGTGCGATGTTTCTTTGTCCGCGTGGGGGACTGTACCCCGTTCTATAGAGCTTCGGCTCACTTTTATGGGCTAGCGACCCATGGTCTTTGGACCGTTCGTGGAGCAATCAGCTCGATAAGTCTGTGCATGGGGCGTATCTTTTTAGGTGCGTCGATGTTCGACTAGGCATGGGGCGTATCTTTTTAGGTGCGTCGATGTCCGACTAGGCATGAGGCGTATCTTTTTAGGTGCGTCGATGTCCGACTAGGCATGGGGCGTATCTTTTTAGGTGCGTCGATGTCCGACTAGGCATGGGGCATATCTTTTTAGGTGAATCGATTTTCGTCTGTGCATGGGACATATCTTTTTAGGTGCGTCGATGTTCGGTTCATGGGATAGCGACCCGTTTGTGATACACGTGTTGGTTAGTTTTCATGCTCCCGTTTGTGATAGGCCTCCCCCTTTGTGTTTTCTGGATTTCTAGTGGTTGATTTCTAAAATTTGTGTTTCACCAATTTTGATGATATGCATTGATAAGCTCTATTAATATTTGTGTTTTGATGAATAATTTAAAGAATATGACATTCTTTTTAGTGTTTGAGAATATTTGAGATATTGTATGATTTTTGTTGTTATCTGATGTATACTTGTCACAGTATGGCATTATTGTTATCATATGTTTTGTCATATCTCTTATCCTATCTCATTTTATATGTTATTTATATCTAGTTTGATCCGTTTATTATTTTTTTCTTAAATAATACTCGGGTCAGATCGAGGTATTTCAAATGCTTATGCTTGACTTCTTATCAGGGTTCGTCACCTGACTTTTGGCTAACTACTTTAGCTTAGTAGTTTTTGTTGTTATACATTCGTGATAGAGACTCCTTGATGTATGCTTATTCTTTTGTCTAGCACTTGTACCTATTCTTTTGTGATGTAGTGGATCTTGCATGACCACTACTTTGATGTACACTTCTATGTGTTATATTCATATCTGTTTCCGCCTTTGTGATATGAATATCTGCGACTGATTTGTGTTATGTTTATTTCTATATTTGTTTCCGAAGCCCACATAGCCACTGTGTGTTAGCTTTGAGTTTGTATTAGATATGTCGGATTTCCTCTTGAAATGAAATGTAAGTTATATTATCTGATATATCGGTACTCGCACAAAGCAATTACACAGAGGGTCGCTCCTTAACAGCCTTATTCTTCGTGCTAGTCGACGGCATTACCCCGTAGTGTCCTTGGCTAGTGTGACTATAGAGGTGGGGCGTCACATTGAACGTTCAAAATTGAAAGACCTCAACTGCCATTATACGGGAAGCGGTCAACTGCCCGTACCATCGGTCGACCGGTGGCGATCGATCAATCGAAGTCAAGGATCGACATCTTCCCTTATTTTAGGAACTTTTGATCTTTGTCATTATTTAATTTATGATATTCGTTAATTGATTTTTAATGTTAACTTTAATGTTTCCTTAATCCCCAAGTTTTTCTACTGTTAATTTTTGGATTTCAAATTTTAAAATTAATTATCCATTTGAATTCTATTTAAGTTATTTTAAACTCGAAACTTCAAACGTCCATAATTTTTTCGTTTAAGCTCCGTTTTCAACATATTACATTTGAAAATTGATCAGAATTTCACCACGAATGCAGCAGAATAACATCCGTGGTCAAATTCCAATTTTTGCTAAATTTTCATTTTTACCCTTATCTTATTTAATTTAATTTAATTTAATTTAATTTATCTAATTTATCTTATGGTTGATTTTATGGGGTGTTACATCAGACTTAGACTCTAGAGTGATGATTGACACCAATTAGGAAACACCAACGGAGATTGACAAACCTTTGAAATTGATTAGGATTTTATAAGCCACTGAAACATGATGACTGATATTGATCGTGGTAGTCCCGTCCGAAAAATTGGAGCAATGGCCACAAGAAGTAAGTCCCCTTACCGGAGAGTAAGAATATGACCTGCTTGGACATTGGGCCCCTTCCTTGGAAAGCGAGTGTAGGCCTGTCAACGGATACTTTCGAATGCGGATAGTGCAATATTTGTATCTACATCCGAAACCATTTTCGAATATCGGATATCCGCATCCGCAAATACAGACGGTTATCAGATAATCATCATATCCGACAACGACCGATAAATCAAGGAATATAAATAGAAAATATTAGTTTAATATAAAAAAATTCAATCTCATTGATTATAAAAGTGCTAAAAATAAAAATATTATGATAATAAATAATTTTGAGCCGTTAATATGCGTAAAGTACATATAATATAAACTACCAACTTAATAAAAAATAAATAAATATCTTTTATTGTACTAAAATATACATAATTTAAACTATAATCTTGAAAAAAACCGAATGGATAATTTTCGGATGTGGATGTCTTTATATCTACGTCCGCATTCATTTTTCCGGATATCGGATACTTATCCGCTTTTTGGATACTGATGCACGCGGGCGGGTTTTGGATTTTTTGGGTATCTATTAATAGCCCTAAGTAAGCGGATCGGGCTCAGCAAGGATTCAGAGAGATCAAAAGCACCAAAGAGTGAGCGGATGAACTTGCATGGACGTTGAGTCCCCTTGCTGGAGAGCAAGCAGATTGGACTCAACAGATCCAGAGAGATCGAATGCTAAATTGGATGATAAACGATCTAGAGAGATCAAATCCTAGATTGGATGATAAACGATCTGAAAAGATTGAACTCTAGATTGGATGATAAATGATCTGATAAGACCGAACCCTAAAACTGACATTGACTCGATATTAGGATTTGAATGCCTTGTAATTAGTGCAAAATAGATAAATTTCAGGCGAACACAAGATGATTTTGATATACGATATGATAACTCCAGATGAAAACGAATCGATTATGATTTATGACTAACACTCAAGTAAGGACTAGAGTCATCAGCTATGATGGTCTAGAATGACCAGGATTTGTAGAAGAATCTGAAGGAGCCGGATGATTCACCACAACTTGAATCGATAGATAGCTGGAAAGTTTGACAGCCAAAAGTCGACTACTGTAGAAACTTGTTCTTAAGTAAAGCGCATCTTACATTCATAAGGCGTATTTTAGAGGGCAAGTGTTATCTGGCTTTTTGACCAAGAAGATTTTCACTGGAATCAAAACATCAAGATGAAGACGAAACGATTTACGAACTTGCAAACATGCTGATAAAGACAATAAGAACCCACTTAAGAAATTCCAAAAGATTTGGAGCCAAGTGAATTACTCGGTACCGAGAGGAACCACTCGATACCGAGAGCTTTTTACTCCATTACCGACCTTCAAAACCGCTTGTACCTAAAGCACTGTCCCAGGTGATCGTCATGTATTATGATCGAATTTGATTGAATTCATTGTAATTCGAAGAGAAAACAATCAATAACAAAAATTAAAGTGGATGTAGGCCGAAGTATCTACCGGACCACCATAAAAATTGTGTCATTAGGGCATCTCCAATGGTTGGATTATTCACTGAATTCACCAAAAAAAATTCTCCAATTCAGGCTGAATCTTCAGCTGAAAGTTCAGGATCCAATTCAGGATCCTGAACTGGGGGCTTGGGCGCCCATTTTATGGACGCCCAAGCCCAGGCGTCCATTTTATGGGCGCCAGACTTCTGGCGCCCATAAAATGGGCGCCCAAACCCCCCCTCAATTTTGGGGGGCATCAGGCTCCCATTTTATGGGCGCCTGGCCATTAACCGATTGGAGATGCCCTTAGATCTAGTGTTTTTAATCGATTTTTGGGCGTTGTGCCACTTTTGACGTCAACAGTCGGTATGGGATCGCATATTGTCTAAGGTATGATATCAAGGGTCTATATGGACAGGCTCTCATTGACTTATAAAAATAGTTCAAGATTCCGCCTCACACACGAGAATTCTGGCCATTCCGGTTCGAAGGGCAACCTATCTAAATGAAGGGGTGCAGGATGTGAAACTTGTACTGATGAGATACCTAGTAGTTGGCATCCTACAGAAATAATCCTTGAAAGATCGAAAGTTTAATCTAGTGGAAATAACCACATAAGGAATCATTTTTATATAGGGTGATTATCTTTGATGGCTAAATCATTAAAGTAACATCTTGTGTTTCAAAAAAATGTAACCAGTACGATAGGTTCAAGGTTGCAACAATTCCAAACGCAACCCATCTAAAGCTATATCTCCAATGTAATTCTAGACCTACCAAGAGTTGTAAAATGCGTAATACTTGCATTAGAAAAAGCCAATGTATTGACCGTTGGAACACTTCAATTCCTCTGTTCTTAATTTCACCGTCCTCATGTCTCCAGTTAGATCACAATCACATATCATATGCATCATATGCTTTAATTTTTGAATGGCTAAGATGAATTTGGCATTGGGGAACAGAGAAAATGAGAACAGCCCATGTTGCAACTGTCAAACAAAGAAGTGAACCATACAATATATAAATACATAAAACTTGAAATTAATGGGCACAACACGTTATGCATCACATTATGCACGTTGTTTATAAAGACTGCTTAAATCTATTGGCTTTCCATATAGCCATAATTGCTTATGCTTTCCAACTACAACTTTTATTCACACTTTATAACGTTTATAGTGCCCATACAGGTGCAATGAAAGTAACAGCGTTCATATAAGTTCTTTGCTCTCCCGCTCTATATATAGTCATCTCATCATTCTAATCTCCATATCATAAAAACTTCTGAAAAACATAGGTTAGCCAGCCCAATCACCTCAATTTCAGTATATACAGCAAATCAGAATATTAGATATAATATTTTGCAATGAAGAGTTTGAAGCAAGTTACCTCCATAATTTCTATGGTACTGAAGAGCAAAACAAGAGCCATAAAGACCAGGTTAATGCTCTATAAGATTCTACATGACAAGAAAGTGCTTCTAAATGTTAGATCAAAAAAAGTTCATCAAATCAAACAATATGAAGATGAAGATGAACCATGCTATCACTCACCAAATCAAGATCTTGATTTGAATTTTGAAGCGGAGAATGACTTTGCTATAGGGAATGATTCCGGACCATTTGTGAATTTTGCTACTTCTCAAGAGGAAGAATTGGAATTCAGCTATGAAAATGAGATCGATAAAGCAGCTGATGTGTTCATAAGGAGGTTTCATAAGCAAATGAAAATTCAAAAACAAGACTCATTTAAGAGGTATCAAGAAATGTTGGATCGAGGTGCCTAAGCATATACAGAGAGAGTAATAATCAATTGTAATAGCTATGAGCATGATTTGTTTTATGTGAATCATGTCAATGCCGTTAGCTTTTCATTCATGTACATGATGGGCATGCAATCAAATAGACTCGGCTAATATAATCGCTGCCAATTACAACTATGCATTTACACGTACATTTCTCCAGGAAATATAGAGGTAGGGTTAAAGTAGCATCAGAGTTCAAAATTCCGTTTTCCGTTTCGGTCATTAATAATTTTAAAATTTCCGGTTCCGTTCCGGAAATTCCGAAAGTTCCGCTTTAATTCCGATTTTCTAATTCCGTTAATTATTATATATTTGTTGCATTATTTTAATTTTTTATAAGTTTTTTTTTTAATATTTAAAATGCAAATCTGGAATTTAGACCGGAATCAAAATTTTGACCAGATTTCGTTCTGGCTACGAGCGGAACCGGAACGGAATCACCGGAATTTCGAACAATGAGTAGCACTAAATATCAATTTAAACAAATAGAGATTTGCAAGGACTTAGAGACATAAAACATACTCGAGTATTATGAAAATCTAAGTTTATCCACTAATACAGCATAAGAGAGTAAATTTAAGATATAAAGCATATCTATATGCATTGATATTTGAGAACAACGGTCCATTTGTAACACAAAGTCAAATACGTCCGATGTGCTTTACTGATTAGATTACTGTTACCCATTTGCAATAGCATCTTCTCTAAACTAAGTTTAGACTTTGAGAAGTACTAATCATACCGAACAACTAATCATATAAATTTTCTTTTATGTACCTTTCTCCTGTGTTTCAGATTATTACTCCAACAGTTTAATCTTCAAACCTGTTATTCACAACTTAAACAAGATTTAGTATGGGAGAAAGCGCTCCATATGTACATATTCAGTGAACGATCATGGATATAACAATAACAAAGGGCAAATTCAGCGGGTTACATTTATGGTAACACTGTAGAGGGATATAAAGATAAAATATGTGCTACGGAAACCAGATCATTTGTGATTAAATTTAAAATAACTAATTGCATTGCGTCCTATGATTTGAGACATGCAAATTTAGTTAGCTTGTGCATGATCAAACATTACAGCCTATTGGGATACAATGCACGATATATATACCTTCTATCACTTTGACAGCTATAAAGCTCAATTCAGCTCTCCTACTTTTGTAACTTTTCAACAGCCTGACTATATGTTTCCCATAAAGGAAAAACAAAAGTTCATTAACCATTTACATGGTTAATAAAATGGAAAATGCATTACTTGGATGATTTATTTTTTTCAGGCGAAGCACATGATGTAATGAGCTAATTTATAAATTTGAAAAGCTATTAATTCAGCAGAAAATGAAGAAAGTAAATGCACATAAAAGGAAAAAACGGATTAGTGCATAAAGTTTTAGTCCTTTAATCAAGTAACATCACTATGGGTGCACGGTATTTTGGAAGAATATATAGTGGAAATGAGGCACATTAGTAATGGTGGTAAACAATGTTATTTATCATCATCATTATTATTATACGTGTCTGTGTGTCCCTGTGTGTGTGATTGCAAGGGTTGAGAGAGTTGAGATATTATTCAGAATGGATGAAGTGGAGGCACATGACTGTTGAACTAGCACGCTGTTCAAATAAATAGTGACATCTTTTTTTTTTCTGTGCGTGTGTGCGTGTGCGTGATTGCAAGGGTTGAGAGAGTTGAGATATTATTCAAAATGGATGAAGTTGAGACGCATGCCTGTTGACGTTAAATTTTGACGACACTATATGGAGAATTGTAGAGGTCGGAAGTAGTTTCGTAACGGAGAAAACGGTTCGCAAATCGAAGTTCGGAGGTGGAAGTTATAAGGGAAAACGTGAAGTGGGCTGAATTAGCAAAGTCAGACGTCTAAGGAAAATGGTCAGACGTCTGGCGCTTCAGTAAATCTGCACCAGACCTGTTCCAGAGCCTTGAGTCAGACACTGACCAAATGGTCAGACGTCTGAGGCGACTTCCGCCTGGTTTTCACGTTTGGACTTGACGTGAAGATTTGTGATATCTGCAGGGGCAATTTCGAAACATTGCCTAGGGTTTCTATTCTCCTATATAAGCTAGCTTCAGGTCCCAAATCTGTAAGAGTGCAAGCGACTGCAAGAGATTAGCCTCCACCAATTAGGGTTTATCAAAACATAATTTTCTTCAATTCTCTTCTCCACAAATCAATTTCTAATTAGAAGTTTGATCATTGTAATCAATCTCTTGTACTCTTCTCATCAATATTAATAAAAACTCTCTCTTAAAGTGGATGTACACTAACACACCGTTAGTGGAACCACTATAAATCTCTGTGTGATTTATTTTCATTATTGTTTTGATTTCTAAATTGCTTGTTCGGGATTGCGATTGCTTTTGGATTGGTTGAGATTGGAATTGTGTTATTGATTGGTTGTTTTTACACTTCTTACCACGATCCCGTCTTCCGTTGTGCTTGTGGGGTTTCGATTTAAGTGGTCTCCAGTTGGAATCCCGACCCAACATTTGCTATCAGAGCATTGGTGTTGGTAGGTGGTTGTAGAAATGCCTGAATCAAGTAGTAACTCAAGTAGTTCCTCGATGGGTAATCCAAGTGGTGTAGCTCCTTATGTACGCGGTTCGTACGCAGCTTCAATGTCACAATTGGTTATAGACAAGTGAAATGGCGATAATGATTTTGAAAAATGGCAATGGAAGATGAAAGCGGTTCTAAGGAGGAATCGGGTGCATCGGGTGTGTTTGACACACATTTATTGTCAGCGGACATCTCGGATGTTGAGAGAGAGAAGATGGAAGAGTGGGCATTCACTACACTTCAACTTGCTATGAGAGAGAATGTTATCTCTGGAATTAGTGGTGAGACAACCGCTAAGGGTATTTGGGACAAGTTGGAGGAGTTATATATGAAGAAGTCACTGACAAATCGTTTGATCTTATTACGAACGTTCTTCACCTATAAGATGAAGGAAGGTACTTCTCTTAAGGCGCACTTGAATATTTTTGATGATTTGCTAATGAAGATGAAGGTGGTAGATTTGAAGATTGAGGAGGAGCAAAAGGCGATGCTATTGTTGTGTTCGTTGCCAGACCGCTATACAGGTTTCTCAAACAGTTTATCTATAGCTGGGATACATTGACTCTTGATGATGTCAAGACGGGTCTTCTTAGCGAGAAGTTGCGGGACCAAATGAAGGAGTTAGGTGATGGAAGTAGTGGTGCTAGTAATGGTCATGATTTGTTTGTGAAGAAGGAGAGGTATGTGAAGAAGGAGAACCGGGGGCATTCGAAATCAAGGAACCCCGGTTGGAGAGGAAAGTCGAAGGAAAGAAAAGGCAAGTGCTATATTTGCAAGAAGCCCGGTCATAGGAAGAATGAGTGTCCGGAAAAGGAGAAGGCAAAGAAGGAAGTAGAATCTTCATTAGTAGCGGTGGAGAGTGGAGTTGGTGAGGGAGATGTAGATGTTTTGTCGACGGTAGCATCAGAAGTTTCGGGTAGCGAATGGGTGCTCGATTTGGGGGCGTCCTATCATATGATGCCAAATAGGAATTGTTTTTCTTCTTACATCGACAAAAAAGGAAATTCAACTGTTATGGGAAATGGTGCTATTTGCAAGTCGAAAGGCATTGGTTCCGTGCAAATTCGGATGTTTGACGAAGTGGTTCGTACTCTCATTAATGTGCGCTATGTTCCGGGACTTAGGAAGTCTCTTATCTCTTTAGGGCAGCTGGATTCTTTAGGTTGTAAAATCACTATTAAGAGTGATAGCTTGTGGGTTTCGAAGGGGCCGCTTGTGGTAATGAAGGGTGCTAGGACTCATGGTATTTACTTGCTTCAAGGAGTGACTATAGAAGGTGAAACTTGTATTAGAATTGATAGTTCTCGTGGCTTGGATGCAACTAGGTTGTGGTATTTGAGGTTAGGTCATGTCTCGGAGAGGAGTTTGGATGTTCTTCAGAAGAGAAAGATGATCGATGGAGAAAGTTTCAACAAGTTAGAGTTTTGCGAAGAATGCGTCATGGGGAAGCAAACTAAAGTTTCATTCGGTGAGGGAAAGCATGATTCGAGAAGGGTTCTTGAGTATGTTCACATGGATGTTTGGGGACCTGCACCAGTAGCATCTTTAGGTGGATCTCGCTATTATATTTCTTTTATAGATGACTTTTCTCGGAAAGTTTGGGTGTATGTAATGAACGCCAAGTCGGAGGCATTTGCAAAGTTCAAAGAGTGGAAGGCTCTTGTTGAGAATGAGAGTGGCAATTCTTTGAAGGTTCTAAGGTCTGACAATGGCGGAGAGTATGTTTCTAGAGAATTTTTGGAGTTTTGCAAGCATCATGGTATTCGGAGGCATTTTACTACACCTAGAGATCCGCAGTCGAATTGTAACGACCCAGAATTTCCGTCATTTGAAATTCGTATATTTAATTAATTTTAAATATTAATAAGTAAGATTTGGAAGTCGAAATTAATTTAATTTCGATATAGTGATTTAATTGGACAATTAAATTATCAATTTAATATTTGAAATTCCAGAAATAATTGGAAATTGGATTTAATGTGTATAAAAATGATTTATAAAGTTATATTAAATCATATTGGAGTTAAAATGATGTGGTGGAACTTTTAAAATTGAATTAAAAGTTAAATTGTGAAAATTGAATATTTTAATATTTAATTGACGAATAAAAATGACCATTTTTCAAACAGTTTCGGATTTCGACGAAACAAGTTTCATTGGATCCGTAATATGAAATTATTGTAAGGTTTCAAATTTCGTATCAATCGGAGTTGTCGTTTGTCCGGAGCAAGCCAAAACGCATCGAAATCGGTTTAAATCGATTTGATTTAAATTTGATCGTTTATTTCCGTAACTCTCACATACGATCGAATTAGCTCCCAAAACACATTCCATTGTGTTCGGAACGTGGGGTAAACCTTAGAAATGCCAGCCGGCACGCTTCGTTTGGAGATCGGAAAATTTTCGATGAATAGTGTTTTGGCCATTTTCTTTAAAAGCACCTCAACTCTTCACATTTGCAAACAAGAGATTAGGGTTTCAGCTCAAACCCTAGCCGCCGGCTCTCATCAATGGCCGAAATCTTCGTTTCTTCTCCTCTTGATATCTCCAAATCCGTAAACAATTACGACAAACCTCCAATTACAAACTTGCAGAGCACATCGAGTACTCCACATCCAACGGCTATGATCAAAATCGAAGCCACGGATCGTCGGCAGCCCTCGTTGGAATGGCCGAAGTTTGTACACTTTTTTCGAGATAGGGGGATGACCGAGTTCAACGTCTTCCTGGCCGGTGATGGAGTCGGCAGTGGCGAGCGTAGTGACGGTCCCTGATCGTCTTCAAAATGCCGAAGTTGGTCGCGTAAATTCTTGAAGTGGAGGCGGTCGTGGGTTCTTTGCTCACGAAAAAGAAACGGGAAGGGCAAGATGAAACAAACGGTTGTGATCTGCAGTTTCAAATTCGAACGGCCCAGATTCGTTTTAGGGTAAATAAAAAAAAATTGAAATTGATTTTTTATATAAACTTGTATAAACTTTATAACGCAATAACTTTTTCATACGAGGTCGAAAACGCACGAAACCACTTGCGTTGGAACCGTATTGACGAGCACTACGCGATGGAGCTGGATTGGTAATTTTTTGAGCTAGTGAAAATTTTGGTTGAAATTAAACGCCTGTTTAATTTCAATCGGAATAAATCGCTATTGCGACGAATAAAAGCAAAGGTGAGAACTTCTCACTCAATCGAATATTTTGTTTCGATTTAAATTTTAAATAGTTATATTTAAAATTGCATGATTGTGTGAATTTAAAAGATAATCGTTATCTATTGTGTTAAATAGACCCTATACGCCGTATATTAAGCGGAGGTTATTTATTAAAAACATATACCGCGATAATCCCACCGTGAAGTGGAATTAGTATTATATATGTATTTGGAGTTGATTTCCCGCATTATATAGCGGATGAGACCCTATTGCGCCGCATAATAGCGGATAGTATTTTATAAATCCCATATACCGCGATAATTTCACATTGAAGTGAAATTGGTATTGTGCTAACATCTGTAGATGCAGGGAAACAGGTTGGAGGGATCCAACTGGATTCCTCAAATAATTGAATTTGTTTCAATATTGTGTGTTGATTTATTTATAATCTCCGTGTGATTATATTTGTGAATTGAATATTGTTGAAGGCTATAATTTAGCCGGATATATTTTTGTTATCGTTGGATACCGAAAATAAATAAAATTTGGATTTTTGAAAATTAAGTTGGAAATTTATCGAAAATTTATTTTTGATAATTGGATGAATTTAAAAAGGGGTTTTAAAAGATAAAAGTTTTATTTTTGAATTGTATTGAATTAAATTTCAAATTTGTATAAAAGGGCTTAATAAATGGATTTTGGAAATATTATCCATAAACTAAAGAATTTATCTAAATTTGGGATTTTTAAATAGATTTGAAGAGATAAAGGAATTTATTTTAAAAGGAAATAATTTTGGAAATTCATTGGAAATTTATTTGGATTTTGAAAATCAATTTGAAAATTAATTTGGAGCTGGAAAATGAATATTTGTGAAGTCGATTTAAAAATTAATTTGAATTATTTGACATCCTTGATGTGTGATGCTTTGTGATATATCATGTTTTGTATTGTGATTTGTGATCTTTTTATCTATGATATGATATATCTGTGATCTGTGAATGAAAGATAAGCGTTATAGTTTATACCGCTTATCGAATATATTGTTATATTTGATCTGTGATGGTTGAATGTCGTTGCACTATTGTGTTAAACCCTTGGACTACACAATACACACACAAATGTGGATTTCACGTGGAAATCGGTTAAGTCACAAATTTTTATCAATTTTGGAAAATTGAGTTTTTGAATCCAAAATAGTTTTGGGATTGGAATTGGAAGTTTTTGAAAATGAGTTTCAGAAATAAAAGTTATTTCAGATAACTTAATAAAATTGAAATTTAAATCATTTGATTTAAGTTTGAATTCAATATTTTGAAATTGAATTCAATGAATTGGGAATTTTGGTTTAAAAGATTTTATAAGTATAAAAGGTGTTTTTATGGTTTTTTTTAACCAATTAAAATACGGTCTTGGGGAAATTTAAATTTATAATCAAGTTTATACTTGAATGGCTTTAACTTGTGTAATTGTAACTAGTTTTTCCCAAAACGAAAACTATCTGTTTTCAAATAATAAAAGCTTTCATAAAGTGAAAAGATTTCCAATTTGTGTTGAAATGAAATATTTCCAATTTGTATTGAAACATTTCAAGTTGAAATGAAATTGTAAATAGTTTGGAAAAACTATGAATTAACCTTTGTGAAGATGATCAAATTTTATTTTAAAATCAAAGAAGATTTTTAAAAGGTGTATCTTTTATATTATAAAAGACTTGAATAGTGAATAGTTTTGAAAGCTATAAATTAAATCTTGATTTAAAGATTTAATGGGTTAATCAAATTGAAATGGAAATTGATTTGGAAATCTGTGAATGAATCTTGGTGGAAATGGGTAAACTTTGTGAAGTAAATCTTTTTGTTTAAAGATTTAAAATGGTAATTTGTTTAAACCATTTAAAGGAAAGGATTTGGGTAATAAGTTGTGACTTAATTGAAACCCCAATATTCATATGTTTTGAAATATTGTGCTCACTATTCGGGTTAGCCGGGAAAAGACTTTTGTGTCATATAACCCATTCTGAATTAGTGATACGACGATATGGATCGTATTGAAGACCGGTGGTGAAGAACTGGTATTTGTGAAAACGATAGGATGGCCTATCGATTGTCTCTGCACCGTTAGCTACGGTATAGAGATTTCCTTTATGATGGGATGTTTTATCGGGGTTGTGAATACCCGGATTGCAAGGGCTTCTTCGGAAGTGCCTTCGGTTCTGTTCGAACTCGGAATAGACTTGTATGGTTACATGTCTGACATTATATTTTGAGATATAAAGCTGATTTCTTTCAAATACATTTCTGTTGGTGGCGGAGAATTTATTCTCTTAGCTTAACACCCTTCTCGGAGACGTACGAGCTCAGAGGTTATGTAGTTTAAATTTATTAGTGATATACTCCCAATTTGGTAGTGTGGCATGCTGAGTGTTGCTGTGTGATGATCATTTATTGATCATTTGTGATCAAAGCGTGACTTTGTGAAAAAGCGTAGCTTTGTGGACGATACTTTGTCAGGACCTCACAACCCGAAAATGGTCGAAACAGGAATATGCAGCAAGGTTATGAGGGTCGCGCCCTTTAGGGTATGTCATTTCCTTCTGGAAAAGTGTGGTATCAAGTATGGAGCCCTGGTATTTAACCTATGTGGATACTCCGATCTCATTTATTGTGTGATTGTGTGTTTATCGAGGCGCCTCGGATAAAGGTCCCAAAGGACCGGGGGATGGCATATTCGTGAGTTACCTAGTTACAGGGGTAACCCGACCTTGTGTTGGCAGAGAGCTAGTTAGTTCTCGGGATGTCCAGCCAGAGGCGATCCCATGTGGCGGTAGGAAGTTCCTTAGCCTGACCATTTGTTGGAAATCCATCTTCCAATACGAACCTTGTACGGTTTTAGTTGTAGAACCTGCCATTTACTTATGGTGGCGCCCCACTATTTAGATAGTAGCTATAGTAGGTATACGATACTGGTCGTATGTTGGCTAAGATTAATATTATACTTTCAAAATGTTTTCCACTATGCACTAATAATAATAATCCAATGATTTGCGTAGTAAGCATGTTTGACTATTATAAGAAGAAATCTCCTCCAATTCTACGTTTGCATTGTGTGTGTGGCGGGAGGTCTTATAGTAGTTTCATTTTCCAAAAGCATTGCGGATATTTTCCACTTCTATTGTTGTTGTTGTTTTAAAGATAAATAACTGTTTTAGTTCTCACACCAGTCACCATGACTGACCTGGAGTTTATTGTTTCCTTCCTAAACTCTGGGTGCCCACCAATTTCCACACGGGCAGTCTAGAGTCAGGTTATCAGGTCATTCTGGATTCAAGAGATGTTGTGGAGCTCAAGTGGCGGAGCTGAAGTGGAGAGCTGGATGGCGAGACGTAGCATTTGTATATGATATTATTTATTCCGCTGAGTATTCTGTATGAGGACAAGTTTATATAACTGTCCAGTGTTGTATTGTTGTTGTAAACTTTGATGATGATGATGTAGTATATAAAATGATATAGTTCTTTGATTTAAAGATTATTCATTTATCTATTATATGTTGTTCCGCTGCGAATGTGAGATTCTGTTATTGTTCTGTGTTTTTCTGTTGTTTCTTCTTTCTCTTTCTTCTGTCTTCTTTTTCTCCATAACAATTCGGTTTTTCGGCATTCGATTGCTCGGCAGTTGATACAGTGGACGTATTAATGTCGATTTTCGAGCGATGAAAGATCGAGATGTTACATTTGGTATCAGAGCATATGGTTAAGCGATAACCATGGTTCTGTTGGGTGTTACTCATTAGAGATAGAGTCAGCAGTACTCTAGAATGAGTTGATTGTAATAATAGATATGAGCGCGTATTTGTTAGTGAATATGAAATTGTTTTGTATTGTGTTTGCTTATCCGTTGAGCTGTTTATGAATTCTGGTCGGTATGTGGGACGCCATATTATCGATAGGGGTTTCTAAACACTTAAACGAGGCAAGTCGATATAGTATCATTTTAAATTGGGTAAATGAAATAATTTTACCTCGATTATATTTTGTATATAAAGGAAATAATTTTTCAGAATTATTAAAGTGTATATAAATTGATCGTTTGGTTGTTGAAAATGTAAGAATATATATAAATTAATGAAAGTTGTTTGAATAATCTAAATAAAAACAACAATTGTAAAAGAATAAAGTATATAAGCAAATGAATTATTAAGTATGGAATTATAATTAAGATGATTTACAATTGTGAAATAATCTTATATAAGTAAAGTTAAATTGTGAAATTATATGAGAAAAGATTTATAAATGTGATTTATAAATATAAAAGGAAATTTTGAAAGAATATTAAGCACTAAATTCACTAGTGTTACTGGGAAATAATAAGGGTGATGACTACAGCATCATCAGTATCATTTTCGAGTTTCTGTGTGATTGATTTGCTACCATAATAAATTGAAAAAATGAAGTTTTGTTATGATAAACAAAATTTAAATTAAAATCCAAATCGAAATTGATGAATATAAGTAGAAATGAGTTTTGAACTTATAATATGATTTGGAAGTTGAATAATAAGTTGTATAACTTATAGAGTGAAAAAAATGTAAGTGAAACCAAATGATAAAATGGTTAAATAAGTTTGTTAAGAAAAACAAAATCTGAATTGGACTTATAAGTGGAAAATTTAAGTTAAGTTAAACAAATGATGTTTAAGTGGAAAATAACTTAAGTGATGTTAAATGAAATTAATTTTAGTATCAAAATGAATTAATAAAGTGAATTTATTAAATGGATTTGAACTTGAGTTGTATAAATGAAATTCAACTTTATTTGTAAAATGAATTAGCAATTGAATTAATAAATGGATTGAATGTTAATCAATCGAATGTAAATAAATTGATATGGAAAAAATGGATATAAGTGTTAATTCATTAAAGTTAATAAAATTGGAATTTAAATGAATTGAATGGAAGTCAATTTAATATTAAACCAATTGGAAATAAAAATGTGTTGAACCAAATTGAATGTGAAGTAAAACAAAGTGAATAATTTGGTTGTGTTGGTTATACATTGATTGTTATATGATTGTTGGTTGATTGTATATAGTATATAATTCATTAAGTGTTAATGAAATGGAATTGTGAAATTGAAAGCTAAAGTAATTGAATTTAATTGATTTGGAAGTGAACCAACTTAAATTTAAATTAGTGAATGTAAACTAATTGAAAATGAACAATTGAATGTCGTTGTATATGAATTGGTTATAAACAATTACAAGTAATATTGAAATTTTATAAGTTGCTTATAAACCTTGTTAGTATGCATTTCTTTTGATATGCAAGTGTTGTAGTTTTTTAAAAGAGTAAAATTGTTAATAACTTTATATATATGTCACTTACATATTTAAATTGAGTAAGTACAAGTGCCGTGGCTACCGTTCGGCTATTTGGGTTGCGCTAACAAGTTAATAAATAACTGCTTTGCTTAAAAATGCTAAAAAGGTACGCCTACGCAATAAAAATAGGAAATATGAATTGTTTTTCTGCTTTTCCGACCGTGTGGGTCGATGTATATATATTTATGTCTATTGTGATCCTACTACGATCGAACCGCGCAAAGGAGACGTTGGCGAATTTTTCTGAAAATTTAAGGCGTTAGAAAATTTTTGGAAAATTTTTGTTAATGAAAAGTCAATTTCTAAATTGTAATGAAAATATAGGAATTGAACTAGAAAATGGAAACCATTATCTTGGTTGAAGTTAAAGGTTTTGGAAAAGGTGAATATAAAATTTTCACTAAGTGGATTTTTGAAAAGTTAATGGATTTTGTGAATTTTTCTTACTTTGCAATTTCGAGGACGAAATTCTTTTAAGGAGGGAAGTTTGTAACGACCCAGAATTTCCGTCATTTGAAATTCATATATTTAATTAATTTTAAATATTAATAAGTAAGATTTGGAAGTCGAAATTAATTTAATTTCGATATAGTGATTTAATTGGACAATTAAATTATCAATTTAATATTTGAAATTCCAGAAATAATTGGAAATTGAGTTTAATGTGTATAAAAATGATTTATAAAGTTATATTAAATCATATTGGAGTTAAAATGATGTTGTAGAACTTTTAAAATTGAATTAAAAGTTAAATTGTGAAAATTGAATATTTTAATATTTAATTGACGAGTAAAAATGACCATTTTTCAAACAGTTTTGGATTTCGACGAAACTAGTTTCATCGGATCCGTAATGTGAAATTATTGTAACGTTTTGAATTTCGTATCAATCGGAGTTGTCGTTTGTCCGAGGCAAGCCAAAACGCATCGAAATCGGTTTAAGTCGATTTGATTTAAATTTGATCGTTTATTTCCGTAACTCTCACATACGATTGAATTAGCTCCCGAAACACGTTCCATTGTGTTCGGAATGCGGGGTAAACCTTAGAAACGCCAGCCGGCACGCTTCGTTTGGAGTTCGGAAAATTTTCGATGAATAGTGTTTTGGCCATTTTCTATAAAAGCACCTCAACTCTTCACATTTGCAAACAAGAGATTAGGGTTTCAGCTCAAACCCTAGCCGCCGGCTCTCATCAATGGTCGAAATCTTCGTTTCTTCTCCTCTTGATATCTCCAAATCCGTAAACAATTACAACAAACCTCCAACTACAAACTTGCAGAGCACATCGAGTACTCCACATCCAACGGCTATGATCAAAATCGGAGCCACGGATCGTCGGCAACCCTCGTTGGAATGGCCGAAGTTTGTACATGTTTTTCGAGATAGGGGGATGACCGAGTTCAACGTCTTCCTGGCCGGTGATGGAGTCGGCAGTGGCGAGCGTAGTGACGGTCCCTGATCGTCTTCAAAATGCCGAAGTTGGTCGCGTAAATTCTTGAAGTGGAGGCGGCCGTGGGTTCTTTGCTCACGAAAAAGAAACGGGAAGGGGAAGATGATACGAACGGTTGTGATCTGTAGTTTCAAATTCGAACGGCCCAGATTCGTTTTAGGGTAAATAAAAAAAAAGAAAATTGAAATTGATTTTTTTATATAAACTCGTATAAACTTTGTAACGCGATAACTTTTTCATACGAGGTCGAAAACGCACGAAACGACTTGTGTTGGAACCGTATTGACGAGCACTACGCGATGGAGTAGGATTGGTAATTTTTTGAGCTAGTGAAAATTTTGGTTGAAATTAAACGCCTGTTTAATTTCAATCGGAATAAATCGCTATTACGACGAAAAAAAGCAAAGGTGAGAACTTCTCACTCAATCGAATATTTTGTTTCGATTTAAATTTTAAATAGTTAGATTTAAAATTGATTGATTGTGTGAATTTAAATGATAATTGTTATCTATTATGTTAAATAGACCCTATACGCCGTATATTAAGCGGAGGTTATTTATTAAAAACATATACCTCGATAATCCCACCGTGAAGTGGAATTGGTATTATATATGTATTTGGAGTTGATTTCCCGCATTATATAGCGGATGAGACCCTATTGCGCCGCATAATAGTGGATAGTATTTTATAAATCCCATATACCGCGATAATTTCACATTGAAGTGAAATTGGTATTGTGCTAACATCTGTGGATGCAGGGAAACAGGTTGGAGGGATCCAACTGGATTCCTCAAATAATTGAATTTGTTTCAATATTGTGTGTTGATTTATTTATAATCTCCGTGTGATTATATTTGTGAATTGAATGTTGTTGATCGCTATAATATAGCCGGATATATTTTTGGTATCGTTGGATACCGAAAATAAATAAAATTTGGATTTTTGAAATTTAAGTTGGAAATTTATCGAAAATTTATTTTTGATAATTGGATGAATTTAAAAATGGGTTTTAAAAGATAAAAGTTTTATTTTTGAATTGTATTGAATTAAATTTCAAATTTGTATAAAAGGGCTTAATAAATGGATTTTGGAAATATTATCCATAAACTGAAGAATTTATCTAAATTTGGGATTTTTAAATAGATTTGAAGAGATAAAGGAATTTATTTTAAAAGGAAATAATTTTGGAAATTCATTGGAAATTTATTTGGATTTTGAAAATCAATTTGAAAATTAATTTGGAGCTGGAAAATGAATATTTGTGAAGTCGATTTAAAAATTAATTTGAATTGTTTGACATCCTTGATGTGTGATGCTTTGTGATATATCCTGTTTTGTATTGTGATTTGTGATCTTTTTATCTATGATATGATAAATCTGTGATCTGTGAATGAAAGATAAGCGTTATAGTTTATACCGCTTATCGAATATATTGTTATATTGGATCTGTGATGGTTGAATGTCGTTGCACTATTGTGTTAAACCCTTGGACTACACAATACACACACAAATGTGGATTTCACGTGGAAATCGGTTAAGTCACAGATTTTTATCAATTTTGGAAAACTGAATTTTTGAATCCAAAATAGTTTTGGGATTGTGTAACATCCCAGATTTTGGCTGCTAGATTTTTGGACATTTAATTCGTTTTAAATGTTTAATGTGGATCTCTGATTGATTTTGAAATGGATGGACTCGAGTTCAATCTATAAAATAAGTTATAATTTTAAATCAGATAATTCAATTGGAATAGAATAATAATTAATTATTCAAAATTGGGATAAAAGGGTGAATTTGGGGTAAATGATTATAAAAATGGCGTTTACATGTATTTTTAAGTTCAATTGGTTATAAACAACAATGTTGAATTTTAGATGAATTTTAAAGTTGATAAATTAATATTTGGAATTTTATATTAATTTAAAAATGAATTTAATATTATTAAAATGCAATTTAATCAGATTTTAGTCTGGAATGAGCCAGAATGATTTTTAATGTGTTTATAAATTTTATATGATTTATTGTTAAGTTAAGAAAATTTTAAAAATGAAATTTTAAGCGTTTCTGATAATTTCAGAAAAATCGCCTGATTTAATAGACGAGTAAAATAGCCTTCCGGGGCGCAATTTCGGAATTCGACGAAACCAGTTCCATTGGATCCGTAATAGTTAGTTATTATCGGATTTCAATTTTCGTAGCCATCGGAGTTGTCGTTTGACCGTGGCAGCTCGAAACGCATCGAAATCGATTTAACCGATTTAATTTTAAATTGATCGATTAATTTCGTATCTCGTGCATACGATCGAATTAGCTTACGAAACCTGTTCCATTGTGTCTGGAACGCAGAAAAACCCCAGGATAGCCTGTCGGAACGTGAGAATTGGAGGTTGTTTGCATTAACTGTTAAATTGAGGATTTTATTAATTTAATAATATTAAAACCCTTTTATATATATCAATATTCCATCAAAACCCTAGTAGATAACGTGAGCCGCCACTATAACATTTCGATGGCCGATAACCACCCATCTTCCCCTTCGTTTCCTTTCCAATCCATTGATTATTTTCGAAAAGTTCTAACTAGAAAATTGAAGGGAATGTCGAGATCTTCAAGGTGGACGGTCGAGATGACCTATAGTTTGGCGATGGCGGAGTTTTGGGGTCCCAAACGTTGTTCGTTCGTACGCGGAAATCGCGGCATCGTGACGTTCGAGTTCAAGGAGGCGTGGGCCGATGGTAGAGCTTCCGATGAGCTTCGTCGTGGGCCAAGTTGATCTCGTTCTCGGCTAGTGTAGGAGGGGCGATTTGGAGCCCTAGTTGAACGAAGTGGGTTCGGCTTACCTGTAGACGAACGCGGTGAAGAAGAAGTAACGTGTGACATGTTCCCTTCCTTTGTGATGAACGACTATGATTAGTCTGGTATTGTTTTAAAAAAGGAATTTGTTTTAAAATATACTCAAAACTTTATAAAATCCTAACTAATTCGTACGATATCAGAATTTGACGATTCTCAAAGCGTTGGAATCGCAGGAATGCATGCTACGTGATGATGCAGATCCGGAGTCATTCCGAGCAAGTAGAAATTTGGGTTAAATCGGACGTCGTCCGGTTTAATTTAAAATTTCGAACGCTCGCCGAAAACTCAAAGTGAGTTTTTCTCACTCACATCTGGATGCTAGGCATTTTAAATAGTTAATATTTAAATATCTGTGTGGATGGCTGAATATAATTGTTATTATCAGTCTGGACTGATATTTATATATGTGATGTGCTAACATTTGTGATGCAGGGAGAAACAGGTTGGAGGGATCCAACTGGATTCCTCACAATGTAATAATTATTTTATAATTGATAGTGATGCCTGTTTATGTATTGTGATTGATAAATCTGACATTAAATTGTGAATGTGATATTGTTGGATAAATTGTAAATCCAGAATTTAATTAAATGAATAAATTGGGATTTAAAGGTAATCAAAGAAATTGATAAATAAGAATTTAAAAGAATTTAAAAATTTGGAATCTGTTTTGGATGGAAAAGATAAAATGGTAAAAAAAATGGAATTCTAAATACTGTGGGAAATTTATCAATTGTTAAATATAAATTCTATGGAAATTATAAATTGTTTAAAATAACGATGGGTTATTTTAATAATGAATAGTGTTATCCGGAAAATTAAAATATGTTAAAATGAAGCTTCCAAATGTAAAATTTACAGTTTTGAATGTAAATAGAATATTTTAAAATACCGTTTTCTCCATTGGGATTCTATTTAAGTAAATTGAGATCTGGCTTTCATTGAAGAATTCACCAAATGTTTTATTAGAAATGGTTTAAACTATATTTTAAAATGAATTTCCGGATAAGGGAAATTGAGTGTGAACTTCGGATGAAGTTATAGATAAGTATGGAATTGGGAATTTATGTTATAAACATAAATCGAATTGAAATAAATTGGTTGGATTTATATGAGGGATACTTTGGGATGTTGAATAGGAATGTATTTCCCTGGGAAAAACCAAGTTAGTGTTTTTAAAGATTTTATTTAATTTAAAAGTTAAGTTTTAAGTGTTTAAAAAGTATTTTTAAGAAATTGTGTTTTTTAAAAGTAACCAACTAATAGTTTTTAAAGTCGTAATGATTTGAGAATATATTAGTAATTATTTTTACAAATGGATTATTTAAAGGTTGGTTTTGACTTAAGTTATTGAAATTAGCATTTTTCTTTTTATAATGTTATTTTGGATTTAGTTGAACAAAAACCCTTATTTTAAATCAAAGTTTATATCTTAATAATAGTTTTCTTCACCTATTCTAAATTTATATTTTGAGTAAATAGATAGAAGTAAATTATATCTTTTAAAGTATATTTTTCAGTATAAAATGTTTAACTGTTTTTGAACCTAAATTGTTTTGAACTTGGTTATTTCCAATGGGAAATAATGGTAAAATGGTTTACCGTGTTAAGGAAGAAATTTGGGAATTCGTTCCAAAATGAGTTTTGAAATGTGAAATATATCCTTTAAAGATATTAAAGGGAAAGAATAAATAATGTGTGAGATTATTCATTTTGTGATGAATGCTTATGGATGTTTGTGAATGTGAATTGATAGTTAAATCACCGACTATCAATATTGGCCAAATGCGCTGATCGTTTCGAAGAGACCGGGATCGAGATTTATTTCTCGAATACCACTTCGATCCGGTTTGTACGTTTCGTGTAACGTGTTCGGAGTTAAAGATGGAGCAGTGAAGAGCAAGGGCTAGTCGCTACTAATCCTGAGGATATTTCCAAAATGGATGTAGTAGGAATAGTGCCTTCGGTTCCGTTCGGACCCGGGACGGACTTGTATGGACGAATGCTTGCGAAAACATCGTCAGGTGGACGATGGGCATTCAAAGGGATATGTTCTATAAAGGTAACGCTTAGCCTCAAGCCTCATCAACCGGGAATGACTGAAAATCAGGGGTTATGCAGCAAGGCTTCGTGGGTAGCGCCCACTGGAGAGTATGGTCATCCCTGTCTAGATGTCCCTTTTATTTCGGCTTAGTGGTGCGGTTGCTGATCACAACCGTGGGGTGATTATATTCGGAATTGCCCATAGGTGATTCCGGCCTTGTGTTGCAGGGGACTTAGGGTGGGTCCTCGGTACTGTGATCTAGGCCACGTACTGTGACAGGTGGTACCCCAGTGCCTAGTCATTGTTGGAAATCCATTTTCCCTACGTGCCTTGTACGTGTTTTGTTTGTATACCTAGTATGCTGGAATTTAATGAATGTAACAATTTCGGCTATTTTATAAGTATTTGTATATAGACACTATTATAATATCAGAGGATTTCTATAAAAAGTGTTTTAGCTATCGTAAGGTAAAAACCCGACATGTTTATTTGTGGCGTGGTCTTACGAGATGCTTTTGATTTTCAAAGGATTTTGAAACTTTAATAATCAGTTTGGATGTATTTATGATGCGCTGGTATTCCAGACTGACTCGGGTGTTATTTTATTATAATGCTCGGGTCAGACCGAGTATATTACAGGATAGGTTGCTATGGAGCTCAGGAGAGGAGCTGGAGTTCGAGACGTATTTCTCGTACTTGTATTATTCCGCTGCTGTGATTGTTGTATTGACTGATTGACTGGATATTGATGATTGTATTGATATACTCTGATGATGATGTATTGTATATAAACAGATATAGTTTCATTTTGTGTAAAGATCTGTTCTATATATTATATTTTATCCGCTGCGACTGTGAGGTTCTGATTTTGTTTAGTTCTTTCTTCTTCTATCTACTTTCTTATTCTTCTACAATCTGTCTTTCCGGCATTCGATCGTCGGCATATTATACTGTTGAGTATTTTGTGTCGATTTTCGAGGGTCGTGAAGGGCTGGTCGTCACATTTGGTATCAGAGCTTAGGTTGGCGACAACCTAGGCTTTGGTGGGGAAAATTTCTCATTTTAAATAGAGTCGGAAGTACTCTATAATGAGTTGAGTGTAATAATAGCTATGAGAGCGTACTTGTTAGTGGATATAAAATTGTTTTTATACTGTGTTGACTTATCGGTTGAGTGTTTATGAATTCTGGTCGGTGCGGGAAGTACAACCGTATCGATAGGGGTTTCTAAACTCTTAAACAAGATAAACCGACATAGTATTGTTTTAAAGTGGGTAAATGAAATAATTTTACCCAAAATTATATTTTGATATAAAGGAATAGTTTTCTAAATTATATATTTTGGATGCTTGTTTGGTTGTTTCTTCTATAACCAAATAAGAAATTAAAACATGATCTAAAATTTGAAATGATATATATAAGAAAATAAGAAGTTAAAATATTATGGTTTATAACCAAATGGAATTGACTGGATATGTTTTAAATAAGAAAAGTAAAAAAAAAATTAAAATTTGATTTAAACTAGAATTTTGACCCCGGAAATTTTGAAAGGGATTTCAAATGGAATTAAACAAAGTTTTGGGAGTTTAACTTTGTGGAAATGTTAGAAATGTTTTCAAAAGCATTTGTAAGAATGGAGTATATTTTGGGGAAATATTTTCGAATAGAAATTGTTTTGAGGTGGATTTTGGAAGTGGAAAGCATTGAACTCACTTCAGTCGCTGGAAAATAATCCTAATGATGCTGGCCACATCATCAGAATTCATTTTCGAGTTTCTAAAGTGATGGATTGCTACCAAAATAGTTGGGTATGACATTGTTTGGACTTGTTTGGGAAACAAGTGATTTTGGAATTTTCAAAGGAAAATTGTTTGGTAAAAGCAGTTTGTTTTGGAATTTGGTATTTGATTTGGATATCAAATGGAAATGTGTTGATTTATATTTCAAAGTGGTTTTGAAATAAATCCGGGTAAATTGAATTTTGGGAATTCTGTTAAAATAAAAATGTGGAAATTGAAATAAATCAACTATAACCTTGAAAGTAAAGTTGATTTAAGTGAGAAAGGAAGGATGGAAATTTTAATCCGGAAATTAAAATTTAATTTGGGTAAATGGAAGTAAATGAAGTTATTGAAGTGAATAGAAGTTGAATTTAACTTGGAATAAGTTAAGTAAAATTGAAAATTGGGATTAAATTGGTTTGGGTTAAGTTGAAAATAAAATAACTTTGTAATTATGGGTCGTTGTGTAACAAATTGTACCCATAAGCTATTAAGTGTTATACTTATAATCTGGAATTGTGTATTTGAAATTTTCAAAGGATTAAGGTGAAGTAAAAATTTGTATCCTTAAGAATTCAGAGATGCATATGTATAGAAATTGGAATTGTGATTATAAGATGTAAAAGGATTAAAATGAGCAATGTAAACTTAGAAATAAATAAGTTGATGAACCTAAGGATGGAAAATTTGGGTGTAAACCCAAGTAAAGTGGAATTATAACCACAAATGGGAAATAGTTGAATGGTATAGTGACTTCAAACTCAATCCTAAATGAAATGTGAAGCAAGATAAGGTAAAGTGAGATATAAAAGATGTGAATGAATTCAAAGTAGTAAATAAGTTTTGAATTTATTTATGGAGGAATAAATTGGATTGAAGTGAAAAAAAAATTCAGATGCATTATAAACAATATTGAATGAAATTCAATTCTTATTGAAGTAGTAAAGGAAGTGGATGAATTTAATTTTGGCTAAATAAACTTAGTAAACTTGGAATAAATTTGGATAAGAATCAAATTTAAAGGGAATTTAATTTAGTTAAGATGATGTTGAATGAAGTAAATGCTCACTAAATTAAATCTAAAATGATTGTTTGGCAATGAGTTTTGTGTAAACTAAATTAAATGGAATGTGTATGGTAATGAATAGAATTGTGATAGTTTGGTCAAAATTTGTAAGGTAAGTAAAATCCAGTCTGGGATGGGATTTGAGATTTGAAATTTTGGTATTGGAAGTGGAATGAATAATGGAATTAACTTATAATAGTGATGGTTTTGAATTGTAAATAAAATTCAAATGGGAGAAATAATTTAAATGGTCTCTTTGTTGATAAAATAAATCTAAAATGGATTGGATAAATAAACAAAGAGCATTAAAGTTGTAAATGAATTGAAATTGATTTGATGAGAATCAAATGGAAATGAAATAAAATTGATATAAGAAGATGATGGAAATTTTGTGGAAGAACTTAAGTAACTTGGAAGAAAAACAAATGATTGTGAATGGGCTTATTTAAGTAATTCCGAATGAAATTTGTTAGGGAATAAACTGAAATGCAAGTGAAGTGAGTTTTAAATTAATCAATGTGATGAGTTAAAAATATAAGAGTTGTAAATAACTCAGGAATAAATGATATTAATATAAACTTGAATTTGGTTAATGGAAATAAAGATGTAAGGAAAATGTAATTTAACAATTACATTGGAAAGAGAAAATATTTGGTTTGTGAACCTTGTAATGGAATAAAATTTATTTGAATCCAAATTGGAAATAATTTTAAATGGTTATAAGCTTAAGTGGCAATTGTTTTGCTTGAATGACATGGAAATTTGCATGTATTTGCAATTGAGTGTTTAAAAGCAATTGGAATTGAATTGTGAATAAATTGATATGGATGGGAACCCAATTCAAAGAGTTTTGTATATGAATGCAAGTGAATTGGTTAAGAATAGCAAATGAAATTGATTTTGAATCAATAGGAATGAATTGACCTCTTAATGAGTAATGTTTGCATATGAATGGAAATGGATCATAACTGAAATGCAAATGTTTCAAGTTTAAAATGAAATTTGATTGTAAATCAAATTTGGAATGTAAGTAAAATTAAAAGGTAAGAAAGGCATATGTAATCATATTGAAGTGGAAATGAATTGGTTGAGATAAATATGAATTGTATGTAGTGAACTTGAATTTAAAGCATTCAAGTGAAATAAAATGAAGGTTGGACTTGAATAAGAAATTAAAAGATGATTGAAATCTTTGAATTGTTGATAAAATATGGTTGACATTGTTAATGATAAAGTTTGCTTGGTTTGGTTATGAAATGGATATGTTTGGCTTGCATTTATATTGGAAATATTATGAAAATGCTCATATCTTTGAAAACTGATGAGTTGTTGAGTTAGTACAGGTACGGGAGGCGTTCGAGAGAGTTGGAGCGCGTATATGCGTTATATTAGCCGCTCGCTATTAAAATTTGCTTAAAAGGTACGCCTACGCAAATATAATTGGGAAAATGATATATATATTGTGATATATTTTGGTTTCCGGCCGTGTGAGCCGATGTATATATATTTGTGTATCCTGCGATATCGCAGAAGCTCCTCCGTGCAAAGGAGACTCCGCCAAAATTTTCCTGAAATTTTGGGAGTTAGAAAATTTTTGGGGTTTTTGGGAAAATTTATTAATAAGTAAAGTTATTTTGAAAGCGAGTGTTAAGATAAAGGCTTTAGAGTAAAGAAAGCAAATGGTTTTGAAATGGAGCTGAAACTTTTTGGGAAAGTGAATATAAGCTTTTAACTAAGCAAATGGGATAAGTGAGTTGAGTTGAAGTATATTTTTACCTTAGCAAATTTCGGGGACGAAATTTTTATAAGGGGGAAGGAATGTAACATCCCAGATTTTGGCTGCTAGATTTTTGGACATTTAATTCGTTTTAAATGTTTAATGTGGATCTCTGATTGATTTTGAAATGGATGGACTCGGGTTCAATCTATAAAATAAGTTATAATTTTAAATCAGATAATTCAATTGGAATAGAATAATAATTAATTATTCAAAATTGGGATAAAAGGGTGAATTTGGGGTAAATGATTATAAAAATGGTGTTTACATGTATTTTTAAGTTCAATTGGTTATAAACAACAATGTTGAATTTTAGATGAATTTTAAAGTTGATAAATTAATATTTGGAATTTTATATTAATTTAAAAATGAATTTAATATTATTAAAATGCAATTTAATCAGATTTTAGTCTGGAATGAGCCAGAATGATTTTTAATGTGTTTATAAATTTTATATGATTTATTGTTAAGTTAAGAAAATTTTAAAAATGAAATTTTAAGCGTTTCTGATAATTTCAGAAAAATCGCCTGATTTAATAGACGAGTAAAATAGCCTTCCGGGGCGCAATCTCGGAATTCGACGAAACCAGTTCCATTGGATCCGTAATAGTTAGTTATTATCGGATTTCAATTTTCGTAGCCATCGGAGTTGTCGTTTGACCGTGGCAGCTCGAAACGCATCGAAATCGATTTAACCGATTTAATTTTAAATTGATCGATTAATTTCGTATCTCGCGCATACGATCGAATTAGCTTACGAAACCTATTCCATTGTGTCTGGAACGCAGAAAAACCCCAGGATAGCCTGTCGGAACGTGAGAATTGGAGGTTGTTTGCATTAACTGTTAAATTGAGGATTTTATTAATTTAATAATATTAAAACCCTTTTATATATATCAATATTCCATCAAAACCCTAGTAGATAACGTGAGCCGCCACTATAACATTTCGATGGCCGATAACCACCCATCTTCCCCTTCGTTTCCTTTCCAATCCATTGATTATTTTCGAAAAGTTCTAACTAGAAAATTGAAGGGAATGTCGAGATCTTCAAGGTGGACGGTCGAGATGACCTATAGTTTGGCGATGGCGGAGTTTTGGGGTCCCAAACGTTGTTCGTTCGCACGCGGAAATCGCGGCATCGTGACGTTCGAGTTCAAGGAGGTGTGGGCCGATGGTAGAGCTTCCGATGAGCTTCGTCGTGGGCCAAGTTGATCTCGTTCTCGGCTAGTGTAGGAGGGGCGATTTGGAGCCCTAGTTGAACGAAGTGGGTTCGGCTTACCTGTAGACGAACGCGGTGAAGAAGAAGTAACGTGCGACATGTTCCCTTCCTTTGTGATGAACGACTATGATTAGTCTGGTATTGTTTTAAAAAAGGAATTTGTTTTAAAATATACTCAAAACTTTATAAAATCCTAACTAATTCGTACGATATCAGAATTTGACGATTCTCGAAGCGTTGGAATCGCAGGAACGCATGCTACGTGATGGTGCAGATCTGGAGTCATTCCGGGCAAGTAGAAATTTGGGTTAAATCGGACGTCGTCCGGTTTAATTTAAAATTTCGAACGCTCGCCGAAAACTCAAAGTGAGTTTTTCTCACTCACATCTGGATGCTAGGCATTTTAAATAGTTAATATTTAAATATCTGTGTGGATGGCTGAATATAATTGTTATTATCAGTCTGGACTGATATTTATATATGTGATGTGCTAACATTTTTGATGCAGGGAGAAACAGGTTGGAGGGATCCAACTGGATTCCTCACAATGTAATAATTATTTTATAATTGATAGTGATGCCTGTTTATGTATTGTGATTGATAAATCTGACATTAAATTGTGAATGTGATATTGTTGGATAAATTGTAAATCCAGAATTTAATTAAATGAATAAATTGGGATTTAAAGGTAATCAAAGAAATTGATAAATAAGAATTTAAAAGAATTTAAAAATTTGGAATCTGTTTTGGATGGAAAAGATAAAATGGTAAAAAAAATGGAATTCTAAATACTGTGGGAAATTTATCAATTGTTAAATATAAATTCTATGGAAATTATAAATTGTTTAAAATAACGATGGGTTATTTTAATAATGAATAGTGTTATCCGGAAAATTAAAATATGTTAAAATGAAGCTTCCAAATGTAAAATTTACAGTTTTGAATGTAAATAGAATATTTTAAAATACCGTTTTCTCCATTGGGATTCTATTTAAGTAAATTGGAGATCTGGCTTTCATTGAAGAATTCACCAAATGTTTTATTAGAAATGGTTTAAACTATATTTTAAAATGAATTTCCGGATAAGGGAAATTGAGTGTGAACTTCGGATGAAGTTATAGATAAGTATGGAATTGGGAATTTATGTTATAAACATAAATCGAATTGAAATAAATTGGTTGGATTTATATGAGGGATACTTTGGGATGTTGAATAGGAATGTATTTCCCTGGGAAAAACCAAGTTAGTGTTTTTAAAGATTTTATTTAATTTAAAAGTTAAGTTTTAAGTGTTTAAAAAGTATTTTTAAGAAATTGTGTTTTTTAAAAGTAACCAACTAATAGTTTTTAAAGTCGTAATGATTTGAGAATATATTAGTAATTATTTTTACAAATGGATTATTTAAAGGTTGGTTTTGACTTAAGTTATTGAAATTAGCATTTTTCTTTTTATAATGTTATTTTGGATTTAGTTGAACAAAAACCCTTATTTTAAATCAAAGTTTATATCTTAATAATAGTTTTCTTCACCTATTCTAAATTTATATTTTGAGTAAATAGATAGAAGTAAATTATATCTTTTAAAGTATATTTTTCAGTATAAAATGTTTAACTGTTTTTGAACCTAAATTGTTTTGAACTTGGTTATTTCCAATGGGAAATAATGGTAAAATGGTTTACCGTGTTAAGGAAGAAATTTGGGAATTCGTTCCAAAATGAGTTTTGAAATGTGAAATATATCCTTTAAAGATATTAAAGGGAAAGAATAAATAATGTGTGAGATTATTCATTTTGTGATGAATGCTTATGGATGTTTGTGAATGTGAATTGATAGTTAAATCACCGACTATCAATATTGGCCAAATGCGCTGATCGTTTCGAAGAGACCGGGATCGAGATTTATTTCTCGAATACCACTTCGATCCGGTTTGTACGTTTCGTGTAACGTGTTCGGAGTTGAAGATGGAGCAGTGAAGAGCAAGGGCTAGTCGCTACTAATCCTGAGGATATTTCCAAAATGGATGTAGTAGGAATAGTGCCTTCGGTTCCGTTCGGACCCGGGACGGACTTGTATGGACGAATGCTTGCGAAAACATCGTCAGGTGGACGATGGGCATTCAAAGGGATATGTTCTATAAAGGTAACGCTTAGCCTCAAGCCTCATCAACCGGGAATGACTGAAAATCAGGGGTTATGCAGCAAGGCTTCGTGGGTAGCGCCCACTGGAGAGTATGGTCATCCCTGTCTAGATGTCCCTTTTATTTCGGCTTAGTGGTGCGGTTGCTGATCACAACCGTGGGGTGATTATATTCGGAATTGCCCATAGGTGATTCCGGCCTTGTGTTGCAGGGGACTTAGGGTGGGTCCTCGGTACTGTGATCTAGGCCACGTACTGTGACAGGTGGTACCCCAGTGCCTAGTCATTGTTGGAAATCCATTTTCCCTACGTGCCTTGTACGTGTTTTGTTTGTATACCTAGTATGCTGGAATTTAATGAATGTAACAATTTCGGCTATTTTATAAGTATTTGTATATAGACACTATTATAATATCAGAGGATTTCTATAAAAAGTGTTTTAGCTATCGTAAGGTAAAAACCCGACATGTTTATTTGTGGCGTGGTCTTACGAGATGCTTTTGATTTTCAAAGGATTTTGAAACTTTAATAATCAGTTTGGATGTATTTATGATGCGCTGGTATTCCAGACTGACTCGGGTGTTATTTTATTATAATGCTCGGGTCAGACCGAGTATATTACAGGATAGGTTGCTATGGAGCTCAGGAGAGGAGCTGGAGTTCGAGACGTATTTCTCGTACTTGTATTATTCCGCTGCTGTGATTGTTGTATTGACTGATTGACTGGATATTGATGATTGTATTGATATACTCTGATGATGATGTATTGTATATAAACAGATATAGTTTCATTTTGTGTAAAGATCTGTTCTATATATTATATTTTATCCGCTGCGACTGTGAGGTTCTGATTTTGTTTAGTTCTTTCTTCTTCTATCTACTTTCTTATTCTTCTACAATCTGTCTTTCCGGCATTCGATCGTCGGCATATTATACTGTTGAGTATTTTGTGTCGATTTTCGAGGGTCGTGAAGGGCTGGTCGTCACATTTGGTATCAGAGCTTAGGTTGGCGACAACCTAGGCTTTGGTGGGGAAAATTTCTCATTTTAAATAGAGTCGGAAGTACTCTATAATGAGTTGAGTGTAATAATAGCTATGAGAGCGTACTTGTTAGTGGATATAAAATTGTTTTTATACTGTGTTGACTTATCGGTTGAGTGTTTATGAATTCTGGTCGGTGCGGGAAGTACAACCGTATCGATAGGGGTTTCTAAACTCTTAAACAAGATAAACCGACATAGTATTGTTTTAAAGTGGGTAAATGAAATAATTTTACCCAAAATTATATTTTGATATAAAGGAATAGTTTTCTAAATTATATATTTTGGATGCTTGTTTGGTTGTTTCTTCTATAACCAAATAAGAAATTAAAACATGATCTAAAATTTGAAATGATATATATAAGAAAATAAGAAGTTAAAATATTATGGTTTATAACCAAATGGAATTGACTGGATATGTTTTAAATAAGAAAAGTAAAAAAAAAAATTAAAATTTGATTTAAACTAGAATTTTGACCCCGGAAATTTTGAAAGGGATTTCAAATGGAATTAAACAAAGTTTTGGGAGTTTAACTTTGTGGAAATGTTAGAAATGTTTTCAAAAGCATTTGTAAGAATGGAGTATATTTTGGGGAAATATTTTCGAATAGAAATTGTTTTGAGGTGGATTTTGGAAGTGGAAAGCATTGAACTCACTTCAGTCGCTGGAAAATAATCCTAATGATGCTGGCCACATCATCAGAATTCATTTTCGAGTTTATAAAGTGATGGATTGCTACCAAAATAGTTGGGTATGACATTGTTTGGACTTGTTTGGGAAACAAGTGATTTTGGAATTTTCAAAGGAAAATTGTTTGGTAAAAGCAGTTTGTTTTGGAATTTGGTATTTGATTTGGATATCAAATGGAAATGTGTTGATTTATATTTCAAAGTGGTTTTGAAATAAATCCGGGTAAATTGAATTTTGGGAATTCTGTTAAAATAAAAATGTGGAAATTGAAATAAATCAACTATAACCTTGAAAGTAAAGTTGATTTAAGTGAGAAAGGAAGGATGGAAATTTTAATCCGGAAATTAAAATTTAATTTGGGTAAATGGAAGTAAATGAAGTTATTGAAGTGAATAGAAGTTGAATTTAACTTGGAATAAGTTAAGTAAAATTGAAAATTGGGATTAAATTGGTTTGGGTTAAGTTGAAAATAAAATAACTTTGTAATTATGGGTCGTTGTGTAACAAATTGTACCCATAAGCTATTAAGTGTTATACTTATAATCTGGAATTGTGTATTTGAAATTTTCAAAGGATTAAGGTGAAGTAAAAATTTGTATCCTTAAGAATTCAGAGATGCATATGTATAGAAATTGGAATTGTGATTATAAGATGTAAAAGGATTAAAATGAGCAATGTAAACTTAGAAATAAATAAGTTGATGAACCTAAGGATGGAAAATTTGGGTGTAAACCCAAGTAAAGTGGAATTATAACCACAAATGGGAAATAGTTGAATGGTATAGTGACTTCAAACTCAATCCTAAATGAAATGTGAAGCAAGATAAGGTAAAGTGAGATATAAAAGATGTGAATGAATTCAAAGTAGTAAATAAGTTTTGAATTTATTTATGGAGGAATAAATTGGATTGAAGTGAAAAAAAAATTCAGATGCATTATAAACAATATTGAATGAAATTCAATTCTTATTGAAGTAGTAAAGGAAGTGGATGAATTTAATTTTGGCTAAATAAACTTAGTAAACTTGGAATAAATTTGGATAAGAATCAAATTTAAAGGGAATTTAATTTAGTTAAGATGATGTTGAATGAAGTAAATGCTCACTAAATTAAATCTAAAATGATTGTTTGGCAATGAGTTTTGTGTAAACTAAATTAAATGGAATGTGTATGGTAATGAATAGAATTGTGATAGTTTGGTCAAAATTTGTAAGGTAAGTAAAATCCAGTCTGGGATGGGATTTGAGATTTGAAATTTTGGTATTGGAAGTGGAATGAATAATGGAATTAACTTATAATAGTGATGGTTTTGAATTGTAAATAAAATTCAAATGGGAGAAATAATTTAAATGGTCTCTTTGTTGATAAAATAAATCTAAAATGGATTGGATAAATAAACAAAGAGCATTAAAGTTGTAAATGAATTGAAATTGATTTGATGAGAATCAAATGGAAATGAAATAAAATTGATATAAGAAGATGATGGAAATTTTGTGGAAGAACTTAAGTAACTTGGAAGAAAAACAAATGATTGTGAATGGGCTTATTTAAGTAATTCCGAATGAAATTTGTTAGGGAATAAACTGAAATGCAAGTGAAGTGAGTTTTAAATTAATCAATGTGATGAGTTAAAAATATAAGAGTTGTAAATAACTCAGGAATAAATGATATTAATATAAACTTGAATTTGGTTAATGGAAATAAAGATGTAAGGAAAATGTAATTTAACAATTACATTGGAAAGAGAAAATATTTGGTTTGTGAACCTTGTAATGGAATAAAATTTATTTGAATCCAAATTGGAAATAATTTTAAATGGTTATAAGCTTAAGTGGCAATTGTTTTGCTTGAATGACATGGAAATTTGCATGTATTTGCAATTGAGTGTTTAAAAGCAATTGGAATTGAATTGTGAATAAATTGATATGGATGGGAACCCAATTCAAAGAGTTTTGTATATGAATGCAAGTGAATTGGTTAAGAATAGCAAATGAAATTGATTTTGAATCAATAGGAATGAATTGACCTCTTAATGAGTAATGTTTGCATATGAATGGAAATGGATCATAACTGAAATGCAAATGTTTCAAGTTTAAAATGAAATTTGATTGTAAATCAAATTTAGAATGTAAGTAAAATTAAAAGGTAAGAAAGGCATATGTAATCATATTGAAGTGGAAATGAATTGGTTGAGATAAATATGAATTGTATGTAGTGAACTTGAATTTAAAGCATTCAAGTGAAATAAAATGAAGGTTGGACTTGAATAAGAAATTAAAAGATGATTGAAATCTTTGAATTGTTGATAAAATATGGTTGACATTGTTAATGATAAAGTTTGCTTGGTTTGGTTATGAAATGGATATGTTTGGCTTGCATTTATATTGGAAATATTATGAAAATGCTCATATCTTTGAAAACTGATGAGTTGTTGCGTTAGTACAGGTACGGGAGGCGTTCGAGAGAGTTGGAGCGCGTATATGCGTTATATTAGCCGCTCGCTATTAAAATTTGCTTAAAAGGTACGCCTACGCAAATATAATTGGGAAAATGATATATATATTGTGATATATTTTGGTTTCCGGCCGTGTGAGCCGATGTATATATATTTGTGTATCCTGCGATATCGCAGAAGCTCCTCCGTGCAAAGGAGACTCCGCCAAAATTTTCCTGAAATTTTGGGAGTTAGAAAATTTTTGGGGTTTTTGGGAAAATTTATTAATAAGTAAAGTTATTTTGAAAGCGAGTGTTAAGATAAAGGCTTTAGAGTAAAGAAAGCAAATGGTTTTGAAATGGAGCTGAAACTTTTTGGGAAAGTGAATATAAGCTTTTAACTAAGCAAATGGGATAAGTGAGTTGAGTTGAAGTATATTTTTACCTTAGCAAATTTCGGGGACGAAATTTTTATAAGGGGGAAGGAATGTAACATCCCAGATTTTGGCTGCTAGATTTTTGGACATTTAATTCGTTTTAAATGTTTAATGTGGATCTCTGATTGATTTTGAAATGGATGGACTCGGGTTCAATCTATAAAATAAGTTATAATTTTAAATCAGATAATTCAATTGGAATAGAATAATAATTAATTATTCAAAATTGGGATAAAAGGGTGAATTTGGGGTAAATGATTATAAAAATGGTGTTTACATGTATTTTTAAGTTCAATTGGTTATAAACAACAATGTTGAATTTTAGATGAATTTTAAAGTTGATAAATTAATATTTGGAATTTTATATTAATTTAAAAATGAATTTAATATTATTAAAATGCAATTTAATCAGATTTTAGTCTGGAATGAGCCAGAATGATTTTTAATGTGTTTATAAATTTTATATGATTTATTGTTAAGTTAAGAAAATTTTAAAAATGAAATTTTAAGCGTTTCTGATAATTTCAGAAAAATCGCCTGATTTAATAGACGAGTAAAATAGCCTTCCGGGGCGCAATCTCGGAATTCGACGAAACCAGTTCCATTGGATCCGTAATAGTTAGTTATTATCGGATTTCAATTTTCGTAGCCATCGGAGTTGTCGTTTGACCGTGGCAGCTCGAAACGCATCGAAATCGATTTAACCGATTTAATTTTAAATTGATCGATTAATTTCGTATCTCGCGCATACGATCGAATTAGCTTACGAAACCTATTCCATTGTGTCTGGAACGCAGAAAAACCCCAGGATAGCCTGTCGGAACGTGAGAATTGGAGGTTGTTTGCATTAACTGTTAAATTGAGGATTTTATTAATTTAATAATATTAAAACCCTTTTATATATATCAATATTCCATCAAAACCCTAGTAGATAACGTGAGCCGCCACTATAACATTTCGATGGCCGATAACCACCCATCTTCCCCTTCGTTTCCTTTCCAATCCATTGATTATTTTCGAAAAGTTCTAACTAGAAAATTGAAGGGAATGTCGAGATCTTCAAGGTGGACGGTCGAGATGACCTATAGTTTGGCGATGGCGGAGTTTTGGGGTCCCAAACGTTGTTCGTTCGCACGCGGAAATCGCGGCATCGTGACGTTCGAGTTCAAGGAGGCGTGGGCCGATGGTAGAGCTTCCGATGAGCTTCGTCGTGGGCCAAGTTGATCTCGTTCTCGGCTAGTGTAGGAGGGGCGATTTGGAGCCCTAGTTGAACGAAGTGGGTTCGGCTTACCTGTAGACGAACGCGGTGAAGAAGAAGTAACGTGCGACATGTTCCCTTCCTTTGTGATGAACGACTATGATTAGTCTGGTATTGTTTTAAAAAAGGAATTTGTTTTAAAATATACTCAAAACTTTATAAAATCCTAACTAATTCGTACGATATCAGAATTTGACGATTCTCGAAGCGTTGGAATCGCAGGAACGCATGCTACGTGATGGTGCAGATCTGGAGTCATTCCGGGCAAGTAGAAATTTGGGTTAAATCGGACGTCGTCCGGTTTAATTTAAAATTTCGAACGCTCGCCGAAAACTCAAAGTGAGTTTTTCTCACTCACATCTGGATGCTAGGCATTTTAAATAGTTAATATTTAAATATCTGTGTGGATGGCTGAATATAATTGTTATTATCAGTCTGGACTGATATTTATATATGTGATGTGCTAACATTTTTGATGCAGGGAGAAACAGGTTGGAGGGATCCAACTGGATTCCTCACAATGTAATAATTATTTTATAATTGATAGTGATGCCTGTTTATGTATTGTGATTGATAAATCTGACATTAAATTGTGAATGTGATATTGTTGGATAAATTGTAAATCCAGAATTTAATTAAATGAATAAATTGGGATTTAAAGGTAATCAAAGAAATTGATAAATAAGAATTTAAAAGAATTTAAAAATTTGGAATCTGTTTTGGATGGAAAAGATAAAATGGTAAAAAAAAATGGAATTCTAAATACTGTGGGAAATTTATCAATTGTTAAATATAAATTCTATGGAAATTATAAATTGTTTAAAATAACGATGGGTTATTTTAATAATGAATAGTGTTATCCAGAAAATTAAAATATGTTAAAATGAAGCTTCCAAATGTAAAATTTACAGTTTTGAATGTAAATAGAATATTTTAAAATACCGTTTTCTCCATTGGGATTCTATTTAAGTAAATTGGAGATCTGGCTTTCATTGAAGAATTCACCAAATGTTTTATTAGAAATGGTTTAAACTATATTTTAAAATGAATTTCCGGATAAGGGAAATTGAGTGTGAACTTCGGATGAAGTTATAGATAAGTATGGAATTGGGAATTTATGTTATAAACATAAATCGAATTGAAATAAATTGGTTGGATTTATATGAGGGATACTTTGGGATGTTGAATAGGAATGTATTTCCCTGGGAAAAACCAAGTTAGTGTTTTTAAAGATTTTATTTAATTTAAAAGTTAAGTTTTAAGTGTTTAAAAAGTATTTTTAAGAAATTGTGTTTTTTAAAAGTAACCAACTAATAGTTTTTAAAGTCGTAATGATTTGAGAATATATTAGTAATTATTTTTACAAATGGATTATTTAAAGGTTGGTTTTGACTTAAGTTATTGAAATTAGCATTTTTCTTTTTATAATGTTATTTTGGATTTAGTTGAACAAAAACCCTTATTTTAAATCAAAGTTTATATCTTAATAATAGTTTTCTTCACCTATTCTAAATTTATATTTTGAGTAAATAGATAGAAGTAAATTATATCTTTTAAAGTATATTTTTCAGTATAAAATGTTTAACTGTTTTTGAACCTAAATTGTTTTGAACTTGGTTATTTCCAATGGGAAATAATGGTAAAATGGTTTACCGTGTTAAGGAAGAAATTTGGGAATTCGTTCCAAAATGAGTTTTGAAATGTGAAATATATCCTTTAAAGATATTAAAGGGAAAGAATAAATAATGTGTGAGATTATTCATTTTGTGATGAATGCTTATGGATGTTTGTGAATGTGAATTGATAGTTAAATCACCGACTATCAATATTGGCCAAATGCGCTGATCGTTTCGAAGAGACCGGGATCGAGATTTATTTCTCGAATACCACTTCGATCCGGTTTGTACGTTTCGTGTAACGTGTTCGGAGTTGAAGATGGAGCAGTGAAGAGCAAGGGCTAGTCGCTACTAATCCTGAGGATATTTCCAAAATGGATGTAGTAGGAATAGTGCCTTCGGTTCCGTTCGGACCCGAGACGGACTTGTATGGACGAATGCTTGCGAAAACATCGTCAGGTGGACGATGGGCATTCAAAGGGATATGTTCTATAAAGGTAACGCTTAGCCTCAAGCCTCATCAACCGGGAATGACTGAAAATCAGGGGTTATGCAGCAAGGCTTCGTGGGTAGCGCCCACTGGAGAGTATGGTCATCCCTGTCTAGATGTCCCTTTTATTTCGGCTTAGTGGTGCGGTTGCTGATCACAATCGTGGGGTGATTATATTCGGAATTGCCCATAGGTGATTCCGGCCTTGTGTTGCAGGGGACTTAGGGTGGGTCCTCGGTACTGTGATCTAGGCCACGTACTGTGACAGGTGGTACCCCAGTGCCTAGTCATTGTTGGAAATCCATTTTCCCTACGTGCCTTGTACGTGTTTTGTTTGTATACCTAGTATGCTGGAATTTAATGAATGTAACAATTTCGGCTATTTTATAAGTATTTGTATATAGACACTATTATAATATCAAAGGATTTCTATAAAAAGTGTTTTAGCTATCGTAAGGTAAAAACCCGACATGTTTATTTGTGGCGTGGTCTTACGAGATGCTTTTGATTTTCAAAGGATTTTGAAACTTTAATAATCAGTTTGGATGTATTTATGATGCGCTGGTATTCCAGACTGACTCGGGTGTTATTTTATTATAATGCTCGGGTCAGACCGAGTATATTACAGGATAGGTTGCTATGGAGCTCAGGAGAGGAGCTGGAGTTCGAGACGTATTTCTCGTACTTGTATTATTCCGCTGCTGTGATTGTTGTATTGACTGATTGACTGGATATTGATGATTGTATTGATATACTCTGATGATGATGTATTGTATATAAACAGATATAGTTTCATTTTGTGTAAAGATCTGTTCTATATATTATATTTTATCCGCTGCGACTGTGAGGTTCTGATTTTGTTTAGTTCTTTCTTCTTCTATCTACTTTCTTATTCTTCTACAATCTGTCTTTCCGGCATTCGATCGTCGGCATATTATACTGTTGAGTATTTTGTGTCGATTTTCGAGGGTCGTGAAGGGCTGGTCGTCACAGATTGGAATTGGAAGTTTTTGAAAATGAGTTTCAGAAATAAAAGTTATTTCAAATAACTTAATAAAATTGAAATTTAAATCATTTGATTTAAGATTGAATTAAATATTTTGAAATTGAATTCAATGAATTGGGAATTTTGGTTTAAAAGATTTTATAAGTATAAAAGGTGTTTTTATGGTTTTTTTTATCCAATTAAAATACGGTCTTGGGAAAATTTAAATTTATAATCAAGTTTATACTTGAATGGCTTTAACCTGTGTAATTGTAACCAGTTTTTCCCAAAACGAAAACTATCTGTTTTCAAATAATAAAAGCTTTCATAAAGTGAAAAGATTTCCAATTTGTGTTGAAATGAAATATTTCCAATTTGTATTGAAACATTTCAAGTTGAAATGAAATTGTAAATAGTTTGGAAAAACTATGAATTAACCTTTGTGAAGATGATCAAATTTTATTTTAAAATCAAAGAAGATTTTTAAAAGGTGTATCTTTTATATTATAAAAGACTTGAATTGTGAATAGTTTTGAAAGCTATAAATTAAATCTTGATTTAAAGATTTAATGGGTTAATCAAATTGAAATGGAAATTGATTTGGAAATCTGTGAATGAATCTTGGTCGAAATGGTTAAACTTTGTGAAGTAAATCTTTTTGTTTAAAGATTTAAAATGGTAATTTGTTTAAACCATTTAAAGGAAAGGATTTGGGTAATAAGTTGTGACTTAATTGAAACCCCAATATTCATATGTTTTGAAATATTGTGCTCACTATTCGGGTTAGCCGGGAAAAGACCTTTGTGTCATATAACCCATTCCGAATTAGTGATACGACGATATGGATCGTATTGAAGACCGGTGGTGAAGACCGGTGGTGAAGACCGGGTATTTGTGAAAACGATAGGATGACCTATCGATTGTCTCTGCACCGTTAGCTACGGTATAGAGATTTCCTTTGTGATGGGAAGTTTTATTGGGGTTGTGAATACCCGGATTGCAAGGGCTTCTTCGGAAGTGCCTTCGGTTCTTTTCGAACCCGGAACAGACTTGTATGGTTACATGTCTGACATTACATTTTGAGATATAAAGCTGATTTCTTTCAAATACATTTCTGTTGGTGGCGGAGAATTTATTCTCTTAGCTTAACACCTTTCTTTGAGACGTACGTGCTCAGAGGTTATGTAGTTGAAATTTATCAGTGATATACTCCCAATTTGGTAGTGTGGAATGCTGAGTGTTGATGTGTGATGATCATTTATTGATCATTTGTGATCAAAGCGTGGCTTTGTGAAAAAGCGTAGCTTTGTGGACAAGACTTCGTCAGGACCTCACAACCCGGAAATGGTCGAAACAGGAATATGCGGCAAGGTTATGAGGGGCGCGCCCTTTAGGGTATGTCATTTCCTTCTGGAAAAGGATGATATCAGGTATGGATCTCTGGTATTTAACCTATGTGGATACTCCGATCTCATTTATTGTGTGATTGTGTGTTTATCGAGGCGCCTCGGATAAAGGTTCTAAAGGACCGGGGGATGGCATATTCGTGATTTACCTAGTTACAGGGGTAACTCGGCCTTGTGTTGGCAGAGAGCTAGTTAGTTCTCGGGGCGTCCAGCCCGAGGTGATCCCATGTGGCATTAGGAAGTTCCTTAGCCTGACCATTTGTTGGAAATCCATCTTCCAATACGAACCTTGTACGGTTTTAGTTGTAGAACCTGCCATTTACTTATGGTGGCGCCCCACTGTTTAGATGGTAGCTATAGTAGGCATACGATACTGGTCGTATGTTGGCTAAGATTAATATTATACTTTCGAAATGTTTTCCACTATGCACTAATAATAATAATCCAATGATTTCCGTAGTAAGCATGTTTGACTATCATAAGAAGAAATCTCCTCCAATTCTGCGTTTGCATTGTGTGTATGGCGGGAGGTCTTATGGTAGTTTCATTTTCCAAAAGCATTGCGGATATTTTCCACTTCTATTGTTGTTGTTGTTTTAAAGATAAATAACTATTTTAGTTCTCACACCAGTCACCATGACTGACCTGGAGTTTATTATTTCCTTCCTAAACTCTGGGTGCCTACCAATTTCCACACGGGCAGTCTAGAGTCAGGTTATCAGGTCATTCTGGATTCAGGAGATGCTGTGGAGCTTAAGTGGCGAGCTGGATGATGAGACGTAGCATTTGTATATGATATTATTTATTCCGCGGAGTATTCTGTATGAGGACAAGTTTATATAACTGACCAGTGTTGTATTGTTGTTGTAAACTCTGATGATGATGATGTAATGTATAAAATGATATAGTTCTTTGATTTAAAGATTATTCATTTATCTATTATATGTTGTTCCGCTGCGAATGTGAGATTCTGTTATTGTTCTGTGTTTTTCTGTTGTTTCTTCTTTCTCTTTCTTCTGTCTTCTTCTACCTCTTCTTTTTCTCCATAACAATTCGGTTTTTCAGCATTCGATTGCTCGGCAGTTGATACAGTGGACGTATTAATGTCGATTTTCGAGCGACTAAAGATCGAGATGTTACATTGAATGGTGTTGCGGAGAGGATGAATCATACTCTACTTGAGAAAGCTCGATGCTTGAGATTGACATCGGGTTTGACTAAAGGATTTTGGGCTGAAGCTTTGTCAACCGCAGTGCATATTATTAATCGAATTCCGTGCACAGCTTTTGGTAACAAAATTCTGGAGGAAGTGTGGAAGGGAAAGAGCATTGACTTGAGTTATCTTCGTGTGTTTGGTAGTCCTGTTTATGTGCATGATCCAGGAAATGATAAGCTTGAACCTAGAGCTTTCAAGGGGATTTTGCTTGGCTATACGGATGGAGTAAAAGGCTATCAGATTTGGAATCCGAAAACGAAGAAGGTTGTGAATTCTCGTCATGTTACTTTTGATGAGTCGGCGATGTTGAAGGAGAATGTGAGTTCATCAGATGTTCTATATTTTTTTCATGGTGAATCAAAGGAGAAGGAAGTCATTTCCACATTTTGTCCAAGGAGTAGAGAGAGTAGAGTAGTTTAAGATGCTTGCGAGGAGATAGCGGTTGATGTTACATCACATAGTCCATAGGGTGCCTCTAGTAGTGTTGGTGATGTGCATGATTCTAGAGAAGATTTGGTTCAAGGTGGAGCCGAAGGGAGTTTGGGTGATGGTATTGCTACTCGGGTTGGTTGTCGTACTATAAGGCCACCCGAAAGATATGGTGATTGGAACTATCTTAGGTTTTGCGATAATTTGGACTATGCTCTTCATGTAGTCCAAGATGAGCCAATGGACCTTGATGACGTCATGGAGTCGAATGATAGCTCGAAATGGATTTGTGCCAGGGAGGAAGAGATGCAATAATTGTTGAAGACTCAAACATGGGATTTGGTTCCACTTCCTAAAGGAAACCGTGCTATTGGGTGCAAATGGATATACAAGGTGAAGGATGATGGGAGATACAAAGCTAGGCTAATGGCTAAGGGGTTTGCACAAAGGAAGGGAAAAGAGTATGATGAGATATTTGCACCGGTTGTGCGCCATACTTCTATCCAGGTATTACTTGCTATAGTTGCTATTCACGACTTAGAGTTTGAGCAACTTGATGTGAAAACCGCCTTCTTGTATGGTGACTTAGATGAAGACATCTACATGGAGCAACCGGAAGGTTTTGTTGTAGACGGTAAGTCAAATTTGGTTTGCAAGTTGAAGAAATCACTATATGGATTAAAGCAATCACCTAGACAATGGTACAAGAGATTTGATCATTTTATGCTTGAAAATGGTTTTGATAAAAGCATCAAAGTTGCTTGTGTTTATTTCAAGAAGTTGAGAAATGATTGTTGGGTGTATTTACTCTTGTATGTGGACGACCTACTCATTGCTTCTAAGGATAAGAATGAAATCAACAAGCTAAAACTGAGTTTGAAATCGGAGTTCGAAATGAAGGATCTTGGAGAAGCAAGAAGGATATTGGGCATGGAAATTGTAAGGGATCGAAAGAATTTTGAGTTGAAACTAACTCAAAAGGAGTACATTGAGAAAGTGCTTTGCCGGTTTAGCATGGTGAATGCAAAGGCGTCAAATACACCTTTACCTTTGCATATGAAGCTTTCGAGTAAAGGATCACCTATCTTAGAGGAAGACAAGGCTTATATGGCAAAGGTGCCATATGCTAGTGCGGTTGGAAGTCTTATGTATGCTATGGTGTGTACAAGGCCCGATATTGCAAATGTCGTCGGGATGGTTAGTCGATATATGGCTAATCCCGGGAAATCGTATTGGGAACCTGTGAAGCTTATTTTGAGATACCTTAGAGGCACATCATCTCATGGTCTTGTTTTTTGCGGTAGTAAGGCGATGGATTGCAAGTTGGTTGGTTATTATGATTTAGACTACGCCGGTGATAGGGATCGAAGAAAATCAACTTCCGGATATGTCTTCACATTTAGGGGTACATCCATAAGTTGGAGATCTAGATTGCAGACCGTAGTTGCTTTATCCACTACGGAGGCAGAGTTGATAGCCGTAGTGGAGGCGGCAAAGGTGGCACTCTATTTGAAGCGATTGTTGTGTGATTTGGGATTCGGGCATGATATTATTGATGTTCAATGTGATAGCCAGAGTGCTATTCACTTGGCAGAGAATTTGGCTTTAAGCTCACGGACTAAGCATATTGAGGTGAGAGAGTCATTTCTAGTAGCCATGGATGATGATAAGCAAGTATATCTTCGAAAAGTGCACACAAAGGATAACGCGGCGGACATGTTCACCGAGGCATTACCGGTTGGAAAGTTCGAGCATTGCTCGAACTTGATTCGCTTGGAGAAGTGCTAGGTGCCACGGGGTGGCACGATTAAGTGAGGAGCTTGGTGGTAGATGAGGAAGAGTATCGGTAAGAGATCGAGGTTCTATCTTCTTGGTAAGTGCTAGTCTATGGTGAGATGGCTTAGGATTTGGATTTTTTCACCATTTCATTAGCGCGCGGGGGCTTTGCCTGAGCTCGTTGGTGGAGTGCAATGGGCAGTGGCTTTGCTGGAGCTCATTGGAAAAGCATTCATGTTTGGTTGAAGGTAGAAGAAGTGATAGTTGGTGCTATCGGTTGTCGTTGATGGTATGGTACCATTGGAGTTGGAGATGGATATAGTGTCAAGGTGGAGTGTTAAATTTTGATGACACTATATGGAGAATTGTAGAGGTCGGAAGTAGCTTCGTAACGGAGAAAACAGTTCGCAAATCGGAGTTCGGAGGTGGAAGTTATAAGGGAAAACGTGAAGTGGGCTGAATTAGCAAGGTCGGACGTCTGAGGAAAATGGTCAGATGTCTGGCGGTTCAGCAAATCTACACCAGACCTGTTCCAGAGCCTTGAGTCAAACGTCTAACCAAATGGTCAGACGTTTGAGCTGAAACGAAAATTTTCCAGTAACTTAAGTCAGACATCTGACCACTTTAGTCAGATGTCTGAGGCGACTTCCACCTAGTTTTCACATGTGGACTTGGCATGAAGATTTGTGATATCTACAGGGGCAATTTCGGAACATTGCCTAGGATTTCTATTCTCCTATATAAGCTAGCTTCAGGTCCCAGATCTGTAAGAGTGCAAGCGACTGCAAGATATTAGCCTCCACCAATTAGGGTTTATCAAAATCTAATTTTCTTCAATTCTCTTCTCCACAAATCAATTTCTAATTAGAATTTTGATCATTGTAATCAATATCTTGTACTTTTCTCATCAATATTAATAAAATCTCTCTCTTAAAGTGGATGTACACTAACACACCGTTAGTGGAACCACTATAAATCTCTGTGTGATTTATTTTCATTATTGTTTTGATTTTTGAATTGCTTGTTCGGGATTGTGATTTCTTTTGGATTGGTTGAGATTGGAACTGTGTTATTGATTGGTTGTTTTTACACTTCTTGTAACGATCCCGTCTTCCGCTGTGCTTATGGGGTTTCGATTTGAGTGGTCTCCAGTTGGAATCCCGACCCAACAGTTGAACTAGCATGCCTGCTCAAATAAATAGAGGCATCTGTTTTTTTTGCGCATGTGCATGTGCCTGTGCGCATGTGCGTGTCAACTTCATTCCCCAACCATGGACAATTTCACAAAATTACATGTTAAATATAGCGCTTAACTTTGCCTTAAGCAATACTAAATAACTCCAAGTGTACATGAGTTTTAAGGAAATTTTATATATTATGATTTAAAAGCCCTGAAAGTAAAGGTTATAATTTGCCACAAAATCCAAAATTTACAATATTTACACGTGACAGAAACTTTCAAAAGAGGAGCAAAAGGAAGATGGAAACAAAGCAGAAACACTTCTGTCATAAAAGCACTCTTTCTGTTTACAGTTTCAAATGTGTGCCTTTATGTTTGGACTCCATTGGAGAAATATGTTGTTAACCTGCAAATTTATATCATTACCAAAAACAAAGATCGGACAAGACATGATACTTCACATTGCAGACGTTTTTTTTCAAGTCTAAGATCTGCTTTTACTGTTGCTATGGTGCTTTAGCTTTGTTACCTTTTTACTTTCAGTTTCTCAACTCTTCATAGTCCTCGGTAATCAGGACCATCTCAAGAGAATTGGAGTCTCTACCCAAAAACAATAAAGTGGTCCTTAGAACAAAAGGAAAACTTAATAAGCTGTCTAATCTTCAAACAACATTTTTGTTCTTTTTTCTGCATCCCAACTTTTTAGATCATATCACATTTAAATTATATTCATGACCATTTGATATACCGCACTACGGCACTAGGCAGGTTTCATGACTTGATGTTACATATAAGTTTTATTAGTTCATGCTATGCATCCTTCATTATGTATATATATATATTTCTTTAGATTTCTTCAATTTTAATCAAGATTTTCAGTGCTTAAGTGTTTTGAGAATTTTAATTATTTGGAATAAAATTACTTGATCATGTAAATTAATGAATTTTAAATTACATAGTATAAAGAAAGAGAATAGAAGAATCACATGGCAATAGACAAAGATATAATTAAGATAGAAGATGGGATCAATCACGACTTTAGCTACATAATATACAGATTTTTATTGAATGCACATAGGGCTCAACAAATTGGAGGCTCTAAACATCTGTGTAACTAGCATGTACATCCACCAGACCCTTAATGTAATTCTCTATAGCAACTCACCAATGTGTTTAAACCAATTAAATAATTTTCCTTAAGACAGAAAAATGTGTTTTCAATGGAGGCCTTATGTCATAGTCTCTTTGAATATTTATTTTTCTCCAACAGTTGGGCAATGGTGATACTTAATAGACCTTTACATGAATATAAGGAGATATCATATAAGGGGTAAGAAAATGAACAAAGATACACAACAAATGGCATTAAAAGAAAGATCTAAATGAGATTGAGAGCGGTTCGGGTTTAAAATTCTTTGTGGTTTAGGGAGGATCACACTTCAGGTTAGAATGAGGTGGGACGAATCAAGGTGTTTAAGCATATGTATTAATCGAGTATAATAAATATAATCAAGATTAATTTTGTGTGAATCATGTAAACATCTTAATTATTCATTCATGTACGAGATGGAAAATCCAATACATTTGGCTGATACCATTGCTGCCAGTTTTTTTTTTGAAAATTGTTAAAAGGGCCCAGCCCAAAGTTTACAAAGTAAATCGGGTAAGAAGGACCTTACTCGAAGACAATACAAAACATCATAACCCTAATACCCCGAGGCAAAACGCTCCTCCATCAATTACAGTACATAAAAACACAAAAATGGCGAACAGCCGAGAGAGATTCTTGCTACGGCGGCTTCCATATCTTCGTATCCTCCTTGTGGTTACTTTCAATAGTTTGTTTGGCAAGGATCTCTTTCAAGTTGTTGAGATTGCTTTCAGTTTCATGAAGCTTTCTCGATTTTCCATTAAATATGCTATTAATCTCTGGATCTTCGTTATACTTTACAAAGTTGCAATCTTTATGTTTCCAACTGTTGTTATTGACTTCCAATTCATTCTGGAGGTCGAAATTGTAGTGAAGCTTGCTACTTATAAAGTTGCTTTGAGCTTCAGGTTCAATCTAAAGGTCGGATTTGCAGTAAAGCTTGCTACTTTCAGCAACATTAGCTGTCTCACATTCTACTTTGCTAGAAATTTTGCTGCTTTCACCCTTTTTCCACATAGATAAGTGATAAATAATGTCATTCAGTTTACTGATGTAGTGAAAATTATCGATCCTTTGCAAATTAGGATCTAACTGCTTTGACTTGTTTTGAATCAAAGGAAACTTCGGCTTTGATGCCTCTTTGCTTGTTGAGCGGTAGTTCCTGCCAATATCAGGTGAGTAAAAATTAGAAAAGCTATTCTGTTTATAATTATTATTAGTAATATTTTTACTTAAGTCCTATTTTCTTCCCTTGCAGAGGCATCCTCTGGTATTGGATCTGAAATGGCCGCCTCCAGTAAATGAAGTGTTGACGTTGATAGTATCCTTCCCCAAATTTAAAGTCCTATGGTTGATATTCTGGAGATAATTGCCATGGAAGATAACATTATTGAGTTTACCATTCTGTAAGTATGACTCCACACCTGTTTCAAGATCTTCTTGATCATTATTATCTGAGAATCTTTGGTGAGGTCGATTTCCATTTCTGTAATCTTTATGAATTAAAATTTGAAAGTTTGATTCAATGCATTTCCAAATTTTGATGGCATTTGTTTCCTTTTTTGTATGAAGTTTGGCATTCCTTTCCTTCCATATAAAGTATATGGCAGTAGTTAACATGATGCTAGCTTCATTGAATTCTTTTGATTTGATTTTGAAGTTTTGTCGGATGTGATGAATACATTCTTTGATGTTTTGAATTGGAATAATTTTGCTAAATTTGAGCTTGCTTTTAGCAATATACCAGATATGTCTTGAAAACTTGCAATCAAAAAATAAGTGTTCTACTGTTTCAATATCATTCTTGCAAAGGAGACACTTTAATTCATTATTTTTAATCCATTAGTTGCATCTATCTCTGGTTGGCAATCTGTTCAGTAGGGTGAAGTAGGCAAAGTGTGCCATTTTTGGGCAGTTAGCTCTATTCCAAATGACAGAATGCCAATCCATTTCAGTTTTAAATCCTTTTAAAAAATTCCAAGTATTTTTAAAAGAAAATTTGTCTTTTTTTGAGAGTTTCCATCTCCAGCAGTCTTCAGCCAAATTTGGATCAATATCAATGCTTTCTATACTTCTTCTAAAAATTGAGGTTGCTGGATGAAGATTTGCATTCCAAATGTGATTTTGAATGATATGATCAACTTTTAAATTTGCACCTCCAAAATTTAGTAGATTGTTCCAGCCTAATAAGCTAATTAATGACTTTCCATTGATCCAAGGATCAAACCAAAGGCTAGTGTTCTTGCCATCTTTAAAGCTTCTTTCCAATAATTTGGTGCTAATATTTCTGCCTTTTAAAATGTTTTTCCATGAGCTTAAGTTGTGAGCTTCTGCTGGAATGGTCCAGAAATTTTTGTTTTTAACATATTTATTTTTCATCCACTTTGACCATAAAGATTTTCCTTCTACAAGTCTCCAAAAGAGTTTCATATTACAGGCTTCTTGAAGATCCTTAATATTTCTTAACCCCAGCCCTCCAAACTTTTTTGGTTTGCAGATTGTATCCCATGAGACTTTATGATATTTTCCTTTCCATATGAAATTTGCACACATTTTTTCAATTTTATGAATGGCTGTTTCTAGAATATTGTGAGTCTGAATCCAATACATTATGATAGCCGTGATGACAGTGTGTGTGAGTTCCAATCTTCCAGCAATAGATAATAGTCTGCTGGACCAGCTAAGATAAGTCTTGAGCAGTCTTTGTCAGTTAGCTGATTTGTACTAAGAGGAAGTCCCAAATATTTGACAGGCATTTGACCTTCTTGTATTTTAAGAGTGTTAAGAAATTCCTCTTTGTTCTCACATTTTTTTTAAAATAAGCTTTGCTTTTACTCTTATTGATTTGAAGACCTACATATTCTTTTAAACATTCAAAAACTTTTCCAATGGTATGGGCACTTTTCGAATCTGCATTTATGAACAAAAGCAAGTCATCGTCATATAATAAATGAGAGATATTAGGCAGAATTCTATTAATAGGTTTGAGGTTTCCTTTAATTTGTTCAGACTCCATTTGAAGAGTTAAAAATTCCATAGCAATTGCAAATAAGTAAGGGGAAAGAGGGTCCCCTTGCCTAATACCTCTATTACTTTTAATAAACCCACAAGGTGAACCATTAATTAAGATTGAAAATGAAGCAGTTTCAATGAATTCTTTAACTAGATTGCAGAATTTTCCATGAAAACTCAATTGTCTCACCATGTGAATAATAAAAGATCTATTTATCTTGTCAAAAGCTTTGTGAATATCAATTTTAATACATACTTTATTTTTGCAACCTTTGTTAAAGCTTCTAATAATTTCATGAGCTAAAAGATTATTTTCAATAATAAATCTACCAGGGATGAATGCACACTGATTTTTGGAGATCAAGTATTTTAGAAATTTTTTAATTCTGTTACCTAAAATATTAGCAATTATTTTGTAAATAAAATTACAGCAAGGAATTGGTCTGTAATCCCTAGCCCTAAAGGGATTTTAACTTTAGGAATTAGAGTGATAAAAGTATGATTTATGCTTTTCAAAAGTTTACCAGTAGTAAAAAATTCCTTTACAGCATCAAGAATTTTATATTTAATATCCTCCCAATGAACTTTGTAAAATTTAGCCCCAAACCCATCAGGACCAGGGCTTTTATCATCTTTGGAGTTAAATACAATATTTTTAATATCTTCCAAAACAATTGGAGCAAGAAGAATATCTTTACTACTATCATTAAGAATAAACTTTGTTTCCACATTTGGGAACTCCTTTTTATACTCAGCAGTATTGTATAAATCAGAAAAGTATTTGACAGCTAACTGCTCAAGTTGTGAAACATCATTTAAGATATTTCCTTTTTTGTCTAGCAGTTTTTCTATGTCATTGATTTTCTTTCTACTAGACATCTTGGCATAGAAAAACTTGCTAGCCTTATCCCCATTAGTAAGCCAATCCACCTTGGTGTTTTGCCTCATATTAATAGCTTGCACCTGCAAGTTATTACTGAGTTTATTCTGACATTGGAAAAATTGATTGACAATAGAAATGTCTGAGCTGTCCTTATCAATAATGTTTTGGAGAGACTCGCACTCTTTTCTAATTGTATTAATGTCATTTCTTTTCCTATTTTTATTCCAATGCTTCAAATTTTCTTTTGTAATTTTTAAGAAAATTTTCAATTTGTATTGAGTTGAGTCTTGGTTGGAGAAAATAATACTGTTTTTACCCATATCCAGACCTATATAATCTTGTTCTGAAGTCCACCCATTGACAAATCTAAATGGGAAATTATTCCTATATGATTGATTAGCATAGAAAAGAATATGAATTGGTGTGTGATCACTAGTGGCCTGAGGAAGAGTAGAACATTGATAATTAGAAAATGCTTTTGCAAAATTATGGTTAATTAAGATCCTATCAAGCTTGCAATGAATATTTCTAAATTCACCAGATTTCCAGGTAAATTTATTTCCAGATATATTGGGTTCTATTAGACTAGTTTTAAGTAAGAAATTGTTAAGAAATTCCAGTTTTCTAAAGGGGATTGGAAGACCACCCCTTTTTCAGAAGAATGTAAAACTGTATTAAAGTCTCCCAATACAATCCACGGCTTGTTCATGCTTTTATTTAAAGATTCCAGATCATTCCAAAGGGAATTTCTAATTTTTTCACTATTTGAAGCATATACAAAAGTTACTTCAATTTGAAAACCTCCCTTATTAGAGAATTTACAGTGAATGTATTGAAAATTTAAAAAGTGTTAATTTAAACTCCATATATTTGGGTCCCATAGCACCATAATACGACCATAACCCCCCATAATATTGTTATTTACTAAACCCCAATCTTTAAAATTTCTAACATGAAAATTTAGCATATTAGTATCCACCAGCTTATGCTCCAGAATACCAATAATACTAGGTTTAATTGTATAAATTAGATTGTTTAAATCTAATTTTCTTTCAGGAGAGTTCACCCCCATAAGGTTCCAAGTAACAATCGACATAATTAATAGAATTAAAGAAATTTAGGATACACAAAAGGATATCTCTGCTGCTAAATAGAGAGACTAGGATTGAATTCCTCCGAACTCTCCCTGTCTTTTTTCTCCTCCATGTATTCGATGCCTTTAGCCCCCTTTCTTTTAAGTGATTTTCCGCCTTGAATTTTTAGATGGTCTTCCCATCTTGGATTTTTCATTATATATTTTTCCTGAAAATCATCCTTTTCCCTGCTACTTACCTTGTTTTGAGCAAAAATGTCTTGTAAGTTTTTCGTTTTGCTTTTCTTCCTTTCTTTAACCATCTTTTTTGCTGTATTGAGAGGTTTTGGGATAAGCTTTATGGCTTTTTGAATCAGGTCTTCTGCTACATTTTGCTGTGCATTACTTAAATTACTGTTTTGATTTGAGAGTTCAATATTCCCAGCTGAATTGATTTTTTCCTCTGTATTTATGCTGATTTCCATATCCTCTCTAGTTAAGCCTGCTTGTTGTTGAAAAGGATTTGAATTTGGGTTTTCTTTTGCAATTTCTATCATATCTTGATCTGGTATATCTTTCCCTTGTGAAGAATCAGAGGATTAGGAGTCACATTTTTTGTTTTTCATATTTTCAAAAAATTAAATTTTGCCTAGAAGAGATGTAGCGATCCAGTATTTTGGACCATTCAAATCGATAATAAATCCACACATGCCGGACTTGAATAATTCAAAACAATGGATTGTAATTTAAATTTGGCAAAACTCAGCATATACAGTAAATAAATAATCACAAAATCACAGACACAGAGTAATATAACAATAGTGCAGCGGAAACAAAAGAATAGTAGTTCATGAAGCTACTATATATATATAACAGAGTTAAACAAGATACAACAGAAGTCTCGAATACAATAGTCAAATACAAGATCAGAATACATCAGTGGAATTAACTGAATATTTGAAGGTGGATAGATAGCTGGATCTCCAAGCGAAGCTCCAACTCCAAAGGTGAGCCTCGAATACTGGTACACTCAGTCTGACCCGAGAGTAAAGCAAAACACAAAACACTTGAGTCAGGATTAACATTCTTATATCAATAAATCCAACTCAAGCGAAATAAAAACTGAAAATACAAGTAACTCAAAGGATGTTTGGGATAACCATCCTCTAAGGATCCGTTAAACTATTTATATATAGTAGTGTACGCTAAGTAGATAATGCCTATCAGTAATATAAAGTATCAAAATAGCGTTAAGGCGTTACCAATATCCCTCTTAACACATTTTATATAAGCGTCATAGTCTATATAGCACTGTAAACTCCACCGTAAACTAGTGGGCTATTAAGGAGTACTCCATAGGTATAACACGAAACAAATCGTAGTTGTCGTGCATAGGGATACGAGTATGACAAGGCACATGAGGCAATACCCAAGGTAGTGAAACTACCGTTTGCCTGATCCGGACTGGTGAGAACGCATCGCCGCAAAGATCGCAACACCGCGAAACAACACTCCCAATTCAAGGGTGCGCACCAATCAAACCAAGTAATGAGTAGTTTACGAAGAAGTGTGTCCGCTAGAGGTAGCTAACCTCACTGGCCCGGCACGGCTCTTGTTTAAGTCATTTCAAATTTGACACAGGTGTCAAGGCTATCCATTATCGTTCTCTTTCTACAAATCCAGCAATGTCATCATTCCAACCACTTCATTCTGGATCACACTCCGCGTATAATAGTTATTAAAGTGGTTTTCGGTTTAGACAGAGAGTATGTCCCTAACTGATCTCGGACTCTTCAATAACTACGTAATTATTACACCGATTGATCATTTAATAAACTTTCAAAATAGTTTATATTTCAAAACCAAAATATCATTGCCATTTCAAAACCATATCAATACGATATCACTTCCATTTCAAAACCAAATACGATATCATTTCCATTCCAAATATATCCATCTCAAATATCCATTTACAAATCTTAGTACTTCAAAGTTATAACACTTTCTAAATCAAACACTTTGGAAATCATAATTCTTTGGAAATCAAAGTTTAGAAATCATAATGCTTTGGAATCATTACACTTTCCTCTTAAACAGTTTAGATATTAAAATTAGTATATATAATAAAATAGTTTATAAATAAAATAGTTTATATAAATAGCTATAAGTTAAAATAGTTTATAATAAAATAATTTATATTAAAAATGATTTATATTAAAATAGTTTATATTAACATAATTTATAAAGTAAAATATCAATAGTTTTAAATATAATTTAAAATTACTTTATAAAATAAAATAGTTTCCTCGACTTTCACAAATCGATTCAAATCAATTCGAATTCCAAATTCAAATTTAATCAAATCTAAATCATCAATTTCAATTCCAATTCAATTAAACATTTCCAAGTTATATCAATTTCAAATACCGATTTGAACCACAAATAAAACATTTCAATTTCAATATATTTCAAAGCTTCAAATATTCCACATTTCAAAACTAAATTCGATAATTTTATATATATATATATATATATCAATTCACTTTTCTATTATTTAGTTTTGAAATATTTACTTAATTATTTCAATATCAATTGAATACAACTTCAATTTACAAAATATCCCATTTAAATTCATATAAGTTTGAAATATCCATTTAAGTCACCTTTAATCAAATTTCAAGTTGTAAAACACTTCTTTAAAATTTCAAATTCAATAAATTTCAAGTCAAATTTTTTTTTAATATAATTCTTAGATAAATATAATTTCAAATCAATTTCAAATTTATCTTTATAACCTGAATCATTACAAACTCTATATTCGAAAATATAAATTTTAAATAAATCCTTAAACATGTTATATATCAACTTTATTAAATCTATATTTATCAAAAACTATATATTTCTTTTTCAAAACCATAGAAATCATTTTCAAAATATTTATATATAGACCAACGGTGTCTGTATATAATTTTATATCCTATGGTCAAGTGATACGGATATTTATCATTTCAATCCGCAATTTGAAATATATATATGAGTATATATCATTTCAACCCGCAATCCTAAATTCAATTCAAATGAAAATCGCTTGGGTCTATCATTTCAACACATAACGATTTTCTCCTATTCTAAAGTCCATTCGAGTATGTATCATTTCAACCCATAGTGATTTCTATACTAACAGGGAACTTACAGAGTGATAACAGATATGATAATAATATAACAGGCATATATCATCAATATAAATAACAGATAATGGTGTCAGATGTCACAAGTGAACCGATACAGATAACAGTATATATAACAATGTAAATAACTAACAGCATCATATTTTAATTGATGTTTCAATTGAAATCAAATTTAATAAATATAAGAACGTAAATCGTGAGTGATTGCTCACCTTTCAAGGCTAGAGATGAACGAGAATGGGATGAGTTACGAATCCAAGCATGAATTTCAAAGCAAAGTTAAATTGGCACGACTTCGACGAACATAGCTGATAAATGTGAATCGATGAGAATCAAATCAGTTCTAGATCGATAAAGATAAATGGTATAAGTGAACTGATATAGATATAACTATGCATAAAAAAATCATATTTTAAATATATATATATATATATACCCTTTCAAATTAAAAGTTATAAACCATATATTTAGAAACAACACATTATGTACGCCTAATATAAATGTATACAACAACTTCCAATATTTTAAAATATAAACAACAGCCTGTAACGTAAAGACTGTTAAAAATATATATTGAAACTCAACATACTTGTAAACTTTGTATACGTAAATCTTATATTTTATAGTAAAATATATATACAATCTTCATTTATAATACAACCGACCGAACCTATATATACAAATATATCTTGTACCTACTGATATATATAACAGAATTGAAATCTTATATAAACTGGTATATATAACAGTAACTTATATAATATATATAGCATGTAATTAACTAACAACTTGAATAAACTTTTTGTATATATAACAAACTTCAAACTTTGAACACCTAACCATAAATATACAATAAAACAAACTTTATAACAAACACATACAGCCTATATATACTAATATAAGAAGTTTCAGACATAATGAATAAAATAACATATATAGCTTTCAAACTTTTTATATAAATAAACTTACATAGCTTATATAAATATATATATACAATAAACATACCGGCATATAAATATCAAACTTGCACAGCGTAAACGGCTCATATAGAAACTATGCAACCTATACGTGTGTGTATATATATATATAAACCGAGGAGCAAAGGAAAAACTGCCCCTCTTCTTTATATAAACTTACTTTGTACCCGTATCTCAGTATATATTAGTATAAGTTGTAACAATAGACGTATTATAAATACTTGTATATATTTATATAAACAGCAAATTCGCATATTACATATATAGCTTAACAGACCCCATATATATAACTGATAACTTATAAATATACAACGAACAAAATATATATATATAACTACATATAAAATCGACATATCCTAATATAATATAACTTACTTAAAACAATGTAATTTATTTAAATATTACCCATGTATAAAAAAAGAGCAGTTCTTCAATTAAAAGAGTGTAGGCTCGGGAACTTGCTTCCTTTCAAAACAGGGAAGGTCGACGTGAGGTTGGATGGGTCGCGCGGAGGCGCGGGTTTTGTCGACCAGTGATGGTGGAGAGGAATGGCGGAGGCGAGCTGGACTCGGCTGCCGATTGTGGAAGGCAGAGGGGAGAGATGCGAAGTGTGAGTTGCGTGTCAAAGGCGCTGCTTGGTGGGGCCAGAGGGGTGTAAGGAAAAAGGCAGTGCTGTGTTGTTGCTGGCGTGGGGCGGTAGCGGCACTGTTCCTGGTGGTCGGCGAGGCTGGGCAGGGCAGGGAAGTGACGTGGAAATGCTTGGGTCGAGTCGGCAAATGTGTGGCGTACGGTGGCAGCAGGGTGGTGGTGCGAGGCAGACTGTCGGGTTCAAGGAGGGCGGAGGTGAGTTGTCGACTGATACGTTAGGTCGGAGGAATGAATGGTGGAGGTGGTGGAGTTCGGTTGCTTTGGGTGGTTCCGAGCTCTAATATAAACATGCTAAAAGAATGAAAGAGGAGGGAGATTGTGAGCTAGAGGGAAAAATGTTTGTAAGCCTGATGATGGAAGAAAGAAGTGAAGGGTCAGGGAGAAAAAGAACGAACCATCAATTTAAACATTGGAACCAGTGGAAAACAAAAGGTAAGCACGAGAATTTTGGAGATATAAATGCAAACAGCTGTAATTTTGGGAATTACAAAAGCCAATGGCTGTTTAAATTTAAACGGTGGAATATGAAAAGTATGGGAAGCTAAAAAGTCCAATTGCCGAACCGATACAGAAATCGTTCCTTAGATTTCGTCGCACATCGGACTCCAAAATGCACAAACGAATATACCGTAGAGATCAGCACGACGAGACGATCAAAATGGTATACGGATATCAGTGATACGATCATCGCATCAAAAGTCGATATTTGGTACCAGAAATGCTGCTATTTCACCGAAAATAAGATCGACGGAGCAATAAAAGTCCAAATTTGGAGAAACGAAATATGACGTCTCACTTAGAAGATGATTTACAAATTTATTACATAAACATATTTCAGGTTTGGATAACACTTTATTATCATCAAATATTAACTGATTTGAATTTAAATAAAATTGCACCAGAAAATAAACTTCAGTATTATCAAATGAAAATTTACCAGTTGCTATGTTAAATTAGACGCATTTCAAATATTAAAGTTTTATTTCCAAAATTAATTATTAAATTTTCATAAAATTTCAGTTAATCACGTTAATAAAACAGTTAAAATTTACGGGTCGTTACACTCTCCCCCACTCAAAACTTTTCGTCCCCGAAAAGGAACGAGATAGGAGAATAAAACCACGAGAAAGAAAGAATAGATTTGAAATTCAAAATAAACAATAAATTTAAAACCATATAAATTTCAAATTAAACTAATTAATATTCAACATTTTGGTTTAAATCCATTTGAGTTCACTTAAGTTAAATCAATCCATCTATTTCTAAATTCATTATCTTATTGTCTAGTCATCCTCAATTAACAATTTCTAAATCATCAATTTGTATAATCATTTATTATACTCATATTTTATTCAACAAATTTAATTCTTTTATTCCAAATTATTATTAACTTTATTCCACTTAATATATCTTATCACATATATTTAAACCATATAAATTAATTTAAACCATTTAAATTTCAATTTAAATTAATTTATATTTAATAATTGATTTTAAATTCAAGGCATTTCCATAAGTTAATCTAATTTCAATTTATTAATTCCTTCAAAAGAAATTTATTTGTCTCATCTATTGATCAATTAACTTATTATTCTATTTATCTCTATTAACATCTTTATAATAAAATTTTAGTGTATAACATTTATTATAACACTCAAATCTTTCCTTATAAAGTCATTTTATATTGTATATTATCCAATTACATTTTAACTTTTGAATAATTTAGGTAAGTTATATTGAAATGTAATTGAGTATTATACAAGTAAAATTTTCTCATTCAACTTATTTCAAGTTTAATTATTTATTCAAAATTTTGGCTTTATTTTATAATTAAAATCATCCTATAACAAAATTTAAGAATTAAATTTCCAATTCACTTCAAACCATTTAGAGATAAATATATATATACACACTATATATATCAAATCAGATCTATAATCATATAGCAATATATATTATAAATCAAGTTATAATTTAGAAATTTAAATCGATTTATTTTCCAAAACAGAACCGTAGCAAAGCTACAGAATGGTCTCTCCACTCTGAAACTCAAAAATGAATGTCGATGATGCGGCCGTCATCACCGAAATTATTTTCCAGCGACAATGGAGGAGAGCACTAATTTAAACATTTTAAATTCTTTGAAATGATTTCTATTTGAAAATATTTTAAATACTATACACTTTAAAACTCTTAAATCAAAGTTTGAAATCACCAGAAATTAAATTCTCAAATTCTAATTTAAATCCATTTTAATTCCTAATTAAAATTTTAAACCATGTTTTATAATTTCATTTATTTATCATATTGGAATAGTCAATGATTTACAAAACAATAAATAGAATCAAATATTACCATTTTGTTGACCCATTCATTTAACAATTTAGAAAATTTACTTATATATAATATAATCACACAAAATTTATTTTATTTTCCAAATTTGAAAACAATATTGTATCAGTTTGCTCTGCTCAAGTGTTTTGGAAATCCTATCAATAGCGTAGATCAGACGAATCGATCAAAAACCCAAATCAACATCAACAACTCAAACAACACAATATAAAACATTTTTAATATTAATCCACAAATACACTTCCTCGCTCGACGATACAAGAATGGATTTCAAAGCAAGGATAGAGATTCAAATTTGATGGACTCAAATCAAAGAGAATTTTGATTCGAAGATAGGTTCGAAACAAAGATAAGATGATTAAATAACAAAATAGGAGGATGGATAAGTTTATATAAATCGCAGGCAACCTTAACCGGGTTGACCGTGACTTAAAGAATAAGATCGATGCAGAATTCCGAGGCAAATCGACATTTGATCGCAAGAGATAGAATTCAGGCATAGCACGGGATATATAGCATCGTAAACCGAGGATACAGAAATCTCCGGTAAATCAATGCCTATTGTAAAGGAGTTTCACTCCTTTACAAATCATTCAAAGATTGGCGAGACCGCCGATTTATTATAGAAATCATTCGAAGTGGAGTCATGGGATACCCCGGAATCAGAAACACGAATAGAGGGAGACAAGGATGAATTTTGGAACCAAGGGGAACGTTCCAAAATTCAAAGGAAATCGAATCGAAGAAGAAGGAATTCAAGATTGAACGAAAGTGATTCTATAATTAAATCTACTCCATATGCTGAGTTTTGCCTAAAACCAAAGCTCTGATACCAACTGTAGCGACCCAGTATTTTGGACCATTCAAATCGACAATAAATCCACACATGCCGGACTTGAATAATTCAAAACAATGGATTGTAATTTAAATTTGGCAAAACTCAGCATATACAGTAAATAATCACAAAATCACAGACACGGAGTAATATAACAATAATGCAGCGGAAACAAAAGAATAGTAGTTCATGAAGCTACTATATATATATAACAGAGTTAAACAAGATACAACAGAAGTCTCGAATACAATAGTCAAATACAAGATCAGAATACATCACTGGAATCAACTGAATATCTGAAGCTGGATAGATAGCTGGATCTCCAAGCGAAGCTCCAACTCCAAAGGTGAGCCTCGAATACTGGTACACTCAGTCTGACCCGAGCATAAAGCAAAACACAAAACACTCGAGTCAGGATTAACATTCTTATATCAATAAATCCAACTCAAGCGAAATAACAACTGAAAATACAAGTAAATCAAAGGATGTTTGGGATAACCATCCTCTAAGGATCCGTTAAACTATTTATATATAGTAGTGTACGCTAAGTAGATAATGCCTATCAGTAATATAAAGTATCAAAATAGCGTTAAGGCGTTACTAATATCCCTCTTAACACATTTTATATAAGCATCATAGTCTATACATCACTGTAAACTCCACCGTAAACTAGTGGGCTATCAGGGAGTACTCCATAGGTATAACACGAAACAAATCGTAGTGGTCGTGCATAGGGATACGAGTATGACAAGGCACATGAGGCAATACCCAAGGTAGTGAAACTACCGTTTGCCTGATCCGGACTGGTGAGAACGCATCGCCGCAACGATCGCAACACCGCGAAACAACACTCCCAATTCAAGGGTGTGCATCAATCAAAACAAGTAATGAGTAGTTTACGAAGAAGTGTGTCCGCTAGAGGTAGCTAACCTCTCTGGCCCGGCACGGCTCCTGTTTAAGTCATTTCAAATTTGACACAGGTGTCAAGGCTATCCATTATCGTTCTCTTTCTTCAAATCCAGCAACGTCATCATTCCAACCACTTCATTCTGGATCAAACTCCACGTTTAATAGCTATTAAAGTGGTTTTCGGTTTAGACAGAGAGTATGTCCCTAACCGATCTTGGACTCTTCAATAACTACGTAATTATTACACCGATTGGTCATTTAATAAACTTTCAAAATAGTTTATATTTCAAAACCAAAATATCATTGCCATTTCAAAACCATATCAATACGATATCACTTCCATTTCAAAACAAAATACGATATCATTTCCATTTCAAATATATCCATCTCAAATATCCATTTACAAATCTTAGTACTTCAAAGTTATAACACTTTCTAAATCAAACACTTTGGAAATCATAATTCTTTTGAAATCAAAGTTTAGAAATCATAATGCTTTGGAATCATAACACTTTCCTCTTAAACAGTTTAGATATTAAAATTAGTATATATAATAAAATAGTTTATAAATAAAATAGTTTATATAAATAGCTATAAGTTAAAATAGTTTATAATAAAATAATTTATATTAAAAATGATTTATTAAAATAGTTTATATTAACATAATTTATAAAGTAAAATATCAATAGTTTTAAATATAATTTAAAATTACTTTATAAAATAAAACAGTTTCCTCCACTTTCACAAATCGATTCAAATCAATTCGAATTCCAAATTCAAATTTAATCAAATCTAAATCATCAATTTCAATTCCAATTCAATTAAACATTTCCAAGTTATATCGATTTCAAATACCGATTTGAACCACAAATAAACCATTTCAATTTCAATATATTTCAAAGCTTCAAACATTCCACATTTCAAAACTAAATTCGATAATTTTATATATATATATATATATATATCAATTCACTTTTCTATTATTTAGTTTTGAAATATTTACATAATTATTTCAATATCATTTGAATACAACTTTAATTTACAAAATATCCCATTTAAATTCATATAAGTTTGAAATATCCATTTAAGTCACCTTTAATCAAATTTCAAGTTGTAAAACACTTCTTTAAAATTTCAAATTCAATAAATTTCAAGTCAATTTTTTTTAAAAAATATAATTCTTAAATAAATAAAATTTCAAATCAATTTAAAATTTTTCTTTATAACCTGAATCATTACAAACTCTATATTCGAAAATATAAATTTTAAATAAATCCTTAAACATATTATATATCAACTTTATTAAATCTATATTTATCAAAAACTATATATTTCTTTTTCAAAACCATAGAAATCGTTTTCAAAATATTTATATATAGACCAACGGTGTCTGTATATAATTTTATATCCTATGGTCAAGTGATACGGATATTTATCATTTCAATCTGCAATTTAAAATATATATACGGGTATATATCATTTCAACCCACAATCCCAAATTCAATTCAAATGAAAATCGCTTGGGTCTATCATTTCAACCCATAACGATTTTCTCCTATTCTAAAGTCCGTTCGGGTATGTATCATTTCAACCCATAGTGATTTCTATACTAACAGGGAACTTGCAGAGTGATAACAAATATGATAATAATATAACAGGCATATATCATCAATATAAATAACAGATAATGGTGTCAGATGTCACAGGTGAACCGATACAGATAATAGTATATATAACAATGTAAATAACTAACAGCATCATATTTCAATTGATGTTTCAATTGAAATCAAATTTAATAAATATAAGAACGTAAATCGTGAGTGATTGCTCACCTTTCAAGGCTAGAGATGAACGAGAATGGGATGAGTTACGAATCCAAGCATGAATTTCAAAGCAAAGTTAAATTGGCACGACTTCGACGAACATAGCTGATAAATGTGAATCGATGAGAATCAAATCAGTTCTAGATCGATAAAGATAAATGGTATAAGTGAACGGATATAGATATAACTATGCATAAAAAAATCATATTTTAAATATATATATATATACCCTTTCAAATTAAAAGTTATAAACCATATATTTAGAAACAACACATTATGTACGCCTAATATAAATGTATACAACAACTTCCAATATTTTAAAATATAAACAACAGCCTGTAACGTAAAGACTGTTAAAAATATATATTGAAACTCAACATACTTGTAAACTTTGTATACGTAAATCTTATATTTTATAGTAAAATATATATACAATCTTCATTTATAATACAACCGACCGAACCTATATATACAAATATATCTTGTACCTACTGATATATATAACAGAATTGAAATCTTATATAAACTGGTATATATAACAGTAACTTATATAATATATATAGCATGTAATTTACTAACAACTTGAATAATCTTTTTGTATATATAAAAAACTTCAAACTTTGAACACCTAACCATAAATATACAATAAAACAAACTTTATAACAAACACATACAGCCTATATATACTAATATAAGAAGTTTCAGACATAATGAATAAAATAACATATATAGCTTTCAAACTTTTTATATAAATAAACTTACGTAGCTTATATAAATATATATATACAACAAACATACCGGCATATAAATATCAAACTTGCACAGCGTAAACGGATCATATAGAAACTATGCAACGTATACGTGTATATATATATATAAACCGAAGAGCAAAGGAAAAACTACCCCTCTTCTTTATATAAACTTACTTTGTACCCGTATCTCAGTATATATTAGTATAAGTTGTAACAATAGACGTATTATAAATACTTGTATATATTTATATAAACAGCAAATTCGCATATTACATATATAGCTTAGCAGACCCCATATATATAACTTATAACTTATAAATATACAACAAACAAAATATATATATAACTACATATAAAATAGACATATACTGATATAATATAACTTACTTAAAACAATGTAATTTATTTAAATATTACCCATGTATAAACAAAGAGCAGTTCTTCAATTAAACAAGTGTAGGCTCGAGAACTTGCTTCCTTTCAAAACAGGGAAGGTCGACGTGAGGTTGGATGGGTCGCGCGGAGGCGCGGGTTTTGTCGACTAGTGATGGTGGAGAGGAATGGAGGAGGCGAGCTGGACTCGGCTGCCGATTGTGGAAGGCGGAGGGGAGAGGTGCGAAGTGGGAGTTGCGTGTCAGAGGCGCTGCTTGGTGGGGCCAGAGGGGTGCAGGGAAAAAGGCAGTGCTGTGTTGTTGCTGGCGTGGGGTGGTGGCGGCACTGTTCCTGGTGGTCGGCAAGGCTGGGCAGGGCAGGGAGTGACGTGGAAAAGCTTGGGGTCAGGTCGGCAAATGTATGGCGTACGGTGGCAGCAGGGTGATGGTGCGAGGCAGACTGTCGGGTTCAAGGAGAGCGGAGGTGATTTGTCGACTGATACATGAGGTCGGAGGAATGAATGGTGGAGGTGGTGGAGGTGGTGGAGTTTGGTTACTTTGGGTGGTTCCGAGCTCTAATATAAACATGCTAAAAGAATGAAAGATGAGGGAGGTTGTGAGCTACAGGGGAAAATGTTTGTAAGCCTGATGAAGGAAGAAAGAAGTGAAGGGTTAGGGAGAAAAAGAACGAACCATCAATGTAAATATTGGAACCAGTGGAAAACAAAAGGTAAGCACGAGAATTTTGGAGATATAAATGCAAACAGCTGTAATTTTGGGAATTACAAAAGCCAATGGCTGTTCAAATTTAAACGGTGGAATATGAAAAGTATGGGAAGCTAAAAAGTCCAATTGCGGAACTGATACGGAAATCGTTCCTTATATTTCGTCGCACATCAGACTCCAAAATACACAAACGAATATACCGTAGAGATCAGCACAACGAGACGATCAAAACAGTATACAGATATCAGTGATACGATCATCGTATCAAAAGTCGATATTTGGTACCAGAAATGCTGCTATTTCACCGAAAATAAGATCGACGGAGCAATAACAGTCCAAATTTGGAGAAACGAAATATGACGACTCACTCAGAAGATGATTTACAAATTTATTACATAAAAATATTTCAGGTTTGGATAACACTTTATTATCATCAAATATTAACTGATTTGAATTTAAATAAAATTGCACCAGAAAATAAACTTCAATATTATCAAATGAAAATTTACCAGTTGCTATGTTAAATTAGACGCATTTCAAATATTAAAGTTTTATTTCCAAAATTAATTATTAAATTTTCATAAAATTTAAGTTAATCACGTTAATAAAACAGTTAAAATTTACGGGTCGTTATAAGAGAGCTTTCCAATTTTCCAGAAGTGTGAATTTCCTGCTGCTCAGATCCCAGTATAGAAATGCTTTCTGTAACGATACGATCTTTCGACGCTCGAAAGTCGACATCAATACGTCCACTGTATCAAATGCCACACAATCGAATGCCGGAAAACCGAATCATTAGGGTTAAAAAGAAGAGGTAGAAGAAGACAGAAGAAAGAGAGAGCAGAAAAACTGAAACATAAACAATATCAGAATCTCACATTCGCAGCGGAACAATATATAATAGATAATCACTAGTCTTTTAAACAAAGAACTATATCAGTTTATACAATACAACAATGAGAGTCAATATACAACTCAATACAACAATGGACAGTTATATAAACTTGTCCCCATACAGAATACACAACGAAATAAATAAATAAGTACGAGTGTACGTCTCGCCATCTAGCTTGCCTCCAAAGCTCCAGAATATCCAGAATATCCTGATAACATAACTCTAGGCTGCCCGTGTGGAAAATTATGGGCACCCAGAGTTTAGAAAGGGAACAATAAACTCCGAGTCAGTCATGGTGACTGGTGTGAGATCGTAAAACAGTTATTTCCACAAAGAAAATAAAAGAAATTCGCAATGCTTTTGGAAAATGAAACTACCATAAGGCCTCCCGCCACACACACAATGCAAACGCAGAATTGGAGGAGATTTCTCCTTATGATAGTCAAAGATGCTTACTACGAAAGATCAGTTGATATTATTATAAATGCCTAGTGTGGAAAACATTTCGAAAGTATAATATTAATCTTAACCAGCATAGACATTCCGAACTATGCCTACTATAGCTACTATGTTCAATAGCAGGTTACCGCCACATTCCATAGCAGGTTATACAACTAGAACCGTACAAAGCTCGTATTGTTTCTTTGGATTTTCCAACAAATGGTCAGGCTAAGGAACTTCCTACTGCCACATGGGTACGCCTCTGGCGGGACGTCCCGAGAACCTACCCGGATCTCTGCCAACACAAGGTCGGGTTACCTCTTTAACTAGGTAACTACTACTCGAGTATGCCACCCCCCGGTCCTTTGGGACCTTTATCCGAGGCACCTCGATCACAAAGTAACAATCACACAGTAAATGAGATTGGAGCAACCACACAGGTAAATATCTGGGCTCCATACCATAATATCACCTTTTTCCAGAAGGAAATGACATACCCTAAAGGGAGCGACCCTCATAACCTTGCCGCATTTCCCTGTTTTGACCATTTCCGGGGTGTAAGGTCCGATGAGGTCTCGTCCACAAAGCTACGCTTTACACAAAAGCCATGCTTTGATCACAAATGTTCAACGAATGATCATCAACACATAGCAACACTTAGCATGCCACACTACCAAATTGGGAGTATATCACTGATAACCTTCAACTCCATAACCGTTGAGCTCGTACGTCTCAGAGAAGGGTGTTAAGCTATGAGAATAAATCTACGCCACCAAACAGAAATGTATTTGAAAGAAATCAGCTTTATATCTCAAAGTGTAGTGTCAGACATACAACCATACAAGTCTGTTCCGGGTTCGAACAGAACCGAAGGCACTTCCAAAGAAGCCCTTGCAATTCCGGGTATCCACAATCCCGATCGGACTTCCCATCACTTAGGGAATCTCTATACCGGAGCAACTCAGTGCAGAGACAATCGATAGGTTATCCTATCGTTTTCACAAATACCCGGTCTTCAACACCGGTCTTCAAATGCGATCCATTTCGACGTATCACTATTCGGAATGGGTTATATGACACAAAGTCCTCTCCCGGCTAAACCGAATAATGAGCGCTTATTTTAAAAATAAGTGTTGCTTTCAAATTTCAAGCAAATCACAACAAATACCCATTTAAAGGTCAATATTGATAGTCGGTTATTTTACTATCAATCGATATTCACAACATCACCAGGTTCCAAATAATTTCCCAAATTATTTATTTTCAAAATTATATTCTCAAGATATAATTTTCAACACTTCAACCATTTGAAACCAATTTTAAATCACTTTTCACCTTTCAAACTTTTGAAAACAAATTTTAAATCAAATTCCTTACACGGGATATATCTCCAAATATTTATTCATTTCCACTGGAAATCTGCCGAGTTCAAATACTTTATCTCCAAAATATTCCTTAAAATTCAATTTCAGAATTTCTTCATTTATAATTTAAAACTACTTTGGAAATATACTCGGCCTTTCACGGAAAATACACTTCCATTTCAAAATGGTCCATTTAAACCAATTAAATAAATCCTTATCGATTTATTTTAAATTTACATCCCAAATCCGTAAATTTATTTCCAAATGCCAAATCATTTTACAAATCGATTTCCAATTTATTTTTCAAACACTAAATCAATTTCAAATTGATTCTCCAATGATTTATTTTCAATTACCAAATCAAATTCCAAATTTGATTTCCAAATTTATTTCAAACATTAAATCAATTACAAATTGATTTACGAGTTTATTTCAAATAACAACTAATTTTCCATTCAAACACCAAATCAATTATCTTATTAATTTACCTAAGATTTATTTTCCAATACCAAATCAATTGGATTTCAAACAAATTCATCACTTTTTAAAATAAATCCCTTTATTCTTTCCAAATTATTTAAAATTCCATTTTCAATAAATTCTTCAACTTTTACACAATATTCTTTCCCATATTTTGGAAATAATTCAATTAGATTACAAAAATCAACTTTTTATTATTAATTTCTTTCTTTCAAGTTTATTCCATTTTTAAAATTTAATTTACTTAAAGTTTTCCACTTTAATTTCCAAAATCCAACTTTATTTATTTCTGGTATCCAACGATACCAAAAATACATTCGGCTAAATTTTAACCTCCAACAATTTCAATTATCAATATAATCATCCACAGATTTTAAATAATCAACACACAATATTGAAACAAATTCAAATATTTGAGGAATCCAGTTGGATCCCTCCAACCTGTTTCCGTGCATCCACAGATGTTAGCACAATACCCATTCCACTTCGAGGTGTAATATCGCGGTATATGGGATTTATAAAATATCATCCGCTATTATGCGGCGCATAAGGTCTCATCCGCTATATAATGCGGGAAAATCAACAACTCCAATATATATATATTCCAACATATATATATATATATATTACTATATACTACTATATATACTATCACAATCAGGCAATCAATCCATTTCCAACTCCTTTCCATTTCCGACTTGTTTCTCGATTTTTTTTAAACCTTGTATAAACAATTTATACAATTTATTAATATTTGAAATAAACCAAATTATCAATTTCCATTTAATAAATTTTTGATTAACCAATTATTTTAATTTTAATCAAAGAATTAAATTTTTAAACTAATTTCCTTTTAAATAATTTTCTTGGCAACTAAAATAATTTAGATAAGTTAATTAAACAATTTATCACCTTAATAAATTATTTTAACATAACTAAATGAATCAAAATATATACATGCTTATTTACTTCCTTTTATTTTTGAAACTACATACACTAAAATAAAAATCGAATTTTTATATAACTTTAAGCATTAAAATACAAATTTCCAAAAAAAATTCTGTATATATTTATTTATATAAACTGCATTCAAATATAAATAAACCATATAGATTTTATGTGTGTATAAGTATAATTATTTTTATTTTTATTTTCTTTTGAAACTGCCCCAAAAATAACTGCATATATTAAATCAAATAAATAAAAAGGAATTACCCAAAACCCTATTGCAATCAACACCTCGGCCCTCACTACCACTGACTACCACCAGTCATAGCTCACGCACCACTATAGCTTCGATCTGAACTTCGGCCCCAATGCACGCGCCTCCACCTGACGACTCGACACTCCAGAATCGAGCGTCATCTGACAGCGAAGGCGACCCAATCCCCCAAGCCCTAACTCGCCTATCTTCAATAGCGACCACCACCATTGGCGCTCTCACGTGAGCACGAACGCACGCCACTAAATCTCGAGCTCGATCGAACGAAATGCTTTCGTTGTTTTTTTTTCGATTTGGATTTCGAATCGAGCTGTGATTGATTTTGAACGGAAACGAACTCAATTTGAGGAACAAGGTGGTTTCGGCATTTTCCCCTTTAAAGCTGCCATTATTTTCTTTCTGTTTTGTTTTGAATTCATTCTGATTTTTTGAACGAGAAAGGGGACGGTGGCCATAAATTTTATTATCTCCACTGAAGATCTGCTGCGCAAATGGAAGACAAGATTTGATATTAGCGTGCTCGAGTTAACAGGCTACAGTGTTTTGAATGGAAAGGAAAAAGGCTGATGCGATATAATTTCAACTGCAGCTGACTAGTATAAATATTCAATTTAAATTCAAATTCAAACCGTTCGACAAATGCAACTCAAAATCTTGACCTCCTATGGAGGCGTGCCGCCAGGCGTTTGTAATGTTATACGCCTATTCCGAACACAGTGGAAAAGGTTTCGACTCCAAATTTGATCGTATGGAGAAGATAGCTTTTTGGACCAGTTATTATATTGAATTTCGATATAAATTTCAGTGCGTTTACTTATCGTACGCTCACACAACAACTCCGATCACTACGAAAATTGAAATCCGATAATAATACAATATTACGGATCCAATGAAACTGGTTTCGTCGAATTCCGAGACTGTGCCTCGGAAGGCTATTTTTAAATTCAATTTAAACAATAAAGTTTCAAAACTGAACAAAATAGTTTCAAATTCAATTCTGAAGCTTTCATTATCTTCAGTATTATCAATATAAATTTTCTAAGCCTTGAAAATATTTTAGTCAGCTTAAAAATCAAGATTCAATATTTTATCCAATTTCAATAATTAAACTCAATAATTAAATTGCCAAATTCACTTTGATATTTGAATTTCAAATTAAACTGACTTCCAGATATTTTAAAATCAATTAAATATTCTGATTTCCAATGTCAAAAATTCAGGGTCGTTACATTTTCAACATTGTTGATTGATTCTTGATTTTTTTCCAACGTATTTTGTAATTCTTCTATTGAATTCTCCTTTTCTTGATTGCTGTTTGAGTCTTTCACTTTCTCTTTCCAAACTTTCTTTGATGAACAATCCTTTGTGTTATGCCCAAAACATTCACAAATTGTACATTTTGGAGGAATCCATTCATATTCAATTTTATGCACTATGGTTTCTCCATCATGCATTATAATATATGCTTCCTCAGGAAGATCTATTTTTGCATTGATTTCAACCAGGATTCTAGCATAGCTTAATCTGGTTTCTTTTGCTGTTTGTTCATCCAATTTCAGAGGAGTACCAACTGTACTAGCAATTGCTCCGAAAGCTTCACTATCCCACATTTTTAAACTGATTTCTGGGAGACGAATCTAGATTGGAATTGTGTTTAATAAATCTTTATCAAAAGCAATCTTATTGCTCTATCTTTTCAGAATAATCAGTTTTCCATTAATAAAGTAAGGACCTCCATTGATTGTTTTTTTACAATCACTTTCAACAGCAAAGTTGATAATAAAAAAACCATTGTTTCTTGTGAAAATTTCAAAATTATCCGTGAGATTCCAAGTTCTTTGAACAAAAGCTTTAAAGTGATGATAAAAAGGCCTATTACCATAGACGTATGCTATCGCCGAGCAGCCCCATTTGGACTATGTTATCTTACTAACCCCTTCATTAATTATAACAATTTTCTTATTGTTAATGGTTATAGGTGCTTGAAACTTCAAGGTATATTCATGTCTGAAGCCTCCTTCATTAATCAAGTCTGCCCAAGATGATACCTTGTTAGAGAAAATCTTTTGCTTACTTATTAATTGTCTCTGATTATATGTTGCACCATTGTATATTTGATTGTTCTGTAATCCGATAGCAGAATTTGATGCATTCTGAGAGTCTGGCCTTGATTTTTGATTGTTGTAATTGTTTCTTGGCTCTCTGTATCCATTATTGTATAAATTCTTGGTGCGAAACAGATTAGATTTTGATTGAAGAGGGGGTTTCTCTCTTATACGACGGTTCCTCACCAGTTGGAACCCCTCACTGTCGAATTGAGGTTGCACCACCTTGGGGTTAGAAGAAGAAGAATGGGGAAGAGGAGGAGGAGGCTCGGGCATGATGGATTGAGAGACCATTATTTGATTAGAGCTTTCTTGATTTTTCTTTTTTATTTGCCAAAAAAATATTTGATCAGATCAAGCAGCCACTTGCTTCTATTATTCTTGTTCAAGCCAACTACCATTGCTGCCCGTTACAATTATGCATTTACACATAAATTTTTAGGAGAAACTGAAAAGTGGTTGGGAGTAAAATAAGTATAAAACTTCAACTTAAAAAACCAAGATTTGCAATGACGCAGAGTTATAAAACATACTCAAATACTTCAAAAATACAATTTTACACACTACTACAGTCTATAGGAGTAGCTTTAAGATAAATAAAACATATTTATATGCATTTAGATTTCCATTTGTAAAACAAAGTGACATACATCTGATGCACTACGCTAATTACAGTCGTCTAAATCTTATAACATCTCCTTATACTAAGTTTAGACATTAAGAAGCACTACAACAATAATCACACTTTGTATTTTCTTATTAATGTAGCACTTGTACGATTTTCTTTCCTTTTTGAGGTACTGTAAATGTACCTCCTTCCAAAGTCTGCTTTATTGTTTTTCAAATAATTTATTCACTTACGGTAGCTATGCCACACAAAACAACAAACAATATCATTATTTTTCATGTACCTTTTTTTCCCCTTTTCGTTTCAGTTTAATTATCACTCGGATAGACTGATCTTCAAACCTGTTATTCACAAATTAGTTAATTATATGCATCTTCAAAGTGGAAGAAAATACTCCATATGCACAAATTCAATGGATGATAATGGGTATAATAATAACAAACCGGCAAATTCGGTGATTACAATAGCAGTTCCATTGTACTGAGATATAACATAAAATATGCAATCAAAACTGGATCGTTCACGACCAAATTAAAAGTAACTACTTGCATTATGGGTTTGAGATATGCAAATTTAGTTAACTTATTCAAGATCAAACTTTACAGCCAATTCAGATACAATGCATCATATATTTTCTTTTACTTTAACAGCTAGAATGCACAATTGAGCTCTTCTGCTTTTGTAACCTTATACGGTTAACTGAATGCAAATACATTACTTGGACGGATTTTTTTTCCAAGAGTACTTGCATGATATAATGAACTACTGTTTAAACACGAAACTGCTGGATCCATAAGCTATTAATATAGTAGAAAAATAAGTAAATGTACACAAGAGGAAAAAAGGATTAACGATTTAATTGAGTAATATCACAATGGGTGCACAGAAATTTAGAAGAAAATACGGTGGAAATCGGGGAAATTAGTAATTGTAGTGAACGTTTATGTCTGTCATATAGTTGAACCGGGTTCAATCTGTTGGATCTATTTAAACAAATAGATGCATCCGTTCATCCGTTTTGCTTAGCTTAGTACATGTTTCAACTTCTATGACCATTTCCGATATAATGTTGCTTAAGCTGAATTCAGTAGTATCAAATAAAACTTCTTTTTATCGAAAGTAAGCTTGAATATTCTTTTGCGTTGACTCAAACATCAATAACTTGAACCCATTCAAAATATAACGAGATACGTTGCCTTAGAGTCTAGAGATGTTCCTCAAAACCACATCCTCCTAACAATTGTAGACTATGCCACAAAATTATGTGTTAAATATAGTGCTTAACTTAGCCTTAAACAATATCCAATAATTGCAAGTGTACATGAGTTGTAAGGTTATTTTATGTAAAACTCTGTCAACATCATTAACTGAAGCCCTAAAAGTAATATCATATTTTGCGACAAATACAAATTATATAATATTTAAACACGAGAAAAACATTCAAAGAGGAGCAAAAGGAAGATGAGACAAAGCAAATGCACTAAAGTTACAAAAGCACTCTTTCCATTTACAGTTTTAAATATTTGTGCCTTTGTGTTTGGACTCCATTAGAGAAATAAGTTGTTAACCTACAATTTTTTATTATCACCAAAAACAAAGAACGGACAAGACTTGATACTTCTCATTGTGCACATTGTTTTCAAGTTTAAAATATGCACTTACTGTTGCCATGGTGAAATTTGCTTTAGCTCAGTTACTTTTACTTCCACTTTCTCAACTTTCTTTAATCTTTAAGCTATGCAATCAGGGTTGTGTCAAGAGAATTGGAGACTTTATGCAAGAATTTAAAAAACACTTGGATGATACGGTATCTTTTAACAAGACTTAATACGGCATCTTTTAATAAGGTGGTCCTTAGTCAGAAGAAGAAAAAAAACGCTTGATACGGTATCTTCTAATAAAAAATTTATTCATTTTTCCCCATCCCAACATATTAGATGATATTCGCTTTTTAAATTAGATCCATAATTTTTTTTACACAGAATATTAAGCATCAATTCATATCATGAATTGTTCGTTAGGTACCAATGAAATATAACTTTGAATTTCTTCACTTTCTCAAGTGTTGTAACAGGAATTTTCACTATTTAATTGATATGATTTTTTTTTTTCAATACTTTCAAATAACAAATAAATAAATAATAAATTGATTAACTTTTGAATTTATAGAGTGTAAAGATAGAAAACAGAAGAATTACGTAGGAATAGACAAAGAGATATTTAACATGGAAGATAAGGTCCATAAAAGATTTTTCATGTAATACATAAATTTTGATTTGATGCATACGGAGCCCAACAAATTGGGATCTAAATATCTTTAATAATAGTTGTAATACGTCTGCTGTTAAACTTTTTGGTATCAGCGTGAATTACCAAAAATGTCCATCTACAGTATCAGTAAATCTTAATATTCCTTACAAATAGGAACTAGTAGTTAAATTTGTCTGATATCAGCAAATCTTAACATCCCCTAAAAATAGGATCTAGCAGTTAAACTTCTTTACAAATTCAAAATGTTCATCTACGCTTAAAAATATGATCTAACAAATGGCAAATTCTATTTCAATCCGAGTATTTACTTAGTAGCCCCCTAAAAATTAAAAAAAAATCTATAAATCCAAAAAATAACTTAGTAGTCTCATACCAGTTCCAGAACTACCATTTTCATCACGCAAGTATCAAACGCTGAAGGGTTCAACCAGAAAAAAAATGAACTACCACGCAACGTGACTCCATGGTTCGTATCAATACCTCGTAAGCTTTCTGCGTGGATGTGTAAAAATTCACACAATTATTTGTGCGATTAAGCCAGAAACCTAGTATACCCCCTGCGTGAATTATCACTGATCCCTGTAATCAATAGCCTACGATTGTATTTGCAAAAAATTAAAAACTTTTCAATTTTTTTTTGAATTACCTGCTGTGATTGTGTTAACAATTCATTCTCCTCTTCAAAATCCATCAGCTAGTAGTGAAAAATTGAATTTTTTCTTCACTGATTCAGAAATTAGGGTTTTGAAGAAGCGGTGGTTTAGACAGTAAGAAACTGACGTAAGAAGATAATGAAACTGAGAAGAAAGAAAGTACGCAGCGCGCTCTAAGGATATTTTAGTCTTTAAAATTTTATTTATTTTAGAGGGCTACTAAATAATTATCTGTGTTGAAATAGAATTTGCCATAACAAATAAATATTTTTTCTTTAATTAACTACAAATTCGTTGTTTATTAGGTAATAATACAAATAAAATTCAAACTAACAAAAAATTAGATGTTGCGACTTAGAAATAAAAGTTTAAGTTAACTACACATTATTTCAACGTACAAACATGGCTAAATATTTATGTAAACTATTTTTTCTTGAATGTGTTAAATCATATATAATCTGTATAAAAATAATTCATGCGTGAGGCACATGTCATTATCACGCGCGAAGCGCGTGCCCTAACGCTCGTTTCCATAACTAGCCTATATATCCACCGAACCCTCAACGTAATCTGTTGGAGGGAGCAACCACTGTGTATTGAATCGGTTAACTTTGGATAGGACAAACCAATGTGATTCCTCCATGGACCTTAAGTCATGGTCTCTTTAGAATATTTATGTTTCTCCAATAGCTTAATGAGGGTATGAGTGTCATGTGTACAAAGTCATGTTTGTCTATATAAAAATTACGATCAATTTCCTCTTCTAAAAAGTATAATAAACATTCAACCAAATCTTACTTTACACTAATAATACCGTCTTTAAAAGCTTGATTCAAATTATAATGAGGTTTGAAGATCTTAAAACAAGTTATATTAACTATGGTAGAATTGGAAAAATATGATTCAATATCAAAGAAGAGCATAGCCAGTGGTATAAAGAGAAAAGTGAAGCTTAGTAAACTTCTACACAATACAAGGACATATCATATAAGGTGGAAGGAAATGAGCGCACATGAAATAAATAACATTAGATAGAAGGATCCAATGAGAGTGAGTGATTTGGGATTTAAATTTCATTGTGGTGTAGGAAGGATTACACTTCAGGTTGGAATGAGGTGGACAAAGCAGCTGATGATTTCAGCAGAAGATTTCATAGGAAAATGTACATTCATATGCAAAAACCTTCAAGAGATAGTTATGCATAGATGGAGTTTAGGTCTAGAATATAAGCCTAAAGGCTTTCCAAATATAAGCCCCTAACTAACTTGTTATCATTCCAATAGCCTATATCTACCGTCAATAATGTCCTATCAATGAGAAATAGGACTAAAGTCGCTTAATACCTTTTAATGAGAATTAGGCAGACCCCGACCATTTACTACCTTATAAAGGTAAGTCCATGTCATTTACGACCTATAATCCCAAGGAGAACTTTTCACTAGTAACTCTCTAGCTGACATTGCACGAAATCCTTTCAGTCTCTTAATACTTTCTATTGGACCAGGCCTTCTACTAGGATTTCCTCTACCGTGCCTAATTCATAACCCCGACCATTTACTACTTTCTACGTAGAGAAGAGACGGGCCATTACACAACCACTTAATACCCTTAATCTTTGAAGCATGTCCTTCATATTATGACACATAACCACAGTGACGTCTCACATTAGTTCGACTATTCATAGGTACTGATAGTCAGATTAGCTAGGTGAATTTAACTTACATAATTTGAGACTAATCTCGCGTCCTCGTAATTATTTATTATTGACGAAGTCTCACATCAGTCTCAAAATCACAGTGCTGGTAGACAGATTAGCTGGACAGACTTCCTTATAAGAAATCTTTCTTATTACGTCTTTTAACATTAATTACCTTCCTAAGAAAATTTAATAAGATTAGTAACCTGTTTAACTATGCAATAATACGTTATAATTATACGTTAATTACACTAATACACACACAGACATGTTTGTGTGTGAGTGAATAATCGTCTAGTAATTTCTAAGCGTGCGGAATATATGTCATAAACTAGCGTTTAAATGTCAACTCTTTAAACAATTATACAAGTCCTATTTCATATTATCATCAATACCATTCCAATATTCATATCCGAAATTTTCAATAAACAAACTTGTACAAAATAAAAATCTAAACTCAATTTATACAAAAAAATAATGGAAAATGTTTATAAAAGAAACAAGCAATTTCAATTTTTACGCTCTATTCAACTCTTTTTTCACATAAAAATAAACAAAAGAATTTCTATTTAATTCATGGGAATAAGCGGTGCAAACTACGAATAAAATTCGTTCCTTACACACTATTCCTTAATCAAAATTCTTTAATCAAATTCAAAGAAAAACGAATAAGGAGTGAAATAGAAGGTAAAATTATAAAAACTGCAAATTTACACAATTTCCATTATTTTAGTATATTTCAATTTAGAGTTGACATTTAGCATTGAAGGAGTTTTAGGGGTTTATAATATGATGTTTTTGTAAATCAAATCTCTTCAAGGCATATTCAAACCTAAATTACACTAATCAATTACTAAAATAGAAAATCTAAGATTTTCACTCATAGTATAGCCTTAGCTTCGCCTCCTTTAGATTTGACACGCCTTTGACAACCTCTATCAGGTCTCTTTTTTTGATACGCACACAGAGCAAGGGATTTTTATATATACTAGATTTAGAAAATTAAAGGTTTGAAGGAGAAAAAGTTGAGAATTAAATAATAAAAAAGATAGATTTATAGGATTTCTTATCTGAAACCTTAATTAAGTTTTCTGAATCTTCAAAGAGATGAACATAGAGCTTTGCTAATATCCCCAAAATATTGTGTGAATAAAAGTGAGGGGTCTAGGGTCTTATTTGTAGTGGTTAAAAAGCATCAAAACCGTCGGATTCAAATAACTATATAAGCCCAGAACGTTCAAAATTGAAAAACCTTAGCCGCCATTATACGAGAAGCGGTCGACCGCCCTACCACCGATCGACCAGTTGAAGTCAGGGGTTTCCCTTATTTGGGGAACGTTTGATTTTTTCTGTTGTTTGATTTATTATATTCCTTAGTTGATTTTTAACGTTAACGTTTCCTTAATCCTCAAGTCTTTCTACTGTTAAATTTTGAATTTTAAATTTTAAAATAAATTATTTATTTGAATTTGAATTCTATTTAAATTATTTTAAACCCGAAACGTCAAACTCCATAACTTTTTCATTTGAGTTCCGTTTTCAACATATTATATATGGAAATTGATTAAAATTTCAGCACGAATGCAACAACATAACTTTCTTAGTCAAATTCCAACTTTTGTAGAATTTTAATTTCACCCTTATATTATCTAATTTAGTTTATTCAATTTATCTTACGCTTGATTTTACGGGGTATTCCATCTGACTTAGGCTCCATGAGTGATGACTGACACGGATTAGGGAACACCAATGGAAATTGATAACCCCTTGAAATTGATTAGGATTTTATAAACCATTGGAACATGATGACTAATATTGATCGCGGTAGTCCCATCCGGAAAGATGGGGCAATGGCCATAAGAAGTATGTCCCCTTACTGGAGAGTTAGAATATGGACTTGCTTGGACGTTGGACCTCCTCTCCGGAGAGCGAGCAGATCGGGTTCAACAAGGATCTAGAGAGATCAAAAGTAAGCCCCCTCACTGGACGGTGAGCAGATGGACTTGCTTGGATGTTGAGTCCCTTTACCGAAGAGCAAGTAGATTGGACTCAGCAGATCCGAAGAGATCAAGCCCTAGATTGGATGATAAACGATTCAGAGAGATCAGATCCTAGATTTGATGATAAACGATCCAAAAAGATCGAACCCTAGATTGGATAATAAATGATCTGGCAAGTCTGAACCCTAGAATGGACATTGACTCAATATTAGGATTTGAACGTCTTGTAATTAGAGTAAAATAGATAAATCTTGGGCGAACACAAGATGATTTTGATATACGATATGACAACTCCAGATGAAAACGGGCCGATTATATGACTAACACTCAAGTAAGGGCTAGAGTCATCAACTATGACGGTTTGGAATTACTATGGATTCACAGAAGAATCCGAAGGAGCCAGACTATTCACCACAACTTGAATCGATAGATAGCTGGAAAGCTTGACAACTAGAAGTCGACTACTGCAGAAACTTGTTCTTAAGCAAAGCACACCGTACATTCATAAAACGTATATTGGGGGGCAAATGTTATCTGACTTTTTGACCAAGAAGATTTTCACTGAAATCAAAACATCAAGATGAAGACAAAATGATTTACGGACTTGGGAACATGCTTATAAGGGCAATAAGAACACACTTAAGAAATTATAGAAGATTTGAAGCAAAGTGGACCACTCGGTACCGAGAGGAACCACTCGGTATCGAGAGCTTTTTACTCCATTACGGACCTCCAAAAATGCTTGCACTTGATGCATTTCCCCTGGTGATCGTCATGGAGTGCTTTTCTCAAAGAATGAATGAGAAACTCTAAGGATTTTCTGATCGAAGGCAGGCAAGAACAAGCGGTACCAGAACCTCTCTAAAACAACTAAATCTCAAAGAAAAAGTGGTCGAAACACGATGAATCGAAGGTAGAAAGCAGAGTAAAAGAAGGAAGGAAGATTTTTTCCCGTCGGTACCAAGAGGAACCACGTAGTACCAAGAGGTTTTTATTGATGTTTGGGCCCTGAAGCTCACTTTTGAACACTTGGACTTGGATTCAGACTTGATATTTCATGGACATCCGGTTCCGCTGGATAATTTCCTTATAAATAGCAAGCTACCTACAACTTGGGGGGACTTCTTCTCTTGGTCTTTTCACACTTTGATTCTTCTTTTGTCTTCTTCTTCCCCAAATACTCAAAATACTCTGAGATCCACTAGATTGTGGTAAGATCTAATTGAATTTATTGTAATCCGAAGAGAAAATAATAAATAACAAAAATTAAAGTAGACGTGAACCGAAATATTCACCGAACTACTATAAAAATTGTGTCATTAGATGTGGTGTTTTGAATCGGTTTTTGGATGTTGTGCCCCTTTTGGCATCAACAATCGGTATGGGATCCCATATTGTCTAAGGTATGAGATAAGGGTCTATATGCACATGCTCTTATTGACTTATAACCATAGTTTTGAAGACCGAACCGTGGATAGAACCGTGGTAGTCCAAGGTCGAAGGTTCCGAAGGTTCAACCGGTCGGACCGTTAAAACCGTGCAATTTTTTTTTCATAATCTAGATTAACATATGAATATAATAATTTTCAAAAAATTTATGGTAAAAAAGCTTTGCTGAAAAATTATTTTATAACTTTTTTAGCCTAAAAGTTTTAAATATTTAAGAATACATGCTTAAAAGCAAATAAGTTACCTTTAGAATGTTTGAAACCTAAGATGTTGTTCATAATATTAGTTGGTTTTACTTTAACACCAGCAGAGAACTAACAGAAGTAAAATTGATGTTTAAAAAGCAAGGATGTTTATCCCACATTGTGCAAAATGAAAAAAAAAATTTGTCCACTCCTCTATATGTATAGCCTACCTGTTCTATTAATTCATTGACTGATGGAAATCCACCTTGTGGGCTTTGAAGTTTGACCTGCATGTCTTTTTAAAACTTGGAATCCTAATTTCAAAATTCAGAACCGGTTTAATTTATGTTGGGCCGACCGTTCGGGCCGGCTTTTGCGGTTTTTGAACGGTCTATGCAGATCAACGGTTCAAATGATTTCCGAGCCTTCTTGGCTGATGGTCCGTGGTTCTCTACGGTTGAACCTGGGTCGGGTTCGGTTTTCAGAACAATGCTTATAACCATAGTTCAAGTTTCCGTACAACATACCGAAATTCTGGCCATTCCCGTCTGAAACGAAATGTCTAAAAAAAAACCCTATTTTAGACCAGAAAAGTACAAGGAAACAATCAAAATAGATTTTTGAGCAAGAACACATACAAAACCATGAAGCAAAAGAAGGATTGAAGCAAAAATAGAAAAAAAAAATTCATCTATTTCGAATATGAGTGGATTGAAGGAAATTTTTCATCGAATCATCGCAAATATCATGCTTTCGGTGGCTGAAAATGCTCGCGAACATTTTAGCAATCATCGCAGCATCAATTTTTGTTCTACCCTGATTTTGACTTCTAGGGCACATCTTGAAAAGTAGAAGATGAGCAGAAGACTTAAACGAAACATTTAGATCTTCTTTTATTATTTGGTTGCTTGTTTAATAGTTATTTTCTGTTTACTTGGATTGGGTCTTTGTTCAGTTTGGACTGGATTTGTGATACATAATTTTATTTGTCTTTTTATTCTATGCATTATAAATTGTTAGAAAAACTTTGAGTATATTCATAGGATACCTAAAAAATATAGTTTTGTTATTCAAATTGATTTATTTTAGCATTTTTTTTATTTTATACAGTAAAAGAGCTGGAATTTTTAAGTCTGAATTAAAAAAACAATTTCCGAAACAGAACAGAAATTTGACGGAGTGCACTAGACAACCGTATGATCAAATGAAAGGGGTGGAGACCCGACCATAATGAGAGTAGTATGTAGATGTGCGTTCAACTGATGGTAAACCAGGTAGGACCAGGTACCGAGGAGCTTTCACACCAAAAATTAAAAGCTGTCACCAAGGTGTTAGAGGAGTGCAGGATGTGGAACTTGTACTGATGAGATACCTAATATTTGGCGTCCTACAGAAATAATCCTTAGAATATTGAAAGTTTAATCTAGTAGAAATAAACATACAAGACATAAACTTTTATATAGGGTGATTATTTTAGATGGCTATATCGTAAAAGTTACATCTTGTGGTTTAAAAATATGTAACCAGTATGATAGTTTAAACGTTGCAACAATTTTATAAACGCAACCGATCTACAGCTATATATCTCCAATGTAATTCTAGACCTACCAAGAGTTTTAACCTGCATAATACTTGCATGAGAAAAAAGCCAGCCTTGAAAACATTATATATTGAATGTTCAACAGCTCAATTTCCCTGATCTTAATTTCACCGTCCTCATGTAAGCTTTAATTTTTGAATGGCTAATATGAATCTGGCACAGGGGAACAGATAAAATGGGAACAGCTCCTGTTGCAACTGTCAAACAAAGAAGCCAACCATACAATATATAAATACATAAAACTTGAAATCAATGGGTACAATACAACACGTTATGCATCACATTATGCACGTTGTTTATAAAGACTGCTTAAATTTATTGGCTTTCCATATAGCCATAATTGCTTATGCTTTTCAACTACAACTTTTATTCACACTTTATAACTTTTATAGTGCCCATACAGGTGCAATGCAAGTAACAGCGTACATATAAGTTCTTCCCTCTCCCGCTCTATATATAGTCATCTCATCATTCTAATCTCCATATCATAAAACTTCTGAAAAACATAGGCTAGCCAGCCCAATCGCCTCAATTTCAATATATACAGCAAATCAGAATATTAGATATAATATTTTGCAATGAAGAGTTTGAAGCAAGTTACCTCTATAATTTCTATGGTACTGAAGAGCAAAACAAGAGCCATAAAGACCAGATTAATGCTCTATAAGATTCTACATGACAAGAACGTGCTTCTAAATGTTAGATCAAAAAAAGTTCATCAAGTCAAACAACATGAAGATGAAGATGAACAATGCTATTACTCACCGAATCAAAATCTTGAGTTGACTTTCGAACGGGAGATTGATTACGAGATAGAGAATGATTCAGGGTCATTTGTGAATTTTGCTACTTCTCTAGAGGAAGAGTTGGAGCTTAACTATGAAAATGAGATCGATAAAGCAGCTGATGTGTTCATAAGGAGGTTTCATAAGCAAATGAAAATTCAAAAACAAGACTCATTTAAGAGGTATCAAGAAGTGTTGGATCAAGGTGCTTAAGCATATATAGAGATAGTAATAATCAATTGTAATAGCTATGAGCATGATTTGTTTTATGTGAATCATGTCGATGCCGTTAATTTTTATCACCTACCATGATGGTCCATCATGCAATCAAATAGAGTTGGCAAATATATAATCACTGCCAGTTACAACTATGCATTTACACATACATTTCTACCAGAAATACAGCAGTAGGATTAAAGTAACACTAAATATCAATTTAAATAACAGGAAATTTTCCTCAAGGACAATTTTTACGGCTTTTTTTGGATGTAGGACAGCCCACTAATAATTTTCTCTAAAGGACAAATTATCGTATTTCCTTCCAGCCCACTTTCGCGCGCTTCTTTTTCTTCTTCCTTTCGATCAAATTTTTTCAATCGCGATCAAATCTCTTTCTCCCAATTATAATATCGATCAACTTCGTTCGTTTAATTCAAATTCGTCCTTCTGAAAATAAAATCGATCACCTTCGTTCGTTTCTTTCAATTCCGTCCTTCTGAAAATAATATCGATCAACTTTGTTTGTTTTTTTCAATTCCGTCCTTCTGAAAATTGTACTTCATCGATCATTTTTTTTCTTATGTGCGTTTGTTGATCTCGTTCTTTTCATATTTATACCGTGATCTCGTTCTTTTTAGGTATGCTTATATTATTCTGTTTTTTGTTGTTTTTCTATTCGAGTTAAAAAAGTTTGTCTGTGCTTTCTATTTGTGTTCATTTTTTTGAATGATATGCAGTGTTGTTCTTCTCATTGTTTGTTCGTTCGTCGATGGAAAATTGTGAAAGTAGCAACAGGTTTATTATTATTATACTCGTTTCTTTATGCAGTGTTGTATTCTAGTTAGCTTTTCATTTAATTTATCTTGCATTTTCTTGCATTAATGTTGGGATGATTGGAAAAGTATCGTTGCTTGGGTTGTATATAAAATTGTGATATAGTGGAAAACTATTGTACTTTAGGTTCAGTTTCTCGGTATCATTTTATTTTTTCTTAGTATCATTTTTTTTTTATCAGTAACTAGGTATCAGTTTTGTGAAATTGAATAATTAATGTTCTAAATTGAATGTATTTTTACTAATGTTTATTTTTTATTTTTTTTTGGACAGTGGGGATAACCGTCTTCTTTGTCTGTTTGTGTTGAATAATAACACTTTTAGCACTCGACTGTCTATTGATTGCTCTTTGTATGATTTGAAGAATGAGATATGTCGATGTTGGTCTCAATTAACTCCTCTTTCTATTCAGATTTCTTATGTACTTGAGGACAAAGTTATTATGGTTGACACTGATTCTAATATTCAGAGTATAATTTGTTTTCAGTTATACAAGAAAAGTTCTTTTTTTGGTTTTACTGTTAAGGTTAAGAGTTCTGAATTGGAATATGTTGATGGTGCTTCTATTTCAAGTTCATCCGTTGTTCGTGCTTCTTCATCTTCTACTGTATCTGTCTGTTCAAATGTTGTTGTTAACAGTAAAAGTTATTTAAAAGATATGTTGAGGAGAGGGTCGACATTAAGCATTTCCAATTTTGTTGGTTTTTGTTTTGGAGGAGCTGAACATTTTAGAGAGTTTTTGATGGCATATCAAATTCAAAAGGGGTATGAATTAATATTTTTAAAGAATTGTGCTACAAGAGTTACTGTGATTTGCTCTTCATATAAGGATGGTTGTCTTTTCAAAGTCCATGGTTCCTGTGATTCTCGAGAATTGAAAAGGTTCTTTATGAGAAATTTGGTTCCTGATCATTCTTGTGGGGCTGGTCTTAGACATGTGAATAATCCACATATATCTAGTTCGTTTGTTAAATCGATGATTATTGATGAGATCCGCGATTGTCCAAGTAAAAAGCCTAAGGATATTATACTTGATTTTAAAAGAGAATACAATTTTCAGTTGTCTTATGGTTATGCTTATCATGGGAAACAACTTGCATTGATGGAGTTGCACGGTAATGATGCTTTGTCTTATAATGATTTGAGTTGGTATTTGGAAGCAGTGAAGAAATCTAGCTAATCCAGATAGTTATGTTGATATGCATGTTGATCCTTGTAGTAATGAATTTGAAAGGGTGGTTATTGCTTTTGGCGCTTGTTTACTTGGTTTCAAGTCTTGTCGTCCTATGATATTCTTAGATGCTACTCACTTAAAGGGACGTCCTGGTGTGTTGATGGGTGCTACTGCAAAAAATGGTGATCAAGGTATGTCTTTGTTTTCAGATTTGAGTTATTTGTATTGAGATCATAATACTTGGCATAATCATTAATATACATTTTTTATCATAATTTGTATTCTGTTGGTATCAGTTTTAAGAAATGTAGTTTATAAGTAGCAAGTTTCTAGTATCAGAATTTTCATTGTATTGAATTGTAAGTTTGTATTTGGTATAATAATTTCATACTGCTAAACAGGAGATTAGTATCAGTTTTTGTATAATCTTAGTATCAGTTTCAAGTATGTTCATATATGGTATCATTTATAGTTATGTAGTATTGAAATTTCCTTTGTATCATAATATATGTGAATTTTTGTTTCTTTGTTGTTTTAGAATGAAGATTACTGTGCATAATGTTGTGGTTATTAATATTTTTTATAATGGTCATATCAGGTTTTAGGTATCAGTTTTGTTACTGTCAGTATCAGTTTTATGAATTGTTTTATATTTATGGTCATAATTACTTTTAGTTTTTTTTACTAATTATTTTTGCATTTGCAGGTTTCTTCCCTTTAGCTATGAGTGTAGTTTCTGTAGAAAATGTGGATAACTGGACATGGTTTTTGAACCATTTAAAACAAATGCTTCAAGAAGAGCGTACTTTAGTTTTTATGTCAGATCGCCATCAAGGTTTGCTTTCAGGTGTTCGTGATGTTTTTCCTTCAGATTATCACAGTTATTGCTATTTGCATATGGAACAAAATCTTCTTTCAGCAGTGAAAGCCAAAAATGCAAATGTGTCTATTGTTGATCTATTCAAAATGTGTTCTAGAGCTTCAAATCTATATGAATTTAAAGGAGCATATTCTAAGTTTTGTCAAATTGGTGGTGTTGCTGGTGTTAATTTATTAAAGGATAAGCCATTTGATAAGTGGGTGGATTTATTTTTTCCAGGGAAACGTTATGGCGAATATAGTTCCAATGTTGTAGAAAGTTTTAACAGTTGGATTTTAAATGAACGAACATTGCCTATTACTTTGTGTTTAGATGGTATTCGTGTTAAGATTATGAAACAAATGGCTAGAAGAAGAGAAGAATGTCGTCTGTGGAGAACAAGTCTATGTCCTTCTATGGAGCTACGTTTAGATAAGTTGATTGAAGAAGGATTTGGATGGGATGTATATAAATCTTCTGATTTTTCTTATGAAGTGAAATCTCCAAACTCTCATTGTGTTGATTTGAAGGAGCGGGTTTGTAGTTGCAACCAATGGAAAATTACGGGATTTCCTTGTGCTCATGCTATAAAGTGTATGAACAAGTCTAAGTTGTATGTATATGATTTTGTCGAAAAGTATTTCACTGTTGATGCTTATCGATGTTCTTATGCCAATGCTATAAATCCTATTCAAATTATGATAAGCCTATTGTTGATGGTATCATTCAAGATGTTATCAAGCCACCAAAGGAGAAACGTGGTGCTGGTAGACCATCAATCAAGCGCAAAGGAGGATTTTTATATTTTCAGAACAAGCAAAATAGATGTGGCGAGTGCAAGCAGTTTGGTCATAATAAACGGAATTGTCAAGCTTCAAAGAGGATTTGATTTTACATTTTGAATTTGCTTAGATTAATAAGTGGTTGTGTGACTTGTTTTGATTGTTTACTGTAATTGAACCTTGTTATTAATTTGTGTTCAGTATAGCATATTATCAACTTGATTTTAATTTTAGCTATGTAGTATAAATGATAGTATCAGTTTTAGTATTAGTTATATGTTTTTATAGTATCAGTTTTGGTGTTTATTTATTTATTTATTTCAAACATTTGTTTTGATGTTTGTTGCATACTGTTAATATCAGTTGTTTAGTATCATGTTACGCATTCTGTTGGTATAAATTATGGTATCATTTTTTCTTTGTGTGATATCAGTTTTGTTTAATTTTGTATATTTTAGTTATTTATAATAAAGTAGATATTATAGTATATGGGATATGATAATCATTGTGTAATTGATTGAAGAGGATGATTGAATTGATATATGCTTTCTTTTGGTCGGTGATAATGTTTGTTTGATTGGATATAAGGACTTTAGTATCAGTTTTGGTTAGTTTTTAGTATCAGTTTCGTGTATTATAATACATTCTACAACAGAAATTAGTACTAATTAATAATTATAATGATATTTTGTGTTAGCAAAAACTGACACTGGTCTTAATTGTTGTTTCATAAAGTATGTTGAGTATCAGTTTGAGCAAAACTGATACTATTAGTTATTAAAACCGATACCCAGTTACTGTTTGCTATTGATATATGATATGAAATCTTATAATATTATTATACAACTGGTAGTTGAATCATAAAACTGATAATATTATGTAGGATCAATAGTTGCATGATAGAAGATTCACCGTATAATCTTATTATAATATAAACTTCAGGTTAAGAAATGAAAATCAATTACAGCAAATCATTCCACCAGATCATCATTGTTTTTACAAGTAAGATCAACATTGTTTTAAGAACAGAACATCATCAGAAATATGTTCATAGTTTGTACAACAAATTGTACTAATATAAAGCATTGATTGTACCAACATTAAAACCGAAATTAAATTCAACTACATATAACAAAATATCTAAAATGTACATCAGTTCATGTGAAAATATTAGCACTTTTTGCAAGTTGTTTGATTTGTTCATTTATCTTTCTTCTTCCAAACTTGACATGAATTTGGCTAAGCTCCAACAGTGCTCTTTGTCAGTTAATATCTGATGTGCAATTCTTGCTCTTGATTTCAGCATTTGTTCAGGGGCTATTTTGAGTGGTATTTGACTTTTGTTCATTGATATGATGAATATCATCACGTATATACCACAGTCAAGTCTGTTTAAAAGAATATTAGCAATATCAGTTTTGTCAGTTTAAGTGTCAGTAGGTATCATTTTGAACAACATAAACAACTTACGTGTCTGATCCTTGTTGTGCACATGGTATCTGATGCATTTCATTTGCCTTCACCTCCTTATCCTATATGTTTTTCTTTTTCCAAAGTTCTTTCAGCATTTCTTCAATTTTATTTCTCTATTGAAGACAAAACAATACAAAGTTAGTTAATGTTCGATTTGTTTAATTAAATTATTTTGTTTCCTAACAAAAATATATCATACCAATATCATTGCCTGCTTTAGACTGGGGTTGTTTCTTTCATTAGAATTCCTTCTTGGACGTCTAGAATTTAGATGACTCCATTCCATTGTTGGGTATGTCAAAGTTACTACTGTCCAATGCAATGGAAAATATATAGCATCTGTGTATTCATCATCCACAATTTGTTCAAGGAAAGGCAGCACTAAAGATTTTATAATTCCATGTATATTGAAAACTATAGCTTGCTGTTAAATAAAAAAAATAAGTTAGAATTCAATATATATTTAGCATTTATCATATTATTGTATATTACAGTTTTATTTACCGTCATTATTGTTGTGAATGCATAGTTGTGCTCTTTCAGCCCACATTTAGATAAATACCAGTCAATTATCTACATTAACAACAAGAAAAAGTAATTTTTTGTTACTAATGAAGCAATATTCAATGATAATTAGTATCTTTTGTTTAAATAGTGGTAAAATATATTACAAATTACAAGAATAATTAAGCATGAAATATGATGAAACAGCTTCTGGGTATCACTTTTGCACTGACTTAGTATCATTTTTGTACATGCTGTTAAATCAATTGCTACTAGAAAACAAAAGTATGAATTTATATCAACTGCCACTAGGAATTAGTTTTGCACTATTTTGGTATTTATTTTGTCATACATGATAGTTAATACATAATTCAACTAATAGACCACCACTTTGTAATAAATAGTAATTAGGTATCATTTTTGGCTATAAATAGGTATCAGTTTTGGTACAAATAGCAGTGGACATAGCTATTACACATTATTTTTTGTAATTATTTTTATTGGTAGCAGTATTATTAAACAAAAAAAAAGTGTGTACCGATCCATGTGTGGCATTTTCTTCAAGAAGTTCTTGTAGTACTTTTTTTGTTATTGTACATCCTCCTCTAATTGTGTCATTATCTGTCCATGCTATATCTCTATTTTAAGAAAATAAGTTACATATCAATTATACAATGTTATTTTAACCAGCAAAATTAGTATATATGTTTGTATACTTACTCTTTTGATGATGTCATAGCAAAGAAAGTTTTGATTGTATTTTGTTGTTCTATATTCAAGTATGCCAAAGTTTTGCTGCAGTGTCCTAGTCCTACATTTGAAAGTGTTGGCTCTATTACTTGAATTGGCATTGGGATTGACTCTTCTGCACTTTCTTTTTCATCATTTTCTTCCAGTTTTTCATCATTTTCATTTGCTTCAGGTTTTTGTTTTTTTGCTGTTTTTTTCCTTCTCTGACCATATTCAAAGCTGAGGCTTTCTCTTTTTTTCCTTGCTCTTTCTTTTATTCTTTTCACATAAGAAGATGGCTTATGAACTATTTGTTTCCTTTTCCGACCAGAAGGTTTTGCTGGTTTGTTTTCTTTGTCCTTTTCTGTTATTCCCTCTTGCAACTGTTGTGTGATATTGAGATTGAAAGATGGAGGTGTTAGGTCTTGTACTACATCACTGTATTGTGCAAATTTGCTCTCTTTATTGGTATCTTCTTCCAATTTTTGAGCCTCTTTTATATCTTTTTTCATTCTTTTATCTTCATTTATTTCCAACACTGTTTCATTTGTTTTGTTCAACACTATTTCAGTTGTTTGATGAACTTGTTCTGTATTAGTGTCAGTAGTTGTGTCTTCAACTTCTTCTACATTTTTTTCAGTTGAGAATCTGTATTAACAATAAGAAGCTGTCAGTTTTTGTTATTGGTGAATGAATATAATATTATTAGTATCAATAATATTAATAGTGGCGGTTTATGGGTATCATTTTTGCATAGATATCAGTTTTTCAAACACAAAGTAAGTATCAGTTTTTCATACATATAGGTATCAGTTTTGATTTATTTCATAGTGAAAATTGTTTGTAAAATAACCAACCATCAGTTATAATCAAACAACTGATGCATATAAATTGTGCATTATTTTGGTATTAGTTCTCTACTAAATGATGGTGAACATAAATAGTTCAATTTACATACCATTAAGTTATAAGCAATGGAACGTAGGTATCGTTTTTTAATAGATTTAGGTATCAGTTTATTTTAACTTATACTCAGAATTATTTATAATATTTATAATATAAGCAAGCATGAATTTGAATCAAACAGTGTTATTTTCAATAGTAAAAAATCATGTACCTGTCAATTTGTGTTATTTTTGCTTGACACTTTGTAGGTTCTTGTTGACACTCTGGATTTTCTTCTTCAATAATTTCAGCTGTGAATGTTTTTTCTTCATTTTGGGCTTCTATATTTAAACATTCATCTTCATTTATTTTATTTGCTGTGTTAACTTTTTCCACATGAGGCTCAGCATTTTTGTCTTCATTCTCTTCTTCATTGCTTTCAGTTGTGGATTTCTTTTCTCTGTTTTCTAATTCTGTTTCTACATGTGCATGTTCATTTAGAATGTTGTCAGGTTCATCTTCCATGTGCTTACTCTCTAGTTCAACTTCTGAATTTTTCTTTTCATTTTCTTCTATTCTTGATTTGAGTTCTTTCAATTTCAAATTTTCTTTTTCAACCTTTATCCTCAACTTCTTTTCTTTGTCTAATTGCTTCTTTGCCTTCTTACCTTCTTCTTCCAAATCTTTAATGTGCGTTTGCAAAACATTAAGGCTTACAAAATCTTCAAAAGATCGATCACTCTGTTCGGCTTCCTCAATTTTTCTTTTTTTTCTTTGGTTTTCTTTTCTTTTGTCACTTGATTCTTCTTTTATCGATCCTGTTTGGAGTAGCTTCTGTTCATGTGGAAGAATATTGCTTATTTCTTTCACCTGTGTAATTGAAATAGTAATTTTGTTTTAAAATTTAAATGAAAATGTTTTATGCTAATATGTTGTAACTTATAAGTTATAACTGACATTAATAAGTGATTAGTTTAATAGAATAAAATAGAATAGTAATGAAATTGATACTATGTACACTTACTAATGATTGTGTGCAGTGTTAAAAATGATACCAAGTATTATTGTATATTATAATTGATACTGTGCAAAATGACAAGATGTACTATGCTGAGGAAAAAATGATACTAAACAAAAATTTAAAGCTACAAATTGAAACTGATACTAATCAGAAGCTAAAGTGATACTGCAAAGAGACATATGTGATACTATGCAGAGACAAATAATTATTCTAAGTGTTGAAACTGATACTACAGACAGAGAGAACATAAAATGTACACTGATAAATACTACTGTAAGTAAGAATTAACTTTAACTTACATTGCCAACTTTTATATCATTCAACAATTGTTTCACAACAATGTCTTTAAGTTTTCTTACATCCCATCGTGCAAATCTGGGTAAATCTTCAGCAAGTTGCTTTCTTGGTTGAATAAGGTTTATTTTCTCACAGATGCAATACTATAAAAATTTAAAGATATAATTAGATAAGAATGTTGAATATAACAATTTTTTTAAATTAAAAATATTTTGCATAACACATCTTACCAATGGAAGCATTGAACATCCAGACATGTTTCTTGGCTTAGAGATAAACTTTTTTTTTACAAATTTACTAAAATTTTTCTCTATTGTTTGTGGCCATGAGACAGTTTGCATTGTTTCACTGTCAATCAAATAGGGTAGAATTCCCCATCTCAGCTTTTGTTGGTTGTTGGGAAAGAAAAATGTCAACAGTATTTGCATTACTATCAACAAGGGGAGATCTTCTTCATTTTCTTTTTTCCTTTTTGATATTTCTTGTTTTATTCTTCTTTCCACAACATTTCTTGTTATGTAAGTATTTGTGCCAAAGTTTCTAGTTGCAAAGTCTTTGCAGTCTGGTGGAATGGTTCTGCTCGTTAATTTTTTTGTTGGTTCTTTGTTTATTCCTTTTAATGGCAGACCAAACAACAAGCTTATATCTCTGGCAGTTACCTTCATTTTGTCTTCTCCTAAGATGAAGGTATTAGTTTCCATACAGTAGCAGTTGTATAAAGCATCCAAGTTTTGTTGATGTTTTTTGCACTCTTTCATTGTTATTTTTTCTTCATAGATGACTTTGAAGAAGTTGTAAAATGGTGTCTTCTTTAAGATGTCAAATTGCTTTTTGGTCAATCCATTTTTTTCTTTGACCAGTTTTAATATCTTGAAGATAGCTTGTAAGCCACATCTATAAGCAATTTCTGGCTTAACATGTTCCAATTTTGCTATCTGTTTTGTTGTTTGATCTGATGTTGCATGCATGCTTTTACGACAAGGATTGACAAAATCATCATCGTCCTATTTCATGAAAATTTGGCATTAAGTTGTTAGTGAAACAAACAACATTGAAACAAAACAATATATAACATGATATACCGGTTTCAGTTTCTACAAACATGAGATAAAACATGGTATTTTTATTTAACTAGAATTTGCTATCATTTTTGCTAAATGTAGGTATCAATTTTTTAATAATTATGGTTGAAATACTTCTAAAATTGGTACATAATAACTTCAAAAGAAACATACTGCATGTATAATTTTTAGCTTATATTTGTGTTATTTTGGTTGCAAATTACAATGACAGTAATTTGTACAATTAAAAGTACAAAGTTTACAAAAGATAAAGTGAGTAGCATGTTTATAAGGTGTATGCATCAGTTTGGTTCTAACAAACAGTATATCAATTTTAAGATATGATGTCCATAAAAACAGATTGTAGGTATCAGTTTTTCATTTCATTGATTTCAATTTTATATTTGTGATAGTGGGTATTGTTTTATGAATATACCTATATCAGTTTTGTTATAAAGTACATAATTTTTTTTTTAAATTATGAAGTTTTGTCTTCAGTTAAACAAACAATAGGTTCATTTTTTGAAATATAGGTATCAGTTTGTTATACAGTGGGTATCATTTTCTGAATTATAGGTATCATTTTATTGAAAAATTACAACATTGTCAAATGAACTAAAACATTTTATACAGTGGGTACCATTTTGTAAGAATTTAGTTTCGGTTGTACTAGAAAAAAGATGGTGAAATAATTTGTAAACTAAAATGAGATAGCTACACACAATTAGACTATAGGTATCATTATTGCAGTATGTTGGTATCAGTTTTTATTTGTGTGCTTAATTTAATTTTCCTAAATACAAAGTATCACATTAATTTTAACAGATGTTTGGTATCATACTTTCAATATATTAGTATCAATTTTTCAACAAATAGCAATGAAATCTATTTTTAAACCAACTAATCTTTGACTTCTACCAAACAAACTATAACTATCACTTTTTGAACATGAAAATCTTTTTTAGTGATATGGCTTGTACATTTACCGTGTTCGCTTGTTCGTCTTCAGATTCCTCAACATCTATTTTCTTTTGCCTTATTTGTTTCTGCTTTTTCCTGTTATACATATTAACAATATTAAAATACATCTAAAGATTAAATAGTATCAGTTTTATAACTGAATGGTATTAATTGCCTTTTGAAGTTGCTGCTGAATTATTTTCTCATTTTTTTTCTTTGATCTTAATTCTCTTTTTTGCATTTGTTGTCCAGTTGATTTGTCACCAGCTGTTTTTCCCTGCATGGTTTCTTCATTCTTCTGTAAAATAAGTTCAATAGTATCATAATCAATGTACAATGGATTTGTTATGCTACATTTAATAATATCATTTACCTTTTCTTCTGTTCTGTTTTGTTCATGTTTCCTTTTTGTTCTTCTTTCCCTTTGTTGCTGTATACCTTCTTTCATTAGGCTTTTTGATAGTTTTAATTTTGTTGATTTCTGCTGCGTCTCAACTGCTAGGTTTTCAATTTCGTCTCGATTCTTAGATTTAGTTTCTTTGTTTCCAGATTCGAGCTGATGATCAAAACGAGGCGCTAGGGTATTAGGTTTTTGTCGAATATCATATTGAGGGGATAAGGTATCAGATTCATTCTCAAACTCTGCTTGTTCTTTATTTTCTGATGAATGCGATTGAGATGGAGGTAGCGATCTTGATGTGGTTTCGTTCGCCATTTTTTCTTAATTTTAATTTTGTACCGTGAAGATGAGTGTGGATTTCAAAATTGCACTGGAAGACGAATGAACGGAATGGAAATATGTTTTGAAGCGCGAATGGGCTCTGGGCCTGTCCTTTGGAAGAAATTTTTTTGTGCCGGTCCTTATGAATAATTTTTTTAAATAATTTGTCCTTTAAAAAAAATTCCCCTTTAAATAAATGGAGATTTGCAAGGACATGGAGATATAAAACATACTTGAGTATTTTGAAAATCTAAGTTTATACACTAATACAGCATAAGAGAGTAAATATAAGATATAAAGCATATATCTACATCATGCGTTGACATTTGAGAACAGTAGTCCATTTTCAAAACAAAGTGAAAAAAAAAATCTGATTATCTCTGCTGATTACTGTTACCCATTTGCATAGCATCTTCTCTAAACTAAATTTAAACTTTAAGAAGTAATAATAAAATAATCACAATTTGTACGTATTTTCTTACTGAAGTAGCACTTGTATGATCATTTCTTTGCTTTTTAAGGTATTGCAAACGTACCCCACTACAAAGCTCTCCTTATTTTTTTTAAAGGAATAATTTAATCAGTTGTGTAGCTATGTGACCTAGAACTAATCATATAAATTTTCCTTCTTGTAACTTTCTCCTATTTTTCAGATTAGTACTCCAATAGTTTGATCTTTAAACCTGTCAATCACAAGACAAACTAGTATTAGTATGGAAGAAAGTGCTCCATATGTACATATTCAGTGAACGATCGTGAATATAACAATAATAACAAAGGGCAAATTATTCAGCTGTTACATTTATAATACCACCGTACGAGGGATATAGCAGTTATCAAAGTCCGGCCGGCACGCCGGAGTTCCGGCCATCTCGGCCCGGTTCCGGCGTGGACCGGACCGAAACAATGAATTAAAACCGCAAAACCGGTTCTCGTCTTAAAAAAATAAAATACAGGAGATTCGAATGCATGTGAAGCAAAGACAAAATCAAACATTTATTCTAATCAATCATAATGTTGTCTGCCATATACAAATTCACGTGAATCATTTTATACTCTATAAATCCAGACTCCAGAGACGATTCAATCAATACGCAGTAAAACTTACCTCTCAGTTCGCGGCAGCACCTGTTTATTACCGCGTTGATTTTGATTTGTGTTGATTTTGATTCGCGGCAGAAAGTTAGAAACGAACGACGACACTGCTCGAGCTCGATCTTCCTTCAACAAATAACGGCGACACCTGTTCACGGCAGCACGCGGAAACGAACGACGGCATCTGCTCGAGCGCGACTTCCTTCAACAACAAGCGGCGACCAGGAGAGGCGGCCATGTTTTTTTTTACCCAAATTGTTACTGCGTTGATTTTATTTTGCTCAAGCTCGATCCTCTTTCGTCTGAGGGTAGGACAGAAATGAATAGGGGAGATATAAATGGGCCGGTTGTGTATGTTTAATACCTTGGTTATATATTGAAGTGGATGAACATGGGAGATAGTAAATGACCAGTAATTTAATTCGTTGAAGTGAATGTAAAATTTTCGATATACAAATTTGCAGTAACAAACTGGTACGCGTTATATATTTAATTCGTTGAAGTGAATGTAAAATTTGCATTATTGATATACAAATTTGCAGCAACAAACTGGTATGCTTTATATATTTATTATTTATATCAAATTTGCAGTAACAATTTGAAGTGAATGTAAAATTTGCAGTAACAAACTGGTACTATGTTATATATTTATTATTTATGTCAAATTGAATTGTGAAGGTTAACATTTATTCTGCATATGTATATATACTTTAATTTGATAATTGAACAACTATGAATGGATGTTCTATAATGCAAATAATATATTGTTTAGTTTTCATTAAAATGTATTAGCGTTAAGTAATTAAACATTAAATTATTTTGTTTCTTATTTAGGTGGCTGATTATGGCAAATCGTGATATCGTTTGGAATTATTGTACGGCGGTTATTGGTGAAAAAAGAAAAAAGAAATGTAATTATCGTCATAAAATAATTTCTGGTGGTGGTATAACACGTATGAAAGAACATTTAGCAGGACAAACAGGCGACGTGGCAGTATGTCCGACTGTTCCCAGAGAAGTCAGGAAACTTATACGAGAACATCTGGATAAAAAGAGAAGTGAGCGAAATTAAGGAAAGCTCGAAAAACAACGTGTGCAAGAAGAGCTAATGAGCATGCCTGAATAACAAAATGAAGATACCGACAGTGATGAAGGTGAAGATGACAGAGAGCTAAGATGCGCCTTGCAAGAAAGTAAAGAAAGTTATATGAACTCGGGTGTAGGATCTAGTGGAACAGGTATACGATCTAGCGGAGTAAAGCGCAATGACCATTCTAAATCAATCAGAATAGATGACGATTTAGCAATACGGGCAGTTGAAAGGATTGATCCTTATGTACAAAAACGAGGAGGTAGAACTCAACCTTCTATTAGAACTGCAATAAAAGGCATTAAAGATTCCAAAAAACACATAGGTCGTGCAATATCAATTTTTTTTTACTTTAATCATATTCCACACAATGCTGCTAATAGTCCTTACTATGAAACTATGGTAGAGGCCATTCAAGAAGCTGGTCCTGGAATTAAAGGACCCACATCACATGAATTATCAAAAACATATTTAAATTTAGAGTGCACTGAAATCAAACAATACATCGACACTTACTCCAACTTTTGGGATGAGTATGGTTGTACGTCGATGTGCGACGGTTGGAGCACACAAAATAGAAGAAAAATCAAAAAATTTCTTGTGTATTCTACCCAAGGATCTGTCCTTCTTAAATCTGTAGATGCTACCGACAAATTTCAAAGTGCCAAGTATATTTGTGGTCTAATGGATAATGTTGTTAATTTTATTGGAGAAGATAGAATTGTGCAAATAGTAACTGACAATGGAGCAAATTACAAAGCTACTGGCCAACTACTGATGGAAAAAAGAAGAAAACTATATTGGACACGATGCACAGCACATTGTATCGATTTTATTCTTGAAGATATTTCAAAAGAAACCGAGGTAAAATCGATAATTTTAAATTGTCAATCAATAACAGGATTCATATACAATCATTGTTGGTTGCTTACCATAATGAGAAAAAAAACCAATAATAAAGAGCTGCTTCGGCCAGCAGTAACCAGGTTTGCTACCCATGTTATTGCATTGGAATCCAAATACACGCATAAAGAGAATCTAAGAAGAATGATTTCTTCGAGGGAGTGGAGCGTAAAGATTCCTAAACTCGGTCCTAAAGGTAAAAAAACTGCAATTCTTATCTATAATTTGATTCACGGTGATAAATTTTGGGCCAACGTTGCTGCTATAATTCTCGTATTTGGTCCACTTGTAAAAGTTTTAAGAATGGTGGACAATGATGATAAAGCAGAGATGAGATATCTATATGAAGCAATGGATCGAGCGAAGGAATCAATTAAGAAAAATGTTGGTGTAAGACAGTGTCAAAAGTGGTGGAATATAATCGATAAAAGATGGGAAAGACAATCGCATCGACCTATTCATGCAGCAGGTAATTTTTTTTAATTATTGCACAATTATAAAAGTATATATCATGTCAATATTTCTTTGAAATATCAAATTGTTTTAGGTTATTTTCTCAATCCTCATATACAATACGGAGATAATGCAACAAACGATGATGATATTCTAAATGGATGGGCAAATGTTCTTGAAAAAATGGTGCCTGATATTGCTATGCAAATTGAAATTTCAAAAGAGGTAATAAACAAATTATTAAACTTAATGTTTGGCGCAAAGAATAACTTGGTTTATTATGAATGATTCGTAGGTTGAAAAATATAGAATGAAACTTGATGTATTTGGTTCTGCAAAAGCGAAACGTGCAGTTAAGCCGTGTCTTCCAGCTATGTGGTGGTCAATAATTGGTAGGAAAGCTGCTCCAAATTTAACACGCATAGCTATGCGTATTCTTAGCCAAACAGTTTCTTCTTCAAATTGTGAAAGAAATTGGATAACATTTGCAATGATTCACACGAAGTTAAGAAACAGAATAAAAATGGAGAACTTAGAAAAATTGGTATTTGTACATTATAATATGCGATTAAGAGTACGACATGCTAAACGCCAACAAATAACCGACCAACTTATTGATTTAGATTACATCTTTCATGAGGAGGATCCACTTGCAGAATGGACTAGAGAAGCTGAGAATCCACTACTTGATAATGCAAGCGATAATCCTTGGTCGGACAATGATAATGTATCTGCAGAAAATATTGAAAATGATAGTTCATCAAATGATGATTCAGGTAATGCTGGTGGTGACGGTATTGGTTCAAGTGGTTATGGCGTTGGTTCCACTTTTGATGAGAAGCATATGACTATAGTCGACGAAGAGATAGAAATCTGAACGTTGTAGATGAAGATCAAGTGGATTATGATGACAGATATACTTCTAACAATGTCCCCAGTTTTAGGTATTCTACATCTGACTATACCGGAAGTTATTCGTATTGTGGGTTAAATCAACCGTATGCTGCTGAGCCATCAAGTAGCCAAGATGAACCCTCACCCTTTGATAATATGATGACGACATTTTTAAGTTCGGATCAGATATAGCAGTATGTTTTTCCAGCATATTATAATCCGACACAAGATGAAGAGATCGATGGACAAAATTTATATGATGCTCAGCGAAATAGCTTTTGGTATTAAATTTTTATGTTGTATGTTTTGTAACTTCTATGTGACTTGAATAATTTAGTGTAATTGATTATCAGTATTGCATATTTATTTGCGTATTTATAACAAAAATGTACTGGAATTCACAAACCGGATTTAAAACGGAATTTCCGGAAATCCCGAAATGTGACCGAAATTTTGAATTTTTCATATGACCGGAACAGAAACGGAATCCGGAACTTCGAACCTTGGGATATAATGATAAAATATGTTATGGAAACCAGATCAGATGTGATTGAATTTAAATTAACTAGTTCATGATCAAACATTACTGTCCTGTGGATTCGAGACATGCAAATTTAGTTAGCTAGTTCATGATCAAACATTACTGCCTATTGGGATATAATGCACCCTGTACCTTCTTTCACTTTGACAAGCTAAAAAGCTCAATCCAGCTCTTCTATTTTTGTAACTTTTTAACAGCTTGACTATATGTCTCCCGTTTAGGCAAAACAAAAGTTCGTTAACCATTTATATGGCTAATTGAATGAAAATGTTTAATTGAATGGAAAATGCATTACTTGGATGATTTTTTTTCAGGTGAAGCACATGATGTAATGAGCTAATCTATAAATTTGAAAAGCTATTAGTTCAGCAGAAAATGAAGGAAGTAAATGCACACAAACGGGGAAAAAAGGATTATTACATAAAGTTTTAGTCATTTAATCAAGTAATTAATATCACAATGGGTACACAGTATTTCAGAAGAAAATATAGTGGAAAAAAGGCACATTAGTATTGGTGGTAAATGTTTATGTCGATCATATAGGTAACCTTGGTTCAGTCTGTAGGGTGGGGGTGCGCGTGTGTGTTTGTTCAATATAGTTAGATGAATGCAAGGGTTGAGGGAGTTGAGACATTATTCAGAATGGATTAAGTTGAGAGTCTTGAGACACATGATTGTTGAACCAGCACACTTGTTCAAATAAATAGAAGCATCTGTTTGTGTGTGTGTATTTCGAATGCATTCTCCAACTCTAGATGATGCCACAAAATTGCATGTTAAATATAGTGCTTAACTTTGCCTTAAGCAATACTAAATAACTGCAGGTGTACATGAGTTGTAAGGAAATTTTATGTATCATGATTTAAATTACGGAAGCCCTAAAAGTAAGGTTATAATTTGCCACAAAATCCAAAATTTAAAATATTTACACGTGACAAAAACTTTCAAAAGAGGAGCAAAAGGAAAATGCAAACAAAGCAGAAACACTTATGTCACAAAAGCAAATGTGTGTGCCTTTGTGTTTGGACTCTATTGGAGAAATAAGTTGTTAACCTGCAGATTTATATCACTACCAAAAGCAAAGATCGAACAAACATTACCCGCATTGTTTTTCAAGTCTAAGATCCGCTTTTAATATTGCTATGGTGCTTTAGCTATGTTACTTTTACTTTCACATTCTCAAGTCTCCATAGTCCTTAGTAATAAAGGACCATCTCAAGAGAATTGGAGTCTGTTAGCATCAAAATTGGTCACTAACCTCGTTGAGAAAGATTGTGTAGAGAGATTAATGAAGAAGATGAATTAGAACTGAAATATAGTGAAATTCAATGCCAACAGAACAACAAAAACGAGAACACCAGATTTATAGTGGTTCGGCGTAACTGCCTACGTCCACTCTGAGTTTTGATCTTTATTTCTTTCACAAGTAGTTGAATACAGATACAATCCATATATTAATGACTTGAATACAAGTTTGAATTAAAAAGAGGAGAGTATAAACAATGGCAGAGTCTCCCCATTGTTCTCCAAAAAAAGGTCCATTTCATTGTGCCCCTGCCCTTCTATTTATAGAGAAAGATGGGTTGGACTTCCTTCATGGGCTTAGGAACAAGGTGCCTCTGCCATAGTGGGTGAATCTGCGCACCAGGCCAGGCAGGCCGAATGCTCTTGCTTTATTGTGGGCCTGACAACTTGCTACCACCTCCAGTCTCTCCTTGATCAGAATCTTGTCTAGTGCTAATGATAATTTCTTCAACCGTCGTTTTGTAACCGGGCCAAGATGCCAGTTAACACTTGCCTCCCAAAGTGTGTCGTGTGAAGCAACACAACACGCTTTGAATCAGCGAGTATTCCTTGTCTTCAGAAAGAAATCCACCATGTTTCTTGAATAGTCATTATCCTCCAATTTATCCTCCCAAGGTGTTGTATCCTTCTTTGGTCATCGTGATGCTTGGTCGATTCCCAATATTATAAATCTAGGGTTGTAGTTCATCAGTGGCCATCCGTGTCTGATTCTGCAGAGCTAATAAGCTTCGGCTATCTGATCTAGTCTTCTCTTAATAACCCTTAGTGAGAATTCAATTTTTGTTGATTTCAAGAAGTCGAACTTTTTCGGATGTACACATGCACGTTCGGGTACATGTTCTTGCCATTGGCTCTCGGATGCGTTTTATATGCTCATAAGTCGTCGCCAACTCCATCCAGTTTAATTGTAATTCAATCGCGATTCCTTGTTTGTATTTTCTATGAAATAAGGGTTGCAATCAGCCACTTGAGGAGTTTTCCAAACCTCTCTTCAATACAGACTCTATGATTTTATTCACAGCTTCAACCTGTCCATTTGCAGTTATAATGGATCATGGAAGGTCATAAGGACAGATGACGTTACAGATAAAGAAGTTGATTATTTTCTTCATCTTGGTCATGGTTAAAAGTTCTTCATCTGCCCATTTGGTGACGTAATCAACTGTTATGATGGTGTATTTCGCACCACCTTTAGGATCGACAAGAAGATGATTTCAGTGCCCCCAAGTGGCAAACGGCTATGAACTAGCCATTTGAATAATTTCCATCGGCGGGGTTCCCGGATTTTTTGCAAACATCTTGCACTCGTCACATTGTCTAGCATGATCAACCGCTTCTGGGTTGATAGTTGGCCAGTAATACCTGTAGCAGAGTATCTTCTTTATCATGGTTTTCCCCCTGATGTTATTACCGCATTCTTCTTCATAGAATTTGCTCAAGATATCATCATGGGCGATATGCCGAAGCATGGGGATGGATAAACTCCTTTTGACACACGACTTATTCTTAGATGATTTGGCGCGAAGCTTTGAGGAGGATCTGTCGTTTTCCATTCCTCCGTTCAGTAAGAATTCCTCATTGTAGATAGTCTTTGCTAGGAGTCAACCATGACACCTTTTCATTTTGTTCGCTGAGTACGTGTGTAATGATGTAATACGTGAAGTCGGTTAGTAGCTCTTGGACTTGGCCGAGATAAGGAGCAAGACAATGCCCCCTAGCAAGATCAACTTCCTTAAATTTGTATACTACCAATCAAGAATCACAAAAGATATGTAAAGTTTTCACTTCAAATCCTCTAGCAAGTTTGAGGCTGGCAGTCAAGGCTTCATACTAAGCATCGTTGTTTGTTACAGGTAAATCGAGTTTTAGGACGTAGCAGATTGATCGTTCCTCAAGAGTCATTATCATGACTCCTATGCCATAACACTGATCATTGGATGCTCCATCCGCGTACATTTTCCATCTCATGGTTGGTTCTCTGCTACTCTTCGAGTAGTCATCTGAGGTAGTGAATTTGGGTGTGAGGTCTGCTAATTTCCGTCCTTGGATAGCCCTTCGTGGGAAATAAGTGATATCGAATTAGCTTAGTTCGATATTCTATTTAAGTAGTCTTTTAGACATCTCAGGTCATTGTATGCCCTGTCGCAACGGCTGGTAGGCATTGACGTTGATGGGGTGAGCCTAAAAGTAAGAGTGGAGCTTTCATGATGAAATCAATAGGATTCTGCTAGCTTTTGTAGCTTCGGGTTGATATCCAATGCATGGCTCGCGATAGTTAATGAAATCATATATGCATGTCAGAATGGGTCCAAGGGAACATATCATCATTTATTCAGAAAAATCCAACTAATTCTTTTATCATCACTGCACTGAACTGTGATCCGATATTCAGCACTCGGAAAGGGTCGCCATGGCTGGCTGTAATGTCGACCGTCAGCTTAGCAGGTGCCATCCCAGATTCTTTGAGTAAAGATGTAACTATTTTGCATAAGATTCAATGTGAAATATAGTTGGGACGACCAATGTTGATGGTTACTCTAGTCGAATCCTAGAGTCTTGTCATGAGTTATTGAGTCTAATAGTGAAGGGCTCTGAATGCTCTAATAGATTATCAACAAATGGCCAAAAATCAGGCTTAAAAGCGCATTAAAGGAAATGTCGAGTGGGGGTCAGCCTCGAGTGGCATGCAACTGTATAGCTGGATCTTACTATGAGTTTGAATTTGCTTGTGCATTCGAGTAACACACTTTCTATTCAATGCATTCATGATTCTTTACCCGTCCTTCGGGTTGGAGTGAAAGTCAATTGCCCATGAGCTAAGGTATCGATTTAACGATTCTATCTCTAGGCATCCTTTCAATCGTTACCTTGGGTAGTTGTAAGCACTATATATAAGTTTTAATACTGAGCTATCGTAGCCAGTTTTTGGATGACCATGCGTCTTCTCCCAGTCTCGGGTTAATAAATGTACTGCATGGACGGTTGAGTTTCGTCCTAGCTATGTTTATGCTTTCACCTAAACTCCAAAGACATAAAGGTGATTGGTGAATAGTCGGTTCACATTCATCTTGCTTCTCGCTCGTGCCCCCAGGTCTGGGGCATATACCGATAAGTAGGAAGGCCAGCCACGCCCGTTTTAGCTTTACTCTCTTTCCCGTTGAATCGTGGGATCATGTCAGTCGATGGGAGACTAGGTCTCGCCTATCTTGGATTTTATCATGGTTTTTCATTCCACAAGGAATACTTCGATGCCACGTAAGTTTCAGGGCGTAATTTGGACAGTGGATGGTCATCCACGTCCACTTTGATTCATTCTCTGTAATCAGATCTCGGGGTAAAGTTGGCTACAAATGCAGTCGAGTTATGCTCATCCAGTTTCATACTCCTCCTGACGAATCGAACGATGGTGCTGGAGAATTTTTGACCAAGTATTTGTGGTTTACCCTCCTTTCCATACTATGGGGGTCATAGTTTTTCAAAAAACATCCGAGTCACATTCGTATGTGCTTGGTGCGGATCGGCATTGACCCTTGGTCTGAGGTATGATATAGTAGGTTGCTCGTAGCTTTGGATGCTGTTTCGATTGGTTCTGTATTGAGGCCTCCCTGCAGTCGCTGCCTCAAGTTATAAAGAACACCACACTAGAGCTACAATGAGCTATCGTATTCAGCCTTTTAGTGTTTTGTACCCCTGCCCCCAGTAATGATTTGGCCAGGTCACTGGTTGGATGGTCGAACTCCATCCTCAGCGGGTTAATAATCCTCCTGTCGATTCCAGGTCGAAGTTTGCGGAATAGAAAATGGTCGGAATCCACTCGTCTATTTATCGATGTTTATACACCACTTTGCATTCTAGTGACTTAGTGTTATTCTCCCCCCGGTTGACTCGCGCCCAATTTGTGTTCATGCTTTGGTCCACGCTCCGGGGACTTAGAGATTTGTCGAACGGTTTATGCTTTAGTCCACAGTTCGAGATGCAGAGATTTTCGTCAACTCGTTTATACTCTAGTTCGCACTCTGGGAACTTAGAGTAATCCGGCCTGCTTCTGGGATTTAGGGATTTTTCTGAAGTCGTCTATAATCTAGTCCATGCTCTGGGGACTAAGAGTACTATAGTCCGCACTCTGAGGACGTAGAGGTTTTTGAGTCATTTATACTCTAGTCCGCACTCAGGGACTTAGAGTACTTTAGTCCGCATTATGTCTCCCGTTCTAGAGGGTGAGGCCCCCCGGATGGCTGAGAGTTTGCCTAAACCTGGTAGATAATCCTTCTCTTTAAGATTCTCTTTAAGATTTCGAAAGTCGTTATTCTTTATGCAGGACTATTGCATTCTAATGCTTGTTTTCCACGATTTTGTGCAGGCAGTTCTGACCCCGAGCCCACTCCGAGGAGCGATGTCGCCAAGGAAGTGGGGGAGAAAACAAGTGAAGCCACTCATGCAGGGGAGGCTCCTGGTCCAGACGCTCAGGTGATCGGAGCGCTTGATGAAGACAAGTCTGAAACCTCCTCTCCTACCGACGGGGGTTATGAAGTAGAAATTACAAGCGCCTCTGAGCACACATCCGAATTGAGCATGGAGGAATGGCTCAAGATAGAGAAGGAGGAGACGGTCAAGGTAATAGTAGAGCCCCCAGTTGTGGACTTGGACGATCCTTTGAACAAGCCGTTGAAGGTCATCCTTCCTGGCGGGTCCAAGCCCATGGAAGGCCCCCGTACTCCTTCGGTTGCTACCCCTCTATCAAAGAAGAGTACCAAGGGTAAATGCTCTGGAGAGGAGCCGTCTGGAAAGAAGTTGAAGAAGCACAAGAAGTGATTACTATCCTCGTTCAACGAGAGTTAGTTTAAGTCATGTAATTATTTTCATCTATTTCCTTAGTCCTTATAAATAAAATGTCGACTCCGAACTTTGGAGGGGTTGTAATAGAAACTCATTTCTGAATAAGGTTTAGTTCCTTTTTCTGTCTTACAAAAGACTCTTATTGTTCAGTTTTCTTTGTGATTGTGACTTTAATCCAAGCAGTTGTGAGTAACATAGACTTCTCAGTCCATCTTCATATAACTCGGAAACTCTTCGGGAGTCGTTGAACTTCCATTCTGTGCTTTGAGCACTTAGAATACTTTCTAGCCCGTATGTCAGGGATTTGACAAATTCAAGTCATCTGTGTCATAGTTCATATTCAGGGAACTTGGAGATCCGATTCGCTTATATTCGAGCCCGCACTCTGGGGACTTGGAGGTTTAAGTCATTTATACTCTAGTCCGCGCTCTGGGGACTTAGAGTACTCTAGTTCGCGCTCTGGGGACTTGGAGGTTTAAGTCATTTATACTCTAGTCCGCGCTCTGGGGACACAGAGTACTCCGATCCGTGCTTTGGAGACTTGGAGGTTTAAGTCGTTTATACTCTAGTCCGCGCTCTGGGGACTTAGAGTACTCCAGTCCGCGCTCTGGGGACTCGGAGGTTTAAGTCGTTTATACTCTAGTCTGCGCTCTGGGGACTTAGAGTACTCCAGTCCGCGCTCTGGGGACTCGGAGGTTTAAGTCGTTTATACTTTAGTCCGCGCTCTGGGGACTTAGAGTACTCCAGTCCACACTCTGGGAACTTGGAGGTTTATGTCATTTATACTCTTGTCCGCGCTCTGGGGACTTAGAGGTTTAAGTCATTTATACTCTATTCCACGCTCTGGGGACTTAGAGTACTCCAGTCCGCGCTCTGGGGACTTGGAGGTTTAAGTCGTTTATATTCTAGTCCGCGCTCTGGGGACTTAGAGTACTCCAGTCCGCACTCTAGGGACTTGGAGGTTTAAGTCATTTATACTCTAGTCCGCGCTCTGGGGACTTAGAGTACTCCAGTCCGCACTCTGGGGACTTGGAGGTTTAAGTCGTTTATACTCTAGTTCGCACTCTGGGGACTTAGAGTACTCCAGTCCGCACTCTGGGGACTTGGAGGTTTAAGTCGTTTATACTCTAGTCCGCGTTCTGGGGACTTTGAGTACTCCAGTCCGCACTTTGGGGACTTGGAGGTTTAAGTTGAGAGAAGTCGTATTTCCACTCTTTAATTTGTATTCATCTACTGTATCGAGGCTAATGTCGTCGAATGAACAATCGAACCACGTTTGCTCACGGAATGAGATTCTGCCCCCCAGGATGAGGGACGGAATTTGAAAAATGGACGATCGATTCTCGTCCGCTTGGTGATTATAGCTCTTCCAATCAAGTCAAGGAAGGAGGTATATGACAGATGGTTGGATCACATCCATGTTGGGCTAGATAGCCAAATCTCTTACAATTTGCTCCGTATCTCCTTCTAGAAAATAAGGATAATAGATTGTTGAGTAGACAAAGTAAGTTGCATATGTTCCAAGGTGCAGTCGTGTCCATATATTGAGAGCGATGGTTAATGAGTAGGCAGTCCACCACAACTACTTCAAGTCGAGCTTTCGAATAACCTTTTGTGTTCGAGGTAGGATTTGATGTGTAGATGAACAAATCATGTCCACTCTAGACAGATCCCGGCGTCACTGAGTTTCAGGAGGGGCATCTGTATTTTGTCGAACTTTGTTCTATGACTCGATTTGAGTGGGTGATCAGGCCATACCCATTCCAAGCCTTGCTTAGGTCTCTGAGTAAGACGTGGAGGTCGATGAATGGATGGTTGGTCATGTTGACTTTGTATTGGGCTCTGATCGTGATGAACTTTTCAATATTTAGTCCATAGCCTCAAAAAAAAAGGCATATGGTTGATGATGAGCGATAGAATTATGCTCGTCCAGATGTAACTCCACACGTCCGGTCATGGTCTGCGTAGATTGGTTGGCAACCAAATCTGAGTACCTGGTCACCTGCATCGTTTTGAAAGTAGTTTAGTTCAAGCTAGTCGTAGTTCATAGAACAATTTAAATAGAGATGGAAATGGAAATAATTCAAAGAAGATTATGGTAAATCTCATTGATATGTGAAGCAGCATCGTGTGCTCGCTATTCGACTCCGCCCCTGGCCCCTTTCAAAGGGATGTCGGCCGTCAACCGTCCAATTGATAATCATAGCCCTTTATTAATAGGCATCGGATATTCGCTGCCCGCCATTCTACAGGACTTGTACATACTATTGAAGCTTTCCTTTCTAGGTCATCTTTTCGATCACACCTCGGAGGTGTTTGTAATCGCCCGTGTTAGGATCAGTGAGCATTTGGGAATATACAACATTCCCTTGATTTTCTCTAGACTTTGGTGTACTCTCTCGAGGTTGGTTTCCAGTACCACTCCGAGTCGTGAGTCTTCAAGTAGAGGTTGCCAATTGAACCTTTCAAAGAGCATATGAGCTGAATTCTGAAGTCTTGTTTCGGCTACTGGGATCTACATCCTTAGCCAACAAGCCTTCATTGTTATTTTTCTTAGTATGCTCCACTCCACCTCACTTTAGTCCTGATTCATTTTGTAAAAGAAACGATCCATAGTCGTAGGAGGCTCTTTAGCTAACTAGCTGCCAAAATATATCTGAAGGTCGACTTTCCTCAAATGTGATTAGTATGATACCCTTGTTAGTATTTGGAATAAATTGCTTAGAGCCAAACATTGGTTTGCTTGGAGTCACTAAATTCGAAGTGCTGGGTCAGTGAAGAATGGTGCTTGGAGTCATCTTGACGTTTGCTAGAGTCACATAATCTATGTTCTCCAACCTTTGGGAGTACCGTTTGAATAGCAGTTGCTTGTCCGTTCCCTTGATGTCGTTCATAAGCTGCCGCTAGATCCTCTATGCCCTGGTCGATCATGGGATGTCAAGGAAGTGGATAGAATGCTCCTTTATTAAGTTGAGTTTTGAATTCATAAGCTGAATTTTGAAAATAAGGGTCGTACCCGATCCATATATTTTTTGTATAGGGACCAGTCAGATTGTTTTTTGAGAGAGAGATAGGTATACAGTGCATGGATCGGTCTGGATACTTCGTTCGGCACAGAAGTACCGTTCTGCATACAGAAGTACCGTTCGGCATTGGGACGTTCGGTGTTGGCATGTGGCTCAGCCAAAGCTGTTCAGCCAAGGCTGTTCGGCAGAGTGGATCGGCCTGGAGTGGTTCGGCCAAAGCTGTTCGGCCAAGGCTGTTCGGTAGAGTGGATCGGTCTGGAGTGGTTTGGCCAAAGCTGTTCGGCCAAGGCTGTTCGGTAGAGTGGATCGTCCAGAAGTGGTTCGGCCAAAGCTGTTCGGCATCCACACTGTTCGGCATTCACACTGTTCGGCACAACCGAGTCGTTCGGAATACAATACCGTTCGACATTACAGAGGCGCTCGACATTCATTCTTGTTCGGCACAACCGAGTCGTTCGGCATACACTACCGTTCGGCATTACAGAGGCGTTCGGTCTAGAGGTATGGTCGGCCTGGAAGGGCGTTCGGCCTAGAGGTATGTTCGGCCTGGAAGAGCGTTCGGCCTAGAGGTATGGTCGGCCTGGAAGAGCGTTCGGCCTAGAGGTATGTTCGGCCTGGAAGAGCGTTCGGCCTACGCCTTTTCTGGAGCGTTCGGCATACACCTTTTCTGGAGCGTTCGGCATACGCTTTTTCTGGGGCGATCGGCATAAGCCTTTTCTGAGGCGATCGGCATAAGCCTTTTCTGAGGCGATCGGCATAAGCCTTTTCTGGAGTGATCGGCCGAATCGCCTTCAGAGGAGGGTCGGCCTTCATTCAACTTGAGTGCAAACTTCAACGTCCAATCCCCAGATCTTGCGTACATCAGTGAATCCAATCTACGGCTATCAGCTTCCTTTAGATTTCTTTCAAATCTGAGTAGAATGGGAAGTTTTCTAGTAAACAACTGGATCTATCTCGCGAATATGGAAATCCACTAGTAGACGATGAGATCCAATCAAGCTGAGAATTCAATTCTCAGTGAAAGCACCAAAGCGTTAGCACCAAAATTGGTCACTAACCTCGTTGAGAAAGATTGTGTAGAGAGATTAATGAAGAAGATGAATTAGAACTGAAATATAGTGAAATTCAATGCCAACAGAACAACAAAAACGAGAACACCGGATTTATAGTGGTTCGGCGTAACTGCCTACGTCCACTCTGAGTTTTGATCTTTATTTCTTTCACAAGTAGTTGAATACAGATACAATCCATATATTAATGACTTGAATACAAGTTTGAATTAAAAAGAGGAGAGTATAAACAATGGCAGAGTCTCTCCATTGTTCTCCAAAAAAAGGTCCATTTCATTGTGCCCATACCCTTCTATTTATAGAGGAAGATGGGTTGGACTTCCTTCATGGGCTTAGGAACAAGGTGCCTCTGCCCATAGTGGGTGAATCTGCGCACCAGGCCAGGCAGGCCGAATGCTCTTGCTTTATTGTGGGCCTGACAACTTGCTACCACCTCCCGTCTCTCCTTGATCAGAATCTTGTCTAGTGCTAATGATAATTTCTTCAACCGTCGTTTTATAACCGGGCCAAGATGCCGGTTAACAGAGTCTCTACCCGAAAAAAACAACGCTGTCCTTAGCGCGCAAAAAAATAAAAAATAAAAAATAAATAAAAATTAACCGGTTGTCTAATCTTTAAATTACATCTTTGTTCTTTTTTCTGCATCCCAACTTTTTAGACAATATTCACATTTAAATTATATTCATGAATGTTTAACACACCACACTAGGTAGTTTTCATGACTTGATGTTACATATAAGTTTTATTAGTTCATACTATGCATCGTTCATTATGTACCTATCGAATATTACTTTGAATTTCTTCAATTTTTATCAAGATTTTCTCTGCTTAATTGGTTTGAAAATTATAGTTATTTGAAATAAAATTAATTGATCATGTGAGTTAATAAATTTTAAATTGCAGAGTATAAAGAAAGAGAATAGAAGAATCACATAGCAATAGGCAAAGGTATAATTAAGATAGAAGATGGGATCCATTAACGACTTTTGCTACATAATGTATAGACTTTTATTTAATGCATACAGGGCTCAACAAATTGGAGGCTCTAAACATCTGCGTAAGTAGCCTGTATATCCACCCAACCCTTAATGTAATTCTCTGTACCAACCATCCAACGTGTTTTAAACCAATTAAGTAAGTTCCGACAAGACAAACAAATGTGTTTTCAGTAGAGGCCTTAAGTCGTCTCTTAAAATATTTATTTTTCTGCAGTAGCACCACGATGGTGTGAGTCTAAGAAGTGTGCTTGGTTAGTTTGTCTATACATGAGTTAACATAATTTTTATAGTCTTCTAAAAAAATATAAGAACCATTCAGTCTTTTTGTTAATACTAATAGTCTAATACTATCATTCCTTAAAAGCTTGATTCTATTTATAATGGGAATCTTAAAATGAGTGTGTCAACTATAGCAGAATTGGAAAAACATGACTCAATATCAAAGAACAGCATAGCTGGATTAAAGACAGAGGTGATACTTAATAAGCCTTTACATGAATGTAAGGACATATCACATAAGGGGTAAGAAAATGAACAAAGATACACAATAAATGGCATTAAAAAGAAGGATCTAAATGAGACGGAAAGCGGCTCAGGTTCATGGTAGTTAAGGCGCTAAGGCGCAAAATGACGCAAGCCTTAGCCTTGGGCTTTTTTGAATATTGGGCTTTTTTGCGTACCTTTTATACAAGTTTGATTTACTATTTTATTAACTACAAATTAAATTTTAAAACATATTTTATAATTCATTCAACTATTTAAATATCTTATTATCTAAATTTAAATTTTAAACCATATTTTATAATTCATTTAACCATTAAAATTTTTATTTAAGTATTTTGTAAACTAAAATTGAATTTTGCAAAAAAGTGTCTCAAACTGCAAAAAGACACACTTAAACTGCAAAAGACGCACAAAGTGCGCCCGAGTCTTTTTTGAGCATAAGCGCGTCTAGACGTGCGCCTTGATAACTATGCTCAGGTTTAAAATTCCTTGTGGTATAAGGAGGATCACAATTCGGGTTAGAATGAGGTGGGACGAATCGTGGTGTTTAAGCATGTAGGTACTATTAATCGAGATAAGAACTATAATCAAGATTTATTTTATGTGAATCATCTAAACGTTTTTAATTTTTCATTCATGTACCGAGATGGAAAATCCAATACATTTGGCTGATACTATTGCTGCTAATTACAACTATGCATTTACACACTTTTAGGAGAAAATGAAAAGAGGTTAGGAGTAAAATAAATATATAACTTAATTGGAAAAACCAAAATTTTCAATGAGACAAAGATATAAAACATACTCAAATACTTTAAAAAAAGATAAATTTTAAATTTAGACCAATTTTAAAAACTAATTACAAATTTAGACCAGTTTAATAACTTATTACAAAAATATGTCACTTTAGCCACATCAGCGCCATATGTACTAAGCCATCTCAAATGCCGCAAACATAATTTCATTTCATTCCCAAAATTCAAGAATTTCATTCCCAAAATCATGAGAAACATAAAAAAGCAACCTGTTCTTCCTTTCACTAGTATTTTGTGATGAAAGCTCCATTATGAAACAACTTTCACTTATAGTCAATTAATTATTCAAAATTCCGATTGTCTCATGTGTCAACAAGATATTGAATCACATTTACAACAAATGGACCCAGATCAGCAGAGTATCTTCAATGATGTTTCACGTTGAACACATTGTGTATATACTATATACCTTACGAGGCTACTTAGCTTCTTTTTTCTTCTGTGATGTTGACATCTGCTTTTGCCTGCTAGCTTTTTCTGCAGCTTTCTTACTTCCCCTACAAGCTTCTAATACATACTTGTGACATAATTGATAACTTATAACTGTGTCCTCAACTGTAAACACATCTAATTAAATTCTTCACTCCAATCTCCATGCCAAATACATATAACCAAATCGTCATTTTTTCTATTTTAGTTTTTGAAATTTCTCAAATTTTAATCTGGAAAGATTTATGGATGAAGAGATTAAAACTGGCAATTTTGATGACAGTGAAGATGAAGAGCGAAAGTATCAAAGTAAACGTAACACCAAACTCATTAAAGTCTTTCATAATATGAAGATGAGGATGACGAGTGGTATTTCATTTGTGCAAGAGCAAAAAGAAGATGCAAATAGAGAAAATCAAAGATACGGACTGAGGTTTGAAAAGAAAGATAATGAAACTGAGATCACTCCACATTAGAGCATCTCCAACAATTCATAAGAACTGGCCATAACCGCCAACTAGCCCAGTAGTTATGATTTGTGGCACGTTTACTGCCATTTTACCAAAGATTAAATAAATGATAATGACCAAAGTGACAATATTTGCAAAAATAATAATTAATGCCGAAAGCATAAAGCATTCGAGGTCGACCTAGAAAAATCATTTGACAACTCAATTCTACGAATCGCGGATTTATAAAACAAGAAAAGCAAATTCTCGTGAATTGGAAGGCAAAAATTATCTTGTATGTTTCTTGATTTTCATTTATTCGTTGATGCAAACTCTTATAATTATTTTGTTTTGTTTTGTTCTCAGAAAAGAATGGTGAATGAGGAATTCCTAAAGCTTTTTGTAGGAGAAAACGATGTTAAAAATCCATACTATTACCAATTTGTGAATTGTTATGAGTTGTTGATAAGTTAACATAAGTGAGGATTTTGATAATGCAAAGAGCTTGAGGGACGTTCAAACAAAGAAGAATGAAAATAGTACCAGGGGATTGTAGGTGATATGGGTTGAAGCGGACGGACACAACTTAATTCCCTTTAGGAGTTTACCGGTCCATCGGGTTCTCCTCGGTGTATTAAAAAAAACATTCAAAATTATCATACTGCTTAAGTCCGGAAGACTCATTGAGTAGAGAAATGCCATTTGAGGGAGAAAATAAGGTGGATGTGCTTACTCATAGATCTGGTGAAGATTTTAGTCCAATGGGTCCAAAGCAGCAAAGAAGAAAAATAAAGCAAAGCCGACATGAATTCTACAGTGAACGCCGCCCATGATATTCACGAAAGAAGACATTAAGATAGATCCAAGCGAGCCAGAAGAAAATTAACGTAATACGAAAATTTGGGGAAATTGAGCAACAAAGTTGGATCTTGAGCGTTTAAAAGTGGAAGAAGAACGTCAAAAATATGAACAATGGGTTATGGATAGGATTTGACGAGAATGGATGAAATTCAAGTCCAATATTGGATGGAGTGCAAATGGCCAATAATTATAATTAAGTTTCCTCAGATGTAGTTTATTTAAACCTAGCAATTTATATTATTAGCACAGTACTTTGCATTCTTAGAAATCTATTTTATTTGATTATTAATTAAGATTCTACTATTTGAGGTTCCATATAAATAAGTACCACACATGATGAATTGTTTTTATGGTAAAACAATATAAGTGCTACCTAAAAGAATGTACGAACATAAATAAATAGGCATACACACACGATTCATTATATTTACAAGTGAACTAACATTCTCTATAGTGATTCCAAATATGATTCATTAGATCTTTTTTAAGCATATTGTGCAATTGTTTGTCTTGAAATGAAAGATGTCATTCCACGTGGATGTTGAAACATAAGTTACAAGAATGTACTCTTGGAATATTTTCGGCATTTGCTTTGTTCCAACGTATTCGTAGTGACGACGAGTCTCGTCCATGTCTCTTTTGTCTTCAATGATCATGTTATATAGAATTATACATGTGAATATGATTGTAGACATCTTTTCTCGAGACTATAATCAATAAGGATTACTTATCATTGCAAATCTAGCTTGAATGACGCCAAAAGCTCTTTCTGCATCTTTTTTTTGCGCATCTTGCATCTTAGCAAAGTTTGCCTGCTTTGGTGTTATTGAATTTGGACGTCTTCCCAATGGTGCTTCATTTTGGATAAATCTCATCTCCAAGATAATATATGTGTCATAAATGTTTTGGCCAAGAGTAAATGTCATAGGAGTTACTTTGCCAAGTGGCAGATCATTAAATAAGTATGATATCTCAATAACATTTAAGTCGTTATTAGAACCATACATTCTGAAGAAATCATGCCAAATTCAAAAATCATACAAAAACAACCACTTCCAAAATAATAATTGACTTTTTTCTTTATCGTTATGAGCTCAATGATATGCTTTGGGGCAGTTCTTCCATTCCCAATGCTTACAATCGAGTCCTCCCAGTATTCCATATCATCTTCTACTTTCATGCATTTCTCTAATCCGCACAACATCATCCTCATTTAGAGATCTGAGTACTCAGTGCTGTTAACCTCTACCACATGTTGGTAGAATTTTTAGAGTATTTCTAGTGTAGTACTCTTTACAATCTGGCATGCATCGTCTAGCGCATCTACAAGGGTGTTATAAGTAACATCTTTAACGCATCTGTTAACCCGAAAAGTGGATCAACATCCAAATATCATATGAAAGCACCAGTTTAGATGAAAGTAAAAGAAAACATAGAAAATAGACAAGAACACACAGAAGTTTTTATAGTGGTTCGACATAATCTCGGCCTACGTCCACTTCAACCTTTTTTGTTAGTTAATCTTTCTTTGGATTACAACTTGTTAGATCCGATCTGGCCACAATCTAGCAGATCCCAGATTTACAATAAAGTTAAGAATATTATTTGAGGAGAATAGAAGTGAAGAAAGTGTAATAGAAGCTCCATGTCTAAGAGTGTTAAAGGAGATCCAGCAGAAAGAAGCCTCTTTTTCTGGTAGCAAGTAGGTTGGTATTTATAGAGGAATTGGACATCATAAAATTAGAGGTCCAATAGAAATGAAGTTCAGAAGATAGCGCGAAGTCATGCCAAAAGACCCAAGCTAACCCGAATCAAATCCTAAACTCAGCGCCGAGTTATGGTCCTTAATTCGGGGTTGAGTTTAGGTGCTTGGTCCAATCATGGTGAATTTTTCCCAAGTTCTTCTTTTCCTTTTTCTAAGTACTCTTGCCACATTTCAAGTCATTCCGATTCTATTTCAATCTTCTACGTCCAATTAAAGATGCTTTAGTGATAACTCGGTACCAACTCAAATCCCTGACACGGTACCAACTCAAATCCTTAACTCGTCAAATCCTTAACTCGAGGTTGACCTAAGGACTTAGCTAATTTTCCAATCAAATTTTATGAGCTCAATTCTCTAGTCCGTTTAAGCGTGCCATCAAGTTTTCAACTCATTTCGTCCTTGTTTGAATATTATAAGTCTAGTTGAAATATGATTTGGCTCAAAAGCGGGTTAACATTTGCCCTCCAAAGTACGCTATTCAGATGTAAAGTGTGCTTTGCCAAGAACAAGTTCCAGCAATCCATAATAAAATTCCAATAGTTGAGCTCTCTGGCTATTTCAGTCTAACTCTCCAGTTAGTCTAATCAAAATCAAGCTCTCTGGCTACAAAAATCAAGATTTCTGGCTATTTGAATCCTGATCTATCATCTAGAAGTACCATCTCTCAAATCCAAGTCATCCTGTATTCGCCCAAGGCTTATTTTCCTTTGTTCAATTGAAAGGTGTCCAAATACTTTTATCCAATTTGCATCCACTTCGGGTCATGGTCTCATCGAACTATTCCAATCTAGGACTTGATCTCTCCGGACCATTCTTCATACATCTAGGATTCAATCTCTTTGTTGGTCACTTGCTTAGTCCGATCCGCTTGCTCTCCGATAAAGAGAATCAACAACCAACTAGGCCCATCCACTCACTCTCCAATAAGGGGACCTACCCTTGACCTCTCCAGGTCCTTGTTGAGCCCAATCCACCAACTCTTTGGCAAGGTGACTCAACGACAAGCAAGCCCAACCATTCACTCTCTAACGAGGTGATTTACTTCTTGCACTCTGGCCCCGTCCATTCGGACGGTAGCTTAAAGCGATCCAATCCATACATGCCCATCTGCTCACTCTCCGACAAGGGCACTTGCACCCTGCACTCCGGCCCCGTCTCTCCGAATGGGACTTAAAAGCAATAAATATCATATCAGTCCATTTGCTCACTTTCCGACGAGGGGGCTAACACCTTACACTCCGGCCTCGTCTCTCTGGACGGGCTTAAAAGTGATCGATATCAGTCATCACATTCAATGTGGATTTTTCAAATGCCAAATATTCAAATCAAAGCAAAGTAAAGAAAACAAGTAGAAATCATAAGCGTTTATCTTGGACATCCGACTTAGAGCATGCCTAGAGACCAATCTAGGTCTCATACATGTGTAAGTGGTCTGAGGTTATTATCTTTATTACATAATGCATAAAGAAGAATGCAAGAAAAGAAATGAAAAAGTAAAGCACAGGGATCGAGTTCGACTCCCGTTCATCCCGATAATGGTATTTCGAACCTCGGACCAGATCCTTGGTTATTCCTTGACATAATCACTGCAGGTGGCGGATGCTCCAACCGCACCATTATAGTTCGGTTCCTCACATACTGTTGTAGCTGGTTGCACCGAACTAGTTCTTCTATTAAATCACGAAGGTGTCGACACTCGTTCGTTTCATGTCCATCCAGCTCATGGAAAATGCAAAAATTTAGATTGTTTCTCCCTCCTAACTGGCTTTTGATAGAGGATCTGCCCCTAGTATCCAGATATATCCTCTCTGGGGTTTCTGTAAACATAGTATAGGGAGAATTTCAGCTCCCTCCTTTCTCCAAAGTCGTCATCAGTTTTCCATTTTCCCTTGTCTTTTCGATTTCCTGCTCCGGACAATCCTTTGTCATCCACAATGTTAACTTCAACATCCTCATCCTCCGCTTCGGCGTTTCTTAATGCAAATGTCTTTCAGCTTCACGGTAGAACTTCATAAAATCCATTGGTGGATTCCTCACCAGTGCAACTTTGAAGTCTGTCTTGCTCGCGACTCCAGATTCTGCTGCCATTAAGATTATAGATAGATCCGGCCTATCGACGGTTGCAGCTGCCGCGTTGAATCTTGTCAGATAGCTTCTCAAGGTCTCTTCAGGCCTTTGTTTCACACACATCATCACATTCTTCGATTGTGAGACGTGAACTCTGCCTTAAGAACTTTCTCACCAAATCGGTCCACGTGCAAATGGACCCATTCTTCAACTGTCTAAACCACATCGCCATCGAGTCCATCAAGTATAATGGAAAGCACCACCCCTTTACCTCCTTAGAAGGAACCAACACCTCCATATGTCGGATGTATCTCATTAGATGAATTGTAGGATCCAACTTTCTATCATATATTTCCAGCGTCGAAAGCTTGAGCGGGAGGATTTCTTTCATTCCGGATATTGAAAGTGAATAGATTCCTGTTCACATCCTCCGAGCTTTGATCTAAGGGTCCAACTCTGATCATTCTCCTTACCAACTTAGCAAGCCAGTTTTCATCGTCCAATGAAGGTCTTCATCCAAAAGCAATACTTTGCCCCTGTTTCTGTAGGGGAATCTAGCACATACTATGGCACATATTCCTCTGGTTGCACATTAGCATTCTGATCTACACCTCTGGTTTCATTTTATCCTCCGTTCCTACGAAGAAGTTCTGGCAAATATCCCTCCAGTTGTTGTGCATTTATATTTTGATTTGCATTTCTAGCTTCATCATTCTCTTCCTAGCATTCCAACAGTCACACCAATGTTGCCACCCACTATAATCCTTTCGATACCGATTTGATTTAGGTTGGTACCGAGCTGTTCTGTTTGTGGGGGCACTGTTCCTGTTTGCTTTGTTCCAACTCCAAATGCTCCAGCATTAGCTCCTTGTCCTTGAATCTAAATTCCTGCAACTCTATTTATTCCTTGTTGTCCAATCCTTTAAAAAAATCCTTCCAGCATCTCCTATTGTTCATCCCATCTTGCATCTCCTTCATTATTCTTTCCATCTCTTTCTTGATAACGTAAATGGATTGATGAGAATTTTAGGACACCTCCTAGCTTCCCTCAGGCTCTGGTTGACTTCCTCCAACTCTAGAGCTAGTGTTAGGCCACTTAATCTTCTCCAAATCTCAGACTCAAGCTTCAAGTCTTCAAATCTGGCTCTTGGCTCTCAATGAAAGCACTAAAATGTTAACCAAAAAAGTGGATGAACACCCAGATATTAGATGAAAGCACCAGTTCAGATGAAAGTAAAAGAAAAAAGTAAAAACTAGACAAGAACACATAGAAGTTTTTATAGTGGTTCAACGTAATCTGCGGTCTACGTCCAATTCAACCTTTTTTGTTAGTTGATCTCTCTTTGGATTACAACTGTTAGGTCCGATCTAGCCAGAATCTATCGAATTACAGATTTATAATGGAGGTAAGAATGTTATTTGAGGAGAACAGAAGTGAAGAAAGTGCAACATAAGCTCCAAGTCAAAGAGTGTTGAAGGAGATCCAACAGAAAGAAGCCCCTTTTCATGGTAGCAGGTAGGTTGGTATTTATAGAGGAATTGGGTAGCATAGAGTCAGATGCCCAATAATAATGAAGTCCAGAAGATAGCGCGAAGTCATGGCAGATAACCCAAGCCGACCTGAGTCAAATCCTAAACTCAGTGCCGAGTTAAGGTCCTTAACTCGGGGTCGAGTTTTGGTGCTTGGCCCAATCATAGTGAAATTTTCCCAAGTCCTTCTTTTTCCTTTTATAAGTACTCTTGCCAAATTTCAAGTCATTCCGATTCACTTTCAATCTTTTACGTCCAATTGAAGATGCTATAATGATAACTCGGTACCAACTCAAATCCTTAACTCGGTACCAACTCAAATTCTTAATTCGTCAAATCTTAACTCTAGGTTGATCTAAGGCATTAACTCGGAGTTGACCTATGCCCTTAATTCGGGGCTGAGTTAAGAACTTAGCCAATTTTCCAACCAAATCTCTTGAGCTCAATTAAGCATGCCTCCAAGTTTCCAAGTTGTTTCATCCTTGTTTGAATCATTTAAATCCAGTTGAAATTTGTTTTGGCTCAAAAGTGGGTTAACAACATCAGTCATTTTTTATTCTTCTCTTAAACCTGCGTTTTTGAAACATTTTTCATATGAATAAAGTATTTACTGTTTCCTTGAATACTTATCAAAATCCTCAAGAATAAATCTCTTTGCATTTTATATATTCTCCAAAGCATATCTGACCTATATATGGAATTTGGGTTGAAGTAGTTTTGCATGAGATTTTTATGTAATGCAAAATGATTATGATTTATATGTTCCAATCAATGACCAATCCACTATGCTTTTAGAATATGGAGCCATAAGCTTCTTGGAATAGGTCTATTATTTCTTACATTTCCTTGGCTTTCGCCTAGAGAACCTCTTCCGCTTTGAAATCAATATTGAATACTATAACACATTTAAGAAAAGATAAAGTGCCCATTTTTGTATATAATTGTCTAATGTGTGAGAAAGGATGTAGTTTATAATGTGAAATTTAAGATGAATGTTGGATTCCTTATATAAGTGAATTGCAATATGCTTTAACACATCGTGGAAAGAAAATATCAAATCATTCCATAATATTGTCATCTCAACTGTATTGTTTTAACATTACGTTGCGAAATCTACTTTAGTAAATTTTTTGCCACGTATAGACAACTATTTCGGAGTGGTATCAACTCAACTTTAACACACTGTACGGTATACCGATTTGAAATGGCATTATGGAATTTTCTATGGCAAAGTTTACGACATATGTAGACAATTATTTTAGAGTTTTGTCAACTCAACTTTAACACATCGTGTGTATACTATACCAATTTTACATATTGTTGAATCTGCTTTATCAAATTTGTGGCATATGCAGACAATCACTTTAGAGTGTTGTCAACAAGAAATAAAAATAAATGAAAGGGTACATGATACATTGCATATAGAAATAGAACCCATTACATGATACATTGTAGAAATACAAACAAATGATAGGGTACATGATATAATGCAGAGTTAAAACACCTTAATAGTCTAACAAATTATTAATCACGTCGAATAAAAGTTGGTATAAGCTGGCTTTTTAGGAGTGTAATCTCATTCCTTAAGTTTGAGGCTAACTATTCAGCTTTTCAAGGAAGTGGTCAATTGAGCCAACGGTGGACACCACACCAACATTGGAGACATCTAAAAAACCAACGTTCGATATTTTGATCTACTGCTATAATAATGCCAATATGAGTCACAAGACCATAGTTGCAGTAAAACACATTGCGGTACATCTCTTCGATATGAGTTAACCCTCGCTCTTGAACGAATGCTCAACTTACTTGATTTTGTGGTGAGGCTAATTCCTTTTATATTTTTGATATGTGATCAACTGCATGTTGAGGTAGAGATTCATCGATACAGTCTTGAAATTCACAAATGTGGAAGTGACGTCTTAGATAACGACGTCCAACATTAAGGTCATATTTCACAATGGCCACTAAAGATTCATAACCATAGAAGCAACAGATTGTTGGTAAGTTCCCCATTATAAACCATTCTTGTTGTTGTTGCAGGCGACTTATTTTTACCCTAGTAGGTCATAGTGGATAAGGGGTGCATGTACATTGGTTGGCATTCTATGAAAAATGAAATTAGTTTTTCCTTAATAGGTGATTTTGAAATGAGGAACAATATTAGTGTTATTTATAGAGTTATGAAAGCAAGAACAAGTACATAATGATGTACATCATGCCAATAACTGCCATATAACAGAATCGGTAAGAGAACAAATGTTTATATAATAGAATCAATAATAGCCATGTAAATAATACCATTGCACATCATGCTAATAATGACCATAAAAAAATGACTATATATCATGCTAATAACGGTCATATAATAGAATCAACAATAGAACAAATGTCTATAGAATAGAATCAATAAAGGCCATATAAACAATATCATGGTACATCATGCTAATAACGACCATATAATAGAATCAATAATAGAACAAAAGTACATATAAACAACAACATGCGAATACAACATCAATAAAGAAATAATACACATGTTTATACATACTCAATCAGATAAATAAACACCCACCCTAAGTGTACCGCACCATCATCATTGTAATGACTTAGAATTTCACCGCTTTGATTTGCGAATATTTAATAAATTTATATATTCAAATAATATATTTTATAATCAAAATGAAACTATTTTAAACAATAAACAATGAAGGTGAAATAGTTTTCCAAATTTGTTTACAAAAATATTTTGTTCGAAGAAAAATAAAAAATGTGATTGGAATTCATTTTCTGAATTTTTGACTTTTCGTCGATTAGAAGTTGTCGAAAACGCTGTGAACTCTAGTGATAACATATATACATTCGTTTACAAATAAGTTAGTTCATATTATGGTACACACACATACACACACACACACACGCTTAAGTTAGTATATAGATGGATGTAGCATTTTATGAAAACAAAATAACATAAGTATGTTTAAACATAAAAGATGCTTCATGAAACATGTTTAGACATAAGTACATCATGCATTTAATGAATGTTGGCTCATGTATGAAACGGGGGGACAAAAATTCGTGGGAAATAAAGGGGAGGGGGATAAAGCATGGTGAGTTGGCAAAAAAGTGGTGGAGGGCATGGTAAAATGGGTAATTTAGTAATTTAAGTTGTGCATTTGTGTATATACAAATTTCCAAATTTATATTTCCATTTTATCATTTCATTTTCATTTGTAAAACTTCCTCAAGCTCTCAAAAACATTTCCATGGCATCCTAAACTATTTTCCAAGTTTTAGAAAACTTATCTTTCTATATTAAATCTCTTTAAAAGCTTGTTAAAACCTTTCTTCTTCCATTTCAACACCTTTTCTTTACAAAACAAGCCCTCGTCTCCCTCTTCTTAATATGTCTGAACCATAAAGGCCCTAGGCCAAGTCATATTTGCATTTCAATCTCACCAAAACTTCACATTTCCGAAAGCAAAGTGAAGCTTTTAGGCATGTACAAATTTTAGTAAGGTTCGAGTCAAAATGGGATAGCTTTTGGTGAGAAACTAACTCCCTTTATTTAAAGTTTCTACCTTTAAATTATGTTGTATATTTTTTTGCTTAATCATAGCTTTATTGGTTGATTATGATGTTGGATTGTATTTTTTTATATGTGCTTGGATGTATGTTGGTTATGACTTGGTTTAAGTATGAAACTATGTTATGGATGTGGTGTAATTTTAACTTGAAAATATAAGTTAAATGTTAGTAAGGTGAAAGCTAGAACCTTGAGTTGTTGGATGTTGTGATAACATGTATATAAGCTTTTGATCTTGCTTAGGATGCGCTAAGTCGAGGAAGTTGTGTTTAAAGTGGTTAGTCGCGACTTTGAAATCCTTTAGCAACTTTACATTTTAAAAATGTTTATAAAGTTTTAAAACTTATCTTTACTTTTCAAAATTTTATATTAGGCTATAAATGTGTTTAGTATGTGAAATCTAAGAAATTTAAAGTCATTTTTTATATATTAAACAAGTTTTGAAAATTACAGGTCGTTTAGTGATAGTCGCTATAAATGCAATTCATGAAAATGAAATATTTTTGAAATCTAAATTTTTTCGCTTAAGTTTCTTTTTGAAAAGTGTTTTCAAAAAAAATTTAAGTAATAAAAGTAACTATTAAATTATTTATTTATTTATTTAATGATTATTTAATTAAGTAAGGTAATTAGTACTTAATCATTAATTAAGTTAGGGTAATTAGTACTTAATTATTTTTAAGTAAGTTAATTATAATTTATTAATAAATAAAAGGTTAATAATTAATTAATTAATTAAGAATTTACTATTATTTAATTAAGATTTATTATATTATTTATTTAAGAAATGGTTTAAGTTTTAATTAAAAGCTAATCAAGTTAAATTTGAGTTAAGATTTAATTAAAACTTAATTATGATTTAATTATTTTAAATTAAGGTTTAATTTATTATTTAAGTTTTAATTAAGGATTACTTAATTAATTAATTGATATTAAATAATAATTAATTATTATTTAAAAGTTTAAAATAATATTTAATAATTAATTTAAGATTAATTATGGTTTAATTATTTATTTAAATGTTAACTATTATTTAATTATTTATTTAAGGATAATTATTATTTAATTATTTATTTAATAGTTAATGATTATTTAATTGTTAATTAAAGGTTTAATTATTATTAAGTAAAGAGTTTAGTTTGTTATTTAATTTTTAAATAAAATTTTTAAAGTTTTAACCCACCTTATTTCTAAAGATTGGTTTCGTTTCAAAAAGCAACTCTCTTTTAAAAGAAGATTTTAATCCAAGGGATTTCTTTGTCGATTACTCTTAAGTAATCCTAATTGATTATGAAACTCAATGACATATGTTTAGCAGAATAAAATACCGTTTTGCTAATTAAATTGTATTTGACATTTGTTTGGTAGAATAAATCACAATTATGCCACAGTTCACTAAGTATAGAATGTTGACATCTATTTGGTAGAATAAAAACCCATTCTACCATTGTATTAATTTGAACATGTGTTTAGCAGAATAAATTTCCATCTGCTATTATGGTAACTTGGACATTTACCTATATGTCATTGATTGTGGATTGTTGATTCCTTTACATATTTGATTTCTATTTAAATACCCATGTTATAAATTGAATAAGTTAAAGTCAATTAAATGAACCATTGTGGTCACCAAGTCTCATTTTGATTTTGTGAAGTCAAATATTTAAATTTTATCCTTTTTGAAAATGATTTAAAGTTTATTATCATTTTAAATATGATATTTAAAGGATGATTAAGAAATTATTCTATTTAAAATATTTTAAGTTAATATAATAATTTTTAAATGATTCAAAATAATTATTTTGCTAATGAGGTTTATAGATAAGTTAAATGAGATTTTTTTTAAATAATAACTTGTTTATTTAAAGGTGTTTTAAATAATTGATTATTTATCAAGGAGCTTTATTGATTAAAATTCGTAAAAGAAGTTGTTTTAAATAAGGAAAGTTTATAAAAGAAGTTTTTAAATGATTTTGGATATTCGTAGAAGAGTTTCATAAATGATTTTGAATATTTATAAAAGAGTTTTATAATTGGTTTTGATATTTATAAACGAGTTTTATAAAAAAACTTGGAGATTCATAAACATTATATAAATAGATTTGGAATTTTAGTAAAGAAAATTTTATAAATGAAAGAGATTTATTAAAAGGATTTATTGGAGAAAATTTATAAAAGAATTTGAGATTTGATTTCCCTTAACTGACCCTCTTAATGGAACATCTGTTCCACACTAAACACCGAAGGAATAGAGTTTGAGGTTATCCTTATCTCTATTTTAAACAACATTTGTTTTGACCCTTTTAATATGATTTTGAAATGAGAAATCTTTCACAATGTTTTGTGAATATACTTATGCCAGTGAGACAAGTATATGAATATTTTGATAAATATTTTGGAAAGAGATTTAAATAAATGAAAGATTTATTTTGAGGCTTAGTTGTTGCTGTAGGTAATTAAATCTATGAATTGTAGCTTGTTTGTTTATTTGGTAGTTAAATAACCGACTATCAAATCTGGACCAAAATATAACTCCGGAAATATCTAGCAGAAAAACGTAAGTTATATGACACAATCATCTTCGATGATGTTGTGCTATGCATATAAATCTCGTTTTGTTCACCTAGGACAAATGATAGGGAGTTCTGTCCACTTAAACGGTTAGGAGGTGATCCCTATTCCTATCTATTGTTTGTTTATTTCCAAAAGAACCAGGGTTGAGTTTACGGAACTGTCGAATGTAATCTCAAAGAGACCGGGATCATATAAGTATAAATTATCCGAAAACCACTTCAATCCAACTTAAGCATTTCGAACCGTAGACATCTTGAAGATGATTATAGATGGAGTTTTTGAACTGTAAGGACTACTTGCTACTAATCCTGAGGGTGATTCCAAAATGGATGTAGTAGAGGTAGTGCCTTCGGTTTCGTTTAGACCTATAACAAACTTGTATGGATGAATGCTGACATTACATTTTTGCTTGGAGGGCATTGTTAGCATTCCAAGTGGAATTGCTATTTAAAAGGTAAAACCTAGCCTTTAGTATCATTAACTGGTTAAATGGTTAAAGCAGGGACATGCCACATGGCTAAGTGGGTCGCTCTCATTAGGGTATGATCATCCCATATCAAGAGTCGATATTTATGTATGCTTCGGGCCCATATGGTTGTTTATCAACCATGGGGTGATCATATTTAAGGCTATCTAGTAAGGGGTAGGGACGGTCCTGCGTAGCAGAGGTGCAACGTGTTGTAGCCTCCCATACATTTTATCTAGAGGTGTACGGATTCGATGGGTAGATCCTTACCCTTTCATAATTGGAATCCATTTTCCAATACGAGCCTTCGGACTTGATTATATACCACATTATGCTTTTAATTAATGTAACAATTTCGGCTATGATCAATTTGTATTTGTATCCTAGACATTATTATAATATCTGGATTTTACATAAATATGGTTTGGTTATCGTAAGGTAAAAACCCATTCATGTTTATGTACGGCATAGTCTTACGAAATATCTTTGATTTTAAAGGCTTTTACAAGTTAAATAAATAAAATTCCCTGTGATCTAAGTTTCTCATGCTGGTTTTACCAGACTAATACGAGCATTATTTTATTATAATGCTCGGGTTAGCCCAAGCATACTTTCTAGATTTCGATGGATCCTTTGGAGCTTTCAGGAGAGACAAGCTGGATCCTCTAAGATGTATTCATGTATCTTATATTTTTTCGCTGTTCTGTTTATTTTGTTCTTGTCAGTATTTATCAGAATTATAAGGACATGCTATTATAATTGTCTAAACTGATAATTGGTTAATGTACTCTGACGTTGTGTATAATAAAGAAGATTTCTTTTTGTAAAGAGTTGTTCATATTATATATTACTCGTCACGTTTTGTGAGATTCTGTTTTTCTTTATTCTTTCACTCTAAACGACCTATGTTTTGGATACTTAAATGATCGGCACATGAATACCGAGAATGTATTAAGTGTCATCTTTAGGTGTAAGAAATGCAGATCGTTACAATCATCATCATCAAAGTCATTCTCATAATTATGTATATCATCAAAATGAGCTGGACTATCATCACCCACTCGGAATGCCACCTGCCGGGTTGTAGCTCATTAATCTGTGCTTGCAAAAGCCATGTTTGTGCCGCATACTACTGACTGAGCATGTAAGAATTAGAAAGTTACATATGCTAAAGCATAGATATAACATCTATGCACATCCAGCCTAGCTGCATATTGTAATCACAAATAATGTTTGAGTATATGACATTTAACTAAGAGTGTAAAATGAATCATTAATTTATTTAATTACCTCGAAAGGTGTGTTAATCCGGTAAAAGGAACACCATCAATACTTGATCTGGAAGATAAACTATTGGCTGCTTGAAAAGAGTACCACTGATATCATATGCTCTAAAATAGTCGTGTAAACCAAAATCCATCAATTGCTGGGAGTATTGCGATGGCGTGGGATTAAAAGAAAATGAAGGGGCCTGAACTGTACTAGAAGCTAAATAAGGACCTACATGATCGAAGTTCACTTTACGAGAGTTTTCAAGTATCATGAAGTGTTATATAGCAAATTTGATCCAATAGACGTCGAAAACACCGTCTGCTAAGAAGAATGTTGAACCGTTTACCCATCCAGCCTATCATATAGCCAGTATATACTACAATCCAAAAGTCCAACGTCTTACGACATGATGATGGAACTCTAGCAATATGTATCTAACCAATGGTCTGAAATTAACATCTATCTTCTAAATACCAAATAAGAAGAAAGACTAGTGTATGTAAAGTAATCATCTATCTATAAGCATGATATGCAATAGGAAAAGGATGATCGTCAAACATCTGGCCAGTCTATGTCAAGGAGATCCAGTATCTAGCCTATGGTGCTCATAGAATGTTACCATTAAACCTTAAATCAATCTACGATCGGGCTTCCATCAAATCATGCCTAACCCCTATAGGCGCATGAGAAACTTACTATAGACGCTCCCATCATCTTATGCATGAAAAATATGTCTCTGCTGCCTAGCTAGTTGTCATCACAATACGATGATGCTTGCTTACCATGTACTCATACTATGAACATGACAAAATATACCAAAAGCTAAGCATCTGCCTCACATCCCCTAGAGCCTAAGAGTCAAGAGTGATGTACAAACACCCAAGTATAGACGTCCCTTAGTCTATTGTATGGAGTTGATCTAGGTTGGCTACTGCTACAAGATACCCTAATCTAATGGTCCCCTTTTGGTTCGAAAAGAATGACAAACCAAATAAATATAGGAAAACGCCCTAATGACAGCATCACTTATAACATCAGTGCCCATATAAGCTGTAATGTACTCTTATAAGTATGTCAAGGGAATAACGTTGAAAAAACATGACCATCATCAAAATGAGGATATATGGTGAATAACTCGGAATCTCAAATGCATCATCAAAAGTAAAAGGCATCATGTCCAGGCCTCCTATCTTAGTGTCAGTTAGCTTATAAAAAACGATGAGGGTAATGCCAAGCTTAAAATCTAAAGAATTGAACATGCATAATGTGGGCCACCATCTCTCAACTAGGTCAGAAATGAGAGAACGATCAAAAGACCGATGAGGCCTAATATATAGGACCAAAGCAAATGGATTGGGCTACAACCTACCTATTAGAGCCTAAGGGAATGTATCGTAATACTGTCTAATAGGCTTGGACCAACTACCTCGATAACTTACATATTGGGTCTATATATGGTAAACAACAATTCATTATTAATATACGATTAACATAACATTGACTAGTATACTGGGTCTACATAATATACAACAGTTCATGATTAATATATAATTAACCGAACATTGATATACTTGATCTATATAATAAACAATAATGATATTTGGATTATATAATTAACAATAATAAATACTATAATTAAATAATATTTAATTAGCATAACATTTATGTACTAACAATTATTTTATATTTATAATTATACCTTGACTGTATCCAGAGTGTCCACATGTGATATGTGTATCCCTCCGGTAGCTCGTGTAAGATTAGTAAGTTGTAAATCATCGTCTTAGGACTAAGGACAATGTGAAGCAGATTGGTTTGCTCCTCTGTCTATCTTCGGATGGTACATCAAGCAATTTTAGAGATGCACGGTGGCGTTTCCATGCTTTTTGGACTAAAAAGGAAAACTAAGGCAAAAATTATGAGGGGAACATTAGCTGGGTGCCCCATATATAGGTGCCAACATTGGATGCCAATTTAATAGATGCTTGATACTCATGCGCCCATGAAAGAGGCATTTGACAATTGGGCACTCATCAAATAAGCGCTAATTGCGATGCGCCTATTTAATAGGCACCCAAGCTCAGGTGCATATTAAATAAGTGTTTGGTTGTAGCGCCAAACCCTGAATATTCAAGCTTGAATCTTCAATGACTGAATAATCAGCCATATATTGGTTAGACATGCTCTTAATGCTCAAGTATATTAGTTCATATCAAGATATTGTGGAGTTTAGTATAAAAAAAAGATAAGGATATTGATGAGTTTATAATAAAATTTCACAAGAAAATTATAATTCAAAGACTAGGTCTATCATATATGTATTAACTTGTGTTGTAGAAGGGTTTGTATAATGAAAATGACATTTATTTTCCATAAGACACTACGCCATAAATGGCCTACTGCAACACAAAAAAAATGTTGGCTCAGGCCCGAAAAATGTTGCCATAGGTCTATGGCAACACTTTTAGGGTGATGCAATTTTTGCCGTTGCCTTAGACCTCAAAGGCAACATTTTGACTATCTAAGGCAACATAAGTAACATTGTTGCAATAGAACCCTATTTGGGTCTATGGTAACACCCATAGGTATCTTAGCAACATTCCAAAATGTTGCTATAGATATGAACTTTTTGAATTTGTGGGGCCCACAATGTAGAGCATATTTGATTTTTTAATAAAAATAAATATTTATTTAATAAAATGCTATTGCACAGAATTTGATATTTAAACAGTAATTTATTTAAATAAATATTTTATTTCAACATTTGAAATAGTACAAATTCCTGACTCCACTATTCTACAATTCAATGATATATAACACTGATATTCACATATACAGATATTCCTCACTACATCACTCAGTTCACTCATTACATATGTAGTTTCAATTTATACAGACACCGACACTGACAAATATATGCCGAGCCGAAGGCGAGCCGAGAAGCGGGTACGGGCGCAGCGCCGGCGGGGGTCCGGGGCACCGCCCGATTCATCCGATTTCGGAAGATCGAGCCTTCTTTGAAACCTGTCTTCAAGCTCATGCACATTTGATTTGACTCTGTCTTCAAGCTTATATCCAGCTGTCCAGTCTTCAATACCTGTCACATATAATTCAAAAGCAGTAATCTCGAAAATAATATTTAACTCGAACAGAAAATGAAAATATTTTTGTTATATTATTTGCCTCAGGTATTTGGGTTGTTTCTTTTCATAAGTGCATAAGCCAAACATGAATGCAACACATGGATACAAGGCAGTATGGAAGACAGCAAGCAACAGTTCAGGCAAAAATGCACAAAGGAGAAGCCAAGTGCACAAAGTAGTACTCAACACAGCAAGCAACATAACATGACCAAGAAATGAATGTACATGGATGAACATACATGCATCATAAGGCTTGGTACAAGAAACTACTCAAGTGCAACTACTCAAGTGCAAGTTCATACTCAAGTGCAGCCAGATATGTAGACAAGCCAAAAAAACGGACACGGCACAAGGTCAAACCCGAGTCATCGACTGGATTCAACTCAGGGCCAAGCAACCAACAAAACAAACAAGAACCAGGTTCAGCAAAATATAGACAAGCTAGTGCAAGAAACACAGCAGTTACATAGGCAGCCCATCAAGCAAAAACAGTGAATGCATCAGGCATGTACAAGAGAAACCTAGGCAGTAACATGATATACAGAGGACTTGGAGCATCAGTTCATGTTAAAGAACAAGGTTAGCATGGTACCAGTTCAGTCCAGACCAAGCAAAACCAACAAAGCTCAACACACATATGTTTGTATTCATCATTGCAATCCAACATACCAGATTTCTCAAAGTCCAACAGAAAGATTAAACACGAGATTATAGGAAATAAAGCCTATAAATAAATCCCAATTCATCATCGGCAAAAGCGTGCGAGTGTAACCAAAATCAAGAATATTCAAGTAAACCAGAAGGCAGAAAACATACCAAATAATATCACATCGCACCCGACGACGAAGTCAAAGCAATTCGAGCAATCAATCAAGGAGAACGAAGGAGCAAGCTACCAGGAATGTTTCTCACACTAGATTCGATCAATCAGAGCATCAAAGCAATTAGAATCGCGTGCCCTAGTTTTCACCGAAACCAATTCGACTACCCCCTGCCACTCTGACATCAGGCCCCAACCACGAAATTGCGACCAAATCAACAACTCCCTGAACCATCGCAATCCCACAACCTTACCTCGAATCACCAGAATCGCCAAAAACCTGAACAAAATCGCAAATCCGGAAGTAGTGAGGAAAACTGACGCGAGGCGAAAGAAAATAACGGAAATTGATATGGCTGACAAGGGATAAAAGCAAAGCCAGTTATTCTCCAGATCGAAGAAACAAGGAGGAGCGGCATCATTTTTTTTAAAGTCGGCGGAATAAAAATTAGGGATTGGAAAATTGGGGGTGAGAAACGAAAGCGGATGAGTGAAAAGTAAAGCGGGAAATGGAAATTGGTAAGGTGTGGATCGATGGTGTGAATCGACGGTTGAGATTTTGTTTTAAATGGTGGTGTGGATCGCTGAGGTGTAATTTTTTTTTAATTTTTTAATTATGGCAACACTATATAAAAATGTTGCATCATGTTACACTTGTTTAGCTAGAGCAACACATTTCTATGGCTAAGGTAACACCAAAAATACAACGTTGCAGTAGGACCAAAATTCTATAGCTATCGCAACATTTTAGCTGGCAACACCTTGCAAAAATGTTGCAGAAGGTCATTTATGGCGTAGTGAGAATTTCATTGTTTTTTAAATTACTTACTTTGCATATTTCTCTTCTACTTATGCTAGAAATGTAGGTTTAGCTAATCGATGTTAATTAGAATAATATCTTATTACATTATTTATGTCATGCATAAGTGACAACTTCATATTAATTTTCAATTTTTTTTTAAAAACTATTATACCATGAGTTGAGTTCAAATCTCAATGCTAGCAATTTTCATTTTTTAGTTGTTTGTAAACTCAAGTCCACCATGATATAACCAATTTCCATCGTGTTCTTCTACCATAGAAGGAAGAAATAGAAAATTCAACATGAATGATGGTGGTAGTTCAAAATCATAAGAAAAATGGGTCGAGGAAGATGAAGTTCTTTTGGAAAATGCATAGCCAAAACGCTTTAAAATAAGAAAGTTGCGACCAATCAAACGGAAGTTGCATTACGGAATGGAGTGACGACATGTTTTTTTAAAGTGACTACTTTATATAGCTAGAATTCTAAGAATAAGTGGACCCATGTTTGTAACTACTACTTTGTAAAAATGAATAAGTTATGCCAAAAGTTGACGATCGTTTGTAGTAAAATGAGCGATCGGATGGGTAGTGGCATTATTCCACTAAATTTGAAAAAGATTTTGTGCCAGCATTCAAAAAAAATGATGGAAAACTTTTCCTTCACTAACCAGCTTATTAGGTGTTAAAGAAATGAATTAAATAGTCAAAAATCAGCAAAGAATTTGGACAAAGTTGTTTTTTAATGACAATCTGATATCGATGGTCTCGATCACTTTTTTACAGTTGTGAGGCAGCTCATCTTGGAGATGACAAAACTACTAATAGTTATGAATTATCTATCATAACACTAAATGCACCTAATGAGAAATTTATGGTCTTCCTTAAAGGGCATCAAATGAAAATCGAGAGACCGAAGAATGAAAAGATAGCCATAATTCAAGGTACAAAGTTGAAAATGAAGTAAGATGCAAATGGTTTTCTACCAATGAGTACTAATTTAAGCAAGTCAAAAAAAGATTAAAGTCGAATATTTAAGTATCGACTTAAAGAACTGTTAAAGCAAAATAGGTTGAGGGTGAAATAGTTTCGAATTCAAATGAGCAGTAGTACTTTGTATCAATTATTAATCTGTTTAACTAAAATTATTGCATTGAAATTGCTAAATTAAACCTTTTGCATTAAAATTTTCATATGAAATTACTAAATTCAAATATTGCATTGAAACAACATAAATGGAAACACATTTTAAAATAAACAACTAACTAATACATAGAACAAACTCTTAACTATAGATGGTCCACTGGTTTTCATTGCAAAATAACACAAGCATCGTGATTACTAATAGAACTAACTTACTTTGTACACTTATTCAAAGAGTTAATGTCTCTATGTAAATAAATATTGAACTATCAACTAAGTATAGATTAAATGCTAATTGATTTTGTACCCTCCATGTTCTTCTTTCGATGATCATGTGCACTGTAATACACATATACATGATATTAGCTAAGTCCTTAGCGTGATGAATCTTAGCTATATTAAGAACAATATGAAACTAACCCTATAACATACCAAATGCATGCTCATTTGTTTTTCTTTCACTTTCATGACATCTGCGAAATGGCTATTTTATTAAGTATTGGACTTTTGATTATTTGAATAAGAATTCTTCATTTGCGAAATACACCATCAGTAAAGCAATAATCCATGTCATGTTGAAACCCATCAATCTCGTAGTTACATGGTGTTGTGGTTTCATTAACAAGGTCGAAGAACAAATGCAATTGCTCCAATGCATCAATATCACTGACTAAACCAAGAATACCAAATGAATTCTAGAAAAAAGATCATAAGAAATCACAACCTCTAAAATTAAAGTAGGTTCTTTTTATCATTGATATATTGTTATAGCCAAGTGCACAAACAATTTCCACTTCAAATGCATACTATCTAAACCACCAAGCATTCCAGGAAAATCAACATTCTTTCCATAAGCTAGTTTTCTCTTATTTTATCTTTCATTTGGCTTTCTAAGATACTCATCCCCAAAAATTGTCGGTATTGTTTCACAAAACTCCTTACAATTTCAATTGTAGTAGACTCACCAATTAGATTACGGTCACTGTAAAGACCCGTTGAAGTTCCATAACATTACATTCTAAAAGTGAAGGTTACCTTATATAATGGTGAAAGATCAATTAAGTTGTTTACATACATTATGTGGATGTGTAAACACAACATTCGAATTTGTAGCTTTTTATATGTTTTTCAAAAGATTTTCTTTGACATTCTGAAATCATGGTGTATGTATGTGAATGTGTGTGTCAATATATATATATATATATATATATATATATATATATCAGCATCATGTATTGAATCATTGTAGACATAATCTATCACTAATTGATCATGACTCTATTTCAAATTTCTTTTCATCCGTTTACCATTTCTTTACATGATGATTCCTCCAATACTACTATCTTCTAATATTAGCTATTTAAGAATTGACATTGTTTTGATATGAAATTCATATGCACATTTGGTTCTGGTTATTATTCTCCTTCCATCATTATAAGTATTGTGTTGTTTTTGACATTTTGGGAATAAAATAATTTTTTATAGAGAATTTGGATGAAGGTAGTTGAAGTTAGTTATAGAATGTATTGAGAATGAGATTTGAGGTAGTGTTTATACATAGTGTAATATATTAATGGCTAGTTGAAATTGCCATTGAAAATTGGACTTACCTAATGTTCTGAACCTCGGTTAAGTGCATGTACTTTCTACTACCATTAGGGTAGCACAATGTATGATTTATTCAATGGAGGAGAGAGCTAAAAGTTCAATGCTCTTCTACCATGGATGCTCTTAGCTTATACACCAAATACTTTACTTTTTTAAAAATAATGATAATTTTATTCGATTAACTTTGTTAGAAAGCTAGATAAATAAAGAAACTAAATTAAAATATTAATAGTCCATTGGGAACAAATAAAAACTATGTAATCAAATAATGTAATAATAAAATGAAAAAAATGGTATATAATTAACTTGGTATGCACAGGTATTGATCGAAACATAAAAAAGTGATCTAAATGGAGAGTTCAAATTGTAATGAGTAGATCTAAACTTTTAATTCGTTACAAATGCAAAAAATGAGCAAATAAAGAGAATAGTATGTAAAGGAGATAATGATTTACGTGGTTTGAAGAATAACTCCTATGTTCAAAGGAAAATTTTGACACTCTTTATTATATGTTAACCCAAAAAATGGATCAACACCAAAAAATCAGATGAAATAACCAGTTATATCAAAATAAAAGAAAACAAAGAAAAGTAAAATGAGACACAAAAACTTTTATAGTGGTTCAACGTAATCTCTCGCCTTCGTCCACTTTAATATCTTTTATTAGTTGTTTCACTCTAGATTATAGCTGGTTATATTAGATCTGACCACTATCTAGTGGATCTTAGATTTACATAGGAGTTTCTAGGGTGTTTTAGAGTCACTAGTACCAGGTATTTTCTACTCTAAGTCCTAGAACAAAAAATAGTAGCTTCCTATGTGACTTTAATGGAGGAGAGGTAAAATGCGAAGAAGAAAAAGGCGAAGGTGTCTCTAATGGCAGAGAGAACAAATCCTATTTTGGTTGCATCTAGACTTGTATTTATAGCGAAACAAGTGTACTGCTCCAGAAGCGTGCTTGCATTGAAATCAAGTGATAGCTAGACACTACACAAGAGATAACGAAGGCCCATGAGTTAACAGAATAACCCAGTACTATGTTAAATGACTCAGTGCAAAGTTATTTTAACTCGTATAATTGGAAGTTCGTATACTTGCTAACTTTTCTATCTTCCTTTTGAGTTGTTCCAAGCTCTTTTCCTTTTACTTTGAGTTGATTCTTGTGTTCTTTTTGACAGCTATTCCTTTTTCTTTCTTCACATTAATCCTTGGAATTGCTTGACCAAACCATGGGAAAACCACTTGACCACGAGTTATTAGAGTAGTATAAGAGGTGTATGATGTTCTAGAGGTAAAACATGGAGCCAAAATAACTCAAGGCCGACCTATTTAACTCAGGGTCGAGTTAAATACTTAGCTAATTTTCCATCCAAACTTCCAAATCTTAATTATCTAGTCCTTTTGATCGTGCTTCCAAGTCTATGAATCATTTCGTCCTTCTTTTGATCTTCTAAGTCTAGTTGAACTCTGCTTTGGTTAAAAAGCGAGTTAACACTTGCCCCCCAAAGTACGCCTTTCGAATGTAAGGTGTGCTTTGCTCTAGAACAAGTTCTAGCAATCAGTGTTCGATACATGAGCTCTCCTGCTATTTCAATCTTGGTGAATCATCCAGTTCCTTCGAATTCTCTAGCAAGTATAGATCATTCTAGACTCGTTATAACTATAGACTATAGCCCTTGCTTAAGTCTTTTCATACATCATAATCATTCCAATTTCATTTGGAGTTATTACATCACATATAAAAATCATCCCGTGTTTATCCTATATTTATCTGTTTTATTCTAATTATAAGGCATTCAAATCCTTTTATCAAATCTGCATCTACTCCAAGGCTTAGTCTCGCCGGACCGTTGATCTTCCAATCTATGATTTGATCTCTCTAGATCATTCATTGCCCAATATACGGTTTTGATCTCTCCGGATCCTTACTGCGCCCAATATGCTCTCTCTTCAATGAGGGGGACCAATGACCAAGCAAGCCCATCTGCTCACTCTCTAGTGAGGGGACTTACCTTTCATATAAGCCTATCCACTCGCTCTTCAGTAAGGGAGCTTGCACCTTGCACACTGGTCCCATCTCTCCGGACGGTACTTAAAGCAATCAATATCATATAAGTCCATCCACTCACTCTTTGACAAGGGAAATTGCACCCTGCACTCCGGTCTCATCTCTTCGTACCAGACTTAAGGCGATCAATGTCATACAAGCCCATCCACTTCTTCTTCGATAAAGGGACTTGCACCTTGCACTCTGGTCCCATCTCTCCGGATGGGACTTAAAGCGATCAATATCATTCATTACATTCAAGTGGGTTTTTCAAAAATCAAATATTCGAATCAAAGGATATATGAACAAATCCTAATTATCCATCCAGACATCTGACTCAGAGCATGCCTAGGGAGCAATCTAGGTCCCGTACACATGCAAGTGGTCCAAGGTTATTATTGTCCTAAATAATCATCCCAGACATCTGACCCAGAGCGTGCCTAAAGACCAATCTAGGCCTTGTACATGTGTAAGCGGTCCGAGGTTATTATTATCCTAATTTCAAAGCAAGAAAAACAACGCGAGGGAGTCAAACCTGACCCTTGAGCATCCTAATCATGGGATTTTGAGTCTTCGACCAGATCCCTGGTTGTTCTTTAATGCATTTGCTGTAGATGGTAGTTGCTTCAACTACACCATCACAGTTTGGTTCCTCACATACTACATCAGTTGGTTGCTCCAAACCATTTCCTTTATCAGACCATGAAGGTGTCAGCACTCGTTCATTTCATATCCTTCTAGCTCATAGAAGATGAATGTAACGACCTAGATTTTTGAATAGTTTATAATTAAATATTGGAATTATTTAATAATTGAATCTTGGATTTAACGTGAATAAAAATAATTTCAAAAGCTTATTTAATTTTTGTTTAAATAAGAATGATATGTAAGGCTTTTAATTTAGAACTAAAAGTGATTAAACTAGTTTAATGATTATTCGTATTAATTAATGTGTGAAATTATCACTCCAGGACACTGCCTCGGATTTTGACAAAACCACTGCCATTAGATCTGGAAAAATAAATTGTTATATGCCGACAAGTTTCATGATGATCGGACATAGTGTATGATCGTGCGGACTTGAAACACATAACGAAAAATTAAGAGAATAGAATATAATATTATTTCCCTATAAATACACATTAACTTTTAAACCTAAACTCTATTTTCCCTCTTTCACTTCTTTTTAATTTTGTCAGTGAATAAAAGTAGCCGCTACCATTTTTAAATTTCAAACCAATTAAATCGAGTGCAATAGGCAATAGATTCGAGCAATTTTTGATTCGGTAGCTTCATGTGGTCGAGAGCTTCGCTTCTCTTTGCATCGTTTTGTATGCGGCATTTGGTAGCAGTGTTTGAGCATGTATGGACGTAGCTAGGGTTGAGGATCTTAGGTGATTCGGGGAGTGACAGGTTATGGCGTTGATGACGTTGGACTTTTTGAAGGAAGGAGGTCGTGATATGGGAGTATAAGGTGGTGCGGCGCTGATAAGTGAGAAACAACTTTTCTTTTGTCATGTACTGATGGTGGAATTCGCGACTGGCCAAAGTGTGCCAGATGGGGGTGTTGAAGCTATGGTTGAACTCAGGGTGTGATCATATTTTGATTAGCGGTGGTTAGGGAAGCTCTAGCGGCGCGAGGAGGATCATGATTTAGTAAGGCCGAGGGTGGTGGAGGATGCCAATTTTTGATGGGGAGGATCAGACTTGAAATTGAAGACGTCATCGTGTCGAGCGCACGAAGAGGAATCGATGGAGCAGACGTTATTTAATTTCATCAAATGATTGAGCGGGAGGTATGGGAAAGTGCACGAAAGGATGTGTTGTGCACTTTCTTTGTTCGTGCACAAGGCGGCATTTTGAATTAGAAAATTATGATGTGGGGGTGGATTAATTGGGTAAGTGATTAATTTATGGTTAATTAATTTATTAATTAAGTTTTTAATCCAAAAACTTATAAAATCAATACCCTTTGCATACAAGGTCCGATTTAGGCACCGTCTTCACTGTTGCATTCGTATCTGGATTATCTACACTATGGGGTTGGATTCGTCGAGTTTGGAGCTAGTTGAAATTTTAGCGATTTTGGACTATTCGGAAACGTGAATGCATTAACTAGAGCTTGGGTGAGTTTTACTCACAAGTTGATTGATTATATATTATTATATGTATATATGTAATTGTAGTTGTATTGAAAATATAACTGTATAACGAACAATGCAAGTTATTACTTTTGGACCCCGCCTTGTTTTGTAAAACAAGTTAGAACATTATTATTGATTATAGAAATCTCTATTTGATCATCTATAACATGTATCATGGCCCAGACTACTTGTTTACATGTTTGGTATTGCTTTGTGAAAAGTGATAGTATGTTATGAATGTTAGGAACGATATAGTCGTTATAAACTCCCTTGAAATCTCCGATAACTGACATATTTAAATTGGATAAATTATGAGAAATTGTAGGAATATATATGTGCATATAAACTCCCTATAAATGGAATTTGTTTGGACATTTGTGGAATTTGGAAATGGAAGTTATAAAGGGTAGAAGCGAAACGGTCACGGTCGCGATGGATGCACTTTGAAATCACTATGATCTGCGATTTTAAATTTAATTTTGGAAGATATCCTAGGAATTATTCGTATTTATAATAAGTACTATTAGTGTACTTATTACGGGAAGTAATAAGGTTTAAATATATTCTTGAAAATCATTTTTGGATTTATAAAGTGATGGTTTAAAAGTATAAAATAGATTTTTAAATGGGTTATAAATAAAAGGACTTTATATTATAATAATTTACAAATGGTTTATAGTATTTTATTAAATATCTTAGTTTTGTAAAGAAATTAGTATAAGTGTATATATATATATATGTGTGTGTGTGTGTGTGTGTGTGTGTGTGTGTGTGTGCATTTAAAAGGAACTTAGTATATTCAGAAGCTTTTAAAGAGGAATTTGAGAATAAAGGATACTTATAAAGGATATTTACAAAGGATATTAATAAAGGATTTATAATGGAATATTTTGTAAAGGGATTTAAAAGGAGTTTTGGATTATAACACTTATGTTATAATGCATTGTTTTATAAATTGATTAAAAAGGTACATTACCTTGTTTAATAAGTAAAGCTATACTTAGAACTTTAAATGGATGTTTTAAAGTAAATGGTAAGTATAAAAGTGATTTTGGGTTTATCGTAGCAATATTTATGCAACATATGTTTTAACCCATTTAGCTATGCTTTTGGGAAAGTAATTAGATATTTAAAATGAAGTTTTAAAGATAACGGGGTAGTAAAAAAAATTGGGGTTTGTTGTAAACAATGTTTTAGTAATTCGTTTTCAAACCCTTGGATAATATTTTAAACTGTTAAAATATTATAAGTGAGTTTGGGAAAATACTTTTATCTTTAATAATGGAATTTTAAAGACAAATAACAAGTATGATTTGGTTTGGGTTTGTTGTGGCAATGTTTTGGTAACATTCGCTTTTAATCCGTTTTGATTATACTCGTGAATGTAAATGGATCTTTAAAAATAAAGTTTTAAAGATAATCATAAATGGAATGATTTTAGGTTTGTAGTGATAGTGTTTGAGTAATATTTGTCTTAAGCCCTTTTAAATTGATTTGTGAATATACGTATATGGTTGAGATAAGTATATGAATACTTTTGGGAAGTGTTGAAATATGTTGAAAATGAGCAGTAATGTTTTAGTTAAATAGTGGAGTTTAATTAATAAATAGAATTTCATTTATAAAGGAGTTTATTGAGTAAAAATGAGTTTTACTAATAAAAGTGGTTTTTAATTAATAAATGAAGATTAATTAGAAGATGTTTATATGACTTGATCGTGCTAGTTTGTTTTGATTGTGCTTTGTGTGTTACTTGCTTATGCATTGTATACGGGGACTTGGTTTTCCGTACGCGATTATTCTCATTGTATTGGATTCTTTGTTTATCTGATAGTTAAAGAACCGACTATCAAATCTTGGCTTTAATATACTCTAGAAATATCTAAAAGAAACATAAGGATTATATGGTACAGTTATCTTCGATGATGCTATATTGTACGTATAGACTCATTTTGCTCTTTTGGGACAAATGATAAGGAAATCCTTTAGCTTAAACAGAACCAGGGTTGTGATTTTTGGGAAATCGATCGATTGGTTTTGTTGCACCTGATTAGTGGGGAAGTGTACTTATATGAGACGACTTGAAACCATAACCACTACGAAACCATATACGTGTTCTATGCTTAGCAAGGTGTTCGTGATTGGTTCATGATTTCCTCGTGATAGCTTCATGATGGTTCGTGATTGGTTCGTGATTTCTGGACAGTTTATAATTAAAATTTGGAATTATTTAAATAATTTAATCTTGATTTAATTCGAATAAAAATGATTTTGGAAGCTTATTTAAATTCGGTTTAAATAAGAATGATGATAGTAAACTTTAAATTTAGAATTAAAAGTTATTAAAATTATTTTAATAATAAATTTGTTTTAATTAACGTGTGAAAATACCATTCTGAGGCACTACCTTGGATTTTGACGAAACTAGTACCATTGGATCTGGAATATTTAATTGTTGTATGCCGACGAGTTTTGTTACGATCGGATGTGCTGTTTGATCATGCGAGCTTAAAACGTGCAACGAAAATAAAAGGAGAATATAATATTTATTTTCCTATAAATAAACATCAACTCTTAAATTTAAATTATTATCTTCCTCTCCCTTCCTCTTTTCTTTTATCTGAAAATAAGAATGTGAGCCATTTATTTAATCAAATTGTTCCCGGAGCCTCGCTTAATGAAATTCGACGAGAGTGGATCCATTAGACTCATGTTGGCAAGGGCGTCATGATAGTATGTTCAAAGTTCGGTGTGGTTGGCTTTGGCCGAGAGTGATATGTTGACTGAAATGGCCCTCCTTCTTTTGCTTAATTTTTTTTTACATTCCTATAATTAATATTCTTAGAGTCATTTTCTTTTCAAACAATTCATCCAGGATCCAATATTTTCTACCAATATAAATATATCAGTTTATTCCTAAAGATATACACTTACATATGAGGATGTATGTGTTCCTCTTGTTTAAAATCAGAGTATGTTTTTAATTCCATTTGTTAAACAAGAGCATGCTGTTTAGTTTGGATTTGAAGAAATCTGCATATAGTTAATTACCTTGTTCTTTTGAATATTTATAATATGTTAATAAATCCTGTCCATATTTGGTTAAAGTATTTGGGATTCTCTTTTTTTTCATAGTTCAAATATATTGATATTTGGCTAAGACCAGAAAATGATATATTCTCTTATCATTTTCCACTGATGTATTTTCTAGAAACTTTCTTATTTTGATTCAATCTATATGACTTGTTTATTTCAATCTTAGCCTATATAACACATTGTAAGTTGGGTATTTGCATAAGATTTGCTGTGACAAGAATTTGAACTTAAAAATACTTAAAAGAATAATGTGTGTTTCCAGGTTTTGATAGTGCAAACCTGTCCAGATTGCATATCTGGTATGGCTTTTGAAAGTTGGTTGTGGTGAGACAATTGCTAAATAAACTAAAGCTTTTGAAATGTATTTTACATTCAAAATACCATCAAATGTAGTCAACTAAAACCTCACTCATTTGAAGTTGGTTAACCCATGTGTCTTGTGTCTAACAGACACTTGTTCAAGGCAATGGCATTATATCTGAGGCCTTGCAAAATATTTACTTTTCTCAAAACAATTCAAAAAGTGGTATTAAACTGGTTTACAAAGTATTACAGTAAAAATGATTTAGATCTTTATAAGTTTACCTCTAGTTAAATCCAGATTTTATTCTAAGAACTTAGTGCATTGCTATGTCTCAAGAATTGACCAATACATAATATAAGTTATGCAAAACATTTGCTCACATACATATATGTATATATTTTTTCCAGGCATTCATATCTAATACTTAAGCATATTTTTCTGGTTTTCAACCCAAATATTTCTTTTAATTTTTAAACCTTAATGCATAGCAATAATTAACAGATAAACAACCAGTTCAATCAAACATAGCAAGTTCGTTACATAACATCAAGTTCAAACACAACTGTCTCATGAATACATGCAGATAAAATCATATTAGGCTCTTATTAAAATTAGCAAGCATGTTCATTCAATCCCTTTTCATTTGCCATAACTTCACTTTCTACTTAGCTCCTGCATTTCCTGAAAGAGCATTGGTGGCTGCCTCATTTTAAAGTGAGACACCCCCATATGCCATGAGCAAATAAGGGTCAGATCCAAGATTTGGTATGAGCAACATCAGTATATTCATGATATTAAATAACAGAGAATATGAGTGTAATGACTTGTTATTTAAATGAATTTCTGCAATCACTTATTATATCATTGTGTAAATAAAGTGACTCAGGTATGATAACTCCATCTATCATTCCTATACCTGCATTCATAATCAAGCAAACATAATCATCTATTTGCAACATGGGCATTCACTGGAACAATCATGGTTCCATACCAACCAACCTAAGAAATATTCATATTCCTATCTCTTCATGTACAGGTTTTATAAATTCAGTTTAAATTCCTGCCTCATCTGCCATCAAGGAATCACAGGGACACATTGCAATGAACTAATTCACATCATTGCACAAAGATCTCAGGGCTTAAACAAACCATGTGCCAACTTGCATACATCAAATATAATAAGCATTCCAGCAGCCTTCTTGGCCTTCCCTTCCCTAGTTTATTTACTAGTGCATTGACTTAAATATTATCATCAAATAGCTAAGTGAACTTGTCACTGCAAACATGGAAACACCCATAAATTTTTCTAGCATAATTTATTCAGAAATTAAGTAGACAGTTATTTCCAAAAATGTGGACATTATGTCTTGATCTCAGTAAAAATATAAGAATATTTTCAACTGTAAAAGAGGCATGGCATGTCTTGTTATATTGATCTGCAAGCCTCTATGATTGAATCAGATTCATGATCTGGCTCAATCATAGTTTTAGCTTGTGAGCTCCCTTTTTTTTTAATTTGATTAAGGGCTCAGCACCTAGAAAATTTCTATTGCACCCTTAATTTCTTTCTTCTCGAGCCTCAGCAGTTATACCAAGTATAATGCAGCTCCCAACATTTTTCTTTGGTAAAATTTCCATGCCATAGATCTATAACAGTTGAGAGTATTCTCTATATATAATTTTAAGATTCTGGACCTTAACATTTCTGAGTAAAATAAAACAGTAAATTGCACATCCAAGGGTAAATATCTCAACAAGTCAAAGATCACCAAAAAAACATCCATAATAAAATCATATCATATTCAAAATAAAACATCCAAAAAGCATTGATAAAATCATATACATCAAAACCAACAATATGTAAATGGCAATATAAAAAGTGGCTGCCTCATCTCAGGTCTTAATGCCATGAATTCAGTGAGGTTACTCACCTAAGTTCTTCCTTCTCTTGATCCAAAGAATCCTTATGTATGTGTGTTTTCTTCTTCCTTTCAATATTTTCCTTTCTTTCTTATTATTTTGAGCAACTCGGGGTAAAATGTTTTCCTGGCCAAAACTGCCTATTTATACCAGTGTTTTCTCCTAGGGTTTTGTTACAACAAAATTCCATTTCTATCCTAACCATCTTCATGCATTTTGCATTTTCACATTTTCCACCTTAATGCCCCGACCACTTTAGTCCATTATAGTTAGTACCTCTTCTTTTTTCTTTTACTTTTCCAGAAAATGGCTATCTTTAATTACTTACCCAAGTCATGCTAAATGTGTGATTCAGTTTTTATTTATGCTTTTATTCTTTTCTGGAAATCTCCTTTTCTATTTTTACCTACACAAGCATATTGATTTGTATTACATTTCATGTCATTTTGATGTTTTTTTTACTTTAACACTTTCTGCTCATAGAAAATATACATGCACATAGGTGTATATATTTTTATTTGATCTCTCTTGCCTTTCAGAAAATATACACATATATATATTTCCTGATTAAACGAGTTAGATCTGGTAAAAGAAAATCCTATGCTAAGTAAGAATTACTTCTTTGCTCACATAAAATCTTTCTGCCTCTTTATTACTTTATTTAATTCCTTATGCTTCATAGAAAAATGTATATAGGCATATCTCCCATATTTAACTTGGTTAGGCCTAAGTTAAATTCCAATGTTTTAAATAAGAATTTTACTTTCTTATTTCAAATAAAAATTTTCTCTCTTTTTTTTTCACAAATTCTTGGATTTTCCCCTATGCCATTTTCCAGTGTGCATGTGCACACATATCCTTGCACACTATTTAATCCTAAGAATTTTACCATATTTAAATCTAAATATTTCAAAATTAAATCATTTTATCAAAATGATTTTTCACAAAATTTTGGGGTATTACATTTTGACAGTCGAACAAGGGCGAACGATATGTTGGTGATAGAGGGGACAATGAGTCTTGGGAATATGGGCGTTAGGTTTCTCAACTCAAGGAGGGTCGACAATAAGAAAATATAGGAGTATGGTGAGGAGTTGATGATCGTGACATAGGTGGTCGTACATGCATAGTGTTAGGTCGCAATTCGACAGCGGACATCGGAGGTGAAATTGGAAGCGTATTCGAGTTCTGATAATGGACGGAGGTGTTTGGTGGTAGTTCGGCGTTCTATGTGGGGCGATGTGACTTACGACCTTACGGTGGAAAATTGAGATGTAACATCCCCTATCTTGAGGCCCGAAGCTAAGCACTGCAGATGCTGCAATCATCCATAGTATTAACTTCCGATGATAAAATATGGTAATGTTAATGGTATCCATAATATCAGAAGCACATGAACCTAAATAAAATCAGCTCAGATTAAAACAACTTTTCTTATTACATTGCAAGACAATATCTCATATTCAATTACATGATCCCATAATCGATTCCCAGGTTATGATCAAATATAGTTATTACAAATTACACAAAGAGCGACATATGAAGATGCCTTCTTGGATGATCAGAGTACTAAATAGACAATCAGTCTCAATACAACATATGAAGCTTTGCATCCCGCACGTCTTTAGAAGCTTATTCGTCCAACCTACTAAACCTATATAACCTCAACTCTCAATCTGCTCAAATTATAATTTGAGCACCCGAGAGTTTAAGGGGTAAACATAAACTTCAGGTCAAACATAAAGCCTGGTGTGAATAATACTATACATCTCGCTTATCTGATATTAAGTGAGACTAGGACGCTTAGCGGAACGGGTTTCCCCTTACAAATATCCCTTTTTAAAACATATCTTTTGCAACAAACCTACAATCAAACTTTAACGAACCGAGGATTTTAGACCCTCAAAAATCGACATCAAAACGTTCACTGTATAGCATGCCGAGCAATCGAGTGCCGGAAATACCAGATCATTTGGTGTGAAGAAGAAAAGGGATAGAAGAAATAGAAACATCAATACAAAATCTCACAATCACAGCAGAACAATATATAATAGATAATAACATATCTTTAGACAAAAAGGAACTATAACTGTTAATATACATATAATCATCAGAGTATAACAATCAATACATAAATATGGACAGTTATTATAACTTGTCCTCACCAGTGCTGACTATATAGCTTGGACCACACAGCGGAGTATAATCAAGTACATGATATACGACCGAAATCCTCCAGCACGTCTCCAATGCTCCAAAGCATCCTAAGCTGAATCTGTAATACTCGGTCTGACCCGAGCATTATAATAAATAACACCCAAGTTAGTCTGGATAACCAACGTGAGAAAACATACTCAATTTGAATTATTATTGTTATCAAAATCCTTTGAAAACAAAGGTATCTCGTAAGACCTCGCCACACATAAATACGACGGGTTTTTACCTTACGACAACCAAAATATTTTATATCAAAATCATATGATATTATAATAGTGTTTATAGAAAATAAACCATAAAATAGCTTAAATTCTTGCATCTCACATTTCAACGTAGTTAGGCACAATCAAAACCGTATAGGCTCGTAGTGGATATTGGATTCCATATAATGACTAGCTACTAGGGTACCGCCCATCATAGTGCACCTCTAGAAAAATGTACAGAGAACGTATCTAACGATCTCGGCCAACATAGGACCGACCTACCCCTTGCTGGATAGTACCGAATATGTCATCACCCCGGGTGTTCCCACCCTAATCGAGTGCTCTCTTTTTCATGCATAACCATATCCACAATTATAATATATATCCGATGGTATCTAGAAAAGTGATAACATACCATACTTGGGTGCGATCCACTTAGCCCTGCTGCATCTCCCATGTTTTAGTCATTTCCAGTTGATGAGGCTTAAGGCTACGTTTTATCTTAAGAATAACATTCACACTTAGAATACTAACACTGCCTTTTAGACCACGATGCAAATGATAGCATTAATCCATACAAGTTGTTCTGGGTCTGAACAAACCGAATCTCCAAAATCACCGTCTCCATTATCTTCACGATATCACAATTCGTAATGCACAAATCGAATCGAAGTGGTTTTCGGATAATTAAATCTAATCCCGGTCTCTTCGAAACGATTAGCGAATTTGGCCAAATTTGATAGTCGATTATTTAACTATCAAATAACACACATAAGAAGTCACTAGCCCAAATGGTAAATTCTTTAATAGATTTAATCCTTCAAAGATTTATTTCAAAATATCTTTATATAGATATATATATTCAATTTCCTTCAATATTTTAATATCTGAAAACGAATTCGAAGCTTATTCCCATACTCAGAATATTTCTAATTATATCAACACTTAGAAATAATTTCAAATTCCATTTATGCTCCCTTTCTTCGAAAGATATTTCCATATAAATCATTTCGTCGTTAAACTATTTCAAACCCCTTCCAGTCCAATACTTAGGAAATATTTATAAATATATTTTTTCCCAAAATCTTTTTATTTCCAATACTTAGGAAATATTCCATTTATTTCATACTTCTCCAAAATCCCTTACCATTTATTCGTAAATTCCTTAACTCACTTATAACGGATTCTATAAGTTTCCAGAATTCATTAATTAATTTCCTTCAAAATTTCCAAAATCGATTACACTTGTCCATAATTCCAACTACCCATTCCTAACTTCTGTTTATGTATTCGAATTCATTTTTTGAAGTTCTCCCATTTCAATATTTCGGTAGTTACTTAAGTTTCTAGAATTTCATTACAAGATTTCTCTTATAAAAATCATATCCGTTAAATAACCCCATTTACAATCTCGAGAGGATTTATAAATAAATTACAATCATTTCAAAAACTCTATATATATGACAAGTATTTTTTAAGGATAATAATTTATTTTTAAACAAGTTTAAGTAATTATTTAAAATATTAAAACACTTCAAATGAAACATTGATACTCCTTTCCAACTCATTTTTAAATAAAACTAATCGATTTACAATGCTTATTTTAAAAATGTGAATTCATTTTAAATAAATATTAAATATTTGAATAACTAACTTTTTCAAAATATTTTAATCTAAATAATAGTTTTTAAACCACATAGTTCAATGAATAAAAATCCCATTTTAAAACAATTTTAAATTCTCGACAAAAATCTATTTTTAAAATTCAATATTACCAATTTCAATTTATAAATCCTTCTCTATTCATATCACATCGACTACGTTTCAATTTCATAATCATTCTCACATTCCAAAAATAGAATCCACTATTTTCAAAAACCCATTTCCTTATCTCGATATAAACTCACACTATGAATTTATATTCCAATTTATCAACTAATATCATTTTCCCTTATTTATAAACATTGTTGATAAATTTATAAACCCATTTGGGTTCTACTTGTTTATAACAATAATCTCATTTATAAAATTTAATTTTATAAATCATTTCTTTATAAATTTCATTTATTTTACAAATCTATTTTAAATATGGATTTCAACTCCTTTTCATATTTTTCATAATATCATTTAAAAATCAATTTATATAAATTATTTTAATAATCTCTATTTAAAAATATTTACGAATAGTTTAGTACAACCCAAAATCAAATTATTATTTTTTTCCAACTCAATTTCCTTTAGAATAATCCAAATTCCAATATAATATTTTTATATCCAAAATTCCTTTTAATCCCTTCAATTTAAAAAATAAAGTTTATGGTATTTAAAATACCCAAAATTAAGCCCAGTGCTACTATAGCATCCAATAATCCAAATCACAACATAATCTATAACAGATTATTCACACGCATTAGATACCACTATATATGAAATTCAAATCAACATTTTGAGGAATCCAGTTGGATCCCTCCAACCTGTTTCCCTACATCAACAGAAGTTATATAACATAAAATACCAATCCCAGTTCAAGGCGGGATATCGCGGTAATATATGGTCATCCGCTATTATACGGGGTGCATAGTGTCTCATCTACTCCAACGGCGGGAAATATATCCAACTACTAATATATATACTAATATATATATATACATATATAATATAGCATTCAACTGATAATAATTTATAAATTCATCCAATCAACCAATAATTAATTTAAATTATTATAAATTAAATTAGTCAACCAAATTGAGTGAGATTTACTCACCTTGATTTTTTAATTGGCAAATCCGTTCCAATTTTAAATTTAATCGAACAACATCCGATTTAAATTTAAAATCCTAACTGACTCCGACAAATCCCGAACAAATTCCAGATTATAGCCTACGTCTTTACAAATCCAACGTGACTTATTCTATGATTTTTGGACCTTGTATGAATAAATTACGAGTTTATTAACAATTCGAGATTATGAAAATTTATTCAATAACTTAATAAAAATTATATTAAGCTAATTACCGTTAAATCCCCTAATCTATCTCCTCCCTCCCAAAACATGCTTCCAGGCGACCAAAAAAATAGAGCTCGACTTCCAGAACCCCGCCTAAGCACATCACCATCGACGAACACCTCGTGCCACCGTGGTTCGCCTCAATCCCCGTTCGCCCTCACCGAAGCCACCGTACTTGACTCCCTGCTCCACGGCGCGTGCGTCCTCAGTGCCATCGCATGACCCCAAACCCAAGCTGTAGCATGAACCTCCTCGCTCCGCCCTGGTTGTCGTCGTTGATGCCTATTGCAAGCGCCTTCGTATGAGACTTCAATCATTTTTTTCTTCGATCGATTGTTTTTTTAAAGGAATTCGAACTACTTTGTTTTAGAAAAGGAAGAGGAATAAATACGCGATTATAACTGTGAGGTCGGTGCGTTTCTGATGGTAGGGTGGCTCGCGAGGTAATAGGGTTTGACTTTTTCAATTTATAATAATATTAAATTCCCAAAATATCTCGTTTAATCTAACTTAAAATCCCAAACTCCTATCGAGGCGTGCCGCCTAGAATTTCTAATGTTATACCGCTATTCCGAACCCAATGGAACAAGTTTCAAAGCTTAATTCGATCGTATGGTGAAGATAGCTTTTTGAATCCAATTATTATATTAATTTTTTAATATTAATTTCATCGCGTTTCTATCCCGTACGATCAAACGGTAAATCCAATTGCTATGAAATTTGAAATTAAATAATAATATACTATTACGGATCCAATGGAACTGGTTTCGTAAAATTCCAAGACTGTGCCTTGGATCGTTATATTAATGCGTCGATTAAATCGACGATTTCAAAAATTGGCGAAATCACTTGAAATTTCAGCTTTAAAACTTACTAACTCAATTCTAATTCAAATAGAATTTATATCAACATTGGAAATCATTTCGATTCATATTCAACTCAAATTTCAATTATTTACCAATTTTGTATTATGATAAATCGTAATATTTGAAATATAAATTCATTCTACAATTTCAACCAAAATCCGCATATTCAAAAATCAATTTATATTCGAAATCAATATTTAAAACCATTTAAATATTCAAAATTAATCGTCGAAAAATTCATGTTGTTATACAAATAGATTAAAACAATAGTAGCAATATCATATATGCATATAAATAAGGTAATCAATGGACTATCTGTCCCCAAAATATAGTTTTGTTTGGCTAACTATTAACCATTGGCTGACTCGGGCCTACCAGACACAAACAATTATCTAACATTTGTTAAACACACTACTGGGCTATTTGCCCTTAACTATCTTCTTCTATGGTCAACTGAACCAAATGGTTTTGCAAGCTCACCAATAACCTATCTTCTCTCTGTATATTCCTTTCGGTGTGTAACATCATTTTAGTCTTACCTATGACAAAGCCCTACACACTGGAATTTTGGACTTATATTAGCTAGGGGCTTCTTAGCTAAAGTATAGTGCACGACCCTATACTAGTCCCATTTGGTATTCTAATATATGAGTCGTTTACTTATGGTTAACTACCCCATCAAATTTTCCTTGAAAACATTTCTTTCAAATTGATTTAACCCTTTAAACCATAATTAAACAAGGAAAATATGCTTTTGCTTTACTTGAATCTATTTGTCGTGATATATGCTTTACACAAAACAATGTTGATGATAACCTTCGAAACCATTGTTTAAAAATTTTAAACAATCCTTTTCGAATCCATTGAAAGTACCCCTTTCGAAATAAATTAACTACTATACCTAGAAACACTAGGCCGAAAGGCCAGAACATATCTTTCGAAATCATTTAAAATAGACCTTTTGAAACTATTGAAAGTGTCCTTTCGAAAGCTTTATATAACATTAGACATCCTATTTTCAAAACACTTTAAACTTGCCTTTCGAAAGCATTGGAAACCTTCCATTAAATTACTAAAAGTAAAGCTTTCGAAAACATTAGGGAACCACCCCTTCGAAACGTTCATTAGATACCTTTCGAAAGCATTAAAGTCATTTACTTAAAACAACCCTTTCGAAAGCATTGGGTTCAAGTAAAAGTTTGTGGAACATAGTTTCGAAACCATTTAAAACCTTTTTTTTGAAACCTTTGGGTTTAACTTTCAATATATCAAAGGGTCTTAAAAGAACTGGGATGAAAACTTTATTTCTAAATACAAGAAAGTGGATGGTGTCGAAACAAACTCCTTCGATAGCATGGAGAAGCGGCTTCTAAGTTTAAAGCAAAAGAACCCTTTCGAAGGCATTGCATCGAAAGGTTGAATGTGGCAGCAAATATTTCGACCCCTTCGAAAGTATTATCTAAAAACAAAAGGCGGTAACCTCTTTCGAAAGCCCTTTTCAAAAACAATTGACCAAGTCGAAAGCTAGTTCCTTCGAAAGCTTCATTTGTAACCAAAATAGTTCTAAGTTTTAAAGAGCTACTTCTACCCCTTCAAAAGCCTGTTTCGACTCCATACCTTTCGTCTAACTCCAAACTACTACGTACCGAAGCTGATACCATGTGTATTGGTTTTGACCTAGTTGGAGGCAGCAATATAGGGTCGAATGGTGGCTGCTATAAGTGGCAAAGCAGTAAATCTTTATATAACTGGATTTTAACCTTCTAAAGCAATTTCTTTCCAACTAATTTTCCTTGTTTGTCAACAATATAATTAGTTGCCAATACTTCTACAAAATCTTTTTTAAAAGTGCTACTGAATTTCAAATATTAACAAATTAAAACATTTACAAATTGCCCCTTCTCCTTTTATAAACATATAAAATATTTAAGTCCCATACGTTAAATAATTTTACATCTTTAATGAAACAGTTAGGAAAATTCTCCAAAAATTCCCATAAATCACTTTTTATATGTTTTCCAACATATTTAAATTTTTGACCCAAAGGTAACATATGATAGTCGAAATTAATTTAAACCTAATTTAACCATTTTCTTTACTAGAAAATTCATAATAAGTCCACATTAATTCAGAAAATTATGAAACTTGAAACCCATCTCTAAAATAATATTTTCGACCTTTTATAAAAAACGTAAGGCATTTGGATGTCATTTGATAGGTTTTTTTCAAAAAAAATCTTATCATAGAATCTATATGAAGCAACATAAATTATCAACAAGCATATATATCCATTTAACAATCATAACATGGCATAATACTTTGTGAAACATACTCGGATCTGATCTATAGACCGGAAATAATAAATATGAGATGTAATCTTTTATTCACCTTAGCTTGTTGTTAAGGGGTTAGAGATTTGCTCTTTAGTTGATTTGATTAAGCTTCTTCCAATGATTCTTGCTTATCTTTCCCCTATCTATTTCTAATGGTGGCCAGCCTTTCTTTAAGTTTAATTTTGTTTGTGAACGTGGTAAATGGAAATGGCATAAGAGTTTAGGCTATAAGAATATAAATGAAAATGGAATGAGGGTTTAGGGTATAAGAATATAAAATATTCCTATTTCGCCCTTAACTTATTACCCTTAACTATTTCATTTTAATTCTATTTTGTTCTTTGGTTACTTAGGAACTGCTACCCTCTATTATTCAAATACCAATCCCTTAACAATTTACATTATTTCATTTAATTTATCTAATTAAATGTTTTAAATAACGTTAGTCAAAATTAGGGTCGTTACAGACTCCACTCCTTAAAGAATTTCGTCCTCGAAATTACGATAAGGTACACATCAAAATCAATCATAAAGGTAAAACATACCAAGAAATAAGTCAGGATAAGTATCTCTAATCCTACTCTTAGTTTTCCAAGTACAGGCTCTCTTTTCGTCACTCCACTGGACTTTGACTAATATGACTGTCTTGTTCCTTAGTCTCTTCTCATCTCTTATGATTAGACGAACTGATCTTCTAACTATATTCAAATTCGGTTCCACTACTAAGTCATCTAACACAGTCAGTGCAATAATAGTTTTTCGATTTCGAATACACTTCCTTAGATGAAAAATATGAAAAACAATGTGGACTTCTGCCAAACTATTCGGTAACTCTACCCTATATGTGAGTTTCCCGATCCTTTCTACAATAGGAAATGGTCCAACGAATCTCGGTGCTAATTTTCCTAATTTCCCGAATATGATTACACCTATTATCGGTGTAACATCCCCCACTTGGAGGCCCAAAACTAATGACTACGGATGCTGCAGTCATCTATATTTATTAATCCTCGATGACCAAATATGATAATGTTAGATACATTGATATAACAGAAATACATGGATATGGAAAATTTTAAAACCATAAAACAACTTTCACATTCCATTTCAAATCATTTCAACATTCATTACATAATTCTATATTCAAGAACCACGTTAAGGGAAAATATAATTATTACAACATACGCCAAAAGCGACATATGAAGATGCCCCCTTGGATGATTAGAGTATAATATAGGCAATCTAACAACTTTTCCTTTACAACAACAACACAGCGGAATTAAAATAGAAAAGAACTCTAAATAGCTATCATGCCTCCTGCACATCTCCGGAAGCTTATTCATCTAAAGAGGTACCTGAAAACCTCAACTCTCAAATTACTCAAAATAAATTGAGCATTCGAGAGTTTAAGGGGAAAAACATAATGTTCGAGTTAGATATAAAGCCTGGTATGAATAATAATCTACCATTTCAAACCATTTAGATATCTAGTGAGACAACCGCTTAGCAGAACGGGTTTTCCCCTCACAAGTATCTTATTCAAAACTTTATAAAACCATATACCGTGCTCCTGCATCCACAATGGTTAAAACATAGCAATTCAAAATATTATGATGATATGCAAACAAGTAAATCAATTCTGGATTTTCCATCCCCATTCATTTTGACTATCTGTCTCAATTATAGTTTCTAGGGTCAATATTAACCTAATAGTTTTGATGGGCTGAATAATAACATGTTTAATACTTATGGACTCCTTATCTGATTTCATAGTTTTCATGGAATCACTAAAAACCTATTGGCCCTTGCCAATAACTTCATTGTTTCATGGGTTCTCACTGAACCTATTGGTATCTCTAATAACTTTCCTCTTATCCTAGTATTCATCGGTTGACCAGGAACCTATTGACTTTTGTCAATAACTTAATCCAAATATAGTTTTCATGGGTTCACTACAAACCTATTGGTCCCTGCCAATACCCTTTCTAATAATAGTTTTCATGGGATTACTAAGAACTTTTTGGCCGCTGCCAATAACTTATTCTAAGCATAGTTTTCATGGGTTTACTATAAACCTGTCTATCTGACAACTACTTTACTTAGTATTTAGGCATCCTATATTCTGGTCATCCTGACCTCCTAGATGCAATTCTACTCATTTAGGAGTTAACTCAATTTATATTCACTACTGGGTAAACCTAACTGGTTATTCTGCCCTTTTTTTTCAAAATACAATTATGGGTCCATATTAAAGTAAATATGTATATTAGAAGAAGCAAACATGGTAACATAATAATACCAATACCTATGGTTTAATATCCTTGAAATCAATTTCATATAAAACATGATTAATCTCTTCAACCTATTGTTTTATCAAGGAAAGCTTCCTTAAAAACTCCAATTTAAAAGCATTTAAAAATTCTTTTATAATACCATGGGTTTTACCATTAAAAATTGAGACTAGGTTCTTTATTTTGAAAACTAATGCTTTCAACACCTTTTATCTTTACTTTCAAAACCATTTGAAAAAACTTCCTTTCGAAAGCATTCAAATCTACTTTTCAAAACACTAGGCACTTGCCTTTCAAAACACTTTAAAACATTTCTTTCGAAACCTTTCAAATGTATTAAAGTATTACCATTCAGTTATAAAAGCATAGGTTCAAAACCATTTGAAAGTACGACTTTTGAAACCATTGGGTTTAATTTAAAACATATCTTATTGGGTCTAAGTGAATATAAGCGAAAGTACCCCTTTCGAAACCATTAAAAAGAGTTTAGGGAAAAACATACAGCTTCGACATCATCTTTTCGAAAGCTCAAAACATTTAAGTAACACATTTAAAGGATAGCTTCGAAACCCCTTTCGAAGCCATTGCCTTCGAAACCCTTGAACCCTTTCAAAGGCTTTAGGAAGTGGCTTAGTACAAGTATAAAACAAAGCTACCTTCCGAAAGCATTGATGGCTTCTCGAAAGGCATATCGATCCCATCGAAAGCAGGGTTACGACACCATGCCTTCCGCCCTTCTCCAATTCTCTACGTACCAACATTGTGATACCTTGTGCATTGGTTTCAGCTTAGTTACTTTTGACCTGGTAGGCTTCGACTGGGTTGAAGGCGAAAGCATAGGGTTGAAAGGTGGCTTCTAAAAGAGGCGGAACCAACTTTGGGTAAAGACTGATTTAATGCCATTTAAAGTTATTTCTTTATAACTAACCTGCTTATTTATAAACATATAATTGGTTGCCATAAACCTTTCAAATTCTTTACAAAAATAACTGCCGCATAATTTCAGATCTAAACAAGGATTAATTTAACAAATAAACCCTTCCATGAAGCAAAACCAATATAAAAATTAAGTCCTTCATCTAAAACAATTTTATTTCCATAGTAAATTACTTAGGGAAAATCCTTAAAAATCATAGAAATTCACTTTCAGTATGTTATCTAGCACATAAAAATTTCAGACCAAAATTCTTCATATAATAACCGATATTAATTTCTAAACCCAATTATTCATATTTTCCTTTGAAATTTCATAATAATTTTTTCACAGCTTGGAAAATTATAAAAATTAAAACCCATCTCCAAGATCATATTTTACATGACATATAATTTCCTCATGGCATTCTAAATCCAATTTAAATGATTTTACCCTTAAAACCATGTATACAAAATTATCATACAAACTTGTTTGAATCAAACATGTTATAAAATCCCAGCATATCATCATCAAAATCATCATAATGGATTTAAACTTAAACCCGAAAATCTGATCATAAAAACAAAAATAGAGATGGTTTTGATTATTATTCACCTTGATTAGGATAAGGAACTTGAGATTAATTTCCCTTAGCTTGAATCCTTAGCTTTAAATTGATTTTCTCCTCTTTTCTCCTAATTGGCCGGCTTTGCTCCTCTTTATTTATGTTTGTTTGTGTTTTATAAAAATGAATGTTAATGGATAGGAAACGAGAATATAAGGTAATGGGATTATGGTGCAGTTATCGTAAATACCCTTGTGTTAATTACATAACATATAAAACCATTTATAGGCCCATTTGTTTAATTAAGCTCAGCCTCTAGGTATTTATTCAAATCTCAATCCCCTTACCACTCTAATATTTACATTATTCTATTTAATTTATCTAATTAAATCTTCTGAATAATGTTATTAAAAATTTAGGGTGTTACAAGCTTCCCACCTTAAAGAATTTCATCCTTGAAAATTCAATAAGGACTAAATACTAAACATAGCAATCATCTGTAATGACTCCTAACAACCATACTAGCCAATCTGACTAGCAACTATCTATATAAAGCTCATATAGACATACCCTCAAAGCATATCAGGATAACTATCTCTAATCCTATTTTTTGTCTCCCAAGTACAGTCCTTCTCGTTGTCACTCCACTAAACTTTCACCAACTTGACTATCTAGTTTCTCAATCTTTTCTCATCTCTCGCTACAACCCGAACCGGTTGTCTAACAAAAGTAAAATTAGGCTCTACTATCAAATCTTCCAACTCTATCAGAGGAATAGTAGTTTCTGGATCATGCACCTACTTGCGAAGATGATATACATGAAATACATTATGGATACCTGCCATACTGCCCAACAACTCTACTCTATACGCGAGCTTCCCGATCCTCTCTAAAATTTGGAACGGACCAACATATATCGGTGCTAGTTTCCCTGACTTTCCAAATCGTACCACACCCTTCATCGGTGATACCTTAATGAAAACCTTATCTCCAATTGAGAATTCTAGGTCTTTACGCCTCTTATCTGCGTAACTCTTCTATCTGGACTGAGCTTCCTTCATCCTTTCTCGGATCAGCTCAATCTTCTCTGTTGCCTCTCTAACCAGATCTAGACCTAAGACTAATCTGTCTCCAATCTCCAACCAACATGCTGGTGATTTGCATGGCCTTCATACAAATCTTCAAAAGGCACCATTCCTATAATAGTTTGATACATGTTACTATAGGAAAACTTTACTAAATGTAGGTGATCTTTCCAAGATCCACCAAAATCCAATACACAAGCTCTAAATAAATTCTCGAGTACCTTATTGACTCTCTCTATTTGCCCATCCGTTTGAAGGTGATATGTAGTACTCATCTTGAGCTTAGTACCTAATACATCCTGTAGACTCTTCTAGGATTAACTAGTGAACAAAGCATCTCTGTCACAGACTATATTACTAGGAATCCCATGTAGTCTAACTATGTTCTTCATGAACAACTTAGCCAAAATATGTGATATTCTGGTTGACTTAACTGGAATGCAATGGGCACTTTTGTTCAACCTGTCCACTATGACCCATATACTTTTATTTCCTCTATTTTACTTTAGCAACCCATCTATAAAATCCATGGATATCGAATCCCATTTCCAATCTGGAATCTCTAAAGGTTGAAGCAACCCACTAAGCTTCTGATATTCGGCTTTCACTTGTTGACAGTTTGCACACTGCCTAACCAATAAGCCAACATCCCTCTTCATACCTTCCCAATAGAAGCTTCTCTTCATATTTTGATACATCTTGGTCCCTCTACGATGAATCGTAAACTTGGACCGATGAAATTATCCAAGAACTTCTTACCTTAAGTCCTCAACATTCGGAACACACAACCATCCCTTCTTTCTCAACCATTCTCTTTGCTCAAGATTAAAATCCTCCAGATCATTAATCCCAGTTCCAACCTCAAGCCTTCTAATCCTCTCAGCTAATACTGGATCCTTTTTTTGCTTAGAAGCAATTCTTTCGTTCAACACTGGTCGAACTTCTAAACAAGACAACATGGCGGTACTCTAACTAGAACTAGCAGTCGATCTTAACTGCACAGTACAAGTAGTCAAAGCTTCTAAATCTTTCCATACGGCCAACATAGCTAACACCACATTCTGATGTCTTCTGTTAAGTGCATCCGCTACTTTATTTCCTTTCCTAGGAGTATACTCTATACCAAAATCATAAGCTGCTAAAAACTTCAGCTACCTTTGCTGTCTCATATTCAACTTCTTCTGAGAGAATAAATACCTTAAGGACTTATGATATTTGTATAGCTCAAACCTCTCCCCTAAGAGATAATGTCTCCAAATATTCAATGCAAAGATCACCGTTGCCAACTCCAAATCATGAGTATGATATCTTACTTCATGCTGTCTAAGCCGTCGTGAAGCGTAGGCAATAGCTTTACCTTTCTACATCAACACAGCTCCTAATCTAGTCCTACGTGCATCGGTGTACACCACCAATCCTTGGTTTCCGTCTGGAACTACTAACACTAGTGCATTGATCAATAAATGCTTTAACTTAAGGAATGCTTCCTCTGGACCAGACATACTTCACATCTTTCCTGGTTAACTTAGTCAAAGGTGCTACTATTCGCAAGAAATCCTTATTGAATCTCCAGTAATAGCCAGTAAGTCCAAGAAAACTTCTAATCTCAGTCACCGTCTCTAGTCTCTTTCAATTATTAACAGTTTCGATCTTATCTGGATAGACAGACAAGCCCTTCTCTGAAACCACGTGACTAAGAAACTGAACATTTTTCTTCCAAAAATGGCACTTGGAAAACTTCGCTTTTAGTTGATGCTGCCTCAGCGTCTCAAGTACTACTCTAAGATGATTCTCATGCTCTCTTTCATCCTTAGCGTACACAAATGTCATCTATAAATACCAACACAAACGTATCCAAGTACTCTCGAAAAACTCGGTTCATCAAATCCACAAAGAAAGTAGGTGCATTCATTAACCCGAATGGCATTACTAACCGCTAGTATGAACCATACCTAGTTCGAAATGCTATCAATGGAATACTATCCTCTGCCACTCTTAACTGTTGGAAACCTATCGCCAAATTCAACTGGAAAAACACTCTGGCTCCACGTAACTGATCAAATAGATCGTCTATTCTCAAAAAGCATACTTATTCTTAATCGTCCTCTCATTTAACTTACGATAATCTATACACATCCTTAATGACACATCTGGTTTCTTCACGAACACCACGGTCGCTCCCAAGGCAAACTGCTTAGTCTAATAAAATTTCTCCCTTCTATATCCACTAACTGCACCTTTAATTCTTTCATCTCGGTTCATGTCATCCTGCTAGGTGGTCTACTAATTGGTTCAGCTCCTGGCATAAGATCTATCCGAAACTCAACAGCTCATTTCGGTGGTAATCCTGTAACTGGCTTAAAAACATCTGCAAACTCTCTTGCTACTTGAATCTGACCTAACTCTTCTTCTACTTCCATAGCATTTAACAAAGCACAACTACTTCGGTCAGAATTCTCCACTGAGAATATAATTCGGTTATGACTATCGGGGTGCCTTAGCGATATTTCCTTATCCTGGAAAAATATCCTAGCCTTATACTTATCCAACCAATCCATATCTAAGATGATCTCGAAATAAAAAACAAACAGACTGCATGCAAACTTACGACCTAAAAAATCAAGTTCTAACTGGTCACATCTCATCCCCAGAGTTGCATACCCTCCTATCAGATTCACAATGCTTAAGGAAATAACAAGGATGTGGGTTCCAAGCATAATCTATCAAACAAATTCTGAGATACAAATGAATGTGATGCACTGGTATCAAATAGTACCCTAACTAGTATACTCTGAATCAAAATGTACCTTCCATCACAGTCTTCCCTTTTACAGCTGCAGTTGGCCTAGCAGATGATGGTCCAACAACAAAAACTTTTCCTTTGTCCGCCTTGACTGGTTCTGGACACTGATTCTTATAATGCCCAACTTGGTCACGGTTAAAGCACTTCACATTCTTCTTTTCTACCACCTTCTTCCTCTTGCCTGGCCGACACTCATGAGCATAATGACATTTCTTGTCACACTTAAAGCAAACTAAATCAGCACTTGCCTTCTTGGTAGCCTCTCCCTTTTGGACTCCCTTCTTCTTAAAGAACTTCCTCTTCTTTCCTTGAGAACCCTGGGTTTCAACTGGCTTTTCTCTAACACAGATAGCAAGCATCTCCTCATGGCGAATTGCCATCTCTACAACTACATTACAAGGGTCACGGAGATGTGGCAAGGTCGCCCTAGCAATCTCAGGCCCCAATCCCCGAATGAACTTCTCGTTCCTCCTGATGATGGTGTCTATAGTCGCATGCCTATATCGGGACAACTCATCAAACTTAGTAGCATACTCAATTACCGACATCTCTCCCTGCACCAAATATATAAACTTTCTCAGCAATGCCGATTTGGCAACTTCAAACAAAAACCTCTATTCAAATCTCCTTCTAAAATCTTCCCAAGTCAACTCCTCCTTCGAAACTCCAACAGTAACACTATTCAACCAATAAAGCGCTACCCCTTGCAACTGTCTAGAGGCCAATCTCCTCTTCTACTCATCATTCAAATCCAAATCAACGAAGATTCTTCACAATGCAACAACCAATTTTCAACTTCTATAGCATCCTCCATTCCTATAAACGACTTCGCACCAAGACTGGTGTCGTCCCTGCTCAACTTAGCAAAATTATTCCTAACTGGAGCCACATTAGATCCTCCAACATTCCTAGCAACTCCAACCGTAGCACCTGCTTGCATCAGATTGACGAAGAACTTATACATTATCCCCATATCCACTAGTGGATTTCTAGCACCCACACTGGCATCTGCATTTTGGTTAGCATTAGCATATCGACCCGGGTACCTCCTAGTGGGTCGTACATTTTCATTTGTTGTGGTCCTTCCTCCACTATGATTTCCTCTTCCGTTTCCTACCTTTATATCTTCTTTCTCATAAATCTGCATACGAGCCTTGGTAAGATACAAAAGAATGGTCTAAGAGATAGGGGAATATGTACTTATATATACATATATCAAATACAAGTACGTTACTATAGCGTTGCCCTAAACCCCGATCTTATTTTCTGATTCATTGGATTATATTTTGAAAAAAAAATTAGGTTTAATTTTTTTTAGTTTCATAAAACTATGCTCTGATACCAACTTGTAACATCCCCCACTTGGAGGCCTAAAACTAACTACTACGGATGTTGTAGTCATCCGTGGTTATTAATCCTCGACGACCAAATACGGTAATGTTAGAGACATTGATATAACAGAAACACATGAATATGGAAAAATTTAAAATCTTAAAACAACTTTCACATTCCATTTCAAATCATTTCGACATTCATTACATAATCCCATATTCGAGAACCACGTTCATAGAAAATATAATTATTACAACATATGCCAAGAGCAACTTATGAAGATGCCCCTTGGATGATCAGAGTATAATATAGGAAATCTAATAACTTTGCCTTTACAACAACAACACAACAAAATCAAAATAGAAAAGAACTCTAAATAGCTATCATGCCTCCTGCACATCTTCGGAAGCTTATTCGTCTAAAGAGGTACTTGAAAACCTCAACTCTTAAACTACTCAAAATCAATTAAGCATCCGAGAGTTTAAGGGGAAAAACATAAACTTCAAGTCAAACATAAAGCCTGGTATGAATAATAATCTACCATCTCAAACCATTTAGATATCTAGTAAGACCACGCCACTTAGCAAACGGGTTTTCCCCTCACTAATATCTTATTCAAAACTTTTTAAAACCATATACTGTGCTCCTGCATCCACAATGGTTAAAACATAGCAATTCAAAATATTATGAAGATATGCAAACAAGTAAATCAATTTTGGATTTCCCTCCCCATTCATTTCGACTATCCATCTCAATTATTGTTTCTACGGTCACAATTAACCTAATAGTTTTCATGGGATCACTAAGAACATATTTAATACTTATGGACTCTCTGTCTAGTCCCATAGTTTTCATAGGATCACTAAGTACCTATTGGCCCCTGCCAATAACTTCATTGTTTCATGGGTTCTCCCTGAACCTATTGGTATCTCCAATAACTTCCCTCTTATCCGAGTTTTCATGGGATTACTTTGAACCTGTCTATCTGACAATTTTTCACTTAGTATTTAGGCATCCTATATTCTAGTCTTCTTGAAATCCTGCATGTAGTTCTACTCATTCAGGAGTTAACTCAATTTATATTTACTACTGGGTCAATCTAGCTGGTTCTTCTGCTCCTTTTTCCCAAAATACAGTTATGGGTCCATATTAAAGTGAATATGTATACTAGAAGAAGCAAACATAGTAACATGATAATACCAACACCTATAGTTTAGTATCCTTGAAATCAATTTCATATAAAACATGGTTAATCCCTTCAACCTATTATTTTATCAAGGAAAGCTTCTTCAAAAACTCCAATTTAAAAGCATTTAAAAGCTCTATTATAATACCATGGGTTTTACCTTTAAAAATTGAGATTAGGTTCTTTGTTTTGAAAACTAATGCTTTCGAAACCTTTTATCCTTACTTTCAAAACCATTGGAAAACTTCCTTTCGAAAGCATTCTAATCTTCTTTTCAAAACACTAGGCACCTGCCTTTCGAAACACTTTAAAACCTATCTTTCGAAACCTTTCGAATGGATTAAAGTATTACCATTCAATTATAGAAGCATAGGTTCAAAACTATTTGAAAGTATCCCTTTCGAAACCATTGGGTTTAATTTAAAACATATCTTATTGGGTTCTAAGTGAATACAAGAAAAAGTACCCCTTCCGAAACCATTAAAAAGAGTTTGTGGAAAAATAGATGGCTTCGGCACCATCTTTTCGAAAGCTCAACACATTTAAGTAAAACATTTTAAGGATAGCTTCGAAACCCCTTTTGAAGCCATTGCCTTCGAAACCCTTGAACCCTTTCGAAAGCTTTAGGAAGCGGTTTAGTACAAGTGTAAAACAAAGCTACCTTTCAAAAGCATTGAGGACTTCAATCCCTACGAAAGGCATATGGATGGCAGAAGGGTTTCGACTTGGTCAAAACTACCCTTTTTGAAAGCATTGATTTTAAAACTACGTAACTCATTCAGAAGCTATAATTTAAACAAGAAGCGGCAACCCCTTTCGAAAACAATTTAAAAAGACCCCTTCGAAAGCAAATGTTTCGACTCCTTCGAAAGCATTTAGTAAAATAGGCAAGCGCATTTCTTTGGAAAATAAAACAATGGTTTCGACCCTATCGAAAGCTATGTTTCGACACCATGCCTTCTACCCTTCTCCAATCCACTATGTACCAACATTGTGATACATTGTGTATTGGTTTCGGCTTAGTTGCTTTCGACCTGGTAGGTTTCGATGGGGTTGAAGGCAGAAGCATATGGTCGAATGGTAGCTTCTAAAAGAGGCAGAACCCACTTTTCTGGGTAAAGACTGATTTAATGCCATTTAAAGTAATTTCTTTATATCTAACCTGCCTATTTATAAACATTTGATTGGTTGCCATAAACTTTTCGAATTCTTTACAAAAATAACTGCGGCATAATTTCAGATCTAAACAAGGATTAATTTAACAATTAAGCCCTTCCATCAAGCAAAATGAATAAAACAGTTAAGTCCTTCATCTAAAATAATTTTATTCATTTATTAAATTACTTAGGAAAAATCCCCAAAAATCATATAAGTTCACTTTCAATATGTATCTAACATATAAAAATTTCAAACACAAATTCTTCATAAAATAACAGAAATTAATTTCTAAACCCAAGTATTCATATTTTCCTTTTAAAATTCAAAATAAATTTTCCATAGCTTGGGAAATTCTAAAAATTAAAACCCATCTCCAAGATCATATTTTACATAACACATAATTTCCTTATAGCATTCTAAATTCAATTTAAACAATTTTACCCTTAAAACCTTGTATAAACATTTATCAAACAATCTTGTATGAATCAAACATGTTATAAAATCCCAGCATATCATCATCAAAATCATCATAATGAATTTAAACTTAAACTCGAAAATCTAATGGTCATAAAAACAAAAATAGAGATAGTTTTGATTATTATTCACCTTGATTAGGATAAGGAACTTGAGATTTGATTGAGATTAATTTTCCCTAGCTTGAATCCTTAGCTTTAAATTGATTTTCTCCTCTTTTCTTCTAATGGTCGGCTTTGCTCCTCTTTATTTACATTGGTTTGTGTTTTGTAAAAATGAACGTGAACATATAAGAACCAAGAATATAAGGCAATGGGATTATGGTGTAATTAACCTAAATACCCTTGCGTTAATTACTTAACATATAAAACCATTTATAAGCCCATTTGTTTAATTAAACCAGAGTTCCAAAACAGTCATATTAGAAGCAATTTCCAACCAGAATTATAACCAAACCAAATCAACACTTAATAGTATTTCAAAAATACCATACCGATGCCAATAGTTGCTATAGCACTTAACAAATGCTATTGCTAACATTTTACCCTAGAAGGTTCAACTTTTACATATGTTGGTGTCATATCCAATATAGCCATACAGTCCAATTTCAGCATTTAACAAACTATATTAAAGATATATAACTAAAATAAACAATAGGTAAATACTGGAATTTTAAAAATAGCAATATTGAGAAATCCAGATTTCTCAACAATTTTCCATGTATTTCAGATTTAAATCTCTATCACTTTAAATAGCAGATATTTAACCAGATTAGCCAATATTTTCAACCAAATGCAAACCAATAAATTTTATCAACTAAAAAAATTACTGATTAACCAAAAGAGTGAATTAAACTCACCGAAGTTCCAATTAGCACCGAAGCGTTATGGTTTAAACTAAAATCGAACAACTTTCGATTTTAGCCTAATTTTCAACATGCTCCAAATTAGTCGAAACTGGTTTCATCGCAAAGCTTTCATCATCCCGAGCGCAACGAAAAATCTGTGTCTCAATTGGACCTCGTATGAACAAGTTACTCAATTTATAAGTTATCGGATTTAAATAATTTAATGAACTCACTAATTACCAATTAATCAACTAATTCCACCTATTAAACCTTCTTCTCCAACCGATAATTACCCCTTTCCTATACATGGTATCACTCCCATTTCCTTGTACATGCAGATGAGATTACCACCTCCAGATCTCCCTTCGCCAAGCCGATTTCGGCGTTCAACTCTATTCGAACCCTCCCTCCATCTAACACCTCGATTTCACGCACGACCCAAGAAATCAAGGCACGACCTCCCCAAACCTTCTCCGAACCCATAATGTCGCACTGCCCAAAACAAGGCCGGACCCTACAAAAACATGGCCAAATTTGCTACTCCTGGCTACCATTCCATTGCAACCCATGACAATACCCAACTCCAACCACAAAGCTCAAATCTTGGAACCCTAGTTTCTAACCTTCACCGTCGAATTCACCAATCTCGACCGCAACTAACAACAACCTATCCACATAAAGAACTTAAATTGCCGTCGTGAATCACCTTCCAATTTCATGTCGAATGGTTTCTCCTTTGAAGAGAAATCTACTCTTTTTAGGATGACAGATTTGGAAGGAATGTTGAATATGGGCTCACCACCGATCTTTGTATCTTTCGTATGACACAGCAACACTACTCTAAGAACTGCCTGAAGCTTCATATATCCTTACTTTGAATTTCTTAAAATTGGGTTTTTAATTGCTGTGCAGAAAGAGCTATAGACATCATAAGGATCGTATTTGAAGAACCAAAAATAACTATACAGATCATTAATTGAATTCTGTATAGGTGTTCTAGACAAACACCATCTTCTCTTAGCTTGAAGTCCACTACAAGCTCTAACAACTTGTGTTCTATGATTTTTTATAATTTGTTCTTCATCCAATATCACCCAAAACCATCGAACTCTAGCAAGTGGGCCACTAATGGAATTCAAGTGAGAAACATTATTCATTTTTTTTTCTTACATTTTGAACATCAAGTACGAAATTAAGACAGAAATGTGTGCTGCCTTGTACCAATATGTCTTGAGTTATTATATATATTAAATTTTCTGGTATCTCATCGCACAGATTTCTGTTCACGTACGGACTTCGAACGACAGAATCAAAATATGATTGTGCTCAGAACTGCGGTGCGACCTCAAAATAATAATATAATATACAATGGTTATGGGATTTCGTAAAATTAGAGAAACATCGTCGTTTGCTGACAAATCGTCAAAAGAAAATTTAAATATTTTCCAAATAGATTTTTTGGAAAAATCAAATAAAATAAATTAAAAATACGTCAATAAAATTGAGTTGTAAATATAAAAATAACTTTTCTGATTATTTATCTGAATAATTTATTACTGTAAATAAATTTACAAATTCAATTCACTATTATTATTTATAATTTAAAAGGATTTAAATAAGTCCATTTAATCAATTAAAATTAACATTTATTGTAAATCCCGTTAATTGAAACACTATCCACATATTAATTCTTAATTTAATATTTTAAAAAATCCTTATATTTGAATTCCAAATATTAACTTTTAAAATAACCCTTATATTTGAATTTAAGTTATTAAAAAAAATTTAAACCAATATTTTAATAATTAAAATTAATTAAATATTCAAATCAAATGAATAAAATTATGGGTCGTTATAGAATATCGAAGCCTAGCTAGTGCATCAGTAGAAGTAATGTGGGTGGAAGCACTTGGTAGTGAATTACAAATATATATAAGCAAAAAGGCAGTAATTTGGTGTGATAACCTAAGTGCAGTATCATTATCTGCTAATCCAGTATGACACACAAGAAAAAAGCACATGGAGCTTGTTTTATACTTTATAAGAGAACTGGTAAACAAAAAAAACCGAGATAAACCATATACATGTATCTTTCCAAGGACGGATATACTAACAAAGGCACTGTCAGCTCGAAATTTACGTGGACTCGGAGATCATTTAAAGGTCAGAAGCCTTGTCGGGCAGATCCAATGATAATACCTCAAGCTTGAAGCAAAACCAATCTGTTCCATCAACTAATTTTAAAGACCAAAAGTCTTAACGGCAGATCCAACAGCTGTAACTCAGCTCAAAAAACAAATTTATCAACTGTATCAAATGATCAATTCATGTAGAAATAATCATGGATTTTGGCTCAGTTAATCGCAGATCTGTGAAGATCCAGAGACAACTCAAAGGTTAGTAGCTTTTTATATCAAAAATTTGTATTATTTTGAGATAATTTGAAGGCTAAAGCTCTGGGCAGAAAAATTGGGAATAAAGGGTGAAAACCCTAGCTTAGTTTGAGGGAGAGAATTAGGGAATAAAGAATGTAGCTGAGTAAAAGATGTTTTATATCTCCTATGGGCAGAAATGTAATTGACCATGTACAGTTGTATCTAGACTTGGTCAAAACTAAACTGGCTACTTTACATTATATAAACAAAACAACAGTGTACATGTATTCATTCAATTGAGCTGTAATAAAAGAATTTCTCTTCTCCTCAATATTTTGCCAATAATCAAATCACTTCATCTTCAAATTCTTAACTCAAACAGTTAAATTATCATGTAAAATAGAAATTCACCGACCATTTAAATGGCTAGTTGAATGAGAATGCGTTACTTGGATGGATTTTCTCAAGAGAAGTAGTCACATGATGTAATGAGCTAGTTGATAAATTATGGCACTGGTTGATGCATAGGTTATTCATATATCAATGGATGATAGAAAATGTACATGGAAGGAGTAAAGGATCAGCGCATAAAGTATTAGTGGTTTAACCAAGTAATATCATAATGGGTACATGGCATTTTAGAAGAAAATATAGTAGAAATCAAGCAACATATACGTATGCATATGTATGCACCTTTGTACACACATATAAGTCCACATTTTTTGGTTTTGTTTCTGATATTTGACTATTTTTTTAAACCACGCCTAATTTCCACACACAAGTCTTTCTTTAGACAATACGCATATTGATGCATGTACCATATTGAAACTTACTTGTCATTCTTTATGTATCATGATAGAATTCACAACGAGTCTGATAACTCATAATTATTCTGCTAACCACCACTCTTTGTAGATTCCTTAGACTTTATTATTTTTTCGCTCGTAAACATTGACTCTAATACCATATTGAGTTTCAACGTTTATACCTAAGAACTTCACTTTTAAACTCAAGTCACATCACTTTGTGGGGTCTACATATGAGGATAGTCACACCACTCTAACAAAATGCACACCTATCAAACTCTCTCTCCATCACACACACACACATGCCCCCCTTCTTCTTTTGCAGACCAATGTCTTATTCCCACACAGAACGGAAGACGTTCCAGTGCATATATTCAAATAAACAGATGCACTTTTTTAGTGTAATAGATGTTTCAACTTTCAACTGCTGTGATCATCTCCCAACAGCGGAGGTAGGTACGAGCCACATAAGGCCACAGTCCCACCCAAATTGTTATAAATATTTTACAAAAATCACTTATTCAAGGTCCCATCTTATTTTGATAGGCCTATCTCATGTCTTAACCTAACTCCGCCATGTCCATCTCCTATGTAATGCTGCCTCCATTCAAGTTAGAATTAAACAAATCTGCTTTTTAAATAAAACTCTTGTTTGTTGTATTTTTGAAAATTAAACTAGATCATTTTTATTTATTTGGTTGTGTTCAAGCAACAACAAGTGGAATATATAACTACATGGGTTGGTATGGAAATACAAGTATTTTGCCAACATCCTTATGATTTGATAAACTGAAGTCCCAAAATAAATGTTACTATTCGCAACAAAATATTAATTATTAAAAATGTATACATGACAATAACTTTCAAAAGAGGAGCAAAAAGAAGAGGGAAACAAAGCAAAAGCACATTAGTCATAAAAATATTTTCTTTATTTACAGTTTTAAATGTGCTTGCCTTTGAGCTTGGTCTCCACTATAAAAATTAACTTTTAACCAACAATTAATATCATAACCAAAAATAAAGAAAGGACAAGGTGGGATACTTCAAAAAAATTTTCAAGTCTAAGATCCGCTTTCACTATTGCCATGGTAGCTCCATTATTTTGGTTTCCACTTTCAACACGTTATTTAATCCTCAGGATATGTATTTTTTTAATGATTGTGTACAACCTCCCTTAGAAGATTATATAAGACAAATCGATGCGTTTCCATAGTTCTAGTCCGTAAATGATATTTATTTTTCCAGATCACATAGTGTGGCGGTTAAAGTTTTGTGTAAAAGGTGAAGAACTAAAGATTATGCTCTTCAAAGTCTAGCCCTTGTATAGTTACCATCAATTTTCTCATCCTCTTAAGAGCATAAGCATGCTTGTTAGCTATTTATAAGTAGTTAGAAAAACTTTTAAGTAACTCATTGCTATTTGTATGTTTGACAACAACTTACAAGGTGTTTAGAAGTTGATAAGCCATAAGTCGCTCATGACCTATTTCAACAAAATTTTATTACAATTTAAGCTTATTTACCCAAAAAGATTTATGTTTTACTATTTAACTTAAAACTACTTAAAAGTTATTGAATCAAGATTACTTTTAAGTAGTTGTAATATAAATTGTACCCAAACAGACTCTTATAACTTTCAAGCCAAAACCTTAAATAGTACTTATACTACCATTCCTTAAAAGCTCAATTCAAATTATAATGACGAGTTTAAAACTGGTCATGTTAACTATTATAGTTTATTCAATACTGAAGAGAGTTCTATCAGATATTTTTATACATAACATGAACCCTAAGATCTTGAATTACATAACCATCACGTTTATAATGAAACTTAATCAATTTAGCATACCTACAAACATCTTGATGAAAAGGGCAATCTGATTCTATAACTGGAATAGTTGTAGTTGTTTCTAAAACTGCTTCAATAGAGAAGGAAATTGGTTTCTCTCTCTTTCCTTATAAGCTTAAGTTATGCATTTTATTTCATTATCTTTCAGTAACCTTTTGTGATGGACAAAGATCTGTACTTGTAGGTAGAGAGAGAGAACCAACTTTTTAGATTCTTACTTAATCTTGATTGTCCATCAAGATCAAACCAAGAGAAATTAATACTCTAAAATGGAACCGTTTTATTGATTGGCATATTAATAGAAAAACTGATTTCCTAATGCCATATAAAAGGAAAGGAAAAGTTTTAATTTTCCTTACATATTCCTATTAATAACCATATAATGGAAAAAAATTCATATTAATGATCACATAATGGGAAATGAAACGTTTTATTTTCCTTACAGTCTCCCACTTGGTCAATAGGAAGATCCATTAATGTTTTCGTGTTAAGATCATAAGGCACGCATGATATGCTAAACACTTCTTTAGTCAGTTATCATAAGTGCCTTGGCTAATCTAGTGGTCAATGGAAGTCATGGCATGTACACATTATTTTGCAACATGCTTACTTCCATGTAATATGACATTGGCAACTTGATAACTAGGCTGTAAATTAGATTAATTTAATGGTCACCTAATGTCTTGAAGTAAAGACCGTTTCTATTGTCATTTATCTAAACATAAATGCGTTCACATTAGAAAATAGAAATAGAAGATATTAAAAAAAATTAAGAGCTCAATAATTGTCATGCGTAAGTACAAAATTAAATGGCATAAAATAATAGTAATTAGGAACTATCTGCAGGACCTATGCTTTCAGTATGTCTTTGAAAAGTCTTTGGAGGTAGTCCTTTCGTGAATATGTCGGGCACTTGTAAGTCTGTACTTATCGATTCAACAACAACTTTCTTTAGTTTAACATCTTGCTTCAACAATAGGTATTTTAGGTCAATGTGTTTTGAACCCTTGGTTATCCTATCATGCTTGGAGAAAAATGTTGTAGCTTTATTGTAAAAGTAGACAATTAGTGGCTTAGAGATAAAACTTAAAGCACCAAATTGTGTGACAAAATTACATAGCCATGTTCCGTGAATTGAAGCCTCATAACATGCCATGTAATCAGCCATCATGGTGGATCTGAAAAGCAACTCAGATTTTTGGCTTCACCATGATATTGCACCTCCAAATAGATATATATAGCCAAAAGTGCAAACACTAGTGTCAGGACATCCAGCAAGGTCTGAATCTGAATAACTAGTCACTTGTGGGTGACTTGATTTTCTGTTCCTGAGCATGTAATTCCCTATTCCCTTTAGGTATCTCAGTACTTTCTTCGCAGCTTTCCAATAAGCGATTCCTGGGTTACTTTGAAATCTACCCAACATACCAACTACATGACTGATGTCAAATCTGGTACAAACCTGTTAATACATCAAACTCCCCACTAGAGATGCATAAGGATATTTGATCATTTCTTCTTATTCCATTGGAGACTTTGGGCACTGCTCAAGAACAAGTTTGTCTCCTTTATGCAATGGGACAGGACTAGAGGAACAATTCGCCATGCCAAATCTCTCAAGGAATTTGTCAATATATGCCTTTTGAGACAATCCTAGAAGTCCTTATGATCTATCATGGAATATTTCTATTTCTATCACATAGGAAGCCTCATCCATATCTTTCATTTCAAAGTTTGTTGAGAGATAATCTTTAGTTTCACGTAATAAACCAAGGTCGCTACTGGCTAATAATATTTCATAAATATACAAAACCAAAAATATGAACTTGCTCCCACTGAACTTAAGAAATATACAAGGGTCAACTATGTTTTTTATGAAATCGGAAGTAGTGGTTATTTCATGAAACTTTAGATACCATTATCCGAAAGCTTATTTCAGTCCATAGATTTATTTTTTAAGTTTGCAGACCATGTCTTCCTGTCCTTCAATTAAGAAGCCTTAAGGTTAATGCATATAGACTTCCTTTTCTAATTCTCCATTTAGAAAGGCAGTTTTCACATCCATTTGATGTAACTTGAGATCATAATGAGCTACTAATGTCATGATAATTCCAAGTGAATCTTTTCTGGAAACAAGAGCAAAAGTTTCATTATAGTCAATGCCTTCTTTCTAACTGAAACCTTTAAAAACAAGTCTGGCTTTGTATCGTTCAATTTTACCATTGCTGTCACATTTGGTTTTGAAGACCCGCTTACAACTAACTGCTTTATGCCTCAGAGGCAATTGAACGACTTCCCATACTTGATTATTATTCATAGATTTTAATTCATCTTTCATGGCATCAATCCATTTAGTAGAATTAATGTTATTAATGGCATGTGAATAAGAAATCAGGAATAGCTTATCTCCTTTGTCTATGAGATCTTCTTAAGGCCGATTTTGGTGGTGCTTCACTAACAGTCTGCTTGGCGACAATCTCATTATGGAGTTGTTGATCATTTGTCGGGTTTTCCTCATCGTGAATTAGTTCAACAATGGGATGATTCCCAATATCTTTTGGAATAAAGGGTAAGGGGATGGGTATCCTTATTTCATGAATGACCACTTCTTGTTGTTTTATACTCCTATTGATTTCACCATTCTCATAGAACCTGGCATTACCGGTTTTAACAATTTTCATATTATGATTAGGACAATAAAACCTATATCCTTTGGATTTTTCTAGGTAACCAATAAAGTAACCACCGAATGTCTTGAAATCAAATTTCTTTTCATGTGGATTGTATAGTCTAGCTTTAGCTGGATAGCCCCAAATTTGGAGATGTTTTATACTAGGTTTCCATCCTTTCCAAAGTTCAAAAAGGGTCTTAGGAACGGCCTTACTTGAAACCCTATCTAAGATATAAAAAGCTATATGTAATGCATCCATCCATAAGGATATAGGTAAATTGGAAATGACTCATCATGGATTTAACAATTTCCATATATGTACGATTTCTCCTTTCAGCTGCACCGTTCTGCCATGGAGATCCAGGCGTTGTGCATTGGGCAACAATTCTAAGCTTTCGGAGAAGTCTAACAAAAGGTCTAGGATGCTGTCCTATTTTATCATACCTTCCACAGAATTCACCACCCTTATCCGATCTAATGATACTCATTTTTCTTTCTAGTTGCCTTTCAACTTCAATAAGGAATACTTGTACAACATCCACAGACTGAGATTTGTCATGCATTAGATAAAGATAGCAATAACATGAATAATCATCGATAAAAGTGATGAAATATTTCTCTCCTCCAAAAGTTGGAACGTCAAAAGGTCCACAAATGTCTATAAGTATTATTTCCAGAATCTGGGTACTTCTTGTGGCTTCTTTCATTGTGTTTTTTTATTGTTTTTCCTTTAATACAATCAACACATGTTGTAATGTTAGTAAAGTCTAATTCTGGGAGGACACCATCTTTTACTAAACACTTAATCCTTTTACTGGATATATTATCCAATTTTTTATGCCACAAGAAGTAAGATGTGACGCTCCCATCCAGCCTTATTCTTCGTAATAATAGACAGTATTTCCTTTAATACTCTTTGTTATTATGAGCATAGAGGTGGGGCGTATAACCCAAACAATCAGACTTTCGAAAATTCAACATCGATACTCACTTTATCGACTGCTGAGCCATCGAATGCCGGAAACCCGAAAAGTTATGGTTTTAAGAAAGAAGAAAAAGGTAGAAGAAGAAGATAGAAGAAAAAGAAAGAAGAACAACAACATCAACATCAGAAACAGAGACAATATCAGAATCTCACATATCGCAGCGGAACAATATATAATAGATAAATGAATAATCTCTAAAACAAAGAACTATATCATTTTATACATACATCAATCATCAGAGTCAATATACAACAATGGACAGTTATATAACTTGTCCTCATACAGAATACACAGCGGAATAAATACTATCAAATACAAATACTACGTCTCGCCATCCAGCTTATCTCCAAGCTCCAGAATATCCAGAATATCCTGATAATATAACTCTAGGCTGCCCATGTGGAAAATTTGTGGGCACCCAGAGTTTAGAAGGGCAATAAACTCCGAGTCAGTCATGGTGACTGGTGTGAGATCGTAAAACAGTTATTCTTTAAAATAAACAACAGGAAAACTTTAATGTCAATTCGCAATGCTTTTGGAAAATGGAACTACCATAAGACCTCCCACCACACACACAATGCAAACGCAGAATTGGAGGAGATTTCTTCTTATGATAGTCAAAGATGCTTACTACGCAAAAATCAAATTCTTTTTGATATTATTATTAGTGCATAGTGTAGAAAACATTTCGAAAGTATAATATTAATCTTAGCCAACATACGACCAGTATCGTATGCCTACTATAGCTACCATCTAAACAGTGGTGACCACCGTACGTAAATGGCAGGTTCTACAACTAATACCGTACAAAGTTCGTATTGGAGTTTGGATTTCCAACAAATGGTCAGGCTAAGGAACTTCCTATCCACGATGGGTACGTCCCTGGAATAGACGACCCGAGAACCTAACCGGATCTCTGCCAACACAAGGCCGGGTTACCTCTGCAAAAATAGGTAACTACTGACACGCGTATGCCATCCCCCGATCGTCACCGATCTTCCCGAGGATCCCCGATTTCCAACAAACCACATAGATAATAATAATGCAGTAACCATAGAGGTTAAGTATCTGGGCTCCATACCATGATACCACCTTTATCCAGAAGGAATGACATACACTAAGGGGCGCTACTCCCTAGAACCTTGCTGCATCCTTCCTGTTTCGACCATTTCCGGGGTGTGAGGCTCGACGAAGTCTCGTCCACAAAGCTACGCTTTCTCAAAAAGCCCTGCTTCGGGTCAAACAAGATGATCAACCTATGATCACAAAGATATAAGATCAAACAAATGATCATATCACAAATGACCAAACACTGATCATTTCACAGCAACACTCAGTATGCCACGTTACCAAATTGGGATATATCGCTGATAAATTTCAACTGCATAACCTCTGAGCTCATACGTCTTAGAGAAGGGTGTTAAGCTAAGAGAATAAATTCTCCGCCACCAACAGAAATGTATTTGAAAGAAATCAGCTTTATATCTCAAATTGTAACGTCAGACACACAATCCATACAAGTCTGTTCCGGGATCGAACAGAACCGAAGGCACTTCTCACGAAGCCCTTGCACATCCGGATAATTCTCAATCACGTCGGGACTTCCCGTCACTAAGGGTGATAAAACCTCTAAATCGGAGATCAGCCGATGTAGAGTAACTCGACGGTAATCCTTCCGTTTTCAAAAATATCCGGTCTTCAACACCGGTCTTCAAATGCAATTCATAACGACGTATCACATATTCGGAATGGGTTATACGACCCCATGGTCCTTTCCCAGCTAACCCGAATAGTGAGCGTTTATTTAAAAACAAGTGTGGCATTCAAATTCATCCAATTCACAACAAATACCTATCTAAAGGTAATTATTGATAGTCGGTTATTTAACTATCAATAAAGATGCGCAACATCATCAGATTCCAAATAATTTTCCCAAATTATTTTATCTTCCAAAATATCTTTTACTAGATATAAAATTTCCACACTTAATCATTTGAAACAATTTCAAATCAATTTCCACATTTCAATTTATCTTTAAAAGATAAAATCTCAAAACAGTTCATTTCATATTGGAAAAGCATTTCCATACTTATTTAAAAATAAGTAATTCACAAATCTATTTATTTTCAACACTTAGAAAATATTCGATATACTTAAATCAAAATCAAGTATATATTCATTCTTTTAAGGAAACCATTTACTATAACAACATTTATTTGAGTCAAAACGAATGTTGCGTAAAACATCGTTACGACGACTCAAAATCACTAGTATAGGGATTCGAAATTTAGATAGATATATAAATCCCAATACTATACACAACATTTCCTTTTGGAAATCTTTTACTATAACAACAGTGTTTTAGTCCGCCATTTCCTTATTTCTCGAAAACGTCTATTTCAACAATAAATGTTGAAATCTATGATTTCGATATTTCACACGTTTTAAAACATCTTTTAAAACAATTACTTCATTTCATATATCATTTTTCCAAAACCATATCCATTTTACTTAATAATATATCCACTGTCCAAAATCGTGAATATACTTCACAAATTACATTTCACTATTTTCTACACGTTTTATTTCAATAATAATTCGCTATCCAAAATCGCGAATATATCTCCTTTAAAAATCTTCTATATTTAATTTATCAAATCCCATCGATTGGTTTCCGAATTTATAAAACAACGTTTATAAATTCCATTTTCTATTTTCTATAACAACTCCGGTTTATAAATCTCATTTTATTAACTTCAAAAATTCACTTATAAGAATAAGTGATTTCGGATTTATAAAACAACGTTTATAAATCACATTTGTACTTTATAACGATTTTCAACTTATAAAATCATTTCATTTTGCAATTTCTATTTATATCCCATCTAAGTGCAAAAGTCAAATTTATAAGTAAATTTCTTATAAATCTTTTATTCTACAGTATCTATTTACTTTATAACTTCACGTTATAAATCTATTAATTTCATTCACTTATGAAATCCATTTATACTTCTTTCTAACACTTATAAAAAATCGTTTTATAAGTCCAATATTTTGATTTACAAAAATATCAATTTTTATAAATCTTTCTATACAAATCGTTTATAGTTATTCAAAAATCCCAACTTAAACCATTTTATAAATAAATCGACTTTTATTTCAAAACGACACTTTGGTTATATTTCACCAAAAATTATAACTTTTATAACTTTAAAATTTTACGTTTATAAATCGATTTAAAAATTCCATAAAACGTATATTTTCAAAAATCACTTTTAAAAACCTTTTTTAAAGTAAAAGTCGTTATTTTTACATTTCCAAAACTGAATCTGATGATGCAACAACCACAATCAGTCCATCACAACAGTCAAATATCATATATCATCATATGATAACAGAATATATCAAAATATCTGTAAATAATCAATACGGTGAGGAATCCAGTCGGATCCCTCCAACCTGTTTCCCTGCATCCACAGATGTTAGCACAATACCAATTCCGCTCCAGTACGGAATTATCGCGGTATATAGGTTTTATAAGAATCCGCTTACTAACGACGCAATAGGGTCTCATCCGCTATACGAGGCGGGAAATCAATCAATCCAATATATACATATGCCAATATGTATATATTGCTATATATAGATATATCCTATCATATCTAATATCAACAATCCAAACAGTAAATCATCAATCAACAACTGTAAAAATTCCACATTCAATTTGAGTGAGAAGATCTCACCGTGATTTTAATTCTGATCCCAGCGTTTATTTCGAATAAAATTAAACGCGCGTTTAATTTTACCCGAAATTTAAACTAGCTCCAAATGGCTCCAATTCAGTTGCATCGCGTAGTATTCGCGAATACGATTCCAACGCACTTTGTTTCGTCAATTTCTGATCACGTATGAACAAGTTATAGCAGTTTGAAGTTAATACGATTTTAAATAAAATAAATATACAATTTTGTTTTCAAATCTAAACCTAATGCATCTCTGGCCGTTCGATCTCGAGACTACAGATCTGGGCCGCTTGATATCTTCTTCCCCTCCCATTTTAAACACGTTCGTTCGAAGAACCCACTGCCGCCTCCAAACCCTACATCACGCGACCACCACGATTGCTTTTATAACGATCCAACTCCAGCACTTCGAAGCACGCACTCGCCTCCACCCTCACCTGGATTTGCTTGAAGCTCGGTCGTATGCTCGAATGGGAAAACGTACACGAAACGCGCGACTTTGAACAGGAATTGCTGCCATCTCATTGCTCGAAAATTCATCATCATTGTATGGATCGCAAGATCTCACCTAGCTCTTCAACATTGTAGTTGAAAGTTTTTTGAACGAATGCGTGGATTGGAAGCAATTGAGAGAAGAAGATCGACACATTCTGGCCGTTCGTTTTATAAGAGGCGGCTGCAGTTTTTAAAACCCTAGGGTTGAATTGCTTTGCAAATGAAAAAGTGGAGGGGTTTATATAGAAAAATTCACAAATCACTATTCATCCGGAATTTTCGAACTCCAAATCTCGCGCGGTGACTGGCATTTCTGGGGTTTACCCCGCGTTCCGAACGCAATGGAACGTGTTTCGGGAGCTAATTCGGTCGTCTGTGTGAGATATGACAATAAACGATCAATTTAAATTAAACCGATTTAAATTGATTTCGAGGCGTTTTAATTTGTACCGGACAAACGGTAAATCCAAAAATTACGAAATTTGAAATCTTATAATAATATCACATTACGGATCCGATGAAACTAGTTTCGTCGAAATCCGAGACTTTTTGAAAAATGACTAATTTAACTCGACGATTTAAAAATTAAAACGATATCGATGCGTTTCGAGCTGCCACGGTCAAACGATAACTTCGATTGCTACGAAAATTGAAATCCGATAATAACTAGCTATTACGGATCCAATGGAACTGGTCTCGTCAAATTCTGAGACTATTCGAAAATTGGCTATTATTACAGTCGATAATTAAATATTAAAATATTCGATTTTCACAATTTAACTCCAAATTCAAATTTAAGAGTTCTAAAATATTTCTATAACTCCAGTATGATTAAATAAAATTTTCCAAATCATTTCCAGCACATTAAACCCATACTTCAATTATTTCTGGAATTTCAATCATTAAATTATCGATTTAATTGACCAAATTAAATCCAATATTCGAATAATAAATTATTCGACTTCTTAAATTCATTTATTAATATTTAAAATCAATTAAATATTCGAATTTTAATTATCAAAAATTCTGGGTCGTTACAGACTTCCCCCCTTAAAAGAATTTCGTCCTCGAAATTACAAGTTAGGAAAAAAGGTCCTTAACTCGTCTACTATTTTTCACAATCCAAATAGTTTTATCAAATTTTTCAAAAAAAATCTTTCTACTAAAGATTCGTTATTAATTCTACTAACTTTCCAACTTCAATTATAAGTTTCAAACAACATTGTTTAACTTCTAAATTCAAATTCAAGTTTAAATTCAAATTTTTAAACTTTCAAAATTTTCTCAAAAATTTTCTAACACTCGAAATTTTCGAAAAATTTCGCCAGCGTCTCCTTTGCGCGGCTAATACGGTACGACTACAAAACGTCCCTACGGACTCTCAGATTTCAAAAAGAAAAAGAAAAAGCCAAGCGGCTAGAGAAATAAGTCATCAAATCTCATATTCAAATTCAAATACATACCTTTTGTCGAGCAATTCAAATTCATCTTCGAAATTAAATTCCAATTCCTGTATATCCTACTAGCCATAATATCTAGTTGCATATATTCAAACCATTTCGTACATTCAATTACAAAATTTTCAATATAACTGCTTATATCATCTCTAATTCACTATTGAAGTTATATATTCAATTTCGTTCAATTTGCATTTTCAAATTCATTTGGATTCAGTTCACAATTTCAATTCTTACTTGAATTCAATTTATCTTCAATTCTGAAATATTGAATTTATCAATTATCTTTCATTCATAACTGCACTATTTTAAATTAGTTTCAATTACTAATTCATTCGTCTTCGATTTGAATTTCATTCCAATCAGATTTCAAATATTCTATAAGTCTTCGACTTACTTACATTTCGATTTATAAGATCATTGATACATTCACCTTACTAATTTCATTCCATTATTGAATTTTAAATTTTCAATTACCTTCTTGAATTCTATTCCAAGTTATAAATTCATTTACAATTTGAATTTTATTCCAATCAGATTTCAATATTTTATAAGTTATCAATTTCATAATATTTTTATATATAGTATTCCAAAGTCTTTTAAACATCAAAGCCATTTTGAAAACAATTCAAATTTATCTTTTGAATTTCAAAAACAAAACCCAAATTTTTCAAACAACTTCCTTTTTAAAACAATTTGGCAGCAATTTCTCTTTTGGAAACCCGAAAATGAACACCGGTGATGTCGCGATCATCATCGGAATTATTTTCCAGCGACCGAAAAGAGTTTAGAGCTTTCATCTCTTCAGAATACTTTTCCAAAATCCTTTGAAATTCATTTTCAAATCAAAAAGAAATTTAAATTTCCAAATCTCCAAAATTTTCAAATTCTTTTCAAAACATTTCCAAATACTCCTCTGGAATTCCGTTTCAAATTATAAATCACATTTATAATTTACATTCTTTAAATTTCATTTGTATGTGAATTTATTTCTTAACTTTGGAGTTACGATTTGAATTTCTTATTCAATTTCAATGATAATAGATTAATATTATCACTTCTAACAACCATGCAACCATATACTATAGTAATTCATAGAAAAACATTTCTTTTATATACAAAAAAATAGTTTTGGGCAAAATTATTTCATTTACCCCATTCTAAAATCAATACTGTGTCGGTTTATCTTGTTTAAGAGTTTAGAAACCCCTATCGATTACAGTTAGCTAGACTGCACCGACCAGAATCCATAAACAATCAACCGATAAGTCAACACAATACAAAACAATTTCATATTCACTAACAAATACGCACTCGTATATATTATTACACTCAAACTCATTCTAGAGTACTGCTGACTCTATCTCTAATGAGTAACACCCAACAGAGCAGGGTTGTCGCTTAACCATATGCTCTGATACCATGCTGTCACATACCGAAATTTTTCGAACTCCAAATCGAGCGTGCCGGCTGAAAAAAATTTGATATGTCAAGAAAGTTCCCTGTTATATCAGACCCGAGTATTTCAGGTTGTAGATTTCTTTCTTTGAGTTGCTGTTCGGGATTGAAGACTTTTCACATCTTCTGAAGTTGTCAGTCATTTTGTAGTAGTCGTGTCATTGTATAGAATGATATGTATTCATGTATATTAGTCGATAATGTACATGTATATATAACTTCTAGAGTCGACAGTTGTAGTTGTATCATATGTATAGTGTCAACTATGTATTAACTGACATCAGTTATATATATCTGAGACTTTTGTTTTTATCTGTGTTCCGCATTTATATTATCTGTGTTATTGTTATATCTAATGTCCTAAACTATTATGAACCGTCGTAGTTCGTTTTATACTAGTATTGGGTGTGTCGATGGGAGTAAATAAATAATAGAAGAAAAATAAAAAGAATGTACCACTCCTATCGAGATAACCAATGTTAGTGTAAGGCCAATTACGGATGGTCGCTCCCATCCAGCCTTATTTTTCGTAATAATAGACAGTATTTCCTTTAATACTCTTTGTTATTATGAGCATAGAGGTGGGGCGTCACATAAGAGTTATTTTTGGATGACTTTTCTTATCATGTAAGGTGAGATGGATTTTAACATCTTGATATTTGAGATTAAGTTTACAAAGTCCATTAATTAAAATTCCAAAACCAATAAATATAGAATTTTTAAATAAACTAAAATTGTCATTTCCTACTTCAAATGAATATCCAAACTTATCAAGTATGCTTACAAAAAATAAATTATGAGAAATAGACGGAACATAAAGAGTTTGACATAAGCCTAACTGATAACCACTATCTAAAAAAGATAAAAAGTTCCAATAGCTTCAACTAGAGCTTTATCTTGATTGCCCATGAAAATGAAATTCTCACTTGGGTTTATGGTTTTTGTAACGACCCAGAATTTTGAACAATTTAAATTTAAGATATTTAATTAATTTTAAATATTTGAATGATGGTTTGACTTGAATTTCAAATTATCAGGATAATTTGGCGATTAAATTTTAAAATTTAATCTATTGTAAGTTGAATAAAAATTCAAATCTTCAGTTAGAAGCTGAAGAAAAATATTTCAAAAGCTTTTAAAATTCGTAATGATAATACTGAAGATAATAGAAGCTTCAGAATTGAGTTTGAAATGATTTGTTCAATTTTGAAATTACATCGTTCGTATCGATATTTAAAAATAGCCGTCCGAGGCGCAGTCTCGGAATTCGACGAAACCAGTTCCATTGGGTCCGTAATATTGAATTATTACCGGATTTCAAATTTCGTAATTTTCGAAGTCTTCGTGTGAGCATATGAGGAAGAACGTCTAGACGAAAATTAATCGTTTTCAATTTAAAATATCTCGCATCATTTCAGGAATACAGTCATCTGTAAAATCGAGACGCCTTTATTTCAATCGTGTCCCCTCTGCCTCATAATATCTCGTACCCTTTGTCTCCCTTACGAAGCAGAAATCAAATCGAGGCCGCCTTCGTTCACCTTATATCGCGTTATCCCTCTTTCATTTTCCCATTCACGAATCTCAAATGAAATTGAATATGGCAGCCGCGTATTCATTCCCCCTTCCTTTATCTGTTTAAAATCAGCTTCTTCCTTAAACCAAATAAAAAAAATCTTCCCTCGTTCAAACTTTCGAAAGAGAATAACAATGGCCGAAGCCTCCCAGATAAAACTCGAAAAATCTGGAGGCTCGCGATCGAGCAGGAGCGGCGCTCGCTAGGGTTTGGTGCAGCGGTGGCAACACACGCGCGTAGGGCGCGAGTTCAGTTCGTGGGCGGCGGCGTGTCATAGATGTCGCGATGCCAGAGCGAAACGAGAGGAGAACGAGCGATGAGAAGCTCGAAGATGGTCACGGTGGCGCTCGTTCGAGAAGAACTACGATGGCGTTCGCAGGTGGGGCATCAAACTTAGAGATGAGTGACTGCTCGTTGGCGATGGCGTCGAGTATCTGGGTGGGTCGCGTGCGAAGCCGGGCAGCAGCGAGGTGGTTCACGAGTTCGTCGCAACCAGGGAGGCGCTCGCCTTGGCGTCGCGACTGGGTGATAGGAGGTTCAACGACGAGGCTGGTATTTCGATCTGCTGTTAGGTAGTAATTTTATCTTGTTTATTTTTAATTTAATTTTATTATACTGTAAAGTATATATATATAATTGAATCTGATTTTTATGAAATTGGTTTAAAGTTAATTTTAAAACGGATATAGGTTATATACTATATGCAGAAAAAAAAATATTTAGAGTATTAGTTTAAAATTAATATAAACTAAATCATTAGTTGAAATGAATTCAATAAATGGAGATTGATTTTTCAATTAGTCCAAATACAGTATTAAAAGAAAATTTGGTCGAAATTAAATTAACTAGATAATATAGAAATTTATTAGATGGAAAATTGGTTTAAATAAAACTATCAGTTAATTTAACTATCAAAATAAAATCACCGGTGAACTTATAAATTGTAAAATAAAAATTTAATAGTTCGATTAATTCAAATATTAATGAAAATTGTATAATTGTTTATACAAGGTCGAATACAATGAAGTCAAGCCGGAAATGGAAATGGATGGCAAAAATAAAAGCTAAGGTGAGATTTTTCTCACTCAAAAAAATATATTTTGAATTGCAGTTATTATTGATTTGATTGATTGCTATTGGATGTGATATTAGATATAGTAGGATATATATATATATATATATAGCAATATATACATATTGGCATATATATTGGATTGATTGATTTCCTGCCTCGTATAGCGGATGAGACCCTATTGCGCCGTTAGTAAGCGGATTATTTTTATAAAACCCATATACCACGATATTCCACCTCGAAGTGGAATTGGTATTGTGCTAACGTCTGTGGATGTAGGGAAACAGGTTGGAGGGATCCAACTGGATTCCTTACCAGTATTTATTTATTTACAGATATTGATGTATATTCTGTTATCATATGTTGATATATGATGTTTGATGTTGTGATTGACTAATTGGTGTTGTTGCATCATCGGATTCAGTTTTGAAGTTTAAAAATAACGACTTTTACTTTAAAAGGATTTTAAAGTAATTTTTGAAAGTAGACGTTTTATTTAATTTTTGAATTGATTTATTTCAAATAAATAAACGTCTAAAATTTTAAAGTTATAAAAGTTAAGATTTTTGTGAAATAAAATCAAAGTGTGATTTTTGAAATAAAAGTTAAGAAATTTATGAAATGGTTTAAATTGGGATTTCTAGTATTATAAACGGTTTGTTTAAAAGATGTACAAAAATGGATATTTATAAATTTGAAATATTGGGATTATAAGACAAGTTTCTATAAGTGTTAAAATGAAGTATAAATGGGATTTCATAAGTTAATGAAATCTGAAAGTTTTAAATTTTGTGAAGTTTAAAAGAACGATTTCTTTTAAAATAAATGAATTATAAGTTATATTAACTTATAAGATGGACCTTTGGTATATACATTGAGTTATGAATTGAATGGGTCATTAAAGAAGATTTATAAATCGAAGTTGTTATAAAATGGAAATATAATTTATAAACGTTGTTTTTATAAATTCGAAAATAAATCAAATTTGATTGATTTTAAATATAGAGATTATTAAGGGAATTTTATCCACGATTTTGGACAGTGGATAATTCTTGAAATAAATGTGTAAAAAAGATTGAAATTTGGTTATTGAAGTATATTCACGATTTTGGACAGTGAATATATTTTTAAGTAGAATGGATATGGTTTTGGGAAAGCGATATTATAAAATGAAGTTAATTGTTTTAAAAGATGTTTTAAAACGTGTGAAGTATCGAATACATAGATTTCAACATTTATTGTTGAAATAGACGTTTTCGAGAAATATAAGGAAATGGTGGACTATAACATTGTTGTTATAGTAAATGATTTCCGAAAGGAAATGTTTATATAGTATTGGGATTTACATATCTATCTTAAATTTCGAATCCCTATACTAGTGATTTTGAGTCGTCGTAATGATGTTTTACGTAACATTCGTTTTGACTCAAATAAATGTGCTTAAGAGAATGATTTCCTTAAAGAATGAAATGTATACTTAATTTTGATTTAAGTATAACGAATATTTTCAAATGTTGAAAATAAATAGATTTGTGAATTACTTATTATTAAATAAGTATGGGAATGTTTTCCAAAATGAAATGAAACGTTTTGAGATTTTATCTTCTTAAAGATAAAATGAAATTGAATATTTGAAATCGATTTGAGAATCGTATATCAGTAGATATTTTGAAAATATAAATTCACTATGGAATTTATAAAAGAAAGGGAAACTGTTTAGAAAAATAAATATTGATTTATTTTTGAAGTGTGGAAATTATATATCTAGTAAAGATATTTTTGAAGATGAAATAATTTGGAAAATTATTTGGAATCTGATGATGTTGCACATCTTTATTGATAGTTAAATAACCGACTATCAATAATTACCTTTAGATAGGTATTTGTTGTGAATTGGATGAATTTGAATGCCACACTTGTTTTTAAATAAGCGCTCACTATTCGGGTTAACCGGGAAAGGACCATGGGGTCGTATAACCCATTCCGAATATGTGATACGTCGTTATGAATTGCATTCGAAGACCGGTGTTGAAGACCGGATATTTTTTGAAAACGGAAGGATTACCGTCGAGTTACTCTACATCGGCTGATCTCCGATTTAGAGGTTTTATCACCCTTAGTGACGGGAAGTCCGGACGTGATTAGAAAATTATCCGGATGTGCAAGGGCTTCGTGAGAAGTGCCTTCGGTTCTGTTCGATCCCGGAACAGACTTGTATGGATTGTGTGTCTGACGTTACAAATTGAGATATAAAGCTGATTTCTTTCAAATACATATCTATTGGTGGCGGAGAATTTATTCTCTTAGCTTAACACCCTTCTCTGAGACGTACGAGCTCAGAGGTTATGTAGTTGAAATTTATCAGCAATATATTCCCAATTTGGTAACGTGGCATACTAAGTGTTGCTGTGTGATGATCAGTGTTTGATCATTTGTGATATGATCATTTGTTTGATCTTATATCTTTGTGATCATAGGTTGATCATTTGTTTGACCCGAAGCATGGCTTTGTAGAAAGCGTAGCTTTATGGACGAGACTTCGTCGAGCCTCACACCCCGGAAATGGTCAAAACAGGAAGGATGCGGCAAGGTTCTAGGGAGTAGCGCCCCTTAGTGTATGTCATTCCTTCTGGATAGAGGTGGTATCATGGTATGGAGCCCAGATACTTAACCTATGTGGTTGCTGCAAATTTATTACTTTGTGGTTGTTGGAAATCGGGGATCCTCGGGAAGATCGGTTACGATCGGGGGATGACATACGCGTGTCAGTAGTTACCTATTTTTGCAGAGGTAACCCGGCCTTGTGTTGGCAGAGATCTAACCGTAATGTTAGGTTATTTCTCGGGTCGTCTATTCCAGGGACGTACCCATCGTGGATAGGAAGTTCCTTGGCCTGACCATTTGTTGGAAATCCAAAGAAACAATACGAGCCTTGTACGGTTTTAGTTGTAGAACCTATCATTCACTTATGGTGGTCACCACTGTTTGGATGGTAGCTATAGTAGGCATAAGTGCGGAATGCCTATGCCGGCTAAGATTAATATTATACTTTCGAAATGTTTTCTACACTATGCACTAATAATAATATCAAAAATGATTTTATTTTGCGTAGTAAGCATCTTTGACTATCATAAGAAGAAATCTCCTCCAATTCTGCGTTTGCATTGTGTGTGTGGTGGGAGGTCTTATGGTAGTTTCATTTTCCAAAAGCATTGCGAATTTGTTTTATTTTCTTTGTGAAAAATAACTCTTTTACGATCTCACACCAGTCACCATGACTGACTCGGAGTTTATTGTTCCCTTCTAAACTTTGGGTGCCCACCAATTTCCACACGGGCAGCCTAGAGTTATGTTATCAGGATATTCTGGAGCTTTGGAGATAAGCTGGATGACGAGACGTAGTATTTGTATCTGATATGATTTATTCCGCTGTGTATTCTGTATGAGGACAAGTTTATATAACTGTCCATTGTTGTATATGACTCTGATGATTGATGTATGTATAAACTGATATAGCTCTTTGTTTTAAAAGACTAGTGTTTATTTATTATATATTGTTCCGCTGCGATATGTGAGATTTTGATATTGTTTCTGTTGTTCTTCTTTCTTTCTCTTTTCTTTCCTTTTCTTCTTCTGCTTTCTTCTTCTCTTTTTCTACCTATTTCTTTTTCTTAAAACCCCTCAGGGTTCGTATTTCCGTGCATCTTGAGTTAATCAATGAAGATTAGTGTTTAATCAAGGGTACAGATTTGCGGGTCTTGACAGCGTGGTATCAGAGCATATGGTTAAGCGACAACCCTGCTCTGTTGGGTGTTACTCATTAGAGATAGAGTCAGTAGTACTCTAGAATGAGTTGAGTATAATAATAAATATGAGCGCGTATTTGTTATTGAATATAAAAATTTGTTTTGTATTGTGTTGACTTATCGGTTGATTGTTTATTGATTCTGGTCGGTGCAGTCTAGCTAACTGTAATCGATAGGGGTTTCTAAACTCTAAATAAGATAAACTGACACAGTATTGTTTTAAATAGGGTGAATGAAATAATTTTGCCCAAAACTATTTTTGTATAGAAAAGAAATGATTTTCTATGAATTATCATAGTATATGGATGTTTGGTTGTTAGGAAAGTGATAATATTGAAATGTATCATCATTATATGAAATTGAATAAGAAATTGAAATCATAACTCCAAAGTTATGAAATAAATTCACATACGAATGAAATTTGAGAATATAAATTATAAATGTGATTTGTAATTTAAAACGGGATTCCAGAGAAGTTTTTGGAAATGTTTTGAAAAGAATTTGAAAATTTTGGAGATTTGGAAAGTTTAATTCCTTTTTGATTTGAAAATGGATTTCAAAGGTTTCGAAAAGCATTTTGGAAGGATAAAAGCTCTAAACTCTTTTCGGTCGCTGGAAAATAATTCCGATGATGATCGCGACATCACCGGTGTTCATTTTCGGGTTTCCAAAAGAGGAATTGCTGCCAAATTGTTTTAAATGAAAAGTGTTTGGAAAATTTGGGTTTTTGTGCAGTTAAATGATGATCGCGACATCACCGGTGACCTCTAGTAATAGTGATAAATCATATATTGTGCAGTTAAAACTCTCGGGTTCGATTTATTTAGGTGTTTATAACAATAGAAAACTATACAATAGAAAGAACTTGCTACATTGAGAGCATAATAAGGTTTTCATATAGAATACAAAAACCATGTCCCCAAAGGATAAAGTTTATGACTGTATCTTGAAATCTAAGAATTTTATACAAAACAGAAATTACAACAAACAACCAATGAGCATTGGTACAACTAATTATTCAAGATTTTGATTGCATCATGTGTCAACAAGATACTTGAATCACATTTACAATAAACAGACACAAGCTGCTAGACCATGTTCAGTTATGTATCAGGTTGAACACAATGTTATACCGCACACATGCAGCAAGCTTCTTTTTTCTGTTGTAGTATTGCCATTTTATTTTCCTCACTAGCTTTTTCCATCACTTTCTTGTTAGAATTAATCCTTCTAAGAAGACATAAAAAACAACACTGATGCGGAAAATAGGATCAAAATATAGAATGGTGAAACAATCAAATGACATTATTAGAGTTGCTCACGACAAAGGTGAAATTAACTAAATAATAATAAACGAAATGGAAGTGCATCAATTTTTTTTAAGTGGTTCTACTATTAATATGATAGCGTATGTCCAATATGGGGAGAAGAATTTTATTATTACTGAGAGAGAGAATTACAAAGAGCTACTCATAATTTTCATTACATAGGCTCCTTTATATATAGGCTTTGGAACTTGAGATTGAAATAATCCAACAATGTGGGACTAAACAAAAAACATAAAAACCAATATTGTATCGCTTTTTTCAACACTCCACCTTGATTAAATATATATCTATAACAAACCTATCCAACTCCATCTACACCTTCATACTCCGAACAGTCTCGAGCATAACGGATACATAACAATGAGCTTCGGCAATGCCATCACCCATTACACTTTTCAATGAACTTGGGCAAATGTATCGTCTGTCGACAAAGTGTTTAAACGTATCCTTTTCCATGTAGAATTTATCAATCTTCTCAACGAAAACAAACGTCCCCATCTTCCAATTTCCTCCCCTTCCTTATGCTACCATAAGACATCTAGCACCTTGATAAGTGAATCAAGTTCAAGCAATGCTCAAACTTTGCAACATGTAAGGACTTGGTGAACATGTCTGCTACATTCTCCTCTGTACGAATCTTCTGAATACGAATTGCTTCTCTTCATTCATTAAGACAAGAAATGATTCTCTCATCTCTATGAGCTTCGTCCTTAAGATGAAAGCCAGGTATTCTACTAAGTGAGCTGCACTCTGAATGTCACAGTTCACTTCTACTCCATCATACATGAAGCCCAAATCAAACATCAATCGCCATAAATATAGTGCCTCCTTAACTACTTCAACAATAGCTATAAGCTCTGCCTCATCGGTAGAAAAAGCAATAACGGCCTCTAACCTCGCTTTCCAACTAATAGTTGTACCTTCAAGAGTGAACACACAGCCTAAGGTTGACTTCCTTCGATCTTTATCACCAGCATAGTTAGAATCAAAAAATTCTAGCAAACTGAAATCTCCATCTCTGCTGTCAAAAACAAGCCCATGGTCCAGAATTCCTCTAATATATCTGAAATTTTATTTTACTTCCTCCATATGTGCCTTATTTGGATTTTCCATATATTTACTAATAAATTCAACAGTCTATGTAATGTCAGGCCTAGTGCAAACCATAGCATACATCAAACTACCAACTGCACTCGCATAGGGCACTTTCTCAATGTAAGCTTTGTCATTCTCCGAGATTAGAGGGTCTTTATTAGAAAGCTGAATATACAAAGACATGAGTGTAATAATTGTCTTTGCTCCTTCCATGATATACCAAGCTAACACCTTCTTAAAGTACTCCTTTTGGGTGAGCCTCGGAAGTCCTACCTTTCTATCTCTTCAGGTATCCATATCCAAAATTTTCCTTGCTTCACTAAGGTCTTTCATCTCAAATTCCGGTTTTAGCTTCATCTTTAAATTATCAATTTCAGTTTTATCCTTGGAAATCAATATAACATCCATATACAAAAGTAAATACACTAAGTATCGCTCCCTAAATGCTTAAAGTACATACAAGTGTCTTTGATACTACGATCAAAACTAAGTGAAAGCATAAAAGAGTCAAACCATTTGTGCCATTGTCTAGGCGACTGCTTATGTCCATAAAGTGAATTCTTCAACTTGCAAGCACTTTCTCTTTCCTACTTACAACAAATCCTTCTGATTGCTTCATGTAAATGGTCCCCTCAAAGTCACTATGGATGAAAGTGGTCTTCACATCAAGTTGTTCCAACTTCAAGTCAAGAATAGTAACAATAACAAGAAAAATGAAGATTGAGGAATGACTCGCTACATGAGAAAATATCTCATCATACTCCACTCTCTTCTTCCGTGAAAACCCTTTAGCAACTAATCTTTCCTTGTATCTCCCATCATCCTTCACCATAAATACCCATTTGCAACCTATGGATCGGCTTCCTTGAGGAGGTGATACCAAATCCCAAGTTTTTTTCTTTCTCAATGACTCTAACTCTTCTTCCATAGAGCACAAGCATTTCAAGCTATCACTTGACTTCCTAGCCTCTTCAAGATCAAATGACTCATTATGAACCACAAGTAGAGAATAATCTTACTAATCACCAAGGCTAAGGTTCGCATATGTCAATCAATATACCTTTCGGGCGGTTTAATTGTAACAATCCGCAAATTTTGAAGATATTTTAAATGAAAATTTATTTGAAACTTTGAATTTAATTATTTTAAATTTCTAAATTTGGAAATTTTAATGTATAATTTTGAGTTTGATGTGAAATGTTTTTCCAAATTTAATAAAATAAAGACTTTTCTTAAATTTTAAATTTTTGTCAACTTTGGTCAAAGTTTGACTTTCTGTGGAAATTTTAAATTTTAATTTTTTAACTTTTACTTTTTTTTATTTATGAAGATGAATTTAAATTCTAACCTTTTCCTTGTTTTTTGTCTTGTAAAATTTTGGTTTCTACTTTTTAGAACTAACAATGTTTGCGTATTACACGTAGTTATTTTCTTTTAAACATTTATCTTATTTTTATTGTGATTAGTTTGGGCTTAGACCATTTAGGCTAGAAAACCTTTAATTAGATAAGTAGCCTATATATAATCTCCTAGGGTTTTGGCTAGCCTCCACATCCATTCATTTGTGCCTCCACAGAAAAGTGTAAGTCTTCTTCTCCTTTATCTTCCTTCTCCAAAACCCTAGACTTCTCCCTCTTCTTCCTCCACAAATTTTTCCCTTCCTTCTCCACAAATTTCAGCCACACCATCTCCTCTTCCTCTAACCACAAAGCCCTAGCCTAAAAACCAACTACCCCTCTCTCCTTCTCCCTTCCTTCTTCTCTATAAAGCTGGGCCCTACCTCCTCCAAAGCACCATGGCCGAACCTCCTTAACACTTTCCTCTCCCCATGCCTTGGCCATGACCACCTCCACCATCACCAAACCCTAGGCTGAGCCCTCCTCTACCAAAACCTTAACCCTAGGCCGAAAACCCCTTCATAAAAACCTAGTCTAACCAAACCCAAAACCCTATGGCAGAACCCCCTTCACCCAAAATCCCTATGGCCGAACCCAAACACTAATAAACTAGCCTATAGCCAAGTCCTCTTCACATGTTTATATCTATATTTTTATTTTATTTTTCTATGTAAAATTATGTATTTACTAATGGAATTTATTTTTATTTTTCAAGCGTCGGATTTGGATTCTCCTCTCACTCAAACTGGTCCGTAGTTTGTTGATTTTAGTGTTGCGCTTTGAATCACTTTTCCAACCAAAGAAAGGTGAGAAATCACACTTGACATACGTACTTATTTATTTGATGAATTGATGAAAATTGAACGGTATGGATATGTATATGCAAGTTTGACATTTCACTTATGATTTTATCGTATTACTTCATATGTTATATCATGTTATTTCATATGTTTATATTATGTCATTCATATGATTTTATTTTGTTAATTCATATCATATTATGTCTCTTTGATCATATGTCATGATATGTTGAATATTTTATGTTTATTTAATATTCTGGAATCACATTGCAAGTTCCTTCACTATGGGTTGAAATGATACATACCCGAATAATCTTTAGAGTAAGGAAAAATTGTTATGGGCTGAAAATATAGGCTTGAGCAATTTTATTTGACCTGGGATTGCGGGTTTGAAATGATATAAAACCCGAAAAATTAATAAATTGCGGATTGAAATGATATATGTCCGTATTTACTTGACCCTAGGGTAGAGAATTTTATACAGACTCCGTGGTTGATTTAAAACGATTTTTCTAAAAATTATTAAGTATTTTGGATTTTTATATATGAATCTCAACTAAAATTAATTGTAATAATTTCTGTGAATTTGTTTACATGTGTTAAAATTTTATAAGAAATAAATAGTTGGAAATGTAAATTTTGGAATCTAATTTACAGTATGAAGGTTAATTGAAATTGTATAAGCCAATTTGACTTAATAACAGTATCTTATTCTAACCTATAAATTGTAAGTTTTAATTCATGTAAATAGTGATTAAAATAAATGTCTTGTGAAAAGAAATGTAAGTTAAACGTACATTTGACATGTAAGTTTTGACAAATGAAAATGGTATGATTTGGGAAATAAAAATGATAAATGTTATTTACTGAAAGAAATAAAAAGGTAAGTAAAATAAAACAAAGTTATCAAATCAAAGGTGGGATTTCTTTATATGGCTAAATAGTTTAAATTTGAGTAATATAATAGGAAGAATAGATTGACTTTGATAAAAACTATAATATATATACTATTTGATTTTATAGACTATTGTAGTAGAAAGTATTACAGTAACAATTCAAAACTGCTGTGATTTCTTATGATAGCAATTCAAAACTGCTGCAGTTTCTTACTGTAGCAATTCTGCACTACTGCGGATTCTTACAGTAACACTTCTGCACTGCTGCGAATTCTTACCGTAATAGTTCTGCACTGCTGTGAATTCTTACAGTAGCACTTCTGTACTGCTGCATTTTCTTAAGGGTTACATTTTCTAAATGCTACAAGTTTCTTAAAGGTTACATGTATGGTTCTAAAAGTTACATTCTTAAAGTGCTATGAGCTCTAAACTTTTATGTTTCAAAAGGGTTATAATTGAATGAATTTGAAGTATTACTACCTTGGGAAAATGAATATTATTTTAAAAGGATAATGATATGGAATTTATATGGTTTTGAAAGAAATATGTTTGATGTGAAAAATAAACCATTTGAAATTGAAATAACCACGGGTTATAATAACGTTTGGTTGTTAAAGAGACTGGGATCGAATATGGGCATACTCTCTATCGATACCGAAAACCACTTTAATAACTGTGTACGCGGTGGAGATTCGAGAATGAAGTAGGATGGTGGCGACGATCCTAAAGGTATATTTACGTGGACCTAACTCCCGTGAGTCAGCATAAGGTGGCTAAAACAGAAGCAATTGACGGGCCAAGGAGGTAGCTCCTCTAAGCGGACACACTACATCGTTAGCCATTCTATTACTTTGTGATTGATTTGGTGCGCACCTTTGATTCGGGAGTGTGGATCGAGTTGGGCGGTAGTTACGGCTATGCGTTACCAATAGTCCGGAAGTGTAATTGGTATATCTACCCTGGCATTGCCTATTTGTGCCGTGTCACCTACCCTAGCGCGTCTTCTACGAGTTTGGTTTATACCATACCTATGGAGTGCCCTCTGACGGCACCCAGTACGTTTGGGATTACAGTACTATATAGACTATAGGAAATAAAAATGTGTTAAGGTGGAAAATGTAAAGCCTTAATGCTATTTTTAAATAGTTTACTTTACTTTAGACACTATTATAATAGTGTATATTACTACATAGTAGATAGTTTAACGGATCCTTAGATGATGGGCGATCCCAAGCATCCTTTAAGTTACTGATGCATTCCTTTTGAAGTTCACTTGAGTTGATTTTCATTTTATAAGTATGTATGTCTTGACTCGAGTGTTTTGTGTTTTTGCTTTACGCTCGGGTTAGCCTGAGTTCCACAGCTTTGGTTTCATCCTCTTTCGAAACTAGAGATCCGCTGAAGATTCAGCCGTCTACTTGATATTTTATTCCAGTTATTTCCACGCCACTTTTGCTTTGTAGTAGAAACTTATGTATCTAACTTTACAAGTATATTTGTTTCCAAACTTGGTATTATGTATTGGTTTTGAGACTTTGTATCTAGGAGCTTCATGAACTCCTATGTTTATTTATTCCTTGCAAATTTATTCTGATATTCTGTGTCTGTGATTCTGTGATTCTGTGATTGATTTTATTTGCCCCAAATTTTATTAACAATCTGTTGTTTTGAATTATTCAAGTTTGACATGTGTGGTTTTATTGTCGATTTGAATGGTCCAAAATGGCGGGATGTTACAGTGGGTATCAGAGCTTTGGTTTTAGGCAAACCTTAGCCTACTGGGCAAAAACTCATTAGAGATAGGGTAGCAATACCCTAGAATGAGTAAAATCAATCTTAGAATCATTCTTTGTGAGAGAACGTATTTTCAAGTATAAAATGATTTTTAAAAGATTATTTTGGATATAAAATTTTCTTGTTTTAAAATTCCTTTTCTTATAATTCCTCCTTCCTTTCGAATCCACCTTGTTTAATAAAATTCTTTAATTAGGATTTCCAGTCTAGTTGGATCTTTTCTTATATCTTTTCCTTTATCTTTGTCCTAAAATTCATTCTTGAATTTCCAGGATGAATCATAAGAATGGCAGAGGTCGTGGTGTTGCCCCAGTTCCAGCACCAGTTGCATCTGTTAGGTTTACTACTCTCTGTAAGGAGTTCACCCAGTTAGGTGGTACTAAGTTTTCAGGATCAGAGACCATCATTGAGGCTCAGCAGTGGCTGAGAGGTTTGGAAAGGATTTTTGCTGGTTTGGAGATCACTGACGCTCAGAAGCGCCAGTTAGCAGCATGGCAGTTGAAGGAGGCCGCACTAGATTGGTGGGAGTCTGTTATAGCCAACACTGTTGAGTAGATATTTCTTGGGATCATTTTAGGATTTGTCCTAAGTCAGTCCTTTTAAATTTGGTTTAGGTTATCTCTTTGGAATCTTTCTTAAGTCTGGATATCGTGTTTTAAGGAGGCTTTTGTGATGAAGTGGATGATAGAGGCTGGGAAGTCTCAGCTATACAGGGAGTTTATGGACCTTAAGCAGGGAGATATGTCATTTGCTGAGTATGAGAGGAAGTTTGACGAACTTTCCATGTTTGGTCCTAGTTTGATTGATACCCCTCTTAAGAAGAATGAGAAGTTTATAGCTGGAGCTCGCCCAGAGTTTTATGATCGTCTGATTTCTCATGTGCACAGCCCATTTACGGCATTGATGGATATGGCCATTAGATATGAGAACCCCACTTGTAAGGAATATGTTGCTTGTGCACCTTCATCTCAACAGTCTTCTAGCAACTCTAAGAAGAGAAAGTCAAATTTCCAACGTCAGAAGCAGAATTGGCTCAAGAGTCCAGGTTTAGGATTTTCTTCTTCCCGGAATCAGCCTATTGATCTTTCTTCCATCACTTGCTTTAGGTGTGATCAGAAAGGGTACTATGCCAATAGTTGTCCTACTTTAGCCGGAGCTGCTGTTCCTCCAGCTCAGATGAGTAGGCGTGATCTTTGCCATGTATGTTTGTAGCCTGGCCACTTCAAGCAGGATTGTCCCTTGTACCAGAAGGGCAAGACATCTGGAGTCTTTGCCATGACTTCTTCCACTCAGGCTCCGCCTACTCCACCTGCCCCTAGTGATACCCAAGGTACTCTCTAGAGCACCTTTACCTTGTTTAATCTTACTGTTCATGTTTTATAGACCTTTGTGATAAGATTGAGCATATCCTTTCACCTAAGTTTGCAACCGAACCTTTGTGTGTTACTAATCCTATTGGTGGTCTCGCAAACCTTAGTAGGATTTGTAACAATGTGAGACTCTTCTATTCTAACCGTCGCTTTTCTGGTGATTTCTATGTTCTTGGTTTCGATGCTTTCGACATGTTGCTTGGAGGAGATTGGTTGAAGATTCATGAAGTTGTCATCTCTTGTAAAACCCAGACTGTTTCTCTTGTTGATGATTTTGGTAAGCCTTTGGTGATACAGTGCCGTACACCTCAGGAGTATGCAGGCAGTTTTATCTATTCTCTTGATTCTTCCCCTAGTGATCTTGATTCTACCCCTGTGGTCAAACTCTATTCCGATGTATTTGGTGATGTCACTTCCTTACCTCCTAAACGGGAAATTGAATTCCATATTGATCTCATTCCTGGAGCTTGATCTATAGTTCTTCCTCCCAGAAGAATGGCACCACGTGAGAAGGTTAAGTTGAGGAAGCAAATCGAAGACTTGTTCTCCAAAAGTTTTTATCAGACCCAGTCATTCCGAATGGGAAGCAGCAGTGGTTTTGTCACTAAGTCTGATGGTTCTTTGAGGATGTGTGTTGATTATAGGGAACTGAACAAGCTCACTATGAAAAACAAATATCTAATGCCTCGCATTAATGATATGTTTGATCAGCTATATGGTGCTACTGTATTCTCTCAGCTTGATCTTGTCACCGGTTTCCACCAGCTCAGAATTCTTAAGAAAGTATTCCCAAAACTGCTTTCCGTTCTGAGGATTGTTTCTTTGAATGGCTAGTTATGCCTTTTGGTTTGAGTAATGCCCCAGCTTTCTTTATCGACCTTATGAATCGTGTCTTCCATGATGTTCTTAATAAGTTTGTTCTGATTTTCGTCGACGATATCCTTGTTTTCTCTAAGACAGAGGAGGAGCATGAATCTCATTTGAGCTTTGTTCTAGGGACTCTTTGAAGTCATCAGTTGAAAGCCAAATTCTCGAAATGCCATTTCGGGAAAGATGAAGTCTAATTTCTTGGATATATTATTTCTGGTGATGGAGTTTCTGTTGATCCAGTTAAGATCGCTGTGATCAATGTAGGTCTATCTTCTCTTCCTTCTTTTGTGAATTTAATTATTCTATCTCTTTCTCTGTAGTTCTTATTTTTCCCTATTCCGTTTTAGGATTGGGAAACTCTTGGGACTCCATCTGATATCCATAGTTTTCTAGGCCTTGCCGGTTATTATCGGAGATTCATTGAGAATTTTTCTCGGATTGCTGCACCTCTCACCGCTCTAACTCATAAGAATGCCAAGTTCAGATGGAATGATAAGTGTGAAGCTGCATTCAATGAGTTGAAGCACAAGCTTACTTCCGCACCAGTTCTTACCGTTCCAAATGGAAATGAGGGATTAATGGTATATACTGATGCCAGTCGTGAAGGTTTGGGAGCCGTTCTGATGCAGGATAGGAAGGCTATCGCTTATGCTAGTCGCTAGTTGAAGACTCATGAAGCTAATTATGCAGCCCATGATTTGGAATTGCTTGTCGTAGTTTTTGCTTTGAAGCTTTGGAGACATCATCTATTGGGAACTAAGTTTGAGCTCTTTACAGATCTTAAGTCTTTGAAATATATTTTCACCCAAAAGGACTTGAATCTGAGGCAAGTTAGGTGGCTTGAGTGTCTAGCTTCTTATGACCTCGACATCAACTATACCCCCGGGAAAGCTAATGTTGTAGCCGATGCTTTGAGTAGGAAGAAGGCGATGTTATGTCATCTTGTTGTTTCTTCTCCTCTTATGGATCATTATTGCTAAGCAGGATGAGGATAGGATAATTAGGCTTATTAAGGAGAATGTTCCTAACAGAGTTGGTGGTAGTAGCCAAGATGGAAGTGGAGCTCAGATTGATGATAAAGGGATTCTGAGGATTAATAATCGGATTTGTGTCCCGAATGTCGATGGATTGAGGCAAGAGTTACTTTGGGTAAATCATCGGTCTAGACTTTCTATTCATCCAGGTGTGACGAAGATATATCAAGATATGAAGAAGCTACATGTAACGATAACGAATTTTGCCCGCTCGAAAATCAACATCCATACTTTACATCGTATTCGAATGCCGTAGATTCGACCGTTCAAATCCGAGTCGCCGGAGCTTATAACAACATTAAGTAAATAACACAGTGGAATAAAAGAATAATACATTGATATACAATATCTGATACAACAGAGTGATACAATGAATATCAATACACATCAGAGATATGATACAACAAATAGCAGCGGAAAGAAAAATAGATAACTAACATCAGCAGCGGAACAAATAACTCTAAGATAGTCTTCAAGATAGAACTCCAGCAGTAGCTCGAACTCCCAATAACGATACACCAAGATAAGCAAGTACAGTCCGATCCAAAGACTGAACTAGCTCCGGAAAATCTACTAAACCTGACTATCTGAAAAACCCAACTCTAGACTGCTCGTGTAGAAAAATTTTGAGCATCCAGAGTTTAGGAAAGAAACAATAAACTCCGGATCAGTCATGAGACCGGTGTGAGCAACAAAAACAGTTTATCTTTAAAACAAATAGCATAGAATTTTAAAGTCAATTCGCAATGCTTTTGGAAAATGAAACTACCATAAGACCTCCCACCACACACACAATGCAAACGCAGACTTGGAGGAGATTTCTTCTTATGATAGTCAAAGATGCTTACTACGCAAAATCAAATCTTGATATTATTATTAGTGCATAGTGCAGAAAACATTTCGAAAGTAGAATATAAATCTTAGCCAGCATAGGTACCATTATATTATGCCTGCTATAGCTACCATATTAGATGGCAGGTTCTACAACTAATACCGTACAGGGTTTCGTATTGAAGTTTGGATTTCCAACAAATGGTCAGGCCAAGGAACTTCCCATTGCCACATGGAAACGCCTCTGGAAAGACGTCCCGAGAACCTAACCGGATCTTTGCCAACACAAGGCCGGGTTACCTCTGCAAAAATAGGTAACTACTGACACGACTATGCCATCTCCCGGTTGTAACAACCTTTAACCGGGGCCCCGAGCAACAAATCACAAAGTAAGATATATATATACTTGCGACATCCACATAAGTAAGTATCTGGGCTCCATACCATGATACCACTTCTATCCAGAAGGAAATGAACATACACTAAGGGGCGCTACTCCCTATAACCTTGCTGCATCTTTCCTGTTTTGACCATTTCGGGGTGTGAGGTTCGACGAAGTCTCGTCCACAAAGCTATGCTTTTTCAAAAAGCCACGCTTTGGGTCAACAGATGATCAACCTATGATCACAAAGATATAAGATCAAACAAATGATCATATCGCAAATGATCAAACACTGATCATCACACAGCAGCACTCAGCATGCCACATTACCAAATTGGGATATATCGCTGATAAATTTCAACTACATAACCACTGAGCTCGTACGTCTCAGAGAAGGGTGTTAAGCTAAAAGAATAAATTCTCCGCCACCAATAGAAATGTATTTGAAAGAAATCAGCTTTATATCTCAATGTGTAATGTCAGACATGTAACCATACAAGTCTGTTCCGGGTTCGAACAGAACCGAAGGCACTTCTCACGAAGCCCTTGCAAATCCGGATAATTTCCAATCACGTCCGGACTTCCCGTCACTAAGGGTGATAAAACCTCTATATCGGGGATCAGCCGATGCAGAGTAACTCGACGGTAATCCTTCCATTCTCAAAAATATCCGGTCTTCAACACCGGTCATCAAATGCCATCCATAACGACGTATCACATATTCGGAATGGGTTATATGACCCGAAGGTCCTTTCCCGGATAACCCGAATAGTGAGCGAAATATTTAAAAATCAGATGGATACTGGGGTCTCAATTAAGTCACAACTTAATTATTTAAAACCTTCTTTCAAATTGTTTAAATAGATTACCATTTCCAAATCTTTTAAACAAAAAAGATTCAATTCACAAAGTTAACCCCATTCACAAAGATCCATTTATAGATTTCAAAAACAATTTCTATTTCAATTGAATTAACTCGTTAAATCTTTAAGTCAAGATTTAACTTATAGTTTTTAAAATTCGTTTCCAAAGATTCATTCATAGCCTCTCAAAACAATTTTATTTCAAAAACTGTTCAACACAATTTGGAAATTCATTCTTAAAATGAAAGCTATTAATATTTGAAAACAAACAGTTTTCGTTTCCAGAAAAATGCAGTTATATTTACACGAGTTAAAACCTTTGAATTAAATTCAAATTCCAAAAATACTTTTAAAATAAATTAACCCATATATAACTGGTATAACATCTTAAATCCCTAGTTTCGACTCATAGGATTCAATTTCAAACTTGAATTCAAATTTAAATCAAATTATTTAAATTTTCAAAACTCGATTTAAGTTATTCAAAATAACTTTTATCTTTGAAATCCCATTTCAAAAGCTTTTACTTTAAACCAAATTTTCCAATTTCAAAATCAATTGAAATTGAAATTTAAATTTCAAAAACATCATATTTACATTATCTGTGACTTAACCAATTTCCTCGTGAAACCCATATTTGTGTGCATAACAGTGTGGTCTAGGGGTTTTACACAGTAGTGCAACATCATATAATCATCACAGATCAGAATACAGAAATATAATTGATAAGCGGTATAAAAACAACGCTTATCGTTCATTCACAGATCACAGATATATATCACAGATAAATAAAGTACAGATCACAACATAAATCAAGATGTATCACAAAGCATCATATATCAGTGATATCAAACAATTCACATTCAATAGAATCCAAGCATTCATAAGTAATGTCAGTGAATTTATCTGATTAATTCATTCAGATTTATTTCTTATGGATAACTTACATATCTTGGTTAATTAATTATCAATAGATTATAAACCATTTTGATTAATTATTCTTTTATCATTTATAAATTAACCATTAAAAATAAATTAATTAACCTTCAGTTTATAATTCATTAATTAAATTTATTATCTTTAATTAATAAATTAACCCTTAATAAATTAATTAATTACCACTTAATTTATAAAATTTTTATAAGTGATCATCCTTAACCATTTACATTAATTAATAAATCTTTGATTAATCATCTTTAAATTTATTACTTAAATTTATTAACCATACTAATTAATTATTCTTTGATTAATCATCTGATAAATTCAATCAACTTTAATCATTGGATAAATTATCCTTAATCAATTGTTTCTTAATCACTTGAATTATCAATTTTTTTTAATCATTAATTAATATATCCCAATTATTAAATAAATAAACTTTCAAATTAATCACAAAATTAAATTTTTAATTACCTTGATAAATTAATCTTTAAGTAATTACATAATTGATTCTTTTAATTTAATTACACAAGGTAATTAGTTTTCAAACCATTTATACTAAGCAATTAGCTTTAATTTAATTATACAAAGTAATTATTTATCAATTATCATTTAAAACTTGGCTTGTATAAAATTTTTAAAACTATTTTATTTTGAACCCAAAAATCTCGAGTCAAACCCGAGTGAAACCATCAAATACCCCAAGCCATTCCCGTGCCAACCAAATTTCCATCTGCTTTGAGTCGTCCCTGTATTTTACTCGAGCTATACCCGATACCAACCCTTCTTCCCCAACGTTCGATCAACCAGACAGCAACCGTGCACGTGTGTACGTACACACGAACTCGTCGCCCCTTTGGCCAACTTCGCGACCACCCACGAGTCACCTTTGACCTCGTCGATGACCCAGACTCCCAAAAATTTCAATCGACTTCCTCTATCCAAAACGAGGTAGTCAAGTGCCTTACTGGAGCAACGTTCGATTTGATAATCCAACTCTGGCCATTGCCTCCCACCACCAATCAACTCGCCACTACGTCCAAAACTTTATCACACCCCAATGCCTTGATACAGCCCAACCCGGCCTCTTCCGATCCACCACCGGAGCTACACGAATTCGAAGAACAACATCAAAAGATCCCGCTATCAAAACCCTACTTCTTCCATTCGCCGTCGCCTCGACGATTGAAAAATTCAACGAGCATTTTTCCCATGCTCTCCTATACGTCAGCTTCCTTCACCCTTGATCACGACGCCCAGCTCGACGTTGATCGCCGGAATTTCGTTCAAACCCATTTTCCGTTCAACTCCTGATATCACTCAATCTATCGACCTAAAAATCTTGAAAATTGATTCAAAAATCATAGTTTTCTATTACAAATCACTTCATCAAATCCAAACAAGAAACCATAATCATCGATTTTTAACTTGAATTAGATTTTCACTGTCATATTCAATTTTATAAACATCCCACAAATATCTACACCTAAAATTTATTTTTAAAAATTAGAGTATAGTGTTATAAACAATTTTTATTCAGACATCATAATCTAAATGTCATTATTCGAAGAGATGTTGGATTTTTATATTTTTATCTTATATTTTAAACAAAATTCTGAATCCTGTAACTAACAGAGGCCACATATTTACACATATGGGCATGTTTATCTGCTCAGAGATGTTCATCTATTTTCGTAAAAACAAACATTCATGCTAAACATAATTCAAGTTATTATCGTAGGCATATAGAAATCAAGCAGATCAGATTTTAAAAATAAGGTTTGCTCACAGATTCTCAATCACTGAATTCAAAGAAAGGGTTTTAAAAGTTAAAGTTGCTCACCTGGATCTTGAATAAGGCAGAGAACAAGAAGAACAGAGAAAGAACAGAGAAACAAAGCTTGAACTTGCTTTTACTTTGAAACAGGCTGAACCTTGCAAGTTGAAATCTTTTCACTTGATCTTGCAGCTTTTGTTTTATTTTGTTAATTGATTTCGAGTTTAGAAATATGGTGTTGTTTAAATTTTTTCTTTGCTCAGGTTCTAAATGAACGAATGGGATGAATATGGATGTATATATGAAAGAAAAGAAGTGTATAGGCATTAAAATTTGTACAGGGTTATAATATTTGTTTGTACAAATTTGTGGCAGTGATATTTTTCTTTGTGGAGGCTGCATTTATGAAGTTGTCCCTTATGTCTTCGGCTGAGATGGTATGTTCTTGTGTACCAAGATATTGGTATTTATTACTTGTACAAATTTGCATATCTATATACTTATGCTTTATCTTCCTTTCAGCTATTCAAATATTCGAGATGGTGGTAGCTTATATTTTATCTGTACAAAGATATTTACTTTGTTTGTGTCTTTGTTCATTGCAGCCATACTTGCTTGTCTCGGCTGATAAGATGTTATCTTCTTTTGTTTTGCAACTTGAATATATTCGCTTTGTTTATAAATTCAAGTTTGTACATGACCATATACTTTACTGTCTTGATTTGCAAGTGTACCTAAATATGTATTATTTGTTTACTTGTCTTCTTTTACAATCTAATGCCAAATTGTTATAATGTTGTTTTAGTTATTTGTATTAGTTTAACTTAGGTTGCATACTTGTCTTTATACTTAATTGAATATATTTTGTTTTGTTTTATTTCTATGCTTTTATTTGTACTTGTTTGCATTTTGTTTTGCATGCATCTTATTTTGTTATTTTACTTTGTTTTGTATTGTACATTGCTTAATTGCTTAGGGATATAAATGAGTTTCTATTTTTAATATATTGTTTAAATCTAACTAATTTGTTTACTATATATTTTTATTAAAATTTAACTTGTTATAATTTCTCGTATTTATTAACCATCAATCCTAAATTTAAATCACTTATTTACAATTTAAATTCAAATCAATTGTACATACATATATATTCACATATATACAAATTGTTTAAATTCAAATGATTTATACAAAATTTATTTTGATGATTCAGGGAAACTCGCTTCTCATTGTATAATAAATTATACAATTTTAATTCAAAATTTCAATAATTATCAATTTAAATTAAATTAAAATCTGGGGTCGTTACACTACATTGTTGGAAGGGTATGAGGCGTGATATCTCTCTTTTTGTTAGTAGATGAGCTACTTGTTAGTAGGCTAAGGCTGATCATCAGAAGACCGCTGGATTATTGCAACCTCTTGAGATTCCCAATTGGATATGGGAACAAGTTTCTATGGATTTTATTGATGGATTACCAAGGCTAGGAGAGGTAATGAAAGTATTTGGGTAGTTGTGGATAGATTGACTAAGTCAGCTCATTTCATTCCGGTTAGGTCTAACCATTCTGCTTCTAGTTTAATTGAGATTTATATGAGAGAGATAGTTCGTCTTCATGGTGTTCCTATTAGCATTGTTTGTGATAGGGGCCCCATCTTTACCAGTCAGTTTTGGAAAGCTTTTCAGGAATCTTTAGGTACCCGTCTGAATCTGAGCACTGCTTAGCATTCGCAGACCGACGGTCAAACAGAGAGGGTAAATCAAATTTTAGAAGATCTTCTTCATGCCTATGTCCTTGATTATGGAGGATCTTGGGAAGATCATCTCCATCTCGTCGAGTTCACCTATAACAATAGTTATGAGGTGTAATCTCAAATATCTGTTTAAGGTTGTCTTAAACATTTATCTATCTTATTCCATCTTTTGAATTCAGGCTAGTATCGAAATGGCTCCATTTGCTGCTCTGTATGGACGACCTTGCAAATCTCCATCTTGCTGGATTTAATCCGGTAATCGTTTGGTTCTTGGTCAGGATATGATTCTAGAGGCTTCTGAGAAGGTTGAGAAGATTAGGAGGAGGAAAGGATTGCTCAGGATAGACAGAAGAAGTATCCTGACAGGCGTAGGAGGAGTTTAGAGTTTTTGGATGGTGATTAGGTTTTCCTTAAGGTCTGTGAAGACCCAAAATTTTTGAGATAAAAATAATTCTGAAATGAAAAGAAAATTAAATTAGTTAATAGAAAATAATTGAAGAATAAAATAATTTGAAAATGAATATCAAAAGGGAATGAGAGAAACAAGCAAGGGAATAATTATTTCAATAAATAATAATGAGAAGAAAAATAACTAAAGTATGAATGAGTTTTAAATACACATACCTTATGAATACAATAAATTTATGTGGCCAGAAAAATGTAGGGTAATAAAATAACTTCTCTTGATAATTAAAATGCATAAAAATTAGTCAAGTAATATTTATGAGTATGAATGCATTTTTGAAATAAATCAAGATAGATGATAAAAATATGTTAGCTAAAAATCAAGCTTACAAAAGAAATAAGAATATAAGGCTGAGCCACATAAAAATAATGTGCAAGGAAATCATGCAAATAGCATGTGCACAGAAAAGCAATGAGGCAACTGATTTACTAGAAATGGAAACCAAAAGAAAAAGGCACCTTTAGCCATAATTATACACATATGATTCTCTGAGTAAGGTAAGGATAGAATGGGTTTTTCCTCCATTAAAACCCTAGCAAAATGATTTAAATCAAGGGAGGGGCAACAGCTGTTTCTGGGAGAAAACAGAGGAAATAAAAATTAAAAATAAAATAAGTTCACATTGTCTTCAGGCCTGAGTATTCTTGGGGAGGAGCAAAGGAAGGTGAGTGATAATCACTTATGGGATTTGAGGCATTAAGACCCATGCTAAGGGCAGCCAAGTTATTTTCATATATAAATTCTATCATAATTTTCTGTTTGATTTTATTCTCTGAATAAATGCATGTTGATCATGGATGATATTTTGATTGAACTTTTGGTTGAAGTTTTGATCTGTCTTGGTTTGATAAGATTGTTTCAGTTTTTGCTTTAAAATACAAGTAATCAAACATGTATTCAGATCATAGAAGTGGATTTTATGATCCAGTTTTATGTGAAAAATGAACTGAATGTTTTACTGAGAAATAGGGTATCAAAGGAAAATAAGTAGGCAGTATGAATAATGAGATTTATGCTTATGCCTAGTTTATATTAAAATGATATGAACAATGCAGTATCATGTATAGGTGCTGAGTTGCTCGTATTATAATTTAATATGTTTTTATAGGTTTTTCTTAAAGAAAAATCATGTCATGTGTTCTCAGTAAAAATGAATAGGGTATATAACTTCATCAGATTTATGTGAGACATAGGAATACTTCTATAGAGAAATATGTATACAAGTTTTAGAAAATATGATTAAAATAAAATAACCTTGGAATGAGATTTAGTATTTTTGCATGGAAGCTTGATATGTCTGACTAAACCCCTGAGAGAGTTTCATAACTTTTGGCTCATGAAAGGAAGAAAAGAATGCAAAGCATTTCAAGTGATAATAAAACTCTCAGAAGATAAATAAACATGGTCTCTAAATTATAAGAATAATTTAGGAGTAGTGCCTTGATCTGCTCATCATCAGGAGGATGATGGGTATGTGCATGACTTGCTTAAGTCCTGTAGGCCTCTATGTAAAGGGATAACAGAACTGAGCCCCTTTACAATGCACACATGGTGTTCAAAGGCAAGGAGTTAGACCAAACCAAAAATGTAAAAAGAAATGAAATGAGATTGATCAATCAAGCTATGGAAATTGGAAATTAATCCATAGGAGCATGTACATGAAAATCTGAATGAAGTGAATGTATGGTTGTTTGGGTGTATGATTGATAGATAAGCTTACCAATGCTCAGATTTTAGTATGAATTTGTATATCATTAAACTGATATGTTCTCTATGTAGCCTTAAGAATTTACAAAATATTTAATATGTGATTTCACTCATACCAGAAATTTATTTCTGACCCTATTTGTTGCTTTGTAACATTTAGGGTGTCTCATTTTTATTGAGGCAGCTCTAGATGTTGATGCAGGAAGGGAAGCTTAAGAAACTTGCTTGCATGGATATTTGAAGATTTACTTGCATTTAGAATGCTTAAGGAATATGGCAGAAATATTGTAATAATTAAGCCAGGCAAAACTTCATTATGTTTTAAGTATTTCCTGGACTGATATGTTCTTATTTTTCTATGTAAAGAATATGTAAAAACTTTAGTACTATATGTGTGTTTGTGAGTTTATGTTTTAAGCAACTGATCTGGATAATCTCTGGTGAAGTATGATATAGGAGATCATGCCATATAAACTGATATGTGGTCATGACTTCCTTGACAATGTCTGAGGAACTTTTAATTGTAAAGTAGAAATAGTTTTAGAAAGAAAAGAAAATAAAGAACATGCAATAAGTCGTTTTAAGATTGAGTTGAACCTAGATCGGGCTAACCAGAAAAGCATGATCATGACTTGTAATTGATATAAGTATATGTCAAGCTTAAAAATGAAACCTATAATTCTTAATCAGGACATTTGATTTACAGTAGAAATTTGTATTGCTTTGGGTGGCAGATCCATATGCATTTTTAATACTTGTAGGTCTCACAGCAACTATACTTAACACATCTTACTATCTAGATACATGACTCAAGTCTGGATGCATTAGTCTTGACCAACCTCAGGCAGTATAAAGTAATCTGTAGTCCTGTTTGAAATAGGCATGACCATCACTTCACAACACCTTAGACACTACCACTTATTGTTTAAGACAACATCAGCTGTCTACCTAATAAGTTCACCTGGGAATTTTGTTTTAATTTGATTCATAACATAGTTTTGATTATCTTGTCCTCAAATATATGCTAAGCCTCCATTTGATATGATAGATTGAGTCTGCATTTTTGTTCAAATGTATTATCTTCACTGCCTGGTTTTTTTATTTAACTTCTTAGCCTGATATCTATTTGATCATATCATATTCTAAGCATTTGTCTTAAAAAGAAAATTGCTTGAGTTTAAAAGCAGAACCCCAGGCTAAACAAATATACTAAAGTTGTTTTAAAAGCATCCTTTACTTATCCAAAACAATAAGTGTCAAATACAAAATTACAGAGGTCTAATGTATGGCTTAAAAATCTAGGAACTGATTAACTTGAGAATTAAACCAAGTAGGATATTACCTGAACAAAATATCAATTAATTTTTGGTGTTAAGTTCAAAAGAAAAGAAATAGATAAAAATTGCTATGTGACACAAAGTCTCTTAAATATGAGAAACAATGTGTGAATGAGTTTCTTTGCTAATTTAATTATCTGATAAGCAAAGAACCATTTATATATCTTCATATATATAAATGATATGATTCAGTTATACACTGATATGTTTATATTGGTAAGATTTTGGATCTTGGGAGAATAAATTAAGAGAAGTGATCTATTGTAAAAAAAAATCACTGCAAAACAAGTGATCAGAGAAGTGGGTCACTTCAGTTGGTATTAGAGCTATGTTATTAAACATAGCAGAAATAAAGATCAAACTCTCTTATAGGAATAAAATCTTATGAGACCAAATACATAACAATATTTTCAGTATAAATAAAATTACTGAAATAAATAAACTACAAATTAAACTAACTAGTTATGTAAATTATATAGCAAATCATGGTAGGAAGACCACCAAGTCATGGAGCTGGACCCTCCAATACAACACCAATGGTTAATTTGCAAGATTTGGTTAGGGCATTTAGGGAAGGAGCAGTGCACAGGGAAGATAATCCTCATTAGGAATTAGCTAAGCTATTGAAGACATTTTCAAACTTAGGAGGCAAGGATTTTGAAGGCACTGAAGGAGTTATGGGTGTGCAGACATGGTTGAGAACTTTAGAAAGAATATTTGCAGACATGCAAATTAATGATCAAAGGAAGAGGCAGATAGCTTCAAGAAGGCTCAAATGAGCAGCACTAGATTGGTGGGAGGTGATCATAACAGGAAGGCCAGAAAATGAGATAACATGGGATCAATTCAAGGAGATGCTTGAGGCAAGATTTGTCCCAGCAATATCTAAGGCAACACTGCTGGAGGAATTTATAAGGCTGAGGCAAGGACCAATGAGTGTGACTGAATACACTCAAAAATTTGAGAGTTTATCTAAGTATGGAACTATGCTCATAAAGAATGAAGAATCAAAGAATTCAAGGTTCATTCAGGGACTCAATGCTGGTTTGAGTAGAGCAATGCTACCATACAAAGACAGAACATTTGATCAAGTCATAGATCTTACTCTTTCTTTTGAACAACATGACAATGCAAGAGAAAAATTCAGGAACATGAGAGCTAATAATCAAAAGAAAGGGAAGAATAGAGCACATCCTTATGACAAGAAGAATGTAGACAAGAAAGTTGAAGGAGCAGCCACTGGGGAAATTAAGAAGAAGGTTACCTGCTACAATTGTGGCAAGGAAGGACACATGAGCAATAGGTGTCAAGCAGCTAAGAAAGCCCCGTTCAGCTGCTATAACTGTGGGAAAGAAGGTCATATTTAGAGGAACTGCCCAGAGTTCAAGAAAGGAGCAAAGGTAGGAGCATTGGAAGCCAAGGCAAAGGCAAATGCAGTGGGAAACTTTGGACAATTGGAAGGTATACTTCTAATTAAAAATTACCCAATCATAGTTATATATGACACTGGAGCCACACATTCTCTAATCTCACAAGATATAGTGGATAAATTAGCTCTCATATACAATACAGTTGAAAAACCCTTGTTTATTCAAAGCCCCCTAGGTAGCTCTTGTCTGCTAGGATTAAAATGTTTGGGAGTAGAATTAAACATAGGAGGAAATATGTTTAAATCTGACTTATTTGTGTTAAAATATCCTGGAATAGGAATTATTCTAGGAGTAGATTGGTTGAGTAAATTCAAAGCAATTTTGAATTTAGAAAATTTTACAATTTCTTTGAAAACAGAAAATGGTAAAAATATCATAGTCATGAGTGAAGCAGCCAAGATAAATTGCCTTAATCAAATATGGAGTATGACTGAAAAGGAATTGACTTTAGAAGGCATAAAAGTAGTAAATGAATATCCAGATGTTTTTGGGGAAGTTGTAGGAGTTCTAGAAAATAGACCAGTTGAATTTCAAATAAGGCTAATTCCAGGGTCAAGTCCTATCATCAAAAAGCCTACCAGAATGGGTCCAAAAGAATTAGTAGAATTAAAGCAACAGTTGGAAGAATTGGAGCAGAAAGGCTTCATAAGGCCTAGTAGTTCAAACTGGGGTTCTCCAGTTGTATTTGTGAAGAAACATGATGGTACACTAAGAATGTGTATTGATTACAGAGAATTGAACAAAGTGACCATCAAAAACAAATACCCACTCCCCAGAATTAATGATTTATTTGATCAATTAAATGGAGCAAGAATTTTCTCAAGGCTAGACTTAGCCTCTGGATTTCACCAAATGAAGGTTGAAGAGGAGAGTATTAAATACACTGCTTTCAACACAAGGTATGGCTTATATGAATTCTTAGTAATGCCTTTTGGATTGACAAATGCACCATCCTATTTTGTAGACTTAATGAATAGGACATTTAGAGACTTTATAGATAAATTTGTAGTTGTTTTCATTGATGACATATTAGTGTATTCAAAATCAGAAGAGGATCATGCAAAACACTTGCATCTGGTTTTGTCTAGACTAAGAGCACATGATTTAAAGGCCAAATTCTCTAAATGTACATTTTGGCAGAATGAAGTAAAATTTTTGGGACACATTATATCATAACAAGGAGTTAGTGTAGACCCAACTAAGGTGATAGCAGTGCAATCATGGAGTAGACCCAAATCAGTGACTGAGGTGAGATCATTTTTGGGAATGGCAGGCTACTATAGAAGGTTTATAAAAGACTTTGCAAGAATAGCCATCCCATTGACCAAGTTAACTAGGAAGGAGCAACCATATGTGTGGATAGAGAAGTGTGAACAAGCTTTTTCATTACTGAAGAAGGCACCGATGGAAGCTCCAGTTTTACAAGTTCCAGAGGGTAATGAAGGGTTAGTGGTTTACACATATGCTAGTGGATCTGGATTAGGGGGAGTGCTCATGCAACATGGTAGAGTCATAGCATATGCATCAAGGCAACTCAAGCCAAATGAAACTAGGTATGCTACACATGACTTAGAACTAGCTGATGTAGTATATGCATTGAAGCTATGGAGACACTACTTATTAGGTGCTAAGTTTGAATTGTTTACAGATCATAAGTCACTTAAATATTTGTTTTCCCAAAAAGACTTGAACATGAGGCAACATAGGTGGGTAGAATTTCTAGCTGCCTATGATCTTGATATATTGTATACCCTTGGAAAAGCTAACAAAGTGGCAGATGCATTGAGTAGGCATCAGGTAAAATTGGCAAGCTTAATGATGACTGAATTCAAGGATTTGACAATCCTCAGTGATGTGGAAATAAAAGAAGAAATTGGAGTATCAGATAAGGCACACAGTGATATGATTGAATATGGAAAACTAAGCCTCATTTCTTTAAGGTCAACTCTGGTTGATAAAATAGGACAAATGCAGGATCAAGGCACAAATTTAAAGGAGAAGAAGGACATGATATCACAAGGCATGACAGTGGAAAATTATGAAGTAGATAATAAAGGTTACTTAAGGAAAAATGGGAAGCTTTGCATACCAAATGTGGAGGAACTGAAGGAAGAAGTTATGGATGAGCATCATAAAACAAAATATACTATACACCCAGGTGGTACAAAAATGTACCATGATCTCAAGAGGAATTACTGGTGGCCAGGGATGAAAGGAGCAGTGGCAAAATATGTGGCAAATTGTTTAACATGCCAACAAGTTAAGGCAGATTATCAAAGACCCTCAGGTTTACTGCAACCTCTGGAAGTGCATACCTGGAAGTGGGAAAGTATTTCAATGGATTTTGTGGATGGTTTGCCAAGGACAAGAAGAGGCAATGATAGTATTTGGGTAGTGGTTGATAGGCTCACAAAAACAGCACACTTCATCCCAATAAGTTCAAACAGAAATGCTCATAAGCTAGCTCAATTATTTGTGAAGGAGATAGTGAGATTGCATGGTATTCCCAAGACTATCATTAGTGATAGAGACACCTTGTTTACCTCAAGGTTTTGGAGTAGCTTTCAAGAGGCCATGGGGACAGAACTAAGCCTAAGCACAGCCTACCACCCACAAACAGATGGGCAAACTGAGATTGTTAATAAAGTTTTAGAAGACTTACTTAGAGCATGCATACTTGATTTTGGAGGCAACTGGGAGGATCATCTTTATTTAGCCGAATTAGCTTATAATAATAGCTACCAGTCCACCATAGGTATGGCTCCATTTGAGGCCTTGTATGGAAAGCCTTGCTTATCTCCTGCATGTTGGATGGAGGTAGGTGAAAGAGTATTGCTTGGACCAAAACATGTTAAGGAAACCTCTGCAAGAATTGAATTAGTGAGGCAAAGAATGAGAGTGGCACAAGAAAGACAGAAAGCATATGCAGATAAAAGGAGGAGGCTAGTAGAGTTTGAAGTGGGGGATCATGTATTTCTCAAAGTTTCACCCATGAGGAAAATACTGAGATTTGGCAAAGCAGGAAAGCTATCACCAAGGTATATAGGCCCATATGAAATTGTTCAAAGAATAGGGACTTTGGCTTATAGATTGAAGTGGCCAAAGGAATTGAGCAACATACATGATGTATTTCATGTATCTCAATTAAGAAAGTGGGTGCATGATAAGAAAACTATTCTTGAATCCCCTACACATGTTGAAATTCAAGAAAACCCGGTCTATAAAAAGGAACCAGTGGGCATAGTGGCTAGAGAAGAAAAGAAATTAAGAAACAAAATAATTAAATTGGTTAAAATTCAGTGGAGTCTAGATGGAAATGATTGCACTTGGGAGGCTGAAGATAGGATGAAGGATAAATATCCTAATCTATTTTCTGCATAAAGGTATGCCTGAAATTATAGTAAATTTAAATACTATTTGATTAGTTCTGGATGCATAAGTTTTTAAATTGCTGAGATAAGGATTAAACTTTTGCACAGTGGAAAAGAAAAATATATATTTATTTATAATTGTGGGACACAATTCCTTTTAGGAGGAGAGTATGTGAAGACCCAAAATTTTTGAGATAAAAATAATTCTGAAATGAAAAGAAAATTAAATTAGTTAATAGAAAATAATTGAAGAATAAAATAATTTGAAAATGAATATCAAAAGGGAATGAGAGAAACAAGCAAGGGAATAATTATTTCAATAAATAATAATGAGAAGAAAAATAACTAAAGTATGAATGACTTTTAAATACACATACCTTATGAATACAATAAATTTATGTGGCCAGAAAAATGTAGGGTAATAAAATAACTTCTCTTGATAATTAAAATGCATAAAAATTAGTCAAGTAATATTTATGAGTATGAATGCATTTTTGAAATAAATCAAGATAGATGATAAAAATATGTTAGCTAAAAATCAAGCTTACAAAAGAAATAAGAATATAAGGCTGAGCCACATAAAAATAATGTGCAAGGAAATCATGCAAATAGCATGTGCACAGAAAAGCAATGAGGCAACTGATTTACTAGAAATGGAAACCAAAAGAAAAAGGCACCTTTAGCCATAATTATACACATATGATTCTCTGAGTAAGGTAAGGATAGAATGGGTTTTTCCTCCATTAAAACCCTAGCAAAATGACTTAAATCAAGGGAGGGGCAACAGCTGTTTCTGGGAGAAAACAGAGGAAATAAAAATTAAAAATAAAATAAGTTCACATTGTCTTCAGGCCTGAGTATTCTTGGGGAGGAGCAAAGGAAGGTGAGTGATAATCACTTATGGGATTTGAGGCATTAAGACCCATGCTAAGGGCAGCCAAGTTATTTTCATATATAAATTCTATCATAATTTTCTGTTTGATTTTATTCTCTGAATAAATGCATGTTGATCATGGATGATATTTTGATTGAACTTTTGGTTGAAGTTTTGATCTGTCTTGGTTTGATAAGATTGTTTCAGTTTTTGCTTTAAAATACAAGTAATCAAACATGTATTCAGATCATAGAAGTGGATTTTATGATCCAGTTTTATGTGAAAAATGAACTGAATGTTTTACTGAGAAATAGGGTATCAAAGGAAAATAAGTAGGCAGTATGAATAATGAGATTTATGCTTATGCCTAGTTTATATTAAAATGATATGAACAATGCAGTATCATGTATAGGTGCTGAGTTGCTCGTATTATAATTTAATATGTTTTTATAGGTTTTTCTTAAAGAAAAATCATGTCATGTGTTCTCAGTAAAAATGAATAGGGTATATAACTTCATCAGATTTATGTGAGACATATGAATACTTCTATAGAGAAATATGTATACAAGTTTTAGAAAATATGATTAAAATAAAAAAACCTTGGAATGGGATTTAGTATTTTTGCATGGAAGCTTGATATTTCTGACTAAACCCCTGAGAGAGTTTCATAACTTTTGGCTCATGAAAGGAAGAAAAGAATGCAAAGCATTTCAAGTGATAATAAAACTCTAAAAAGATAAATAAACATGGTCTCTAAATTATAAGAATAATTTAGGAGTAGTGCCTTGATCTGCTCATCATCAGGAGGATGATGGGTATGTGCATGACTTGCTTAAGTCTTGTAGGCCTCTATGTAAAGGGATAACAGAACTGAGCCCCTTTACAATGCACACATGGTGTTCAAAGGCAAGGAGTTAGACCAAACCAAAAATGTAAAAAGAAATGAAATGAGATTGATCAATCAAGCTATGGAAATTGGAAATTAATCCATAGGAGCATGTACATGAAAATCTGAATGAAGTGAATGTATGGTTGTTTGGGTGTATGATTGATAGATAAGCTTACCAATGCTTAGATTTTAGTATGAATTTGTATATCATTAAACTGATATGTTCTCTATGTAGCCTTAAGAATTTACAAAATATTTAATATGTGATTTCACTCATACCAGAAATTTATTTCTGACCCTATTTGTTGCTTTGTAACATTTAGGGTGTCTCATTTTTATTGAGGCAGCTCTAGATGTTGCTGCAGGAAGGGAAGCTTAAGAAACTTGCTTGCATGGATATTTGAAGATTTACTTGCATTTAGAATGCTTAAGGAATATGGCAGAAATATTGTAATAATTAAGCCAGGCAAAACTTCATTATGTTTTAAGTATTTCCTGGACTGATATGTTCTTATTTTTCTGTGTAAAGAATATGTAAAAACTTTAGTACTATATGTGTGTTTGTGAGTTTATGTTTTAAGCAACTGATCTGGATAATCTCTGGTGAAGTATGATATAGGAGATCATGTCATATAAACTGATATGTGGTCATGACTTCCTTGACAATGTCTGAGGAACTTTTAATTGTAAAGTAGAAATAGTTTTAGAAAGAAAAAAAATAAAGAACATGCAATAAGTCTTTTAAAGATTGAGTTGAACCTAGACCGGGCTAACCAGAAAAGCATGATCATGACTTGTAATTGATATAAGTATATTTTCAGCTTAAAAATGAAACCTGTAATTCTTAACCTGGACATTTGATTTACAATAGAAATTTGTATTGCTTTGGGTAGCAGATCCATATGCATTTTTAATACTTGTAGGTCTCACAGCAACTATACTTAACACATCTTACTACATAGATACATGACTCAAGTTTGGATGCATTGGTCTTGACCAACCTCAGGCAGTATAAAGTAATCTGTAGTCCTGTTTGAAATAGGCATGACCATTACTTCACAACACCTTAGACACTACCACTTATTATTTAAGAGAACATCAGCTATCTACCTAATAAGTTCACTTGAGAATTTTGTATTAATTTGATTCATAACATAGTTTTGATTATCTTGTCCTCAAATATATGCTAAGCCTCCATTTGACATGATAGATTGAGTCTGCATTTTGTTCAAATGTATTATCTTCACTGCCTGGTTTTTTGATTTAACTTCTTACCCTGATATCTATTTGATCATATCATATTCTGAGCATTTGTCTTAAAAAGAAAATTGCTTGAGTTTAAAAGCAGAACCCCAGGCTAAACAAATATACTAAAGTTGTTTTAAAAGCATCCTTTACTTATCCAAAACAATAAGTGTCAAATACAAAATTACAAAGGTCTGATGTATGGCTTAAAAATCCAGGAACTGATTAACTTGAGAATTAAAACAAGTAGGATATTAACTGAACAAAATATCAATTAATTTTTGGTGTTAAGTTGAAAAGAAAAGAAATAGATAAAAATTGCTATGTGACACAAAGTCTCTTAAATATGAGAAACAATGTGTGAATGAGTTTCTTTGCTAATTTAATTACTCTGATAAGCAAAGAACCATTTATATATCTTCATATATATAAATGATATGATTCAGTTATACACTGATATGTTTATATTGGTAAGATTTTGGATCTTGGGAGAATAAATTAAGAGAAGTGATCTATTGTAAAAAAAAATCACTGCAAAATAAGTGATCAGAGAAGTGGGTCACTTCAAGGTCTCTCCATTAAGGAATGTGATTCGTTTTGGTCGGAGAGGGAAGCTTGCTCCTAGGTTTATTGGTCCTTTTCGCATCATAGAGAGAGTTGGTTCCTTAGCTTATCGTTAGGAATTGCCTGAGAAACTTTCTGGAGTGAATAATGTGTTCCATGTCTCGCATCTTCGTCGTTATCTCCATGACCCATCCTTGATTATTCAGCCTTCTGCTCTCGAGAGTTTGAATATTGAGACTAACCTTACTGTCAAGAGGAAGCCACTTCGTATTATCGATAGAGGTACGAAGCAGCTTCGAAGAAAATCTGTCCACCTAGTCAAAGTGCAAAGGAGCACTGATGATCGGGATTGTACTTGGGAAATGGAAGAGAGCATTCGTGCTTCAAATCCGGAATTGTTTATTCCAGGTACTATTTGTAGTCCTACCTTATCCTTCTTTATTTTTCTAGTCTTGTTCCTTTTCGAGGACGAAAAGTTTTGAGTGGGGGAGAGTGTAACAATCCGCAAATTTTGAAAATATTTTAAATGAAAATTTATTTGAAACTTTGAATTTAATTATTTTAAATTTCTAAATTTGGAAATTTTAATGTATAATTTTGAGTTTGATGTGAAATGATTTTCCAAATTTAATAAAAAAAAAGACTTTTCTTAAATTTTAAATTTTTGTCAACTTTGGTCAAAGTTTGACTTTCTGTGGAAATTTTAAAATTTAATTTTTTTTATTTATGAAGATGAATTTAAATTCTAACCTTTTCCTTGTTTTCTGTCTTGTAAAATTTTGGTTTCTACTTTCAGAACTGACAACGTTTGGCGTATTACATGCAGTTATTTTCTTTTAAACATTTATCTTATTTTTATTGTGAATTGTTTGGGCTTAGACCATTTGGGCTAGAAAACCTTTAATTAGATAAGTAGCCTATATATAATCTCCTAGGGTTTTGGCTAGCCTCCACATCCATTCATTTGTGCCTCCACAGAAAAGTGTAAGTCTTCTTCTCCTTCATCTTCCTTCTCCAAAACCCTAGACTTCTCCCTCTTCTTCCTCCACAAATTTTTCCCCTCCTTCTCCACAAATTTCGGCCACACCATCTCCTCTTCCTCTAACCACAAAGCCCTAGCCTAAAAACCCACTACTCCTCTCTCCTTCTCTACAAAGCTCGGCCCTACCTCCTCCAAAGCACCATGGTCGAACCTCCTCAACACTTTCCCCTCCCCATGCCTTGGCTGTGACCACCTCCTCCATCACCAAACCCTAGGCCAAGCCCTCCTCTATCAAAACCCTAACCCTAGGCCAAAAACCCCTTCACAAAAACCTAGTCTAACCAAACCCAAACCCCTATGGACGAACCCCCTTCACCCAAAATCCCTATGGCTGAACCCAAACATTAATAAACTAGCCTGTAGCCAAGCCTATGCACCCCTAGTAAAGCCCTCTTCACATGTTTATATCTATATTTTTATTTTATTTTTCTATTTATTTTTCTATGTAAAATTATGTATTTACGTATGGAATTTATTTTTATTTTTCAAACGTCAGATTTGGATTCTCCTCTCACTCAAACTGGTCTGTAGTTTGTTGATTTTAGTGTTGTGCTTTGAATCACTTTTCCAACCAATGAAAGGTGAGAAATCACACTTGACATACGTACTTATTTATTTGATGAATTGATGATAATTGAACCGTATGAATATGTATATGCAAGTTTGACATTTCACCTATGATTTTATCATATTACTTCATATGTTATATCATGTTATTTCATATGTTTATATTATGGCATTCATATGATTTTATTTTGTTATTTCATATCATATTATGTCTGTTTGATCATATGTCATGATATGTTGAATATTTTATGTTTATTTAATATTCTGGAATCACATTGCAAGTTCCTTCACTATAGGTTGAAATGATACATACCCGAACGATATTTAGAGTAAGGAAAAATTGTTACAGGATGAAATGATAGGCTTGAGCAATTTTATTGTGGGTTTGAAATGATATAAAACCCGGAAAATTAATAAATTGTTGATTGAAATGATATATGTCTATATTTACTTGACCCTAAGGTAGAGAATTTTATACAGACTCCGTGGTTGATTTAAAACGATTTTTCTAAAAATTATTAAGTATTTTGGATTTTTATATATGAATCTCAACTAAAATTTATTGTAATAATTTCTGTGAATTTGTTTACATGTGTTAAAATTTTATAAGAAATAAATAGTTGGAAATGTAAATTTTGGAATCTAATTTACAGTATGAATATTAATTGAAATTGTATAAGCCGATTTGACTTAATAACAGTATCTTATTCTAACCTATAAATTGTAAGTTTTAATTCATGTAAATAGTGATTAAAATAAATGTCTTGTGAAAAGAAATGTAAGTTAAACGTACATTTGACATGTAAGTTTTGACAAATGAAAATGGTATGATTTGGGAAATAAAAATGGTAAATGTTATTTACTGAAAGAAATAAAAAGGTAAGTAAAAATATTTTTAACTTGGTATAAAGAATTATGCTTTAAAATTTGATGTTTTAGTGACAAAGTTATCAAATCAAAGGTGGGATTTCTTTATATGGCTAAATAGTTTAAATTTGAGTAATATAATAGGAAGAATAGATTGACTTTGATAAAAACTATAATATATACTATTTGATTTTATAGACTATTGTAGTAGAAAGTATTACAGTAACAATTCAAAACTGCTGTGATTTCTTATGATAGCAATTCAAAACTACTACAGTTTCTTACTATAGCAATTCTGCACTGCTGCGGATTCTTACAGTAACACTTCTGCACTGCTGCGAATTCTTACCGTAACAGTTCTGCACTACTGCGAATTCTTACAGTAGCACTTCTGTACTGCTGTGTTTTCTTAAGGGTGACATTTTTTGAATGCTATAATTTTCTTAAAGGTAACATGTATGGTTCTAAAAGTTACATTCTTAAAGTGCTATGATCTCTAAGCTTTTATGTTTCAAAAGGGTTATAATTGAATGAATTTGAAGTATTACTACCTTGGGAAAATGAATATTATTTTAAAAGGATAATGATATGGAATTTATATGGTTTTGAAAGAAATATGTTTGATGTGAAAAATAAACCATTTGAAATTGAAATAACCACGGGTTATAATAATGTTTGGTTGTTAAACTGACCGGGATCGGATATACGCATACTCTCTATCGATACCGAAAACCACTTTAATAACTGTGTACGCGGTGGAGATTCCATAATGAAGTAGGATGGTGGCGACGATCCTAAAGGTATATTTACATGGACCTAACTCCCGTGAGTTAGCATAAGGTGGCTAAAATAGGAGCAATTGACGGGCCAAGGAGGAAGCTCCTCTAATCGGGCACACTTCATCGTTAGCCATTCTATTACTTTGTGATTGATTTGGTGTGCACCTTTGATTCGGGAGTGTGGATCGAGTTGGGCGGTAGTTGCGGCTATGCGTTACCAATAGTCCGGAAGTGTAATTGGTATATCTACCCTGGCATTGCCTAGTTGTGTCGTGTCACCTACCCTAGCGCGCCTTCTACGAGTTTGGTTTGTACCATACCTATGGAGTGCCCTCCGATGGCACCCAGTACGGGTGGGATTACGGTACTGTATAAACTATGGGAAATAAAAATGTGTTAAGGTGGAAAATGTAAAGCCTTAACGCTATTTTTAAATAGTATACTTTACTTTAGACACTATTATAATAGTGTATATTACTATATAGTAGGTAGTTTAACGGATCCTTAGAGGATGGGCGATCCCAAGCATCCTTTAAGTTACTGATGCATTTCGTTTGCAGTTCACTTGAGTTGATTTACATTTTATAAGTATGTATGTCCTGACTCGAGTGTTTTGTGTTTTTGCTTTACGCTCGGGTCAGCCTGAGTTCCACAGCTTTGGTTTCATCCTCTTTCGAAGCTAGAGATCCGTTGAAGATTCAGTTGTCGACTTGATATTTTATTCTAGTTATTTCCACGCCACTTTTGCTTTGTAGTAGAAACTTATGTATCTTACTTTACAAGTATATTTGTTTCCAGACTTGGTATTATGTATTTTTTTTTAGACTTTGTATCTAGGAGATTCATGAACTCCTATGTTTGTTTATTCCGCTGCGAAGTTATTCTGATATTCTGTGTCTGTGATTCTGTGATTGATTTTATTTGCCCCAAATTTTATTAACAATCTGTTGTTTTGAATTATTCAAGTCTGACATGTGTGGTTTTATTGTCGATTTGAATGGTCCAAAATGGCGAGATGTTACATTAATAGTCCTATGACTAGCCCAAATATGTACAACTTTGCCTAAACTCCTTTTAGCTCCACCTTGTACTGAACTTCTTCTAATCTCAGGCACATCACCCACACTACTAGAAGAAACCTATGGACAACTCCGTGATGTCTCATAAGCTGCATCTACATCTCTCATAGCAACAACTCTACTATGAGGCTGAAATATTGGAACCTCTTCCAACTACTTAGGCATATCAGACTCATCTAATGTGATAGGTAACTCATTCTTAGGATTAAACATTGTAGGCCCATCAAAAATTACATGTCTAGAATGCACAATCTATTAATGGGGTTACAAATGTGATACCATTTGATACCATCCGTGTATTCCATAAATATGCCTTTGTACACTCAAGCCTCCAACTTATCATCACATGTATGGTGAACATACACAGGAAAACCAAAATACGAAAGTAACTAAGGTACACTGCTTTACCCCTCCATTTTTCCTTTGGAATCTTCCCATCTATGGCTGAGCATGGAATTCGATTTATAATATGCACTATAGTCGATAAAGCTTCATCCTAAAGTCCTCTAGACAAGCCCACCGTCAATCTCAAGCAACGTGTCTTCTAAAGTAGAGTCTGATTCATATTGTCATCAACCTCATTGAATTACGGATCTCCTAGCATAGTGAAATGCCTTTGAATACCATACTGCTTATAAGAGTTGAGGAACTCCTTAGAAACAAATTCAACGCTATTATCATATCTAAGCACCTTCAATTTACAACAAGATTGATTCTCAACTAGCGCTTTCCAAGCTTTAAAGATCTCAAAGCTTTCTGATTCGTTCTTTATCACATACAACCAAACTTTTTGAGAAATTCATCAATAAAGGAAATAAAATACTTTGCTCCCCTAATGGAAGTGATAACTACTGATCCCAAAACATCTATATGCACATAATCAAGCACTCTCTCCGATCTAAGAAGTCCAACTCCAAAAGATACCTTCATCTGCTTTTCTAGCACACACTCTTGGTAAAATTCCAACTTGTCAAAGCTTCCTCCTTTGATCAACTTTTGACTATGAAGCATCTCAAAGCCCTTCTCTAAAATATGAACCAATCATAGATGCCAAAGTCTAGTGGCATCCAAAGTACGAGAAGTATGAACTCTAACATGGGACTCTCCAAGATTTATGGTTTTCTTCAACAGATACAAATTTCGAAACATATCCCCTTTCATCAAAACAAGTGCACCCTTAGAAACCCTTAAAACATTCTTCTCCATAGCCACCTTACATCCCATGGATGCCAACTGCCCTGAAGAAATCAATGACTTTCAAAGAGCCGTAACATAGCGGACACCTGTTAAAGTGTGTATCACTCTGTCAAACATTCTAATCTGAATTGTACCCTTTCCCATGGCTCTATAACTAGCATTATTTTCCATAAGGATTGCATTTCCCTCTTTTCCAACAAAAGAGACGAAATAATCGTTGTTTGGCGTCATATGGAACGACACCCTTGAGTCAATTTGTATATTACATTAGATACCATTGCAGTCAATAAATCATCAGATATAATCTTCTCCACCACAATCGATAAAGACCCATCCTCGGTCTTCTTCTTCAAATCTGGACAGTCCCTTTTCCAATGGTCTGGTTTCTTACAATAGTGACACTTTCCATCTAAAGACTTCCTCTCTAAACATTTTCGGGACTCCTAGACTTGGAACACACCCTAAGATTCCAATTCTTCTTCTCCTCTCTTCCTCTCTCAACAATTAGGTCTTGGCTACTACTTGCTTCTCTTCCTTCACTCATCTCCTTCATCTGATCTGTCAAGTCTTCAGATAGAAAACACGAGTTTACATTATCTACACACATGCGCATGCGCACACACACATACGTATACATACATACATACACACACACACAGATATATATATATATATATATATATATATATATATATCCACATACCGTGTGTGCACGCGAACACAAACTGCTCCATGAACAAAGTAGAAAATGAAAATAGCAAACAATCGTGAACTAGAGGGTTTTGCTACATGAAAAAGTAATATTACATACAGTTGTAACAAATTCAAGATTCACCAATATGCATAAATCCATAATCTGACATTTACTGTATGGATTCTTCAACGAAGGGTAGTGATTTGAAAGAGTTTCAAATAAGGAACTATGTTTGACTATGGAAGAGCAATTAAAGTATTTATGTGGATGCACAAATTCATTGAAGGACTAAGTGTTATTTCTACAATTGCTGATCCAATACCTAAACACACACACACGATAACAATGAGGCAACCATCATTGCAAAGCAATCAAGTGTTTATGAGAAATCAAGAGAAATTATGTGCAAGTTTAACATGATTAGGCAATTTATTGTAAGGGATAGTCAAGTCAAGATCGACTTAGGTATCACCACCTTACCGTCGCCTTGCAAAATAAATGCAATATACCAAGGGTTAGGCTAAGGCGTACCTTTAGGAATACTGGTTCAGTAACCCACAAAGGCCAATGAACCCATCTGCTTAACATTTGAACCAATATCATGAATTCATATTTAGTAATTAAGTTATTTAATCATAATCATTCTCACATCCACATCTTATATTTCTCCAGTCTTACCTTATCTAATCTTACATAACAAAACGGGCATATATGAAAGAAATTTAATCAATCAACACAAACAAATATAAAAGAAATGATATAAAGCCATAAAATTCTAATTATCTCCGTTATTGAACTTACATCCCATTTTTTTCCATATTTCCACTAGTCATGATTTAATTTGAAATTAAAAGGAGGTGTTAAGGAAATAGATTTGAAATAAAAAAATTTAGCTAATTTTTCTTGGTCAGCAATTAATTCTCCAAAATCACAAAAGTGAGATTTATTCTTCTCCTAAATCACCACCTTCAGAATATGGTTTTAATACGCTAATATACTTATAATACTTTGCATATTTTATTGACATCTATCCCTTGTTAATAAGATCATGAGATTTTGATGGTATTATCTAATACCATCTTTGTGATTTTTTTTTAAATATCATGCATATCTCTTGGGATAGTATCCACAATGACCATCAAGGTCATATTATGATTTATTAAAAAGAAGCCTGAAAAGAAAGTTTAAAATTTAAGCAAAAATTCAAATTCAAATAAATACATATGTGACAAAAATATTCTACAGATGAGCAAAATAAAGTGGGAAACAAAGCAAAAACACTTATAGTGCCAAAACTGCTATTTCCATTTCCATTATTGCTAATGTATTGTTAAGACTTCATTATAAGAATAAGTTGCTAAGTTAGAAATTAATATCATAACCAAAATGACCTGTTTCGAGGTTAAATTTTTTTAACCACTTTTGTATGAATTCAACCATACGGATTAGATTAACACGTTATCGAACATCATTGGTTCGAATTTGGTCTCATTCCATGGTTGTCTGGCCTCCGAACGATGGGTTTTAGCCTGAATATCGATGAATGATTATAGTTTTAAAATTCTAGATCGACACTCTAACAGTTGTTTATTTTTTCACTATCTTCTGGAAATAGATCAAATATACTTTAGATCAACATAATATCCAATAAATTCAATCTTCTGCCGATTATTTTATTTTATATAATTTTATCATGCTAAATACAGTTAAAAATTCATAATTAATTACCCAATGGTTTAAAAAATATTTTAATTTGTAAAAATGTTACACAAAATCAGCTTGGTTGAAGTTGCTTAATAGACCGACTAAAAGTCGCATAGATTGGCATGGGAGTTAGCTTTCAATAACATTAAATATTCGAATCACATAAAGACAGATCATCGAAAATACAAATTTAACCGGTTAGAACAGTCATAACGTTGAATGGTTGTGGTAAAATATTTTATCTTTTGCATAGGAATTAAATTAGTATTTTTAAATATATTTTTTAGAATGTAGAATAAATAAGAAAAAACTAAAAAAATACAAAACTAACATGTCGTCGCTAGCCTATGGCATACCAAGTATATATAAAGAAACGCGCAACTTTTTCATCATTCTCCCCATTCCCACCATATTTTCAGAAGGTGAAATAAAAACAAAACCTAGCTGCCGACGCTCCTCATTGACCACCGCTACCTCTCGTCACTATTACCTTAGGCCACCACAACTTGCCAGAATCATCAATCTCTCCAACTTCATCTTAATTTAGATATAATTTTAACCCAAATTTTGGATTTGGGGCCAACTGGTACGACTATGGATTTGAAATTGATGATTTTTGCGTATTGGATGGTGATAATAGTGTGTTACTTGATTTGGTGATATTAATTAGTATTGTAATTGTTTAATTTGTAATTAAAAATTTGGGTTGATTTAAAATCCAAAAATTATTGTATAATTACTGATTAATATATATATATATGTTGATTGGTTTACGCGATTGTTTATTATAGTTTAGAATAATTTTAAGGCTAATATTTATTGTTGAATGATGAATGTGTTAAATATAAAGCTTACGGTTAAACATAATTAATTAATTTTAACAAATAAGTGTGTATTAATTATAAGTGTTAGAAGTAAGTATAAAATAAAGTTACTTTTAATGATTAATTATTTTTAGCAATTAATTAATTAGCACGCCTTTTTGCAAACTTCAAATTTTAATTTACAAAATAGTTAAATTAAAAATTTTAATAGTTAAATGAATTATGAATTATGAAATATGTTTTAAAATTTAAAATTTAGTTAACAAAATATTTAAAAAGTTGAATGAATTATTAAATATGGTTTAAAATTTAATTTGTAGTTATTAAAATAGTAATTTGTGTATTTTTGGAAGTAATTCTAAATAATAAATTTCTTTTAAAGCAAATAGTTAACTAAAATCGATTTGTAAGAATTAAGAAATGAATATAATGTTTATTCGAAAATAAGTGCTAAATATTATTTTAACAAATTAAAGCCTTTCGTTCCAAAGGTTTTAATTTAGTTTAGAAAATACAACAACAAAACAACCATTGAATGCAAAGTTATGTGTACAAGAGAAAGAAGTGAAGTGCTGTCGAAATTAAAGCCTTTATTCTCAAAAGGCTTTAATTTGTTTTAGAAAATACAACAATACACCCTTTTGATGCAAAGTTATGTGTACAGGAGAAAGAAGTGAAGTGTTGTAGAAATTAAAGCCTTTAGTCCTAAAAGGCTTTAATTTGTTTTAGAAAGAAGTGAAGTGTTGTCAAAATTTCTGACATATATTTTTAAATTAGGAAAAATATTCGATTAATTTCTCGACCGTAGTTGGATGTATGAAGTCGGAACTGGTATGAAAGGTTCAGTGAAGAACCGTCTCTACAATGGCGTACACGAATTTATTAGATTCGCTAAATCTATTAATGGAAACGACAAACAAATTCATTGCCCTTATAGTGAGTGCAAACATTTAAAGTATTGGAAACCACATATATTTATAGTACATTTTTGTCAAGCTGGTTTTGGGCCAAATTATTACTAGTGGGATCGTTATGGAGATCTTGTTACACCTACACCTAATCCTATAGTCTCAGAGGATGAGGTGAATAACGATTATGTTCTGGTGAATCTAATAGAAGATATTGCAACGACCTGCCTTTTCGAACCCCAGAAGTCGACATTAACACATCTATGGTATCACGTGCCAAATAACCAAGTGGCAGAAAGATAGATTGTTAAGGGAAAGAAAGAAGAAAGAAGATATAAACAAACACAAAATCTGACAACGTGACGAGCAGATCTATAATACACACAAAATCTTTACAAAAAGAAATCTTCTTTATTATATACACACACAAAAATCAGAGTACACTAACCTATTTCCAACATGGATAGTTATACAGCCTGTCCTTATAATTTATAATTACAACAACAGACACCAAGAACACTAAATAGTGGATGAATATAAGATACATGAATATGTCTTGGAGAATCCAGTTCATCTTATAAAAGCTCCAAATTGTCTGGCTAAATCTGTACATATGCTCGGTCTGACCCGAGCACTATAGAATACAACGTCTGGGTCAGTCTGGTAAAACCAGCATGAGAAACAAAAATCATAAGGAATTTATTTATTATAACTTATAAAATCCTTTAAAATCAACGGGATCTCATAAGACCACATCGCACATAAAACGGACGGGATTTTACCTTACGATAACCAAAACATTTATATTAGAAAATCCAACGATACTATAATAATGTCTAAGAGTGAAAATAACAATAATCAAGTAGTTGTGATGCTCGCGAGTGTACATGAAAATAATAGTAGGTATATAATAAAAAACCATTGCTAATTGTGTAGGATTCCATGGAGGTGTTCTCGGTACTTTAAGAGACGATCCTCCTACACAAGGATCAGAGATATCCTTTCGAAGTAGCATGCATCCCTAGTGATGTACCATAGGAAAAACATAGCTAGTCTCGCTAAGACTGAGTACATCACTCCATGCATGCTTAACAACTATAGGTAACGTCTAGGTGGAGCCGGTTACACCCTATGGGTTTGCCAACCCTACTGGCCATGCCTCCTATCTCTAGTTTTAGTCATTACCGCTGATGATGCTACGTTTGGCGTTCCAGCTCTCGCACCGCCATCAAAAAGGATCATGGAACATCACATGGATTTTAATACTCTAATAGATCTCGGAATCACACATAAATTCCAACATCTCAATATATCTTGAAACTCCTCCATGGATCTGTATATGGTTTTGGAGTGGTTACGGTTTCAAGTCATCTCTTACGAGTACATTCTTCCGCTTCTCGGGCGCTCCATAAACCAATCGTCGATTTTCCAGAATGCTCAATACCGGTTCTTTAGGAAATAATCAGACAATACATAAGAGCGGGGATCACCCCCTAACCGTTTAAGTGGAAAGATCTCCTTATCATTTGTCCTAGAAGGACAAAAAGAGTTTATATGTAAAGTATAGCACCACTGACGCTAACTGTACCATATAATTCTAGTGTTTCTCCCAGATATTTTCAGAGTTCAAAAATTTTCGGTGTTAAGTAAGGAATATTTCCGTAACACCAAAATTAAGAATGATTACATATTTAGGCCAAGATTTGATGGTCGATTATTTAACTATCAAATGATCAAACATTTAAACATAGATTACATTTCCCATGGGAATCACTAAGCCTCTTATATTAATCTTTCATTAACTTAAAATTACATTTCAAATATTTATTAAAATATTCATATATTTATCTCACCGGTATATGTATATTCACAAAACCCTTCACTTTCAAACTTGAAAAAACTTTCCCATATACTCATACAATAATACAAGTATATTCACATAACATTTTAGAAGGATTTCTTATTTCAAAATCAATAAAAATGATCAAATCCAAATGTTGTTAAAACTGAGATATTAATAACCCAAGACACTAATTTCTTTTTATAAATCTCATTTATTTTATGAATATATCCTTTATAAATCTCCAATTCTCTTTATAGACTTTCTTTTATAAATATTCAAGCTTATTTCATGAATCTCTATTTATAAATCTCCAATATCATTTATAAAACTCCTTTTATAAATCTCGAATACCATTAAACCGAACTTCTATCCAATTTCCAAAATCTCTTTCTAAATTTTATAAATTCCTTAAATGAATTATTATAAAAAGAAATTCTTATGGTAACATTTTTTCATTAAATAAACTTTTATAAGAATCTTTTCATTTTAAACTATTCCCTTTAAAATAAATAGTTTATTATTTCTAACCATCTTCTTGTAAACCATTTATTATCTAAAATACCTTTAGCCAAACAAGCCCATTATCTAACACTTGGCACATAGCAAGTTACCATTTAAAACACCCATTTATTTAACTACCTTTAAACCTCATTTAAAACAATAACTTTATAACAACACTAATAATATATTAAATTAACTTTAACCAATATTATAATAATGATATACGTCTTTTCATTCAACTTACGATAATCGATACATAGCCTCAAACGATCTATCCGATTTCTTAGCAAACACTAGGCTGCTCCCCAAGGTGAACTACTCGGCCTGATAAAACTCTTGCCTTCCAAATCCACTAACTGCACTTTCAACTCCCTCATCTCTGTAGGGGTTATCCTGCTCGGCGGCCTACTCACTGGTTCTGCTCCCGAAACCAAATCTATCAGAAACTCAATGGCTCGTTTCGGTGGCAATCCTACTACAGACTCAAAAACATCTACGAATTCTTTAACTACGAAAACTCGATTTAGCTCATCTTCCAATTCCATAACACCCAACAAAGCATTCACCTCACCGCTAGAAGTTATGGTATAAACAATCCGGTCGCTACAATCAGGGTGTCTAAGCGATATTTTCCTATCTTGGCAAAATATCCTAGCATCGTACTCACTCAACCAATCCATCCTAAGAATAATCCCGAATCCCACAAAATCAAACACTTGCAAACTGCAAACAAAATCACAACCTAACATGTCAAACTCTAACTGGTCACATCTCAACCATAGAGTTGCATACCCTCCTATTGGATTCGCAACCCGTAAGGAAGTAACTAAATATGTCGGTTCTAGGTTAAGCTTATCTATCAAGCATCTAGATATAAAAGAATATGATGCACAAGTATCACATAGAACGCTAACAAACATAAATCTGAAGCGTACCTCCCAAAACTGCCTTTCCCTTCTCTTGGATTATTGGCTTCGAAGTAGTAGTCTCCAATGCATACACTTTGTCCTTTCCATCCTTAGCGCGCTCCTTGAATCGGTTCTCATAGTGGCCAATCTGTTCGCAGTTGAAGCACCTGACATTCTTCTTTCCGGCCACCTCCTTAGCCTTTCCAACATGGCACTCATTAGCAAAATGCCACTTCTTGTCGTACTTGAAGCAAACAATCTTAGACTTCCCTTTCTTGGTTGCTCCACCCTTCTGAGCACCCTTCTTAGGAAAGAACTTCTGCTTCTGATTCTGCCCAACATGGACCTCCTTAGCCTTATTCTTCTCTAGAGAATCAAGAATCTCCTCATGCCTTAAGGCCATCTCCGCTACAAAATCAGAAGGATCTCTAATATGAGGTAACATGGCCCTTGCTAACTCAGGCTACAACCCCCTGATAAACTTCTCATTCCTCTTCATCACTATATCCACTGAAGCATACCCATATCTGGTCAACTCCTCAAACGTCCTAGCATACTCTAGAACAAATATCTATCCCTGCTCTAACTCAGCAAACTTTCTGATCAGAGCTGATTGTGCCATCGCAGACATGAACCTCTCCTGGAACCTTCCCTTGAAATCTGCACATGTTAAGGTTTCCTCATCCACACCAGCCGTCACACTGTTCCACCAAAACAAAGCTACTCCCTGGAGCTCTCTCGAAGCAAGCCTCCTCTTCTGCTCATCATTGAGCCCCGTGTCTACAAAAATTCTCTCACAGTGCAACAAACAATTTTCCACCTCTATAGCATCCTCTGTTCCCAAAAACGGCTTCCCTCCAAGCTTAGCGTAATCTCTTCTCAACTTAGCATAATGGTTAAATACCAGAAATTCCAAAACTCCTGCCCCTACAACATCTCCTCCTACCACTCTAGCTGCAATTCCAGCTTGCACCATGTTCACAAAGAACTAATACATAGCTTCCATTCCAACTTGCAGGACTCCAACACCTACATTCTCTACATGTGCCTGACCTTGGGTCCTCTTTGTATTAGGTCTACCATTCCCATCGGTTCCCTCCCGTACTAAGTTAACTCTTCCCCTTCTACCATCCATATCTATATTCAAACCTCATGAGATACAAAAAAATAACATAAAAAAGATAGGAGACTAGAGATAAAGCATATACTTATATATAGAAAATACAAGTACGTTACTATAGCGTTATCCCATACCCCAAATCTTACTCTAATTCCTTAGGATTATGTTTTAAAAACCATTTTTAGTTTAAATCTTTTCATAAACCTATGCTCTGATACCAAGTTGTAACATCCCGTATCTAGAGGCCAAAAACTAAGCACTATAGATGCTGCAGTCATCCATAGTATTAACTTCTGGTGATAAAATATGGCAATGCTAATGGTATCCATAATACCAAAAGCACTTGAATATGAACAAAATCGTAGATTTCCAAAAGCAACATTTTACTGATTACATTTAAAAACAATTTCATATCCAAGTTACATAATCCCATTTCATTTCCCAAGTAAGGAACAAATATAATCATTACAAAATATTCCAAGAGCGACATATGACAATGCCCCCTTGGTTAATCAAAGCAATATAGTCATATCTAACTTAATACACAACGGAAATAAACAAAATAATCTACAACTCCTAATTAGCTATCCGACAGCCACCTGCTTATCTCCGGAAGCTTTATTCATCAAAATTTCTAAAACCTTAAAACCTCAAACCTCAGCCTACTCAAATCAATTTTGAGTATCCGAGAGTTTATGGGGAAACAAAAACTTCGAGTCAGACATAAAGCCTGGTGTGAATAATATTGTTACATCTCGATTTACTAATATTAAGTGAGACCACGCCGCTTAGTGGAACGGGTTTCCCCTCACTAATATCCTCTTTAAAACATATTTTTTTTGCAAATCCTTTCCGACAACTAAACTGGTTAACCTGATATAATAATGATAATAATAATAGCAATGTCCATTATGATATAATCAGGTAACTTATGGACTATCTGTCCACAAGTAATAAATGGACTATCTGTTTGAAAACTGGGCTGACTGCCTGCAAACTGGACTAACTGTCTGCAAATTGGACTAACTGTCCAAATCAAAATGTTCTATCTATCCCAATCATTTTCTTAAGGTTAACTACCCTTCATCTTTTTTCTTAAAAACCTTTTCAAAATGATTTAACCTTTTAAATCATACTAATACAAGGAAATTATATTCTTAGCTTTACTCTAAGCTATTTTGCCATGTTATATATACTTTACTCAAAATAATGTTGATGAATTTCAAATAGAATTAGCTATCCTTTTAAAACAAATTAAAACCCTTTTTTAACTTGAAAACATTTAGGCTATATTGCCTAGTTAATACATTCGAAACCTTTGTTTAAAACCTTTAAACAACCCTTTTAAAACCATTGAAGGTAACCCTTTCGAAACTATTAAAAGCCTTTCCTTTGAAAGCTTTAAACCATTAAACTATGCCTTTTGAAAACATTGGAAAAACCTTTCCTTTCTTTTCTCTAAAAGCTTCAAAACATTAGACATCCTCCTTTAAAACCTTTAAATATTGCCTTTCGAAAATATAGGAAAAACCCTTCCTTTCAACCCTTTCGAAACCTTGGTGAACCACCCCTTCAAAACCATTCATTAAAACCCTTTCGAAAGCATTAAAATACTAAACCTTTCAAATGCTTTTGGGTTCAATTTAAAACATGTGGAAACCTTTTGAAACTATTTAGGTTATACTACAATCATAAAAAAAGGGTCTTTAAAATATATAAGTCGAAAGCATCTGTTCTGAAACCATTTCCTGAGTAAAGAAGTGATGGTGTCGAAACCATCCCTTTGAAAGCATTGGAGAAGTGGCCATATTTAAAAATAAAGTAAACAACCCTTTCAAAACCATCTGGGTCGAAAGGTAGAAAGCGGCAGCAAAAAGGTTTCGAATTTGTCGAAAGCAGTCATTTTTAAAACAAAAGTGCAACTCAATCGAAACCATTTCTTTAAATCCATTAAACCCAGTCGAAAGCGAACTGAGTCGAAAGCCATTTAGTCGAAAGCAAGCATGCACATTTTTAATTTAAAAACAAAGTGGCGCTTCGACCTCTTCGAAACCCATGGTTACGACCTCATACCTTTCGCCTTCTATCCAATTTGATACGAACCAATATATTGATACCATGCACATTAGTTTCGATGGTGTTGAAGGCGGAGGGACTTAGTCGAATGCCAACCAAGGCGGAAGCAGGTGCCGAAAGCAACAAAACAGTAAAAAATCGTGCAGCAAATAGTTCTTTTCACCTAACCTGCTTTAAATGTCAAATTTTGATTGGTTGCCTCTTTTCTTTACCACTAAAAAGTACAGCAATTTTCAGAACTAACTATTTGGATTATTATTAAAAAGCCCCTTCTCCTTTTATAAATATATAAAACAATTAAGTCTCATACATTAAATAATTTATATATCCATTAAAACACTTAGGAAAAATCTACAAAAATTTCATAAAATATATTTTAATATGTTTTCCAACATATAAAAATTTCAAGCCCAAACCTTTTATTATTTAACCGTAGATAATTTATGACCCAAAATAACTTTTTCTTCACTATAAAATTCATATAAATTCCACAAAAATTCTGAAAATTCTGAAAATTGAAACCCATCTCCAAAATAATATTTCTAGTCTATATAAAAATTCACAACGCATTTGGATGTCATTTAATAGGGTTTTCATATCAAAACATGTCATAAAATCTATATGAACAACCAGAAATCATCAACAAGTATATATATCATTTGATCATTTAAAAACATGGCAAATCATGCAAAATATTTTGGATTTCTTCTTAAAATCGAAAACAAAAGAAATATGAGATGTGAACATTATTCACTTTAGCTTAGAGATTAGAGAGATTGAGATGTGAATGGATTTGATTTGAATTAGCTTCTTCCTTAGCTTTTCTTAATCTTCTTCCTCTTTCTCTTGTTAATAGTGGCCAACCTTAAGGTTTTTAAAATTTGAGAAAATGAAATGAACGTGTAGTATAATACATGGCCAAAATTTTGTGGATATAGGAATGACCTCTTTCCTATTTTACCCCTCCTCTATTTCATGTTAACTCTTATTCTAATTCAGTGGTTAAATGGCTCGGCTACCCTTAATTAAAATCAAATCTCAATCCCCTAATCAACACATTATTTTATTTTATTTAACTAATTAAATATCCAATATTACCAAAAATATAGGGTGTTACACCCCTGGAAACGGGAATGCTATTACCAATGGCCTTAGCCAGAGACATGCTACCTTGGGTGTTATATATTAGTCTAGGCAGTGGAGTTCCTCTCGAATTTCAACTTCCAACTGCCAACAGGACCCCCTCAAAGCTATTTGGTAGCAACGGAGGTTAGATCTATGTTGATGGACCGTATTGAACTTGAACAGAATAAGGATGAGGAGGTAGTTGTTATCTTGGAAAAGTTAAGAAGTGGAGAACAATTTCCCCACATAGTAGATATGCAGTTGATGAGAAGGGATGTTTGAGATGGACGTCTCTGCTTCCTAAAAATTGATAGTATATCGGAGTAAGTGCTTACAGAATGTCACCGTTTACGAATGACTATTTGCCCCAAAGGAGATAAGATGTATAGAGATATGAAATAGATTTTCTATTGGTCAGAGATGAAGAAGAAAGTGGATGATTTTGTTTCTAGATGTTTGACGTGGCAAAGGATTAAAGTTGAGCAAGGGAAGCCCGAAGGATTTTTATTACCATTAGAAATTCCAACTTTAAAATGTGTAGACATATTAATAGATTTTATAGATGGGTTGCCTAGAAGTTAAAAAGGTAATGAAGCAATTTAGGTAATAGTTGATAGACTCACTAAAAGCATCAATTTTATTCCCGTTAGGACCAATGGGATCGCAGCATCTTTAGCACAGATTTATCTTAAGAAAGTGGTGCAACTTCATGGAATTTCGATCAGCATCGTTAGTGATAGAGACCGCTTATTTACTAGCGATTCTTGGAGGAGTTTGTAGATGACTTTAGGAACATCTTTGAATCCTAGTACCACTTACCACCAGCAGACAAAGGGACAAACGAAAAGAGTGAATGAGATCTTGGAAGACTTGGTGAGAGCATGCATCATGTACTTTGAAGGACATTGAGAGCAACACCTACCTTTAGTGGAATTGTCTTACAATAATAGCTATTAATCCACGATTGGTGTGGAATCCTTTGAAGCGCTTTATGGGAGGCCATGCAAATCGCTAAACTGTTGGTGGGAAACCACTGACCAAATTTTGCTCAGACCAGACTTGATTCACAAAACTTCGATGAAGGTAGAGTTGATTAGGCAGCGAATGAAGGCAGAGGAAGATTATCAGAAATCCTACATGGATAAGAGAAGGAAAGTTGGAGTTTGAGGTTGGGAGCATATTATTTATCAAAGTCTCTCTTCTTAGGAAGGCCGTAAGACTCGAAAAATCAAGAAAGTTGGCACCAAGATTTATCAGGCCTTTTTGAGTTGTGGATAGAATAGGAAGACCGACTTATTGTGTGGAGTTATCCGATAGACTAGTAGGAGTCCACGATGTTGTTCCCGTTTCGCACTTGAGGAAATGCCTTTATGGCACAACTATTATGGTACAGTCTGATTAATTGGGCGATATTGAGATAGAGCTAACGGTATCCCGTGCCACCGCATGCATTATTGAGCACGGAACTAGGAAGCTTCGCAACAAAGGAATTAGCTTGGTTTGAGTACAATGGGGAGATAACCCAGTAGAAAGCCCATAAGTAACCGAAGAGAATATGAAGATCTCTCATCGTGAGCTTTTCAATGGTAAAATTTTATCTCCCAATTTAGATTTTGGTTGCTGGATTGGATAGTAGAACATGGTTGCTACACTTTTCACCGTCACTTTGCAATCAAGTAAAAAATTTCATGCGTGCTTAAGGTGTTTTGCATACATATTTATATTCCAAAGTCATACACTCACACTAGGATTGAGTTCATTTATAGTATGTTTGCAATACATAATCACATTTCACTAATGTTTGGGTAGATGGATATGTAGATAACTTGGTTGTATAACATGGATGTTTAGTGCGCGTTAGGCTGTTTGTTCTTTGGAAAAGATTTCGGGGACGAAATCCTTATTAAAGGGGGAAGAATGTAACACCTCGTAAAATCAAGCATAAGATAAATTAAATTAAACAAAATAAGGATAAAAATGGAAATTTTGCAAAAGTTGGAATTTTAACCATGAAATTTATGACATTGCGTTCGTTGTGAAATTTTGATCAATTTCCATATATAGTATGTTGAAAACGGAGCTCAAATGAAAACGTTATGGATGTTTGAAGTTTTGGGTTTAAAATAATTCGAATAGAATTCAAATTCAAATGGATAACTAATTTTAAAATTGGAAATTTAAAAACTAACATTAGAAAAACATGGGAAGTAAGGAAATGTTATAGTTAATGTTAATGTTAAAAATTAATTAAGGAATATAATAAATCAAACAACGGCAAAAATCAAATGTTCCAAAAATAAGAGAAGAGGTCGGCCCCTGACCTCGACCAGTCGACCGGTGGTAGGGGCAGTTGACCGCTTCTTGTATAATAGAGGCTACGGTTTTTCAATTTCAAACGTTCCAGATTTATTTATTTAAATCCGACGGTTCTGGTACTTTCTTACCACTATAAATAAGACCCTAAACCCCTCACTTTTATACACACAATATTTTGGGGACATTAGCGAAGCTCTATTAGTTCATCTCTTCCAAGATTCAGAAAACTTCATTAAAGTTTCAGGTAAGAAATCCTATAGATCTATCTTTGTTTATTATTTATTTTCTCAGCTTCTTCTTCTCCAAACCTTTAATTTTTTAAATCAACGTATATACAAATCTCTTGTTGTATACATAACAAAAAAAGGAGGTCTGATAGAGGTTGTCAAAGGCGTGTCAAATCCAAAGGAGGCGAAGCTAAGGCTATACTATGAGTGAAAATCTTAGCTTTTCTATTTTAGTAATTGATTGCTATAATTTGGGTTTGAATATGCCTTGGGGAGTTTTAGTTTACGAAAACATCATATTATAAACCCCTAAAACCTTTTCAATGAAAAATGTCAATTCTAGGTTGAAATCTTAATTGTTTACATTAAAATAATGGAAATTGTGTAGATTTGCAATTTTTATAGTTTTACCTTTTATTCCACTCCTTATTCTTTTTTCTTTGAAATTGATTAAAGGATTTTGATTATTTAATAGTGTGTAAGGTACGAATTTTATTCGTAGTTTGCACCGCTTATTCCCATAAATTAAACTGAAATTCTTTCATTTCTTTTTATGTGAAAAAGGAGTTGAGTAGAGCGTAAAAATTGAAATTATATGTTTCTATTATAAAAATATCTTATTATTTTGACGTATATTGGGTTTAGATTTTTATTTTATACAAGTCTGTTTATTGGAAACTTTGGATAAGAATATTTGAATTTTGGTATTGTTGATAATATAAAATAATATTGTATAATTGTTTAAAGAGTTGCACTTAAACGCTAGTTTATGGTGTATATTCCACATGCATAGAAATTACTAGGCGTGTGTGTATGTATTTGTGTGTGTGCGTTAGCATAATTAACCTATAATTGCGTAGTTAAATAAGTTGTTAATCTTATTAAATCCCCCCTTAGGAATGTAATTAATGTTAAAAGGCGTAATAAGAAAGGTTTCTTATAAGGTCTTTATTATGGAAACGATGAGTTGTGTGATAATATATGTAGACTATATAAAGATTATGGCTAAGTTATAGGGATGCAAGGTCAGTCAAAAGCACGTGGAAGTCTGCCCAGCTAATCTGGCTACCAGCACTGTGACTTTGGGGCTGATGTGAGACATCGCCCATAATAAATAACTACGAGGATGCGAAGTTAGTCCCAAATTCTGTATGTTAAATCTACCTAGAAAATCTGGCTACCGGTACCTATGAATAGTCGGACTAATATGAGATGTCAACGTGGTTATGGGTCATAATACGAAGGACCTACTTCAAAGATTGAAGGTATTAAGTGGTTATGTGAGGCCTCATCTATTCTCTATGAAGGAATTAGTAAATGGTTGTGGTTATGGGTTATGCACGGTAGAGGTTACCCTAGTAGAATGCCCGCTTCAATAGGAAGTATTAAGAGGCTGAAAGGATTCCATGCAATGTTAGCTAGATAGTTACTAGTGAGGAGTCCGCCTTCTAAATAGTTACTAGTGAGGACTTTTCCTTGGGATTATAGGTCGTAAATGACATGGACCTGCCTTATATAAGGTAGTAAATGTCGATGTTTGCCTAATTCCCATTTAAATGTATTAAGTGACTTTGGTACTATAGCTTGCATTGATAGGACATTATTGATGGTATATATGGGTTATTAGGCTGATAGCGTATGGGCTTATATTTAGAAAGCCTTTAGGCTTGGATTTGGAAAGACTTATGTTGTAGGTAGAAAATGTAAGACATATTCCTATTAAAATCATACCGACCAAGGAATAATGTGAAAGTCTACGGGGTGGATCGTGTAGTGTATATGCAAGTATATGTGACAAAATATATGATGCAACTAAAATAATATTAATCTAAGTAAATATAGAATAAGCACACCAGGATTTTATACTGGTTCGGACCTCCCATCCTACGTCTAGTCTCGAAGCTCCCCTTCGGAATTCGACTATCAAAAACCCTTGCTTCGCCCGGAGGAATAGGCTTGGTTACAGTGAGTTGTTCTTGTCAAATATGTGTTCTCATATAACACGGATGTTGACTAATTTGTACAATTTCTTCCAATATATATCTCTAAAGAATATTGTCTATGAAGAGCTGAGTATATGAAAGAGTGAATACAAATAAAGATTGCTAGAGTGCAGAGATCAAGAATATAGTATAGAATTAGAAAGCGTAAGTTTGTAAGATGAGTCATTTCTCTTGATTCTTGATGCTATATATAGTTGTAGATAGGTATCTTGAGTAGTTACGTCCATTAACGAATGTTCTTCAATTGCTTCTGTTGATGATGAAGAGTTGCGGCGAAGAGAAGAGAAGATGTCCATTCGAATGTGGCAGTTGAAGTCCATTTCTGAAATTCGAGTTTGAAATCAGACGTCTAGGATATATTTCAGACGTCTGATGCTATATATATTTTTGAATATAGTAGAAGATCAGACGTCTGAGTGCTATTACCAGACGTCTGGTTTTGCCTGACTGTTGTTACAGAGAACTGATTCAGACGTCTGGCTTGTGCACCCAGACGTCTGATATTGTGCATATCAGTATTTGTGCACTTTTTCTTTTGCTTCTTTGTACCTATCGACTTGTAGTCTCTTGTAGTGTTCTTTGAGCCTCGTTTTTGTCCTTATAGTGATGTTGTTCTAGCAAGTACCTGTATATATAAATATATATTCATATTCGATTTCCATTATATAGTTGTTATCATCGAAACCGTAGATTGAATTTCCTAACATTCTCCCCTTTTTGATGATGACAACTATTCAATGTACTTAGATATATTTTTATAAATCTCCCCTTGAATATGTGCTTTCCATTATTTCTCCCCCTTTGGCATTATCAAAAAGTGTTAATATCATTTTAACTTAGAGAACATGTTCGTAATATGAAATATGTACCAACTGTAGGAAGGTTATATCAATATAAACAGAATAACAAACCAAAAAGCACTTTTCATTAAACAAATTGATTGATTACATGCATAAATTTTTTACTATTATAATACAAAAGATGGAATCCTAAAAACTAAGGATCTTTTGTGGAAGCTTTAACTTGATCATCTCCTTTATCTTCATTCTTGGAAGAGCTAGCTTGTTTTTTTGGAGATGTCGGAGTCTGTTGGAGAGGTTCTTTTTCCTCTTCAAAAAGTTTAGAGTGTTTTGAAGGAGGAGGAGAAGGCGTTGGAGTTGGCCAATCTTCCGAATGTGGTGTAGGACCACGAACTCGTTGAAGAACCTCTTTTAGAACTGATAGTGTAGTTGAAAGCGATGCTTCAACTGTGGCTCGGTGTGAAGCAAACGTTGTTTCGAAGCTATCGATACGCTTAGAAATTTTTTTTTTGATTCCTTAACAGAATGAGTTGATTTTGGAGAGTCAAGTCGCGAATACTGTTATTTGGATTCGTCTCAGTGCAGGTCTCCAAAATGTCATCTTGGCACGAATAATTAAAAGGTGCAGGAGGAGGAGGAGTATGCTCGCGATGTTGCTCTTCCTCTTGTGATTGTTCAGGTTGTTGTTGGGGTGGAGGGATAGCTTGGCTATCTTGTTGACGATGTTGCGTCCATTCTTCAAATGACATAAAATCCGGAGGATTTTCTGGTAAGTGCATAAGAGAGAAGAACTTTGTGGACGCGTACTTGGGAGAAATTTCTTCAAAAGTTGATAAATATGAAGGGATGTTGTGAGCTCGCAGAAGTCGCATGATGTAGGTAGGGTAGATGAAAGATGGGCGTGAGCGAGTCCAATAATGTTTGAGCTCGTCAAATATAAATTTTGCCCAATTAACCCTCGTACCACTGAAGATAGCGTATAGAGCCTTGTGCTCTAACTCGGTGATCTGCTCATGGCTACCAAGGCGAGGAATGATAGTGTTAATGATCATTCTAGTGAGTAGTATCACCTTAGGTCGTAAGTATTTCGAAGCAAATCTCGGCATTTCATCTTCCCAAATCTGATGGGTAATATTATCTCTAGGTTTAAGGTGCATATCCGGGATGTTATACAAGTCTTCTCCAGAGTCGGAACAACCCAGAGTCCGGACTACAATCCTCGGTGTAAGTTTAATAGTGTTGCCGTAAACACTTGACCATAGCCAATTATCCTCATTTTCGGTATTCCAAATGGCAGTGCTATCTAAATTTGCATAGAAAAGGAATGTCGCAAGTTGGTCTATTTGGATATTATTCGAGTTGAAGGAAATCAACTGATGTAGCCCCGCATTTTCGCATATCTCATCCAAATCGTACATAGGAAATTTGAGCAAATTGTAGAAAGGACCTGTATGTAGCTTCTTCTTTTGAATGTCTTCATATCTTTTGATTGAATGTGGTACGCGATTCATCCACCTCTCAATTTGATCATCAGAACATACTTGCGGGTTAGATGAAGTAGCTTGGTCTTGCTTTCTTTTAGAGATTTTAAGGTTTTCCGTTTTTGGTGCCATGAGAATTGAGCGTATTTGAAGGAGAGCGATTTGGAGAATTTAGGTATTGAATTTGCAGTAGAAACGAAATGAAATGAAATGGAAAAAAGTGCGAAAAATAGACGTTATAAGGTTACTTAATAGTGTTGATTGAATTTCAGACATTTGGAATATAAATCAGACGTTCGATTTAACCTAATATGAAGACAGTAAATATGTTCAGACGTCTGGTTATTGGTGGTAGACGTCTGAAATAGATAGAGTTGTAAAATTTCGAAGTCAGAGAGTTTTGTCAAACATTTGGATGTAGAATCAGACGTCTGAAATTTGCCTTGTTGGTATTTTTAGAAGGCAGAAACTTTGTTTAGACGTCTGAAATAAACTGCTGTGTATTTTTATGAGGCAGACACTATTTTCAAACGTCTGGAGGGTTATATCAGACGTCTGATACATGCACAGAGTTGTAAAATTGTGTGATACAAGTGTGTCAGACTTCTGATGGCATTGTTCAGACGTCTGAAATATTCAGTATGTCTTAAAATAGCCTTATTTCGAAGGGTGTTGCGTATTTTTTTGAGAGATTGATTTTGGTGAAACATAATATTATTATTTGTGAAAAAGGATACAAATATAATTAGATAAAAATATAATGAGAATAAGCAAATTTATTTAGATGAAGATGGAGCATTGCGATCTTCAGATTTGCTATCCTTCCACGGCTTGAGTGGAGACCAAATATTTCCACGTTCGTTGGTTCTTGGGGAACCAAAAAATTGCCTAGGTGGAGGATCCCAAGGTGTTCGATAAGAGGCAGAAGGATCCATAGGATTGCAAGGAATCGGAAGTGGTTCATGTACATCCTTCTTTCGTGAATTGCAAAATTTGATCGCTACTTGCTCCAGAAAACTTAGTCGTCTTGTAGTGACTTTTTGTTCGAAGTATAGTTCTCTTTGTAACTCCATTTGTTGCTTTTGATAATGATGTATATCATCGATTTTCTCCTTAGTGTTAGGAGATCCAAATAGTGATCGTTTGGATCGTTTTTTGTCGGGAGTGAATCCCGTGTGGTAGGAGGACCACTTATAGGTCGGTTCTTGACCTAGTGTAGGAGTAGGAAGTCGATGATGGATATCCGCTGAACTATCCGAGTTTGGTGTTGAAAAGGAGAGGTGAGAGTTATCGGAAGACATGTTTTTGTTTTGCTTTTGTTTATTTTAAAAGGAACCAATATAAAATCTGTATTTTATTTGTAAAAGTAGGAGCTATTTATTCATGTTGTAAAAAGTTATAAATAGTTAAAACAAACATTCTAAAAAATTGTTGGTTAGTGTTACAAGATTTTGTTTGTGGATTAAAACTTTTTAACCAAAAATAAATAAACGAAACTTAGAATTAGCTGATAATATCATTAAGAGAACATATTCCTAAATCACGTCGTAGTTTAATAAACGTTTGTTCATTTAGTGGTTTTGTGAAAATATCTGCTATTTGATTCTCATTATTTACGTATTCCAATGTAATAATTCTTTTTTCTACATCGTCGCGTAAAAAGTGATGTCGTATATCTATGTGTTTAGTACGTGAGTGATTTACATGGTTTTTCGATAAATTTATTGCACTTGTATTATCGCAATATATTGGTGATTTACCGATAACTTTTCTGAAATCCTTAAGCGTTTGTTGCATGTATATCACTTGTGCACATGCTAAGGCCGCTGAAATGTATTCGGCTTCACAAGTGGATAAAGAGACACAGTTTTGCTTTTTGTTAAACCATGAAACCAACGATTGTCCAAAAAAATGACATGTTACGCTAGTACTCTTACGATCTGTTTTACATCCACCGAAATCAGCGTCGCTATATGAAACAAGTTCAAATGATGATCCTTTAGGGTAAAACAAACCGTAATCTCTAGTACTAGATAGATATCGTAAGATACGTTTAACAGCTCTTTGGTGAGACTCTTTTGGTTTTGCTTGAAAATCGGGCACAAAGACATACGCTCATCATAATGTCGGGTCGACTAGCCATCAAATATAGTAAGGAGCCAATCATACTATGATATAATTTTTCATCAAAATCTTTTCCATTATCATCTTTTTCTAAGTGAACACTAGTACTCATTGGTGTTGGTTTGCTTGAAGTTTTATCCATTCCAAAGCGACGTAATAAATCATTACAATATTTTTCTTGATGTATAAAAATACCATTTTCAAGTTGTTTTATTTGTAATCCTAAAAAGAAATTTAATTCACCCATATGAGACATTTCAAATTCACTTTTCATAATATTTGAAAATTGAGAACAAAGATTTTCGTTAGTTGAACCAAAAATAATATCGTCTACGTAATTTGTATGACTAAGATGTCGTTATTTTCTCGTTTAATAAATAATGTCGTATCTATTTTACCTATTTTAAACCCAGAAGCAACTAAATGATTTTAAGATGTTCGTACCAGGCACGGGGGCTTGCTTTAAACCATATAGAGCTTTGTGTAATTTAAAAACATGATCAGAATATTTTTCGTGAACAAATAATGGGGGTTGTTCAACATATACGTTTTCTTTAATAAAACCATTTAAAAAAGCACTTTTGACGTCCATTTGAAATAATTTAAAATTGTGATGACTTGCAAAAGCAAGTAATGTACGTATGGCTTCGAGTCTTGCTACTGGAGCAAAAGTTTCTTTATAGTCGATACCTTCTTCTTGATTATAACCCTGAGCGACTAAACGTGCTTTATTCCTAACTATATTTCCGTTTTCATCTGCTTTGTTTTTAAATACCCATTTTGTTCCAATAACTGATTGGTTTTCTGGTCTTGGTACTAATTCCCAAACATTATTACGTTCAAATTGATTTAATTCTTCTTACATGGCTATTATCCAAAAATCATCGTTTGAAGCTTCTTTATAATTCTTTGTTTCAAAATTTGACACAAATGCAATATGACTTATTTGGTTAAGTTGATTTCTAGTTACTCTGGAATTAAGATCCTCAATAATATTATCTTTTGGATGGTCTTTTAGAATTCTAGGAGGTGACACTAGAGTATTATTTTGTTCATTTGTCTCATTATTAGATGAGTTTGTTGTATTTTTTATAGGAATAATTTCTTCATCATCATTAGTATGATTGTTAAGGAAATTTTCATCAAATGAAACATGTAAAATTTCTTTAATTATGTTAGTACGTTTATTAAAAATTCTATATGCCTTGCTACGATCTGAATATCCAACAAAGATTCCTTCATCGGACTTCGCGTCGAATTTTCCTAAATTATCTTTTGTATTTAATATAAAACATTTTGATCCGAAAGTTTTAAAGTATGATACTTTAGGTTTTCTTCCAAAAAACATTTCAAAGCAAGTTGTTTAGTCATAGGTTGTATGGTCACTCGATTCAAAACATAACAAGCCGTAGCAATAGCTTCAACCCAAAAATGTTTTGGTAAACCACTACTATTTAATAGTGTTCGTGCACATTCTTGTAACGTACGATTTTATTCTTTCTACTACACCATTTTGTTGCGGTGTGCGAGGAAAAGAAAAATTATGACTTATGCCATTTTTATTACAAAAATTAGTAAAAAGATCATTTTCGAATTCTCCGCCGTGATCACTTCGAATATTCTTAATTTTTAAATCCATTTGAGTTTTAATTTTTTAGCAAAAATTTTAAACATACCAAAAGTGTCACTTTTATGTTTTAAAAATAAGGTCCATGTATATCTTGAAAAATCATCAACTATTACGAAAACATATTTGTTGTGATTTATAGATCGAACTTGAGTTGGACCAAATAAATCTAAATGTAATAATTGTATCGGTTGATTTGTAGAAATATTATTTTTAGATTTAAAAAAGCTTTTCTTTAATTTACCGATTTGACAAGCGTCACATAAATTTTCTGCTTTATAATTTATTTTAGGTAAACCTCTAACTAGCTCATATTTTGCTAACTTATTAATATATTTAAAATTAATATGACAAAATCATTTATGCCATAACCATGGATCGTCATGTTTGGCGGTTAAACATAAGTTTGAATTTCGATTTATATTCATATTTAAGACATAAATATTTTTGTTTCTAAAACCCTCAAAGATAAGTTATTTGTTATTATCGAAAATATTACATCTATCATTTTCGAAATTGATTTGAAAATCTTTATCGCATAATTGACTAATACTAAGTAGGTTGTGTTTTAAATTTTCTACTAAGAAAACATTTGTAATAATAGGAGAGTTAGAAATACCAGAGTTGATGACTTCTCCGATGCCAACGACATATCCTTTTTAGTTATCTCCAAAAGTTACTATTCCACCATCGATATATGTTATATTTGATAACATTTTTGCATTTCTGGTCATATGCTTGGAGCATCCACTATCAAGTATCCATTTCTCCTTATTTTGTATTTTGGGTACCTGCAAGATAAAAATGATTTAATTGGTCCCCATATACTTTGTTAGGGTCCTAGATGTTAGGAGGAGTAGGTAGCCATACCCAAAAAGGTTTGGTACCTTTATGAATATAATTTTTATTATAGACTACGTTACTTAGGAAATTATTAATATGTTTTTGTCTAATCAATTTATTATTTGTCTTAGGAATCCAAATTTTTATATTTTTGGTATTCGTATTAGACTTAGGTGATCTTTTAGTCTTTTGATAAATAAAACTATATTTCTTAATGTTATTCCCTTTTTGTTTAGGAATATTTTTAAATCCTATTCCATTTCTATTTCCTGAAGGTTTTGAAGTTTTGATAAGATTTTCCAAATCTTATTTTCCTTTATTAAATTTTGAAACATTATTTGTAATTTTATCTAATTTTTCTTTTAATTCAAAATTTTCAATTTTCAATGTTTCTATATTACTTTTCAAGTTGATATTTTCTTTTAACAAGATATCCTTTTCTAGTTTAACTTTTCCAAAATCGATAGATATAGTCTCATATTCAACCAAACTACTTTTAACTTTTTCTTGAGATAATTCTAGTTCCTCTTCTAAAATAATTTTTTCATCTTTTAACAATCCTGTATCAAGTTCTAATCGATTTATTTTTTGCTATGTGTTCTTTATTCAATTTTGTAATTTGTCTAAATTTATCATCTAATTCCATGCTAAGCTCTAATAATTCATCATAGCTAAGTTCATGACATACCTCATCAGTTTGTGCCATAGAACATACATTAGCTTGTTCTCTGTCACTATCACTGTCACTATCTGATGATGATGAAGAATCTGAGTCATCCCATGTTACTTTGAAAGCTTTCTTCTTTTTGAATTTTTCAAATCTGTTCTTCTTTTTATCGTTGTTGAGCTTGGGACAATCTTTCTTCATATGTCCAAATTGATCACATTCATAGCATTTGATTGACGTTTGATTTGTTGAGCTTAATTTTCCTCCTTTCTGAAATTTGGTCATTTTCCTAAACTGCTTGAATTTGTTGTAATTTTTGGCAATAAATACGATTTCCTCTTCATCTAAGTCGGAGTCTTCATTTGTTGCTGGGAATGCTATTTTTTACTTCTCCGAATTTTGTTCTTTTCTTGCCTTAAAATTAGCTTCATAGGACATTAAATTTCCTATCAATTCTTCAACTAAGAGTGTTGAGAGGTCATTAGCTTCTTCGATAGCTAATACTTTTCTTTCCCACTCTAGAGTTAAAGAATTGAGTATTCTAGATACTAAGTCAAAATTTGTGAATTTAACTCCTAGTGCCATTAAATCGTGTTGAATAGTTTTGAATCTAGAGTACATGTCCACTATAGATTCATTTTGTTTCATTTTAAATGAAGAGAATTGATTTTGCAAAATTGAGATCTTAGCTTGTTTAACTTTATTCGTGCCTTCGTGTGTAACTTGTAAAGTACGCCAAATTTCATATGAAGTGTTACATAACATGACACGTGAAAATTCATTCTTATCTAATGAACAAAGTAAAACATTCATAGCTTTGGCATTATTAGAAGCTGCGGTTTTTTGTGTATCATTCCATGTATTCATAGCAGTAGTAGGTGCTTCATATTTATTTTGAGTGGCTGACCAAATTTCTAATTCATTAGTTTCCATAAAAATTCTCATACGTGTTGACCAATATGCATAATTAGAACCATTAAACAGTGGGGGACGTGCTATGGATTGTCCTTCTTGAAAAATACTTGCCATATTAAAGTGAGTCAAATACGTGTTACTGTACTTCGATCAAACCTTGCTCTGATACAATTTGAAAGTCTACGGGGTGGATCGTGTAGTGTATATGCAAGTATATGTGACAAAATATATGATGCAACTAAAATAATATTAATCTAAGTAAATATAGAATAAGTACACTAGGATTTTATACTAGTTCAGACCTCCCATCCTACGTCCAGTCCCGAAGCTCCCCTTCAGAATTCGACTATCAAAAACCCTCGCTTCGCCCGAAGGAATAGGCTTGGTTACAGTGAGTTCTTCTTGTCAAATATGTGTTCTCATATAACATGGATGTTGACTAATTTATACAATTTCTTCCAATATATATCTCTAAACAATATTGTCTATGAAGAGCTGAGTATATGAAAGAGTGAATACAAGTAAAGATTGCTAGAGTGCAAATATCAAGAATATAGTATAGAATTAGAAAGCATAAGTATGTAAGGTGAGTCATTTCTCTTGATTCTTGATGCTATATATAGTTGTAGATAGGTATCTTGAGTAGTTACGTCCATTAACGAATGTTCTTCAGTTGCTTCTATTGATGATGAAGAGTTGCGGCGAAGGGAAGCGAAGATGTCCATTCGAATGTGGCAGTTGAAGTTCATTTCTGAAATTCGAGTTTGAAATCAGGCGACTGGGATATGTTTCAGACGTCTGATACTATATATATTTTTGAATATAGTAGAAGATCAGATGTCTGAGTGCTATTACCAAACGTATGGTTTTGCTTGACTGTTGTTACAGAGAACTGATTCAGACGTCTGGCTTGTGCACCCAGACGTCTGATATTGTGCATGTCAGTTTTTATGCACTTTTTCTTTTGCTTCTTTGTACCTATCGACTTGTAGTCTCTTGTAGTGTCCTTTGAGCCTTGTTCTTGTCCTTATAGTGATGTTGTTCTAGCAAGTACCTGTATATATAAATATATGTGTATATTCGATTTACATTGTATAGTTGTTATCATCGAAACCGTAGATTGAATTTCCAAACAAAATGTAGTAAGGCTTGAGATTTTTATTCACCAGACATATATTGTTCTAACTCCCTCCTCGTAATAACACAGGTTAGTAAGGGTGATGCTGAAGGCGGAGACGGAGATAGTGCTTTTGGCAGTAGACTATTTATTTACTTGTTATTTTTAGCATTTTTTGTTGTACCCATGAAATAAAATTAATGTTTTAATTTTGAACACTACGGATATGTACGGTTATTGTTGGGTTTTAACATTATGGATATTTTGATATGGTTTTGAATGAAGTTTGAAATTTGAATGAAATAGGTATTGTTGTTATTTTATATTTTATCCATTCATTGTATGATTCTGAATGTGTAGATAAATAGCTTTGTATTGTTCTTTTTACCAACCAACAGCTAGCTTTGAGATGGTTCTAAGTTTCAATGTGCCTTTTCTAGGTCGGAATTTAAGCCCATTTCAAGGTGGGTTATTACATCGGAGAATCTAGAAAATATCAAAACATCTACTCCTATCAAGGATTACCTTCAGATTTCCAACTCAGAGCGTGCATAGGGGTCGATCAGGATCTCGTACACATGTAAGCAATTTGATAGTAATATAGAATCATTTATTTAAAACTAAATGTAAGGTAAGAGAATCGAACTTGATCCCAATCCATCCTGATTGTGGGGCTATCATCCAATGAAAGTCTTTGATTTGTAACTTTATTCTGCCCCCATTCCTACAATGAACTTCTACACATACTCCTTTGTTTGTTGTGCATTCACGTTCTAATTTATGTTTCTCGCTCTAGCATCATTTGCTCCCGGTGTTCCAGCTCGCCCTAAGTTCAAATCCAAATTGCCCCTTAGTAGATTCCTTTCAGTACTAACACAATTCCAATCGATACCGACTGGTTCTTGTTGTGGGGGCATTGTCCCAGCTTGCTTTGTTCCAATTTCGGAAGCTCCAGCATTGGTTATTGGCCTCTGATTCTGGATTCTAGCTGCTTCAGCTATACCTTGCTGTCCTATCCTTTAGAAAAATCAATTTAGCATCTCCTGTTGTCGAGCCATTATTCCATCTTGTATTTCTCTCATCGTTCTCTCCGTCTCTTCTTTGATCACATAAATGGATTGATTAGAATTTGAGGACACCTTCTACCTACCCCTATGCTCTAGTCGACTTCCTCCAATCATAGGTTTGGTGTAAAGCCTACTTATCTTCTCCCAACTTTAGGTCCAAGCTCTATTCTCAGTGAAAGCATGAAAATATTAATGTCAAAAGTGGCATAACACCCAAAAAGCGATTAAAAGCACAAGATCTAATGATATAAATTTAAAACCAGTAGAAAAGACATAATTTTTATAGTGTTTCGGTGAATACTCTGGCCTACGCCCACTTCAATCTTTTTTGTTGATTATTTTCTCTCCAGATTACAATGAATTCAATAAGATCAGACATATTTTAGTGGATCTCCGATCTAGGAGTATTTGGGGAAGAAGAAGGCAGAAGTGAAATCAAAATATGAAAAGTCCAAAAAGAAGAAGTCCCCTCTAAGTTCCAGGTACTTGCTATTTATAGGGAAATCATCTAATAGAACCAGGTGTCCATGAAATATCAAGTCTAGATCTAAGTCCAAGTGTTCAAAAGTGGGGTTCAGTCCCAAGCATCAATAAAAATCTCTTGGTATCGAGTGGTTTGTAACGACCCTGAATTTTTGACATTGGAAATCAGAATATTTAATTGATTTTAAATATTTGAAAGATAGTTTTATTTGGAATTCGAATATCATAATGAATTTGGGCAATTAAATTATTGAATTTAGTATATTAAAGTTGGGTAAAATATTGTATCTTCAGTTTTAAGCCCGTTAAAAATAATTTGAAGGCTTAGAAAATTCATGTTGATTATACTGAAGATAATAAAAGTTTCAGAATTGAATTTGAAACTGTTTTGTTCAGTTTTGAATTTTATCGTTTAAATCGATATTTGAAAAATAGCCTTCCGAGGCATAGTCTCGGAATTCGACAGAACCAGTTCCATTGGATCCGTAATATTGTATTATTATCGGATTTCAATTTTTCTAGTGTTCGGAGTTGTTGTGTGGTCGTACGGTAAGCAAACGCGCTGAAATTTTATTGGAAATCTAATTTAATAGCTAGGTCCAAAAGCAATCTTCTCCATACGACCGAATTAGGACTCGGAACCTTTTCCATTGCGTTCAGAATAGGCGTATAACATTATAAACGCCTAGCAGCACGCTTCGATAGGAGGTCGAGACTTTTGACTTCGTTTTCGAGTTGATTCGAATTTGAATTTAAATTAATAATATATATTAATCACGAGTCAAAATAAAATCACATCAAAACTTTCTCGTTCCTTCTCCAACACGCTTCATTCTCACACAAGAAAAATATATCTCTCGACCTTATCTTTTCCCCAGTTAAAACATTTTGAAAGAAGAAAAAATTAAAACTCACGAGAAAATAAATGGCCGAGCGTTGAAATTTTATCTCCAGTTTAATTCACTCCCATCCTCATTTCAATTCAAGCTCGCGGCTCCCCATTCCTCTTCTCAAACGTACCAAATCGACTGTTTCCCTCCATACAAATCGATTTCATCCCTTATTCAAAAAAATCGAAGTTCGCTATACTGTAAATCATCGACAATTCGCGAGCGAACTCGTGGCCTGGAGGCTCGAAGCAAAGGTGGAAGCGCAGTCGAGTTCGAGGGCTAGAGTTGTAGGCAGTGTCGTGGAGTTCGCCAGTAAGGTAGGTCATCGCAATTTCCTATAGCGATGGCGACGAGGCGAAGTCGTGAGATTCGATTTTTGGGAGGTTCGTAGTCGCGGGTGCTCTGAGCATTTGAGGAGAGAAGTCGAAGGCTTTGTCTGAGCAATTTGGGCAGTAAGTGTTTGATTTTTTATTTTCCTCAATTAAACTTGGTTTACATATTCAGATTGAAAAATATATATATAAGTTTGAAGCTGAAGACTTATATTAGCCAGAGAAGGTAAACTAATTTTTAAAGTTTTGTTCTGATAATCTTGTTTAAAATTGAAAATAGATATAGATATATATAAGATTTCTGGAAAAAATATAGGAAGTTTACTGTGAAAATGTTATGCAAACAGTAAAGTAAATATATATGTGTAAAAAAATACTCATACCTGCTTTGATTTAAATACAGTAAAACAGAGGGGTATATGTATAGATAAGCTTTGAAAAATATATAGGAATAAGAGTTAAATTTACAGTAAAGTATATTTTCAAAGTAGATTTCAAAGTATAAATTAAAAGTTCTAGAAATTGGTTTGCAATAAAATCACTGGATAATTAAGATTACCAAATGAAAATTGGTTATTCGATTTAATTCGAATATTAATAAATTGCATAAAATTATTTATACAAGGTCAAAAACTGTGAAGAAAACAATCTGGAAATGGAAAAGAGTTGGAATAGATTGCGAATTAAAATCAAAGGTGAGATCTTCTCACTCAAATAAAAATTTGAAATTGCAGTTATTGATTGATTGCCTGATTGTGATAGTATATATAGTAGTATATAGAAATATATATATATTGGAATATATATATATTGGAGTTGTTGATTTCCCGCATTATATAGCGGATGAGACCCTATTGCGCTGCATAATAGCGGATGATATTTTATAAATCCCATATACCGTGATATTCCACCTCGAAGTGGAATTGGTATTGTGCTAACATCTGTGGATGCAGGGAAACAGGTTGGAGGGATCCAACCAGATTCCTCAAATTGTACGAATTTGTTTCATATGTTGTATGAATTTGTTTCATATGCTCTGTGATTATTTATTTATAATCTGTGAATGATTATATTTGTGATTGAATTTGTTAAAGGCTATAATTTAGCCGAATGTATTTTTGGTATCGTTGGATACCAGAAATAAATAAAATTGGGTTTTTGAAATTAAAGTTGGAATTTTTTGTAAAATCCTTTTGAAAGAACTGGATTAATTTGAAAGAAGTTTGAAAAAGATAAAGTTTTATTTTTGAATCATATTAAATAAAATTCCAAATATGGGAAAAAAGCTTAATAAGTGGATTTCGAGTAATATTGTTTATAAGTTGAAGAATTTATTTAAAATTTGGATTTTTAAAGAGATTGGAAGAGATAAAAGAATTTGTTTTCTTTAAAAAGAATTTGTTTCTTTAAAAGGAATTTATTTTAAAAGGGAAATAAATTTGGAAATCAATTTAAAAGTTGATTTGGAGTTGAAAGTGAATATTTGAGAAATCGATTTGAAAATCGTATAAAAAATGAATATTTGGAAATGTAAATTCAAAATGGAATTCATAAAGGAAAGGAAAATTTGTTTTAAAAATAAACACTGATTTATTTTTAAAGTGTGGAAGTAATTTACAAATTTGGAATGTAAATTTGAAATAAATTGATAAGGATTTATTTAATTGGTTTAAATGGACCATTTTGAAATGGAAGTGTATTTACCTTGAAAATCCGAGTATATTTCCAAAGTAGTTTTAAATTATAAATGAAGAAATTCTGAAATTGGATTTTAGGAAATATTTGGGAGATAAAGTATTTGAACTCGGCAGATTTCCAATGGAAATGAATAAATATTTGGAAATATATCCCGTGTAGGGAAATTGATTTGAAATTTGTTTTCCAAAGTTTGAAAGGTGAAAAGTGATTTGAAATTTGTTTTCAAATGGTTGAAGTGTTAAACCATATCTCGCGAAGATATTTGAAATTTAATAATTTGGAAGAATTATTTAAATTGGTTGATTGTTGTGAATGTTGTTGATAGTTACATAACCGACTATCAATATTTGCCTTTGAAATGGCACTTGAACTTGTTTTAAAACAAGCGCTCATTATTCGGTTTAGCCGGGAGAGGACTTTGTGTCATAAAACCCATTCCGAATAATGATACGGCGAAATGGATTGCATTTGAAGACCGGTGTGAAGACCGGGTATTTTCAAAAATGAAAGGACAACCTGTCGAATGTCTCTGCACTAAGTTGCTCTGGTATAGAGATTTACATCACTCTTCTTATGATGGGAAGTCCGGACGTGATTAGTGAATATCCGGATTGCAAGGGCTTCTTTGGAAGTGCCTTCGGTTCTGTTCGAACCCGGAACAGACTTGTATGGTTGTATGTCTGACATTACACTTTGAGATATAAAGCTGATTTCTTTAAAATACATTTCTGTTGGTGGCGGATAATTTATTCTCTTAGCTTAACACCCTTCTCTGAGACGTACGAGCTCAGAGGTTATGTAGTTGGAGGTTATCAGTGATATACTCCCAATTTGGTAGTGTGGCATGCTAAGTGTTGCTGTGTGTTGATGATCATTCGTTGATCATTTGTTGATTAAAGCATGGCTTTGTGAAAAAGCGTAGCTTTGTGGACGAGACCTCATCGGGCCTCACAACCCGAAAATGGTCAAAACAGGAAAGATGCGGCAAGGTTATGAGGGTCGCGCCCTTTAGGGTATGTCATTTCCTTTTGGAAAAAGGTGATATTATGGTATGGATCCCGGATATTTACCTGTGTGGTTGCTCCAATCTCATTTACTGTGTGATTGTTGCTTTATGATCGAGGGCACTCGGATAAAGCTCGCAAAGGACCGGGGGATGGCATATTCGTGTAGTAGTTACCTAGTGTAAGGGGTAACCCGGCCTTGTGTTGGCAGAGAGCTAGTAAGTTCTCGGGACGTCCATCCAGAGATGTACCCATGTGGCAGTAGGAAGTTCCTTAGCCTGACCATTTGTTGGAAATCCAATTCCCAATACGAACCTTGTACGGTTTTAGTTGTAGAACCTGCCATTTACTTATGGTGGTCACCACTGTTTAGATGGTAGCTATATTAGGCATTGTTCGAAATGTCTATGCTGGCTAAGATTAATATTATACTTTCGAAATGTTTTCCACACTAGACATTAATAATAATATCAACTGATTTTTCGTAGTAAGCATCTTTGACTATCATAAGGAGAAATCTCCTCCAATTCTGCGTTTGCATTGTGTGTGTGGCGGGAGGCCTTATGGTAGTTTCATTTTCCAAAAGCATTGCGAATTTCTTTTATTTTCTTTGTGAAAATAAATGTTTTACGATCTCACACTAGTCACCATGACTGACTCGGAGTTTATTGTTCCCTTACTAAACTCTGGGTGCCCATAATTTTCCACACGGGCAGCCTAGAGTTATGTTATCAGGATATTCTGGAGCTTTGGAGATGAGCTGGATGGCGAGACGTACACTCGTACTTATTTATTCATTCCGCTGTGTATTCTGTATGGGGACAAGTTTATATAACTGTCCATTGTTGTATTGAGTTGTATATTGACTCTCATTGTTGTATTGTATAGACCGATATAGTTCTTTGTTTAAAGACTAGTGATTATCTATTATATATTGTTCCGCTGCGAATGTGAGATTCTGATATTGTTTCTGTTTCTGTTTTTCTGTTCTTTCTTTTCTTCTGTCTTCTTCTACCTCTTCTTTTAACCCTAATGATTCGGTTTTCCGGCATTTGATTGTGCGGCAATTGATACAGCGGACATATTAATGTCGACTTTCGAGCGTCGAAAGATCGCAATCGTTACATGTGGTATCAGAGCAATTGGTTAAGCGATAACCTTGGCTCTGTTGGGTGTTACTCATTAGAGATAGAGTCAGTAGTACTCTAGAATGAGTGCGAGTGTAATAATAGTTATGAGCGCGTATTTGTTAGTGAATATAAAAAATCTGTTTTGTATTGTGTTGACTTATCGGTTGATTGTTTATAGATTCTGGTCAGTTCAGTTTGGCCAACTGTAATCGATAGGGATTTCTAAACTCTTAAATAAGATAAACTGACACAGTATTGTTTTAAATGGGGTAAATGAAATAATTTTACCCAAAACTATTTTTGTATAGAAAATAAATCGTTTTCCGTAAATTATTATTGTATATGGATGCTTGGTTGTTAGGAAGTGATAATATTGAATTATTATCATTGTTATATGGAAATTGAATAAGAAATAATGGTATAACCAAAGATTTGGAGATAAATTCATTTAACAAATGAAATTTATAAATATGAATTGAAAGATAAGGAAATGAATTCATATACGAATGAGATTTGTAAATGTAAATTATAATGTGATTTATAATTGGAAATAAAATTCCAGAAAAATATTTGAAAATAAAATTCATTTATGGAATGAAATTGGTAATGTGAATTTATAAATGAGTTTTATAAAATGAAATAAGATTTGATTTGAATCAAGTCGAAGAGAAAATCCAACTTGGAAAAAAATAAAATAATATGGATTGAATTCAAGTAAACTGACTGATAATTTTTTAATTCATAAAATAATGAATTGGAAGTTGAGTTAGTTAAATAAAAAAAATTGAATTGTGAGCTGAATAAAAATGGTTTGAATTTGCATATAAATTCAAGTAAGTAGTAGAAATAAATTGAAATTTCCTTGTTATTGATAAAGTAAATTCAGGATGAATTGAATATGGAAATGTGAAATTTATAATGGATAAGTGAATATACTAATTGAATTAAATTAGTAGATGGAATGGATTTGATAAATGAAAAATCAAATCAAAGATTTAAATTGGAAATTGTTTACAAGGAAACTATAATTTGAGTTTTGAGTTGAAATAACTTAAGCAATATTTGGATAAATGCTCGACTTAAGTAAAATTGTAAAATGGTTGTTGTCGAGTTTTGTGAAATGGTTTCAAATGAAATGAATGTGAATATGGAATGTAAATTAAATTGAATGGAATCAATTGGAAATGAAATGGAATTAAAATAAATTGAGTTGGTATCAATTTAAATTAGTTATAAATTCGAATGGATATTCTATTAAGTGAATATCGTTGAATTTGCATATGAATGGTTGTCGTTTGACGTAAACGAGATTATATAAAATTCTATGAGTTAGTAGAAGAAAATAAAAAAATTGATTTTGAATCAATTGAAATAGATATGAATTTGTTTCGCTTAAAAATGAATTGAATATAAGAAAGTGCATTGTAAATAACTTGAATTGAATAGAAATGGTATGTGAATTAGATGAAAGAAATTTAATTTGTATCGAAACCTTATAAATTGCTAGTGGAAATTGTTTTGGATGTATTACTTATGAAAACTATGTGTTTGCTATTGAGATGAGTGAAATGTAAATAGATTTCCTATATATGTCACTTACATGTTTAAACTGAGTAAGTACAGGTACCGGAAGCCGTTTGGCTGCATTTTGGTTGCGCAAAATGCTTAAAAATAAGCCGCTTTGCTTAAAATGCTAATAAAGGTATGCCTACGCAATACAAAATAGGAAATATGAACTGTTTTTGTTTTTCCGACCGAGTGGGTCGATGTATATATATATTTATATCTTTTGTCAAATTGCAAAAGCTCCTCCGTACAAAAGAGACTGCGCCAAAAATTTCTGAAAATTTTGGGAGTTAGAAAAAATTTGAAATTTTTGAAATTTTTCACTTAACGACAAGTGATTTCAAATTGAATTTGAGATAAGGTAAATAGAATTCAATATCTAAAATGAAGTAAATTGAATTCAAATGGAATTGAAAATGCAAAGTTGAATGGAAATGAATATATAACTTTGTTTGTGAAGTGAAAATAAATATAAGAAGTATGTAAATACTTATATTGAACTTAAGAAATAAAGAATGAAATTCTTAAGTAAATGGGTATTTGGAATCCAGTAAGTAAATTTGGACATTGTTGTTAAATAAAGTATACTGGGATTATAAAGGCCATATGAAAATGGAATTGGATTTTGATTTCGAAGATAAGGTATGTATTTAAAATTTCAGTATGAAATTTGACTGGGTTTTTGAATTTGTTACTTGGCATTTTGTTTTCTATTGGAATTTGGGAGTCCGTAGGGACATTTTGTAGTTGTACCGAGCTAGCCACGCAAAGGAGACGCTGGCGGAATTTCTTGAAAATTTAGAGAGTTAGAAAATTTTTGAGAAATTTTGGATAATTTAAAATTTGAATTTAAGTTTAAATTTGAATTGTGAAGTAAATAAAGTTGTTTGGAAACTATGGTTAAGATTTGGACAGTTAGTAGAAATAATGGATCTTTAATAAAAAGAAGATTGGTTTGAAAATTTGATAAAACTGTTTGGTTTTGGTAAAATGATAAATGGGTATTGGGGCATTCTTCTTGACTTGTAATTTCGGGACAAAATTCTTTTAAGGGAGGAAGATTGTAACGACACTAAATTTATGACATTGCAAATCAGAATATTTAATTGATTTTAAATATTTGAAAAATAGTTTTATTTGGAATTCGAATATCAAAATGAATTTGGGCAATTAAATTATTGAATTTAATATATTAAAGTTGGGTAAAATATTGTATCTTCAGTTTTAAGCCCGTTAAAAATAATTTGAAGGCTTAGAAAATTCATGTTGATTATACTGAAGATAATAAAAGTTTCAGAATTGAATTTGAGACTGTTTTGTTCAGTTTTGAATTTTATCGTTTAAATCGATATTTGAAAAAATAGTCTTCGGAGGCACAGTCTCGGAATTCGACGGAACCAGTTCCATTGGATCTGTAATATTGTATTATTATCGAATTTCAATTTTCGTAGTGTTCGAAGTTGTTGTGTGGCCGTACGGTAAGCAAATGCGCTGAAATTTTATTGGAAATCTAATTTAATAGCTGGGTCCAAAAGCTATCTTCTCAATACGACCGAATTAGGACTCGGAACCTTTTCCATTGCGTTCGGAATAGGCGTAAAACATTATAAACGCCTAGCGGCACCCTTCGATAGGAGGTCGAGACTTTTGACTTCATTTTCGAGTTGATTCAAATTTGAATTTAAATTAATAATATATATATATATATATATATTAATCACCAGTCAAAATAAAATCACATCAGAACTTTCTCGTTCCTTCTCCAACACGCTTCATTCTCACGCAAGAAAAAAATAGCTCTCGGCCTTATCTTTTCCCAGTTAAAACATTTTGAAAGAAGAAAAAAGTAAAACTCACGAGAAAATAAATAGCCGAGCTTTGAAATTTTATCTCCAGTTTAATTCACTCCCATCCTCATTTCAATTCAAGCTCGCGGCTCCCCATTCCTCTTCTCAAACGTACCAAATCGACCGTTTCCCTCTATACAAATCGATTTCATCCCTTATTCAAAAAAATCAAAGTTCGCTATATTGTAAATCATCGACAATTCGCGAGCGAACTCGTGGCCTGGAGGCTCGAAGCAAATGTGGCAGCGCAGTCGAGTTCGAGGGCTAGAGTTGTAGGCAGTGTCGTGGAGTTTGCCAGTAGGGTAGGTGGTCACAATTTCCTGTAGCGATGGCGACAAGGCGAAGTCGTGAGTTTCGATTTTTGGGAGGTTCGTAGTCGCGGGTGCTTTGAGCATTTAAGGAGAGAAGTCGAAGGATTTGTCTGAGCAATTTGGGCAGTAAGTGTTTGATTTTTTATTTTCCTCAATTAAACTTGGTTTACATATTCAGATTGAAAAATATATATATAAGTTTGAAGCTGAAGACTTATATTAGCCAGAGAAGGTAAACTAATTTTTAAAGTTTTGTTATGATAATCTTGTTTAAACTGAAAATATATATATATATATAAGATTTATGAAAAAAATATACGAAGTTTAATGTGAAAATGTTATGCAAACAGTAAAGTAAATATATATGTGTAAAAAAAAATACTCATACCTGCTTTGATTTAAATACAGTAAAACAGAGGGGTATATGTATAGATAAGCTTTGAAAAATATATAGGAATAAGAGTTAAATTTACAGTAAAGTATATTTTCAAAGTAGATTTCAAAGTATAAATTAAAAGTTCTAGAAATTGGTTTGCAATAAAATCATTGGATAATTAAGATTACCAAATGAAAATTGGTTATTCGATTTAATTCGAATATTGATAAATTTTATAAAATTATTTATACAAGGTCAAAAACTGTGAAGAAAACAATCTGGGAATGGAAAAGAGTTGGAATGGACTGCGAATTAAAATCAAAGGTGTGATCTTCTCACTCAAATAAAAATTTGAAATTGCAGTTATTGATTGATTGCCTGATTGTGATAGTATATATAGTAGTATATAGCAATATATATATATTGGAATATATATATATTGGAGTTGTTGATTTCCCGCATTATATAGCGGATGAGACCCTATTGCGCCGCATAATAGCGGATGATATTTTATAAATCCCATATACCACGATATTCCACCTCGAAGTGGAATTGGTATTGTGCTAACATCTGTGGATGCAGGGAAACAGGTTGGAGGGATCCAACCGGATTCCTCAAATTTTATGAATTTGTTTCATATGTTGTATGAATTTGTTTCATATGCTGTGTGATTATTTATTTATAATCTGTGAATGATTATATTTGTGATTGAATTTGTTTAAGGCTATAATTTAGCCGAATGTATTTTTGGTATCGTTGGATACCAGAAATAAATAAAATTGGGTTTTTGAAATTAAAGTTGGAATTTTTTGTAAATTCCTTTTGAAAGAATTGGATTAATTTGAAAGAAGTTTGAAAAAGATAAAGTTTTATTTTTGAATCATATTGAATAAAATTCCAAATATGGGAAAAAAGCTTAATAAGTGGATTTCGAGTAATATTGTTTATAAGTTGAAGAATTTATTTAAAATTTGGATTTTTAAAGAGATTGGAAGAGATAAAAGAATTGGTTTTCTTTAAAAAGAATTTGTTTCTTTAAAAGGAATTTATTTTAAAAGGGAAATAAAATTCGAAATCAATTTAAAAGTTGATTTGGAGTTGAAAGTGAATATTTGAGAAATCGATTTGAAAATCGTATAAAAAGTTAATATTTGGAAATGTAAATTCAAAATGGAATTCATAAAGGAAAGGGAAATTTGTTTTAAAAATAAACACTGATTTATTTTTAAAGTGTGGAAGTAATTTACAACTTTGGAATGTAAATTTGAAATAAATCGATAAGGATTTATTTAATTGGTTTAAATGGACCATTTTGAAATGGAAGTGTATTTTCCTTTAAAAGCCGAGTATATTTCCAAAGTAGTTTTAAATTATAAATGAAGAAATTCTGAAATTGGATTTTTAGGAAATATTTGGGAGATAAAGTATTTGAACTCGGCAGATTTCCAGTGGAAATGAATAAATATTTGGAAATATATCCTGTGTAGGGTAATTGATTTGAAATTTTTTTTCCAAATTTTGAAAGGTGAAAAGTGATTTGAAATTTGTTTTCAAATGATTGAAGTGTTAAACCATATCTCGCGAAGATATTTGAAATTTAATAATTTGGAAGAATTATTTAAATTAGTTGATTGTTGTGAATGTTGTTGATAGTTACATAACCGACTATCAATATTTGCCTTTGAAATGGCACTTGAACTTGTTTTAAAACAAGCGCTCATTATTCGGTTTAGCCGGGAGAGGACTTTGTGTCATAAAACCCATTCCGAATAATGATACGGCGAAATGGATTGCATTTGAAGACCGGTGTGAAGACCGGATATTTTCGAAAATGAAAGGACAACCTGTTGAATGTCTCTGCATCGAGTTGCTCCGGTATAGAGATTTACATCACTCTTCTTGTGATGGGAAGTCTGGACGTGATTAGTGAATATCCGGATTGCAAGGGCTTCTTTGGAAGTGCCTTCGGTTCTGTTCGAACCCGGAAGAGACTTGTATGGTTGTATGTCTGACATTACACTTTGAGATATAAAGCTGATTTCTTTCAAATACATTTCTGTTGGTGGCGGATAATTTATTCTCTTAGCTTAACACCCTTCTCTAAGACGTACGAGCTCAGAGGTTATGTAGTTGGAGGTTATCAGTGATATACTCCCAATTTGGTAGTGTGGCATGCTAAGTGTTGCTGTGTGTTGATGATCATTCGTTGATCATTTGGTGATCAAAGCATGGCTTTGTGGACGAGACCTCATCGGACCTCACAACCCGAAAATGGTCGTAACAGGAAAGATGCGGCAAGGTTATAAGGGTTGCGCCCTTTAGGGTATGTCATTTCCTTCTGGAAAAAGGTGATATTATGGTATGGAGCCCAGATATTTACCTGTGTGGTTGCTCCAATCTCATTTACTATGTGATTGTTGCTTTCTGATCGAGGGCCCTCGGATAAAGGTCCCAAAGGACCGGGGGATGACATATTCGTGTAGTAGTTACCTAGTGTAAGGGGTAACCCGACCTTCTGTTGGCAGAGAGCTAGTTAGTTCTCGGGACGTCCATCCAGAGGCGTACCCATGTGGCAGTAGGAAGTTCCTTAGCCTGACCATTTGTTGGAAATCAAATTCCCAATACGAAGCTTGTACGGTTTTAGTTATAGAACCTGCCATTTACTTATGGTGGTCACCACTGTTTAGATGGTAGCTATAGTAGGCATAGTTCGAAATGTCTATGCTGGCTAAGATTAATATCATACTTTCGAAATGTTTTCCACACTAGAAATTAATAATAATATCAACTGATTTTTCGTAGTAAGCATCTTTGACTATCATAAGGAGAAATCTCCTCCAATTCTGCGTTCGCATTGTGTGTGTGGCGGGAGGCCTTATGGTAGTTTCGTTTTCCAAAAGCATTGCGAATTTCTTTTATTTTCTTTGTGAAAATAACTATTTTACGATCTCACACTAGTCACCATGACTGACTCGGAGTTTATTGTTCCTTTTCTAAACTCTGGGTGCCCATAATGTTGCACACGGGCAGCCTAGAGTTATGTTATCAGGATATTCTGGAGCTTTGGAGACGAGCTGGATGGCGAGACGTACACTCGTACTTATTTATTCATTCCGCTGTGTATTCTGTATAGGGACAAGTTTATATAACTGTCCATTGTTGTATTGAGTTGTATATTGACTCTCATTGTTGTATTGTATAGACTGATATAGTTCTTTGTTTAAAATACTAGTGATTATCTATTATATATTGTTCCGCTGCGAATGTGAGATTCTGATATTGTTTCTGTTTCTGTTTTTCTGTTCTTTCTTTTCTTTCTGTCTTCTTCTACCTCTTCTTTTTAACCCTAATGATTCGGTTTTCCGGCATTCGATTGTGCGGCAATTGATATAGTGGATGTATTAATGTCGACTTTCGAGCGTCGAAAGATCGTAATCGTTACATGGTTCCTCTCGGTACCGATTGGTTTTTATGGGAAAAAAGTTCCCTCTTTCTTTTATTTTGCTCTCTACCTCCGATTCACTGCATTTCGAACAATTTTTCTTTGAGATTTAGTTTTTTCAGAGAGGGGTTCTGGTACTTCTTGTTCTTGCCGGCCTTCAATCCAAAAATCCTTAGAATCGCTCGTCCATTCTTTGAGAAAAGCACTACGTGGCGATCACTTGAGGTAGTGCTTCAAGTACAAGTGCTTTTGAAGGTCCGTAATGGAGTAAAAAAGTCTCGGTATGGGGTGGTCCACTTTGCTCCAAATCATTTGGAATTTCTAAAGCGCATTCTTATTGCATTCTAAGCATGTTCCTAAGTCCATGAATCGTTTCATCTTCATCTTGACATTCCGATTCTAGTGAAAATCTGCTTTGTCAAAAAGCTGGATAACACCGACCAAGCTCCAATATCCATTTGACCCATGACATATGGTTGGATCAAGATTTTATTTAACGATTGATTATTGATTAATTTGCTAAAATAAGCTTAAAATATGATTGTAGTTTACATGATGCTACAATGGAGTAACAAGTCAACTTCTCCATCGGTTTACCTGTAACACCTTGGAAATTTAATGATTTAACTAGACTTCAAACGGGAATTCAATAAGAAAAGTAAAATTAATTAAAACAAGGGCTTAAAAGCAATTTTTCACAGACATCCAAATTTGGCTACAAACTTGCACCATTGTGTTCGTAGAGATTTTCTGGACGATTTTCATATATAACTTTTCGTAATCCGAGTTAGTATGAGAGAGTACGAGAGTCAGATTGAATTTAAAAGTTTAAAACTTAGAATATAAAAATCAACATTGTCTAGGTCGACCCAAGGAGGTCCTAATCCGACTAGTAGCGGTTGGCCCAAACTTAGGAGCGGTCGACCTGATATAGGATTTTTCGGGTGATTACCGAACTGGAGCGATGTGTTTCAATGGTGTATATTGATTGCTTACATCTAAAATAGTTTATGGGTGGACTGGATTGCTAGCTGATTTGATCTAGTGTTAAAACTAACCCTATCAATAACATACTAAACTAAATCCTAATTCTAGTTTTAAACGAACATTAGGGGAAACTCTATCAATTTTTCTACTGTAAACCCTAATTTTTCCCAATCCTGAAAGTTAAAGTAAAACTCAAATCAAACTAGAAGCAAAGGCAAGCAATCAAAGGAGAACTAAGGCAATCTAGTGAAGGAGCTACCGATTGGAGGCCAAATTTCTCAAAATCTAGAACTTAGGCTAAAGATGAGTAGGCATAGATTAATAATTTGATTAATGGAATTGATTTTAAACTATTTTAAATTATTAGAACTGTAGAAACCATATAATTAACTTGTTAAATTAAAATTGAATAGGCTAAACACTAAACCATAGAATTTAATTTGAAATTGAACTATGAAATTAGGTAATTTGACATTTGCTAATGCTAGATTGAGAACCCTAAATTAAAAACCCTGACTGTATTGAAATTGGAAACTAAGGCAACATTAGAAAAATTAGGGTTAATTAACTGGAATAAGGGTTAAATGGAATCATTAATCTAGTGGAATTAACAACAATTACCTATAATTAATAAACAATTAAAACTATTCAAAATGTTAAATTTTATACACGAATGGTTGACCCTGAGATTGTTTGGGTCGACAAGAAGCAGTCGACCTAGGGTTTGTCTTAATCGACCATTCCAATGAAAAATGTGCAAATTTGACTTTGGCCTGAGGCCCAAATTAAATGAATAAAAATTATATAATTTAATTAGAAATTATGTAATTAGTAAACTAGTTATTGAGCTAATTTGAGCTAAGTATTTCACAATGTTTGATATTGGTATGGGAGAATAAGTATCTCACAATAGGTAATTTGGTGCAGGCGATGAATATTTCGTAATCGGAGTGGATCAAGGCGATTTGTTTTGCATAGGCTCAGGGATGTTCCGTATGGGTGAGCACAACACTTTCTAAGATGCTTTCTGAGAGAGATTGATACTAATGGGAGATCCAGGTACACACGTTTCCTGACATAACGTGGTACGGGTGGATGTAAGTGCAGTACAATAAGTGGCTATATATATTGATTAAATTAGAGCCCGATACTAACATGAGTTCCTATGGAATGTACCTTGGTGCAGTACAATAAGAGGCTTGTTAGTATAGTTATGATGGGAAAGTAGTTCCCGTTTTGGTCGATCATCAGTGTGAGGTTCGATGGTAGGTTTGACCCATTGTGTTTGATAAGAATCCCTAGGTTTGACCTTTGGAGTTCATGAACACTTGCTACACATCCTATATCATTTAAGAGTAGATTTAAAGTTAATCGCACTTAATCATTATTTCTAAATCTTATTTTTATCACCAGACTTTTGTCTGACCCATTCATTTTTCGTCTTTTTCCCTACCACAGGTGGACAGGGCAGTAGGTGATTTGCCCATTTCGGATACTTGGAGAGAGTCATTCTTTTCATGGAGTCTGCATTTACCACATCTTCTTTTCATGTACCATTCATATCAGTATAGTTATTTTCTTATACCAGACTATGAGCTATATTTTACTATGTACTCTGATTTGCATCACGTACTGATATTTTACTAAGACTATAATTTGATATTTTTCGGGACCGATATTTTTGTGATATTTACATGTCTTATTTCTTCCATTGTGAAACTTATTTGATAGTTAGTTTATCTTTTCGCTCTGATATGTATTTGGTAGTTAGTTCATCTTAGATTATATTTGTTTATCTTAGTCTCTAAGATGTTGAAGTTTGAAAAACCTCGATGATCCGCATTTTTCGATGCGACGCTTTTGGTGCGTGTTGTGAGTTGCAGGTTGTCATAGTTGGTATCAGAGCATAAGTTCCATGTTCTTTAAGATTAGGACCATATTGAGAGACGTATTTTGAAAAGTTTTTGAAAAAAATTGGATTTCAAAAGGTTTTCCAAAACATTTTCAGAAATGCTTTTTTTAAAAGTGTGTATATATAAATAATAAAGTATTTCAAAACGTTTCTAAATTTTTCATATCCAAAAATCCCACATGTTCGTGCCTACGATTCTCTTCTCTCTAAATCAAGTTTATGCTATCTATGAGAGTTATTAATGGAATTCTTAACATTCACAGATTGAAGATGTGTCATCTTGTAGGTTATGACTCTAACGATCCAGTCGAAATCCTAGCCGTGAACATCCCTATATGTTTCTGCCGATACCTTCAAGCTAGAGGACATACCGAGCTTAATCCCACTAAAGAGCCCATGGAGAGTCCAATCGATGTGGTTTGTGCCCGCCCTCCTAATGCTCCAGATTTTGTTAAGCCATACAAAGATTTTTCTAGTCTTGGAGGCAAGCCATATATGGGTATAAAGTCTTATGTGGGTTCGAGAGCATGGATCCATGCCTATGAGAGGATATTTAGTCTTATGGGCATAACGGATGTTGTTAGGAGGTAGCTAGCTACCTAACAGCTGCAAGGTGAGGTGCTGAACTGGTGGGACGTTATAGAGACTAAGGCTAAGGCTGATGAGGCTGATATTACTTACGATGAGTTTTGTAGGAGGTTTTGAAATAAATTTTCTAACAAGGGTAGAGGAAGGAATTTAGAGAAGTTTATTCATCTCAACAATGGAGATATGACATTCAAGGAGTATGCGAATCAATTTATTGAGCTAGCTAGGTATGGTATGAAGCTGATTAGCACATGACACGAGAAAGCTCTTAAATTTGCAAAGGATTTGAATCAGCTACTTCAAGGTTTAGCAGTGAGTCATATTTCAACAGATGCTACCTACAAGGGACTTGTAAAGATGGCTTTACTCACTACAGCTACTAAGAAAGAACAAAAAGAGGAGGCTCCGAAGGATGTGGCGAAGGGCAACAAAAGGGTAAGAAGAATGGAGGATTTTGAGTGAAGGAGAAGATTCAGAAGAAGGGCTTGAGATGCCATAGGTGCAGCAGGAAAGGACATTTGGCTAAGGATTGCATGATGGATCTCTCCAAGAAGTGTTATAACTCTGATCAGTTTGGGCATGTGAAGTGAGCTTGCACCGCACCAACGAGAGCTTCCACTCAGACTTCTGCTCAAGTGGTTTTGGCTTATGTACTAGAGGCAATTCCTAGCTCAAGTGCACAGCCAGTGGTGGATAAGGGTAAGAAAGTCGTGATAGAAGGTGAGTTAATTCTTTTAGGTTTTGTCTATTCATGCATTATTTGACACTGGGGCTTCTGATGTGTACGTAAATGTGCATATATTTACATCCATATTCTATCTCTTTTTATTTAAATAAACATCATATTAGGGCATTTTTACATGTTAAAACCAAAATTCAATTATTTTCAAACCATCATATTTTCATCTTCATTCAGGGGGAAAATGGTCATTTTTGTGCATGTGTAAATATGAGAATTTTTACTTGGACATTTTTGATGATTTTTATAGGAATTTGGATACATATGGAAGAGGCTTATATAAAGATACATGCATGCACAAATAAATACAAAGGAAAGAAGAGGGAAAGAATTCAAGACCATGAACATGGAGGACCCCATCCACTTACCTAAATCTACAATTAGAAGCTAATTGACAACTAAGTGGAGGTTAAAGATTCATGCACTTTTAATGAGGGATTAATTAGTGGCTAATGGTTACTTGGTGGCCACACTTCCTAAAGTTCATTTTGGGAAGCTCCCTAAAAATAGAATTAGGGTTTTATGCATGTATAAATAGCCCTCTTATGTACATGTAAATCATCTTCTACCTTTCATATTACTTAGAAAATTAGATTGCAAAATTGTAAGCAATGTTTCATGAAATAAAAATGGTTTCTTAGCCTCTTTCTATTCTCTTATTTACATTCTTTTATTTACATTTCATGCTTGTATTTATGCTCTTTCATTTTTTTTGTTAGCATATTAGTTTTACATTCATGCAAGTAGTGTAGCTTAATTCCTTTTGTTGTAAGTAGTTTAATTACATTCTCTTCTTTGCTTATTTTCTATTTTCTTCTCTTTTTAATGTTGAAATTTACTTGTGTTGCTTCAATGCCACAAATGAGTAGCTAAACCCCTCAACTTAGGGGTAATGAAGCTCTCAAGTATTATGTATATTCAACAATTCTATGATTTATGATCTCTTGTATTTATGATTCATGAAAGTAGATATTGATGTAAGTTTGTACAAGTGGGTTTGATAGCTTATGTTGCATTTGCGAATGAGCTATTTTTATTCAATGTAAACACAAGTTACATCATGATTTGCTAATTGATTTTTGATTTTGAAATGAATGTGAAAAAAAAATTTGATGATCTATATTACTAATCACAATAGTAAATAGATTATACTTAAAAATAGTTTTTGCTTTGCTTCATTTTCATGAGAATTAACAAGTGGTTTATTTGTTGTATTATAGTTTGATGGTTTCCTTTATGTTAATTAATAACATAAATAAACCATACTTATGATAAATACAATAATAATTTCATTTAATATCAAGACTTGAGATCATAGATTATTTGTTTGATTGATTTACAGAAATATAAGAGTGGATTGGCCCTTAAGTTGTTCTCTAATTTCATAGTTTTTAATCTTATTTTTATTTTAGTTTTAGCTTCTCTTTGTTCACAAATAGTAGAAAACAAGTTTCTCTAGTTTTGGTCTAATTTGATTGAATAGCAAGTTTAAAATCTTAAAAATTCCCTGCGGATCGACCCGTACTCGCCACGTACTTCAATAGTACGCCATGTGCTTGCTGTTAATTTTAAATCTAAATTCGTTCGACGGTTTTTTAAACCAATAGAATTTTCGTCGACGACCAAGTTTTTGGCGCCGTTGCTGGGGAGTTGTTTTGATTTTGATTTTCTATTCTTCGAATTACTTTTATTTGATTTTTGTGGGATTTTCTTTTTTGACGTTGTATTTTTTTATTTTTTTTGAGTTGTGTGTTGTTACATTTTAGTTGCAATTGTTTGTGTGTTCATTTTCTAGTTTCATTTGCATTTTTATTGTTTTAAATAAATTATACACAACTGCATTTGAAAAAGAAAAAAATTTCCATTTCATTTTCAATTGAATTTTCATTTATATTACATTTTCTAATTGATACACTTTCTTTTTACATTTTCTGTTTTACCATCCACTCTCTACATTGCCTACTCCAATACATACTCCACCACATACAACTGTCTTCAAAACTGCCTTTAAAACTAAGCCATCCACCACATTCCAACCTATCGACTGACTATCATACAACTTGCCTTCTCCATATACACCCACTTCTACATTACCGCTGCTACCTTCCATTTCATTCCACTACAACGTACTTTCACAACACTTTACTGCTGCATCATCCTTACTGTTTACTGCCTGCACACCCATCACACTTCATCCACCACCACTCCCAGCCCTTTCAATAACTGACAGCAAATCAATACAGAGAACAACCACCTGACATTCACTGCAACACAAACAAACCACCATACCACATCAAACTATCTCTGCCTGAAACCCCAAACTCCAAACTGTTAACTGCTTTCACATCCACTTGCTGCCACAAACCTATACCATCCCTTTCACTTCTAGTTGCCTATAACCACCGACTCTCCTTCAATTACCATTCCATAAACCATCACCTTAACCCTTCAATCATTCTTCTTCTCGGTATTCACTGGCATAAACTATTGCGTGCCTCACATCAAAACCAAACCAACCTTTTCCACCATCACTCAAACGACTTGCTGCCTGCATTCGACTCAATTTCTGCCACAACAGAATAACACCTTGCCTCTGTCCATAGTTCATAACCCTGCAGCTCATCCACTACCATCTCACAACATCACAGCACAACACCAACATCACTGCCCCTCCGACATATGCTTCATCAACTAACTTCCATCAATCGCTGATCCACCCTCAACTACTCCCTGCCACAATCATACATATCACAGCCATATCCCCCATCAACTCCAATCACCTCAAACTCGAGCAATCAGAGCCACCACCTTAAACTTCATCATCCACTGCAATTCAAACCTAGCGCAAACTCCAAATCGCCTACACTCCAAATTGAACTGCAACCGACCATCAACCGTCTTCACGAAATCGCCAACATCACCTCCGTGCCACCAAACAGTTCACTCCCCAAGCATTCACAACTAAACCGTCGACACAAATTTTACAATTCTCAGACCATACCTGACCATACCATTTCTTCACCTGCACCACTACAATACCCTGATTACCTAAACAACAAAATTTGTACACAAACAAAACCACTTCTTCACAACGCAGTCTACCATCAGACCAAACACTATAATCACCACTGCAAATCACCACGAATAACCATCGCGACATATCCCTCAACCGAAAAATCAAGACCGCCTTTGACAAACTTCCGCGCCTCATCTCCGTTCACTCGAACGCCTTCATCTCCCTTATCGAACATGCCAAGCCCTAATTCAATACCCAGAAACACTCACTGCATCTCCTACAGCACACATACCAATCAACTCTTCAATCACCTTCAACCGACTTGAAGAGCCAACCACTGCTAAACTATAGTTGCCTGAACCCGCACCTCCCTAAATCCCAAAATCGACCGCAGCTTCACTCGAGAACCAACCACGACGTCCTCACCCTTTCAATCTCGAATACCAACACTCCAAACTCATAAAATCCAAAGAAGAAACTGCGACTGGACTTTGAACTGATTTCGATTTTCTCTGATTTCATTTTTTTTAGAAAGAAGAAAGGGAAGAATTGTTGTTTAAGTTGAAAGGGAGTAATTTGGTTCGCATATCTGGTTTGACGACTTTTTTTTAATATAATTTAGTTGCTTTTGAGGTATTAGATTTTGAGGTAGTAGTTTAGTTTAATTATAACTAATCATTTTATTTAGTTGATGCATTTTTTTTTCATTTGCTTTGGGTAATTTAGGTTGAGTCTACTTTTGTTTTTAGGTTCTCCTTTGTTTTCTTTCTAGCTTATAATAATTTTGCCTTTCTATTATTTCTGGTTATTAAAAAAAAGAGAATCATTTCCCATTGGGTTAAATAAATTCTTTTCCTTGATTTTTTTTTTGTAAAACTTTTCTTTCCTTTTCTTTTGTAAATTTTTATTTCCTTTTCTCTTTAATTTTTTTTTAGTTTGTTTTAGTTTTGTTTTAGGTTGGTTGGTTTTCATGTGGCTAGTGATAGCTTTTGGTTTTTCTTTATCATAAAAAGAAGAGTGTTATTTTCAAGTGTTTTTGTTTAAATTGTTTTAGTTTCATCTTTGATATTTATAAAAAAAACTGTATATATCTTGTTTTTCATTTTAGGTTGCCAAAGCAGTAAATCAAGAAGAATAGCTTTGCTTAGCTTGCTTATAAAATAAATCGCAGCTCTAATTTTTTTTTTTTTGCTAATAATCTGCACGCTCTGGTATCGTGCTTTCATCTCTTGTTTTTTATTTGAATTGCATTGTTGGTTGCTTGCATTTGCATTTATATATATAAAAAAAAATTCAAAATCCAAAAACAAAAACAAACTTCATTTTAGTTGCATTGTAAATTCATGTTTACTTTTGTTTTGCATTCATCTCATCTAAGGGCAATACCCCAATTCACATAAGGTGAGGGATTTCATCACCCTTTCCTTAGCCCACAAACGCATTTCATCGTAGAATTTGACTAATAATAAAGGTTAGACATTCGACTTAAGGGCACCGCGAGCTCATTTAGGGCTTAATTATATCTTCATAATTGTTTTCTTTGAACAATTTTATTTCTTGGTGTCTAGGCTACGGCAGAGTAAAAACCAGTTATCAAAATTACAGTGATACGTAAATATTATACTGGTTGTTCCTCTGAAGGTACTTAAACCTTCAGTTGCATTACTACGGTGATTTGTGGTGCACCGATAACCCCGGCACGTTACTTGGCTGAAAAATATATTTGTTGATTTAAGCCAAAGTGTGATTATACAATTTTGGGTTAGGAGCTACTAAGGACAAAAAATTGTAATTAAGTCCTTTGCATTCATTTAGTTGCATTAGTTCATGCATATTTAAAAAATAACAAAAAAATCAAAAATCCAAAAAAAAATTGTAAATTTTACTTAACTTAGTTTTTAATCCAAAAAAAAATCCTTTTTCCTTTCCTTTGAAAATTTTTCAATCAAAAAAATTCAAAAATTCAAAAACAAAAACAATTTTTCACTTCGTTTTTCAATTCTTCTTTCATTCTCTAAACCCGATTCTAACTTCTTTCTCTTCTCGACTTCCACTTGTGCATGAGTACTTGGACTCGTGACACAACAACAAATCGTTGGACTTGCGACTCGACAACTAATCGTTTAACTCGAACAAACGATCATCCCAAAATGGCGAACGAGAACGCCCCTCGAACTCTTATGGATAGAATCTTTCCCGATAGAGTTTCTATTCCTTCTTGCATCACGTTACCCGCCCCTACGGGTGACCATTTCGAAATCCACTCGAACCATATTGCCACGCTTTCGAAAATTTTGCAATTTCGAGCACGATGACCCATACATTTTCTTGACTAAATTCGAACAAGTTTGCACAACCATTAAGCTTCAACAACTTTCTGATGACGGAACCAAACTACGATTAATCACATTTGCTCTTACGAATTACGCTAAAAAATGGTTGTACAGCTTACCATCAAACTCGATTAAAACGTGGGAAGAATTCGTAAAAGCTTTCTTGAAAAAGTTCTACCCCTTGGAAAAAACGAGTAGAATCCGAAACAAAATTGTAAATTTTCATCAATTCAAGGGAGAACCATTCGGAAAATATCTTGAAAGATTCAAAGAGCTTTTGATAAAATGTCCACACCATAACTTGGAAAAATGGACGATTTGCCAAATCTTATGCGATGGACTCGAAAACAGCTCACGAACCATGCTCGAATCAATGTGCCAAGGCAACTTTCTTGCCCAACATCACGATGATGCTTGGCAATTTCTTGAAAACCTCGCCGAAAAATCATCCCAATGGGAACGTTCGAACGAAAAATCAATTTACTCACGATTGAGTGAAAACTCGATAGGATCTTCTTTTGCTTTGGAAGCTATGATCGATGCAATGATTAAAAAATTCGATAATGTTTTCTCATCGAATCAAATAAACCAAGCTTCCCAACCGATGTGTTATAAATGCAACGATCCTAATCATATAGCCGATCAGTGTCCCAATTCTGTCGAACAAATCAATGCTTTCAATAAAGCTAAAAACGACCCGTTTTCTCCAACGTACAACCCTGGCTGGAGAAATCATCCAAATTTTGCGTGGAACCAAAACAATCCCAACACGAATACGATTCGTCCTAATTTTCAAGCATTTCTGATTAATGCTTATAATCCTCCCTTTCAATCCAACAATTTTCAACCGAACTTTGTGGGTCCGTCTCATAATCAACCACAACAATCAAATTTTCAACCAAATTCTGCTCATTCTCCTCAAGATGATAAACGTTTAACTTCTCTTGAGAAAACTCTTGAAACATTAGCTAAAGCAACTACTCAAAGCCTTCAATCAAACAGCAATTTGCAAAATTTATTGACTTTATATATGCAAAAAACAAACCAATCGATTGCAAAACTTGAAATGCAAATGAGTCAATTAGCCACGTCTATGTGCGAACGCGAACGAGGAACATTCCCAAGCCAACCCATTTCAAATCCCAGAAATCAAAACACAAATTCAAGTCAAGTCCATGTTGTTCAAGATAGCAACGTCACCCAATTGAATGCTATCACAACTCTCCGTTTCGGTAAACAAATCGATAATAAAGTCGTTAATCCAAACGATTTATCAGAAACTTCTTTCGATACTTCTAAAACAACGAACGAACCTGAACAGAACGTGGAGCCAAATGTTGAATCGAATTCCAATCAAAACTCTTCTTCTTCTACTCGAGTAGACCCGCCTACCGAGTATCGTGTTCCATTTCCACATCATCTTCGACCAAAGAAGCACTCAGACCAAATGGAAAAGAGGTTGGAAATTTTTAAACAAGTCAAAGTTAACATTCCACTTCTTGACATCGTTCAACAAGTCCCCACTTACACCAAATTTCTTAAGGACTTGTGTACCTAAAAGCGACACACTCAAGTGCCCAAAAAAGTCTTCTTAGCCGCTAGTTTGAGTGAAGTCTTGTCCCAATCCATGCCCGTAAAATACAAAGATCCTGGCTGCCCTACGATTTCGTGTACAATTGGAGACAAGACGATTAACCAATGTTTGATAGACTTAGGCGCGAGTGTCAACTTGATTCCATACTCCGTGTACGAACAATTAGGCTTAGGTGAACTCAAACCCATAAAAGTTACGCTTCAATTCGCCGATCGTTCCATTAAGAATCCCGTGGGAGAAATCAAGGACGTGCTCATTCGAGTAGGGCAATTCATATTCCCCGTTGATTTTATCATTCTCGAAACACAACCCGTGACGAATCCCTCGAGTCAACTTCCACTGATTTTAGGTCGACCATTCTTAGCCACCTCAAATGCCTTAATCAACTGTCGTAACAGATCGAAGAAAATTTCTTTTAAAAACATGACTTTGGATCTCAACATTTTCAATCTTGAAAGCCAATCGAACGAACTTCGTGACCAAACGTTGGAAGTTAGTGCCATTCACGAAAACTTCGAAAACGAGACACTTGATCGTAACGATGAACGCGACGCCGAGTACGAAAAATTGTTTCACAAAATTCCCAACGAGATTGAATACACTCTTCCTTTTGAATCGCTTCCAATTGAGTCCAAATCTCAACCCAATTCTTTGATCGGGAAACTCCCAAAGTTGGACCTCAAACCACTTCCCGATCACCATAAGTACGCATACTTAGGTGAAAACGAAACTTGTCCTGTCATCATTTCTAACGATCTTTCTCTTGACCAAGAAACTTCTCTTCTTTCTATTCTTTCGAAAAACAAGGAAGCGATGGGATGGTCGATCTCCGATTTAAAGGGAATTAGCCCTGCTATTGTTCAACATCACATCCATTTAATCGACGATGCCAAGCCTATTCGTGACATGCAACAAAGGCTTAATCCAATAATGAAAGATGCGGTGTGAGATGAAATTCTTAAACTTCTTGACAACGAAATCATTTACCCAATCTCCGATAGTTCATGGGTTGGCCCAATTCACATTGTACCGAAAAAGTCTGGGCTAACCGTTGTCAAGAACGATTCAAACGAACTTATTCCAACTCGTACTCAAATGGGTTGGCGTGTTTGCATTGACTATCGAAAACTAAATGCCGCAACACTTAAAGATCACTTCCCTCTTCCTTTCATTGACCAAATGCTCGAACGTTTAGCCGGTCACGAATTCTACTACTTTCTTGATGGTTATTCCGGCTATAACCAAATTCCCATCGCTCCCAAAGATCAAGAGAAAACGACTTTCACGTGTCCATTCGGTACCTTTGCGTATCGACGTATTTCATTCGGACTTTGTAACGCTCTTGCGACTTTCCAACGATGCATGGTTGGAATCTTTTCCGACATGATTGAACGCTTTCTAGAAGTTTTTATGGATGATTTCTCAATCTTTAGCGAATCTTTTTCCTAATGTTTACATCATCTCGAGTTGGTTCTAACTCGATGTAAAGAAAAACATTTGACTTTGAATTGGGAAAAATGCCACTTTATGGTCAAACAAGGCATAGTCCTTGGACATATCATCTCAAATAAAGGCATTGAGGTAGATAAAGCTAAAATCGACGTAATTGAAAACCTACCAATTCCCAAAAATGTTAAGGACATTCGATCATTTCTAGGACACGTTGGGTTTTGCCGACGCTTTGTGAAAGACTTTAGCAAAATCGCTCGTCCTTTGACGACTCTGTGAGGAATGTGGAATATGGATCTTAAGGCTAGAATGAACACTAGAGGGGAGGGGGTGAATAGTGTTTATAAGAAATTACTAAATCTTTTTGAGTTATTGTTGATTTGTACACAAATGTATGCAATATTCAGACACAAATATAATCACAGAATCAAACACACATGCAGAAATAAAGTAAATGCAGTAAAGAAAAGAACACATCGGATTTTATACTAGTTCGGAGTTACCCTACATCCACTCCTGCACAACTAATTACAGATTTCCTTTCAAAAGCAATTCAATAATTACAACCCTCGATTTCAAGGCCATGAGGTACACCCTCTAGAATCACAATCCTCTAGGTAGAGATACTTGATTTCCGGGCAACAAGTTCACCCAATTGATTTCTCAAGGCTACAATCACACCTTTTCTCACTTGATTGATTTCCAAGGCTACAATCACACCTTTTATTCTATTGATTACAAAGAAAGCCTATAACTCTGAATAACACTGAGGATCTTGATGAGATAGTGATAGAGAATCAAACCAGAGATTATCTAGTTAGATTCAATGTTGATTTCGACATAGTAATGGTAAGAATATGTATAAAGAAATGTGGAAGAAGAAGAGAAGTGAAAAACCAGAAAATCTATATTCAAATTCATTGAAACTAACCCCTATTTATAGAAGAACAACAGCCATGTCCATTCGTGAAAGGTTATGGCGAATAGACACTTCTTTTCAAATTCAAATTTTTGAATCCAACTGTCACTATGTCGACATGGGGTACTAGGGCATGTCGACATCCCAAAGTATTTTTTGAAGATTTGATTTTCTTTGAAAATAACCTTTGTAACGACCGTGATTTTATTACCGTCATAATAAATATATTTTTTAAATCTGTAACGACCGTAATTTTTGGATTACTGTCGGAGTGAATATTTTAAATAGAAGTTTTTAAAATTTTTATTTGAAGAAAAAAATAGTGTTGCAAAGTCAGTAAATGCTTAACTTTGTGAACGGGAGAGTGCACTGCATTTTTCTATCACGTGTAAGCAAAGTTGAAATAATTTTCTACTTGCCGTCACTTTTTACAATAATGTTCCAAAATGCAAAGCAGTTGGAAAAAAAAAGAGTAGTGTACACTTTACATTATTTTTCCTTCAACTTTACATGGCTAACATTCAAGTAATAGTGCAAGTGTGAAAACAAATTTCAATTACTGTCACCCCATAGTTTGTTAAAGCAAACAATTGAACTTGCAGCCATCATCATTTCTGCACGTCCTTTATCTTTCTTTGCTTCACTTAAGCATGTTGCATTAAATGCAAAGCGTACAAAATAGATGGCCAGTACACATCATACTTTGACTTGTACACAATTTTGAGAAGAGAAAAATAAACACTGCCTCCTTCTTTTACTCATTTTTCTTCAGTAGCTCTGTGAAGCTTTAATGGCAGCTCATTTATTATTGCTTCTTTTGGATTATTGGTACTAACTGGTTATAAAGCTTGAATTTTTGTTGCCTACTGATTTTAGAAACAAATCTAAGGTGAGTTTGATACTCACATTTCTAATTTAAAAACTATGCTGCCTATTTTTATTTCGATGCTTTTTGTTGTTTATTTTGGTTTGAACAAAGCCCTGTTGCAAACAACTTTGGTCAAGGGTATTCAGTTCGTATGCATGTTTCTGTGCGTCACAAATTCTTGTATGGCATGGCTACCGTGCGTGAAACATGTTGTTTGCGAAAATATTTTTGCCCAGCTCACTTTGTTTACATTTTTCTTGCGTGCGTGCATGGTATGCACATTAGTACTATTCCAGGTCACCCTTAATTTGTTCATTTTGTTTGTTTCGTATGTGTAATTACGTGTTATAATGTAGGTACAAAGAAAATTTATGCCCAAGTCATATTTTAATTGTGTTGCCAGGTTACATCATTTTATCCATTTACGTATATTCGTGAAATACACTAGAGCTTGGGCCATATCATTTACAAATTGGTTAGCGTTAGTGTAAGTTCAGATTATTACAAAAATTATTTTCGTGTTTTGGAGTCAAGTCCAGGTCAATACATATTCTTGTCTATATTAATTAGTTTGTGCGTGTCACTGCACAGTAAACGAAAATATTGTCCAGACCTCTTTATTTTTTTCGTGCATGCTTATAAATGTATTGGTTTCATTGTGCTTTAGTACTATGTCCAGGTCATTAAGTTTTTAGTGTATATAGCTTAGTATAGAATATGCCACCTTCCTTTCAAAAGTGACACACGTGTATGCAAGTGATGAATTAGAAAAACAATGCACCTGTCACATTTTTTGTTTTGCATATTGTGGCCATGCATGAAAACATGCTTATAAATTGCCAGGTTATTCAAATTTTGCGTGCAAACGGAATTACGCGAAAGAAAAAAAAATCAAGTCCAGGCAGTGCAATATTTTTTGTATATATATATAGTAGTGCAATCTACCATTTAAATTACTTTGAACCGGTGCTTGGTTTTGAAACGAATTTTGTTGACCGTTATTTTTATAATGAATTTTTACGCCGGTATTATATTTTTGAAGCGTGTTGTTTTGATGACATATTTGACGAATAAAAATTACTGTTATTTTGACTTCAGTAACCGTCAATTTTAAAGTGAATTTTTAAGCGGTTATCCCGCAACGCTGATTTTGGTATCCGTTTTACGGTGTTTTGAGAAGCGCAATTTCCTTGTCGAAATTGCTACAGTTGTTTCTGTTTTAATCATGTGTTTTAAAAAACATTTTAAAATAAGATTGTTTTCAAAAAAATTTACAGTTTGCGGTTTCAAAAGAATGAGGAAGCGATTTAAACGCTTCAGCAAAATTGAGGACTATGAACCCTTACTTTTACTGATTCGCTCAATTCCGGACTTGTCCGTTTGAGAACGTAAAATGTTATTTTTACAAAATACACAATTTTGCACTTCAAGAAAACAATGAAGCGATTTAAACGATTTAGCAAAAGTGCGGAGTATGGAACCACACTTTTACTATTTCGGTTAATTCCGGACTCGTTAATTGTAATATTTTCTGCCGTTTGATGATTTTGATGGTTTTGTTGGGCTTTCGAGCCACTATGTTGGACCTTCGGGTCATGTGATGGACCTTCGGGTCAAATACCAGTACTAGACATTCGGGTCATATGTTGGACCTTCGGGTCATTTGTTGGACGCCAAAATTATGATGACAGTACTTGGTAGGCTTCGGCCATATGTTGATGCACGTGCGGCGTAGCTAAAACTCGCCATCTGCTGGGATCGATCCATCTTTTATGTTGATTTTCTAGTTATCTATCTTTGATTTCTAGATTTTGTGAATTGTTGTTTTGAATTCAATTGTGAATTTGAAAGTTGATTTTGATGGTGTTTGATGTAATTTCTTCATTTAACTATGTTGATTTCTTATGTTGAATAGTCTCATTCGAGTCTATAATTATTTTGCTTGATGTTGTTTATGATGCATTCACTTATAAGAATAAATTAGACTGATCTGTTTATTATTTTCTTTTAAATAATACTCGGGTCAGACTGAGTTATTTCAGGATAGTCGCTATCTCTGATTCAGTCGCAGCTTCAGCTTTTGGGGATTTCACTCCATCTTTTGTCTAGTCTTCGAGGAGTACTTTTGGTTTGTTGATTCTAGTCTCATGTATGTTGATGACATGTATTTGTACATCGGGTTCATGTGAACCATCGATTGTTGTAGCATGTATCCAGACTTGTCTTCCGCTATATATCTGATATTTCTGTTCTGATGTGATTATACTATCAGTGTTGTTATTATTATGAGTTGTTCTGAATTTTCCTTTAGCCACTGTAGTTTCGTTTTAAATTTGGATTGAATTTATATCTTTGGGAGTAATTTATACAACTCCTATCGATGTAATCAATACTCGTCTAAAGCATAACTTACGGATGGTCGCTTCTAACAAGCCTTATTCTTCGCAATAGCAGATGTTATTCCTTATAACAACCATTGTTATTGTGAGCAATAGGTGGGGCGTCACAGCTTGGTATCAGAGCTCAAGTTCAGAATAGATTATAATAAACACATAACAGAAGTCGAATGGAACATGTGTTACAACTATTCGAGGGTTTTATTCATGCCTTTCTAATCCATTCCTTCCACTTTAACATGTGGAGTATGCCTAGGAATGAATTTTATATTCCGTAGTATTCCATTTGTTAAATTTCTTATCAATTGTGTATTGTTCTAATTAATCTTTACCTTCTCTTGTCTCTCAGCTTATGGCTGGAAGAGGTAGAGGGAAGCGTTCTTCTGCAAGCCCGTCTAGCGGTTCTCATCCGGACGGAGTCTATATGTCAGCTGATCAGTTTATGGAGCTATTTCGGGGTACTCAGCCTCCTGTTGCTACTCCCGCAGCTCCTAATCACAAGTCTACCTTCGTCCGCATGTGTAGTGACTATTCCCACCTTGGAGGTCAGCCTTTCAAGGGATCGGAAAGTGTTATGGAGGTTCAGACTTGGTTGCGCACTTGTGAGCGCATATTTTCTCGGATGGATCTTTCGGATCATCATCGCGTTCTCGTGACATCTAGCATGTTGCAAGAGCGTGTGCTTGATTGGTATGAGCTCTTTATTTCGGAAGTTGATGAGTCCTCTCTCTCTTGAATTTAGTTTAAGGAATGATTCGAACTTAAGTTCGTTCCTGAATTGGAAAAGGCTAATCTTGCTCGTAGTTTCCTTGAGTTGAAGCAAGGAAAGTCCTCTGTTTCTGATTATGTTGCATCTTTCGAGGCTTTATCCAAATACGGAGTTGAGTTCATTAACACTCCACGTAAGAAGAATCTTCGTTTTGTTGATGGTTTGAAGAAGTATTTGAAGAAGGTTCTTTTGCTTCAGCTTAAGTTCTCTTTTGAGGAGCTTGTTGATTCGGCTCTTTGTCTTGAAGCTGTTGAAAAGGAACGGGATAGTGGTGATGATGTTGAGGTTTCTAGGAACCCCAACAAGAAGAGGTTTCCATTTCATAAGCCTATTTCTTCTAATCAGAAGAAGAAGAAGCAAGCTACCTCTAGTTCTCAGCCTAGTAGTGCACCTTCTGTTCAGAGGGCGTGCTATAATTGTGGTTCTTTGGATCATCTTCTTCGTGGCTGTCCTAAGACTTACATTTGTCGTTATTGCAAGAAAGAGGGTCATTGGGTTTCTGATTGTCCTATTGCTCCTAAGGGTTTCAAATCTGGGAAGCTTAATGTTGCTAAAGCTTCTGGTGTTTCTTCTCAGCCCAAAGGTATTACTCCTTCTGTTTTGGAAGGTTTTATTTTATTTCATAACCGTTCTATAATAGTTCTTTTCGATACGGGTGCATCACATTCATTTGTGTCGAAGGAGCTTGTTGATACTATCCCTTTGGATGTTATTACTCTTTGCGACCCTTTGAGGATCGTAAATCCTATTGGTGGATCCGCTACTCTTGGTTTGTTATGTGTTGATGTTGAGATTATTCTTTGTGGTTTTTCCTTTCATGCGAATCTGCATGTTATGGGTCATCTTGGTTTTGATATGATATTGGGTATGGATTGGCTCGTTCGTTATGAAGTTCAAATTCTATGTCCCGAAAGAACTTTATATCTTAAGCATCCCGATGCTAGCGAGCAGTTATCTATTATATTTCGAAGCATGGATCATACTTCGAATGCTCTTATTTCTTCCCTCGAGTCGGAGGATGTCATTGCTAATATTTCTATTGTTTGTGTTTTTTCTGATGTTTTCGAGCCTGTTTCATGTTTCCCGCCGAAGAGGGCAATTGAGTTCCATATTGATCTTATCTCTGGTGCTCATCCTGTCAGCCGTCCTCCCACGAGGATGTCTGCTAAGGAAAATGAGAACTCAAGCAACAATTATCTGAGTTGGAAGCCAAGCATTTTATTCGTTCTAGCTCGTCTCCTTGGGGCGCCGCCGTTGTCTTCGTTAAGAAGCCAGATGGTACTCTTAGGCTTTGCATTGATTATCGCAAGCTTAACGAGCTCACTATCAAAAATAGGTATCCATTACCTAGGATCGACGACATGTTCGATCAGTTAAGTGGTGCCAAGATCTTCTCCCAACTCGATCTTGCTACCGGGTTTCATCAGTTACGAGTTATGGAAGATAGCATTCCTCTTACCGCATGCCGTACTCGATACGGTTCTTACGAATGGCTTGTTATGCCATTCGGTTTGACGAACGCTCTAGCATATTTTGTAGATCTTATGAATCAGATATTCCAAGAATATCTCGATAAGTTCGTCTTGGTTTTCATTGATGATATTCTTATTTATTCCAAATCTGAGGTCGATCATATTCAGCATTTGGAGATTGCTTTGAGCACTCTTCGTTAGCATCAGCTTTATGCCAAATTCTCCAAGTGTCACTTCTGGGAGAATAAGGTGAAATTTCTCGGTCACATTGTTTCTTCCGATGGTATCTCTGTCGATCCTTCCAAGATCGAATCTATTCAGAATTGGAAGAGGCCCGAAACCATTACTGAGATCCGTAGTTTCCTTGGATTGGTGGGTTATTATCGCCGATTTATTAAGGACTTTTCTCATATTGCTTTACCGCTTACCACTCTTACAAGAAAAGCTGTTCCTTTTATTTGGTCGGATAAGTGTGAGAATTCTTTCTTGAAGTTAAAAGATCTCCATACTCATGCTCCTATCTTAGTGGTTCCCGAAGGGAATCATGATCTTGTTGTTTATACCGATGCCAGTAGTTATGGACTCGGTGCAGTTCTCATGCAAAAGGATAGAGTAGTTGCCTATGCTTCTAGACAACTAAAGCCTAACGAGATTCGTTATGCTACCCATGATTTGGAGTTAGCCGCTATAGTCTTTGCTCTAAAGATTTGGCGACATTATTTATTGGGCGAGCGTTTTATTCTCTTCACTGATCACAAATCTCTGAAGTATTTATTTACGCAAAAAGAGCTTAATATGAGGCAACAGCTTTGGCTCGAATTTCTTGCTTCATATGATTTCGATATTCAGTATACCCCTGGTAAGGGTAATCGAGTTGCTGGTGCGCTTAGTCGCAAGCAGCAAGTTGTTGTTTCCATGATGCTAGCAGAGTGGAATATTTTGGAAGCTTTATCTCTTTGTGATATTAGAGACCGTCCTTCAGTTTCTGATTCTCCCGTGCTTTTATTTAGCATGGAAGCTCATCCTAGTTTGTTGGATCGTGTTGCCGATGCCCAAAAATAAGATCCACATATTGCTTATCTTATTCAGAGTTGTAAATCGGAATCCCGAAGTGATGATCTAAAGGATTTCGATATTGATGTTCATGATTGTATTCGGAAGAAGGGTAGGTTGATCGTGCCTAATGTTCCTAATCTTAGAAATGACATTCTTGAGGACTGTCATCGTTCTAAGTATACTATTCATCCGGGTAGTGGTAAGATGTATGCTGACATGAAACACTTATACTATTGGGAGGGTATGAAGCGTGATGTTGCAAGTTATGTAAGTCGTTGCATGACTTGTCAACTTGTTAAAGCAGAACACCAACGTCCCAGTGGTCTTTTGCAGCCTCTTGAGATTCCGTTATGGAAATGGGATCAGATTTCCATGGACTTCATTGATGGTCTACCTCGTTCGAGGTCGAGCCATACTAGTATTTGGGTGATTATGGACCGATTGACTAAATCAGCCCATTTTATTCCTATCAAGTCCAATCGGACTGCTCCTTTGTTGGCTAAGCTGTTTATTAAAGAAGTCATTCGACTCCATGGTGTGCCTAGTTCTATTGTTAGTGACAGAGATCTGCTTTTCACTAGTGGTTTCTGGCAGAGCCTTCAGAAAGCTTTGGGCACTAGGCTCAATCTCAGTACAGCTTATCATCCACAGTCTGACGGTCAGACTGAAAGGGTGAATCAAGTTTTAGAAGATCTTCTTCGAGCTTGTATTCTTGACTTTGGTGGTAGTTGTGAAGACCACTTATCGCTTGTCGAATTCTCTTATAACAACAGTTTTCAATCCAGTATTGGTATGGCTCCTTTCGAAACTCTTTACGAAAGGCCGTGTCGATCACCTTCTTGTTGGTTAGAATCGGGGGAAAAGTTAGTTCTCGGCCCCGATTATATTCGTGATTCTTCAGAGAGGATTGATAGTATTAGACAGAGAATGAAGGAGGCTCAGAAATGGCAGAAATCTTATGCCGATCATCGTAGAAAGCCTTTGGAATTTTCTGTTGCCGATCTCGTATTCATTCGTGTTTCCCCGATGAAGGGTGTGGTGCGTTTTAGTCACTCCAGGAAATTGGCTCCTCGATATGTTAGACCGTTTCCTATTACGGAACGCATTGGCCCAGTTGGTTATCGTGTATCGCTACCTGCCCAGTTTTCGGGAATTCATGACGTATTTCATGTGTCCCAGCTTTGTCGATGCCTTCGAGATTCAAATTCTATTATTGATCCTCCTATGTTGCAAGACCTTGAGATCTCACCCGACTTGTCTATTGTGCAAAATCCTATTCGTGTGCTAGCTACGGAGGTGAAACGCCTTCGGAACAAAGAAGTTCCGCTAGTGAAGATTCAATGGTCCGCAAACCCCAAGGATTGCACTTGGGAAACCAGAGAATTCATCGAGCGTTCTTATCCTGGTTTTCTCTCCTCTTCGGGTAGGGGTGACCAGTCTTATCCATCTTTTATTTTTTTATCCTTGTTGTGATAAATTATTTGAGATATTGACTACTTCTAGTATGAAAATTGCGAGGACGCAATTTTTATAAGGGAGGGAGTCTGTAACGGCCGTGATTTTATTACCGTCGTAATAAATATTTTTTTTAAATCTGTAACGACCGTAATTTTTGGATTACTGTCGGAGTGAATATTTTAAATAGAAATTTTTAAAATTTTTATTTGAAGAAAAAAATAGTGTTGCAAAGTCAGTAAATGCTTAACTTTGTGAACGGGAGAGTGCACTGCATTTTTCTATCACATGTAAGCAAAGTTGAAATAATTTTCTACTTGCCGTCACTTTTTACAACAATGTTCCAAAATGCAAAGCAGTTGAAAAAAAAGAGTAGTGTACACTTTACATTATTTTTCCTTCAACTTTACATGGCTAACATTCAAGTAATAGTGCAAGTGTGAAAACAAATTTCAATTACTGTCACCACATAGTTTTGTTAAAGCAAACAATTGAACTTGCAGCCATCATCATTTCTGCACGTCCTTTATCTTTCTTTGCTTCACTTAAGCATGTTGCATTAAATGCAAAGCGTACAAAATAGATGGCCAGTACACATCATACTTTGACTTGTACACAATTTTGAGAAGAGAAAAATAAACACTGCCTCCTTCTTTTACTCATTTTTCTTCAGTAGCTCTGTGAAGCTTTAATGGCAGCTCATTTATTATTGCTTCTTTTGGATTATTGGTGCTAACTGGTTATAAAGCTTGAATTTTTATTGTCTACTGATTTTGGAAACAAATCTAAGGTGAGTTTTAACTCACAATTCTAATTTAAAAACTATGCTGCCTATTTTTATTTCGATGCTTTTTGTTGTTTATTTTGGTTTGAACAAAGCCCTGTTGCAAACAACTTTGGTCAAGGGTATTCAGTTCGTACGCATGTTTCTGTGCGTCACAAATTCTTGTATGGCATGGCTACCGTGCGTGAAACATGTTGTTTGCGAAAATATTTTTGCCTAGCTCACTTTGTTTACATTTTTCTTGCGTGCGTGCATGGTATGCACATTAGTACTATTCCAGGTCACCTTTAATTTGTTCATTTTGTTTGTTTCGTATGTGTAATTACGTGTTATAATGTAGGTACAAAGAAAATTTATGCCCAAGTCATATTTTAATTGTGTTGCCATGTTACATCATTTTATCCATTTACGTGTATTCGTGAAATACACTAGAGCTTGGGCCATATCATTTACAAATTGGTTAGCGTTAGTGTAAGTTCAGATTGTTACAAAAATTATTTTCGTGTTTTGGAGTCAAGCCCAGGTCAATACATATTCTTGTCTATATTAATTAGTTTGTGCGTGTCACTGCACAGTAAACGAAAATATTGTCCAGACCTCTTTATTTTTTTCGTGCATGCTTATAAATGTATTGGTTTCATTGTGCTTTAGTACTATAGCCAGGTCATTAAGTTTTTAGTGTATATAGCTTAGTATAGAATATGCCACCTTCCTTTCAAAAGTGACACACGTGTAGTCAAGTGATGAATTAGAAAAACAATGCACCTGTCACATTTTTTGTTTTGCATATTGTGGCCGTGCATGAAAACATGCTTATAAATTGCCAGGTTATTCAAATTTTGCGTGCAAACGGAATTACGCAAAAGAAAAAAAAATCAAGTCCAGGCAGTGCAATATTTTTTGTATATATATATAGTAGTGCAATCTACCATTTAAATTACTTTGAACCGGTGCTTGGTTTTGAAACGAATTTTGTTGACCGTTATTTTTATAATGAATTTTTACGCCGGTATTATATTTTTGAAGCGTGTTGTTTTGATGACATATTTGACGAATAAAAATTACTGTTATTTTGACTTCAGTAACCGTCAATTTTAAAGTGAATTTTTAAGCGGTTATCCCGCAACGCTGATTTTGGTATCCGTTTTACGGTGTTTTGAGAAGCGCAATTTCCTTGTCGAAATTGCTACAGTTGTTTCTGTTTTAATCATGTGTTTTAAAAAACATTTTAAAATAAGATTGTTTTCAAAAAAATTTACAGTTTGCGGTTTCAAAAGAATGAGGAAGCGATTTAAACGCTTCAGCAAAATTGAGGACTATGAACCCTTACTTTTACTGATTCGCTCAATTCCGGACTTGTCCGTTTGAGAACGTAAAATGTTATTTTTACAAAATACACAATTTTGCACTTCAAGAAAACAATGAAGCGATTTAAACGATTTAGCAAAAGTGCGGAGTATGGAACCACACTTTTACTATTTCGGTTAATTCCGGACTCGTTAATTGTAATATTTTCTGCCGTTTGATGATTTTGATGGTTTTGTTGGGCTTTCGAGCCACTATGTTGGACCTTCGGGTCATGTGATGGACCTTCGGGTCAAATACCAGTACTAGACATTCGGGTCATATGTTGGACCTTCGGGTCATTTGTTGGACGCCAAAATTATGATGACAGTACTTGGTAGGCTTCGGCCATATGTTGATGCACGTGCGGCGTAGCTAAAACTCGCCATCTGCTGGGATCGATCCATCTTTTATGTTGATTTTCTAGTTATCTATCTTTGATTTCTAGATTTTGTGAATTGTTGTTTTGAATTCAATTGTGAATTTGAAAGTTGATTTTGATGGTGTTTGATGTAATTTCTTCATTTAACTATGTTGATTTCTTATGTTGAATAGTCTCATTCGAGTCTATAATTATTTTGCTTGATGTTGTTTATGATGCATTCACTTATAAGAATAAATTAGACTGATCTGTTTATTATTTTCTTTTAAATAATACTCGGGTCAGACTGAGTTATTTCAGGATAGTCGCTATCTCTGATTCAGTCGCAGCTTCAGCTTTTGGGGATTTCACTCCATCTTTTGTCTAGTCTTCGAGGAGTACTTTTGGTTTGTTGATTCTAGTCTCATGTATGTTGATGACATGTATTTGTACATTGGGTTCATGTGAACCATCGATTGTTGTAGCATGTATCCAGACTTGTCTTCCGCTATATATCTGATATTTCTGTTCTGATGTGATTATACTATCAGTGTTGTTATTATTATGAGTTGTTCTGAATTTTTCTTTAGCCACTGTAGTTTCGTTTTAGATTTGGATTGAATTTATATCTTTGGGAGTAATTTATACAACTCCTATCGATGTAATCAATACTCGTCTAAAGCATAACTTACGGATGGTCGCTTCTAACAAGCCTTATTCTTCGCAATAGCAGATGTTATTCCTTATAACAACCATTGTTATTGTGAGCAATAGGTGGGGCGTCACAGCTTGGTATCAGAGCTCAAGTTCAGAACAGATTATAATAAACACAGAATAGCAGTAGAATGGAACATGTGTTACAACTATTCGAGGGTTTTATTCATGCCTTTCTAATCCATTCCTTCCACTTTAACATGTGGAGTATGTCTAGGAATGAATTTTATATTCCGTAGTATTCCATTTGTTAAATTTCTTATCAATTGTGTATTGTTCTAATTAATCTTTACCTTCTCTTGTCTCTCAGCTTATGGTTGGAAGAGGTAGAGGGAAGCGTTCTTCTGCAAGCCCGTTTAGCGGTTCTCATCCGGACGGAGTCTATATGTCAACTGATCAGTTTATGGAGCTATTTTGGGGTACTCAGCCTCCTATTGCTACTCCCGCAGCTCCTAATCACAAGTCTGCCTTCGCCCGCATGTGTAGTAACTATTCCCACCTTGGAGGTCAGCCTTTCAAGGGATCGGAAAGTGTTATGGAGGTTCAGACTTGGTTGCGCACTTTTGAGCGCATATTTTCTCGGATGAATCTTTCGGATCATCATCGTGTTCTCGTGACATCTAGCATGTTGCAAGAGCGTGCGCTTGATTGTTATGAGCTCTTTATTTCGGAAGTTGATGAGTCCTCTCTCTCTTGGATTCAGTTTAAGGAACGATTCGAACTTAAGTTCGTTCCTGAATCGGAAAAGGCTAATCTTGCTCGTAGTTTCCTTGAGTTGAAGCAAGGAAAGTCCTCTGTTTCTGATTATGTTGCATCTTTCGAGGCTTTATCCAAATACGGAGTTGAGTTCATTAACACTCTGCGTAAGAAGAATCTTCATTTTGTTGATGGTTTGAAGAAGTATTTGAAGAAGGTTCTTTTGCTTCAGCTTAAGCTCTCTTTTGAGGAGCTTGTTGATTCGGCTCTTTGTCTTGAAGCTGTTGAAAAGGAACGGGATAGTGGTAATGATGTTGAGGTTTCTAGGAACCCCAACAAGAAGAGGTTTCCATTTCATAAGCCTAATTCTTCTAATCAGAAGAAGAAGAAGCAAGCTACCTCTAGTTCTCAGCCTAGTAGTGCACCTTCTGTTCAGAGGGCGTGCTATAATTGTGGTTCTTTGGATCATCTTCTTCGTGGCTATCCTAAGCCTCACATTTGTTGTTATTGCAAGAAAGAGGGTCATTGGGTTTCTGATTGTCCTATTGCTCCTAAGGGTTTCAAATCTGGGAAGCTTAATGTTGCTAAAGCTTCTGGTGTTTCTTCTCAGCCCAAAGGTATTACTCCTTCTGTTTTGGAAGGTTTTATTTTATTTCATGACCGTTCTATTAGAGTTCTTTTCGATACGGGTGCATCACATTCATTCGTGTCGAAGGAGCTTGTTGATACTATCCCTTTGGATGTTATTACTCTTTGCGACCCTTTGAGGATCGTAAATCCCATTGGTGGATCTGCTACTCTTGGTTTGTTATGTGTTGATGTTGAGATTATTCTTTATGGTTTTTCCTTTCATGCGAATCTGCATGTTATGGGTCATCTTGGTTTTGATATGATATTGGGTATGGATTGGCTCGTTTGTTATGAAGTTCAAATTCTATGTCCCGAAAGAACTTTATATCTTAAGCATCCCGATGCTAGCGAGCAGTTATCTATTATATTTCGAAGCATGGATCATACTTCGAATGCTCTTATTTCTTCCCTCGAGTCGGAGGATGTCATTGCTAATATTTCTAATGTTTGTGATTTTTCTGATGTTTTCGAGCCTGTTTCATGTTTCCCGCCGAAGAGGGCAATTGAGTTCCGTATTGATCTTATCTCTGGTGCTCATCCTGTTAGCCGTCCTCCCACGAGGATGTCTGCTAAGGAAAATGAGGAACTCAAGAAACAATTATCTGAGTTGGAAGCCAAGCATTTTATTCGTTCTAGCTCGTCTCCTTGGGGCGCCGCCGTTGTCTTCGTTAAGAAGCCAGATGGTACTCTTAGGCTTTGCATTGATTATCGCAAGCTTAACGAGCTCACTATCAAAAATAGGTATCCATTACCTAGGATCGACGACATGTTCGATCAGTTAAGTGGCGCCAAGATCTTCTCCCAACTCGATCTTACTACCGGGTTTCATCAGTTACGAGTTACGGAAGATAGCATTCCTCTTACCGCATGCCGTACTCGATATGGTTCTTACGAATGGCTTGTTATGCCATTCGGTTTGACGAACGCTCTAGCATATTTTGTAGATCTTATGAATCAGATATTCCGAGAATATCTCGATAAGTTCGTCTTGGTTTTCATTGATGATATTCTTATTTATTCCAAATCTGAGGTCGATCATATTCAGCATTTGGAGATTGCTTTGAGCACTCTTCGTCAGCATCAGCTTTATGCCAAATTCTCCAAGTGTCACTTCTGGGAGAATAAGGTGAAATTTCTCGGTCACATTGTTTCTTCCGATGGTATCTCTGTCGATCCTTCCAAGATCGAATCTATTCAGAATTGGAAGAGGCCCGAAACCATTACTGAGATCCGTAGTTTCCTTGGATTGGTGGGTTATTATCGCCGATTTATTAAGGACTTTTCTCGTATTGCTTTACCGCTTACCACTCTTACAAGAAAAGCTGTTCCTTTTATTTGGTCGGATAAGTGTGAGAATTCTTTCCTGAAGTTAAAAGATATCCTTATTCATGCTCCTATCTTAGTGGTTCCCGAAGGGAATCATGATCTTGTTGTTTATACCAATGCCAGTGGTTATGGACGCGGTGCAGTTCTCATGCAAAAGGATAGAGTAGTTGCCTATGCTTTTAGACAACTAAAGCCTAACAAGATTCGTTATGCTACCCATGATTTGGAATTAGCCGCTATAGTCTTTGCTCTAAAGATTTGGCGACATTATTTATTGGGCGAACGTTTTATTCTCTTCACTGATCACAAATCTCTGAAGTATTTATTTACGCAGAAAGAGCTTAATATGAGGCAACAGCTTTGACTCGAATTTCTTGCTTCATATGATTTTGATATTCAGTACACCCCTGGTAAGGGTAATCGAGTTGCTGGTGCGCTTAGTCGCAAGCAGCAAGTTGTTGTTTCCATGATGCTAGCAGAGTGGAATATTTTGGAAGCTTTATCTCTTTGTGATATTAGAGACCGTCCTTTAGTTTCTGATTCTCCCGTGCTTTTATTTAGCATGGAAGCTCGTCCTAGTTTGTTGGATCGTGTTGCCGATGCCCAAAAATAAGATCCACATATTGCTTATCTTATTCAGAGTTGTAAATCGGAATCCCGAAGTGATGATCTAAAGGATTTCGATATTGATGTTCATGATTGTATTCGGAAGAAGGGTAGGTTGATCGAGCCTAATGTTCCTAATCTTAGAAATGACATTCTTGAGGACTGTCATCGTTCTAAGTATACTATTCATCCGGGTAGTGGTAAGATGTATGCTGACATGAAACACTTATACTATTGGGAGGGTATGAAGCGTGATGTTGCAAGTTATGTAAGTCGTTGCATGACTTGTCAACTTGTTAAAGCAGAACACCAACGTCCCAGTGGTCTTTTGCAGCCTCTTGAGATTCTGTTATGGAAATGGGATCATATTTCCATGGACTTCATTGATGGTCTACCTCGTTCGAGGTCGGGCCATACTAGTATTTGGGTGATTGTGGACCGATTGACTAAATCAGCCCATTTTATTCCTATCAAGTCCAATCGGACTGCTCCTTTGTTGGCTAAGCTGTTTATTAAAGAAGTCGTTCGACTCCATGGTGTGCCTAGTTCTATTGTTAGTGACATAGATCTGCTTTTCACTAGTGTATTCTGGCAGAGCCTTCAGAAAGCTTTGGGCATTAGGCTCAATCTCAGTACAGCTTATCATCCACAGTCTGACGGTCAGACTGAAAGGGTGAATCAAGTTTTAGAAGATCTTCTTCGAGCTTGTATTCTTGACTTTGGTGGTAGTTGGGAAGACCACTTATCGCTTGCCGAATTCTCTTATAACAACAGTTTTCAATCCAGTATCGGTATGGCTCCTTTCGAAGCTCTTTACGGAAGGCCGTGTCGATCATCTTCTTGTTGGTTAGAATCGGGGGAAAAGTTAGTTCTCGGCCCCAATTATATTCGTGATTCTTCAGAGAGGATTGATAGTATTAGACAGAGAATGAAGGAGACTCAGAAAAGGCAGAAATCTTATGCCGATCATCGTAGAAAGCCTTTGGAATTTTCTGTTGGCGATCTCGTATTCATTCGTGTTTCCCCGATGAAGGGTGTGGTGCGTTTTAGTCACTCCGGGAAATTGGCTCCTCGATATGTTGGACCGTTTCCTATTACGGAACGCATTGGCCCAGTTGGTTATCGTGTATCGCTACCTGCTCAGTTTTCGGGAATTCATGACGTATTTCATGTGTCCCAGCTTCGTCGATGCCTTCGAGATTCAAATTCTATTATTGATCCTCCTATGTTGCAAGAACTTGAGATCTCACCCGACTTGTCTATTGTGCAAAATCCTATTCGTGTGCTAGCTACGGAGGTGAAACGCCTTCGGAACAAAGAAGTTCCGCTAGTGAAGATTCAATGGTCCGCAAACTCCAAGGATTGCACTTAGGAAACCAGAGAATTCATCGAGCGTTCTTATCCTGGTTTTCTCTCCTCTTCGGGTAGGGGTGACCAGTCTTATCCATATTTTATTTTTTTATCCTTGTTGTGATAAATTATTTGAGATATTGACTACTTCTAGTATGAAAATTGCGGAGACGCAATTTTTATAAGGGAGGGAGTCTGTAACGGCCGTGATTTTATTATCGTCGTAATAAATATTTTTTTTAAATCTGTAACGATCGTAATTTTTGGATTACTGTCGGAGTGAATATTTTAAATAGAAAATTTTAAAATTTTTATTTGAAGAAAAAAATAGTGTTGCAAAGTCAGTAAATGCTTAACTTTGTGAACGGGAGAGTGCACTGCATTTTTCTATCACATGTAAGCAAAGTTGAAATAATTTTCTACTTGCCGTCACTTTTTACAACAATGTTCCAAAATGCAAAGCAGTTGGAAAAAAAAGAGTAGTGTACACTTTACATTATTTTTCCTTCAACTTTACATGGCTAACATTCAAGTAATAGTGCAAGTGTGAAAACAAATTTCAATTACTGTCACCACATAGTTTTGTTAAAGCAAACAATTGAACTTGCAGCCATCATCATTTCTGCACGTCCTTTATCTTTCTTTGCTTCACTTAAGCATGTTGCATTAAATGCAAAGCGTACAAAATAGATGGCCAGTACACATCATTCTTTGACTTGTACACAATTTTAAGAAGAGAAAAATAAGCAATGCCTCCTTCTTTTACTCATTTTTCTTCAGTAGCTCTGTGAAGCTTTAATGGCAGCTCATTTATTATTGCTTCTTTTGGATTATTGGTGCCAACTGGTTATAAAGCTTGAACTTTTGTTGCCTACTGATTTTAGAAACAAATCTAAGGTGAGTTTTATACTCACATTTCTAATTTAAAAACTATGCTGCCTATTTTTATTTCGATGCTTTTTGTTGTTTATTTTGGTTTGAACAAAGCCCTGTTGCAAACAATTTTGGTCTAGGGTATTCAGTTCGTACGCATGTTTCTATGCGTCACAAATTCTTGTATGGCATGGCTACCGTGCGTGAAACATGTTGTTTGCGAAAATATTTTTGCCCAGCTCACTTTGTTTACATTTTTCTTGCGTGCGTGCATGGTATGCACATTAGTACTATTCCAGGTCACCTTTAATTTGTTCATTTTGTTTGTTTTGTATGTGTAATTACGTGTTATAATGTAGGTATAAAGAAAATTTATGCCCAGGTCATATTTTAATTGTGTTGCCAGGTTACATCATTTTATCCATTTACGTGTATTCGTGAAATACACTAGAGCTTGGGCCATATCATTTACAAATTGGTTAGCGTTAGTGTAAGTTCAGATTGTTACAAAAATTATTTTCTTGTTTTGGAGTCTGTTAGCGCCAAAATTGGTCACTAACCCCCAAATCCAGATGAAAGCACCAAATACCAATCACAGCTCAAAGATAGAATGTATGTAGAGAGCAATAATGTGAAGAATAGTTAAAACTGAAATGAAAGCAGTAAAGAACAACAGATTTTATAGTGGTTCGGCTAACTCCGGCCTACGTCCACTCCAGAAGTTTGCTTTTTATTGCTGTAATAATCGATTACAGTTACAAAATGGCAGAGTTGCCTTAGCCTTAGAAAAGAGAAAGTAAAAGAGCAGAAAGAAGATCCACTTTTACTATGCCCCTGCCTCTCTATTTATAGACAAAGATGGGTTGGACTTCCCTAGTGGGCTTGGCAGCCGAGTACCTCAGCCCAAATGGAGTGGTCTCCATATGCCGAACCATAGATGTCGAACGCTAAATGCCGAACAAGGTGTGAATGCCGAACGATCTCCTCATGCCGAACGTTGGGAGGTGCGAGGTACCGAGGTACCGAGGTATGGAGGTGCGAGGTACCGAGGTATGGAGGTGCGAGGTACCGAGACATGGAGGTGCGAGGTATGGAGGTGCGAGGTGCAGAGGTATGGAGGTGCGAGGTACCGGGGTATGGAGGTGCGAGGTGCAATGCCGAGCGAGGTGAGGTATGCCGAGCGAGGTGAGGTATGCCGAACGACCCATCCAATGTCGAACGCTCCCTAATGCCGAACGATCCATCCAATGCCGAACGAGATTTATGCTGAGTGCTCCATCCAATGCCGAACGATACTTAATGCCGAACCTACATCATACCGAACCATGTCTGATGCCGAACAGTTTCTAATGCCGAGCGGCCATCATGCCGAACGATCTCTAATGCCGAGCGCCTCTAAATGCCGAGCACTCCTGGATGCCGAGTGCTACTGAATGCCGAGTGCTCCTGGAATGCCGAACGATCCCTCTATGTCGAACGACGATCTCTCTATGCCGAACAGCCTCCAACGCCGAACCATCCCAATGCCGAGCGACATCTGCCAAACTGCCTATCATCATTTTAAACTGAACCCATCATACTTTAGTCTCGATAGTTGTAAAGTTGTTTAAGTTAAATACGTCTGTCCGCGGCCTTGCCAAAAGGCGGGTTAACAGAGTCAAGTCCAGGTCAATACATATTCTTGGCTATATTAATTAGTTTGTGCGTGTCACTGCACAGTAAACGAAAATATTGTCCAGACCTCTTTATTTTTTTCGTGCATGCTTATAAATGTATTGGTTTCATTGTGCTTTAGTACTATGTCCAGGTCATTAAGTTTTTAGTGTATATAGCTTAGTATAGAATATGCCACCTTCCTTTCAAAAGTGACACACGCTGTATGCAAGTGATGAATTAGAAAAACAATGCACCTGTCACATTTTTTGTTTTGCATTTTGTGGCCGTGCATGAAAACATGCTTATAAATTGCCAGGTTATTCAAATTTTGCGTGCAAACGGAATTACGCGAAAGAAAAAAAAATCAAGTCCAGGCAGCGCAATATTTTTTGTATATATATATAGTAGTGCAATCTACCATTTAAATTACTTTGAACCGGTGCTTGGTTTTGAAACGAATTTTGTTGACCGTTATTTTTATAACGAATTTTTACGCCGGTATTATATTTTTGAAGCGTGTTGTTTTAATGACATATTTGACGAATAAAAATTATTGTTATTTTGACTTCAGTAACCGTCAATTTTAAAGTGAATTTTTAAGCGGTTATCCCACAACGCTGATTTTGGTATCCGTTTTACGGTGTTTTGAGAAGCGCAATTTCCTTGTCCAAATTGCTACATTTGTTGCTGTTTTAATCACGTGTTTTAAAAATCATTTTAAAATAAGATTGTTTTCAAAAAAAATTACAGTTTGCGGTTTCAAAAGAATGAGGAAGCGATTTAAACGCTTCATTAAAATTGAGGACTATGAACCCTTACTTTTACTGATTCGCTCAATTCCGGACTTGTCCGTTTGAGAACGTAAAATGTTATTTTCACAAAATACACAATTTTTCACTTTCAAGGAAACGATGAAGAGATTTAAACGATTTAGCAAAAGTGCGGAGTATGGAACCACACTTTTACTATTTCGGTTAATTCCGGACACGTTAATTGTAATATTTTCTGCTGTTTGATGATTTTGATGGTTTTGTTGGGCTTTCGAGCCACTATGTTGGACCTTCGGGTCATTTGATGGACCTTCGGGTCAAATACCAGTACTAGACCTTTGGGTCATATGTTGGACCTTCGGGTCATTTGTTGGACGCCAAAATTATGATGACAGTACTTGGTAGGCTTCGGCCATATGTTGATGCACGTGCGGCGTAGCTAAAACTCGCCATCTGCTGGGAGCGATCCATCTTTTATGTTGATTTTCTAGTTATCTATCTTTGATTTCTAGATTTTGTGAATTGCTGATTTGAATTCAATTGTGAATTTGAAAGTTGATTTTGATGGAGTTTGATGTAATTTCTTCATTTAACTATGTTGATTTCTTATGTTGAATAGTCTCATTCGAGTCTATAATTATTTTGCTTGATGTTGTTTATGATGCATTCACTTATAAGAATAAATTAGACTGATCCATTTATTATTTTCTTTTAAATAATACTCGGGTCAGACCGAGTTATTTCAGGATAGTCGCTATCTCTGATTCAGTCGCAGCTTCAGCTTTTGGGGATTTCACTCCATCTTTTGTCTAGTCTTCAAGGAGTACTTTTGGTTTGTTGATTCTAGTCTCATGTATGTTGATGACATGTATTTGTACATTGGGTTCATGTGAACCATCGATTGTTGTAGCATGTATCCAGACTTGTCTTCCGCTATATATCTGATATTTCTGTTCTGATGTGATTATACTATCAGTGTTGTTATTATTATGAGTTGTTCTGAATTTTCCTTTAGCCACTGTAGTTTCGTTTTAGATTTGGATTGAATTTATATCTTTGGGAGTAATTTATACAACTCCTATCGATGTAATCAATACTCGTCTAAAGCATAACTTAAGGATGGTCGCTTCTAACAAGCCTTATTCTTTGCAATAGCAGATGTTATTCCTTATAACAACCATTGTTATTGTGAGCATGGAGGTGGGGCGTCACAACCTTTATCTTATATTAAAAACTATTTAAACTTTATAAATATACTTGACTATAGATAAAATACATAGATAAATATAGAGAATAATATATATATAATTTTACTATAATTATATATTTAAATCTAAGTATAAATATATTATAATTAAAAGATAGGTTAAAACAAACGAAGTTAAAAACAAGAGTTTATTAGAAACAAAAACAAAGAATATTTTAAGGCTAAAACATCTTTTTGAAAATCATTTGAAAAGATAATTTTTAAGGCTAAAACATTTTGAAAAGCAGTTTTGAAAATCATTCTGAAGTAGTTTTGAAAATCATTTTGAAGAAGTTTTGCAAGCTTTTTCCTGTATAATATCTCATCATATCAGGACTCGAGAACTTGTACAAAACCAGGATGTTCGTGGGTTTGTAAGCCACTTGTCGTAGGTTTGTAAGCTACTTGTCGTGGATTTGTAAGCCATTAAAAAGGTAGAAATGGGTTCCATCCCAAAAGAAAAATGGAGTGAAGATTTCAGTGCTATTATGAAGTTTTAACATAATTCTAGACTCAATACTTATCTTTAAATCTTGAACTCTTGATAATCTTGATACTCATGAGTCTTCAATCTTGATATCTTGAATCTCTATACTGTACCGTCTTCATTCTTTGTACCTGCATGGTTAAATCCCGCATATACATATATATCTTAACTATAATGTTAGTATTTATATTTTATAATCTTATTCTAAGGTTGTTGTCATCAAAACCATCAACTCATGGACTAACAATCTCCCCCTTTTTGATGATGACAACCTTTGTTTATAAAATATTACTTCTATCCTAATAACTCCCCTTAAATCTAATAACTCCCTTTAATCTATGCCTAACTACCCTATTTTATATTTCTCCCCCTTTGTCATCAACAAAAACAAACAAACTCTAAAATATATAACTCCCCCTCATTATTGTACTCAAGTACCTGCATTAATAAACTATATAATAGAGTATATTAAGAAATAACTATACTTATAGACATGATATTCAATCAACGATTATAAATATATCAATGTATATTTATACATTCATCAATCCACACTAAGTGTCAATCAAATCAATCAAAACAAACAATTTCAATCAAAGCAATCAATTCAAACAAAGTAATTAAATAAAGCAATCAAATTAAACGTTACGAGGAACTTCCACCCATCCCTCTTCTCCGAAAATAGGGTTTGCTTTGATGGCATCCCAATTTTCATTGTCATTTGTGAGAGAGACAGAAGACTGTGCTTCATTATCATCCTTGTGTAGGGAAGAAATCATCCATCGAATTGCCTCGAAATGCCTTTCTTGCTCCTTGATCATCTGCATTTGACTCAATTCTAAGTGTCGCTGGTTACGAAGAATGAACGAGAGAATATTCTTAAATGAATTAAGAGTTTCTTCAAGATTCTCGGATAAGTTATGAATTGGATTAGCCATTTTTGAAATTGTGAGAAGAATGAGAGATAGAATAGATAAGAAATAATATTCAGTAATGAATTCTGGAAGAAATGGGTATATATAGGTGTAGAAATTCGTTTGAAATGAATAGACATATGGTAGTTATTCAAATTTCAAATTCAAAATGAAGTGTCAGTTCTGACCAGTACATGTCGACATGGTCATAGAGGGTATGTCGACATGAGGCTGTGAAATTTGATAGTAATTTTGATTTTGTGAATAATTGTGTATATATATATTTACATAATATATTAACATTTATTCAAGAGATAAGATAAGCTAGATAACAGAAAGGAAATTCAATTTCATTGCATAGAAGAGTGATATAATGATTAATCATAAACAACTACATAAACACTCAAATTAAAACAAACTTAAACTAATTCGACATGATATGAAAATATAGAACTAGTTAGAGGATGATGAAGATGAAGATAATCAAGGTTTCTTGCTGACTTTTGGGAAAAACTTGTTCATCTTGGATGATATTTTGTCCAACTTCTTACTAACAGATCTTTTAAGAACCCGTTGATCCTCAACAATAATCTTTTGGTTTTTGAGAAGGGTTTTGTTGGTAGGATTGGAGGGATATTCAATACTTTCTAGGGATGTTTCACCTTCTTCTTCTTCTTTTATTTCCATTTCATCCCCTTCTTCTTCTTCTTCCTCTTCCTCCTCTTCCATTTCTTCATGAGCCAAACGCTCTTCCTTTTCGGCAAGAGTCTCATAAGGTTGAAAAACATATGAGATTTTCATGAGAGAAATGTTTGAGCTATTAAAAACTTTTCTTGAAATAAATTCTTCTCCTTTGAAATTTACTCCAAAATAGTTGAAAATCCGAGTAAGGTAAATTCCATGATATAAAGTGTTTTCTCCCATTTTAAAATTAGGACGAAGTTCATCCAAAATAACTTGCACCCAATTGATATCATAATTTCCGAAAATAGCAAAAAGTGCTTTGCACACTTTTGAAGTAGGATTGTTAAAATTTCCCGATCTTGGGGTCAAAGTATATTGTAAAAGAAGATTGACAATTCTTGCTTTAGGACGAAAGTTTCGGTTTTTAAATTCAAAGTTTTCATCTCCTTCAAAAATATGATGAAATGTCTCACGAACATGTTCATCGATTTTAAAACTAGAAAGATCCATTCCCGTGCTTTTGCAATTGAGAATGGTACCCAAAAGATCACAATTCAAAACAATTTTAGTGCCTTTGACACTACTCCAAATTTCATTATCATTTCCTTCCCAAAATTCTCGATTGAGATTTGCATAGAAAATTTTAACAAGATTTGGGTAACAAACAAAATCATTTTGAGAAGAATCAACAAGACTAAGAATTTGATTGTTTGCAAAAAGAGTATCAATTTCATAAGAAGCAAAATCTTGAAAAATAGCAAACTTTCCGGGATGGACTTTTCCATAATTAGCATAATTGATGTAAGCTTTTATGGCCTCCGGATTATTGAGGAGTTGCTCTTTCAAGTTTTTGGAAAGTCTCATGGTGGAGGGGTTGCTTGAAGAAGCCATTAAAGTAGAAAGTAGAGAGCTTTAAGTTTTGAAGAGAGATTTTGAATTTGAAAATGAAAGTGAAAAGTTGCGATAAAAGATAGTGAATAAAATAGATTTTTGAAAGACATTTTCTATGGTCAAAAGATGCCTTTTCAGAGTATTGAATGAAGTGAAAAGGTGGAGGGAAATTCAACCATTTGAATTCAAATTTTGAATTTCAAATTCTGGTACCTATGTCGACATCAGGGTAGGGACCATGTCGACATATGCCTGTGAATTTCTATGATTTATTTTTCCTAAGTATTCTAATATATATATACTTATTATTTTAATCTCTATATATATATATATCTGGAATATCATTAGAATTATAGTATATTCCAGAAAATATTATTATATTATTAAAAAATAATAAAAATAAAATAATAATAAAATAATAATAAAATAATAATAAAAATAATAAAATAATAATAAAATAATAGAAAAATAAATTTAAAATTCAATCAACACACCAATTCAAAAAACAATCAATCAAGCAATCAATCATCTAATTCTAAGCATGCAATTTCAATCAATTGTATTGTAAATGTGTACCTTTTTCTGAGTTTGTTTCCTTGAATTCATTGAAATCGTGAACTGCCGTGAAACACAAATTTGAATTATCTGTCTTCTGATCATCATCGCTTGAGGACGAGTCTGAGTCATCTAGAGTAGAAGTAAATGCACGCTTCCGTTTCTTTACTGAATCATTGTTTATAGGAGGATTCTGCCTATCTGGATACAGACAGTCTCTTTTCATATGGCCTGGTTCATCACAGTTGAAACATTTGACATTGTTTGGCACTGCATTCTGATTTCCAGAATTCTTATAGTTGTTTCTCTTGAGATTATTCATCTTTCTGTATTTCAGGAATTTCCGAAAATTCCTGGTCATAAATGCTATCTCTTCATCATTATCACTGTTTGAGTCTGATCTGTCGGTTAATGCATTGAATGACATTGATTTCTTTTCAGATGCTTTGCTTTCTCATCTCCCGATCATTTGGACTTCAAACGACATTAGATTTCCAATCAATTCTTCTATCTTTAAGGTATTGATGTCATTTGCCTCTTCAATTGCAAGTGTCTTTTGATCCCATTCTGGAGTGAGAGAATTTAAAATTTTTCTGACTTGATCTTCTTCCGAAAATTCCTTTCCCAAGGATATTAAAGAATGCACAATATCCTAAATCGACTATACATATCTGAAATAGACTCATTAGTATTCATTTTAAATAACTAAAACTGATTTGTGAGCATGGAAATTTTGGTCTGTTTAACTTTGCTTGTTCCTTCGTGAGTCACTTGCAAAGTTTTCCAGATTTCATATGAAGACTTACAAACTGACACTCTATTAAATTCATTCCTATCAAGTGAGCAAAACATAATATTCATTGCTTTAGAATTATTTTGTGCAACAGTCTTTTGCTCAGCGGTCCACTGTGCAAAATTAGTTGTGGGTTCAGAATATTCAGTTTGTGTGATATTCCAAGTATCTAATCCTACAGATTGTAAATATATTTTCATCCTACATGCCCAATATGCATAGTCACTGCCATTAAAAAGTGGTGGTCTGACAGTAGATTGACCTTCTACAAATGAACTAGTGACAGGGATACTAGTGTTAGTAACAGTACTAGTGTTGGTAGCCATTTTGAAAAGTTTTCAAAATTCAGATTATGAAACTTTTGAAAACCTCGCTCCGATACCAAATGTAAGGAATGCGGAATATGGATCTTAAGGCTAGAATGAACACTAGAGGGGGGGGGGGTGAATAGTGTTTATAAGAAATTACTAAATCTTTTTGAGTTATTGTTGATTTGTACACAAATATATGCAATATTCAGACACAGATATAATCACATAATCAAACACAGATGCAGAAATAAAGTAAATGCAGTAAAGGAAAGAACACACCGGATTTTATACTGGTTTGGAGTTACTCTACATCCAGTCTCGCACAACTAAGTATAGATTTCCTTTCAAAAGCAATTCAACAATTACAACCCTCGATTTCAAGGCCACGAGGTACACCCTCCAGAATCACAATCCTCTGGGTAGAGATACTTGATTTCCGGGCAACAAGTTCACCCAATTGATTTCTCAAGGCTACAATAACACCTTTTCTCACTTAATTGATTTCCAAGGCTACAATCACACCTTTTATTCTATTGATTACAAAGAAAGGCTATAACTCTGAATAACACTGAGGATCTTGATGAGATAGTGACAGAGAATCAAACCATAGATTATCTAGTTAGATTCAATGTTGATTTCGGCAGAGTAATGGTAAGAATATGTATAAAGAAATGTGGAAGAAGAAGAGAAGTGAAAAACCAGAAAATCTATATTCAAATTCATTGAAACTAACCCCTATTTATATAAGAACAAAAGGCATGTCCATTCGTGAAAAGTTATGGCGAATAGACACTTCTTTTGAAATTCAAATTTTTGAATCTAACTGTCACTATGTCGACATGGGGTACTAGGGCATGTCGACATCCCAAAGCATTTTTTAAAGATTTGATTTTCTTTGAAAATAACCTTTATCTTATATTAAAAACTATTTAAACTTTATAAATATACTTGACTATAGATAAAATACATAGATAAATATAGAGAATAATATATATAAAATTTTACTATAATTTTATATTTAAATCTAAATATAAATATATTATAATTAAAAGATAGTTTAAAACAAACGAAGTTAAAAACAAGAGTATATTAAAAACAAAAACAAAGAATATTTTAAGGCTAAAACATCTTTTTGAAAATCATTTGAAAAGATATTTTTTAAGGCTAAAACATTTTGAAAAGCAGTTTTGAAAATCATTCTGAAGTAGTTTTGAAAATCATTTTGATGTAGTTTTGCAAGCTTCTTCCTGCAGAATATCTCATCTTATCAGGACTCGAGAACTTGTACAAAACCAGGATGTTCGTGGGTTTGTAAGCCACTTGTCGTAGGTTTGTAAGCTACTTGTCGTGGGTTTGTAAGCCACTAAAAAGGTAGAAATGGGTTCCATCCCAAAAGAAAAATGGAGTGAAGATTTCAGTGCTATTATGAAGTTTTAACATAATTCTAGACTCAATACTTATCTTGAAATCTTGAACTCTTGATAATCTTGATACTCATGAGTCTTCAATCTTGATATCTTGAATCTCTATACTGTACAGTCTTCATTCTTTGTACCTGCATGGTTAAATCCTGCATATACATATATATCTTAACTATAATGCTAGTATTTATATTTTATAATCTTATTCTAAGGTTGTTGTCATCAAAACCATCAACTCATGGACTAACAAACTCTTCTCGGAAAAGACGTTCCATTCGATTTCAACTCTGAGTGTATCTCTTCTTTTGAACGTCTCAAAAACGAACTCATTTCTGCTCCAATCATTTGCGCACCCAATTGGGATCTCCCATTGAAATAATGTGTGATGCTTTGAACTTTGCCATTGGTGCGGTCTTAGGATAATGCATCAACTAGATCCTTCACGTCATTTACTACGTGAGTATGACTTTGAATGACGCTCAACTCAACTACACAACAACTGAAAATGAGCTTCTAGCTGTCGTTTTTGCGCTCGAAAAGTTTCGACCTTACTTGATAGGTTCACACATTACTGTGTACACAGACGACTCTGCGGTTCGATATCTCTTCGCTAAAAAGGATGCTAAATCCCGTTTGATTTGTTGGATCCTTTTACTTCAAGAGTTTGATCTTACAATCAAAGACAAAAAAGAATATGATAACGTAATAGCCGATCATTTGTCTCGTCTTCCGAACGCACCATCTTCTTTGCCAATCAATGAAAACTTCCTCGATGACAACTTCTTTCAATTTCGATCGATCTGTGGTACGCTGATATAGTGAACTACTTAGTCACTAAAGAAACTCCCTCATCTTGGTCCAAATAGGATTAATACAAATTCATGTCCCAAGTGAAATATTTCTATTGGGACGATCCATATTTGTTCAAATATTGTCCCGACCAAATCATCCGACGTTGCATCCAAATAATGAGATCAGGAGTGTTTTTTCGTTTTGCCACGATCAAGCGTGTGGTGGACATTTCGGTCCTCGAAAAACTGCGGAAAAGGTGCTACAGTGTGGTTTCTATTGGCCTTCTCTTTTCAAAGATTCGTTTGAATTTTGTAAAACTTGCGGTCGATGTCAAATGCTTGGACGAATTTCTCGACGAGATATGATGCCTCTAAACCCCATTCTTACAATCGAAATTTTTGATGTTTGGGGTATGGACTTTATGGGACCTTTTCCCAATTCTTTTGGAAACTTGTATATCCTTCTCGTTGTCGATTACGTTTCAAAATGGGTTGAAGCCGTTCCTTGCAAAACCAACGACCATAGAATTGTTGTGAAATTTCTCAAAGAAAACATCTTTTCAAGGTTCGGCACACCTCGCACAATAATTAGTGATAACGAGACCCATTTTTGCAATCGATCTTTTGAAACTTTAATGAAAAAATACTCGATAACCCACAAGTTATCCACTCCGTATCATCCTCAGACTTGTGGCCAAGTTGAAGTTTCAAATCGACAAATAAAACAAATCTTGTAGAAAACCGTCAATAAAAATCGAAAAGATTGGTCTCAGAAATTGACCGACGCGCTTTGGGCTTACCGTACTGCTTTTAAAACTAACCTTGGGATGTCCCCATTTCGTTTAGTTTACGGTAAAGCTTGCCATTTACCTGTTGAAATCAAACACAAAGCGTTGTGGGCAATAAAGAACTTAAACTTTGATCTTGAGAAAGCTGGTGAAAACCAAAAACTACAACTCAACGAACTAGAAGAACTTAGGAACGACGCGTATTAAAACGAGAAAATTTACAAAGAAAGAACCAAAGTTTTTCATGACAAGTCAATCCTAAGGAAAACGTTTTTGCCTAACCAGAAAGTTCTTTTATATGACTCAAGACTTCATTTAGTCCCTAGGAAACTTAAATCAAGATGGACCGGACCATTTGTGGTACGAACTGTTTTTCCACATAGTGCCGTAGAAATAGAAAACCCCAGGGATGGATCGATTTTCAAAGTCAACGGTCATCATTTGAAACCTTTCTTGGAATTGCCAAATAACCAAGAGGAGGAGCTCATGATCCTTCATGAGCCAAGCTACGTCTAGTAAGAATGTTAACCCTCTTTTGTAAATATGTACATAGTTTTCCCCGTTACACTCATTATATCATGCATTGACTGTGGGGACACAGTCAAAAGTAAGTATGGGGGGAGTCTCATTTCTATTTTTAATTTTTTTTGTTTTTCATGGCATTTTTGAATTTTCATTTTCATTTCACTTAAAAAAAACTCAAAATTTCTAAATCTCAAAAACATTTCCTTTTTAGCATTTTGATTTATTTTTGAAGAAACACTATAGGATAAGTATAAGTTTTGGTTAATAAATTGAATTTTTTGAAAATTTATTTGTCTTAACAAAAATAAAAATGAAGTTTGATTACAAATAACAATGGTTTAACTAGTATATAGGAAGGTTCATATGTGTTAATTATGAAGTATGTTCTAATTGAAAATCTTTGTTTTAAAAAGTGGTAAATTTAAAGTAAAGGATATAACAATTTTATCTTCCAAGTTAAATGGTGCTAAGATGATTTTGCAAAACTCTCTCTTTCTAAAAAAAATATACAAAAAAAAACTTTTGTATATATGTATATATTTTTAACACCTAGAGTCATGTGTTCACACTCGTGTATTCACTCGCCATGCTCTGTACCCTTCTCACGTAAGCCCGAAAGGCAGTGCATGATCGGTATATCTGGCCTCAGTTTATCTGAGTTAGGTGTATGTATATAAAAATTCTTTTTAATAATTCCTACAGTCGATAAGTGTTCACACTTGTGTGTTCACTCGCCACGCTCTGTATTCCCCTTACATCAATCAACAAGGCAGTGCACGGGTAATATATCTGGCCTCAGTTTACCTGAGTTAGGCATATGTAAATATTGTTAATATCAATGAAATTTTCAAGTAAGAGAGAGTAAGCAATTGAATACCAAGCATCATTTTAACTTGTTTGATTTAACTTGTTATTGAAAAGAAATGAGAACACCACTTTGACAAACTTTGATAATCAACTAAGGATTTATTTCATAGTTACACTTTGTTATCAACCGAAACAACGAGTTAAACTATTGTCTATTTGCTATGATAACTTGATTTTTCTTGAAAGTTTTGACGAGTAAATGACCTAAATTTCCAAGACAATGACCAAAACCTATATTTAACTTATGAGTGTCGAATTGAAAGTGAATCCTTCATTTGTAAATATTTTCAAAAACTTGCATTTATCCCATTGTAAATAAATCTTGCACTTTGTAAATATTTTCACTTTGCATTTGGATTTTGTGGGTAGTATCCCCTAAAAACCCTCACGAGACAACACTCGTCCTACTAGGGACACCCAGAGGTTTAACGGCTTGTTGCATATGCTCAATGCAATCATGCTCCTTACGAAAATGGATTTATCCTAGTTTTCCTTTATTCGAGGACGAATAAAAAGATAAGTATGGGAGTATTTGATGTGCACGTAAATGTGCATATATTTACATCCATATTCTATCTCTTTTTATTTAAATAAGCATCATATTTGGGCATTTTTACATGTTAAAACCAAAATTCAATTATTTTCAAACCATCATATTTTCATCTACATTCAGGGGCAAAATGGTCATTTTTGTGCATGTGTAAATTTGAGAATTTTTACTTGGACATTTTTGATGATTTTTATAGGAATTTGGATACATATGGAAGAGGCTTATATGAAGATACATGCATGCACAAATGAATACAAAGGAAAGAAGAGGGAAATAATTCAAGACCATGAACATGGAGGACCCCACCCACTTGCCTAAATCTACAATTAGAAGCTAATTGACAACTAAGTGGAGGTTAAAGCATCATGCACTTTTAATGATTTAATGAGGGATTAATTAGTGGCTAATGGTTACTTGTTGGCCACACTTCCTAAAGGGCATTTTGGGAAGCTCCCTAAAAATAGAATTAGGGTTTTATGCATGCATAAATAGCCCTCTTATGTACATGTAAATCATCTTCTACCTTTCATATTACTTAGAAAATTAGAATGCAAAATTGTAAGCAATGTTTCATGAAATAAAAATGGCTTCTTAGCCTCTTTCTCTTCTCTTATTTACATGCTTTTATTTACTTTTCATGCTTTTATTTATGCTCTTTCATTTTCTTTGTTAGTAGATTAGTTTTACATTCATGCAAGTAGTGTAGCTTAATTCCTTTTGTTGTAAGTAGTTTAATTACATTCTCTTCTTTGCTTATTTTCTATTTTCTCCTCTTTTTAATGTTGAAATTTACTTGTGTTGCTTCAATGCCACAAATGAGTAGCTAAACCCCTCAACTAAGGGGTAATGAAGCTCTCAAGTGTTATGTAAATTCAACAATTCTATGATTTATGATCTCTTGTATTTGTGCTTCATGAAAGTAGATATTGATGTAAGTTCGTACAAGTGGGTTTGATAGCTTATGTTGCATTTGCAAATGAGCTATTCTTATTCAATATAAACACAAGTTACATCATGATTTGCTAATTGATTTTTGATTTTGAAATGAATGTGAAAACAAAATTTGATGATCTATATTACTAATCACAATAGTAAGTAGATTATACTTAAAAATAGTTTTTGCTTTGCTTCATTTTCATGAGAATTAACAAGTGGCTTATTTGTTGTATTATAGTTTTTGGTTTCCTTTATGTTAATTAATAACATAAATAAACCATACTTATGATAAATACAACAATAAGTTCATTTAATATCAAGACTTGAGATCATAGATTATATGTTTGATTGATTTACAATAATATGAGAGTGGATTGGCCCTTAAGTTGTTCTCTAATTTCATAGTTTTTAATCTTATTTTTATTTTAGTTTTAGCTTCTCTTTGTTCACAAATAGTAGAAAACAAGTTTCTCTCATTTTGGTCTAATTTGATTGAATAGCAAGTTTAAAATCTTAAAAATTCCCTATGGATCGACACGTACTCGTCACGTACTTCAATAGTACGCCGTGCGCTTGCGGTTAATTTTAAATCTAAATTCGTTGGACGCTTTTCTAAACCAATAGAATTTCCGTCGACGACCAGGTTCACATTGTTTTATCTCTAGTAGACTTGTTGATAATTTGCACTTAGACACCAGTATTTTCACAGAACCTATAGTTGTGTCAAACCCCGTAGGAGGATCGGCCTATATATTCATATTGTGTAGAGGTTTGTAATTGTTTAACTTAGGGGTCAAGTTTGATTGTGATGGCTTTGTATTGGGATTTTCTAGGGATGGGTTGATTTAGGCATGGGCTGGATGATGATGTATGGTGCTATTTTAGATTGCGATGGGAAGGTTATTAGGTTGAGCAAGTGTAGTGGACGAAGCTCGAAGGTTTATTGCGACCCTCGAGGATTGGTTATACTGTGTTACTTATGTTCATTGGACCTACCACATGAAGAGCTTATTATAGTGCCTGTAGTTAGAGAATTCCTAGATGTTTATGCTAAGGTTATTGGTGTCCCGCATTAGAGAGAGTTCGAGTTTATGATATATCTAGTTGAGAATGCTAGACCCGTTGCCTTACCACCAAGGAAAATGGTTCTAAATGAAAGATGCAAGTTAAACAAGCTTCTATTGAGTTGTTATAGAAAGGTTTTCTCAGGAGGAGTGTTTCAAACCGGGGAGTAACAATCATCTTTGCCACTAAGGCAGATGGTTCTCTTAGACTCTGCACCAATTATAAGGAGCTGAATAAATTGACAAAGAAGAATCGTTATCCACTACCCTGTATAGATGATCTCTTTGATCAGTTAGTTGGAGCTAGAATATTCTCTCAGTTGAATTTAGCTATCGGATTCCATCAGTTACGCGTAGCCGAGGATAGTATTCAAAAGACAGCATTCCGTACACCTGACATATTATATGAGTGGTTAGTTATGCCCTTCGGACTAACCAATGAACATGCCTACTTTTTGGATCTGACGAGCTAAGTATTTAGGGGTTGGTTAATAAGGTTGTAGTGTTATTCATGGATCATATTTTGTATACACAAGGAGTGAGAAGGAACATGCGGTGCAATTGGAGGATGTACTCAAGACCCTTAGTGTAAATAAGCTAAAGGCAAAGTTTTCGAAGTGCCACTTTTGGAGAAAAGAGGTACACTTTATGGGACACAACACCATAGAGAGTGGCTTAGCAGTTGACCCTAATATGGTGGGAGTAGTTCAAGATTGGCATGTTCCAAAGAATGCCATGGAGATTAGAAGTTTCCTTCGTTTGGTGGGCTACTATCACAAGTTCATTAATGACTTTGCGAAGATCTCAGCTCCACTGACCTGATTCACCAAGAAGAACTTAGTTTCTCGTGAGATGCGATGGGTGAAGATGCTTTTATCAAGTTAAAGGAGACATTAACTAGTGCACCAGTTTTAGTTTATCGGATGAGACTAAGCCATTTATGGTTTATACCGATGCCTGTGGAATGGGGTTAGGCACAGTCTTGATGCAAGAGGGAAGAGTGCTGAGTTATGCTAGTTAATTCTTGAAGACCCATAAGAGAAACTACCCTACTCTTGATCTTGAGTGGCATCTATTGCTTTTGCACTCAAGTCTTGAATACATTATCTTTTAGGAGAGCGATTTGAACTATTTACATATCACAATTCCTTAAAATATTTATTCTCCTAAAATAACTTGAACTTGAGGCGGTAGAGGTGGATAGAGTTCTTAGAGTCCTATGATTTTGATATCTCTTGTACTCCGGGAAAGGGTAATGCAATAGCATATGCTTCGAGTAGACATCATGTAGTATTATGTCCCTTGTTTTTGGAGTGGGGACATTTTGAGTATATTGCTACCTTTGATTTTAGACCATCATCAGAATTTACCCTAGACTACTAATAGCTTTAGACATTCAGCCTACATTAATGGAGTGTATTAGAGCTAGGCAGAATGTGGATAAGGTGCTAGTAGACATTATAGAAAGGATTGGTAGAGAGGAGTCATCAAGTTATTTGAGGTGTTATGCCATTGGCTCGAGATGATGGTTACAGAGAGATGATATGCATTGTGTTTCCCGCAATATGGATTTGATTGATGCGGTATTGGTAGAGTCTCACGTTTTAGGATGACCATTCATCCCGGGGGTGACAAGATGTATCGTGACATGAATCAATTTTTTTATTGGCTCGGTATGAAGAAGTAGCAGAGTATGTAGCTAGATGTATGACTTGCCAAAGGGTAAAGGTGGAGGAGAAGAAGCCGAGAGGATTGTTGCAGCCATTGGATATTCCTCAGTGCAAGTAGGAGAGCATTTCCATGGATTTAGTAAATGGTCTACCCAGGAGTAGGAGAGGGAATGAGAGTATTTGGGTCATAGTTGATCGGTTGACTAAGTGTGCTCATTTTGTACCGGTAAGGAGTACGAGGACGACGACATCATCGGCAGTTATTTATGTGAGAGAGGTCGGTAGGCTACATGGAGTTTCTACTAGTATAGTTAGCGACCGAAATTCGCTTTTCATTAGTAAGTCTTGGAGGAGTCTATAAGAAGTGTTGGGGACTGAGTTAAATTTGAGCACCACATATCATCCATAGAGTAACAGACAAACAGAGAGAGTAAATCAGGTTTTTAAAGGATTTGCTATGGATGTGTATTATTGATTTTGGAGGTTCATGGGAGGACAATTTACCATTGGTGGAGTTTGCCTACAACAACATTTATTAGGCTAGCATTGGGATGACACCTTTCTAGGCTTTGCATGGCAAACCATGTAGATCACCGTCCTGTTGGTAAGATACGACTGATAGGATTATTCTTAGACCAAACATGGTTAGGGAGACATCGGAGAAGAAGGATCTGATTTGGACAAGGATAAAGAATGCTTAGGATAGAAATAAATCTTATGCTGACAGGAGAGATAGGGAGTTAGAGTTTGCAGTGGGGGACATGGTATTCATGAAGGTTTCACTCCTTAGACATGTTGTGATATTTGGTGGGTCGGGGAAGCTAGCATCGAGATTTGTTAGACCTTCCCCTATAGTAGCTAGAGTAGGGAAATTGTCATATAGAGTAGAGCTTCCAGAAAAGTTAGCAAGGGTACATGATGTTTTCCATGTATCACACTTGCAAAAGTTCTTATACGATACGACTACCGTAGTCAAGACAAATCAGTTGGAGGAAGTAGAGGTTGAGCATGAGTCACTTATTCATCGTACACCCACTTGTATTTTTTAGCATGGTATAAAACGACTCTACAACAAGGGGATTAGACTTATCAAAGTCTAATGGGGAGACGATCCGACGGAGAGTACATGGGATCCCAAGGAGAAGATACGTGCTATTCACCCATAACCCTTTGTTGGTACGTTTCTAATTTAATTCTTTAGTATTAATCTCTTATGTATAGGACTTAGGTGGTATACCCTTTTAGGTAGAGACCTTTGGATGATAGGAATAGCTGTAAACATGTCGATAGGACATGTTATGGATGATGGATGCTGATGGACGTATTGTTCATATTGTGCTCTTTGCACATTAGGACAGTATATACTCTAGATACACACATGCACTTACATTTAGTTGCATGTTATTCCTTGTTTCTTGCATGCTAGTGGATATTGTGCTTGTGAATGTTGCATATGATTGGATGGTTGTGCATGCATATAGAATTACAAGTGTACCATTTAGGATGTTGCATACATTTGGATGCATAACATGAGCATTTTGCATCATATGATAAGTAGATCGACTACTCTTTTTCATTAACATAGGTTCACATGCATTTCTTGTTGCATATATATGTATATGTTGCATTAGAAAATTCTTCTTTTAAGGACTATGATTGCACATGGACGATGGATAAGTATATGGATTGTAGTTATTGGTTGCCGTGTGTATGAGTTACATTTTTCCATCCTTAAATAATTTCGGAGACGAAATCATTTTAAATGGGGGAGAATGTAAGACTCCAGAAATTTACGGAAGACTTAAAACAGGAATTAATAAGAAAAGTAAAATTAATTGAAAAAGGGCTTAAAAGAAAATTTTCACAGACGTTTGAATTTAGCTACAAAACTTGCACCATTGTGTTCGTGATGATTTTCTAGACGATTTTCATACATAACTTGTCATAATCAGAGTTACAGGCATTAGAAATGATTTAAAATTTTAAAACTTAGAATATAAAATAACATTGTCTAGGTCGACCCAATAAGATCCTAGGTCGACCAGTAGTGATCGACCTAGACTTAGGAGTGGTCGACCCGACATGGGATTTTTCGAGTGATTATCGAGCTAGAGCAAAGTGTTTCAATGGCGTAGATTGATTGCTTACATCTGAAATATTTGATGGATGAACTGGATTACTAGCCGAGTTGATCTAATAGCCCTAAGTGTTAACTCTAATCCTATAAAAAAAACATACTAAACTAAACCCTAATTCTAGTTTTAAACGAATAGTAGATGAAAATCTGTCAAATCAAACTAGAAGCAAGGGCAAACAATCAAAGGAGAACTAACACAATGTAGGGAAGGAGCTACTGAATGAAGGCTAGGTTTCTCAAGATCTAGAGCTTATGCTAAAGATGAGTGGGAATAGATTAATAATTTGATTAATGGAATTGATTTTAAACTATGTTAAATGATTAGAATTATAGAAACCCTATAATTAACTTGTTAGATTAAAATTGAATTGGCTAAACACTCAACCTTAGAATTTAATTTAAATTGAATTATGAAATTGGGTAATTTGACACTTGCTAATGCTAGATTGAGAACCCTAAATTGGCAACCCAATTGAATTGAAATTGGACACTAAGATGACATTAGAAAGGATAGGGTTAAATAACTAGAAATTAGGGTTAACTAGAATCATTAATCGAGTGGAATTAACGATAATTACCTGTAATTAATCAATAATTAAAAAAAGTTCGGAATGCTAAATTTTATAAGCGAATGGTCGACCTCGAGATTGTCCTGGTCGACAAATAGCAATTGAACTGGGGTTTGTCTTAGTCGACCGTTCGAATGAAAAATGTGCAAATTTGATATTGTCCTAGGCTCAAATTGAATGAATAAAAATTATATAATTTATTTAGAAATTCTGTAATTTGTAAACTGGTTATTGAGCTAATTTTGGCTAAGTATTTCGCAATGTTTGATATTGGTATGGGCGAATAAGTATTTCGCAATAGTTAATTTGGTATAAGCGATGTATATCACATATATAGAGTTGTTTAAGGCGATTTATTTCGCATAGGCTCAAGGGTGTTCTGTATAGGATAGCGTTGCACTGTCGAAGGCGCTTTTTGAGGGGGTCTGGTAATAGCGAGAGATCCAGGTACGCACATTTTTTGGCACAACGTGGTACGGGTGGACGTCTATACAGTACAATAAGTGGCTATAGGTATTGATCAAATTAGAGCTCGGTACTGATGGGAGTTTCTATGGAATGAACTTCAGTGCAGTATAATAAGAGGCATATTAGTATTGTTATGATGGGAAAGTATTTCCCGTTCTGACCGATCATTAGTGCGAGGTTCGATCAATAGCTTTGACTAATTGTGTTAGATAAGAATCCCTAGGTGTGGACCTTAGGAGTTTATGGACACTTGCTACACATCCTATATCACTTAGTGTAGATTTAAAGTTAATTGCACTTAACCATCACTTATTAATCTTGTTATCGTTCAGTTTTGTCTAACCTATTCCTTTTCCATCTATTTCCCATCCACAGGTGGATAGGGTAGTAGTTGATTTGCCCATTTCGAATACTTGGAGAGAGTCGTATTTTCTTGGAATCTTCTTTTATCACATCTTCTCTTTATGTCTCGTTTTATCATATCGATACAGTTATTTTCTTAATCAAACTATGAGGAATATTTGTTATGCACTCTGATTTGGATCACGTATTGATATTTTTCTGAGATTATTTTAATATTTTCTAAGAATGATATTTTCTATGATATTTACATGTCTTATTTCATCCATTGTGATACATATTTGATAGCTAGTTCATCTTTCTACTTTGATACTTATTTGTAGTTAGTTTATCTTAGATTATATCTGTTTATTTTAGTTCCTAAGATGTTAAATTTTCAGAAACCTCGACGATCCACATTTCTCGACGCGATGCTTTTGTAGTAAGTCGGGAGGTGTGGATTGTCACGTTATCTCTACTAGAACTAGGTCAGCCCACTGTGAGGTAATAGGGAAAATTTCAAGGGAAGAAAAAACCTTTTTAGATCTTTTTTGGGCCTATGTAGTGTAAATTTATTTAGAACTTTCTAAATCTTAATTTTAAATAAAATAAATATTTTATTTAATTCATAAATAATGTTTTATTTTTTATTGTTTATATTACATGGTATTTATGTGAATCATATACACATATGTATGTACGTGCAATATAATAAAGTGTACATGGTTTGACATACCCGTATATAGATGTTGGGATTTACACCACAATAGACATGATAGTCCCTCTTATATAAAAATGTGTTATCTAAATGTATATATGCGTATAATATATATACAGGAAAATGGGCACAAGGAAGAAGTTGCTAAAAAATTTAGTCTCAAGGACAACAAGTTTGCTTTTTAGTTTGAAGGACATTTTTAGTGTAAACAGAAAATGATAGTTACAACTATCATTCTGTGATTTGCACTAGAAAGTGTCCTTCAGCCTAAAAAGCAAACTTGTTGTCCCTGAGACCAAATTTTTTTTCAACTTTTTCCTTGAGCCTAAAAACCCCATATATATATATTTGTATAGATTATAATGTAGTACTTATAAAATAAGTCTTAAATAAAATGTTTATTTAAAATTATGTATGTATATATATGTAAAATATAATTAGATTATAAAAATGCTATGAATATTAATATACAAAATGGATTTGAATAAATATATGGAATTAATTCGATATATATATATATATATGTATGTATATCCGAGAGTAATAATAATTTTTTATATATTTAAAATTATGTGTGTGTATATTACATGTATATATATATATATAAATACTTGTAAATATATCATAATGTATATAATAATAGTTAAAATTTACATACACACCATAATTGCTCTTGGCCCAGATTTAAAATAACACCTTTTGTTTCAGATATTAAACAATTATTTTTTTTTAATTTTTTGTATGGAGAAATCACTTAAAAATATTTAATTATTTTCTAAAACAAAATCGATCACATATATTTATATTAATTTTATACGTAAATTTTATATAATTTACAAATATATATTGATATTAATTGCATAAACTAATTTTAAATTAAATGAAAGGTTTATATATATATATATTGTATGGATTAAATATATAAATTTTTATTTCATTTTAAATACGAGAGCATATATAAGTGAATAGAACTTTCTTATAAAATATAAAACATATTATATATTACTTTCTAATGTACTGATTTTTAATTAAAAGAAAATTATTTATAAATGCATTTTTATATCAAATTTTATTAAACATGTTCATGAGCAATATGATGTAATATATGTACCAATTTTAATACACACATACATAAACAACTATCCAATATGGGATAACACATCATATACAGATTCGTTATAATTTCTAACTAACAAATATATGATATAATAATTAAATAAAGTATCAATAAATCAGAAACATACCTTTCCCCAATGCTTAGAATTCACACCTTGAAACGTTAAAATTAGTTCCTCAAATCAAATTCTAAGTCTAGAAGTTGTTATCTCCCGAACATCTTTACCACCAACGATCGAATCGACTTTTAATTTGATGTTTTAATGTATAAATTATGGGGCTTGAAAGGAGGTATAGAAGCCTTGGTATGCAATAATGGGAGAGTAAAAAAGATGAAGGGAAAAGTGAAAGTTAGAGAGAATAAATAAAGGAGAGATAAGAGAGTGAAATAAGGATTGTTTGCACAAAAAATGGACAAACACCTCAAAGTTGTATGATTTAGTAGATCTTATGTTATTCTTAGTAATTTGAGCGACTTATGCAAATACGAAAAAAACAGGGGCTAAACTGTAAAAAGACACGCAGATTTATAGTGGTTCAGCCAGAATGTGCCTACGTCCACTTTATATGTTATTTCTCTTCTTTTGTTATGATTACAAGTACAAAGCTTTGGTACAAGTAAAAGAAAGTTGTTTGAAGAGTTCCTTCCGTGCTTGAGCTCTCAAACTTGTTCCCATTGCTGTACCCCTACCCCTCTATTTATAGAGTGAGGCTAGGGGTAGGGGTCCAGGATATGTATAGTCGCTGATGGGCCTGGGCTGATGTGATCTGGCCTGGTATATCTTGGTTCGGCATTGCTTGGTTGGAGCGTAGAGTGGACCGGTAGTTGTTTGGAAGTAGGTTGGACCAGTGGCAGTTGGTCCGGTGGGATGGAAGGAGATTGGACCGGTGGTAGTTGGTCCGGTGGGATGGAAGGAGATTGGACCGGTGGCAGTTGGTCCGGTGGGATGGAAGAATATTGGTTCGGTGTTTGCCTAAGACTGCCGAATGGGTTCCTGCCGAATGGGTTCCTGCCGAATGGGCCTTGGAGGACGTGAACACCGGATGGGCTTAGGCGAGCCTGGATGGATGAGTTACTCTCCTTTGTCTCAAGGTCTTCTGGGTGAGAATGCGCCCAACATTTGCCCCCCAAAGTGGGGCATATGCCGGAATGTGCCGCGCTTTGTTTAGAAGATGATGACGTCAGTCTTGGATGCTTTCGCCGAATCAGACGGTCCGGTCGTCTACAGTTGCCTATAAGTAAGGGCCCAGGGCTCTATTTCCTTCTACCGAACGAACAGCCAAGCCAAGTTAGTCACATAGCCGAACCAAATTCTGATCCTCTGCCGAATCATCCCAGCTTGCCGAACCATTTCGCTTGCCGAACCAGGTACTCAATTTCCCTTAGCCGAATGGTTTTTTATCTGTGTCCACCGAATGAAGTGCATATGCCATACGTGCCGAATGAAATTTTCCAGATGAGAATGCCGAATGAGAATGCCGAATGGAATCTTATATTCAGTTTTACCGAATGATAATGGGATTTTTAAGCATTTTGACTTTCTGAGTGAAATTCCATATTATATACTTACTTGTTTACATCCTTTGTTCTAACACTATGCTTTTCCGGTGTTGTAGATAATGTCCCGTAAAGCGGAAACTCGATCAGACAAAAGGAAATCCGGGGGTGAAGGAGGTTCCTCTGTCGTGCCCCCAGTTCAGCCGAATCCAGAACATCACGGACCAACCCCGAGATCGTTAGTGGACGGGTATGGTCCGCAGGAGCTTCTGAATTCTCCCCCGGACTACTATCCCAGCTCCCTTAAGAAAGAGCAGCTTGATGTCATCTCTCGCTCTTTCGGAATTGACAGGGCGCGAATGCTGTTGCCAGGGAAAGATGTTATGCCATACGACCCTCCTGAAGGGTTCTTTGCTTACAGCAGGTACCACTGCATGTGTGGTGCCATTCCGCCTCTTAACGCTTGGGTAACCAGCTTCCTCACATATCTCAAGGTGGCCCCATTCCAGCTTCAACCCAACTCCTATGCTATACTAGTGAGCCTCTTCGTTATTTTCCAGAGGAAGTATGGTCGTGCCCCTTCCAATCGGGAGATCCGGTACTTGTATAATCTGAGGGGCTATAAGAAGGGGTCTCCATACATTAGCTTGGAGTCAGCTGTGACCTTCAAACCGGTCTTGGATTTGTATTCTAAATTCAGTATGTTCAAGAAAGAGTGGTTCTTTGTCAGGGACGACTCCGTTTCAATTCGGCGCTTTACTTCTGGATGTAAGTTGATGCTTTTACTTATAATTTCCATTCTGATCGCGATGCTTCTTCTCATACTCTCTCATTTTTGCTAGCGACAGGTGGCTTTGCGATTGTGGAGACTGACCGCCTGGTTCAGACGGCGGCCGAGATAGAAGCTATTCTTGGGAAATATAGATCATCTGCCTTCCTGATCAGAAATGCGATCCTTCTGGAGTACAACTTAATCCTCCCACAGCAGTCAGTAGTTAAGCTGAGGGAGACGGCGGAGGAGAGGGCGGCTGCTCAGACCAAAGAAGGTGTTTCGGTGGAGAGTAGCAAGAGGAAACCTTTCACAAAACCTCCAACCGTCGGAGGTAAGAAACTCAAGAAGTCGGACGGTCCCTCCCCCAGCAATTGTCCACTTACCCGGGAGGAGGAAGACATAGAGGAGGAAAGAGGCGAGGGTGGAGATGGTCGGGATGGTGACAAAGGTGGCGATGGCATCGGGGCCCTACTTCCTGGGCAAGCGGGCGAGATTCAGGAGTGGACGGATGATGCGTTCCACCAGGCTTTTGAGGGGCTGGACGAAGATCCGGCTTCGGTAGAGAAAACCGGGAAGACGGACAAAGCCGGGACTGGTGCAGGTGAGTCTTCTCTTACCATTCCAGCCAAGGTGGCTCCGACGACTCAAGGTGAACTCTTGACTCCTGCATGCTTCATTAATGATAGGGACTTAGGAATATTTTATGACCCGCTCCCGTCCTGGAATGAAATCCAGGACTTATTGCAGTATCCCACTCCTCCCCAGGGTTTGTACAACCACAGCTGTGTTTCTTTTCCTTTTTTTAACTTGTAATTTACCACGTTTCTCGAATCATATAGTGATTCAAGTTTGTGACACTTGTTCTTTATATCAGGAGCAGGCAAGACGTCCAAAGCCTCAGACCTTCGACACAGGCTTGAGAAATATAAGCTTTCCAAAACTTCTGCTAAGCCGAAGCCCTCGACCCAACGCTCCGGGGATGTAGTCGGCTACCGTCCTCTTCTTGGGGTCATCGAAGAGGGTATTAAGCAGAGGAAGAGGAGTCATCCTTTATCCGAAACTTCGCCCGGTCCTCAGCTTCCGGCTCAGCCTCTTCATGATATCACTGAAGAGGGTAGCGAGTTTGCACCCTCTCCGCACCCGTCCAGAAATCCTTCCGTTACTCATATCGACCGTCCTGACTTGGCTCGTAATCCATTTGCGGGTCATCCTGATCTGGATCCAAGTTCCCACGACATTACCTTTGATGAGGTTACTGGTGAGCACCTTCTTCCCCGCAATCCCATAGTACGGGTGCTTGATGAAGCTAAGTCCTTAGATCTTGATCTACTTACCACTCGGATAGTTACCATGGGAGATGAGGCCAAGGCTAATATTGATCGGGTGGTGGAGGAGACTAAAAAGCTGATGGGGCATCATGCCCGGCTGGTTAAGGCCGGAGAGGAGATTGGGAGCGCCAATATCCGACTTCGATTGGTGGTTTCGGATCAGGCCAAACAGCTTGCGGATCAGGCTATTCAGATTTCTCAGCATGAGGCTGCTACTGGGCGACTAAGGAAAACCATGGAAGAGGCCAGTCGGCCGAATTGCGGAAAATGGAAGCTACTTGCAAAGAGCGGATTGACATGGCTATTGCCACGGTGAACGAGGTTCGGAAAGCGGATCTTGAGCAGGTGGAGGAATTGTCCGGGAAACTTGAGGCTGCAGAGCTTGCTCAAGCTAAGTTGAGGGAGGAGATGGAGGCAATGCGGGGATCCCTTCTAGCCGACTGCTCGAGATACCGATCGGAGAGAGATGCTGCCGTTGGGAGGTTGTTGGCTTCCGAGGCCCGGATGAGGGAGTTTGAGGAGAACGAGGGGATGATGGACGAAATGCTCCAGGATATGTACTTCCGAACCTGGAAGCAGGGCAACCTATCCTGGATGGATGATTATCCCAGGATCATGGCTAAGATCTATCTTCGGGCTCTGGAGGAGGCCAAGGCCGATGCGGATAAAGATGGTGGCGTGGCCTTCAGCATGGATGTGGTCACTGCCCAGTTTGCCAAGGAGGAGAAGGTGGCGGTGAAGGAAGGTATGCGGTTGCTTGCCGCTGAGGAGGTTGGCGTGCAGGTAGAGGATGACGATCAGGATAGTCAGGAAGCAGGCGCTGGTAAGTCTCTCTTTTTAGTTTCTCCATCAACTTGGTTGCTTATTGCTAATGAGTCCTTTCTTTGACTGGACAGGGGGTCAACAGGACAAGGATAAAGCTCCACTGCAGCCGGCCCCTTGATTATATCTGAAAAAACTCTTTTTGTGGGTTTGACAGGGTTGTATATGTTAGTCTTAAAACAGTAGAGTAACTTCTAAGTTGTAATTCTTGCTACTTGTAATAATCAACATTATTCTTGACGTGTAATTTTTTAACTTAAGCTGATTTTGTCGTTTCTTGAATATTTGTTGCTATTTCGACATGTCGTATGAGAAATATAGCTGTGCGTATTCTTGCAATTGAGTTGTGTTTGATGTTAGGTTTTGGTTTTAAAACATAATTTCATGCCTTGTAATATTAGTGTGTGGTGTGAACAAATTATAGTCATGCATTTGTACATAAATGAAGAAAATACCGCCTTTCATGTTATGTTTGTAGATGGCAGTTTCGAATATCTTGTATGACTGAGCATGGAAAGTAGTTGAATGCCCTGCCATCTGATTGTGGATCCACGCATCCATTGGCGAGTGTCTTCTACTCCGTATCCTGTACTTGATGGATTGTTATAGAGGATAGGAGGAAAGTTTTTTTTAAGTAAAATTGAAATATGTGAAATAGTAAAACTTTCAATCACGGAAGGCCTTCGATGTGCTTAAGTTCGTGGCAAACGGGTTTTGTAGTCACTTTCCCTAGCTGTGGGTCTTGGAGACATTCGTCACCCATCTTACGCCTCCGCGGGGAGTTAATTCTTTTTTACCACAGCCGTACTTAAGACACATCGGAGCCGAGATCGCGCACAGTAACTACCCGGGCCATTATGGCCCGCAATCGTGGGTATTATTCGATTTACTGTGGCCGGCTAGCGTGGATGCCGATCGTCAACTGTGAACTGCCCCTGGCTGGCCACACCTTATGTTGGGGCTTATAGTCGGTTCACAGTTGCCGGCGAGCCTAACGCCGTAATGAGCTGCCTCGGCTATAGTCGGCCTTCTAGGTGGCTTATAATCGGCTCATTACAGTTGGCTTTAAGGGCCGTCGCGAGCAATGAGTTAACCCGCAGCAGAGGGATGCTGGAGCAAAAGTGTCTCATTGGCGAGGGCATAGATTCGCATAGTACCTGTTAGGTCTTGTCCAGGTGAAGTTGTGTTGTGGAGTGCTTTGAATAGAAATGCTGTATACTCAGGATTTTGTTCAACAGAAAAGGATAAAGTTAACAAGCAGCCAAGATACAAAGGAACAAGTTAAAAAAGAGACAAGGTTTTTTAAAGTGGTTCGGCACGAAAAGGCCTACGTCCACTGATTCTCTTTGTTAATTCACTTCATATGGGCAATACAAGTTAAGAAAAGTATCGACGGAGGTGTTGGATGTTCCATGCCCTCTGGAACACCTCTCCGTCCACTGTTGACAAAATATAGGCTCCGTTGTGGAGATCTTTATGAATTACATATGGTCCATCCCAGATTGGGTCTAGTGCTCCAGGGCGAGGGAAGATTCGCTTGAGGACAAGATCCCCTTCTCGTAAGGTACGATGCTTGACTTTGGAGTTGTATTGTGCTGCCACCTTTTGCTTGTGGGCTGCTGTTTTAAGGACTGCATCATTCCTTCTCTCCTCGACTAGATCCAAAGACATGTTGAGGAGCTCTTCATTCTCTTCTGGGTTATAGTGGATCCTACGGTGGGAAGGCACAATGGTTTCAACTGAGAGCATAGCCTCCGATCCGTATGCCAAAGAGAAAGGAGTGTGCCCTGTTGATGTTCTGAAAGATGTGCGGTAGGCCCATAGTGCCGTGGGGAGTTCATCCACCCAAGCGCCCTTTGACTTTTCGAGCTTCTTTTTGATCAGAGTTTTCAGAATTTTGTTGACTGCTTCGACTTGTCCGTTTGCTTGGGGATATGCTACAGATGAGAAGCTTTTGTAAATTCCGTGTTCTTGGCACCAGTTGGCGAATTCCTCGCTGTCAAACTGAAGTCCATTGTCTGATATGATTTTTAGTGGGACTCCGTACCTGCATAGAACATTTTTGATTAAGAAGTTGATAACTTTCGCTGAAGATACTTTATTTAGAGGTTCTGCTTCCACCCATTTGGTGAAATAGTCGACTGCTACTATAGCATATTTGGCACCGCCTCGACCCATTGGCAGTTCACCGATTAAGTCAATTCCCCATACTGCAAAGGGCCAAGGGCTGGTCATCTGAGTAATCTCGGTTGTTGGTAGCCGAGGGATCTTAGCAAATTTTTGGCATCTGTCACACTTCTTGACGAAATCTAAGGCGTCCTTACTTAAGGTGGGCCAGAAATATCCGTATCGGAGTATCTTTTTTGCTAACGTTTGCCCTCCGGTGTGATCTCCGCAGCTTCCTTGATGGATGTTGGATAAGATTTCCTTGGCTTCCCTTCCGGCGACACACCTTAACAATGGGTTAGAGAACCCGCGCCGATAGAGGATGTCTCCTTGTATTGTGTAGCGGGACGCTTTCCTCAAGATTTTCTTGACTTCGTTACGCCCGTCGGGTAGTGTGCCATTTTGTAGGTAGTCCCGGATGGGAGTCATCCAAGTCACTTCTTCGGTTGCAGCTATCAGATTCACTTGCTCAAAACTTGGGACCGCTTGCTTTGAGACAGTTACTGCCCCGAAGATGGCGATGTCTCTCATACTTGCTTGCTTTGCCAATTCGTCGGCCTCTTGGTTCTCTTCCCGAGGGATGTGTTTGACTAAGTAGTGGTCCAATCGGCTGAGAAGTAACTTGGTCTTCTTTAGATATGCCACGAGTCGTTCTTCTCGAGCTTGGAATTCCCCTAGTATTTGGTTAACAATAAGCTGAGAATCGCTGTGAAGACACAAAGAATTGGCTCCAATCTCGATGGCAATTTCTAATCCGGCTATTACTGCTTCATATTCTGCATCGTTGTTGGTGGCAGCGAACTCCAACCTTATAGCATAATGCAGTTTATTTCCCCTGGGAGTGATTATTACCACACCTGCCCCCGAGCCTTGTTCGTTAGATGCACCGTCCACAAAGAGATTCCACTTGATATCTTCTGTTATTTCCAGTTGCTCCCTATCCTCGCTGGTAGTGAACTCTGCAATGAAATCAGCCATGGCTTGTCCCTTGATGGCGGTGCGAGGGTGATAGGTGATATCATACTGACTTAGTTCAATGCACCATTTAAGTAGTCGCCCAGAAGTGTCAGGACGATGGAGTACCTGCCTCAGTGGTTGATCGGTCAGAACTTTGATGGAATGGGACTGGAAGTAGTGACGCAGTTTCCGTGATGTGATTAGTAAACAGTATGCTAACTTTTCAAGTTTAGGATATCTGACTTCTGCCCCAGTAAACCTTTTACTGACGAAGTAAACTGGTCGTTGCGTGCGGTTGTCTTCTCTTACCAAGGCAGCGCTTAAAGCGTGAGATGACACAGCAAGGTATAGGTATAATTCTTCTCCTTCGCTTGGAGTTGAGAGCACCGGTGGTTTCTGGAGGTGTTCGATTAAGTTAAGGAAAGCGGTTAAGCATTCGTCCGTCCATTCGAACTTTCCTTTATCTTTCTTTAGAGCTTCGAAAAAGGGGACGCACTTGTCCGTTGCCTTGGAGATGAATCGGCTTAGGGCGGCCACTTTTCCATTTAGGCTTTGCATTTCCTTTCGGGTGGAAGGTATCTTGATGTCCCTTAGCGCTCGGACTTGTTCAGGGTTTGCTTCTATCCCTCTGGCATGAACGATGAATCCTAAGAATTTCCCTGACGACACACCGAAGGAGCATTTTAGTGGATTCAACTTCATTCCATATTGCCGAAGTACTTGAAACATCTCGCCTAGGTGGCTTATGTGATCTTTGGCTTTCCGTGATTTCACCAGCATGTCGTCCACATATACTTCCATAGTTTGTCCTATTAGCCCTGCAAACATCTTGTTGACGAGGCGCTGGTAGGTGGCTCCTGCATTTTTAAGTCCGAAAGGCATCACTTTGTAGCAGTATAAACCCCGGTCGGTGATGAAACTAGTGTGGTCTTGGTCGGGAGCATGCATAGGAATTTGGTTATATCCTGAGTATGCATCCATAAAAGATAGGAGTTCGTGCCCGGCTGTGCTGTCTACAAGTTGGTCGATTCTGGGAAGCGGGAAGCAATCCTTTGGGCAGGCGTCGTTTAGGTTGGAGAAGTCAATGCAGGTCCGCCACTTCCCATTAGCCTTCTTTACTAGTACCAGGTTGGCGATCCATTCTGGGTAAACAGCTTCTCGTATGAAGTCATTGGCGAGTAGATTCTTTACTTCTTCGTCGAGGGCTGCTGATCGCTCTGCCCCCATACTTCTCTTTTTTTGTTTTACAGGCGCCTTGGTAGGATCAATGTTTAATACGTGGCATGCTATGTCGGGGGAGATTCCGGTCATGTCAGCGTGTGACCAAGCGAACACATCCAAGTTGTAGCGGAGAAAATCAATGAGTTGTTCCTTCAATTCAGCTTTCAGCTGGGACCCAATTTTCAGTAGCCTACTTGAGTCGTGCTTGTCTACAGATATAAACTCCATAGCCTCTGCAGGCTCGGCGGTGGCCTCCTCCTCTTTGTCCCTAGGGTCTAATTCGTTGAAAGGGTCGCTGGTGTATCGAAGAGGAGGGGCTTTCTTTAGTTGCTATGCTTCAAGGCTTTTTGTGCAGAGGGCAATCTCTACACCTTTCCCTTTATCTTTCCTGCGGTTGTTGCGAAGTTCGGTTACATAGCAGTCTCGTGCAATATCCTGGTCTCCTTCCACTTCCCCTACCCCATTGTCTGTTGGAAATTTCATTTTCAGGTACCATGGGGCTAGGACAATCTGGAAGTCAGACAAGGCTGGTCTTCCTAAGAAGGCGTTGTAGGCCGAATGGTTTTCTATCAGCACAAACGTCTGTTTCCTCACAACGGAGCGGGGATGGCTTCCAATCTCAACAAAGAGGTTCAGCTGCCCGAGGGGCATCTTCGCATCTCCAGTGAAACCGTGTAGTGGTTTATCGCAGGGAGATACATCCTTCATTGATAGCTTCATTTTGTCGAATGCGTGTTTGAACAGGATATTTACAGAGCTTCCAGTGTCTACCAGGATTCGGTAAACTTCGGCGGGACCGAGTCGGGCAGAGATAACCATGGGATCCATGTGAGGGTACTGTCTTCCTTCTAGGTCACGTTTACTGAATGTGATGTCATCACTTTCTTTCCGCTTTGGGTGGCGCTCCTCTATAACCGTATTGACACAGTCTTTACTGTCTCTAAGCGACTTCCCATATCTTTCCATCTCTCTCCAACTTCTGTCTGCGATGTGCGGACCTCCTGAGATGGTATGGACCACTATCTTCTCTTGACTAGAGCTGCTAGCGTTGCGGTTTCTTCGGTCGGTCCCTGGTGAGGGTAGCCTTGGGTTTTCATTGGCAGGGGCTGGAGTCCTGTCTTGACTTTTTACATAACGTTCCAGTTTCTTCCTTCTGATGTGTTCCTCAATCAGATCTCGGAGATGATGGCATTCGTTGGTATCATGTCCGTGAGATTCGTGGAAGCGGCAGAATTTTCCAGACTTCTGTGCGTTATCTGATTCTTTCTTGTATGGTGGGCGTTTGTATCTAACTTCGCCTTGGGTGGCAAGGAAGATATTTTCGACGGTCTCGTTCAAAGGGGTGTAAGTGTCGAATCTTGGTCCTGGCCGATATAGGCGCTTTTCTACCTTCTTGCCCCCAGCATTGTCTCTGGAATCATTTCTTCGAACGTCCCTCGCCACAGCAGGGGTGTTGCCATGGGTCGTCTTATTTTGCTGTCCTGACTGCCCCTCAACGGTAGCATCCTCAAGCCTCATGTATTTCCCGGCTTCGTGGAAGAAATCGGGTAAAGTAGCTGGCTTTTCTTTTGTCAATCTTCTAGCAAATTTAGTGTCCGGATGCACTCCACTGCAGAGGGCCATTAGGATAAGCTTCTCATCGGCATCTTGAACTGCGGCTACTGCGGCGTTGAATCTGGTTAGGTATTGCTGCAGCTTTTCTCCAGGTTTCTGTTTGACGTTGGATAAGGAATAAGCGTCCTTAGGTTGCTCCACATGAATGCGGAACTGACTGATAAATTTTTCTTTCAACATTTCCCACGAGCTGATGGATCCTTGTGGTAGATGACAGAACCAGGAGGTAGCAAGATCTGCTAAGAAGAGCGGAAAGCATTTGCACAGTACTCCCTCTGTTGCTCCACTCATGAGCATATGCTGCGTGTACCTCTGTAAGTGTACAACGGGATCGGAGGTTCCTTTGTAGGGTTCCATTGTTGGCATCTTCCATTCTCGGGGGGTGATAGCAATTTCGATATTGCGGGCGAAGGGGCTGGTTACCCTAGCGCCTATCCCTCGATCTCTTTGCTCCCGTTGGACACACTCTCTGAATAAGCGTGCCATCCTTTCATCAGAACTTGGAGCAGATAGAAATGAGTTTGGTTCTGTTCTGTGGGATTGATTCCGTCCAGACGACCTGTAGGGATGGTATCGTCTATCATTCCTCATATTTTCCAATGGCTGCCTTTGATCTTCTGGGAGCACGCTTGGGTCAGCTACAGTTGGCCCTTGCCTTGATCTCCCCCTGTTGGGTTCTGATCTAAGCACTTCCTCGGGTCCAACTTCGGGCTGAACTCTAGCTCGGCCCCGTTCACTGGTGTTTCTGTGGTTAGGCAGCATGACAGGCTCAGCTACAGTTGACCTTCGCCCGGTACCTTCCCCGTTGGGTTCGGTACCAAACGTTTCCTCAGGCCTAACTTCGGGCTGTGCTCGGTCTCGGCTCATACCACGGCTACTTCTGCCGTTAGCTCCTTCGAAGAAGGAAGATCTTTGCTGTCTCTGAGATCCTCCAGACTGGGACTCGCCCCATGATTCAGTGTTGCGGTTGGATTCTTCAGCGACCCTTAAGTGTGACATGAGATGGTCCACCAAGGCTTCCTGCTGGGACGTGAAGCGGTTAGTTACTTCAACAACAACTCTGTCCAAATCTGCCCTAGTAATTGCTGCAGGCTGTTCTGTGGCAGGAGTGGTTGGGTTAGCCTGTCCTTCATTTGTTACCGTTGCTGGAGGAGGACGATTTACTTGATTCGTGACAGCTGGATCTGGAAGACTGCTGGATGCGATGTTTTTTCCTTTGTTAACATCTTTTCTCTGTTTGGGAGGCATGTTTTCCAAGTGGCGGACGATGCTGTTAGGAAAACTTGTTAAGTAGATGAAGCTGAAGCTTCGAGCTTCTAGTTCTCAGTGAAAGCACCAAAAATGTTTGCACAAAAAATGGACAAACACCTCAAAGTTGTATGATTTAGTAGATCTTATGTTATTCTTAGTAATTTGAGCGACTTATGCAAATACGAAAAAAACAGGGGCTAAACTGTAAAAAGACACGCAGATTTATAGTGGTTCAGCCAGAATGTGCCTACGTCCACTTTATATGTTATTTCTCTTCTTTTGTTATGATTACAAGTACAAAGCTTTGGTACAAGTAAAAGAAAGTTGTTTGAAGAGTTCCTTCCGTGCTTGAGCTCTCAAACTTGTTCCCATTGTTGTACCCCTACCCCTCTATTTATAGAGTGAGGCTAGGGGTAGGGGTCCAGGATATGTATAGTCGCTGATGGGCCTGGGCTGATGTAATCTGGCCTGGTATATCTTGGTTCGGCATTGCTTGGTTGGAGCGTAGAGTGGACCGGTAGTTGTTTGGAAGTAGGTTGGACCGGTGGCAGTTGGTCCGGTGGGATGGAAGGAGATTGGACCGGTGGCAGTTGGTTCGGTGGGATGGAAGGAGATTGGACCGGTGGCAGTTGGTCCGGTGGGATGGAAGGAGATTGGATCGGTGGCAGTTGGTCCGGTGGGATGGAAGAATATTGGTTCGGTGTTTGCCTAAGACTGCCGAATGGGTTCCTGCCGAATGGGCCTTGGAGGACGTGAACACCGGATGGGCTTAGGCGAGCCTGGATGGATGAGTTACTCTCCTTTGTCTCAAGGTCTTCTGGGTGAGAATGTGCCCAACAAGGATCAAGATCCTTTGTTTTTCACTTACTAGTTCTTTCCTTTTGAATTCCAAAATTCCTCCCTCCTAGCCATCTCATGTGGCCGCCCTTATGTAAGCTCTTCATGGCCAACTATTCCAAGCCCCTTTGGGTCTCAAAACAATTTCAAGCCCGAACATTATTTGTTGTATTTAAATCCAATTTAAATGCATATCGATATTGCATATCGATTAGTGTTTATATAATTATTATATACACACCACTTAATATTGTTCAATACACATCAAATAAAATTTTATAACTAATACCTCATAAATATTAATTTAATTAATTAATAACAAGTACAATTTAATTAAATCGAGTGGGAATAGGAGTATTCAATGTATTTTATGTATGAATTTTAGGTGTAAATTTGGTCAGCGATTAATATAGAATAATTCGAATATTGACATTCATATTTCACTTAGCAGATGATGTGATATTATAGCCAAATTTATCGCTTACTTGGTAATGGTAAAATTCAGTTTTACTTTATTAGGCGTTATCTGGTGGTGACAATTATTTACACCAGTTCTCTTCATTAAAACTATATCATATAGGACTTTTGGAATTTGGCAATGGTCAAAATTCCAATATTGCCACATTCAACTCTATAATCCTAACACAAATTTCATGGTTCAATAATAACAATTATCATTAACTGAACTACTCTAGCGAGATATTTTTATTTTGAGTTGATTTTAGTTGGTTGTGATACCGACTTCGTAAAACTAAGGAAACAAATCCTCTCTCGAATAGTGTTTCACTTAAAATACTTCCACTCGATCCAACTATAGTCATTTGATGAACATCATGCCCTGATTTAACTATAATCAAAGCATAGCTTTCAAATTAAAGATCAACGGTATTCTCAAGTCAAGAGAACTGCATAAATTAGTCACATCGATATTTTCTTTTTGAACTTAGTTATATTAATCAACAGAAAACTATCAAGTGAGTCATTCTATAGTTATACAATAACTATCAGTACGTAATCCTGGTGCCCCCAGCAGTCATGAGTAATACAACGTCCAATGTTTAGAGAGTGTTACATTCTTTAGTCTCAATGGATGCATCAATATCCAGTCTCAATCATCTTGACTAAGAATATTTAAAAAGATGTGTTTATTATATCATGATACAATGCTCGTTATGACAACCATTAGTAATTACTATCACAAACACACCATAATGGATTTTCTATTAAATATAATTTAATTAAACACTTAATTATTTATAATATATTATAACATGTATATAACATCAAGAAAACACCATTTGTTACGAACAAGAATTGATTACAGAGTTAATAATTTACAGTAAATTACAAAATTTCCCCTAGGGCATACCCCTAACTCTATCAATCTCCCATCTGCACTTGGGGCCAATTACAGAATCTTAATCTCATCCCTTCGATCGGCTTCTCAAGTGCCGAATGACTTAGACCCTTAGTGAATGGATTTTCTATGTTGTTCTTGGTATCTACCCTTTATATCATGACCTCTTTCTTCTCAATGAATTTTTTGATGAGGTGTAACTTGCAAAGAATATGTCATGACTTCTTGTGTGCTCTAGGCTTTTCCATGATCTCTATCGCTGAATTGTTGTAACAAAATAATGCCGTTAGATTCTCAACATTGGGAATCATTCTGAGCTTACTTAAACGCTTACGCATCCAGACTGCATCTTTAGCTGCTTCATTAAGGGAAATGTACTCGGCCTCCATTGTTGAATTAGCTATTGTTTATTTTTTGGAACATTTTCGATCGATGACCCCATCGTTTTGCATAAAAACATAACCGGACACCAACATACTATCATTAACGTCACTCTGGAAGCTAGAGCAAGTATACTTATTCATAAGGAGGTCTCCATTCCCATATATGAGGAATAAGTCCCAAGTATTTCTTAAATACTTTAGTATAAATTTTATAGTCATTCAATGCTTTTCTCCAAGATTAAACTGGTATCGACTTACGCATCCAAATGCGTATGCCATATACGGTCTAGTACATAACACAGTGTACATTATGATTCTATGGCTAAAGCATAGGGGATCCTCTTCATACACTCTTTCTCCTCATCAGTGTGAGGAGCATCCTTCTTATAAAGAAAGATTCCATATTGTGTTGGAACATTTACAAGCTTGGAGTTCTCCATACTAAACCTCTTCAGTATGGTATCTATGTACATGGATTGTGATAACCCTAATAGCCACATAGATCTATCTATATAGATCTTTATACAATGTATATAGGTTGCTTCTCAAAAATCATTCATGGAGAAGTTATTGGAAAGCCAAGCTTTCACTGATTGCAACAACGAAGTATCGTTGCCAATCAACATAATATTGTCAACTTAAAGCACTAAGAATATGATAGCATTTCCCTTCTCCTTTCAGTATATGCACGATTCTTCTATGTAATCACAAAAAACAAACTATTTGATTACCTTATCAAAACACTTGTTCCAACTTCTTGAAGCTTGCTTGAGTCCATAAATATACTTTTACAACTTGCAAGCCTTGCCCTGACTCCCACTGACCATAAAACCATCGGGCTATGACATATAGGCAGTCTCTTCTAAATCACTATTTAGAAATATTGTCTTTACATCCATTTGTCATATTTTGTAGTCAAATAATGCAGCAATGGATAGCATAATCCGAGTGCACTTAAACATGGCTACAAGAGAAAATGTTTCGTCATAATCAATACCTTGAATTTGGAGAAATTTTTTTACAACTAACCTAGCCTTATAAGTCTCTACTTCACCATCTTCATCTAGCTTTTCTTAAAAATCCATTTGTAGCCAATAAGTTTTTAATAGAGTTAAGGGTATGCCTTGGGGGCAATTATGTAATTTGTTACATAAATTTAACTCGATAACCAATCTTGTTCGAAATAAAAAGTGTCTCATTTCTGTTATATTCTTATTATAAAATATTATAAACAATTAATTAGTTGATTTAAGTATATATGTTAGAAAGTCCGCAAATGATGTGTTTTGTTATAATAGTTACAAATAGTTATAACCAGGAGTATTATAACGCAATATGATAAGCATGTCGTTTTAAAAAATTCTAAGTCAAGATGTATCTAGATTGGAAATTGATGCATCCATGGAGACTAGTGTACGTAACACTCTCCAAATGTTGGGTAGTGTATTACTCATGGTTGCTCGGGGGCACCAAGGGGTTACGTACTGATAGTTATTGAATAACTATGGAATGAATCGCTCGATAGTTCTCTGTTGGTTAATATAACTAATGTCAAACAAAAAATATCTAAGTGACTAATTTACACAGTTCTCCTGACTTAAGAATATTGTTAATCTTCGATATGAAAGCTCTGCTTCGATTATAGTTAAATCGTGGCACAACGACCATCGAATGTCTAGAGTTGGATTGCATGGATGTATTAGAAATGAAACACTATTCAAAAGAGGATTCATCTCCTTAGTTACATGGGGTTAGCATCATGGTGAACTGAAGTCAACTCCAAGTTAAAATCTCTAGTCAGAGTAGTTCGATTAATATTAATTGTTATTACCGAACCAAGGACTTTATGTTTGGATTATAAAGGTGAATATAGACGATATTGGAATTTTGATCATTACCAAATTCCTTAAGTCCAAATTAGCATAGTTTTTATGAAATGAATTAATGTAAATAATTACCGCTAATGGGTAACGCTTATAATAAGTACAATTGGATTTTACCAAAGATGTGTTAGTGATAAATTCAGCCAAAATATAACATCACCAGCTAAGGTGATGCGTAAACGTTAATTTTTAAATTTTTCGATATTAATCGCTGACTGAATTTGTACCTTTAAGTCGCACAACCGTAATTATGAATACTCTAAATGAACCATATAATTTAATTAACGTATAAATTATTTTAAATAAATTCATATTTAGGAAATATTAATTATTAAACTTTGTTTGATTTTGTTTGAATTGTATTAGCGTATATAAAAGTTATAAATGCATGCATTGGTATACGGTAACAGTAAAATATTTATATTGGGTTTAAATAGATTAATTGCTAAATGATTTTGGGATTTTTGTGCGGCAAACATGCATGATGAAAAAGGAAGAGGTTTCAAATGTGATTCGAAAATCCAAAGGAAAAATTAAAAGAAGAATTAAATTTCCAATATATACTCCTCTTTACGGCTCACTTTAATCTCATTTATGAAATGACTTTTGCACATTTCTCTTTAATTCTATTACTTCTGCCAAAATTATGAAAAGGAAGGAAAGGATTTGATAAGATTTAATTATGAATTAAATAGTGAAAGTTTTAATGAGAGAATGTAAGGTTTCAATGTATCATAGGGAAAGTTTTAATGATAGAATGGAAGGTTTTAATTTTTCCTTTAAAACATATTCCCTCTTATTCAATCAATCATTCTTTTCCTGGTAATTTTTTATTTTTCTTTCTCTTGCTCTCGTCCTCTCCCTTAATGGCCCCCATGAAAAAAGAATTCCCTAAAAAAATTCAAATAAAAATTAATAACATTCAAGGTGATGTTTTGTAACACCCTCACCTTTATACCCATACTATCCAAGAGTATTACAAAGTAATACTATCGAATAATACATAAAACAAGGTGATATGGGATACACATGTGAATATTTTCTTGGGCTAACACTAGTACGTATTAAAACATTGGATAAATAACTCACCAACAATCGTACATAGTATCGACATAAAGTAATAAACATGTAAGCTTCCAGGACAGAACAGTACATAATATACAGTAAATAATAGAAATCACATAATCAATCGCAGCGATAATATACAGTATACAACATACAAATTATAATATACATTACCGGGTTTTATACATACATGACTCTATACAATACGGAATTACTAATCTCCTCTATGCCCAAATAATACAACCTGGTCTCAACGTCCCTGTATCTGGAATGTCTCGGACTGACCAGAGTATTATAAGAATAATAAACGGGTTAGTCTATATCTACATTAAGAGTATAATAATATGATAACATCCAAAAGATCAAAAATACACAGTAGTGTATGCATGGGGATGTGTGTGTGTATGTGTGTATATAATTATATATATATATATATATAATTAAGTATCATAGACAATCACAAATGCATCTCATAATATCAAATTTCATATAACCATGCATAAATATGTTATCACCCATATAAAAACACATCAAATCAGAATCCACAAAATCAACTCAAATGGGTGAATCGTACATATCAAGAAACCATCACAACATATAGGGTGAGATAGCCTATAGTATTGTCCCATCAAATTCAACATCATAAAATCAAAAATATGAATCAATCACAAACTAAATCACATCAATAAACAATGGCTATCTCTAAAATACTAAATCAAAAAAGCATGGATATACGGGGGTTGACCACACTTTAGACTCATCCAGTCTCCAGTGTAGCCAACTCACTATAGGAACGAGACATATATGCTAATCCACTACTCACACATATACCATGAATCTAATGAGAGACTAATAGCCGCCTATTGCAAACCTGCTCCAAGAACACATGTCCACTCTCCTACCGTAGAGTAACTGTCTATTCCTATAGTTTTCAAGGTACATGTCAATCTACAACGCTTACTTACCCTGAACCAGATAGGGAGACTGACTACCGCCTACGTAAGCCTGCTCCATGAACCGAGGTCTACTCGCATACCATAGAGTACCGTCTATTCCTACAGTCTTCAGTCACCTCGATGGACATCGTGACCCCATCCATCAGTGGTTTGTCTATGCATAGCCCTAGTCACGACCCTACTTTTCCCATATGGTAACGGATTGCTAGCCTATGCGACACAAGGGGTATGGGCAACAACCCATCCACCACTACCAATACTGTGATGCGCATCAAAGGGACATATACCTATGGTGCCGTGGATCTCTGGCGCAACCCGATGATCAAGTTGCCAGAGTGGTTACTGCCCAATCCGGTTCATTCTCAAAAAATAAAGAAAGCTGGACACAATATGGATGGTAATGTAGTACTCGTAACCTATCGCTACACATATCTCTACTAATAGGCTAATACGCAGCTCTCATAACCAATATCTAAAAATTCAATGCTCCTCACTACGTATCACATATACACATGAGTGCAATCCCCATTTGAGTGACACTTACGTACAATGAATAATCAGAAAAATAACATAACGGCGTCTGATACCACCGCATGTTATTTGGATATTTATTCAATGTTCATAAACTACACTCAATCCACACTAGATATCTCTATATGACAAGTCAGGTGAATAATCGAAAATGTATTATCGAAAGTTCCAAATCTGACGGTATCACTAAACGTTTATTCAAATTTCTCGTCATGTAGAAATGAAATCTCACAAATCAAATACAAGTATGTCATCACCGTATCATCTTAAGAATATAACACAAATCAGTATCAATGGTGATCATTCATTATATCGAGATTAATGTCAAAAGGAGAAATTTGAAAAAAAAGAAATCATACAAAAAATCCTAATTTTATTATAAACATGAAATAATAATGTAGTTCAAATATAATATTTCATTAAACAATTAAATCAAATATTCATATAAAACATTCAAAAAAATTTATAATTCTAATATCCTCTATAATAAAAATCACTTAAAAACAATATTAGTATTTCCATAATACATTTTATAAAATAGCTATACATATTACATTTTTCCTTTATCATAAATTTATATTTTTAATTAAAAATATTTTCAAAATTAAATATATCTAGATTATTTATAATTTAATAAAATATTCATAGAATACTTTTAATAAGATTTTAAAACTTTTAAATATTTTTTGTGAGCTTTCCAAATAGTCATTAAAACTAGTAATAAATAAATGTCTAATAAATATATTTATGGAGTAAAATTACTAAAAATATATTTATCAACCTATCGATATTATGAATTTTATTGTATGACTCGAGTCAAGATCCATCAAATTTCAGTCATCCATAAAATACACACATCCATATAGATTAATATTTGGTTCAGTTTGCAAAAGGTTAGAGTTCTGTTTGCAAATAGACACTTCCAACTAATACACTTATCAATTATCCAAACAATGTTTAATCCTAGCCAATATACTAATAATCTATTCAACCAACAGTTCAATTGATATCAACCAATTTAACACATATCTAAAAGTCAATAGGAATCATAAAAAAAAAGAATTTAGACTATAGTGTGAGTTATATAAGAATAAATCACCATAGCAATACCCAAATAAAGAATGCCACTAACCTGCCTCCTGAAACGAATGCACCAAATTGACCACTACCGCCTAATGCTCATCGTCTGCTACCACGAAGTTCACATCGACAACCGCCCAAAACCTCACCACTGCCTGCTATTTGTGTCCACATAACATCGACCATGTCTTAGCCATCAACTCGTGATCATACTCGTCATCACCGATCATTGTGCATCGCTAATTTCCTACAACAAACATAAGTGCGATTTATTTGTATGTATATGTATGTATGTATGTGCATATACACACACATACATACATATACACCCATGAATTCTTATTCATATTTTTTGTGTTAAGGCACCAATTTGAAAGACGAAATGGTCAGGTCTTAGGGCAAAGTCATGATACAGGGTGAATTCTCTAGAAGCATAGGGAAAATTAAATGGGCTCAAATTTGGGTTTGTGCCTGTTTATTTAAGCTAGTTCTAATTAATAAAAATTTCTTTTTTTTTATTGCAACAACTCTTTTGATTCATTTGTAAATTTTTAAACCTCACTTTACTAGATATATTACAATAATTTTATCAAATTCGATCTTTATTTATTTCTGTTTAATTATTCATTATACTATTGCAAATAAATTTATTTTCCAACTATTTCAATTGTATAAAAATTATTTACACTTTAAAAATATTTTGTTTTCAATTTAAATAATTTATTCGATTCGATAAGTTATCCGAAAGAATTTATTAATTTATTTTAATTTATTAAAATAAAAATCTTTTATTGGTAGCTTTTAGTTAAATAATTATTCACTTTCAAAAATAATAATTATCAAATATCAAATTCAAACTATTTTATTTTAATTAAATTATTTATTTATAGGGTGTAGAAAGCAGGGTTGTTACATGTTTGCCTCTAAATCCTTGCAAAATCCAGAAGTTGATCCAATCGAATGGGAGTTATATTCTTCATTCAAGGTGCAAATCTTAGACTTCATCTTTAGGTAATTCTAATTTAATTTTATTATATATTCACCATGTTGGTGAAATTTAAATCTTATACATGCTACATCTAATCTCATTATTTGTTTACAACGTTGACCCAAAGTTCAGATCTGATATTTGTTAATTGATTGTATGTTCATCATGATAATATAATTAGATCCTACATTTGCAACAACTTTTTCATCATATGTTCATATTATATGTATAGTTTAGATCTAATTCATTTTACAATGAATTTATATATGCCTAATTTATTCAATCTAATTTTGTCATTGTTTTAGAAATTATTATTTAATTGAAAAAGGCAAACAAACAAACAAACAATTTTGGATTGGAAACTAATTTTAATTAATCGATCAAATATAAATTAACTATATATGTAAATTATTTAATATTACTTTGGAGATTGAATGCATGTTCAAATATTTGTTGTTTTGAATATAATTTTTGTTTGTTGTTGACATTTATTTAAAAGTTATTTCAATTCAAAAAAATTAAAAAAATGTGGAATTTAACATAATTGATTATCATTTTGAATGTATGTAAACTTTTGGTTAGGTAAACTAATTTTATAACATAATATATATAAGTATAATTAAACTATGAATACACACGCACACATATTGTTATTTTATATAATTTCAAAATAAACTATGGATGACAAAGGCATATATTGTTAACTGGGTTTTTAACCGTGCAGATTTCAACTGAAAGTAGAAAGCCAAAACTAAGACAAAATGTCTCACGAGCTTGGAAACACACTTAAAAGGGCTAAAATATGGAACTCAAGAGGTTTCACTCAAACTACAGTAGTTTCACTCAAATTGGAGGAAAGGAAAGCTCTCAGTATCGAGAAGAACCTCTCGGTACGGAGAGGTATTCCTCCACTTTGAGCCCCCAAAACTTCCTACACCTCGGGTGCAACCTCAAGCAACTACCCTCAAGTGCTTCTTTATGAGAATAAGCGAGCAATTCTAAGGATTGATGAGAAGAAAGCAAAGAAAGCGGGATAAGGCAAGCACTATCAAGAAAATCACCGGGAGCGACTCAACCTCTATGGAAAAGAGTTTAGAAAACAACAAGCAAGAGATAGGAAGACAACATTGAGGAAAAATTTGGGTTTTCACCAAACCAAATATCTCGGTACTGAGAGGTACCTCTTGGTACCGAGAGGTCTATCTTGGGAAATGCACCGTCATTCTTTCGCCTCCACCAATGGGCTTGCATCTGGACCTTGTACAACTCGAGCTTATGGATCTACAAAGCAGTTTCCCCTATAAATACTAACTATATAGCAACTAAGCAAGGATCTCTTTTCACTTTTGGGCACTTTATCATCTTTATCTCTTATCTCTTCGGACAATAGTCACCAAGGAAGATACTCTTGGATGTTCTAGGCTTAAGAACATGTCAATCTTTTTTACTTGTGACTTGAATCTCTCTCAAATCCATAATCAATAAAATTATAAAGTGGACATTGGCCAGAGATTGCCGAACCACTACAAAAATCTTGTGTCTATCTACTCTTCTACGCTGTTTTCTATTTCTACTAGATATAATCCTACAACAAGTTATATTTGGGTGTTATGCCACTTTTGGAATCAACATTTTGGTGCTTTCATTGAGAAATCCAACTCAGGTTTAGATCTAGCTTGATATTTTTAATTTGGAGAGGTCTAGTTGTTCGATCCAGAAGTTTTACTTAAGGAATTTGCAAACTTTCTGTTTGAAATCAATGGTAGCTAGAAGAGGAAGGTCATTTGGAACGATAGTTGGTGAAGATGAAGAGAATGCTCACCAAGTTGAAGTCAGTAATCAACAGGCAATACCAGGATCATTAGCTCAACAGGAAGTGGTTACCAATGGTGAACTTGACAAGATGCTATAGGAATTGAACCAGTAGATGGCAGATAGTCAAAAGGATGTGATTGATAAGATGGATGCTTTGCTAACCCAACAACCACAAAGGACTAGGAGAATTAGGAGAGAGGCTTCTCCCTTTAGATCTGAAGAAAAGAATGCGTTCATTTCTGGTTAGAACAGGCAAAAGGATTAGGGAAAACAGAAGGAAGTAGTTGGTAGAGTTGCATAAGAAGCTATAGAAGGAAGTAGAAGTCCTCCCCCTTTCAAGAAAACAACTAGGTACCAAGAGGATTTCTCTCGATGCTGAGAGGAATATAAGAGAAGAGGGGGGATAGGAAGTTGATGTCATGGAGGTCTCTGATTAGAAGGAGGACTTACGGCTTAATGGTGATGATTAGGAGCTATATGTTGAAGTGAGAATTCAAACGCCTACAGCGGAGCCAATCGGGTATCAAAAGAAAACTGCAGGAATGGTTCTTTCAAAGACTAGAGAGCCTAGAAGTCAACGGATAAATCGAGATTGTTTGCAGAGCCAAACACTCGGCATAGCCCTAGATAGTTGTTCCATGGAGTACCATGCCAGGTAGGAATACATAGCAGACATGGTTAAGCAGTTTGTTGAAGAAAGAAAAGGTAGAAAGAACGAGGATTGGGGTTTTGCACCAAGCAGGATTTCGTTCATGGACAATATTCTAATAGAAGAGTATCCTAGGAAGCTTACGATGCCAACTATGTCATTGTACAACAGAACTACAAATCTTAGACAATATTTACTCAAATATGAATGGCATATGAACGATGTTAGGGGACCGATGCTGAAAAGATTCTTGAACTAGGATAATATTGCCGTTATGGAAGTAAGTAATCCCAAGGAGGATCTGGTGTTCATGTCTTTGGTTTGGTTCATACACCCAAACACAGATTTGGGTAAACAGCTGAAGATGAAGCAACCTATATCCATGGAGGAGTTCTATCGGCTAATCGTTTTTGCACTTGGAGAAGTGATCTAGTTTAGGCCATGCTGATGATGGACGGTCAAAGGAGGTTATCCAGAGCAACATGATGATAAAACAACCTGGAGATAGCATTGGTAATGTGGTAACTAATGTTGAAAACTCTATAAACCAAAAGAAAAGAAATCAAGGTTAATGATAACAAGAAACGCTCGAGGAACATAAAACCAAAAGATTACACTCCTCTGAATGATAGTTGGAAAACATATTCCTTTCTACTAAAGGAACGAAGCGATATAAAAAGCCGCTTAAAAGAGAGGTGACCAAGCAGGAATGGCGCTCCGAAAAGTTCTATCATTTCCATAAGACTCATGTACACAACACGAATGAGTATCGACAATTGAAGGATCTCATAAAACAACTGATAATGAAAAATAAGCTCCAATAGTATGTTAAAGAACCGCATGAAGGTGCTTGAGTCCCAAGAGTCCCAATGCTGCCTGCCCAAGGGAATCTATAGGGACCTCGTGGAGAGGGGCCCCGGCAAAATGATGAGAAGTTAGTCATTAACACCATAACTGGAGGACCTCATCTAACAGAGAAAACCTAAAGAAAAATGGAATGGTACGCGAGCTCATTGAAGCACGTGCCGCATAAAGGCTACTTTTCTATATGAGACAGAGCTTCGACTAAGCAGCAGAGGATGATAACTGATGATATTGTATTTAGAAATAGGGATGCTGACGAAGTTAATGCACTGACTTTCGACCCCATGGTATTAATAGTGGGAATTGGACTAGCAATTGTACGTCAAGTATTAGTAGACATTGAGAGTTCAGTGAACATACTATTCAAGGGAACATTCGATCAAATGAAGATCTACATAAAGGAGGTGACAGTCTATAAAATCAAGATTCAAGGCTTTACGAGTGGAGCAAAATAGCCAATTGGGATGATTGATTTGCATGTGTAAGTAGGAAAAGGAGAATGCATGATTGTTCAGATTCAGAAATTTGTTATAGTAGATGAATACACAACATATAACACCTTCTTGGGTCGTCCGGCCCTTGTTGCCTTTAGAATAACAATGGTGCCTTTGTGTTTAGTGATGAAATTCCCTATGGAAAATAGGGTCGAAGTGGTGAAAGGCGACCAAAGCGCTAGAAGAGAATGATACGCTGCAGAACCGGGAGATGCAAAGCGATGTGAGAAAGGTAAGAATATGGAGAGAAATCTCCGCATTTAGGATTCACAAGCATAGCAATCAAAACTTGGACCATGGCTCAGGAACCATATCTGGTTTGATAAGGCTATGAATCCCATGAAGAAGTCTGGGGAAAGGTGATCGGCATAGGTAGAATTAACTATGAATGTTCCAATCGACATGGATGATCCTACTCAGGTCCTGAAGATTGGGTCTCAACTCAACGCAAGTTTAACGAATTGGTTTAATTTTTTCCATGAAAACCTGGATGTTTTTACTTGGATGCATTCGGATATGTGCGGGATATCGTCAAAGATAGCATGTCATGCATTGAATATCGATCCAATGTTCATGCTAGTGAAATAGAAAAGGTACGATCTGGGTCCGGAGCAATCCGCCGTGTTGAAGGAAGAAGTGGATAAGCTTATGGCGAACAGCTTTATTCACGAAGATTTGTATCTCAATTAGGTATCCAACCCCATGTCTGCCAAGAAGACAAATAGGAAATGGTGAACATGTATCAACTGCTCGGATGTGAATAAGGCTTGTCTGAAGGACAACTTTGTTTTGCCCAGGATTGACCAACTGGTGGATAGGACTGCAGGACATGAATTTCTTTCATTTATGGATGCTTATTTGGGCTATAAGCAGATTCCGATGCATATACCGAATCAGGAGAATACATGCTTTGTCAAGATTTAGGACTATACTGTTATCAAGTTATGCCATTTGGTTTGAAGAATGCCAGAGCCACACATTAGAGATTGGTAAATTCTATGTTCAAGAATCAAATCGGCCAGAAAATAGAAGTATACGTGGACAACATACTTGAGAAATCAGAAGTATCTTGAAACCATCTTGATAACCTTTCTGAGATGTTTGAAGTCTTATGAAGATACGGAATGAAGCTGAATCCGTTGAAACGTTCTTTCAGAGTAGCATCAGGAATGTTTCTGGGGTTTGTTGTAAATGCATGGGGCATTGAGGCCAATCCGAAGCAAATTGATGCCTTGAGGAACGTAACGGCCCTAACTATGAAGAAGGAGCTGCAAAGCTTGAATGTGAAGATTGCTACTTTGAGTTGATTCATCTCGAAAGCTGCTAATAAGTGTATACCCTTCTTTGGTGCTCTCAAGAAGAGGAAGAAAAACTTTAAATGAAATCAAATTTTCCTTCGATGATTTGTTGAGGCACATAGAGACACCATCGGTCTTGTCCAAACTACTAGACAAGGAGAACTTATTTGTCTATTTGGTAGTGTCTGCTCATGTACTAAGCGCAGCACTGGCATGCGTGGAGGCAAGGATTCAGAGGCCGGTTTATTATATCAACTAGTGCTTTACTAGAGCTAAAAATAATTACCCAAAGTTGGAAATACTCACATACTACTTGTTGGTTGCGTCTAAAAAGTAGAAACCATATTTTCAAGCTCATCCAATCAAAGTACCGATGGACCAGCCTCTGAAGCAGGTATTGTACTGACCCAAGACCTTTGAAACATTGCTGAAATGGAATACCAATGTGAGCCGGTACGATATCACTTACCATCCGAGGAGAGCAATAAACAGGCAGGCGTTGGCAGATTTCATCGTCGAGTTTACCGCGTAAGATAGTTAGGTAGAAGAGGATGATGTGCTTATTGTTCCACATTGGAAGATATTTATTGATGGTGCATCAAACGAAAATAGCTTGGGAGTAGAAGTGGTATTTGGAACACTAGAAGGATGGTCACTCTATTATGCATTGAAGTTGGAATTTCCTGTAACTAACAATGAAGTCGACTAAGATGCGTTAATAGCAGGATTGAGAATAGCAAAGGAACTGGGAATAAAATGCTACACATATTTAGTGATTCCCAACTGGTAGTTTTCCAAATCAAGGAGTATCAGGCCAAGGGAGCAAGACTAACCCCTTACATATCAAAGGCGCTGGAGCTAGTGGAGGACATAGAGCATTAAACGATAATGCATATCCTTGGAGAGCAAAAAATAAATGCTACTTCATTAGCTAAGCTAGCTAGCTCTCGGATGCACATCAAATGTGATTGGTTTCGATGGAAGTTCTGACAACTACTGGTATCGATCAGATGGACGTCGACTGGATTCTTGAGACTGCAAAGGAGGTGGAGTCATGGATGACTCCAATCAAAGACTATCCAATCAACAGAACTCTCCCAAGGGATAGGAACAGATAGAAGAAACTCGTCGGGAAAGCACCATGATTCATGATGCAAGATGGAGTATTGTACAGGAGAGGATTCTCAACTCCCTTACTTCGGTGTGTAGCTAAGGATAAGGCTAGGAATATTCTTATGGAAATCAAAGTGGGCATCTATGGTGATAACATGGGAGGAGTGCAGATTCTAGCGAAGAAGATACTTAAGAACAAATACTTTTGGCCAATAATTAACCGATATGTAGCTGACTGCATCAAACGATGAAAGCAATGCCAGAGATTTATGAAGATTCTAAGAGCCCTATGGATGGAATTTATGCAGATGGTCATTCAATGGGCATCCGTAATTTGGGGAATCGATATTATCAGTGTACTACCGACAGCGAAGAGAGGATCCTAATATGCTATCGTTGGAGTGGATTATTTTACAGAATGGGTAGAAGCGGAACCACTTACCAGGATCACAATGACGAAGGTAATTAACTCCGTAACAAAAAATATTGTCTGTAGGTTCGGAGTACCTTAGAAGATCATCGAATACAACAAAACTCAATTCGAGAGCGCCAAGTTCAAGGATTTCTGCAATGGATACAGGATTGAAAGCTTCTCTACGGTGGCACATCCGTAGCCAAACGAATAAGTGGAAGCAGTGAACAAGATCATCAAATCCACCTTAAAGAAGCGACTAACTAAATCTAAAAGGCAACTGGGTTGATGAGCTTCCACCGACACTATGGGCTTATAGGATGACACATAAGTCAACAAATGGACACTCGCCATTCACTCTGGCTTATGGATCGAAAACGATGATCCCAATAGAATTGGATGTACCTTCTCATTGTAAAAAGTATTTCGACCCAAAGGTGAGCAAGAAACTCTTGCTTGAGTCCCTTGATTTGGTTGATGAGAAAAGCGAAGATGTAGAATTAAGGGTAGCTAATCACCAGAAAAGAGTAGCACGACATTTCAATGCAAAGGTTCGCAACCATATCTTTGAGGTAGGGGTTAAAACACCCCACACCCCTTAATATACCAAAAAGGACACATTAAAAGGCGTGGTGCATTGTAGGTATAACTGAAACTAACAGAGACTAAGATTCACAAGACAAAAATAGGTAAAAACAAAGGAAACTAAATAATAACTTAATTAAAACAAAGCTTCATAATTACTTCACAAATAAGTCAAATACCAAATACAACATCCATATTTCAAAACCCATCATCTCTTATGAAATAAAAACTCATAGTCTCAAAATCAGAGTATGTAATATCCCTCAAAATAAGCCAGTACATAGAAGAACAAAAGCTGAAAATAAAAGAAGTACATAGAAGAAATCTCCTCCAAGAAGAACTCCAAGCAGCAGTAATCTACTGGCTTCTCCCTTGATTGCCTAAGTGGAAAAAAGGAGGAAATAGAGGAGTGGGTCAGACTAAAAGTCTCGTGAATGATAGTAATTACTAGAGTCTTTAAGAAAAATAAAAGTACTAGACTCTACAACAGTTCTAGCATAAATAAGGATAACAAAGGAAATAGGAAAGAGATAAACTGGAAATAAATACGATTAAATATTGCTCAAGATAGGTTAACTTTGATTGTTTGCACTTGTTCCTGATTTCTGCTTTGATTAGGCTGAATTCCTAATCCTGTAATTAGGACGTAACCCTAATTCTACCCTTTTTGATCGGCCTGCTACTCCATAGACCTTACTATGGACCAGCCGCTATATAACTCCATACACAACAGCCAATAGTATCTACGAAAGATGCACAAAGCAACCACTGTGGATCCGGACGACATATATAGCTCCCTACACAAAAGGCAATGGTGTCTACGAAAGACACCCATACTAAGCGCCTGGAACTCATAGCTATTATTGAGCACCCGAATGGATGTCCCACACGTAACTGCCACCATGCCCATGTTAACTTTTGCTCCACCTATTGGATCTTCTTATTACCTCAACATCTAGCATAAGCGTGCCCCTCATCCCACTTCAGGCTAACGTGAGATCGCCATGTGTCCATAGAAAATAGGGGTAATGCTGTTGGTACTGGCCTTTCATCCAAACAATATCTAATCGCGCCCTTTATCCAAATCCCCCATGATTTGGACTTCTATTTGACCAATTATTACCATTCTTAGCATAAGCGTGCCCTCGTCTCGCTTCAAGCTAATATAAGACCACCGTTTCGTCTAATAAGGAATGCTATTTGGTAAAGGTCCTACTTTCAACTTTGCTTATTAACTTAGATAAATTGTTTAAACAATCCTTTATTATCATCTTTTCTTTCTACGCTTACTAATTTATCCCAAGTCTTAAAATAAGCCTAATTCTATTCTTTTTTCTTTTCTTATTATAACATACGTTATAATCATGCTTAGTACTTAACCCGAGGTCTAAGTGTGAAAATATGCTTCTTTCATCTTTTACTTCATTTAGTTATAATTCTAAGTTATAACTATGCCAATTATCTTTAGTTAGTCCAATTCTAATTATAATTAGGCGTAATTTCAGTCCAATTCCATTATTTATTACAGTTCAATTCCATTATTTATTGCAGTCTTTATAATTTACATCTTATTTTCTTCATTCAATATTCTTACTTATAAAATCCATATTCGCGTTTAATTTATTCTAATCCTACGCGAAGAAATGGGGGATGAAGAGAATAGACGCTTGCATAAAACTCAAAACGTCGAAAAAGATGTAAATTAGAAATAAACAACAGTAAATAAACTCAAATATTGTAAATAAACTGTAAATCAATAAAAAGCTATGCTTAATAGTAATAAATTATAATTAACAGAAATAAACTAAAATTACTGAAAAGAATAGCTGAAAGGAAATAGACTGAAAATAATTCTAAAATCTGTAAACAAATTACTGAAAAGGCTATTCCAAATATTTTTGTAAAACTACAACTAATGGAAACCCTATTATTTTGAATTACTTAAAGAAATCTTAAAATAATTACAATCACTCACCTCCGATCCTAAGCTCTTCCTTTGCTCTTCTTGGATCCACTTGGAGTTGTAAAATAATTTTTATTACAAAGATTCTCTCCTTGGAAAATTATTCCTTTTAGGGTCCTTCCTGAAAAAGGTGAACTCAAGCAGAGAAAATATAGAATGAGAAAAAGTGTTAAGCCTACGGTCTTATTTATAGGTGTAGATGTAACGACCCACTATTTTTGGACCATTCAAATCGACAATAATCCACACATGTCTGACTTGAATAGTTCAAAATAACAGATTGTAATAAAAATTTGGCAAAACTCAGCATATACAGTAAATAAATCAATCACAGAATCACAGACACAGAGTAATACAATAATACGCAGCGGAATAAATAAATAGTAGTTCATGAAGCCACTATATAAACATCAGAGTTAGAAATAAAATACAGCAGAATATATCAAATGCAGTGAAGTCTCCAGTACAACAGATGACCTCTCTGAACCGATCAACTAGAAAAGCTGGAAGCTGAGTTGATAGTTGGATCTCCAAACGAAGCTCCAAACTCCAAAGGTGAGTCTCAGATGCTGTATCACTCGGTCTGACCCGAGCGTAAAGCAAAACACAAAACACTCGAGTCAGGATTAACATTCTTATATCAATAAATCCAACTCAAGTGAAATATCAACTGAAATACAATTAACTTAAAGGATGTTTGAGATAACCATCCTCTAAGAATCCGTGGAGCTATCTACAATGTAGAAATATACACTATAACACCGTGGTCATTTCAAATTGATTTATTCTTCAAACCCAAATATCATTTCATTAAATATATATATTTCCTCAGTTTCACAAATTGATTCAAATCAACTTGAGTTTCAACTTAAAATTTAATTCAATCTAGATTTATCCCTTTTAATTCAATTCAGTTTTTAAATAACAAATCCAAATTATAATGATTTCAAATACAGATCTGAATCACAAAATAAACCATTTAACTTTCAATATATTTCAAAGCTTAAATGTTCAACATTTCAAAGTTAAATTTAACAGTTTCATATAGCTCTTGATTTAACTTCATTATTATTTAATTAGGGAATATTCACTTAATAAATTCAATATCATTTAACTAGCCTTAAATTACATTTTTACTAAATATTACCTTAAATTTATTTAAACAAGAAATACTCATTAAATTACTTAAATCAAACCCAAGTTATAAATCATATCTTAAATCTCAGTTTCAATAAGTTTCAAATCGGTTTAACTAAATAAAATTCTTTATTGAATACGGTTTCAACTAAATTCACATTATCTTCCCAACCTTAACTTATTCAAATTATTACCAGAATCTAGTTTGAAATATAAATTTAAGCACTTAAACATATTATATGTATTAGATCAATCTTAATTAAATTAAATATTATTATTAAATCTATATATATATCATTACCCTTTATATATAAAAATTTAAGAATCACCATTTATTAAAACTATATTTGTCTTTCCAAAACCATAGAATTTATTTCTAAAACATTTATATATGGACCAACGGTGTCTGTATATAATTTCCTATCTATGGTCAAGTAGTACGGATATTTATCATTTCAATCCGTAATTTATATATATATATATATATACGGGTAGATATCATTTCGACCCGCAATCCCAAATTGAATTCAAATGAAAATCGCTTGGGTTTATCATTTCAACCCATAACGATTTTCTCCTATTCTAAAGTCCGTTCGGGTATGTATTATTTCAACCCATAGTGAATTCTATACTAACAGGGAACTTGCAGAGTGATAACGATATAATAATAATATATAACAGGCATATATCATCAATAACAATATAATATAAACAATAGGATATGGTGTCATATCCCACAGGTGAACAGTTACAGATAATAATATTATAACAATTTAAATAACTAACAGTAGCATATTTCAATTGTCGTTTCAATTAAAATCAAATTTAATAAATACAAGAACATTAATCGTGAGTGATTGCTCAACTTTCGAGGCTAGAGAGAGAGACTCGACGATAGAGTGAGTTACGGTTCCAGACATGGATTTCAAAGCAAAGCAAGATTAACGCGAAATGGACGAACAAGGCTGATAATAAGAATAGACAAAATCAAATCAGAATAGGATCGATGAAGATAATCGGAATCATTGAATAGATACAACAAAAGAAGATATATATATATATATACAAAATCATATTTTAATTTCAACCCATATTAATTTAAATATATATATACACACATGTGTTTCAAAATCATTGTTTTAATTTAAACATATATTTAAAATAAGATATATGTATGCCAATTCACTAACTTAACTATAACCTCAATAAGAAAAATCTATATATACACTTATAAACATACTTATATTTACTTACCACTATAAATTTATATATGAACATATACAAACTCACAATCATATTATAATTGAAATTGATATTAACAGTACGCATATATATATATATAAACTGTAACTTCAAAAATCTTTATAACCTTATGTATTAAAACCATCAACAAGCTATTATATACTGGGTACTTATAAATATATGCTTTACAGCAACTGTATAAGCCAAAATCCAACAGCATGATATATCTATGTGAATAGTACAACGCATATATGTACCCTTAAATCCAACCTTGTTTACACATACGCTCCCTTTACAAAACAATATATATATATATATATAAATTACTGTCATGAAATATTTATATAAACCTTTACATAATGGATATCATACGTATTGTATTTTTAAACAATATTTAGTATAAAAATCAGTATAGATTTACCTTATTATATCATACATAAATAATATAATATAATATACCACTCCATATTATATAATATATATACATACGAGAAAAAAAAATTTATACTAAAACTTATACATCCCAGTTCTATACGAACTTTACCTATACTATATATACCATAACTCAGTGAGCCAAGTCTGAGTACTATGCAAATGAAATATTTATACTCTTATCAACTCTATAAAAAAACAATCATATAGCACATATATAGGCTGTGTACAAATCTATATATATAGGCCGAACTATTATATATACCTATGTATTAAATATCGAAGCCTATATGGATATTTATGTATACCCTACATGAAAATAATGTAACAGACAATTCCATATTCTATATACTTTTATAATTAAATATAGAGACAGATTATAACTTATAGATATATAAATATATAACTTAAATTTTTAATAAACAACACATATAAACAAATATATATACACACGCGCAACACATATTTAATAATACATATACATAAGATTGAAATAAATACTTGTATATTATATTAACCCATATATAAGAATTGAAAGATTTTCATATAACTAAAATATAATAAAGTATATAACATACCATACACTCGAGTTGCTGATGGGTGGGAAAAAGGAATAATAAGAAACTGCAGACTATTGGTGAAATGTTGATGCAACCCAGGTGCAGTCAGTGGTTATTTCCTCTAGGCTATACACTCGGCTATGATGGGGCTGCCGATGTGGATAGGGAAGATGCTGGGTTCGACTGGAAGGCGGGGTGTGATGCGTCGAGCTCAGCATGGATGGAGCACGGGGAGGAGCTCAGGCAGTCAGTTCGGCAATGCTTGGATGGAAGAGGAGGAGTTGACAGGTTGGTCGCGCGAGTTGCGGGTCTGGGAAAGTCATGAGGTGGGTCGGCTGACGATGTAGGGTTGGTAGGCGGCGGGTTCAAGGTCGGAGAGGCTACGGTGATCGCTCGCCTGAAGGTGGGGACGCTTGCGTGGCAGATGTGATGCGAAGGTTGGTGAAGCCAAGCAAAAGAAGAGGACGAGAGGGGGAGGTATGAAGATGTGAGCGGGTGCAAAAGAGATGGAGGAAGAAGAAGGCTTCAGATCTAAAAAGAAAAGATGGAGCCTGCTCAAATATCTATTTTACTTTTACGTTACCACTATGCTTATTTTATTGAAGAAGAAACTGTAGGATAGGAATAGAAAAGGTTTGAATTATATAAGAGTTTAATGTCGTGGCAACGGCTATTAGATTAAACGGTAGGTAATTGAAAAATGCAGAGGAAAACAGACAGCTATAATAATAAATTGAAATGATGGATTGGTAACAGATGTCCGTTGATTTAGCAAAAGTTATTAAATTTTTTTATTATATTGCGTTTAGATTTGAAAAGCAAAGGGGAGTGAAAAGCTACAAATTTGGTACTGTTACAACGGATCGTCATCATTGTTTCCATTGCGTAACGGACCTCAAAACACAGAATTGAATATACCGCAGAGACCATCATGACGAGACGATCCAAACGGTATACAGATATCAGTGGTACGATCATCCTATCAAAAGTCGATAATCGGTAGCGAAAATATTGATATTTTGTCGAAAATAAGATAAACGGAGCAATAGAAGTCCAAACTTGGAAAAACGAAAGATTTAGAAATTTACTGTATAAAAATATTTAAGTTTGGAAAACATTTTATTACCGACAATTATTAGCTGATTTGAGTTTGAATAAAATTATATAATAAAATAAACTTCAATATTATAAATTGAAAATTTACCATTTGCTATATTTAATTATACGTAATCCAAATATTAAATTTTTATTTCAAAATTCAATTATTTAAAATATTCACAAAATTCAGTTAAATACGTTATTAAAACCAATCAAAATTTTCGGGTCGTTACACTCTCCCCCACTCAAAACTTTTCGTCCCCGAAAAGGAAGGAGGTAGGAGAATAGGAACAACCGGAAAGCAAAAATAGATTGAAAGACAAGGATAAACAATTAATTTAAAACTATATAAATTATAGTGGAAATATTCATTTGAAAAATTCAGTTGCAATTCAATTATCTTTTATACTTCAATACTTTTCAAAACTCATTTGTAAAATTTCTTACTTCCTTTATAAATACCATTTATATGTTTAAATAACACTTTTATAAATATATGAAAACTCTTTGAAAACAATTATTTACATTATTACTTGTATTTACAAAGAAGCTATTTGAAAACATTAAATCCATAATTCATAAATTTATTAATTTTTTTTTATCTCAAGATATTTTTCAAATATTATCAATAATCTTTTACATTAAATTTGTTTTATTTAATTAAAACTCCTAAAATATTTATAATACTAAAATTTTCTATTAAACCATGTAGTATATAAATAAACAATATTTAAAAGGATATGATCAACAAGGAAAAGGAGGATTTGGAAAACAGAATATAGGTGAATAAATAAAGCTGAGCAGATAAGGTAGATTCAAAAGAATAGCATCGGGCACGAATAATTAATTTAGAACTATAAGAAGTTGGAAATACTTTTATAATAAAATACCTTTATAATAAAATACTTTTATAACTCGATGTTTCAACAAGTTTATCCTCGTTCCTGTAGACTCTGGCAGTGCGTTGATCAGGCGCAAAACTAGAATTCTCCAGGTACTTAGTAGACCTGTTTCAACACCCAGTGAAAATACAGGAAAAACCTTTAAAAACAGATATGGAAAGTACAATCCAAACAAAAAAACAAAACATGGATCGCAGATACACAATGGTTATGCCTGGGTCCCCCAGGAAACATCCGTACCTTTTAAGCATTCACTGCCTTGCGAATTTTGCCATGATAACAAAATTGTGGACCGCATGATACATAACAATGGTTACGCCTGGATCTCCCAGGAAACATCCATACCCTTTAAGCAATCACTGCCTTGCGGATTACGCCACTAACACGACCATAGATCGCAGATACACAATGGTTACGCCTGGATCCCCCAGGAAACATCTGTACCTTTTAAGCAATCACTGCCTTGCGAATTACGCTATGCAGTCGAGTTCGTAAGACCATGGGTAATGCCATGGAATTCGAAGGACACTCGAGTAGCATATCCGGAAAACCAAAAATCAGAGAGAATAATATCGATAGAATGAATCCAAGATGTGGCCACAAATCAGATATCAAGCAGAAGGCACTTTCCATATCTTTACTTCGAAAATATGTATCATATAGTACCTTTTCAAATCACTTTCAAATATCGTACTTATATAAAATCCATTATATATAAGATTTAATTTTCAAATCAAATACTTTTCCAAAATCAAAAGTATATCAAATCACACTTATATAGACTTTAATTATATAAGATTTCACCTTTCAAATTGAGTACCCTTTTTCAAATCCATAGTTTTCGAATCAATTTCATACTCATACAAATTAATTTTATATAAGTTCGACAACTCCCAAATCCAGTATTTAGTAACACAAGGTTCTCAAATTTCAATCTGTTTCAATATCAGTTCAATTTCAAAATCATATAAAATTTCACCATATTATTTCTTCTCAAATTAAATATCTTTAGTTTCAAAGTTTCCAAAATAATATATTTAGAAAATAAATCCAAATTTCCAAATCAATATAATTTAAGTCAACCAATTCATTTCCAAAATCAAATGTTTTCAAAATCATCTTATACTTACGTAAGGTCCATCTTATATAAGGATCAAATTTTTAAAAATAAATTTCGTTGTATGAAGAGCCATATGGGATTTAATATCTTTGCTTTTATGGGTTATATATCTTTGTAATTTAAATTGGAAATTTTCTTTTAGTAAGCAAAGATATTCTAACGTGACAGCTTTCAATTTCAGCGTCAAAATATATCAATGATATTAGAATATAAGATGTACATACGTCATCATTTCGTAGAATCACATTTGATCGCTCGCTCGATCACTCAAGTTCGCTTTCGAACTAGTATTGTCCATTCGACTTCCCTAATGCGGACTTCGATATGGTTTCTCGACTAGAAGCCATCAGTCTCCTTGCATAGCCATATACTATGATAGAGAATTCTAGAATCGAGCCCAAAATCCATATCAAATGTTCGCCATCAAGAATCGAATGAAAAATCCTAACAGGAAATGGTGTAATTCACCTCGAACTTGTGTACTCAAACCTGGATCAAAATTATTATGCGAAATATATAGTTTCAACTTGTGTACAACCTATATATTTATTCCAACTTGTTAAATATATAGTTTCCTAAAGATGTTACTAAGTCAAAACATTTAAACTAAATTTTATTCAAAATATTTTGAAGACCAAATTATTTTCAAAACATTTCAAATCTAAATTTCATATTAGAAAAATATAAAATTGCCTAATTCATTTACTTAACAAAACAGTTTCAACTTATTTAAATCATAATACTACATACTTTAACATACATACCAAACTTATATACTTTATACTTTTCAAAATTACATAGCTTGGAAAAGTTAACCTCGATTTGGAAGTACTCGAACCTTCAAAATAGTCGAAGAAATCATATTTTCAAATCCAAGAGTTGGAAATCACCAACAAATCAGTAAATCAATTCCAAAAGATAGGGTTATATCAAATCAGATCCAAAACTCAAGGACTGAACACCGGCTTACTTCAAATCATTTCAAATATATATATACATCTATTGATGCAGCGCAAGGCATAAGTCGTACACGAGATAGCATAAGTCGTACACGAGATAAGGAGGTAGACTTGAGTCGCCCACGACTCAAAGGAGCGCCACGAGATAACAAAGGAAATGCGCGAGTTGAAGGCTTAAGTCGGCCATGACTTAAGGAAGAGGAAAGCATAAATCGTCCACGACTTATTGAAGCGGAAGGCACGAGTCGTCCACGACTCAAGGGAGACGCTGTCATAAGTCGTCCAAGACTTAAGAAGAAGGATACAGGAGGAGCAGCACAAGCTGAGAATACACAAGAGTTAAGTCGTCTATGACTTAAGAGAAGTGATGAGTCGCTGCCGAGTTACGACTTAAGATGAGTCGTCTGGTTTCTTAAGTCGTGAACTGGGTTAAGTCGTTTGTTCTTGAGTCGTGTACTTGTAAGTTGAGTCGTGAGAAGTTGTTAAGTCGGCAACGACTTAAGTGATGTATTTTCTGTTTGTATTTTCTGATTGTTAAGTCGTAAGTTGTCATTTTAAGTCGCGTATTGTTGAGTCGTTCTGTACATATGCATTAAGTCATAAGTTTTTAAGTCGTGTCTTTTATAAGTCGCAGGTCGTTGTTTGTAGATGAGTTGAGTCGCCGCTGTGGATAAGTCGTCGCCGAGTTATGATGAGTCGTGAGTCGTGAGTCGGAGCCGACTTAAGAGTTGTACAGATTTGTGTTGAGATTTGTAACTTCTATAAATAGGCCAGTGGTGCCATTTGTAATAGTTTAGTTGATTTGAAATAAAACTCTTGTTTTGTTAGCTTTGTGCTTTCGCCAAATTGGTAGTTGAGTGTAATCTCCTCTTTCGGATAATCGAGTGCGCTCGATTCAACGACTGCAGAAGCCGATTCACGAAATCTAGTGCGCTAGATCAACGTGTGAAGAATCGCAGATCTTTGAACCCGGTATCGTGCGCGATCAACGAGTTCGGGATAACTAGAATTCGGTATCTTCGGATCAACGAATTCGGGCATTTCAGTATCTTCCAATCCATCAATTGCTACTCTCAACGATCGACATTGTTTTGATTAATCCGCTGCGTCAGTTTTGGTATCAGAGCTTGTTTTAGCCAATCATAGCTAAATCGAGTCTTGGAGCCAAGTCTTTTGAAATCAAGGAGATTGGCTTTGTGTTCGTCGTGTTCATCGTGATTCATCGTCGAGTAGCAACACGTTTGGAGTTTCCGATCCATTTCATTGTGGATCAAAGGTCGAAAAGTGTTTGGATTTCGCACGGGGAAGTTTTGCACGCCGAGACATTTTGAATAAAGCCGTGTGCGAGTGGAGTTGAGTCGGCCAGCCGAGTTAGGTTGTGTGCCGAGCCAAGATAAGTCGTTTGACTTGATTCGAGCCGATTGTGTTGAAGTTTTTGAAGTTTTCGAAATCTAAATTTGTTGAATTTGTGAAATTTACAATCATGCCACCGAGGAGAGCAAATCGTCATCAAAACATAGAAGCTTTGTATAGAAGAGAAGAAGCTGATGAGATGGAGCAAAGAATCAATGAAAACTTTAGTGAAAAGCTTAACGAAGGAATTGGTCGGTTAGAGAAGATGATGTTAGAGATGAATCAGAATCGGAGAAGGGTATCACCTGAATCTAATCATGGGGGAAGTAGAGTCTCTCCACATTCCAATCGAGACAGAAGTGTTGATGATGATCGAAGTCGAGATAGAAACGTGAATGATCGAGAATGGAGGAATGTAAATAGAAGGGATGTTGGTGGAAGACGTGATGGTAGTAGAGATGTGGGTGGACGAGTTAGACAACGATATACATCTGATTTTGAAGAGGAGTATGAAGGTGGAAGTGTTCGAGGACAAGGATGAGGACAAGGAAGAAATCACTCTGAGTATGATCACAAGTGGGAGTCGGGGATGAAGGCTAAAATTCCTGAATTCAAAGGTGGTATGCAAGCGGAGGAGTTTCTAGATTGGGTGGCTAATGTTGAAGAGATTTTTGACTTCAAAGAAGTTCCAGAACATCGTAGAGTGAAGTTGGTTGCTACGAGGTTGAGGGGTAGAGCTTTGGCATGGTGGCAGCAAACCAAACTTACACGTGAACGGATGGGGAAGTCAAAAGTTGAGTCTTGGGAGAAGATGAAGAAATTGATGAAAGCAACGTTCTTACCTTACAATTATCAATCTTTGATGTATCAACGTTTGCAGAATTTGAGGTAGGGCACAAAGAATGTTAATGATTATGCGGATGAGTTTTATCAGCTTATTGTGAGGAATGATATTATGGAAACGGAAGAACAACTGACGTCTAGATTTGTTGGAGGGTTGCGAATGCAGATTCAGGATATGGTTAACATGTTTGATCCTAGATCTGTAGCGGAATTACACCAGAAAGAGCTAGCCTGGGAGAAACAGGGAAGACGAGGAGGTGGTATGTTTACAAATTCCAACAATCCAGTGAAGGGTGTTAGTGGGAGTTCTAATGTTTCAAAAGCTGTTGCGAAACCAGTTGTGAATGAGGTTGGAAAGATGAAAGTCAGTAATGGTTTCAAGCGTTATAATTGCCAAGAAATGGGCCACAAAAGTAGCGAATGTCCAAAGCCGAAGAAGAGAGCTATGATAGCGGAGGTTGCAGATGAGGATGAAGAAGCTGAATGTTCCAATTCACCACCTGACGAGGAGGAAGAAGAAGTGTCGGGAGACGAAGGTTATAATCTAATGATAAAGAGGTCCTGTTTAACACCAAAGCAAGAGGAGGATTGTAGTTGGTTAAGGAGCAATATTTTTCAGTCAACATGTACCATTCTAGGGAAGGTTTGCAAATTTGTTATTGATGCTGGAAGCTGTGATAATATAATTTCTTCAGAAGCTGTGAGGAAGTTGGCGTTGAAGACTGAGAAACATCCGAAACCGTACAAGCTAGCCTGGTTGAGGAAAGGCGGGGAGGTGAAGGTTGGACGAAGGGCTTGTGTGAAGTTTTCAATTGGAAATAAATACAAGGATGAAATCTGGTGCGATGTGGTAGATATGGATGTCTGTCATTTGTTCCTGGGGAGACCGTGGCAGTATGATAGGGCAGTGCAACATGATGGGCGTACCAACAGTTATAGTTTCATTTTTGAAGGCATAAAGATTACTCTAGTTCCAAAGAAGCGACAACAGGAGGAAAACAAGTTGGAGGAGATTGAAGAGCTTAAAACTTAGTTATCTTTGAAGGAGTTTGTGAAGGAAGTAGAGGAGGAGCCTGAAGTGTTTTTGTTGATTGGGCGAGAGAGCAGTAAAGAGGTTGAAATTCCGGAAGAAGCGCAGCCAGTTTTGAAAGAATTTGACGACATATTTCCAGAGGAGTTACCAACGGAGTTGCCACCGTTGAGGGATATACAACATTAGATAGATCTTGTTCCAAGTGCTGTGTTGCCACACAGACCACATTATCGAATGAGTCTAAAGGAACATGAAGAATTGAGGAGGCAAGTGGAAGAATTGCTTGAACAAGGGCGTGTGCAGGAGAGTTTAAGTCCTTGTGCTGTACCAGCTTTATTGGTACCCAAAAAGGATGGAACGTGGAGGATGTGCACAGATAGTAGAGCATTGAATAAGATCACAGTCAGATACAGATTTCCGATGCCGAGGCTTGATGATTTATTGGATCAAATCAGTGGGTCCGTAATATTTTCAAAGATTGACTTGAAGAGCGGTTATCATCAGATTCACATTAGACCAGGGGACGAATGGAAGACAGCGTTCAAGACGAGGGAAGGATTGTATGAATGGCTGGTAATGCCGTTTGGTCTATCGAATGCACCAAGTACATTTATGAGGGTGATGAACCAAATTTTCAGGCCATACATTGGGAAATTTGTGGTGGTGTATTTCGATGATATTCTGATATACAGTGGAAGTGCAGAGGAACACTTGCAACATCTGAGAGAAGTATTGATGGCACTGCGACAAGAACAATTTTATGCTGCAACGAAGAAATGCGTGTTCATGATGCATAGTGTTTTATTTCTGGGGTATATTGTATCGGAGGAAGGAATACAGGTTGACCAAAGTAAAGTCGAAGCAATTAGAGATTGGCCACAGCCCAAGACGATAACGGAAGTTCGTAGTTTTCACGGGTTGGCTTCATTCTATCGAAGGTTCATTCCACACTTTAGTAGTGTGATGGCACCTGTTACAGATTGTATGAAGGGTAAACAGTTTTCATGGTCAGAGGAAGCAGGGGATGCTTTTGGGAAGATCAAGGAGTTGCTGACGTCTGCACCAATTCTAGTATTACCAGATTTTCAGTTATTGTTTGAACTACACACTGATGCATCCAAGGTTGGGATTGGAGGGGTGTTGAGTTAGAAGGGGCGTCCAATTGCGTATTTTAGTGAGAAGTTATCAGGAGCGAAGATGAGATACAGTACATATGATGTGGAGTTTTATGCTGTTGTGCAAGCTACTAAAGTGGCCTATCCCCCACTCTGAAACTCGAAAATCAATGTCGATGATGCGTGCACTCATCACCGAAATTATTTTCCAGCGACATAACTGAGTTCTGGACTTCTATTTTCTCAAAATTCTTTTGAAATTTCTTCGAAATCATTCAAAACTCATTAGAAGTCATTTGAAACATTTCTTATTCGGAAAATACTTTTAAATCATATTATTATTATATATTTCAAAATCTTAAAACCAATTTCAAAACACCGGAGTTCAATTCTCAAATTTCAAATTTCAAATCCTTCAGTTATAAATCATTTTTAGATAAATCAACTTTTTATATAATTTTTCAAAATTACAAATCCTTTCGAAACCTCAAATTCTCATTTAAAAAAAAGGTATATAATCTTTATCGAAAACATTTCACTTTTATATATAAAATATAATCATACTTATCAAAATAATAATTTCGGTTTAGAAAACAATTTCTAAAATACAAACAAACCCGATTTGCAAAGGATGATTCACGAGCGGATTTCAGAACAAAGGTAGAGATTCAATTTAAAAGAACTCTAATCAAATAAAATTCTGATTCGAAGATAGGCTTGAACGAAGATGAGATAACTAACTTACAAAATAGAAGACGGATATACTTATACAAGTCGCGGGCGACCTTAACCGGGTCAACCATGACTTTAGGAATATGATCGATGCAGAATTCCAAGAAAAATCAACATTCAATCGCAAGAGATAGCGGCATCTAAACCAAAGATATAGAAATCTCCGGTGAATCAATGCCAATTGTGAAGGAGTTTCACCCCTTCACAAATCTTTCAAAGATTGGCGGAATCGCCTATTCTTATAGAGATCATTCGAAGTGGAGTTATGGGATACTCCAGAATCAAAAGAATACAAATAAGGAGAGATAAGAATGAATTTTGGAACCACAAGGAACGTTCCAAAGTTCAAATGAAATCGAGTCAAAAGGAAGAGATGCAAACTCGAACGAAAGTGATTCTGTAAATAAATTTACTATATATGCTAAGTTTTGCCTAGAGCCAGGCTCTGATACCAACTGTAACAACCCACTATTTTTGGACCATTCAAATCGACAATAATCCACACATGTCTGACTTGAATAGTTCAAAATAACAGATTGTAATAAAAATTTGGCAAAACTCAGCATATACAGTAAATAAATCAATCACAGAATCACAGACACAGAGTAATACAATAATACGCAGCAGAATAAATAAATAGTAGTTCATGAAGCTACTATATAAACATCAGAGTTAGAAATAAAATACAGCAGAATATATCAAATGCAGTGAAGTCTCCAGTACAACAGATGACCTCTCTGAACCGATCAACTAGAAAAGCTGGAAGCTGAGTCGATAGTTGGATCTCCAAACGAAGCTCCAAACTCTAAAGTTGAGTCTCAGATGTTGTATCACTCGGTCTGACCCGAGCGTAAAGCAAAACACAAAACACTCGAGTCAGGATTAACATTCTTATATCAATAAATCCAACTCAAGTGAAATATCAACTGAAATACAATTAACTTAAAGGATGTTTGAGATAACCATCCTCTAAGAATCCATGGAGCTATCTACAATGTAGAAATATACACTATAACACCGCGGTCATTTCGAATTGATTTATTCTTCAAACCCAAATATCATTTCATTAAATATATATATTTCCTCAGTTTCACAAATTGATTCAAATCAACTTGAGTTTCAACTTAAAATTTAATTCAATCTAGATTTATCCCTTTTAATTCAATTCAGTTTTTAAATAACAAATCCAAATTATAATGATTTCAAATACAGATCTGAATCACAAAATAAACCATTTAACTTTCAATATATTTCAAAGCTTAAATGTTCAACATTTCAAAGTTAAATTTAACAGTTTCATATAGCTCTTGATTTAACTTCATTATTATTTAATTAGGGAATATTTACTTAATTAATTCAATATCATTTAACTAGCCTTAAATTACATTTTTACTAAATATTACCTTAAATTTATTTAAACAAGAAATACTCATTAAATTACTTAAATCAAACCCAAGTTATAAATCATATCTTAAATCTCAGTTTCAATAAGTTTCAAATCGATTTAACTAAATAAAATTCTTTATTGAATACGGTTTCAACTAAATTCACATTATCTTCCCAACCTTAACTTATTCAAATTATTACCAGAATCTAGTTTGAAATATAAATTTAAGCACTTAAACATATTATATGTATTAGATCAATCTTAATTAAATTAAATATTATTATTAAATCTATATAAATATATCATTACCCTTTATATATAAAAATTTAAGAATCACCATTTATTAAAACTATATTTGTCTTTCCAAAACCATAGAATTTATTTCTAAAACATTTATATATGGACCAACGGTGTCTGTATATAATTTCCTATCTATGGTCAAGTAGTACGGATATTTATCAATTCAATCCGTAATTTATATATATATATATATATATATATATATATATATACGGGTAGATATCATTTCGACCCGCAATCCCAAATTGAATTCAAATGAAAATCGCTTGGGTTTATCATTTCAACCCATAACGATTTTCTCCTATTCTAAAGTCCGTTCGGGTATGTATCATTTCAACCCATAGTGAATTCTATACTAATAGGGAACTTGCAGAGTGATAACAGATATAATAATAATATATAACATGCATATATCATCAATAACAATATAATGTAAACAATAGGATATGGTGTCATATCCCACAGGTGAACAGTTACAGATAATAATATTATAACAATTTAAAGAACTAACAGTAGCATATTTCAATTGTCGTTTCAATTGAAATCAAATTTAATAAATACAAGAACATTAATCGTGAGTGATTGCTCACCTTTCGAGGCTAGAGAGAGAGACTCGACGATAGAGTGAGTTACGATTCCAGACATGGATTTCAAAGCAAAGCAAGATTAACGCGAAATGGACGAACAAGGCTGATAATAAGAATAGACAAAATCAAATCAGAATAGGATCGATGAAGATAATCGGAATCAATAAATAGATACAACAAAAGAAGATATATATATATATATATACAAAATCATATTTTAATTTCAACCCATATTAATTTAAATATATATATACACACATGTGTTTCAAAATCATTGTTTTAATTTAAACATATATTTAAAATAAGATATATGTATGCCAATTCACTAACTTAACTATAACCTCAATAAGACAAATCTATATATACACTTATAAACATAATTATATTTACTTACCACTATAAATTTATATATGAACATATACAAACTCATAATCATATTATAATTGAAATTGATATTAACAGTACGCATATATATATAAACTGTAACTTCAAAAATCTTTATAACCTTATGTATTAAAACCATCAACAAGCTATTATATACTGGGTACTAATAAATATATGCTTTACAGCAACTGTATAAGCCAAAATCCAACAGCATGATATATCTATGTGAATAGTACAACGCATATATGTACCCTTAAATCCAACCTTGTTTACACATACGCTCCCTTTACAAAACAAAAAAAAATTACTGTCATGAAATATTTATATAAACCTTTACATAATGGATATCATACGTATTGTATTTTTAAACAATATTTAGTATAAACATCAGTATAGATTTACCTTATTATACCATACATAAATAATATAATATAATATACCACTCCATATTATATAATATATATACATACGAGAGAAAAAAATTATACTAAAACTTATACATACCAGTTCTATACGAACTTTACCTATACTATATATACCATAACTCAGTTAGCCAAGTCTAAGTACTATGAAAATGAAATATATATACTCTTATCAACTCTATAAAAAAAACAATCATATAGCACATATATAGGCTGTGTACAAATCTATATATATAGGCCGAACTATTATATATACCTATGTATTAAATATTGAAGCCTATATGGATATTTATGTATACCCTACATGAAAATAATGTAACAGACAATTCCATATTCTATATACTTTTATAATTCAATATAGAGACAGATTATAACTTATAGATATATAAATATATAACTTAAATTTTTAATAAACAACACATATAAACAAATATATATACACACGCGCAACACATATTTAATAATATATATACATAAGATTGAAATAAATACTTGTATATTATATTAACCCATATATAAGAATTGAAAGATTTTTATATAACTAAAATATAATAAAGTATATAACATACCATACACTCGAGTTGCTGATGGGTGGGCAAAAGGAATAATAAGAAACTACAGACTATTGGTGAAATGTTGATGCAACCCAGGTGCAGTCAGTGGTTATTTCCTCTAGGCTATACACTCGGCTATGATGGGGCTGCCGATGTGGATAGAGAAGATGCTGGGTTCGACTGGAAGGCGGGGTGTGATGCGTCGAGTTCGGCATGGATGGAGCACGGGGAGGAGCTCAGGCAGTCAGTTCGGCAATGCTTGGATGGAAGAGGAGGAGTTGACAGGTTGGTCGCGCGAGTTGCGGGTCTGGGAAAGTCATGAGGTGGGTCGGCTGACGATGCAGGGGTGGTAGGCGGCGGGTTCAAGGTCGGAGAGGCTACGGTGGTTGCTGGCCTGAAGGTGGGGACACTTGCGTGGCATATGTGATGCGAAGGTTGGCGAAGCCAAGCAAAAGAAGAGGACGAGAGGGGGATGTACGAAGATGTGAGCGGGTGCAAAAGAGATGGAGGAAGAAGAAGGCTTCAGATCTAAAAAGAAAAGATGGAGCCTGCTCAAATATCTATTTTACTTTTTACGTTACCACTATGCTTATTTTATTGAAGAAGAAACTATAGGATAGGAATAGAAAAGGTTTGAATTATATAAGAGTTTAATGTCGTGGCAACGGCTATTAGATTAAACGGTAGGTAATTGTAAAATGCAGAGGAAAACGGACAGCTATAATAATAAATTGAAATGATGGATTGGTAACAGATGTCCGTTGATTCAGCAAAAGTTATTACAAAAATTATTATATTGCGTTTAGATTTGAAAAGCAAAGTGGAGTGAAAAGCTACAAATTTGGTACCGTTACAACGGATCGTCATCATTGTTTCCATCGCGTAACGGACCTCAAAACACAGAATTGAATATACCGCAGAGACTAGCATGACGAGATGATCCAAACGGTATACAGATATTAGTGGTACGATCATCCTATCAAAAGTCGATAATCGGTACCGAAAATATTGATATTTTGTCGAAAATAAGATAAACGGAGCAATAGAAGTCCAAACTTGGAAAAACGAAAGATTTAGAAATTTACTGTATAAAAATATTTAAGTTTGGAAAACATTTTATTACCGACAATTATTAACTGATTTGAGTTTGAATAAAATTATATAATAAAATAAACTTCAATATTATAAATTGAAAATTTACCATTTGCTATATTTAATTATACGTAATCCAAATATTAAATTTTTATTTCAAAATTCAATTATTTAAAATTTTCACAAAATTCAGTTAAATACGTTATTAAAACCAATCAAAATTTTCGGGTCGTTACAGTAGAAGTGGATCTCCGACCATTGGATTTGGGGATTGAATAGGATGCGACCATGTCATAGGCTGAATAGGAGCCATCGATGGAAGCACGGAAGGACTAGATGGAATAAAAGAATGCAAAACAACGTGTATGAAACTTCTGCTAACTCATTGCTATGTCAAATCTTATAATGCGCCTTGTCAGCGCCTTATCTTATATTTAATTCAAATAATTACACCCTCAATAATATACAAACTATAAATAACGTTTTCTTCTCAATTAATTTATAATTTGTGCATTTTATTTCTGGTTAAATTTCCATGTGTCTCTCTTTATTCGCATGTTTCATTTTAGTTTTCAACACCCCATTTAATTTACATGTTTACGTCTAAAATTAATAAATAAACAACATCTCAATATCTTTCCACATTTACATCTGAAATAAATAAATTAACATGTGAATTGTTATGTCTACATTTTTTTCCATATTCACATCTGTTGTAATTAGAAAAATAACATATGTCCACAAATGTGTATATATGTTGTGTATTAATTAGTAACCTTATTCTTTACCTTTAAATTGAGCAATCAATTACATTAATTAATTCGTATAAATGTTTTTATGTTCAAAAACCAAACGGATCCTTATTCCTTACTAACTAAGAAATAACATACCTTATATTTTCTGTAAGAAATGCAATATTTCCATAATACACTCTTGCCTTTTCTTTTTAAAATATAACATTTATTTTATTAAATGCCTTCTTTTTATAAATATATAGTTACATTTTCTCTCGTTTACAATAACCCATCTCATTTGAACATCGTCATCTTCACTTTTCAAATTTATAAAAGTAGATGCCTTGTTTTTAAGTATACTATTATATATATATATATATATATATATATATATATATATTTCCTTTTTTTTAACAAAACAGACTCCCTGTTTATAAAATCATACATATATTCAAAAATGAAAAGTTTATTTCATTTATCTCAAAACATGCATTTATTTCTATATAAAATGTTTATTCCATATTGACACAAATGCAAGTTCTTATATTAAACTTAATCATTACAAATTAATTCCTCTTTCCCTTTCTAATTGAAACATTTCAATAAATCTACTGCCAATTAATTTCAATACTAATTTCAACGTATTCTAATTATAAACACTATTTCTTTTCACTTATAATTATTTATTAATTTCTCCTTAAATTTCGGGTTGTTACATTCTCCCCTCCTCAAGGGATTTCGTCCCCGAAATCTCTAAGGATAGAAGAATGAAATAAATGTTTTCTTCCAAGTTCTACAACCAACTACTCAATCATCACTCATTACATCCGTTGTCCTTAGGTTTTTCTAATGCGATTTATGATACTTATGCAAATAGTGTAGTGTCAATGTCCCTAACTAATGCAAAAGATTAGGCGGTCCACTGATTCAGTCGCCCTTCTTTTATGCAATCATGTCGGTGCCATGTGTCCAAATGAATGCAAATTCCCTAATGATAGCTGATAGTTCTATATGCGTGCTACAATCATCATCCAAATGCAATAATCATGTGATAATCATCCATTTATAGCAACCATGAAAATAAAATAAAAATGCAAATGCGCACACATCCATATGCTCTAGTGTCCTAGTTAGGTCGATCCCTAAAGGATAATAGTGCCTAGTGTAAGTATATGCGCCCATTAGCATCCACTAGCAAACACTTGCAACCACTAGCATACATCATTCATAACATGTTCTATTAACATGTTTACGTCAAATCCTACCATCCATAGGTTAAATCCTAAGTTCTACTGTTTGCACAAAAAATGGACAAACACCTCAAAGTTGTATGATTTAGTAGATCTTATGTTGTTCTTAGCGATTTGAGTGATTTATGCAAATATATGAAAAGCATGGGCTAAACTGTAAAAAGACACGCAAATTTATAGTGGTTCAGCCAGAATGTGCCTACGTCCACTTTATATGTTATTTCTCTTTTCTTGTTTTGATTACAAGTACAAAGCTTTTATACAAGTAAAAGAAAGTTGTTTGAAAGTTCTCTCCGTGCTTGAGCTCTCAAACTTGTCCCCATTGCTGTTACCTTGCCCCTCTATTTATAGAGTGAGGCTGGGGGTAGGGGTCTAGGATGTGTATAGTTGCTGATGGGCCTGGGCTGGCCTTGTTATAGTTGGTCCGGTATTGCAGTTGGTCCGGTGGGAGTATGGTGGAGCATGGTTCGGTATAGCAGTTGGTCCGGTGGGAGTATGGTGGAGCATGGTTCGGTATAGCAGTTGGTTTGGTGGGAGTATGGTGGTGCTTGGTTCGGTATAGCAGTTGGTCTGGTGGGAGTATGGTGGAGCATGGTTCGGTATAGCAGTTGGTCCGGTGGGAGTATGGATCGGTAGGAAGCTTGGTTCGGTATGACATGGTTTTGGAGTCGGTTCGGCAATGGGATGAAGCTTGATTCGGTAGAGGTGAGTGTCCTTCGTTCGGTGGTGGCTGGTTCGGATGTGGTGAGGATGTCGAATGAAGCCTAGCTCTTCATGGTCTTGAGATCTCCTGGGTGAGAAATTTACCCAACATTTGCCCCCCAAAGTAGGACGTGCGCGTGTGCATGTCCTGCTTTGTTTGAGTTTGAGCGATCACATCCGGCTCCAAAACCGAACCAGGTGATTCGGTGATTCAATCTTCTCCTATAAATGGGAGGCTTAGGCCATTGTATTTCTTCACCGATCAAGATTGCCGGATCAACTTGTGCCGAATCGCTTGTAGCCGAATCACGTGCGGCCGAATCAACTCGTGCCGAATCACTTGTAGCCGAATCACGTGTAGCCGAATCAACTCGTGCCGAATCATGTGAGTTGCTTTACCACCGAATGAAAGCTTATACTATATATTACCGAATGGACTACTGATGTTTATTTGTTTACATCCTCCGTTCTAACAGCACGCTTTTCTATGTTGCAGATAATGTCTCGCAAAGCCGAAACTCGATCAGACAAAAAGAAATCCGGAGGTGAAGGAGGTTCATCTGCCGTGCCCCCAGCTCAGCCGAATCCAGAACGTCACGGACCAACCCCGAGATCACTAGTGGACGGGTACGGCCCTCAGGAACTTCTGAACTCCCCGCCCGATTGTTTTCCTAGCTCCCTCAAGGAGGAGCAGCTTGATGTCATTTCCCGATCTTTTGGAATTGATAGGGCACACTTGCTATTGCCAGGGAGAGAAGTTATGCCGTACGATCCTCCTGAAGGGTACTTCGCCTATAGCAGATACCACTGTATGTGTGGTGCCATTCCTCCTCTTAACGCTTGGATAGCCAGCTTCCTCACATATCTAAAGGTGGCCCCATTCTAGCTTCAACCCAACTCCTATGCTATATTGATGAGCCTCTTCGTCATTTTCCAGAGGAAGTATGGTCGTGCTCCTTCCAACCGGGAGATCCGATATCTATATAATCTGAGGGGCTATAAGAAGGGGTCCCCATACATTAGCTTGGAGTCAGCCGTGACCTTCAAGCCGGTCTTGGATCTGTATTCTAAATTCAGCATGTTCAAGAAGGAGTGGTTCTTTGTCTGGGACGACTCCGTCTCAATTCGGCGCTTTACTTCTGGATGTAAGTTGATGCTTTTACTTATAATTTCCATTCCGATTGCGATGCTTCTTCTCATACTTTCTCATTTTTGCTAGCGACAGGTGGCTTTGCGATTGTGGAGACTGACCGCCTGGTTCAGACGGCGGCTGAGATAGAAGCTATTCTCGGGAAATATAGATCATCTGCCTTCCTGATCAGAAATGCGACCCTTCTGGAGTATAACTTAATCCTTCCACAACAGTCAGTAGTCAAGCTGAGGGAAACGGCGGAGGAGAGGGCGGCTGTTCAGACTAAGGGAGGTGTTACGGTAGAGAGTAGCAAGAGGAAGCCTTTCACAAAACCTCCAGCCGTCAGAGGTAAGAAACTCAAGAAGTCGGACGGTCCCTCCCCCAGCAATTGTCCACTTACCCAGGAGGAGGAAGACATAGAGGAGGAAAGAGGTGAGGGTGGAGATGGTCGGGAAGGTGATAAAGGTGGCGATGGCATCGGGGCCTTGCTTCCTGGGCAAGCGGGTGAGATTCAGGAGTGGACGGATGATGCGTTCCACCAGGCTTTCGAGGGGCTGGATGAAGATCCGGCTTTGGTAGAGAAAACTAGGAAAACTGACAAGGCTGGAACTGGCGCAACCGAGCCTCCTCAGACTATTCCAGCCAAGGTGGCTCCGACGATTCAAGGTGAACTTTTGATTCCTGCGGGCTCCATTTATGATAGGGACTTAGGAATATTTTATGACCCGCTCCCGTCCTGGAATGAAATCCAGGACTTATTGCAGTATCCTACTCCTCCCCAGGGTTTGTACAACCACAGATGTGTTTCCTTTCTTATTACCTTTTAATTTGCCATGTTTTCTCGAATTATAGATCAATATATGCTTGTGACACTTTTTCTTCATATCAGGAGCAGGTAAAACGGCCAAGGCCTCAGATCTTCGGCACAGGCTTGAACAGTACAAGCTTTCCAAAACTTCTGTCAAGCCGAAGCCTTCGACCCACCGCTCCGGGGATGTAGTCGGCTACCGTCCTCTTCTCGGGGTTATCGAAGAGGGTATTCAGCAGAGAAAGAGGAGTCGTCCTTTATCCGAACCTTCGCCCGGTCCTCAGCTCCCGGCTCAGCCTTTTCATGATATCACGGAGGAGGACAGCGAGTTTGCACCTTCTCCGCACCCGTCCGGAAACCCTTCCGTTACTCATATCGACCGTCCTGACTTGGCTCGTAATCCATTTGCGGGTCATCCTGATCTGGATCCAAGTTCCCACGACATTACCTTTGACGAGGTTACTGGTGAGCACCTTCTTCCCCGCAATCCCATAGTACGGGTGCTTGATGAGGCTAAGTCCTTAGATCTTGATCTACTTACCACTCGGATAGTTATCATGGGAGACGAGGCCAAGGCTAGTATTGATCGGGTGGCGGAGGAGACTAGGAAGCTGATGGGGCATCATGCCCGGCTGGTTAAGGCTGGAGAGGAGATTGGGAGTGCCAACATCCGACTAAGATTGATGGTTTCGGACCAGGCCAAACAGCTCGCTGACCAGGCCATTCAGATTTCTCAGCATGAGGCTGCCTCCGGGCGATTGAGGAAGGCTATGGAGGAGGCTAGTAAGGCGGAACTGCGGAAGATGGAGGCCGCCTGCAAGGAACAGATAAATATGGCCATCTCGACAGTGGATGAGGTTCGGAGGGCAGATCTTGAGCGGGTAGAGGAGCTGTCGGGGAAGCTTGAAGCCGCAGAGCTCGCTCAGGTTAGGCTGAAGGAGGAGATGGAGGCGATGCGGAAATCCCTTCAGGCTGACTGCTCGAGATACCGTTTGGAGAGAGAAGATGCTGTTGGAAGGTTGTCGGCTTCCGAGGCCCGGATGAGGGAGTTTGAGGAGAATGAGGGGATGATGGACGAAATGCTCCAGGACATGTACTTCCGAACCTGGAAGCAGGGCAACCTATCCTGGATGGATGATTATCCTAGGGTCATGGCCAAGATCTATCTTTGGGCTCTGGAGGAGGCTAAGGCTGATGCGGATAGAGATGGTGGTGTGGCTTTCAGCATGGATGTGGTCACTGCTCAGTTTGCCAAGGAGGAGAAGATGGCGGTGAAGGAGGGTATGCGGTTGCTTGCTACTGAGGAGGCAGGTGTGCAAGTTGAGGATGACGACCAGGATAGTCAAGAAGCAGGTGCTGGTAAGTCTTCCTTTTTAGTCTCTCCATTAACTTTGGTTGCTTATCACTAATGAATCCTTTCTCTGACTGGACAGGTGGTCAACAGGACAAGGATAAAACTCCAATGCAGCCGGCCCCTTGATCAGACCTGGAAAATTCTTTTTGTAGACTTGTCATGGCCGTATACGTTAGTCTTAAAACAGTAGAGTAACTTTTAAGTTGTAATTATTTTGCTACTTGTAATAAATAGCTCTATTCTTGATGTGTAATTCTTTAACTTAAGCTGATTTTGTCATCTTCCGAATGCTTGTTGCTATTTTGACATGTCGTATGAGAAATATAGCTATGCATATTCTTGTAATTGAATTGTGTTTGATGTCAGGTTATGGTTTTAGAACATAATTTCATGACTTATAATATTAGCGTGTGGTGTGAACAAATTATAGTCATGTATTTGTACACAAAAGAAGAAAATACCGCCCTTCTTGTTTTAATCGTAGATGGCAGTTTTGAATATCTTGCGTGACCGAGCAAGGAATGCAGTCGAGTGCCCTGCCATCCAATCGTGAGTCCCTACATCCATTGGCTAGTATCTCCTACTCTACATCCTGTACTTTAGGGACCGTTATAGAGGACAGGAGAAAAGCTTTTTAAGTAAAATTGAAATATGTGAAAAAGTAAAACTTCCAATCACGGAAGGCCTTCGATGTGCTTAAGTTCATGGCAAACGGGTTTTGTAGTCACTTTCCCTAGCTGTGGGTCTTGGAGACATTTGTCACCCATCTTACGCCTCCGCGGGGAGTTAATTCTTTTTACCACAGCCGCACTTAAGACACATCGGAGCCGAGATCGCGCACAGTAACTACCCGGGCCATTATTGCCCGTAATCATGGATATTATTCGATTTACTGTGGCCGGCTAGCGTGGGTGCCGATCGTCAACTGTGAACTGCCCCTGGTTGGCCACACCTTATGTTGGGGCTTATAGTCGGTTCACAGTTGCCGGCGAGCCTAACGCCGTAATGAGCTGCCTCGGCTATAGTCGGCCTTCTCGGTGGCTTATAATCGGCTCATTACAATTGGCTTTAAGGGCCGTCGCGAGCAATGAGTTAACCCGCAGCAGAGGGATGCTGGAGCAAAAGTGTCTCATTGGCGAGGGCATAGATTCGCATAGTACCTGTTAGGTTTTGTCCAGGTGAAGTTGCGCCGTGGAGTGCTTTGAGTGGAGATGCTATATGCATAGGATTTTGTTCAACAGGAAAGGATAAAGTTAACAAGTAGCCAAGATATAAAGGAACAAGTTAAAAAAGAGACAAAGTTGTTTAAAGTGGTTCGGCATGCAAAGGCCTACGTCCACTGATTCTCTTTGTTAATTCACTTCATATGGGCAGTACAAGTTAAGAAAAGTATCGACGGAGGTGCTGGATGTTCCATGCCCTCTGGAACACCTCTCCGTCCACTGTTGACAAAATATAAGCTCCATTGTGGAGATCTTTATGAATTACATATGGTCCATCCCAGATGGGGTCTAGTGCTCCGGGGCGAGGGAAGATTCGCTTGAGGACAAGATCCCCTTCTTGTAAGGTACGATGCTTGACTTTGGAGTTGTATTGCGCTGCCACTTTCTGCTTGTGGGCTGCTGTTTTAAGGACTGCATCATTTCTTCTCTCCTCAACTAGATCCAAAGACATGTGGAGGAGCTCTTCATTCTCTTCCGGGTTATAGTGGATCCTACGGTGGGAAGGCACAATGGTTTCAACTGGGAGCATAGCCTCCGATCCGTATTCCAAAGAGAAAGGAGTGTGCCCCGTTGATGTTCTGAAGGATGTGCGGTAGGCCCATAGTGCCGTAGGGAGTTCATCCACCCAAGCGCCCTTTGACTTTTCGAGCTTCTTTTTGATCAGAGTTTTCAGAATTTTGTTGACTGCTTCGACTTGTCCGTTTGCCTGGGGATATGCTACGGATGAGAAGCTTTTATGAATTCCGTGCTCTCGGCACCAGTTGGCGAATTCCTCGTTGTCAAACTGAAGTCCATTATCTGATATGATTTTGAGTGGGACTCCGTACCTGCACAGAACATTTTTGATCAAGAAGTTAATAACTTTTGCTGAAGATACTTTATTCAGAGGTTCCGCTTCCACCCATTTGGTGAAATAACCAACTGCCACTATAGCATATTTGGCCCCGCCTCCGCCCATCGGTAGCTCGTCGATTAAGTCAATTCCCCATATTGCGAAGGGCCAAGGGCTGGTCATTTGAGTAATCTCAGTTGTTGGTAGCCGTGGAATCTTAGCAAATTTTTGGCATCTGTCACACTTCTTGACAAAATCTAAGGCGTCCTTTCTTAAGGTGGGCCAGAAATATCCGTATTGGAGTATCTTTTTTGCTAATGTTTGCCCTCCGGTGTGATCTCTGCAGCTCCCCTGATGGATGTTGGATAAGATTTCCTTGGCTTCTCTCCCAGCGACACACCTTAATAACGGGTTAGAGAATCCGCGCCGATAGAGGATGTCTTCTTGTATTGTGTAGCGGGACGCTTTCCTCAAGATTTTCTTGACTTCGTTACGCCCGTTGGGTAGTGTGCCATTTTGTAGGTAGTCTGGGATGGGAGTCATCCAAGTTGCTTCTTCGGTTGCAGCTATCAGATTCACTTGCTCAAAACTTGGGACCGTTTGCTTTGAGATGGTTACTGCCCCGAAGATGGCGATGTCTCTCATACTTGCTTGCTTTGCCAATTCGTCGGCTTCTTGGTTCTCTTCCCGAGGGATGTGTTTGACTAAGTAGTGGTCCAATCGGCTGAGAAGCAACTTGGTCTTCTTTAGATATGCTATGAGTCGTTCCTCTTGAGCTTGGAATTCTCCTAGTATTTGATTAACAATAAGTTGAGAATCGCTATGAAGACACAAAGAATTGGCTCCGATTTCTATGGCAATTTCTAGTCCGACTATCACTGCTTCATATTCTGCGTCGTTATTGGTGGCGGAGAACTCCAATCTTATAGCATAGTGCAGTTTGTTTCCCTTGGGGGTGATTATTACCACACTTGCCCCCGAGCCTTGTTCATTTGATGCACCATCCACAAAGAGATTCCACTTGATATCTTCTGTTATTTCCAATTGCTCCTGATCTTCGTTGGTAGTGAACTCTGCAATGAAATCAGCCATGGCCTGTCCCTTGATGGCGGTGCGAGGGTGATAGGTGATATCATACTGACTCAGTTCAATGCACCATTTAAGTAATCGCCCAGAAGTGTCGGGACGATGGAGTACCTGCCTCAGCGGTTGATCGGTCAGAACTTTGATGGAATGGGACTGGAAGTAGTGACGCAATTTCCGTGATGTGATTAGTAAACAGTATGCTAACTTCTCAAGTTTAGGATATCTGACTTCTGCCCCAGTAAACCTTTTGCTGACGAAGTAAACTGGTCGTTGTGTGCGGTTGTCTTCCCTTACCAAGGCAGCGCTTAGAGCGTGAGATGACACAGCAAGGTATAGGTATAATTCTTTGCCTTCGCTTGGAGTCGAGAGTACCGGTGGTTTCTGGAGGTGTTCGATTAGGTTAAGGAAAGCGGTTAAGCATTCGTCCGTCCATTCGAACTTTCCTTTATCTTTCTTTAGAGCTTCGAAAAAGGGCACGCACTTGTCCGTTGCCTTGGAGATGAATCGGCTTAGGGCGGCCACTTTTCCATTTAGGCTTTGCATTTCCTTTCGGGTGGAAGGTATCTTGATATCCCTTAGCGCTCGGACTTGTTCAGGGTTTGCTTCAATCCCTCGGGCATGGACGATGAACCCTAAGAATTTTCCCGATGATACTCCGAAGGAGCACTTTAGTGGATTCAACTTCATTCCATACTGTCGAAGTACCTGGAACATTTCGCTTAGGTGGCTTACGTGATCTTTGGCTTTCCGTGATTTCACTAGCATGTCGTCCACATATACTTCCATATTTTGTCCTATTAGCCCTGCAAACATCTTGTTGACGAGGCGCTGGTAGGTGGCTCCTGCATTTTTAAGTCCGAAAGGCATTACCTTATAGCAGTACAAACCCAGGTCGGTGATGAAACTAGTGTGGTCTTGGTCGGGAGCATGCATAGGAATTTGGTTATATCCCGAGTATGCGTCCATAAAAGATAGGAGCTCGTGCCCGGATGTGCTGTCTACAAGTTGGTCGATTCTGGGAAGTGGGAAGCAATCCTTTGGGCAGGCGTCGTTTAGGTTGGAGAAGTCGATGCAGGTCCGCCACTTCCCATTAGCCTTCTTTACCAGTACCGGGTTGGCGATCCATTCCGGGTAAACAGCTTCTCATATGAAGTCATTGGCGAGTAGATTCTTTACTTCTTCATCGAGGGCTGATGATCGCTCTGCCCCCATACTTCTCTTTTTTTGTTTTATAGGCGCCTTGGTAGGATCAATGTTCAATACGTGGCATGCTGTGTCGGGGGAGATTCCGGTCATGTTAGCGTGTGACCAAGCGAATACATCCAGGTTGTGGCGGAGAAAATCGGTGAGTTGTTCCTTCAATTCGGCTTTTAGTTGGGACCCAATTTTCAATAGTCTACTTGAGTCGTGCTTGTCTACAGATATAAACTCCATAGCCTCTGCAGGCTCGGCGGTGGCCTCCTCCTCTTTGTCCCTAGGGTCTAATTCATTGAAAGGGTCGCTGGTATATCGAAGAGGAGGGGCTTTCTTTAGTTGCTATGCTTCCAGACTTTTTGTGCAGAGGGCAATCTCTACACCCTTCCCTTTATCCTTCCTATGGTTGTTGCGAAGTTCAGTCACATAGCAGTCTCGAGCAACGTTATGGTCTCCTTCTACTTCCCCTACTCCATTGTCCGTTGGAAATTTCATCTTTAGGCACCATGGGGCTAGGATAATTTGGAAATCAGACAAAGATAGCCTTCCTAAGAAGGCGTTGTAGGCCGAACGGTTTTCTATTAGCACAAATGTCTGTTTCCGTACAACGGAGCGGGGATGGCTTCCAATCTCAACAAAGAGGTCCAGTTGTCCGAGAGGCATCTTCGCATCTCCAGTGAAACCGTGTAGTGGTTTATCGCAGGGAGATACATCCTTCATTGATAGCTTCATTTTGTCGAATGCGTGTTTGAATAGGATGTTTACTGAGCTTCCAGTATCTACCAGGATTCGGTAAACTTCGGCGGGACCGAGTCGGGCAGAGATAACCATGGGATCTATGTGAGGGTATTGCCTTCCTTCTAGGTCACGCTTACCGAATGTGATGTCATCACTTTCTTTCCGTTTCGGGTGGCGTTCTTCTATAACCGAATTGACATAGTCTTTATTGTCTCTAAGCGACTTTCCGTACCTTTCCATCTCTTTCCAGCTTCTGTCTGCGATGTGTGGCCCTCCTGAGATGGTATGGACCACTATCTTTTCTTGACTAGAGCTGCTAGCGTTGCGGTTTCCTCTGTCGGCCCCTGGTGAGGGTAGCCTTGGGTCTTCATTGGCAGGAGCTGGGGTCCTGTCCTGACCTTTTACATAACGTTCCAGTTTCTTTCTTATGATGTGTTCCTCAATCAGATCTCGGAGATGATGGCATTCGTTGGTATCATGCCCGTGAGATTCGTGGAAGCGGCAGAACTTTCCAGACTTTTGTGCGTTATCTGATTCCTTCTTGTATGGTGGGCGTTTGTATCTAACTTCGCCTTGGGTGGCAAGGAAGATATTTTCGACGGTCTCGTTCAAAGGAGTGTAAGTGTCGAATCTAGGTCCTGGCCGATATAGGCGCTTTTCTCCCTTCTTGCCCCCAACATTGTCTCTGGAATCATTTCTTCGAACGTCCCTTGCCACAGCAGGGGCGTTGCCATGGGTTGTCTTATTTTGCTGTCCTGACTGCCCCTCAACGGCAGCATCCTCAAGCCTCATGTATTTCCTGGCTTCATGGAAGAAATCGGGTAAAGTAGCTGGTTTTTCTTTTGTCAACCTTCTAGCAAATTTAGTGTCCGGATGCACACCACTGCAGAGGGCCATTAGGATAAGCTTCTCATCGGCATCTTGGACTGCAGCTGCTGCGGCGTTGAATCTGGTTAGGTATTGCTGCAGCTTTTCTCCAGGTTTCTGTTTGACGCTGGATAAGGAATAAGCGTCCTTAGGTTGCTCCACATGAATGCGGAATTGACTAATAAATTTTTCTTTCAACATTTCCCACGAGCTGATGGATCCCTGGGGTAGATGACAGAACTAGAAGGTAGCAAGATCTGCTAAGAAGAGCGGAAAGCATTTGCACAGTACTCCCTCTGTCGCTCCACTCATGAGCATATGCTGTGTGTACCTCTGTAAGTGTACAACGGGATCGGAGGTTCCTTTGTAGGGTTCCATTGTTGGCATCTTCCATTCTCGGGGGGTGATAGCAATTTCGATATTGCGGGCGAAAGGGCTGGTTACCCTAGCGCCTATCCCTCGATCTCTTTGCTCCCGTTGGACACACTCTCTGAATAAGCGTGCCATCCTTTCATCAGAACTTGGAGCAGATAGAAATGAGTTTGGTTCTGTTCTGTGGGATTGATTCCGTCCAGATGACCTGTAGGGATGGTATCGTCTATCATTCCTCATATTTTCCAGAGGCTGCCTTTGATCTTCTGGGAGCATGCTCGGGTCAGCTACAGTTGGCCCTTGCCTCGATCTCCCCCTGCTGGGTTCTGATCTAAGCACTTCCTCGGGTCCAACTTCGGGCTGGACTCTAGCTCGGCCCCGTTCACTGGCGTTTCTGTGGTTAGGCAGCATGACAGGCTCAGCTACAGTTGTCCTTCGCCCGGTACCTCCCCCGTTGGGTTCGGTACCAAACGTTTCCTCAGGCCTAACTTCGGGCTGTGCCCGGTCTCGGCTCCTACCATGGCTACTTCTGCCATTAGCTCCTTTGAAGAAGGAAGATCTTTGTTGTCTCTGAGATCCTCCAGACTAGGACTCGCCCCATGATTCAGTGTTGCGGTTGGATTCTTCAGCGTCCCTTAAGCGTGACATGAGATGGTCCACCAAGGCTTCCTGCTGGGACGTGAAGTGGTTAGTTACTTCAACCACAACTCTGTCCAAATCTGCCCTAGTAATTGCTGCAGGCTGTTCTGTGGCAGGAGTGGTTGGGTTAGCCTGTCCTTCATTTGTTACTGCTGCTGGAGGAGGACGATTTACTTGATCCGTGACAGCTGGATCTGGAAGACTGCTGGATGCGATGTTTTTTCCTTTGTTTACATCTTTTCTCTGTTTGGGAGGCATGTTTTCCAAGTGGCGAACGATGCTGTTAGGGAAACTGCTAAGTGGATGAAGCTAAAGCTTCGAGCTTCTAGCTCTCAATGAAAGCACCAAAAATGTTTGCACAAAAAATGGACAAACACCTCAAAGTTGTATGATTTAGTAGATCTTATGTTGTTCTTAGCGATTTGAGTGATTTATGCAAATATATGAAAAGCAGGGGCTAAACTGTAAAAAGACACGCAAATTTATAGTGGTTCAGCCAGAATGTGCCGACGTCCACTTTATATGTTATTTATCTTTTCTTGTTTTGATTACAAGTACAAAGCTTTTATACAAGTAAAAGAAAGTTGTTTGAAAGTTCTCTCCGTGCTTGAGCTCTCAAACTTGTCCCTATTGCTGTACCCCTGCCCCTCTATTTATAGAGTGAGGCTGGGGGTAGGGGTCTAGGATGTGTATAGTTGCTGATGGGCCTGGGCTGGCCTTGTTATAGTTGGTCCGGTATTGCAGTTGGTCCGGTGGGAGTATGGTGGAGCATGGTTCGTTATAGCAGTTGGTCCGGTGGGAGTATGGTGGAGCATGGTTCGGTATAGCAGTTGGTCTGGTGGGAGTATGGTGGTGCATGGTTCGGTATAACAGTTGGTCTGGTGGGAGTATGGTGGAGCATGGTTCGGTATAGCAGTTGGTCCGGTGGGAGTATGGATCGGTAGGAAGCTTGGTTCGGTGTGACATGGTTTTGGAGTCGGTTCGGCAATGGGATGAAGCTTGATTCGGTAGAGGTGAGTGTCTTTCGTTCGGTGGTGGCTGGTTCGGATATGGTGAGGATGTCGAATGAAGCCTAGCTCTTCATGGTCTTGAGATCTCCTGGGTGAGAAATTTACCCAACATCTACCCTCCCAAAGGATAATAAAGAAAAGAACCTATTCAAAACTAAAGATGGAAATAGGAAATTCTAAAACTTACTATCAAAGAAATGCGAATATGAGATACGAATTTTCTCCTAATCAAACCAATTTTCTCCGAATTCTCCTTAACTATGTTGGAACCAAGGCAATCCCTCTGTAGACTCTATCCAACGTGAAGGCAACTTGCGCAGTCTTCCATAAAGAGGTTCGAAAGGTGCCACTCGAATGCTAGCTTGAAAACTACTTTCATACGAGAATTCCACTAAAGAAAGATGCTTTTCCCAAGTTCCTCCAAAATCAAGAATACTCATTCTGAACCATGTGTGTCTTACTATCTTATTAATTTCACTTTTCTGTTCTTCAATAGTCTGCTCAACATTCCTAGGTTCTTACTATTGTCCTATACACTCCCCGGAAACTTCTATTATTACTTCTAAAAGTAATTACTGCTATCTCCTTACACCTTTTCCGTTACTCATAGGAAATGATTCTTACCTACTCCACATTTAAGTGTTTGGTTTGGTATTTATCACCTTGTTTTAAAACTAAGGTTTCTAAAAAAAATTAAACATCAAATCCCAAAATCTTTGTCTTTAAAAATGTTATCTTTTCAGTTTCTATTAAATTTAAAAATACTTGACTACTCAATATTTTATTTTTCTGAACTTTCATCCTTATAGCTTTTTGAATTTACATTAATTCCCAAACCTAGAGGGGAAACCTTTTTAATCCAAAACTTATTCCTCATTTTCTTTTAAATACCTTTACAATGTTTTATAAAAATTGGGATTTTTATATTCAACCGTTACTAAGCTTTTTTCTTTCAAAAACTTATTTACTTTTTCATCAAACCATTTTTCTTTTAAAATATCTTTAAGATGTCCTTTTTCAAATCATCTTCTTATTATACCTAATAGCCTCATACCTTAAGGTATTTGAACTACTTTCTCTAATGAGAAATTCTTAGCACCAAAATCTTCTATGAGCCTTTTAAAAGAGGACTTCATGTTTATGTAGAGTTACAAGGAATTTATTCTATATTTTCGAAATAGACTATACAAAATATGGTGCTTACCATACCTTGTACATCTCTTTCATATATTCCTTGTAACTTGCACAAAACATTTTTATTAGTTTCATAGAAAATTATACCATTATTCTTTTCTTTCCAATAGATTAAAGCATGTTTAATTTATACTTTCCTATGATAAACATTTTCTTATAATTATTTAAATAATAGGTGTATTCACAAATTACTTTATTTCTATTCTTAGAAATTACCTTTTTAAAATACGTCTTTATTTAGGTTAAAACGGATGTTGCGTAAAACACCGTTACTACAACCCAAAAATACTAGTGTATGAATTTAATTAAAAATAAATACTAATAAACCTCACATATTATGTAAAACCATTCCTCTTGGGAGTCATCTACTATAACAATAGTGTTATAGTCTGTGCTCCTTTTATTTTTCACGAAAACATCTATTACAACAATAAATGTTGTAACCTATGTTTTCGATACTTAATACACTTTATGTTTTTATATTTTAAATCTTTGTTTACTTACAAAGAAGCTAGTGAGCTATATACGCTCTATAATTCTTCAAAAAGAATTTCACTTTTTCAAAAAAAATTATATCACATAAAAACCAATTTTAAATTTCATGCCATTTTTCAAAAAGACTCAATATTTACTTTAAAAACATTGACAATTATACTTTTCAGCTTTTCTAATTCTACCAATTTTATTGGGCTAGATATAAAGTGGGTTTTCTTCTCATTACCCTAGGAGTATCCTTCCTAAATTTTGGTAATCCCATTTCCTTACCAAAGTCTTTTACTCCAATTCCTCTTTGATGCTTATATTTTTACTCTAAGGCACTACTTTTAAATAAACTTATATGAACAATTATAATTTCTGCAATTATCTACACATGGGCTTTCTTCTTTTCTTATCAACTAAATCTATTGTACATCTCCAACCTTTTCCTACCTCTCTTTGGATTTCCATAATCCGAACCTAAAAAAAACCATTTCTCAAACTCCTAACATGTGTAGACCTTCTCTATGCCCCGAGAAAAGCACCTCTTTAAAGATGTCTAAGAAATTTCTGAAGACTGGAACTGAATCTAACTCTACTGATGATGAATCGAGGGGATAAAAGAAGCTCAACGTGACTGACTCCTATGGGTCGCAAGAAACCTCGAGAGTCCTATTGATGCATGTCTCTTGTCTAACAACTCTCCTCTCGAGTCTAATATCGTTCCATAAGTGGATACCCAATCCATTCCGAAAATCATCCCATATCCCAAGAATCCCAATACATATGCGTCGTAGTCAAACTCTACGCCTAGGATAAAAAATTTCAAACCCCTACAATCCATAGATAAGTGTGTCGATCCTCCTATGGGGTCTGAAAGAACAATGGGGTCTACTATTAAAGAGATTTATGAGTGCAAACAATCAAACAAAGAACTTGAAATGAAAGGGTGTGATGCTCCAGAATCGAAAAGAGTCCGAATGGGAAAATCAAAAATAGAAATCAAAACTTTCCATGGTGACTTTCCTACCTCTATCTGGTGCACTACTAGAAGATGCTGCATTCAAAGCTTATACTTGCACTGTAGGTGCGCTTGCTCTTTGTCCCTTCCTATGGGGACAATTCCTACTCATGTGACCGGGTTGTCCGCAATTATAGCACTTTCCCTTCATCTTGCAATCTTTTGCGTAATGACCAGTCACCCTACAACTATGGCACTTCGCTCCTTTCTTGATTTGCTTCTGAGGACCTTCCCTTTTTGACTTAGGAACCTCTTTAAGCTCTCCCTTTGGTTGCGAAGATACAGGCTGAACTCTCTGTTGGTCTTCCAAGTCTAACAGCCAAAAATTTTGCTCAATATCTTCCAACCTAGCTCGTGTCTCCTCGAAATTATCCATGCCAGAAAACGTTCTGCCCCATATACTAGTGAAGTCCTTGCATAGCTTAGAAAAATCGGCTGGTGTAGGTGGATTAAAGGGATTTCTACCTACCGGTGTTGTATTGGGCATTTGCCCTTGCCCCTCTGGTACCGTAACTTTACGGAACCAGTCAGCCATACTATGCAAAGAAAAGGAAACATAGGCTTGAAAGAATCGAAAGAAGGTTGAACTGGACTTTGAGGGGACTTTTATAAAAACTCTTTTGTACTTGAAAACTATTTCTAAGAGTTCCTTGGAAAATACTTTTAAAACAAGTTATTTTTGGAGAAATACTTTACTTTTAAAATAAATTCTTAGGAATCTTGTAACCTTAGGCTCCGATACCAAGTGAAACGCTTCACACCCCTTAATATACCCAAAAGGACACATTAAAAGGCGTGGTGCGTTGTAGGTATAACTGAACTAACAGAGACTAAGATTTACAAGACAAAAATAGGTAAAAACATCGGAAATTAAGTAATGACTTAATTAAAACAATGCTTCATAATTACTTCATAAATAATTCAAATACCAAATACAACATCCATATTTCAAAACCCATCATGTCTTATGAAATAAAAACTCATAGTCTCAAAATCAGAGTACGTTACATCCCTCATAATAAGCCAGTACATAGAAAAACAAAAGCTGAAAATAAAAGAAGTACATAGAAGAAATCTCCTCTAAGAAGAACTCCAAGCTACAACAATCTACTGGCTTCTCCCTTGATTGCCTAAGGGGGCAAAAGGGGGAAATAGAGGAGTGCGTCAGACTAATATTCTAGTGAATGATAGTAATTACTAGAATCTTCGAGCAAGATAAACGTAATAGACTCTACAACAGTTCTAGCATAAATACGGATAACAAAGGAAATAGGAAAAAGATAAACTAGAAATAAATACGATTAAATATTGCTCAAGATAGGTTAACTTTGATTGTTTGCACTTGTTCCTGATTTCTGCTTTGATTAGGCTGAATTCCTAATCCTGTAATTAGGACGTAACCCTAATTCTACCCTTTTTGATCGGCCTACTACTCCATAGACCTTACTGTTGACCAACCGCTATATAACTCCATACACAATAGCCAATAGTATCTACGAAAGATGCACAAAGCAACCACTGCGGATTCGAACGACATATATAGCTCCCTACACAGAAGGCAATGGTGTCTATGAAAGACACCCATACTAAGCGCCTGGAACTCATAGCTATTATTGAGCACCCGAATGGAAGTCACACGCATAACTGCCACCATACCCATGTTAACTTTTGCTCCACCTATTGGGTCTTCTTATTACCTCAACATCTAGCATAAGCGTGCCCCTCATCCCACTTCAGGCTAACGTGAGATCACCGTGTGTCCATAGAAAATAGGGGTAATGATGTTGGTACTGGCCTTTCATCCAAACAATATCTAGTCGCGCCACTTATCCAAATCCCCCGTGATTTGGACTTCTATTTGACCAATTATTACCATTCTTAGCATAAGCGTGCCCTCATCTCGCTTCAGGCTAATGTGAGACCACCGTTTCTTCTAATAGGGAATGCTATTTGGTAAAGGTCCTTCTTTCATCTTTGCTTATTAACTTAGATAAATTGTTTAAATAAGCCTTTATTATCATCTTTTCTTTCTACGCTTATTTATTTATCCCAAGTCTTAAAATAAGCCTCATTCTATTCTTTTTTTTCTTATTATAACCTACATTATAATCATGCTTATTACTTAACTCGAGGTCTAAGTGTGAAAATAAGCTTCTTTCATCTTTTACTTCATTTAGTCATAATTCTAAGTTATAACTATGCCAATTATCTTTAATCAGTCCAATTTTAATTATAATTAGGCGTAATTTCAGTCCATTTCCATTATTTATTGCAGTCTTTATGATTTACATCTTATTTTCTTCATTCAATATTCTTACTAATAAAATCCATATTCTTATTTAATTTATTCTAATCCATAGGCGAAGAAAAGGGGGATGAAGAGAATAGACGCTTGCATAAAATCCAAAACGTCGAAAAAGATGTAAATTATAAATAAACAACAGTAAATAAACTCAAATATTGTAAATAAACTGTAAATCAATAAAAAGCTATGTTTAACAGTAATAAATTATAATTAACAGAAATAAACTAAAATTACTTAAAAGAATAGCTAAAAGGAAATAGACTGAAAATAATTCTAAAAACTATAAATAAACTACTGAAAAGGCTATTCCAAAAATCGTAGTAAAACTACAACTATTGGAAACCCGATTATTTTAAATTACTTAAAGAAATCTTAAAATAATTACAATCACTCACCTTCGGTCCTAAGCTCTTCCTTTACTCTTCCCGGATCCACTTGGAGTTGTAAAATAATTTTTATTAAAAAGATTCTCTCCTTGGAAAATTATTCCTTTTAGGGTCTTTCCTGAAAAGGTGAACCCAAGCGGAGAAAATCTAGAATGAGAAAAAGTGTTAAGTCTACGGTTTTATTTATAGGTGTAGAAGTAGATCTCAGACCATTGGATTTGGGGATTGAATAGGATGCGACCACGTCATAGGCTGAATAGGAGCCATCGGATGGAAGCACGAAAGGACAAGATGGAATAAAAGAATGCAAAACAACGTGTATGAAACTTCTGCTGACTCATTGCTGTGTCAAATCTTACAATGTTCCTTGTTAGCGCCTTATCTTATATTTAATTCAATTAATTACACCCTCAATAATATGCAAACTGTAAATAATGTTTTCTTCCCCTCAATTAATTTCTAATTTGTGCATTTTATTTCAGGTTAAATTTCCATGCGTCTCTCTTTATTCGCATGTTTCATTTCATTTTTCAACCTCCCATTTAATTTACATGTTTACGTCTAAAATAAATTAATAAGCAACATATCAATATCTTTCTGCATTTACATCTGAAATAAATAAATTAACATGTGAATTGTTATATCTACATTTTTTTTTCATATACACATCTGTTGTAATTAGATAAATAACATATGTCCACAAACATGTATATATGCTGTGTATTAATTAGTAACCTTATTCTTTACCTTTAAATTGAGCAATCAATTACATTAATTAATTGGTATAAATGTTTTTATGTTCAAAAACCAAACAGACCGTTATTCCTTACTAACAAAGAAATAACATACCTTATATTTTCTGTAAGGAATGCAATCCTTCGATAATACACTCTTGCCTTTTCTTTCAAAATATAACACTTATTTTATTAAATGCCTTCTTTTTTATAAATATATGTTTACATTTTCTCTCATTTACAATAACCCATCTTATTTGAACATCGTCATCTTCACTTTTCAAATTTATAAAAGTAGATGCCTTCTTTTTAAATATACTATTATATATATATATTATTTTTTTCCTTTTTTTTAACAAAACAGACTCCCTGTTTATAAAATCATACATATATTCAAAAATGAAAAGTTTATTTCATTTATCTCAAAACATGCATTTATTTCTATTTAAAATGTTCATTCCATTTTGACACAAATGCAAGTTCTTATATTAAACTTAATCATTACAATTTAATTCCTCTTTCCCTTTCTAATTAAAACATTTCAATAAATCTACTGCTAATTAATTTCAATACTAATTTCAACGAATTCTAATTATAAACCCTATTTCTTTTCACTTATGATTATTTATTAATTTCTCCTTAAAATTTGGGTTGTTACAGGGGTTCTTGTTTTGAAACAAGTTCTCCTGGGTATAGGGGTGCTTGGCCCAAATAGGAAAGGTCCCTATGCGATCGAGCAGAGCTTGGAGATGGAACATTCAAGCTGGCAATTGTTGATGATGTCCTTATCCCATGTGCAAGGAACAACATTGTACTATGGCACTACTACATTTGGTTTTTCTTTATTTGTTTCCATAAGTAAGCTGCTTAATGACACTACGGAGGGCAATGCAATAAGGCAGGAATTGCCACTTCTCTCGTTCGTGAATGAAGTCAGCTTCTTGAACCAATAGAACCATGTTATCATAAGAACTGTTCTTGACAAGGGACATGCTCTTTAGGCCTTGGATCATTGTCGGGGAGCATAGCCCCAGAAAACCCACTTCAGGGTCGATCAAATAATTCGGTCGAATTATTAAATAATGACGGGAAGGTTTGATAATTCACTTAGGGGTCGATCGGATAATTCGACCCTGACCTTCAAGAGTTCATCGTTGCCCATAGATTGGCAAAGATAAGAAGGTTTGATAATTCACTTATGGGTCGATCGGATAATTTGGCCCCAACCTTATGGAATCTAGCACTACCTAGATATAGGCGACTCCAGGAAGGAAAACCCTAACCTTCACGAATCTAGCGATGGCGAAGATTGGCAGCATCCGTAACGTAAAACCATATCTTTCAGGATCTGGTGTTCCTTGGAGATAGGTATCGCCAGAAAGGAAAACTCCAACCTTCAAGAACCTGGCGCTGCCCGAAGGTTGGTAACATTAGGAAGATGGACTCGTATCCTTCAAGAACTTGCCATAGCCTAGAGATTGGCGACATCATGAAGGGCTGCTGCTTCGGGTCGATCAGATAACTCAACCCAACCAATCAAAATTGATTGTATAATTCGATCCTAACTCATAGGAATTTTCCGTTTCCCAGAGATAGGCAATGTTAGAATGAAAAAACTTTTAGAGCCACTCGAATAATCGGCCCAGCTTTACAGAAGATAACAAAAGGATCGAACGGTTAAGTCGATCTCGACTAGCAGAAATTTGGCATTGCCTAGATACAGGCAATGCGAGAGAGAAACTCTTGGAACCAAACCATCAAGGTGCTAGTTTTCAGAGATAGAAACTGGAACATAGCTAGGTCTTCGACCAAGATAGTCATCAATTTGATTATTGCCCGAAATTGGTTAATTTGTGCGCTAGTTTCTATAAATTAAAACTACTGTCCGATTGAATTTCAATGACAACGCTAACGACCAAGGATGACACACTCGATCGATGAAAAGCAAGGATGGTCATGAAGGCTCAAAAATAAGCATTATCAGGCTTTCCCAGTCCAGGATAAGGATAAGAAAAGCACACTTAGACTGGGGGCAATTGGGTAATTTGCCCCCACAATATCTCTACATTAACAATACCTGGAATTTGGCATTCAAAATGATAGATCCCATAAACAGGGATAAGCGCATAACAAATTTAATGGAAAAGAAAACTAATATCCCAACTGTGTTCCATGATGGTTACGGGCAGCATGGAACCGAGACTATTCATCATTACTAACTGGTCGAAAGGAACTTGACCAAAAAAGACCACGGAGCTGGTTAAGTAATAGTTCTATTTTGCCAAAGGAAACAATTTGGTAGCTATAAACAAAACCAATATTATAATACAACCTAACCAATTATAGGAATATTATTTACATGCATAGAGTTGCAGTAGGTAAGCATATTGCATAGATATATACACACATAATTGCTGAACAAGTAGTTATATTTTATATGCAGACAGTTATAAAAACAAGTACCATATATAAAAGTGTAGAAGAGTAAATGGAACAAAGATTACAAGACAAAAGTGATCTTTTCATTACTTCAATTCTTATGTACAAGATAAAGCTGGGACTACTTCTTCACAAACAGGACCTGTTTATCACAAAAAGGAAAACAAAGGGTACAGACTGTACAAAAAAAGAAAACCTACAAGCCAACAAGCTCCAAGCAATCTCTACTTAGCATTCCTTTCTTCCTGCCCTTACCACCAGAACCACCAAGATGCATTTTAGGCTTTCGCTCACCCTTGATTATCCTTCTTTTGGGATTGTTGCCCTCAGATTCGGTAGACTCTTTCCCAGTAGTGGTATGAGGCTCGTCTCATTTCCTGGTAGAAGTCTTGGTTGGAGGTTTTGATCATGAACTTTGGCAGCCACACCTTGATTGTAGGAAGCTTGAGAGTGGGGCTTATGACTACGCAAGCTTCATGGTGCTAGGCTCAGATTTCACCTTGATTTTCCCAAAGTCAACCTTTAATTCCTACGCTATTAAAATATGACCCATTGAATCCATGGCATTGGTAAATGTGACGTCTTCTTCCTAGGATTGAAAAATGTCCACTAGCTCTTCTAAAGCAATGATCTTCTGAGAGTAAGGACCGAGTCTAGAACTGGAAGGCATGACTGGAGCAACAAGTCCTATAGTGATGGAAGTTGATGCGGTGAAGATTAATGCAAGTCCCAAACCCTGTGTAGTGACGGCCGAGGAGGAAGATGCAGTTGACCTACAAGTTAGCAAATAGAATAGTAAAGGTCAGCAATGAACTCACATGAGAACTAAAGCTTCTCGATGACTAGTGAAACAAGAGATATACTTGAGACTGGACTTCGTTCCATAGAGGGTTTGATGAATTCCCCTTCTCCGTTAGATGCACCTCTGTATGTCTTATGGAAGACGGAATGTAAAGCTCGATGAAAGTAGCCAATGCAAGAGCCGAGATGGTTTGGGTGGCCATAGAGCTGGCCCCCTCATCCTTAAGTGTGTTTGTTGCAAGCTCCTCGGATTTTGAAATAAATGGTTCATACTGACCTGATGAACTTGGGCCAACAAGAGCTGGGCGGCGGCAACAACAACATCATCCTCAGTTGCAAGGATAGCTTTTACCTCAGCAAGTTTTTCGATATCCTCGGCATCGCGGTGCTCAGCCATTAACTCCTCCTTAGAACGACTATCCCCAAATGCCCCAAGTCGGCGAAGCACCTCTTCGTATGTGTTGTTAAGAGTCTCAGGATAAGCACTCCCCATCCACTTAATTTTTTTTTTGTAAAATCACTCTTTCATAGAAGTGTTGGAGAGTTTCATTCAGCTTGTCTCTTTCTTTGGCCTTGGTCTCCTTCATTTCCTTTCAACCAACCCTAACGGACGCGAGCTCAACCTTAGCGTCTAGCTTTTCGACCTTCAACAAAGGCAATTCATCGGTGAGTTTTTCTTTTTCCTCTCTCGACCTTTGCAATTTAGAGGCCTGCGCATTGATATTCTGGTCCCTGGCCTGGATGACCTTATCCTTTTTAATGAGGGCTAGGTCCTTTTCTTCAACTTTTAACTTCAGAGAAGCACTCTCCTCATGGGAAGTCTTGGGGCAGTCTTTCAGCGCAAGATTGGGTTGGGAATGCAGATTCAGATCAGGACTTTTTCCAATAAACTTATCGTATTGCAAGAGAGATTTCTATACCTGTCCCTGACCATGGAACATGAAATGAGAATAGAAATAGAATTAGTGTTGGAATTTCAAAATACGAGTGAATGCAGGGATGTGTGTTCATGATCCTAGAGAAGTGTATAATGCCAATGACCCAAAAAAAACTCTACAGACCATGTTTGCATAGGCATAAAGATGGAGTCTTGCCACCTTCATTTATATTCACTCCAGGGGAGATGTTGAAGTTAGGAGAGCCTTCGACAAAAAGATCAGTAATTGAAATATCAAAGCCGCTCAAACCAATGCATACATCACAAAGAACGTGGCCTCGAGGAGTTATTTCACTCGAAGCAGTATGTTTGGTCCCCCGGGTATTTCGGAAGTTTCAATGATGATTTTATCTGGATGGGGTGAAGAGGGAAGCTTGGGTGCTTCAGGGGATGTCTCACCGAACGACTCATCTTTTTCCGCACTGGCATTGTAATTGCTATCATTGTCGGCAACACTTTCTTCTTCCTCTTCGACTGTGGGTTCTTTCCCTTCTCTTCTTTCGGTACCCTCATTTACCTCGGGGATTGGATTCTTCCCAACTCCCTCATCTCCTTCACTTGGGGCATCACCAACAGCTTGCTCTTCAGCTCCCCAACCAGAAGGCTCTTCGACATGCTCTACACCCGACGGAACTTCGACTTCTCCCTAAAGGTTAACGAGGGAGCTACGAGTAGGGATAGAAGATTGGGCCAACACTTTACAAATGCTTGATGGAGTAGAATCCGGGATGGAATATCTATCTATGTGCAGCAAACTGCACCATCAGAATTTCTCGTTAGCAATAAGATAGGTAGTGATGTGATGTTGGAAGCTAATCTACCTTAAATCGTCAGGGTATCCGCATGCTCGTCATTAACATCTTGAGCAGGAATTCTTGTAAACAGATCAATAGCAAGTTAAGCACTTGGGTGGAATAAACCCAATCACGAAAAGGACAGAAGGAAAGAAACTCACTACTAGACAACCAACGCCCGTTGAAGCCATACGGGCACTAAACGTAGAAGTACTTGTTTTTGAAATACGAATGCTTGTTGCCAAGAGAGTCAATGACTTCGCATCTACACCAAGCCTTAATGATCACTTAACAAGGAGACCCCTTCCTTTGCTTGAAGTTTAGGTGGTAGGTAAGCTCCTGGAAAGTGGTTGCCCAGTTAAAGCGGTTCATGAAAAGCAAATACAAAGAGCTCAAAAGAGGGTAACCATTCGGATGGATTGAGCCAAAGCCAACCCAGGCTCTTGAAGTTTAGGAGGAAGATGTGCTCGTTGACCCTAAGTAGGAAGTAGCACATCACCCTTAAGAATTTCATAATGGCGGCATATATTGTGAAGTGTTTTCTTAGATAATACAGTCGGCATTATTTTGAGTATATCATTCTAAACCCGAATACCAATGTACCCGTGCATTGTTGAAGGCACCTCTTGAAATGGAATAATCATCCTCTGATGCTCTGCAATGATTTTTTGTCTAGTTATTGAAGGTGCAGAAGTAATAATTTGTGCATTCATAGACCCAACTTTGGGAGGAGTAGAGGCACTCTTACCAGACTTGAAGCTTGGCGATCGACCACTCATTCTAAACGTAAAAATTTGGCATTCTACACTATCAAGTATATTTTATTTCGAATATTAAACCCATGTGACCAGTGCTTGGAATCCAAAAGATCTTTATGTGTATTGACCAATTAGATCTCGAGCGTTGATCGGGGCAAGTGAAAGTGTTAATCTATGCAGTATGAGACCCGTGTCATGTACATGATGAACAAACCATCCTATGTAGATAGCTCATTCATGCTAGAAAAATGAGCTACGCTATACGACAGAACTGTGCATCGAATCTTACCCGTTATCGATGAATAATCGATAATAAAACAACCACCCAAAGATCTGCATAAGCTTTTCATTAGAGGAATACTGGAAGTGCAACAATAGAAAAGGCATTGCGATCACTACGCCATAGATTGCATACTGCAACACCGAAGAAGTGATGCAGGAAGTGCCAAAAAATGTTGCTGTAGGCTAAAAAAGGGCAAAGGCAACACTTTCTCGGTGATGCATTTTGCCGCGTTGCCGCAGACCTCAAAGGCAACATTTTGACTATCTAAGGCAACATAAGAAATATTGTTGCAATAGAACCATATTTGGGTCTATAGCAACATCCATAGGTGTTTGTAGCAACATTCCAAAATGTTGCTATAGATATTAACTTTCTGAATTTGTGGGGCCCACAATGTAGAGCATATTTGATTTTTTAATAGAAATAAATATTTATTTAATAAAATGCTATTGCACAGAATTTGATATTTAAACAGTAATTTATTTAAATAAATATTTTATTTCAACATTTGAAATAGTACAAATTCCTGACTCCACTATTTTACAATTCAATGATATATAACACTGATATTCACATATACAGATATTCCTCACTACATCACTTAGTTCACTCATTACATATGCAGTTTCAATTTATACAGACACCGACAAATATATGACGAGCCGAGTGCCGAGCCGAAGGCGAGCCGATTGCCGAGCTGAAGGCGAGCCGAAAAGCGGGTCCGGGCGCAGCGCCGGCGGGGGTCCGGGGCACCGCAGCCCCGGCGGGGATCGAACAAGTGGGCACCGCCCGATTCATCCGATTTTGGAAGATCGAGCCTTCTTTGAAACGACGTAAAATGATGCACAAATGAAGATCGAGCCTTCTTTGAAACCACCCTTCACCATATTACAACTTTCCCAAACTTCCCAAATTTCACCAACCTTCAATACTCTATAAACACCAGAACACTCACCAAACTTAGCTGTAATAATCATCAAGCAAATAATTGTAAGTAAATCCACAAATAGTGACACTGTTGTAACAAGAATAGTTCAGTAAGTAATTTTCTCACTGTGTAGGTAAACGCTGAAACGGGCAGACTACTTTGTAGTGATCTTTTACAACATGATACGGGGAAGCAGCTGTCCAGTATAAATCAGAATTATCAGTAGCACTAATAGAGGCATATTGTCGAACATCTTGATCCCGCTCACAACCCAAACCGACTTCTGCAGAAATCTGTGCATCATAACTTATAACAATGGCATAGTTAATATTAAAAACAAAATCACCTATATTATCACAAACCAAAACACCAACAGCCAATGCTGATACATCCAACTCAACAGACAAAGGGCCTGTGTTCAAAAAAGCAAGACGCGCGCAGGAAAAATCACGAACTGGAGTATTGGGCTTTGTTTTAATACTAAACAGTTAAAACAAACTAAAGTTGGAACATGGTTTGCAAAAATTGAATAAGAAAGAACTTGAAACAGCATATATTTACATTTACCTTCCAGAGTATAACTTTTCACCAAAAACAAAGTAAGCTAAAACAGCCACCAATATAGTACAAAGGGGATTGAACATGGTCACAAATACAGGACCTTTTTCTTCAATGCACCAGAATTGCATGAACATCATCACACCTGAAACAACAATCCCCTGTACAACGAATGAACAATTTAACATTCAAAAGCCGTTTCATACGTTTTCAAGAAAGTTAAATTCGTTAGAAAAGCCGCTTACAACGTATAAAATACTGCAAAGATTTACATCTAATCCAATTTGCCATTCAGCTTTCTTGTGCGCTACACATACAGTAAATACAGCAGACTGAGCGGCTCCGATGAAATTCATCCATGTAGTAAGTGATATTTGCGTTGGGTATCGTGTCAATGTGGAAGCCTATAGATTATAATCAACAATTAATTTGGTGTGATATCGGTATACAAAAGTGAAAAACAACGATTCAGTTACCTGCATGATATAAAAAATTGACCATGTAACGCAGCTTGCTACCGTAAGAATCGATCCTTTTACAAGCGCTTGCCATGGGAAGGGAAGAGAGGTGGGAGACAGGATCCGATTATGAGAATTGGAATTGGGGGAGAAGCCCTAATTTTTTGATTCTGCGCGATTTGGAAGAGAAAGAAATGAAAAAGAAGCGTGTGAATGAAAATGTTAGCGGGAATCAGAGGAATCGTACATGATAGTGGATGAATGGTTGAGATTTTGTTTTAACTAATGGTGTGGATCGCTGAAGTGTAATTTTGTTTTTAATTTTTTTAATTAGAATATATCTATAGCAACACTATATCAAAATGTTGCATCGTGTTACACTTGTTTAGCTAGAGCAACACATTTTTATGGCTAAGGTAACACCAAAAATACAACGTTGCAGTAGGACCAAAATTTTATAGCTGTCGCAACATTTTAGCTGGCAACACCTTGCAAATCTGTTGCAGAAGGCAATCTATGGCGTAGTGGATGGAATCGTCTGATACGACTATTCTTGAATTGAACTGTCCTATTGGAATTCAAGCAACGGTGCATGATTGGCCGTGCTTTGATAGGAGTTAGTTTGAGATCGAAAACCAGACATATCCCTAGAATGACGTGTGCATGACCTAAGCCAAACTTAATTTTACCCTAGACCAAGCCTAATCCACAATTTTGACCATTTCCCTATAAGAGAAACCAGCATCATCGTTGTGCCAAGCAAGCACTGCCCACTTTAGACGATCTAAAATTTGCACTGGAAGATGGAAACACATGGATTATACAAAGGGGAGGAGGCGGCGATTGCGAGAATCAGAGTCAGCAGAGGCTTTAGATGATTGGCGATAGTTGTAGGTGATTGTTAGTGCCTAGCTAGGTTGGCAGCGGTAAGTGGTCGAAGGCGGTGAGGGGTTGGTCATGAGAGCTTTAGAGAAGTCGGTGGAAGGAGCTCTCGACAAGAGAAAGGGCATAAGTGAAAAGTGAAAGTGTTTGTAGAAATTTTTCTAAGTATGGGTTTTATAGCACTCAGGGTAGAGAAAGCATTCGGTACCGAGATAGCCTCTCGATACTAAAAGGAATATTGGAGCCAAAAGTTTCCAGAAAGCTTGGCAAAGAAAGAGCATGCTTGATTAAGGCATGGAACGATCTCCAAAGCGTAGATCTTGTCCCTAAATATGGAATTTTGGCTAGGCAAAGTAGTTAAAGGAATATCCATCAGGCAAAGCCAATGCCTCGAAGAAACTCCTAAACGATTAATTGGAATCATGGGATAACGAGTCAAAACTTGTCTTGATCCAGAGCATGCTTTGTTCTTAACGAAAGCATACTCTGGGAGGGGCAAGTGTAAAGCAAGTTTTTAACTTAGCAGATATCAACAGAAAGTAAAAGGCCAAAACTAAGACGAAATGATTCGTTAGCTTGTAAACACACCTAGAAGGGCTAAAGGAAGGAACTCAAGAGGTTTCACTCAAATTGGAGCAAAGGAAAGCTCTCGGTACCGAAAGGAACTTCTCGGTGCCGAGAGGTATTTCCTCCAGTTTGGGCCCCCTAAACTTCACACACCTCAAGTGCAACCTCAAGTGACTACCGTCAAGTGCTTCTCTTAGAGAATAGGCGAGAAATTTTAAGGATTAATGAGAAGAAAGCAGGATAAGACAAGCATTATCAAGCAAATTGCCTTGAAGGACTCAACCTCTATGAAAAAGAGTTCGAAAAACAACAATCAAAGGAAGACACCACAAAGGAAAACGCTGGGTTTTCACCCAACCAGACCTCTCGGTACTGAGAGGTCTATCATACGAAATGGTGTGACAAGCTCTCTCCTTCACCTGTAGCTTACAGCTGGACCTTGTACAACTCGAGCCTATGGATCTATAGAGAAGATTCCCCTATACATACTAACCCTGTAGAAACTAAGTAAGGATCTCCTTTCACTTTTGGGGACTCCATCTTCTTCATCTTCTATCTTTCTGCACAATAGTCACCAAGATGGATATAGCTAGCAGTTCTATGCTCAAGAACCTTTCAATCTTTTGTACTTGTGATTTCAATCTATCTCAAATCCATAATCGATAAAAATACAAAGTGGACGTAGGCCAAAGATTGTTGAAGCACTATAAAATCTTGTATCTCTATACTTATCTATGCTTTTTTGCTATTTCTACTAGATCTAATCCTACAACGGGTTATATTTAGGTGTTGTGCCACTTTTGGCGTCAACATATATAAAGGACGAATGTGTCTGTTGCGGTGTAAATCCCAACATCTATATATGTACATATTAACTATGTACACAACTTATATGTTGCACTTGCACTATACACACATAAATGTATTTGATATATTCATTATTATATATATTTTAATTCAAACTAAATTTAAAAATCCTTTTAAAAAATTTAACAAAAATAAAATTTTATTTAAACCTCATTAGCTTGGATCTAATAATCATTTAGACTTCATAGGCCAAATAGATCCAAAATGGGAATTTTTTTTTGAAATTTACACTTTAACTCTACTAGAGGCTGGCCTACTTCCAACTATGGTATTAGAGCCCAATAGCTTATGTGGTTTAAATTAGCCATGTTAGGGCAAACTAATTAATCTTGTCCACTTAGTACAGTGTCTTGAAAGGTAATTTCTAGGATTGGAATTGGGTAATCAAGTACCATGTCCTATCTAGTTACCGGCCAGGCCTGAAAGGTGAAGTAAGCCCAAAGGTCACCCCTAATAGAAAACGCCTAATGTAATAACCCACTCTAAAACATACCTAAATTCGACCCAGAAAAGGCCCTTCGAAACATAGACCTATTCCAAAATCGGTTGTTGGTAGGTAAAAAGAACAGTATAGAGCTATTTATCTACACATTTAGAACTCACAGCGGAAGGATATAATATAATAACAGAACCAATACCCATTTTATTTAAACTTCAAATGTCACAAAAATCAATAATAACCGTTACATATCTATGGTACATCATTTTAAAATACAACAGTTTACAATGGGACATCTGAAAATAATATGAACATATAAATAGATAGACTACCAAAAGTTTACTCCACGCCTTCGCCTTTAACATCATCATCTTTCTTAACCTGTGTTGTAATGAGGAGGGAGTTAGAACAACATATGTCTGATGAATAAAAATCTCAAGCCTTAATGTATTAGTACTTGGCAGTATAATTTAAATAGGAATATGTCTTACGTATTCTTCCTCCATCATAAGTCTTTTCAAATATAAGCCCAAAGACTTACTTAAATATATATAAATAGCCTTTCCAAACATAAGCCCATAGCTAACTTGCTATCATCCCAATAACCCATATCTATTGTCTAAAATGTCATATCAATGTAAGAGATAGTATTCAAGTCACTTAATACTTTTTAATGGGAATTAGGCAGACTCCGACCATTTAATAACTTATTTAAGGCAGGTCCACATCATTCATTACCTATAATCTCGAGGCGAGCTCCTCACTAGTAACTATCTAGCTAACATTGCATTGAATCTCTTCAGCCACTTACTACATCCTATTGAAGCGAGATCTATTCAAGATATCCTCTACCGTGCCTAACCGATAACCCCAATCATTTACTACTTCCTACATTAGGAATAGGCGGTCCCTTACACAACCACTTAATACCTTCAATCCTTGAAGAAGGTCCTTCGTATTATGACTTGTAACCCAAAGTGACATCTCACATTAGTCCGACTATTTGTAGGAATTGGTAGTCAGATTAGTTGGGCAGATTTAGCCTACATAATTTGGCACTAACCTCGCGTCCATTGTAGTTTCTTATTATAGATGATATCTCACATCAGTCCCAAAGTCACATTGCTGATAGCCAGATTAGCTGGGCAAACTTCCACATGCTTTTGACTGACCTCGCATCCCTATAACTTAGTCATAATTTATATAACTCTCTACATATATTATCACACATCTTACCGTTTCCATAATCAAGGGCTTATAAGAAATCTTTCTTATTACGTCTTTAACATTGATTACTTTCCAAAGGGGTATTTAATAAAATTAATAACCTATTTAAATACGCAATTATCCGTTATAATTATATGTTAATTATGCTAATATGTATATGTATATGTATATATACATATATAGACGCGTCTAGTAATTATTAAGTGTATAGAATTTATGCCCTAAACTAGTGTCTTTCAACAATTATACAAGTCTTATCCCATATTATCAACAATATCAAAATTCCAATATTCATATCCAAATTCCAACCAACAAACTTGCATACAACAAAAATTAAACTCAACTTATTACATCAAAATAATGAAATATAATGATAATAAAAACTTACAATTCCAATTTTACACTCTATTCAACTTCTTTTCCACATAAAAATAAGCAAAGGAATTTCTGTTTAATTCATTGGAATAAGCGATGCAAACTACGAATAAAATTCACACCTTGCATACTGTTCCTTAATCGAAACCCTTTAATCAAATTCAAAGAAAAAAGAATAAAAAGTGGAATAGAAGGTAAAATTATCAAAACTGCAAATGTAGACAATTTCTATTATTTTGACATAAACAATTGAGATTTCAACATAGAATTTATATTTTGCAATAAAGGAGTTTTGGGGGTTTATATTATAATGTTTTCACAAATCAACACTCCCCAAGGCATATTCAAATCCAAACTTTACTACTCAATTACTAAATAGAAAAGCTAAGATTTCCACTCATAATATATGCTTGGCTTTGCCTCCTTTGGATCTGACACGCCTTTAATAATCTCTATTAGATCTTTTCTTTTCAATATATATATATATATAGCAAGGAATTTGTATATATACATTAGATTCAGAAAATAAGAGAAGAATGGGTTGGGAAAATAAATAGAAAACAAAATAGATATATAGGAATTTTTACCTAAAAACCTAATGGAGAATTTTTGAATCTATGAAGAGACGAACTGATGGAGCTTCGCTAAAGTCCCAAAATATTTTGTGACTAAAAGTGAGGGGCTAGGCTCTTATTTATAGTGGTTGAAATGCACCAAAACCATTGGATTAAGGTCGGTTAGAAATAATAGAATCTGGTATGTTAAAACCCTAGCTGCCACTTAATAGCACAGGTCGACCGTAGATGCCCACCGATCGACCGCCAGCGGTCGACCAGTCCTAGTGGAGCGGTTGACCAAAACATGCTATTTCATTAAGATTTTGTGTTGTTGCTTTTTAATTTATCCTCTTCCTTAATTATTATTTAACGTTAACATTATTTTCAGCGTTTTCTTAGTCCCCAAGTCTAATCACTATTAACATTCAAATTTATAATTTAAGAATTATTTGAATAAAAATTCTATAAATTATTTTAAACTGAAAACTTCAAATTTCCATAATTTTTCATTCGAGCTCCATTTTCAGAAAATAATATATGGAAACCGATCAATGTTTCGCCACGAACGCAACTGCATAACTTTCGTGGTTAAATTCTGGCTTTGCAAAATTTTCATTTTTACCTTATTTTATTCAATTAGTTTATCCATTTTATTTATTTCTAATTAATTTTTACGAGGTGTTACATTCTCCCCTTTTGAAAAAATTTTGTCCGCGAAATCTATCCAAGGGGCGAACAATGTAATGCCTAATAAACAATCATATTATACAACCAAATTATCTACGCAACCATCTACTTTACCAAAAGTCTAATGTGATTATGTGCGTAGACATACTATTGGCGAGCTTAATCCTAGTGTCACATACCAAAATTTTCGACTTTCGAAAATTCGACATCGATACTCACTTTATCGACTGCCGAGCAATCGAGTGCCGGAAACTCCAATAGTAAGGGTTTTAAGAAAAAAGAAAAAAAGTAGAAGAAGAAGAAGATAGAAGAAAAAGAGAAGAAAGAAAGAAGAAGAGAAGAGCAACAGAACAACATCAGAACAGAAAACAATATCAGAATCTTACACATCGCAGCGGAACAATATATAGTAGATAAATCAGTAATCTTTTAAACAAAGAATTTTATCAGTTTATACATACATCAATCAGAGTCAATATACAACAATGGACAGTTATATAAACTTGTCCTCATACAGAATACACAGCGGAATAAATATATCAGATACAATTACTACGCCTCGTCATCCAGCTTATCTCCAAAGCTCCAGAATATCCAGAATATCCTGATAATATAACTCTAGACTGCCCGTGTGGAAATTTGTGGGCACCCAGAGTTTAGAAGGGAACAATAAACTCCGAGTCAGTCATGGTGACTGGTGTGAGATCGTAAAACAGTTATTCTTTAAAATAATCAACAGAAAAATTTTAAAGTAAATTCGCAATGCTTTTCGGAAAATGAAACTACCATAAGACCTCCCACCACACACACAATGCAAACGCAGAATTGGAGGAGATTTCTTCTTATGATAGTCAAAGATGCTTACTACGCAAAAATCAAATTCTTTTTGATATTATTATTAGTGCATAGTGTAGAAAACATTTCGAAAGTATAATATTAATCTTAGCCAACATACGACCAGTATCGTATGCCTACTATAGCTACCATCTAAACAGTGGTGACCACCGTACGTAAATGGCAGGTTCTACAACTAATACCGTACAAAGTTCGTATTGGAGTTTGGATTTCCAACAAATGGTCAGGCTAAGGAACTTCCTTTTCCACGATGGGTACGTCCCTGGAATAGACGACCCGAGAACCTAACCGGATCTCTGCCAACACAAGGCCGGGTTACCTCTGCAAAAATAGGTAACTACTGACACGCGTATGCCATCCCCCGATCGTAACCGATCTTCCCGAGGATCCCCGATTTCCAACAAACCACATAGATAATAATGCAGCAACCACATAGGTTAAGTATCTGGGCTCCATACCATGATACCACCTCTATCCAGAAGGAATGACATACACTAAGGGGCGCTACTCCCTAGAACCTTGCCGCATCCTTCCTGTTTCGACCATTTCCGGGGTGTGAGGCTCGACGAAGTCTCGTCCACAAAGCTACGCTTTCTCAAAAAGCCCTGCTTCGGGTCAAACAAAATGATCAACCTATGATCACAAAGATATAAGATCAAACAAATGATCATATCACAAACGATCAAACACTGATCATTTCACAGCAACACTCAGTATGCCACGTTACCAAATTGGGATATATCGCTGATAAATTTCAACTACATAACCTCTGAGCTCGTACGTCTCAGAGAAGGGTGTTAAGCTAAGAGAATAAATTCTCCGCCACCAACAGAAATGTATTTGAAAGGAATCAGCTTTATATCTCAAATTGTAACGTCAGACGCACAATCCATATAAGTCTGTTCCGGGATCGAACAGAACCGAAGGCACTTCTCACGAAGCCCTTGCAATTCCGGATAATTTTCAATCACGTCAGGACTTCCCGTCACTAAGGGTGATAAAACCTCTAAATCGGAGATCAGCCGATGTAGAGTAACTCGACGGTAATCCTTTCGTTTTCAAAAATATCCGGTCTTCAACACCGGTCTTCAAATGCGATTCATAACGACGTATCACATATTCGGAATGGGTTATACGACCCCATGGTCCTTTCCCGGCTAACCCGAATAGTGAGCGCTTATTCAAAAATAAGTGTGGCATTCAAATTCATCCAATTCACAACAAATACCTACTCAAGGTAATTATTGATAGTCGGTTATTTAACTATCAATAAAGATGCGCAACATCATCAGATTCCAAATAATTTTCCAAATTATTTCATCTTCAAAAATATCTTTACTAGATATATATAATTTCCACACTTAACCGTTTGAAAACAATTTCAAATCAATTTCCACATTTCATTTTATCTTTGAAGATAAAATCTCAAAACAGTTCATTTCATATTGGAAAAGCATTTCCATACTTATTTAAAAATAAGTATTTCACAAATCTATTTATTTTCAACATTTGAAAATATTCGATATACTTAAATCAAATTAAGTATATATTCATTCTTTAAGGAAAAATATTCTTTTAACACCTTTATTTGAGTCAAAACGAATGTTACGTAAAACATCGTTACGACGACTCAAAATCACTAGTATATGGATTCAGAATTAAGATAGATGTGTAAATCCCAATACTATATAAAACATTTCCTTCCGGAAATCATTTACTATAACAACAGTGTTATAGTCCACCATTTCCTTATTTCTCGAAAACGTCTATTTCAACAATAAATGTTGAAATCTATGATTTCGATATTTAACACATTTTAAAACATCTTTTAAAACAATTAACTTCATTTATAATATCGCTTTCCCAAACATAACCATTTTTACTTAAAAATATATTCACTGTCCAAAATCGTGAATATACTTCATTTAACCCAATTCCAATCATTTCTACACATTTTCATTTCAATAGAAATTCGCTATCCAAAATCGCGAATATATCTACTCTGATAATCTTCTATATTTAATTCATCAAATTCCATCGCTTTCGAATTTATAAACACAGTTATAAATTCTATTTCTATTTTAATAACAACTTCGACTTATAAATCTTCTTTTTATCAACTTCTATATTCTACTTATCAAAATAAGTGATTTCGGATTTATAACCAACTTTTATAAATTCCAATTCCATTTATTAAAACTTCAATACCAAATCAATTTCAATATTGATTTCTAAATTTATTTTCAACTTTAAATAAAAGATTCCATACTGATTTCTCAAAGTTCTTCTCCAAATACTAAATCAATTACAGATTGATTTCTAATTTTATTTATCACTACTAAATAAATTCCTTATTTTTCTCAAATTACTCAACATCCTGTTTTTAAATGGATTCTTTAAATTGAAATCATTTTACATTGATTTCCCCAATCGTTTCAACTTACCAATTAAATTTCTAATTGGATTTCCAACTTATCTCCTTTTGAATAAATTCCTTTTAAGGAAAATATATTTCATTTGTTTCTTTCAGTCTATTTAAAAATCCAAATTCTTAAATTAAATTCTTCAATTTATAATCACTATTTTACGAAATCCATTTATTTAACATTTTCACTTGATTCTGGAATTAATTCGATAAGATTATAAAAATTAACTTTTTATACTTTAAAATTTTCTTTCTTCAAAATTTATTCAATTTCTAAAATTGATTCACTTAGAAATTTCTACTTTGATTCAAAAATTCAATTTCGTTTATTTTTGGAATCCAATGATATCAACCATCCATTCAGCTAAATTTTTAGCTTTCAATCAATTTCCAGACATCGATATGATCAATAACATCAATATAATCATTCACAGATTCATACCACAGTATAAATAAAATCAATCAATGTGAGGGGTCCAGTTGGATCCCTCCAACCTGTTTCCCTGCATCCAAAGACGTTAGCACAATACCAATTCCGCTCCAGTACGGAATTATCGCGGTATATGGGTTTTATAAAAATCCGCTTACTAACGGCGCAATAGGGTCTCATCCGCTATACGAGGCGGGAAATCAATCAATCCAATATATACATATGCCAATATGTATATACTGCTATATATAGATATATATCCTACTATATCTAATAGCACATTCAAACAAATCAATCAATAACTGCAATTCAATCATAAATCTGAGTGAGAAGATCTCACCTTAGCTTTTTATTTTGCCATCCATTTTCCAATTTGACCGTTTCTTCACGGTTTAACCTTGTATAAATAATTATACAATTTATTAATATTCGAATTAAATCGAATAATAAATTTTCATTTACTAAATTTAATTTCTAATGATTCAATTTAACTCAACAATTTAAATTTCTGTTTGAAAATAACAATAGTCTGTTTACTGTAAAACGACTTCCATTTGATAAATTTACTTAACTAACAATTTGTTTTTAAACTAACCGTTTTAAAGTTTAAATTAACTTTCTATTTTACCAAAACTTATTTATAGAAAAATTCAGTTTTCCTGAAATTAACAAGACCGTGCATTTCTTCTTTCACTATATAAAAACAAACTATTTTGAAATCAATATAGAAATTTAAAACTGACTGTAAAATACCTATGTATATCTATTTTAAACTAACACGAAAACAATGATACTTACTGAAATTTCGAGAACCAGTCGACTCCCAAAGACATTCGACTTCGACTTGCCTCGTACGAACAACCAACGTCGACCTGCTCCCCACCCCAAATCGCCAGCACGTCACCACCAAACTGTCACGGCCTCCAGCACTTCCCACGCGTGCGCGCGAGCCCAGATCACCATCGCGATACATCGACCCATCTTCCTTGCGCGCGAAATCGCGACGCCATCATCGTCTCCACCTCCGCTTCTCGCGTCTACAACCCTTGCCCTTCGATTGCGATGCCATCCCCAGTGAACCCAGCCTCGACCTACGCGCACGCGCGCCATACACGTCGCCGCTCCATCATTTGCTGTGCCCTAACTCGCGTAACCACTCATCCTCTTCGAGCTGCCTCGCGCGCGCATATGCAAATCCCTCATCGCAGCCTAAAACCCAAACAAATTTTAATGACGAGAGGGACGAGAGCGACGACCATTAAATTGGTTTCGTGAATTCTTGTTTTGAAATAGGAAGTAGCTCGGATGTTTTTTTCTCTAAACGATTTGAATTGTAAAGAAAGAGGGGAGGAGAGGGGTACGAAGGCATGGGGGAGGTAAGTCGTGAACGTGGATTTGAACGTGGGGGTATGGTCTGACTTTATATTTTATTTTTCTTCTTATTTATTTATAAATTTTTCTTCAAAATATTTCGTATTGTGTAACTTGAAATCTCGAATCTCGATTTCAGCGTGCCGCTAGGCGTCCCTAATGTTTATCCCCTATTCCGAACGCGTTGGAAAAAGTTTTGAGTCCAAATTCGATTGTATGGAGAAAATAGCATTTTAAATCAAACAAATTTCAATTTAAATTTCAGTGCGTTTGCTTGTCGTACGATCACACGACAACTCCAAATATTACAAAATTTGAAATCCGAAAATAATACAATATTACGGATCCAATGGAACTGGTTTCGTCGAATTCCGAGACTGTGCCTCGGACGGCTATTTTTAAATATCGATTCGAACGATTAAATTTCAAACTGAACAATTCACTCCCGAATTCGATTCTGAAGCTTCTGTTATCTTCAGTAATTTCAATACGAATTTTAAAAGCTTTTGAAATATTTTTCTTCAACTGTAAACTGAAGATTTAAATTTTTATTCAACAACAATAGATTAAATTTTATAATTTAATCGCCAATTTCAAAGTTATATCGGGGATTCAAATTAAATCGTCGTTCAAATATTTAAAATTAATTAAATATTTTCAATTTAATCTGTTCAAAATTCTGGGTCGTTACAGACTTCCCCCTTAAAAGAATTTCGTCCTCGAAATTACAAGTTAGGAAAAAAATGTCCTTGACTCGTCTACTATTTTTCACAATTCAATAGTTTTATCAATTTGTCAAAACAAATCTTTCTACTAAAGATTCGTTATCATTTCAACTAGCTTCCAATTTCAACTCTAAGTTTCAAAACAACATTGTTTTACTTATCAATTCAATTTAAATTTCAAATTCAAATTTAAACTTTCAAAAAATTTCTCAAAAATTTTCTAACACTCGGAATTTTCGAAAAATTTCGCCAGCGTCTCATTTGCGCGGCTAATACGGTACGACTACAAAACGTCCCTACGGACTCTCAGATTTCAAAAAGAAAAAGAAAAAGCCAAGCGGCTAGAGAAATAAGTCATCAAATCTCATATTCAAATTCAAATACGTACCTTTTTCGAGCAATTCGAATTATCTGTGAAATAAATTTTCCAATCCCTTTATACACCTGTATATCCTACTAGCCATAATATCTAGTTACACATTCAAACCATTTTGCAAATTCGATTACAAATTTTCAATATATACTTCTTATATCCTCTTTAAATTCGCTATTGAAGTTACATATTCAATTTCGTTCAATTTTTCATTTCACATTCATTTGAACTTATAATTCACATTTTCAATTCTATTGGAATTTAATTTATCTTCATTTATAATCATTGAATTTAATTCGTTCAAACCTTATCCATTTGGTCAATAATCAATTAGCTTCACTTACTAACTTTCAGTTTAATACTTCATTTATCAAATTCAATTCCAGTTCTATTTACTTTCAAATTCAAAATGAATTTTAACATTCAATTTCATTTTCTGGCACTTGCAATCGCAATTTATTCATTCATTCACTAATTCATTCGTTTTTTCCAATTTGAATTTCATTCTAATCAAATTTCAATATTCTATAAGTTATCAACTTATTAATATTTCGTAAGTATTTTAAATAGGATTCCAGAGTCGTTTCAACTTTTTCAAAACCATTTGAAAACAATTCAAATTATCCTTTTAATTTCCAAAACAAAATCCAAATTTTCCAAACACTTCCATTTAAAAAAAAATTTGGCAGCAATCCCTCTTTTGGAAACCCGAAAATGAACACCAATGATGCCGCGGTCATCATCGAAGTTATTTTCCAGCGACCGAAAAGAGTTTAGAGCTTTTCATCTCTTCAAAAGACTTTTCAAAACCTTTGAAAATCACTTTCAAACCAAAAATGATTTAAACTTTCCAAATCTCCAAAATTTTCAAATTCTTTTCAAAACATTTCCAAAAACTTCTCTGGAATTCCGTTTCAAATTACAAATCACATTTATAATTTACATTCTCAAATTTCATTTGTATATGGATTTATTTCTTAACTTTGGAGTTACGATTTCCAGTTCGTATTCAATTTCATATAATAATGATAACATTTCAATATTATCACTTTCCTAACATCCATGCAACCATATACTATGATAATTTACAGAAAATCATTTCTTTTCTATACAAAAATAGTTTTAGGTGAAATTATCTCATTCACCCTATTTAAAACAATACTGTGTCGGTTTATCTTGTTTAAGAGTTTAGAAACCCCTATCGATTACAGTTAGCTAGACTGCACCGACCAGAATCCATAAACAATCAACCGATAAGTCAACACAATACAAAACAATTTCATATTCACTAACAAATACGCGCTCATATCTATTATTACACTCAAACTCATTCTAGAGTACTACTGACTCTATCTCTAATGAGTAACACCCAACAGAGCAGGGTTGTCGCTTAACCATATGCTCTGATACCACTTTGTCACATACCAAAATTTTCGACTTTCGAAAATTCGACATCGATACTCACTTTATCGACTGCCGAGCAATCGAGTGCCGGAAACTCCAATAGTGAGGGTTTTAAGAAAAAAGAAAAAAAGTAGAAGAAGAAGAAGATAGAAGAAAAAGAGAAGAAAGAAAGAAGAAGAGAAGAGCAACAGAACAACATCAGAACAGAAAACAATATCAGAATCTTACACATCGCAGCGGAACAATATATAGTAGATAAATCAGTAATCTTTTAAACAAAGAATTTTATCAGTTTATACATACATCAATCAGAGTCAATATACAACAATGGACAATTATATAAACTTGTCCTCATACAGAATATACAGCGGAATAAATATATCAGATACAATTACTACGCCTCGTCATCCAGCTTATCTCCAAAGCTCCAGAATATCCAGAATATCCTGATAATATAACTCTAGACTGCCCATGTGGAAATTTGTGGGCACCCAGAGTTTAGAAGGGAACAAGAAACTCCGAGTCAGTCATGGTGACTGGTGTGAGATCGTAAAACAGTTATTCTTTAAAATAATCAACAGAAAAATTTTAAAGTAAATTCGCAATGCTTTTCGGAAAATGAAACTACCATAAGACCTCCCACCACACACACAATGCAAACGCAGAATTGGAGGAGATTTCTTCTTATGATAGTCAAAGATGCTTACTACGCAAAAATCAAATTCTTTTTGATATTATTATTAGTGCATAGTGTAGAAAACATTTCGAAAGTATAATATTAATCTTAGCCAACATACGACCAGTATCGTATGCCTACTATAGCTACCATCTAAACAGTGGTGACCACCGTACGTAAATGGCAGGTTCTACAACTAATACCGTACAAAGTTCGTATTGGAGTTTGGATTTCCAACAAATGGTCAGGCTAAGGAACTTCCTTTTCCACGATGGGTACGTCCCTGGAATAGACGACCCGAGAACCTAACCGGATCTCTGCCAACACAAGGCCGGGTTACCTCTGCAAAAATAGGTAACTACTGACACGCGTATGCCATCCCCCGATCGTAACCGATCTTCCCGAGGATCCCCGATTTCCAACAAACCACATAGATAATAATGCAGCAACCACATAGGTTAAGTATCTGGGCTCCATACCATGATACCACCTCTATCCAGAAGGAATGACATACACTAAGGGGCGCTACTCCCTAGAACCTTGCCGCATCCTTCCTGTTTCGACCATTTCCGGGGTGTGAGGCTCGACGAAGTCTCGTCCACAAAGCTACGCTTTCTCAAAAAGCCCTGCTTCGGGTCAAACAAAATGATCAACCTATGATCACAAAGATATAAGATCAAACAAATGATCATATCACAAACGATCAAACACTGATCATTTCACAGCAACACTCAGTATGCCACGTTACCAAATTGGGATATATCGCTGATAAATTTCAACTACATAACCTCCGAGCTCGTACGTCTCAGAGAAGGGTGTTAAGCTAAGAGAATAAATTCTCCGCCACCAACAGAAATGTATTTGAAAGGAATCAGCTTTATATCTCAAATTGTAACGTCAGACGCACAATCCATATAAGTCTGTTCCGGGATCGAATAGAACCGAAGGCACTTCTCACGAAGCCCTTGCAATTCCGGATAATTTTCAATCACGTCAGGACTTCCCGTCACTAAGGGTGATAAAACCTCTAAATCGGAGATCAGCCGATGTAGAGTAACTCGACGGTAATCCTTCCGTTTTCAAAAATATCCGGTCTTCAACACCGGTCTTCAAATGCGATTTATAACGACGTATCACATATTCGGAATGGGTTATAAGACCCCATGGTTTTTTCCCGGCTAACCCGAATAGTGAGCGCTTATTCAAAAATAAGTGTGGCATTCAAATTCATCAAATTCACAACAAATACCTACTCAAGGTAATTATTGATAGTCGGTTATTTAACTATCAATAAAGATGCGCAACATCATCAGATTCCAAATAATTTTCCAAATTATTTCATCTTCAAAAATATCTTTACTAGATATATATAATTTCCACACTTAACCGTTTGAAAACAATTTCAAATCAATTTCCACATTTCATTTTATCTTTGAAGATAAAATCTCAAAACAGTTCATTTCATATTGGAAAAGCATTTCCATACTTATTTAAAAATAAGTATTTCACAAATCTATTTATTTCCAACATTTGAAAATATTCGATATACTTAAATCAAATTAAGTATATATTCATTCTTTAAGGAAAATATTCTTTTAACACCTTTATTTGAGTCAAAACGAATCTTACGTAAAACATCGTTACGACGACTCAAAATCACTAGTATAGGGATTTAGAATTAAGATAGATGTGTAAATCCCAATACTATATAAAACATTTCCTTCCGGAAATCATTTACTATAACAACAGTGTTATAGTCCACCATTTCCTTATTTCTCGAAAACGTCTATTTCAACAATAAATGTTGAAATCTATGATTTCGATATTTAACACATTTTAAAACATCTTTTAAAACAATTAACTTCATTTATAATATCGCTTTCCCAAACATAACCATTTTTACTTAAAAATATATTCACTGTCCAAAATCGTGAATATACTTCATTTAACCCAATTCCAATCATTTCTACACATTTTCATTTCAATAGAAATTCGCTATCCAAAATCGCGAATATATCTACTCTGATAATCTTCTATATTTAATTCATCAAATTCCATCGCTTTCGAATTTATAAACACGGTTATAAATTCTATTTCTATTTTAATAACAACTTCGACTTATAAATCTTCTTTTTATCAACTTCTATATTCTACTTATCAAAATAAGTGATTTCGGATTTATAACCAACTTTTATAAATTCCAATTCCATTTATTAAAACTTCAATACCAAATCAATTTCAATATTGATTTCTAAATTTATTTTCAACTTTAAATAAAAGATTCCATACTGATTTCTCAAAGTTCTTCTCCAAATACTAAATCAATTACAGATTGATTTCTAATTTTATTTATCACTACTAAATAAATTCCTTATTTTTCTCAAATTACTCAACATCCTGTTTTTAAATGGATTCTTTAAATTGAAATCATTTTACATTGATTTCCCAAATCGTTTCAACTTACCAATTAAATTTCTAATTGGATTTCCAACTTATCTCCTTTTGAATAAATTCCTTTTAAGGAAAATATATTTCAATTGTTTCTTTCAGTCTATTTAAAAATCCAAATTCTTAAATTAAATTCTTCAATTTATAATCACTATTTTACGAAATCCATTTATTTAACATTTTCACTTGATTCTGGAATTAATTCGATAAGATTATAAAAATTAACTTTTTATACTTTAAAATTTTCTTTCTTCAAAATTTATTCAATTTCTAAAATTGATTCACTTAGAAATTTCTACTTTGATTCAAAAATTCAATTTCGTTTATTTTTGGAATCCAATGATATCAACCATCCATTCAGCTAAATTTTTAGCTTTCAATCAATTTCCAGACATCGATATGATCAATAACATCAATATAATCATTCACAGATTCATACCACAGTATAAATAAAATCAATCAATGTGAGGGGTCCAGTTGGATCCCTCCAACCCGTTTCCCTGCATCCAAAGACGTTAGCACAATACCAATTCCGCTCCAGTACGGAATTATCGCGGTATATGGGTTTTATAAAAATCCGCTTACTAACGGCGCAATAGGGTCTCATCCGCTATACGAGGCGGGAAATCAATCAATCCAATATATACATATGCCAATATGTATATACTGCTATATATAGATATATATCCTACTATATCTAATAGCACATTCAAACAAATCAATCAATAACTGCAATTCAATCATAAATCTGAGTGAGAAGATCTCACCTTAGCTTTTTATTTTGCCATCCATTTTCCAATTTGACCGTTTCTTCACGGTTTAACCTTGTATAAATATTTATACAATTTATTAATATTCGAATTAAATCGAACAATAAATTTTCATTTACTAAATTTAATTTCTAATGATTCAATTTAACTCAACAATTTAAATTTCTGTTTGAAAATAACAATAGTCTGTTTACTGTAAAACGACTTCCATTTGATAAATTTACTTAACTAACAATTTGTTTTTAAACTAACCGTTTTAAAGTTTAAATTAACTTTCTATTTTACCAAAACTTATTTATAGAAAAATTCAGTTTTCCTAAAATTAACAAGACCGTGCATTTCTTCTTTCACTATATAAAAACAAACTATTTTGAAATCAATATAGAAATTTAAAACTGACTGTAAAATACCTATGTATATCAATTTTAAACTAACACGAAAACAATGATACTTACTGAAATTTCGAGAACCAGTCGACTCCCAAAGACATTCGACTTCGACTTGCCTCGTACGAACAACCAACGTCGACCTGCTCCCCACCCCAAATCGCCAGCACGTCACCACCAAACTGTCACGGCCTCCAGCACTTCCCACGCGTGCGCGCGAGCCCAGATCACCATCGCGATACATCGATCCATCTTCCCTGCGTGCGAAATCGCGACGCCATCATCGTCTCCACCTCCGCTTCTCGCGTCTACAACCCTTGCCCTTCGATTGCGATGCCATCCCCAGTGAACCCAGCCTCGACCTACGCGCGCGCGCGCCATACACGTCGCCGCTCCATCATTTGCCATGCCCTAACTCGCGTAACCACTCATCCTCTTCGAGCTGCCTCGCGCGCGCATATGCAAATCCCTCATCGCAGCCTAAAACCCAAACAAATTTTAATGACGAGAGGGACGAGAGCGACGGCCATTAAATTGGTTTCGTGAATTCTTGTTTTGAAATAGGAAGTAGCTCGGATGTTTTTTTCTCTAAACGATTTGAATTGTAAAGAAAGAGGGGAGGAGAGGGGTACGAAGGCATGGGGGAGGTAAGTCGTGAACGTGGATTTGAACGTGGGGGTATGGTCTGACTTTATATTTTATTTTTCTTCTTATTTATTTATAAATTTTTCTTCAAAATATTTCGTATTGTGTAACTTGAAATCTCGAATCTCGATTTCAGCGTGCCGCTAGGCGTCCCTAATGTTTATCCCCTATTCCGAACGCGTTGGAAAAAGTTTTGAGTCCAAATTCGATTGTATGGAGAAAATAGCATTTTAAATCAAACAAATTTCAATTTAAATTTCAGTGCGTTTGCTTGTCGTACGATCACACGACAACTCCAAATATTACAAAATTTGAAATCCGAAAATAATACAATATTACGGATCCAATGGAACTGGTTTCGTCGAATTCCGAGACTGTGCCTCGGACGGCTATTTTTAAATATCGATTCGAACGATTAAATTTCAAACTGAACAATTCACTCCCAAATTCGATTCTGAAGCTTCTGTTATCTTCAGTAATTTCAATACGAAATTTAAAAGCTTTTGAAATATTTTTCTTCAACTGTAAACTGAAGATTTAAATTTTTATTCAACAACAATAGATTAAATTTTATAATTTAATCGCCAATTTCAAAGTTATATCGGGGATTCAAATTAAATCGTCGTTCAAATATTTAAAATTAATTAAATATTTTCAATTTAATCTGTTCAAAATTCTGGGTCGTTACACCTAGCGTGAATGCAAATGTCGTGACATATATGCATGTATGCAAACATCCTAAACATGCAAAAAGGGTTTTATATGAGTGCAAAAATGATAATGGAAGTGTAGCAACCAACTTACCACTCAATCTAGTGACCATGATGCAACCAAAACTTAATTTTGGAGAGTAAATTTTACCTGTGGAAAGCTTAGGATGAGAAGTCCTTATGCTTTTCGTCAGATTCTCCCTTCATTGCACTCGAACCAGCCTAATTTCTTTGTTGTAGAGTTTACTAGTTCCATGCTCCACACTGCTTGTTGTGGCATGGGATGCTATTGGCTCAGTCTTAATCTCCCTAAGGCTCTACCACAGTGGTTGTACTATGAAGGCATTTCCTCAAGTGTGAAATGTAAAAAAGCATCACTGTAACGACCCGTAATTTACGATAATTAAAAATAGTTAATTTAATAAGATTTTTGTGATTTAATATTGGGAGAAATAAAAATTTGTGATATACTAATGAAATAATAACTAAAATGAAATGTAATAATGTTAATCTAAGTTAATTATTAACAATTTGAATAAAATTCCAATCAATTGAAATGATGTAAAGGTTATACTTGGTTACAAAGTGAATATGGGAAAACAAATGTAAATATTGAATTAATTAATGAAATAATATATAATTAATGGTAATTGAATAAAATTAGTGTTAGGTAAGTAATTATAACATTTGGTTGTAAATAATAACTTAATAATGTGACTAAAAGTTAATGGTGGCAAACTATTATATGTTACATATTTATTTAGTCTGTTAAATTAAATTGGAAATCAAATATAATTAAATGGAATTAAATGTTACATTAATGTGAGTTAAGACAATAACTGCAGAATGTGAATGTAATAGAATGAATAGAAATGTAATTTTATTCATAAGGTAATAATTGATTTAATAAAAGAACGAAACCAAGATAAATAAATTAATTGGGATTTTAAATTATAATTAATGTGTAAAATTGACAAAAATTCAATATAATTGAAATATAGTAGTTAATACAAAGAAAAGGTAAAAATTTGAGAATATTAATGTAATAAAATATAAAACAAAGTTAACTATATTATTAGAGTAATAATTGATTGAATAAAAAGAATTGAAGTCAAATTTAATCAAATGTTGGAATTAAATTTTAATTAATTAGATTAATTGTAGTGGAAACTGAACATTGTATTTTGGAAAATAATCAACATTGAAATTTTAGGTAAACTTGCTTTTAAGTTATTGTAAATGTCTATGAAATCAAAAATGATAAAAATGTTAGTTAATTTATTTGAATGAAAAAGTGATTTAATTAATTTAATATTAATTTATTTAATTAACATAAAAATAGCCATTTTCGCAAATGTTTCGGATTTCGACGAAACTAGTTTCATCGGGTCCGTAACCGTAAATTATTGTAAGATTTCAAGTTTCGCAGCAATCAGACTTGTCGTTTGATTGTACGGACTCGAAACGCCTAGAAATCAATTTAATTGAAATCAATTGAAATCAATTTGAAATAAACTGATTTTAAGCTAACTTCTTCATACGATGGAATTAGGACTTGAAACCTGTTCCATTGATTTTAAAATTATCGAAAACATCTATTTGGTTATATGGGATGACCCATTTTCGTTCCGGAGATAGAATGGGATTTTCGAGTCATTTATCGTCCAACTTTCGAATCAATCTTATCCATTCATTTCTATTTCTGATTTGCTTATATATAGCCTGTTATAAACCCTAGCTATTTCTTATTCCATTTCCCTGTACGTACAATTCTATCTATTTCTCTCTTTCTCAATGGCAGAACCAAATCCAATTACAAAACCCTAATTCCCAAATTGCAAATTCAATTTCAAATTCAATTCCAAAATTTAAACTCCTCAAAATATATCGAATTATATATCAATTCGAAGCTCTCAACAAGCGCAAGTCAAATCTTTAGTCCGTTCTTCGATTTGGACCATGGTTTGGCCGAAATTGGCCAAAACATTCTCGGCCGTTCGTAGGCCACCACCGCGATCAACGACGGGTCGTCGATTATAAGACGATCGGGTGGAGGCAACGTGTAGAGGAGGTTGTAGGAAGCCGATCTATAGGGTTAGTTCTCCTTGGAGGTCGTCGGAATCACCATGGTTGGACAAGGATGTGAACGGCGGCGCTGCTAGCTTGGCGAGCTTCAGGTGACCGCTCGGCCAGGGTAGGGTCGGCCGGTGATGGCCTTCATGATGGAGTCGTCTGATTGAGTGGTCATGGTGTAGAGCAGCGGCGAACTTAGAGTTTAATGTGGTGGCTGAGCTTCGAGAGGGGGCGGGTTGCTGTATGTTAGGGTTTCGTATTTGAGGGTGTGACGTGGCCTGGGTAATTGTCTTGTTTTTTTGTTTATTTAATTTAATTTTAATTTTATAACACTCTAACCTTAATATCTTTTGCATACGAACTCGGATTTATACTCGATTTGTTTCATTGGGATATTATTGAAATTTCTGACATTTTGACACTGGTTTGGACAAACTCTGAGACTGTTCAAATTTGAGCCCTATTTTGGATTTCAAATCGATTTGAAATTCAATGGTGAGTGTTTTAACCCACTCACAATTACTAAATTATCTTATGTTAGTTAAATTAAATTTAGGATGTGATTAGAAATTTAATGATTGTTGTTTGATATGTTTAAATTGTCATTCTGGTTAAATTTGACTTTTATTGCATTTGATCATCGTTTAATTAAATATTGAATTTTAAATTGTCAATTTAATACCTGTATTAATTATCAGTTATCTATTGATGTTTATTGATTGATTTGGATAATGATTATGATGTATGTTTGATCGTTGATATTGGATGACTGGATGTTGTATTTTATATTGTTATAATATTGCAAGTTACCTATGGGTTGAAATGATACATACCAGAATGATCTATAAAGATTAGGAAAAAATCATTATGGGTTGAAATGATAGACTCGAGCAATTTTATGGACGTTAATTAAATTCCGGATTGCGGTTTGAAATGATATATAACCGTAAAATTTTAAATTGCGGATTGAAATGATAAATATTTGTATCACTTGACTCTAGGGTAGAAAGTTATATACGGACACCGGTTTGGTTAAATTAAATGATTTGTAAATCTTTAAATTTTGAATTCAGTTAACTGGTATTTTGAAATAGGAATTGATTTATATAAACTGAATTATTTTCAAAAATCCAAGTGTAAATGTTGAAATTGGAATGGATTTAATGAATTGTTCAAAGGATTTAAATTTGGAAATTTCAAAGTTAAAGTGTCAAATAAAATGAACTTGCCGGAATTGAGTTATTGGAATTTGGATAACTTTGAAATCTATTTCAGACTAGTTTAAACTATTTTAATCAATTTAAAACTATTTTAATTTATTTAATCTATTATAACCTATTTAACCCAATTTAATCTATTTTTACCTATTTTAAACCAATTAATTTTATTTAATATATTTTAAATCTATTTAATCTATTTTAAATTTATTTAATCAATTTAAAAATCTACTTAATATAATTTAAATCAATTTAGTCTATAATTAATCTATTAAAAACCTTTAAAACCTAATAAAATCTATTTAAATCATTTTAAATCTAACTAAACCCAATTTAAATCTATTCAATGCTATTTTACTATTTAAACTATATTAAATCTAATTTAAGCTATTTTTAAAACTATTAAAACTATTTATGAATACCCGAACTATTTTCTAAAAATTCAGACTGTGTAAAGTTAAATATTTATATCCTTGATGATGATACAACCTAAGTTAAAATTTAGAATTGATAACCTTTGTGAAATGACATATTGAGTAAATATGATTTTGGAAGTGAATGTGATTTTGAAAGTGAATATGATTTGAAAATAATATGGTTTTGAGAATATGATATTTTGATATTAAGTATGAATTGACTTTTGAAATGTAAAAGAACCATCCGGTGTGAAATAAGCGTTTGGTTGTTAAAGGGACCGGGATCAGATATTGTCATACTCTCTGCCAATGCCGAAAACCACTTTATCAACTGTGTGCATGGTGGAGATTCCATAAATGAAGTAGGATGGTTTGGCGAACGATTTCTGTAAACGTATGACGTGACCCTGACTCCCGTGAGTCAGCTTAGAGTGACCAAAACAGGAGCAATGCCGGGCTAAGTGAGGTCATTCCTCCTATCGGGCACACTTCTTCGATATTATATTCTGACTTTGTGATTGATTTGGTGGCCACCCTTGATTTTGATTTGGGAGTGTGTCCGAGGTGGGCGGTAGTAGCTGCTATGCGTTACCACCAGTCCAGATCCGCAATTGGTATATCTACCTTGGCATTGCCTCGAGTGCCGTGTTCACATGCCCTAGAGCGCCTTATACGAGTTTGTTTTGTACCATACCTATGGAGTGCCCTCTAATAGCCTCTAGTTTACGGAGGAGTTACGATACTGTATAGACTATGGGAATATATAAAATGCGTTAAGGGGGATATGGGTAACGCCTTAACACTATTTTAATACTTTTACTTTACTATAGACATATTATAATAGCGTATTATACTACATATTAGATAGTTTAATAGATCCTTAGGAGATGGGAATCCCGAACATCTCTTAAGTTACTACACCCACGTTAGACACTGGATAAGAGATGTCAAACCCCGTAAACATCTCCGACACCGTTACACTCATATTTATTATTGTTGGTTTAACTTACATAAGATATTTTAGTTCTGACTCGAGTGTTTTGTATTTTCAATTCGCTCGGGTCAGACTGAGCATTTCAGGGTTGAAGACCTTATTTCTGGAGGACGAAGACGAAGATTTGTACTATTATTATTTAATATATTTATTCCACTACATCATGTTATTCCGCTGCATTTATCTATTTATTTATCCTTGTTGTCTGTAACTCTGATTCTGTATTGTATAAGTATAATCTAATTTAATTGTAAACAACTTCATGAACTGTTATTTGATTATTATATTTTGTCATTCCTCTGCGAGATTCTTATTTGTTTTCTTCCTTTCTCTGCTTTTCTTATTTACCCCATAATAATCTGCCCTTTTGAATGGTTTGAGTTTGACGCGTGTGTCTGCTTAAATCGTCCAAAAAGGCCAGTCGTTATAATCACGGACTCTTGCCAACTTATCTAGTAGCTCCACTTGGTAAGCAAGTTTTCAAATTCTTTATAAAATTGGGAAAAGCCCAACAAATCTTTAGTGCCAACTCTCCCGATTTTCCAAATCTCACGATCTTTCTAAGATAGGAAACTTTGATAAACACCATATCTTCTACTTTAAACTCTAACTCTTCGTTTGTCCGCATAGGAATTCTGGCTATCTTTCGCGGCCTTCGTTTGCTACCTAATCAGTTCTATCTTTTTCATTTTGGCACGTCAAACACCTAATGGCAAATTTTGCCACCTTTTACTTCATCCCTATCCAATTGAAAATTCTCTTCATATTCCTAGTCATCTTATACCTTCCATGGTGAAAGGTCATCCCTGAATGGTGTCACTTCGCATGCTAAAATTTATTTTTCCCAAAATCCTAAAATCTTTAGGATTAAAGCATCCTTTATTCCTAGTCACTAATCTAATTTACTCACTAACTTCTAGTCTTACCTACATTTTATCACTAGTCAAGTGTCCTTATGAAATTTCCTTATTTACACTATTATTTAATATGTATATATTTATCTAGTGGTCTAGTCTCATTCATAAAATCAACACAGCAATAAAACAGGAACGTATCTTAGACCATATCATATGCTTTTCTGATAACTTAAGCGAGATAATTAGTGATAGAATCTTAAAAAGTCTAAAAGAAAGTTTTGCTCGAATTTCCATTTATCATTAAATGGTGTAAATAATGTTGTGGTCCTAACACTCCTTACTCAATTAAGATGGACACTTCTAATATTTCATTCCACTGTCACCTACCTTCCTTAATTTTCCTTCTTGATTCCTAATAAATGTGATCTATTCGTTACTTCAATTAATATACCCTTAATAATTGATCATTAATGCCAAAGTTGGACCATCTCTAATCAATCGTCATTTAAATCCATTTAATCTTTTTACCGGTTTCAAAATCCATATATTATACCGATTCAAATCCTTCATCAATGCCATATTAAATTCATTAATCAGCCCCCATATAATTCCTTTTAAATCCCATTAATTACAAATTTATTGCCTATTAAATTTGTAATTAATGTCCATAAATCATAATCTGTTAAATACTAACTAATATGTATATAGGCGTAAATTACGCTATAAATATATATTTCTATTTTTATATGTTAAGCGCGGTTATACGTGTGTCCATATATTAATTTCTAAACTAGAACATTTCTTTTCACATTTTAATTTTTCAAAGCTAGCCTTCTAAAAAGGATTACCTTTATAATTTTTCCATAAATTAACTAAACTGAGATATTTGCTTCGTTCGAAACTACAATGAATTATTTCTTTTCTTTTTAATGAAATAGTCAGTGTAAATTGTGGAAAAGAGATCCATATCTGACATATCTCTTTCTTTCTTGGTGCATCCCTTGTTAATTCAAATGACACGCTTTTATACATATTTTGGAGCTGGAAAATTTATGAAATTTACACGGAACTCGCTCCAAATAAATCAAAACATAGAAATTCAGATTCTAAGTCAACTAAAGCAACCAAACTTACAATCCAATTATAAATCTGGAATATCTTCACAACTTTACCAATATTCTACAATTAAATACCCGTGACTAATTTCTAGATCAGGTTGTACGTATTATTCCTGTTTTATTCAAATCTTAAAACCTTTACACTGCCTTTCCTTGATAGCGGTTCTTATCTACTGCATAAAAAAAAATTAGTTCTCAGCTTTCTTAAAATTAAAATTTCAAAATTATAACATACATTATCTGAAACCTTTACCTTTAAAAATATAAACTTAGAAACCATTTTCGCTAATTTTCAAAAATTGCATAGTTCCCAAAATGAGTCACAATTTTTTTTCCCTTTTTTAACCAACTTTTCCTTTATAAGGACTTTCTGCAATAGAGATTTATTTCTTTATAAGTTGGACTTTTAATTCAAAATATTTAAAACTCAATTATTAAACCAAACTATTTTTAAATCAAAATTTCAAAAATTACTTAACTTCACAAAGAAGCAAAATAATTTCACTTCTCAAAAACCTTCTACAACATACAAAATAATTTTCAATAAATTGTTTTTGTACAAATAAACTTGTTTCGTTAAATTTGAAATTAGCACTTACTACTCCATGAAATATGGCATATACTTATGAAAATTTCATTTACTACCATATTAAGGATATACTATTATAATTTTTCAAATTTAGCTCCTTTTAAATCCATTACAAAAATTATATTATCCTAAAGATATACATTAACATCTATTGCTTTATTACTCAAAATATTATTGTCACTTAACTAAATACTTTCTATAACTTTGTTTAAATCTTATTTAAACTCCTATAATCTTTATCAATCCCAATTTATTTCTCTTTCATTACCATTTTAAATTCAATGATGCTTTATTATTATTTAAACAAATTCTAAATAGAAAATTGAATAATTGAAATTATCATTCTCACATAAATGCTTTTCCTTAACATTCACAAAATTATCCCAACTCATTTATTATTTATCATCATTTAATTCCATCAATTGTAAAAAAATCAATACATCTTCTATGACCTTAAACAATGAAAAGTGGAGTAGACAAGGATAACTTCTATCATATTAATTTCTAATTAGATTGCTGATCCTATTTTATATCAATTCCTAATGCTTTTCTATCCAAATCTCCCAATATTGGCTCTATTTATTTTTCACTTAACTAATTGGCTCCTACATCAGCTATTATTCTCCATATTTCCTTTTACGAAAATGTTCCTACTATCTCAGTTATTGTTATCCTTCTTTTCTCTATTGCTTAATTTAACCGAGTTAAATTTCCATTTATTCACCCTTTTAGAAAGATTTTTTTTAAAATAAAGGAACTTCCAAATTTATAAAATAGAAAAATATCATCATGTCCATTCAACACTCTATTTTACATTTATTTTAAAATTCAGAATTCCTTTCTCTAAAAATTGAAATTTTTACGATTTAACCGATTTTAAACAAGAATTTCAAAAATGACAAATCCTTTTTACCAAAAAAATCCTTTTTAATCAGAAACTTTAAACTCAATAGATTTTTAAATTATGAATTTCCAAATTTCCTTATTATTATTATTTTCAAAACAACTTCCCGGTAAATCCTTTGAAAAACTTATTCAAAACAATGCAAGGAATTTTTCCTAATTTTTTTTATCAAATTCTTTCCCATGGGGTTGGATTTAAAAATTGACTTTTATTGTTCTTTCTATTGAACCTTACTTCTTCCCAACTAAATCTTTATAAAAATATGGTAATCTTCTTGTGGTGATTAATGTATACCTTCGTTTTGAAGCTTGTTTCACTTCTTCTTCACATCTTACTTCCAGGTATTTTCAAATATGCTGCCTTATAATATTTAATTACTACCTAACATGTTTATTTGCTATTTTTATAAAGTTCAATTCTCCGTACTAAATGATTATTTTCCTAACAGAAAATTTTAAAGGCGTTAATTTATTCATTCCACATTTTACCAATTATACCTTCCTTATCTCCCCATAATTACCCGAATAATTTCTTTAATTGGTTCATTTATATCCTTACTAAATTCTTGTAACTCCCTATTTATTGCACATTTATTGACTTATTAACTTTGGCATTACAATCATTTCTATCTACATATCCTAAGGTTGTATTATATGCTGAAGTAAAGATCTGCCTAATGTTTTTGCATATGCTTAAAATAAGTATATATATATATAGTAGGATTTTTAAAACACATTTAAAAAAATAAAAAGTACACGTCTCATACATATACGTACCCTCATTGATCGGGTAACCTAAGCTCTGATACCAAATGTAACAACCCACTCTGAAACGGACCTAAATTCTGACCTAGAAAAGGCCCGTCAAAACTTAGACCCATTCTAAAGCTAGCTGTTGGTTGGTATTAAGGACAATACAGAGCTACTTATCTACACATTCAAAACTCACAACGAAAGGATAAAATATAATAATAGAATCAGTAACCATTTCATTTAAAATTCAAATGTCATAAAAACCAATAATAACCGTTACACATCCGTGGTACATCATTTTTAAAATATAACAATTTCTAATGGGTTCATTTGAAAATAACATGAATAGATAAATAGATAAACTGCCACAAGCTTACTCCATGCCTTCACCTTCAACATCATTATCTTTCCTAAATTGTCTTGTAATGAGGAAGGAGTCAAAACAATATATATCTGGTAAATAAAAATCTCAAGCCTTACTATATTAGTATTTGGGCAGTATAATTTAAATAGGAATATGTCTTACATAGTTTACCAACATCATAAGTCTTTTCAAATATATGCTTAAAGGGTTTTCTCAAACATAAATAAATAGGCTTTTCAAACATAAGTCCATAGCCAACTTGATATCATCCCAATAACCTATATCTATTGTACATAATGTCATATCCATGTAAGAGATAGTACTCAAGTCACTTAATACCTTTTAATGGGAATTTAGCGGACTCCGACCATTTAGTACCTTATTTAAGGCAGGTCCACGTCATTCACTACCTATAACTCCAAGGCGAACTCCTTACTAGTAACTATATAGCTGACATTGCACAAAATCTCTTTAGCCAGTTAATACTTCTTATTGAAGCAGGCCTTTTCTTGAGATATCCTCTACTGTGCCTAACCCATAATCCTGACCATTTAATACTTCATACATAGGGAAGAGGCGGGCCCTCACACAACCACTTAATAGCTTCATTCCTGAAGTAGGTCCTTCGTATTATTTTCCGTACACTACAGTGACGTCTCACATTAGTCTGACTATTCGTAGGTACCGCTAGCTAGATTAGCTGGCAGATTTAGCCTATAGAATTTGGGACTAACCTCGTGTTAACTGTAGTAACTAATTACAGACGATGTTTCACATCAGCCCTAAAGTCCCACTATTGGTAGCCAGATTAGCTAGGTAGACTTCCATGTGCTTTTGACTGACCTAACATCCCTATAACTTAGTTATAATCTATATCACTCTCTACATATATTATCACACATCTCACTATTTTCATAATCAAGGCCTTATAAGAACACTTTATTATTTCGCCTTTAACACTAATTAATAAAATTAATAACCTATTTAACTACGCAATTATACGTTACGATTATACGTTAATTAGACTAATATTATATATACATATATATATACACATATATATAAAGATATGTGCCAAGTAATTTCTAGGCATGTGGAATTTATGCCCTAAAATAGCATTTAAATGTTAACCTTTTCAACGATTATACATGTCTTATCACATATTATCAACAATACCAAAATTCTAATATCCATATCCAAAAATTCAATCAATAGACTTGTATACAATATAAATTTAAACTTAAGTTATTACATCAAAATAAGGGAATATATTGATAATAAAAACTTACAATTCCAATTTTACATTTTATTCAACTTTTTTTTCACATAAAAATAAGCAAAGAAACTTCTATTTAATTCATGGGAATAAGCGATGCAAACTATGAATAAAATTCATACCTTACTTACTATTTCTTAATCGAAACTATTTAACAAAATTCAAAGAAAAAGAACAAGAAGTGGAATAGAATGTAAAATTATCAAATCTAGAAATCTACACAATTTCCATTATTTTGACATAAAAGATTAAGATTTCAATATAGAATTGACATTTCACAATGAAGCAGTCATGGTGGTTTATAATATTATGTTTTCGCAAACCAAAACTCCCAAAATATATTCAAATCCAAACTATAATAATTAATTACTAAAATAGAAAAGCTAAGATTTCCACTCACTGCCTATCCTTAACTTTGTCTCCTTTAGATTTAACACACCTTTAACAATCTCTACCGGATCTCTTGTTTTTTATATATATTTACAGCAAGAGATTTGTATATATATATGTTAGATGTAGAAAATTAGAGAAGAATAGGTTGGCAAAATAAATAGAAGACAAAATAGATATATAGGATTTCTTACTTAAAACTTTAATGGACTTTTCTGAATCTATGAAGAGACGATATGACGAAGCTTTGCTAAATTCCCAACAGTTCTAGTTGAAATGCACCAGAACTGTTGGAATAAGGTCGATTTAAATTAATAGAATCTTTTACGTTAAATATCTAAAAATTCTAGCTGCCACTTAGCACCACAGGTGGGTCGCCACTACCACCGGACGTCCTCCAATGGTTGACCAGTCCAAAGTGAGTGGTCGACCTAAACATGCTATTTTGGGAAGATTTTGTACCTTCTTTTTAATTTATTTTCGACCTTAATTATTATTTAACGTTAACATTATTTTCAACGTTTACTTAACCACTAAGTCTAATCACTATTAAATTTCAAATTTAAGAATTATTTAATTATTTGAACTTGAATTCTATTTAAATTATTTTAAATCTAAAAACTTCAAACGTCCATAACATTTTCATTTGAGCTCCATTTTTAGAACATTATATGTGGAAATTGATCATAATTTCACCACAAACGCAATGGCATAACATCCGCGGTCAAAATCTGATTTTGCAAAATTTCTATTTTTAACCTTATCATATTTAATTAATTTATCCATTTTATTTATTAATTTTTATGGGGTGTTAAACCCAATATGAATTTGGCCTTGGGATGGTTTTCAAAATTGTTTTGAAAATTAAAGTAAATGTTTCAAAATTTTTGAAAAGATAATAAAATTTTAAAAGTGTTTGAAAATAATATAAAATTTTAGCATTAATTTTGTAAACTAATTTATTAATACGCTTAATAAAATAAATAAATTAAGTATATGTATATATGTGCATGTATTATATATATTGATATATGTTATTTTATCTTAAAATGTTTAAGATAGTGTAAATATACATGTGTGTATATATATATATATATAAAATGACATTCAAAGTTAATGTAATTTAATTAAAAGTGGTTAATTAAATGAACTAATTAATGGTTAATTAATTAAACTAAAATACGTAAATATATATGTAACAACCCGTAAATTCCAACGGTTTTTATAACCTAATTAACTGAAATTTTGCTTGAAATTTAATTTTAAAATTTTGAAATGAAAATTTGATATTTGATATGCGTCTATTTAAACATAGCAAATGACAGATTTTCATTGGTAAATATGAAAGTTTATTCTGTTGTGTAATTTTCAATTTTAATTTAAATCAGTCAATATTGATGAAACAAAGTATTTTCGAAATCTGAATATTTTATAATAAAAATGTAAATCATTTTCTGCATGACGTCGTATTTCGTTTTGCCAAATTTGGACTGCTCTAGCTCCATTTATCTTATTTTCGGAGTTTTAGCAGCATTTTTGCAGCGAATATTGACTTTTGATAGGATAGTCGTATCGTTGATATCTGTGTACCATTATGCTCGTCTCGTCGTGTTGATCTTCGTAGTATATTCATTTATGTGTTTCTGAGTCCGATACGCCGCGGAATCCGTGAAACGGTTAACAATATCGTTAACCAATTCTATAGTCTTTTAGTTTCCTTGTGGCCATTAATTTTCCATCATGTAAAACTGTATAGTCATTGGTTATTTTGTTCCCAGAAATCAATGCCATGACTTTTGTGATTCCACTTGTTCAATTTCTGGTTTTTACCACTTCCTTGTTTCGTTAGAAAAAATATTTAGTATGATATATAAAGTTATATATTTTGCTGTGAACTACTGCCGTTCTCTCTCCTTTCCTCTGTTTACTCTGTTTATTACTTTATATATATATATATATATAATAACCAATATAAATTATATATGAAAGCATTTGTATTTCTCTATGAAGCTTGCATTCCTCTCCAAACCACACCCTTCAACCTGCTCTCGTTCATCGTCCCCACCCATACACTCCACATCATCAGCCCACAGCCGTACCTCTCCCCACCACTCATGCCGCCCTCTTTTACCTCTAGCCATCGCCAAGTCTTCACTTTCTAGCCTCTACCTGGTCCCTGCTGCCCACTGCCAAACCGCCCCCTCAGATCCGAGCAACCCACTCCCCGGAACCCATTGCAGTGGCCGCTTGCCTCTGTTGACCACCGAGACCCGCACCCATATCCTCTCGAACATCCATATATTCCACCACCAGCTTCACAAACCCGCCTCACATCCCACGACCTAAGCCTCGCAGCAACATGAACCGAACAACCACCATCACCTATAGCTGCATCAGCCACAGCCTCTGGCCTCCGCCCTGACTCCAACGCCACATGCCAAAACCCCAACCTCTTTCTTTCCTCCACCTGCCTCAACCCGCGTCTGTGCCTGCTCCTCTGAAAAAGAAGGCAAGTTATATATATTGTTTTATATTTTAAACCTGCTCTCTTTCCACCCGAGCTGTAACGACCCCAGATTTTAATTTAATTTAAATTAATGATTTATTGAATTTTTGAATTAAATCGATAATTAAATAAATTTTTGGATAAAAATTTGTAAAATTAATTATAAATGGAGCGAGTTTCCCCGATACAAAGAGAAAATATATTAAATCATTTAAATTTAAATAATGTGTGTATATATATATATACTTTGGATACCAGATAAATAAAAGAGTTTAAAGTTTAGAAATGATGATAATTTGAATATGAAAATAAGATAATTTTTATTAGAGTTAAATTATAACAAATGGAATAAATGAAACAAAAATAATGATAGAAGTAAAATAAAATTCAAATAGAAGTTACTTGTATTTCAAAAATATAAAACTAGTACCATATTTATTCATAAAGCATGAATAGGTAAGTAGAAACAAACAATAACTAGTTAACTATAAGGACTTGTCTATATTACAAAGATAACACTAAAACAAGGTTGTAAAGCAAAGTATAACAGTAAAAAGATATGTGCATGTTGCACGGCTGTAAGTAATTGTAAAAAAGGCAAGTGTAAAACAAAGTATAAAAGGAAAGGTATCTTCATAAATGCTTGTACAGTAAATAAACTAGATATGCTTGTTTGTAGATAAGGCTGCAAGACAAAGAAAATAGATATGCATGTTTGTACAGGATGTACACTTGGAAAAATACATGTACAAAGATATAAGTACATTCGAAAATTTAAAATAAAGTATAAGTGTAGACATAAGGAGACAAGCATTTAATGTTGAACATCTCTAGTACACAAACTAGATCATATCAGCCCCCATGAAATAAAAAAAAAATCTCTGAGCAAATCTCGTACCAAAGAAAATAAACATCACCTTGCATACTCTATTCTATATCTAAATCTGCTCATTCATTTCGTTCAAAAGACTGAGCCTTCCCAGTTTTTAAAAGTTCAAACTAGATCTAAATCATGTTCAAAACGAGAGACATAGCAAGTTTCCATCTTTACAACTTGAAAACAATAATCCAAACTAGAGTATTAGGGATCAAAGGAAGATCCAGCTTCCAGTTCAACATTGAAGAGGCTCTGTGCATTCTTTTTGAAAGAAGACGGGTGAGCAACTCTTCCTTTAAAAACCTGCTCTGTTCTTCTCTGCTTCAACTTCTGGTGAGTAACAGTTTTGTTTTAAACTTATAACTTAAGTTATTGGAATGTTTTTCTCTATATCTTGTATGTGTATGACTGGAATTTGTGTGTATCTGCTCTGTGATACCTGTATCTATTTTTGATATTCTGTTATCTGTTTTTGTGTATATATGAAAACCAGCCTCCATCTTTTAATCTACCAACTAGTTGAATCTGGGATATGAATAAGAGTTGTTTGTTTGGTTGTTATCTAAATATTAAAAATAGGTTAAAGCTGGAATAACCTATAACTACCTCTGGTAATTCGAGAAAACTGAGTCAAATTTTAAATATGTTTAAATCAAACTTCTTGTTTAAAGAAACCAGGAGTATAAATCGAAACTTCACACAAAATTAAGATTTTTAAGACAAGAATTGTAATTTTTAAAACTTAGGTTGAAGAGCAGTTCCAGTTTCTCTGTTTCATACATTTTGAGTTGCTGTGGTCGTTGGAGTTGACCGGAGGTGTCGTGGTTTGGTCTGGAGGTAGAGGAGTGACCAAGGATTCGTGGAAAAATGGGGAACTGGTCGGCAGATCAACTTGGTGGCGGCGAGAAGCTTTTGAAACTGGGTGACCTAGTTTTAGGTAACTGTGAACTTTTATCTCGTTCGGAGCCATGAAGTGATCGAGTGATTCGCGCTTCTGGGGTTGGATACAGGGAAGGTAGGTGAGGTTTTTGCCGGAGTTTGGTGGCCGTTGGTGATCGGAGGTTGGAGCACGGCGAAGTTTCCAGGTGGTGATGTTTTCTGGTTTTGGGTTCCAGGTGAAATCGAACTTGATTTCGTTCGAATGTCAGAGAAGTTGATCGGAGGGCTGGAATAGGTTGTCGAGGTGGTCGCCGATATGTGGTGATGGTCATGGATGACCGGACGTGGTGATCGGAAGCGTGCACGTGCACGGTTGAGTGATCTGGTGACTGTGCCTTCGTGGTGATGACAAGGAATGGACTCGAGAATTTCTCGAGTAACTCTTCGCTTGGCTCGGGTGATTTTATAAAAGCCTCGAAGTAAAAATAGGGTGACTCGGGTAGGAACTGTTTTAAGTTTTAAGCCGTGTCCAGGTTAATTCGAGTTTTCCTCGAGTAAATTTCATAATTTCTCGGGTAATTTTACATTTTTCTCGAAGCAACTGATGATGGTCTCGGGTTGCTTTGGTTTCAAGTGTAACAGTACAGATTTTGACAGTTTTTAAATCTGTTGGTTTTTAAATTTAAAATCACTGATAAACTGAGTTTAATTAAGTGTTTAAAATTTAGATTTTTGAAATAAAAAAAAGTTTTAAATTTAAATACTTTTAATAAATTTAAATATTTGAATTTAAAGGGGTTTGAATTAATAACGGTGATTAATTAAAATTAATTCAATAATTAAAGATTCATTGATTCATTGATTTAAAATTGATTAGTTAATAATTAAGGGTTAACTAATAAATTTGAAAAGGAATTTATTTCAAATAATTTGGAATTAAATTACGATAATTAACCCGGATTAATAATTGATACATCTGATTTAAATTGATCAGTTGATTAATAAATTCACTTGTGAATGTTTGGATCCTATTGATTTGACTGTTTGATATCCCTAATATATGATGCTTTGTGATATATCCTAATTTATGTCGTGATCTATGATTTCTGTTTCTGTGATATATTACTATATGAATATGAAACCCTTGGCCTGTAAAACGGCACTTAAATTTCGATGCGACAGGGAGTCGGATTCCAATTGGTTATCCGAAACCCACATCGAATTGTAATGGTGAATCTTTGTGACCGATAAGTTTATTATATCTGTGATTTGTGAATGAAGATAAGCGTTATCGATTATACCGCTTATCGATATATCTATGATGATTGATGTTGCACTATAGTGTGTTAAAACCCCTGGACTACACTTTTACACACACAAATATGGATTTCACGTGGAAATCGGTTAAGTCACAGATAATTTAAATTTGATGTTTTTGAAATTGAAATTTTAATTTCAATTGATTTTGAAATTGGAAATTGGGTTTAAAGTGAAAAGCTTTTGAAATGGAATTTCAAAGATAAAAGTTATTTTGAATAAGTTAATCGAGTTTTGAAAATTTAAATAATTGATTTTAAATTTGAATTCAAGTTTGAAGTTGAATCTTAGGATTTGAAACTAGGAATTAAAGATTTTATACCAATTATATATGGGTTAAACTATTTTAAAAGTATTGATTTGGGAATTTGAATTTAAATTCAAAAGTTTTAACTCGCGTAGATAAAATTGGATTTTTTCTGAAAATAAAAACTGTTTGTTTCAAATAATTAAAGCTTTCACGTAAGTAATGAACTTCCAATTTGGGTTGAGAAGTTTCTAGTTTGAAATTGAAATGAAATTGTTTTTGAAAGCTATAAATTGAATCTGTTTATTTTTAACAGATTTAAAATGATGATTTGTTTAAACCATTCGAAATGAAATTGTTTTGAAAGCTATAAGTTGAATCTTTATTTTAAAGATTTAACGAGTTAATCCAATTGAAACAGAAATTGTTTTGGAAAAACTGTGAATGAATCTTTGTGAAAACTGAGTGAACTTTGTGAAATAAATCTTTTTGTTTAAAAGATTTGAAATGGTAATTTGTTAAACCATTTGAAGAAAATAAGTTGAATTATTAAGTTGTGACTTAATTGAAATCCCATTATCCATTAGTTTTGAAGATTGCGCTCGTTATTCGGGTTAGCCGGGAAAAGACATTTGTGTCATATAACCCATTCCGAATAATGATACGTCGTATATGGATAGCATTTGAAGACCGGTGTTGAAGATCGAATATTTACGAAAACGAAAGGACAACTCGTCGAATGTCTCTGCACCGACTGGTCCCCGGTATAGAGATTTTATCACCCTTTGTGATGGGAAGTCCAGACGGGATTGTGAATACCCGGAATTGCAAGGGCTTCGTAAGAAGTGCCTTCGGTTCTGTTCGAACCCGGAACAGACTTGTATGGTTACATGTCTGACATTACACTTTGAGATATAAAGCCGATTTCTTTCAAATACATTTCTGTTTGGTGGCGGAGAATTTATTCTCTTAGCTTAACACCCTTCTCTGGGACGTACGAGCTCAGAGGTTATGTAGTTGAAGTTATCAGCGATATATCCCAATTTGGTGATGTGGCATGCTGAGTGTTGCTGTGTGATGATCAGTGTTTGATCATTTGCGATATGATCATTTATTTGATTTTATATCTTTGTGATCATAGGTTGATCATTTGTTTGACCCGAAGCATGGCTTTGTGACAAAGCGTAGCTTTGTGGACGAGACTTCGTCGAACCTCACACCCCGGAAATGGTCAAAACAGGAAGGATGCAGCAAGGTTCTAGGGAGTAGCGCCCCTTAGTGTATGTCATTCCTTCTGGATAAAGGTGGTATCATGGTATGGAGCCCAGATACTTAACCTATGTGGTTGCTGCAAATTTATTACTTTGTGGTTGTTGGAAATCGAGGATCCTCGGGAAGATCGGTTACGATCGGGGGATGGCATACGCGTGTCAGTAGTTACCTATTTTTGCAGAGGTAACCCGGCCTTGTGTTGGCAGAGATCTAACCGTAATGTTAGGTTATTTCTCGGGACGTCATTCCAGAGGCGTTTCCATGTGGCAATGGGAAGTTCCTTGGCCTGACCATTTGTTGGAAATCCAAATTCCAATACGAACTTTGTACGGTATTAGTTGTAGAACCTGCCATTTACGTACGGTGGTCACCACTGTTTAGATGGTAGCTATAGTAGGCATACGATACTGGTCGTATGTTGGCTAAGATTAATATTATACTTTCGAAATGTTTTCTACACTATGCACTAATAATAATATAAAAAAGATTTGATTTTGCATAGTAAGCATCTTTGACTATCATAAGAAGAAATCTCCTCCAATTCTGCGTTTGCATTGTGTGTGTGGCAGGAGGTCTTATGGTAGTTTCATTTTCCAAAAGCATTGCGGATTTCAATGTTTAAAATCCTTTGTTGTTGTTTAAAGATAAATTGTTTTTGTTGCTCACACCAGTCCCATGACTGATCCGGAGTTTATTGTTCCCTTCCTAAACTCTGGGTGCTCATAATTTTCCACACGAGCAGTCTAGAGTTGGGTTTCTTTTCAGATATTCAGGTTCAGTAGATTTTCTAGAGCTAGTTCAGTCTTTGGATCGGACTGCACTTGTTTATTCTTGGTGTATCGTTATTGGGAGTTCGAGCTACTGCTGGAGTTCTCTCTTGAAGACTATCTTAGAGTTATTTGTTCCACTGCTGATATTAGTTATCTATTTTTTTCTTTTCCGCTGCTATTTGTTGTATCATATCTCTGATGTATATTGATATTCATTGTATCATCATTGTATCAGATATTGTATATCAATGATTTATTCTTTTCTTCTGCTGTGTTATTTACTTAATTGTATTATAGCTCTAGCGAATCGGATTTGAACGGTCGAATCTGCGGCATTCTAGTACAATGTGAAGTACGGATGTTGATTTTCGAGCGGGCAAAATCCGAGTCGTTACAAGTGGTATCAGAGCTAAGGTTGAACTTTAGCTCAGGAGTATAACACGTTAAGTAGCTCATTAGAGATAGAGTGAAGTAAACTCTAGAATGAGTGTATCCCTAAGATATCCGCCTGAATGTCTCAGTAAATTCTCTTACTATCCACTGATAGTGAGTTTGAGTGCAAGAAGAGAACGAGATAGGGGACAAGGGAATACGACTATAAATGGTCAATACCCTGTAACAGTGGAAATAACCTTCTTATCAATCTTCTTTGATTCGTTTCCAAATTCTTTTGATTTCTTCGTATTAGCTCCAGAAAGAAGTTTCGGTATGATGATGGCTCTACGAATCGTTGTAGAAAATTCTTACTTAGTATTTTCATCGGTTTCTTATCAGCTTTTTGATTTAAACCTTAATGAATTTGAAATTAGAAATTTTAAATTGAGTTAAATTGATTAATAGAATATGAAGCTGAATTTGAATTAAATCAATAAAAACGATATCGTTTGGAATCAAGTTTGAAATTTTATTGTACTTTCTTTTGAATACCAAAGTCCGAAGATGGACGAATTGGTATGTATTCTGAGATATTTTGACTTGAATTCGGAATCCGTATCTTGTGTTCGAGGAATTATAGGAGATCGAATCTGTCTATCTCTGTATTGTTTTCGTGCCTGCGAATTTCGAGGACGAAATTCTTTTAAGGGGGGAAGTTTGTAACGACCCCAGATTTTAATTTAATTTAAATTAATAATTTATTGAATTTTTGAATTAAATCGATAATTAAATAAATTTTTGGATAAAAATTTGTAAAATTAATTATAAATGGAGCGAGTTTCCCCGATACAAATAGAAAATATATTAAATCATTTAAATTTAAATAATGTGTGTATATATATATATACTTTGGATACCAGATAAATAAAAGAGTTTAAAGTTTAGAAATGATGATAATTTGAATATGAAAATAAGATAATTTTTATTAGAGTTAAATTATAACAAATGGAATAAATGAAACAAAAATAATGATAGAAGTAAAATAAAATTCAAATAGAAGTTACTTGTATTTCAAAAATATAAAACTAGTACCATATTTATTCATAAAGCATGAATAGGTAAGTAGAAACAAACAATAACTAGTTAACTATAAGGACTTGTCTATATTACAAAGATAACACTAAAACAAGGTTGTAAAGCAAAGTATAACAGTAAAAATATATGTGCATGTTGCACGGCTGTAAGTAATTGTAAAAAAGGCAAGTGTAAAACAAAGTATAAAAGGAAAGGTATCTTCATAAATGCTTGTAAAGTAAATAAACTAGATATGCTTGTTTGTAAATAAGGCTGCAAGACAAAGAAAATAGATATGCATGTTTGTACAGGATGTACACTTGGAAAAATACATGTACAAAGATATAAGTACATTCGAAAATTTAAAATAAAGTATAAGTGTAGACATAAGGAGACAAGCATTTAATGTTGAACATCTCTAGTACACAAACTAGATCATATCAGCCCCCATGAAATAAAAAAAAAATCTCTGAGCAAATCTCGTACCAAAGAAAATAAACATCACCTTGCATACTCTATTCTATATCTAAATCTGCTCATTCATTTCGTTCAAAAGACTGAGCCTTCCCAGTTTTTAAAAGTTCAAACTAGATCTAAATCATGTTCAAAACGAGAGACATAGCAAGTTTCCATCTTTACAACTTGAAAATAATAATCCAAACTAGAGTATTAGGGATCAAAGGAAGATCCAGCTTCCAGTTCAACATTGAAGAGGCTCTGTGCATTCTTTTTGAAAGAAGACGGGTGAGCAACTCTTCCTTTAAAAACCTGCTCTGTTCTTCTCTGCTTCAACTTCTGGTGAGTAACAGTTTTGTTTTAAACTTATAACTTAAGTTATTGGAATGTTTTTCTCTATATCTTGTATGTGTATGACTGGAATTTGTGTGTATCTGCTCTGTGATACCTGTATCTATTTTTGATATTCTGTTATCTGTTTTTGGGTATATATGAAAACCAGCCTCCATCTTTTAATCTACCAACTAGTTGAATCTGGGATATGAATAAGAGTTGTTTGTTTGGTTGTTATCTAAATATTAAAAATAGGTTAAAGCTGGAATAACCTATAACTACCTCTGGTAATTCGAGAAAACTGAGTCAAATTTTAAATATGTTTAAATCAAACTTCTTGTTTAAAGAAACCAGGAGTATAAATCGAAACTTCACACAAAATTAAGATTTTTAAGACAAGAATTGTAATTTTTAAAACTTGGGTTGAAGAGCAGTTCCAGTTTCTCTGTTTCATACATTTTGAGTTGCTGTGGTCGTTGGAGTTGACCGGAGGTGTCGTGGTTTGGTCTGGAGGTAGAGGAGTGACCAAGGATTCGTGGAAAAATGGGGAACTGGTCGGCAGATCAACTTGGTGGCGGCGAGAAGCTTTTGAAACTGGGTGACCTAGTTTTAGGTAACTGTGAACTTTTATCTCGTTCGGAGCCATGAAGTGATCGAGTGATTCGCGCTTCTGGGGTTGAATACAGGGAAGGTAGGTGAGGTTTTTGCCGGAGTTTGGTGGCCGTTGGTGATCGGAGGTTGGAGCACAGCGAAGTTTCCAGGTGGTGATGTTTTCTGGTTTTGGGTTCCAGGTGAAATCGAACTTGATTTCGTTCGAATGTCAGAGAAGTTGATCGGAGGGCTGGAATAGGTTGTCGAGGTGGTCGCCGATATGTGGTGATGGTCATGGATGACCGGACGTGGTGATCGGAAGCATGCACGTGCACGGTTGAGTGATCTGGTGACTGTGCCTTCGTGGTGATGACAGGGAATGGACTCGAGAATTTCTCGAGTAACTCTTCGCTTGGCTCGGGTGATTTTATAAAAGCCTCGAAGTAAAAATAGGGTGACTCGGGTAGGAACTGTTTTAAGTTTTAAGCCGTGTCCAGGTTAATTCGAGTTTTCCTCGAGTAAATTTCATAATTTCTCGGGTAATTTTCCATTTTTCTCGAAGCAACTGATGATGGTCTCGGGTTGCTTTGGTTTCAAGTGTAACAGTACAGATTTTGACAGTTTTTAAATCTGTTGGTTTTTAAATTTAAAATCACTGTTAAACTGAGTTTAATTAAGTGTTTAAAATTTAGATTTTTGAAATAAAAAAAAGTTTTAAATTTAAATACTTTTAATAAATTTAAATATTTGAATTTAAAGGGGTTTGAATTAATAACGGTGATTAATTAAAATTAATTCAATAATTAAAGATTCATTGATTTAAAATTGATTAGTTAATAATTAAGGGTTAACTAATAAATTTGAAAAGGAATTTATTTCAAATAATTTGGAATTAAATTATGATAATTAACCCGGATTAATAATTGATACATCTGATTTAAATTGATCAGTTGATTAATAAATTCACTTGTGAATGTTTGGATCCTATTGATTTGACTGTTTGATATCCCTGATATATGATGCTTTGTGATATATCCTGATTTATGTCGTGATCTGTGATTTCTGTTTCTGTGATATATTACTATATGAATATGAAACCCTTGGCCCGTAAAACGGCACTTAAATTTCGATGCGACAGGGAGTCGGATTCCAATTGGTTATCCGAAACCCACATCGAATTGTAATGGTGAATCTTTGTGACCGATAAGTTTATTATATCTGTGATTTGTGAATGAAGATAAGCGTTATCGATTATACCGCTTATCGATATATCTATGATGATTGATGTTGCACTATTGTGTGTTAAAACCCCTGGACTACACTTTTACACACACAAATATGGATTTCACGTGGAAATCGGTTAAGTCACAGATAATTTAAATTTGATGTTTTTGAAATTGAAATTTTAATTTCAATTGATTTTGAAATTGGAATTTGGGTTTAAAGTGAAAAGCTTTTGAAATGGAATTTCAAAGATAAAAGTTATTTTGAATAACTTAATCGAGTTTTGAAAATTTAAATAATTGGTTTTAAATTTGAATTCAAGTTTGAAGTTGAATCTTAAGATTTGAAACTAGGAATTAAAGATGTTATACCAATTATATATGGGTTAAACTATTTTAAAAGTATTGATTTGGGAATTTGAATTTAAATTCAAAAGTTTTAACTCGCGTAGATAAAATTGGATTTTTTCTGAAAATAAAAACTGTTTGTTTCAAATAATTAAAGCTTTCACGTAAGTAATGAACTTCCAATTTGGGTTGAGAAGTTTCAAGTTTGAAATTGAAATGAAATTGTTTTTGAAAGCTATAAATTGAATCTGTTTATTTTTAACAGATTTAAAATGATGATTTGTTTAAACCATTCGAAATGAAATTGTTTTGAAAGCTATAAGTTGAATCTTTATTTTAAAGATTTAACGAGTTAATCCAATTGAAACAGAAATTGTTTTGGAAAAACTGTGAATGAATCTTTGTGAAAACTGAGTGAACTTTGTGAAATAAATCTTTTTGTTTAAAAGATTTGAAATGGTAATTTGTTAAACCATTTGAAGAAAATAAGTTGAATTATTAAGTTGTGACTTAATTGAAATCCCATTATCCATTAGTTTTGAAGATTGCGCTCGTTATTCGGGTTAGCCGGGAAAAGACATTTGTGTCATATAACCCATTCCGAATAATGATACGTCGTATATGGATAGCATTTGAAGACCGGTGTTGAAGACCGGATATTTACGAAAACGAAAGGACAACTCGTCGAATGTCTCTACACCGACTGGTCCTCGGTATAGAGATTTTATCACCCTTTGTGATGGGAAGTCCGGACGGGATTGTGAATACCCGGAATTGCAAGGGCTTCGTAAGAAGTGCCTTCGGTTCTGTTCGAACCCGGAATAGACTTGTATGGTTACATGTCTGACATTACACTTTGAGATATAAAGCCGATTTCTTTCAAATACATTTCTGTTTGGTGGCGGAGAATTTATTCTCTTAGCTTAACACCCTTCTCTGGGACGTACGAGCTCAGAGGTTATGTAGTTGAAGTTATCAGCGATATATCCCATTTGGTGATGTGGCATGCTGAGTGTTGCTGTGTGATGATCAGTGTTTGATCATTTGCGATATGATCATTTATTTGATTTTATATCTTTGTGATCATAGGTTGATCATTTGTTTGACCCGAAGCATGGCTTTGTGATAAAGCGTTGCTTTGTGGACGAGACTTCGTCGAACCTCACACCCCGGAAATGGTCAAAACAGGAAGGATGCAGCAAGGTTCTAGGGAGTAGCGCCCCTTAGTGTATGTCATTCCTTATGGATAAAGGTGGTATCATGGTATGGAGCCCAGATACTTAACCTATGTGGTTGCTGCAAATTTATTACTTTGTGGTTGTTGGAAATCGAGGATCCTCGGGAAGATCGGTTACGATCGGGGGATGGCATACGCGTGTCAGTAGTTACCTATTTTTGCAGAGGTAACCCGGCCTTGTGTTGGCAGAGATCTAACCGTAATGTTAGGTTATTTCTCGGGACGTCATTCCAGAGGCGTTTCCATGTGGCAATGGGAAGTTCCTTGGCCTGACCATTTGTTGGAAATCCAAACTCCAATACGAACTTTGTACGGTATTAGTTGTAGAACCTGCCATTTACGTACGGTGGTCACCACTGTTTAGATGGTAGCTATAGTAGGCATACGATACTGGTCGTATGTTGGCTAAGATTAATATTATACTTTCGAAATGTTTTCTACACTATGCACTAATAATAATATCAAAAAGATTTGATTTTGCGTAGTAAGCATCTTTGACTATCATAAGAAGAAATCTCCTCCAATTCTGCGTTTGCATTGTGTGTGTGGCGGGAAGTCTTATGGTAGTTTCATTTTCCAAAAGCATTGCGGATTTCAATGTTTAAAATCCTTTGTTGTTGTTTAAAGATAAATTGTTTTTGTTGCTCACACCAGTCCCATGACTGATCCGGAGTTTATTGTTCCCTTCCTAAACTCTGGGTGCTCATAATTTTCCACATGAGCAGTCTAGAGTTGGGTTTCTTTTCAGATATTCGGGTTCAGTAGATTTTCTAGAGCTAGTTCAGTCTTTGGATCGGACTGCACTTGTTTATTCTTGGTGTATCGTTATTGGGAGTTCGAGCTACTGCTGGAGTTCTCTCTTGAAGACTATCTTAGAGTTATTTGTTCCGCTGCTGATATTAGTTATCTATTTTTTTCTTTTCCGCTGCTATTTGTTGTATCATATCTCTGATGTATATTGATATTCATTGTATCATCATTGTATCAGATATTGTATATCAATGTATTATTCTTTTCTTCCGCTGTGTTATTTACTTAATTGTGTTATAGCTCCGGCGAATCGGATTTGAACGGTCGAATCTGCGGTATTCTAGTACAATGTGAAGTACGGATGTTGATTTTCGAGCGGGCAAAATCCGAGTCGTTACACGAGCTATCTCACGCAACCATGCAGCCAGCCTTCCCTCAATCTATATGTATACGTCTCGTATATAGGTTGTTCTTTCTATATATTGTTTTGTGATTTAATACAAACTTATATACATTACATATATTGGTCGGCTGAAGATATATATTGGTTTATTCAATTCCAAGCTTATACATGTGAATATATATGGAAATTTTTGAAAGGTAATAATTTTTTTAATTAAGTATTGATTTCTAAAAGTTGTATATATATATAAATAAATATAGTTATATGTTTGTTTAAGTTTATATTAGTATATATATATATAAAATCTGTTGTATACCGGATTCTGTTAATTATAATACATAAGTTTATATTAGTTATATAAAGTGAATTTGGTATAGTGCAGTTTGCTGTTGTTATATATACACAATAAAGTAATTTTTTTTATATACAAAGTTTGCATAGTGGCTTGCTTATTTTTTTGTATAATAATAAAGTAAGTTATCTTGTTTCAAAGATGGGAAAAGTTGTATATATAATATGTTTAAGGTATTTAGTTAAATCATGTTAATATTTTTAAGTAGATTCTGAAACATATAGTATGTTTAAATATTTATTTGAAGAATTTGAAAAAATACGTGATATATATCATACGTATATATTTTGTTCCATATAATCTAAGTTCAATTTGCTTTGTTTCGCCGCTGTCCAGATTTACAACAGCAGTTCCAACCTTGTCACCGTCCTGCTTGTTCGATCTGTGTGCTTGCCTGTGTCTATTCGCTTCCATTCTCGTTCATCTCTTTAGCCTCGAAAGGTGAGCAATCACTAACGATTAACATTCATATATTTAATAAGTCTGATTTACATGAAATAACGATTGAAATAAGCTGCTAAAATTGAATTGTTAAGTTATTTAATTATTAGATATGATATGCCATTGTCTGTCATATTTTACCTATGACATATGACACCATAACCTATTATATGTATTCTATTTAAATTTATTACTGATGATATATGCATGTTGTCGATATGTTATGTTATTATCATATTTGTTCTCAGTCTACAAGTTCCCTGCTAGTTTAGAATTCCCTATGGGTTGAAATGATACATACCCGAACGATATTATAGATTAAGGGAAATCATTATAGGTTGAAATGATAAACCCAAGCGAGTTTCATTGAATTTAAATTTTGGGATTGCAGGTTGAAATGATATACACCCATAAATATTAAATTATCGTGGATTGAAATGATAAATATCCGTATTACTTGACCATAGGGTAGAAAATTATATACGGACACCGTTGGTCTAATTTGAAAAATGATTGCCAAAGTTTGAAAGGAAATATATGGATTTTATTAAATATTGATTTTTAAATTATAATATAAAGATTTTATTTTAATATATGCGAAAATTTTAGATTTTTTAAAATTATATGTTTGTAAATTTAAATTTATAAGTTAGCTTTGAAAATATAATTTTTAAGATCTTTCTTATGATTTTATTATTTTAAAAATATATAAAATAAGATTTAATAAAAAATACATTTAATAATAAGATTTAATTTAATAAAATTTAATTTAATTGGGTTATAATATGTTTAAGTATTTATTTAAATTTATATTAATATTTTAAAAATATATGTTTTATAACTTTAATAATAAAGGTTGGGAAGATAAATTAATGTTGACTTGGAATTTAAATTGGTTAATAATTGAATTTAAATAAGAATTGATTTGAACTTATTGATTTTGAGATTTTGAAAGATATGATTGATAACTTGATTTGGTAAAAAAGTGATTAAAAGAATATTCTCAATTTTAAATAAGATTGAGACTGGATATTTAATATTAATTTAAATTTATAAATTGAGATTTTATTAAATTGTTATTAAAATGATTAAGTAAATATTTTTCCAATTTGAATAAAATTAAAGTTAAATGTTGAAATCTAAATGAAACTTATATTGAAAATGTTTGAATTATTAAACCTTGAATCTCATTGGAATTGAAGAGATAGTTCATACCCGAATTTGAAATCGAAAAAAAATTTGAAATGGTTTATTGAGAATTTGAATTGAATCTTTAACCTTTTAAATTGAAAGTGTTGAACTGGGATTGATTTAAATTGAATTTACGAATTTAAGTTGATTTGAGTCGATTTGTGGAATTGGATGAAACAATTCTAATTAGGAAACTATTTTAGTATAATCTCTTTAAATAAATATAAACTATTTTTAATTTACAACTATTTTAATTTATAAATTATTTTATTATATAAATTATTTTAGTTTATAACTATTTTAATATATATACTATTTTCAATATCTAAACTGTTAAAGTTGGAAGGGTTATGATTTCAAAAGTGTTACGATTGCGAAAGTGTTATAATTTTTAAAGTGTTACGATTCTGGAAACAAATATTATCTAAAATGAATAATGACATTGAATTTATATGGTTTTTGAAATGAATATGATATTTTGATATGAAGTATAAACTATTTGAATTATAAAATGACCACGGTGTGAAATAAGCATTTGGTTGTTAAAGAGACGGGGATTAGATATTGTCCAACTCTCTGCCAATACCGAAAACCACTTTTAACAATTGTGTACGTGGTGGAGATTCCAGAATGAAGTAGGATGGTTTGGCGACGATTTTGTATGAGGTATTAACCTAGCCCTGACTCCCGTGAGTCGGCTTGATGTGGCTAAAACAGGAGCCACACCGGGCCAAGTGAGGTCATTCCTCCTATTGGACACATTTCTTCGATATCATTCTATTACTTTGTGATTTGATTGGGTGCACCTTTGATTTGGGAGTGTGTCTCAAGGTGGGCGGTAGTAGCTGCTATGCGTTACCACCAGTCCGTATCCGCAAACGGTATATCTACCCTGGCATTGCCTCGCGTGCCTTGTCACATGTCCTATCGCGCCTTCTATGAGTTTGTTTTGTACCGTACCTATGTGGTGTCCTCTGGGTAAACCACCGGTTTGGTGGAGAGTACGGCATTGTATAGACTACGGGAATATATAAAATGTGTTAAGGGGGATATGAGTAATGCCTTTACGCTATTTTAAGAGTTTTACTTTACTATAGACATATTATAATAGCGTATATTACTACATAGTAGATAGTTCCATGGATCTTTAGAGGATGGAAATCCCAAACATCCTTTAAGTTACTTGTATTTCAGTTGACATTTCACTTGAGTTGAATTTATTAATATAAGAATGTTAATCCCGACTCGAGTGTTTTGTGTTTTGCTTTATGCTCAGGTCAGACTGAGTGTCACAGCATTTGAGACTCACCTTTGGAGTTTGGAGCATTGCTTGAGGATCTATCTTATATCTAGTCAGCTTTCAGTTGTTTCCAGTTATTGCTATTCAGTCTTGTAGTTAATTTTGTATTTGAGACTACTCTATATTTGAGATTTCTGTTGTATTTTATTTAAAACTCTGATGTTTATATAGTAGCTTCATGAACTACTATTTATCTATTCTGCCGCTTATTGTTATATTACTCTGTGTCTGTGATTCTGTGATTTATTTATTTACTGTATGTAACGACCTGGTATTTTGAACCGTTCGCATCCTCACATGTCGGACTTGAATTGCTCAAAATATAAAAAATTTAATTTATATTTGGTAAAACTCAACATATACAGTAAATAAATCAATCTTAGAATCACAGATACAGAGTTTTACAACAATAAGCAGCGGAATAGATAAAAAGTAGTTCATGAAGCTACTATAAAACATCATAGTTTGAAACAAAAATACAACTGAATCTCTAATACATAAGCAACTGACAAGTCTGAACAAAAAAAGACTGGAATAAACTGAAATAACTGAATGCTGGATAGATATAGATGGATCTCCAAGCAAAGCTCCAATCTCCGAAGGTGAGTCGCAAATGCTATGACACTCAGTCTGACCCGAGCATAAAGCAAAACACAAAACACTCGAGTCAGGATTAACATTCTTATATTAATAAATTTAACTCAAGTGAAATGTCAACTTAAATACAAGTAACTTAATGGATGTTTGGGATTTCCATCCTCGAAGGATCCATGGAATTATCTACTATATAGTAATATACGCTATTATAATATGTCTATAGTAAAGTTAACTATTAAAATAGCGTTAAGGCGTTACCCATATCCCCCTTAACACATTTTATATATTCCCGTAGTCTATACAATGCCATACGCTCCACCAAACCAGTGGTTTACCCAAAGGACAGCACATAGGTACGGTACAAAACAAACTCGTAGAAGGCGCGACAAGGCATGCAACAAGGCACTCGAGGCAATGCCATGGTAGATATACCATTTGCACTCCCGGACTGGTGGTAACGCATAGCAACTACTACCGCCCACTTCGTGACACACTCCCAAATCAAAGGGTGCACCCAATCAAATCACAAAAGCAATAGAATGGTATCGAAGAAATGTTCCCGATTGGGAGTATGACCCCACTTGGCCCGGTATAGCTCCTGTTTTAACCACATCAAGCTGACTTACGAGAGTCAAGGCTACGTAAATACCATATAGAATCATCGCCAAATCATCCTACATTCTGGAATCTCCACCACGTACACAGTTGTTAAAGTGGTTTCCGGTATTGGCAGAGAGTATGACAATATCCGATCCCGGTTTCTTTAACAACCAAACGCTTATTTCACACCGTGGTCATTTCATTTCAAATAGTTTATTCTTCATATCAAATATCATATTCATCTCAAAACCATATCAATTTGATATCATTATTCACTAAAAAAATAATCATTTCCAGAATCGCAACACTTTCAAAATTATAACACTTTCGAAATCATAACACTTCTGAAATCATAACACTTTTGAAATCATAATGCTTTTGAACTCATAACACTTTTGAAATCATAACATTTCCAACTTAAACTGTTTAGATATTGAAAATAGTATATATATTAAAATAGTTATAAATTAAAATTGTTTTATATTAAAATAATTTATATATTATAATATTTTATATATATTAAAATACTTTATATAATAAAATAGTTCCTTCTAATTTCATGAATCGATTCAAATCAGCTTAAATTCCAAAATTCATTTCAAATAAATCCCCGTTCAACATTTTCAATTTAAAAGGTTAAAGATTCCATTCAAATTCTAAATAAACCATTTCAATTTTTATCGATTTCAAATCCAAGTCTGAACTATCATTTCAATTCGAATAAGATTCAAGTTTAAATATTCAAACATTTACAATATAAATTCATTTATATTTCAACATTTAACTTTTAGTTTTGTTCAAATTGGAAAGTATTCACTTAATCATTTTAATAACAATTTATAAAAATCCCAATTTATAAATTTAAATCAATATTAAATGTTCAATCTCAACTTTGTTTAAATTGAGAATATTCATTTAATCACTTTTTCTCAGAATCAAATTATCCAATTTTAAATTTAATATCTTTAAACCTCAAAATTAATAAGTTTAGATCAAATTTTATTTAAATTCAATTATTAACCAAATTTAATTTCAAGTCAAATTTAATTTATCTTTCCAACCTTTATTTATTTAAAGTTATTTCAAAAAATCTATTTAAAAATATTAATAAATTTTAAATAAATATTTTTAAAAAATATTATATATACTAATTAAATTAAACTTTATTAAATTAAATCTTATTATTAAGTGTATTTTGTATTAAATCTTATTTTATATATTTTTGAAATAATAAAATTTTAAGAAAGATCTTAAAAATTATATTTCCAAAACTAACTTATAAATTTAAAATTTTCAAAACATATAATTTTAAAAATCTAAAATTTAGACATATATAAAGATAACATTTATACTTATTATATTTTAGAAAAATCAATATTTATTAAAAACCCATATATTTCCTTTCAAAACTTTGGAAATCATTTTCAGAATATAGACCAACGGTGTCCGTATATAATTTTCTATCTTATGGTCAAGTGATACAGATATTTATCATTTCAATCCGCAATTTAAATAACTATGGGTATATATTATTTCAACCCGCAATCCCAAAATTTCAAAATAAATGAAAATCGCTTGGGTTTATCATTTAAACTTATAACGATTTTCCCTTAATCTATAAAATCATTCGGGTATGTATCATTTCGACCCATAGGGAATTCTAGACTAACAGGGAACTTGCAGAGTGAGAACAAATATGATAATAATATAACATATCGACAACATGCATATATCATCAGTAACAAATTAAATAAAATATACACAACATGATACGATGTTATATATCACAGGTAAACAATTGCAGATAATGGCATATCATATTTAACAATTTAATAACTAGCAATTCAAACTTAACAGCATATTTCAATCGTCGTTCCTAGTGAAATCAAATTTATTGAATATAAGAATATTAATCGTGAGTGATTTCCCACCTTTCGAGGCTAGAGGAATTTGATACACAACAAGCTACAAATTGGATCACGATCTAGACAATCGACCAATCCAAACAACAATCTTAAAGCGAAGTAAGCTGAACAGGGATTTTACGGACAAAGCTGATAGATAGGAATCGATGCGAACAAATCAAATCAGCTTGATATAAATGGAAAATATATATACTATTATTATTATTATTATTATTATTTTCTTAAAATCAATATTTTAAATCTTATATAAACTAACATATTATATTTTTAATATCCATATTTATTATAAAAGTCAATATTAAATTTAAAAAACATACATATTAAAATCAAAATCCATACACACACACAGATATATATATATATATTTAAAAATCATTATTTTATTTAAAAACAAATAGAATAAATCTCTATATATATACATATTCTAGATCATTGCTACTTAAACCCCTAGTTGAAATAAAACTCTTACCTTATATTAAAAACCAAAACTCTGTATATAGTTATATATAAACTAACAGATCATATATATAACTAATATATTATATAAACAGATAACTTATAACACATTTTTGTAACTTTATAACAACAGATCAAATGTATATACTAATATATGTAAAACCACTTTATCAAATTTAAAAATCAATATATATCAACAAATATATTACTTATATATATAAACAAGCACAAGCAAATATATTTTGATGAAAACAACGTATATATATGTAACACATATATACGAGCAATGTATATGGTCTCAGCGCAACATATATGCACACGCGAGAAAAGTATATATATCTTCTGCCAAAATACATATGCACAGCACACACAAATATACTTTTAAAACACATATATATAAATCGAAATATATATAACCTTTAGACTGTAAACTGTAAACAAATATACAGTAAACAAAAAAAAAATTCTTCTTATATATATATATATATATACTGTTAAACATATACCATATACTTTCTTTTCAAACAATAGAAGAGAAAGCTGCTAGAAGAAGAAGGACACAGAGGCACTCGGCAAAATCAAGGAAGGGAGCTAGGCTGTGTGGTTCGGCGTAGCCATGGGATGGTGGGTGGAGGCTGTTAGTGTTTGGGTGGGTTGCGGGCGAAGTTGTAACAACTCTGAGATTGCAATTACCGAATAAAAAAATTAAAATTATGATTTTAAGTGGAAAAGGGAGCTAAACAAAAATTTTGGGAATTTAAATTTGCAATTGGTTTGCAAATTAAAGTATTTTGGGTTTAAAAATGGGGAAATTAATATTTTTGGAATTTAATATTTAAAAGGGGAATTTTAAAGTGATTATGGGTTAATGGGCTAAATAAGACAATTATAAGGTTTTAATTAAAAATAGAATGCTTCTTAGGATTTTGGTTCACATGATAACATTAGAAAATAAACTAAGTCCTAATGGGTTTAAAACCCCCTTACCATAACCCATTAGCCTAACCCCCTTCTATATAATATCTTAAACCCATAACCCTAACCCTCCTCCTCTTCATAACTTCAAAACCTAGATCTAAACAAAATTAATGGCCTCCATTTAGAAGCTCCATCTCCTTCTCTTCATAAATTAGTTTAATCCTAGAAAAAAAAAGGTAATGCAATCTCTCATATTATCTAATCCTCCTTCTTAACCCATATTTATCTCAACCTTCATGTTGTAATTATTGTTTTATTTTTTTGTTGATTTTGGATCCTTGAAGTCTCTTGATCATTGCTTGGAGGTTGAGGCTTTTGGCTTGCTTAATTGTGCACAAATACTATTTGTTCTTTTGCCTCATTAAGGTAATTACTATTGATTAGTAATATATGCTAGCTGAAATTATAATTAGTTTATTGCTGTTAGTAAATTAGGCATATCTCATTCATTTTAAATCGGAAATAAGATTTTCTTGAAGTTCTGGAAAGCTTATTCTGTAGCCTATAGCTTTCATGTTTTGAGCTTTGCCTAGTTTTGTGGTTTCAATGGTCGAAATCACGTTTGTTTGTCGCTGACCTGACAACAAACTACAGGGTTGATAAAATAAAACCCTGAAATTGATTTGGCCATAAGTTACTCGTTTTTGATCCGAATTAGATAATTTTGGATGTTCCGGAAAGCTTAAAACATATGCTAAAATTTTTGTTTAGTGAGTTTTCTGTAATATTGCCATTTAGATGACCTGAAATGCGTTCAAAGACAGAAGACCAATTCTGTCTTTAGCAAGTTATCTTGAGTTTCAATCTGATATTGTTTTGCATGTATCTCTCTCGTTTCTTATCCAAATCTAATAATTTTGGATGTTCTGAAAAGCTTAGATTTAGAGCTAAAACTTTCATGTTTTGAGTTTCGTGAAATTTCGAAATTAATTTGGTCAAAATTGTACATTCTTACCACTGTCCCGAGAGCACAACGACAGTGATATAAAATTTAGATCTGAGAATTGTTTTAGTCATAGAATTTTCATCTCTAGTCGGAATTTGACGATCTTGGTCATTCCGGAAAGCTTAGAAACTAAGCTACAACTTTCATTTTATTCATTTTGCCAGAATTTGAAGTTTACTATGCCAAAATAGTGGTTTTTCATCTCTGGCCAGTTAGTGCATAGCTATAGGCCTTAGTCTCTTTTCTCCCGTTGTTTTCAACGTAGAACCCCGACTTTGCGACGCCATCCCGGGCTCGTCCTTTGTCGGATTTCATCGTTTTTGGTCTCGTTGGAAAGGTGGAGTTTCGAACTCCATCTCTGTAAAATTTAGGCATCATCGGCATTTTTTGGTACTTCGAATTTCGTGTCGAAGTTGAACTCTTGTTGCTGTTTGTAAACAGTGTGAATCTTGTTCTGGGTCCAACTTTGAGACGTCGCTGCTACTTCGTCTCAACTCGGATTCCAGAAATTCTTTTTGCATCTTATAGTAGGGATGTTGGACTATATTCCTACCAGTTTTCATGTCATTTGGATTCAGTTTGCTGGTCCAAATAAATTGCCGAACTTGGGTTCGCAGCAGTTTTTGAATGGTCAAACACTTAGAATGAAAATCAAATATCCCTTCTGTTTCCAGCTTTTGAGCGCCACTCCGCGATGCCTCCACGTTCGCATCGGAAGTCGGAATTCGACGTTTTTGGTCTCGTTAGAAAGGTGGAGTTCCGAACTCCATCTCAAGAAAATTTGGACAACATTGGAGTTCGTTTGGTACTTCGAATTTCGTGTCGAAATTGAACTCTAGTCGCTGTTTGTAAACAGTGTAAATCTTGTTCTGGGTCCAACTTTGAGACGTCGCTGCCACGTCATCTCAACTCGGAATCCAGAAATTCTTTTTGCATATTAAAGTAGGGATGTTGGACTACATGCCTGCAAATTTTCATGACATTTGGACACAGTTTGCTGGTCCAAATAAATTATCGAACTTGAGTTCACAGCTGTTTTTGAATGTTTACAAACACTTAGAATATTTTTGATGATTTTCTGGTTTTCATTGATTTCTTTGAGATTTGTCTCTAGATTTCGTACACGGGTTTTATGAATCATTTTCAAAATATTTTTCACTCCTAAATGGCTTTTGAAAATTATTATATAATATTATTTTAATTATTAAATTAATTACTCCATAATAGGAGACCTTTCAAAAGACCGTTTTAAAAGTGATTCCGAAAATCAATTATAAATCCGTTTTACACCATTATTTTCTATAATAAAAATCTCACACTCACTTTTAGCACGTCGAGCGAAGTGGAAAGGTGCTTAAACGGTTAGGAAATCTCCGGCCTATGGAAACCGTGTGTATTTTCTTTCCGGTTAATCCCCGACCTATTCGATTGATCGTTTTGACCTTTGGGTCTAGTTTACCGATGATATGAGGTAGACTTTTTATTGTTTGGAGTGTGAGCTTGCTATTGGTTAGGAAACCGTTTAGTGCGAACGTGGGGTATGGGACTCATTGTTAACACTTTGCGGGTTCCTCCCTAAGAAGTTAGTGACACATTAGCCTCTGGGCGGCCAGTACTGGACCATTGGGTCACCACGCCTCTGGGCAACCGTCTCTGGACACCTGCTCTATAAAGCAGTTTATTTTTCGGCGTGTGCCTCTGGGCCTTTATCCTTCTGGGAAGGATCTCGCCGTCTCGCGCGTTTCGCATCGGTGCGAGTGATCGATCTCAACTCTACAGTACTTGGCAACAACGACTCTGGTCGGTGCACGTGCAATACTTGTATTATCTGATGATTTTTATATCCACTCGAGTACCGCCATTCGGTGTTGGTTCTATGGAACCATACGATGTAAGTGCGATTACCTTGTGGATTCACAGTGTCTCTGGACACTACTTTTCAGTGTTGGATTTCATTGACTTTTCAGTATATCCCCATTGCTCTTTGGAGCATCGATCTTTGCTTGGGCATTGATTACAGACTCTGGTCACTCTTGGGATTATTGCCTATAGGCATCTTTTTATAGCTTTGGCTACGCCGATGATATGAGGCGATTTTATTTATTCTACACTTTGGTGTTAATTTCTCTTTGGAGATTTTTATTGTTTTTTGATGATTAGGGATCGTCATTATATTCATGTGGTTCATAATATACTTCTCTTTGGATAAGTACAATTTTATTTATGTACCACATTATTATATATCTCAGTTATTACTGATTGTTTAGCTAGCCTGACCCGAGTGTTTTTCGCTCGGGTCAGACCGAGTTGTTTCAGGTTAGGTCTCTGGACTTAGCTGCTCTGTGCTTCCGCTTTGGACTAATCTGCTATGCTTTTGAGATAGCTTATCTTAGTGTCCGCTTATGTTATTATTTAGACTCTGATATGTACATATTTTTGACTCACATATGTGAGCAGTGGCTTTGTACCCACTTATGATATTTGGATCTGTATTGACGATGTATTGTTCTGGGATTTTATATCTGTTATGTGATTCTGTTCTGTGATGTTTTATCATTTATTATTATGCTTTGTCCTGATAGATCTTTAGCCATTTGTAATTTCGTTATAAGTATTTACCGAATATGTCGAAGATACCATCCTTTCGACCTATTCAGTAGATAGTTATAGCTTGATTACAAATGGTCGCTTCCACTATACTCTATTCTCCGCTTTAACAAACAGTATTACTCCCGTAATACTCTTTGTTACAGTGGGTCTCAGAGTGGGGCGTTACAGTTTGGTATCAGAGCTTGGTTTCAGGAATAAGCATAATAAACACAGAACAGATACACTTAGTACAATACATCTTAAATTAGATCCGAATTAAATCAAATCCCTTCCTTATGTTTATTGATAGATAAGTTAGGAATATGTATATGAATCCGTTATATTCCGTAGTATTCCTTAATTAATTATCTATCATTGAATCATGTCTAACTCTAATTCCCGTTACGACATGTTTGACCAATTGAGCGGTGTGAAGGTCTTCTCTCAGCTCGACCTCGCCACCGGATTCCATCATCTACGAGTCGTGGAAGATAGCATTCCTCTTACAGCATTTCGCACTCGTTGTGGTTCTTTTGAGTGGTTTGTCATGCCGTTCGGCTTGACGAACGCTCCGACTTTCTTTGTCGATCTTATGAATCGAGTACTCCGAGAATACATCGATAGATTCGTTCTGATTTTCATCGACGATATTCTTGCTTATTCTAGATCCGAGGCAGTAGCGATGGCTTGAGTTTCTCGCCTCATACGATTTAGATATTCAGTATACCCTGACAGGGGGAATCGTGTTGCAGATGCGCTCAGTCGCAAACACTCGGCAGTTGTTTCTATGATGATTGCCGAGTGGAATGTTCTTGAGACTCTATCTTTATGTGATATTAGAGATCGAGCTCCATCTTCTGATGCTCCTGTCTTATTATCCAGCTTGGAAGCTCGTCCCATCTTGTTGGATCGTATTGCCCATGCTCAGCGGTAGGATCCAGACCTATTGCATTTCATTCATCTTGAGTCAGGATCTAGTGATGAGACATTGCTGGATTATTCTATTGATTCTCATCGGTGTCTTCGCAGGAAGAACCGTATTTTGGTACCATCTGATTTATCACTTAGGCATGACATTCTGGACGAGTGTCATCGCACTAAGTACACCATCCATCCCGGCTCGAGTAAGATGTATGCCGACATGTGTCGCCCATTTTATTGGGAGGGCATGAAGAGTGATGTTGCAAGTTATGTAAGCCGTTGCATGACTTGTCAACAGATCAAAGCTGAGCACCAGCGTCCATCCGGTCTTCTTCAGCCGCTAGAGATTCCATTGTGGAAATGGGATCAGATATCCATGGATTTTATTGATGGTCTGCCTCGATCGAGGTCAGGCCATACTTCTATTTGGGTCATCGTCGATCGCTTGACCAAATCAGCTCATTTCATTCCTATTAAGTCTACTCGGACTGCTCCTTAGCTTGCCAAGTTATATGTGAAGGAAGTCGTTCGACTTCATGGCATTCCTAGCTCTATCGTCTGTGATCGAGACACTATCTTTACTAGTCACTTCTGGAAGTGCCTACAGTCAGCTTTGGGCTCAAAGCTGAATCTCTCGACTGCTTATCATCCTCAGACCGACGGTCAGACGGAGAGGGTGAATCGTGTTTTGGGAGGATCACTTACCGCTTGTAGAGTTCTCCTACAACAACAGCTTTCAGTCTAGTATTGGCATGGCTCCTTTCGAGGCTCTTTACGGAAGGCCATGTCGTTCTCCTTCGTGTTGGTTAGAATCTGGCGAGAAGTTCCTTCTTGGTCCAGATTCAGTTCGGGAATCTTCTGAGAAGATTATTCTTATTCGTTAGAGAATGAAAGAGGTGCAGAACCATCAGAAATCCTACGCGGACAGCCGTAGGAAGCCTCTTGAGTTCTCCATTGGTGATCATGTCTTTATTCGGATATCTCCCATGAAGGGGGTTGTGCGTTTCAGCTCTACAGGGAAGTTGGCTCCTCGTTATGTCGGACCATTTCCTATTATGGAACGCATCAGCCCCGTTGCTTATCGTGTGGCTCTACCTGCTCATTTCTCTGGAATACATGATGTGTTCCATGTTTCTCAGCTTCGCAAGTGTGTGCGCGACCTTGATTCTATTATCGAGCCTCATATCGTGCCCGATTTGGAGATCTCACCCGATCTATCTATAGAGCAACATCCTCTTCGTGTGCTTGATTCGGAGATCAGACGTCTTTGAAACAAAGAGGTTTCGCTTGTGAAGATTCAATGGTCGTCTAATCCTAAGGACTGCACTTGGGAGACCAGAGAATTTATCGAGCGTACTTATCCTAGGTTTTCTTTCATCTTCCGGCACGGGTGAGCATCTATATTTTATCCTCTGTATTCCTTTGTGAATTAGATGTTATAGACGACTTCTATATTTAAGGAATTGCGGGGACGCAATTTTCTTAAGGGGGGGAGTCTGTAACAACTCTGAGATTGCAATTACCGAATAAAAAAATTAAAATTATGATTTTAAGTGGAAAAGGGAGCTAAACAAAAATTTTGGGAATTTAAATTTGCAATTGGTTTGCAAATTAAAGTATTTTGGGTTTAAAAATGGGGAAATTAATATTTTTGGAATTTAATATTTAAAAGGGGAATTTTAAAGTGATTATGGGTTAATGGGCTAAATAAGAAAATTATAAGGTTTTAATTAAAAATAGAATGCTTCTTAGGATTTTGGTTCACATGATAACATTAGAAAATAAACTAAGTCCTAATGGGTTTAAAATCCCCTTACCATAACCCATTAGCCTAACCCCCTTCTATATAATATCTTAAACCCATAACCCTACCCCTCCTCCTCTTCATAACTTCAAAACCTAGATCTAAACAAAATTAATGGCCTCCATTTAGAAGCTCCATCTCCTTCTCTTCATAAATTAGTTTAATCCTAGAAAAAAAAAAGGTAATGCAATCTCTCATATTATCTAATCCTCCTTCTTAACCCATATTTATCTCAACCTTCATGTTGTAATTATTGTTTTATTTTTTTGTTGATTTTGGATCCTTGAAGTCTCTTGATCATTGCTTGGAGGTTGAGGCTTTTGGCTTGCTTAATTGTGCACAAATACTATTTGTTCTTTTGCCTCATTAAGGTAATTACTATTGATTAGTAATATATGCTAGCTGAAATTATAATTAGTTTATTGCTGTTAGTAAATTAGGCATATCTCATTCATTTTAAATCGGAAATAAGATTTTCTTGAAGTTCTGGAAAGCTTATTCTGTAGCCTATAACTTTCATGTTTTGAGCTTTGCCTAGTTTTGTGGTTTCAATGGTCGAAATCACGTTTGTTTGTCGCTGACCTGACAACAAACTACAGGGTTGATAAAATAAAACCCTGAAATTGATTTGGCCATAAGTTACTCGTTTTTGATCCGAATTAGATAATTTTGGATGTTCCGGAAAGCTTAAAACATATGCTAAAATTTTTGTTTAGTGAGTTTTCTGTAATATTGCTATTTAGATGACCTGAAATGCGTTCAAAGACAGAAGACCAATTCTGTCTTTAGCAAGTTATCTTGAGTTTCAATCTGATATTGTTTTGCATGTATCTCTCTCGTTTCTTATCCAAATCTAATAATTTTGGATGTTCTGGAAAGCTTAGATTTAAAGCTAAAACTTTAATGTTTTGAGTTTCGTGAAATTTCGAAATTAATTTGGTCAAAATTGTACATTCTTACCACTGTCCCGAGAGCACAACGACAGTGATATAAAATTTAGATCTGAGAATTGTTTTAGTCATAGAATTTTCATCTCTAGTCGGAATTTGACGATCTTGGTCATTCCGGAAAGCTTAGAAACTAAGCTACAACTTTCATTTTATTCATTTTGCCAGAATTTGAAGTTTACTATGCCAAAATAGTGGTTTTTCATCTCTGGCCAGTTAGTGCATAGCTATAGGCCTTAGTCTCTTTTCTCCCGTTGTTTTCAACGTAGAACCCCGACTTTGCGACGCCATCCCGGGCTCGTCCTTTGTCGGATTTCATCGTTTTTGGTCTCGTTGGAAAGGTGGAGTTTCGAACTCCATCTCTGTAAAATTTAGGCATCATCGGCATTTTTTGGTACTTCGAATTTCGTGTCGAAGTTGAACTCTTGTTGCTGTTTGTAAACAGTGTGAATCTTGTTCTGGGTCCAACTTTGAGACGTCGCTGCTACTTCGTCTCAACTCGGATTCCAGAAATTCTTTTTGCATCTTATAGTAGGGATGTTGGACTATATTCCTACCAGTTTTCATGTCATTTGGATTCAGTTTGCTGGTCCAAATAAATTTCCGAACTTGGGTTTGCAGCAGTTTTTGAATGGTCAAACACTTAGAATGAAAATCAAATATCCCTTCTGTTTCCAGCTTTTGAGCGCCACTCCGCGATGCCTCCACGTTCGCATCGGAAGTCGGAATTCGACGTTTTTGGTCTCGTTAGAAAGGTGGAGTTCCGAACTCCATCTCAAGAAAATTTGGACAACATTGGAGTTCGTTTGGTACTTCGAATTTCGTGTCGAAATTGAACTCTAGTCGCTGTTTGTAAACAGTGTAAATCTTGTTCTGGGTCCAACTTTGAGACGTCGCTGCCACTTCGTCTCAACTCGGAATCCAGAAATTCTTTTTGCATATTAAAGTAGGGATGTTGGACTACATGCCTGCAAATTGTCATGACATTTGGACACAGTTTGCTAGTCCAAATAAATTATCGAACTTGAGTTCACAGCTGTTTTTGAATGTTTACAAACACTTAGAATATTTTTGATGATTTTCTGGTTTTCATTGATTTCTTTGAGATTTGTCTCTAGATTTCGTACACGGGTTTTATGAATCATTTTCAAAATATTTTTCACTCCTAAATGGCTTTTGAAAATTATTATATAATATTATTTTAATTATTAAATTAATTACTCCATAATAGGAGACCTTTCAAAAGACCGTTTTAAAAGTGATTCCGAAAATCAATTATAAATCCGTTTTACACCATTATTTTCTATAATAAAAATCTCACACTCACTTTTAGCACGTCGAGCGAAGTGGAAAGGTGCTTAAACGGTTAGGAAATCTCCGGCCTATGGAAACCGTGTGTATTTTCTTTCCGGTTAATCCCCGACCTATTCGATTGATCGTTTTGACCTTTGGGTCTAGTTTACCGATGATATGAGGTAGACTTTTTATTGTTTGGAGTGTGAGCTTGCTATTGGTTAGGAAACCGTTTAGTGCGAACGTGGGGTATGGGACTCATTGTTAACACTTTGCGGGTTCCTCCCCAAGAAGTTAGTGACACATTAGCCTCTGGGCGGCCAGTACTGGACCTCTGGGTCACCACGCCTCTGGGCAACCGTCTCTGGACACCTGCTCTATGGAGCAGTTTATTTTTCGGCGTGTGCCTCTGGGCCTTTATCCTTCTGGGAAGGATCTCGCCGTCTCGCGCGTTTCGCATCGGTGCGAGTGATCGATCACAACTCTACAGTACTTGGCAACAACGACTCTGGTCGGTGCACATGCAATACTTGTATTATCTGATGATTTTTATATCCACTCGAGTACCGCCATTCGGTGTTGGTTCTATGGAACCATACGATGTAAGTGCGATTACCTTGTGGATTCACAGTGTCTCTGGACACTACTTTTCAGTGTTGGATTTCATTGACTTTTCAGTATATCCCCATTGCTCTTTGGAGCATCGATCTTTGCTTGGGCATTGATTACAGACTCTGGTCACTCTTGGGATTATTGCCTATAGGCATCTTTTTATAGCTTTGGCTACGCCGATGATATGAGGCGATTTTATTTATTCTACACTTTGGTGTTAATTTCTCTTTGGAGATTTTTATTGTTTATTGATGATTAGGGATCGTCATTATATTCATGTGGTTCATAATATACTTCTCTTTGGATAAGTACAATTTTATTTATGTACCACATTATTATATATCTCAGTTATTACTGATTGTTTAGCTAGCCTGACCCGAGTGTTTTTCGCTCGGGTCAGACCGAGTTGTTTCAGGTTAGGTCTCTGGACTTAGCTGCTCTGTGCTTCCGCTTTGGACTAATCTGCTATGCTTTTGAGATAGCTTATCTTAGTGTCCGCTTATGTTATTATTTAGACTCTGATATGTACATATTTTTGACTCACATATGTGAGCAGTGGCTTTGTACCCACTTATGATATTTGGATCTGTATTGATGATGTATTGTTCTGGGATTTTATATCTGTTATGTGCTTCTGTTCTGTGATGTTTTATCATTTATTATTATGCTTTGTCCTGATAGATCTTTAGCCATTTGTAATTTCGTTATAAGTATTTACCGAATATGTCGAAGATACCATCCTTTCGACGTATTCAGTAGATAGTTATAGCTTGATTACAAATGGTCGCTTCCACTATACTCTATTCTCCGCTTTAACAGACAGTATTACTCCCGTAATACTCTTTGTTACAGTGGGTCTCAGAGTGGGGCGTTACAGAAGTCGAGATATCGGCTGTGAAAGGTGGCGTGAGTTCTGTGGTGTGGGGTTGAATCTGAGGAGATAGGTGGCGGTAGGCGAGGTCAGGGGCTGGACGTCGGAGGAAACTAGGGAGGTAGCGGATCAATGGAGAAGGTCAAGGGAGGTGGTAGGTTTCTGGCAAGACAGGTGGAAGGCGGGGTAGCTTTGGGTATGGGTGAATGAGCAGGTTCGTTAATGGAGGATTGAGAGGAGGAGAGGCCTGAGGTAAAATGGACGAGCAGGTTGAGTAGAAGAAAATAAAATGCAAACTTGTATCACAGCTGTAACAAAACGCATATTTAACGATAGTATATTTAAATGTTTTATTTAAATATAGCATCGTTAATCGGATTAAAGTCCAAAATGTTACTTTTGTAGACAGTCCAATTGGGACTCGAGACCACTTCCATTGAGTCCAAAATGGCGTTTACAACTTTTTTGAGTATAAACATCGATATGTTTTGAGTTGAGTAGAATTTTGCTATTTTTCTATTTTCGGCTTTGGGTTTGGGTTTCAGCCCATTAACCCATCTTAATACCCTAACTCAACTCCTCTTCATTCATTTCATTCTTCATTTCCTAACATTCAAGCTCTCGAGAAAATGGAGGAAAAGAATGGGAAATAGAAATTCCAAACCCTGGTTTGATTTGGAAACTCAAGTTCTTGCTCCAAAATCAAAGAGAAGCTTAGGTAGCATCCTCTTCATCTTCTCCATCTCAATCTCTCTCCAATTTAAGAAATTTCCTATAACCTAATTTAGGAAATATTTTCTTATAATCTTAGATTGGAGCTTCTAGAGTTGAAGTTAAAGAGTAGTTGATCTTTCCTTTGCTTTAGAGCTTCTCGTTTGTTGTTTTTGGGTTTAAAGGTGAGTTCTTTAACTCACATCTACGTCTATAACCTTCATTGTTGTTAGGTATGAATTCCTAACATTTGTGCATGTTCATTTGCTTTTGCTTTGAATTGATTTGGAGAATTTTCCAAACTTTGGTGTTTTGGTTCAAAATCTATGAATTCCTTATATAGATGTTTGGACATGTGTTCGGAGTGTATTGATGACTCTATAGAGTTGGGTTGTCGCTTGGCATAAATCCGTAGCCATCGTCGCTCATTCGATCGCTTCTGACGTGAATTGGTCATCATTGGCCTAGGTTCAACCTTTGCCTGAGCAGCAGCTCAGACGTCTGGTATAAGGATCAGACGTTTGAGGCTAAGGAATAAATATTCCAAACGTTCAGCTTAGACGTCTGACCTTGCTTTCCAGACGTCTGGGAGATCCTGACGTCTGAGCTTACTTCCCAGACGTTAGGGTGATCTGGAATAGAATTTCCAGTACCTCAGTTCAGACGTCTGATTTACTGGGTCCGACGTCTTGTTAGGGTTCAGACGTCTGCCTTGTAATTTGAGACTTCTGCCTTGTAATTTCAGACGTCTAGAATCTTTCTGGAATATTTCCAGAGAACTAATCCAGACGTCTGGATTCTAAACCAGACGTCTGGAACTGTGCATTTTGCCTATTTTGGGTTGTTTTGTGTGGATTTCCAATTTTAATCGATTTTTGTTGATCTGGATAGTTGTTATCACTTATTATCGACTTTGATGACTTCTTTCCTTGGATTTTTGGGAATATCCGTTTGATGGATTTGATATCGATTTTTATGGATTTAATTCACATTTTTGTATGTGAATTTTTGGTGATTGATTGTTTCTACAATCATTTCTGTGGTTTGTCACTTTAAAATACAAAGGTTTCTATACTAGTAGTAAATACTCAAACTGTTTCACAAAAACGATTTCAACACTACTTTTAAATACAAAGCTCGTTTTTAAAACCGTTTTCCAATCTATTAGTATATACAAACCTTTACCTCATTCGTATGAGAAATCTAAATAAATGGCTTAGCAAAACAAGTGGTATGAAACGCTTGTGTTTACTTTGTCGGTTAATTCTTGGACTTGTTCGATTGAACCCTTGTGACAGTTTTCGAGTGGAAATCTACAATTATATTTAAGTTAAGCTAGTGGTTATGGGACATGAACCTAAACTCTTATATTTACTAACTTAGTGTGATTCACACTTCTTATTGATCAATGGTGATCATTTTGTGATTTAGACTAGCGATGTGCGATGTCTCTTTGTTTGTGTGGGGACTAAAAACCCCGTTTGTGGAACTTCGGTTCAATTTGGTGGGGTAACGACCCATGGTCTTCGGGCCATTTGTGGAGCCTCGGCTCAAAATTGATGGTTAGCGACCATGGAATAGCGTTTCGTTTGTGACACACGCGTTGGCATGTTTTCATGCTCCCGTTTGTGATAGGCCTCCCCCTTTGTGATTTATGGATTTCTGGTGATTGATTTCTAGAATTTGTGTTTCACCAATTTTCGTGGATTACATTGATAAGCTTTATAAATATTTTTGTTTTGGTGAATAATTTAAAGAATATGACATTCTTTTTGGTGTTTGAGAATATTTGAGATATTGTATGATTTTTGTTGTTATCTGATGTATACTTGTCACAGTATGGCATTATTGTTATCATACATTTTTGTGATATCTCTTATCCTATCTCATTTTATCTGATATTTATAGCTAGACTGATCCGTTTATTATTTTCTTCTTAAATAATACTCGGGTCAGACTGAGGTATTTCAGGTGCTTCTGCTTGACTTCTTATCAGGGACCGTCACCTGACTTTTGGCTAACTACTTTAGCTTAGTAGTTTTTGTTGTCATACATTCGAGATATAGACTCCTTGATGTATACTTATTCTTTTGTCTAGCACTTGTATCTATTCTTTTGTGATGTAGTGGATCTTGTATGACCACTATTTTGATGTACACTTCTATGTGATATATTCATATCTATTTCCGCCTTTTTGATATGAATATCTATGACTGATTTGTGTTATGTTTATTTCTATATTTGTTTCCGAAGTCCACATAGCCACTGTGTGGTAGCTTTGAGTTTGTATATGATATGTCGGATTTCCTCTTGAAATGAAATGTAAGTTATATTATCTGACATATCGGTACTCGCACAAAGCAAATACACAGATGGTCGCTCCTCAACAGCCTTATTCTTCATGCTAGTCGACGGCATTACCCCGTAGTGTCCTTGGCTAGTGTGAGTATAGAGGTGGGGCGTCACAACAGCTTTATTTTATTTTTTTATTTTGTTGTAACGGAGGTGGTGAAGTCATGGATAATGTGGGGGTAGGAAAACGAACAGGTAGTTTAAAAAATGAAATCAACGTTAATAATATATAAGCCTTGATTATTATATTTTGTTCTGAATGAATGGATCAGAACCCAAAGAAGAAAAGAGAATGAAAAGGCACACCCAAATATATAAAGTATCTAGGGAATGACAAAAGCCACAAATGTGAATTCAGGAATTATAAAAGTGAATGACTGTTAATATTCAACTGGTAGGTAGATAAAAGGTCAAAGGGAAACCAAAAGGTTAAAATACGATACCGATATGGCTAATCGTTTTATTGACTTCGCCGTGTACCGGACTCCGAAATAAACAAACGAATATACTACGGAGATCAGCACGACGAGACGAATAGAACAATATATCGATATCAGCGATACGACCATCCTATCAAAAGTCGATATTCGTTGCCAAACTGATGCAAATTCACTAAAAATAAGATAAACGAAGCTAGAGAAGTCCAAATTTGACGAAACGAATTATGACGTCTCACTCAGAAAATGATTTACATTTTTATTATATAAAAAATTCTAATTTTGAAACATTAAATTTTCATCAAATTAACTGATATTAAATTGAAATTGAAATTTACACAACAGAATTAACATTCATATTTTCCAATGAAAATTTTCCATTTGCTATGTCTAAATAGACATGTTCCAAATATCGAATTTTCATTGCAAAATTTTATAGTTTTAAATTTCACAAAATTTCAGTTAATTACGTTATAAAACTTTTAAAAATTTCGGGTCATTACACTATATATGATAAGTTTTGCCAAATATAAATTAACAATCTGTTGTTTTGAGCAATTCAAGTTCGACATGTGCGGATGCGAATGGTTCAAAATAGCAGGTCGTTACAAGTGGTATCGGAGCTCTGGTTTAGGCAAAACTTAGCATATAGAGTAAAAGTTAATTTCGGACTCACTTTCGTTCGAGCTTGCCTTTGAATTTTGGAACTTTCCCCTTTATTCTGAAATTCATTCTTGTCTTTTCCTGTTCGTGTTCTTCTTGATTCTGGAGCAAACTATAGATCCACTTCAGTTGATCTCTATAATGAATTTGAGAACATCTGCAACATCAATTGGCAACTTCGTCCTTGTGGGTGTGACCAATCCCATTGGCGGTCCCACCAATCCTAGTATGATTTGTAAAGGGGTGAAACCCCTTTACAACAGGCATCGATTCACCGAAGACTTCTATATCCTCGGTTTCGATGCTGTTATTTCTTGAAAAGCCCAAATCGTTCCTCTAGCAGACAACTAGGGTAATTCTCTTGTAGTCGAATGTGGAATGCCTCGGGATTGTGTAGTCTCATCTTTCCGCTTGATGATCAGCCTAGTAATCTTGACTCCACCCAGATATTCAGGGATTATCCTGATGGTTTGGTGAAGTCACTCCTTCCCCCTAAGCGGGAATTTGAATTCCGCGTTGATTTTAACCCTGGGGCTCGACCTGTTGTCCTTTCCCAGACGAATGGTTTTGATGAATGGTTAGTCATGTCTTTGGATTAACCGATGCTCCTGCCTTCTTCGTCGATCTTGTGAATCGTGTTTTCCACGATGTTTCCAACTAGTTTGACCTGGTTTTCGTTGATGATATTTTCGTATTTTCTAAATCTCGGTTGACCTGGTTAAGGTCTCCCGCGATTAGTATAAGTCTATCAATCTTTTCTCTTCTGTAACTCAATTATTTTTTTAATCCTTTCGAGCTATCTTCGTTGTTAAAATTCTCTTTGATTAGGGTCTCTCTAAATTTAAATCTCTATCCTTGTTTTGATATCCATTCTCGAATCATCCTGTGAAGGAGTGTCTTTGTAATTAATATAAATTTTTTTAATATTGTGTTGTTTGAGTTGTTAAGTTTGATTTGGGGTTTCGATCGATTCGTCTGGCCAGCGTTATCGATAAGGATTCCAAAACACCTGAACAGTGCAAACTGACACAATATTTTTTCGAAATTGGTAAATGATATAATTTTATGTATGGTTATATTTTATATATAAAAGTATAATTTTCTGAAATTGGATAGTTAATTAAATTGGTTGTTAGGAATGATAATACTAGATTTTCATTTATTATTTTGTCAACACTACTAAATCATTTTCTATTGTTATGTGCTATAAGGTGTTGAAATTTTATAAACATGGTCTATTTGATTTGAAAATGAAATAAATTTAAAGTAAGGATTTAAGAATTTAATTTTCGGTGCTTTTCAAAATTTGGTTTTCATAGTTTGAAAGAGTATATTATTTGTAAGTACTTTCTTATGGAAATTGGTTTTCCAGAATTTTTAAAATAAGTAAGTTGGTACTCTCCTATTTGTCGTTGGAAAATAATTTCGGTGATGACTGCAGCATCATCAATATCCATTTTCGAGTTTCAAAGTGGAGAGACCACTTAGTAGCTTTGCTACACTTTTGTTTTGGGAAAATGAATTTGATTTGAATTTCTTGCTTATAATTTGAATTAAAAAATATATATGTATATATTTATTTCAAAATGATTTAAAGTGAAACCGGAAATTTAACTCTTAAATTTTATGTTAAGTGATAATTTTCAATTATTGAAATTTTGCAAAATTTTGAAAAATTGGAGAATCAAAAAGAGAAATGGAAATTTAACAACTTAAATAGTAGAAATAGGATAAAAAAATTATTTGTATAATACTCAATTGCATTCTAAAATATATATAACTTGCCTAAAATATTCAAAAGTTAAATTGTAAGGAGAATATGTAGTTGAATAATCTACAATATAGATATAACTAAAATGTCCAAAAATGAATATTGTTAAGGAAATTTATAAATTTAAGATTGGGGTTATAATAAATGTTTATGCACTTAATTTATGTTATAAAAAGGTTAAGTGAAATTAACTTAAGTCTAATAGATTTAATAAATGAGTTAAATCAAATAAATTTTGTTAGAAAGAATTTTTTGTAATAAATGTTAATAAATTGAAACAAATCAAATTGAATGAAAATAGCTTGAATTAAAAGTCAACAAAATATGAAATAAATGAATATTATTGATTAAATAAAATGGATTGAAACCACATTAATTGAATAAATTAATTTAAAAACTGATGAAATTTATATGGTTTTGAATTTGTTGTGTATCTGATAATATGTATTTCAATCTATCTTTTCTTTCTAGTTTTTCATATTCTCCTACCTTGTTCCTTTTCGGGGACGAAAAGTTTTGAGTGGGTGAGAGTGTAACGACCCGTAAATTTTAATGGTTTTTATAACGTAATTAACTGAAATTTTTCTTGAAATTTAATTTTAAAATTTTGAAATGAAAATTTGATATTTGGTATGCGTCTATTTAAACATAGCAAATGGAAGATTTTCATTGGTAAATATGGAAGTTTATTCTGTTGTGTAATTTTCAATTTCAATTAGTTAATATTGATGAAACAAATTATTTTTGAATTCTGAATATTTTTATAATAAAAATGTAAATCATTTTCTGAATGAGACGTCGTATTTCGTTTCACCAAATTTGGACTGCTCTAGCTCCGTTTATCTTATTTTTGAAGTTTTAGCAGCATTTTTGCAGTGAATATCGACTTTTGATAGGATGGTCATATCGCTGATATCTGTGTACCATTTTGCTCGTCTCGTCGTGCCGATCTCCGCAGTATATTCATTTGTGTGTTTTGATGTCCAGTACACCGCGGAATCCGCGAAATGGTTAACAGTATTGGTAACCAATTCTAGAGTCTTTTGGTTTCCTTATGACTATTCATTTTCCATCGTGTAAAACTGTATAGTCACTAGTTATTATTGTTCCCAGAAATCAATGCCATGACTTTTGTGATTCCACTTGTTCATTACTTATGACTATTCTCTCTCCTTTCCTCTATTTACTCTGTTCATTACTTTAATATATATATATATATATATAATAACTAATATAAATTATATATGAAAGTTTTGAGTGGGTGAGAGCGAAACGGTTAACAGTTATTATTCCTTATGACTATTCTCTCTCCTTTCCTCTATTTACTATGTTCATTACTTTAATATATATATATATATATATAATAACTAATATAAATTATATATGAAAGCATTTGTATTTCTCTGTGAAGCTTGCATTCCTCTCCAAACCACACCCTTCAACCTGCTCTCGTTCATCGTCCCCACCCATATACACCACGTCATCAACCCACAGCCGTACCTCTCCCCACCACTCATGCCGCCCTCTTTTGCCTCTAGCCATCGCCAAATCTTCACTTTCCAGCCTCTACCCGGTCCCTGCTACCCACTGCCAAACCGCCCCCTCAGATCCAAGCAACCCACTCCCTGGAACCCATTGCAGTGGCCGCTTTCCTCTACTGACCACCGAGACCCGCACCCATAGCCTCTCGAACATCCATATATTCCACCACCATCTTCACAAGCCCGCCTCACATCCCACGACCTGAGCCTCGAAGCGACATGAACTGAACAGCCACCATCACCTATAACGGCATCAACCACAGCCTTTGGCCTCCACCCTGACTCCCACACCACACGCGAAAACCCCGACCTCTTCCTTCCCTCCACCTGCCTCAACCCGCGTCCGTGCATGCTCCTTTGAAAAAGAAGTTAAGTTATATATATTGTTTTATATTTTAAAGCGTGCTCTCTTTCGCCCAAGCTATCTCACGCAACCATGCAGCCAGCCTTCCCTCAATCTATATGTATACGTCTCGTATATAGGTTGTTCTTTCTATATATTGTTCTGTGCTTTAATATAAACTTATATACATTGCATATATTGGTCGGCTGAAGATATATATTGGTTTATTCAATTCCAAGCTTATACGTGTGAATACATATATGGAAATTTTTGAAAGGTAATATTTGTTTATTAAGTATTGATTTCTTAAAGTTGTATGTGTATATATATATATAGTTATGTGTTTGTATAAGTTTATATTAGTATATATATAATTTGTTATATATCAGATTCTGTTATTATAATACATAAGTTTATTTTAGTTATATAAAGTGAATTTGGTATAGTGCAGTTTTTTATTGTTATATATACACAGTAAAGTAAGTTTTTTATATATAGAGTTTATATAATGGCTTGCTAATTTTTTTGTATAATAATAAAGTGAGTTATCTTGTATCAAAGATGGGAAAAGTTGTATATATAATATGTTTAAGGTATTTAGTTAAATCTTGTTAATATTTTTGAGTAGATTCTGAAATATATAGTACGTTTAAATATTTAGTTGAAGAATTTTGAAAAAATACGTGATATATATCATACGTATATATTTTGTTCCATAGAATCTAAGTTCAATTTGCATTGTTTCGCCACTGTTTAGATTTACAACAGCAGTTCCAACCTTGTCACCGTCCCGCTTGTTCGATCTGTGTGCTTTTCTATGTCTATTCGCTTCCATTCTCGTTCATCTCTTTAGCCTCGAAAGGTGAGCAATCACTCACGATTAACATTCTTATATTTAATAAGTTTGATTCACATGAAATAACGATTGAAATAAGCTGCTAAAATTGAATTGTTAAGTTATTTAATTGTTAGATATGATATACCATTATCTGTCATTGTTTACCTATGACATATGACACCATAACCTGTTATATATATATATATTCTACTTAAATTTGTTACTAATGATATAAGCCTGTTGTCGATATGTTATGTTATTATCGTATTTGTTCTCACTCTGCAAGTTCCCTCTTTGTTTAGAATTCCCTACGGGTTGAAATGATACATACCCAAACGATATTATAGATTAAGGGAAATCGTTATTGGTTGAAATGATATACCCAAGCGATTTTCATTGAATTTAAATTTTGGGATTGCGGGTTGAAATGATATACACCCGTAAATATTAAATTATTACGGATTGAAATGATAAATATCCGTATCACTTGACCATAGGATAGAAAATTATATACGGACACCATTGGTCTAATTTGAAAAATGATTGCCAAAGTTTGAAAGAAAATATATGGATTGGAAATTTAAATTTATAAGTTAGTTTTGAAAATATAATTTTTAAGATCTTTCTTATGATTTTATTATTTTAAAAATATATAAAATATAAAAAAAACATTTAATAATAAGATTTAATTTAATAAAATTTAATTTAATTGGGTTATAATATGTTTAAGTATTTATTTAAATTTTTATTAATATTTTAAAAATAGTTTATAACTTTAATAATAAAGGTTGGGAAGATAAATTAATGTTGACTTGGAATTTAAATTGGTTAATAATTGAATTTAAATAAGAATTGATTTGAACTTATTGATTTTGAGATTTTGAAAGATATGATTGATAACTTGATTTGATAAAAAAGTGAATAAAAGAATATTCTCAATTTTAAATAAGATTGAGACTGAATATTTAATATTAATTTTAATTTATAAATTGAGATTTTATTAAATTGTTATTAAAATGATTAAGCGAATATTTTTCCAATTTGTATAAAATTAAAGTTAAATGTTGAAATCTAAATGAAACTTATATTGAAAATGTTAGAATATTTAAACTTTGACTCTCATTGGAATTGAAGAGGTAGTTCAAACCCGAATTTGAAATCGAAAAAAAAATTGAAATGGTTTGTTGAGAACTTGAATTGAATCTTTAACCTTTTAAATTGAAAGTGTTGAACTGGGATTGATTTAAATTGAATTTTGAAATTTAAGTTGATTTGAGTCGATTTGTGGAATTGGATGAAACAATTCTAATTAGGAAACTATTTCAGTATAATCTCTTTAAATAAATATAAACTATTTTTAATTTATAACTATTTTAATATATAAATTATTTTAATATATAAACTATTTTAATTTATAACTATTTTAATATATATACTATTTTCAATATCTAAACTGTTAAAGTTGGAAGGGTTATGATTTCAAAAGTGTTATGATTACGAAAGTGTTATAATTTTTAAAGTGTTACGATTCTGGAAACGAATATTGTTTAAAATGAATAATGACATTGAATTGATATGGTTTTTGAAATGAATATGATATTTTGATATGAAGTATAAACTATTTGAATTATAAAATGACCACGGTGTGAAATAAGCGTTTGGTTGTTAAAAAGACCGGGATCGAATATTGTCATACTCTTTGCCAATACTGAAAACCACATTAACAACTGTGTACGTGGTGGAGATTCCAGAATGAAGTATGATGGTTTGGCAACGATTTTGTATGAGGTATTAACGTAGCCCTGAATCCCTTGAGTCTGCTTGATGTGGCTAAAACAGGAGTCACGCTTGGCCAAGTGAGGTCGTTCCTCCTATCGGACACATTTCTTCGATACCATTCTATTACTTTGTGATTTGATTAGGTGCACCTTTGATTCGGGAGTGTGTCTCAAGGTGGGCGGTAGTAGCTGCTATGCGTTACCACCAGTCCGGATCCGTAAATGGTATATCTACCCTGGCATTGCCTCGTGTGCCTTGTCACATGCCCTATCGCGCCTTTTACGAGTTTGTTTTGTACCGTACCTATGTGCTGTCCTCTGGGTAAACCACCAGTTTGGTGGAGCGTATGACATTGTATAGATTACGGGAATATATAAAATGTGTTAAGGGGGATATGGGTATTGCCTTAATGCTATTTTAATAGTTTTACTTTACTATAGACATATTATAATAGCGTATATTACTACATAGTAGATAGTTCCATGGATCCTTAGGGGATGGAAATCCCAAACATCCTTTAAGTTACTTGTATTTCAGTTGACATTTCACTTGAGTTGAATTTATTAATATAAGAATGTTAATCCTGACTCGAGTGTTTTGTGTTTTGCTTTATGCTCGGGTGAGACTGAGTGTCACAGCATTTGAGACTCACCTTTGGAGTTTGGAGCTTTGCTTGAGGATCTATCTTATATCTAGTCAGCTTTCAGTTATTTCCAGTTATTTCTATTCAGTCTTGTAGTTACTTTTGTATTTGAGACTACTCTGTATTTGAGATTTATGTTGTATTTTATTTCAAACTCTGATGTTTATATAGTAGCTTCATGAACTACTATTTATCTATTTCGCTGCTTATTGTTATATTACTCTATGTCTGTGATTCTGTGATTGATTTATTTCCCGTATATATGCTAAGTTTTTCCAAATATAAATTAACAATCTGTAGTTTTGAGCAATTCAAGTCCGACATGTGCGGATGTGAATGGTTCAAAATAGCAGGTCGTTACAATATATATGATATATGAGTGTATATGCACATCCATTTGGACATGCATCTTCTTACTTGAGGTACGTGAACCGCTTCACATAGCAATGTGGTTTCTTGTGGCTTTATCGAAGGAAAAAAAGGCAATGTCTTATCCTTATAAAAAGCAATGTTAAAGCATAGTAATAACCTAAAAATTGCTACAGAATAGCATCTGAATTGCTGTAAAAATAACAGAATATTAATTCAACTGCAGCCATTATAATCGATGTAAGAAGAAAGAGATATGCAAAGGACACAACCATTTTATTCAACTGTAAATGTTGATTGTTGAAAATTTTGGCATTGGTTCAATTTTTTGCAAGTTAAAATGTGTAATAATATTATGTTTTCCAATTGCTTGACTTGGTTGCAATTAATCATTAACTTGATATATAACAGATCTTCAACTTAGTGCAGAAAATACATCTTTGCATTGTGTTTTTGTACTAATATAATATTTGGTTTGCGCTTCATTATTATATAGTATTTGTGGAGATGCGTCTGATACAAATTCAACTTGCAATTATAATTTGGAAGAAAAAAGAATAGACATTCACGACTTATATCACAAATGTTGTATATAAGATACTTTAAAGACTAACTCTAATATTCATGACTTATATCGCAAATTTCCAACATTGTATAAAGGTGGTAACGCACACACCGCTGAAATTGATAAATGACCATAACCAAACTCAAAATGTTTCTCATGTATTATACCATATATATAGTACCTTGACAGTTGATAGCTGAAATTGAAACTGTCTCAACATGAACACACTCAAATTTCTCATGTATTCATATATGCGCTACTACAACTAGAACTGACCCAACATGACAGTTGATAACAATCAAATAAGCTATATATAATATTATTACTGAAATTGATCAACAAACAAATGATTATAAGTCAATTACCAAATTCAAAATATATCTCATGTACTCTCAACATGACATTTGACGTTCATTCATACAACAACAGAAGTTGCTCAGTTCTGTCTTGAAAAGAGAAATCAAAACGTCATTAGGAATATTCAAGCCTAGCAGCACATGGCGTCATCCTCACAATTTACTGCATCAATCTTGCCTACTCCTCATGTAGTATGCCAACCCATTCCTCCAAAAAAATATGCATCCACTATTTATATACCTTCGTCGTCCCAAGTCCCAAGCCCTATCCACTTTGATCCCATCTTCATCCTTAATCCCGCTACCTCAGCCTTATACTTTAAGCTATGCCGCCTTTCAACCCAGCCCAAAATAAGGCCTGTCCCTTCAAACCCAATTCTCTTTTCCTATAATATTGTTGAATTAGCCCAGCCTTCTAACTTCCTCTCAAACAACCGCTTTTATTTCCACCACATAATCCATCACCTCCTTAACCCCATTTCACAGGCTCGTACCCCAATAGATTTATCCCCAACTCATGGGCCCACAACCCGCTCTCCTTCTATACTAAACCTACATATAACCTACATTTAAATCCGCATAACCCGGCCTCTTAACTCCACATTAGCCTATAATTCCAGCCCAGTTATAATCCGTATGCTGGATTATTTGCATTTCCTAATTAATGCAGCCAATGCCACTGGGCAACACTCCATGCCAACTGCACGAACCACCGCTACATCCTTTACCCCTATAAGTTTAGCCTCAACACCTAAAAAGTCTATCAAATGGCTTTTTCGAAAAGTCCTCTGATTTCATCCTCATTCTTAATCCATTCTTGACTTCTCCGCTCTGTCTTCTCTCTTACTCACTACTTTGACAATTATCTTCTCAAGCATCCTTGCACTATCACCAGTAGAAACTCTCACATTATCAAGTCGAGTAACTGTTCTTCTCTTCACCGTTTGCGATAGTAGTGTCCTAACTGCAGCAATAGTGTCCTATGAACCTTTAAATCATTATAAATCAAATAGGTGTAATACTGTATAAGGAATTAACTTTTATTATATACATTTTTCCATTCCCTCCTTTATGCTCTATTATCTTCACTCTCCTTTTTTCATACATGCAATATTTCATAGAGGACACATAATAAAAGGTTACATGTAGGATACATATTGCATACTTAACTCTTCTAACTCACTGTTAATTTCTGAAATATAATGGAAATAGAACTCAAACATTGCAGGCATCTAGTGGCCCTGTATCTTATATATTAAATCAAACTGAAGAACAAAAGAGTTGATATAGTTCACAATTACAAAAAAAAGTGTGTATTTCTATCTATATCGGTATCTACACACACATTAAGTTTCTTAAAAGTGAGAAAAAATACATTCAAAAATAGTATTTTTATATATTTTTGAATTAATTCATGGTTAAGACTATCTATTTCCTTCGCTTACCTTATCATAGTGTAAGGTACATGTATCCAAGCTTCCTACATGAATTTTTTGAATGCTCTCCAAGCTTTCTGCATGAATTTTTTGAATGCTCCTTGCACCAACATCATGAATAATTTTGCCCTTATAACACTATGAAGAAAGCATTAAACCACTAAGTCTAATTTCAATAACTAATAAACAAATATGTTTTATTCTAATTAAGAAATAAACCACTAATTTTTATGTCCATAACAAAAAAACCGACATAAATTCCACGAAGCAACGCATTCCACAAAGCAATAAATTAAATTACATATTTTCATAAGGCAGTATATTAAATCCCATAATGTAAGAGATATAAATATCGGAATGCAAATGAAGAGTAAGGATTAGAATAAAAAAAGAATTTTTTTAATGCTTCCTACATTAACATAATAAATTTGCTACATAATCCCCTTACAGGCTAAAGATTGAGGTAGCAACGATTGTCTTAATATGGATTATTTTATAATAGAATATATTTTTAAAATAGTAAAAGATTTAAAATATCCATTGCTAAAAAGTATTATCCCATATAGAATATAAAGGAGTACTCTATTTCAAAATATATACATCATACATTCTAATCCCTTGTTGTTCACTTTATTACCTAAACATATATATTATTTGTAAGTACAAACGCACTCACTAACGTATCTACCAAAATAAGTGTGTAATCATAGGCATTTACTTCTTATATTTATATTTGGACATCGAGCATTTTTTTATTCCAATAATATTTCTTTATGATGCATATAAGTTGAGTGTATAAACCTTGATCTAAATGCATACCGTCTATAAAGTAGTGTGCTTAAATGATATATTTTTTCACACTTATGATACTATTTCTATTTTCTTATTTCTTATTAAGAATTTGAAATTAAAAAAGTTTAAGAAGTATGCATAGATGCACATTGATTCATCGAGATGATGCTTTTAAATAATTGTAAAATAAGACATATAGATTATATCTTTGCTATTCTAAACTAATATGAATTGCATATTGTGCTTGTGTTCTTGTATTTTGTTCGCATGTTTAGTATGTATTTTATTATATTGATATTATGTGTTTTGTTAGCATAGGTCAATGGTTACACGTATTATATATGATGCTTTATTGTAAGAGGATTGTGTAAAGTAGTTTAGTCGGTGAGCATGCTTAACATTCAAATTTATATTTACTTATATTGTATCAGTTATCATAATTTATATGGGCAAAACCCAATTATTATAGAAAAAGAGGTTTTAGTGACATATTTTGATTCTTCTTTTATAAAGAAAGTAAAATTTTCCAAACAAAGCTAAATGTTCCTAATATAAACCTTATAGTTTTCAAAAATTCAGAACGGAACAAAAACTTTATCTTGGTTACCATCCTTAATAATCTACAAATTTATGTAATAAAAGTCTGCAATAATGGATTATAATACTAAAAAATTATCTTGAAATGTGGAAGGCATTATAGTAGCTTCACTCACAACCACAACCAAATAGCTGTTGCCAAACTATAGTGTTAAACGATTGGAGTAAAAATTATATGTTTGTGATCAAACTATGCACATATAGTTAAAAAATCATGTTAATTTTATAGGCAACATCTATAACAGAAATGATCAAAGGAATAATAGGCCGCCTATGTGCACAAAGGAGTTTAAAATTTAATAGAAAAATTGAATCCCAAATCTGTTAAAATAAGTATTCCATGTTGAAAAACCATTAATAGACATGATACAATTTGAAACATCGAAAAAGCAATAAAAGAAATTGTTCTAGATTTGAAACATCAAAAAAAGCATCAGCGATTAATTTGCAAATAGTAGGATGATTTTGTATTTTTTAATCAAGTAAAGAAAGTAAAAGTCAAAATTTAACAAATAATCAAGAGATAATTGCATTAAATAGAATAAGGCATTAGTATTTCCGTCTAAGACGATAAAATGCAAATGAGCAATGTTTCAATCTAAACAAATAAGCTATAATTTGAAAAGATGAATAAGTGTTTTAAGTAAAAATTATATTACTTAAAGATGAATATGCGCCATTTATAAAATTGCGTGAGTTAGGTTCAATTGCATAAGGAATAAAAGCAGCACATGTAATTAATACAATTGACAGACTGATTAAAAAATAACAAATTTAAAGTGTGATAAACTGATTAAAGAAATGCTTAAACTGAGGAAGGAAGCATGCACTTGACATTATATTACAAAGTATTTCTTTCATCCTTCAATAAATAGTGATGGTATTTACTATGATTTGGGCTAGCTACAAATTCCAAGATTCCAGTTAATGGTCATGAAAAAACACACAAAACTCTTCAAACCCGACAATTAGTTTACTTGTTATAAAGGAATCATTGGATTAAGAATTTTTTTACCAACGTTAAACTTTTAGCATAACCATATGATTTTAATATAGTAAATATGATTTAAAATCCCAAACAAATGACCAAAACATGATGGATAATTTTAGGATCTGTAGTCATATATGTATAAGTATGCATGCATGTACATGACTAAAATTGTGACGCCCCACCTCTATACCCACACTAACCAAGGACACTACGGTGTAGTGCTGTCAATTAACGCGGAGAATAAGGCTGTTGAGGAGCGACCATCCATGTAACTACTTTGTGCGAGCACCGATATGTCAGATAGTATAGAATGCATATCATTTAAGGAGGAAGTCCGACATACCAATACAAACTCAAAGCTATCACACAGTGGCTATATATAATCTTCGGAAACAAACATAGAAATAATCATAACATAAATCAGTCACAGACATCCATATCACAAAGGCGGAAGAAGATATGAATATATATATATATATAACACAAGAAAGTGTACATCAGAGTAGTGGTCAAAAAGATCCACGATAATACAAAAAGAATAGCAACATGTGCTATACAAAAGAATACATCAATGAGTCAATATCTCAAATGTGTACAACAAAAACTACTAATCTAAGTAGTTAGCCAAAAATCAGAGTAATAGATCCCGGAAGAGAAGTCAAGCAGAAGCACCTGTAACATCTCGGTCCGACCCGAGTATTATTTCATAAGAAAATAATAAACGGATCAGTCTAGCTATAAATATCAGATGACATGATATAGAATAAGAGATATGGCATAAACATATAATAACCATAAAGGCATACTACTATAAGTATGTAAATGATAATCAACAAGAGATTAATCAATATCACAAGAATCTTCTCAAAGATAAAATGGGGTATCATACCCTAAACTTGTATTCATAACAAGTCAATGACACACGAATTCACCAATGCACAAAAATTGATAACATATCAATGAAAATCATGAAAATTGGTGAAGCACAAATTCCAGAAATCAACACACGAAATCCAGAAATTACATAAAAAGGGGGGAGGCCTATCACAAGAACGGGAGCATGAAAACTCACCAACACGTGTAACACAAGAACGAGAAGCTATCTCATGGAAGCTATCCATTAAATTTTGACACACGAACGGCCCGAAGACCATGGGGCGCTACCCCACATATGTGATGGTGAAACATCACACAAACGGGGTTTAGTCTCCCACGTAGACAAAGAGACATCGCACAATTGCTAGTCTAAATCACAAAAATGATCATCATGATCATCAAGAAGTGTCAATCACACTAAGCTAGTAAATATATGAGTTTAGCTTCATGTCCCATAACCATTTGCTTAACTTAAATATTTACGAACAAACTGTAGATCTTCACTAGAAAATTGTCACAAGAGGTTCAATCGAACAAGTCCAAGAATTAACCGACGAAGTGAACGCAAGCGTTTCATACCACTCGTTTTACTAAGACGTTTAATTAGATTTCTCATCCGAGTGAAGTAAAGGCTTGTATATACTAATAGATTGGAAAATGGTTTAAGAAAAAGAGCTTTGTATTAAAATAGAGTTGAAATCGTTTTGATGAAAGAGTTTTGATATTTACTACTAGTATTGAAACCTTCATATTTGTAAAGTGACGAATCACAAAACGATTGCAGAAACAATCAGTCACAAAGCTTCACATTCGAAGACGTGAATGAAATCCAAGGAAATCAGCTCAAAATGCATCAAAGTATAAGTTGATGGTACGACCTATCATGCCGAGCGACCTAACGACCTATAATTGGCACGACCTAGTAGTGGTCGACCTAATATGGAACGAGCTAAGTGGTGCGAACGACCAAATCATGGCCGAGTTAAAGTGCAACTACCCTAAGAGGAAGCGACTTAAGGTAAATAGGTCGAACGACCTAAGACTAGTATGCTGAGCGAACTAGGGGAAAAACAGGTCGAGCGACCTAATGGTAATATGACACACAAGGCGAACGACCTAAGTCCAAACGCGACCTAACCCAAGTGGCGAACGACCTAAGTCCAAACGCGACCTAACCCAAGTGGCGAACGACCTAAGTCCAAACGCGACCTAACCCAAGTGGCGAAAGAACTAAGTCCAAACGTGACCTAACCCAAGTGGCGAACGACCTAAGAAGGAGGCCGTGCAACCTAGTGGTTGCGACCTAAGACAAACGAGCTAGGGACGAACGACTTAAAGCGAATGACCTAACAGGCACGCGACCTAAGCATGGGACGATCGACCAAGTGGAGCGACCTAGAGCTAACGACCTAGGGAGAGCAACCTAAATGGTCAAAAGGGCGCGACCTATATAGAAACGACCTATCAATGCGAGCAAGCCGAGCGACCTAAAGGTTAACGACCCAACACGGTGGAATGAGCTACATGCAGGGGCGACTTTTCCTCTGGCCGAACGACCTAAGTGCAGGAAACTGCTAACACTCGAAAATTCTGGGTTTTCCACCAATTCAATCCACACCAAATGCAAATGCACACAAAATAGCAATAGGGAATCATTCCTAACAGTCCAATGACAGTTATAGGCAAGAATGTGAGATAAAAATCTCACCTTTTCATGGAAATTGATGGAAACCGAGCTTGAAAGCAAAGTGAGAACAGTCCCAAGCTTGAATCAATGTCTTCTTCTTGAATTTGGAGTAGATGTTGGATTAGCAATGAAGATTGAGACTTTGGAGTTTTAATTTCCCATTCCCTCCACTATTTTTGAAGAAGCTTTAAGTGTTAGGAAAATGAAGAAGGAATTAGTGAAGAGGAGAGGGGGTTGGGACTGACTTAGAAGTGGTTCAGCCCAAACCAAAAGCTCAAAGCAAAAAGTGACGAAAATTTCACTATCTCCAAACATATCAAAGTTTACACTCAAAAAGATCGCAAACGTCATTTTGAACTCAATGGAGGTGGTCTCGAGTCCCAATTTGACTGTATGCAAAAAGTAGCTTTTCAGACTAACATCCGACTAACGATAAAATATTTAAATAAAATATTTAAATATAAAATCGATAAATATGCGGGTTGTTACAGACTCCCCTCCTTAAAGAAATTGCGTCCTCGCAATATATAAGGTGGAAATAAAAAGTAACAACCATAAAAACATATTAACACAAAAAAAAAGAAATTTGAAATAAGAAGTTCACCTTAAAGAGCATGAGAAAGTAATTTCGGATGTGTACGCTCGATGAATTCTCTAGATTCCCAAGAGCAATCTTTAGGATTTGAGGACCATTGAACCTTCACAAGCGGAACATCTTTATTTCGAAGTCGTTTGACCTCCGAAGCAATAATTCGAATTGGATGCTGCTCATAAGTTAAAATTAGGCGAGACTTCAATTTCTTCCACAATTCCAGGCACAAGAATAGAATCGGAATCCCGAAGGCACTTCCGTAATTGAGAAACGTGAAACACGTCATGCATGGCAGAAAACTGAGCCGGTAATGAAAGGCGATAAGCCATGGAACCGATACGTTCAGTGATAGGAAATGGCCCAATATATAGAGGCGCTAACTTTCCCGATCGACTGAAACGTACCACACCCTTCATAGGTGAAACACGAATAAATACAAGATCTCCAACATAAAATTCTAATTTCCTTCTTCGATTATCGGCATAGGATTTTTGTCTACTCTTGGCTTCTTTCATCCTATGACGAATAAGTTCAATCTTTTCTGTGGAATCACAAATGATATCTGGACCTAAAACCAGCTTCTCACCGGCCTCAAGCCAACAAGAAGGAGATCGGCATGGCCTTCCATAGAGTGCCTCGAAAGGTGCCATACCAATACTAGCTTGGAAGCTGTTATTATAGGAAAATTCAACAAGTGAAATATGATCTTCCGAACTTCCACCGAAATCAAGCACACAAGAACGAAGAAGATCTTCAAGAGTTTGATTCACACGCTCAGTTTGTCCATTGGACTGGGGGTGATAAGCGGTGCTAAAATTAAGCTTCGTTCCTAAAGCTTTTTGAAGACTCTTCCAGAATCGACTAGTAAACAATGGATCACGATCACTAACAATAGAAGTAGGAACCCCATGTAATTTAACAATTTCTTTGATAAAGAGTTTGCCCAGAAGAGGAACGGTTCAGTTCGACCGAACGGGAATAAAATGGGCGGATTTAGTAAGTCTATCAACGATCACCCATAAGCTATCATGACCCGAACGAGAACGAGGAAGGCCATCAATAAAATCTATGGAAATTTGGTCCCACTTCCATACTGGAATTTCCAAAGGTTGCAATAACCCACCAGGCCTTTGATGTTCAGCCTTGACAAGTTGGCAAGTCATGCAACACTTAACAAAGTTAGAAATATCAGATTTCATTCCCTCCCAATAATAAAGTCGCTTCATATCAGCGTACATTTTACTACTTCCGGGATGAATGGAATACTTGGAACGACGAGAATCTTCTTGTATATCTTTACGAAGATCACTAATATTTGGTACGATAAGTCTACCAAATTTTCAAATGCCGCCACGAGAATTAATATCAAAGTCTTTCAAACCTTCAATATCAACTTTATCCTTAATATTTTGGCCAAGAAGAGCCAATTCGGGATCTAGCTTTTGAGCTTCAAGAATGCGGTCTAAAGGAGAAGGATGAGCCTCAAGGCTACATAAAACAAGAGATGAACATAAATCGGAAACACGATCTCGAATTTCACAAGTGGATAAAACCTCGAGATCATTCCATTCAGATATCATCATGGAAACAACTGCTTGTTGCTTACGACTAAGAGCATCAGCAACTCGATTTCCCTTTCCGGGAGTATAAAGAATATCAAGATCATAAGAAGCAAGGAATTCGAGCCAACGCCGTTGACGCAAATTAAGTTCCTTTTGAGAGAATAAATATTTCAAAGACTTATGATCAGTATAAAGTACAAATTTCTCTCCCAAAAGATAATGTCGCCAAATTCGAAGGGCGAAAACGATAGCCGCGAGCTCTAAATCATGTGTGGCATATCTAGTCTCAGCCGGCTTCAATTGCCTAGAAGCATAAGCAATAACACGTTCTTTTTGCATAAGAACGGCACCCAAACCAACGCGACTAACATCGGTATAAACAACAAAATCTTGATTCCCTTCGGGAATAACAAGAATAGGAGCATCAGAAAGGAGTTCTTTTAATTTCTGAAAAGAATTTTCCCATTTGTCCGACCAAATGTATTTAACACCTTTCTTTGTTAAGCCAGTAAGAGGGATGGCAATTTTAGAAAAGTCCTTAATGAAACGACGGTAATAACCCGCCAATCCAAGGAAGCTACGGATTTTCGTTACACTCTCCGGTCTCTTCCAATTTTGAATCACTTCAATCTTTGAAGGATCCACTGATATTCCGGATTCGGAAATAATATGACCGAGAAACTTCACATTAGATTGCCAAAAGTGGCATTTAGAAAATTTTGCTTTTAATTGATTACTCCTAAGAGTTTCCAATATAATCCGAAGATGCTTTTCATGTTCCTCCTCGGTTTTAGAATACACAAGAATATCATCAATAAATATGAGAACAAAACGATCGAGAATATCTTTAAAAACTCGATTCATAAGGTCAACGAAATAAGCCAGAGCATTCGTTAAACCAAATGGCATAACTAGCCATTCATAAGATCCATAACGAGTACGGAACGAAGTCAAAGGAATACTATCCTCTGGAATACGAAGCTGATGGAAACCAGTAGCCAAGTCCAATTGTGAAAAGACTCTAGCACCACTCAGTTGATCAAATAAATCATCAATCCGAGGTAAAGGATATTTATTCTTAATAGTAAGATCATTAAGCTTGCGGAAGTCGACGCAAAGCCTAAGTGTACCATCGGATTTCTTCACGAAAATTGCTGAAGCTCCCCAAGGTAAGGAACTAGAGCGAATAAATTGCTTCGTCTCCAATTCGGGCAATTGTTTGCGCATCTCTTCATTCTCCTTATTGGACATGTGATAAGGAGGACGAGTAATAGGTTGAGGTCTAGGTATGAGATTAATTTTGAACTCAATTGCTCGCTTAGGTGGTAATCCTAAAATGGGCTCAAATATGTCGGAAAATTCACGGACGACGTGAATACGAGAAATGACATCTTCCTCATCATCATTATCATCATCAAGAGGATTTATAGAATATAAAGATGCTGTCAAAGTAGAATCCGAATCTTTAAGAACAATAGAAATCTGCTTAACAGATAGTGGATGTCGAAGATAAATAGTCCGCTCAGGACATAGGATACGAGCTTCATAACGATTAAGCCAATCCATACCCAAAATCATACCAAAGCCTAAATAACACATGACATGCAAATCGGCTAGGAAAGAAAAATCATACAAAATAATCTTGACATCCCTACATAGCAAACTAAGAGTTGCGGATCCACCAATGGGATTCGCAATTCTCAGAGAAGTCATTAAAGCATCAACACTTAAAGAAAAAGTATCGACAAGTTCCTTTGATATAAAAGAATGGGATGCACCTGTATCAAAGAGAACTCTAATAGGTTGATCATGAAATATAATGATGCCATCAAGAATAGAATGAGACATACCTTGACCGCGAGATGTGTTGCCAGGGGCTTGAGCAACGTTTAACTTTCCCTTCTTGCTTTGAAGCTTAGGGCATAGGTGCATAAAATGATCTGGACTTTTACAATAGCGACAAGAGCGGGGCTTTGAACACTTGTTCGCAAAATGGCCCTTAGCACCACAGTTGAAGCATTTCCCATCACTAGGGGAAAGTGTCTTTGCAGCAAGAGTAGCTTGCTTACCCTTTTTGTTAGGATAAGGACCTTTGAACTTGTTAGGCCTTTTCTTGTTGTTGAAGTTTGGTTTGGCACCCATTACTTCAACATCACTTTCCCGATCCGCCTCTTCAAGACGAAGAGCGATATCAATGAGTTGATCGAAAGAAACTTCTAATTTTAGAAGTATTGGCTTCTTGAGATACTTATTTAAGCCATAGACGAATCTTTGGTTCTTATTCAATGGGGTGTTGATGTATTCAACCCCATATTTAGACAGTGACTCGAAGGATGCGACATAATCTGTCACAGAGGATTCACCTTGAACAAGGTCTATGTAACGTCGAGCCAATGTCACTTTCTCTGCTTCTGGTACGAATTTTAATTCAAAGCGTTCCTGGAATTTCTCCCAGGTGAGATCAGCTTCATTAATTTCAGAAATAAGAAGTTCGTACCAATCCAGTGCTCTTTCTTGGAGCATAATGGAGGCCACCTGAACACGGTGAAGATCGATAAGACTCATGCGAGAAAAGATTCGATCGCATGTTCTTAACCAAGCCTGTACCTCAATAATAGTTTCGGAACCTTTGAATGGTTTCCCACCCAAGTTGGTATAATCGTTGCACAAACGTGCAAATCCAGACTTTGGATGAGTAGGTTCCTGATTAGGACCAGCTGCTTGAGCATTCTTTACTAAATCAAGAAGCTGTTGAGCGATCATAAAAACTCCATCCTGGGGAGTAACAGTAGAAGGTCCGGCTCTGGGACGGCCTGGTCTAGACATTCTCTTCTTTAAGAAAGAGAAAAGAAGAAAAAGGTTATTCACCAAATGAATATCAAGCAAATCTTGATAGGTAAAACAAGGATACATAAAAGGAAATAGGATGAATTGGTACGAAGACTCGACTTAAATCCTAAGGCACGACTCCTAAGTTGAACTTAGGACGATGATCCTTGTTAAGTTATTCTACATTGTTCTGAAGTTTGGCTCTGATACCAAGCTGTGAGATAAAAATCTCACCTTTTCACGGAAATTGATGGAAACCGAGCTTGAAAGCAAAGTGAGAACAGTCCCAAGCTTGAATCAATGTCTTCTTCTTGAATTTGGAGTAGATGTTGGATTAGCAATGAAGATTGAGACTTTGGAGTTTTAATTTCCCATTCCCTCCACCATTTTTGAAGAAGCTTTAAGTGTTAGGAAAATGAAGAAGGAATTAGTGAAGAGGAGAGGGGGTTGGGACTGACTTAGAAGTGGTTCAGCCCAAACCAAAAGCTCAAAGCAAAAAGTGACAAAAATTTCACTATCTCCAAACATATCGAAGTTTACACTCAAAAAGATCGCAAACATCATTTTGAACTCAATGGAGGTGGTCTCGAGTCCCAATTTGACCGTATGCAAAAAGTAGCTTTTTGGACTAACATCCGACTAACGATAAAATATTTAAATATAAAATCGATAAATATGCGGATTGTTACAAAAATCCTATGATTACATCATAATATTAGATTTATTTTGTATAATAGAAGTATCAAATTATGTACTTTCATCATTACATAATTTTAGATGAAATTGGACTAATTCGGATATAATCTCATCATTATAGATTTAATCTAACAAATTGGATATAAAAAGCTTTAATTCCAATTTAGTATCAAAATTTAGTCTACTAATATTAACCTATCATATATATATATATATATTACACAATAATAATATATGTAGTTTTTATCTTATCATATATAGTATATATATCATAGATTTAGGGTATGTAGTACAGTTCAAGAAGAGAAAACCACAAACATGTTAGGTTCAAACATCGTACGATCTTCAAACATACTCTCCTCATTAAGAAGGAGGCACCATGGTAAAAATTTAAGATAATCCATAGACTCAAAGCTCTGAGTTTACAAAAGTTCATACAACAGATTCAGTGGTGCGGAGCATTGTTCTTAATTTATATTCCAACCATACATTAGCATAACAGATGTTAACTTGAACAAATTCGACGAAATGCAAAATCTTATTGTAAGTTTAGCCGGTTAAAATCAGCCGATAGGGTTAGAATTATTATATTTAAAATTCCTGAGATGCAAAATTGTTATTAAATCACCAATAATATCAAGTAGACTTCAAGCAGCTGATAGCCCTTGGTGGCAAAACTCTTCAGTCGTAGACCCTTCGAATGCAGATCAGGACTCGATGGTGTAAGTAGAGCTTCGGTGGATGGTTGGGCAAAGATAGTCGATCGTAGAGGCAGAGAATGCGATTATTAAGTGATGGAGATGCATTGGGGTATATTCAATTTGTGTGAAAGTAATGGATCAAGGTTAGTTATGGGTTAGGGTTAACAATAGATTAGCACTAATAATGGATTAAGTTGCATGAAGGAGATGGTGTTGAATCGCCATGACGATTAAGGTTAATGAAGAAATTTGAATAAACTAAGATTGAGAAGAAGCAAACGTGATGAGAAGAAAGAGGCTAACGAAACAAAAATGAAAAGGGTATTTCTGGTATTTCAAAAAGACACGGTTGAATTCCTATTCAAGGAATTCTCATTATTAGTAGTAGAGATGTGTACTACTAAAAAGGTTATAATATATATATATATATATATATAAATTCAACATAATATGTTAAAATTGAATAAAAAATAATTAATTAAAGAGTTAATTAATTAATATTAATTAAATATGATTTAATTAATGTAATGTTATATATAAGGTTATCATATGAGCTAAGTAAAATATAAAAGTTATATAATAATGAAACTTATATAATATGAATGTATGTATTAAAGGTGGAACATTATAGAATCCCTAAATAGACATAAGGAATAAATAAATATGTAAATGTACGTATAATGTTATTCACGATGTGTCCAACATTTGAATCACCAGGGTATTTCATAAGAAACACATTATTCCATAAGTCGATATCACTCAATATACTATAGTAAAGATTATGAATCTTTAATATAAAGTTGTCCTCCACCATTTATATATTAATAGTTTGCATGCATACTCCCTAGTTGTTGATATTCTTCAAGCTGGAGATGTTATATGTAGCACTATTAGTATATTGACTAAACGGGATAAGATGCATGCACATATTTGTTTATATTTCTCAAGGTACGTGCATTACCTTAGGTTGTCGTGAAATGGTGGGTATGAGTGAATAATATTTTTTGACTTGTTAATATTCCTCAAGGTAGAGATGAGTTTAGGACAAAGACCACAGTTAAGGAGTTATATTTAATACAACTGGTAAAGTGTTTTCCATCGCTTGTGGGCTTATCATTTTCTAATATTTCTCATGGTCAGAATCTCTAGGCAAGCGAATGCTAATACCCACTAAAGGGATCAAATGATTTCCTTGTTTTTCTTAAGGTTTTGATAAACATAAAATTTTATGGGAACCTTATTAGAAAAATGAAATGGTAACATTTAACATTTCTAATATTGTTAGAACATTTGCTATATAATGTTATAATAATCTACATTGATAAATTTGTGCATTTAGTACGATTGATAAAAGTTTATCAATTAAAATATACAAATGAACTAAACTGAAAATTAACAAATAGACAGAGAATATATACTTACCAATAAATACTTCTTGTATGTTAATTTTTCTATACCTATGCAAGTACCTAATTTTATTACTACTAAATACATTCATAATTTGCTCACTTACATGTTTATTTGCCTAAGACCATGTAATGCTTTCTATGAGTTTTGAACCTTAAAAGAAATACAAGGCTATGGATATTTGATCATGTACTATTGCATATATGTGCTATATGGAAAACGACCATAGTTTGTATTGTACGATACTTCGATGAAATTAGTTCATTCGAAGTACGTAAATAAATCGTACTGGGAAATCAAGTATTCAATTTAATTGATTACAATGAAAATAGTATTATGTTAAATGTAACACTAGACCAAAACAACAAAAATGATCTGAGAACTCGATCATTGAAATGTCAGTTTACATCTATTTATGTAAAGTGCAACATAGTTGATGTCCTTAAATATTAAGGATGCTCAAATGCACTTTTGTAAAGAGTTTATTATGATATGGTAGGAAAGTTTTTCTTTTGAATGGTTTGACCATTTAAAAAGGAAAATGAATGTACAAGAGTAGATGTGATTTCTATTTCCAATTGTCATATATGCTTCTTATAAAATCATCAAAAATCAAAATTGTAAAATAATAATTGATACTTAACATTGGACTAAGAAATAGGATTTCTATTTCAAAATGTATTTTTATATAGAAATTTGTTTTGTATAATATTTATTTCTTTGAGTTCAAGATAATTGATAAATGAAATCCCCACTATAAACTAGTTAAAGCATATGAAATAAATAGCCTAATAGAGTCGATGATGGACCTTCATATTCAGTACGCCGTTATAGCAATGACGGAAATTGTAAGAGCATTCCACATAGCACTTATTGGTTGTATCAAGTTATGAAAATTGTTTTTGTAAACATACCATACATTATTTATAAAATAATTTCCATTTTTCGGTGATGAGTGAAGAATAATCATAGTTTTATTTCAATGAGAATATTATGAATGTTCATTATGAAATAGAACTATAATGTGGTATTTGTTTTCATAAAAAAAATAATGCATTAAAAAATATTGAAGAATCTAAAAATATTTACAATTATTTTGGAATTTTTAGACTAAGCTGTTGCTTTGAAAAATAATTTTTATTATAAGATTATGAATTATATGATACTACTTAATTATATCTCAGACAATTAAGGGCAAAGCATCCATTCAATAGGAGCGCAAAAGAGTTGATAAACTCTGTAGATTAATACAATTAGATGTATGCAATCACAAGTATGATAATACTAAAACGGCTTCATGCATTTCATTGTATTCAACGATGAATTAGCATAAGCATGCATATGTGTACTTGATACATATGGATCTTGTCTTTGATAAGTTCATAGAATATAAAATGGAAGTAAATAAAATAACATGAAACAAAATGATTCGATTTGATCAAATGGGTAAGTATATTGGAAAGAGTTCCAAACATACCTAAAATGTATCTCAAGGGTCACTCCTCCCTATAATACATAATGATGCATTGATAAGGAGTAATCAAACTCTATTGGACAACGCATGATTAACGTTGAGTGCAATTGAGTTAAATTTTTCTATAAGATGTATACTTAAGAGTAACACACAAGGTTAAAATTAATATCATTCAAAGAATAGTTTGCAAAATCGTACAAGATAAGGGTTTACAAGAAACTCTATCATGTCCTAGGCCAAGGAGTTGATGGGTTGTGTGAGTTGAAATATTGCACGTAATAATTCAACGTAACAGATCTCATGTGAATCACAATATATAAGTTTTGAAATGATAGTCATTAGATGACAAATTTATGTTGTGAACATAAATATTTTGAACTAATACCAAATCAGTTTAACATAAGGCAATTCATAAAATATTTATGAATGTTGTTTTGTTGCATTAGAAACAATCGTTGTTTCTAGAAATACGAACTTCATAGAAAAAGAATTTCTTTGAGAAATTATTGGTAGTAAAATAGGTATGTATATGATCCAAGGTTAAAACTTATTGCATGGGATGAAATGAAATTAATCAAACCTAAATGAACACAACACACTAAAATGTCTATTGAGTATTCTTGCACGTTAAAGAGAAACTATGAGTTTCTTGTCAATGTCAAGACTAAGTAATCCTCAGTTGTTTAATTAAACCATTAAGAGTATTAACTCTATGATATAGTAAGATGCACAAATCCAAAACAGATTCCAAAAACATTATCCAAATATGATTTCGATAGCTGTACCCCGAAGATATATGATCCATCGATCACAAATGCATCTTTAAGAGGAAGACTAATGCAGTTAGAATATAGTGGGCCACATTGATAAGAATAACATCATGAATTTGAATTGTTAAAATTAACGTAATAGATTCGCCATTGATGTGCTCAAGTTGATTTGGATTTACCCACAAAATTATTGCCTAGTATGACATTGTGTTTTGCATATATGTATTGAAATAAAAAATTCTAAATAAAGATTTAAACTAGACTGTTTGCACATAACAACCAAAGTGTCTCGAATTTGGTGGGAGCGATATTGAATACGTTAGTTTTGGATATAAGCCAAGAATCGATACGAAAGTATCGTTCGACAAGCATCAAAATTGAATAAGTATTTTGATAGAAATATCAAATAGTTGATTTTAGTAAAAATGTAGTGGAAGCATGTGTCCATAAGAAAGAAAATTGAAGGTACATTGATCTTTCTAAACATCAGAAAACAACGTGCGGTTGATTATTAACAATGAACTTGCATTGAAATCAACATTTGGTTGTTTTAATACTCAACATTGGATTCAAAAGTGATGTCTTTTATAGCGAGTATTAAGGACATTGGGAATGTCCCAAAACAATATGCGAAAACACCTTATTAAAATATTTAATAAGAAACGTGTAAGATGGATTCTTTGTGCATTGTCTATAGGAATTATCATACATGTTATGTTATCTACAATATCATGATTAATTTATGTATTTGATACATGAAGAAAATATCAAATTCAAATTAAGGTCACTACATGGTAGTTTAATGTGTTCTCATATATTTACGAAATACAAAAATATTGTTTATAGAAACAACGAACTACTCATGAAGGAGTATTCGGACTCAGACTTCATATGTGATATTGAGTATGGTATGTCAATATAAAATTCATATTCAAAGCTCAGTTAAGAAGCTTTATGTTGGAAATATTCCAAATAAGAGATTTTGGATGACTCAATAAAAGGCCAATTTCATCGCCTTGTGCTAACAAGAACTTCTGTTAACACCTTAAAGCAAAACTTAAAGAATGACCAACCCCTCCGAAACACCTTTCGAATGAGTCGATAGGGACTGTAGGTCTTTGAAAGGTGCTCCTTCGACATTGTTAGTTATTCACAAGAAATCTAGTCAACATTTTGGAAGAAAAGTTCAAGAAAGAAACAAATCATTTGATACTCTTTTCGAATGAATCGAAAGGGTCGTTACACCTTTAATGGAAAAACCCTTTTGAAAGCACGGGTTTTTCGGTCATGGTGAAGGTTCCTTCGAAAGGGGTTATCTATTTTGGAGTGCCTAAGCGCTTTTCGAAGGAGTCCTCCCAGCAAATATAATTTCAATAATCATACAATGAGTCCCTTCAAGACCCCTTTCGAAAGAGAAGAGAGGACCTTTATTCTCTCGAAGGGACTTGATGTACAACTCATATAACAAATAAGATTTAAATTCAATATGCATGGAATCTTATTTTGGTTAAATGGTAAAAATTTAGTTGACTTATCAATTTTGGATTATCTTCTTCACGTCAATTTGATATTTCATATCATGAAACGTGAAGATAATATGATTCGAAATCAACATATCCAAGTATACTCCAAAGCATAGCATAAGTCAAATAGGGGTTAGGAAAACAAGTAAGCATCACCTGCAATTGGACATTAGTCATGCTAATGGTCGAAATGATTTAGCTCATATTCGAAATCGATATTGGATCTATGCAACCACTCTTTTTTATTTGTCTAAATTGGATTACAGGCAAGCGAAAATTTCCCTAAATTGATCTAGGGTTACAAGAATTTTATTTTGCTCTCAAGTAAAAAAGAAATTCCAGAATTCCAAATTCGATCCTCAACTTAGATCCCTAGGGTCATATTTATAAATGCAGATTGAGCCCTTCCGCTCCCATCCTTTCGAAGCTGTTGAAAGGTTAAGGTCTCTCTCCCAACATTTTGCACCCAACCTTTCGCTTTCATCCTTCCGCTTTCATGGCTTCATTAGGCAGATATATGGTCTCTTATTGGGCATGAATTGGTCCTTTTGCCTCCATCAAAAGCACATTAACAATGGATATTGTTCCAACATTCCTCAACACTGGTTTCATATACCTTTGGAACCTTTGACACCTTCGAAAGGTATGCCTCTTTTAGTAGCGAAAGAGGGCAAGGTTCTCTATCGCGTTATTCAATAGAAATGACATCTACTCTTGATCTATTTTGGGTAACGGATAACAGTCTTTCGAGCATGCTTTGTTCAGATCTGTGTAGTCGACACATGTTCTCCATTTGTCATTTGCCTTTTTTACCAACACTGGATATGCTAGCCATTTTGGATAAAACTTCTCGTATTAATCCATTTTCAGGCGGCATTTTAACCTCTTCTTTTAGAGCATCAGGTCGAACCTTATCAAATTGCTTTTTCTTTTATCGAATAGTGGTCACGTTTGAATCAACATTTAATGCATGGCACATAACTGATGGATCGATCCTGATCATATCCGAATGAATCCATGCAAATAAATCTTTGTTAGCTTTGAGGAATTGAGTTAAATCCGCTTTCAAGTTGACCTTCAATTACTTTCCCACTCTAATGATCTTGGTCAAATCAGCTAAATCTATACATATTTCCACAAGATCCTCCGTAGGCCTTATCCTTTCTATTTCCCCTTAGCAATCTAATTCTATAACGATCTTGCTTTCCTCTATTGAGTTGGTATTAGTCCTCTTCCTTTTGCTCCCAGATGAGAAGTACCTTCTAAACACACATTTATTTATTTTATTAGATTTCATTTTTGTTTCAAATGTTGGATGTAAAAATCCATCATCTAAGGGTCGAAAAATAGTAAAGGAATCATAATAAGAAGAGTACTTCCTTTTATATTGATCAAGAGTAGCAAAGTATATCTCGTGGGAGCTAAATTGTTCTCCCCGAATGGTACCCCAACCTCTTTTAGTTAAAAATTTCACCATCAAATACTTTGGTGAGACGAATGCATCCACCTCATCTTATGCAGTGCGGACAAAGAATGCATTGTAGTACGATGGCTAGTTGATGATCACAAAATGAGTTTCGAAAATTCTACTACATGGCGCCACTCCCATTTGTACTAGCAGCTTTACTTGCCCCACTAGAGTTGACTCTTTGTTATTGAACCAAAAAATAGGTTCAAGACTAGGCTTTAGCTTATCTTCAGGAATGCCCATTTGATCAAAGGCTTGCTTGATGATGACATTGACCGTGCTTCCAGTGTCAACCATAATCTTGGACACTATAGTGAGCCCGATTTGAGCGGTGATCATAAGAGGGTCATTATAGGAGTGATGGATTCGCTTTTTGAGTTCTTGGGGAGTAATAACAAGATTCGGCGTCTGTAACATCCCACTATTTTGGACCATTCAAATCGACAATAAATCCACACATGTCAGACTTGAATACTTCAAAACAGTGGATTGTCAAGAAAATTTGGAGCAAATAAAATCAAACACAGAATCACAGACACAAAATATCAGAATAACTCACAGCGGAAATAAAATCCCATAGTAGTTCTTGAAGCTACTATATACATACTCTCAAAACATATACAAAATCTCATAGTCAAAACAGATACAATAGAAGTCAGGATACATAAGTCAATAATACAGAGACAATACTGAATAGGAAATAACTGGAATAGAAGTCGATGAACCGATAGACAAATAAACTCAAACAAATCTCTAGCTCCAGAAGGTGAATCCAAAGCTGTGATTCTCAGGCTGACCCGAGCGTAAAGTAAAACACAAACACTCGAGTCAGGACATACATACTTATACAATGTAAACCAACTCAACTGAACTGTAATAGCAATGCACAATAACTTAAAGGATGCTTGAGATCGCCCATCCTTTAAGGATCCGTTAAACCATCGATTAAGCAGAAATAAACGCTACAGAGAAATGTCCATATTAAAGTAAACAATGCAAATAACAGTGTTAATGTGTGCACCAAAACAAACACAAGGAAATCAAATGGCCCACAAAGAAGTATACCCGTGGTTACAGATTTCAAAATGGTTTATAATTCGAATTTAAAATCATTCATTTAAACCATTAAAAGTGAAGTCATTATACCTTTAAATCAAATACTAAATTCCCAAAAATTTAGCCTTTTCTGAGTTCATTTATTCACTTAAATACTTTAAAACATTAAAATTTCAGCTTTCGCAGCACTTAGAAAATGCTGCGGTAAGTTATATTTGAAAACAATTCATTTCAGCAATGACAACATTTAAAAACTGCTGTAGTAGTTCAGTTTCATTTGAAATCAAGTTCAATTCAGAAAAGACAGCATTTACAAAACTGCTGTAGTAGTTCAGTTATAACTCAAAATCTTATTTCAGCCAACTGCAGCACTTATAAAGTGCTACTGTAGCTCTTTTATTAGTTTCAGGTTTTAATTTAGTTTTTGCAACTACAGCACTTACCAAGTGCTGCAATAGCCCTTAGTTCATTCTAGCCTTTAGTTCACTTCTACAACTACATCACTTACAAAATGCTGTAGATTCTTATTAGTTCAGATTTTAGTTAATCTTAAGAAACGATAGCATTTCTGAAGTGCTACTAAAGACATTTCCAGATTTACAATAGAATTTCAGCAACAAATAAACTTCAATTTAAACTATTTTAATTATATAAAAATCATATTTTTCCACTTTAAAATGGTCATTTAAATACCCTTTAACTTATGATTTTTATAAAGTAAATTTCACAAATAAATATCAAATTTTTCATTACTTCACTTATTAAATTCAAGTGTACAATTTTCCTATTCTTTGCATTCACTTAACACTTTAATTTAATTTATCATTTCACAAATAAAACTTAATTTCCATTTTATTTTCTTTTACTTAAACTTCCATTTTAAAAACTAATCTCACAATTCCAAGTTAAGTTAAATTCCAAATTACCATTTTAAGCATTCATTTGTTTAACATTTTATATTCATAGAAAAATCAATAACACTTTAACAAATCATTTTAAATTCAAATTTAAATCAAAATATCATAATTTACATTTTTAAAATACTTAAAAATATCCAGAAAAATATATAAAATAACCACGAGTCTGTATATTATTTTCTAACCTAAGACAAGTGATACAGATAATATATCATTTCAATCCGTAATTTACAAAGAAAAATCCGAGTTCTATCATTTCAAACCCGAAATCCCAAGTCAAGAAAAATAACTAAAAATCGCTAAGGCCTATCATTTCAGCCCATAACGATTTTTCCCTATTCTAAAGTCCATCCGGGTATGTATCATTTCAACCCATAGTGATTCTATTCTACAGGGAACTTGCAGTGTGAGAAACAGAATATAATAAACAGTATAACAGAATATAACATAGAAGATGATGTGACAAGTTTATAACAGTTTAACATCATATAATTTACATCACAGGCAGGTATAACATGATATAATAGTTTCTACACATTCACTTGTTGTCACTTCACAAATTATATAAGTATAAATGTCATATGTGAATACTCACCTCTCTGAAGCTAAAGATCGATTAAAACAAAAAGATCCACACACTGAGAAGCACAAGAAGGCACAACAAAATTTGGGATGAAGTAACAACCAAATTCAGATCTTGTAATTAAAATAAATAAAGCAATATAAATATATACTCAACAAAAATTAGATTGAAACAAATTGGAAATAAAATTAACAAAGAGACAAATGGCTTAACCATGATTTAACCACTCAAGTGCTCGGCCTAAGGGAATCATATGCTCGGCCATTGTGGTGTTATAGGCTCAGGTATGGGTCTATATGGCACGACTAGCTAGGAATTGGAAGGGGTAGGAGTTATAACATGAAGAATATAAAGGGGCAAGGCCACTAGGTGGGGTTTTGGTGCATGTAGGCTCGGCCTACACTATATTGGGCTCGGCCATGCTTTGGTTTAGGTCAGGTCAGAGGTCATGCTGGTGGTCAAAAGTCAGGTCATGATGGTGGTGGAGCTACGGGTGGTGGCCGAGGCAAGATATGGGAGCGGTGGTGAAGTTTAGGTCGACTATGCTTGGTTTTGTGAAGTTTTTAGCCAAGTTTTGAGGTGTTTTGCTCATGCTATTGTCACGGCCAGATCTGATCTGCGGGATAGGTGTTTGGCAGTGGATGATGAGGAGGAGGAGATGGTTGTGGTGTCGGAGAAGATGGTGGTGGTTGAGGCCGAGCTAGACAAGAGGAAGCAAGGCAAAACAATGAAAAAAATGAAGAAGAAAGGTAGAAAGGAAGAAGCCATTACTTACAAATTTTTGTGGTCGTGAGAAATGAAATATGAGAAGGAAATTTTTTCACGTGAATAATGGGTTGGAGGGGGTTAGGGTGAAGGATGTACGGCTAAAGTTTAGGAGTAGTTATGGTAGGAAATCAAAAGGTGGGAAATATAAATGCAAGAAATAAAATGAAACGTATGCCTATATTTAAAACAAGTAACGTATCTTAATTGATTTGCTTCCTATATATTAAAGAAAGATGTATACAAAAGAAGCCCTCACTCAATAAATAAATACAAGAAACCTTTAATAAATAAATGTTTAGAAGATATGCCTTTAAGGCAATATAACATATATCTATTTGAAATTTCTTTCCAAAAAATAAATAAGGGATCTATAACAATTCAATTAATAAATGAATGTTTAAATAAATAGAATAGGAAGATAAGGTAGAGGTAGATATGATGAAAAATAAAATATATATATACAGAAATTATTTAAAAATTGTAAACAATTACAACTATTATAGGAAAATTCCAAACACAACAAAATTCACGCAATTAAATTCAAAACCCAAAACAAAATAAAATATAGCAAATAGAATAGAAAATGAAGAATAAAAATGCAGATAAAATTCTACATGTAAAATGCTGAATTCATCAAATTCTAAAAAGTTTAAAACGGAATTCGACGAACGAAAATAGAGCGGATATTAGAACCAATTACTGTTTCAAAGAAAAGATTAAAATTTAAAAATTCAACTTTCAAAATTTTCAGTAAACAATAAAGGTTTGACAAAATATAATATTTCCAGAAAATCAATATTTAATTGTATTTGGAAAAATAAAATAGAACAAAAATCACATTGGAAAAATTCCAAACTTCAAATTAAAATTATTTAAAAGTCAAAGTTTCAAAATAAAAATTTATTTAAAATATTTATTAAAATTATGGGTTGTTACACTCTCCCCTGCTAAAATCTTTTCGTCCTCGAAAAGGAAGAAGACAGGAGAATAGGAATAGCCAGTAGGAAAAATAAGAGAAATAGGAATAGCAAGTAGGAAAAATGGTGAATCGGGATAGCAGGAGGGAAAATAGGTCGAAAGACAAGGATGAGCCATTAATTTAAAACCATATAAATTTCAACTAGAATTCTTTAATATTTAATAATTTGGTTAAATCCATTCTATTGTATCCATAAAGTCATTTAATTCAAATTGTTAGTTAAAGAGGTAAACAATATTTAAAACACTTTAAAATCTTTAGAAAGGAAAATAAATGATCAAAATATCCTTTATATAATACTTTACCAAAATACTTTTATAACTTGATGTCTTAACAAGTTTATCCTCGTTCCTGTAGACTCTGGCAGTGCGTTGATCAGGTGCAAAGCTAGAATTCTCCAGGTACTTAGTAGACTTGTTTCACCACCTAGTGAAAATACTGGAAAAACCTTTAAAAACAGATATGGAAAGTACAATCCAAACAAATCAACCAAAACATTGTCTAACCATGGATCGCAGATACACAATGGTTACGCCTGGATCCCCCAGGAAACAATCCATATCTGTAAGCTTTCTCAGCCCTGCGAATTACGCCATGATGACTAGTGGACCGCAGATACACAATGGTTATGCCTGGATCCCCCAGGAAACAATCTGTATCCGTAAGCTATCTCAGCCCTGCGGATTTCGCTACTAAATACGACCTACATAGATTATAGGATACACAATGGATACGCCTGGATTCCCTAGGAAACAATCCATACCCCTAGGCCATCTCAGCCAGGCGAATTACGCTATGCAGTCGCGCCCGTAAGACCATGGAGATCGCCATGGAATTCGTTGGGAACTCGAGTATCATATCTGGAAAACCCAAATCAGAGAAATAATATCGATAGAATGAATCCACAATGTGGCCACAAAGCGGATATCAAGCAAAAGGCACTTTCCATATCTTTACTTCGAAAATATGTATCGTATAGTACCTTTTCAAATCACTTTCAAATATCGTACTTATATAAAGTCCATTATATATAAGATTTCATTTTCAAATAAAATACCTTCCAAAATCAATAGTTTTCGAATCATCATCATACTTATACAAACCAATTTTATATAAGTTCGATAACTCCCAAATCAAGTATTTAGCAACACAAGGTTCTCAATTAAATTCGTTTCAATATCAGTTCAGTTTCAAAATCAAATACAATTCCACCAAATTATTTCTTCTCAATTTAAATATCTTCAGTTTCAAAGTTTCCAAAATAATAGGTTTGGAGAATAATCCAAGTTTCTAAATCAATATAATTTAAGTCAACCAATTCATTTCTAAAATCAATGGTTTTCAAAATCATCTTATACTTACATAAGGTCCATCTTATCAGGATCAATATTTTCAGAAATAAATTTCGCTGCATGAAGAGCCATATGGAATTGAACATCTTTGCTTACTAAAAGGTTTGAATTTTGAATAGTTTTGTATATAAAAATAGTTTGTAAAATAGTTTTGTATATAAAATAGTTTTGAAAAATAGTTTTGTATAAAATAGTTTGTTTAAGAAAAATAAAAGAAAAATAGTTTAAAAAAAAGGTTTTAAATTGATAGTAGTTTTGCATAAAAGAAAAATTCTAATTTAAATTACAAAGATATCCAACCCGACAACTTTCAATTTCAGCGTCAAAGTATATCGATGATATTAGAACATAAGATGTACATATGTCACCATTTCGCGACATTACATTCGATCGCTCGCTTGATCACACAAGTTCGCTTTTGAAATAGTATTGTCCATTCGACTTCCCTAATGCGGAATTCGATATAGTTTCTCGACTAGAAGCCATCAGTCTCCTTGCATAGCCATATACTTATGATAGAGAATTCTAGAATCAAGCCCAAAATCCATATCAAATATTCGCCATCAAGAATCAAATGAAAAATCCTAACACGAAATGTTGTAATTCACCTCGAACTTGTGTACTCAAACCTGGATCAAATTAATTATGCGAATAAAACAGCATACGTACAACTTATGTATCTATTCCAACTTGTTAAACATATAGTTTCATAAAGATGTTACTAAGTAAAAACATTTAACCTAAATTTTATTCAAAATATTTTTAAAACTAAATTTCATATTAGTATAATTCAAAATAGTCTTATTCATTTACCTAACAAAACAGTTTCAACTTATTTAAATCATATTACTACATACTGTAAACATACATACCAAACTTATATACTTTATACTTTTCAAAATTACTTAGCTTTTAAAAGTTAACCTTGATTTGGAAGTGTTCGAACCTTCAAAATAGTCGAAGAAATCATATTTCAATCCAAGAGTTGGAAATCATCAATAAATCAGTACATCAATTCCAAAAGATAGGGTTATATCAAACAAATCCAAAACTCAAGGACTGAACACCGGCTCATTTCAAACTGTTCAAATATATACATATATTTCTCGAATATCAAATCATACTTCAGAATTTGAATCAAAATTGGTTTCACAAATCAATCACATAGCAAAGCTACCGAAATGGCCTCTCCCCCACTCAGAAACTCGAAAATCAATGTCGATGATGCATGCATTCATCACCGAAATTATTTTCCAGCGACATAAGTGGGTTTTGGACTTCAATTTTCTCGAAAACTTCTTTCGAATTTTCTTCGAAATCATTTGAAACTCATTAAAATCATTTGAAACATTTCTTATTCGGAAAAATACTTCCAAATCGTATTATTATATATTTTCAAGATATTAAACCAATTTCAAAATGCCGGAGTTCAATCACTCAAATTCACATTCAAAAACCTTCAGTTATAATTCATTTTATATGAAACCATTTCTTATATAATTTCCAAAATTTCAAGTCCTTTCGAAACTTCAATTTCTCATTTTAAAATGGTATATAATCCTTATCGAAAACATTTCACCTTTATATAAAAACATGGTCATCCTTATCAAAATAATAACTTCGATGAATACAAATTTTCAAAAGACAATCAATCACAAATTTTCCAAGGGATGATTCAAGGGTGGATTTCAAAACAAAACAGAGATTCAAATTTTAGAGGAACTCTAATTAAATAGAATTCTGATTCAAAGATAAGCTCAAACAAAGATGAGGTAATTAAATTACTAATTAGAAGATGGATAAGCTTATATAAATCGCGGACGACCTTAACAGGGTCAACCGTGACTTCAGGAATATAATCGATGCGAAAATATAAGGCAAATCGACCTTCGATCGCCAGAGATAGCATCCAGGTATAGCGAAAGATAGATAGCATCGTAAACCGAGGATACAGAAATCTCCGGTTAATCAATGACAATTGTAAGGGAGTTTCAACCCTTTACAAATCATTAAAAGATTGGCAGAATCACTAATCTTTTTAGAGGTCATTCAAAGTGGGGTTATGCAATGCTCCAAAATCAAAAGAATACAAATAGGGGAGACATGAATGGATTTCAGAACAAGTGGGAGCATTCCAAAGTTCAAAGGAATCCTAATCGATAAGAATCCAAACCAAGGTTAGAGATATATAACCTATATCAATACGAAAGAATTCCCATTCATAATTTGGAAAAGGCTCAAATTCATATCATACGAACAACAGGAGTATAAATATTCTTAGTTTGACAATTTCAGCTAAGCAAAAGATATAATAGAGCTCACTTAAAGCAACCTATCATACTACTGATTTTGCCATACCCAAAATAGATTCCTATCAATAATGAATCTAGATCAAACAAGCTAGAAGTTCAAAATTTAAGAGGATCCTAATCAAGGAAATTACTAACAAGGTGGATATGAAAGGAATGAAGTTTAGAAAAAAAAATACTTTCAAAGCAAGAAAATTTATATCAAAATAATCTTTGAAAATTCCTTAAAATAATTTGAAAACCATTTTATACTTCGAAAATACGTTCTCTCACAAAGAAATGATTCTGAGATTGATTTCACTCATTCTAGGGTATTTCTACCCTATCTCTAATGAGTTTTTGCTCCGCATGCTAAGGTTTGCCTAAAACCAAAGCTCTGATACCAAATGTAACATCCCACTATTTTGGATCATTCAAATCGACAATAAATCCACACATGTCAGACTTGAATACTTCAAAACAGTGGATTGTCAAGAAAATTTGGAGCAAATAAAATCAAACACAAAATCACAAACACAGAATATCAGAATAACTCGCAGCGAAAATAAAATACCATAGTAGTTCATGAAGCTACTATATACACACTCTCAAAACATATACAAAATCTCATAGTCAAAACAGATACAATAGAAGTCAGGATACATAAGTCAATAATACAAGGACAATACTGAATAGGAAATAACTGGAATAGTAGTCGATGAACCGATAGACAAATAAGCTCCAACAAATCTCAAGCTCCAAAAGGTGAATCCAAAGCTGTGATTCTCAGGCTGACCCGAGCGTAAAGTAAAACACAAACACTCGAGTCAAAACATACATACTTATACAATGTAAACCAACTCAAGTGAACTGTAATAGCAATGCACAATAACTTAAAGGATGCTTGAGATCGCCCATCCTTTAAGGATCCGTTAAACCATCGATTAAGCAGAAATAAACGCTATCAGAGAAATGTCCATATTAAAGTAAACAATGCAAATAACAGTTTTAATGTGTGCATCAAAACAAACACAAGGAAGTCAAATGGCCCACAAAGAAGTATCACGTGGTTATTGATTTCAAAATGGTTTATAATTTTCAATTTAAAATCATTCATTTAAACCATTAAAAGTGAAGTCATTATACCTTTAAATCAAATACTAAATTCCCAAAAATTTAGCCTTTTCTGAGTTCATTTATTCACTTAAATACTTTAAAACATTAAAATTTCAGCTTTCGCAGCACTTATAAAATGCTGCGGTAAGTTATATTTGAAAACAATTCATTTCAGCAATGACAACATTTAAAAACTGCTGTAGTAGTTCAGTTTCATTTGAAATCAAGTTCAATTCAGAAAAGACAGCATTTACAAAACTGCTGTAGTAGTTCAGTTATAACTCAAAATCTTATTTCAACCAACTGCAGCACTTATCAAGTGCTACTGTAGCTCTTTTATTAGTTTCAGGTTTTAAATTAGTTTCTGCAACTACAACACTTACCAAGTGCTGCAATAGCCCTTAGTTCATTCTAGCCTTTAGTTCACTTCTGCAACTACAGCACTTACAAAGTGCTGCAGATTCTTATTAGTTCAGATTTTAGTTAATTTTCAGAAACGATAACATTTCTGAAGTGCTACTAAAGACATTTCCAGATTTACAATAGAATTTCAACAACAAATAAACGTCAATTTAAACCATTTTAATTATATAAAAATCATATTTTTCCACTTTAAAATGGTCATTTAAATACCCTTTAACTTATGATTTTTATAAAGTAAATTTCACAAATAAATATCAAATTTTTCATTACTTCACTAATTAAATTCAAGTGTACAATTTTCCTATTCATTGCAATCACTTAACACTTTAATTTAATTTATCATTTCACAAATAAAACTTAATTTCCATTTTATTTTCTTTTACTTAAACTTCCATTTTAAAACCAAATCTCACAATTCCAAGTCAAGTTAAATTCCAAATTACCATTTTAAGCATTCATTTGTTTAACACTTTATATTCATAGAAAAATCAATAACACTTTAACAAATCATTTTAAATTCAAATTTAAATCAAAATATCATAATTTATATTTTTAAAATACTTAAAAATATCCAGAAAAATATATAAAATAACCACGGGTCTGTATATTATTTTCTAACCTAAGATAAGTGATACAGATAATATATCATTTCAATCCGTAGTTTACAAAGAAAAATCCGAGTTCTATCATTTCAAACCCGAAATCCCAAGTCAATAAAAATAAATAAAAATCACTCAGGCCTATCATTTCAGCCCATAACGATTTTTCCCTATTCTAAAGTCCGTCCAGGTATGTATCATTTCAACCCATAGTGATTCTATTCTATAGGGAACTTGCAGTGTGAGAAACAGAATAAAAAAATAGTATAACATAATATAACATAGCAGATGATGTGACAAGTTTATAACAGAGTTTAACATCATATAATTTACATCACAGGCAGGTATAACATGATATAATAGTTTCTACACATTCACTTGTTGTCACTTCACAAATTATATAAGTATAAATGTCATGTGTGAATACTCACCTCTCTGAAGCTAGAGATCGATTAAAACAAAAAGATCCACACACTGAGAAGCACGAGAAGGCACGACAAAATTTGGGATGAAGTAACAACCAAATTCAGATCTTGTAATTAAAAAAAATAAAGCAATATAAATATATACTCAACAAAAATTAGATTGAAACAAATTGGAAATAAAATTAACAAAGAGACAAATGGCTTAACCAAGATTTAACCACTCAAGTGCTCGGCCTAAGGGAATCATATGCTCGGCCATGGTGGTGTTATAGGCTCAGGTATGGGTCCATATGGCACGACTAGCTAAGAATTGGAAGGGGTAGGAGTTACAACATGAAAAATATAAAGGGGCAATGCAACTAGGTGGAGTTTCGGTGCATGTAGGCTCGGCCTACACTATATTGGGCTCGGCCATGCTTTGGTTCAGGTCGGGTCATGATGGTGGTGGAGCTAGCGGTTGTGGCCGAGGCAAGATATGGGAGTGGTGGTGAAGTTTAGGTCGACCATGCTTGGTTTTGTGGAGTTTTTAGCCAAGTTTTGAGGTGTTTTGCTCATGCTATTGTCAAGGCCAGACTGATCTGAGGGATAGGTGTTTGGCAGTGGATGATGAGGAGGAGGAGATGGTGGTCGGAGAAGATGGTGGTGGTTGAGGCCGAGCTAGACAAGAGGAAGCAATGCAAAACAATGAAAAAAATAAAGAAGAAAGGTAGAAAGGAAGAAGCCATTACTTATAAATTTTTGTGGTCGTGAGAAATGAAAGATGAGAAGGAAATTTTTCATGTGAATAATGGGTTGGAGGCGGCTTGGGTTAAGGATGTACGGCTAAAGTTTAGGAGTAGTTATGGTAGGAAATCAAAAGGTAGGAAATATAAAGGCAAGAAATAAAATGAAACGTATGCCTATATTTAAAACAAGTAACGTATCTTAATTGATTTGCTTCCTATATATTAAAGAAAGATGTATACAAAAGAAGCCTTCACTCAACAAATAAATACAAGAAACCTTTAATAAATAAATGTTTAGAAGATATGCCTTTAAGGCAATATAACGTATATCTATTTGAAATTTCTTTCCAAGAAATAAATAAGGGATCTATAACAATTCAATTAATAAATGAATGTCTAAATAAATAGAATAGGAAGATAAGGTAGAGGTAGATATGATGAAAAATATAATATATATATATATACGGAAATTATTTAAAAATTGTAAACAATTACAACTAATATAGGAAAATTCCAAACACAACAAAATTCATGCAATTAAATTCAAAACCGAAAACAAAATAAAAGATAGCAAATGGAATAGAAAATAAAGAAAAAAAATGCAGATAAAATTTTGCGTGTAAAATGCTGAATTCATCAAATTCTAAAAAGTTTAAAACGGAATTCGACGAATGAAAACAAAGCAGATATCAGAACCAATTACTGTTTCAAAGAAAAGATTAAAATTTAAAAATTCAACTTTCAAAATTTTCAATAAACAATAAAGGTTTGACAAAATATATTATTTCCAGAAAATCAATATTTAATTGTATTTGGAAAAATAAAATAGAACAAAAATCCAAAATACATTGGAAAAATTCCAAACTTCAAACTAAAATTATTTAAAAATCAAAGTTTCAAAATAAAAATTTATTTAAAAGATTTATTAAAATTATGGGTTGTTACAGCGTCTGCATTTTCAGTTGTGGATTTTTAAGTGGGGGCTCTTCTTGGATAGAAAATACTCCTTTTTTAGCTTCTTTGATATATCTGCTTCTGGCCCTCTTACTAGTTCCTACTGGATGTCGTCCCTCATGAATCACATCAATTCTATTCAAGGAAGGACTCGGATTTAATGGATCTTCATCTTTTAAGTTATTCACAACAGTATTATGGAATTTTCGTGGTTCATCGCTGGTTTAGGGTGCTTTCTGTTGGTCTTGGAAGAATTCTTTCAGGTGTCCGTTATGAATTAACTTTTGAATGATTCCAGCCAGCACTCGGCATTCATCAGTTTGATGGCCATTTGCTTTATGGTAAGCACAATAATCATCCCCTTCCTTTGCTCAGGGTAATTTCTAGCCTTGAATGAGGTTGGGAAGCTAACTATCTCTTTTGTTGTAGCATAGATATAAAATAATGGCTTGTTAAAAGCGATTGAATTAGTATTGGAATCCTCCCACCTTGGACTTCCGTGACCTCAGTCAAACCCAAATCTTCCACTCTCTTTTTTAGGGTCAGCATTCTTCTTGGCATAGTACAATTCATCCATTCGAATGAATTTATCAGCTTGGAAGTGGAAGTCTTGTAAATCTTTACATCCGTGAACAAAGAGCTCTTTCCAAAATGGTGTATTTTCTATTACTCCTTAATGCACTGCAATCAGCTTATCCCTATCATTCATATCGTTGGCTTTTAGTGCCTCCGTACTGAACCTTCTAATGTAATCTCCCAACGGTTCTCCCCACCTTTGTTTGATGTTTGCTAGAACATTATAATCAACTATGGGTCTTTGCATATGCAAAATTGAGCAGAGAATTCATAGGAAATTTTTTTCCATGAGTAAATTGTCATCTCTCGATACCGACGATGCCATTTTACGGCGGCTCCTTGAAGGGTTACTGGGAATAGCCTACACCGCCCTACTCTAGAGGCATTATATAGATCCATTTGGCTATCGAAAGCCATCTAGTGATCATCGGGATTGGTAGTGCCATCATATTTCATAGTTAGGATCTTGACATGAGATGGAATGACTGCTGACATTATTTCATCTGTGAATGGGGCTACTCTTTCATTATCATTTACTCGCTCATCCAAGTTCTTTTCCCCTTTGCATTTAGCATATCTTTGATAGCCTTCTTTGCCACATCTTTTAAATAATCTTCAGTGTCATGATAACCTTTCCGATTTGGGCTATACTCCTTTGAAGTCGAGCTTCCAGATTGCTCGAGAGATTTATCTTGTATTCTTCCTTGATGATCAACCTTAATTGCTTGACGTTCTTTTTTCTTTGACTATGTTAGGTCAACCTTGCTCTTGCCTTCGTAAGTATGAGATTTTAAGTTTCTTCTTGGAGAGACCACCTCGTCTATAGTTGTTGGTTTTGTAGTTTTAGAAGATTTCTAAGATAGAGCCGCTTTCAAGAGCACTTGCATTTCCAGTAATTGTTGCTTCAAATATCTTATCCTGACTGCATTATCGTCTGGTTGTGCTGGGGTCGACGGCTGTCCTTGCATAAGTCCCTCCAAGTTGAAAGTTAGAGTCATATTTTCCTCCAAAGTTGTCGTATGTACTGCTTCTTCGTCCATTCAACTAATTCTTTTTATTTCATTTTCCTACAACAAGTCAAAAGTTTCATAATTAATCTATAAGGAAACAACAGGGACGGAGGTTCGAGCCCTCCTTCTAGCGCCAAAAATGTTAACAAGAAATTTTTTTAACACCTTAAAGCAAAACTTAAAGAATGACCAACCCCTTTCGAATGAGTCGATAGGGACTGCAGGTCTTCAAAGGTGCTCCTTTGAAGTTTTTAGTTATTCACAAGAAATCTAGTCAACATTTTCAAAGAAAAGTTTAAGAAAGAAACAACTCAATTCGAAACCCTTTTCCAATGAATCGAAAGGGTCATTACACCTTTAAAGGAAGAACCCTTTCGAAAGCACCAGTTTTTCTATCACGGTGAAGGTTCCTTCGAAAGGTGTTATCTGTTTTAGAGTGTCTAAGCGCCATTCGAAGGAGTTCTCCAAGCAAATATAATTTCAATAATCATATAATGAGTCCCTTTGAGACCCCTTTCGAAAGAGAAGAGAGGATCTTTATTCTCGAAGGGACTTAATGTACAACTCATATAACAAGTAAGATTTAAATTCAATATGCATGGAATCTTATTATGGTTAGATGGTACAAATTTAATTGACTTATCAATGTTGGATTATTATCTTCATGTCAATTTGATATTACATATCACGAAACGTGAAGATAATATGATTCGAAATCAACATAGCCAAGTATAATCAAAAGCATATCATAAGTCAAATATGGGTTAGGAAAACAAGCGAGCATCACGTGCAATTGGACATTAGTCTTGCTAATGACCGAAATGATTTAGCTTATATTCGAAATCGGTATTGGATCCACGCAATCACTCTTTTTTATTTATCTAAATTGGATTACAGGTACAAGAATATTTCCCCAAATTGATCCAGGGTTACAGGATTTTGATTTTGTTCTCAAGTAAGAAAGAAATTCCAGAATTCCAAATTCGGTCCTCAACTTGGACCCCTTGGGTCATATGCGGATTGACCCCTTCCGCTCCCATCCTTTCGAAGCCGTCAAAAGGTCTCTCTCACAACCTATCGCGCCCATCTTTTCGCCTTCGTCCTTCCGCTTTGATAGCTTCAAAAGCAGATATCTGGTCTCTTATTGCGCTTGAATTGGTCCTTTTGCCTCCATCAAAAGCACATTACAACGGATATTGTTTCAACATTCCTTAACACTGTTTTCATGTACCTATGGAACCCTTCGACACCTTCGAAAGGTATGCCTCATTTAGTAGAGAAAGGAGGCAAGGTTCCCTATCGTGTTATTTGGATGTAAGCGGAAGCACTCCCAATTCCTTCTTCTCCTTCGAAACCACTCCTTGGTCGCTTTGTCCTAGTGCTAATCATGATGTGTGATTACTTGAGTGAATGAGGAAGTGCTTTCGAATAGTTTCGAATGAACCAATAGGAGATGAGAGGATCATTGCAAAAGGTCACTTGGTGTTGTGGGCAATCTCGCCCACCGCATAGTGAATATGAAAAGTCAGAGGAAAAATTATCAGAGTCCTAGAATGGACTTAGAGCTACTTAAAAATGTTCGCAAGGTCAAGTTGTAAGCATAGGTCCGAACAGCGTCTCAATCCGAATAACGGTTTGAAAGATATGATCATTTTAAGATTTACCTAACATGGTCCGACAGTAAAGCCTTCGAGACCACCATCTAATAAAGATCGCCCCACCAAGACCAGTGAAAGACCTACCTAGGAAAGTCAGATCCGCCAGATCTAGCCCAACAAGGCTGGACCCACTCATGTCCTGCCCCATAAGGCCAGACAGCCTAAGCCGGACCCAGTAGAGTCCGGTCCCGCAGGGCCGGACAGCCTGGTTCGGCTTACGAGAGCCGGACTCGTGTAACATCCTGAAATTTTCAACCATTCACATCCATACATGTCGGATTTGAATTGCTCAAAATATCAGGTTGTTAATTTAAAATTTGGCAAAACTTAGCACATATAGTAAATAAATAAAAAATCACAGAATCACAGACATAGAGTAATATAAAATAATGCAGCGGAAACAAAAGAATAGTAGTTCATGAAGCTACCATATATATATATATAACAAAGTTAAGCAAGATACGGCAGAAGTCTCGAATACATAGATGTCTCAATACAAGAGTCAAATACAAAATCTGAATACATCACTGGAATCAACTGAATAACTGAAAGCTGGATAGATAGCTGGATCTCCAAGCGAATCTCCAACTCCAAAGGTGAGTCTTGGAAACTGTATCACTCTGTCTGACCCGAGCGTAAAGCAAAACACAAAACACTCGAGTCAATATTAACATTCTTATATCAATAAATCCAACTCAAGTGAAATATCAACTGAAATGCAGTAACTTAAAGGATGCTTGGGATAACCATCCTCTAAGGATCCGTTAAACTATCTACTATGTAGTAATATACGCTATTATAATAGTGTCTAATAGTAAAATAAACATACTTTTAAATAGCATTAAGGCTTTACATTTTCCACCTTAACACGTAATAGTCCCAGTAGTCCATCCAGTATCAGCATACCTTTAGATCGGGAGGCTACCCTAAATACTCCATGGGCTACGGGAGAAAACCAAACTTGTAGTAAAGCTCGCTGTGGTAGGTGACACGACACAACGAGGCAATGCCAAGGTAGATATACCAATTATGCACACGGGCTGGTGGAAACGCGTAGAAGCCACTACCTCCCACCTCGGAACACACTCCCAAATCAAAATCGAAGGGTGGCCACCAAATCAATCACAAAGTAATAGAATAGTATCGAAGAAATGTGTCTGATCAGAGGTGCTACCTCATTGGCCCGAGACCGCTCCTATTTTAGCCACCTTATGCCAACTCACGGGAGTCGGGTCCACGTATGTACCTTATATAGGATCATCGCCACCATCCTACTTCATTCTGGAATCTCCACCGCATACACGGTTGTTAAAGTGGTTTTCGGTATCGATAGAGAGTATGCCCATATCTGATCCCAGTCTCTTTAACAACCAAACGTTATTATAAAACTGTGGTCATTTAAAATAATTTATCTTCAAAATGAAAATATCATTTTCATTTCAAAACCAAAATCAATACGATATCATTTCCATTTCAAATATATCCATTTCCAAAAATCATATCACTTTCCAAAGTTATAACGTTTTCGAAATCATAGTCTTTTAAAATCAAAACACTTTGGAAATCACAACTTTGAAATCATAGCATTTTGGAAATCATAACACTTTGAAATTATAGCATTTTGGAAATCATAACACTTTCCTCTTAAACAGTTTAGATATTAAAATTAGTATATATAATAAAATAGTTTATAAATAAAATAGTTTATATAAATAGTTATAAGTTAAGATATTTTATAAATAAAAATAGTTTATATAAAAATGATATATATTAAATAGTTTATATTAAAATAATTTATAAAGTAAAATATCCATAGTTTTAAATATAACTTAAAATTACTTTATAAAATAAAATAGTTTCCTCGACTTTCACAAATCGATTCAAATCAATTCGAATTCCAAATTCAAATTTAATCAAGTCTAAGTCATCAATTTTCAATTCCCATTTCAATTAAACATTTTCAAGTTATATCGATTTCAAATACCGATTTGAACCACAATAAACCATTTCAATTTCAAAATATATCAAAGCTTCAAAAATTCCATATTTCAAAACTAAATTCGATAAGTATATATATATATATATATCAATTCACGTTTCTATTATTTAGTTTTGAAATATCTACTTAATTATTTCAATATCATTTGAATACAACTTCAATTTACAAAATATCCCATTTAAATTCATATAAGCTTGAAATATCCATTTAAGTCACCTTTAATCAAATTTCAAGTTGTAAAACACTTCTTTAAAATTTCAAATTCAATAAATTTCAAATCAAACTTATTTAAGTATAATTCTTAAATAAATATAATTTCAAATCAATTTCAAATTTATCTTTACAACCCGAATCATTACAACCTCTATATTTGAAAATATAAATTTTAAATAAATACTTAAACATATTATATATCAACTTTATTAAATCAACTTTAATAAATCTTTAAAATCAATATTTATCAAAACCATATATTTCTTTTCAAAACCATAGAAATCCTTTTTCAAAATATTTATATATAGACCAACGGTGTCTGTATATAATTTTCTACCCTATGGTCAAGTGATATGGATATTTATCATTTCAATCCGTAATTAAATATATACGGGTATATATCTTTTCAACCCGTAATCCCAAATTTAATTCAATGAAAATCACTTGGGTTTATCATTTCAACCCATAACGATTTTCCCTTATTCTACAGATCGTTCGGGTATGTATCATTTCAACCCATAGTGAATTCTATACTAACAGGGAACTGGCAGTGTGATAACAGATATGATAATAATATAACAAGCATATATCATCAATGTAAATAACAGATAATTGTGTCAGATGTCACAGCTGAACAGATACAGATAATGGCATATATATAGCAATATAAATAACTAACATCAACATATTTCAATTGTCGTTTCAATTGAAATCAAATTTAATAAATAAAAGAACGTTAATCGTGAGTGATTGCTCACCTTTCAAGGCTAGAGGAGATAGACAATGGGATGAGATGAGATACGAATCCACGCACAGATTTCTAAGCAAAGCAAGATTGGCATGAATCTCACAACAAGGCAAGATTTGAACTCGAATTGACTAACGAAGCTGATAAATAGAAAATGGTGAAACGAATCAAAATCAGCTTAATATTACTGAAACGAAGTGTATATTATATATTTTAAACCAATACCCAATTTAATATACATATTTAAATAACATGTCTATATAAGATATTTTAAATTTAAAAATTTAAAAATCAAAACTTGGTAACATTATAACCTCTACAACCGATAAAATAAAAATCTTTATATGCCATATTTAAATCGATATAAAATAAACGCGTATACACTAATCGAAAAAAATATATATCATATGCACCCTGTCTAAAATCATCACTTAAAACCAATATAACATATACAATAATATATATACATGTAAACATGCAGATTTATGAACATATATAAATATATATAATTTAAACATATTCTATGTAAAGCTTACCTATATAAACATAAAGTACCTAAACACATTATACAATTACTGTAACCTATATGACAGTACATACCTTATAAACCAAAAATAGTATAAACACTATGCAACTCAACACCACATATACCACTCCGTACCCGAAATATACTATATATATCTAAAATTTTGTAAGCTGGCAAATCTCTATATACCACTACATATATAGACTCAATAATATATAACACTAAATACAGAACAGCGTACATATATATTTACCAGTGTATCATACTTTACAAACATATATTTCGAAACTATATATATATACAATATATATGTGGAAGAATCCACTCACGTACACTATAAAGCTTATATATATGCTGTTACAAGGACACCACAACTTTTAATTAATCTATATAAATTCATATATATACAAAGCAAACAGCTTTATATAAACAAATATACATACATATATATATATATTACATTGACACATCACATATATATACATTCTTTATAAAGTATGCAGATTTAAAGAGGTTAGAAGAGTTGATAAAACAGTATCACATATATATGAACATATACCAGCAGATACATATTATATCATGTTGACATATTTAGGTTTTGGAACACTTTTATTATCATCAATTTTAACTGATATAAATTGGAATAAAATTACAATAGAAAATAAACTTCCAAATTATCTGATGAAAATTTACCAGTTGCTATGTTAAAACAGACGCATTTCAAATATCAAATTTAAATTTCAGAATTTTATTGTTTAAAGTTTCATAAAATTTCAATTAAATATATAAATAAATAAAATTATTTAAAATTTACGGGTCGTTACAACTCGCATAGGTCCGGCCCTCTAGGACTGGACACCTGGTCCGGCCCCAGACCGGACACTTGGTCCGGCCCCATGCCGGACCAGCTTTTTGGTCCGGCACAGTGTCAGATCCATCTGATCCGGCGGAGTGCCGGACCTACCTGGTCCGACGGAGTGCCGGACTAGGGACCACCTGGTCTGGCCCAACCGGACCAACACCTGGTCCGGCGCAGTGCCCGACCCACCCGGACTGGCCACCAGGCCGGACCCGCCTGGTCCGGCCTGGGATCGGACCCATACATGTTTGGCCCCAGGCCAGACCCACTTGGTCCAGCCCTTCTGGGTCTGGACCTACTGGACCCACTTAGTCCGGCCCTTCTGCGGCTGGACCCACCGGACATAACTGGTCCAACGCTTTTAGTGCTGGATCCACTCTTTTTTGTACCTTCAGGATCAACCTATCTGTTCCGGCATTCAAGACTCTAAGGTCTGGATGGGTGACTGAAGGGAGTTAACAAGATAGTACTCAGCTAGCATTCCAGAGCAGTGTAACAACAGCAAGGTTGAACCAAAGCTTAGAAGCCATGTATTCAGCTGCCTCTCCTCACAACCTCACTCTATAAGTACTCGGCATATGGCATCATAAAAAGGGATGGATGGAAAATAGTGAAGCTTTCATCAAGAATGGCAGACCACTTTGAGAGAGAAAATCCTTAGTCCCACAACAAGTTTTTCATATTCAAAGCTTGTACTTGTAATTAGATATGAAAGAGATAATAAAAGAGGAACAGTGGATGTAGGCACATTCAGGCCGAACCACTATAAATTCTACGTCATTTTACATTTCAGTCCTTTATTATTCTTTATTGCAAATTATTGATTCTCTACCACACAAACTCGCAACTAAAATTCATCAAACAATAGCTGTATACTACAAACAGTATTCACAACCCTATTACAACGTCTTGGAGGTGTTTGCCCATTTTTGTGCAAACATTTTGGTGTTTTCACTAAGAGCTGAACTTTCCTATTTTAAAAGGTAATTCTCTCTTTCTTACTTTTCTTTTTATTTTGAAACCTAATATTTCTAATCTTTTGACTAGAGATTATCATTTCTTCTCTTAGGAAACTCTCTCCCCTTTTCTAAGATCTAAAATCTATGTTTCTTTTTAGATATACCCTGGTTGTTTTACATAAAACAAAAAATCCTCCTTTTCTCTTCAGATCTAAACATCCATTTTACTATATAGAGAAATTCTCTTGTCCACTTTTTACATCTTACTTTTACAATACACAGACACTATTTATTGGCAAAAAAAATTGTGTTCATTCTTTGGATTTGAAATCATGCCACCTCTATTTTCTCATTTAGAATCCAAAAACATGGTTTCTTGGCATAAGAAACCCATTTTTCCCTCTTCTTAGATCTGGATAATTATTTTCTTTCACAAAAGAAAACCTGTTTCTAGTCTTGAGATCTAAAATTGCATTTTTTCAATAAAATTAATACCCTTTTCTTTTCAGATCTAAAGTCACTGCCTCCTTGGCATGAGAGATTTTTTTTCCTACTTTCCCAGTTTAAGATCATTGTTTCTTGGATTAAAATACTCTATATCTCCCAGATCTGAAACAGCTACTTTAGGAAAATATATTCCTCTTTTCAGATCTGCAATCACTATTCCTTGAAGATAAAAAAAATTCTATCTTTCTTTTCTCTTATTTCAGATCTACAAACGCTGCTCCTTAACCAACAAGAAACATGTATTCACTTCTTAGATCTGAAATCACTCTATCACCTTTTAGATCTGCAAACACCGTTTCTCAACCAAAAAGAAACATGTATTTATTTCTTAGATCTTAAATTGTTCTATCTTCTTTTTCTCATTTCGGATAAAAAACACTGTTTTGACCAATAGAAACACTTAGTCATTTTTCAGATCTAAAATCAAATCTTATTCTCTTTCCATCTAAAAGCATTGCTTCTTTTACATAAGAAAACTATCTTCCTCTTTTGTATAAGAGGAATCTATTCCCCTAGTAAAATATAAAATTACAGTTTTAAGAAAATCCTTTTCTCCCTCCAAACTCGAAATCCTTTCTCCTGATCTAAAGTCATTGTCTCTTTGAAATTAGAGTTTTTCTCTTTTTATTTTTTCAAGTTTTTAATCACCATATTTTGGATTAAGAAGCTATACCACCTATCTCAATATTCTCTCTTTATTTTAAAAGTCGGACCATCAACCCTTCGAAGCTACAAAACCTCCCAATCCTTTCTGAAAATTGGATTATCTCTCTCGAAAAGTACAAACTTTCTAGGAAGGAAAGGAGAACAACTTCCCAATATGACGCCTAAAGTGAGAGAATTGCGCTGCAAAGAATGCAACAGCTATACAGATGTGAAAAAGCAGGAAGACTAGTCTAATAACCTCCCAGTGCTAAAAATTATCGAACGTAATTTCGACATGGTTGTGATTGAAATCAGTAATTACTTCACTACTTAACATAAAGCTTTTGTGAATAAACTCTTGACACGCTTAGGCAGACAGAAGTATTCAACCTCAACGTCATAATACAAGGAAAGTCCCAATCTAGAGAACACATGGGCATTCTACATAACCAAATGAACCCCAAGCACAACCCTTTTTCCATCCAGCATCAAATCAAAGTACTACAATTGGGATCCCGCTGATGGATAAAAATATCACAACTTGAAGACCGAAGTCATGATGATTGAATACTCAAAGTCTAGATATGACAAGCATGACACATCGTCACTCCTATCATGCATGAAGGCATCACCAATCCAACGCGTACCGAACATAATTCACATAGTGTCAACAGCTTTCCTTACCTAGGGATATGTTCAACAAATACGAAAAGAGAAGGAGATAACACCAAGAGTTACTAGTCCACCCTCCAGGAAAACAAAAACTTTTGAGTGCCCACTACAAACATTAATAAGGGGCTAACCTAGCCCCCTAGACACTTGCCAAGATCTCCACACTTGCTGATAAACAAGGGGCACAAAGGAGGTACTATATAATTACTTTTCTTTCATTCTAATCAATCTTAAGCTATTACAAGGCTATACCACCTACTCTTGGATCTCCATCCTTGGAAAAAAGTAAAGGAAGGATTCGTAAATTAGTTGCACATGCTGATCGATCCGAGGGTGCTTACACGCTACACGAAGTGAAGAAAAAAATCATACTAGCCCTTACAACTATGCATGACCTCTCCATTGGGTCAATAAGGCACATAAAGATGAGAAAACATCACAGTTAGGAGTCTAAATAGCTGGTCACTCAGGGAAGCTAGCACAGCTTACAGTACAAATGCTATAGCAAAATGGAAGAGATACAACTCTCTACCTCCGAAGCTCGAATGATCAATGATCAGAGAGAAGCCATCCATTTGAGTATGGTGTTACCGCAAAGTGTAAGGAAGAGGACGCGATGAAAACAACATCCGCTGAGAACTTGGATAACATAATAGTTTATATAGAAAGGCTTTGAAAGACCGACCTCCAGCAATTCCAGCATATTTGGCCCACTGTAGAAAGGCGAGAGATATCCAGAACCACCACCACAACTCCTCATATCATAATTCAAAACAAATCCGTAATGTATATAGTAAACCGCTAGGACATTGCAATTGCCAATCAAGATACTAGCTTCACCACTCCATCATGATCCAATAATCAAAAAACACAATTCAAATTGATCAATAACTAAGGATAGCAGGATGCACACTAGGGACATCCACTATAAGTCCACCAACAAAATAAATAGACCAATGACTGCTAGGAGGCAGCACTAAAACGCCAAACAAGAATCTTGGCCCAGTAAAACCCCCATTATCAAATAGAGTACTTGCAGAAACCCTTATGAGGAGCTCTCCGATTACACAATATGCTCGCATAAACATGTCATACGAATGACAACAGATGATCCTACAAAAGAGGTACCATAACAAACCTCTTCTTTCGTTTTTATCTAACTCGGTTGTTATCGTTTCTGGACAATGCCATCGGCTCCTAGGTTCCACAGAGTCTTGCACAAATAGCAAGCGAGAATTCCTATCCAAGAGAACATCTTAAACCAGGCATACTACATAACCTGCAACCTAGATCACAAGCATGTGTTGGTAGTTGTGAAAATAAGATACCCATGGCTAAGGGCACAAGCCTGGGCAGTTCACTGCTGATAATTGCCTATTTCCCTAGCAATGACATACCAATCAGGCATCTAGGCACAAATCTAGCTTGAGTAACTCAAAAAATAAATGCATTCGAAGCCTAGCGTGGATTGACTCATAACAGGAGTTGCCCCAAGCCAATGGACAAGTTAAAGCTATCAACAAAGTCTTGCAAACACTAATTAAGGAAAAACTAGATAAATCCAAAGGAGCGTGGATTGACGAACTACCCACGGCACCGTGGGCCTACCAAGCTTCTTACAAAACAACAACATGACATATTCTATTTGCTCTAAGCATACGGGGCCGAGGCCATGCTTCAGGTCGAAAAGTCATCCCTTCACATTGCAGGATGCATTATAATCCAGAAGAAAGCGAGGAGCTCCTCAATATGTCCTTAGACCTGATTGAAAAAAGAAGTAATAACACCGCTTTCAAGACTGCAGCACACATATGGAAAGTGACAAAACAATACAAATCTAAGGTGAATCTCCAAGACTTACAAGACAGAGATATTGTTCTCAAGCAAGTCTTTCTCCGTCCAGGCGCACTAGATCCAGTTTGGGAAGGACCATTTGTTGTTCAAAAGGATCTCCACAACGGAGCTTGCCTTCCATCGAGAGTTAATGGAAAAGGTGTTTGGGAAAGGAAGGAATCTTCAGCATCTCCGCCATTACTTCTCTCGGTTGATAAAAAAACATTGTTTTTCTAATACTTTTCCTATTTTGATCAATCGCAAGATCTCGCCGGCAACAGTGAAAGCAAGATAACCATGACTAAGGGCATGAAAATAGCCTGGGTAGTTCACTGCTGACATCGGCCTCCCAGCCGGTAATGATAAACCGACCATAAGCCACGATTTAGGAACGATTATAGCGTAGGCAGTTTTCATTGGCGTTCGGCTCGCCGGCAACTACGAACCGGTAATAAATCCCACGATTAAGGCATGGATGCAGCCAGGGATAGTTCGTAGTTGACGATCGACACCCACGCTAGCCGGGCCATAGTAAATCGAATAATACACACTATACAGGCCATAATGGCCCGAGTAGTTACCGTGTGCGAACCCCGACTATAAATCTTAAGTACGGCAGTCGCAAAGGTTACACTCCCATGGAACATAGGTTGGGCTGACAAACCATAGGTCACAAAAATCCACAATCAGGGCAGTTACTTACGTGCCATGAATCTTAAGTTTAGAAGGATTCTCTTGACGAAGAATATAGTTCCATGTACTTAAACTAAGAGCTTCTAACAATTTCTTTTAGTCTTGTGGCATTACATACAGATAGTAGAAATATGAATTCCACTCTGCCAACCACATTAGGATATTTGTTCGCTTCCACTCTACCAGAGGAAACAGAGCATCGACTCAATTCCATCAGAGATTGCAGAACATTAATCCAACATTGCCACAAGAATTAGAATACCCCTTCCAATCAACATCGCTCAAGAAATTGTAAGGATTCTCCCAAAGCTGAGCACACTTATGGAACCTGAGAAAACCTCAATGCAAAGATATGACTAACTTTTGTAAGATAAACTAAATTCGATAAAAAATACTTGGGGGCATAGCACCACCTCACCCCTTAATCATACACATACACTACCACACAGCTTGGTAATAGCATATTGGAATCATAACCTAAGCTCACAAGTTTAAAACCTATTCACAATACAAGGAAACAAGTTGTGAGAAACAACCAAGTGCCTATACTAGGGGCAAACCCAAACAAATAATGAGCGCTCCCGGCCAACTTTTGACAGCGTCGCTAGAGGGTGCTCTGGAGTATGTGATGAGTATTTGTGGACTTCCATGTCCCCCAAATTACTCTCTATAAACCTTAGTAATAAGGAATCACTTCGAAAGGTAAGGACCTCTCTAAACAGAAGTGATTCGATCTCTAACCTTCCGAATGTAATTGATTCATATCAAAGTCTATTTTAACACAAATAGCTTGATACCTTTACCTAATAAATCAATCCCGAGGACATGCGGGATGACTCTAATACATATCTATGGTAAAATTCCAAATAATAATGTGTTAATAGTCTGTAACTAATTCTAAAGCAAGGATGAAAGTCCTTGACCACACTAGGCCCGAAAGGACCCTAAGCTTGTAGGTAAAGTCAGCATAATAGGATGATCCTCTACCGCCAAAGCCAACGAGACATTTGAGTTGAAAGATTGATCACACCCGATCAACGTAGGGATAGAAAGTCGAAGTCACCAATGAACTCCCCATGCCGGAGGCATCTGACTGCGATAATCGACATAAATCGGACCGACAATAGAACTCCCAATTCACAATGCCGACAAATTTCCTTGTGCTTTGCTCAAAGGAGCCAAGACCACTCGCTCAGACTCGACACCTACCCTATTAACGCTTGCCAGTAGTCGACTCCAAATAGATACACGAGATATCAGCAGGCAAACTAGAAAGAAAATTGGCTAAGATAATCTTATACAAATGTGCTTGGGGGAAAGTCCTGGAAGAGCTAACAAAGGAGCAAGGAATTACTCAATAGGAGCAAGGAATGACTCAAGATGTCTTCACTTTACCAAACAAGATGGAACATATCCTATTAGCCCAACTTGGTCAGATGTAGTCAACATCCACTCAATAACGCCATGCATAATATTGTACATACAAATACCCTCCGATGGAAAATCATTACTCCATTAATAATTGACCTTGACCAAGCATAAAAAATTAATGAAGAAATATACAAACTCAATAATCAGATGGTAAGGCCGTGCTCACTCAACCTAGCATACAAATATTGGAACCAGAAATTCCACATCACAGGTCCTAAGTCAAAAACCACGTAGGGAATACTACTGGGTCTACGTACTACTCAAGGCTTTGAAGCTCGAATCAGGAAGGCTAAGGAAAAATACCGACCTGCCAAATAAAGAATAATTAAAAATGGCATCAAGTGACCAGCAGATCCTCCTTAAGACAAACAAAGCATCACATCTAGCTAAAGAAAGGAAACCCATTTTGGGGACGAAGATGAGATGTGGATAGTCAAACACTAGGATGACACCTATAATACTGGTGAGGCAACCCTAGATCAAACAAAGCATACTTTGCATTCATGAAAGTAAACTTTGGGGGGCAAATGTTATGGGCATTCTCGCACACCACATAGTGAATATGAAAAGTTAGAGGAAAAATTGTCAGAGTCCTGGAGTGGACTCAGAGCTACTTAAAAATGTTCGCAAGGTCAAGATGTAAGCATAGTCTGAACGTGTGCAGTTAATGCCCTGCTACTACCCCGCTATAACACCGCTATATCTCATAGCGGATTTCTACTCCTACAATTTTTCCATATAGCCCAAATATAGTCTTTCCGCTTTAAGCCCCGCTATATCCGCTATATCCCGTTATTCCCGCTATATTCCGCTATTTTCGCTATATCTTCTTTAAAAGAAATGAATCGAAAAATGACATTTATACATTATAAAAATTATGAAATTAATTTATTTAATTGAATTTTTAATATATTTTCAGAAATGAAAATACTCTAATATTCTGCTAAATTCAATTATGTTATATAACAGTTTTACGTTTATTTACAGTATATTCGCACATGTTTTCATCTAAAATTATTTGTGTATTAATTATAATTCAATTGAATGTTAATTTTTCATTTAATTACCATTTATATATTTGTAAAAACATTAAGTACGAGTTTTATATGCTATTTTAGAGGCATCCGCTATATCCCGTTATATCCTCGCTGTATCCCCGCTATGACTTTTTGCACCTCCACCGCATTGAATTTGCCGAGTGCTTTAACTGCACAGATCCGAACTGCGTCTCAATCCGAATAATGGTTTGAAAGATATGATCATTTCAAAATTTTCCCAACACGGTCAGATAGTAAAGCCTCTGAGAACACCATCTACCAAAGACCGCCCCACCGAGACCAGCAAAAGACCTGCCCAGGAAAGCCAGATCCGCCAGATCCAGCCCAACAAGGCTGGACCCATACATTTCCGGCCCCGCAGGGCCTGACAGCCTAAGCCGTACCCGCACGGGTCTGGCCCAGCTGAGTTCGGTCCAGTAGGGCCGGACCCGCACAGGTCTGGCCCCGCAGGGTCGGACAGCCTGGTCCGGCCTATGAGGGCCGGACCCCCACACACAGGTCCGGCCCTCTGAGATCGGACACCTGGTTTGGCCCCAAGCCGGACCAACTGGTCCAGCATTTGTTGGACCAAACCTGGTCCAGCACAGTGCCGGACCAACTTTTTGGTCCAGCAGGGTGCTGGACTAAATTCCTAGTCCGGCGGAGTGCCGGACCAGGGACCACCTGGTCCGACCCACTTGGTCCAGCACTTCTGGGGATGGACCCATTGGACCCACTTTGTCCAGCCCTTCTATGGATGGACCCACCGGACATAACTGGTCCAGCCCTTTTAGGGCTGGATCCACTCTTTTTTGTACCTTCAGGATGAACCTACCTGTTTCAGCATTAAAGGATCCAAGGTCTGGATGGGCGACTGAAGGGAGCTAACAAGAAAGTACTCAGCTAGCATTCTAGAGCAGTGGAACAACAGCAAGGTTGAAACAAAGCTTAGAAGCCATGTCCTCAGCTGCCTCTCCTCACAACCTCAATCTATAAATACTAGGCATATGCCATCATAAAAAAGGGATGGATGGAAAATAGTGAAGGTTCCATCAACAATGGCAGACAACTTTGAGAGAGAAAATGCTTAGTCCAACAACAAGTTTATTCATATTCAAAGCTTGTATTCGTAATCAGATATGAAAGAGATAATAAAAGAGGAACAATGGATGTCGGCACATTCAAGCCGAACCACTATAAATTCTGTGTCTTTTTACATTTCAGTCCTTTATTATTCTTTATTGCAAATTATTGATTCTCTACCACACACACTCGCAACTAAAATTCATCAAACAATAGTTGTATACTACAAACAGTATTCACAACCCAATTACAACGTCTTGGAGGTGTTTGCACATTTTTTGTGCAAACACTTAGCATCATGTGAAGCTTTCTTTATGCTTACGGAAGGGTCCAACCGTTTCGAAAGGCTTATCTTTGCTTTTGAGAGGTACACATTGGTAAAATGTCCCTATGTGTAAAATTAAAAATGGCGAAACCAACCATTTCAAAGTGTTTTGTTCTTATGCACGAGCCTGTTACTTGATACTTTCGAAAGGTGCTACGAACTCATAGAAGACTCCTTTATGTATGCGGAATCAACTATGTCGAAAGGGTTAACTAAAGTGGAAGGGTAGCCTTCCTCCCTTTCGACTCCTTCAAAAGCTCTTGTTTCACTCAATACTTATAGGTGCATCAGGTGCTTGCGGAACCAACCTAACTTCTTTGAAAGCTACTTCAATGCCTTTGAAAACCTTCTTTTCAATTTTTGCGAAGCTTTTTCAACACTTTTAGGGGCCATCTTTCATACCTTTGTCTGTAAGTGAGTTTTGTGGTTAACACCTTGAATAGCGCCACAATAAAAGCAATGTATTTGCATAATAAATGCATAAATTTATAACAGAGATGAGGGCGTTTCCAAATCTTTAGAATCTCATAATATTGTTATATTAAAACAATGTCATGATATAGTTCTTAACAGAACTTAGAGCTCACTAGAAGTCGAGAGACATAATTCAAATTGTTCCATATGATAAAGTAGTTTATCAGTGTCGGAGAGAGTTGATTGACATAGTAGATAATTGAATGATAATAGCATACCCGTACATTGAGAGACTAACCCGATTGATTTTGAAGCAATCGATTGAAGAAGTTGGAATAAGATTCTATGATTAACCCTAAATGTATGTTGGAGATAAATAGAGTTAGGGGTATGTCATAGGGGAAATTATGTAATTTTTTACATAAATCTAACTCGATAAATAATCTTGTTCGAAAAAATGTTTCCTTTCTGTTATATACTTTTTATAGAATGTTATAAATGATTAATTAGTTGATTTAAGTATATATATCAAAAAGTTTATAAATAATGTGTTTGTGATAGCAGTTATAAATAATTGTAACCATGAGCATTATATCATAGTTTGATAAGCCCATCATTTTATTTATTCCTAGTCAAGATGTATCGGGAATGGACATCGATGCATCCGTTGAGACCAGAGTATGTAACGCTCTCCAAATGTTGGGTAGTGTATTACTCATGGTTGTTAGGGGCACCAAGGGGTTACGTACTGATACTTATTAGATAACTATGGAATAACCCACTCAATAGTTTTCTATTGGCTAATATAACTAAGATCAAACAGAAAATATCGAAGTGACTAGTTTACATTGTTCTCCTGACTTGAGAATACCGTCGATCTTCGATATGGAAGCTCCATTTTGATTATAGTTAATTTTTGGCACATCGACCGGTGGACAACATTAATTGGGTCGAACGAAAGTACTAGAAGTAAAAAACTATTCAAGAGATGATTGGTCTCCCTAGCTATATGGGGTTGGTATCACGGTCGATGAAGTCAACTAAAAGTTAAAATCTCTGACCAGATTAATTCGGTTAATAATAATTGTTATTATTAAACCATGGTCTTTGGGTTTGGACTATAAAGATGAATATGGATGACAGTAGAATTTTGACCATTTCCAAATTCCATAAGTCCAAAGTGATATAGTATTAACGAAGAGAATTTGTTTAAAGATTTGTCACTAATGGGTAACGCTTATAATAAGTAAAATTGGATTTTACCAAAATGACGTGTTAGCTAAATTCTACCAAAATGTTATACCAGTAGCTAAGGTGACATGTGAATGTTAATTTTTGAATTGTTCGATATTAATCGATGACTGAATCTACACCTTTGCATTACACAACCGTAATGATGAATACTAATAATAAACCACACGATTTAATTAATTTATTAATTGTTGTAAATTAATTAATATTTAGGATATACTAATTATTAAACTTTATTTGATTTGTTTGAATACCATTAGCATTTATTAAAGTGTGTATATAAAGGTTATAAATGCGTGATATACGACATCGATAAAATATTCAAACTGTGTTTAAATTGATTAAGTGTAAAGCGGTTTTGGAAAAAAAAATTTAAGGCCCACATGCATAGTGAAAAATTGCAGAGGTTTCAAATGCGATTTGAAAATCCAAAGGAACAGTTAAAAGAAGAAATTAAATCTCCTTCATTTACTCCTCATTACAACTCACTTAAATCTCATTTATGAAATTATTTTTTTTCCTTTTTCTCTATAATTCTATTTCTTCTTCAAAAATAGAAAAAAGAGGGAGATGATTTGATGAGATTTAATTAGGAATAAAATAGGGAATGTTTTAAAGGAGAGAACGAAAAGGTTTCAATGTTTCCTTTAAAACATATTCTCTGTTATTCTATCCATCATTCTCATATTGACAAAAAAATTATTCTTCTTTCTCTTGCTCTCCTCCTCTCCCTTATTGGTCTCCGTGATTAAAAAAATTCCCCAAAAATCATTCAAATAAAAATCAATAACATTCATGGTGTTGTCTGCCTCTAGATCCTTGCAAAATACAAAGGTTGGTTCAATTGAATTGGAGTTTTATTCTTCCTCCCAGGTGCCAAACTTAGCTTTATCTTTAGGTAATTCTAATTTTATATTATTATATATTTAGCATGTTAATGAAGTTTAAATTCAATACATGCTACATCTAATTTCATTATTTGTTCATTATGTTTACCCGAAGTTCAGATCTGATATATGTTAATTAATTGTATGTTCATCATGATAATATAATTAAATCTTATATTTGCTACTAATTTTTCACCATATGTTCAAATTATATGTGTAGTTTAGATCTAATTCATCTTACAACGAATTTATATATGCGTAATTTTTCCAATCTAATTTTGTCATTGTTTTAGAAAATTTTATTTTATAAAAAGAAGGTAAACAAACAAACAATTTTAGATTGGAAACTAATTTCAATTAATCGATATATTTTGTACCTCGTTATATAAACAAATATAAATTAAATATATATTTAAAGTATTTATAATAACTTTAGAGATTGAATACATGTTTTACATATGTGTTGTTTTGAATTTAATTTTTGGTTGCTGTTGACATTTGTTTAAAAGTTTTCAATTAAAAAGGAAAAACATAAGTGGAGCTTTATGCAAAACATAATAAACCCTTTGAATCCCTTTTAAGTTAAAGTATATTTCAATTTGTTACTTTAATTTCAAAATATATAATAGACTACAGAGAGTGTGTGCGTGCATGTGCGTGCGTGTGTGTGTGAGTGCGCGCGCGTGTGTGTGTGTTATTTTAATTTGAAACATAGTTTATAGTTATTCGTATATGTGTTTGAGTGTTCATATGTTTTGAAATAACATGAAAGATAAGTAAATGAAAGGAGATATATAACTCCTCCAACTTTTCTTCTCCTTAATAATTTCCTACTTTAACATAATTGATTTTTATTTTGAATATATGTAAACTTTTGATTAGGTAAAATAACTTTATAATACATATATATAAGTATAACTAAATTATATATGTACATATATTGTAATTTCATATAAATTAAAAATAAACTATGGACAACAAAGGCATATATAAAGGGACAATGTGTTCATTGCGGTGTAAATCCCAACGTCTATATGCATACATATTAACTATGTACACTATTTATACGTTGCACTTGCAATATACACACATGAATGTATTTGATACATTCATTGTTATATGTTTAAACTCAAATTAAATTTAAAACTCCTTTTAAATAATTTAAATAAAATAAGATTTTATTTCGAACCTCGTTGGATTAGATCTAATAATCTTTTAGACTTCATAGGGCTAAAAGATCCAAAATAGGAATTATTTTTGAAATTTACCATTTAACTCCACTGCTGGTTGACCCAATTCCAACAAATTTATCCTTCCGGGTATGTCTAACAAAGTCCATACTTTATTTTCATACATGGTATCCATCTTGGACTTCATCGGTCCAAGCCAGAGTCCAGAGTCACACGGTGCTTGTGGGAAAGATAAAGGAATGTCGTCATCTAAGACACGGTCTACCTTTTTGCCATCCATGAGAAAATCATAGTATCTCTCTAGTGCGCAAGTACCCTATTAGGACTTTTAATAGTTGTGTGTTTACATATAAAGGTGAACTCGATTCTTCCACCGGTTCAGTCTTTGTGCTAACTTCTTGGATCTCATCTAAGTTTACAAACTTTCCATTAATTTTCTTTCATAAAAATTAATTTCATAAAAAATAGCATGTTGAGAAATAATAACCTTTTGTTCCTTGGTATTGTAGAATATATACCCCACTGAGTTGTTAGGATATCTTATAAATTTAAATAGTACCGATCCTACCCTAGTCTATTCGGACCAACGTTCTTAACGTAGACCGGACAACCGCACAGCTTCAAATACTTGAGTTAGGGTTTCTTACAAAACCATTCTCATATGGTGTTTTAGGAACTAATTTAGTGGACAACAAGTTCAACATCTGCACTGCGGTTTCTAGCGCATCTCCCCAATATGATAGAGGTAACTCAGCCCCACTCATTATGGAGCGAACTAAATCAAATAGGGTTCAGTTCCTTCGGTCCGACAAACCATTGTGTTATGGAGTATAAGGTGGAGTAACCTAAGAAATAATCCCATTATCTTTTAAATATTGTTGGAGTCCTTATCTAACGTACTCAACTCCTTGATTGGATTGTAGAACTTTTATCTTTTGGTTCGTCTGATTTTCAATGAGATTTTTATATTCAAAAAATTTCTCATAGACATCGGATTTTTTCATAATAAGATACACATATCCCAGTCTCAAGAAATCATCAGTGAGGGTAACAAAGTAAGAATTGTTATCCTTGGTGATTATAGACATCGGACCATATACATCACTATATACTAACCCTAAGAGTTCAATAAATCTTTCATTGCTCTCACAGAAGGAGTGCTTGGTCATTTTACCTTTAAGACATGACTCATACATGTAAATGATTTAGAATCAAGTGACGGGAGAAAACAATCGGTTTTCAGTTTGGGCCATCGTTTCTCACCAATACGACCTAGCCTACAATACCAAAGATAACTATCATTTATACTTTTAGAAGAACTACTTACAGAACAAACATAATTTGTACTGATAACATAAATGCCATTTTCAAGAATACCATCCATTTTCAAGAATACCATCAAAGACTTTATTTCCATTCAAACTAATGTCCATAACATTAGTTGGATAGTGAAATACATATCCAGTCTCAAACAATCTCGAAACATACAAAACTCCACAAATAAAGTCTGTTACAAAATAGCAATCTTTTAATATCAATACAACACCAGTGGGTAAACATAAATGATAATCTCCTACTATCGTTGCATTTACGATGGATCCATCAGCAACCTGGAATCTCATCTCTCCTTTAGCTAAGCTACACTAGTTCTTACCCCTACAATAAATTACATATATTAGTACAAAATCCAGTATTTATAACCCAAGATATTTTATTGATTGCAAAACAATTTTGAATGATAAATGTACCCGACGGAGCTGTAGAACCATTCTGCTTTCTTTCTTTAACAATCTTTAGGTACCCAAAACAGTTCCTTTTCCAGTGGCCCCTCTTATAACAATGGTGACATTCACCCATATCATTGGTATTCTAACTTTTCTAATTCTTCTTACTTTCTCTCTTTTGCTTCTTCAAACTCTTCGAAGATGATGCTCCACCCTTAACAGAAAGTACAACCTCTTGATCCTCCGATTATGACACGGCCGACCTCAACATATTGAGGAGCTCTACAAGATTCACATTCAATTGGTTCATATTATAATTCAGTATGAACGGTTCATACCAAGGGGTAAGTGAACCAAGGATCAAGTCTACCAGCAACTCGTTGCTTATCGTAATGTCCAATTGTGAAAGCCTATTAATATGGCCCTTCATCATTAGGACATAATCGTCCACCTTCTATCCCTTTTGCATTTTGGTGTTGAATAATTTCTTAATAATCTTGTACCTCATAGAACAAGATTGCTTACCAAATAATGCCTTCAGATTATCGAATATCTAATGAACATACATGGTTTCATGTTTCCTTTGCAATGGCTTGTCAAATGTAGACATCACGAAAACCTAGGCGATTTCCTGGTTAGCAATCCACTTATTATAAGTAACATGCAATTCAAGGTCAACATTATCAAAGAGTCTGGTCATTGGAGTACAAGTAACAGACGTTTAAAGATGCTTGTATGTTAATGCTATCTTTATAGCTCTCAACCAATCGACATAGATATTTGGTCCAATTAGTTTGTCACTTTCAATAAATAGTCTTAAAGTTGACATTTTCTACAAGTTTTAGTTGGTAGATTATTAGGACATTCTCATAGTAGATGTTCTTATAGTATTATTAAGGTTAAACCTTATGTTTCATTTTACTAATAATCTCCCACTAGCCTTTTATGTTTCGCTAGACTCTAAATCGAAACATAGAAGTATTCAACTTCACTGGTAGGCATTAGGAGTCGTCAATCTTGGAATTTTGACTTAAGTTTGTTCGACAAGTCATAGCTCTACAGACGATGGGTAACTCCTTATTGGTTGTATCATATTAAACTTCTAACCTATAAAACCGTGTCCTAATTTCACTTCGACCTTGAGTTTGCTCAACAAATCGGAATGAAATTATTCACTCATACCTACCATATCGCAATAGCCTAAGTATAGTATATGTACCTTGAGTTTTCTCAACAAATACATATAGTTTTCTTACCTCGTCTATTCAATATATTAATAATACAACACATAGCACCTTAGCTTGAGTTTGCTCAACAACTAAGCAGTATGCAAGTAATTTATTAATATATATGTATATATGGTAGAGGGAAACATTATATTAAAGATTCATAATCTTTAATATATTATATTGAGTGATATCGACTTATGGAAAAATCTATTTCATAGGAAATACCCTCGTGATTCAAGTATCGAACACATCGGGAATCATGGTATACATACATTTATGTATTTATTTATTCCTTAAGTAAATTTAGGGTTTCTCCAATGTTCCACCTTTAGTTTATAGATTAATATTATATAAGTTTTATTATTATATAACTTCTATACTTTAATTGACTTATATAATAATCTTATGTATAACATTATATTAATTAAATTATATTTAATTAATTTTAATTAGTTAACATTCTAATTGTTTGCAACTAAATTGGTCACAAACACCTAAGAATAGTTTATATAGAGAAGTAAGCGAAGAAAAGCAAAAGCTAAACTTAGTAAATGAATTAATAAGCAATAGAGAATGAACTATAATCAAAGACACAAGAATTTATAGTGGTTTGGCATTGTATGTCTACATCCATTTTGAAGATTATTCTTTATTAATCACTTATAAGTCTAACTACAGTAGTAGAAAATAGCAAGTGCTTGATTACAATGGAGTCTAGAGTAACAAGCAACGTAAAGATCTTTAGAATGACCATCAGGCCAGTATTTACAGATGAAGACGACCATGTATCTCTCGGGAATTTTGGCTGAAGGACCTTCTAATCCACATAGGCCTACTAGAGGGATCACTGGGCCCAATTCCCAAAGTGGAGGGATCGATACTGATCCCTTCTTTTGTTGAATTTTGGGAAGCGATCCCTATGGTGGCTTCCTTATGCAATAACATGCTTAGCCTCTAATTTTCATGTCATTTGGATCATTGGAACTCGAGTTGTTGCTTGATCTTTGATTCAATATGACTTGATTGCTGCCTTATGTCAATCCCTCCTAAGGGATGTATACCGAACCCTCCAATTTTGTCCTATTGATATGCGATCCCTAGGGTTGGTTTGCTAGGGTCCTTATATCTTGCTCCTTAAATTTCATATGCTTTGGACTTGTAGATCTCGAGATATTGCTTATTTTCTGCAAGAATGCTCTTCTACTTTAATGTATGTCGATCCCTCTTGTTGGAGCCAAAATATGCCGATCCCTCCTATGCATTGAACCATATCTCATACTTTGTGCATTCTACATTGCCCATCTATCAATTCCATTCAATCCCGACTTCATATTACCATATATACTCGACTTTTGGGCCTTATAATCATTACTCTTGAGTCGTTGGCCTTAATTGCCGTCGAAGCTAACTCGTGCAATCAGTTCAATATAGCCGGGCTAGAATGTCAGATAACACTTGCCCCCCAATGTAAATTTTGTAATGAACATGATATCCTTGGAATCATCGAGAATAGATCCATCTAGCTTCCTGAATGGTTGCCATTCCCTTATCAAATTGATTTTTTTAAGGTGCTGAATTTCTCATTGATCGTCATGATGCATGGTCGATTTCCCTTTGTATAAATCCAAGGCTATATTCCGTCAATTGATATATAAACCGGTTCCACAAGAATAACAAGCTTTTGCCATCTGGTCCAGCCTTGAACTTGGGTGTTTAAGGTTTGATTTGAATTTCTTTCAATTTTAAAAATTGAAATTTTTAGGTCATGCATGTTCATATACATGTTCTAGTCGTTGGCTCCCGGACGTACTTGTACGTTCATGGGTCGTTACCAATTTCATTACATTTGTATGTTTATGCTTTTAATAATTTCTACGCCTATATTTAATTGCTTACATACCCATAGCCGATCCCTATCATTCATCATTTTTTTTCTTTTTAAAGTGTTTGCAGGGATCGACATACGTTATGCCGATCCTCCCTTCCATTTCTTCTATCTACAGGGGTTGGCATATGTGTAGCCGATCCCCCTACTAATGCCTTGTGCTCACATGGATTGGTATATAGATACCAATCCCTTTCTTCTTGCTTACAACTATGGGCCAAACTCCCCCTTCTCCACACTATGCCGACCCCTTCTTTCCTTATATGAACCATCACTTAACTTTTCTCACTTTACCCATCCAACTTCCCTAACTTTTGAGTTTACACCGAACCCTCTTCCTCCACTCGCAAAAAGCAAACCATCCAATTTTCAGCTTGAAATCTATTTTCAATCTTGCCTATCCCATAAAACTATCTCCTCTCCCCTTTCACTTTGTACATCCTCAACATTCGCCCATACTCTAACTCAAATACTCATATAGGTAAGCCTTTTTGCTTTTATCCTTTGGTTATATGATGAGATAAGGGATTTCAGAGTTTGGTGCAATGATGGAACGATGGTCGAATTTGTTGGGAGAGATGAAACGTTGGATATGGAAGGGTTTAACAGAGTGAAGATGGAGGAAGTAAGAGGAAGATAGGGCAGAGGAGGGTTTGGTGTTGGAGGTTTGGATCTATACCAATCCCTCGACGTTGAAGCTTGACGTTAGAGAGTGAAGTAGTGGGATCGGTAGGATTAGGGATCGGTTGTCTCTAGTTTGAGAAAGGGTAAGATTAGGGTTTGGTAGTCTTTGGTGTGAGAGAGGGATTGGTGGGATTTGTAGAAGTGAAGGGATCGATAGGGTTATGTTATGGAGAGTGATCGACAGAAATGCTTTGGGATAGGGATCGGTATAAAGGGCTTGGCATATAGGGATCGACAAACATACTTTCTGAATTCAAAACCTAATCCAAACTGACTTATTTGGATAATTACTACAAGTTTACCTCAACGATCATAAATATACGATGACAATGAACAATAGAACATGCATATTCACAATCGAACTTGAGATTCGAACAATCAATCCTTGGAACTTTCAACATGAACTTAAATGTAGCGTATAGAATTGAATGACAGATTTCACATTTTGATATGCCGAAAGTCGATCCCAAAGCTTTCACAACCAATCAATCTCCTTGCTAGTTGAGACGGTTAGCGATGACGTTTACTCTGGTCAGAATCTAAAATCTCATCATTTAACTTCATTCTCTTATTTAAAGTTATTTATCTCTATTATACACAACACTACACCGCACTAGTTCACACTTAGCACAAGGGGAACAAGTTTTTTTTTAATCTTGATTGTCTACTCAGTATAGTTAATATGGAGTTCAGACGCTCAGAACGTTTATTTGCAATGTCTTGTGAATCGGCTCTACAACATAGCGATTTTCTAAAGAAAAATCGAGCACTACGACTATATCCGGTAGGCTTTCTCCTAGTCATCAAGCTGAACAAACGGAAGTTTCTGGCCCGTTGATCAACCCTTTTTCAGAAGTTCCAATCCTTCGGGCGGAGGATATAAGTCCTGCTCCCGACGTAGTAGAAGGGGTCATGGATAACCCGATAGTTTCTCAAGCCTCCCGAATTGGTGAGGCTGCCCTTCGCAGGCTGTGGTCCATACATGGAATTCCATTCGTAGATGTCTTGGTTCACTCGATAAATGACAGGCCTCACTTGCCCTGGAGGGGTACACAGTGTGCAACAAATTTATGCGATGGGCTGGATGCGTATCGCCCTTCAAATCTTTTATTTAGTAGATGTTAGGATATCTTGGAATAGCTCTCACTCAACTTCACTCTAACAGCTATGCCTTCCTCCATGGAACTTTTCTACTATTCATAAGCATGATGTTTCGTCCACCAACTCCCAAGGACATAAGATTCATTTAAAACTTTAAATGACGATCAGGAAGTCCTTCCTACGTCTTCCTTGAGCCTTTACCCAACTGCCAAGTCTTGACTGGTACTTGGAATAAACTTTCTCTTTTTAAACATGAGTAGTTCTATGCTCGGCGTCCGCCGGGCTTCGTAAGGCAATGGATAGAAGGTCGTAAGTGTTGCCTTCACTACATTCTTAAGTCCGTCAATCTAAGTCATATTTTGAATCCACTACAATACTGAATGTCTACAGGTATCCGCCCATGCCCTGGGGCATTAATTTTTCAAGAGTGATCTCCACTATTCGCACTACCTTTGTCGAAGACAGGGACATCAAACTTCTCGTAACCGATGAGTTATTATCTCCATTCAGGCTGTTGGAAGAGGATCATAAAAATTGGGCTCCCCGAAAGTGCGGCATTACTGAGAAACTTCGTAGAGCAAGAAAGGGATGCTGTAACGACCCCGGATTTCTTATGAATTTAAATTAATAATTAAATGAATTTTTGAATAAAAATTGTAAAATTAAATTGATAAAGTAAGCGAGTTTCCCCGGATCCAAATTAAAATTTGTTAAATCTTTAAATTAAAATATTGTATATACAGGTGATTTGAATCTTAGATAGATGTTTTAAAATATAAATAATAATAATAATAAATAATTTTGAATTTATGGTTTAATAAATATTTGGGTTAATAAAATATATATAGTAATACATGAAATAAAATAACAAATACAACTTGAACAAAAGTAAAATAAATAATTTAAGTTAAAATAAAAGAGGAATAAAAATGAAACAATCTAATGAAGTACAAACAAAACAATATAATACCCTGTACATTTCCTTCTTATATATCAAGCTCTTCATCCTATTCCATTCGTTCATCAAAACTTAAACAAAAAATTCAATTTAAAACATCAACTGGAACCAAAGTTACAACAAAGAAATGACCACAAAACAAAATATATTTAGATATGAACAAGACATAGCAATTAATGCCATATACCTCTAGCATACGAAAGTATACCATAGCCTACAAAACTTAGAAGAAGAAAAAAATATCTCAGTACAAACAAAACATCAATAAGTGCAAATATAATTAATGCGGCCAGGTTAAGCTTGTAAAAGCAAACAAAAGTACATTCTGAGATGTGCTGTGAAAAACATAGACAGAGCATTGTTAAGCAAAAGATATTCAAGTGTGAAAACAAAATAAATATATATTGGTAGCAAGTATGTTGCTGTAAATTCATATGCAAAGCAAAATAGTAAAACAAAGCATAGGCAGCCGAAAGAAAAATATTCAAATGTCTATAAACAAGACATAGAGGACTTGAACAATTAATGCAAGATATCTCATCAGCCACCAAAGTAATGTTTCAGCCTCCATATTCAAGAAAAATCTCTGATCAAAGATTAATAAACAATTTCCAGTACAAAGATATTGCCCTGTATAAAATATCACATGTACACTTCTTTTTCTCATATATCAACTTATCTCCATTTCGTTCCATTTCAAACCCAGAAAACACCCTTGTAACCCATTTCTATATATCAGAGCATTATCTAAATTCGTTCAACAACTAAGCAAATAAAAACTAGAAAAGAAAAATCAAAACAATGTTCTCAAAGCAATCTAAATAAAAGCCTGGAACAAAAACAAGTTTCAAGCATACAGAATCAAATCTACAACCTGATATCTGAAGCATTTCAAATGCAAAGCCATTTCCAGGCCTCTATTTCAAAACCACTCAGGTGAGCAAACCACATCCCAAAACTTTAAATCTGGTTTACATCTTGATTGCATGTAATGATCTGTTAATGTGTGATAAAAACTATGCTTGCATGTTGAATATATATGTATGTAGGTAGATGGGCAGGCCTGTATATGAATGAACACACCTCTGTTGTTTCTAGGCCAAAGATAAATTTAAAAATTCAATTTCTTCTTCCTCAAACTCTTATAGGTCATGATCTCTGAAAAGAAAACGAGTATAGCAATGTAATTTTATTTTTAAAAATAAATTTAAGTATTTATATCTAATAAATAGTTTGGAAATAGAAGTTTATAGTAGAAATAATAAAAATAGTTGAAAATCAATGATTAAAATTTCATATTTAGATTTCATAATCTGATTTGTATAAGAAAAACATGAATTTTAATATCGGTTTTGAGATTTTTACGATTGTGGTCGATGAGGTTTTGTGAGTTGATCAGTTTTGGAGATTTCAACGTTTTCTGGCGAACTGGAGAAGGAGGCGTTTCGCGACTGGTTCTGGAGGTAGCTGGAGGATTGTAGAGGCTAGGAAAAATAGTGGGAAAGTTTCTTGATGATCGGAGCGATCAGGCGACTCTGTTTTAGGGTTTAAATTGGGTTTTGGTCGAACTGGTTCTTGGGGTGTTTCCGACATCGATGGGTGGTCGGAATCAATCGCGAAGTGATGGAAGATGCATCGCTACGTGGCAAAGTTTTAGGCTCGGTGGAGCGTGTCCAGGTGGCCGGAATCATCGATGATGATGGGTTTTGTTGCCCGAGGTTTGGGTTTGGATGGGAACTGACCTACTCGATTTTGATTCTCATTTGAATTCGACAATAGGGTTGTTCGTGATGACGGAGGGGACGATCGGCGATATGCTGAGGCCAGCAAAGATGATCGGAGTTGATCCAATGATGGTGCACGTGCACGTGCTTATGTGTGTATCTGAGTTGATCAAGTGTGGGGAAGGAGAAGATGGACTCGAAGCTTTACTCGAGATTTGAGGGGGTAGGGCTCGAAGCAGGAGCGATGTAGATCGGGTATTGTTTTGTTCCAGGTTTCTCTAACCTGTTATGTTTTTGAATTTTTTTAAATTTAATTTCAATTATGAAACAAAGTTTAAGCTAAGTTTTAAAAACAAAGTGTAATAATGAATTCAAGTTAGTTTTGAAACTTTGAAAATAAATCAAGTTTTAAATTTGAAATTGGTTAACTAATTGAAAGTATATTTCAAGGAGTTTAAAAGTAAGTTTAAAGGTGAATATTGTTTTTAAATGTGTTTTAAACTTTGTTAAAGTTAAAAATGTAAATTCGTTTTTAAGTCTAAAATTTAAAGTGAAATTGGAAAGTAAATGGATAAGTATAATTACTTAATAAAATTTATGAAGCAGGATTATTTAGTGATGTAATTAAGGGTAATTACTAAAAAAATAATCACTTAATTAAAAGTAATTCATAAATAGTTAAAGTTGATTAAGTGATTAAGAATAATCACTTGTTTCAATCAATTAGGGATAATTTATTAAATAGTGAATTAAATAATTAAAGGTTATTTATTTATTAATTAAAGGTTGATGAATTATAAGTAAAGGTTAATTAATTTATTATTAATGGTTTATTAATAAATGATTAAAGAATAATTAATCAAAATGTTTTGTAATTTATTAATGTTAATTAACGATAATTAGTAATTCATAAGAAATTAATTTGATTTGAATTAATCAGATATTAACTGACCTTACTTATGAATGTTTGGATTCTATTGATTTGATTGTTTGATATTCCTGATATATGATGCTTTGTGATACATCCTGATTTATGTTGTGATCTGTAGTTTACTTATCTGTGACCTTTATATATCTACGATCTGTGAATGAACGATAAGCGTTGTTCTTATACCGCTTATCGAATTATATTTCTGTATTCTGATATGTGATGATTCATTGTGTTGCACTATTGTGTTGAACCCCTGGACTACACTCTTACACACACAAATATGGATTTCACGTGGAAATCGGTTAAGTCGCAGATAATTTAAATTTGATGTTTTTGAAATTGAAATTTTAATTTCAATTGATTTTGAAATTGGAAATCCAGGTTTAAAGTGAAAAGGTTTTTGAAATAGAATTTCAAATATAAAAGCTATTTTGAGTAACTTAATCGAGTTTTGGAAATTTAAATAATTTGATTTAAATTTGAATTCAAGTTTGGAATTGAATCCTATGATTTGAAACTAGGGATTAAAGATGATATAAATGTGTTTATATAAAGTTAAACCATTTAAAAGTATAATTTTGAGAATTTGGATTTAACCCAAGGTTTTCAACTCGTATGAATAAATTGAATTTTCTGAAATGAAACTATTTGTTTTTAAAGAATAAAAGCTTTCTGATAAGAAATGAAATTCCAGTTTAATTAAAGGAATTTCAATATTGAAGTGAAAAATGGTTTTTCCAAGTTATAAATGAATTCTTTTTTTGAAAGGCTATGAATTGAATCTGTTGTTTTTAACAGATTTAAAACGGTGATTTGTTTAAACCATTCGAAATGGGATTGTTTTGAAAGCTATAAGTTAAATCTTGATTTAAAGGTTTAACGAGTTAATCAAATTGAAATGGAAAATTAATTTGGAAAATCTGTGAATGAATCTTTTGTTTAAAAGATTAAAGTGTGGAAACTGTTTAAACCGTAAAGACTGAATCTTTTTGTTTAAAAAGATTAAAATGGTAATTTGTTAAACCATTTGAAAAGGAAGTTTGGGTTTAAGTTGTGACTTAATTGAAATCTCATATCCATATGTTTTTAAATATTTCGCTCACTATTCGGTTTTGCCGGGAGAGGACCTTTGGGTCGTATAACCCATTCCGAATATGTGATACGTCGTATATGGATAGCATTTGAAGACCGGTGTTGAAGACCGGATATTTTTGAAAACGGAAGGATTACCGTCGAGTTACTCTGCATCGGCTGATCCCCGATATAGAGGTTTTATCATCCTTAGTGACGGGAAGTCTGGACGTGATTGGAAATTATCCGGATTTGCAAGGGCTTCGTGAGAAGTGCCTTCGGTTCTGTTCGATCCCGGAACAGACTTGTATGGATTGTGTGTCTGACATTACACTTTGAGATATAAAGCCGATTTCTTTCAAATACATATCTGTTGGTGGCGGAGAATTTATTCTCTTAGCTTAACACCCTTCTCTGAGACGTACGAGCTCAGAGGTTATTTAGTTGAAATTTATCAGCGATATATTCCCAATTTGGTAATGTGACATGCTGAGTGTTGCTGTGTGATGATCAGTGTTTGATCATTTGTGATATGATCATTTGTTTGATCATTTATCTTTGTGATCATAGGTTGATCATTTGTTGACCCAAAGCGTGGCTTTTTGAAAAAGCGTAGCTTTGTGGACGAGACTTCGTCAGGGCCTCACAACCCGGAAATGGTCGAAATAGGAATGTTGCGGCAAGGTTATGAGGGTCGCGCCCTTTAGGGTATGTCATTTCCTTCTGGAAAGGGGTGGTATTATGGTATGGAGCCCTGATACTTACTCATGTGGATACACTTTCTTTATGATGTGTGATGTTGGATATCGAGCGCTCGGATAAAGGTCCCAAAGGACCGGGTGATGACATATTCGTGAGTTACCTGTTACAGGGGTAACCCGGCCTTGTTTGGCAGAGAGCAGTTTGTCTCTCGGGACGTCCCGCCAGAGGCGATCCCATGCGGCGGAAGGAAGTTCCTTAGCCTGACCATTTGTTGGAAATCCAAAGAAACAATACGTGACGTGTACGGTTTTAGTTGTATTACCTGCTATGGAATGTGGCGGTAACCTGCTATTGAACATAGTAGCTATAGTAGGCATACGATACTGGTCGTATGTTGGCTAGGATTAATATTATACTTTCGAAATGTTTTTCTGCACTATGCACTAATAATAATATCCAATTGATTTTGCGTAGTAAGCATCTTTGACTATCATAAGAAGAAATCTCCTCCAATTCTGCGTTTGCATTGTGTGTGGCGGGAGGTCTTATGGTAGTTTCATTTTCCAAAAGCATTGCGGATTTCAATGTTTAAAGTTCTGTTGTGTTTGTTCAAAGATAAACTGTTTTTGTTGCTCACACCAGTCCCATGACTGATCCGGAGTTTATTGTTCCCTTCCTAAACTCTGGGTGCTCATAATTTTCCACACGAGCAGTCTAGAGTTGGGTTTCTTTTCAGATATTTAGGTTTAGTAGATTATCTGGAGCTAGTTCATTCATCGGAGTTGCTTATCTTGGAGTTGTGGATTCATTCTTGTCTGAAGATCATTTTGGAGTTATCATTTCTATTGATATTGTTCCGCTGCTGTTGTTATCATTTTCTTTTCCGCTGCTATTTGTTGTATCATATCTCCGATGTATATTGATATTCATTGTATCACTCTGTTGTATCAGATATTATATATCAATGTATTATTCTTTTCTTCCGCTGTGTTATTTACTTAATTGTGTTATAGCTCCGGCGAATCGGATTTGAACGGTCGAATCTGCGGCATTCTAGTACAATGTGAAGTACGGATGTTTATTTTCGAGCGGGCAAAACCCGAGCCGTCACAGATGCCAACAATCCTATCATGCCCCCAGCCTAGGGGACTTAGGATGACACTGAAGAAGGCAAGATTAGGGATGCCTAGGCCAATAAACCCAGCGACACTGATGTAGGCCCAGGTAGGGCGTCTGTGGTCGAACCGCCACAAAGGTGCACAATCCCAAATGCCAACCAAGAGAAGAAAGAAGCTGGCATTTAAACTTCGCAGAAGAAAAACTGTTGTAGATTCAGAATTGTCATCACTTCTATTGATAAAGAATAATCTTCCCAACACTTAGAAAGTTCACTGAAAGGATTTTCAAATCCCCAGATTCCCAATGACATTATGACCTATGACTTTCCAAACATCAATATTGAGGGGCCCAATTCTCCTACTAGGAGTGGTGAAGGCATTCTTCCTACCGACAATGGAGAGAAAACACCCATAAGTAAGGTTACAACTACTGGTTTGTCAGGGAACTCTAGGACATTTACAACCACATGCACCTCACTACATGCTCTTCATCAATCCTTTGCATAATGGTTACTTGCATGTTCTCATTTGGTCTCTGCAGGTGCAATGACTTAGTCTTGGACCTTTGATCGCCTACGGGGTTCTTCGATGCATTATGGATCTAGCTGCGGCTCATAATCTGGCAGGCGTAGGGGAAAAGACGACGGACGGGAAAAAAGCTATCATTTAAGGGAATCTTCTTCTTCCAAGCATACGTCCCAGTCTCAGTCATCTTGCCAGGGAGATCAGCCCAACTTTCTTGTTTATAGGAGAGACCAGCCTTCCTTCCGCGACCCTCAAATTGCCACATCACACGTGCAACAGTCTTGTTCTTCTATCTCTAGGAAATCTCGCGACCGTAGATCGAGCAAGGATCCAATTCCCACTTCCGATCCATCCTTACCAACTGCTGCTCCTAACTCTTCTACAGCGGAGAAATTAGCCGAACATAAGGCCCTTTTCTTGAAAATCTATTTCGACGGGCTTAAATTCCTTCCCATATTTCATATGATCCCAAGACACGCCAAAGTAAGCTCTCTCGCATGTGTTAGCAATGTTTTCGTGCAACATGAGTCGTTTAAGCACTTAGCGGAAAAAATCTCTGAAGTGTCAATTGAGCGACAATATGAAATAGATCGTCTCAAGCTAGAGGCGATCCATGATAAAGACATAATCACCAAGATAATGAGATATCAGAGTTCACAACAAAACATGCTGAGGCAGGAAAAAGTGCCCAGGAAACGTCAGAGGTAGTGAGTCATTTGGAAGCTTCCCATAAGAAAGAACTCGATGCTGCCCTCAATCACAGTGGGGCACTCGCTTTGGGAAAGGATTCCTTACAAAAGGAGAAAGATATCTTGGCCACCGTGTTGAGGAACCTGAAGAGCTTCTCAAGAAAAAAAGGAAAGAGAAGATTAAGGCTCCTGAAGAATCACAAAGGTACCACGAAGAGGCTGTTGAAGCCAGGAGCCTGAAAATTAAACTTGAAGAGAAATTTGCCAAAATAGAAGCCCTTAAAGAAGAGGCATGGGAGGAAGGCCGTAAGGAGATGATGGAACAAATTGAAACCCAAGTAGAAGATTCTAATGAGTCCGGTCGGAATGAAATTAAGGACACGTTTGACACACTGATCATCGAATACAATGTTAAAGTCCTCATCCATCACGACTTGAGTTTTTTGGCGAAGATTATCTTGAGTCACTTGCTGAAGCCCAGGAGTACATCATTAAAATGAAAAGGATGGGGCTGGGCGAAGTTGAGTTAGATGAAGAGAAATTGGTGCGGGAGATCCTCTGTGGAAATGAAGCCCTAGACCTTGCCACCGCGAGACTTCGATATTTTGACATTTTAGCACCTTCCGATAAAGGGAAAATATTTCTGAATCCTCGAAAGCAGATCCTAAGGGCCCCTCTTCTTTCCAAGTGGCTGGAGCATCGGTTTCTTTTGGCCCGAGGTAGGACTTGAGCTACGATCCAGATAAACCCGATTGGCAATCCAAAATGCTGATCCCTATTTTAGAAGAGGGCAATCTTGCAACTACTGAGAGCCAGTCAGAAGCAGGTATTCCACTTTACACTCCACTCTATGAGAGGTTTTGTTCTTCGTGCCCAATGGTTTTAGACTTATCTCCTTGTTTTAACAAATATGCAGGTCTTTTGGGTCTCGGCCAAACCCCTAAAAGTGATGCTGTCGTGGAACACGTAAAATTATCAGATATTCTAGCGGCCACCGATGTACCGGGGCCTGATGCTCAAGTCATCGGAGCACTCGACGATGATAAGGCTAAAGATCCGCTGCCAATAGATGAATTCGACGATGTAGTGATTATCGGCACCTCCGAATGCACTGATGAGATCAGCTTGAAGCAACGTATTGAGAAGGAGGAGTTGTTAAAGAAAAAGGCTAAAGTTGAGCACACCATTATGGACATTAATGATCCATACCTTATCCCACTACAAGCCATTCCACTCGGTAGGTCGATTCCCAGAGAATTCCCTTTAAGGTTTGAATGCTCTCCCACCAAAGGTGGTAAGGTATCAAGGAAGAGAACTAGCGCAAGTTCAGACAGCACCACTCCCGAAGAATCCAAAAAGAAGAGAAGATCAAGAAATAGTCGTCACTTCGGGTCGATGTGTACATAGTTTACATCTTTGTTGGTTCGTCATTTTCTTTTATTAGTTGTGATTGTATGGGTATTACTCCCAGTTTTCTGAAATAACTCATACCACAATTTTGAAACTTATCATGTGAATAAAAGTTTTTGTTTTCTATTGAGCTCTTGTGTGAACTGCTATTTAAGTAGTCGAACTATTACTTTCTATTTAATGTACTTGTAATTCATTGTTCATTAATTGTGATAACAATCCACTAGCTCTATCCCAAGGCCTTCATATGGTCGTGGCCTTGAGTTGTATCAAACGCTAGGCACGAGCCTAAGTGTTACACTGTCAAATTAAGCAGTTCGAGTAATTATACTCCTGCTCCTAGTCTTAGGTTAGCGGGGTTAGACATTGGATGGTCAAACTCCATCCTTAGTGGGTTTATACTCTTCTTGTCGATTTCAGGCTGAAGTTCATGGAATAATAAATGGTCGAACCACACTCATTTATCTATTTATACTTATATCCGCACTCTGAGAATAAGAGTTAGTTGATGGTTGGTCGAATCGCACCTAATTTATGTTTATACTCTAGTCTGCACTCTAGGGACATAGATTATTTCATGGGTGGTCGACTCACACCCGATTTATGTTTATACTCCAGTACGCACTTTGAGGACTTAGAATTATTTCACGGCTGGTCGATTCACATCCTGATTTATGTTTATACTCCACTCCTCACTTTGGGAACTTAGAGTTATTTTGGAGAGCAGACGGATCATACTCTCGTTAATTGATTGATTTGCGCCCCAGGGTCCGGGTTTGATTTAGCGAGCGGTCGCTTTAGCAGGATTTATTCGATCAACAGATGGTCGAGTCACTTCCATTACTCATTGTGTATCCCGTCCATTGGATTATGAACGAGAGTTATTGAAAGAACAAATTGGACCAAGCCCATATTGTTTAGTCCCATTGGGAACTACATAATTGATTAATTCCAAACACTAGGAACCTGTTCGGACATATCGACATCAATATTTTCATCATGTAACTAATACATAATGCGACAGCAAATATAAATATAAAGGAAGTCCAAAACATTAATTGCTAAATGGAAAGGAATGACACTATATGTCTTATTACATATCTAGAAATTCAAATGCCAAAGAAAATTCTAAAAGCTAATACAACTGAATGAAAAAGAAATAAACTAAGTGAAATAGCATTGTAAATGCTCGCTATTCCATGCCCTTGGGAGTGTGATGCCATCAACAGTCGCTAGCTTGAAAGTTCCCTTTCCAAGCCTTTGTTCAATGACATACGGTCCTTTCCAGATTGGACTCATGTGCGATGGGGTAGGAAAAACCCATTTCAAGACGAGATCGTCGATTTCAAAGCTTCTAGGCCAGACATTAACGTTGTAGTATCGGGCGACTCGGTATTGATGCGTAGCTGCCCTTAGATCGGCTTCCTCTTGCTTCTCATCTATAAAATTGGGAGATTCCAAGAGGAGATATTTATTTGTTTTGGGATCATAGTAAGTCACTCGATGAGAAGGAGCTTCGAGCTCAACAGGAATGACGGCTTCGAAATCGTAAGCAAGGGCGAATGGAGTATGGCCAGTCGTGGACTTGTGGGTGGTTCTGTAAGCCCAGTGCTGTAGAGAGTTCATCCACCCACTTGCCTCTAGCCTTTTCTAAATGTTTCTTCGGATGAACTTTATGATTTTGTTTACAGCGTCAACCTGTCCATTCGCTTGAGGGTGAGCAACCACTGCAAACCTCCTTTTGATATAATACCTCCGAATGAAGTCTTTGAATTCCGCACTATCGAATTGAGTCCCATTATCTATTACAATAGTTCATGGAAGACCGAAATTACATTTAATGTTCTGGACAATGAAGTTGATCACTTTCTTGGTTGTGATCGTGGCTGAAGGTTCTGCTTCGGCCCATTTGGTGAGATAATTAACTGCAATGATAGCGTACTTTGCACTGCCTTTAGAGATCGATAAGGAACCGATAATATCTATACCCCACATGGCAAACGGCTGTGGACTGACCATTTGTGTGATTTCCATCGATGGAGCTCCTGGAACTTTTGCATATATCTGACACTTTCGCATCGTCTTACATAGTTAGCGGCGTCTTGATTGACAATTGGCCAATAATACCCGTAACAGAGTATTTTCTTTGATGGAGTTTGCCTCCAGTGTGACCGCCACATTCCCCTTTATGAACTTTTTTTAGGACATGTTTTATCTCATCATAAGCAACACACCTGAGTAGGGGAACAGAGAAACCTTTTCTATAGATAATTCCTCCTTGCATGACATACCGCGAAGCTTTACGAAGGATTTGTCGATTTTCATTCCTTTGATCTAGTAAGATTCCATATAGCAAATAGTCTTTAGTTGGAGTCATCCATGGTCCCTCTCAAGCTCCGCTTCTAGTGTTCGATCGATTTCTGTCAAGTTTATACTCGGGGCAATTAACACATCGACCGGAACCAAACTCATCTGTTTTGTGTTGTCGGTGCTAGCAAACTTTGCCAATGAATCAACCTATCTATTTTGATCCCGTAGAATATCCGAAACGTCATAGTACTCAAATTCAGTCAATAACTCTTGGACTTGGGTAAGGTATGGAGCAAGCCATTGTCCTTTAGATTGATAATCTCCTCTGACTTGGCACACCACAAACTATGAATCACAAAATATTTTAAGAGACTTTATTCCCGGTTCCCTGGAGAGTTTAAGTCCAGTAATCAAAGCTTCGTACTCAGCTTCATTGTTCGTCACTGGGAAATCGAGCTTTACAGCATAATAGATTGACCGATTTTTGAGAGTTACAAGCACAATTCTACCTCCAGAACAATAATCATCGGTCGCTCCATCAGTATACAATTTCCACTGTATAGTAAGGGATTTCACTGCTCTCCGGGGAATCATCCTGTGCAGTGAATTCCACTATAAAATCTGCCAGCGCCTGACACTGGATAGCCCTTCGAGGATGATAAGTGATATCGAATTAACTGAGCACGATATTCCAGTTAAGTAACCTCCCAAATGTCTCAGGTCGCTGTAGGACCTGTCGCAACGGCTGATTGGTGTAAACATTGATCAGGTGTGCCTGGAAGTTTGGACGAAGCGTTCATGATGTAATTAGCAAGTAGTATGCCAGTTTTCTATTTTCGTATAGTTTCTTTCAGCTCCAGTCAATTGCTTGCTGACATAATTCACCGGCCTTTGGATTTGATCCTCCTCATGAAGCAATGCGGCACTTATAGTATGTGCTGACACGGCCAAATAAATGTACAATCTTCAAGATCCACCGGCTTTGACAAGATGGGAGGTCTCTCCAAATGATTAACCGAAGCAACAAATGCGTCTTTACAATCCTGTATCCATTCGAAGTTTCTTTCTCCATTTCTAATCAAGTCGATGAAAGGAATGCACTTGTCGGTATCTCAGGAAATAAATCGGCTTAAGGCAGTAACTTTCCCATTTAGAATTTGTACTTGTTTAATGTCTTTGGCATTTGGATATCGCGGATAGCCTGAATCTTCTCGGGATTAGCTTCTATTCCATGAGCATTAATAATAAAACCCAAGAATATCCTTGATGCCACACCAAAAGAACACTTTAAAGGATTAATTTTCATCTTTTAAAGTCGGAGGATGTCGAACATTTCTGCCAAGTCTTTATGTGGTCGCTTGATCATCGTAACTTCATGAGCATTTCATCCTTATATACTTCCATTGTCTTTCCAATCTGATCTTTAAACATCCTGTTGACTAGGCGCTGGTAAGTAGCTCCTACATTCTTTAGTCCAAACGGCATCACCACATAGAAATATAATCCAAGATCAGTAATGAAGCTGGTGTGCTCTTTATTGGTAATGTGCATTGGGATTTGGTTATATCCCGAGTACACAACCATGAAAGATAGAAATTCATGTCCCGTAGTTGAATCCACCAGCTGGTCGATCCTCGGAAGGGAAAAACTGTCTTTTGGACACGCCTTGTTCAAGTCTGAGTAATCAATGCATGTTCTCCATTTCCCATTCTCCTTTTTCACAAGTACAAGGTTAGATACCCACTTAAGGTAGAGGGCATTGCGGATAAACCCGTTGTCTTTGAGTCTATCCACCTCCTCTTTGAGAGTGGAAGATCTCTCCAGATCGATGTCGTGTCTTTTTTACTTCACCGGAACATGCCTCGGGTCGATATTTAATGCATAGTTCGCAATGGCAGGCGAGACTCCACACATGTTAGAGTGATTCCAAGCGAACATGTCTAGATTCACTCGGAGAAAACCAACAAGTTTTTTCATCATCAGGGGACTGAGCTATGATCTGATCTTTAGGACTGGTGACGGGCCGTCATCGCTAACCGTGATATCAATCATCAGCTCAACCGGTGCAGCCTTGGTCTCTTTAGGCTCCTCCTCATCATCTCTCCGATCTATATCTATAGAGAACCGACTGTAGCGCCCAAGTCAATGCTCAGGCGCTAGTTGTCAATCTTCGGTAGCTTGGATGCGGACAGTCCTATCCACACATGTACCTTTCTTTATACGCTAAGCATCCCTTAACTCAGCTACATAACAGGCATGTCCAATCGCCTAATCACCGTAAACAACTCCAACACCATTATCTGTCGAAAACTTCAAAGTCAAACACTATGGGGCAAGGGCTGCCCGGAATTCAACTAAGGCCAGTCGTCCTAGAAAAACGTTGTAAGAAGAGTCAACATCCAAAACAGCAAACGAAACGATTCGCACTCTCTTTTGGTCACCTTCTCCCAACTCTACAGTTAATTCCACATAACCAACGACTTCAGTTGCAACATCATTAAAACCGTGTATGCGGGCTTTAGATGGCTTTAAGTCCTTAGCTTCCATTTTCATCTGATCATAAGCTTTTTTGAAAATTATATTTACTGAAATTCCATAATCAATCAATATCCTTCTCACCAAATCAGGACCGATCATGGCCAAAATGACTATTGGGTCAATTGTTGGAGCCTCTACCTTGTCCGCGTCTCTGTTTCTAAACTCGATATCATCTGTCATTGTACGTTGCTGCTTTTCTGGAGCTCCATCTTCTGTATTTGAACAATATTCAAAATCTACATGTCTAATCGCACTAGCATAGCGCTCCATCTCTTTCCAACTCTTATTTGCTGGGTGCGATCCCTCGACTCTCATATTTATCACCAATCTTCCACCAGTTTGTGTAGGCTCCTTAGCCCCATGCAGTACCTGTCCTCGGTTTGGGTCGGATGTCACAAATCCACCATCCTACGGGGTTTTTACAAAGTGCTGCAATTTTCTTTTTCGAATCAGCTTTTTGTTAATGTCCTGGTGATGCCTGCATTCATTCGTACCATGTCCATAACATTCGTGGAACCAACAATATTTTTCTGTTTGTTTCTTGTAAAGACCCAAAAGTCGACCTTCGAAAATCGGCATCCGTACTTCACTTGTACTCAAAATGCCGTAGATTCAAACGTCGAATCTGGTTCTCCGGAGCTTATAACACAGTTAAGTAAATAACATAGCGGAATAAAAATAGATGATATCATATACAATCCAATGAATACAATATCCAGTATGATATACAACAATGATATCAATATGATACAACAATATCAGAGATACAAGAAATAGCAGCGGAAAGAAAAGATAACATCAGCAGTGGATAGAATATCTCCAATAGAATGCTCCAATCCATAGCTAGCGGTAAGCAAGATCAGTCGTCCAAGGACTGACTAGCTCCAGATAATCTACTCAACCTGAATATCTGAGAAACCCAACTCTAGACTGCCCATGTGGAAAATTGTGGGCATCCAGAGTTTAGGAAGGGAACAATAAACTCCGAGTCAGTCGTGGGACTGGTGTGAGCAACAAAAACAGTTTATCTTTAAACAAACAACAAAGAAATTTTAAACATTGAAATCCGTAATGCTTTTGGAAAATGAAACTACCATAAGACCTCACGCCACACACACAATGCAAACGCAGAATTGGAGGAGATTTCTTCTTATGATAGTCAAAGATGCTTACTACGCAAAATCAAATCATTTTGATATTATTATTAGTGCATAGTGTAGAAAACATTTCGAAAGTATAATATTAATCTTAGCCAGCATACGACCAGTATCGTATGCCTACTATAGCTACCATCTAAACAGTGGTGACCACCGTACGTAAATGGCAGGTTCTACAACTAATACCGTACAAAGTTCGTATTGGAGAAATGGATTTCCAACAAATGGTCAGGCTAAGGAACTTCCTTTCCTTCTGCCGAATGGGATAGCCTCTGGCTGGACGTCCCGAGAGACAAACTGCTCTCTGCCAACAAGGCCGGGTTACCCCTGTAACAGGTAACTCACGAATATGCCATTCCCCGGTCCTTTGGGACCTTTATCCGAGCGCTCGGTAACCAACATCACACATAATAAATAAAGTGTGTCCACATGAGTAAATATCTGGGCTCCATACCATGATACCACCCCTTTCCAGAAGGAAATGACATACCCTAAAGGGCGCGACCCTCATAACCTTGCCGCAACATTCCTGTTTCGACCATTTCCGGGTTGTGAGGCTCGATGAAGTCTCGTCCACAAAGCTACGCTTTGTCACAAAGCCATGCTTTGGGTCAACAGATGATCAACCTATGATCACAAAGATAAATGATCAAACAAATGATCATATCACAAATGATCAAACACTGATCATCACACAGCAACACTCAGCATGTCACATTACCAAATTGGGATATATCGCTGATAAATTTCAACTACATAACCTCTGAGCTCGTACGTCTCAGAGAAGGGTGTTAAGCTAAGAGAATAAATTCTCCGCCACCAACAGAAATGTATTTGAAAGAAATATGCTTTATATCTCAAAGTGTAATGTCAGACATGTAACCATACAAGTCTGTTCCGGGTTCGAACAGAACCGAAGGCACTTCCAAAGAAGTCCTTGCAAATTCGGATAATTTTCTAATCACGTCCGGACTTCCCATCACAAAAGAGTGATATAGATCTCTATACCGGCGCGACTCAGTGCAGAGACATTCGACAGGTTGTCCTTTCATTTTCGAAAATATCCGGTCTTCAACACCGATCTTCAAATGCTATCCATATACGACGTATCACTATTCGAAATGGGTTATATGACACAAAGGTCCTCTCCCGGCTAAACCGAATAATGTGCGCAATATTTTAAAAACATATGGATATTGGGATTTCAATTAAGTCACAACTTAAACCCAAATTTCCTTTTCAAATGGTTTAACAAATTACCATTTTCAAATCTTTAAACAAAAAGATTCATTTTAACAACCTTCAATGGTTTAAAACAATTTCCACACTTTAATCTTTTGAAACAAAAGATTCATTCATAGATTTTCCAAATCAATTTCCATTTCAATTCAACTCGTTAAATCTTTAAATCAAAGATTTAACTTATAGCTTTCAAAACAATTCCATTTCAAATGGTCTAAACAAATCATCATTTTAAATCTGTTTAAAAATAAACAGATTCAATTCATAGTTTTCAAAAAGAATTCATTCATAACTTGGAAAATCCATTTTTCAATTCAATTTTGAAATTCCTTTAATTAAACTGGAATTTCATTTCTTATCTAAAAGCTTTTATCATTTGAAAACAAACAGTTTTCAATTTGGAAATCTGATTCATTTATACGAGTTAAGGTTCTTGGGTTAAATTCAAATTCTCAAAATTTTGCTTTTAAAATGGTTTAATTTCATATAAACACATTTATATCATCTTTAATCCCTAGTTTCAAATCATAGAATTCAATTTCAAATATTGAATTCAAATTTAAATCAAATTATTTAAATTTTCAAAACTCGGTTAAGTTATTCAAAATAACTTTTATCCTTGAAACTCAGTTACAAAAGCGTTAATATTTAACCCAGATCCATTTCCAAAATCAATTGAAATTAGAATTTCAATTTCAAAAATATTACATTTTAAATTATCTGTGACTTAACCGATTTCCACGTGAAATCCATGTTTGTGTGTGTATGGTGTAGTCCAGGGGTTTTACACAGTAGTGCAACATCAATAAATCATCACAGATCAAAGTACAGAAATATAGTTGATAAGCGATATAAACTATAACGCTTTTCGTTCATGCACAGGTCATAGATATATATAAAAATCACAGATAATAAATTACATCACAGATAATTTATCACAGATCACAATACAAATCAAGGTGTATCACAAAGTATCATGTATCAGGGAATATCAACAATTCAATCATTCCGTCAAATCCAAATATTCACAAATGAATTTATAAATCAACTGATTAATTTAAATTAGATGTATTAATGATTAATCCGGGTTAATCATCAAAATTTAATTACAAATTATTTGAAATAAATCTTCTTTCAAATCTTATTAGTTAACTCTCAATTATTAACTAATCAGCTCTTAATTAATGAATTAATTGATCTTTAATTATTAATTAAATCTTAATTAATCAAAATTATTAATTAATCCTCTAATTTATTAATAAATAATTAACTCAAATCTCAATCATCATTCAATTACTTACACTCAGTAATTATCTATTAATTACTACTCTAAGTAGTTATATTTTTCCCAAATTATCAAGTGATTATTCTATATTAATTAACTTAACTAGTTAACTTGAACTAATCCAATTAACTCAATTAATTATACTGAATGATTAATTCCTTAATCACTGTCATTTAGTAATTATATTTAACAATCCCACAAATGATCGTTATTAAATTTATTAATCTAGATTTATCGTTAAAATTTATCACATTGATTTATTATTCAAATAATCTTTAGTTAATTATCTTTATTAACTAAAAAAACATCTCTTAATTTACTTCTTAATTAATCTCTAATCATAAATTAATTATATAAGTCATTCTTAATTATCTTATTAATTAATCCACTTCAATATTTTTAATTATCGCTAAGATAAATTATTCCTTTATTAATGACTTCATTAACATTTAAGTGTAAACCATTTCACACTTGAATTTAAATTTTAAATTTACATTTATTACTTATATAAGAAAAAGCTTTTAAACTAACTACTTCATTTAAACATTCAGATTTAAAAACTGATTTAAAATTTCAGATTCGAATTCAAGAAAACTTGAATCTATAAATTTAACTTTGATTTAAACTTGACTTTAAGCTTTGATTTAAAACTTTGATTTAAACTTGCTTTTAACACCTTGATTTTAAATTCTTGATTTAAAATCCAAATTCATTTTCAAAAACTTCAAGATTTAAAAGTTTATTTGAAAACAAAACTCAACTTTTAATTTAAACCCCGTTTAAACCTTGCTTGACATATTTAATTTAGTTAAAAAAAACTTAAAACAGAAAACAGTTTCACCCTGAAACTGTTACCATCTTTGACCCGAGCCCCCTCGAAATTACTTCGAGTCTCCCCGTTCGCTACTTCGAGTAAAAAACTCGAACTACTCGAGTAATCTCGAGTAAAATCTGAAGCACTCAGGCAACATCTTCAGATCCACCAACGTGCTCGTGCACGTGTACGCCCCCGTTCGCCACCTCCGGTGACCACCAATACTTCGAGCAAGTCGAAGATCATCCCCAGCTCTGATCCCATCCACCAGACCCCCTCCAGTTCGACTCGAACGCAAATTCGTGAAAAGAACCAAAGCCTGGAAACACTCGCAGCCTTCACCCCGCAAACCAGTCAACGCTCCGTTCTCCGACCCCCGACCACTGGCCAGCCTACAACTCTGGCCATCGACGCGTCAACTCGACCCCTACCATCACCCAGAATCCCGAGACACTCGGTGCTTTCACGAGACAGTGGTGCACAAGTTTCTGATGTGATTAAAAACTAGGTTTACAAAACAAAATCCCACGCTGCCGTTGCTGCCGTTATTTTCGCCACCTCCGACCATTTTTCCTAGCATCCCCATAGCCCCCTCCATCTCCACAACCAACCCCGATATCCACGAACCTATCGCTTGCCAGAAATTGATCAAAACTCGATTTTTAAACAAAAATCAACTGCTCTTAAATCACGCAACTAAAAATCATCATTTTAGTTTTACAAATCATAGTTTGGTCTAGGGATTCGATTCTTGTTCTTGAATCAATGTTTCGTGATACTGGAAATTTTCAGAGACAAAGTCCTTTACTGTAAAAACTTGAGCTTTCATTCTATATGCATTTTTATGTTATGCAACTATTTTTAGATGGCAACTCAAACTAAAACATACATATTTGTTTTTTAGAAGCAAGGCTTAACATTGATCAGAGAGGAAGAAGTGGAATTTTTCTTAGTGATCTGATAGTTTGGAACTAAGCAGAGAGATGAACAAACAATAGATACACAGAGCCAATGCAACATATTTTCAAGTAGGAAAAACTAGTTGCTACTCACAGCATAAATAAACAACAAAATAGGTTATGTTTAGGTAGGAGTTTACTCACAAGCAACAAAAAAAATTAAAACAGGGTAAGCTCTAAAAATAGGAGTTGCTCACAGTGGTTTTGAAGAAGGAACAGATTTCAAGTTTGAAGCAGGTTGTAAAGATTTGCAAGTTGAAAGCTTCTCTTTCTTTGATTCTCTGGCTTTGAAGTTGATTGTTTTCAGTTGAGCTTTTGTTTAAGTTTTAAAATGATGCTTGCTTTAGATTTTTCCTCAGTGAAAATGAACGAAATTGAAGTGAAGGCTGGTATATAGAAATTTGTTGTACAGGGATATATATTTTTATTGGTTTGTACTTTGTACAGTATAAGATCAAAGATCTTTTCTTTGGAGGCTGAAGTGATAACATTTCGTGCGTGCATTAAATGCAAAAGTCCTTTCTTGTTTACAACTTATACTGTTTGAATTATGTATGTACAATAAGCAGAGATATTTGTTTCAAATTGTTGGCTGAAATCTTTCTTTGCTTATTTTACTCAGCTGATGCATACTATATGGTGTACTAGAGGCAATGGCATTAAATGCCTTGGTACTTTATACCTCCTTGTATACTTATATTCTTTTGCAATACTTCATATACTTGTCTTTGTACTTAAATGTATTTGTTCAAACTTGAATAGATATCATCTTCATTTGAAATTATTTTTATTTGTTTTTCTTTCTTGAATGTATATTAGTTTTTTTTTCTTTGGTCTTATTGCTTTGTATTATAAATGAATTTCTATCTTTACATGTTGTTAGATTTTAGCAAATTTGTTTACTATATATGTTTTCTATAATTTATCTTATATATTTTCATTTCTTAAACCATTTACTTACAATTTAAATTCAAATCAAATATATATATATATATATATATATATATATTTCATTTTTCAATTTGACTCGTATATACCCAAATATATATATTCGCATATATACAATATTTTAAATATTTTAAATTTTAAATGATTTATACAGAATTTACAATGATTCGGGGATACTCGTAATAAATTTATCGATTAATCTCACAGTTTTATTCAAAAATTAATTTAATTATCAATTTAAATTTAATTAAAATCCGGGGTCGTTACATTTCTACTTCTCAGTTGATTCTTTTGGAGGCGGCTTCCTGTATTGCATGGTATTGCAAGTAGACAAATATGTATTCTCCAAGGATGTATTCAACGATGTATAAGTATCAAAGGAGACATCAGATCAAACTCAAGCAAGCAGCTATAACAATCACACACATATACACATACATATATGTATGTATGTACATGGAGACATCTTGTTTAGATTACTAGTACAAGGCATCAAGGCTAACATCCAAGACTAGAGCAATGAAATGACAGAACCCAGACAAAATCATAATTAAGGAAGAAATAGTGAAGTAGCCGTGGGTTATACCAATGAACAAGTCAATAAACATATCAGAATCTTAAACAAAGCTGAGAACATATTAATGAATGAGTAGAAAAAGTCATAGAGGGTAACATGCTGAACAAGTCAGACTTCAGGAAGTCAAAATTAATCAAAAATTATCTGTAGTTCAATCAGAAGTCATAAGGAAGCGAATGATGAACAAGTCATAGGAGGAAAGAACAGAACAAATTCAAATGTATTTAAGCAAATTCAAATTCATTAGAAATATATGGAGTAACACGTATACAAAGAACAAGTCAAAGATCAGCAAACCATTCGATTGTAAATCAATGCCGGAACTAGAATATTGTAAAATTCAAACCAAAATATATAAATGAAATTATAGGGTTTTAATCCCTATAAATGCCCAATTAATCATTGGCAAATATTCATGAGTTCGAAAATAATCATCGAAACATTCAAGACAAGAAAAACATACCAAAGGAGAACTCAGGCCCTCTGGAGAAATCGAAGAACACTGATCGAAGAAGCACAAATTCAATTCATCGGAATCGATCTACTCAACCAACTGAGGGGATTCGAAAGCTCAAGCCCAGATATTCGTAGCAACCGAAACCTATCAGATATTCAATTGTAGGCAGACAAGTTGATATGAGGCTTGAGATTCAAAACCATAATTCCAGATCGCAAAGAGACAAAAGCGGCATGGACGAGCCAGAAGCAAAATAAAAGTGAAACTTGTTTATTTTTATCGGGCCGAAGAGTTTACTTGTTTATATCTTTTTTATTTTGGGCTGAATATTTTTAAAAATTAGGGTTTTATTTATTTTAGTACTTTTTTTTATTTGAGCCAAACTCTAGTATTAACTAGGTTACGAACTACGTGGCGTAATTCGAAGAATTTGCAACTCAGTGGCTGAGTTGTGGTATGGTTTTGAGCTTAGAGTTAGGTTAATCAAGTTAGCGGGTATCGCAAGTTTACGTGTTTTTGTAAGCATCTGATTACTTAATTTCTAGTAGAAACCTTCGGGGCAGCACGTAGGCAGGTTATTGCCGAAGCTAGGTAAAACTGTGTGTGATCTTTACTGCATTACTTTTTGTTTTTGTTTTTATTTCCGCATTAATATTTAGTAGACCCAATTCACCCCCCCCCCTTCTAGGGTAAAAACGATCCTACAAGTGGTATCAGAGCTAGGAACAAAAACCATTTTCTATTAAAAAAATTGATTTTTTCTTTAGATGGCTTCTTTTAATAAAGTTTTTCCTGAAGGTCGGTCCATAGCTAGACCACCCATGTTCGATGGTGAATATGCATATTGGAAAGCTAGAATGAAATTTTTTCTGAAAACCATATATGCATGGAATATTGTTGAAATAAGATATAGCACACCAACAGTAAAGGTAGATAATCAAGAAGTTGATAAACCTACGGATCATTGGACAGATCTTGAAAATAAACTGCAAACTGCTAATGCCAAAGCTATGAGTTCTATTTGCTCATTAGATCAAATCGAATTTAACTGAGTCTCACATTGTCTAACTACGCAGGAAATTTGGCACTCGCTTGAAGTGACTCATGAAGGAACCTCCCAGGTCAAAGAATCTCGCCTTGCCATGCTTAGTAGCGAGTACGAGACCTTCACAATGGAAAAGGATGAAAGTGTCAAAGAATTGTATGGATGACTTTATAATTTTGTATACAAAGAAAAATCCCTAGGAAGACCATACACAGAACTGGAAATAGTCCTAAAGATCCTCAAAATACTTCCATGAAATTTTGAAGCAAAGGTGGCTGCCATTCAAGAATCAAAGGATCTGAAACAAGTTAATGTTGAAGAACTCATCGGAAACCTCACCACTTATGAGCTAGAAATAAAATTCAAGGAAGAATGTGAAGGAGGAGATATGCTAAAGAAATCAATAGCTCTCAAAGGAACGATGGAAAGTGAAGATGATGATGATGAAGGAGCAGCTAAACTGGCACTGATAATAAAGAGATTCAAAAGGTGGAACCGCAAATATGGAAATCCAACCCTAAACCAACAACTAGAGAGAAGAATCGTCAAAGTTCTAGACAACTCAGAAAAGCAGGAGGTAATTTGTCACAAGTGCAATAAACCTGGTCATATCAAGCCAAATTATAATCAAAATCAAGTCAGCAAAGGAAAGAAACCGAAAAGGAGAAGTTTTGCAGCAACTTAGGATGAAAGTGATGAAAATGATGATAAAAGCACTGGCAGTGAGAGTGAAAGAGCAAATTGGTGTCTTTTAGGAGAAACAAGTGACAACAATGATGATGAGCCCAGCGAGGTATCAACACTTACTCACTCACAATTACTTATATATTTTTATGAAGTAAATGGCTGTTTTGAAAGACTTAGGGAGAAGTACGCTAAAATTGAATCATAAAAAGATAGTTTGATAAAACTAAATAAGAAGCTTGATCAAATGGTTAAAAACTATAGAAAAAAGAGCCCTAAGTGTGATAAGTGTCCATCATTAGAAGAGGAAATAAAAAAATCAAAAACTAGAATTAAATCGCTTGAAAATGAAATTCTGATTTTGAAAGAAAGTGAAAATACCAGGAGAGAAAATTCTATTAAAAAGTGCACTTTGTTTTTGAATGAAAATGAATCTCTCAAGTCACAAGTCCAACAATTGTCTACAACTTTAGGAGAATTCTCCAAAGGAGAAAGATCACTAAATATGCTATTAGGGAAACAAACTATTAATACCATTAGACAAGGACATGGGTACTCAATCTGAAAAAGGTAAAAGTGAAACTAATCATGTCAACTCCAAGTGCACGATTTGTGAAAAAATTGAAAACAATTGCTGGTATAGACCCAAACACATGAAAACCATACCAATTTGGGTTCCTAAAGGCACCAGTGTAAAATCCCTTAAAATCAAACAAATCTGGGTGCCAAAAGGAAAAAACATAGACCGTCTTGGTTCTACACAAACTTGTTTTTCAAATTTGTCTGTCATTAACAATCATGGACCTATAAAAACAAATAGGTCATTAAACTCTTTTCCCGTGTAGGTGTGTTGGCAGGCTAAGGAACAGCAAGAGTCGTACTTGGATTCTGGCTGTTCCAGGCACATAACGGGCGACAAATCAAAGTTCCTTAGCCTAGAGAAGTAAAAAGGTGGTAGAGTCACAATGGGCAACAACGATAAATATAAAATTATCGGTAAAGGTAAAGTAGGTAACGATACATTTACCTTAAACGATGTATTATATGTTGAAAATCTGCACCATAATCTGATTTCAATCATCCAATTATGTGGTAATGGAATGAATGTTGTTTTTGATTCTGATTTGTGCAAAATTGTTGACCAATCATCAATAGAAACATTATTTTCAGGTAAGAGGAAAGGTTTGGTAGCTAAGGATGAAGAAGTAAACTTATGGCATAGACGATTAGGACATGCTAGCATGAATCTATTAAACAAATTAAAAGGAAAAGATATGGTAAGATGTTTACCATCTCATGATTTCAATACAAAAACTCTATGTAAAGCATGTACTATGGGAAAACTTAAAAAATCATCTTTTTATGCCAAGAACGCTATAAGTACTTCTAGAGTCCTTGAACTAGTTCATATGGATCTGTTTGGACCTAACAATATTGCAAGTTTAGGTGCTAAGAGATATTTTTTTGTATTGGTTGATGATTACTCTAGATACATGTTGGTATACTTCTAAGCTAAAAAATCAGAAACTTTCTCGTACTTCACTAAATTCATAAAATTAGTTAAAAATGAAAAAAGAGTTTCTATTATTTCGCTAAGAAGAGATCATGGTGGAGAATTTGAAAATTATGAATTTGAAATTTTTTGTGATGAAAATGGATTCAAACATGAATTCTCTTCCCCACGTACTCCACAACAAAATGGAGTAGTCGAGAGAAAGAATCGAACCTTACAAGAGTTGGCTAGATCTATGATAAATGAGTATGAACTACCCTTGTCCTTTTTGGCAGAGGCAGTAAATACAGCTTATTATGTAATGAATGGAGTCATGATTAAGCCGATTCTTAAGAAAACACCATATGAACTATGGTTCAACAAAAAGCCAAACATTGCATATTTCAAAAAATTTGGTTGTCCATGTTTTATTCTCAATACAGGTGATTAACTGGGAAAATTTAAGCCAAAAATTAACAAAGGAATGATCATGGGATACTCTTCCAAAAGCAAAGCTTATAGAGTATACAACAAAAGGACGAGGACAATCGTGGAGTCAATCAACGTGAAATTTGATGAAGGCATTGATGATCAAAGCAAGGAAACAACCAAAAGCAATGTCGAAGAGGAGAACGAAAAAGATGGAAGTGGAAATCCAAAAGAAACTACAACCGTGGAAGAAGTCCAAATAAATCTGGAACCAGACAGATTGAAATTCAAAGCAGATCATCCTCCAGAATTGGTAATAGGTAATCCTACCAAAGGTATTCTAACTCGTTCTTCTTTTAGAAATTTATGTGATTTCTATCTATACAGTGGATTTTTTTCAGAAATTGAACCCAAAGACATAGATATAGCTCTCGATAATGAGAGTTGGTTTATGGCTATGCAAGAAGAGCTAAATCAATTTGAACGAAATGATGTTTAGATTCTAGCACCTAGACCCAATGATTATCCAGTTGTAGGAACTAAATGGGTTTTTAAAAATAAATTTGATGGATCTGGAAATGTGATTAGGAACAAAGCTAGGCTAGTTGCTAAAGGTTATAATCAAATTGAAGGAATTGATTTTGATGAAACATTTGCACCAGTAGCAAAAGACTAGAATCCATTAGAATCTTGTTATCTTTTGCTTGTTAAAAAGGATTTAAACTATGACAAATGGATATTAGAAGTTCTTTTCTTAATGGAATTTTGAAAGAGGATGTATTCGTTGAACAACCTGAAGGTTTTGAAAGTCAACAATACCCTATCCATGTATATAAACTTAATAAAGCACTATATGGATTTAAACAAGCCCCTAGGGCTTGGTATAAATGTCTTAGCACTTATCTCCTTGAAAATGGGTTCAAAAAGGGCTGTGTAAACACCACATTATTTCTATTGCATGAAAATGATGACCTTTTGATTGTTCAAATATATGTTGATGACATTATTTATGGTGCCACTAATAACCTTTTGTATGAGAAATTTGAAAAAGTTATGCAGGAAATGAGCTTGGTAGGAGAGTTAAAATTATTTTTAGGATTTCAAATCAAACAAAGTGAAAAGGGTACGTTCATCTCTCAAACAAAATATATCAGAGAGCTTGTCAACAAATTTGGATTGAAAGATGCTAAACCTACAAAAACTCCCATGAGCACAACAATTAAACTTGACAAGGATGAAAAAGGTAAGGTAGTTGATCAAAAGAAATATCGAGGTATGATTGGATCACTTCTTTATCTTACTGCTTCTAGACCAGACATTATGTTCTCTATTTGTTTATGTGCATGGTTTCAATCAAATCCAAAAGAATCTCATTTAAAAGCTGTAAAAAGGATTATAAGGTATCTATTGCACACCCCACGATTTAGTCTATGGTATCCAACTAATGATAACTTTGAGTTAAAAGGGTATTCAGATACAGATTATGCTGGTAGTCTAGTTGATAGAAAAAGTACTACTGGAACGTGTTTTATGTCGGGACATTCGTTAGTTGCATGGTCAAGTCGAAAACAAAATTATATTGCATTATCTACCACTGAGGCAGAGTATATTGCTCTAAGCGGTTGCTCTGCTCAAATCTTATGGATGATACAAACCTTGTAAGACTATGGTTTAAATTTTAAACGAGTTCCACTTATGTGATAGCAAAAGTGCAATTGATCTCACAAATAATCCTATACATCATTCTCGCACCAAGCATATAGATGTTAGACATCATTTCATTAGAGATCAAATTTCCAAAGAAAATATCTGCATAAACTTAATTTCAACTGATTCTCAATTGACATACAATTTTACAAAGCCCCTTCCAGAGAATAGTTTTTGTCGACTTCGTCTCAGTTTAGGCATTTTAGAAATGTGATTTTATGTTTTTTTATTTGATCTTAAATGCCTATGTTAACTAATCAGCCTCCCCATTGATTATCGAAAAGATAAATAGTGACTGAAAAAAGTGATGAGTGTTGATCTTGATCATACATTATGTCTTGAGAGAGAATATTTAGAAAATTTCTTTAAAAATTTAAAATTTTTTGTAATAGCTCTGGTTGGTAAAAATTCCATGACCATCTCTATTCCTATCATATTTCTACGACAATCACTCATCAAAATCCAATATAGTATGTCAAAATGTGGTATATAAACAGGAATTTTTTTTTAATTAGCAATAAGATCATCCAAAAGTACTCAATCTCATTTAAAAGTCCTTACAGTTATGCATGGGTGAACTACTTGAAATCTCTTATTATGTGCTTTCATGCTCATTTAAAAGTCTTCATGGTTATGCATGTATGGAACACATATCAAAATTGGATGAAATAGGCGAGTTGATTCTAACCCCATTTAAAAGTCCTCACGGTTATGCATGGTTAGAAGATGTTTGGAATTCATTTTTTTAATAAAAATAAAGAATACTACTAATCTCATTTAAAAGTCCTAACGGTTATGCATGGTTAGTAAGTATTTAAAAAATTCCTGTCATAAATATACCATAAATGGACACGACTATATTGTTTTCTATGCCGACATCACCCCTATCACTCTAAAATGGAACATGTGCCTAACAGAGTATTTAAGATTTTTGTTTGATTTTTTCTTGAAATTTAATATGTATACTCGATTAGGTATTAATGTTTTATTAATATTTATCACTTTATCACTCTTATCAAACATTATTACTCTTTTGCTGATTACAAAAGGGAGAGAGAAGTTAAGATTTTGGCAAATAAGTTCAAATTTTTTAATTGCATATTCTCATCTAGGTTCATTGCATTTTTTATTGTTTTTTATTGCATATTTTATTTATTTTCATGCATATGTGAAGGGGGAGCTTTGTTGTAGGGGGGTATCAAGGGGGAGTATTCAAATAGGGGGAGCTAATAGAATTCATCAAGACCAAATACATTTAATAGAGTCAAAATATTAATATATGTTTGTTATCATCAAAAGGGGGAGATTGTAGAATATACTAGTGTATGATTTTTGTTTGATGATAATAAATATATATATATATATATTCGTTTAAATGTATTTGTTATTATACTATTTTAATTTTTCCACATAATTAAATAAATATATGTTGAATAAAATAAATAACTCGGAATTCTTATTCAAATAAATATTTTATTCAAACTAATATTTTATTACAAATTCAAATAGTACAAATTTGAGCTCTCACTACATTTACACATTTTCAATTACAATACAACTTCAATTACAACATAATTTTCTCTTTACAATTTTACCTCACTACATAATTCACTCATCACCCGTATTTGATCTTCAACTCTGTTCCAACCTGTATCCAGCATCTGAACTATCTGCAAAATAAACATTGATGCAGTAAAATTGAAAAAGAAATATTTTGCAGTGCACAATAAAGTGTGTGTTTTGAAAATATTATTTGCCCCAGTTATTTGGGTTGTCCTCATCATTTTTTTAATTCATCTTGCGAAAACAACTTGTGACATGCATAGTGTATCACTATACATGTCACAAGGTCATGCACACCGATATACACTTGCTTGTTAAAATTGCAGAGACAGGTGAGCACATGGTCAAACCCAAGCCTAGACTGGATTCAACTCAAGTGCAAATGCAAAAACAACCAACATAACTACAGCTCAACCAAATGTACACATGAAGCCTCAACCAAAACAGACTCAACAAAAATGTAGACATGTCAAATCCAAATGGATTAACATGAATGAGCAAATGCAGAAAAAACACAAGTGCATAGGAGTTCAGAGGCAAACAGCAAGTATGCACATGCACAGGGGCAGTGTAACTCGAAGCAAATCACAATGCAACACAGACCATATTCAATAACAAAGGCAATAAGAACACACCAGCATGGATGGTCAGAGCAATGTACAAAGCAACATACAACATGTAGAACCAGACCAGTCAAAGCAACCAGAACCAGACTGCAATTCAGAGAATACAAAGTGCACCAGACATGAACAAAGGATAAAGCAAGTATGACTCGAATAAAACAAAACAGAAAGTGCACAAGACATGGTTAGGAGAAAGTAGGTCAATATGCAACCAGAGTACAGGGCCAAGCACAAAGCAAAATGTTCAAGCAAAATGGATATGTAAGCATTCAGTTTCAACATGTACAAATGGAACCAGACTACAATAGCATAGGCACAAGGAAAGTTTCATACATGCTCAGGAACCAAGCAACAATCAAGTTCAGTTTCCACACAGCAATGAGTTCATATGCAAGGTCAGATATTAACATGTGGTGCTCCAAATATAAACATGAAACAGAAGAGACATCAGATCGAACCCAAGCAAGCAGCCTTAGCAATCACACACATACACACATATATGTATGTATATACATGGAGACAACTTGTTAGATTACTAGAACAAGGCATCAAGGCTAACATCCAAAACTCCAAGACCAGATCAATGAAATGACAGATCCCAGACAAAATCATAATTCAGCAAGAAATAGTGAAGTAGCCGTGGGTTATACCAATGAACAAGTCAAAAAACATATCATAATCTTAAACAAAGCAGAGGACATATTCATGAAGGAGTAGAAAAAGTCGCAGAGGGTAACATGATGACCAAGTCAGACTTCAAGAAGTCAAAATTAATCGAAAATTATCTGTAGTTCAATCAGAAGTCATAAACAAGCGAATGATGAACAAGTCATAGGAGGAAAGAACGGAACAAATTCAAACGTATTTAAGCAAATTCGAACTCATCAGAAATATATGGAATAACACGTATAAAAAGAAAAAGTCAAAAATCAGTAAACCATTCGAATGCAAATCAACGCAGGAACTAGAATATTGTAAAATTCAAATGAAAATATTAGAACAAATTATAGGGTTTTAATCCTTATAAATGCCCAATTCATCATCGGAAAATATTCATGAGTTCGAAAATAATCACCGAAACATTCAAGAGAATAAAAACATACCAAAGTTGAACTCAGACCCTCTGGAGAAATCGAAGAACACTGATCAAAGAAGCACAAATTCAATTCATCGGAATCGATCTACTCAACCAATAGAGGGGATTCAAAAACTCAAGCCCGGAGATTCGTAGCAACCCAAACCTATCAGAGATTCAATTGAAGGCAGACAAGTTGATTTGAGGCTTGAGATTCAAAACCCTAATTCCAGATCACAAAGAGACAAAGACGGCATGTATGAGCCAGAAGCAAAATAAAAGGGAAACTTTTTATTTTTATCGGGCCAAAGAGTTTACTAATTTATATCTTTTTTCTTTTGGGCTGAATAGTTTTAACAATTCGGGTTTTATTTATTTTAGTACTTTTGTTTGTTTTTTATTTTTTATTTGAGCCAAACTCTAGTTTTAACTAGGTTACGAACTACATGGCATAGTTCGGAGAATTCACAACTCAGTGGCTGAGTTATGGCAGGGTTTTGAGCTTAGAGTTATGTTAATCAAGTTAGCGGGTATCGCAAGTTTACATGTTTTTGTAAGCGTTTGATTACTTAATTTCTAGTAGAAACCTTGGGGGCAGCACATAGGCAGGTTATTGCCGAAGCTGGGTAAAACTGTGTGTGATCTTTACTGCATTACTTTCTGTTTTTATTTTTATTTCTGCATTAATATTTAGTAGACCCTATTCACCCTCACCTTTAGGGTAAAAACGATCCTACAAATATTTTTTTGTTTAGCTTTGAATTTGATAGTCTATATTTTTAATACCAAATAGGCTATGCTTAAACAAACAAAATACAAATTACCTCTTTATCTACATATGATTATGGTAATTAAGTGAATGCTAAAATCGATATTTGTTGCTTAGAATAGATTTTATTTTCAATTTCATTGTCATTTTCATGAGAGTTAAAAAGTAGTTTAATGGGTGTGTTATAGTTTGATGGTTTATATTGGGCTAATTAATAGTACAAATATGCTATACCATTCATCATCAAAAACTACATTCCATTAACTTGCCCATACATCAAATCTGCCTATACTCACCAGAGCCACCTTTACAAGCAACTACTACCCCCACACTTTATTACAACTACCACTCAACCATCTCATTCTACCCAAATAGTGTGCAACGGACATCATCACCAAGTTTCAGTCCATCCAACTGACACATCCTTACTGCTCATATGCCTGTTTATCTCATTCAACCAGATTACTGCGACCATCCATCTGCCTGTACATCAACTACATACCATCACTACACTGACCACAAGCTACTGCAACCATCACAAAACCCACCTAAACTACAAGCCATCACCCCCTTTCTTTACTACCTACATTGCCATTGTACCATTTTCCTCTGCTGAATCATCACTTCACAGTTCCAATCCACTGTCCACCATCAAACTTCAACTCCAAACCAACCGCGACTCCCAAATACATCCATCACCAGCTCCACCAATCGCCAAAAATCAAACCAATCGCAATCAACCCAAATCTACGCAACAGTCGAACCAAACAAGAGCGAATTTCAAATCGAGCAAAACGGTTGCAAATTCGAGAATTTACAAAGTGATTTGCGAAACTGAAGATTGATTTCTAAAATTGACTGAATTTGGATTTCAATTTTTATTAGTGAATGATTCGTGAATTTTGAGAATGATAAGAAGTTGTCATTTGTTTAGTTGGGCCGGGTTGGTTGTTGCATGAATTTCATTTTGAAATTCAACTTTGGGGTGTAACTTGTTTTTATAAAAAAAAGAGTTTGTTTTCTTTTAGTTTTGCTTTGTTTTCTCCTTAAAAAAAGTTTTAATTTTAAATTTGTTTTGTTTAATTTAATTTGTTTGTTTTTAATTTGTTTAGTTTCTTCTTTGATATATATAAAAAAATATAAATAAAAAAACAAAAAAAAACCGTATATATATCTTGTTTTTATTTTCAGATTGCCAAAGCGGATAGGAAAAGTTGCTTGCTCGGCTTAGCTTGCCAAAAATAAATGCTTACTTGCTTAAAAAACAGCTTTAAAATAAATTTGCTAATAATTCTGCACGCTCTAGTACCATGCCCTTAGCCCTTGTTTTTTATTTGTTTTGCATTGTTGATTGCTTGCATTTTATATTAAAATAAAAAATTTCAAAAACAAAACAAAAACCCGTTCATAATTGCATTGTTAACTCACGTTTAATTTCAGCTTTGCATTTCATCCTAGAATTTTGATTCATAATAACGGTTAGACATCGATAACAATTAATTTTATATTGACAAGTTGTCCTCTTTCGACAATTTAATTTCTTGGTGTCTAGGCTACGGCAGAGAAATAACCATTTATAAATATTATGGTGGTTCGTAGATATTATAGTGGTTGTTTCTCTAAAGGTACTTAAAAACCTTCGGTTGCATTGCTACGATAATTCGTGGTGCACCGATAACTTTTGCCCGTTACCTGGCTGAGAACCATCTTATTGAATTAAGACAAAGTGTGATTATATAATTTTGGGTTTGGAGCTACTTACAATAGAAAATTTGTAATTAAGCTCATGCATTCATTTAGTTGCATTAGTTCATGCATATTTAAAGAGGAAAAAAATTCAAAATCCAAAACTAAAAAAATTGTAAATATTTGTTAACTTAGTTTTTAAATCCTTTTCATTTGAAATTTTTCAATCAAAAATTAAAAAAAAATCCAAAAAAAAATTGAGTTAGTTTTATTTATATTAAAGAAAAATTCCAAAAAAATATCAAACGTTTTCAAAAACAAAAAAATTGAAAATCCAAAAAACAAAACAAAAAATCAAATTTCCCTTTTGAAATTAAATTCCCTTTGGTAAATAGTTTTCCATTATAAAAAAATTCCAAAAAAGAAAAAAAAACTTTTGAAAATGTCAGAATTTCCCTATTCACAAGAATTTTACAATAGTTATAAAAATCAATATAATCCATATAATTTCACTCTAAATTCTTATGGGTATTTTAATGACAACTATTGTACAAACTATTCGAATTTTGAACAACAAAATTTTCAAAATAATACCCAACTCTCAAATCTTGAAAATAGCATTGAAATGATTTTTCTTTACTTGAACTTTCTACACAACAAAATCAAATGATAAATGATTTGTGTAATTCATATTTGTGCAATGATTCAAGTCAAAGTTTTCAAAATCATCAAGATTTGAATTTATTTCAAAATTTAAATGATTTCGATTATAACCCATGCCAAGTCAATTTCGAACTTCAAAATGAGTTTCAAAGTCAAAATGAAAATGTAAACAACTTTTTAAATGATTTTGGTAATGGGAATAATTTCGACTACGTTGCGATTGACAATTTTTATTCTCAACAAGTTCAAATTGAAAATTTTCAAGTTAATAATTATAAATTTGATTTTGTTGAGAAAAGGGATGAAATCTACAATGATCACATGGATTTGTTGTTCGAAACATATATGAAACAACAGGAGAAACAAAACCAAATCCCAACGTGTGACGAGTCAAATAATAATCCACCTTTTACCCAATATGACGATTTTCAAATAACAACTTTTGAAATTGAAAATGACAATCTTAATGAAGTTGTTAAAAATACGGTAATTGAGTTGGATTTCAATCCTTTTGTGGGTGTGAAACTTGATTAAAATTCGATCTTCCTTTTCCCGATTTTGAACATTTGAATACAATAACTTTGGATTTTGAAATTGGTATATGCAATGAAGTTGTGAATAATCCAACAAAGGAAGACGAATTTAATGAACACAAATTCTTTGGACTTTTCGAAGACGAGTTGTTAAATTCTTATAGATAAGATTTAAATCAACATTTTGATTTTGAAATCAATAATTCTAAAGAAGTTTTCAATGATAAGATTGAATTTCAATTTGGTGAAAGTAAACATGAATTTCAACCAATCGTTTTATCAACCCCAAAAATCATCGAAAATAAAACAACTCACATGATTCTTAATAAAACGACATTCATTTTCCAAATCAACATTCAACTTTGAAATCTTTTACGGTTTGGTTTTCCAAGCTTAAACTATATCTCACATACTTTACGAGACAAATAAATCGGTCTTTGGAAGACCGTTTCATTTACTCTTTACTGTATATTTTCTAATCTCTTGTAAATAATAATCTTTTTAGGTAAATATAGGTCATTTTTATTTTATTTTTCTTCTTTCACTTGGGTTGACTATGGGGACACGGTCAAAATCAAATGTGGGGCGAGCCTCATCTTCTTTTTTATTTTTCATGGTTTATATATATATATATATATATATTGAATTTTCTTTCCAAAACTCAGAAAAAACAAAAAAAAACAAAAATTTCTTTTTAAGCCTTTTGATTTATTTTCAAAGAAACACCGTAGGATAAATATAGGACTTCGGTTATTAAATTGAAATTTTTGAAAAATTATTTGTCTTAACAAAAATAAAAATGAAGTTTGATTATAAGTAATGATGGTTTAACTAGTATATAGGAAGATTCATAGTAATAATTATGAAGTATATCTTAATTGAAAATCTTTGTTTAATAAAGTGGTGGATTTAAAGAAAAGTGTAACGACCTGCCTTTTTGGACGTTTTAATCAGACACACGTCAGACTCAAACCATTCAAAAGGGCAGATTGTTAAGGAGTAAATAAGAAAAAGAGAAAGAAATAAAACAAATACAGAATCTCGCAGTGGAATGACAAAATATAATAATCAAATAATAGTTCACAAAGCTGTTTTATTAATAAATTTGATTATTCTTTTACAACACAAAAATCAGAGTTGCATAAAACAGGAATAAATAAATAAATGCTGCGGAACAACATGATGCAGCGGAATAAATATAATAAATAATAATAGTACAAATCTTCGTCTTTGTCCTCCAGAAATAAGGTCTTCAATCCTGAAATGCTCAGGCTGACCCGAGCGAATTTAAAAGACAAAACACTCGAGTCAGAACTAAAAGATCTTATGTAAGTTAAATCAATGGTAAATAAATATGAGTGGAACGGCGTCAGAGATGTTTACGGGGTTTGACATCTCCTATCCAGTGTCTAACGTGAGTGCAGTAACTTAGGAGATGTTCGGGATCCTAAGGATCCATTAAACTATCTACTATGTAATACAATACGCTATTATAATATGTCTACAGTAAAGTAAAGTGTTAATATAGCATTAAGGCGTTACCCATATCCCCCTTAACACATTTTATATATTCCTATAGTCTTTACAGTACCGTAACTCCTCCGTAAACTGGAGGCTATCAGAGGGCACTCCATTGGTATGGTACAAAACAAACTCGTAGAAGGCGCTCTAGGGCATATGAACACGACACTCGAGGCAATGCCAAGGTAGATATACCAATTGCGGATCTGGACTGGTGGTTACGCATAGCAGCTACTACCGCCCACCTCGGACACACTCCCAAATCAAAATCAAGGGTGGCCACCAAATCAATCACAAAGTCAGAATATAGTATCGAAGAACTATGCCCGATAGGAGGAATGACCTCACTTGGCCCGACATGGCTCCTGTTTTAGTCACATCTAAGCTGACTCACGGGAGTCAGGGTCATGTCATACCTCATACAGAAATGGTTCGCCAAACCATCCTACATCATTTCTGGAATCTCCACCACGTACACGGTTGTTAAAGTGGTTTTCGGTATTAGCAGAGAGTATGACAATATCCGATCCCGGTCTCTTTAACAAACAAACACTTATTTCACACCGGATGGTTCTTCTACATTTCAAAAAGGTTAATTCACAATTTATATCAAAATATCATATTCAATTTCAAATCATACCTCTTTCGAAATCATATTCACATTCAAACTATATTCACTTCCAAAATAATATTTACTCAAATATGTCATTTCACAAAAGGTATCACTTCTAAATTCCAACTTAAGTGGTATCATCATCAAGGATTTAAATATAAATACTTCAACTTTACACAGTTTGAAATTTTAGAAAATAGTTTAGATAATCATAAATAATTTTAATAGTTTAAATAGTTTAAATAGATTAAAATAGTTTAAATAGTAAAAATAGTTTAAATATATTTAAATTTGATTTAATTAGATTTAAAATGATTTAAAATAGATTTTATTAGGTCTAAAAAGTTTTAAATAGATTAATTATAGATTAAATTGATTTAAATTATATTAAGTAGGTTTTTAAATAGATTAAATAAATTTAAAATAGATTAAATAGATTTAAATTATAATAAATAGATTTAAAATAGATTAAATAAATTTAATTAGTTTAAAATAGGTAAAAATGGATTAAATAGGTTATAATAGATTAAATAAATTAAAATAGTTTTAAATTGATTAAAATTGTTTAAATTAATTTAGAATAGATTTCAAAGTTATATTCAAACATTTTCAATAACTCAATTCTGGTAAATTCATTTATATTTGACACTTAACTTGAAATTTCAATTTAAACCCTTTGAACAATTCATTAAATCAGTTCCAATTCCAACATTAAAACTTGGATTATCGAAAATAATTCAGTTTATATAAATCAATTTCTATTTTAAAATGCCACTTAATTGATTTCAAATTTCAAAGGTTCAAAATTCATTTAATTTAACCAATCCAGTGTCCGTATATAATTTTCTACCCTATGGTCAAGTGATACAGATATTTATCATTTCAATCCGCAATTTAAATTTTACGGTTATATATCATTTCAAACCGCAATCCCAAATTAATTAAAATCAATAAAATCACTCGAGTCTATCATTTCAACCCATAACGATTTTTCCCTAATCTATAGATCGTTCGGGTATGTATCATTTCAACCCATAAGGAACTTGCGGTATTATAACAATATAAAATACAAAATCCAGTCATCCAATATCAAAAATCAAACATCCATTACAATCATCATCTAAATCAATCAATAAACATCAATGGATAACTGATAATCAATAACAGGTATTAAATTGGCAATTTAAATTCAATATTAAATTAAACGAAGATTAAATGCAATAAAAGTCAAATTTAACTAGAATTAAAATTTAACATCCCAAACAGCAATCAATAAATTTCTAATCACATCATAAATTTAATTTAACTAACACAAGAAATTTTAGAAGTTGTGAGTGGTTAAAACACTCACCTTTGATTTTAAATCGATTTAAAATCCAATTTAGGGCCCAAATTCAAACAGTCTCAGAATTCATCCAAATTAGTGTCAAAATGTCCGGAATTTCAATACGATCCCAATGAAACAAACCGCGTATGAATTGGACCTCGTACGTAAAAGTTATGGATATAAGAACATTAAAAAAATTTAAATTAAATTAAAGTAGAAGCCAAATGCCCTTACCCAGTCAAACCCTAACACGCTGAGACCAGTAACACACGTGATCGAACATGCTACCACCCAACCTCGCCATCGTACACCCACAACCGCGCTGCATATAGCCACCCGCGACCAAGCCTACCGTCTCGACTGGAACCGCCTCCGACTCCTCGGCCTCCAACAACCCCCACGTCGAAGATCGACGTCACCAAATTACCCAGCCGCCGCCACCATCAGAAAACCCTAATCCCTTATCGCCGACGATCAAGCCACCGATTCTCCCAACTAATGACTCAAATGGACTCCCCTCCTCCCTCTCGACGCTACCATACCATCAATTTGACGATCCGTCGTCGTTGATCAAGTCCTAAATGAACGGCCGAGAATTAGTTGCTCAATTCCGGACACATAGAAACCCAAGTCGAAAAACTAACAGCAGATTTGACTTGCGCTCGTCGAGAGCTTCAAATCGATATATAATTTGATATATATTGAGGAGTTTAAAATTTTGATTTGATTTTGATTTGCAATTGAATTTGAAATTGGGAATTGGTTTATCTGCCATTGGAAAGAGAGAAGCAGATGGAATTGTACGTACAGACAAATGGAATAAGAAATAGTTAGGATTTATAATAGGCTATTTATAGGTAGATTAGAAATAGAGATGAACGGATAAGATTGATTTGAAAGTTGAACAATAAACAACCCGAAAAGCTCGTTTCGTTCCCGAGACGAAAGTGGCTCATCCCATATATCAAAATAGATGTTTCAATAATTTTAAACTCAATGGAACAGGTTTCAAGTCCAAATTCCATCGTATGAAGAAGTTAGCTTAAAATCAGCTTATTTCAATATTTCAATTGAATTGATTTCTAGGCGTTTCGAGTCCGTATGATCGAACGACCAGTCCGATTGCTACGAAACTTAGAATCCTACAATAATTCACCGTTACAGATCCGATGAAACTGGTTTCGTCGAAATCCGAGTCAGCGGCCAAAATGGCTAATTTCACGTTAATTAAATAAATTAATAATTAATTAATTAAATCACTTTTTCATTCAAATATGATAGTTAACAAATTTCATCACTTTTAATCACTTATACATTTACAATGACTTAATACAAGTTTATATAACAATTCAATGTTGGTTATTACACTAATTACAGTGTTCAATTTCTACTGTAATTAAATCCAATTAATTATAATTTAATCCCAATAAATTGATTCAATTTGATTTCAATCATTATATTCAATCAATTATTATTCTAATAGTATAGTTAATATTTGTAGATATCTTATTTCACTAATATGCTACAATTTCCATCTTTAATTTGTATTGACTACTATATTTCCATTATATTAAAATTTGTCAATTTTATTATAATTTAAAATCTCAATAAATTAATTTGTCTTTTTCACACATTAATTAAAATTTCAGTTAATTTATCTGCCTTGATTTCACTCTTTTATTAAATCAATTATTACATTATGAATAAAATTAACACTTCTATTCCTTTTATTACATTCACAATTTGTAGTTATTATCTTAACTCACATTAATGTAGCATTTAATGACATTCACTTGCAATTGATTAAATGAATTGGTAACAAATAACAATTGTCACCATTTCCATATTTAATCCAATTTGTATGTTTGTTATTTACCACCAATTATTATAACAACTTACACTATACTAATTCTACAATTATCAATTAAATCGACATTAATTGCACTAATTAAGTGAATTAATTGCAATTGATTTCAAAATTAATTTAACAGGCTAAATAAATAGGTAACATATAGTAATTGTCACCATTAACCTTTAGTCACATCTTATAAGTTTATTATCCACAGCAAGTGTTATAAGTTCTACCACAACACTAAATTTATTCAGTTATAATTCATTACACATTATTTCATTAATTAATCAACATTTGAATTATCAATTGCTCCTTTAATCCAATTATCCATTAATACATACATTACTAAAATTTATTTACAACCTATATCAATTATAACTCTTTAATTCTTTTGATTAATTAGAATTACATTTAAAGTAGTTATCAATTACCTTAAATTAATACTATTTCATTTCATTCCAATTATATTATTATTGTTAAATCACCAATTTTTTAATTTCTTCCAACATTAAAGTCACGAAACCTAATTAAATTTACAAATTTTAATTATTGAAAATTACGGGTCGTTACAAAAAGGAAATATCATTTTTGATCTTCTAAGTTAAATGGTGCTAATATGATATTGCAAAACTCTCTCTTCAAAAAAACCAAAAAAAACAAAAAAAAAATAACAAAAGAAACAAAAATATTTTGTATATATGTATATATTTTAATAAACACCTAGTGTTATGTGTTCACACGCAAGTGTGTACACTCGCCATGCTTTGTACCCTTCTCATGTAAGACCGAAATGCAGTGCACGATCGGTATATCCGACCTCAGTTTATCTGAGTTAGGTGTATGTATATAAAAATTCTTTCATTAATAATGCCTACAATCAATAGGTGTACACACTTGTGTGTTCACTCACTATGCTCTGTATTCCCCTAACATAAGCCCGAAAGGCAGTGCATGGGTGATATATCTGGCCTTAGTTTTCTAAGTTAAGCATATGTAAATATTGTAAACATCAATAAAATTTTCAAAAATAGAGAGAGTAAGCAATTGAAATCCAAGCACTATTTTCACTTATTTGATTCGATTTGTTATTCAAAATAAATAGAAATATCACTTTGATAAACTTTGTTAATCAACTAAGGATCCATTTCATAGTTGCACTATGTTATCAACCGAAACAACTAGCCAAGCTGTTGTCTATTTGGTATAATAACTTAATTTTTTGTGGAAGTTTTGACAAGTAAATAACTAAAATTTCTTGTTAATAACCAAAAATTATATTTAACTTATTTGTGTCGATTTAAAAGTAAATACTTCATTTGTAAATATTTTCAAAAACTTGCATTCGTATCATTGTAAATAAATCTTACACTTAGGAATTTTTCATTTTGCATTTGGATTTTGTGGGTAGTATCCACTAAAAACCCTCATGAGACAACACTCATCCTACTAGGGACACCTAGAGGATTAACGGCTTGTTGCATACGCTCAACGCAATCGTGCTTCCTACGAAAATGGATTTATCTTAATTTATTCGAGGACGAATAAAAAGATAAGTGTAGGGGTATTTGATGTGCACGTAAATATGCGTATTTTTACGTCCATATTTTATAGAATTTAATTAAATAAATGAGCATATAGAGTATTTTAACATGTTTAAACCAAAATTCAAATTATTTTCAAATCATCATTTATTCATCTTCATATACGGGCAAAATGGTCATTTTTGTGCACATATTAATTTGAGAATTTTTACTTGCACATTTTTATGTTATTTTTATAGGAATTTGGATTCAAATGGAAGAGTTTTTCATGGAAAATATGCATGCACAAGAGAATACAAAGGAATGAAGATGGAAATAATTCAAACCATGCAACATGGAGACCTCACCTACCCACTTACCACGATGTACAAATTAGGAGCTAATGCACATGTTAATGGCCATTAAAGTTTTATGCACACTTAATGGAGGATTATCTCATGCTAATGATAATTTGGTGGCCACACTTCCTACGAGTGCAATTTGGGTTGTTCCTAAAAATATGATTAGGGTTTCCAAACATGTATAAATATCTCATATGTTCATGTAATTAGTCTCTCCTCTCTTTCTCTTAGCCTCCTTAGTGTTAGGATCTAAAATAAATTAGAAGCTTCTTTCTTTTCCATGGCTACTTAGCCATTTTCATTTCATGTAATTTTCTTTTTTTATGCAATTTTAACACATGCTCTTCTCTTTTCTTGTTTATTTCCTTTCATGCTAGTAGTGTAGATCTTTTATTCATGCAAGTAGATTAGCTTTTATTTTCGTTTAATTAGTTCTCTTTTTACTTTGCTCTCTTTTTTCTCTTGTTTTTGTTTTATGTTGAATGCTACAATTGTTGATACGAAAACAAATATGAGAGGCTAAACCCTTTCAATTTAGGGATAATAAAGCTCTCTTAATCATGTAGCTTCAACATTTTGATAGTGATTGATCTCTTTTTGTGCTTAATCAAAATGATAGAATGTGGTAAATATTTTGTTGTTTAGCTTTGAATTTGATAGCCTATATTGTTGACACCAAATATGCTATGCTTAAACAAACAAAACACAAATTACCTGTTCATCTACATATGATTATGGTAATGAAGTGAATGTTAAAATCAAAATTTGATGTCTATATTTCTAATCAATAGTTAATAGAGCATGCTTAGAATAGATTTTATTTTCATTTTCATTTTCTGAGATTTAAAAAATAGTTTAATGGGTGTGTTATAGTTTGATGGTTTATATTGGGCTAATTAATAGCACAAATATGCCATACTTATGATAAACACATCAACTAAACTCACTAATGACCAAAAAAGAGAGATCATAATTCCATTTTGTTGAACTATGTGATCTTGAGAAGGACATTGCCTCTAAATTGCCTTCTACTCTCATATTTTTATCCATTCTAGCTTTTGTTAGTTTTTACATTTTTTATAGTTAACAACAATTTCAAATCTTGGTTTAATTTGATTGAATAGAAAATTTTAAAATCTAAACAATTCCCTCTAGATCGACCCGTACTCGCCATGTACTAAAATTGTACGCCGTGCGCTTGCGTTTATTTTTAATTAAAATTCGATCGGCTATTCTCTAATCCGATGGAAATTTAGTAGGTTCGAACATTTTATAGTAAGTGTTGTCGCATACCAAATTGTCACATCACTCTATTGGGTAGATGATACACTACATCACTAAGATATAGGAATGAAACCTGTGAAGTCCATAAATGACTAGAAACCATGAAAAAATTAATTAGCTCTCAAAGTACTTGTGTGGTGTATGACGTCCATGTCACGGAATCAACATTAAGCTCATTTCGATAGAACATAACATTCTGTCTAGGACATCATGGTACTATTGGGTCTAATCCACCTATGAAAAAGACTTACTATGATTACAAGATCAAAACATAATATGCGATCAAATGAAAAAATCAATATACCTAGAACCATACAGTGGAGATCTATCGACAACCGCCGTCTTTATTGTTATTCCCTCAATAGGAAGATAAGTCCAACACCATAACTGCAAACATATATGCATAAAGGATTGTATAGTAAACTATTAAAGAAATGTAGATGGAGAGTAATAATTAAAATACATGCACTAATGTGACGCCCCATCCCGAGACCTACATTAGTAAAGAGAATTACTAAGTAATTCTGTCTACTAATGTAGAGAATAGGGCTGGTTAAGGGCGACCATCATAGTAATACATTAGTTAAGAGCTAAGCATGTCAATTATGTCTTGATTTTTTTTCCATTATCTCATAAGTGGTAAACACGCTTAGTCCTTAACTAATGCACACTATGGTGGATTCGGACCATTTCAGAAATAATGTAATATACATACGGATAAAAACATCAATCACAGAACATCAAACCCAGATCAGAGTATATATATATACATACATCACCATACATCGCCATAATAATACATCATATATAAGTAGCATGGACTACTGAAACACATATACACCCATCCCACAAAATAATATACAATAAAACACATAAAGGCAGAGACCCAAAACGACATCCAAGCCAAAATGATAAGTCCAACCAAAATCAATCAAGTTGATCCAAGAAGTGAAGCAATCCCATCTAACCTGCAACTCGGTCTGACCCGAGTGAAGAACACACGGGTCAGGCAAGCTAAACTTATCAGTAGTAAGGATCTCAGTAACAAGCAAAAGGGTGAGAATCACTCCGTTGTTGCCAACGGAACGGCAGGTTATTCATCAAATCATTTATAAGAAAGGGGACATCGGGGGTTCATCTATCTATTCCAAAGGAATTCAATAAGTAACATGCATATGGTTTCTCTTAAGAATTTTTTTATAAGTAAAGGGGATAAGGGGTGAGAACCATATAATAACTTCATAAATAACCATCAAATCATCATAATCTAACATAAGAACTCAATAAGTGTTAAAAGCCATCATAATCGAAATCACCATATAGCATAATATAAATGTAGCCTATATCATACTCAAGGCTGTATTCAAATAATAACATCATAAAAAGGTGAAATCGAACATAGAAAACTTCATAGAAAATTCCACGTGCTTTTCATCTTGACTAGTACTACTATTATTTGGTACCATACGTCCTGATGACTTGGGGTCATTAACATCTTAGCATCGTGATCATCTTGATTGACTATGGTCGAATATCGCGATGACACCCAAATCATAAAATCCGAGCAAAACATCATGATGATTGGAATCTAATAATAACATCAAGAACATCGTAATGATTCCAATCTTATACTCGGTTTGTAGTACTAATAACATCTTGAATGTGTCACAACATCTCGAATAGGAACCCAATGGGTGTTAATGTACGTCCCATACCATACATTCACACCTATTGGTTTACTAATCGTCAGTCGTTACCACATTAGAAAACATTCGTAAAAATCGAAATCAAACATACACCGCCTCATCTCATTGGCGAGTGTAAAGCACCCAACTCATCGTGTCTCATACTTCGATGAGTTTAAAGTGACATCAAGACTTGTCTCATTTCATCGACAAGTAAAAGTCCATCTTAAACATAACAACCATCATCAATTCATCATAAAAATCCAGATTTCAGCCAAATTTTGTGGCATTATACCATGACATGAGAACTATAACGTATCCAAAATTTGGAGCAATTCGCTGCAAAGCGAAAGAGTTAAGATTTTTTTTTTGAACATTGCACTTTTCAGCAAACACAAAGAAAACAAGATTTTTGGCTGTTTTGAACCAGTGATTTTCTATATCAAAGCAACTCAAAATTTCATGAAAATTTTCAGTAACATTTCACAGTCCAAGTACTACAACATATCAGAAATTGAGAGCAAATGGCTCTAAAATGAAGAAGATATGATTTTTATAAAATGATGTATTTTCGGCCAATACAGAAATCAATTTTTTTGGCCGAATTCAACCATTAATTTTATATATCAAAGCAACATAAAATTCAGTGAAAATTTACAGAAATGTAGAGTTCCCTGACGAAAAAAAACATATCAAAAATTGAGATCAATTTACAAAAAATTGAAGGAGACATAATTTTTTGATTATGGTGCATTTTCGGCCTATAAACAGAGAGAGATTTTTGGCCATTTTCAACTAATAATTATATATATCAAAACAACATATAATTCAATGAAAATTTCCAGATTTGTAGAACTACCTGACTACAACATCTTCCAAAAAACTGAGATAAATTTGCGAAAAATTGAAGAAGATACGATTTTTTAAATATGATGTATTTTCGGCCTATAAACAGAGAGAGATTTTTGGCCATTTTCAACTAATAATTTTATATATCAAAACAACTTATAATTCAATAAAAATTTCCATATTTGTAGAATTACCTGATTACAACGTCATACCAAAAACTGAGATCAATTTGCAAACAATTGAAGAAGATATGATTTTTTGAATATGATGTATTTTCGGCCAGAAATCAGAGATCAGTTTTTGGCCATTTTCAAGCACAAATTTTTCAAACCAAAACAACACCAAATTCATTGAAAATTTCCAGTAACATTGCCCAATCCAAGTACTAAAACATGTGAAAAACTCAGACTCAAATAATGTAAATTGGAGAAGATACGAATTTTTGAACATGGGCTTTGGATCCCATCCAAACCCTCTAAGCCCAAATAAACATTAAGAGAGAAAAAAACAAAGTTGTGTAAATATTTCCACTTAATTCAACACTATATGCATATAACAACTCATTTTCAAGCCAAATAAAATGCACACACTAATTTGTTTTGAATAAAATAGTTATTGTCACAAAAATAAAATTTATTTTAACAATAAAAATTTAATTTTTAACAATAATTCTCCATTTTTAATAGTATTTTACAATTTGCACAATTTTAGTGCAAAAACACTATTTTTAAAATATAACCTGATCAAAATTATTCTCTTAGTCAAATAAATTGTAATAAATCATTCTAACACTTTTAAAACAACAAAATAATATTTTCACACAATATTTCATCTTTTATTTTAATAAAATACATGTTTTCTTCATATTTTTCTCTTATATTCGATAAAAAGGATAATATTAGCAATAATTACCAATATTATCACATTGACTCAATTAAAATACAGTAAATGACTAATTGCACTCCAATACCTCAAAATAAAGTTTTTAAAACTTTATTTCCATCAATTTGCATTTATTTCAACAATTAAATGTTGAAATACATCGCTTGGTAAATTTACTAACTCAAATTTACCTAAATTCCAATATTTTCCATTTTATTTAACTAAAACACTAAACAATGAATTTTAACCCAATATTTAACTCCATACATATTGTTTATTTAAAATACACAATTTAAACCAAATTTATTTCTCCATTACATTCTATTCACCATATTAAATTATAACTTTCATTATAATTTAATATCATCAGTAATCTCCAATACCAGGGTTGTTACAACTAACATCAAATAACCACTAATATACTAGTTCTCGAACAAAGCAAGCCTCGATAGCTCCATATATGTGTAAGTTAGGACTGCACTACCCCATGAATACTGTCAGCAAGCATCTAAGTCCTCGAGGAAAGGAAGCCATCTAGGTCATACACACATCTTAGAATGATTGCACGCCAAATGGAAAGTGATGATGTGCATAATAATGGCCTTAGCTCATTGCATAATTTGAATATCAGAGGCGTCTACTAGAATATCATCAATAAGTTGCTTCCTATACCAAGTCATCATTATCATCTCATTGACCACCTCTAATCGTCAGGAGGTGTAATCCATAAAAGTGACTTACATAAGTCTGTGTAATCCATGGGCTCAGGGTTAGTCAATGAAGCACGGTCTATGGGTAGGCCAAGCAAAATAGCTACATCAGCCAATGTAATTGTCATCTCATCAATCCGAAGGTGGAATGAAGATGACTTTGGTCTCCATCTATCTACTATAGTAGTAATAAAATGATAATCCAGTTGGGTGTACCCTAGCTTCATGATAAGTGAAAATGTAGCTTGATCTATGAGCTCTAGCATGTAGGGATAAGAGGCAATGATTTTCTTCACTAACAAGAAGTGATCAATAGTCACATCTGGATTAGTGCAATGTCAAAAATAACAACACAATATAAGCACTACATATAAGCAATATAGCTTTATATTTTTATTTGATATGGAAGTGTATTGCTTCCATCCACTTGGGGTTGTTCGTGCGGTGGCATTCAAGCAAATACAACATGCTACTATTTATTTGTTCGGGTAGAATCTCAGAGTAATCTAAACAAAATTCAAAAATTAGTTAAATATAAAATCTATTTCAAACATCAATTTCATTGTCATACATATAGTTAAACAAGTTTAAAATAAAAAAATTGTCAATTTCATTGTCATACATCTAGTTAAACAAGTTAGAAACCATAATTTTATCAATTTATATGAAAACCATGATTTGAGAAAATATAGATTAGGAGTAGAAATGAAACCGATAGGAGCTTCGTGTAAGGAGGAGCAAACCATTCCTCAAATTGACGATGAAATTAACAAAATTTCAATCGAAAATTGGAATTTAGTAAAAATGGGGTTATTTTTGGTTTTTGGTTGTTTTGTTTGAAGGAGTAAAGTGAAGAGAGGAAGGGACTGCTATGTTATTATATAGTAGTAAACTTCAAAGGAGCGTAATTTGAAATAGCGTCAGCAGGTGGCTTTTCAAATTGCATCCGTTGGTGACTTCTATGAATGCACCTATGTATTTACATAATACAATAACATACACATACATCGTTCAAATTCACATTGTAATGAAATACAATCCCAAACACATACATCATTCAAATTCATATTGTAATGAAATAAGATATGATACACATACACCATTCAAAACTTCATTCCATTCCTAATCACATAGCATCAAAGAATTATAACAAAAATTCAACCATACACATACAATAAATCAATAATCAACATTCGAATAAAACTGAAGATAGTTGAAACTATAATAAAGATCAACGTATAAAAACATCGCTAAATAAACTTTAAATTTCAACAATAAAAGCAATATCGACTTCTGATCTAGATACCTAGCATCATGATCAAAAAGTGCTTCTTTGGGGACTTTCGATTGCAAGTAAGAATTGTCCTTCAGTAATTAACGATTGTATTTTTCCAACCATAACACTTCAGCCAGCATCTCAAGCGCATATTCAAGCCCATGATGACACATTGGAGGATCTATCCACATGAAGAAATTACAGTAACCGTAAACTTTATACATCGCTTTGTTCCACATATTCAACTTTTATAATCCAAATGAAAAGTACTTAGTTCAACTATAACAATTGGTGTTTATCGGACTACTCTGGCTAGAGATTTTGGGTTTAAACTTACTATAGTGACGGTGATATTAGCAATCATATAACCGAGGAGACGAATTCTCTAATGAATCCGTTTCACTTCCAACGCTTCCACTTAGACCCAAATATAGTAGTTCGATGGACGCCATGCCACGATTTAACTATAATCAAAATGGAGTATCCATATTGAAGCTAAATTATATTCTAATGTCGAGAGAAGCGTGTAATATCGTCACTTCGAGATTCACTATTTGAACTTGTTATAATAACCAATAGTAAATTTTCAAATAAGTAATTTCATGTTATTCAATAAATATCGGTACATAATCCTTTGGTGCCTTATCGGCCATAAGAAATAAACTGCCAAACATTTGGTGAGCGTTACGTACTCTAGTCTCAATGGATGTATTGATATCCTATCTCGAAACATCTTGGTTAGGAATATTTAAAATGATATGTTATTTTTAATGTGATAAATTTTTCATGATTACAACATTGTGATTACTATCACATAACATGTCATTTAAAGATTTTCTATGAAATATACTAAAATTAAATAATTAATTAACATATCATAATATGACAAGTATATAATAAAAGAAAAACACATTTTATTTAAATGAGATTTTATTATAGAGTTAGTAATTTACAATAAATTACAGAATTGTCCCTAGAGCATAACCCTAACTCTATCAGTGTACACTTGGCTTTTACATATATGTTAATTGCTTTAATAAAACATTTCATAATATATATATGTATGTATATGTGTATGTGTATGTGTATGTGTATGTATATGCATATGCATATGTATATGTATATGTATATGTATAAGTACATGTTTATGTATTAATTTTCAAAAATTTAATTCACATTATTTATAATAGACATAAAACAATATTTGATTAAGTCAGTAATTTCAAATTTCAAACTCAAAATATCTAATTTGACTTAGTACACAAGATTTAAATTTAAAGCTAAATCTGAAATTTAAAATTCAAATTTTCAATATTATTTTGACTTCGCAACATTTTAAAATTATATTTATACTTATATTTCAAATTTCAAAAATATATATGTTTTAAATTATTTATGTAAATATTTGTATTAATTAAATAAATATATATATATATATATATAATTATTTCCAATATATATATAATTATGTAAATATGTAAATTTTAAAAATATAATATATATGTGGATATGCGTGTTTGAATCAGCGATATTTTTATAAAAAGAAAGAATAAATATTTTGGTATTTATAAATTGCATAATTGAAACAATTATATTTAGTTATATAATATATAGTAATTTTATTTAAAAATAATACTGTCAAAAATAAATTTTTTTAACTACCTTCAGAAAAGTTTTGAATAAAATATTTACATAATATTATTCTTAATTTAATTTACAAATATCTTATTTAAAATTGCAAAACTATGTTTTAAATCTAATAAACAACCTAACACACACACACACACACACATATATATAAGAATAATATTTTTTATAAACTATGGCCAAAACATTTTACATAAAATATTTTAATATCGTTTTCTAATTACAATAATATTATGATTACTCACATAAATCAAATATTGTATATATTAAACTGATATAAATTGATAGACTATATAACATATGTGAAAGGTTGACATATAACAGATATGATAGTGATCACTGCACATAATTGAATGAGTTAATTGAACTATATCTTAGAGATAATGCCATAACAACGCACATTGATCCACATAGACTCCTTGGATCTCTCAAATCTGCATCCTATGTTGCAAAGGACATGCGTGCAAATATCAAATTTAATTATATTTTATTAAATGGAGGTAAATGGAGTTAGAAGATGAAGTGGGTGGATGAATCTATTTTCGGCCAAGATAGAAAAGTGGGGCAAAGCAAAGTGTAAGCCAAAAATTAAGACATCAAGTTTGAAGTTATAGTGTGGGTTAGGACAATCCATATTTATCACATACCAATTCAAAACTCAAAGGCCACATCCTCCCTCTTATTCTTAGCCCGCCTTGGAAGGTGTCTAATATGGATAAAATATCCATTAACCACTTTAGTAATTTATGTGATTTAATTCCTAATTCAATCCGTACCAATATCGTATATTGATACATAAGTATATAACTTTCATATAATAATTACTAATAGCACCCTGAACAATTCTAGTGTCTACTCCAATTTACTAAATATATCTCTATACAATAAACACAATAATAATTAATATTTCACATATATTAATTACTTTATAACTATTATAAAACAATTAAATTAACGTTATTTTGGAAACTGAACAGATTTGGTTGTGCGACTCACATGTGTAAATTTAGTCGGCGGTTAATATTCCAACAATTCAAATACTAATGTTCACACGTCACCTTAGCTACTGGTGTGACGGTTTAACTTAATTAATCGTTTACAAATCACATTAGTAAAATCTAATTTTACAAATTCAAGCGGTACCTTTTAGTAACAATTATTTACATCAATTCTCTTTGTTAACACTATATCACATTAAGACTTATGGAATTTAGTTTTAGTCTAAATTCAATTATCATCGACATTCAATTGGGTTGGTTTAATAATAACATTTATTATTAATCGTACTACTATGACTAGAGATTTTAACTTTGAGTTGACTACAGTTGACCGTGATACTAACCTCATACAACCTAGGAGACGAATTCTCTATTGAATAATGTTTCAATTCAAATGCTTCAACTCAAATCCAACTATAGTCATTCGATGGACACCATGCCATGATTTAACTGAAATCAATATGGAGTATACACATTAAATTTCAACAGTATTCTCAAGTCGAGAGGACTGTGTAACATTGTTACTTCGAGATTTCTCATTTGGCCTAGTTGTTAATAACAAATGAGAAACTCTTGGAGAGTCATTCCATAGTTATCATCCAATAAATATCAGTACATACCTTTTGGCACCCCTAGTAGGCATGAGTAATACACTTGCCAAAATTCGAAGAGCATTACGTACTATGGTCTCAATGGGTGCATTGATATCGTAGAGTAACAATTTAAGAATTTTCTATTAAATATATTTTAAATTAATTATTTAATTAATAAAATAAAATATAAAAATATATAATAGAAACAAAAAACTTTTATTTCGAACGAGACTTTATCATAGAGTAATAATTAACAATAAACTACAAAATTTCCCTTAGGGAATACCACTAACTCTATCAGTCTCACACTTGCACTCGGGGACAATTATGGAATCTCAATCCCATCCCTTTGATCAGTTTTCTTAGTACAGGTCGAGTTAGTCCATTCACACCTTTGTGAATGGATATGCTATGTTGTCCTTAGTACCTACTCTTTCAATCATGAATTCTTAATTGCTAACAAATTCTCTTATTAGGTTGAACTTTTAAAGAATGTGCTTTGACATTTTTTGGGATCTAGGTTCTTTTGCAATCTGCATTGCTACATTATTATGACATAATAATGTTATTAGTTTCTCAATGTTCTGAAACACTCATAGCTCGGCTATAAATTTGCGCATCCAGACTACTTCTTTAGTTGTTTCATTAAAGGCGATGTATTCGACCTCCACCATTGAATCAGCTACTATCACATGCTTTGAACTTTTCTAACTGATAGCTCCACCACTCAATGTGAATACATAACCAGAATGATATCACTCTTAAAGCTTGAATTTGTGTATGCCTTCGTAAGGAAGTCTTCATTCCCATGTATAAGGAATAAGTCTTTTGTATTTCTTAAAATACTCAAGGGTCATTCCACCACCGTCGAATGCTTTTCCCTAGGATTAGGCTGATATCAGCTTATACATCCTAATGCATAACCACATCTGGTCCAGTACATAGCATAGAGTACCTGATGGAACCGGCTACAGATGCATATAGTATGCTCTTCATATGCTCCTTCTCCTTATCAGTACAAGGAGCGTCCTTCTTATAAAAGATGATTTGAGATTTCTTCGAAACATTTCCATACTTAGAATTTGCCATACTGAACTTTTTTAGTATGGTGTCAATGTATAAGGATTAGGATTTTGGATCTACCTCTATAGATCCTTATACCAAGTTCATAGGTTGCTTCACCTAAATCCTTCATGTAGAAGTTCTTGGACAATCACGCTTTCACTTATTATAACAACGCAATGTCATTGCCAATTAGGGCAAATCGTTGACATTTAAAACAAAGAATACAATAGCACCTCCTTGTTCTTTTTGGTATACACATGCTTCCTTTGTTCTTTGATAAATACCAAACTATTTTATCAAAGCACTTACTCCAACTCCCTGAAGCCTGTTTTTAACCATAAATTGATCTTAACAATTTGAAAGCTTTTCCCTCGCTTCCACTAACCTCGAAACACTCGTGCTATAATACGTAAATGGTCTCTTCTAAATCACCATTTAAGAACGTCGTTTTCACATTCATCTGCCATATTTCATAGTCATAGAACTGATGATAATAAAAATTATCCAAATGGATTTAAACATGTTTATAGGAGAAAATGTTTCATCATAATTAATGCCTTGAAATTGATGAAAACGTTTTGCTACTAACTTGCTTTATAGGTCTCTACCTCTCAATCTACATTTAAATTTTTATTAAATATTCATTTGTAGCCAAGGATTTTATCCCTTTGGGTATGTCATCCAAATTCCAAACTTTGTTATCATACATGAAAATCCATCTTGGATTTTATAGCTTCAAGCCAAAGGGCAGAGTCCTTACTCCGTAGTGCTTGTTGGAATGAGCGACACGTAAATGATCTATTCTAAGTCATCATTTAAGAATGCCATTTTCACATTCATCTGCCATATTTCGTAGTCATAGAACTGATGATCGTAAGCATTATCCATATAGATTTAAGCATGTTTGTAGGATAAAATGTTTCATCATAATCAATATCTTGAATTTGATGAAAACATTTCACTACTAATTTGCTTTATAGGTCTCTACCTCTCCATCTACATTTAGATTTTTATTAATAATCTACTCGTAGTCAACAGACATTGTCCCTTTGGGTACTCATCCGAAGTCCAAACTTTGTTATCATACATGGAATATATCTCGGATTTTATAGCTTCAAGCCAAAGTGCAGATTCCTTACTCTACAGTACTTGTTGGAATGAGAGAGGATTGTCGTCTTTTAAGATGAAGTCTACTCTTTCACCATCTATAAGAAAGCCGTAGTATCTCTTTGATGCACAAGATTCCCGATTAAGCCATCTAATAGGTTATGTGTTTTCGTATAATGGTGAATTTTATTCATCTATTGGTTCAACCGTTGTGTTTAATTCTCACATCTCATCCAAGTCTACAACTTCGCTATTAATTTTCTATGATAAAAATCCAAAGTCTAATAGGTATTGAATCTACCATATAGTGAGATGCACAAACCTTAAGTAGATCCCAAATACATTATCAAAATATGATTTTGATAGTTATACCTAAAAGGATATGATCAATCAACCATAAATGTTTCTTTGAGAAGAAGACCAACACAGTTGGAATACAGTAAGAAACCTTGATAAGATAACATGAAAATTTCAGTTGTTGAAACTAAGATAATAAATTCGTTGTTCGACATGCTTAAGTTAATTTGGATTTTACTCAAAGAATTATTGCCAATATGCTTTAAGCTTTCAAATTTTATGTTGAAAAAAAATTCTAAACAATGATTTAGAATATACTGTTTGCATATAACAATCAAAATGTCTCGAAGTCAGTAGGAGCGATACTGAATTTGTAGATTTTAGACATGCCCCAAATTGATACAAAAGTGTCGTTCAACAAACACTAGTGTTGAGAAATATTTTGATAACACTTTGAATTTCTTTCAAAATGCAAAAGAAGGGTGTGCCTGTAAGCAAGCACTATAAGGTACTAAAATATTTCAAAACTATAATCAAACAACAAACTTATAATTGTTAATGATGTACTCATGCTAAAATCATTTTACTTTGGTTGTTTAATTCTTAATATTGTGTACCGACCCGTAATTTTCAACAGTTTAAATTAGTTAATTAAATAAAGTTTTGCGATTTAATGTTGGAAGAAATAAAAAATTTGTGATTAAATAATAAGAATATAACTGGAATCAAATGAAATGGTATTAATTTAAGGTAATTGATAACTGCTTTAAATGTAATTCAATTAATTAAAAGGATTAAAAAGGTTATAACTGGTTATAAATTGTAAATTTCTTGTAATAATGAATGTATTAATTGATAACTGAATTAAAAGAGCAATTGATAATTTAAGTGTTGTATTAATTAAATAGGATGTAATAAATGGTAAATTGAAAAAATTGAATGTTGTGTGAATAACTATAACATTTGTGTACAGATAACAAACATACAAATGTGACTAAAAAGTTAATGGTGACAATTATTATATGTTACCTATTTATTTAACCTGTTAAATTAAAATTGGAGATCAATTGAAATTAATTCACTTAATTAGTGCAGTAATGTAGGTTAAATTGACAATTGTAGAATGTTAATTCAATAAGATGTAACCAACGAAAATTTTATACATAATATGACAATTGATTAAATAAAAAGAATTAGAATCAAGTTTTCTCAATTTATTGGAATATAAGTTATAATAAATGGATTTATTATAATTGAATGTAATTAAAGATTACGTTAATGAAAAGTAAGATGAAAATGGTAAAATATTAATGTAATAAAATATATAACAATGTTAACTGTGTATGTAGACAAATAATTGATTGAATTAAGTGATCGAAACCAAATTAAATAAATTTATTGAAATTAAATTATATTAATTGGATTTAATTACAGTTGAAATTGAACACTGTAATTAGTGTAATATTTAAACACTGAATTGATATGTAAAATTGTTTTAAATTATTGTAAATGGCCAAGTAATCAAAATTGATGAAAATTGTTGGTTATCAAATTTGAAATTTAAAAAGTAGTTAATTAATTCAATATTAGTCTATTTAATTAACGTGAAAAATAGCCATTTTGGCCACTATCTCGGATTTTGATGAAACCAGTTTCATCGGATCCGTAACAGTGAATTATTGTAGGATTTCAAGTTTCGTAACGATCGGACTTGTCGTTTGATCGTACAGACTCGAAACGCCTATAAATCAATTTAATTAAATTCAATTGAAATCAATTTGAAATAAGATGATTCTTTTGCTAACTTCTCCATACGATGGAATTTGGACTTGAAACCTGTTCCATTGAGTATAAAATCATCAAAAACATCTATTTTGATATATGGGATGACCCATTTTTGTTTCGGAGACAGAAAAAGCTTTTCGGGTCGTTTATCGTTTCAATCTAAATCAAATCTAGTCCATTCATTTCTATTTTTGATCTGCCTATAAATAGCCTGTTATAAACCCTAGCTATTTCTTATTCCATTTGTCTGTACGTACAATTTCATCTGTCCTCTTCTCCTTTTCAATGGCAGACAAACAAATTCCCAATTCAATGTCAAATCAAATTTCAATTGAAAATTTAAAACTCCTCAAACCCTATCAAATTATATACCGTTTCGAAGCTCTCGACGAGTGCATCTTAGATCTGCAATTCATTTTTGTCATCGATTCACCATTTTCCTAGAATTCGTGAATCATTTCTGGCCGTTCATATTGGATTATTGACGATCCAACGACGGATCGTCGTCCGATCGACGATCGGGAAGCGCCGTTGGAAGGGTGACATCGAGCAGGCCTTGTAGTGTTGTTCGCTGGTCATAGCTTGGCTGAGAATTGCCACGATTGGCGTTTGAATTGGGGGCGGACGATTGTTCTCTGGGAGATTGGAAGGGGTCGCGCGACCCTTGGTCGAGGTGGCGTGAAGAGGGGGTGATCGTGGCGACGTTAGATGATCGAAGCATGGTCGGAGTTTAGTGGGGTTGGCTTGCGTTCGTGGCGGCTGGTGACAGTGTGATGGGTTCGAACGATTCGCTAACGATGGACCTAGGGTTTCCATGCTAGAGTTGACGTGGCATAATAATATTAATTTCTTAATTAATTTATGATTTGCATTTTAATTGTTCTAAATTACAAAACTTTTACATACGAGGTTCAATTCACGCGCGGTTTCTTGCACTGGGATCGCATTGAAATTACGGACATTTTGATACTGGTTTGGACGAATTCTGAGCCTGTCGAATTTTGGGCCTTATTTTGAATTTCAAATTGATTTGAAATTCAAAGTTGAGTGTTTTAACCCACTCACAACTTCTAAAATTTCTTATGTTAGTTAAATTAAGTTTGTGATATGATTTGAAATTTAATTATTGCTGTTTGGTATATTTAAATCGTCATTGCAGTTGATTTGAATTTATTTTGAAATAAATTTTCATTTAATTTATTCTTGAATTGAAATTGCCAGTTAATTACTTGTAAATGATATTAGTTATTCATTTATATTTATTGGTCGAATTGAATGATGATTAAGATGGATGTTTGATTGCTGATATTGGATGATTAAATGTTATGTTTAAATTTTATACTGTTATCACTTTGCAAGTTCCCTTATTCATTATTAAGAAAATCACTATGGGTTGAAATGATATATACTTGAATGATCTATAGATTAGGGAAAAATCATTATGGGTTGAAATGATAGACTCGAGCGATTTTATGGATTTTTATTTAACTCGGGAATGCGGATTGAAATGATATATATCCGTAAATATAAAATAATTACGGATTGAAATGATAAATATCTGAATCACTTGAACATATGTTAGAGAATTATATATGGACATCAGATTGGTTAAATTAAATGATTTTTAAATCCTTAATTTTTGAATCCAGTTAGATGATATTTTTGAAATAAGAATTTGATTTATATGAACTGAATTATTATCAAAATCCTAGTTTTATGTTAAAAATTGGAATTGGTTTAAAGGAATTGTTTAAAGGAATTAAATTGAAAATTTAAAGTTGAATTTGAAGTATAATTAAAATTTATCGGAATTTAGTTATTAAAATTATTTGAAATATAACTTTGAAACGTATTGAAATTGGAGTAATTTTAATTCATATTTCAAACATGGGTTAAAATCGATATGGGAATTAAATAATTGATTGAGAATTTGAATCGAAAGATTTGAAGTTGGGCTTTATTGATTTGGGAATTTGAAATGGCCCAGATATGTTGAAGTAAAATAAATAATTAATTTCATAAAAAAATCCAAATTCTAGTTTTAATATAAACTGTTTAAAAATACCTTATTCTTAAAACTTCTAATTAGTATGATTTTCAAATTTATTAAACTATTTTAACCTCTATTAACTATATAAATTATTTTAACCTATTTTAAACCAATTTAATTTATTTTAAACTAATTAAACCCTCTTTTATTTATTTTAAATATAATTAATCTATTTTAAAGCTATTTAATCTATTTAATTATATTTAATCTATTTTAAACCTATTTAACTATTTTAAACCAATTTAAAACTATTTTTAATCTAGTTTAAAATATTTTAGAGTATTCTAACTATCCTAAAATCTATTTTTAACTTTGTTAAACTATTTATAATTATTTAAACTATTTTTCAAAATTTCAAACTAAGTAAAGTAGATTGGATTATATTCAAATCCTCGATTTTTAAGTGAATATGGTTAAATGACATTGTAAACTAAGTCGGGATTTAAATAACATATTTGATTTAATATGATAATTTTGAAATGAGAGTTTAACCTATTTTGGAAATATGACCTTTGAAAGGAAATATAATTTCAAAACTATGATTTCAAATGTGAAATTGTTTCAAGGGTGAATATGATTTCAAAGTGAATATAATTTCGAAAGTGATATGGTTTTGAGAATATGATATTTTGATATCAATTGTGAATTGACTTTTGAAATGTAAAAGAACCATCCGGTGTGGAATAAGCGTTTGGTTGTTAAAAAGATCGGGATCGGATATTGTCATACACTCTACCAATACCGAAAACCACTTTAACAACTATGTACGCGGTGGAGATTCCAGAAATGAAGTAGGATGATTGGTGGACGATTCTGTATGAGGTATTTACGTGACCCTGACTCCCGTGAGTCAGCTTGATGTGGCAAAAATCAGGAGCTACGCCAGGCCAAGTGAGGTAATTCCTCCTATCGGGCACACTTCTTCGATACTATATTCTGACTTTGTGATTGATTTGGTGGCCACCCTTGATTTTGATTTGGGAGTGTGTTCCGAGGTGGGTGGTAGTAGCTGCTATGCGTTACCACTAGTCTGGATATGCAATTTGTATATCTACCCTGGGCATTGCCTTGAGTGCCTTGTCGCATGCCTTATCGCGCCTTCTACGAGTTTGTTTTGTACCATACCTATGAAGTGCCCTTTGGGTAAACCTCCAGTTTACGAAGGAGCATACAGTACTGTATAGACTATGGGAATATATAAAATGTGTTAAGGGGGATATGGGTAATGCCTTAACGCTATTTTAATACTTTTGCTTTATTGTAGACATATTATAATAGCGTATTGTACTACATAGTAGATAGTTTAACGGATTCTTGGGAGATGTGAATCCCGAACATCTCTTAAGTTATTGCACTCATGTTAGACACTGGATAGGAGATGTGAAACCCCATAAACATCTCTGACGCCGTCACACGCATATTTATCGTTGATTTAACTTACATAAGATCTTTTAGTTCCGACTCGAGTGTTTTGTCTTTTCAATTTGCTCGGGTCAGCCTGAGCATTTCAGGGTTGAAGACCTTATTTTTGGAGGACGAAGACGAAGATTTGTACTATTATTATATATGAGATGTATTTCACTACATCATGCTGTTTCGTTGCATTTATTATTTATTTATTCCTATTCCTGTAACTCTGATTTTGTGTCGTAAAAGAATAGTCAAATGTATTTATAAAACAGCTTCATGAACTGTTATTTGTGTATTATATTTTGTCATTCCGCGGCGAGATTCTGTATTTTTTTTATTTCTTTCTCTTTTTCTTATTTACCTCATAACAATCTGCCTATTTGAATGGTTTGAGTCTGATGTGTGTGTCTGCTTAAAACGTCCAAAAAGGCAGGTCATTATAGTTGGTATCAGAGCTTTGGTTTAGCGATAACCTTAGCTTTGTGGGGTTTGACTCATTACAGAATAGGGTAGTAATACCCTAGAATGAGTCGCCGAGTGTATATATATGAGAGAGTGTATTTGTTTATGTTATAAAATGTTTTTATATTGTGTTAATTTGTTCCATTTTGTATTTATAAATTCTGGTTGGTGCATAGGATGCTATGACATTGATAGGGATTTCTAAACACTTAATAGGATAGACCGATACAATACTTGTTTTGAAATATAGGTAAATGAAATAATTTTGCCTATTATATATTTGTATATAAAATAATAAATTTTATAAATGATGTAGTTGATTGTTATATATTTGTTTGTTAGGTAGTGAATTTTTATAAATACTGATGGAAAAACAAGATTTACAAATAAAATGGATATAAATTGGAAAATTTGAGAACTTAAACTCCGGGATTTTAAAAAAAAAAATTCAAAAGATTTTGGAATATAATATTAATATTATTTGGAAGTATTTTCTGATATAAATATTTCAAGATGATTTGAAAGAAACGTTTAAAAAAAAGAAACTTTAAAGGAAATAAGTTCGGTACTCCCCTCTCTGTCGCTGGAAAATAGTTTTCGGTGATGAGTTCACGCATCATAGACTTTCATTTTCGAGTTTCAAAGTGGGAAGACTGTTGTAGTAATTTTACTACACTAATGTTTTTATAAATTAATCTTGATTTTTAATTCCAAATATGATTTGATATATAAAAGAAATGATTATATATATTATTTAAAATAATTGAAATGAAACTCGGTTGTTTAGTTCTTAAGTTTCTAAAAATTTGAAATTGAAATTCATTGGAATGAATGGAATCTTGACTATATCAATAATCGGAAACTTCTAAAATGAAAATAAGAAATTTGATGTTAAAATGATTAATGAAATAGATAAGAAATCGAAATTTTGAAAACTGTAAAGAAAAGGGAATGAAGATAAGAAAATGTAAACTACTGAACATTCTGTTAATAAATATAATAACTTGTGTAACTTTCTTTTGCATTCTAAAAGACATATGTATATAACTTACCAAATTATTAAAAGTTGAAATGTTAAAAAGAATATGTAATAGAATATTACACAAGTAAAACTTGAAAAAAATGAAAAATGAAAGTGTTCAATAGACTTACTTTTATAAATAAGAATTCTAATGTTATAAATTGTTATGAACTTAAGTTGATAATTTGAAATGCTACTAATTAAATGTAAATAAAAGTGAATAATGTAAGAAAAATGATTATAAACTTAAGTTGACATTTAAGCTATCTATAATCAGATAAAATAGTAAAAGGTAAATACTGTAAGTAAGTAATTATAGACTTGAATTTATATTGAAGCCGTTTATAATTAAAATGAAGACTATATAAATTGAATGAGTATAACTTCAGAGAACATTGGAAATGATTTAGAAATGGAGTTAATATTCAATAATACTTTAAATATAAAAGAATACATGTGAAAAAAAGAAATAATCTATAAATGGTTAACTGGATTGTGTAGGAACTTACCTAATAATGTATAAACCAATAATTGAAATAAAAAAACTTACTTAAGCAAAAAATGTAAAGTAATAAAATGAAAGAAAATGGCACTGTATGACTAAAGGAGAAATGAACTTCTATAAGTGATAATGAATGTAAATTAATGAAAATAAACATTAGATGAATGAGAAAAGAAATGTAAATGAAAAAAAATCAAACTAAATTGTAAATGTGAAGTAAACTGAAATAAAAAAAAATGTTTACAATACTTCAATAATGAATTCATTTATGATCCAAATAATTGAAATAAAAATAACTTACGTAAGTAAAGAATATAAATTAATGAATTAAGCCTTACATGAATGAATGAAAGATTAAAATTTTGTAAGTAATGAATGTGAATTAAAGAAAATCATTGTATGAAAAAATGAACAATAAACGATGTGAAGAGATAAATGGAGCAAACTTAAAATGTGTTGAATTCTTTGTTTGCTTGACTTATGGATTGGTTGGGAAAGGATACTTCTATTTTGTGTAGGATGTATAAATAATCTATAAGTTATCTACGACTGTTAAGTGTATGGTTTAGTTCATAGTTTATTTATCATTTTATATGATTAGAAGTTCTGAACCCGAACAAACCATTTGTTTTGGTTGCTATGGATGGATGATTGTTTTCTTTGTTGAAATAAAGTTTGTACTGTTTGTTTGCAAGTGATTGTTGTTATGTTGGAGTGACTTGTTTTGCTATTAGCTGAAAACATCTTAAATCTCTTTTAGATAATTATTAACTCTTTTGGATTATATAAGTGAAATACAGGTTATGGAAGCAATCGCTACTGCCTTTGGTTTCATAAAAATAAGCTTTATTTGCCCGACAAATAGGTATGTTCTCGGATTATAGTTTTCTAGCGATATTATATTATTTTCCCGCCGTTGGGATATATTGTTTTGAAAAATATGATATATATTTTTATAATTGTTGTTATTATTTCTTCCAGACCTCTCCGTACAAAGGAGACTACCGGAATTTTTCGTGAATTTTGGACTTAGAAAATTTTGTGAAATGTTTTCCAAATTTTATTAGTTTGAGTATAAAAGGATTTAATTGTTTATTTAACATGTTAAATTAAAATTGGAAATCAATTGCAATTAATTCAATTAATTAGTGCAGTAATGTAGGTTAAATTGACAATTGTAAAATGTTACTTCAATAAGATGTAACTAATGAAAATTTTATACATAATATGAAAATTGATCGAATAAAAAGAATTGGAATCAAGTTTGCTCAATTTATTGGAATATAAATTATAATAAATGGATTTATTACAATTAAATGTAATTAAAGATTACGTTAATGAAAAGCAAGATGAAAATGGTAAAATATTAATGTAATAAAATATATAACAATGTTAACTGTGTATGTAGAGAAATAGTTGATTAAATTAAGAGATCGAAAACAAATTAAATAAATTTATTGAAATTAAATTATATTAATTGGATTTAATTACAGTTGAAATTGAACACTGTAATTAGTGTAATATTCAAACACTGAATTGATATGTAAAATTGTTTTAAATTATTGTAAATCGCCAAGTAATCAAAATTGATGAAAATTGTTGGTTATCAAATTTGAAATTTAAAAAGTGGTTAATTAATTCAATATTAATTTATTTAATTAACGTGAAAAATAGCCATTTTGGCCACTGTCTTGGATTCTGACGAAACCAGTTTCATCTGATCCGTAACATTGAATTATTGTAGGATTTCAAGTTTCGTAACGATCAGACTTGTCGTTTGATCGTACGGACTCGAAACGTCTAGAAATCAATTTAATTAAATTCAATTGAAATCAATTTGAAATAAGCTGATTCTTTTACTAACTTCTCCATACAATGGAATTTGGGCTTGAAACCTATTCCATTGAGTTTAAAATCGTCAGAAACGTATATTTTGATATATAGGATGACCCATTTTCATTCCGGAGACAGAACGAGCTTTTCGGGTCGTTTATCGTTTCAATCCAAGTCAAATATAGTCCATTCATTTCTTTTTCTGATCTGCTTATAAATAGCCTGTTATAAACCCTAGCTATTTCTTATTCCATTTGTCTGTATGTTTAATTTCATCTATCCACTTCTCCTTCTCAATGGCAGACAAACAAATTCCCAATTCAATGTCAAATCAAATTTCAATAGAAAATTTAAAGCTCCTCAAACCCTATCAAATTATATACCGTTTCGAAGCTCTCGACCAGCGCAACTCAGACCCGCAATTCATTTTTTGCATCGATTCACCGTTTGCCTAGAATTCGCGAATCATTTCTGGCCGTTCATATTGGATTTTTGACGATCCAACGGCGGATCGTCGTCCGATCGACGATCGGGAAGCGCCGTTGGAAGGGTGACATCGAGCAGGTCTTGTAGTGTTGTTCGCTGGTCATAGCTTGGCCGAGAATCGCCGCGATTGGCATTTGAATTGGGGGCGGCCGATCGTTCTTTTGGCGACTGGAAGGGGTCGCGCGACTCTTGGTCGAGGCGGCGTGAAGAGGGGGTGACGGTGGCGACGACAGATGATCGAAGCATGGTCGAAGTTTGGTGGGGTTGGCTTGCATTCATGGCGGCTGGTGACAGTTTGATGGGTTCGAACGATTCGAGAACGATGGAGCTAGGGTTTCTTATTCTAGAGGTGACGTGGCATAATAATATTAATTTCTTAATTAATTTATGATTTGCATTTCAATTGTTCTAAATTACATAACATTTACATACGAGGTCCAATTCACGCGCGGTTTCTTGCGCTGGGATTGTATTGAAATTATCGGACATTTTGACGCTGGTTTGGACGAATTCTGAGACTGTCGAATTTTGGGCCTTATTTTGAATTTCAAATTGATTTGAAATTCAAAGGTGAGTGTTTTAACCCACTCACAACTTCTAAAATTTCTTATGTTAGTTAAATTAAGTTTGTGATATGATTTGAAATTTAATTATTGTTGTTTGGTATATTTAAATCGTCATTCTAGTTGATTTGAATTTATTTTGAATTAAATTGTCATTTAATTTATTATTGAATTGAAATTGCCAGTTAATTACCTGTAAATGATAATTAGTTATTTATTTATATTTATTGGTTGAATTGAATGATGATTATGATGGATGTTTGATTGCTGATATTGGATGATTGGATGTTATGTTTAAATTTTATACTGTTATCACTCTGCAAGTTCCCTTAGTTATTATTAGGAAAATCACTATGGGTTGAAATGATATATACCCGAATGATCTATAGATTAGGGAAAAATCGTTATGGGTTGAAATGATATACTCGAGCGATTTTATGGATTTTTATTTAACTCGGGATTGCGGATTGAAATGATATATATCCGTAAATATAAAATAATTATGGATTGAAATGATAAATATCCATATCACATGACCATAGGGTAGAGAATTATATACGGACACCGGATTGGTAAAATTAAATGATTTTTAAATCCTTAATTTTTGAATCCAGTTAAATGATATTTTTGAAATAAGAATTTGATTTATATAAATTGAATTATTATCAAAATTCAAGTTTTATGTTAAAAATTGGAATTGGTTTAAAGGAATTGTTTAAAGGAATTAAATTGAAAATTTAAAGTTGAATTTGAAGTATAATTAAAATTTATCGAAATCGAGTTATTAAAATTATTTAAAATATAACTTTGAAACGTATTGAAATTGGAGTAATTTTAATTGATATTTCGAACATGGGTTAAAATCAATATGGGAATTAAATAATTGATTGAGAATTTGAATCGAAAGATTTGAAGTTGGGCTTTATTGATTTGGGAATTTGAAATGGCCCAGATATGTTGAAGTAAAATAAATAATTAATTTCATAAGAATTCCAAATTCATGTTTTAATATAAATCGTTTAAAAATACCTTATTCTTAAAACTTCTAATTATTAAGATTTTCAAATTTATTAAACTATTTTAACCTCTATTAACTATATAAATTATTTTAACCTATTTTAAACCAATTTAATTTATTTTAAACTAATTAAACCATCTTTTATTTATTTTAAATCTAATTAATCTATTTTAAAGCTATTTAATCTATTTAATTATATTTAATCTATTTTAAACCTATTTAACTATCTTAAACCAATTTAAAACTATTTTTAATCTATTTTAAAATATTTTAGAGTATTCTAACTATACTAAAATCTATTTTAAACTTTGTTAAACTATTTATAACTATCTAAATTATTTTTCAAAAATTCAGACTAAGTAAAGTAGATGGGTTTATATTCAAATCCTCGATTTTTAAGTGAATATGGTTAAATGACATTGTAACCGAAGTCGGGATTTAAATAACACATTTGATTTAATATGATAATTTTGAAATGAGAGTTTAACCTATTTTGGAAATATGACCTTTGAAAGGAAATATAATTTCGAAACTATGATTTCAAATGTGAAATTGTTTTAAGGGTGAATATGATTTTAAAGTAAATATAATTTCGAAAGTGATATGGTTTTGAGAATACGATATTTTGATATCAATTGTGAATTGACTTTTGAAATGTAAAAGAACCATCCGGTGTGAAATAAGCGTTTGGTTGTTAAAGAGACTGTGATCGGATATTGTCATACTCTCTGCCAATACCAAAAACCACTTTAACAACAGTGTATGCGGTGGAGCTTCCAGAAATGAAGTAGGATGATTGGTGAACGATTCTGTATGAGGTATTTACGTGACCCTGACTCCCGTGAGTCAACTTTATGTGGCTAAAATCAGGAGCTACGCCGGGCCAAGTGAGGTCATTCCTCTTATCGGGCACACTTCTTCGATACTATATTATGACTTTGTGATTGATTTGGTGGCCACCCTTGATTTTGATTTGGGAGTGTGTTTCGAAGTGGGCGGTAGTAGCTGCTATGCGTTACCACCAGTCCGAATACTCAATTGGTATATCTACCCTGGGCATTGCCTCGAGTGCCTTGTCGAATGCCTTATCGCGCCTTCTACGAGTTTGTTTTGTACCATACCTATGGAGTGCCCTCTGGGTAAACCTCCAGTTTATGGAGGAGCGTACAGTACTGTATAGACTATGGGAATATATAAAATGTGTTAAGGGGGATATGGGTAACACCTTAACGCTATTTTAATACTTTTACTTTACTATAGACATATTATAATAGCGTGTTGTACAACATAGTAGATAGTTTAACGGATCCTTGGGAGATGTGAATCCCGAACATCTTTTATGTTATTGCACTCACGTTAGACACTGGATAGGAGATGTCAAACCCCGTAAACATCTCTGACGCCGTCACACGCATATTTATCGTTTATTTAACTTACATAAGATCGTTTTGTTCTAACTTGAGTGTTTTGTCTTTTCAATTCGCTTAGGTCAGCCTGAGCATTTCAGGGTTGAAGTCCTTATTTCTGGAGGACGAAGACGAAGATTTGTACTATTATTATTTATGAGATGTATTCCACTGCATCATGTTGTTCCGCTGCATTTATTATTTATTTATTCCTCTTACTGTAACTCTGATTTTGTGTTGTAAAAGAATAGTCAAATGTATTTATAAAACATCTTCATGAACTGTTATTTGTTTATTATATTTTGTCATTCCACGACGAGATTCTGTATTTGTTTTATTTCTTATTTACCCCATAACAATCTGCCCTTTTGAATGGTTTGAGTCTGACATGTGTGTCTGCTTAAAATTTCCAAAAAGGCAGGTCGTTACATATTGATTTTGAAATTGACATCTTTTATAATTAGCATAGAAGGATGTTGGGATTGTCCCAAAATGGTATATACAGACACCATATTAAAATGTTTAATATGGAGCATGCAAGATGAATTTCTTATGCATTAATAATTTGAATTATCGTACATGTTATATTATCTATAGTAACACATCTCGCTTACGTATTTGATATGTAAGGAAAGTATAAAATTCAAATTAAGATCACTAAATGATAGCTTAGATTATTCTCGAGTATTTTCCAAATACTAGAGAATTATTTATAGAAAAAACGAACTCTATATGAAGAAGTGCGCAGACTCGAACTTCATAAGTGATATTGAGTATAGAATATCGATCCTTAATTCATGTCCAATATTAAGTGAAGAATTTTAAGTTGGAAATGTTTCAAAAAATAAGCAGTGGCTGATTTAGCCAAAGGCTAAATGCATCTCATTGAATAGCGCTACAAAGATGTATAAATAAGCACAAGTTTATAACTAAGCATGGATGATTTCAAATGTTAAGAATCCCATGACAATGTTATGTAATAATAATGTTGTGATGCAGTTTATAAAAGAACCTAAAGCTCACTAAATATCGAAAATCATACCCCAAAGGATTCCAAATCATAAAGATAGTTTATCGGCATCAGAGAGAGTTAATTGATGGAGTAGATAAAATAGTATAACATACCCATTCAATAAGGGACCGACCTAATTAGTTTTTTAGAAAACTAATCAAAGAAGTTGGAAAAAGATTCCACAATTGACCCCAAATGCAATTAAGAGATTGACAGAGTTGGAAGTATGCCCTAAGGGCAATTATGTAATTTGTAACATATACCTAACTCGATAACCGATCTTTTTCATAATAAAGGTGATTCATTTCTATAATATTCTTTGTTATATTATGATTAATCAATTAAATAATTAGTTTACAGTATATTAAATACAAAATCCTTAAATAATACGGTATATGTAGTAATTATAATGTGTTATAATACCGAGAAATTTATCATGTTACAATAACATATTATTTTAAAATTTTCTAGTCAAGATGTTTCAAGAAAGGAGATTGATTCATCTATTGAGACTAGAGTATGTAATGCTTTCCAAATGTTGGGCAGTGTATTACTTAAGGCTGTTGGGGCACTGAGGAGTAACATGCTGATAGTTATTAGTAACTATGGAATGACTCACTTGAGAGTTCTCAGTTAGTTAATATAACTACGGTCAAACAAAGAATCTTAAAGTGACGATATTACACAGTTCTCTCGATTTGAGAATATCGTTGAACTTCAATATGGACACTCCACTTTGATTGTAGCTAAGTCGTGACATGGTATCCATCGAAAGACTATAACTAAGTATGAGTTGAAGCATTAGAAGTGAAAGACTATTCAGTAGAGAATTCATTTCTCGGTTATATAGGGTTAGTATCACAGTCAATTGGAGTCAACTCAAAGTCAAAGTCTCTTGCCGGAGTATTAAAGTTAATAACAACTATTATTACTGAACCAAGGATTTTGTGTTTGGACCAGTCATGTTGAGTGTAGAGTGGACGATATTAGAATTTTAACACAAAAATTCCATAATTCCTAATGTGATATAGCATTGACAAAGAGAATTGGTGTAAATAATCATTACTACCAACCGCTTATAATAGTAAAATTAGATTTTACCGAAAAGATTTTAAAGCGATAAATTCAGTCAAATATCATACCACTAGCTAAGGTGACGTGTGAATATTAGTGTAGACTTAATTTTTTGTCAACCTCGAAATTGCATCACGAAAACAAATTTTACTTACTAATCATCCATTTTAAGAGCTAAAAAGAGCGTTCAATGGGTACATGACACAAGATATATAGTGGTTCAGCAGAGCTGCCTACATCCACTGTGAATTCCTCTTATTATACGGCTCTCTTATAATTATAGGAAATTAAAAGATATACAATAAGAAAAAAGTGGTAGCCCAAGGCTAAGGCTACTGCTAATCTTGAGGGCTCGCTGAGCTTAGAGCTGTAAACGGTGAGCTACTGTGAGAATCTGCTGCTTGATGCTAAGCTAAGGATGCATGATAAATCATCATTCGAATAGTGGACCCTTGGCGAGTGGCGACCAACAACCAAATAGTGGACCCTTGACGAGTAGCGACCAAGAACCAAATAGTCGACCCTTATCAGATGGCATTCCATAATCCCTTAAAAGTTGCCATACATGGGGTATTTATGGTGGTTGAAACTGATGCTAGGATGGCTGAGATAATATCGTAAAACTGGCTGGAAAGGAGCTGCACTTTAGATCTGCTTAATAAGGGACAGTTGGCGAAGTGAAGGGAATCAGCGACGGAGGTCAACATGAACAGGGAAACCATGCCCTGCCCTTGCTGTTCAGGCAATGTTCATGCACAATGACAACATGTTGCATAGCATTTTCTTTGTCAGAAGATGACACACTTGTTGTACTTCTTTGTTAGTCTTGCATATATGCTGATGTAGCGAGGCAGCCCAGGCAAGCCAACCCTTTTCCAAGGATATGGAAAGAGGTAGGAAACAACTTGTTGCAGTGCTGAAGGAGCAGACTGAGTCGGGCTGATCTGAATACACTAATTGGAATGATACGAAGAAATGACTATAGGACTGCTTGCAAGGACTGCATTAAGACTAGGTTGCGATGGGCCAGGCTTGAGGCAATCTAGAGACATGTTGATCAATGGAGGGGCCAAAGTGGGCGCTCGAGTAGACATATTAATAGGGGGATCAGACGATAGGGACCGGGCCGAGTAGAGCAGATGCCTTGTTTTACTCGATGAGCTAGCTGCTAGTTGTCGCTTCTGGTGCACTGGCTGGGAGCCAACCTGAAGTACCATGGAGAAGACAGGCTAACAGAGTTCCAACTTGGATGGGAGCTGAGGGAGACTGTTGGCCTGGACCTAATTCTCGAGTAGCTTAATAAATGCAAGCTTGGACCCAAGTTGACTCGAACTGAAGGGGATAAGCTAAGAAACATTGATTAGCCTATCTTCTTATTATGAAAATTTGAATAACATTTTTCCATCCAAGCCCATGCCTGCAATCCAATGCAGGGTTGTAAAATATAGAAGACTTCCATCGATTGATGGTTCTTCCACGCAATTAATGCATTGTCCATGTTGCATTGCAACATTAGTCATGGCGGTTGTGCTTCTCAAGATACGGCAGAAAGGGGTCTCTTTACCAACGTGCATGGTGTGACACAACACTTATCACCTTTGAATATTCAAGATTTCTTTTGCATCCTCAATTACAACGACTATAATTGATGGGAGAGATATATAAATATCCCCTTCCACTTCAAACCCATAGAGCTTTCGCTATGTAATTCCTTATATAGTTTTGAACTCTACATAGTTTTCTCTTTGTAAAAAATAGTTGGCTTCATCTTCCACTCCCCTTCCTGTTGCTTTTGAGCATTTGGCTTTTTGTTGAACTTATTTGGGATTTTTCTTGGATTTAGTGGGGTCTAGAAAAAAGGTAGCCTTCTAGGGCACCGAACTATGCTTACCGATGGTAGTTCGAACCACTGCTCTTGGATTTCGGCTGCTTGAGATGGACTTTGCCTTTGGCTAGGACCCTGGTCCCTTAGCCAATGTTCTGGCATTGATTAAAATGTTCCAAGTAGTAAGATTGTCATGGGACAGGCTGAGCCCATTTGGTTATATGAGCCGAGTTCTTGTTAATCATCGAGTAGCGTGTGGCTCTAGCGCTGAGTGAGAGCGGATGCTTGCCTATGAGTTCCACTAGGTGAAAAGAAGTCATGTGCATAGTAGTGAACTAGCTCTAGCATGAACTAGATCGTGCGGGGTTCGGGGGTTCTCCAGGGTGATACGTTGCCTGCTGCCTAGAGGACTGCATGGCCCGGCTCGACCGAGGGTGCATGGCTGGCTCAAGCACTCTTATTTGGTGGACTATTAACGGCGAGACGGATGGCTGGAGCCATTGTTCTCAAGAACTTAGCAGATAGAAATTGTTAAAAATGAACTTATCTATGCATTGCTTTGATGGTAGTTGGTCCCAGTTCGAAATTAAGCGTTGAGCGGCTTGAAAGTTCCCTTGGATGACATGCCACAAGCGGAGGCTAACTCGGCTTATTCTTACATGGACACACTACAAATGTTGGACTTTGGTGTCATTCAGGGTAATATAGTAAGTCCAAACAATAGTGTCCCATCCCATTCGAAGGATGAGGTACAAAAAGTTACAGCTGCACACCCAATCATCGATGCACCCTGGTGCGTAGAGGAGAGACATCTCACCCAGGCACTTGGGGGCAGGGGCTGTTAATGCCAAAAACGGGCATCAACACCTGATAGAATCTCGTAAAGATTGAACAATGAATCAAATTAAAAACATCGCAGAAAAAGTAAATGAACACTCAGATTTTTATAGTTGTTCGGCAATCTTGGCCTACATCCACTACATATTTTTACTGATCTTCCATTTGATCATGATTAAAAGAATGTTTGGATCAACTGGGATCCATTAATACAAAAGTGAAAAAGTAAAAATGGCAGAGCCTCCATAGCCGAAAGAAGGATCCCTTTTCTGAAGCTATGATTGCTGTATTTATAGGAGAAGGTGTGCATGGATTGGGTTGAAACTTTGCAAGAAGGCCCTCTAGGTCCAGAGACGCCCATCATATCGATCAGTCGTGCTAACTCGATGATCAGGAACGATCGGCCTAAAGATAGCCGATCCTTTTTCTTGGCTCCAATCATGGTGCAATCGTTCTTGAGGGGTCCCACATGCCTCACAACATGGATCCTAAAATATGGAGTCATTCTGAGTTGTAGATTGTGAGATATGGGTCGATCTTGGTCGAAGCTGGAATGCATATTGAAGTATACCGATCGTTTTGACGGATCATCCAAAACGATCGGTGAATAACGATCGGCCATCTTCCAACTTCCACTTTAGGATGCACGATCGTTTTTGTACGCTCCCTTCCCATTTTGCTGATGCTTCGAAAGTCTCACGTGAATTGGCTTCATGGATCTCGAGATACTAAATGTTCTCCGATGACTTGAACTATTCCATGGAGCGTTCTTGGTTGATCCGTACAAATCCTTGCTTTATCCATGACTTGTGCATTTCTACTCCAATTGACTCCGAATTTGAAATATAACTTTACGGGGCCAGGCTAGTTACTTCATGCTAGCTACACTCCGATTGGGTCCTGGTTCGAATCTGCCCGACTATGGTCTATAGTAATGTACGTAACTGGCTCTTCAGGCTGTTGACCATGCATCCCTGGTCAAATCGATGATATCATGGCTTTGCCAAAAGGCGGGACTACATTTGCCCCCCCAAAGTACATCTTGTGAGTAACATGATGTGCTTTGAATCGAAAAAAGTCTGAATTGCCGTAAAGAGGTCCATTCACATTCCTGATTGATTATTATTCATTTTTTGGCTTTCAATAGTATAAATCTGATGTTGTATTCTGCTTGCATATACAAATTTGATCATGCAAGACTTAAAAGCCTTCCTTTATCTTATCCATTCTTGAACTTGAAAGTTTCAGGTGCGATCGCGTTTTCTGTTGATTTCAAAAAGGAGGAACTTTTGAACTATTCCCGAGCCTATTCATATACACATTTATGTTGTTAGCTCTCGGAAGTGTTTGAACGTCCACAGGTCGTCGCTAATTTTTATGATACTCTATGTGTTCGTGTTTGCAGTCAAATCTCCACAGTCATTCATCATTCCTCTTTTCATTCGTCATCATTTTTTACAATTTTCCTTTATTTAGAAAACAAAATTCAAACCATTTATGATCATGAAAACGACCGGCATATGTTAGGTTGTGAATGATCTGCCTAAGGCATGGAAAAGGGACAATCAGCATAAGGATAGAATAAAAGACGATCTGCACATGGCTTGGTAATGGATCGGTCGGCATAAAGATTGGAGATGGATCGACACAATTTTTGGGCATGGGACGATTGGCTAAGTTCTTTAGACCGAAAACGATCGGCATAATTCATTTCCTATATAAGGCTTGACACTTAGGCATTTATCCTTCACTCTACTCTCTGTACTTACGTCCTGAAGCAAAGAAGTGACAAGTCATTTTGCCCTTTTCTTTTACCGATCCAAATAGCACTCATCATCCTCCTTCATATTTGACTTCGAATCGACCTCGAATCCTCTTCTTTAGATTTCGAACTTAGGTAGAACAAATCCTATATTTTCTTCATAATTCATACAGCAATGTTTTGAACCTATGACAGTCGACTTGTTTAATGGGTCATTTTTTCCATTCTCTACTTTTATGATCGTACGCAATGGAGATGGCTCACCTGGATGAGAAGTGAGTGAACTACGACCATGGCCGATCGTTCGCCGGGGGAGATGAAGTAGTGGAGATGAAGGAGTTATAAGATCGACCATTCATGGTCGTTCGTGGACGGTAGGCGAAGTTCTGGGCAATTGGAGCTCGAAAAATGTCTACGAACGATTAGATGAAATTGTTGGGTGAAGGCTCGCGGTGAATGATCGGCTAATGTGCTTCAAGGAAACGAGCGGCATATATCATAATTCCAAAACGTTCGACCTTCATAATACTAGAACGATCGATTTATATAATACTATGACGTTCAGTCTGAACTTGAACTAAGCAATAAGCTCTAGTTTCTCATACTTGGATAAACACTTAGACTTGTGTATGATTTGCATATGATATGACCTTCATGACTGGTAGCAAATTGCCTTAGAACAAGTTTATGACCATGTTAGAACTCATCTGTAACTTAGACAACAAACAAACTTCTGTTGGCTAACGATGGTCCATGAAACTCAAGCTGCACAGTTTCCCGATAACACGCAGAGACAGTTGAGATGGTCAGGAATGACGGTCTTTCTGGACAAATTTCTAAGTCTTGTTGTCTTTTCTGTCTTCAGTTTTGCCCAACTTATTACTATAGCGAACAACACTTTATCCACTACACTAGCACTCACTATGCACTAGGGTGTACAGTTTATTTCTTCTAATTATGATTTTTACTGAGTTTAATAGCAAGGAAATCAAGACGTTCCAGGCACTCCGCAACCATGCCAGCTGGATCATCTTCGCAGAGGACTAATTTCGACGTAGAGTCTAGTTTGGCAACTGAGTCTGATAGTCTACTGATCGGTCATGATTCAGAATAGCCGGAAGGCTCAGGTCCACAGCTTGATCTTTCTGAAATCGTCCCAATCTTTCTGCTGGAGGTTATCTATCCTACACCCAATACTCTAGAGGATGTAGTTATCCTCGAAAATCCTCCTGATTCGGTGGCTTCGGAAATTAAGGAGGACGCTCTCCAGAGAATTTGCGTAAGGCATGAAATTCATTTCGACGACGTGTTTGTTCCATCGCGAAATGATAGGGTCACAGACCTCCTGAAGGGTATATAGCATGTGACAAGTTTATGTGCTAGGCGAGATGTATCATGCCTTTCAACTCATATATCTAGGAGATCCTACATTATCTAAGGATAGCTCCAGCATAACTCCACCCGAATGGTTATGGGCTCTTTAATTGTACTTATATGGTTTTTATGGAGTTTCTACACCATACTCCCACTATTGAAGTATTTGATTTATTTTTACTTTCAAACGGCGAACGGGGAGTCTTTCATTCACATTTCTAGAGTCGGCAAAGAGATGCCAAATTTTGACCGGCACATGGAACAAATTAAGTGCCTTCAAGAGCGAATGGTTCTTTGTTCGCTACCCGCCTGGCTTCGCTCGACAATGGCTAGAAAGGCATAAGAGTTACCCACTAGTTTAATAATAACATTATCCAGGTTGCCTTTCCGACGATGTTACTCATTTATAGGTGTCGTTACCCGGCCTAGCAGTGATATTCATGAAGAGGCGGTCTCAATATTGAGGAATGCTCCACTTGAGGATAGAAATATCGAATATTTGCTCAAGAACGAATGCCTCGTCACTTTTGGTTTGATAAAAGAGGGCCACAGTGTGGTACTAATTAAAACTACCCAAACGGCAAGGATAAGAACTTAGGACGTAGTTGGTTAATGAGATAGTCAATCTGGTCTCGTGGTGCCCCCAGTCACAAGTACTCAAGAGTTCGCTGATATTAATGCTGGTGGAAATGGTGAAGATGGACCTAGTCATAATGATGATAAATATGATCCTGGGGTCGGTGTTGGACCCTCGCCAAGTCTTATAACCCCCGGTCGTGGTCAAGAAAAAAAAGAAAACATTCGTACACAGGCTCCCAAGAAGTCACCTCTCTGACCAATCTAAATCATCGATGGATCCACCACTAGACCCTTTGTCTGATTTACCAATTCCACCTGATCTCGATGCCTACCATTTTACTGACGTGAGCATTGGAGGTTTATAGTCTCCTATCAGAATTGGCTCGAAGATCCCTACTTACGGAGAGGAGGTTACACCAATGAGCAAAGCTCCTGCACCTGGTCTGTCGGGGGGTTACACTAGGACACTTACACACACTTGAACTGTTCAACACTGCATTGTACTTGACTTGTACTTTCTTTCTAATATTCCAAATTGATTGATATCCGTTTTTATTTGCAGAAACGATGGTGAGGAAAAGTAACATGTTGAATTCTCTCCAGGATATACATCATCAGTCTTTGGGTTCGCGTTCCGACTCTTATCGCCATAGTCATAATTATTATGATCCTAGTTACTATTTCGGCCGTGATTAAGGTTATCAAGAAAGAGATGACAGGGACAGACCAACTCAAGATAAACATAGATTGAGATTGAGATCTCCTCCTCCAAAAGGTCCTGAAGGACCAGCTGACTATAGGGATCTTCCCATCGATCCTCCTCGTGGTCCTTCTACCATTCCAGTGCCTCCAAAACCCTTGGTTCCATCTCATTCTCAGCTGCTGAGTGAGCACTGCCACCATGGAGAATACACTACTGCCCACAAGCCTGGCAAAGAAAGTGCTAAATTTGAAGCTGCTTCCGAAGGTCTTACAATCGATCCAACTGCTCGTATGGCACAGCTTTGTAAAGAATTCCCGAATTTATGCTTTGAAGGATTCAATTTTCCTCCTAACTTGAAGAGGGTTCCGGATAATGTTCAGAAGATGACCATCGAATGCGTCACTGACATTCATATGCAATATCGGCAGTAGATGAAAGCAGTGGAGAAAATGTCAAAAGTTTCCTTTGAGTGTGCGGGAGAGATCGAAAGGCTAAAACGCCAAGAGACCCGGGACAAAAGAATCATCGACATTTTGACAAATGAGCTGGAAGCCTCCAGAACTGCCTTAATAGAGGCCGAAGGGAAGGCTAGTGCGGCCATGAAATCTATGGAGGAGATGAAAACCAGCCATCTTGATATGGTCCAAGTATTGCATCATCCGAATCAGGAGATAGCGCTCGAGCGAGATGCGGCTCGGAATAATGAGTCTGCAGCCTTAAAGGAAATAGCTGATCTAAAGGCCAAGCTTGAATATGTGACTAAAGAAATGGATGATGCTCAAAAGATCGCTTAGGATTTTTGCGAAAAGTTGATTCGTGTCAAGTTTGAGAGAGATACGGCTATTGAAAAAGCCAAAAATGTCAATGCGCTCATTCAACGCGAAGTAGAAGCTACCGAAGATAAGGTCAGAGAAGAGATAATGAATGAGCTTGACCTGCTTCTCGTTCTCTATAACACCAATGTTCTCAAGCATAGTAATTTAATGTGGCTCGGTGAAGACTATACTTACCAGCTCCATCGTGCTTGGCAATTTCTTGTTGCGGAAGAGAAAAAACTTCATGACTCAAAGGATGTCATGTATCCAAACTTGAAAGCGAAGTACTGATGTGCGAAGAACCCAAAATATTGCATGACATTCAGGTTTCTCTCCAGAAAGAGTCTGTGGTTGCTCCTTCTCATGAAGTGGGTGAAGGATCTGGATCGGCGCACCCTAACATCGCAGCTGAATTGCCCCCGGTGTCCCAAGTAATTTTTAGCTCTACAGAAAGCTCCTCGACAATCCTTGAGTATGATCTGGACAAACCACGTCTATCTCCAATTCTCGAGCCCAGTTCTAAAGATGCTTCAGCTCAAGCTGGAGTTCATACTGAAGAAGGTATTCCGTCGACTTTTCCCGTTTATCACAAGGTTGGGATGCTCTCGATTGATATTTCTAATCTTTTCAACTATTTTTTCTCAGCTTTAATTCTGTCAGGCATTGCTCCTCTCCCTTCACAAGAGCCTCAGTTGGAGTCGCAAACGGCCGCGATAGAATCTGTTAAAGTTACAACTTCGGTCGCCACTCAAAATGCTCATGAAGATACCTTTGTTTTTGACGATTAATTCATGGAGGCGTTATTAAAGGAGGGAAGCGACCCACACCATGAAATCCTTTTTGACGAGGAAGTCATGGTCACAGGTTCATCTGATCACGCTAGTGGGATGAGTATGAAAGAGCAAATTGAGCGAGAGGAGCTATCAAAAAGGAAGATAAAGGGTGAGCCTATTGATTTGATCTTAGACGAACCGATTCCTTCCCGCTTCAGACGATCCCTCCTAGTGGGACGATTCCTCTGGATGATGTTCCCTACGCTTTCGGTGCTGAAGATACCTCCATCCCTCCTTCTTCCAAAGATGATACCACCTCGATCAATACAGGTGAGGAAACTCCTTTGAAGAGAAGCCGAGGTGGAAAAGGATCAAAGAGGGGATCGAGTGGTAGTTCAGAGGGAACCACTCTGAAAAAGGAAAAGAAGGATAGAAAATCCAAAAAGTAATCTTCAAACATGTAAATAATTCAGATGATCATCTCTCTTTTTGTTGGGTGTATTTCTTTGGGCATAGCCCTTCACTTTTGTCTTGTATTTTGAGTAGACTTGTGTGATGTACAACCAGTTCTATGTGAATAAAAATTCTTTTGTTCCTACGTATGATTTTTGCAATTACTTGTTCAAATGTCCAAACTATAACATTTTTCATTTTATGTAGTTGTGACTCATTGCTCGTTCAATTGAACGCTGATCTAATTAATCCATTTCATGGCCTCCCTACGGTCATGGCCTCGAGTCATTGTAAATGCTGGATATGAGTCGCAATGTTGAGCTATCACAGTTATTCCTTGGACGATCACACTTCTATCCTCGGTCTCGGGTTAATAAATGTATTGCATGGACGGTCAAGTCTCGCCCCAGTCGAGTTTATACTCCCACCTAAGCTCCAAAAGACTTAAAGTTAATCAATGAATGATCATATTCATCTTGTTTCTCTCTCGTGCCCCCAAGTCTTGGCATACGTTGATAAGTAAGAAGGCAAGTTATGTCCACTTTAGCTTTTATACTCTTTTCGTTGAATCATGGGATCAAGCTAGTTGATAGAAAACTAGTAGCGCGTATTCTGGTTTTTCGTTCCAAGGGGAATACTTCAATGCTCCCTCGGATTTCGGGCGTGAGTTGGGTACTGGACGGTCAATCACAGCCACTTCAAGTGAAAATGTTGTCATACACTACACAAGGACCTGAAGAATAGACAGTCAAGTCACATTCATCTGTAGTTTATTCTCCTATTCGCACTTCGGTGGTCAAAGTTTTCCAAAGGATGTCCGGGTCACATCTGCTTGTTTTTGGTGTAGATCGATATTAACCGTCGACCCAGCAGCACGATATTTTCAATCGCCCGTTACTTTGGGCGTCATTCTGATTAGTTTTGTATTAATGCCTCCTTGCGGCTGTTGCCTTATGTTGTAGGGAACATCAAGGCAGAGCTATAGTGAGTTGTCATATTCAGCATTTAGCAGTTTGTATTCCTCTTGTTGATTTCAGGTCAGAATTGGTGAGATAGAGAACAGTCGGAATCCGTTCATATATCTGTTGGAGTTTACATGTTAGTCCACGCTCTGGGGACTTAGAGTTATTTAGTGAGTGGTCGGTTCATGCTCGATTTATGTCTTTGTCTTAGTCCACACTTTGGGGACTTGTAATTATTTCGTGGGCGGTCGGTTCACACCCGAATTGTTTATACTCCGGACCGTACTACGGGGATTTAGAGTTGTTTCGTAGAATAGAGAACGGTCAAAATCCACCCATCTATTCATTCGTGTTTATACTCCAGCCCACACTCTACGGACTTAGAGTTGTTTTGCGGGCAGTCGGTATCCGCTCGATTTAGGCTTATACTCTAGTTCGCACTCTAGGGACTTGGAGTTGTTTCGTGGGCAGTCGGTATCCGCCGATTTTGGTTTATACTCCAGTCCGCACTCAGGGGACTTAGAGTTGTTTCGTGGGCAGTCGGTATCCGCCCGATTTAGGTTTATACTCCAGCCCACACTCCGAGGACTTAGAGTTGTTTCGTTGGCAGTCGGTATCCACCCAATTCAGGTTTATACTCCAGTCCGTGCTCTGGGGACTTAGAGTTTTCTTATGGGCAGTCGGTATCCAACCGATTCGTTTATACTCCAGTCCACACTCTGGAGACTCAGATTTGTTTCATGGACAGTCGGTATCCGCCCGATTCAGGTTTATACTCCAGTCCACGCTCTACAGACATAGAGTTTTCTCATGGGCAGTTGGTATCTGCCTAATTTGTTTAAACTCCTTCTAAAAAGTTGACGGAGAGAGTTGTCGGGTGGACGATCAAGTCACATTTACCTTAAGCTGTAGTTGTGTTCACGTATTGCGGACGGTGGTTGATGAGTAGGTAATGTCATGCCTACTTTAAGTCAAGCTTCCGAACTTTCTTCCGTGTCCACGGAAGAAGTTGATATGTAGATGATCAAATCATGTCTACTCTAGTTGGATCCCGGCATCACTGAGCTTCGGGAGAGGCATATGCATTTTGTCTGACTTCATTTTATGATTCAAGGAGTGGATGATTAGGTTACATCCGCTCTAATTCTTTCTTTAGTCTCCAAGTCAAATGTGGAGGTCGATGAGTGGATAGTCATCCGTGTCCAATTTGAATTGGATTCTGACCTTGTCGAGCTTTTTCATCTCAAGTCCTTGGCCCCAAGTCAAGGGCACATGGTAGCTGATGAGCGGTTGAATAACGCTTATTTTGATGAAACTCCAGAGGTTCGATCATGGTCCACGGATGTTGATCGAAGCCCAATTCTAAGTACTTGGTCACCTGCATTGTTTGGAAGTAATTTAGTTCAAGTTAGTTGTAGTTCACAACACAATTGAAATAGAAATAATTCTAAAAAGATCAGAATAAATCTCATTGATAAGTGAAGCAATGTCGTATGCTCGCTACTCCACTTTGTCCACACCTTTCTCAATTGGGAGTCGACCAGGGTGGTTCAGTTGATGGTCAGAGTTCTTTATTGATAGGTGTCAGATGTTTCTGTCAACGTCAACCGGTTCGTCTTTAAGTTACACCTACTTGTTATGCTTGTGAATGATGTGTGCATGCCCGAGATATGAGCAAAGCAAGATGGAATGGTATCGACGGAATAGTGGTAAGTTACTTGGAGTCGGACCCAAGAAAATCTTGTAGTTGCTTGGAGTCAGAACTAAGAATATTTGCTATTTGCTTGGTGCCAACAATTGGTTTGCTTGGAGTCACATCACCTATGTTCTCCAACCTTTGGGAGTATCGTTTGAGTAGCGGTTGCCTGTCTGTTCCTTTGCTGCAATTTAGAAGCTGCCACTTAATCCTCTATGCCCCGGTCCATCAAAGGGCCTAAGAGAAGTGGATAGAATGCACCGTTATTAAGTTGAGTTTCGAATGCACAATGCGGAGGCACTATGCTGTGGCACATTTTTAGAGCATTTTTCTTAAAATTTGGATCGTACATCAAAAATGTTTTTTTTTTTGAAAAACGATCGGTAATGAAAATGATCGGTTGCAATAATAATTGGTTGAAAATGGTCGCTTGGAATGCTAAAGTGGTGGAATGATCGGTTATAGTAATGATCGATTAGAATATCAAGGCGGGTTGAACGATCAGTGAAAATGTTAACTGGAACGATCAATAGAGACAATCTTGGAATGATCAGTGTAAGTGATGTTATTGAAATAACGATCGATGTAATTGATCGGTGGGAATGATCGGTGAAAAAGTTAAGTGGAACGATCGTATAGAAACGATCGATCAAAACTATAGCTGGAGAGATCTTATAGGAACGACTGTACATAAAAGATCGTATAGAAACGATCAGTATGGAACGATCGTACAGAAAAAACGATCGACCAAATTCATGTTGGTGGAATAACCAATGAGAAATGATCGTATGGAACGATCGTACATGTTGACGCAACGTATGGATTTGTAGGGAACGATCATTCATTCAGTATGTGTGGAGCATGGCCAGTGACTGATCATTCACACAAGTTTCAAAACTTGAAAATGTATGCACACTGATCAAACACATGACTAATTGATCACTAATATCATGATTTACTTCTTCTATAGGGGAGTACACTTGGCTTCTCTGGCCATGGCTCATAGTTTCCTTGTAGATCTCTTTCAAATCTGAGTAGAACAGGAAACTTGTCGATCGGAAGCTGGATCTATCCCACGAATATGGAAATCCACAAGTAGAAGATGAGATCCAATCAAGTTAAGAATTCATTTCTCAATGAAAGCACCAAAATGTTGATGCCAAAAACAGGCATCAACACCAGATAGAATCTCGTAGAGATTGTACAACGAATGAAATTAAAAACATCGCAGAAAAAGTAAATGAACACACGGATTTTTATAGTGGTTCGACGATCTTTGCCTACATCTACTTCATATTTTTTTCATCTTCCATTTTATCATGATTAAAAGAATGTTTGGATCAGCTGGGATCCACTAGTACAAAGGTGAAAAAGTAAAAATGGAAGAGCCTCCACAGTTGAAAGAAGGATACCTTTTCTAAAGCTAAAACTGCAGTATTTATAGGAGAAGGCATGCATGGATCGGGTTGAAACTTTGCAAGAAGGCTCTCTAGGTCTAGAAGGGCCCATCTTATCGATCGACAGTGCTAACTCGATGATTAGGAACGATCGGCCTAAAGATAATCGATCCTTTTTCTTGGCACCAATCACGGTGCAGTCGTTCTTGAGGGGTCCCACATGCCTCACAACATTGCTCCTAAAATATGGAGTCATTTTGAGTTGTAGATTGTGAGATATGGGTCGATCTTTGTTGAAGCTGGAATGCATATTGAAGTATATTGATCGTTTTGACGAACCATCCAAAACGATTGGTGAATAACGATCGGCTATCTTCCATCTTCCATTTTGGGATGCACGATCGTTTTTGTATTCTCCCCTTCTCATTTGGTTGATGCTCCGAAAGTCTCACATGAATTGGCTTCATGGATCTCAAGATACTGAATTTTCTCCGATGACTTGAACTGTTCCATGGATCGTTCTTGGTTGATCCATACAAATCCTTGCTTCATCCATGACTTGTGCATATCAACTCCAATTGACTCCAAATAGGAAATATAACTTTACAGGGCCAGGCTAGTTACTTCATGCTAGCTACACCTCGTTGGGTCCTGGTTCAAATCTGCCCGACTGTCGTCTATAATACTGTACGTAACTGGCTCTTCAAGTTGTTGACCATGCATCCCTGGTCAAATCGATGATATCACGGCTTTGCCAAAAGGCAGGATAACAGGGGTAGTCCCCAAAATAAAGAAACAAATGCATGGTAATTAATCTTTGTTAGATAGACTGGTAGCTCTCAACAAGGAAATGTGTAATGACCCGTAAATTTCAACTGTTTTAATAACGTAATTAGTTAAAATTTTGTGAAATTTTAAACGATAAAATTTTGAAATAAAAATTTAATATTTGGAATACGTCTAGTTAAACATAGAAACTGGTAAATTTTCGTCTGAAAATATGAAAATTTATTTCGTGCGTAAATTTACTTCAATTTAATCAGTTAAAAAGCGATGAAAGTAAAATGTTTTCGAAACCTAAATATTTTTACATAGAAAAATTCTAAACCATCTTCTGAGCAAGATGTCAGTTTGTCGTTTTTCCAAATTCGGACATCTTTGACTCCGTCGGTCTAATTTTCTTGCGTTTTTCTTGCATTTTCCACCAGTTGAAAATTTCGAATTTTTATAATAAAATCGAACCACTGATATCTGTATACCGTTTCGATTGTCTCGTCGTGCTGATCACTGCAGTATATTCATTTGGGTGGTTCGACATCCGGTGGACGGTGAAATCTATGAAATGGTGGACCGTATCGGTACCCGTTTTATGCCTTTTTGTTTGTTATGACCATTGGTTTGCCAGGCGTATAATACCAACGGCCTTTTACTATTAATATTTTCTAAATCAATGAATAACTTTTCAACATTCCCATTGCTTATCTTTATTTTCGATTGTCTCTTCGTTACTTCTTCTGTTCATTTGAAAGGGGAGAATATAGTATTAAGTATATTAGTGCATGTACCAGTTTGTTACCTTTTCATTTTCTCGTCGCCATTTCCAGAAGCTTTCATATACTAATTCCTGATCCAACACATTTTCTTCATTCTCAAGCAACATAACCCATCACCTGAAACCATGCTCCACTTTCACCTCATACTCACCGTGCTCCACCCTCCCGAGCACCTCCTTGCTCGAACCACAAGCACTCCACGTCATTCTCCGCGCTTCCATTCCACCCTTCACCACATGATCTATCCCAGTCGCCACCATCACCTGAACCTCCACACAAGCCACCAGGCCTTTACCAGTTCCGCCGTGATGTGCCCCACCATCTCGCCCAGACTCGCATCTCCTCTACTTGTCTCAGCTTCGGCCACCCCATCAATTAACCAGACATCACCAGACTCGATGTTAATATACTTTGATGCAGAAGAATCAAATAAAGCAAGCAACGGTATTTCTTTTGCATGAGGTATATAACTATATTTTACATATAAGTGCTTATAAATTTTGTAGATATGTTAATTTATACAAGTTTTATAAATCCGGTAGATAAATGTAAGTATATATTTTATAAGCATGGATTTTTATATATGGGTTCAGTCTTCATTTTTATAGCGGAAAGTCGAATATATGCCAGTTTACACATATATTATAATATGTATTTATACAAATTGTAAACTATGTTAGTTATATATAAAGTTATGTTGTTGTATATATCTGTTAATGCATGTATATTTATAGATATATGTGGGGTAAGTTGTATGTATATGTCATTATAACAGATTTGAAAGTAAATTTTTTTAAGTATGTCTAAGTGTTGTATATATTATATAAGGTTTAGATATTTACATTAAAATATAACTTACTGCATATCTATGTATTTGACAGTTTATATAGTATGTTAATTTATTTTAAATCTATGAATTAATGGTAGATTTTGTAATGGGCTAAATATATATGTTTGTTTGAAAGCCAGTTGTATAGTTTAGGCCTTGTAAGAATTTTGAAACCTGTGATATATACACATTTTATATATGTATTGAAACTAGCATGTACATTGATTTTGGTAAAGTATATATGTTACGTGTTTGATATATATGTTCCAAAACTTATTTGCATAATATTTACGTATGTCTTGATAATAATATTAATTTCAAAGTGTATATGTATATATGTCATAATTATGTTGATTTTAAAGTATGTCTAATTTATTGATTTTAAAGTATAAATAAGGGGATATTTTATGCAGATACTATAAAGTTTATTCTTTTATACAGATTTTAAATGTTGAGACCTTTAGATATAATATGTATATTTTGAAAAAAAATTGTATTTAAGAATAATGATTTTTATATATATTTCCTTTTGATATTTGTCTTAAGTTAAAACGCCGACTTTATAAAATAATAAAAATATATTTTTGGTATATATATCCAGCTAATTTGATCGTTCATCGATTTCTGTTATCAGCTCCGTTCGTCGAATTCGTACCAATATAGCTTTGCTTTGGAAATTCATGCCAATCTTGTTGTTTTGGATTTGTTCTCGGATTCGTAACTTCTCTCATCTTCGTTCATCTCTCTAACCTCGAAAGATGAGCAATCACTCACGATTAATGTTCTTTTATTTATTAAATTTGATTTCAATTGAAACGACAATTGAAATATGCTGTTGTTAGTTATTTACACTGTTTTATATGCTATCACCTGTATCAGTTTACTTATGACATCTTACACCATTAACTGTTAATTATGAAATGATAATCTAGTTTGGCTGATAATTGATTGATTGTTCGATGTTTATATTGGATGTTAATTTGTTAATGTTAAGTGATTAATAGTATGCAGAATTGAAATTGATATAGGATAGTTAACAATTTTAAACTGATTTATATGTTAAAATTTGATTAGTTGAATATGACCTCTTTTAATTGTTAAATTAATTGACCTGTAGAATAGTGATAATTACACTTTGAACCATCGACGTATTTTGGATTAATTGTTGTAGTATAAAATTGTAATTGAATGACAAGTGAAAAACCGTATAAATAATTAGTGGAATAATCTTTAATCTGCATGAAATGACAGTGTAGATTCTAGAAATAATTATATTAATTCGTACAAATAACAATGCGAATTAATACGGTTATTTCGGGATTATTTGAATTGATTATTGGATTGTTATTGTTTGTTGTTATTGCTTGTTTATTTACTTTGACACCATCCCAGTTATCACACTGCAAGTTCCCTTTGTTATGTTTTGATTTTGAATTGAATTGGAATCGGGTTGAAATGATAAATACCCAAATGAACTTGACCTAGGATAGAGAATTAAATAAAACCCGATTGGTCAATAATTTGATTTAAAAATAAAATGAAGATTTTATTTGAATAAACAATATGGTTTTGAAATGAAGTTGAAATTTGAATTTTTATTGAAAGGAAAATGTTAATATTTAATAATCTGAAACAAAAGATTAAAAATGTAATTATTGAAAGAATGTTGTTTAATTTGAGAAATGATTGAATTAAGTTTGAAATAATTTAATAATTAAGTTTGAAATTATAATTAAGTTGAAATTATTAAACTTTGAAATTATTTAATAATTAAGTTTTGAATTATTTAATAATTAAATACGGTTGAATTATTTAATGATTAAATTGAATTGAATTCTTTAATAAGTAAAATTGAACTTTTGAATAAGTAAATTTTTACTTCGTAAATAATTGGAATTAAGTTTCTTTATTAATTAAGTTTTGGAAAATTATTTAAGTAAGTAAATAAGTGAAATTGAATTTCTTTAACAAGAAATAAAATGTGATTTATTGAAATTAATGTAAGACTTGAAAATTAAAGGATTTGATTTGATGAATTTAATTTAATTCAATTTGTAAGTTTTGAAATAAGGAAGTTGAATTTAAGTAATTGATTTAATGGATGGGAAATTAAATAGAAATTGTTTTGAATGATAAATTTACTTAATGAACATTGAATAAAATTGATCAATGGATTCAAATTGATTTGAATGTTAAAATAAATTAATTTAAATGATTTTGGATCGAAATTTATATACGAACTTGAATTAATATTTGAATTGTTGTAGATAAAATTTGAAATTGAATTATAAGCTTTTGAAATGGTAATTTGGAAGTTTTGAAACGTAAATTATGGAAATTGATTTGGAAAGACAAATGAATGTTGATTTGTAAATTGAAATTGAAATTGAATTTGATTTGGTTTTTGAAATATATAAACGACCAATCGGTGTAATAATTACGAAAGTTATTAAAGAGACCGGAATCGGTTATGGATATACTCTCTATCTAAACCGAAAACCACTTTAATAACTATACGCGGAGTGATGATCCAGAATGAAGTGGTTGGAATGATGTACATGATGACTGAAGAAAGAGAACGATAATGGATAGCCTTGACACTTGTGTCAAATTGGAAATGACTAAAACAGGAGCTGTGCCGGGCCAATGGAGGATTAGCTACCTCAAGTGGACACACTTCTTCGAACTACTCATTACTTGTTGTCGATTGGTGCACCCTTGATTTTGGGAGTGTTGTTTCACGGTGTTGTGGGCGCTGCGCCGTTGCGTTCTCACCAGTCCGGATCAGGCAAATGGTAGTATCACTACCTTGGGTATTGCCTCATGTGCCTTGTCATACTTGTATCCCTTTATTCGCTACCACTACGGATTTGTTTTGTACCTTTAGTATATGGATTGCCCTCTGGTGACTTCCAGTTTTGGGGAAACTACGGTCTTGTATATGCTTTTGGGAATAAAAATGTGTTAAGGGGGATAATGGTAACGCCTTAACACTATTTTGATATCTTATTATTACTGATAGACATTATCTACTTATCGTACACTACTACCTAGTAGATAGTTTAACAGATCCTTAAAGGATGGTTATTCCAAACATCCTTTGAGTTACTTGTATTTCAATTGCTATTTCACTTGAGTTGGATTTATTAATATAAGAATGTCAATCCTGATTCGAGTGTTTTGTGTTTTGCTTTACGCTCGGGTCAGACTGAGTGTACCAGTATTCGAGACTCACCTTTGAAGTTGGAGCTTTGCTTGAAGATCCAACCATCTATTCTGCTTTCAGTGTTCGATGATTCCAGTGATGTATTCTGCTTTGTATTTGATGTATCGCATTACTCTTCCGTTGTATCTGGTTTGACTCTGATGTATCGTATTACTCTTCTGTTGTAAACTCTGATGTATCTTATATATTCATATAGTAGCTTAATGAACTACTATCCCTTTTAATTCCGCTGCATTTATTACTCTGTGTCTATGATCTGTGATTATATTTATTTACTGTATATGTTCAGTTTTGCCAAATTTAAATTAACAACGAGGTATTTTGAGCAATTCAATTCCGGCATGAGTGTCTACCTATACACTTATAGTGGATGCGAATGGTCCAAAATAGCGGGTCGTTACAGTTGGTATCGGAGCTTTGGTAGCTCTAGGCAAAACTTAACATATAGGGTAAATGTATTTACAGAATCACTCTCATTCGAGTTTCAATCTCTTCCTTTGACTCAATTCCTTTGAATTTTGGAACGTTCCCTTCAGTTCCGAAATTCATTCGTGTCCTTCACTATTCGTCTTCTTTCAATCATGGAGCACCCCATAACTCCATTTTTAATGATATCTATAATAGATCGGCGGTCTCGCCAATCTTCGAATGATTTGTAAAGGGGTGAACTCCTTTACAATAGGCATTGATTTACCGAAGATTTTTGTATCCTCGGTTTACGATGCTATCTATCTCCTGCTATACCTGAATTTTATTTCTTGAGATCGAATGTCGATTTACCTCGGAATTCTACAACGATCTTATTCTTGAAGTCACGGTCGACCCGGTTAAGGTTGCCCGCGATTTATATAGATTTATCAATCTTCCTACTTTGTTATTAATTATCATATCTTTGTAACGACCCGACTTCCTATGCCCAGAAAGTCGCATCATTATGAAGAAAGAAAGGGGTGAGAAAATAGAAAAGAAGAGAAGAAAGAAACAACAACAACGATCTCACAGCGGAACGAATAAATTATATTAATAACATAAACTATTACATAGTATACAACAATTTACAGAGTTACACAGCATATACATCACTTACTAGACAGTTATAAACATCTGTCTAGATATTACAACTCAATACAATACAAACACTTTCACAGATATCAACACAGCGGAATACTATATCTACGAACGCCGAAGCCTCCTGCTCCATTGCTCCTCCAGAATATTCGTCAAAGCTAAACCTGAATCTCTTGGCTACTCGTAAAAAATTTGAGTACCCAAGAGTTTAATAAAACATTTGTAGAATTAATTAAGTAGATTAATTAATAAATGGGTTAATAAATAAAATTAGATTAATTAATTAATTAATAAATGGGTTAATAAAATTAGATTAATTAATAAATGATAATCATTTGTGAAATTAATTAAGTAGAATTACTTAATGGAAGTAATTAAAGGAATTAATTACTTAAGGTAATTAATTAAATAAATTTGATTAAGTTAAATTAATTAATTAAATTAATTTAAGATAATCATTTAGAGATGTGATATAATATATATTCGTTCCGCTGTGAGATCGTTGTTGTTGTTTCTTTCTTTCTTCTCTTCTTTTCTATTTTCTACCCCTTTCTTTCTTCATAATGATGCGACTTTCTGGGCATAGGAAGTCGGGACGTTACAATCTTCGTTTTGAACTTATCTTCAAATCAGATTTCTCTTTGATTTGAGTCCATCAAATTTGAAACCCTATCCTTATTTTGAAAATTCTTTCCTGTATCGTCGAGCAAAGAAATGTATTTGTAAATTAATATTAAACGTTTTAATATATATTGTGTTGTTTGAGTTGTTGATGTTGATTTGGGTTTCCGACCGATTCGTCTGATCAACGCTGTCGATAGGATTTCCAAAACACTTAAGTAGAGCAAACTGACACAATATTGTTTTTTCAAATTTGGTAAACAAAAAAAGTTTTGTATGATTATATTATATATAAATATAAGTTTTCTGAAATTAAATTGTTAATGAATTTGTTGTCAGAAATGATAATAATTTGATTTTCATTTCTTGTTTTGTAAACCATTGACTATTGCATAATATAAATAAATGAATTTATAAATTTGGTTATAAATTGATTGGAATTTGAAATGAATTTAATTCAGAAATTTGAGAATTTAGTTTCCGGTGATTTCGAACTTTGGTTTTAAAATTTTAAAGTATACAGTATAAAGGTATTTTCAAATAGAAACCGTTTTCAAAGAATTTTAAAATGTTGAAATCAGCGCTCTTCTTTTTGTCGCTGGAAAATAATTTCGGTGATGGCGGCCGCATCATCGACATTCATTTTCGAGTTTCGAAGTTGAGATACTATTCTGTAGCCTTGCTATGGTTTTGTTTTGAAAAATATTTTAATTTAAATTTCTTCAGTATAATTTAATTTACATATATATAGGTATCTTATTTTAGAATTTAATTTGATTTGATATAAATATATATATATATATATATCTAAACTGTTTAAAGTTAATCAGAAATCTAATTCTTAAATTTTGTTAAAGATGATTTTAATTATAAATAAAACCAAAATTTGGAATAAAAAAATTTAAAACTTGAATAATTGAATTGGGAAAATTTTATTTGTATTTTGTTCAACTGCATTCTAATACAACTTACCTAAATCATTCAGAAGTTGAATATGTAATTGGATAATATACAATATAAAATGTTTATGAATAAAATTTGAGTGTTATAATAAATGTTATATACTTAAATTTTATTATAAAGATGTTAATAGAGATAAATAGGATAATAGGTTGATTGAATAATAGATGAGGCAAATAAATTTGTTTTTAAAGGAATTAATAGATTGAAATTTGATTAACTTATGGAAATACCTTGAATTTAAAAGCATTTATTGAATATAAATTAATTTAAATTGAAATTTATATGGTTTAAGTTAATTTATATGGTTTAAATATATGTGAGTAGATATATTAAGTAGAATAAATTTAACAATAATTTAGAATAAAGAAGAATTTAAATTGCTGAAAAAATATGATTATAATAAAAGACTATTCAAATTTAGGGTTTTAGAAATTGTAAATTGAAGATAATTGGATAATAAGATAATGAATTTAGAAATAGTTGAGGTTTATTTTTGTGAAATCAAATGGATTAAATCAATTATTGAATATCAATTAATTTTAAATTTGAATTTATATGGTTTAAATTAATTGTTATTTTGTATTTCAAATCTGCTTTTCTTTTTGGTTATTTCTATTCTCCTACCTCGTTCCTTTTCGGGGACGAAAAGTTTTGAGTGGGGGAGAGTGTAACGACCCGTAAATTTCAACTGTTTTAATAACGTAATTAGTTAAAATTTTGTGAAATTTTAAACGATAAAATTTTGAAATAAAAGTTTAATATTTGGAATACGTCTAGTTAAACATAGCAACTGGTAAATTTTCGTCCGAAAATATGAAAATTTATTTCGTGCGTAAATTTACTTCAATTTAATCAGTTAAAAAGCGATGAAAGTAAAATGTTTCTGAAACCTAAATATTTTTACATAGAAAAATTCTAAACCATCTTCTGAGCAAGATGTCAGTTTGTCGTTTTTCCAAATTCGGACATCTTTGACTCCGTCGGTCTTATTTTCTTGCGTTTTTCTTGCATTTTCCACCAGTTGAAAATTTCGAATTTTTATAATAAAATCGAACCACTGATATCTGTATACCGTTTCGATTGTCTCGTCGTGCTGATCACTGTAGTATATTCATTTGGGTGGTTCGACGTCCGGTGGACGGTGAAATCTATGAAATGGTGGACCGTATCGGTACCCGTTTTATGCCTTTTTGTTTGTTATGACCATTGGTTTGCCAGCCGTGTAATACCAACGGCCTTTTACTATTAATATTTTCTAAATCAATGAATAACTTTTCAACATTCCCATTGCTTATCTTTATTTTCGATTGTCTCTTCGTTACTTCTTCTGTTCATTTGAAAGGGGAGAATATAGTATTAAGTATATTAGTGCATGTACCAGTTTGTTACCTTTTCATTTTCTCGTCGCCATTTCCAGAAGCTTTCATATACTAATTCCTGATCCAACACATTTTCTTCATTCTCAAGCAACATAGCCCGTCACCTGAAACCATGCTCCACTTTCGCCTCATACTCACCGTGCTCCACCCTCCCGAGCACCTCCTTGCTCGAACCACAAGCACTCCACGTCATTCTCCGCGCTTCCATTCCACCCTTCACCACATGATCTATCCCAGTCGCCACCATCACCTGAACCTCCACACAAGCCACCAGGCCTTTACCAGTTCCGCCGTGATGTGCCCCACCATCTCGCCCAGACTCGCATCTCCTCCGCTTGTCTCAGCTTCGGCCACCCCATCAATTAACCAGACATCACCAGACTCGATGTTAATATACTTTGATGCAGAAGAATCAAATAAAGCAAGCAACGGTATTTCTTTTGCATGAGGTATATAACTATATTTTACATATAAGAGCTTATAAATTTTGTAGATATGTTAATTTATACAAGTTTTATAAATCCGGTAGATAAATGTAAGTATATATTTTATAAGCATGGATTTTTATATATGGGTTCAGTCTTCATTTTTATAGCGGAAAGTCGAATATATGCCAGTTTACACATATATTATAATATGTATTTATACAAATTGTTAACTATGTTAGTTATATATAAAGTTATGTTGTTGTATATATCTGTTAATGCATGTATATTTATAGATATATGTGGGGTAAGTTGTATGTATATGTCATTATAACAGATTTGAAAGTAATTTTTTTTAAGTATGTCTAAGTGTTGTATATATTATACAAGGTTTAGATATTTACATTAAAATATAACTTACTGCATATCTATGTATTTGACAGTTTATATAGTATGTTAATTTATTTTAAATCTATGAATTAAAGGTAGATTTTGTAATGTGCTAAATATATATGTTTGTTTGAAAGCCAGTTGTATAGTTTAGGCCTTGTAAGAATTTAGAAACCTGTGATATATACACATTTTATATATGTATTGAAACTAGCATGTACATTGATTTTGGTAAAGTATATATGTTACGTGTTTGATATATATGTTCCAAAACTTATTTGCATAATGTTTACGTATGTCTTGATAATAATATTAATTTCAAAGTGTATATGTATATATGTCATAATTATGTTGATTTTAAAGTATGTCTAATTTATTGATTTTAAAGTATAAATAAGGGGATATTTTATGTAGATACTATAAAGTTTATTCTTTTATACAGATTTTAAATGTTGAGACCTTTAGATATAATATGTATATTTTGAAAAAAAATTGTATTTAAGAATAATGATTTTTATATATAGTTCCTTTTGATATTTGTCTTAAGTTAAAACGCCGACTTTATAAAATAATAAAAATATATTTTTGGTATATATATCCAGCTAATTTGATCGTTCATCGATTTCTGTTATCAGCTCCGTTCGTCGAATTCGTACCAATATAGCTTTGCCTTGGAAATTCATGCCAATCTTGTTGTTTTGGATTTGTTCTCGGATTCATAACTTCTCTCATCTTCGTTCATCTCTCTAACCTCGAAAGGTGAGCAATCACTCACGATTAATGTTCTTTTATTTATTAAATTTTATTTCAATTGAAACGAAAATTGAAATATGCTGTTGTTAGTTATTTACACTGTTTTATATGCTATCACCTGTATCAGTTTACTTATGACATCTTACACCATTAACTGTTAATTATGAAATGATAATCTAGTTTGGCTGATAATTGATTGATTGTTCGATGTTTATATTGGATGTTAATTTGTTAATGTTAAGTGATTAATAGTATGCAGAATTGAAATTGATATAGGATAGTTAACAATTTTAAACTGATTTATATGTTAAAATTTGATTAGTTGAATATGACCTCTTTTAATTGTTAAATTAATTGACCTGTAGAATAGTGATAATTACACTTTGAACCATCGACGTATTTTGGATTAATTGTTGTAGTATAAAATTGTAATTGAATGACAAGTGAAAAACCGTATAAATAATTAGTGGAATAATCTTTAATCTGCATGAAATGATAGTGTAGATTCTAGAAATAATTATATTAATTCGTACAAATAACAATGCGAATTAATACGGTTATTTTGGGATTATTTGAATTGATTATTGGATTGTTATTGTTTGTTGTTATTGCTTGTTTATTTACTTTGACACCATCCCAGTTATCACACTGCAAGTTCCCTTTGGTATGTTTTGATTTTGAATTGAATTGGAATCGGGTTGAAATGATAAATACCCAAATGAACTTGACCTAGGATAGAGAATTAAATAAAACCCGATTGGTCAATAATTTGATTTAAAAATAAAATGAAGATTTTATTTGAATAAACAATATGGTTTTGAAATGAAGTTGAAATTTGAATTTTTATTGAAAGGAAAATGTTAATATTTAATAATCTGAAACAAAAGATTAAAAATGTAATTATTGAAAGAATGTTGTTTAATTTGAGAAATGATTGAATTAAGTTTGAAATAATTTAATAATTAAGTTTGAAATTATAATTAAGTTGAAATTATTAAACTTTGAAATTATTTAATAATTAAGTTTTGAATTATTTAATAATTAAATAAGGTTGAATTATTTAATGATTAAATTGAATTGAATTCTTTAATAAGTAAAATTGAACTTTTGAATAAGTAAATTTTTACTTCGTAAATAATTGGAATTAAGTTTCTTTATTAATTAAGTTTTGGAAAATTATTTAAGTAAGTAAATAAGTGAAATTGAATTTCTTTAACAAGAAATAAAATGTGATTTATTGAAATTAATGTAAGACTTGAAAATTAAAGGATTTGATTTGATGAATTTAATTTAATTCAATTTGTAAGTTTTGAAATAAGGAAGTTGAATTTAAGTAATTGATTTAATGGATGGGAAATTAAATAGAAATTATTTTGAATGATAAATTTACTTAATGAACATTGAATAAAATTGATCAATGGATTCAAATTGATTTGAATGTTAAAATAAATTAATTTAAATGATTTTGGATCGAAATTTATATACGAACTTGAATCAATATTTGAATTGTTGTAGATAAAATTTGAAATTTAATTATAAGCTTTTGAAATGGTAATTTGGAAGTTTTGAAACGTAAATTATGGAAATTGATTTGGAAAGACAAATGAATGTTGATTTGTAAATTGAAATTGAAATTGAATTTGATTTGGTTTTTGAAATATATAAACGACCAATCGGTGTAATAATTACGAAAGTTATTAAAGAGACCGGAATCGGTTATGGATATACTCTCTATCTAAACCGAAAACCACTTTAATAACTATACGCGGAGTGATGATCCAGAATGAAGTGGTTGGAATGATGTACGTGATGACTGAAGAAGGAGAACGATAATGGATAGTCTTGACACTTGTGTCAAATTGGAAATGACTAAAACAGGAGCCGTGCCGGGCCAATGGAGGATTAGCTACCTCAAGTGGACACACTTCTTCGAACTACTCATTACTTGTTGTCGATTGGTGCACCCTTGATTTTGGGAGTGTTGTTTCACGGTGTTGCGGGCGCTGCGGCGTTGCGTTCTCACCAGTCCGGATCAGGCAAACGGTAGTATCACTACCTTGGGTATTGCCTCATGTGCCTTGTCATACTTGTATCCCTTTATTCGCGACCACTACGGATTTGTTTTGTACCTTTAGTATATGGATTGCCCTCTGGTGACTTCCGGTTTTGGGGAAACTACGGTCTTGTATATGCTCTTGGGAATAAAAATGTGTTAAGGGGGATAATGGTAATGCCTTAACACTATTTTGATATCTTATTATTACTAATAGACATTATCTACTTATCGTACACTACTACCTAGTAGATAGTTTAACGGATCCTTAAAGGATGGTTATTCCAAACATCCTTTGAGTTACTTGTATTTCAATTGCTATTTCACTTGAGTTGGATTTATTAATATAAGAATGTTAATCCTGAATTGAGTGTTTTGTGTTTTGCTTTACGCTCGGGTCAGACTGAGTGTACCAGTATTCGAGACTCACCTTTGAAGTTGGAGCTTTGCTTGAAGATCCAGCCATCTATTCTGCTTTCAGTGTTCGATGATTCCAGTGATGTATTCTGCTTTGTATTTGATGTATCGCATTACTCTTCCATTGTATCTGGTTTAACTCTGATGTATCGTATTACTCTTCTGTTGTAAACTCTGATGTATCTTATATATTCATATAGTAGCTTCATGAACTACTATCTCTTTTAATTCCGCTGCATTTATTACTCTGTGTCTGTGATATGTGATTATATTTATTTACTGTATATGTTCAATTTTGCCAAATTTAAATTAACAATGCGGTATTTTGAGCAATTCAATTCCGGCATGAGTGTCTACCTATACACTTATAATGGATGCGAATGGTCCAAAATAGCGGGTCGTTACAAAATGACTTCTCTTTAATTCATCCTTGTGGATGGCCTCCCAACAAGGAGGGAAGCGACGGTTCGCGCAGTCCTAGGTGACGGAGGGCAGCAATCCTCAAATAAGGTAATGAGCATATGAAAACTCACCCTCATTGGGTAGCCTAGGCATTCCCCGATAAGAAAATGGATTCCCTATAATTCAACCACGTGGATAGCCTACTATCTAGGAAGGGACCGATGAGTCGCGCGGTCTTGGGCGACGAAGGGTGAAGGTCTTTGAACAAGGTAATAAGCATATGAAAACTCATTCATGTAGGACACCCTGGGAATTCCTTGACAAAGAAATGAATTCCTGGTAATTAAGCCTTATGGATAGCCGACCGGCCAGGAGGGAGTGTTGGCTCACACAGTCCTAGGCATCAACAGGCAACGGTCCCCGAAGAAGGTAATGAGCACATGAAAACTCATCTTCGTTGGATAGACTAGGAATTCCTCGATAAGGAAATAAATTCTTGGTAATTCATCCTCGTGGATAGCCTATTTCCCATGAAAGGGGCGATAACTTGCGCGGTTCTTGGCAGCAAAGGGTGGTGGTCCTTGAACAAGGCAATGAGCACATGAAAACTCATCTTTGTTGGATAGCCTCAGCATTCCCTAACAAAGAAATGAGTTCTCGATAATTCATCCTAGTTGATAGCCTGCCGACCTGGAGTGGAGCTATGACTCTCGCGGTCCTAGGTGGTGAATGGAGGTTGTCCCCAAACAAGATAATGAGCACATGAAAACTCATCCTCATTGGATGGTCTGGGCATTTCTCGATAGTGAAATGAATTCTCGATAATTCATTCTCGTGGATAGCCTACCGACCTAGGGTAGAGTGACGACTAGTGCGTTTATAGGCAGCAAAGCATGGTAATCCCTGAATAAGGTAATGAGCAGATGAAAACTCATCCTCGTTGGACTACCTAGGCATTCCTCGATAAGGAAATGAATTCTCGACATTTCATCTATGTGGATCGCCCATCGGCCAGGAAGGGAGCGACTCCTCGCACAGTCCTAGGCGATGGTCCCCAAATAAGGTAATGAGTACACGGTCCCCAAATAAGGTAATGAGTACATGAATACTCATCCTAATTGGATAGGCTTGGTAGTAGTGCTGAGCAATGCGAGCTTTGAAGAATTCAGGGCTTTGATCATAGAAGGTCGTGGACTCGTGAGCAAGCTGAAGAGAGTCGTTGGCTGTTGATCTCGGATTCTCCTAGACATGCAGACAAGCATTTTGTAGCTCTTGGGAACCTTTTAGGGAGAAGATAAAGAGGGGATTCACTCGGCAGCCTATATGGGGGCTGCCCCGGATACTGACATTAGTGTCGGGTCTTAGTGATTTTCTAGGAAGGGGCGAAGAGGAGATCAAGATCAATGACGACGGCCATCCTACCCCTAGCTCTAGTCATGAGGCCAATCGACCAGGGCATTCTGCAGGAGCATGCGTGGTGAGTGGTGGGAGGCTCATCATAATGTTAGATGGGTCTTTCCAGTGATTAGAAGAAAGAGCGGTACCGCAATCGTAGTTTCCATACTTCACAATGGATGTGGGATAAAATGCAAAAAAAAGAATGCATAGGAGGCTATAAACCACAAGACCAAAGGTTCGAGCCCTCCTTCAAGCACTAGAGTGTTGATTGTATTTTCGTCTATTGATGCTAAAATTTGGATCGACATCCAAGGATATGTTGTAGCGAATCTGTGAGACCTAAATCTAGCAGTTGATAGTGAAAATAAAAGAACTAGAATAGAGACACAAGATTTTTATAGTGGTTCGGCAATCCCAGCCCTATATCCTCTTTATATTTTTATTGACTAATTGTTGTTTACAGAGAATTAGAGTCACTAATACAAGGGTTTGACATATTCTATAGCTAAGAGCTTCCAATAGTAGCTGCCTATGTGACTATTATGAGGGAGGTAGGAGATGATGAAGAAGAAGAGTTTAGATCCAGAGTTTAGTAAAAAAAAAAGATACCTATTTAGTTGCAGTTAAGCTGGTATTTATAAGGAAACAGAGGTGCATGATCAGGAGCCTGCTTGCATTGAAGTCCAGAAGATAGCCCGATGTTATATAAGTGAGCATGGAGGCTCATAACCTAAGAAAATGACTTGGTACTGATCTAAATGACTAGGTATCGATATGTTTTTCTTGGTGTAAGTTGAACTATTTCACTTGTTTTGTTCTCTACCTTCTATTCAATGTGTTCCAAGCTCTTTTCCATTGAATTTGAGTTGGTTCTAGTGATCTTCCTGATAACACTTGTATTATCCTGCTCTCGTATCACCAATCCTTGGAATTGCTTATCCAAACTCTAGAAACCACTTGACCATGAGTGGTTGGAGTAGTACATGAAATATATGAAGATTAGGAGGAAAAAAGGAGAGAAAAAACAACTCTTCACCGACCTAGATGACTCTTCACCAACACAAATGACTTTTTACCAACCCAAATGGGTTAGTACCGAGTTATCTCCTTAGTCCTATTTCCTTTGAAATTCTCCCAGTCGTTTCTCTATTTCTTCTAAGTGTACTTTCAAGTTTTTGAGTTGTTTCATTTTCGTCTTGACGTTCTAACTTCCAGTGACATATGCATGGTTAAAAACCCCATTAATACTTGCCTCCCAAAGTTTTCTTTTGAAAAAAAGCATACTCTGGATCAAGAAAAGTTCTAATTTTCTATCTCTTGATTCTGGATAGTTGTTTATGTGTCGTTTTGAAACATTGCCATTGGTTGGTAGATGTTCCTTCAACTGCTCTACATAGTTAGGATAATGTTCTTCAGTCTTAGTGCTAAAGACAAGATCTATGCTCTGGAGATTTGATCTATACGCTTCCGAGATTGTTTCATGACTTAGATGAGTATGCTCTGCAACACCCCTCATTTTTAGATAATTAACTAACCAAGATAATTATAAACGGTGAAAATGAGCATTTTTGGAATTGTCAGAATATGGCCATGAAACTTATACCATTGTGTTCGTGGAAATTTTCTGATTAATTTACATATATAATATGCCTCGAATGGACTTTGTATGAAAAAATTATTGACGTTCGAAGTTCCGTATCGAAAAATAATTATACGTGTAAATGTGCGTGAATATATTTGTTTATAAATATATGCACATATAAATTTCAGAAATAACACGCGTTTGAATTTCAAAATAGACGTGCGTCATAAAGGAAATTAATTGACATCAGCAATTAGAGTTAATTAATTTACATTAGTAGGCAATGTTAACGAAATCAGCAATTTAAGGAAATTAATTTACATTAATTAGCAACGTTTTAATTTCAAAATAAACATGTGTTATAAAGGGAATTAAATTTGCAATTAATGAAAATTAATTAGAATGAATAGGCAAAAGTTAAAAGTTAATGTTTAATAATTTGATTTTCATGCAATCTCGAGCGTTGTTTTCTGGATCCAATGATTCGTAGCAAGCATGTGACGTGGTGGCTTCGGATTCAATCTGCTGAATCCAATGGCCTGAGATCCCTAAGCTCCACCATAAATAGAACCCTAGGCCTAGTTATTTTCTCATAATCATATTTTCTCCCAATTGAGTTCATTGCCTAAGGTTGAACCCTAAGTAGAAAATATTTCTAGGGAGAAGATCTTCTTAATAAAAATATTGGATGCCTTAGAAGGGGATCCAGGAAGGCTATGGAGCAAAGCTAAGGACAACAGATTAGTGTATTTAAATTGTATATCTTTTACGCTTATGATATATTATCGTTAGATTCCAGTTAAATATTTAATTCAGCATTTATTTTCAATAATTAGTTCTGTTAATTAGTTATGTTGAAAACTTTAAATTTTATAAGAGAGCTTATATTTAATTATTACTTATATGGAAAAGAAAGATAGAAGTCCAATTAAATATGAATAAAATTAGGCTTAACAGTTACTGAGAAAGATATAATCCTAAAAGTAAGAAATTTACAATAAATTATGATAAGACGGGGAAAATAAATAAAAAGGGGAAAATTTAATAACTTGATTGGGAAGTTAGTGATAGATTAGTTGGTTGGTTTAGAAAAGAGAATACTTTTCCATAGTTTAATATTGTAAGAATAATGATAAACGTAATTGCAAGAATAAAAAGAAAGGAAAAGGGAATTAGTGTAAAATAGGGACAATTCTGTATTTTGAATTATCCAGTAATTAAAGAAACAATAAAAGAAATATCTTGCAATTATGAGTTGTTGTTTACAACATTATTTAGTATTAAAATATGGAAATGGATTTTTAGCAAAGTTTTTGTAATCAATCAAATAGAATAGAACTACTTCCTAGAATAAAAGAAAATAAAGAAGAGTTAAAGAAATTAAAGAAGAAATCAAGTTAATTATTTGACAAGACTAGAAACAATAAACAGAAATGCGCCTAGATCTGCATTTACTGCGCAGATAGTAGAATAAAAGCAAAGAAGTCATTATGATAAGTAAACTTGTGACAGTTAGACGTAGTCCCAAGCCAAGATTTGTCATATGATATAAGAGAACTAAAGAGAATTCAATATCATAATAAAAGAAGACAGAATAGAATAGAAAAGGACACTCGCAATTATATTTATAACATGTAGATTATAAAAGAATATAGAAGTAACAATTGCAAGTATAATTATATCATAGGTTATAATTAGAGATAACAGAAAAGACTTATTTTAAAACTTACACTAAGTTAATAAGCAAACATAGAAGAAAGGCCCATACCAACAGCATTCCCTTTCAGTCAGGAACTGATGGTCTCACAACAGTTAGGTGAGGCTGGGCAAGCATATGCTAATTAGGGTAAATAAGTAGCCAACAGAATTAGAAAAGTAAACTAAACACATAATAAAAGATTAGACGTAGGGTCTAATAAAATGGTAAGATGCGTGGCCCAAAGGATGAAGAGCCTAACGAAGCGGTTCATCACATATTTTTAGCACAGAAATAGCACGTCCAACTTAGTTAATTTGGGCTAGAAGGAAGTACGAAACTTCAACGGGATGTGAGGGTACTCTAGGATGGCCCTCTGGGGTAGGCCTAATGAAGCTGCACCCCTGGAGGCAGGTTTGTAGGTGTTCCATCAAGAGAGTATGCCTTGACTGCTTTTGCATTGCAGGCCTAAAGAAACGGACCTTTGTAGGCAGTCAAAAGGTTGATGAATGGAGTAGTATACTCGTATGACACTGTACTCTGACTTGTGAGTAGGTTTTAGTGGGCAAGACCCATGGGCAGGACCCAAAAGGATAGTCGCATGCGGAGATCAAGCCATCATCAACCAAGAACGAATTCGGGAAAGACTTGAGTTAAACCAACAGGCCAATGATTCTTTCACTATTGAGACATTGGACGAGAGGCGTAGCCAATTGGATGTTTAGATTGTTTGCAGTAGGGCATAACCACTTAACTCTTTAGAGGTCTTTCGATTAGTTGAGGAGTGGCTGCATGGGGCCATAGCCACAATGAGAAAAGAGAAAGACTAAGTAGAATATCTGTATTGTAGGCCTAGCAAAGCTGTCCTTTATAGATATAGAAAATCCCCGACTGAGTTCCGTACAAGGTAGACCTTGTTGGCGGGATTCAGGGAGTAGAAAGAATGATGGCGTATAGTCCTTAAGGTATGCACTGGGTGGTACATTATGGATGTACGAGCATTAGTATAGGCTAGTGCGGACGAAGTTTTACATTTTCATAGTAGACGATGGAACATCATTATTGTAGGCCTCACGAAGATATCCTTTACAGAAGTAGTTACAGAATGCTCTAGGAGCAAGACAATGGAGTCCTTTTGGAAGAGGATACGGAAGGTACTATGGGTAGTACCTAGGACCGATGCGGTCATTGGGCATATAGCTACATATATATTAGTTATTAGGTTTTGATCTACTAGGGAGTAGACGGGTACGATTCACGCATAGAGGCGAGAGTATTACAAACCCAGTAAACCTAATATAACAGAAAATGGAAATAAAATGTTATATGTAGAATTAAGCTTAGAAGTATATAATTTGTCCATTCACCAAAACTTTTGTTCTGATCCCCTCCTCATAACAGCCTACAAGTTAGGTAGATGGCAAAGACCTTCCAGCTTTAAGAGACTTGTTTAGAAAGTGTTATTATCCTGGTGAGTATTTACTTACTATTATATTTTAGTCAGTTCCGCTATGAGATATTTATTTGAGCTCTGGTATATTTGTCTTTGCCTATTTGCAAGATACCAGATACCCAACTCGGGCTTCAGTGGCTTGGATTTTAGCATTTTTGCGAAAAATCCGGAGCCTTTGTAATTTAGGTTGTTACATGCTCTCTCTTTGCTATGTATTTTTTTCATTTTTACTTTTTTGTTGCCTCGAAGAGCTTTTCGCCCATGCCATTGAGTGAGGTTCATCTATGGTCGGAGGAATGGTGATTGCTTTAGCGATGATGATGATTATGGTGGTGTGACTGCTTGCTTCCTTTAGGAAGATAGTTAGAGTTTGAGTTGCGCTTGACTTGTGGTGGATCCCGAGCTTGTCCTAGTTGTCTACATGCCGCTTTAATGATACACTCGACCCTCCATCTTCGACTAACTCTTATCAATGCACGGCTGTTCTTTTATTGCCGCTTAAACAACAATAAGATGGTTTACTCTAGGAATGGTTATCTCGGATAATTCCATCGCTACACTTTTCCAATTGCTGCACTCCTTGTGTTCTTGAAAAAGAAAAGCTTTACACATCGCTCTAGACAGCGGCTCCATTATCGATTATTCGATAATAAATAAGTTCTGACATATAATATAATTGTATGACATAGCTCGTTTATCTAGCACGAGCGAGCCATCTACACAAGATGGTTCGTTCGTCAGATACGGGACACATGACTCATACTTCATCGATTTTCACTTCTCACTTTCCCTTGTTAATGCTCAAAATCTGATTGGTCGATATATGTCGACATTCTTTGGACTTCGGGCGTTAGTTACATGGGTTTTAAATTTATAAATAAAACATACCTGACCATGTTGAACATCAAGTTTCATTCTCTAGAATGACTCGTCGATCGCCTTGCTTCAAGTCCGATGACGGTACGTGTTATCCATATAATTTCAATATTGGAAGTGAAGTTATAAGAAACAACAACATAAAGGGATTACGGCCACTGAGTTCTAAATTGAGGAATAAATCAAGATATCTCTCCGAGGGTGTCTCTCTGTGCTTTGTCTTTCCTTCAATAGCACATCTTTTTGGAAAATAGGAATGTGCCTCTATGGTAGAGTATCACTTTGTTCCTTGCCATTTCGCAAGGTTAGGAAGGACTTAGGCCTAAATCAAACCACTCATCACCAACACCACTACTCACACGACTTCGAAGATGTTAAATATTAAAAATGAATTGGCATCGAAGAGGTATTTCACTAGCAATCACAGGAACAGCTAAAACCACAATGGCATCCCACCCTACAAGCTCTTTTGAAGCATTCAAGTCAAACAAAGTCACACCACCCTTTGCCAATAACTGCATCGCATTTATGTGGTACATTGAAGACATGCTAGTGTTAACAGGCACCTTGAGTTGCTTACCAAAACATAGCAGGTTCATCGACATGCCACTCTTCGACTACTGAAATACTTCGCTATTCATAGTGGACCACATGTCATTGGCAGCAACTTTACCCATCTCTGATATTCTTATATTACATAAAGGTGGAGATAGGATCCACATCGCCTTGATGATATCACTTTTACACTAGCAATGATCAGTAGTGTCAAAGACGTTAAAAAGAGGTGATGCCACCTCTACAACTATAAAAAGTGCAAATGACACTGTCGAAGTCGAGAGCCGATGAAGTCCACCAAATCGAAGACGCTAGGTTTGGAGAGGGTGGCCGCCTGCCTCTATAAATACAATTCTATAGGCACCATTTTAGGGGCAGATTTTTCATTTATCTATCTCTTCTGAAATTAAAGTCTTGTAACTATAAATCGAATTGGGGATAATTCAATTTGACTGTAATCGTGTTCAAAATGAATGAGCATGAACTTAGCCTTGCATATTGACCTCGATTATGATTTATTTAACATTATTGAATTGGACATGCATAATATGAACTAATCATGACCAAATCGACTTGAGTCTAGTCAAAGAGCTTTAAACCATGACAAACTTCTATATGTGTACTCAAATGAACAATGAATTATGAACTATGGACACCGAACATAAGGACAAGATGTCTAGCCGAATGTCATCCATAATGAATAATAGCATGGCTTCGAGACCTATTGTCCTTGCCTATTGAACATATGACATAGCATGATCCCTTTGGATTACCTTAATCTAAATGCCAACATGGATTCATATATATGACACTTTTAAAGGCCTTAGAGGACTTTGAACATATCAAACGATAACGATGAAGATGAACTTTTCCTCAAAGGCCATTGGACTTCCAATCTCTAATGATCCTATCATATGACTAGTCTCAAAGTAATACGTTACACCTTGGTATATCATCATGTTAGTGCAATGCCCTCAATCACTTCGACATTGGGTCTTCGCTTAAGCACTAGTCACATGGTATGGTTAGACTTTTCTTGATTACATATCCACACATGTATTGGTCAAGTCGATGAGATTAGCTTGTTATGACTTCGCATATTCTCAAATCAAGGAAGAATTTAATACATTTGGCATCTGAGCTCTTATACCATTTTTTGGTCTAACATTTTTGGCGCTAAAAGGAGGGCTCGAACCTCCGATCCTATTTAATCTTCCGCTTAAACTAATTAAGAAAGCTTTGTTTTGGGAAATGGCAAAATCAAAATGAACTAATGTTGTTGGTGGTGAAGTGTTGCAAGCAACAACACTAGAAGAGAACATTACTCCTAATTTCAACCCAAGGAATGCTAAACTAGGACAACCATTTACACCATTGCAACCATCCAGCAATGAGGCTAAAATTAAAAACTTGGAATAGCAATTAATGGATATGAATGGATTATTAGAAGTAGTGCTCACTTAGAGATCTTCTAAGAATACCAAACTCACAAGCGGAGAGGAGGCAGAATCCCCAAGGAGAAACTTCAATGCCTCCCTTCTCAGAGATAAAAGCAAAAGAAAGTTTAACCATGCTCAATGGAAAAAAGGAAAAGATAAACAAGCAAGGGAGAACTATCAGAGAAGGATGGAGAAGAAACTTGAAGAGCGGTCTAGAAGTTCAACTTCTAAGGGATACAACCAGAGAGGAGAAATTACCAAAATAACGAGTCTTACTTAACAGAAAAGGTAGCAAAGGACATGCTCAACCTCAAGGGAAAGACATTATATGATCGGGCTAACGATAACCAACGAGAGGCTCCTTTTACTGACGAAATCATGACCAAGAAGATTCCATCCTCTATCAAGATTCCCACTATCAAGTATAATGGAACTACTGATCCCAAAAACCATATATTAACCATTGAAAGTCAAATGAATTTGTATAATTCATGCAGAGCTATATGCTGTAGACTATTCCAACAACATTCCAAGCAGCGGCAGCTAATTGGTACCGATAATATCAGGACCATCTATTCATGGAAGTAATTTTCTTATGAGTTTTCGGTACAATTTTGCATCTGCAAAGACCCTACCGTTAATTACTCTGTTATAGCTAATATCAAGCGTAGACTTAGGAAGCTGCTTGGTGATTATCTCAAGAGATTCAATATTGAAGCTTTAAAGGCAAAGAACATGACTGACAGAGACAGGTTAGTAGCTGTGCATTCAGGGTTAGTTGAGCAAACTCCATTCTGGCGGGAGCTTTATATCCACGAGTGTAAGGACTTGAAAGACTTCCATTTCCAAGCCGATAAATACATCCATATGGATGAAATATACCATGCTAGGAAGAAGGCTCAAGTTATGAAGGAAACGAGGAAATTCAACATTGGCCGCAATAATAAAAGGCCAAGGTGGGAGAAGATTCAAATGTTGGTCACGTCGCTCTGAATAAGCCACTCCCCTATATATACGCCACCATGAAGGAGAAGGATGATTGCCCTATTTCATGTAAGGCCAAGACCGATCCCGAACCAGGAAAGGGTGGAGACTATTGTGCATATCACAAATCAAACGGATAAAAGGTAGATGAGTGCATAGTGTTGGCAGGTATAATCCAGCAGATGATCCGCAAGAGGGAACTGAAGGAATTTATCAAAGATGCACAGAAGGCTACTCGTTTTGGAAACGACAATCATAGGCCACCAAGCAATACTACAAATATGATAAGAGATGATGTTTGGCTTGATTTCATTCCACCTCTTAATAGGATTGATGTAATTCATGGAGGCCCGCATTTGGCTGGGAGCAGTAAAGGAGCTAGAAGTCGATATGTCGGGGAAGCTAAGGAAGGGGTTTTCTTCATTCCGAAAGAACCACCGCTCAAAAACTCAAGACTTCTGATTCAAATGCATACTTTAACAATCACTCCACCAAAACTAAGAGGAGTTCACCATCCATACAATGATCCGATGATGATTACCGCACAGATTGGGCTCTCTGTGGTATCCATGATTTTAATTGATACTGGTAGTGCCATCAACATAATCTTTAAACATGTATTAGACTAGATGGGGATTCTGGTGGAAAAACTAGAACCAAGCTTGGAGCCTATCTTTAGGTTCAACAACATGGGGTCAACACCAATAGAACAACTGAAGCCCCTTGTACAAATGGGAATTCTGCCTTGCTGCAGGACCTTAGAAACCCTTTCTGTTGTTATGGACCAACCATCTTACTACAATGCTTTCTTTGGGAGGCCTGCTCTGGATCAGGTATATGCCTTTGTATCACCAAAATACTCGTTGGTGAAATTTCTCATGAAAAAAGGATGGGGAACTATAAGAGGTGAACAATTCAGTGCTCAAGAGATGTATTTTGCAACTATTGAACAAAGTGAACGAAGTTATCTTTCTTGTTATGACTGGAGGGGAAACAAACTAACTAAAGGTGATAGTAAAATGCCTTTGGATGATGATTCTTCAAACTCATCACCCAAAGCTAAAGCAAAGCCAGATAAGACAACTAGGAACATGTTAATAAAATTTAACTTCTCCAAGAAGAAAAGGAAAAGAGAAGAGGCAAATCTAATTGAGGACAAAATAGAAGAAGAAGAGGTTGATACCTAGCTAGATTGCAGGATTGAGCAAGAAAGAATTAAACCAACAGAAGACCTTGAGGAAGTATGCATAGTTTTGACAGATAAAACAAAAATGGTTAAGATCTGAAAAGAATTAGATAGTCAGACCAAGGAAGAGTTAATTCAATTTCTCCAGTCTAGTAAGGGCTTGTTTGCTTGGACTCATTCGGACATGGTCGAGACAGACCCGGCCGCCATGTGTCATGCCTTAAATATAGATCCCAATGTTTCCTACTTAGGCAAAAGAAAATACAATTTGACATGGTTCGATCTAATGCTTTAAAGGAAGAAGTAAAAAGGCTGCTTGAGAATGGATTCATACGAGAAGTGTTATATCCAAAATGGTTAGCCAACCCATTGCTAGCCAAAAATTCCAATGGAAAATGGAGGACGTGCATTGATTACACTGAATTAAATAAAGCATACCCGAAGGACTTCTTTCCGCTCCCAAGGATAGACCAGTTAGTTGACACACCAAGTGGACATCAACTCTTACCTTTTATGGATGCATATTCTAGTTATAATTAAATCCCAATGTTTAAACTAGATGAAGAACATACTAGCTTTATAATAGATTGGGGAACCTATTATTACAAAGTGATGTCCTTTGGCTTAAAGAATGCTGGAGCAACCTATCAAAGACTAGTGAATCGAATGTTTAAGGAGTAGATAGGCTGCAATATCGAAGTGTATGTAGATGACATTGTAACACCCCTATTTTTATTGACATTATTAAGGAGATTTAATTAGAATAATGTAGGTAACGAAATTGAGGTTGATTAACAAACTAGGTGGCCGTGCTTATTTAAAACCAAATGAACTTATATAAATGATTAAGAAGTTAAACACAAGGACATTAGGGTAAATAGCCGCCCACACTTCCCACCCTTATACTATCTTTCTTAGCTCTACACGTTCATTTAACCAAAGCAAAAATATTTATAACCGTGAGAAGCAAGGCCGGCCATTAGAAGAGAAGAGAAAATCAACTAAAAGCCAGGATTCAAGCTAGAAGGAATCAATCTCAATCATACTTCAATTTCCTTATCCAATCTAAGGTGAATAATAATTTCTACATCTCTATTTTGATTTTAAACATCATATGGTTTCGGATTTTAGGATAAATCTGTTTATGATATGTTGAATGATGATATGCTTGATTTTAATTTATAAGTGTTTTAAACAAGTTTGTTTAATAAGAGATATACACAGTTTTAGGGTAAAACCAAGATGAAATGATTTTTAAAAGCCATGGGAAAATTTTATGTTATAGAAAACATGATTTTGGAGAAGGATTTGAATTTTCATAATTTTTTGAGTTTATATGGATTTTATATAAATTTTCTAGTGAAGAAAATGGTTTAGGTTATAAATTAATTACGGATAAAATGAAGATTATTTTGGTTTGAAATTTTTATATGTTGGAAAACATATTAAAATAGATTTTCTGGGATTTTTTCAGATTTTCCCTAAGTGTTTTGTTGAATATATAAAATTATGTAATGTATGGGACTTAAATGGTTTATATATTTAATTAAGGAGAAGGGGCATTTTATAAAAATAAAATTATTATTTAAATCTGAAAATAGTGGCAGCATTTTCTGAAAAGAAATTATTAACCAATGAGAATTTGATAAACAAAGGCAGGTTAGTTGAAAAGTTAACCTTTTTAAGTAAAAATAAAGAAATCATACTTTTTGCATGTTTCAGCCTTTTATGGCAGAAAAACTTCTGAACCGGACCTTCCAACAAGTTCGAGAGGTTTATAGCTTTCAACAATCGTACTTGGTGCATAATGAATTGGACAGAGTCGAAGGGTTCGTAGTCGAAAGGTTGATGGCCAAAGAGGTTGTGGTATGTTTGTTTTATAAACTAAAGCTTTCACCTGCTTTGCTTTCGAATTAGAGCTTTCAACTTGGTTGCTTTCAACCAGGTCAAATGTTTAAAGAAAGGTTTTAAACCTTTCGACAAAGTCGAAAGGTTACTTCTGCTTTACTTCTATTTTGTTTTGAAACCTTCTGAAATAGTTGAAAGGTTACTTCCACTTATCATTGTTTTGTTTTGAACCTTCCGATGCAGTCAAAAGGTTTGGTTTTCAAAAGGTTGTTTTAAGAGACCTTTCGACCAGGTCGAAAGGTTTGGTTTCGAAAGGTCATTTCAAAGAGGATTTTGAAAATAACTGCCGTCTTTATTTTTATTCAACCTTCCGAAGGGGTCGAAAGTAGGAGCTTTCGACTTAGTTGAAAGGTTTACTGGTTTTATTAATACAAGCCGTTTCCCAATCTTCCGAAGAAGTCGAAAGCATGAGCTTTTGACACAGTCGAAAGGTTTAAATGTTTTCCTTGAATGTTTTATAAAGTAGAGAGTGGTTTTGAAAACTTTCTCCTATGACCCAAAGTAATATTTTTAAGTGTAACTCAATGCTTTCGAAAGGTTTGAATTTCAATGTCTTCGAGAGGTTTATATTTGAAGAGTTGAATGCTTTTGAAAGGTTTGAATTTCTAAATGGTTTCAATGGTTTCGAGAGGTTTGGATTCGAAAGGTTGTTTTGAAGACCTTTCGACAAGGTCGAAAAGTTTGGTTTTAAAAAGATCTGAAAACCCATACTCTAATTTTTAAAGGAAAACCCACAGCTTATATAAAGGAGTTTTGTAAGGGTTTTTAAGTATGAAAATTTAAAGAAGTATTGCCTTGACAAAAATATAATTTAAAGATGTTAACAATGTTTTATGATATGTATTTCAAGGACCATAAACCCACAGGAGTAGTATTGTTAATTAATGTTTTACTTCTTCAAATATGTGTATATTCACATGATAACCCATAACTGTATTTTAGGGGAAAATAGGTAGACGAACCAGTTGGTTAACTCAAATAGTGGAAATAAACAACTTAAACTCCTGAATGAGTAGAATTTCATCCATGGAGTCAGGGTGACCAAAAATATAGGATGCTTAAATTTTGTAGTTATTGGAGGTAAACCAAAAGGTTCATGGTAAACCCATGAAAACTATGATAAGGTAGTTATTGGTGCATACCAAAAGGTTCATAGTAAACCCGTGAAAACTATGATAAGGTAGTTATTGGTGCATACCAAAAGGTTCATAGTTAACCCATGAAAACTATGTATTAAGAGTAGTTGGCAGGGGCTAATTGGTTTGTGGTGAACCCATGAAAACTATATCCGGATTAAGGATTGACATCAGTCAATAGGTTCCTAGTAAACCCATGAAAACTAGGATAAGTAAGTGGCCAATGGAAGTATCAGTATGTTCCTAGTCAACCCATGAAAACTAGGATGTGAAGTCAGTTACTGGATAAATCCATAGGTTCCTAGTAAACCCGTGAAAACTAGGATAAGGTGATTAGTTATTGGAAAAACCAATAGGTTTAGGAGGACCCATGAATTAATTAAGTTAACTTGCAGGGGCCTATAGGTTCTTAGTGATCCCATGAAAACTAAAAAAGTTAATAGTGACCCTAGAAACTATAATTATGACAGGGTGTCAGACTAAACTGGGAATGGGAAATCCTAATTAATTTCTAGTATGCATATCATCATAGTATTTTGAAAATGTATTTTTTTTTTAAATTATGGATGCAGAAGCACAGTATATGGCTTTATAAAGGTTTTAGGATACTAGTGAGGGGAAAACCCGTTCCGCTAAGCGGCATGGTCTCACTAGATGTCTAAAGGATTGAGATGTTAGATTATTATTCATAACAGGCTTTATGTCTGTCTTGAAGTTTTTGTTATCACCTTAAATTCTCGGGTACTCAATTAATTTTGAGTATTTTGAGATTAAGGTTTCCAGGTTCTCTTCTTAGATGAATAAAGCTTCCGGAGACATGCGGGAGGAAGATAGTTATTTAGTGTTTTCTTTTCCACTGTGTTTTTGTTTATAAAGGCAGACTTATAAGCCTTACTATATACTCTGATCAACCAAGGGGCATCTTCATATGTCGCTCTTGGCGTATTTGTAATAATTATATTTTGCTGAACGTGGTTAACGTAATTTGGGATTATGTAATGTTTTGATTTGAATATGGAAATGCATTTTTGAAATTGCTAATTTTTTTCGATATTTTTGTGATCTATGTATCAATGTATCTAGCACTGTCGTATTTGGTCGCCGAAGATTAATAACTATGAATGACTGCAACTTCCGTAGCCGTTAGTTTTGGGCCTCCAAGTAGGAGGATGTTACAGACATGCTAGTTAAGTCACAAGAAAAAGGTAATTATCTAGGAGATCTAAAAGAGATGTTAAGTTTGTTGCAAAAATACCAAATGAAGCTTAACCTCAAGAGTGTTCATTTATGATCCAGTCCGGCAAGTTCTTAGGATATATTGTTAGCGCAAGAGGAATTGAAGTCAATCACGATAAAATCAATGCAATAAGAGATATGGCGGAGCCTAAAACAAGCAAAGATCTAATGAGCTTGAATGGAAGAGTGACAACATTAAATAAGTTTATTTCTAAGGCCATTGACAAATGTATTCCATTCTTCAATATAATAAAGAAGAAGAATTTTGAATGGACCGAAGATTGTTAAAAGACTTTTGAAGAATTGGAAGACCATCTGGAAAACCCACTAATTCTTTCTTATCCAGTAGATGGGGAAAGTCTCTACCTTTATATGACAGTTTCCAAGCATGTTGTTAGTTCGGTACTAATAAGAGAAGAAAAGGGAATCTAATTTTTGATGTATTACACTAGTAAAAGGCTTAAAGACACGGAAATCAGATATCTAGTTATAGAGAAACTAGCATACTGCATAATGCTTACGGCATGCAAATTAAGAGCCTATTTTTAGGCGCACCCAATCGAAGTTTTGACCAATTTTCCACTCAAGCAAATCTTTAAGCCAAAAGCTTCGGGAAGATTAGTTAAGTGGGGGATTGAGCTTAGCCAATATGTTATTGAATTTCTAACACAAGTATCAATTAATGGCCAGACTTTGGTCGATTTTGTTATTGAATGCACATGTTTCATTAAGGGACAATATAAAAAAGAGAAAGACTTGAACCCTAAATGGCATTTGTTTATAGATGGAGCTTTAAATGAACAAGAAGCTAGGGCTGGATATGTGGTCATAACTCCTGATGGGAATCGCCTACATTATGCAAAGAAGCTAGGGATTCTAGCCACCAAAAACGTGGTAGGATATGAATCTATGATAGCGGGACTTACCTTATCTCTTCAATTAAAAATCCCCAGAATTGAAATCTTTAGTGATTCACAGTTGATTGTAAATTAACTGAACCAGAAATATCAGACGAAGGATCCCAAATTGATGTTATATGTCAAGAAAATATTGAAGATGTTGACTCAATTTGAAGATTTTTTAATACATCAAATACTCAGAGACAAGAACTCTCAAGCCGAATCTTTAGCTAAGCTGGAAAGTGCACGGGAGCGCAGAAGCTTGAATTGTGCCGATGGGATATCAGGAGAATCCTAGCCTTGAGGAAAATAAAGCTAACTTGGAAAAAGAAGCTTCAATGTTTAATAGATCTCAGGCTTTAGCACATAAAGAGAAGGGAAATGAAATTGAGAGTCCTCAGAAAGAACTACCCCACATAGGAACTAATGATCGATACTAGGACAATTAGATGACTCATATTGTTGAGTATATATCAAAAGAAAAATTACCAATGGATAAAAAGGAAGCAAGAAGGATAAAGCGCCAATCCCCAACCTTTATCATTGCAGATGGAATACTCTATAAAATGGGATATTTTCTCCCTTACTTAAGATTTGTTAGTCCAGAATAAGAGGAAAAGTTACTCAGGGAAGCCCATGAAGGATTTGTGGAGACCACTCCAATAGGGTAAAACTGGCTAAGAAAGTTATGAAACAAGGCTTTTATTGGCCCCAGATGTTCAGTCAGGCTATTGAAAAGATGTGATAAGCACAAGAAATTCTCTAAAATTCCTCGTTTAGCTCCAAGTGATATATCAAACCCACGGCCTTTCGATGTATGGGGAATTGATTTAACAGAACCACTTCCAGTGTGCAAAGGGGGAGCTAAGTACACTATGGTAGCCAACGATTATTTTACTAAGTGGGTAGAGGCTGAACCACTTCCAAATATCACATCAGGAAAGGTTCTCAAATTTGTAAACAAAAATATCATTGCCTAATTTGGAATCCCGCTGAATATAATTTCCGACAATGGAACCCAATTTAAAAGCGAAAAGTTCACCCGATTTTTAACAGAAATAGGATTATCAAAAGCTTTTCATCTGTAGCCTATCCCAAGGCAAATGCAGTTGTTAAGGCAGCTAACAAAATTGTAAAAATTGTTTTGAAGAAACGGTTGGACAAAGCAAAAGGAACTAGGTGGGGGAACTGGGTGGTCTCACTTAATATCGATAAATCGAGATGTCATATTATTATTCACACTAGGCTTGTCATCTGACTCAAAGTCTATGTTTTCTGTAACATCCCGGAAATTCGTTAAATAATTTAACGAATAATTTTTAATTTATGAAATTTTAAGAGAAATAAAATCACATATTATCAAAAGTAAAACAACACTTAACAAAAGATAAAGCAACACTTATACTAGAACAAAACAAAATAAAAATAAACACTAGTTAAATAAAGTAAGAACATATATATACAAACAACTCTTCATAAAGCAAAAACAAAACAGCACTTTGCTGTAAGTTACAAACCATACTTTCATTAAATGCAAGCCTCCATAAAAACATACTTCCAATTAATGCCATCTACTTTAGCAACATCAAGGGAAATGTCAGCCGTGAATACATGCTTGCATTGAATGTTTTCAAGCCGACCCATCACTACAAAGTACAAGCTTGTATAAAATAAATAAATTATACAATACAAAGATATCAGTACTTCACTAAAACCTGCCCACCTCTGTATGTACAAATGAGATTTGTCTTGTTTTATTTTCGTTCAAACGATTTAGCAAACTGAGAAAAGAACAAAAAATTCAAAGGAGAGAAGAACATCACTTTATGTCATAAACTTGAAAGCAGTTTACAGAAGAGGGGAAGAAGATCAAGAAATATCAAAACTGCAGTTTTTAAAACCAGAGTCTCTGTTTCAAAATTCTCAAGTGAGTAAACATGATTTTATAAAGGATATAAAGTGTATTTAAAACAGTTTAAGCTTCAATTATCACTGCTTTGTTCATATTCCAGTTTATAACATCCCAGTGATGCTCTGATACCAATTTGTCACGACCCAAAATTCTTCATTCGAAAATGGACATCAAATACTTCACTTGTATTCGACTGCCAAAATTCAAACGTCAAATTTCAGTTCGGATGGAGCTTATAACAACAATTAGATGAGATATTAAAACAGCGGAACAGAATCAATATCATAAATACCATCATAGATACAACATCGACATAATCCATACTTCATCAGAGTATTTAATACAGATACTACAACTCCAAATACAACATCATGATAATACAACAGTGATCATATATCCAAAAGTCTTCAGATAAAAGAAGTGATAACAGACTCCCAAAAGCTAAACACCTGAGATCTCCAAAAAGCTCCTAAGAATATTTCCAAGATAAGAGCTCCAAAATACGGAAAACCTGCTACTAGGCTGCCCGTGTAGAAATTATGGGCACCCAGAGTTTAGAAAAGAAAACAATAAACTCCGGGTCAGTCATGGGACTGGTGTGAGTAAAAAAACAGTTTATCTTTTAAAAACGGACAACAAAAGAATTTAAAGTAAATTCGCAATGCTTTTGGAAAATGAAACTACCATAAGACCTCCCGCCACACACACAATGCAAACGCAGACTTGGAGGAGATTTCTTCTTATGATAGTCAAAGATGCTTACTACGCAAAATCAAATCCTTTTTTTTATTATTATTAGTGCATAGTGTGGAAAAACATTTCGAAAGTAGAATATAAATCTTAGCCAACATAGACATTTCGAACTATGCCTACTATAGCTACCATCTAAACAGTGGGGTGCCACCATAAGTAAATGGCAGGTTCTACAACTAAAACCGTACAGGGCTCGTATTGTTTCTTTGGATTTCCAACAAATGGTCAGGCCAAGGAACTTCCCATTGCCACATGGAAACGCCTCTGGAAGGACGTCCCGAGAAATAACCTAACATTACGGTTAGATCTCTGCCAACACAAGGCCGGGTTACCTCTGCAAAAATAGGTAACTACTGACACGAGTATGCCATCTCCCGGTTAAAGGTTGGTTACAACCGGGAGATGGCATACTCGTGTCAGTAGTTACCTATTTTTGCAGAGGTAACCCGGCCTTGTGTTGGCAGAGATCTAACCGTAATGTTAGGTTATTTCTCGGGACGTCCTTCTAGAGGCGTTTCCATGTGGCAATGGGAAGTTCCTTGGCCTGACCATTTGTTGGAAATCCAAAGAAACAATACGAGCCCTATACGGTTTTAGTTGTAGAACCTGCCATTTACTTATGGTGGCGCCCCACTGTTTAGATGGTAGCTATAGTAGGCATAGTTCGAAATGTCTATGTTGGCTAAGATTTATATTCTACTTTCGAAATGTTTTTCCACACTATGCACTAATAATAATAAAAAAAGGATTTGATTTTGCGTAGTAAGCATCTTTGACTATCATAAGAAGAAATCTCCTCCAAGTCTGCGTTTGCATTGTGTGTGTGGCGGGAGGTCTTATGGTAGTTTCATTTTCCAAAAGCATTGCGAATTTACTTTAAATTCTTTTGTTGTCCGTTTTTAAAAGATAAACTGTTTTGTTTACTCACACCAGTCCCATGACTGACCCGGAGTTTATTGTTTTCTTTTCTAAACTCTGGGTGCCCATAATTTCTACACGGGCAGCCTAGTAGCAGGTTTTCCGTATTTTGGAGCTCTTATCTTGGAAATATTCTTAGGAGCTTTTTGGAGATCTCAGGTGTTTAGCTTTTGGGAGTCTGTTATCACTTCTTTTATCTGAAGACTTTTGGATATATGATCACTGTTGTATTATCATGATGTTGTATTTGGAGTTGTAGTATCTGTATTAAATACTCTGATGAAGTATGGATTATGTCGATGTTGTATCTATGATGGTATTTATGATATTGATTCTGTTCCGCTGTTTTAATATCTCATCTAATTGTTGTTATAAGCTCCATCCGAACTGAAATTTGACGTTTGAATTTTGGCAGTCGAATACAAGTGAAGTATTTGATGTCCATTTTCGAATGAAGAATTTTGGGTCGTGACATTTTCCCCTTAAACTCTCGGGTGCTCAAAATTTAATTTGATTTGGTTGAGAGTTATGGTTTTCAGGTTTAGTAGGTTTTGGCGAATAAAGCATCCGAAGATGTACAGGAGGCAGATCTAGCTATGTAGAAGATTATCTATTTATCTGTTCCGCTGTGAAAGAATGTTGTATGTAATGGCGGATGTTATAACTGTCAATTTAGTAACTCTGATCATCCAAGGAGGCGTCTTCATATGTTGCTCTTTGCATATTTTGTAATAATTATATTTATCTAAACCTAAACGTTATGAGATTATGTACTGAATATGAAATGATGTTTTGAAATGTAATAATAAAAGTTGTTTTGAAATTGTGTTTGAAATATTTCATATTCTTGTGCTTACGATATTATGGATACCATTTACATTACCACATTTTGTCACCGGAAATTAATACTATAGATGACTGTAGCATTTATAGCGGTTAGTTTTGGGCCTTAAAATGGGAATGTTAAAACTTGGTATCAGAACATAGGTTTATGTAAAACTTAAAAGAATTTTGAAATTAAAAAGAGGTTTTAAAACATAATCCAAATGAATCAGAGATAAGATTGGGGTATGGGATAGCACTATAGTAACGTACTTTCATTTGTTATATATATGTATAAGCTTTATCTCTATTTTCTCATCTCTCTTAGACCATTCTTCAGTGTCTTACTAAGGTTCGAATGCAGACTAAAGGAAAGTAAGATATGGAGGCAGGAAATGGAAGAGTGAATCTTGGTGAAGGAAGCATCACAACTAATGGAAATGCTAGGCCCTATACTAGGAGAAACTTGGGTCGGCAAACAGCTGCAAATGTAGGTGCTGGAACATCGTAGGTGGATATGGGAGCTACGAATCGGTTCATTGTGAACATGATGCAAGCATGAGCTGCTACTGGAGTTGTAGGTGTAAATGCTGGAGGAGTGAATCAGGAAGCTCCAGTTGTCGACAACTATGCTGAGCTGAGCAGAGACTATGCAAGGCTTGGAGGAAAACCATTTGTTGGAACTAAAGATGCAATTGAAGTAGAGAAATTGTTTCTTCATTGCGAGAGGATTTTCGCTGATCTTTGGACTGAATGATGAGTAGAAGAGGAGGTTAGCATCCAGGCAACTGCAAGGAGCTGCGTTGTACTGATGGAACTTTGTAATGGCTGGTTTAGCCGTAGAAATATTGACTTGGGTTGAATTTGGGAGAAGGTTCAAAGGTAGATTTATGTCGGAAATTACCGAGTCTACCCTGATGAGAAAGTTTGCTGAGTTGGTATAGGGAGATATGACTGTGTTGGAGTATGCTACGAGATTCGAGGAGTTATCGAGGTATAGTTATTCTATAGTTGATACATTAATTAAGAGGAATGAGAAGTTAATTCATGGACTAAGACTTGAGCTTGCTAGGGAAACTTTGCCATATCTCAGGGATCCATATGATGTAGTTGTTGAGATAGCTTTAAGAGACAAAGAGATGCTTGCTTTCTTTAGTAGTAACAAAGTAGTGAAGGCTCAAGGTAGGCATAATTAGAAGAGGAAATTCTTTCACAAGAAAGGAGCTCAGAAGAGTGGAGCTGTCAAGAAAGGAAAATCTTAGATTATCTGCTATACGCATGATATGGAACGGTATTTCGCAAATGAATGTCATTCTCGAGGTGGAAAGAAGGTGATTGGGAGGAAGAACATCATGTGTTTCAACTATGATCGGATCGGTCATTATAAGAACCAGTGCAAGGAACTAGCTAAATCTAAGAAGGGCAAGGTGTTTGCATTGGTACCAGCTACCTTGAGACCAACAACTGAGGAGAAAGGGAAAGATGTAATGGGAGGTACACTTTTGATTCATGGTATATTTTTTAGAGTTTTATTTGATATCGGTGCATCACATTCTTTCATATCTCATTGATCGGTAGATAAGCTTAATCAAGAACCCTCATACCTAGTTACATTCTTAAGGGTTGCAAATCCTCCGATAGGAGGGTACACAACTCTTGGGATGAGATGTGGTCATTTAGAGTTTGAATTGTTAGGTCATATATTTTCTTTCAATTTGCATGTGTTTGATTTCATAGGCTTCGGAATTATTTTGGGTATGGATTGGTTAAGTAAGTATGATGCTAGGATATTTTGCCACGATAGGAAAATATCACTAAGACACCATAGCAACAGTGATCGAATTGTATATTCTGTAGGAAACCCGAGTTTTGATGTTTGTTCTTTGTTAGGTTTAATGTAGGAGGAAGATGAGTTGAATCAAGTTTTTGTCGTTGGAGAATTCGTAGACATCTTTGAATCGGTGATAGGACTACCGCCAAAATGAGATATTGAGTTTCAGATAGATCTTGTACCTCAAGAAAACCTGTTAGTAGACTGCCAAGTAGGATGACACCTACCGAGATGAAGGAGTTAAAGGTGCAACTAGTGGATTTAGAAAGGAAATTTTTTATTAGACCAAGCAGTACGCCTTGGGGAACAACCGTATTGTTCGTTAAGAAACCTGACAGAATGGATTATTGTAAGTTAAATGAAAGGAAAATAAAGAATCGACATCCATTATCGAGGATTGATGATTTGTTTGATCAGTTGAGTGGAGCCAAAGTGTTTTCTCAGTTGGATTTGGCAACAAGGTTCCATCAACTAAGAGTTGGCAGAGGATAGTATTCCCCTAACAACATTTGGACAAGGTATGGATCGTACGAATGGTTAGCAATGCCATTCGAACTAACTAATGCACTAGACTTCTTCATGGACTTAATGAATTGGATCTTTCGAGAGCATTTGAATAGATTCGTGTTGGTGTTTATATATGACATTTTGATATATTCGAATGATGAAAGAGACCATGAAGTTCATCTTAGGATAGTGCTTGAGACATTGAGGCGGCATCAGTTAAAACCAGAATTTCCAAAGTGTCACTTTTGGAAGAAAGTGGTGAAGATCCTTTGTCATGTAGTCTTAGAAAAAGGGTTGTCGGTAGATCTAGCTAAGATTGAGGCAATTGATAATTGGAAGGGACCCGTGACAGGGATCGAGATAAAAAGTTTTCTTGGACTGGCTGGCTATTACCGAAATTCATCAAGGATTTCTCGCGGATAGCAGCACCAATGACTAAGCTAACAAGGAAGGACGTGAAATATGTTTGGACCGATAAATTTGAGAAGGAATTTCAGAAGCTGAAACATTTATTGACCAATGCATCGGTGTTAGTTGTTCCAAATGGGAATCAAGAGTTAGTAGTGTATACAGATGCGTACAAAACTGGATTAGGAGCTATCTTAATGCAGAAGGGTAAAGTAATTGCCTACGCTTCTTGACAGCTCAGAGCACATGAGGTTAGATATTCGATGCATAATTTAGAGTTAGCTGCAGTAATTTTTGCACTAAAGGTGTGGAGACATTACCTTTTGGGAGAGAGATTCGAGTTGTTTACGGACCACGTGTCATTAAGATACCTATTCTCTCAAAAGGAGTTAACGATGAAACAACAAAGATATCTAGAGTTTTTAGCCGCTTATAGTTTTGGAATTGAGTATACACCGAGGAAGGGAAATAAAGTAACAGATGCACTCAGTAGAAGGCATCAGAATGCAGTGTTAGCAATGATAGTTGAGTAGAAAGATTTAGAAGCATTGACTACATGCGGTGTGTAGTAAAGGTTCATGGCAAGTTCGAGTCAAGAAACCGCTATGTTGTCATGTTTAGAAGTTCGACCAATAATGATTGAAAGGATTTCTTTTAAGCAAGGAGATGATTCATTACTAGCTGAATGGATCAGAAGGTTAAAGAGTGGAACCGAGATTGATGATTTAGAGGTTAGTCTTGACCAAGGTTGAGAAAGAAAGGAAGATTATGTGTTTCAGATATTGAAGATCTAAGGAAGTTCTTAGAGAATGTCATCGATCGAAGTTTACTATTCATTCTAGAGGAACTAAGATGTATCAAGACATGAAGAGAAGTTTCTTCAAGGAAGGTATGAAAAGATGAGTAAAGTAGTGTCTTAACCGTCAACAGGTAAAAGCCGAGCATCAAAAACCAAGTGGATTTCTTCGACCTTTAGATATTCTACTTTGGAAGCGGGATTCTATTTCTATGGATTTTATAGACGGGTTGCCAAGGTTGAATAGAGAAAATGAAAGAATCTGGGTTATAGTGGATAGACCGACCAAGAGTGCACACTTTATACCCATTAATTCGATTAAAACAACACCAGTCTTACTAAGTTATTCATGAAGTATATAGTTAGACTGCATGGGATTCCCAGTAATTTAGTAAGTGACAGAGATTCCTTGTTTGCTAGTGAAATCTGGAAGAGTCTACATGAAGTTTTAAGTACCAAGCTCAAGATGAGTACCACTTACCATCCACAGACCGATGGGTAAATGGAAAGAGTTACAAAGTCTTGGAAGATTTGTTAAGAGCTTATTTGTTGGATTTTGAAGGATTATGGGAAGAGCGTCTGCACCTAGTTGAGTTTTCATATAACAACAGTTATAAGACTAGTATTGGGATGGCTCCTTTTTATGCTTTGTATGGAAAGCCATGCAAATCTCTCGTATATTAGTTAGAGATCAAAGATTGATTTGTTCTTGGTCAGGATTTAGTAAGAGATTCCGTGGAAAAGATTGAGTCAATTCGGGTTAAAATGAAGGAAGCTAAGTCAAGGCAGAAAAGTTATGCAGATAAGAGATGAAAAGCCTAAGAGTTCTCAGTCAGAGATCATGTTTTCATCAAGGTATCATCGATGAAGGGTCTAAAAAGTTTTGGGAAGTCAGGGAAATTGGCACCGAGGTTTGTTAGACTATTTCCTATTATAGGAAGGATCGGGAAACTCGCTTATATGATAGAGTTACCGATAATTTGGCAGGAGTCCACAATGTTTTCCATATTTCTCATCTAAGGAGGTGTGTTCGAGATCCAGAGACTACTATTAATTTGATTGCATTAGAAGACTTAGTGGTGGAACCGAACATTACCATAGTTAGATAGCCAGTTTGGATAGTGGCTAAGGTTGAGAAGAAGCTAAGGAATAAGACAGTTAGATTAGTAAAGGTCTAGTGGAGTGACGATTAGAGAGACTATACTTGGGAAATAGAGAGTAGGATTAGAGACACTTATCATGACTTGTTTGATGATGTGTTTTTGCTTTATGTTTGATTGATGTATCGCCTTATCATAATTTCGAGGATGAATTCTTTAAGGACGGGAATCTGTAATGACCCTAATTTTAACTAACATTATTTAGAACATTTAATTAGATAAATAATATAAAATAATGTAAACGGATAAGAAAATTGAGATTTGGTAATTAAGTTTAGGTCGTGCTTTAGTTAATAACCAATTAGAGAAATAACAGGTTAGGATAAGAAGGAGGAAAATGATAAGGGAAAAATGGGAATAGCCTTCATTCCTACCCCTTAAACCCTTCTATTGTCATTTCCTTCATTCATTTACACACATACAAACTAAACATACAAAGAGGTCGGCCAAAGCAAAGGGAAAACAAGAAGGAAACTAAAAGATTAAGAAATTAAAGCTAAAAAAATCAAGTCTGCACCAAATCTCATCTTTCACATCCAAATAAAGGTGAATAATGAATATACATCTCACTTTTATGATTATGTTTCGGTTTTAAGTGTAAATCCATTTCTTCTGCATGTATTATGCCATGTTTTAATAGTTTGAGTGATTGTATTTTTGTTGGTGATTTTTAGAATTCAAATATAAAATTTAGTGACCCGTTTGAGTTGGAGAACCCATCGTATAATACCTTAATGAGTTACGATTTTAATATGATGTTAGAAATATCATTTTAGAAATGGCTTTTAATTTCATAATTTTCCAAGCAAGTATGGATTTTATATGATTTTTCTAAGTAAATAAATTGATGAATTTTGGGTTTCAATTATTAATTATTAAAATAATTTTTTGGTCTTGAAATTTTTATATGTCGAAGAGTATGATTAAATTGATTGTTATGATTTCTGGGGATTTTCCTAAGAGTTTAGGAATGATAAATAAATTGCTTAAGTATAAAGAGATTATTTGTTTAATTAAAATGTTTAAAAAATGGGTTAAATTGCAAAATGTTTAGTATTGAAAATTATAGCATGTGGTAGTTTTTCAATAAAGAATTTGATAAAGTTTTGATAGCCAATAAGGATTTGACAAATTATAGAGCTTTGGTGAAAAGGAAACGCATTTTATAGTAAAATTGCAGTTTTCAAGTTAATTTCCATTCTTCCATGTCGATATTGGTTATGTCGAGCCACCACTCACTACATCACAGTGTCATCGACAAGGAACAAAATAATGTCACACAATGTCAGCGAGTTTGGCATAAAGCAGATGGGTTTTGAACCTCATCGAGCTAAGATAATAAAGATAAAAGTGGCAGGCCTCGACATGGCGATGTCGATGTTTACACATGCCCAGTTTTACACCAAGAGGCTTATTGTCGTGTTTTATACCAGAAAGCATGTTGCCGCATATACTATTCAATGTTTCTAACTCACAGACCCAATGGTTGTTCAGCCTAGCTCCTACCGCTTTTAACTTGTTGTCGAACCTAGCCAGGCCGTTTTTAACTAGTCATCAAGCCTAGTCTATGCCGCTTTTTAACTAGTAATCAAGCTTAACCCATAATGCTTTGAGATATGCCGACATCTTAGATATCGACTTCGCATATATTAAATTTTATACCCTCAATGAGGCATTAATGCCAATACTTTTATGTGTTGCCGAAGTTCAAATTTTATAGTTTTAACACTATAACCTATGAAGTAGTATCTTCGATATCATCCTCGTATATATTCAAATAAAAGACTTCGACATGCTATTGAGTGGGCAAAGATCTTTAATAGCAAAGTCGTCACTGAGTTTTATAATTATAAGGGTATTACATAGTTTTGGCCTTATAGCCTAAGTTTTGAGAGGGACGAAGAACCTAATGATTTCAAGTTTCATCAACAATGTTTTTTAAAGCAATATCATGGCATAAATATTTTGATTAAAGTAAAGGACCAATGTTTTCCTTGTTTTATGTATGATTTCAAGGGTTAAATAATTTACAAAGAGTTTGTTCTCAAGGAAATATGGATAGGGTAACTAACCCATAATTTTACTAAAATAATGACTCAAGAGATTAGAAAAGCAAATGGGACTGGTGTAGGGTCGCACCTAATACTTTAGATAGTAGCCTTTAGCTAATATAATTCCAAAAATTCTAGTGTAGGGCAGTGTCATGGGTAAGACTAAAAGAAGGTTACACCTGGTAAGGAATACGTAGAGTAGAGATAGGTTATTGGTGAGGCCGCAAAACCATTAGGATCTGTTGATCCTAGAAGTAAAAATTTATAGACAGACCATCCAGTTTTCTCCAACAGCAAGTAGAACATTTACTATGTTTGGTAGGCCCGAGTTAGCCATAGATTTATAGTCAGCCTGATAAAACCATGATGTTGGGACAGATAGTCCATTGATTACCTATATTGTATGTGTACATGTTATTGTTATATTGTTTATCATAACCAGTTTGGTTGCAGGATTTTGATTGCAAATGATATGCATTTAAAGGATATTAGTGAAGGGAAATCCATTCCGCTTGGCGGCATGTTTTCACTTAATATCGATAAATTTTGATGTCATATTATTATTTACACCAGGATTTTAGTCCGACTCAAAGTTTATGCTTTCCCATTAAACTCTCAGGTGCTTAAAATTTAATTTGAGTAGGTTGAGAGTTAAGATTTTCTGGTTTATTAAGTTTGAAAGAATAAAACTTCCAAAGACGTGCAGGAGGAAGATCCAGCTATGTAGGAGATTATCTATTTATCTATTCTGCTGTGACTGAATGTTGTATGTAATGGCAGATGTTATAACTGTCTACTTAGTAACTCTGGTCATCCAAGGGGGCATCTTCATATGTTGCTATTGGCGTATTTTGTAATAACTATATTTATCTAAACCTAGGCAACGTTATGGGATTATGTACTGAATATGAAATGCTGATTAGAAATGTAATGAGAAAAGTTGTTTTGAAATATTTCATATTCTTGTGCTTTTAATATTATGGATACCATTAACATTACCGCATTTTGTCATCGGAAATTAATACTATAGATGACTGCAGCTTTTGTAGTGGTTAGTTTTGGCCTTAAAATGAGGGATGTTACAACTTGGCATCAAAGCATAGGTTTATGTAAAACTTAAAGAATATTGAACTTAAAAGTGGTTTTAAAACATAATCCAAATGAATCAGAGAATAAGATTGGGGTATGAGATAACGCTATAGTATCGTACTTGCATTTGTTATATATATGTATATGCTTTATCTCTATTATCTCATCTCTCTTAGACCGTTCTTGCGTGTCTTACTAAGGTTCGAATGAAGACTAAAGGAAAGTAAGATATGGAGGAAGGAAATGGAAGAATGAATCTTCGTCGAGGAAGCATCACAACTAATGGAAATGCTAGGCCCAATACTAGGAGAAACCTGGGTCGGCAAACAACTGCAAATGTAGGTGCTGGAACACCATAGGTGGATATGGGAGCTACGAATCAATTCATTGTCAACATAATGCAAGTAGGAGCTACTGTTGGAGTTGTAGGTGTAAATGCTGGAGGAGTGAATCAAGAAGCTCTAGTTGTCAACAACTATGCTGAGCTGAGCAGAGACCATGCAAGGCTTGGAGGAAAACCATTTGTTGGAACTGAAGATGCAACTAAAGAAGTAGAGAATTGATTGCTTCATTACGAGAGGATTTTTGTTGATCTTTGACTGAGTGATAAGCTGAAGAGGAAGTTAGCATCCAAGCAATTGAAAGGAGTTGCGTTGTACTGGTGGAACAATGTAACGGTTGGTATAGCTGAAGAAACACTAACTTGGGCAGAATTCAGGAGAAGCTTCGAAGAAAGATTTATGTAAAAAATTGCCAATCCTACTCTGTTGAGAAAGTTTGCTAAGTTGGTACGGGGAGATATGACTGCATTGGAGTGTGCTACGAGATTCGAGGAGTTATTGAGGTATGGTTATGCTACAGTTGATACAGTAATTAAAAGGAATGAGAAGTTCATTCGTGGACTGTGACCTGAGCTTGCTAGGGTAACTTTGCCACATCTTAGGGATCCATGTGATGTACTTGTTGAGATCGCTTTAAGAAACAAAGAGATGCTTGATTTCTTTGGTAGTGACAAAGTAGTAGGGGCTCAAGGTAGGCAGAATCAAAAGAGGAAATTCTTTTACAAGAAAGGTGCTCAGAAGAGTGGAGCTGCCAAGAAAGGAAAATCTGAGATTATTTGCTATAAGTGTGATAAGAAAGGGCATTTTACAAATGAATGTCATTCTGGAGATGGAAAGAAGGTGATTAGGACGAAGAACATTAAGTGCTTTAACTGTGATCAGATCGGTCATTATAAGAACCAGTGCAAGGAACCAACTAAGGCTGCAAGGTGTGTGCATTAGAACCACTACCTTGAAACCAACAGCTGAGAAGAAAGGGAAAGTTGTGATGGGAGGTATGCTTTTGATTCATGGTGTAACAACTCGCATATTTATCAATTTTATATTTAAATATTTTATTTAAATATTTTATCGTTAGTCGGATGTTATGTCCAAAGAATTATGTAAATATATACAAATGGGGTGTTTTCTGTTTTATATAAAGGTAGAATAAAAATTAAATTAATAAAAAGGTTTATAAGTCTTATAGTTGTGCTAAAAATAATTAGCATAATATATGTGATTTTTATTTAAATATAGAATGAGTTACTGACCTGACAAAGAGGCAGAAATATACATATGTATACATACAAAATCAAATAAAAATTTCCATATCTTATTTATTTCAAGCAAATAATATGAGTGAATGATTTTAATAAGGTATGTTAGTATACATGATGGAATGGAGGTAATAGATAGGTAGAAAATACAAAGGAGATTTTCAGATTCCTTAAACTTATAAAAAGAAATGAATAAAGGATCACATGCATATGGCATGAACAAAATAGAAACATGAAAATAGCATGCAGTGTTTAAAATGTTCAACTCCCAAAATAACCAATTAAAGTAACCTGATGTGTGCATTTCCCATTTAGGACCACACAGGAATGAGATATGTGTATGAACAGCTAAGGGTATTAGGAGAATTACCCATTTTCTTAAACCCTAGAATGATTTATAAATAACTGCACATAACCAGATCCATCATTCTCTCGGGACCAAAACAAAGATAAAATAAACTAGGAGAAACACTAGCTTGGGGCTTTGGGGGATTTGCTGTTCAAAAGATTAAAGCAGTGAAAGGAAAAACATTATGTGAGTATTTATCCTTTGTATGCAATGGCATTAAGTCCTATTGCAGGCAGCCTAGAATATCATGAGACATTTAAATCTCTGAATTAATTTTGTTATGGGTGATATGGATGTTTGTTTGTGCATTTTTTGTTTGTTTGTTTGGAGCATTAATCTGTAAGTGGGCTTTTGGTGTTAACATGATTGGAGCATTCTTGTTCTATCTTAGTATCATTAAACATGGATATAGATTAAACAGGGGAACATGGGGTTGAATCAGAAAAATATACAAGCAGTTATATCTTTCTGAAATATGAATGAAAGAAAAACTAAATTGGTCACTTGGGAGTTAGTCAATGATTTGCTTACTTCAGGTGGAAGCAAGTATATGCATGGTCCAACTGCACCCTGAGGCCTTTGTGTGTTGGAATAATTTAAACAAACTGGGAGTTTCCTTCACAATGCATACATAGTATTCATTTGACAAGGAGTTAAAGACCATAAAATAAATGGGGACAGGGGTTTAAAAATCTGGGTTATAAATATCCATATATGGTGTTAATTTAATCAAGTTAAACTTGTTCATTGATTAGTTGCTGGGAGAAAATTTGGAGTATAAAACCTGAGATTATTTATCTAGTTTTGGGGAGAATAAATCAAGAATTATACATATGTTTATCTTTACTGTTAGCTGTGTATTTGTTTGAATAGATGAATGTGTTTTTTTGTATTACCTTGTATGAACCAAAACATGCTAAGTATAAACATCTGTTAAACTAGGAAGGTACTGCAAGATTACGTCTTAAAATTATGAATATGTATACAAAATTGATAAATGCTCATACCAGTGAAAACTGACCCTTTTGGTTGCCCTTGCAATCATCTGGGTGTCTCAAAAATTCTTTGGGGCAGCTAAATGATTTGCTTGCAGGAAATTGAAGTTGGCTTGATGAGTAGAGAAGGCATTGGCTGCTAGAATAAATAAGAGAGACTTGTTTTTAAAATTTGCAGATGCATTGTAATGAAATTACTAGACACATTTTATTTTCTGTAATTGAAGTTACTTTTGGGAAACTTTTTAAGTATTTTGAGTTGAAGATATGTACTTAATCAAAACCTGTTATGAGTGATCATGGATGATGGTTGGTTAACTACAAATTTAATTTATGAATGTCTGATTTGGAGAAAATAAGGAGTTAGACATGTCATATGCATATGATATGGATATATATATATATTTGAACTCTGATTTTTATTGCTTATGTTTTGCCTTATCGAAATTAAAAAGCTAAGGGGATTGATTTTTAATGAACACTCAAGATTTTAGTAGAATATTCAAGTGAGATGAATTTGTGCATGGCAGGTAAGTGATACTTGCATATGCACGAATTCTGGAAATTTGTAAGTAATTGAGTATTTAAGTTTAATCCTCTGAGAAAACTTGTCAATAAAAATTTAGACGTCTGAATTTAGTTCAAAATGTTTTCTACTCTCTGTTTAAAATTTAGACACTCTGAGACGTCTGTCATAAAAATTTAGACGTCTGAGATCGAATTTAGACGTCTGTCAACAAAAATTTAGACGTCTGAATTTAGTTCAAAATGTTTTCTACTCTCTGTTTAAAATTTAGACACTCTGAGACGTCTGTCATAATAATTTAGACATCTGAGATCTAATTTAGACGTCTGTCAACAAAAATTTAGATGTCTGAATTTAGTTCAAAATGTTTTCTACTCTCTGTTTAAAATTTGGACACTCTGAGACGTCTGTCATAAAAATTTAGACGTCTGAGATCGAATCTAGACGTCTGTCATAAAAATTTAGACGTCTGAACTGCTGATTTTGCCTAATTTGCCTATTTTCGAGTAAATTTCCAAGGTTTATCGATTTTTGTCAATCCAACTTATTGTTATTAATTATTATCAACTTTGATAACTATCATGAGATCAAGTAAATACTATTTTAGAGTTAAATAGAATTATCTAGGCAAGATAAATATATATAAGTGTTAGAATTTGTCAAAGTGCACCTATGGCAGTAGAACAAGACTTAGAAAAGAAATAAGTTGCTATGTCAATAACTTGTATGGTAGTTTGATTTCTATTTGATTTAAATTCCCTCTGATAAAAAAAAATATATATAATAATAATAAAGAAACAATTGTATATCATCAAATATACAATTGACTTAATTTGTTTGTACACTGATATGATTATATTGGTAAAACCAGGGTCTTGGGAAAAATATTTGGAAATTATATAAATATTCAAATATAAAAGAATTGGGGTTTAGTGGTGAATGCCTCTTGTATAAAAAAAAACTATGTGTTATAGAGTGAGGGTCACCACAGTTTGGTATCAGAGCTATGTTTTAAATAACATAGTAAATGTTGTTGTATGCATATGGATGTTTGAATGCATTGTTTGAATTATTGATGTTGAATACTTTTGTTTTATGACTGAATAAAAAATATATATATATAAATGTGTACATGTGATACATGCATAGTGTGCACAGAAATGAAAATGAACCAAGTAAAGACACCAAAAATGATAGGGGTAAATAAACTAATGTAAAAATCATATTTATAGCATTATGGTAGGACCAAGGCACCATACAGGTGCAGGATCATCACGAGAGCCACCTGTGATGAGCATGGAGGATTTTGTGAGAGCTTTAAGGGATGGAATGGCACCAAGGCAAGATAATCCTCATGAAGAACTCTCCAAACTGCTAAAGACATGTACCACTTTGGGAGGAAAGGATTTTGAAGGTACTGAAGGAGCTATAGGTGTTTAAACTTGGATAAGAACTATGGAGAGGGTCTTCACAGATATGCAGATCAATGACCAGAGGAAGAGACAGATGGCTTCAAGGAAATTGAAGGGGGTTGCACTGGATTGGTGGGAGGTTGTGACAGCAGGAAGACAAGAGGATACTATCACTTGGAATGATTTCAAGGACATGCTTGAGGCCAGATTTGTCCCAGCATCTGCCAAGGGCACGCTGCTTGAAGACTTTATCAGATTAAGGCAAGGAAGCATGAGTGTGAATGAATACACTCAGAAGTTTGAAGCATTATCCAAGTATGGACTGGTGTTAATAGGGAATGCAGAAGCAAAGAATGAAAGGTACATTCAAGGCTTGAACCCTAGTCTATCAAGGGCAATGTTGCCATACAAAGACAAAACCTTTGATCAAGTAATTGATCTAACTCTCTCATTTGAGCAACATGACACTGCAAGAGAGAAATTCAGGAATATGAAGCTCAATAAGAAGAAGGATGGCCAGAACAAAGTGCAACCTTATGACAAGAGAAATGTAAGTAAAGGAGTTAAGAAAGGGGAAGGAGCAATAGCACCTGAAAGCAAGAAATTCACTCATTGTTTTAATTATGGAAAAGCTGGACATTATAGTAACCAATGCCCTGACCCTAAAATACCTAGAGGAGGCTGTTATAATTGTGGAAAGATGGGTCATCTCAAGAAGGATTGCCCAGAAACCAATAGGGGAACAACAAGGGTAGGAGCTTTGGCAGCAAATAACACTGGGAATGTTAGGCAACTTGAAGGTATAATTTTTATTCATACCCAACCAATATCAGTAATATATGACACTGGTGCCTCACATTCACTAATATCTTTGGAAATTGTAAAGAAGTTAACACTTGCTTGTGTTTCTATTGATCAGCCCTTAATTGTACATAGTCCCATAGGGAGTCATTGCATGTTGGGGATGAAGTGCATGGGTCTGAAATTAATTATAGGGGGTTATGAATTTAATTCAGATCTATATACCTTAAATTATCCTGGTATTGGGATTATTTTGGGGGTAGATTGGTTAATGAGAAATAAAGCAATTTTAAATTTAGAAAACCTTACTATTTCTTTGGAAACAAATACCATCTTAAGTGAAATAGCAAAGAATGCATATTTTAATAAAATTTGGAGTATTAATGAAGTTCAAAAGGAATTAAAAGTAGAGGAAATCCCAGTAGTAAATGGATATATAAATGTGTTTGGAGAAGTAAAGGGAGTTCCTCAAAACAGACCAGTTGAATTTAAAATAAAATTAATTCCTAGAACAAATCCAATCATTAAGAAGCCTTATAGAATGGGTCCAAAAGAATTGGTAGAATTAAAACATCAACTAGAAGAATTAGAAGAGAAAGGATTCATAAGATCAAGTAGTTCCAGTTGGGGTTCCTTAGTGCTTTTTGTTAAGAAACATGATGGAACAATGAGGTTGTGTGTAGACTACAGGGATTTAAACAAGGTAACTATTAAAAATAAGTACCCACTGCCTAGAATAGATGATCTATTTGATTAATTGCATGGGGCTAGAATATTTTCAAGGCTAGACTTAGCCTCTGGATTTCACCAAATGAAAGTTGCAGAGGAAAGCGTTGAGTACACAGCCTTCAATACAAGGTATGGCCTTTATGAATTTCTAGTAATGCCATTTGGCTTGACCAATGCTCCCTCCTATTTTGTAGACTTGATGAATAGAATTTTTAGAGACTTTTTGGATAAGTTTGTCTTGGTATTTATAGATGACATATTAATTTATTCAAAGTCAGAAAATGATCATGCTATGCACCTACATTTAGTATTATCCAGACTTAGAGAGCATGAATTAAAAGCCAAGTATTCAAAGTGTGCATTTTGGCAACAAGAAGTAAAGTTCTTAGGACACATAGTGTCACAGCAGGGAGTAAGTGTAGATCCAAGCAAGGTCATTGCAGTTCAATCATGGAGTAGACCCAAAACATTGACTGAGGTGAGGTCATTTTTAGGTTTGGCAGGGTATTATAGGAGGTTCATCAAGGATTTTTCAAGAATAGCCGCACCAATGACCAAGCTAACCAAGAAGAACCAACCATATGTGTGGACTGAGCAGTGTGAACAAGCTTTTGAGAAATTGAAGCAAGCATTGGTGGAAGCTCCTGTCCTACAAATCCCAGAAGCAAATGAAGGAATGGTTGTATACACTGATGCTAGTGGATCTGGGTTAGGTGCAGTGCTTATGCAACATGGCAAGGTAGTGGCATATGCATCAAGACAGCTAAAACCTAATGAAACCAAATATGCAACTCATGATCTAGAATTAGCTGCAATAGTGTTTGCACTAAAACTATGGAGGCATTATTTGCTTGGGGCAAAATTTGAATTATTCACAGATCATCAAGCATTGAAATATTTATTTTCTCAAAAAGATTTAAATATGAGGCAAGCAAGGTGGTTGGAGTTTCTAGCTGCATATGATTTAGATATTTTGTACACTCCTGGAAAAGCTAATAGAGTGGCAGATGCTTTGAGCAGAAATCATGTTAGATTAGCCAGTTTGATGATTGATGAGTTTAAAAATCTTGTAGTGCTTGGGGAGGCAGATATATACAGCAAGGATGCAGTGAATTTTAAAGAACATGGTGATATGGTGGAGTATGGTACACTGGGAATAATCACAGTGAAGTCTAATTTGGTGGAGAAAGTTGGTAGCATGCAAGATCAAGATCAAAGTCTAAAGGAGAAGAAAGAAATGTTAGTAAATAAAATTGAGTCAGAGAATTTTAAAATAGATTCCCAAGGTTATTTGAGGAAAAATGATAAGCTCTGTGTACCAAACATTGCAGAGTTGAAGGAAGAAATCATGAATGAGCATCACAAGACCAAGTACACCATACACCCTGGTGGCACTAAAATGTATCATGATTTAAAAAGAAGCTACTGGTGGCCAGGAATGAAGCAAGCAGTGGCAAGATATGTGGCAAAGTGTTCCACATGTCAACAAATTAAAGCAGACTACCAAAAGCCTTCTGGCATGTTGCAACCTTTGGAGGTACCTCAGTGGAAATGGGAAAGTATTTCCATGGATTTTGTGGATGGTTTGCCTAGAACTAAGAAAGGCAATGATAGTATATGGATAATTTTTGATAGACTAACCAAATCAGCTCACTTTGTCCCTGTCAGGTCAGATAGGAATGCATTTAAGCTTGCACAATTGTTTATTAAGGAAGTGGTGAGGCTACATGGTATACCCAAGACCATTGTAAGTGATAGAGACACTTTGTTCACCTCAAGATTTTGGGAAAGCTTCCAAGAAGCAATGGGAACACGACTTTGTTTAAGCACTGCCTACCATCCTCAAAGTGATGGACAAACAGAGATAGTGAATAAAATATTGGAAGATTTACTTAGAGCATGTGTGCTTGATTTTGGGGGTAATTGGGAGGATCATATCCACTTGGCAGAATTCACTTACAACAATAGCTATCAATCAACCATAGGAATGGCTCCCTTTGAAGCCTTGTATGGGAGACCTTGCATGTCTCCTGCCTGTTGGTTGGAAGCAGGAGAGGGTGTAATGTTGGGGCCAGACCATGTTAAAGAAACTTCCAACATGATTGAATTGATTAGGCATAGAATGAAGGCAGCACAATCAAGACAAAAGTCTTATGCAGATAGAAAAAGGAAGCCAATGGAGTTTGAAGTAAGAGAGCATATTTTTCTGAAAGTATCACCAATGAAGAAAGTGTTCAGGTTTGGAAAATCTGGTAAACTATCACCAAGATTTGTATGACCATATGAAATTATGCAGAGAATTGGTGCTATGGCCTACAGACTTAAGTTACCTGAGGAGTTGAGTGGTGTGCATCCTGTATTTCATGTTTCTCAATTGATAAAATGGGTGCATGATGAAGGAGCAATTCTGGAGTCACCTACTCAAGTTCAAGTCCAGAAGAATTTGGTTTATACAAATGAACCAGTAGGGATAGTTGCCAAGGAAGAGAAAAAGTTGAGGAACAAGGTGATCAAACTGGTGAAAATCCAATGGAGCTTGGACACTAATGATTGTACATGGGAGGTTGAAGACAAAATGAGGGCTAAATACCACAATTTGTTTACTGGTGGAGAGGTATGTTTAAGCAGCCTAAGATAATTTTTCTAAATGTATTTATATATTGTTTGTTTCCATAAAATAGGAGTATGGGGTTATGGAGTTAAAACAGGCTATGGATTAGTGCTTTTAATTGGAGAAAATAGTTGAAATTATGGGGACATAATTCCTTTAAGGGGGAGGGTATGTAATGACCCTAAAATAAAATAAAATAAAATGATATATATATTTATATTAGAAAATTCTGAGAGATGTATATATATATATATAAGTATATATATTGCATTTAAAACAGAAAAGAATTTGGCAATAAATAAAAATTGCATGGGAGCTTCTGTTTGATAAAATGCAAGGAATTAAGGTAATTAAGAAAGGAATTGGAACTCAAAAATAAGTATAGCTTTATGTCCAAAGAATTATGTAAATATATACAAATGGGGTGTTTTCTGTTTTATATAAAGGTAGAATAAAAATTAAATTAATAAAAAGTTTTATAAGTCTTATAGTTGTGCTAAAAATAATTAGCATAATATATGTGATTTTTATTTAAATATAGAAGGAGTTACTGATCTGACAAAGAGGCAGAAATATACATATGTATACATACAAAATCAAATAAAAATTTCCATATCTTATTTATTTCAAGTAAATAATATGAGTGAATGATTTTAATAAGGTATGTTAGTATACATGATGGAATGGAGGTAATAGATAGGTAGAAAATACAAAGGAGATTTTCAGATTCCTTAAACTTATAAAAAGAAATGAATAAAGGATCACATGCATATGGCATGAACAAAATAGAAACATGAAAATAGCATGCAGTGTTTAAAATGTTCAACTCCCAAAATAACCAATTAAAGTAACCTGATGTGTGCATTTCCCATTTAGGACCACATAGGAATGAGATATGTGTATGAACAGCTAAGGGTATTAGGAGAATTACCCATTTTCTTAAACCCTAGAATGATTTATAAATAACTGCACATAACCAGATCCATCATTCTCTCGGGACCAAAACAAAGATAAAATAAACTAGGAGAAACACTAGCTTGGGGCTTTGGGGGATTTGCTGTTCAAAAGATTAAAGCAGTGAAAGGAAAAACATTATGTGAGTATTTATCCTTTGTATGCAATGGCATTAAGTCCTATTGCAGGCAGCCTAGAATATCATGAGACATTTAAATCTCTGAATTAATTTTGTTATGGGTGATATGGATGTTTGTTTGTGCATTTTTTTTGTTTGTTTGGAGCATTAATCTGTAAGTGGGCTTTTGGTGTTAACATGATTGGAGCATTCTTGTTCTATCTTAGTATCATTAAACATGGATATAGATTAAACAGGGGAACATGGGGTTGAATTAGAAAAATATACAAGCAGTTATATCTTTCTGAAATATGAATGAAAGAAAAACTAAATTGGTCACTTGGGAGTTAGTCAATGATTTGCTTACTTCAGGTGGAAGCAAGTATATGCATGGTGCAACTGCACCCTGAGGCCTTTGTGTGTTGGAATAATTTAAACAACCTAGGAGTTTCCTTCACAATGCATACATAGTATTCATTTGACAAGGAGTTAAAGACCATAAAATAAATGGGGACAGGGGTTTAAAAATCTGGGTTATAAATATCCAGATATGGTGTTAATTTAATCAAGTTAAATTTGTTCATTGATTAGTTGCTGGGAGAAAATTTGGAGTATAAAACCTGAGATTATTTATCTAGATTTGGGGAGAATAAATCAAGAATTATACATATGTTTATCTTTACTGTTAGCTGTGTATTTGTTTGAATAGATGAATGTGTTTTTTTTGTATTACCTTGTATGAACCAAAACATGCTAAGTATAAACATCTGTTAAACTAGGAAGGTACTGCAAGATTATGTCTTAAAATTATGAATATGTATACAAAATTGATAAATGCTCATACCAGTGAAAACTGACCCTTTTGGTTGCCCTTGCAATCATCTGGGTGTCTCAAAAATTCTTTGGGGCAGCTAAATGATTTGCTTGCAGGAAATTGAAGTTGGCTTGATGAGTAGAGAAGGCATTGGCTGCTAGAATAAATAAGAGAGACTTGTTTTTAAAATTTGCAGATGCATTGTAATGAAATTACTAGACACATTTTATTTTCTGTAATTGAAGTTACTTTTGGGAAACTTTTTAAGTATTTTGAGTTGAAGATATGTACTTAATCAAAACCTGTTATGAGTGATCATGGATGATGGTTGGTTAACTACAAATTTATTTTATGAATGTCTGATTTGGAGAAAATAAGGTGTTAGACATGTCATATGCATATGATATGGATATATATATATATATATATATATATATATATATATATATATATTTGAACTCTGATTTTTATTGCTTATGTTTTGCCTTATGGAAATTAAAAAGATAAGGGGATTGATTTTTAATGAACACTCAAGATTTTAGTAGAATATTCAAGTGAGATGAATTTGTGCATGGCAGGTAAGTGATACTTACATATGCACGAATTCTGGAAATTTGTAAGTAATTGAGTATTTAAGTTTAATCCTCTGAGAAAACTTGTCAACAAAAATTTAGACGTCTGAATTTAGTTCAAAATGTTTTCTACTCTCTGTTTAAAATTTAGACACTCTGAGACGTCTGTCATAAAAATTTAGACGTCTGAGATCGAATTTAGACGTCTGTCAACAAAAATTTAGACGTCTGAATTTAGTTCAAAATGTTTTCTACTCTCTGTTTAAAATTTAGACACTCTGAGACGTTTGTCATAATAATTTAGACGTCTGAGATCTAATTTAGACGTCTGTCAACAAAAATTTAGATGTCTGAATTTAGTTCAAAATGTTTTCTACTCTCTGTTTAAAATTTAGACACTCTGAGACGTCTGTCATAAAAATTTAGACGTCTGAGATCGAATCTAGACGTCTGTCATAAAAATTTAGACGTCTGAACTGCTGATTTTGCCTAATTTGCCTATTTTCGAGTAAATTTCCAAGGTTTATCGATTTTTGTCAATCCAACTTGTTATTAATTATTATCAACTTTGATAACTATCATGAGATCAAGTAAATACTATTTTAGAGTTAAATAGAATTATCTAGGCAAGATAAATATATATAAGTGTTAGAATTTGTCAAAGTGCACCTATGGTAGTAGAACAAGACTTAGAAAAGAAATAAGTGGCTATGTCAATAACTTGTATGGTAGTTTGATTTCTATTTGACTTAAATTCCCTCTGATAAAAAAAATATATAATAATAATAAAGAAACAATTGTATATCATCAAATATACAATTGACTTAATTTGTTTGTATACTGATATGATTATATTGGTAAAACCAGGGTCTTGGGAAAAATATTTGGAAATTATATAAATATTCAAATATAAAAGAATTGGGGTTTAGTGGTGAATGCCTCTTGTATAAAAAAAAATGTGTTATAGAGTGAGGGTCACCACACTAGTCATCCTTATACCCCAAACTGAACCATCCCTCCCCATTCACTCTCACTTCCTCCTCTTTTCAGTTCTAAAGCAAAAATGGTGGGAGAGATGGGAAATTAAAACTCCAAGCCCTAGTTCCTCTTTCAATCTCAAATTCTTGCTCCAAAAATCAAAGAGAACCCATTGGTAAGCCTCCTCTTCTTCTTCTCCAATTCATTCCCTCTTTGATTTCAGAAAATTCCTAAACCTAATTTGGGAAGTGTTTCCTTTTTAAGCTTAGATTCAAGCTTCTTGTGTTGAGATTGAAGTGTGGTTGATCTTCCCTTGTCTTCAAGCTTCTCATTCATTGTTTTTGGGTTCAAAGGTGAGATTTTTATCTCACATCTATGACTATAACCATCTTTGATGTTGGGTATGAATTCCTAACACTATTTCATGATTAATTGCTTTTGGTTTGAATTGATTTGGCGAACCTTTCAATTTTTGATGTTTTGAAGTCAAAACTTTGCATCTCCTTGCTTTGAATTGTGAACATGTTTTTGGTTGTGAATCGGAGAGCCTATAGGGCCGAATCATCGATTGACAAAAGCCCTGAATTCCATTGCTTGACCGGGTGAAAGGAGTGGGAGATTGCTCTCCCACTTGGCTGAAAAACAGGTTTAGCTCGTCACCAGACGTCTGCAGTTAAGCTCAGACGTCTGGGGTCTGTTTCAGGAAGTTCCCGAAAGTTCCTGCAGACGTCTGAGTATTTACCTCAGACGTTTGGGGTATGTGACCTGCTCTGATTGACCTGTTTTGCCCTTAGGTCGTTTGACCTGTTTTGCCTTAGGTCGTAGGCCGCTTGGCTTCCCTAGGTCGCTTGTCTTCCCTAGGTCCCTGCGACCTGACCGGTCTGGTCGAACACCGTAGCAGGCGCGTTAGGGTAGGTGACACGACAAAACTAGGTAATGCCAGGGTAGATATACCAATTACACTTCCGGACTGTTGGTAACGCATAGCCGCAACTACCGCCAAACTCGATCCACACTCCCGAATCAAAGGTGCGCACCAAATCAATCACAAAGTAATAGAATGGCTAACGATGAAGTGTGTTCGATTAGAGGAGCGACCTCCTTGGCCCGTCGATTGCTCCTGTTTTAGCCACCTTATGCTAACTCACGGGAGTTAGGTCCACGTAAATATACCTTTAGGATCGTTCCACCATCCTACTTCATTCTGGAATCTCCACCACGTACACAGTTGTCAAACTGGTTTTCGGTACCGATAGAGAGTATGCCCATATCCGATCACGCTCTCTTTAACAACCAAACGTTATTATAACCCGTGGTTATTCAATTTCAAATGGTTTATTTTTTATATCAAACATATTCCTTTCAAAACCATATAAATTCCATATCATTTCCTTTTAAAATAATATTCATTTTTCCAAAGTAGTAATACTTCCAAATTCATTTAATTATAACCCCTTTGAAACGTAAAATTTAGAGATCATAGCACTTTAAAAATGTAACTTTTAGAACCATACATTCGGAACTATAACCCTTTAGAAATTTTGTAGCATTCTGAAAATGTCACTTTTAAGAAATGCAACAGTACAGAAGTGCTACTGTAAGAATTCGCAGTAGTGCAGAACTGTTACGGTAAGAATTCACAGCAGTGCAGAAGTGCTACTGTAAGAATCCGCAACAGTGCAGAATTGTTACAGTAAGAAACTGCAACAGTTTTGAATTGCTACCGTAAGAAATCGCAGCAGTTTTGAATTGTTACTATAATACTTCTTACTACAATAGTTTATATGATCAAATAGTATATATATTTTCAGTTTTATCATAGTCTTTCTATCATTCCTATTATATTACTCAAATTTAGCTATTTAGTCATTTAAAGAAATCACACCTTTGATTTAATAACTGTCACTAAAATATCAAATTTTAAAGCATAAATATTTATACCAAGTTAAAATTATTTTTACTTACCTTTTTATTTCTTTTCAGTAAATGACATTTATCATTTTTATTTCCTAAATCATACCATTTTCATTTATTAAAACTTACATGTCAAATGTACATTTTAACTTACATTTATTTTCACAAAACACTTATTTTAACCATTATTACATGAATTAAAACTTACAATTTATAGGTTATAAATTAAAATACTATTATTAAGTCAAATCGGCTTATAAAATTTCAATTAACCTTCATGCTGTAAATTAGATTCCAAAATTTACATTTCCAATTATTTATTTCTTATAAAATTTTAACACATGTAAACAAATTCACAGAAATTATTACAATAAATCTTAGTTGAGATTCATATATAAAAATCCAAAATACTTAATAATTTTTAGAAAAATCATTTTAAATCAACCACGGAGTCTATATAAAATTCTCTACCCTAGGGTCAAGTAAATACAAACATATATCATTTCAATCCGCAATTTATTAATTTTCTGGGTTTTATATCATTTCAAACCCGCAATCCAAAATCAAATAAAATTGCTCAAGCCTATCATTTCATCCCATAACAGTTTTTCCTTACTCTAAAGATCGTTCGGGTATGTATCATTTCAACCCATAGTGAAGGAACTTGCAGTGTGATTCCAGAATATTAAATAAACATAAAAATATTCAACATATCATGACATATGATCAAACAGACATAATATGATATGAAATAACAAAATAAAATCATATGAATGACATAATATAAACATATGAAATAACACGATATAACATATGAAGTAATATGATATAAACATATGAAATAACATGATATAACATATGATGTAATATGATAAAATCATAGGTGAAATGTCAAACTTGCATATAAATATCCATACGGTTCAATTGTCATCAATTCATCAAATAAATAAGTACGTATGTCAAGTGTGATTTCTCACCTTTCTTTGGTTGGAAAAGTGATTCAAAGCGCAACACAAAAATCAACAAACTACGGACCAATTTGAGTGAGATGAGAATCCAAATCCGATGCTTGAAGAATAAAAAAATTCCATACGTAAACAAATAATTTTACATAGAAAAATAAAACAGAAAAATATATATTTTCAAAATACATAAGAGGGCTTGTCTAGGGTTTGCATAGGCTTGGTCTAGAGGTGGTTTTGGTTTGGTCTAGGCTAGGCTTGGATTGGGTGGGTTCGGCCATAGCTAGGTTTAGGGTTAGGCTGGGGTTTTTGGGTTCGGCCATCATCTCTAGGGCCAGGCTCACGGCTAGGAAGGCAAAAGGAAGGGGAGGCAAAAGATTGTGCTCAGCTTTGGGGATGCTATTTGGTGATGGTGGTCGGTTTTGGGTATGGAAGAGGTCAAGGCTAGGGTTTGGAAGAGGAAGGTCTAGGGTTTTGGGAAGAGGTGGAGAATAGGAGAGAAGAGAAGAAGGTGAGAGGAGGTGGTCAAGGTGATGGCAGATTTTGGGAGAAGAGGAGTGGTGGAGAAGAAGATATAGGGTTTTGGAAAAAGGAGGAAGAAGAAGGAGAAGAAGACTTACATTTTTCTGTGGAGGCACAAATGAATGGATGTGGAGGCTAGCCAAAACCCTAGGAGATTATATATAGGCTACTCATCTAACTAAAGGTTTTCTAGCCCAATTGGTCTAAGCCCAAACAAATCACAATAAAAATAAAATAGAAGTTGTAGGTAAAATAACTACATGTAATACGCCAAAAGTTGCAAAATTTGAGAAATAAACATCAAAATTTAACAAAACGAAAAACTGGGAAAATGTTAAAATTAAATTCATCTTCATAAAAAAAAAGTTAAAAACTCAAATTTTAAAAAATTTCACAGAAAGTCAAACTTTTACCAAAGTTGACCAAAATTTGCATTTTAAGAAAAATCTTTATTTTATTAAATTTGGAAAAACATTTCACATCAAAACTCAAAATTATCCTTTAAATTTTCCAAGTTTCTCAAATTTAAAATAGTTAAATTCAAAGTTTCAAATAGATTTTCATTTAAAAATATTTTCAAAATTTGCGGATTGTTACAAAACCTTTGGCACAATTTGGTGTTGTTAGCAGCATTTCGATTTATCGTCAGCTAGAAATATCCATAGCGAAGCACCTCTTGCCAACGTCTGTCCCCCGATTTGATCACTATAGTTGCCCTCATGAACTTCCATTAGGATCTTCCTAGCTTCATCCATGATTACACATCGAAGCAGGGGGTAGAGAATACTCTTCTATATAAAAATCTTTCTTATACTATGAACTGTGTTGCTTCCTGAGGATGTTTCCTCCGCTCATTCTTGTCTCTAAAGGAGAACTCTTTTGAACAAATAGTCGTTTAGGAGTCATTCGTGATTCCACTCCCTTTGCGATCTCCAAAATCCAGTCTACACACTAGTTCCTAACTATGGAACTAGCGGTTTCATTGCTCGATTTCAAGAAATCCTTTCTTGACACTATCTATCTCTGGGCAACAATTGAGTTTCTAAAGTTCGAGGTCGAAAATTAGGTCGTGCACCAGTTTCCATCTCTGGAAACTAGCACACTGGTGATTTAATTTTGAAGATTCATCCTTGATGTGGCCTATCTTCGGGTAATAACTAATATCTATATGTTAGATTCGAATGATTTGATCGGCTCAAAAGCGAATACTTCTTCCTGATGTTGCAAGTCTCCTGGCAACATCAGATTCCTAATGATTTTACGATTACGCTGTCCCAACATTGCCTTTCTTCAGGTGATGTCAGGCCTCTGAATGTTATAAGACGGTACCTTCCTGATGTTGGCAATCTTTGGGTAGCGTCAGATTTTAAAAGGTTGGGTTAAAGGTTTGATCGAGCTCTTGTTTCTGCCTTCGAAAGCCAATGTATCAATAGTTCCATTATAGGGTTTCCCTATAGAATCACCAATCTTCAGATAACGTCACATTCATACAAGTTAGGACCAAATGATCTATTTGGTCCATAAGTAGGTTATTAATCCTCGTAGCCACCACTAGACTTTGGGCAATGGAAAATTCCTAAAGTCCGAAACCGAATTACTTGAGTGGTTCCTAGTTTGATTTTGAGAACCTTCTCTCTATTACCAATCTTCGAGCAGCAATAGAAGGTAATTTGTTATAAACTCTCCTTGTCACCATCTATCTTCGAAGTGCAACGTATTCTTGAGGGCTAGGTGCTTCTTCCCCCTGTTATCTCCTATCTTCGGGTAATGGTGGATTCCTAGCGGTAAAAGTTTTTCCTTCCTAACACCGCCTATCTTTGAGAAACGGTAGATTCCTATGAGTTATAATTGAAAATTCAGTCGAACTCCTGCTTCTATCTCCGGAAATAAGTGCATCGATGATATTATTCTGGAACTACCTTATGTCATCACCAACCTTCGGACGATAGTGCACTCCTGCTAGTCTCCAGGCAATAATGAATTTCTGGAAGTCGGCTTCTCTTTCCGACGTTGTAGGGGCAATGCCAGTTCTCAAAAAGTAAAGGATCCATGTGACCATTGATCCATTGGTTTGGACCTTCCCGACGTTGCCAGAGCAACGTTGGTTCTCAAAAAGTAGGGTTCAATTTAACCGTTGACCCATCGGTTTAGGCCTCCTCGACGTTGTCGGAGCAACGTCAGTTATTAGAAGGTGAGGGGTCAATGTGATCATCGATCAGGCGGTTAAGACCTTCTTGACATTCCAAGTCTTTGGGCAACGCCGATTTTCAAAAGATGAGGGGTCAACGTAACCGTCGACCCATCGGTTTGGACCTTCCCGATGTTGCCGGTCATTGGGCAACACCAGTTCTTAGAAAGTTGGGGATCGATATGACCCATCAATCCAACGGTTTAGACCTTCTCGACGTTGCTCGTCTTGGGACAATACATGTTCTTAGAAGGTTGGGGATCGATACGACTTGTCGATCCGACTGTTTTGACCTTCTCGACATCGCAAGTCTTAGGACAACACCAGTTCTGACACTAGTTATGAGAAAGTTGGGAATCAATTTTCTCCATCGATCCGGTGGTTTTGGGCCTTTCCGACGTTGCCGGGGCAACGTCGAATCTCAGAAGGCGAGGATTGATTTTCCCCGTCGATCTGGCAGTTTGGGCCTTCCCAATGTTGATAGGGTAACACCGTTTCTCAGAATGCGAGCAACAATTTTCCCATCGATCCAACGGTTTTTGGCCTTCCCGACATTAGCAAGGCAATGCCGGTTCTCAGAAGGCAAGGATCAATTTATCCTATTGATCCGGCAGTTTTGGAACTTCCCGACGTTGCCGGAGAAACGCCGGTTCTCAGAAGGTAGGGGTCGATTTGACCCTCGACCCGGCGGTTTTGGACCTTCCCGATGTTGCCAGAGCAACATCGGCTCTCAGAAGGTAGGGTCGATTTGACAATTGACATAGCGGTTTCAGTCCTTCTCAAATTTGCTGGAGGAAAGCCGGTTCTCAAAAGGTAGGGGTTGATTTGTGTAACAACCCAAGTTTTTGTGAATTTTAAATAAATAACATTTTACGTTCTAGTTGACAATTGATATTGAGCTTTAGATCGTATTTAAAATTCTTTAATAAAAATTGTTAAGTGGGATTTTAAATCAAATTTAAAATTCTTTTTAGTATTGACAAAATTCTCTATTATATAAATTGATTAAGTAAAAATTTGGTTAAAGGTGGATGGGCTTTTGTACTGGATCCAATCCCTAGTTTTATTTGGATACAGTAGTAAATTAGATCAGTCCCCGTTTCAATTCATTTCAATTGGTAACCCTAAGCAGACAAAAACATGGCGGCATCATCTTCGCCCTCGTCTTCCCAAATTAGGGCTTCAAGAATTCGAAGGCGCTGTCGGTCGTAGCTTCACTTTCTTTCGTCATGTGATCGAATCGTTCGCGGCTCCTTCTGATTAGTCGAGTTCGTACTTGCGTCGACAAAGGTGAGTGATTTTTCACTCACATTCTAGTTCAATCTCTGCTAAAACCGCTCACCATGAATTCATCTACTACCTTGATTTTGTGCATTTTCAATTCGCTAATTTCGTTCCACCATGTTTTGTTTCATATATCCCTATTCCCTGATGCCCTGAAAAGTAGTCACGTCCCTGTATGCAATTGTACACATTTAGTGGGATATAACTGCAAATCATCTTTATGTAAATAGTGCTATTTCTTTTGTTGCCTTGAGTTGTACGTGATTTGAAAACATTGCTTATAAATGTACCTTGTACCCTGTTGCCTTAGTTTCGTTCTTTATTTGTTTTGTGGATGGAAAATTTGTCATCAAACTTGTTTGTTGCCTTGACTTGGTACATTTTCTAGTGCCTTAACCTTGCCAACCCATGCCTTGTCCTCTTGCCTTGGAAAATGTTCACGTCCTAGGCCTGTAGCCTTGTTTGGTTGGCTGCCATCTTTTGTCATGGCCTAAAATTTTTGGCATTTCCTTTGTTTTTCCTGTTGTTTTAATTTGTGCATGCTTTATTTAGATGTTCTTGTCCATGCTTTTGTATATAAAGTACACAACCTGACAGTTGGTTTTGAAATTGTAGACTTGCCTTTTGGTTTGTATATATATTAGAACTTGAGCTAGAATACATGCAAGTATTATTATAATTTGATTTGACAACTACTAGCCTAAACTTATGTAAAAAAAAAAATTTGCCTATGCATAATTTACCAAATATGAGTATGTATAGTTTCGATTTTTTTTTACATGCTTTAGTATTGGGTCAAGTTTCGAAATTTTATGCATGGTAATATATGCATAAATTGTTTTGACTTAGTTCATGTCCTATGTTTCTTCAATTCCTAAAGGACGTGTTGTCCATATATTTTATATAATATATAGGTTACTTTACTATTCATTACATATGCTTATATATGTAATAGACCTGACACTTTTTTTTTCTTTTGAAAATGTAGCCTTGTCCTTGCATTTGTTGTTAATTACTGCTTCACTGCTTTATTGTCACTGCCTATTTGTTGTGCACTTGAACTTGTATTTTGCCTTGCAGTGTCTTGACATTCATGGCTGCACTCTTTCATTTGATAGTTGTTTGTTTACTTTGAAAGTGCAGTATGGTCTCAATTTTCTTGATGTTGTTCTTCTAGACTGGTTTGCAGTTTTGTATTCAAGTGTGCTTCAATCTGTAGCTGGGTTCTTTGACTTGTTTCATGCATCACTGTAGACTCATTTGTTGACTGTTTGGTTGAGTATGCAGTTTTTAGTGCTGCGTCACTATTGTGCACAGTGCTTCGAGTATAGGAGCAGTTTCAGTTTGAATTGAAGCTGTCTTGACCCTTTGAACTTAGTTGACGTTGGTTTTGTGAGTTTTGGTTCATTGCAGTTTGATGTGAATTGCATCTTTCTGTTGCTTCATGTTGTACCAGTGCCATATGCATTTGGTCATTCGAGTCTTCATGCTCTGTTGGTTCGGGTTGCATAAACCCATTTTACTGTGCCATCATGTGTGTACCACCGCTCTTGTGCACTTGGCCATTCATTGTGCCCAGATCATTTCGTGGCTTGCTTTACTTGGTATGCGAGCCTGATGTTTCTGGAACATGTTACTGTCCTGTTTCACCATTGTACCTCTGATTCATTTTGCTATGTGCAGTTGGTTATGTACCATCACTTGTGTACATATTTCATATCCACTTGGTTGAAGCTTTCCACTACTGTCACTTGCCTATTGCATTTGTTGGCACTGTGAATTCTTGAGCATTGGCCTGGTGCCTTGTGGCTTTCTCTTTATATGCTGTTGTGGCGAGGCAGTGCACGCGTAGGCAGTGCACGCGTGCGTGCACTGCAGCCACCCAAACCCGACAGTTTTGAATTTATATTTCTTTTGTGTCGTGATGCATTGATCTTTTATGCTGTATTGGCGAGGCCGTACACGCGTGCGTGTACGGCAGCCAATCGAGTTTTGATGGTTTTAAAGTGACAATTTCTATGGCTTTAAATTGATTTAGTCGATTTGATAAATTGTTTATTTATCTCTGTTGATGATTTAAACCTGCTGATTTTGTTAAACACTATTAAGTGTTATATTGACCATTATCCGGTTTCTTTGTTTAAAGAATCGGATAGACGGGAATTATTGTGACTGTCGTCTATTTAAATTATTGCTGCCTATATGCACTAATAAACTGGTTTGAATTAGACTGACCTGGGTATTATTTTCTTTTGAATGTAATACTCGGGTCAGACCCGAGTTATTTCAGGTTGTAGATTTTCTTCTTTGAGTTGCTGTTCAGGATTTGAAGACGTTTCACATCTTCTGAAGTTGTCAGTGTCATTTTGTAGTAGTCGTGTCATTGTATAGAACGATATGTATTCATGTATATTAGTCGATAATGTACTTGTGTATATAACTTCTAGAGTCGACAGTTGTAGTTGTATCATATGTATCGTGTCAACTATGTATTAACTGACATCAGTTATATATATATGAGACTTATGTTTTTATCTGTGTTCCGCAATTATATTATCTGTGTTATTGTTATATCTAATGTCCTAAACTATTATGAACTATCGTAGTTCGTTTTATACTGATAATTGGATATGTTGATGGGAGTAAATAAATAATAGATGAAAAATAAAAAGTATATACCACTCCTATCGAGATAACCAATATTAGTGTAAGGCCAATTACGGATGGTCGCTCCTATCCAGCCTTATTCTTCGTAATAATAGACAGTATTTCTTTTAATACTCTTTGTTATTATGAGCATAGAGGTGGGGCGTCACAGTTGGTATCAGAGCTTGGGGTTTATGGACATAATATAAAACTTAACTCGGAAGGAACATATGTTACAACTATTGGTCGATGTTTTATTTGTGCTTGAGTCAAAACTAAAGTTTTGAAATTTGGATGAAATTTTTAAATAACTTTATTTAAAAATAATAGTGAAATTGTGTTCTGATGATTTGATTGATTTGTGTTCTGTTTATCAAAGTGCACAGCGGAAACAGTGAAACTGTCTTCGCTGAGTACAACTGATAATCTTTTTGATTTAAAATCAAATTACGAAATTGATATGAATTTCATTTGTTGTTTACATAGCTGTAATTATTTTGTTTCTTTAAGAACTTCGAATCCGTATTGAGGATTCGAAGTAATTGCAGATATGTGATTTTTGTTGAAATTTCCGCTGGCCTTCTTTTGTACTAATCATCTATTGATTAGATTTTTGCTGTTTTAAATTATCTTCATTGAAGATACCTTCGGATAGTTTCTTTGTTCATTTTGTAGTACGTGCACAATTTGAATTGCACGTTACTGCATTTATTTTACGTTGAACCGATGCTAGGTTATGAAACGTATTTTGTTGCCGTTATTTTTGTAACGGGATTTTTACGCCAATGCTAAAGTCTTGAAGCACGGTGTTTTATGGCATTTTGATGAATGAAAATTCTCTGATATTACATTTTAATGTAAATTGTTTTGATGTGATTTTGACGTTTTAAAATTACTGTCGCTTTGGCTTTAGTAACCGTCAAATTTTAAAAGTGAATTTTCAAGCGGTTATTCCGCAATGCTGATTTGTAACCGTTTTTACGGTATTTTGAGAAGTACAATTTCCTTATCGAAATTGTTACTAATATTGCTGCTTTAATCACGTGATTGGAAACTCGTTTTAAAAAAAAAAATGAAATGAAAATTGTTTTATAAATTTGTAACGGTTTGCGTTTTCAAAAGAATGAGGAAGCGATTTAAACGTTTCAGCAAAATCGAGGACTATGACCCCTTTCTTTTACTGATTCGCTTAATTCCGGACTTGTCCGTTTGAGAATGTAAAGTGTATTTTTACAAAATACACAATTTTGCACTTTCAAGGAAACGATGAAGAGAATTAAACGATTTAGCAAAAGTGCGGAGTATGGAACCACACTTTTACTTTTTCGGTTAATTCCGGACTCGTTAATTGAATATCTGTTGTTTTGATGAATTTGATGATTTCACACTTTCAAGGAAACGATGAAGAGAATCAAACGATTTAGTAAAACACGTGGTATGGGACATGTGCGTTTGCTATTTCGGTTAATTCCGGACTCGTTAATTGAAACATTTTGATGCTTTCGTGTGCTTTCGAGCCACTATGTTGGACCTTCGGGTCATATGTTGGACCTTCGGGTCAAATACCAGTACTAGACCTTCGGGTCATATGTTGGACCTTCGGGTCATTTGTTGGGCGCCAAAAATTATGTTGAGTACTTGGTAGGCTTCGGCCATATGTTGTTGCACGTGCGGCGAATTAAAAACTCGCCATCTGATGGGATCGATCCAAGCTTTTATGTTGATTTTCTAGTCTTCTTAATCGATTTCTAGATATTTGTTGTTTCCAATTATCTGCAAGTAATTGGATATTTGTTGATATGAGTTCTGGTTATCGTTTTTGATAATCAGATATTTGTTGTTTCTAATTATCGCTTGTGATAATTAGATATTTGTTGATATGAGTTCTGGTTATCGTTTTTGATAATCAGATATTTGTTGTTTCTAATTATCGCTTGTGATAATTAGATATTTGTTGATATGAGTTCTGATTATCGTTTTCGATAATCGGATATTTGTTGCCTTTAATTATCACTTTAGATAATTAAATATTTGCTGATTTGAGATTTAATTATCGCTGTTAGATAATTAAATATTTGCTGATTTGAGATTTAATTATCGCTTTTGATAATTAACTATTTGTTGATTTGAGATTTAATTATCGCTGTTAGATAATTAAATATTTGCTGATTTGAGATTTAATTATCGCTTTTTGATAATTAAATATTTGTTGAATTTGAAATTTGATTATCGTTTGTGGTAATCGAATATTTGTTGATTTGAGAAATTTGATTATCGTTTTGGATAATTGAATATTTGTTTTCTAACTATCGTTTGAGATAATCAGATATTTGATTCGTCTTCTGACTATCGTTTGAGATAAGTGAATATTTGCGATTTTTGAGATTTGAGCTTCGTCTTTTTCTCTGGCGATTCAGGTGAGTAATTTGATTTACTCACATTCAATTCGTGCTCTGTATGGGATTTCTGCTCTGTCTTTCCTTTTCTTTTAAATGCTGGAACTCGATTGATTCTTGCTTTTGATAGTCGTCTGATTTTGATTCCTTGATCCCCATGATGTTGATTCTTTTGATTTGAATCAGTCGAACCTTTTGATTTCATATCTAACACTTCCCTGCTGGCATTTGCTTTGCGTATGCATTCGACGTTGCCATGCTCTTTTGGTTGTTACCTTTTGTCCATTTATTCTTTATGATTGCGAGGACGCAATTTCTTTAAGGAGGGGAGTCTGTAACAACCCAAGTTTTTGTGAATTTTAAATAAATAACATTTTACGTTCTAGTTGACAATTGATATTGAGCTTTAGATCGTATTTAAAATTCTTTAATAAAAATTGTTAAGTGGGATTTTAAATCAAATTTAAAATTCTTTTTAGTATTGACAAAATTCTCTATTATATAAATTGATTAAGTAAAAATTTGGTTAAAGGTGGATGGGCTTTTGTACTGGATCCAATCCCTAGTTTTATTTGGATACAGTAGTAAATTAGATCAGTCCCCGTTTCAATTCATTTCAATTGGTAACCCTAAGCAGACAAAAACATGGCAACATCATCTTCGCCCTCGTCTTCCCAAATTAGGGCTTCAAGAATTCGAAGGCGCTGTCGGTCGTAGCTTCACTTTCTTTCGTCATGTGATCGAATCGTTCGCGGCTCCTTCTGATTAGTCGAGTTCGTACTTGCGTCGACAAAGGTGAGTGATTTTTCACTCACATTCTAGTTCAATCTCTGCTAAAACCGCTCACCATGAATTCATCTACTACCTTGATTTTGTGCATTTTCAATTCGCTAATTTCGTTCCACCATGTTTTGTTTCATATATCCCTATTCCCTGATGCCCTGAAAAGTAGTCACATCCCTGTATGCAATTGTACACATTTAGTGGGATATAACTGCAAATCATCTTTATGTAAATAGTGCTATTTCTTTTGTTGCCTTGAGTTGTACGTGATTTGAAAACATTGCTTATAAATGTACCTTGTACCCTGTTGCCTTAGTTTCGTTCTTTATTTGTTTTGTGGATGGAAAATTTGTCATCAAACTTGTTTGTTGCCTTGACTTGGTACATTTTCTAGTGCCTTAACCTTGCCAACCCATGCCTTGTCCTCTTGCCCTGGAAAATGTTCACGTCCTAGGCCTGTAGCCTTGTTTGGTTGGCTGCCATCTTTTGTCATGGCCTTAAATTTTTGGCATTTCCTTTGTTTTTCCTGTTGTTTTAATTTGTGCATGCTTTATTTAGATGTTCTTGTCCATGCTTTTGTATATAAAGTACACAACCTGACAGTTGGTTTTGAAATTGTAGACTTGCCTTTTGGTTTGTATATATATTAGAACTTGAGCTAGAATACATGCAAGTATTATTATAATTTGATTTGACAACTACTAGCCTAAACTTATGTAAAAAAAAAATTTGCCTATGCATAATTTACCAAATATGAGTATGTATAGTTTCGATTTTTTTTTACATGCTTTAGTATTGGGTCAAGTTTCGAAATTTTATGCATGGTAATATATGCATAAATTGTTTTGACTTAGTTCATGTCCTATGTTTCTTCAATTCCTAAAGGACGTGTTGTCCATATATTTTATATAATATATAGGTTACTTTACTATTCATTACATATGCTTATATATGTAATAGACCTGACACTTTTTTTTTCTTTTGAAAATGTAGCCTTGTCCTTGCATTTGTTGTTAATTACTGCTTCACTGCTTTATTGTCACTGCCTATTTGTTGTGCACTTGAACTTGTATTTTGCCTTGCAGTGTCTTGACATTCATGGCTGCACTCTTTCATTTGATAGTTGTTTGTTTACTTTGAAAGTGCAGTATGGTCTCAATTTTCTTGATGTTGTTCTTCTAGACTGGTTTGCAGTTTTGTATTCAAGTGTGCTTCAATCTGTAGCTGGGTTCTTTGACTTGTTTCATGCATCACTGTAGACTCATTTGTTGACTGTTTGGTTGAGTATGCAGTTTTTAGTGCTGCGTCACTATTGTGCACAGTGCTTCGAGTATAGGAGCAGTTTCAGTTTGAATTGAAGCTGTCTTGACCCTTTGAACTTAGTTGACGTTGGTTTTGTGAGTTTTGGTTCATTGCAGTTTGATGTGAATTGCATCTTTCTGTTGCTTCATGTTGTACCAGTGCCATATGCATTTGGTCATTCGAGTCTTCGTGCTCTGTTGGTTCGGGTTGCATAAACCCATTTTACTGTGCCATCATGTGTGTACCACCGCTCTTGTGCACTTGGCCATTCATTGTGCCCAGATCATTTCGTGGCTTGCTTTACTTGGTATGCGAGCCTGATGTTTCTGGAACATGTTACTGTCCTGTTTCACCATTGTACCTCTGATTCATTTTGCTATGTGCAGTTGGTTATGTACCATCACTTGTGTACATATTTCATATCCACTTGGTTGAAGCTTTCCACTACTGTCACTTGCCTATTGCATTTGTTGGCACTGTGAATTCTTGAGCATTGGCCTGGTGCCTTGTGGCTTTCTCTTTATATGCTGTTGTGGCGAGGCAGTGCACGCGTGCGTGCACTGCAGCCACCCAAACCCGACAGTTTTGAATTTATATTTCTTTTGTGTCGTGATGCATTGATCTTTTATGCTGTATTGGCGAGGCCGTACACGCGTGCGTGTACGGCAGCCAATCGAGTTTTGATGGTTTTAAAGTGACAATTTCTATGGCTTTAAATTGATTTAGTCGATTTGATAAATTGTTTATTTATCTCTGTTGATGATTTAAACCTGCTGATTTTGTTAAACACTGTTAAGTGTTATATTGACCATTATCCGGTTTCTTTGTTTAAAGAATCGGATAGACGGGAATTATTGTGACTGTCGTCTATTTAAATTATTACTGCCTATATGCACTAATAAACTGGTTTGAATTAGACTGACCTGGGTATTATTTTCTTTTGAATGTAATACTCGGGTCAGACCCGAGTTATTTCAGGTTGTAGATTTTCTTCTTTGAGTTGCTGTTCAGGATTTGAAGACGTTTCACATCTTCTGAAGTTGTCAGTGTCATTTTGTAGTAGTCGTGTCATTGTATAGAACGATATGTATTCATGTATATTAGTCGATAATGTACTTGTGTATATAACTTCTAGAGTCGACAGTTGTAGTTGTATCATATGTATCGTGTCAACTATGTATTAACTGACATCAGTTATATATATATGAGACTTATGTTTTTATCTGTGTTCCGCAATTATATTATCTGTGTTATTGTTATATCTAATGTCCTAAACTATTATGAACTATCGTAGTTCGTTTTATACTGATAATTGGATATGTCGATGGGAGTAAATAAATAATAGATGAAAAATAAAAAGTATATACCACTCCTATCGAGATAACCAATATTAGTGTAAGGCCAATTACGGATGGTCGCTCCTATCCAGCCTTATTCTTCGTAATAATAGACAGTATTTCTTTTAATACTCTTTGTTATTATGAGCATAGAGGTGGGGCGTCACAATTTGTCTGTCAACCTAACGGTTTTGGACCTTCCCGATGTTGTTGGAACTATGTCGGTTCTCAAATGATTGGGATCGATTTTCCCATCGATCCGACGATTTTGGATCTTCCCGATGTTGTTGGGCAATGTCCATTTTTAGAAGGTTAGAGGGGCGATTTGACCAGTCGGCCTTGACGATTTACGAATCCTCACTCCCCGTCCATCATTTGAGGACAGAAGAGAGTTTTCTTAACTATGCTACTGGATACGTGACATGGGAGTTTTACTTGTAAGAACGCGATTCCATTAGTTCAAGAAGTGGATTTTATTGATGAGTAGAGGAAGTGGAAAGTCTTGCCTATTTACAATGCCCCACTGTCCCTAGTCGGTTTATTTGCGAAAGGAAACTGGATAAGGCCCAATGAAATGGCATTACTTTAGGTTACGGCTCCATTCATGCATGATGTGACGACCGCCCATGACCCCTGCACCGAATCTAGAGATAGAGCGCTGTAAAGTGTGCCAGGCGACCATGGACGATTGTCAAGGTAAGATTTAAAACAACAGAATCTATCGTATTACTCACAGCGCATGGACAAAATACAATAGAACATATGTATAGTGAAGCTTTACAGAACAAAATGACATCATATAAAACTCCATAATAGTTGAATACAAGCATCCACATAGTCAATACATCCAGCCTCACTACATATCTCTCAGAGAATACAAAACAGCAGAATATCCAGTACATATAATAAGAAGATAATATGCAACCCTCTAGCTCGTCTTCGATATCAGCATCGTGAGAAGAGATCAGCACCTGTCACCTGCTACCTAGTCTGCCCGTCCCAAAAATGGACGAACAGCCCAAGGCAATAAGAATTAAAACATAAAGCCTTGAGTCAGACAACAGTCTTAGTGAGCAGTAAATTAACTAACAACATACCAAAAGAGCATAAAGGAAAAGGAATAGGAATACAACCCTCCCATTCCAACCTCATTCTTCAGTGATAGCCCCCAGACACACACTAAGCAGAAGCAACATAGCAGAGCATACAATTTAAGGTAAAGCTACTATCACTCGAGTCAAGGGCGATGTTTTCCAAGTACCAAGGCCTAAATCAGATAAGCACCCAGAAAATACCGCTCTTGAGTCCGAATGACGATACAACCAAACATCCATGACTCTGGCTATCACTGTTATCATTGCTTCGATATCACCGTTAATTGAATGACCGGCACATTCTTTCAGCCGTCCGTCAAGGGCTAATGGAAACCCCGGTTCTAGACATAACTCCCGCACGTCGTCGCAGCCCGTGCCTAGGACTATCGAATCTGCCCAGAGTACTCGACCATCAACAGTTGGCCGTTGGGACTATCGAATCTGCCCAAACGTACTCTTGCTTAGAGCATGCTAGAACCTTCAACAACGATGCTATCCAAGCCTCCTAGTCATCCTCCTCGACGACTATTCTCATATCCATTCATTATCCTCAACTCGAATCATATCACCGAGTTATCAACATGCTTGGAATGATCCCGTCTGGATTAGACCAAGTCTTCATCACATGATTGCTTCGCTTCATTACATCCTCGCAAAGCCTCATCTCATCATCACATCACCAAATCTATGCATAAGAGCTTCATCATCCCGCTACATATGCCACGAGCAGCTTTCCCAATTCAAGAGCCTTTCCCTTAGCTTTTGAATCGTCTTTGGTCTAATTCTAATCATCAATCATCTAGTTCATAACAATCAATCAAATCAAACATCAATCCAAACAATCAAGCATTCAAATATGATCTAAGTAGACAATTATAACAAAAATGGCATTTTCGTAATTTAAGAGTTGAAAGTCCAATAAGCATGAAAACATGGATTATATCTCTACAAACTTGATGAATGAACTTGCATGGGTTAACATATGATAAAATGGATGCAACATCATCATGAACAATGGATCTATATGGATCTACACTTAGGATGAAGAAAATGCATGGAAATCTCTATTTTAACACCAAACCGAGCCAACAATCCGATATACTCCTTTGAATCCGTGTGAGAGATAATCACCACTCACCAAATCACCTAAACAAACCCAAATCAACACGCTTCAGATCTGGACAGCAAAGGATGAAGCTTGATCTATCACGAATCCGCTTCAAACGAAGAAATCTCTCTTGAAAAGATGAAGATCTTCAACTTTAGCTCTTGAATCTTCAATCTTGATCTTCAACTTGGATGGATGTAAGCACTAGATTAGAGTGGAGAAAAGAAGTGAAGAAGTGTAGAAGTCGAGCTCTAAAAATGGCAGCACTTCGTCGCTTCAAAATCCGGATCCCAAAAAGTGAGAACAACCCCTCCTATTTATAGCTGAAAACTGCCCTTAAGTCGTGACTAGTCTATCTCCTAAGTCGTTTCCGACTTACGACTTAAGCCCCTACGACTCAGCAACCCCCTACGACTTAACCAAGCTACGAGTCAACACACGCTCCTACGACTTAACCTTCATTTGTCTACGACTTATAGCATCTTCCAACTCAACACAAAGACTACGACTCATCAGGGTACGACTCATCAGGGTACGACTCATCAGGGTACGACTCATCAGGGTACGACTCATCAGGGTACGACTCATCAGATGACTCGGATACGACTCATCACCTTAACTCAGCCACGACTCAACTCCTAATTCGTCCAAGTTTTAAGTCGACCACTACCTTAACTCGTCAGCCGACTTAACACTTAACTCAAAACCTTAAGTCGTCTACAATAACATAAGTCGGTCACTTCCTTAGGTTGTTATCCCTTAACTCGACAACGACTTACAACCTACGACTTAACACTTGCCGAGTAAACTTCAACCTACTAACCTAGCCCAGCTACGACTTATCTCCTTAGGTCGTCGCCGACTCACCCCTTGAGTCCTTAACTCGCCCAGAACTCCTATCTCCTAAGTCGTATACGACTCACGACTCATGCTAAGTCGTGAACGACTTAGGACTTGGGCAAAATTTGCCTAAAATCTGAAATGGCCCAAAACGCTAAAACTCCAGATTTGACGAACTTTTCGATCCGTGAAAATACGGGTCGTTACATTCTCTCCCCCTTAGGAATTTCGCCCCCGAAATTCCAAACAAACAAAGCAATCATAAACTATTCTACACGCCTACCATCCATAGCAATCAACAAACCATGCATCCAATTCTAGCTTAGCATGCAGAATTCTAAAACTAGAACAAGTTAAAATTTCGTTAGATGACACGACACCTTAGGGTCATACCTCGAAGAGTTCAGGATGAGCTGCTTTCATCCTCTCTTCCACTTCCCACGTACAGTCGTTATCATCATCACTCCATTGTATCTTGAGTAACTTAACTACCTTCCTCCTAAGTTGTTTCGTGTCGGTTTCAACAACACGAAGCGGCTTACGAGGTCTTCTATCAACTGGATCAACTTCGAAATCTTCACAGCTATCAGCAGAAACCACGGTATTCGAGTCGTGCACATACTTCCGTAGATATGATACATGAAAAACATTGTGCACACTCGACATCTTCTCTGGTAACTCCAATCTGTAAGCGAGCTTTCCAATTCGCTCGATGATCGGGAATGGTCCAACAAATCTCGGAGTCAATTTTCCTTTCTTCCCGAATCGAATAACATTCTTCAGTGGAGAAATCTTCACAAAAACCATATCTCCAATGTCGAATTCTAAATCCTTACGACGCTTATCGGCATAACTCTTCTGACGGTCTTGGGCTGCCTTCATTCGTCGCCGAATGATCTCTATACAATCTGAAGTCTGACGAATCATCTCTGGCCCAAGCATCAGCTTTTCTCCAGTTTCCAACCAGCATGTTGGCGAGTTACACGGTCTTCCATACAATGCCTCATACGGTGCCATACCAATGCTGGACTGGTAACTGTTGTTGTACGCAAACTCCACCAAATGAAGGTGATCTTCCCATGATCCTCCGAAATCCAAAACACAAGCTCTGAGGAGATCTTCCAAAACTCGGTTGACTCTCTCGGTCTGACCATCTGTTTGAGGGTGATAAGCTGTACTCAAACACAACTCGGTTCCCAAAACTTCCTGGAAGCTCTTCCAAAATCCACTAGTGAACAATGGGTCTCGATCACTCACTATACTCTTCGGAATACCATAAAATCGAACTATCCACTTAACATACAACTCAGCCAACTTTGATGCAGTCCTAGTCGATCGAACAGGAATGAATCTTGCACTCTTGGTCAGACGATCCACAATGACCCAAATTCCTTCATTTCCCGTTCTGGTTCTAGGTAATCCATCAATAAAATCCATCGACACTTGCTCCCACTTCCATGTAGGAACTTCTAATGGCTGAAGCAATCCACTTGGCTTCTTCTGTTCGGCCTTCACCAACTGGCAGTTCATACACTTGGAAATAAAATTTCCAACATCCTTCTTCATACCTTCCCAGTAGTAGGTTCTCTTCATATCCCAATACATCTTATTTCCACCTGGATGAATTGTCAGCTTCGAGTGATGACTTTCCTTCAGAACCTCACTCCTCAATTCGTCTATATCGGGAACAACTAGTCGTCCTTGCTTCCGAAGCCAACCCTCTCGATCGACCTCGAATCCTTTATCCTTTTCTGGACCCAATCCCGATTCCAATTCACGGATAATCTTGACAAGCTTATCATCTCGCTTTTGGCTCTCGCCAATCCTTTCCACAAGAGTGGGTCTTATTGATAAGTTTGCCAACATCTCCGGTTCCAATTCGCATCTAGGCCTGAAGTCAAATCCAGCTAAATACTCGAGACTCTTCCATTCTGAAAACATGGCTCCCAATCCTGCATGTCTTCGACTTAACGCATCTGCCACTGCGTTACCTTTTCCCGGAGTATAAGCTATACCAAAATCATATGATGCCAAAAACTCTAGCCAGCGTTGCTGCCGAAGATTCAAATCCTTTTGGGAGAAAAGATACTTCAGCGACTTGTGATCTGTAAACAACTCGAATCGAACTCCCAACAGATAATGTCTCCACATCTTAAGAGCAAATACAATCGCCGCTAATTCCAAATCATGAGTTGGGTAATTCCTTTCATGCGGCTTCAGTTGTCGACTGGCATACGCAACAACTTTATCCTTCTGCATCAGCACTGCTCCAAGTCCCGTACCACATGCGTCGGTGTAAACCACCATCTCATCATTCCCACTTGGAATAGTCAAAACAGGAGCACTTGTCAACCTCTCTTTCAGGATTCCGAAAGCTTGCTCACACTTAACATTCCAACTGAACACTTGGTTCTTCTTCGTCAATCCTGTTAACGGTGCAGCTATCTTGGAGAAGTCTTTGATAAACCGTCGATAATATCCTGCTAATCCAAGAAAACTTCTCACATCTGATGCATTCTTAGGTCTACCCCAATCCTGGATTGCTGCCACCTTAGCGGGATCAACCGCTATTCCATTTCCAGAAATCACATGGCCTAAGAACCTCACTTCACTCTTCCAGAAGTGACACTTCGAAAACTTAGCCTTCAGCTGATGTTTCCGTAAGATCTCCAAAACAATACGCAAGTGCGTCTTGTGCTCTTCCTCTGTCCTGGAATAAATCAGGATATCATCCACGAACACAAGTACAAACTTGTTCAACTGATCTCTGAACACTCTATTCATAAGATCCACAAAATATGCTGGCGCGTTAGTCAATCCAAACGGCATTACCAGCCACTCAAAGAAACCGGATGGTGTCCTAAAAGCAGTCTTCGGCACACTATCCTTAGCCACTCTCAACTGGTGAAATCCCGTTGCCAAATCCATTTGAGAAAACACCTTTGCTTCGTGAAGCTGATCAAACAAGTCATCTATCCTCGGCAATGGATACTTGTTCTTCTTAGTTACCTTATTCAGCTCACGATAATCCACACACAATCTCAACGACCCATCTGCCTTGGTTGCAAACACAACTGGTGCACCCCACTCGGACACACTACGCCGAATGAATCCTTTCTGCAAAAGATCATCAACTTGCACCCTCAACTCCTGCTGTTCCCTAGGCGCCATCCGCCTAAGAGGCATCACAACAGGTCTGGCTCCTTCAACTAGATCTATACGAAACTCGATCTCTCTATGCGGCGGCAACCCTTTGACTTCGTCAAAGACATCCTCGAATCCATTAGCGATCGGCACTGATGACAGTCTATCCCGTGGAACAACCAGCGAATACATGAAGCTCATGAAGACGCCTTCTTCATGCTTACATCGTATCACAATCTTTCGCCCCTCCACATTCTCGACTGTCACTTCCAACCTTTCGCAATCAACCTTAGCCGCATACTTCCTAAGCCAGTCCATACCCAAGATAATTCCGAACCCCGCAAAGTTCAGAACAAAGCAATCACAAACAAAATAGCAACCATGACTCGACACAACTAGACCACGGCATAACATACACAAACAAGACGAACCCCCAACTGGATTAGTCACAACCAATGGCCTATCAACAATATCCGGTGCCAAACCTAACCGGCCTACGAGTTCATTACAAACAAACGAATGCGACGCTCCAGTATCAAACAAAACTCTAACCGGAACACCACATAGAAAAAGAGTACCTTGAACAACCACACTCTTTCCCTTCTCTTCAGCAGTAGGAGCTTTCGAAGACGACGGAACAGCTCCTAAAGCATAGGCTTGCACAATCTGCCTGTCCTTCCTCGGTTCTGGACAATCCTTCCTGAAATGCCCCGGCTTGTCACAGTTGTGACACTTCATCGGTGCCTTCGGATTCTTACAATCCTTAGAGAAATGGCCCTTCTGCTGACAATTGTAGCAAGTCACCTCGCCTTTCGGCTTCTTCTGGCCATCCTTACCCTTCTGCTGCTGCTGTTTCCTTTTCTTGTTTCCACCCTGCTGGGGTTTAGACTCTTCCCTGGTCACGGCAACAACAGATCCATCCTTAGGAAACAGACTCTCATGCTTGAGAGCTTTCTCCACAAGCTTCTCAAATGAATCGTCCAAATGATCCACCAACTGTCTCCCAAGATAACTATCCAAGCCGGTCACAAACTTCTCATTCTTCTGGTAAGCAGACTCAATATATGACCGGGCATACTTGGACAAAGCTTCAAACTCAGAAACATACTCAAGAACAGATCTTCCACCCTGCTTGAGCTCTACAAACTTCTTGAACAGAACAGACTTCTGAGCTGTAGAAATGAACTTAGCTTCAAATCTGACTTGGAATTGCTCCCAAGTAATCTCCTCCTCCGCAGTAGTGATGGTAATAGAGTTCCACCAATCAGAAGCTCTCCCTTGAAGCTGCCTCGATGCCAACTTCCTCTTAGTTGCATCATCAATTCCCAAATCACCAAAAATCCTTCTACAAGCATCTATCCACCTCTGGACCTCAATGGTAGATTCTTTTCCCAAGAAAACCTTCCCTCCAAGAGCAGTATAATCCTTGCACAGCTTAGCAAAATCCACTGGTTTCGGAGTTTGGACTTGAACTCCAACATCAACTGCCGCTCCCGGAACTGGTATCCTTCTCATGATCGAAGTCATCATAGCTTCGAACATGGCTGCATAATCAGCAGTCTCTTCAGTAACACGGCCTTCCCTAGCAGCTGGTCTCCCTCTTCGACTCATTCTCAATATCTATAAAAAGGAATGATTAGAACATCTAGAGAAACAACTGCATAAAGGACTAACTTACTGCTAAACTACTATATTATATATAGTAATCATCCATCAAAATACAATTACGTCTCTCATACGTAGTTACGACAGCGAGCGTTGGGTAAAATCGATTAACCAATGCTCTGATACCAAATGTGACGACCGCCCATGACCCCTGCACCGAATCTAGAGATAGAGCGCTGTAAAGTGTGCCAGGCGACCATGGACGATTGTCAAGGTAAGATTTAAAACAACAGAATCTATCGTATTACTCACAGCGCATGGACAAAATACAATAGAACATATGTATAGTGAAGCTTTACAGAACAAAATGACATCATATAAAACTCCATAATAGTTGAATACAAGCATCCACATAGTCAATACATCCAGCCTCACTACATATCTCTCAGAGAATACAAAACAGCGGAATATCCAGTACATATAATAAGAAGATAATATGCAACCCTCTAGCTCGTCTTCGATATCAGCATCGTGAGAAGAGATCAGCACCTGTCACCTGCTACCTAGTCTGCCCGTCCCAAAAATGGACGAACAGCCCAAGGCAATAAGAATTAAAACATAAAGCCTTGAGTCAGACAACAGTCTTAGTGAGCAGTAAATTAACTAACAACATACCAAAAGAGCATAAAGGAAAAGGAATAGGAATACAACCCTCCCATTCCAACCTCATTCTTCAGTGATAGCCCCCAGACACACACTAAGCAGAAGCAACATAGCAGAGCATACAATTTAAGGTAAAGCAACTATCACTCGAGTCAAGGGCGATGTTTTCCAAGTACCAAGGCCTAAATCAGATAAGCACCCAGAAAATACCGCTCTTGAGTCCGAATGACGATACAACCAAACATCCATGACTCTGACTATCACTGTTATCATTGCTTCGATATCACCGTTAATTGAATGACCGGCACATTCTTTCAGCCGTCCGTCAAGGGCTAATGGAAACCCCGGTTCTAGACATAACTCCCGCACGTCGTCGCAGCCCGTGCCTAGGACTATCGAATCTGCCCAGAGTACTCGACCATCAACAGTTGGCCGTTGGGACTATCGAATCTGCCCAAACGTACTCTTGCTTAGAGCATGCTAGAACCTTCAACAATGATGCTATCCAAGCCTCCTAGTCATCCTCCTCGACGACTATTCTCATATCCATTCATTATCCTCAACTCGAATCATATCACCGAGTTATCAACATGCTTGGAATGATCCCGTCTGGATTAGACCAAGTCTTCATCACATGATTGCTTCGCTTCATTACATCCTCGCAAAGCCTCATCTCATCATCACATCATCAAATCTATGCATAAGAGCTTCATCATCCCGCTACATATGCCACGAGCAGCTTTCCCAATTCAAGAGCCTTTCCCTTAGCTTTTGAATCGTCTTTGGTCTAATTCTAATCATCAATCATCTAGTTCATAACAATCCATCAAATCAAACATCAATCCAAACAATCAAGCATTCAAATATGATCTAAGTAGACAATTATAACAAAAATGGCATTTTCGTAATTTAAGAGTTGAAAGTCCAATAAGCATGAAAACATGGATTATATCTCTACAAACTTGATGAATGAACTTGCATGGGTTAACATATGATAAAATGGATGCAACATCATCATGAACAATGGATCTATATGGATCTACACTTAGGATGAAGAAAATGCATGGAAATCTCTATTTTAACACCAAACCGAGCCAACAATCCGATATACTCCTTTGGATCCGTGTGAGAGATAATCACCACTCACCAAATCACCTAAACAAACCCAAATCAACACGCTTCAGATCTGGACAGCAAAGGATGAAGCTTGATCTATCACGAATCCGCTTCAAACGAAGAAATCTCTCTTGAAAAGATGAAGATCTTCAACTTTAGCTCTTGAATCTTCAATCTTGATCTTCAACTTGGATGGATGTAAGCACTAGATTAGAGTGGAGAAAAGAAGTGAAGAAGTGTAGAAGTCGAGCTCTAAAAATGGCAGCACTTCGTCGCTTCAAAATCCGGATCCCAAAAAGTGAGAACAACCCCTCCTATTTATTGCTGAAAACTGCCCTTAAGTCGTGACTAGTCTATCTCCTAAGTCGTTTCCGACTTACAACTTAAGCCCCTACGACTCAGCAACCCCCTACGACTTAACCAAGCTACGAGTCAACACACGCTCCTACGACTTAACCTTCATCTGTCTACGACTTATAGCATCTTCCAACTCAACACAAAGACTACGACTCATCAGGGTACGACTCATCAGGGTACGACTCATCAGGGTACGACTCATCAGGGTACGACTCATCAGGGTACGACTCATCAGGGTACGACTCATCAGATGACTCGGATATGACTCATCACCTTAACTCAGCCACGACTCAACTCCTAATTCGTCCAAGTTTTAAGTCGACCACTACCTTAACTCGTCAGCCGACTTAACACTTAACTCAAAACCTTAAGTCGTCTACAATAACATAAGTCGGTCACTTCCTTAGGTTGTTATCCCTTAACTCGGCAACGACTTACAACCTACGACTTAACACTTGCCGAGTAAACTTCAACCTACTAACCTAGCCCAGCTACGACTTATCTCCTTAGGTCGTCGCCGACTCACCCCTTGAGTCCTTAACTCGCCCAGAACTCCTATCTCCTAAGTCGTATACGACTCACGACTCATGCTAAGTCATGAACGACTTAGGACTTGGGCAAAATTTGCCTAAAATCTGAAATGGCCCAAAACGCTAAAACTCCAGATTTGACGAACTTTTCGATCCGTGAAAATACGGGTCGTTACACATGACTGGCTAGCTTGAGTGTTATGTCATGACTAGTCTTTCGCTTATTTACCCGGGCCCCTCTCCGGTAGGTCCAGGGATATTTCCTCGAGCGGGTGGACCCTGGCATCCTATAGCTTCTCCATTGTTCCACAGGTCCTTAGTGTACTGCTGGAGCTTGTTTTTCCTTAACAACTGCTCAATCAAATTCTCCAGATGTCGGCATTCATTGTTATCATGCCATTGAGTTTTATGGAATCGACTGTACTTTCCAGATTGCTTTTGTTGGTCTGTCGCTTCCTTTTCGGGCGGCTTCTTATAATGCTCGGTTCCTTGAGTGGGAAGATATATATTTTCCAATGCATTGTTCAAAGGCATATAGTCTTTCGATTTGAAGTTCTTCGGAAACTTCGCATTCGCATTACACCTGTTATCAGAGTTTTTACTTCTGTAAAATTAATTACTAAGGTTTTAAGCATTTAATGTAATATTGCTCTAGATTTCTTCCTTCGACTGTATCTGATTCTCGAGTAACTTGATAAAGGCTGGCCTAGGCCCAAGCCGACTTGGACCTTAGCGGATTAAGCTAAGAAACCTTAATTAGCCTATCTTCTTATTTAAAATTTGAGTAACAATTAGTATTTAAATTATTTGATTTTAATCACTGTTTGAATTTACACATTTGAGTCGTATTACCATAGTGAAGAATACTCTAAAAATCATACGATTTGGTTAATATATTATCGTTGTAAATTTATTAAATTAAATAATATTTATGAAATATTGATTATCATATTTTATTTTATTTTTCTGAATGCCATTAGTATTTAATAAAGTGCATATATATAAATTATATATGTATGTATCGATATACTATATCGATAAATATATAAATTTGATTTAAATCAATTAAATACAAAGTGGGTTTGGAAACTTTTAAAATCCAATATATGCGCCATCTATGGCCATCCATGCATTATAAAAGAAGGGTATTTGATTGAGATTTAATGATGAATTAAAGAGAGAAGGTTTTACAGAAAGGAATTGAAAGGTTTCAATGTCCTTCAAAACAAAATTTATTTATTTATTTATTTGTTCTTCCAAACAATTCATCCTCTCCTGCTCTCTCCCTTGATGGCCGAAAATCTATGGCCTCGTGAAAAAGTAATTCCCAAAATAAAATCGAAACAAGTAAAATAAATAAAAATAAATAAATAATTGATGCTTTAGATCATTGCAATTAGGAAGGTCAATTCTATCAAATCTCGGAGCTTTATTCTTCATTCAAAGTGGGATTTTTGGCATCATTTTAAGGTGATATTCTAATTTTATTTTATTATATAATTCATAATGTTAGTATAGTTTTAACCCCCCCTATATTGCTTTTCTTTTGATTATGTGCTTATCTTGTATGTATTATTTAGATCCCAAGCCTTTCAATGAATTTATATATGCCTGGGTTGTTCAATCTTATATAAAAACATAAATAAACTACATATGGTGAGCAATTGCAATCATTTTGAAAAATGATTTCATGTTTTATATGTTTTTTTGGTTTTATTTGTAAATTCATTTGGTCATTTTTTACATAATTTTAAAGGTAATTCAATTCAAAATATCATAAATGGACTTTTGTGCAAAACCTACTTTGAATCCTTCATAAGTTACGGTTAATTTTCTATTTGTTAGCAACAAATTTTGAAACATATATATAAATTCATAAAGTTTATAAATTTTTGTTCTATTTAAATTCAAAACATTATTTGTAATGAATTAGTTTAATGCAAAAGCATGAGACCGATTTTAGTCTGAAAATAACAAGGTTTATAATTTAGTTTGAAGGACACTGAATGTCATATTAATATAGCATCAGATAAAATAAAATGCTATATTAAACTAGCATTAAATAAATGAAATGCTAAATTAAACTTGCATCAGATGAACGGTACTAGATGAACTAAATAGCATTTATTTTCATAGTTAATGAAATGCCAAATTGATATATCATTACACATATATGATGTTATGTTCATATAGCATCACACATATATAACACTAAGTTCATATAGCATTCACTTTCATAATTCATATAACATCTATTTTATCCGATGTTATATTAATATAGCATTCAATGTCCTTCAGAATAAATTTTAAAACTTGTGTCCTTCATTCAAAAATGTGGCTGAAGTTTTTCCTTCTCCATATTTTCCTATATTTTTACATGCATACATATATGTTTGTTATTTTAATTTAAAGATTATAGAAGGTACTTTTGTGAAAAATCATAGATTTAATTTTAAAACCTCCTAATGTTCAAATTACAGTTTAAATTGTTTATTCTAGAACTCAAAACATTTATAATAATCAAAAAAATAATTTAACACACACACACACACACACACACACACATATATATATATGGAAAAATAGTGTAGTACTAATGTAAATGGATCTTAAGGCTACTTTAACACTAGAGGAGGGTCAATAGTGCTTTATAACTTTTATGGAACTTTTTTGATTATTTTAGGATTTAAATCAAACATAGATATTTAATCGCAGATATATACTACTAAGAAATTATATATATATATATAAATGTAGTAAAAGTAAGCGAAATGACACCAAGAGTTTTTATGCTGGTTCAGTTTAACAAATCCTACATCCAATCATGTACATTGTATGTACAAACTTCCTTTCCAATGCCTACTATAAACATGTAGTAAGCAAATCAGAATACAGTCTTGATTTCACGGCAACGAGATACGCCCTCCCAATTTACGAGTTCATAGTAGACTCTCTTGATTTAATTGGGCAACAAGATCACCCACTTGATTAGACTAGGCAACAAGTACACCCACTTGATTTGAATGGGCAACAAGCACACCCACTTGATTTGAATGGGCAACAAGCACACCCACTTGATTTGAACGGGAAACAAACACAACCAAACAAATAATATTAATGAGTTGTTGATTCAAAATACAAACAATTGTACTTTGGATACAGAATATCCTATAGCCTTTTGATAACACTTTGATCTTTTAGTTGATGAGATAATACTTTCAAATCAGTGACAAAATTGTAGAGAATGAATGTAGTAAAGTAAAGATTGAATTTGAGAGTATAGAAAGTTGATTTTGTTAAATATATAATGTGAATTTGGAGTTGACAAGAAAGTAGAGAAGGTAGTTTTTAAAATTCATTTTCATGTCCCCTTTATATAATCTTTGAAGGGACATGTCTATTCGAGAAGAGATGTAACTAAAAATCACAACTATTCAAAATTCAAAAGACATCTCTCCAATGGTCTATATGTTGGCATAGTTAGGTTGGGTATGTCGACATACCCTTGATAATTTAAAAAACCAATAATTTATTTGAAGTGTTTATAAAATTCTAATAATCGGTACAATTTCTAAACACAGTTTTTAAATACTTTTAATAAAAAAATTATTATAAAATATTTATTAAATTATACCTAAAATAATATTTTGATAATAAGTATCTAGATAAGAGAGTATTCAAAGAATAGATAGTTGCTATCCAAGGACTCTGATAAATTATTCTAATGTCATTTCCTATGATTTATAGTCTTGAACTCTTCTTGTCTTTGTCTCTAAACTTATGAGTCTTCAAATATGTTGATCATCTCTAAATTCTGATCCCTAGTCTTTTTACGAATCAGTTTCAAACTTGATTATCTTATACTTGTATAAACCTATATAATATCATGTAAAATATTCTATATAACTTGGAAAATCATAGCACCAATACTTAAATGGTTTTTGTCATCAAAATCAATATCTATGGCATTAATAGTCTCCTCCTTTTTGATGATGACAACCATGTAAATATACTTTTTCTATAAAATATAATGTAACTCCCCCTAAATTGATTAACTCTCCATATTCTGAATAACTCTCCCTTAGTATATGAATATATTATATATTATATTTTTCTTCCCCTTTGTCATTAACAAAATTGGTGAAGAAAAATAAACTCCCCCTGACATATATGAATTATGAGTAAATGTGAAAATATTGTAAACAGATACAAAATGAATATTCATTACAAAGCAATATTTCTAAGAAACATAATTATAATTTACTATAAATACAACTAAGATTACATATGTTTTAACCATACATTACAAATTTTACCTCTATACATATTTATATAGTTTTATTTTACAAAAAATATAAATATAACTAAAGTCAATTACATAGACTAAAATATATTATAATTTACAAATTATAAATTAAAACCCAGATTTTCTTGGGAACATCGACCTATCCTTGGATCCAAAGATAGGATTGGTGTTGATAACCTCCCAATCTTCATTATCCATTTTCGCTTTAGAGTTCGAGCATTCAGTGGCATTGCTTTGAACTTCTTTGGCAAAACTAGAAGAAGAATAAAACATTGAAGAGAATCGAATTGTTTTTCATGTCCTTTGACATTTGCATTTGACTCAACTCCTAATGTCGTTGATTGCGAAGAATGAAGCAAAGAGCATTCTTGAAAGATTAAAGAGTTTTTTTTGGATTTTCACTAAGTATTTGTTTTGAAAATTTTGTGTTTGAATCCATTTTTACGAAAAGAGTTGTGTGGAGAGGGATAGCTTAAGAAGATGAATTATTTTCTGATTTTTTCTAGAAGAAATGTGATTTTGTAGAAGTGAAATGTCGGATTAGTAACTAATTAACCCCTTCAAAAATTAACTAATTTTTGAATTTCAAAAATTCTAAAAACTTGCCAGTAGGTGTCGACGTACCTATGAACAATAAGTATGTTTGAGATATATGCAGTAACTTGCATATTTCTTATTTTTGTTTATATTTTATACTATCTTAGCTTATGATATCCAGAGAATAAGAGAACATTATAAACAACAAGATTAAGTCTCTACGTAATTTTCATTAATAAAAAAAAAGACACATGAGCATAATGAAGTAATACAAGGAAATGACATGAATAAAACTAAAAAGACATAAAGCTAGAGAGTACAAAGATAGCCAAGAGGTCTAAAGTGGTGATGATGATGGACATGAATAATTTCCACCATGCTTTCTAATAATCTTCCCAATGTATTTGTCCACTTCATTCGAGAGGCTAGTGAACTTTATACTAAAGGAATGCTTAAACTTCTTTTGATTGTTAAGAAGCTTTTCTGGATTCTTAAGAATTTCTTTGTTAGAATAGCAGGATGGTTTGGCAAAGCTTTCTAGAGTAGTGTTCATTTCCTCCTCTTCTTCTTTTGGTTCTTCCTCCTCTTCGATTCTCATTCCATCACTTTCTTCTTCTTCTAGAATCTCTTGCTCTTCTTGCCTTGCCAATCTCTTGTCCTTTTCAATAAGAGATTCATAGGGTTCGAATTCAAGAGGAATGTGCATAACAGAGAGATTGGTTTTGTCAAAAACTTTGTAAGGAAAAACGTTTTCACCTCTTAGATCAATACCAAAATAATTGGAAATACAAGTAATATACACAACATGGTAAAGTGTGTTCTCATGACTAGAAATTTTATTTTGAACAAAGTCATCCAAAATCACTTGAGCCCATTTATATCATATTTTGTGAAAATAGTAAAATGAGCTTTGACAACTTTTTGAGTCGGGTTGTTGTAATTTCCCATCCTAGGTGTACTACTTTGTTAAAAAATAAGACTCATTAGTCTTGCTTTAGGCCTGAGATTTTTGACTTTAAAACCATACTCTTTATCATTAGAAAATAAATCATGCATAACTTCTCTATTACCATAATTAATTTCAAAAGTGGAGAGGTCATTTCCACTAGTTTTTACAAACAAGAATTTTACAATCCAAAATAATAGTAGCGTCTTTTACACTACTCCAAATTTGACTTTCTTCTCCTTGAAAAAAATTTCATTCAAATTAGCATAAAATATTTCAACCAAATTAGAATAGCAATCAAAATCATTTTCAGATAAGTCGGTTAAACCCAAAATACCATTTTATAAAGTAAGATCTTGTAAACTAAAAAAAGAAAATTCATTAAAATTTGTATATCTTCCCGAAAATACTTTTCCATAAGTAGCATACTCAATATAAGTTTCAATGGACTCTTGATCATTAAAAGTTGACTTTTGATCCTTTTGGTAAGCTTAATGATTTTAGATGATGAGGGTTAGCTTGTGGAAGACATTATTAAATTGTTTTAGAGGAAACAAAGTGAAGAATAAGTTCAAATTTTGAAATAAAATATATGTGGAAGATGAGATAAGGAGTGAATAAATAGAGATTGAATTGTCATATGATAGGTGAAAAGGTGGAAATTCAAATTTTGAAATTAATGCAAAAGAGAGAGAATTTTAAAAGCTTGGATTTTGAAAAGATTCCTCAAATTCTAGCAGATATGTCGACATACCCATGTGACATAAGTCGATATATAGGCCTAAATTTCAAAGTTTAAAATAAGAAATATTATATATATATATATATATATATCAATCCGTATATACTTACTATTATTATTATATTCCTATATAATTTAAAAATAAATAAAAAAATAAAATACAAAATGTAAAAGTTACCAATTTTGTCGTTTCCTTTGTCTCTTTTGATTAGTCTTCCATTACCGTGAAACATATATTGATATTTTCTGTATCTGGTTCATTGTCACGGGATTTAATATCAAATCTTCCGAATTGCACTGTAAGCTCTCATTTTCTTTTTGAATATATCGGTGTTTGGTGAATTCTTTGTTTTCTTTTATTGCAGACAGTCTCTTCATAGATTACCAGATTCTCCATAACCGAAACACTTAAAACCATTTCTGTTTTTGGGATTTTTGTTTTCGATGTTACAAAAGTTGTTCATCTTTCTATTCTTTTAGGAATTTTCTAAAATTTCGAGTCATAAGAGCAATCTCTTCATCATTCTCATCATCATTTGAATCTTGATTGTTAGTTGTTACATTGAATGCAGCTGATTTCTTTTCGGTACTTGGCTTCCGTTTCTACACTTCAATTGTGTTTGACATTAGATTTCCAATTAATTCTTCAATTCTTAATATACTAATAGTTGTTGGCTTCCTCTATTTCTAATGTCTTTTGATCCTATTCAGAAGAGAGGGAATTATGGAATTTCTAACTTGATCCTCTTCTGAGAAATATTTCTCTAATGATACTAATGAATGAACTATATCTTGAAATCCGGAATGCATATCAGAAATAGACCCATTTGACTTCATTTTAAAATGTTGAAACTGATTGGTTAGCATGGAAATCTTAGTTTGTTTTACTTTACTGGTACCCTCATGCATGACTTGTAATGTTCTCCAAATTTTATATGCAGACTTACAAATAGAAACTCGATTAAATTCATTTTTATCTAAGGAGAAAAATAAAATAAGCATAGCTTTAGAATTATTGAGTTCTTGTGTCTTTTGGTTAGGTGTCCATAGTGAATAATCAGTTTGGGGTTCACTGTATTCATTTTGTGTAATATTTTAAATATCTAAGCCATTGGATTGTAAATAAAATTTCATCCTACATGACCAGTAAGTATAATCACTACTATTAAATAATGCGTGTCTAGCAGTTGATTATCCTTCAACAAAAGTGTTAAAAAGTGTACTACCAGTGTTACTAGCCATTTATACTTTTCAAAAATCAAATAACGAGCTTTTGAAAACCTAATGTTCTGATACCAAATTTGGGAGAATGGTGTAGTACTAATGTGAATGGATCTTAAGGCTACTTAACAGTATATAGGGAGTGAATATTGTTTTTTTAACTTTTATGGAATTTTTTGAATTATTTCAAGATTTGAATCAAATATAGATAATCAATCGTAGATGTATACTAACAGGCAATAACAGTTAAATATATATAAATGTAGTAAAAGTAATGTAAAAGTAAGAGAGATGACACCAGAAGTTTTTATACAGGTTTTGTAACAACCCTAGATTTTTTGCATATTTTATTTTGTCTTTATTTTTATTTTTAAATTATTTTAAACTTGTTTAGTTCAAATATGAATTTTTAAATATGAATTTTGATTATTATATGAATTATAATTCCAAACTTGTATAAATGGAATATTTTCCTGAAAAGTGGATTTGTGGTCAAACTAGTCAAACTTTGACTTTTAATTTTTAAATATAAATATTTAAATTCTTGAATTTTATCTTTTATTATGAATATAGATTTAATATTATGAACACTGCTTTTCGTTTCGTTGAAAACGGATTTACATTGTGGAAGTTATATTGTTTTCAATTTTGTGTGTAATTTGCTGTATTTAACCAAATTGTTTATTTCAAATTATATAAATAATATTTTATTTGGTCATGTAATGTTCTAAATTATGTTTATATGGGTAAAATAACTTGGCATGTATATATTTTGGTTTTAAAATATTTTTAAGTGAAGTATAAATTTTTCTAGAGTTATAGTAATTTATTTGAAATTTTCATGTCCTGTTTGCTATTTTTAAACAATTTCTTCAATTCTTTTGCTATTTTCTCTGAATTTAATTATTTATTTTACTTTGAAAATGTTTAAAAATCATTTTTATTTCAAATTTTATTTTATAATATTTTTAAAATGAAGATAATAATTTTCCAAAGTCAATAGTGATTTATTTGTAATTTCTAGACACTGTTTTGGATTTTTAAGCAATTTCTTGTTTTCTTTTTCCATTTTCTTTAAAATTATTATTTATTTTTATTTTATTTTACTTTGTTTCGGTTTTAAAGTCAATTTACTAATTTTATTTTTGTTTTATTTGAATTTAAAGAAAAATAAATATGAAGAGTTTTAAAAGCTTATTTACCTTAAGGCCTTTCATCTCCTTTGTCCTTTCATTTGCCATAACTCCTCAATTACTATCTTGGCTGTGCATTTTTGGTTTGTAGCCGTGATTTTTCAGCCTCCATTCACAAAAAAAAAAATTACCTTCTCATTCGTTCAAGGCTTCAAGAAAAATCTATGGGTAATGGCTACTTTTTTACACTTTTCTTCTCATTTTTCATGTATTTTTGCCTTGTTTTCTTTGCTTCTTCGAATGGCCTCCACTCCATATCCACGACCACCTCCTCCTACACCTCTTCCCTGCTATCATCAACACCTACTCCTCAGGTCTGAACCATGGCCGCACAATCAATGAAGAGAAACTCAACAAAGACTATGTTAATTCCCTTAAAACCATGTTGTTTGACCACCACTTGTTCACCACTTCCATTTCCACCACCACCATCACCTTAGGCCGCCACCACCACCTCTGTCCAGACCCTTACTCACCCCTCCTACCTCTGGCCAGACCTGTAGCATGACATGGCTGAGCCATTTGACCATTAGCCGAGCCCAAAGTGTGAACACAAACCTTCCAATGTTGCCTAGCCTCTTGACATTCTTATGTTGTAACTTCCTCTACATGTTCTCGCTTACGCCGTGCATTTCCTAGCCCAAACCTAAGCCAAACTTGTTTAAACCTAATCCAAACAACATCCCTAGGCCGTGCCAAATAGTAGAGAAAGCAAGGCAAAAGACTTGGCATTCAAATCTCTTTTTATTCCAAGTTATTCCATTTCATAGTGTATTGAATTTATGTATGTTTTGATGTTTGTTTTGGGTTGTAACACAAGACTTGTAACATTGGATCTCGCTCACCACTCAAGTCCGTAGTCTTGTCATCGTGCTTTTGTTTCCGTTGTGTCATTGGTTTTGTTATCTCCAGCATTTAGAGGTGAGTAAATCTCACCAGACTAATATGCACTTATGTAGTTGATAAACTGATATCGCTTGAATCTGTTATGCATATCATCCTGTTATAACTGCTATATTATTATCAGATGATGTTCGTACCTGTTATTACACCTGTTATATCATATGTCACTATTATTTCATGCTATTCTGTTATTTATATTAGTTATCACCATTGCAAGTTCCCTGTAGACTAGGATCACTATGGGTTGAAATGATACAGACCCGAACGGACTTTAGAATAGGAGAAAAGCGTTATGGACTGAAATGATAGGCCTGAACGATTTTTATTTACTTCATTCTTACTTGGGATTGCGGGTTTGAAATGATCAAACCGGATTTTTCATTCCAAATTACGGATTGAAATGATATAGTATCCGTATCACCTTATCTAGGCTAAAAATGATATACAGACCCATGGTTAAAATATGTTTTCTAAAATTTTTAAATTATTTTAGAAATGTAAATATTATAATATTTTGATTTAAACTTAAATAAAAAAAATGATTTTTGTAAAGTATTATTGATTTTCTGAGAATTTTTAAGTAAAATAAATAAATGGTAAAGTTGGAAATTTGAAATGTAAGTTATTTTGGAAATCCTAATTTGATGATGAAATAGAATTTAAATTTAATATGAAATATGATAAATTTATGATATTTTGAATTAAAATGAATTTAAAATCATTTTATAATATATTAATGATTTTTAGATAAGTAAAAATGTTGAATGAATAAATGTTTAAGTTAAATTTTGGAATATAACTTAAATTGGGAATTTTGAATTTTTGGTTAAAAAGTGAAATTTTATTTAAGTAAAATAAATGGAAATAAGTTATATTTTGGAATTTAAAAATTAATTGTTAATTTAATAATTAAATTAAAGAAATGGTATGTAATACTTGGATTTAAATAAGAAGTAAAATAAAAATTGGATTTTGTAAGAAATTTAACTTATGTAAATTATGAAAATATAAGAAATGAAATAATGACTTTATAATGTGAAATTGTACGATTTTATAAGTTAAATATGACGTAAATAAAATTTACTTAGTTTTGAAATTATATTTAAAATCTTGAAAATTTTAAATATAAAGGATATTACAGCATTTGTAAATGTTGTAAAAATAAATGAACTTGAAGACTAATTTAAACTTAAAGCTATTATAGCACTTTGAAAGTGCTATAATTGATAAAGATAACTAAAACTTAGTTAAAAATAGAGAAAACCTGTTACAGCACTTAAACGCTGTCTTTTGTAAATGAACTGTTTTAAACTAAAACTTTACGTAGCATTTTATAAGTGCTACGGAAAACTGAATTTGGTTATTTAATAAATTTTAATGGAAATAATCATTGGGAAAGGATAAAAAAAATTTGAAATTTAATATGTAATTAATAAAAATAAGGAATTGCCTTTAAATGGTTTTAAATGAAAGAATTTAACTTTTAATGTGAGATTGAAGGGTAATTAATTACTTAATAAAATGAATAGATTTAAATGGTATTTTAAATTAAATAAATTGATTGATGTTCAAATGAATGATGTTTGGAATGATATTATGTAGTTTTGAAAAAGTATGGTACTATGATATTTTGAAATGGATCTTTGCATGATATTGAATTTTGAAATGATATTTGATTTCAAAAATATAAATTACTATTTTGAAATTTTAACCACGGGATGTATTTAATTTATAGTTTAACTGATCCTTAAAGGATGTGCGGTCCCAAGCATTCTTTAAGTTATTGTGCATTACTGCTACAGTTCACTTGAGTTGGTTTATATTATATAAGTATATATTGTCCTGACTCGAGTGTTTTGTGTTTTACTTTACGCTCGGGTCAGCCTGAGTATTTACAGCTTAGCTTTGGATTTCATTCTGGAGCTAGGAATCGCTGGAGATTCCGCTTGTCTAATTATCTATTCCTTTTCAGTTCCAGTTGTTCTATTTCAGCTCTGGTATTTTCTATGTATTGGAGATTTCTATTGTATATGTTTTCAGACTGATATTATGTATTATATTTTGAGAGTTTGTATATAGTAGCTTCATGAACTACTATGGTATATTATTTCCGCTGCAAGTTATTCTGATATTCTGTGTCTGTGATTCTGTATTTGATTTTATTTGCTCCAAATTTTATTACAATCTGTTATTTTGAATTATTCAAGTCAGACATGTGTGGATTATTGTCGATTTGAATGGTCCAAAATAGTGGGTCGTTACATTTGGTATCAGAGCTTTGGTTTTAGGCAAACCTTAGCCTGCGAGGCAAAAACTCATTAGAGATAGGGTAGAAATACCCTAGAATGAGTGAAATCAATCTCAGAATCATTCCTTTGTGAGAGAACGTATTTTCGAAGTATAAAATGATTTTCCAATGATTTTTAAAGATTATTTTGATATAAAATTTTCTTGTTTTGAAAGAATATTTTTTGGACTTTATCCCTTTCGTATCCACCTTGTTAGTAATTTCTTTGATTAGGATTTCCTTAAAATTCTGAACTTCTATCTTAGTTGGAATTTCTTCGATTAAGATTCCTTTAAATTTTGGAGCGCTCCCACTTGTTCTGAAATCCATTCATGTCTCCCCTAATTGTATTCTTTTGATTTTTGGAGCATTCTATAACTCCACTTTGAATGACCTGTATAAAGACCGGCGATTCCGCCAAACTTTGAATGATTTGTAAAAGGGTGAAACTCCTTTACAATTGGCATTGATTCACTGGAGATTTCCGTATCCTCGGTTTACGATGTTTTCTATCTTCTGCTATACCTAGATTCTATCTCTGGCGATCGAAGGTCGATTTGCCTTAGATTTTCGCATCGATTATTCCTGAAGTCACGGTTGACCGGTTAAGGTCGCCCGCGATTTATATGAGCTTATCCATCTTCTATTGGTAATTTAATTATCTCATCTTTGTTCGAGCTTATCTTTGAATCAGAATTCTATTGATTAGAGTTCCTTTAAAAATTTGAATCTCTGTTTTTCTTTGAAATCCATCCTTGAATCGTCCCTTGGAAAATTTGTGGTTGATTGTCTTTTGAAAATTGTGTATTAATCAAAGCTATTATTTTGATAAGGATGACCATATTTTATATATAAAGGTGAAATGGTTTCTATAAGGATCTATATACCGTTTAAATGAGAATTTGAAGTTTTGAAAGGATTAGAAAATTTTGAAAATTTATAAGGAATGGTTTCATATAAAATGATTTATAACTGAAGGATTTGAATCTAAATTTGAGTGATTGAACTCTGGCATTTTGGAACTGGTTTTAAGATTTTGAAATAATAAATAATATGATTTGAAAGTATTTTTCCGAATATGAAATGTTTCAAATGATTTTAATGAGTTTCAAATGATTTCGAAGAAATTTCAAAAGAAATTTGAGAAAATAAAAGTCCAGAACCCACTTATGTCGTTGGAAAATAATTTCGGTGATGAATGCATGCATCATCGACATTGATTTTCGAGTTTCAGAGTGGGGGAGAGGCCACTTCGGTAACTTTTCTATGCGATTGATTTGTGAAACCAATTTTGATTTCAAATTCCGAAGTGTGATGTGATATTCGAAAGATATATGAATATATATTTGAACAATTTGAAATGAGCCAGTGTTCAGTCCTTGAGTTTTGGATCTGATTTGATATAACCCTATCTTTTGGAATTGATTTATTGATTTGTTGGGGATTTCCAACTCTTGGATTGAAATATGACTTCTTCGATTATTTTGAAGGTTCGAGCACTTCCAAATCAAGGCTAACTTTTCAAAGCTAAGTAATTTTGAAAAGTATAAAGTATATAGGTTTGGTATGTATGTTTAAAGTATGTAGTAATACGATTTAAATAAGTTGAAACTGCTTTGTTAATAAATGAATAAGGCTATTTTGAATTTTCTAATATGAAATTTAGATTTGAAATGTTTTGAAAAGAATTTGGTCTTCAAAATATTTTGAATAAAATTTAGTTTAAATGTTTTAACTTTCTAACATCTTTATAAAACTATATATTGAACAAGTTGGAATAGATACATAAGTTGTACGTATGCGGTTTTATTCGCATAATTAAATTGATCCAAGTTTGAGTACACAAGTTCGAGGTGAATTACACCACTTCGTGTTAGGATTTTTCATTTGATTCTTGATGGCGAATATTTGATGTGGATTTTGGGATTGATTCTAGAATTCTCTATCATAGTATATGGCTATGCAAGGAGACTGATGGTTTCTAGTCGAGAAACCATATCGAAATCCGCATTAGGGAAGTCGAATGGACAATACTAGTTCGAAAGCGAACTTGTGTGATAGAGTGAGTGATCGAATGTGATTTTGCGAAATGATGACATATGTACATCTTATATTCTAATATCATTGATATACTTGACGCTGAAATTGGAAGTTGTTGGGTTGGATATCTTTGTAATTTAATTAGAATTTTTCTTTTATGCAAAACTACTATCAATTTAAAACCATTTTTCAAAACTAATTTTCCTTTTATTCTTCCTAAACAAAATATTTTATTCTATTTTACATACAAAACTATTTTATTTAAAACCATTTTCCAAAAAATTATTTTATATACAAAACTTTTTTTTTCAAAACTATTTTATATGCACACTATTTTAAAACTATTTTACATACAGAACTATTTTATATACAAAACTATTCTAAATTAAAAATCTTTTATAAAGCAAAGATGTTCAATCCCATATGACTCTTCATGCAGCGAAATTGTTTTTTGAAAAAAATTTGATCCTTATATAAGATAGACTTTATGTAAATATAAGATGATTTTGGAAATGAATTGTTTGACTTAAATTATATTGATTTGGAAATTTGGATTTATTTTTCTAAATTTATTATTTCGGAAACTTTGGAACTGAAAATATTTGATTTGGAAGAATAATTTGGTGAAAGCGCATATGATTTTGAAAATTGTATTGATATTGAAAAAAATTGAAATTTGTGAACCTTGTGTTACTAAATACTTGATTTGGGAGTTATCGAACTTATATAAAAATTTGGTTTGTATAAGTATGATGTTGATTCGAAAACTATGGATTTGAAAAGGTACTCAATTTGAAAAGTGAAATCTTATATAATTGAAGTCTATATAAGTGTGATTTGATATACTATTGATTTTGGAAAGTATTTGATTTGAAAAATGAAATCTTATATATAATGGACTTTATATAAGTATGATATTTGAAAGTGATTTGAAAAGGTACTATATGATACATATTTTCAAAGTAAAGATATGGAAAGTGCCTTCTGCTTGATATCCTCTTTGTGGCCACATTGTGGATTCATTCTATCGATATTTCTCTTATTTTTGGTTTTCCGGATATTATACTCGAGTGTCCATCGAATTCCATGGCGTTACCCATGGTCTTATGAGCACGACTGCATAGCGTAATTCACCTGGCTGGATAACCCAGGGGTACAGATGTTTCTTGGGGGATTCAGGTGTAATCATTGTGTATCCTGTGATCTATGTAGGTCGTATTAGTAGCGAAATCCACAGGGCTGAGAAAGCTTACGGATACGGATGTTTCCTGGGGGATTCAGGCATAACCATTGTGTATCTGCGGTCTACTAGTCATCATGGCGCAATTCGCAGGGCTGAGAAAGCTTGTGGATACAGATGTTTCCTGGGGGACCCAGGCGTAACCTTTGTGTATCTGCGATCCATGGTTAGACAAAGGTTTTGTTTATTTTTTGTTTGGATTGTACTTTCCTTATCTGTTTTTAAAAGTTTTCCAGTATTTTCACTGGGTGTTGAAACAAGTCTACTAAGTACCTGGAGAATTCTAGCTTTGCACCTGATCAACGCACTGCCAGAGTCTGCAGGAACGAGGATAAACTTGTTAAGACATCGAGTTATAAAAGTATTTTGATAAAGTATTTTGATAAAGTACTATATAGAGAATATTTTGATCAGTTATTTTCCCTTCTAAAGATTTTAAAATGTTTTAAATATTGTTTACTTTGAACTATCAGATTTACCTCAAAGGACTAATCATCATATTATAAAATGTTTAAAATGTTATAAAATTTTAATTGAAATGTATAATGGTTTAAAAATAATGGTTCATCCTTGTCTTTCAACCTACTTTCCCTCCTAGCTACTTTTTCCCTACCTTCTTTTTGGGGTTGTCTTCAAACCTATTGTTCTTTCTAGTTGTTTCTCCGCTTCCTTCCTTTTCGAGGACGAAAAGATTTGAGTGGGGGAGAGTGTAACAACCCTAGATTTTTGCATATTTTAATTTGTCTTTATTTTTATTTTTAAATTATTTTAAACTTGTTTAGTTCAAATATTTAATTTTTAAATATGAATTTTGATTATTATATGAATTATAATTCCAAACTTGTATAAATGGAATATTTTCCTGAAAAGTGGATTTGTGGTCAAACTAGTCAAACTTTGACTTTTAATTTTTAAATATAAATATTTAAATTCTTGAATTTTATCTTTTATTATGAAAATAGATTTAATATCATGAATATTTCTTTTCGTTTCGTTGAAAACGGATTTACATTGAGGAAGTTATACTGTTTTCAATTTTGTGTGTAATTTGCTGTATTTAACCAAATTGTTTATTTCAAATTATATAAACAATATTTTATTTGGTCATGTAATGTTCTAAATTATGTTTATATGGGTAAAATAACTTGGTATGTATATATTTTGGTTTTAAAATATTTTTAAGTGAAGTATAAATTTTTCTAGAGTTATAGTAATTTATTTGAAATTTTCATGTCCTGTTTGCTATTTTTAAACAATTTCTTCAATTCTTTTGCTATTTTCTCTGAATTTAATTATTTATTTTACTTTGAAAATGTTTAAAAATCATTTTTATTTCAAATTTTATTTTAGAATATTTTTAAAATGAAGTTAATAATTTTCCAAAGTCAATAGTGATTTATTTGTAATTTCTGGACACTGTTTTGGATTTTTAAGCAATTTCTTGTTTTCTTTTTCCATTTTCTGTAAAATTATTATTTATTTTTATTTTATATTACTTTGTTTCGGTTTTAAAGTCAATTTACTAATTTTATTTTTGTTTTATTTGAATTTAAAGAAAAAGAAATATGAAGAGTTTAAAAAGCTTATTTTCCTTAAGTCCTTTCATCTCCTTTGTCCTTTCATTTGCCATAACTCCTCAATTACTATCTTGGCTGTGCATTTTTGGTTTGTAGCCGTGAGTTTTCAGCCTCCATTCACAAAAAAAATACCTTCTCATTCATTCAAGGCTTCAGGAAAAATCTATGGGTAATGGCTACTTTTTAACACTTTTCTTCTCATTTTTCATGTATTTTTGCCTTGTTTTCTTTGCTTCTTCGAACGGCCTCCACTCCATATCCACGGCCACCACCTCCTACACCTCTTCCCTGCTATCATCACCACCTAATCCTCAGGTCTGAACCATGGCTGCACAATCTATGAAGAGAAACTCCACAAAAACTATGTTAATTCCCTTAAAACCATGTTGTTTGACCACCACTTGTTCACCACTTCCATTTCCACCACCACCATCACCTTAGGCCGCCACCACCACCTCTGTCCAGACCCTTACTCACCCCTCCTACCTCTGGCCAGACCTGTAGCATGACATGGCCGAGCCATTTGACCATTAGCCGAGCCCAAAGTGTGAACACAAACCTTCCAATGTTGCCTAGCCTCTTGACATTCTTATGTTGTAACTTCCTCTACATGTTCTCGCTTACGCCGTGCATTTCCTAGCCCAAACCTGAGCCAAACTTGTTCAAACCTGAGCCAAACAATATCCCTAGGCCGTGCCAAATAGTAGAGAAAGCAAGGCAAAAGACTTGGCATTCAAATCTCTTTTTATTCCAAAGTTATTCCATTTCAGAGTGTATTGAATTTATGTATGTTTTGAAGTTTGATTTGGGTTGTAACACAAGACTTGTAACATTGGATCTCACTCTCCACTCAAGTCTGTAGTCTTGTCATCGTGCTTTTGTTTCCGTTGTGTCATTGGTTTTGTTATCTCCAGCATTTAGAGTTGAGTAAATCTCACCAGATTAATATGTACTTGTGTAGTTGATAAACTGATATCGCTTGAATCTGTAATGCATATCATCTTGTTATAACTGCTATATTATTATCACATGATGTTCGTACCTGTTATTACACCTGTTATATCATATGTCACTGTTATTTCATGCTATTCTGTTATTTATATGAGTTATCACCATTGCAAGTTCCCTGTAGACTAGGATCACTATGGGTTGAAATGATATATACCCGAACGGACTTTAGAATAGGAGAAAAGCGTTATGGGCTAAAATGATAGGCCTGAACAATTTTTATTTACTTCATTCTTACTTGGGATTGCGGGTTTGAAATGATCAAACCCGGATTTTTCATTCCAAATTACGGATTGAAATGATATAGTATCTGTATCACCTTATCTAGGCTAAAAATGATATACAGACCCGTGGTTAAAATATGTTTTCTAAAAAATTTAAATTATTTTAGAAATGTAAATATTATAATATTTTGATTTAAACTTAAATAAAAAATGATTTTTGTAAAGTATTATTGATTTTCTGAGAATTTTTAAGTAAAATAAATAAATGGTAAAGTTGGAAATTTGAAATGTAAGTTATTTTGGAAATCCTAATTTGATGATGAAATAGAATTTAAATTTAATATGAAATATGATAAATTTATGATATTTTGAATTAAAATGAATTTAAAATGATTTTATAATATATTAATGATTTTTAGATAAGTAAAAATGTTGAATGAATAAATGTTTAAGTTAAATTTTGGAATATAACTTAAATTGGGAATTTTGAATTTTTGGTTAAAAAGTGAAATTTTATTTAAGTAAAATAAACGGAAATAAGTTATATTTTGGAATTTAAAAATTAATTGTTAAATTAATAATTAAATTAAAGAAATGGTATGTAATACTTGGATTTAAATAAGAAGTAAAATAAAAATTGGATTTTGTAAGAAATTTAACTTATGTAAATTATGAAAATATAAGAAATGAAATAATGACTTTATAATGTGAAATTGTACGATTTTATAAGTTAAATATGACGTAAATAAAATTTACTTAGTTTTGAAATTTAAAATCTTGAAAATTTTAAATATAAAGGATATTACAGCATTTGTAAATGCTGTAAAAATAAATGAACTTGAAGACTAATTTAAACTTAAAGCTATTATAGCACTTTGCAAGTGCTATAATTGATATAGAACTAAAACTTAGTTAAAAATAGAGAAAACCTGTTACAGCACTTAAACACTGTCTTTTGTAAATGAACTGTTCTAAACTAAAACTTTACGTAGCATTTTATAAGTGCTACAGAAAACTGAATTTGGTTATTTAATAAATTTTAATGGAAATAATCATTGGGAAAGGATAAAAAAAAATTTGAAATTTAATATGTAATTAATAAAAATAAGGAATTGCCTTTAAATGGTTTTAAATGAAAGAATTTAACTTTTAATGTGAGATTGAAGGGTAATTAATTTCTTAATAAAATGAATAGATTTAAATGGTATTTGTAACGCCCCACCTTTATGCTCATAATAACAAAGAGTATTAAAAGAAATACTGTCTATTATTACGAAGAATAAGGCTGGATAGGAGCGACCATCCGTAGTTGACCTTACACTAGTATTGGTTATCTCGATAGGAGTGGTATATACTTTTTATTTTTCATCTATCATTTATTTACTCCCATCGACACACCCAATTATCAGTATAAAACAAACTACGATAGTTCATAATAGTTTAGGACATTAGATATAACAATAACACAGATAATATAAATGCGGAACACAGATAAAAACAAAAGTCTCATATATATATATAACTGATGTCAGTTAATACATAGTTGACACAATACATATGATACAACTACAACTGTCGACTCTAGAAGTTATATATACAAGTACATTATCGACTAATATACATGAATACATATCGTTCTATACAATGACACTACTACTTCAAAATGACACTGACAACTTCAGAAGATGTGAAAAGTCTTCAAATCCTGAACAGCAACTCAAAGAAGAAAATCTACAACCTGAAATAACTCGGGTCTGACCCGAGTATTACATTCAAAAGAAAATAATACCCGGGTCAGTCTAATTCAAACCAGTTTATTAGTGCATATAGGCAGTTATAATTTAATTAGACGACAGTCACAATAAATCCCGTCTATCCGATTCTTTAAACAAAGAAACCGGATAACGGTCAATATAACACTTAACAGTGTTTAACAAAAATCAGCAGATTTAAATCATCAACAGAGATAAATAAACGATTTATCAATTAAATGGCACATCGGTGTGGCTGCAGTACACACGCGCGTGTACTGCCTCGCCACTACAACGATAAAATAAGAGCTAGCACACGGTCAAACCCAAATCATGCCGGGTTCAACTCAAGTGTCCATGATTCTAGAACAAGAGCAAATAGACATCAAGCTATAAAGCTCAAGCTATAACACAGTACAACAATTCAAATTGCAAATATCATAAAGTCACAAAACACAGAGGCACAGAGGCACCAAGGCAGTTCAAAATAAAGGGAAGCAACTCAAGATAAGTCGGGTCAGGTAGCAAACCCAGACGAATATCACAAGTACAGAATCAAGTATACAACTTTCCAATTCCTCTGTACAACAACCACACTACTAATGCCAAAGTCGAGTGTGCTACAGACACCACGCAAAGAGAATGGAACACAAAACAAAGTCAAGCAAATAGGGAAATCAGTAATTAAGGTCGAAATAATTTCCAGCATTGAAGCCAACCAATACAACACGAACCCAAAAGCAACCATATTTTTAAACTCGAAATCGATGCTTAAAATCGAATTAAAGCCTGGTAATAACAAAATCAATCTGAAGCCGTAAACTACTGAGCGAATAGTGGAATATAACAACATAGCAGTGTGGATGAAACAATCAATCAAAGACTGAAAATTCAGGTCTGCACATCAAACTACAGCAGTTCAAGTAAGGAAACATGCTACAGGTAACTGGAAGTGGCTATGGGACTGGCAACCAGATGAATGCACAAAGTACACGAGTGCTCGGCTACACGATAACTCAAAGCAAGTATTACAAGGAGACTAACTCAAGGCTAAATGTAACCCAATATCAAGGACATACATGTACAGATCAGAGATGAATGTACATGAATGGTATCATGTGCCAAGGCAACAGGTCAAAACAATGGATCAGGCAAGTTATATACCAAAAACTACACAACACTGCAACAGTGCAACTGAATGGAATGTGATAAACAAAACAATGTAGTGTAATAGCGAAGAGGCCAGAGAATTGAAGAAGACTACTACAGTGATGCAAGAAATCACATGAACAAGTTCGGACAACCCAGGCCAATACAGTTATCGAATAAGTATCAAAATTACAATGAAACTACAGTTACAACAAGACAACTGCAGTTTCCCAATCATTAAATGCCCAAAGTCAGTGATACCAAATCCAAGCTGAAACCGTGAATAAACAAATCAGTGCCAAGGTCAAAGATTTTCACTGGCCACGAATACAAATAGAGATTCACGGAACAACCAAATCGAGTCGCAAGTTAATAACCAGAAAATCACAAGTTCGAAACCACTGCCGTGTTTTAACAAAATCAAGCAAAAGTGGCCGAGATAAAATAATTTGGTACGAACGAACAAAACAAGGCAACAGCCGAGACCACAGAGGCGAGATCAAAGATCGAAATCAACTCAAAACAGTGATGGGACGAAAACGACCAACATGCAATCATATAACAAAACAGTATGCAGTTCAACCAAGAATAATGTCGCAAGTATCAAAGAGTCAAGCCAAATCAGAGATCCCAACAAAAACGAAAATCGAACTGCCATAACCCAGTTTGAATTAGAAGTGAGTTGCGAGCACTCACCTTCTTCGAAGAGACAGCCGCGAGCGACCTGACGGAGTTGACGTCGTGACCTCTCGAAAGCAACTGAATACCATCGGCTGGAGCCCTAATTTGAAAAGGAGGGACGAACGAGACTTCGATCGAGCCGCCATTGATTTTTCCCTCGTACGTTTTCTCTAGGGTTGTAGAACGAATAATGAATTGAGGATCAAGGGGACGGTTTTCTTTAGTTAGATATCACGGCAGAAACAAGTATGGGCCACATTATTCTTTTTCTTTAAAGCCCACTACAATCTTTACAAAATTTACAAAAGGAATTTCAGATCGATTCAAACTGCAATAGCCATTAACCAACGATTTTAATCGTCATTTGACGATGACCAGATAATTGCGAAATCTCGGGTTGTTACAGACTCCCCTCCTTAAAGAAATTGCGTCCACGCAATCATAGGGAATAAATGAAAAAAAAGGTAACAACCAAAAGAGCATGGCAATGTCGAATTTAAGCAAAGCAAGTGTCAGCGGGGAAGTATTAGATAAGAAATCAAAAGGTTCGACTGATTCAAATCAAAAGAATCAACATCGTGGGGATCAAGGAATCAAAATCAGACGACTGTCTAAAGCAAGAATCAATCGAGTTCCAGCAACTAAAAGAGAAGGAAAAACAGAGCAGAAATCCCATACAGAGCACGAATTGAATGTGAGTAATCAAATTACTCACCTGAATCGCTAGAGAAAAAGACGAAGCTCAAATCTCAAAAATCGCAAATATTCAATCATCAAAAACGATAATCAAATTTTCTCAAATCAACAAATATTCAATTATCACAAACGATAATCGAATTTCAAATTCAACAAATATTCGATTATCAAAACGATAACCAAATTTCAAAATCAATTGTTCGATTATCAAAAACGATAATCAAATTTCTCAAATCAACAGATATTTAATTATCTAAAGCGATAATTAAATCTAAAATCAGCAAATTTTTAATTATCTCAAGCGATAATTAAACTTCAAATCAGCAAATATTTAATTATTTAAAACAATAATTAAATCTGAATCAACAAATATTTAATTATCTCAAGCGATAATTAAATCTAAAATCAGCAAATATTTAATTATCAAAAGCGATAATTAAATCTCAAATCAGCAATTATTTAATTATCAAAAACGATAATTAAATCTCAAATCAGCAATTATTTAATTATCAAAAGCGATAATTAAATCTCAAATCAGCAATTATTTAATTATCAAAAGCGATAATTAAATCTCAAATCAGCAATTATTTAATTATCAAAAGCGATAATTAAATCTCAAATCAGCAAATATTTAATTATCAAAAGCGATAATTAAATCTCAAATCAGCAAATATTTAATTATCAAAAGCGATAATTAAATCTCAAATCAGCAATTATTTAATTATCAAAAGCGATAATTAAATCTCAAATCAGCAATTATTTAATTATCAAAAGCGATAATTAAATCTCAAATCAGCAATTATTTAATTATCAAAAGCGATAATTAAATCTCAAATCAGCAATTATTTAATTATCAAAAGCGATAAGTAAATCTCAAATCAGCAATTATTTAATTATCAAAAGCGATAATTAAATCTCAAATCAGCAATTATTTAATTATCAAAAGCGATAATTAAATCTCAAATCAGCAAATATTTAATTATCAAAAGCGATAATTAAATCTCAAATCAGCAATTATTTAATTATCAAAAGCGATAATTAAATCAACAAATCAACAATTATTTAATTATCTCAGGCGATAATTAAATCTAAATTCAACAAATATTTAATTATCTAAAGCGATAATTAAATCAACAAATCAACAATTATTTAATTATCTCAGGCGATAATTAGAAACAACAAATATATGATTATCAAAACGATAATCAGAACTCATATCAACAAATATCTAATTATCACAAGCGATAATTAGAAACAACAAATATCTGATTATCAAAAACGATAATCAGAACTCATATCAACAAATATCTAATTATCACAAGCGATAATTAGAAACAACAAATATCTGATTATCAAAAACGATAATCAGAACTCATATCAACAAATATCTAATTATCACAAGCGATAATTAGAAACAACAAATATCTGATTATCAAAAACGATAATCAGAACTCATATCAACAAATATCTAATTATCACAAGCGATAATTAGAAACAACAAATATCTGATTATCAAAAACGATAATCAGAACTCATATCAACAAATATCCAATTACCTGCAGATAATTGGATGCAACAAATATCTATAAATCAATTAAGAAGACTAGAAAATCAACATAAAAGCTTGGATCGATCCCATCAGATGGCGAGTTTTTAATTCGCCGCACGTGCAACAACATATGGCCGAAGCCTACCAAGTACTCAACATAATTTTTGGCGCCCAACAAATGACCCGAAGGTCCAACATATGACCCGAAGGTCTAGTACTGGTATTTGACCCGAAGGTCCAACATATGACCCGAAGGTCCAACATAGTGGCTCGAAAGCACACGAAAACATCAAATATTTCAATTAACGAGTCCGGAATTAACCAAAATAGTAAACGCACATGTCCCATAACCACGAGTTTTACTAAATTGTTTAATTCTCTTCATCGTTTCCTTGAAAGTGTAGAATCATCAAAACAACAGATATTCAATTAACGAGTCCGGAATTAACCGAAATAGTAAAAGTGTGGTTCCATACTCCGCACTTTTGCTAAATTGTTTAAATCACTTCATCGTTTCCTTGAAAGTGCAAAATTGTGTATTTTGTAAAAATACACTTTACATTCTCAAACGGACAAGTCCGGAATTAAGCGAATCAGTAAAAGAAAGGGGTCATAGTCCTCGATTTTGCTGAAACGTTTAAATCGCTTCCTCATTCTTTTGAAAGCGCAAACTGTTAAAATTCCTGAAAGCACTTTTATTTATTTTGCAAAAATAACAATTCACATTCTCAACTGGACAAGTCCGGAGTTAAGCGAAACAGTAAAAGAAAGGGGTCATAATCCTCGATTTTGCTGAATCGTTTAAGTCGTTTTCTCATCCTTTTGAAAACGCAAACCGTTAAAAATTTATAAAAAAAATTTCATTTTTAAAACGAGTTTCCAAACACGTGATTAAAGCAGCAATATTAGTAACAATTTCGATAAGGAAATTGTACTTCTCAAAATACCATAAAAAAGGTCACAAATCAGTATTGCGGAATAACCGCTTGAAAACCCACTTTTAAAACTTGACGGTTACTGAAGCCAAAGCGACAGAAATTTTAAAACGTCAAAATCACATCAAAACAATTTACATCAAAATGTAATATCAGTGAATTTTCATTCATCAAAATGCCACAAAACACCGTACTTCAAAATATAGCTTTGGTGTAAAATCCCGTTATAAAATAACGGCAACAAAATACGTTTCATAACCAAGCATCGGTTCAATCGAAAAATAAATGCAGTAACGTGCAATTCATATTTGCACGCACATTACAATATAAACAAAGAAATCATTCAAATGTATCTTCAATGAAGATAATTCAAACAGCAAAAATCTAATCAATATATGATTAATAAAAAGAAAGTCAGCGGAAATTTCAACAAAAATCACATAACTGTAATTTCTTCGAATCCTCAATTCGGATTCGAAATTCTTAAAGAAACAAAATAATCGCAGCTATGTAAACAACAAATGAAATCCATATCAATTTCGTATTTTGATTTTTAAATCAAAAGGATTGTCAGTTGTACTCAGCGAAGACAGTTTCACTGTTTCCGCTGCGCACTCTGATAAACAGAACACAATTCAATCAAATCAACAAAACACAGTTTCACTTTTATTTTTAAATAAAGGTATTTAAAAATTTCATCAAAATCTCAAAACTTTAGTTTTGACTCAAATTACAGATAAAACATCGACCAATAGTTGTAACATATGTTCCATCCAAGTTATGTTTTATATTATGTCCATAAACCCCAAGCTCTGATACCAACTGTAACGCCCCACCTTTATGCTCATAATAACAAAGAGTATTAAAAGAAATACTGTCTATTATTACGAAGAATAAGGCTGGATAGGAGCGACCATCCGTAGTTGACCTTACACTAGTATTGGTTATCTCGATAGGAGTGGTATATACTTTTTATTTTTCATCTATCATTTATTTACTCCCATCGACACACCCAATTATCAGTATAAAACAAACTACGATAGTTCATAATAGTTTAGGACATTAGATATAACAATAACACAGATAATATAAATGCGGAACACAGATAAAAACAAAAGTCTCATATATATATATAACTGATGTCAGTTAATACATAGTTGACACAATACATATGATACAACTACAACTGTCGACTCTAGAAGTTATATATACAAGTACATTATCGACTAATATACATGAATACATATCGTTCTATACAATGACACTACTACTTCAAAATGACACTGACAACTTCAGAAGATGTGAAAAGTCTTCAAATCATGAACAGCAACTCAAAGAAGAAAATCTACAACCTGAAATAACTCGGGTCTGACCCGAGTATTACATTCAAAAGAAAATAATACCCGGGTCAGTCTAATTCAAACCAGTTTATTAGTGCATATAGGCAGTTATAATTTAATTAGACGACAGTCACAATAATTCCCGTCTATCCAATTCTTTAAACAAAGAAACCGGATAACGGTCAATATAACACTTAACAGTGTTTAACAAAAATCAGCAGATTTAAATCATCAACAGAGATAAATAAACGATTTATCAATTAAACGGCACATCGGTGTGGCTGCAGTACACGCGCGCGTGTACTGCCTCGCCACTACAGCGATAAAATAAGAGCTAGCGCACGGTCAAACCCAAATCATGCCGGGTTCAACTCAAGTGTCCATGATTCTAGAACAAGAGCAAATAGACATCAAGCTATAAAGCTCAAGCTATAACACAGTACAACAATTCAAATTGCAAATATCATAAAGTCACAAAACACAGAGGCACAGAGGCACCAAGGCAGTTCAAAATAAAGGGAAGCAACTCAAGATAAGTCGGGTCAGGTAGCAAACCCAGACGAATATCACAAGTACAGAATCAAGTATACAACTTTCCAATTCCTCTGTACAACAACCACACTACTAATGCCAAAGTCGAGTGTGCTACAGACACCACGCAAAGAGAATGGAACACAAAACAAAGTCAAGCAAATAGGGAAATCAGTAATTAAGGTCGAAATAATTTCCAGCATTGAAGCCAACCAATACAACACGAACCCAAAAGCAACCATATTTTTAAACTCGAAATCGATGCTTAAAATCGAATTAAAGCCTGGTAATAACAAAATCAATCTGAAGCCGTAAACTACTGAGCGAATAGTGGAATATAACAACATAGCAGTGTGGATGAAACAATCAATCAAAGACTGAAAATTCAGGTCTGCACATCAAACTACAGCAGTTCAAGTAAGGAAACATGCTACAGGTAACTGGAAGTGGCTATGGGACTAGCAACCAGATGAATGCACAAAGTACACGAGTGCTCGGCTACACGATAACTCAAAGCAAGTATTACAAGGAGACTAACTCAAGGCTAAATGTAACCCAATATCAAGGACAGACATGTACAGATCAGAGATCAATGTACACGAATGGTATCATGTGCCAAGGCAACATGTCAAAACAATGGATCAGGCAAGTTATATACCAAAAACTACACAACACTGCAACAGTGCAATTGAATGGAATGTGATAAACAAAACAATGTAGTGTAATAGCGAAGAGGCCAGAGAATTGAAGAAGACTACTACAGTGATGCAAGAAATCACATGAACAAGTTCGGACAACCCAGGCCAATACAGTTATCGAATAAGTACCAAAATTACAATGAAACTACAGTTACAACAAGACAACTGCAGTTTCCCAATCATTAAATGCCCAAAGTCAGTGATACCAAATCCAAGCTGAAACCGTGAATAAACAAATCAGTGCCAAGGTCAAAGATTTTCACTGGCCACGAATACAAATAGAGTTTCACGGAACAACCAAATCGAGTCGCAAGTTAATAACCAGAAAATCACAAGTTCGAAACCACTGCCGTGTTTTAACAAAATCAAGCAAAAGTGGCCGAGATAAAATAATTTGGTACGAACGAACAAAACAAGGCAACAGCCGAGACCACAGAGGCGAGATCAAAGATCGAAATCAACTCAAAACAGTGATGGGACGAAAACGACCAACACGCAATCATATAACAAAACAGTATGCAGTTCAACCAAGAATAATGTCGCAAGTATCAAAGAGTCAAGCCAAATCAGAGATCCCAACAAAAACGAAAATCGAACTGCCATAACCCAGTTTGAATTAGAAGTGAGTTGCGAGCACTCACCTTCTTCGAAGAGACAGCCGCGAGCGACCTGACGGAGTTGACGTCGTGACCTCTCGAAAGCAACTGAATACCATCGGCTGGAGCCCTAATTTGAAAAGGAGGGACGAACGAGACTTCGATCGAGCCGCCATTGATTTTTCCCTCGTACGTTTTCTCTAGGGTTGTAGAACGAATAATGAATTGAGGATCAAGGGGACGGTTTTCTTTAGTTAGATATCACGGCAGAAACAAGTATGGGCCACATTATTCTTTTTCTTTAAAGCCCACTACAATCTTTACAAAATTTACAAAAGGAATTTCAGATCGATTCAAACTGCAATAGCCATTAACCAACGATTTTAATCGTCATTTGACGATGACCAGATAATTGCGAAATCTCGGGTTGTTACAGTATTTTAAATTAAATAAATTGATTGATGTTCAAATGAATGATGTTTGGAATCATATTATGTAGTTTTGAAAAAGTATGGTACTATGATATTTTGAAATGGATCTTTGCATGATATTGAATTTTGAAATGATATTTGATTTGAAAAATATAAATTACTATTTTGAAATTTTAACCACGGGATGTATTTAATTTATAGTTTAACTGATCCTTAAAGGATGTGCGGTCCCAAGCATCCTTTAAGTTATTGTGCATTACTGCTACAATTCACTTGAGTTGGTTTATATTATATAAGTATATATTGTCCTGACTCGAGTGTTTTGTGTTTTACTTTACGCTCGGATCAGCCTGAGTATTTACAGCTTAGCTTTGGATTTCATTCTGGAGCTAGGAATTGCTGGAGATTCCGCTTGTCTAATTATCTATTCCTTTTCAGTTCCAGTTGTTCTATTTCAGCTCTAGTATTTTCTATGTATTAGAAATTTCTATTGTATATGTTTTCAGACTGATATTATGTATTATGTTTTGAGAGTTTGTATATAGTAGCTTCATGAACTACTATGGTATATTATTTCCGCTGCGAGTTATTCTGTATTTGATTTTATTAGCTCCAAATTTTATTACAATCTGTTATTTGAATTATTCAAGTCAGACATGTGTGGATTATTGTCGATTTGAATTGTCCAAAATAGTGGGTCGTTATAGGTTTGGATTAACCAATCCTATATTCAGTCATGTACAGTGTATGTATAGAATTCCATTCCAACACCTACTCTAAACAGGTAGCAAGCAAACGATAATACAATCTTGATTTTAAGGCAATGAGATACACCCTTATGATTTACCAGTTTAGGGTAGACTCTCTTGATTTAATTGAGCAGCAAACTCACCCACTTAATTTGATTGAGCAACAAGCACACCCACTTGATTTGAACAGGCAACAAGCACACCAAAAAAAAATAGTTGAGAGTTGTTGATTGTAAATACAAACATTTGTACTTTGGATATAGAATATTCTATAGCCCGTTTGAAAGCACTTTGAGCTTTGAATTGATGAGAGAATACTTTCAAAATGGTGACTAAATTATAGAGAATGAATGCAGTAAAGTATAGATTAAATTTGAATGAATTTGAAGAGTATTGAAAGTGGATTTTGTTAAATATATAATGAGAATTCGGAGTGAGAAGAAAGTAGAGAAAGTAGGTCTTAAAATTCGTTTTCAGTCCCCTTTATATAGTGTTTGAAGGGACGTGTCTATTCGGGAAGAGACGTAACAAAAAATCACAGCTATTTAAAATTCAAAAGGCATCTCTCCAATGGTCTATATGTTAACATACTTAAGTAGGGTATGTTGGCATACCCTTATTAATTTTGAAAACCAATAATTTGTTTTGAGTGTATATAAAATTCTAATAATTTGTAGAACTTTTAAACATAGTTTTCAAATACTTTCAATATACAAAATTCTTACAAAATATTTGTAAAATTGTACTTTGAAAAATAAATATTTTGATAATAAGTATTTTGATAAGAGAGTATTCAAAGAACAGATGGTTGATATCCAAGGACTTTGAAAAAGTATTCTAATGTCTATTTCCTATGATTTATAGCCTTGAACTCTTCTTGTCTTTATCTCTAAACTCATGGGTCTTCAACTACCCTGATTATCTCTTAATCTTGATCTCTATCCTTTTTACTAATTAGTCTTCAAACATGATTATCATATACTTGTATAAACATGTATAATATCCTGCAAAATATTCTATACAACTTGGAAAAACATCAGTACCTATATTTATATGGTTGTTGTCATCAAATTCAATATTTGTGGTATTAACAATATATATTTATATATGTATGTATGTGTGTGTGTTGTGTATAAGCAATTGTTATTATATGTATATTTACAATTGTTATTTTATGTTTTAGAAAAAACTTTGGACAACAAAGGCATATATAAAGGCACAAATGTGTCTATATCAGTACAAATCCTAAAACGTATATGCAGTCGCATTAAGCATACACACTTCATATTTATTGCATGTGCACTATACACATATAAATGTATTTGATATACTTTTAAATTAAAAGTCATTTATTTTATTTGAATTAAATTTCCTTTAAACAATCAAGTAAAATATGGTGAATTATTTATAAAAGTAGTAAGTGTTATTTTTTATTAATTACACATTCATTACCTTTATGACCTATTAAATAGTTTACATAAATAACAACTTTAGTCTTCACTTACCCAAAATAAAAGTAGAAAGCAATTAACTATTACACATATACATACAAAAGTATATTTTATATTCTCTACTTCATATAAAAATCAAATTTATATAACTCCTTTATGAACAATTTAAATGAAATGATATTTTATTTAAAACAATATTAAATTGGATCAAATAACTCATTAGACTTCATAGGCCCAACAGATCCAAAATAGATTTTTTTTTTAAGTTTACCTATTCCACCCGCTTTCAACCGGAACAGTTCCTTCAAATAAGTCAGTAAAGAAAATGGAGAATATCTCTCCCTCCTTTTACAAATTTTGTTATCCTACCTCAGCCATTGGATGGAACTAGTGGGAAATAAATTAACCGCAAGATATTACATGAATATAAAGTCAAACTAATTGTAAGATGCTTGTAACGACCCGTAAATTTTTGATAATTTAATTTGTTAATTTAACGAATTTTGTTATTTAATATTGGAAGAAATAAAAAGTTGTAATGTAATAATGAAATGAATATTAAAATGAAATGCAACAATGTTAATTAAAGCAAATTATTAACAATTTGAATGAAATTCCAATGAATGAAATAATGTAAATGTTATACTTGGGTATAAATTGAATATAAGAAAACAAACGTAAACATTGAATTAATTAATGAATTTAAAATGTAATAAATGGTAATTGAATAACATCAATGTTCAGTAAGTAATTATAATATTTGTTTTAAAGTAATAAACTTAAATGTAATTAAAGTTAATGGTAACAATTGTTATAAGTTACCTATTTGTTTAGTTCATAAAATTTAATTTGAAATCAATTGTAGTTAATTGACTTAATTAGTGCAGTTAGTGTAGATTAAATTAGTAATTGGAGAATGTTAATTCAATAAGGAGTACCAATGTAAATTCTATTCATAATAAGGCAATTGATTGAATAAAAATAATTGAAATTCAAGTTTGATTAATTTATTGGATTTTAAGATGTAATAATTGGATTAATTGCAATTAAATGAAATTAAATATTTAAATATTACATTAATTAAAATTAAGATGAAATTGGGAAACATCAATGTGCTAAGAGATAAACCAATGTTAGTTACACCCTTATTGTAATAAAAGACTTGAATAATAATGATTAAAAATTTAATACATGGAATTATTAAAATTTAATTTGTATTTTTAAATTTAATGAAATTGAAATTAAACACTGAAATTGGTAAATTAATCAACTTTAAATTGATATCTAAATTTGTTTAAATTATTGTAAATGGTTAAGAAATAAAAAATGATAGAAGTTGTAAATTATTAAAATTTAAATTGAAAAAGTGATTTAATTAATTTAATATTAATTTATTTAATTAACTGAAATATAGCCATTTTGGCCACTGACTCGGATTTCGACGAAACTAGTTTCATCGGATCCGTAACGGTAAATTATTATAAGATTTCAAGTTTCGTAGAGATCGGACTTGTCATTTGATCGTACGGACTCGAAACGCCTAGAAATCAATTTAATTGAAATCAATTGAAATCAATTTGAAATAAATTGATTTTACCATAACTTCTTCATACGATAGAATTTGGACATGAAACCTCTTCCATTGAATTTGAAATCATCAAAACTATCTATTTTGCTATATGGGATTACCCATTTTCATTCCAGAGACAGAACGGGCTTTTTGGGCCATTTATCGTTCAACGTTATAACCAAATCTGATCTGTTCTCTCTATTTTCTGATATGACTATGAATATCCTGTTATAAACCCTAGTGTTCCCCAACTCAGTTTGTCTGTACGTACAATTTCATTTGTTCCTCTCTTTCTAATGGCAGACAAACCCTAAATTATCCAATTGCAAATCAAAAATAAAATCAAAAATTCAAACTCCTTAAACACTATCAGATTTTATATCAATTCGAAGCTCTCGACGAGCGCAGTTCACTAGTGGTATTTGTTTTTCGATTCTGGTCATCGTTTGCCCAGAATTTGCAAATCAATCCACGGTCGTTCATTACGCGACGATCAACTTCGATGGATCGCCAAATCATTAATACTATTGTGTGGAGGTCGTCGAGGGGATTAGATCTGAGTCATTCGTAGGTGAAGTTGATGGTTGGATTGGCCGGATAAATCTGATTATGGCTTGGAGAAATGGCGACGGCTGGGTCTAGTCACCGTGTTCGGCAACGAGGTGTATCGATCGGGAGGGGAGGGTAGTTCGCCTGAGGCAGTAGAGCTGGGAACAATCATCAAAGCGGCGCGGCGTCAAAGTTAGGGTGACGGCTGGAGGTTTGGGTCCCGTGCGTTAGGGTTGGGGCACTGTAGCTCGCGTGCGTGAGGAAGATACGCAGTGGCGTGGCTGGGTATTGTGTTTTCTGTTATTTATTTTATTTGTTTTCAATATAAAACTCAGTGTTCTTGTAACGACCCGTATTTTTACGGATCGAAAAGTTCGTTAAAATCTGGGGTTTTCAGCATTTTTATGTTGTTTTAGATTTTGGCAGTTTTTGTTAAGTCCTAAGTCGGTTTGGGCGAGTTAAGTAATGAGTCTGGGTCGAGTGGCCGACTTAAGGAGGTAACCGAGTTAAGGACTAGGGGCGACTTAAGAAACTGACCGAGTTAAGAAAGCTAAGTCATGATAGCTTAGGTCGTAGGGTGTTGGAGCGACCTAAGGTAGTGGACGACTTAAGGAAGTTGGTGACCTAAGAGTTTGGGTAAGTTAAGTGTTAAGTCGGCATGGCGAGTTAACGACCTAAGGAACTGACCGACTTAAGGATATGGCGACTCAAGGGCAGGCAGACTTAGTAAGTGAACGATCTAGTAGAGTTAGCGACCTAGTGGTTACCGGGTTAGCATAATTAGGTCGGCAGCGACCTAAGGAAGCTGGGGTAATAGTGAGCGACCTAAGGAGTAAGTCGTAGACGACTTAGGGGTTTGGTCGTGGGTTGTTAGGCCGCTAAGGATTAGGTCGCTAAGGGTTAAGTGAGTAGGTCGTATGTCTATTATGTCGTATCCCAGTAAACTGTTAAGTCGTAGAAGGTGATTGAGTTGCTAAGTCATAGGTCGGCATGCTCAGCAGTTAGGTAGTGGCACTATTAGGTCGCATAAGTGTTAAGTCGCGCATATTAGTTAAGTCGTAGGTCGGCTTAGTAGATAGGTCGTATGCACATGTGTTAGGCGGAGCAACTGTTAAGACGTAAGTTGTTAGGTCGGTGAAGGCTTAGGTCGGTGGGGAGGCTTAGGTCGGAGAGGCTTAGGTCGGAGACGACCTATGGAGATAGCCGAGTTACGACTTAGAGAGATTTTTAGCTATAAATAGGAGGGGTTGTTCTCACTTTTTGGGATCCGGATTTCGAAGCGACGAAGTGCTGCCATTTTGAGAGCTCGACTTCTACACTTCTTCACTTCTTTTCTCCACTCTAATCTAGTGCTTACATCCATCCAAGTTGAAGATCAAGATTGAAGATTCAAGAGCTTAGATTGAAGATCTTCATCTTTTCAAGAGAGATTTCTTCATTTGAAGCGGATTCGTGATAGATCAAGCTTGATCCTTCGCTGTCCAGATCTGAAGCGTGTTGATTTGGGGTTGTTTAGGTGATTTGGTGAGTGGTGATTATCTCTCACACGGATCCAAAGGAGTATATCGGATTGTTGGCTTGATTTGGTGTTAAAATAGTGATTTCTATGCATTTTTGTAAACCTAAGTGTAGATCCATGTAGATCCATTGTTCATGATGATTTGACAACCATTTTATCACATGTTAACCTATGCAAGTTCATTCATCAAGTTTGTATAGATATTGTTCATGTTTTCATGCTTGTTGGACTTTCAACTCTTTAATTACGAAAATGCCATTATTGTTATAATTGACTACTTAGATCATATTTGAATGCTTGATTGTTTAGATTAATGTTTGACTTGGTTGATTGCTATGAATTAGATGATTGATGATTTGATTTAGACCGAAGACGATTCAAAAGCTAAGGGAAAGGCTCTTGAATTGAGAAAGCTGCTCGTGGCATATGTAGCGGGATGATGAAGCTCTTATACATAGATTTGATGATGTGATGTTGAGATGAGGCTTTGCGAGGATGTGATGAAGCGAGGCAATCATGTGATGAAGACTTGGTCTAATCCAGACGGGATCATTCCAAGCATGTTGATAACTCGGTGATATGATTCGAGTTGAGGATAATGAATGGATATGAGAATAGTCGTCGAGGAGGATGACTAGGAGGCTTGGATAGCATCGTTGTTGAAGGTTCTAGCATGCTCTAAGCAAGAGTACGTTTGGGCAGATTCGATAGTCCCAACGACTAACAGTTGATGGTCGAGTACTCTGGGCAGATTCGATAGTCCTAGGCACGGGCTGCGACGACGTGCGGGAGTTATGTCTAGAACCGGGGTTCCATTAGCCCTTGACGGACGGCTGAAAGAATGTGCCGGTCATTCAATTAACGGTGATATCGAAGCAATTATAACAGTGATAGCCAGAGTCATGGATGTTTGGTTGTATCGTCATTCGGACCCAAGAGCGGTATTTTCTGGGTGCTTATCTGATTTAGGCCTTGGTACTTGGAAAACATCGCCCTTGACTCGAATGATTATTACTTTACTTTAAATTTTATGCTCTACTATGTTGCTTCTGCTTAGTGTGTGTCTGGGGGCTATCACTGTAGTAAGAGGTGGAGTGGGAGGGTTGTATTCCTATTCCTTTTCCTTTATGCTCTTTTGGTATGTTGTTAGTTAATTTACTGCTCACTAAGACTGTTGTCTGACTCAAGGCTTTATGTTTTTAATTCTTATTGCCTTGGGCTGTTCGTCCATTTTGGGACGGGCAGACTAGGTAGCAGGTGACAGGTGCTGTTCTCTTCTCACGATGCTGATATCGAAGACGAGCTAGAGGGTTGCATATTATCTTCTTATATGTACTGGATGTTCCGCTGTTCTGTATTCTCTGAGAGATATGTAGTGAGGCTTGATGTATTGACTATTTGGATGTTTGTATTCAACTATTATGGAGTTTTATATGATGGCATTTTGTTCTGTAAAGCTTCATTATACATATGTTCTATTGTATTTTGTCCATGCGCTGTGAGTAATACGATAGATTCTGTTGTTTTAATTTACCCTGACAATCGTCCATGGTCGCCTGGCACACTTTACAGCGCACTTTCTCTAGATTCGGTGCAGGGGTCATGGGCGGTCGTCACATTTGGTATCAGAGCATTGGTTAATCGATTTTACCCAACGCTCGCCGTCGTAACTACGTATGAGAGACGTAATTGTATTTTGATGGATGAATACTATATATAATATAGTAGTTTAGTTGAGTTTGAGTCCTTTATGCAGTTGTTTCTCTAGATGTTCTAATCATTCCTTTTTATAGATATTGAGAATGAGTCGAAGAGGGAGACCAGCTGCTAGGGAAGGCCGTGCTACTGAAGAGACTGCTGATTATGCAGCCATGTTCGAAGCTATGATGACTTCGATCATGAGAAGGATACCAGTTCCGGGGGCGGCAGTTGATGTTGGAGTTCAGGTTCAGACTCCGAAACCAGTGGATTTTGCTAAGCTGTGCAAGGACTATATTGCTCTTGGAGGGAAGGTTTTCTTGGGAACAGAATCAACTATCGAAGTCCAGAGATGGATAGATGCTTGTAGAAGGATCTTTGGTGATTTGGGAATTGATGATGCAACTAAGAGGAAGTTGGCATCAAGGCAGCTTCAAGGGAGAGCCTCTGATTGGTGGAACTCTATTACCATCAATACTGCGGAGGAAGAGATTACTTGGGAGCAATTCCAAGCTAGATTTGAAGCTAAGTTCATTTCTACAGCTCAGAAGTTTGTTCTGTTCAAGAAGTTTGTGGAGCTCAAGCAAGGAGGGAGATCAGTTCTTGAGTATGTTTCTGAGTTTGAAGCTTTGTCCAAGTATGCCCAGTCATATATTGAATCTGCATATCAGAAGAACGAGAAGTTTGTGACTGGATTGGATAGTTATCTTGGGAGACAGTTGGTGGATCATTTGGACGATTCATTTGAGAAGCTTATGGAGAAAGCTCTTAGGCATGAGAGTCTGTTTCCTAAGGAAGGATCTGTTGTTGCTGTTACCAGGGGAGAGTCTAAACCATAGCAGGGTGGAAACCAGAAGAGGAAGCAGCAGCAGCAGAAGGGTAAGGATGGCCAGAAGAAGCCGAAAGGCGAGGTGACTTGCTACAATTGTCAGCAGAAGGGCCATTTCTCTAAGGATTGTAAGAATCCGAAGGTGCCAATGAAGTGTCACAACTGTGACAAGCCAAGGCACATCAGGAAGAATTGTCCAGAACCGAGGAAGGATAAGCAGATTGTGCAAGCTTATGCTTTGGGAGCTGTTCCATCGTCTTCGAAAGCTCCTACTGCTGAAGAGAAAGGAAAGAGTGTGGTTGTTCAAGGTACTCTTTTCCTATGTGGTGTTCCAGTTAGAGTTCTGTTTGATACCGGAGCGTCGCATTCGTTTGTTTGTAATGAACTCGTAGGCCGGTTAGGTTTGGAACCGGATATTGTTGATAGGCCATTGGTTGTGACTAATCCAGTTGGGGGTTCGTCTTGTTTGTGTATGTTATGCCGTGGTCTGATTGTGTCGAGTCATGGTTGCTCTTTTGTTTGTGATTGTTTTGTTATGAACTTTGCGGGGTTCGAAATTATTTTGTGTATGGACTGGCTTAGGAAGTATGCGGCTAAGGTTGATTGTGAGAGGCTGGAGGTGACAGTCGAGAATGTGGAGGAGCGAAAGATTGTGATACGATGTAAGCATGAGGAAGGCGTCTTCATGAGCTTCATGTATTCGCTAGTTGTTCCACGGGATGGACTGTCTTTAGTGCCAATCGCAAATGGATTCGAGGATATCTTTGACGAAGTCAAAGGGTTGCCGCCGCATAGAGAGATCGAGTTTCGTATAGATCTAGTTGAAGGAGCCAGACCTGTTGTGATGCCTCTTAGGCGGATGGCGCCTAGGGAACAACAAGAGTTGAGGGTGCAAGTTGATGACCTTTTACAGAAAGGATTCATTCGGCGTAGTGTGTCCGAGTGGGGTGCACCAGTTGTGTTTGCAACCAAGGCAGATGGGTCGTTAAGATTGTGTGTGGATTATCGTGAGCTGAATAAGGTGACTAAGAAGAACAAGTATCCATTGCCGAGAATAGATGACTTGTTTGATCAGCTTCACGAAGCCAAGGTGTTTTCTCAGATGGATTTGGCAACGGGATTTCACCAGTTGAGAGTGGCTAAGGATAGTGTGCCGAAGACTGCTTTTCGGACACCATCTGGTTTCTTTGAGTGGCTGGTAATGCCGTTTGGATTGACTAACGCGCCAGCATATTTTGTGGATCTTATGAATAGAGTGTTCAGAGATCAGTTGAACAAGTTCGTACTTGTGTTCGTGGATGATATTCTGATTTATTCCAGAACGGAAGAGGAGCACAAGACGCACTTGCGCATTGTTTTGGAAATCTTGCGGAAACATCAGCTGAAGGCTAAGTTTTCGAAGTGTCGCTTCTGGAAGAGTGAAGTGAGGTTCTTAGGCCATGTGATTTCTGGAAGTGGAATAGCGGTTGATCCCGCTAAGGTGGCAGCAATCCAGGATTGGGTTAGACCTAAGAATGCATCTGATGTGAGAAGTTTTCTTGGATTAGCAGGATATTATCGACGGTTTATCAAAGATTTCTCCAAGATAGCTGCACCGTTAACAGGATTGACGAAGAAGAACCAAGTGTTCAGTTGGGATGCTAAGTGTGAGCAAGCTTTCGGAATCCTGAAAGAGAGATTGACGAGTGCTCCTGTTTTGACTATTCCAAGTGGGAATGATGAGATGGTGGTTTACACCGACGTATGTGGTACTGGACTTGGAGCAGTGCTGATGCAGAAGGATAAAGTTGTTGCGTATGCCGGTCGACAACTAAAGCCGCATGAAAGGAATTACCCGACTCATGATTTGGAGTTAGCGGCGATTGTATTTGCTCTGAAGATGTGGAGACATTATCTACTGGGAGTCCGATTCGAGTTGTTTACAGATCATAAGTCGTTGAAGTATCTTTTCTCCCAAAAGGATTTGAATCTTCGGCAGCAACGTTGGCTAGAGTTTTTAGCATCATATGATTTTGGTATAGCTTATACTCCGGGAAAAGGTAACGCAGTGGCAGATGCGTTAAGTCGAAGACATGCAGGATTGGGAGCCATATTTTCAGAATGGAAGAGTCTCGAGTATTTAGCTGGATTTGACTTCAAGCCTAGATGTGAATTGGAACCTGAGATGTTGGCAAACTTATCGATAAGACCTTCTCTTGTGGAAAGGATTGGCGAGAGCCAAAAGCGAGACGATAAGCTTGTCAAGATTATCCGTGAATTGGAGTCTGGATTGGATCCAGAAAAGGATAAAGGATTCGAGGTCGATCGAAAGGGTTGGCTTCGGAAGCAAGGACGACTAGTTGTTCCCGATATAGATGAATTGAGGAGTGAAGTTCTGAAGGAAAGTCACCACTAAAAGTTGACAATTCATCCGGATGGAAATAAGATGTATCAGGATATGAAGAGAACCTACTACTGGGAAGGTATGAAGAAGGATGTTGGAAATTTTATTTCCAAGTGTATGAACTGCCAGTTGGTAAAAGCCGAGCAGAAGAAGCCAAGTGGATTGCTTCAGCCATTAGAAGTTCCTACATGGAAGTGGGAGCAAGTGTCGATGGATTTTATTGATGGGCTACCTAGAAGCAGAACGGGAAATGAAGGGATTTGGGTCATTGTAGATCGTTTGACTAAGAGTGCACGATTCATTCCTGTTCGATCGACTAGGATTGCATCAAAGTTGGCTGAGTTGTATGTTAAGTGGATAGTTCGATTCCATGGTATTCCGAAGAGTATAGTGAGCGATCAAGACCCATTGTTCACTAGTGGATTTTGGAAGAGCTTCCAGGAAGTTTTGGGAACCGAGTTGTGTTTGAGTACAGCTTATCACCCTCAAACAGATGGTCAGACCGAGAGAGTCAACCGAGTTTTGGAAGATCTTCTTAGAGCATGTGTTTTGGACTTCGGAGGATCATGGGAAGATCACCTTCATTTGGTGGAGTTTGCGTACAACAACAGTTACCAGTCAAGCATTGGTATGGCACCGTATGAGGCATTGTATGTAAGGCCGTGTAACTCTCCGACATGTTGGTTGGAAACTGGAGAAAAGCTGATACTTGGGCCAGAGATGATTCGGCAGACTTCAGATTGTATAGAGATCATTCGGCAACGAATGAAGGCAGCCCAAGACCGTCAGAAGAGTTATGCTGATAAGCGTCGAAAGGATTTGGAATTTGACGTAGGAGATATGGTTTTTGTGAAGATTTCTCCACTGAAGAATGTTATCTGATTCGGGAAGAAAGGAAAATTGACTCCGAGATTTGTTGGACCATTCCCGATCATCGAGCGAATTGGAAAGCTCGCCTATAGATTGGAGTTACCTGAGAAGATGGCGAGTGTGCACATTGTTTTTCATGTATCATATCTACGGAAGTATGTGCACGACTCGAATACTGTGGTTTCTGCTGATAGCTGTGAAGATTTCGAAGTTGATCCAGTCGATAGAAGACCTCGTAAGCCGCTTCGTGTTGTTGAAACCGACACGAAACAGCTTAGAAGGAAGGTAGTTAAGGTGTTCAAGATACAATGGAGTGATGATGATAACGACTGTACGTGGGAGGTGGAAGAGAGGATGAAAGCAGCTCATCCTGAACTCTTCAAGGTATGGCCCTAAGGTGTCGTGTCATCTAACGAAATTGTAACTTGTTCTAGTTTTAGAATTCTGTACGCTAAGCTAGAATTGGATGCATGGTTTGTTGATTGCTATGGATGATAGGCGTACAGGATAGTCTTTGATTGCCTCGTTTGTTTGGAATTTCGGGGGCGAAATTCCTAAGGGGGAGAGAATGTAACGACCCGTATTTTTACGGATCGAAAAGTTCGTTAAAATCTGGGGTTTTCAGCATTTTTATGTCGTTTCAGATTTTGGCAGTTTTTGTTAAGTCCTAAGTCGGTTTGGGCGAGTTAAGTAATGAGTCTGGGTCGAATGGCCGACTTAAGGAGGTAACCGAGTTAAGGACTAGGGGCGACTTAAGAAACTGACCGAGTTAAGAAAGCTAAGTCATGATAGCTTAGGTCGTAGGGTGTTGGAGCGACCTAAGGTAGTGGACGACTTAAGGAAGTTGGTGACCTAAGAGTTTTGGTAAGTTAAGTGTTAGGTCGGCATGGCGAGTTAACGACCTAAGGAACTGACCGACTTAAGGATATGGCGACTCAAGGGTAGGCAGACTTAGTAAGTGACCGATCTAGTAGAGTTAGCGACCTAGTGGTTACTGGGTTAGCATAATTAGGTCGGCAGCAACCTAAGGAAGCTGGGGTAATAGTGAGCGACCTAAGGAGTAAGTCGTAGACGACTTAGGGGTTTGGTCGTGGGTTGTTAGGCCGCTAAGGATTAGGTCGCTAAGGGTTAAGTGAGTAGGTCGTATGTCTATTAAGTCGTATCCCAGTAAACTGTTAAGTCGTAGAAGGTGATTGAGTTGCTAAGTCGTAGGTCGGCATGCTCAGCAGTTAGGTAGTGGCACTATTAGGTCGCTTAAGTGTTAAGTCGCGCATATTAGTTAAGTCGTAGGTCGGCTTAGTAGATAGGTCGTATGCGCATGTGTTAGGCGGAGCAACTGTTAAGACGTAAGTTGTTAGGTCGGTGAAGGCTTAGGTCGGTGGGGAGGCTTAGGTCGGAGAGGCTTAGGTCGGAGACGACCTATGGAGATAGCCGAGTTACGACTTAGAGAGATTTTTAGCTATAAATAGGAGGGGTTGTTCTCACTTTTTGGGATCCGGATTTCGAAGCGACGAAGTGCTGCCATTTTGAGAGCTCGACTTCAACACTTCTTCACTTCTTTTCTCCACTCTAATCTAGTGCTTACATCCATCCAAGTTGAAGATCAAGATTGAAGATTCAAGAGCTTAGATTGAAGATCTTCATCTTTTCAAGAGAGATTTCTTCGTTTGAAGCGGATTCGTGATAGATCAAGCTTGATCCTTCGCTGTCCAGATCTGAAGAGTGTTGATTTGGGGTTGTTTAGGTGATTTGGTGAGTGGTGATTATCTCTCACACGGATCCAAAGGAGTATATCGGATTGTTGGCTTGATTTGGTGTTAAAATAGTGATTTCTATGCATTTGTGTAAACCTAAGTGTAGATCCATGTAGATCCATTGTTCATGATGATTTGACAACCATTTTATCACATGTTAACCTATGCAAGTTCATTCATCAAGTTTGTAGAGATATTGTTCATGTTTTCATGCTTGTTGGACTTTCAACTCTTTAATTACGAAAATGCCATTATTGTTATAATTGACTACTTAGATCATATTTGAATGCTTGATTGTTTGGATTAATGTTTGACTTGGTTGATTGCTATGAATTAGATGATTGATGATTTGATTTAGACCGAAGACGATTCAAAAGCAAAGGGAAAGGCTCTTGAATTGGGAAAGCTGTTCGTGGCATATGTAGCGGGATGATGAAGCTCTTATACATAGATTTGATGATGTGATGTTGAGATGAGGCTTTGCGAGGATGTGATGAAGCGAGGCAATCATGTGATGAAGACTTGGTCTAATCCAGACGGGATCATTCCAAGCATGTTGATAACTTGGTGATATGATTCGAGTTGAGGATAATGAATGGATATGAGAATAGTCGTCGAGGAGGATGACTAGGAGGCTTGGATAGCATCGTTGTTGAAGGTTCTAGCATGCTCTAAGCAAGAGTACGTTTGGGCAGATTCGATAGTCCCAACGACTAACTGTTGATGGTCGAGTACTCTGGGCAGATTCGATAGTCCTAGGCACGGGCTGCGACGACGTGCGGGAGTTATGTCTAGAACCGGGGTTTCCATCAGCCCTTGACGGACGGCTGAAAGAATGTGCCGGTCATTCAATTAACGGTGATATCGAAGCAATGATAACAGTGATAGCCAGAGTCATGGATGTTTGGTTGTATCGTCATACGGACCCAAGAGCGGTATTTTCTGGGTGCTTATCTGATTTAGGCCTTGGTACTTGGAAAACATCGCCCTTGACTCGAATGATTATTACTTTACTTTAAATTGTATGCTCTGCTATGTTGCTTCTGCTTAGTGTGTGTCTGGGGGCTATCACTGTAGTAAGAGGTGGAGTGGGAGGGTTGTATTACTATTACTTTTCCTTTATGCTCTTTTGGTATGTTGTTAGTTAATTTACTGCTCACTAAGACTGTTGTCTGACTCAAGGCTTTATGTTTTTAATTCTTATTGCCTTGGGCTGTTCGTCCATTTTGGGACGGGCAGACTAGGTAGCAGGTGACAGGTGCTGTTCTCTTCTCACGATGCTGATATCGAAGACGAGCTAGAGGGTTGCATATTATCTTCTTATATGTACTGGATGTTCCGCTGTTCTGTATTCTCTGAGAGATATGTAGTGAGGCTTGATGTATTGACTATTTGGATGTTTGTATTCAACTATTATGGAGTTTTATATGATGGCATTTTGTTCTGTAAAGCTTCATTATACATATGTTCTATTGTATTTTGTCCATGCGCTGTGAGTAATACGATAGATTCTGTTGTTTTAATTTACCCTAACAATCGTCCATGGTCACCTGGCATACTTTACAGCGCACTTTCTCTAGATTCGGTGCAGGGGTCATGGGCGGTCGTCACAGTTCTAATCATCATAACTCTCACATACGAGGTCCGTTTTACACGCAGTTTGATCCGCTGGGTTCATAACGAAATTCCGGACATCTTGACGCTTGTTTGGACGAATTCTGAGACCGTTCAAATTTTGGTCTTATTTTTAATTTAAATTCAAAGGTGAGTGTTTTAACCCACTCACAACTTCTAAAATTTCTTATGTTTATTAAATTAATTTTTGATGTGAATTAGAAATTTATTTATGACTGTTTGGTATATTTTACATCATCATCTCTGTTAATTTGCATTTATTTGAATTAAATCGTTATTTAATTTATTATTGAATATATATTGCCAGTTAAATACCTGTTATTGATTATTAGTTCTATATTAATATTTATTGATTTGATTTGGTTGATAATTGTAATGGATGTTGATTGTTGATATTGGATGAATGGATGTTTAATTTTATATCATTATAAACTGCAAGTTCATTATGGATTTTTATTTATTTTGGGATTGCGGTTTGAAATGATATACAACCGTAAAATGTTTAAATTGCGGATTGAAATGATAAATATCTGTATCACTTGACCCTAGGGTAGAGAATTATATACGGACACCGGATTGGTTAATTAAATGATTTTAAAATCCTCGATTTTTGAATATAATTAAATGATATTTTGAAATGGAAATTTGATTTATATAAATTTAAGTATTGTTGAAAAATCAAGTTTTGCATTGAATTGTGAATGGGTTTAAAAAGGAATTTCTTTAAGAAATTAAATTGGAAGTTTGAAGTTAAACTTTTAAGTATAAATGAAATTCTATTGAAATTGAGTTATTGAATTTGTTTGAAAATAACTTTGAAATATTTTTGAAACTGGAGTAATTCGTATTGATATTTTGAACATGGATTGAAACGATATGAAATTCGATAGTTTATTGAAATTTGGTTTGTCGATTTGGAAATTTGAAATGGTCCAAATATGTTGAAATGAAATGAATAGTTTAATTTGATATTAATTTCAAACTCATATTTTAATATAAACTGTTTTAAAGATATATTATTTAAAATTTCTAATTATTAAGATTTTCAAATTTGTTAAACTATTTAACCAATATTAACTATATAAATTATTTTAATCTATTTTAAACCAATTCAATTTATTTTAAACTAATTAAACCATTTTACTTTATTTTAAATATAATTAATCTATTTTAAAGTTATTTAATCTATTTTAATTTTATTTATCTAAATTTAAATCTATTTAACTATCTTAAATCAATTTAAAAGTACTTTACCTATAATTAAACTATTTTGGAGTATTTTAACTATTTATAATTATTTAAACTATTTCAAAATTTCCAAACCAAGTAAAGAGAAAGTGTTTAAATTCAATTCATTGTTTTAAAAAGAGAATAAGGTTAAATTACCTTATAACCTAAGTTGAAATTTTGAATGTTATAATAAATTAAAATGATAATTTTGAAGCAAGGACTTAACCTGTTTTGGGAATATGATTTTTGGAAGAAATTATGATTTTTAAACGATATGATTTGAAAGTGATATGGTTTTTGAGAAATATGATATTTTGATATAAATTGTGAAGTCGACTTTTGAAAGGATATATAATTTCGAACTATGATTTCCAATATGATATGATTTCAAAGGCGAATACGATTTCGAAAGTAAGTATGATTTTGAAAGAAAGTGATATGGTTTGAATTGAATATGATATTTTGATATCAATTATGGAACGATTTTGGAAATGTAAAAGAACCATCTGGTGTGTAATAAGTGATTGGTTGTTAAAGAGACCAGGATCGGATGTTGTCATACTCTCTGCCAATACCGAAAACCACTTTGACAACTGTGTACGCGGTGGAGATTCCAGAATAAAGTAGGATGGTGGCGACGATCCTAAAGGTATATTTACGTGGACCTAACTCCCGTGATTTAGCATAAGGTGGCTAAAACAGCAGCGACTCCGGGCCAATGAGGTAGCTCCTCTGATTGGACACATTCCATCGATACTATATTCTGACTTGCGATTTATTTGGTGGCCACCCTTCGATTTTTACTCGGGAGTGTGTTTCGAGTTGGGCGGTAGTTGCGGCTATGCGTTACCAACAGTCCGGATGCGTAATTGGTATATCTACCCTGGCATTGCCTAGTTGTGCCGTATCATCTACCCTAGCGCGCCTTCTACTAGTTTGTTTTATGTCGTACCTATGTGGTATCCTCTGGTGGCTCCAGTTTATGGGGAGTTACGGTACTGTATAGACTATTGGCTTACCTAAAAATGTGTTAAGGTGGAAAATGTAAAGCCTTAATGCTATTTTTAAGTAGCATACTTTACTTTAAACATGTTATAATAGCGTATTGTATTAAATAGTAGATAGTTTAACGGATCCTTAGGAGATGAGAATCCCAAGCATCTCTTAAGTTACCGCACTCACGTTAGACACTGGATAGGAGATGTCAAACCCTGTAAACATCTCCGACGCCGTTTACACTTATATTTATTTACCGTTGATTTAATTTACATAAGATCATTTAGTTCTAACTCGAGTGTTTTGTCTTTTCAATTCGCTCGGGTCAGCCTGAGTATTTGAGGATTTGAAGACCTCATTTCTGGAGGACGAAGACGAAGATTTGTGCTACTATTATTTACTATATTTATTCCACTACATTCATAATATTCCGCTGCATTATTTGTTTATCTCTGATATGTGTAACTCTGATTCTTTATTGTATAAGTATAATCAAATGTTTTGTAAACAGCTTCATGAACTGTTATTTGATTATTATATTTTGTCATTCCGCTGCGAGATTCTGTTTTGTTTTTTCTTTCTCTGCTTTTTCTTATTCAGCCCAATAACAATCCGCCCTTCTGTATGGTTTGAGTTGGCATGTGTGTCTGCTTAAAGCGTACAAAAAGGCGTGATGTTACAGTTGGTATCAGAGCTTTGGTTTAGTGATAAACCTTGGCTTTGTGGGGTATAACTCTTTATTAATAGGGTAGTAATACCCTATGTTGAGTCGCTGAGTGTATATATATGAGAGAGCGTATTTGTTAGTGTTATAAAAAGGTTTTTATATTGTGTTAATTTGTTCCGTTTTGTATTTATAAATTCTGGTTGGTGCATAGGACGCTATGACATCGATAGGGATTTCTAAACACTTTATAGGATAGACCGACACAATCTTGTTTTGAATATAGGTGAATGCAATAATTTTGCCTATTATATATTTTATACATAAAATAATAAATTTTATAAATGATATATATATTTGGTTGTAATATATTGGTTGTTAGGTAGTGAAATTTATAAATATTGGTTGTAAAATAAGATTTGAAAATAAAATAAATGAAAATTTGAAATTTGGGACTTCAGTTCCGGGGTTTTTGAAAATTTATTTCAAATGATTTTGGAATATAATAATATTATTATTTAGAAGTATTTTCTGCTATAAACATTTCAATATAATTTGAAAGAGTTGTTTTAAGGAAATTTTGGAAAGAAATAAATTCTGTACTCCCCTCTCTATCGCTGGAAAATAATTTCGGTGATGAGTGCACGCATCATCGACGTTCATTTTCGAGTTTCGAAGTGGAAAGGCCACTATAGTAGTTGTACTACAGATTTATTTTTGATAAACAAATATAAATTTCAAATTGTTTTAAATATAATTGGATATATAAATTGTAAGTGTATACATCTATCTATTATTTTTAAATGATTTGAAACGGAACCTGGCATCTAGTTCTTAAATTTCTATGAATTAGGGATTTTAATTAATGAAGTTGAATTTAACTAATTAATAATTGGAACCTCTAAATGAAATAAGAGATTAAATGCTACGTTATAAATGAAGTTACAAGGAAGTTGAAATTTGTAACCTATAAAAACAAAGGATATGATTATTGAAGATTAAATTAAGTTATAGAAATGAGAAAAACTTGTATAACTTTCAATTGCATTCTTAAAGACATATTTATATAACTTACCAATTATAAAAAGTTGAAATGTCAAAAGAATATGTAATGGAAATTTTTACAAGTAAAACTTATGTAATTGAAATGTTCATTGAAATTTATTTTTATAAATAAGAAATTTGATATGAAAATAGTTATAAACTTGAGTTAAAATTGTAATACTACTAATTAAATGAAATAGAAAATGAGTACTGTAAGTAAAGGATTTTGAACTTTAGTTAATATTGAAACTATTTATAATTAAAGTAAATAATAAAATGAATGTAATGCAATAAAAGAAATTTGCATTATACGAATAAATGAAAATGAATTTTTGTAAGTAATAAAGGAAAATAAATGAAATAAACACTGAATGAATGAAAGGGAATAAAAATTTTGTAAAAGATAAATGTAAGTTAAAGAAATAATCCTCGTATGAATGAAAAGGAAAATAAAAAACTGTAAATGTTGTGAAATAAATTTATAAGAATAAACTTAAATAATGTTAAAATCTGTTGTTTGTTTGGTTTATGGATTGTTTGTGTAACGACCCGCACTTCAACCTTCGAAAATCGGCATCCAATACATCACCCGTATTTGAATGCCGGAGGTTCAAACGTCGAAGTCTGTATCGCTGGAGCTTATAACACATTAGATGAAAACAACACAGCGGAAACAAAATGATTTCATTGATACACCACAATGGATACAACATCTCATACAACAACTGCCCAACATCAGAGCCAATATATATAATACAACACCACAGCGGAATACAACATCAACATCGCAAAAACAACAGTGGAATAAGATAACTCCAATATAGTCTTCAAGAGAGAGAGATAGAATCCAACAACTGCGTCTTCATAGCAAAAACTCCAAAGACCAATCCAAAAAGCTCGAAACCCTATCATGCTGAACTTATAGCAAACTCGGTGCAATCCCCGATCCAAAGACTTCCAGATCCAAAGACTTCCAGATCCAAAGACTTCAAATCTACATCTACTATCTGAACTAGGTTCACAACCTACTGATAACTTGACTTTAGGCTGCCCGTGTGGAAAATTTTGGGCACCCAGAGTTTAGAAAGGGAACAATAAACTCCAGGTCAGTCATGGGACTGGTGTGAGCAAACAAAACATTTGTTTGAACAAAAAGAAAATTAAAAAAGAAATCCGTTATGCTTTTCGGAAAATGAAACTACCATAAGGCCTCCCGCCGCACATAAAATGCAATCGCACACATGGAGGAGATTTCCCCTTATAGCAGTCAAACATGCTTGATACGTGTAAATCCTTTTGATATTATTATTAGTGCATAGTGTGAAAACATTTCGAAAGTATAATATTAATCTTAGCCATCATACTACCATTATAGTATGCCTACTATAGCTACCATGCTAAATGGTAGGTTAACACCACGTCACATGGCAGATTCTACAACTAAACCGTACAGGGCTTGTATTTATTGTTTTGATTTCCAACAAATGGCCAAGGCTAAGGAACTTCCTTTCCGAATGGGTACGCCTCTGGAGGGACGCCCTGAGAGCCTAACTGGATCTCTACCAACACAAGGCCGGGTTACCTCTGTAACTAGGTAACTATCACGAGTATGCCATCCCCTGATCGTAATCAACCTTTATCCCAGGATCCCAACAACAAAATTCCAACAACCACATAAGTTAAATATCTGGGCTCCATACCATGATACCACTTTTTATCTAGAAGGAAATGGACATACCCTGAGGGGCGCGACCCCCATAACCTTGCTGCATCCTTCCTGTTTCGACCATTTCCCTGGTGTGAGGTTCGATGAAGTCTCGTCCCACAAAGCTACGCTTTTTGCAAAAGCCATGCTTCGATCAACCAATGATCAGCACTCAGCATGCCACACTACCAAATTGGGAGTATATCACTAGTGACCATCAACTGCATAACCTCTGAGCTCGTATGTCTCAGAGAAGGGTGTTAAGCTAAGAGAATAAATTCTCCGCCACCAAACAGAAATGTATTTGATAGAAACCAGCTTTATATCTCAAAGTGTAACGTCAGACATACATCCATACAAGTCCATCCTGGGTCTGAATGGAACCGAAGGCACTTCAAAGAAGTCCTTGCAAATCCGGATATCCTCTAATCACGTTCGGACTCCCCATCACATAGGGAAATCTCTATACCGGAGCAACTCAATGCAGAGACAGTCGACAGGTTATCCTTTCGTTTTTGAAAATACCCGATCTTCAATCACCGTCTTCAATTGCAATTCCATTCTGTCGTATCATTATTCGGAATGGGTTTTATGACATAAAGTCCTCTCCCGGCTAATCCGAATAATGAGCGCTTAACTTTAAAAACATATGTATCCATTTGGATCTTAGTTAAGTCACACCCCTTATTTCCCAAAACCTTTCCTTTCGAATGGTTTAAACAAATTTTCCATTTTTAATCTTTTAAACAAAAAGATTCACCTTGAAGATCCTTTTCAATTTGAAAACAAGGTTCACCAAATCTTTAACAAAAGTTTATTCATAGCTTTCAAAACTATTTCCTTTTCAAATTTGATTTACCCATAACTTGGAAAATCCATTCAACTAAAACTGGGAATTCTTCCTATATATGAAAGCTATTATCATTTGAAAACAAAGGTTTTTTGTTTCGAAAAAAATCTGATTAAATTTGCTCAAGTTATAGCCTTTTAAAGTAAAATCAGAAAATCAGCGAACTACCACATCCTTGGCAAGTTCTATTTGAGTTAAATTTATATTCCAAAATAATTCTTTTAAAATAATTTAAAAATGGTTTAAAATCCATATATATACATTTTATACACTGTATAACCCTTTTTAAAACATACTTTCCAAAATTTCCAAATTGAAATCAAATTATACTATATATAAGAATGTTGGAAGACATTTCAACTTTTAACTTATAGAATTCAACTTCAATTCTTGAATTCAAATCCAAATTAAATCATTTTAAATTTCAAAATTTTAATAACCCATATTATATTCAAAATGGTTTTAATTTCAAAACTTCCCTTTCAAAAGTTTTAAATATTTAACCCAATTTCACATCCAAACCATTTTGAATTCGAAATTCAACTTTAAATTTTTTTCACCATTTCAAAATATCCATGACTTAACCAATTTCCCATGAAATCCATATTTGTGTGTGTGTTTGTGTGTTGTCCAGAGGTTTTGCATACAACAATAAAATATCACAACCATTATAAGTTCAAGTACAGCAATATCAATAAGCGGTATAATTCTATAACGCTTATCTTCATTCACAGAATAAACATGTAAATTCATCACGGATAAATAACTTACATTCATCACAGCTCAATCCAAAGCAATTCATATCATAGAACATCTTAGATCAGAGATATCAAACAATTCAAGGCATTCAATAAAATCCAATCATCCATAAGCAAGATCAATTAGTTGATCAATCCCTAATTAATTCAATTTAATTAAATTAATGTGAATTAATTACCCAATCCTTCTTAATTATCATTAATTACAAACCATTTGATATTAATTAATGAAATTAATTAATCAACCTTAATTATCCATCTTAATTAATTATCCTTAATTAAATAATTATCCCTTAATTGATCACATAAATAAATTAACCTTAAGTTAATTACATAATTAATTAACCCTTAATTAATCTCATTAAGTAATTATCTTTCAATCATAAATTAATTAACCTTTAATCATTAATTAATTAACCTTTAATTGATCACATAAATTAATTAATCACATTAATTCATTATCCTTTAATTAATTAAGTAATTAATCCTTTATATTGAGTAATTATCCTTTTAATTACTTTCATTAAGTAATTATTCTTTAATTACTTTCATTAAGTAATCAACCCTTTAATTTATTTATTTAAGTAAATAACTATTCTTTACTTATCACAACCTTAATTAATTTAAGATAAATTCTTTATCTTAATTAATACTTAATTTCATCATTTAGGTCTTATTAAATTAAATGCTTGAAATTAACATATAAAAATCATTTGAGGATCCTTTGATTAATTAAAGTTAAATACTCTTACCTTGAACACTTCTCAATCACATCATTTATTTGAACAATTAGAGATTGATTAAATAATTAACTTAATATTTAATTATTCAATACCAACACAATTTATCTTTAAAAACATTTAACTTTAAAACTTTAATCTTTGAATTTACTTGAAAAACTTGGTAAATACTACTTACTTTAAAACTTTGTTAATAATTTACTTAGTTAACAATTTACATCGGAAACTGTTATCTTCTTTTATTTTTAAGCTTTGAAACATATTCATTTGCTCCTTTTTTATTTAAAACTTGGATAATTCATATTTGAAAATCTTCCTTTGAAACTTCCATTTTTTTCAAACTTTAAAACTTAGTACATGTTTCTTTATAATTTTAAAAACTTGGTTATGCTTTTACTTTACCTTCTAAAACATGTTTAATATATTTGCAAAATACCCGGCCCAGAAACACAAAATCCCGAGCCAACAAACAAAATCCTCGAGCACTCATCTTGACTTCGAGACGAACCACGAACGACCTCGAGCTTAACCCCGAGAAAACCTCGTCTACCCCAAAACCCACAACTTCACTAGACTCAAACATGTACGTGTGCATTTGCACCGATGTTCTAGTCGTCACCGACCCTCGCCGCGACCTTCAATATGTCACCGATGACCTTGCCGACCAACCTAATTACCCAGTTCGACGAACTCGTGCCAAAATTGAAATCGAGCCAATCAGCACCTTCCTAGAACCCAACTGATCAACCAAAACCTCCTCGCCATGCCAAATCTGACCACCGGACGCCACGTGATCACGACCTGACCATCTCCTTTTGCCCACGCTTCCAATCCCCGACATGCGATCGCCTCCGATCCATCATCGATGACGAAAAAGACTCTAAAACATCGACGACCAAACAAGCCTCAAAAACCCTAATCTTCCGTTGATCCATCGCCACGGCGATCGATAAATCCTATCTCCATTTTTCCTAGAAGCCCCGACCTTCAAGCCTGCTCCAGCCAAAACCTCGACTCACCTCCCTTTGCCGATCGTTGGCAATCGATGAAAAAGTCAAAACCGTTCAACTCCCAATATCTCAACGATTACACCCTTAAAAATCATTAAATGATTTTCTAAATTCATATTTTTGAAATACGAATTAGTCTATATGATCAAAGCTTGAAAATTTAAAAATCAAATATTCGACTTGAATTCATTTTTACTGACATTCCTGATTTCCAGCAATCCTACCTATTTATTTTACGTAATAATATTTTTAAAAATGATGTTATATTGATACAAACATATCTTCTTTAGAGATTATAGCTTGAATTCGATTAGATGGGAAGATATGAATTTTTTTCTAGTGAGTTTAAGCCTGTAGTTATAAACAGAGGAATATATAAACAGATACACAGACATTCAAAGGCATATCATTTTTATATACGTGCATTCACATCCTCATACTTTTGCAAACATTATTTACTTCATTGAATCCAAGTATATACCTAGATTTAAACTTTGGAAAATTTAGTTTACTCACCTGTACATGAACAGAGAAGCTTTGAAAACCTGGAAACTGTTTTGAACTTGAATTTTGATCTTTTTAAAATCTGGAATTTGATTTGGAAATTGTATTTGATCTGGAACTTTTGATCTGCTACTTGCTTTGATTTAATACTGAGTTGTTTTGAGATGATCTTATCTTCTCTTCTTACTTGTTTTAAATTGATCTTGCCTTTTAGCTTCAGTTTTGAATTTGAAAACTGAACTTGTTTTGATCTGAAACTGATCTGAAGCTTGATTAAGTTTTTTTTGGTAAAGATTGTTTGCTTTGTTTGATCTGAAATCTTGTTCAGGTTTGGTTTTTTAGATTATAGTTTTGATAAATTTTTTGAAAATGTAAGATAGGAGAAGTAGATATGTATATATACTTTAATTTCTTTTTATTTATTAATTTTGAAATGAAAGGAAAATTAGAAATAGGACACTTGTTTATTTGCATGATAATATTGTCACAAATGTTTAATACATGATCTAATTATCTTACACTTGTTAATTTCATGTGTTAATTAGCTTACACTTGTCTTTACATGTATTTAATGTTTTTATATAATTATATAATTTTTTATATTATATTTTCAATTTTAATAAATACATTTTCCTCTATTAATATTTATATATCCTTAAAGAAAATATTTTAAAACTAAATTATACTCTAATAAAATCACATATATATTATTTTTAAATCCAATTTATTTTTAAGATATGACTTTTGAATTTCAAATCAAATTCTAATTACAATCTATTCGAACACATCTTTTATTTTTTTTGGAAAATATTTTAAATAAATTCACAAATTAATCCCAAAATTTATATTAATTAATAAATTAAATTCGACTTAAAAACGGGATCGTTACAAATTCCCTCCCTTAGGAAAATTTCATCCTCGAAATTTGAAAGTAAATTTGATTATCTTTTGTTTTTATTTCAAATAATCAAAGCATACATATTAGCCATATACTAGCAACCAAACATTCTTAACTATCCACACACAAATCTGGATAGGCTTTCCTAATACTATCTAGAGTTTCCCAGGTGAATTTCTGAACTATTGCAAATTACTTTTGCAATCCTTCCCAGCTTGGACGCAATTCTTTCTTCGCAAATCAGAACAACCTTGTGCTTGTCCAACCAATCCGTTCCAAGTAAAATCTCAAATTCATTAAAGTCAAAAAGACTTCCAAAAGAGAATGTCTAACCCATATCAGTCTCGTACCAGGTTCTTCACACAAATAGGTTTGTCTACGAATTCGGGTTCAAAATTTAAATCTTCTACGGTTTTCTGGGAAATAAAACTATGTGTAGCTCCAGTGTCGAATAGAACTATAATAATTTTATCATAAATAAGAAGATTTTGGGTTTTGGGACACTCGGATTATATTCATTCTAGGGTATTCTTCACCCTATCTCTAATGAGTCACCTAATGAGTTATACTCCAAAGCTAAAGTTCTTACTCAACCTTTAGCTCTGATACCACTGTAACGACCTGCACTTCAACCTTCGAAAATCGGCATCCAATACATCACCCGAATTTGAATGCCGGAGATTCAAACGTCGAAGCCCGTATCGTTGGAGCTTATAACACATTAGATGAAAACAACACAGCGGAAACAAAATGATTTCATTGATACACCACAATGGATACAACATCTCATACAACAACTGCCCAACATCAGAGCCAATATATATAATACAACACCACAGCGGAATACAGCATCAACAGCGCAAAAACAACAGTGGAATAAGATAACTCCAATATAGTCTTCAAGAGAGAGAGATAGAATCCAACAACTGCGTCTTCATAGCAAAAACTCCAAAGACCAATCCTAAAAGCTCGAAACCCTATCATGCTGAACTTATAGCAAACTCGGTGCACTCCCCGATCCAAAGACTTCAATATCCAAAGACTTCAAATCAACATCTACTATCTAAACTAGCTTCACAACCTACTGAAAACCTGACTCTAGGCTGCCTGTGTGGAAAATTTTGGGCACCCAGAGTTTAGAAAGGGAACAATAAACTCCAAGTTAGTCATGAGACTGGTGTGAGCAAACAAAACAGTTGTTTGAACAAAAAGAAAATAAAAAAAGAAATCCGTTATGCTTTTTGGAAAATGAAACTACCATAAGGCCTCCCGCCGCACACACAATGCAATCGCACAAATGGAGGAGATCTCTCCTTATAGCAGTCAAACATGCTTGATACGCGAAAATCCTTTTGATATTATTATTAGTGCATAGTGTGAAAACATTTCGAAAGTATAATATTAATTTTAGCCAGCATACTACCATTATAGTATGCCTACTATAGCTACCATGCTAAATGGCAGGTTACCACCACGTCACATGGCAGGTTCTACAACTAAACCGTACAGGGCTCATATTGATTGTTTGGATTTCCAACAAATGGCCAAGGCTAAGGAACTTCCTTTTCGAATGGGTACGCCTCTGGAGGGACGCCCCGAGAACCAAACCGGATCTCTGCCAACACAAGGCCGGGTTACCTCTGTAACTAGGTAACTAACTATCACGAGTATGCCATCCCCCGGTCGTAACCAACCTTTATCCCGGGATCCCAACAACAAAATTCTAACAACCACTTAAGTTAAATATCTGGGCTCCATACCATGATACCACTTTTTATCCAGAAGGAAATGCCCATACCCTGAGGGGCGCGACCCCCATAACCTTGCTGCATCCTTCCTGTTTCGACCATTTTCGGGGTGTGAGGTTCGATGAAGTCTCATCCCACAAAGCTATGCTTTTCACAAAAGCCATGCTTCGATCAACCAATGATCAGCACTCAGCATGCTACACTACCAAATTGGTAGTATATCACTAGTGACCATCAAGTACATAACCTCTATGCTCGTACGTCTCGGAGAAGGGTGTTAAGCTAAGAGAATAAATTCTCCGCCACCAAACAGAAATGTATTTGATAGAAACCAGCTTTATATCTCAAAGTGTAACGTCAGACATACATCCGTACAAGTCCATCCTGGGTCTGAATGGAACTGAAAGCACTTCAAAGAAGTCCTTGCAAATCCGGATATCCTCTAATCATGTCCGGATTCCCCATCACATAGGGAAATCTCTATACCGGAGCAACTCAGTGCAGAGACAATTGACAGGTGATCCTTTCGTTTTCGAAAATACCCGGTCTTCAATCACCGTCTTCAATTGCAATTCCATTCCATCGTATCATTATTCGGAATGGGTTTTATGACATAAAGTCCTCTCCCAGCTAATCCGAATAATGAACGCTTAACTTTAAAAACATATGGATCCATTTGGATCTTAGTTAAGTCACACCGCTTATTTCCCAAAACATTTCCTTTTGAACGGTTTAAACAAATTTTCCATTTTTAATCTTTTAAACAAAAAGATTCACCTTGAAGATCCTTTTCAATTTGAAAACAAGGTTCACCAAATCTTTAACAAAAGTTCATTCATAGCTTTCAAAACTATTTCCTTTTCAAATTTGATTTACCCATAACTTGGAAAATCCATTCAACAAAAACTGGGAATTCTTCCTTTATATGAAGGCTATTATCATTTGAAAACAAAGTTTTTCGTTTCGGAAAAAAATCTGATTAAATTTCCTTAAGTTATAGCCTTTTAAAGTAAAATCAGAAAATCAGCGAACTACTGCTTCCTTAGCAAGTTCTATTTGAGTTAAATTTAAATTCCAAAATAATTCTTTTAAAATACTTTAAAAATGGTTTAAAATCCATATATATACATTTTATACCCTGTATAACACTTTTTAAAACATACTGTCCAAAATTCTCAAATTGAAATCAAATTATACTATATATAAGAATGTTGGAAGACATTTCAACTTTTAACTAATAGAATTCAACTTAAATTCTTGAATTCAAATCCAAATTAAATCATTTTATATTTCAAAATTTTAACAACCCATATTATATTCAAAATGGTTTTAATTTCAAAACTTCCCTTTCAAAAGTTTTCCATATTTAACCCAATTTCACTTCCAAACCATTTTGAATTCAAAATTCAACTTTAAAAAAATTTCAACATTTCAAAATATCCATGACTTAACCAATTTCCCATGAAATCCATATTTGTGTGTGTGTGTGTGTTGTCCAGGGGTTTTGCAAATAACAATAAAATATCACAACCATTATAAGTTCAAGTACAGCAATATCAATAAGCGGTATAATCCTATAACGCTTATCTTCATTCATAGAATAAACATGTAAATTCATCACAGATAAATAACTTACAATCATCACAGCTCAATCCAAAGCAATTCATATCACAGAACATCTCAGACCAGAGATATCAAACAATTCAAGGCATTCAATAAAATCCAATCATCCATAAGCAAGATCAATTAGTTGATCAATCCCTAATTAATTCAATTTAATTAAATTAATTACTTATGAATTAATTACCCAATCCTGCTTAATTATCATTAATTACAAACCATTTGATATTAACTAATGAAATTAATTAATCAACCTTAATTATCCATCTTAATTAATTATCCTTAATTAATTAATTATCCCTTAGTTGATCACATAAATAAATTAATCTTAAGTTAATTACATAATTAATTAACCCTAAATTAATTTCATTAAGTAATTATCTTTCAATCATAAATTAATTAACCTTTAATCATTAATTAATTCACCTTTAATCATTAATTAATTAACCTTTAATTGATCACATAAATTAATTAATCACATTAATTCATTATCCTTTAATTAATTAAGTAATTAATCCTTTATATTGAGTAATTATCCTTTTAATTACTTTCATTAAGTAATTATTCTCTAATTACTTTCATTAAGTAATCAACCCTTTAATTAATTTCATTAAGTAATTAACTATTATGTACTTATCACAACCTTAATTAATTTAAGATAAATTCTTTATCTTAATTAATTACTTAATTTCATCATTTAGGTCTTATCATATTAAATGCTTGAAATTAACATATAAAAATCATTTGAGGATCCTTTGATTAATTAAAGTTAAACACTCTTACCTTGAACACTTCTCAATCACATCATTTATTTGAACAAATAGAGATTGATTAAATAATTAACTTAATATTTAATTATTCAATACCAACATAATTTATCTTTAAAAACATTTAACTTTAAAACTTTAATCTTTGAATTTACTTGAAAAACTTGGTAAATACTACTTGCTTTAAAACTTTGTTAATAATTTACTTAGTTAACAATTTACATCGGAAACTGTTATCTTCTTTTATTTTTAAGCTTTGAAACATATTCATTTGCTCCCTTTTTATTAAAAACTTTGATAATTCATATTTGAAAATCTTCTTTTGAAACTTCCATTTTTTTTCAAACTTTAAAACTTGGTACATGTTTATTTATAATTTTAAAAACTTGGGTATGCTTTTACTTTACCTTTTAAAACCTGTTTAATATATTTGCAAAATACCCGGCCCAGAAACACAAAATCCCGAGCCAACAAACAAAATCCCCGAGCACTTATCTTGACTTTGAGACGAACCACGAACGACCTCGAGCTTGACCCCGAGAAAATCTCGTCTACCCCAAAACCCACAACTTCACCAGACTCAAACATGTATGTTTGCATGTGCACCGGTGTTCTGGTCGTCGTCGACCGTTGCCGTGACCTTCAACATGTCACCGATGACCTTGCCGACCAACCCAATTACCCAGTTCGACGAACTCGTGCCAAAATCAAAATCGAGCCAAACAACACCTTCTTGGAACCCAACTGATCAACCAAAACCTCCTCGCCACGCCAACTCCGACCACCGAACGCCACGCGATCACGACCCGACCATCTCCTTTCGCGCACGCTTCCAATCCCCCATATGCGATCGCCTCTGATCCATTATCGACAACAAAAAAGCCTCAAAAACATCGACGACCAAACAAGCCTCAAAAACACTAATCTGCCGTCGATCCATCGCCATAGCGATCGAAAAATCCTATCTCCATTTTTCCTAGAAGCCCCGACCTTCAAACCTGCTCCAGCCAAAACCTCGACTCACATCCCTTTGCCGATCGTTGGCAATCGACCAAAAAGTCAAAACCGTTCAACTCCCAATATCTCAACGATCACACCCTTAAAAATCATGAAATGATTTTCTAAATTCATATTTTTGAAATACGAATTAGTTTATATGATCAAAGCTTGAAAAATTAAAAATCAAATCTTCGACTTGAATTCATTTTTACTGACATTCCTGATTTCCAGCAATCTTACCTATTTATTTTACTTAATAATATTTTTAAAAATGATGTTATATTGATACAAACATATCTTCTTTAGAGATTATAGCTTGAATTCGATTAGATGGGAAGATATGAATTTTTTTCTAGTGAGTTTGAGCCTGTAGTTATAAACAGAGGAATATATAAACAGATACACAGACATTCAAAGGCATATCATTTTTATATACGTGCATTCACATCCTCATACTTTTGCAAACATTATTTACTACATTGCATCCAAGTATATACCCAGATTTAAACTTTGGAAAATTTAGTTTACTCACCTGTACATGAACAGAGAAGCTTTGAAAACTTGGAAACTGTTTTGAACTTGAATTTTGATCTTTTTAAAATCTGGAATTTGATCTGGAAATTGTATTTGATCTGGAACTTTTGATCTGCTACTTGCTTTGATTTAATACTGAGTTGTTTTCAGATGATCTTATCTTCTCTTCTTACTTGTTTTAAATTGATCTTGCCTTTTAGCTTCAGTTTTGAATTTGAAAACTGAACTTGTTTTGATCTGAAACTGATCTGAAGCTTGATTAAGCTTTTTTTTTTGGTAAAGATTGTTTTCTTTGTTTGATCCGAAATCTTGTTCAGGTTTGGTTTTTTAGATTTTAGTTTTGATAAAAGTTTTGAAAATGTAAGATAGGAGAAGTAGATATGTATATATACTTAAATTTCCTTTTATTTATTAATTTTGAAATGAAAGGAAAATTAGAAATAGGACACTTGTTTATTTGCATGATAATATTGTCACAAATGTTTAATACATGATCTAATTATCATACACTTGTTAATTTCATGTGTTAATTAGCGTACACTTGTCTTTGCATGTATTTAATGTTTTTATATAATTATATAATTTTTTATATTATATTTTCAATTTTAATAAATACATTTTCCTTTATTAATATTTATTTATCCTTAAAGAAAATATTTTAAAACTAAATTATACTCTAACAAAATCACATATATATTATTTTTAAATCCAATTTATTTCTAAGATATGTACTTTTGAATTTCAAATCAAATTCTAATTTACAATCTATTCAAACACATCTTTTATTTGTTTTGGAAAATATTTCAAATAAATTCACAAATTAATCCCAAAATTTATATTAATTACTAAATTAAATTCGACTTAAAAACGGGATCGTTACTGTTTGGGAATTGATACTTCTAATTGTTTGAATGTATGAATAATCTATTAAGTTTTATCTAGGACTGTTGAGTAAATGGTATACTTGGTAGTTATTTGTCATTCTATGTGATTAAAAGTGTCTTAACCCGAACAAACTATTTTTTTGGCTGATATGGATGGATAATTGATTTGTTTTGATTTCATATGATGATTGTATGTTGTGGTTGCAAGTGATTGTTGTTTATATTGATTTGTTTGTTAGTGGTTGAAACAACTTTAAATATTTCATTTTATATAATTATGAACTCTTTTGGATTATATAAGTGAAATCCAGGTTATGGAAGCAATTGCTACTGCTTTTGGTTTCATAAAAATAAGCGTTGTTTGCCCGACAAATAGGTACGTTCTCAGATTACGGTTTTCTAGCAATATTATATTATTTGTCCACTGTTGGGATATATTATTTTGAAATTTTTTGATATATATTATTATTATTGATATTATTATTTTCTCCTGAGCCTCTCTGTACAAAGGAGACCCTGCCGAAATTTTCCGTAAATTTTGGACTTAGGAAATTTTGAGAAAAGTTTTGCCAAACTTTATTAATTTGAGTATAAAAGGATTTAAGTGTTATAAATTGATATATTTTATGTAAATTATTTAATTACATAAATTAATTGTTTATAAATTTAATATTTTGAATAAGATATATTGATTTCTAAATCCCTTCTTTTCCCTTCTTTTTCCTTTTCGGGGACGAAAAGTTTTGAGTGAGGGAGAGTGTAATGACCCGTAAATTTTCGATAATTTAATTTGTTAATTTAATGAATCTTGTTATTTAATATTGGAAGAAATAAAAAGTTGTAATATAATAATGAAATGAATATTAAAATGAAATGCAACAATGTTAATTAAAGCAAATTATTAACAATTTGAATGAAATTCCAATGAATGAAATAATGTAAATGTTATACTTGGCTATAAATTGAATATAAGAAAACAAACGTAAACATTGAATTAATTAATGAATTTAAAATATAATAAATGGTAATTGAATAAAATCAATGTTCTATAAGAAATTATAATATTTGTTCGGAAGTAATAAACTTAAATGTAATTAAAGGTTAATGGTAACAATTGTTATAAGTTACCTATTTGTTTAGTTCATAAAATTTAATTTGAAATCAATTGCAGTTAATTGACTTAATTAGTGCAGTTAGTGTAGATTAAATTAGTAATTGGAGAATGTTAATTCCATAAGGAGCACCAATGTAAATTCTATTCATAATATGGCAATTGATTGAATAAAAATAATTGAAATTCAAGTTTGATTAATTTATTGGATTTTAAGTTGTAATAATTGGATTAATTGCAATTAAATGAAATTAAATATTACATTAATTGAAATTAAGATGAAATTGGGAAACATCAATGTGCTAAGAGATAAACCAATGTTAGTTATACCCTTATTGTAATAAAAGACTTGAATAACAATGATTAAAAATTTAATACATGGAATTATGGAAATTTAATTTGTATTTCTGAATTTAATGAAATTGAAATTAAACACTGAAATTGGTAAATTAATCAACTTTAAATTGACATCTAAATTTGTTTAAATTATTGTAAATGGTTAAGAAATCAAAAATGATAGAAGTTGTAAATTATTAAAATTTAAACTGAAAAAGTGATTTAATTAATTTAATATTAATTTATTTAATTAACTGAAATATAGCCATTTTGGCCACTGACTGGGATTTCGACGAAACCAGTTTCATCGGATCTGTAATAGTGATTTATTATAAGATGTCAAGTTTCATAGAGATTGGACTTGTCGATTGATCGTACGGACTCGAAACGCCTAGAAATCAATTTAATTGAAATCAATTTGAAATAAATTGATTTTACCATAACTTCTTCATACGATAGAATTTGGACTTGAAACCTCTTCCATTGAATTTGAAATCATCAAAAATATCTATTTTGATATATGGGATTACCCATTTTCGTTCAGGAGACAGAACGGGCTTTTCGGGCCATTTATCGTTCAACGTTATAACCAAATCTGATCCATTCTCTTTATTTTCTGATATGTCTATAAATATCTATTATAAACCCTAGTGTTCCTCAACTCAGTTTGTCTGTACGTACAATTTCATTTGTTCCTCTCTTTCTAATGGCAGACAAACCCTAAATTATCCAATTGCAAATCAAAAATAAAATCAAAAATTCAAACTCCTCAAACACAATCAGATTTTATATCAATTCGAAGCTCTCGGCGAGCGCAGTTCACTGGTGGTATTCGTTTTTCGATTCTGGTCATCGTTTGCCCAGAATTTGCAAATCAATCCACGGTCGTTCATCACGCGAAGATCAACTTCGATGGATCGCCAAATCATTAATATCGTTGTGTGGAGGTCGTCGAGTGGATTAGATCTGAGTCGTTCGTAGGTGAAGTTGATGGTTGGATTGGCTGGATAAATTTGATTACGTCTTGGAGAAATGGCGGCGGCTGGGTCTAGTCACCGTGTTCGGCGACGAGGTGTGTCGATCGGGAGGGGAGGCGAGTTCGCCTGAGGCATCAGAGCAGGGAACGATCATCAAAGCGGCGCGGCGTCGAAGTTAGGGTGGCGGTGGGAGGTTTGGGTCCCATGCGTTAGGGTTGGTGCACTGTAGCTCGCGTGCGTGAGGAAGATACGCAGTGACATGGCTGGGTATTGTGTTTTCTGTTATTTATTTTATTTATTTTCAATATAAAACTCAGTGTTCTAATCATCATAACTCTCAAATACGAGGTCCGTTTTACACGCGGTTTGATCCGCTGGGATCATATCGAAATTCCGAACATCTTGATGCAGGTTTGGACGAATTCGGATTCCATTCAAATTTTGGTCTTATTTTGAATTTAAATTTGATTTAAATTCAAAGGTGAGTCTTTTAACCCACTCACAACTTCTAAATTTTTTTATGTTTGTTAAATTAATTTTTGATGTGAATTAGAAATTTATTTATGACTGTTTGGTATATTTTAAATCATCATCTCAGTTAATTTGCATTTATTTGAACTAAATCGTTATTTAATTTATTATTGAATATATATTGCCAGTTAAATACCTGGTATTGATTATTAGTTCTATATTGATATTTATTGATTTGATTTGGATGATAATCGTAATGGATGTTGATTGTTGATATTGGATGAATGGATGTTTAATTTTATATCGTTATAAATTGCAAGTTCTATGGATTTTTATTTATTTCGAGATTGCGGTTTTAAATCATATACAACCGTAAAATGTTTAAATTGCGGATTGAAATGATAAATATCCGTATCACTTGACCCTAGGGTATAGAATTATATATGGACACCGGATTGTTTAATTAAATGATTTTAAAATCCTCGATTTTTGAATATAATTAATGATATTTTGAAATGGAAATTTGATTTATATAAATTTAAGTATTGTTGAAAAATCAAGTTTTGCATTGAATTGTCAATTGGTTTGAAGTTAAACGTTTAAGTATAAATGAAATTCTATCGAAATTGAGTTATTGAATTTGTTTGAAAATAACTTTGAAATATTTTTGAAACTGGAGTAATCCGTATTGATATTTTGAACATGGATTGAAACGATATGAAATTCGATAGTTTATTGAAATTTGGTTTGTCGATTTGGAAATTTGAAATGGTCCAAATATGTTGAAATGAAATGAATAGTTTAATTTGATATTAATTTCAAACTCATATTTTAATATAAACTGTTTTAAAGATATATTATTTAAAATTTCTAATTATTAAGATTTTCAAATTTATTAAACTATTTAACCAATATTAACTATAAATTATTTTAATCTATTTTAAACCAATTCAATTTATTTTAAACTAATTAAACCATTTTACTTTATTTTAAATATAATTAATCTATTTTAAAGTTATTTAATCTATTTTAATTTTATTTATCTAAATTTAAATCTATTTAACTATCTTAAATCAATTTAAAAGTACTTTACCTATAATTAAACTATTTTGGTGTATTTTAACTATTTATAATTATTTAAACCATTTCAAAATTTCCAAACCAAGTAAAGAGAAAGTGTTTAAATTCAATTCATTGTTTTAAAAAGAGAATAAGGTTAAATGATGTTATAACCTAAATTGAAATTTTGAATGTTATAATAAATTGAAAATGAATATGATTTCGAAAGTAAGTATGATTTTGAAAGAAAGTGATATGGTTTGAATTGAATATGATATTTTGATATCAATTATGAAACGATTTTGGAAATGTAAAAGAACCATCTGGTGTGTAATAAGCGATTGGTTGTTAAAGAGACCAGGATCGAATGTTGTCATACTCTCTGCCAATACCGAAAACCACTTTGACAACTGTGTACGCGGTGGAGATTCCAGAATGAAGTAGGATGGTGGCGACGATCCTAAAGGTATATTTACGTGGACCTAACTCCCATGAGTTAGCATAAGGTGGCTAAAACATGAGTGAATCCGGGCCAATGAGGTAGCTCCTCTGTTCGGACACATTCCATCGATACTATATTCTGACTTGCGATTTATTTGGTGGCCACCCTTCGATTTTTACTTGGAAGTGTGTTTCGAGTTGGGCGGTAGTTGCGGCTATGCGTTACCAACAGTCCGGATGCGTAATTGGTATATCTACCCTGGCATTGCCTAGTTGTGCCGTGTCATCTACCCTAGCGTGCCTTCTACGAGTTTGTTTTATGTCATACCTATGTGGTATCCTCTGGCGGCTCCATTTTACGGGGAGTTACGGTACTGTATAGACTATTGGCATACCTAAAAATGTGTTAAGGTGGAAAATGTAAAGCCTTAACGCTATTTTTAAATAGCATACTTTACTTTAGACATATTATAATAGCGTATTGTATTACATAGTAGATAGTTTAACAGATCCTTAGGAGATGTGAATCTCGAGCATCTCTTAAGTTACTGCACTCACGTTAGACACTGGATATGAGATGTCAAACCCCGTAAACATCTCCGATGCCGTTTACACTCATATTTATTTACCGTTGATTTAACTTACATAAGATCTTTTAGTTCTGACTCGAGTGTTTTGTCTTTTCAATTCGCTCTGGTCAGCCTCAGTATTTCAAGATTTGAAGACCTCATTTCTGGAGGACGAAGACGAAGATTTGTGCTACTATTATTTACTATATTTATTCCACTGCATGCAAAATATTCCGCTGCATTATTTGTTTATCTCTGATATGTGTAAATCTTATTCTGTATTGTATAAGTATAATCAAATGTTTTGTAAACAACTTCATGAACTGTTATTTGATTATTATATTTTGTCATTCCGCTGCGAGATTCGGTTTTGTTTTTCCTTTCTCTGCTTTTTCTTATTCACCCCAATAACAGTCCGCCCTTCTGTATGGTTTGAGTTGGCACGTGTGTCTGCTTAAAGCGTACAAAAGGTTGTGATGTTACAGTGCTTAAACTATTTTCAAGAAAAGAACCGTCACAACTAATGCGAACGTGCAATATGTCATTCACATTAATTATGAATTTTAAAATTTGGCCCTTGCTCGCAGAGGCAAACTTGGTGAGCACAATGTTGCTTATTTTTCTTGAAAAAGTATAATCGAACCTGTTAACACTAGAAACCGAATAACAAAATTTGTAACGACCCAGCATTTTGGTCGTTAGATTTTGAATATTTAATTCATTTTAAATGTTGAATGTGAATTTTAATTTGAATTGAAATAAGAAGTTTTTGGTTAAATCAATATAATTAGTTAAAATTTCAAATATGACAATTCAATTGGATTTGAATAATAATAATTAAATAATTGGAATTGGGAAAATTTGTGAATCTGGGTGCATATGGATGTAAAAATGGTTTCTAAAATGTATTTAAGTCTATATGGATTTAAATTTTAGTATTGGACTTTTGGATGGAACCAAAGAGTCGATGAGTTAAATTTGGAATTTTTAAATGAATTCAATAATGGAATTTAATATAATAATATTGCAAATAATCAGATTTTGATTTAAAATAAATTGGGATGATTTATAATGTGAATATAAATTCTATATGATTTATAATTAAGTTAGTAAAATTTTAAAAGTGAAATTTTAAAAGATTTCGACGATTTTAAAAATCGCTCGAATTCATCGACAAGTTAAAATAGCCTTCCGGGGCACAGTCTCGGAATTCGACAAAACTAGTTCCATTGGATCCGTAATAATGTATTATTATTGGATTTCAATTTTCGTAGCGTTTGGGGTCACCGTTTGTTCATACGGGTGAGAAACGCGTTGGAATTTAATTCGATAATTTAATATTTATCTTGATTCAAAAAAAACTATCTTCCACATATGATTGAATTAGCTTTCGAAACACGTTCCATTGTGTTCGGAATGTGGGTAAAACATTATAAACGCCTGTCGGCATGCGTCGTTTGGAGATCGTGTGAAAAGTTGTTTTAAAGTGGATTTAATATTAAAATAATATTAATAAACGTATATATATACACGTTAACAGCCCAAACCCTAGTTTTCTCTTCACGGCCGCCACTTAAACATTTCATGGCCGAAAAACAACCTCGTTTCTTCCTCGATTTCTACTAATCCACCAACATCTAGCAAAAATCACCAACGGGAAAGTCGACGAGCTCGTCGAGATCTAGAGATCTAACGGCTGTGATGGAATATGGCGCAGCGATTTAGCGGCGAATCGACAGAGAAGCGCACGCATTCATTCGCGAATTGCGATGCATATGGGGCGCCGAGCTTCGAGTGGCTTCGGGTGTGGATAGGATGTGCGATGGCGCATCGTTTGGAGGTGTCCGATCGAACGCTGGCGAGCTCGTGGTGGGTGCGGTAGTTCAAAAGCGAGGCAGCCGATGGGTTTTAAAACACTCTGGAACAAACGAAGGAGAAGTAGATGGAGCAACCGAATCAGTTTTTCAAAATGTACGGCCAGATATTTTTCTGAGTTATATAAAAAAAAGAATTATAGTTTTAAATTATATTCAAAAGTTTAAAACACCTTATCTTTTACATCCGTGATCAGATTCCGACGAATTTGGTGGCGCCAGAATCGCAGTGACGAGCAGGCCGCTGTGGTGCAGATCTGAGATCGTGCTGAGCAAATGAAAATTTAGGTTAAATCGAACGCCGATCGATTTAATTTAAAATTTAAACCGCTCGTCGAACCTCAAGGTGAGTTAAATCTCACTCACATCTGGAATTTCAGCTGATTTAAATAGTTAATATTTAAATAATTGTGTGATTGGTTGAATATGAATATTAATATCAGTCTGGATTGATATTCGCTATTTTGCTAACATCTGTGGATGCAGGGAAACAGATTGGAGGGATCCAACTGGATTCCTCACAAATAGAAATTATATTCATGATTTGTGATATATTTCACTGATATCCTATGATAGATTGATTTGGAATTTTGTTGTAACGACCCCGAATTTTATAAATATTTAAAATGATAATTTATTAATTTTTGAATTAATATTTGTGAAATAAATCATAAGGTGATGCGAGTTTCCCCGATATCTAAGTATACTTGTATAAATTGTTTAAAAATTTAAATTATTGTATATATGAGAATATATATATCTGTATTTGAACAGATCTGATTAAATTTGAAATAATATAATATATATTTGATTTGTGTTTAAATTGTAAATAAATGGTTAATAATAATTTGAATTTATAAATTAAAAATATAAGGCGATAAATAAAATAAAATGAATACATAGATAAATCCAAATAACACGTTAATAAACTTTGTAAAAATATAAAGTGAATACATTAGAAAGATTTAACAACAAATAGAAATGTAATTATATTATAAAGTAGTATGAACAAAGGCAAAGCAAATATATTCAAGTATTCAACAAGTAAAATAAAATAGATAAGTATGCAAACATGAAAACAAGTAAACAAAAGCTTGTAAAGGAAGACATCAAGATATATTCATATTGTACAGCCGAAGAGATAAGCATGAAGACATAAAGGACTAAAATAATAAATGCTTTCATCTGCTCAATACAACAAAGCTGCAGCCACCAAAAACATATTGTCTCGGCCAGCAAAGATTAAAATATCCCTGCCAAACTATTGTACAAAGCAATATTTTATACCTGTAAACTTCTTTTTATATGTATCACCTTCTACCTAGATTCGTCCATTCAAACTAAGTTAAAAATCTGAAGTAAATAAGACTTAAACCAAAACAAATTAAATCAAGGCAAACAAGGGAAATCAAGAGAAAAGAATCTTCAGCCTGGGAAAGCTTCAGCTTGCAAATGTTTCAAGTCTGGTTCAAAAGAACTCTGTTCTTTCTTCAAACAACTGTGAGTAACTTTTTATTTAAAAGCCTAAATATAATAAACCTGTTGCTTGTTTATATCTATGTATTTGTATGGTTGTATGTACATATATATGGATGCATGTTTGTGTATATATGTGAATGTATATATATGTGTGTGAATGGATGTTTTCTGTGATACCCCTGTTCTTAGTTTCCAAAGCTAAGGTTTTAAGTCAAATCCAATTATCTCCTGAACAAATCATTGTTAGGGCTGAAGTTTCAAACAAGTTATGTTTGTTATATCATAGATTGTAGATTAAAATTTGTTTAAGAAGGAAAAATAATTTGTATGTCTCTGGAAAATATAAAACAACAGTCCAAACATAAATATGATAAAATTCGAACATAATAATTTACTGATCTAAGTTTATAATCTGAAAACTTATTCAAAATTATGATTTTTAAAACTAAATTCACGATTTTTAGTATTAGTTTGAAGGAGCAGTTCTTGATGAACTGAAAATGGTATATTGAGTGATTTCTGATGATCCAAGTGATCGGGATGGTCGGGTTCCTCTGTGGTGATGCACGAACGAACAAGGAGTATGGGAATAATGGTGGATGGGGGTGCAGTGCCTTGTGGAAGCGGCGGCGAGTAGATTTTCTCTGGTGACCTAGTTTTGGAGGGTCGAGTATTTCTGGTTCATCCACCCTATTAGATGCATCGAGTTCGACGCAAGTTTGTAGGGAGGTAGAGGGGAGATAGTCGAAGCGATGGCCGGAGTTTGGTGGCGAACGATGGTCGGAGGGTTGAGAGATTGGCGTTGACAGGTTGGGTTTGGATGATGGTTTTGCGTTCCAGGTTTTAGTTTCTAGTTCGATATTTTAATTGTCGATGATGGGCGTGGTTCTGATGGTGGTGGATGGGTTAGGGGGAGGTTGCCGACCTGCTCGTGGTTGGAGTGGCGCCGATTGACGCACGATGGCTCCGTGCACGTGCACGGAGCAGTTTTCGATGATGGCGCTGCTGTTTTTTTTTGGGAATGGAGTTTTTTTTTTCTTTCTCGAGCAGGTAGTTGTTTTGCTCGGGGAAACTCGGGTTGAACTCGAAGATCTTGTAGGGGGGAAACTCAGGTTGTTGTCCAGATTCTTTAATCTGAGAGCATGATCCAGTTTTGATTTAAACAAATTCAAACATATGCAAATGTTCAAAATTTAGTTTAAAACATCAGAAGTCTAAAAATAAAGTCGAGTTCTGTTTGTAAATTTAGATTTTAAAAGTTTGCTTTTAATTCAAACTTATTTAATGAAATTAGTAGTTAAGTAAATTTAAAAGTTGTGATCAAATAGGGGTTTGAAAATTCAAAGGAAAAGTTTAAGTCAAGGTTTAGTCTGAGTTTAAGGTTAAGTTTGAATCCCAGATTTTGCGATAAAAGGAGTTTATAATTTAAAATATTTTAAATAAGTAAATACTTTAAATTAAAAAAAAAGAATTTGGTTTAAAATCTTTAAATTAGAATTTAATGATTTGGATTCATTAAATTATTAAGATAATTAAAAATGGATAATTGAATAATTTAATTAATTAATGATTAGGACTAATTAATTTAGTAATCAAGAGTTTAAAATTTATTAATTAAGTTTTAAGTCAATTTATTAGGGATAATTAATTAAGATGAATAATTAAAAGATAATTACTTAATACAAGGGGTAATTTATAAAAGGGTTGGTTAATAAATTTGTAATTTAAAGATTTATTAAGTGAGTAAAAGTTAATTACTTAATAATTAAAGGGTAATTAATGATTAATTAAAGAATAATTTATTAAAATGTTTGTAGTTGATTAATTATTAATTAACCTTGAATAGAGATTATCCATGGACAAATAATCTGATTTAGATTTATTAGATAATCTTAATTGGTTTACTTATGGATGATCGTATTCTATTGAATGACTTGATTGTTTGATATCCCTGATATATGATGCTTTGTGATACATCCTGATTTATGTTGTGATCTGTAGTTTACTTATCTGTGACCTTTATATATCTATGATATGTGAATGAACGATAAGCGTTGTTCTTATACCGCTTATCGAATTATATTTCTGTATTCTGATATGTGATGATTCATTTTGTTGCACTACTGTGTGAAACCCCTGGACTACACTATACACACACAAATATGGATTTCACGTGGAAATCGGTTAAGTCACAGATAATTTAAATTTGATGTTTTTGAAATTGAAATTTTAATTTCAATTGATTTTGAAATTAGAAATTTGGGTTTAAAGTGAAAAGATTTTGAAATGGAATTTCAAAGATAAAAGTTATTTTGAATAACTTAATCGAGTTTTGAAAATTTAAATAATTTGATTTAAATTTGAATTCAAGTTTGAAATTGAATCCTATGATTTGAAACTAGGGATTAAAGATGATATAAATGTGTTTATATAAAGTTAAACCATTTAAAAGTATAATTTTGAGAATTTGGATTTAACCCAAGGATTTCCACTCGTATGAATGAATCAGATTTTCTGAAATGAAACTGTTTGTTTTTAAATGATAAAAGCTTTCATATAAGAAATGAAATTCTAATTTAGTTAAAGGAATTTCAAGATTGAAACGAAAATGGTTTTCCAAGTTATGAATGAATCTTTGTGAAAGCTATGATTTGAATCTGTTATCTTTAACAGATTTAAAATAATGATTGGTTTAAATCATTTGAAATGGAATTGTTTTGAAAGCTATAAGTTAAATCTTGATTTAAAGATTTAACGAGTTAATCAAATTGAAATGGAAATTAATTTGGAAAATCTGTGAATGAATCTTTTGTTTAAAAGATTAAAGTGTGGAAACTGTTTAAACCGTAAAGGTTGAATCTTTTTGTTTAAAGATTTGAAAATGGTAATTTGTTAAACCATTTGAAAAGAAAGATTTTGGGTTTAAGTTGTGACTTAATTGAAATCCCATATCCATATGATTTTCGAATATTACGCTCACTATTCGGTTTAGCCGGGAGAGGACCTTTGGGTCGTATAACCCATTTCGAATATGTGATACGTCGATATGGATAGCATTTGAAGACCGGTGTTGAAGACCGGATATTTTTGAAAACGGAAGGATTACCGTCGAGTTACTCTGCATCGGCTGATCCCCGATATAGAGGTTTTATCATCCTTAGTGACGGGAAGTCCGGACGTGATTGGAAATTATCCGGAATTGCAAGGGCTTCGTGAGAAGTGCCTTCGGTTCTGTTCGAACCCGGAACAGACTTGTATGGATTGTATGTCTGACATTACACTTTGAGATATAAAGCCGATTTCTTTCAAATACATATCTGTTTGGTGGCAGAGAATTTATTCTCTTAGCTTAACACCCTTCTCTGAGACGTACGAGCTCAGAGGTTATGTAGTTGAAATTTATCAGCGATATATTCCCAATTTGGTAATGTGGCATGCTGAGTGTAGCTGTGTGATGATCAGTGTTTGATCATTTGTGATATGATCATTTGTTTGATCATTTATCTTTGTGATCATAGGTTGATCATCTGTTGACCCAAAGCATGGCTTTATGACAAAGCGTAGCTTTGTGGACGAGACTTCGTCAGGGCCTCACAACCCGGAAATGGTCGAAACAGGAATGTTGCGGCAAGGTTATGAGGGTCGTGCCCTTTAGGGTATGTCATTTCCTTCTGGAAAAGGGTGGTGTCATGGTATGGAGCCCAGATACTTACTCATGTGGATACACTTTATTACGTGTGATGTTGGTTATCGAGGCCTCGGATAAAGGTCCCAAAGGACCGGGAGGTGGCATATTCATGAGTTACCTGTTACAGGGGTAACCCGGCCTTGTTTGCAGAGAGCAGTTTGTCTCTCGGGACGTCCCGCCAGAGGCGATCCCATGCGGCGGAAGGAAGTTCCTTAGCCTGACCATTTGTTGGAAATCCATTTCTCCAATACGGAACTTGTACGGTTTTAGTTGTAGAACCTGCCATTTACGTACGGTGGTCACCACTGTTTAGATGGTAGCTATAGTAGGCATACGATACTGGTCGTATGTTGGCTAAGATTAATATTATACTTTCGAAATGTTTTCTGCACTATGCACTAATAATAATATCAAGATGATTTTGCGTAGTAAGCATCTTTGACTATCATAAGAAGAAATCTCCTCCAATTCTGCGTTTGCATTGTGTGTGTGGCGGGAGGTCTTATGGTAGTTTCATTTTCTAAAAAGCATTGCGGATTTCAATGTTTAAATCCTTTTGTGTTTGTTTTAAAGATAAATTGTTTTTGTTGCTCACACCAGTCCCATGACTGATCCAGAGTTTATTGTTCCCTTCCTAAACTCTGGGTGCTCATAATTTTCCACACGAGCAGTCTAGAGTTGGGTTTCTTTTCAGATATTCAGGTTTAGTAGATTATCTGGAGCTAGTTCATTCATCGGAGTTGCTTATCTTGGAGTTGTGGATTCATTCTGTCTGAAGATCATTTTGGAGTTATCACTTCTATTGATATTGTTCCGCTGCTGTTGTTATCTTTTCTTTTCCGCTGCTATTTCTTGTATTATATCTCTGATGTATATTGATATTCATTGTATCACTCTGTTGTATCAGATATTGTATCAGATATTGTATATCTATATTCTTTTCTTCCGCTGTGTTATTTACTTAATTGTGTTATAGCTCCGGCGAATCGGATTTGAACGGTCGAATCTGCGGCATTCTAGTACAATGTGAAGTACGGATGTTGATTTTCGAGCGGGCAAAACCCGATACGTTACATGTGGTATCAGAGCTGAAGGTTGAACTTTAGCTCAGGAGTATAACACATTAAGTAGCTCATTAGAAATAGAGTGAAGTAAACTCTAGAATGAGTATTCCTCAGATATCCGTTCGAAAGCCTCAGTAAATTCTCTTACTATTCCGTGATAGTGAGTATGAGTGCAAGAAGAGGACGAGATAGGGGACGGAGAATACGACTATAAATGGTCAATACTCTGTAACAACAAGGAAGCAATCTTTTCTCTATCGATCTCTTTTGTTCAACATATTTTCTCAATTCTTCGATAATTTCTGGTAGATCCAGGAAGAAGGTTCGATATATAAATATGGGACATAAACTCCAGATGAACCAAAAATTGTTTGTATGGATGTATTGGTTGCTTTGATTGCTATGGTTGATAGGTATACCTTAGTTTCTAAACTAAAAATTTTGAAATTGTATATATATATCTATCTATTCTTTGGGTCCCAGTATATTCTACGAATGGTTAGTTATTCCTTCGAACTAACCGATGTCACTGCATATTTCGTAGATCTGGATAACCCGGGTATCTTGTGAAGTGCTAAACAGATTCGTTCTTGTATCTGTTATTGATATTCTGATTTGGTAAGCCAAATGCAGAATAGATCGATGTTCAGTTGATTAGATGAAACATTCTCCATCTGTCTTTGTTTTCGTGCCTGTGAATTTCGAGGACGAAATTCTTTTAAGGGGGGAAGTCTGTAATGACCCTGAATTTTATAAATATTTAAAATGATAATTTATTAATTTTTGAATTAATATTTGTGAAATAAATCGATAAGGTGATGCGAGTTTCCCCGATATCTAAGTATACTTGTATAAATTGTTTAAAAATTTAAATTATTGTATATATGAGAATATATATATCTGTATTTGAACAGATCTGATTAAATTTGAAATAATATAATATATATTTGATTTGTGTTTAAATTGTAAATAAATGGTTAATAATAATTTGAATTTATAAATTAAAAATATAAGGCGATAAATAAAATAAAATGAATACATAGATAAATCCAAATAACACGTTAATAAACTTTGTAAAAATATAAAGTGAATACATTAGAAAGATTTAACAACAAATAGAAATGTAATTATATTATAAAGTAGTATGAACAAAGGCAAAGCAAATATATTCAAGTATTCAACAAGTAAAATAAAATAGATAAGTATGCAAACATGAAAACAAGTAAACAAAAGCTTGTAAAGGAAGACATCAAGATATATTCATATTGTACAGCCGAAGAGATAAGCATGAAGACATAAAGGACTAAAATAATAAATGCTTTCATCTGCTCAATACAACAAAGCTGCAGCCACCAAAAACATATTGTCTCGGCCAGCAAAGATTAAAATATCCCTGCCAAACTATTGTACAAAGCAATATTTTATACCTGTAAACTTCTTTTTATATGTATCACCTTCTACCTAGATTCGTCCATTCAAACTAAGTTAAAAATCTGAAGTAAATAAGACTTAAACCAAAACAAATTAAATCAAGGCAAACAAGGGAAATCAAGAGAAAAGAATCTTCAGCCTGGGAAAGCTTCAGCTTGCAAATGTTTCAAGTCTGGTTCAAAAGAACTCTGTTCTTTCTTCAAACAACTGTGAGTAACTTTTTATTTAAAAGCCTAAATATAATAAACCTGTTGCTTGTTTATATCTATGTATTTGTATGGTTGTATGTACATATATATGGATGCATGTTTGTGTATATATGTGAATGTATATATATGTGTGTGAATGGATGTTTTCTGTGATACCCCTGTTCTTAGTTTCCAAAGCTAAGGTTTTAAGTCAAATCCAATTATCTCCTGAACAAATCATTGTTAGGGCTGAAGTTTCAAACAAGTTATGTTTGTTATATCATAGATTGTAGATTAAAATTTGTTTAAGAAGGAAAAATAATTTGTATGTCTCTGGAAAATATAAAACAACAGTCCAAACATAAATATGATAAAATTCGAACATAATAATTTACTGATCTAAGTTTATAATCTGAAAACTTATTCAAAATTATGATTTTTAAAACTAAATTCACGATTTTTAGTATTAGTTTGAAGGAGCAGTTCTTGATGAACTGAAAATGGTATATTGAGTGATTTCTGATGATCCAAGTGATCGGGATGGTCGGGTTCCTCTGTGGTGATGCACGAACGAACAAGGAGTATGGGAATAATGGTGGATGGGGGTGCAGTGCCTTGTGGAAGCGGCGGCGAGTAGATTTTCTCTGGTGACCTAGTTTTGGAGGGTCGAGTATTTCTGGTTCATCCACCCTATTAGATGCATCGAGTTCGACGCAAGTTTGTAGGGAGGTAGAGGGGAGATAGTCGAAGCGATGGCCGGAGTTTGGTGGCGAACGATGGTCGGAGGGTTGAGAGATTGGCGTTGACAGGTTGGGTTTGGATGATGGTTTTGCGTTCCAGGTTTTAGTTTCTAGTTCGATATTTTAATTGTCGATGATGGGCGTGGTTCTGATGGTGGTGGATGGGTCAGGGGGAGGTTGCCGACCTGCTCGTGGTTGGAGTGGCGCCGATTGACGCACGATGGCTCCGTGCACGTGCACGGAGCAGTTTTCGATGATGGCGCTGCTGTTTTTTTTTGGGAATGGAGTTTTTTTTTCTTTCTCGAGCAGGTAGTTGTTTTGCTCGGGGAAACTCGGGTTGAACTCGAAGATCTTGTAGGGGGGAAACTCAGGTTGTTGTCCAGATTCTTTAATCTGAGAGCATGATCCAGTTTTGATTTAAACAAATTCAAACATATGCAAATGTTCAAAATTTAGTTTAAAACATCAGAAGTCTAAAAATAAAGTCGAGTTCTGTTTGTAAATTTAGATTTTAAAAGTTTGCTTTTAATTCAAACTTATTTAATGAAATTAGTAGTTAAGTAAATTTAAAAGTTGTGATCAAATAGGGGTTTGAAAATTCAAAGGAAAAGTTTAAGTCAAGGTTTAGTCTGAGTTTAAGGTTAAGTTTGAATCCCAGATTTTGCGATAAAAGGAGTTTATAATTTAAAATATTTTAAATAAGTAAATACTTTAAATTAAAAAAAAAGAATTTGGTTTAAAATCTTTAAATTAGAATTTAATGATTTGGATTCATTAAATTATTAAGATAATTAAAAATGGATAATTGAATAATTTAATTAATTAATGATTAGGACTAATTAATTTAGTAATCAAGAGTTTAAAATTTATTAATTAAGTTTTAAGTCAATTTATTAGGGATAATTAATTAAGATGAATAATTAAAAGATAATTACTTAATACAAGGGGTAATTTATAAAAGGGTTGGTTAATAAATTTGTAATTTAAAGATTTATTAAGTGAGTAAAAGTTAATTACTTAATAATTAAAGGGTAATTAATGATTAATTAAAGAATAATTTATTAAAATGTTTGTAGTTGATTAATTATTAATTAACCTTGAATAGAGATTATCCATGGACAAATAATCTGATTTAGATTTATTAGATAATCTTAATTGGTTTACTTATGGATGATCGTATTCTATTGAATGACTTGATTGTTTGATATCCCTGATATATGATGCTTTGTGATACATCCTGATTTATGTTGTGATCTGTAGTTTACTTATCTGTGACCTTTATATATCTATGATATGTGAATGAACGATAAGCGTTGTTCTTATACCGCTTATCGAATTATATTTCTGTATTCTGATATGTGATGATTCATTTTGTTGCACTACTGTGTGAAACCCCTGGACTACACTATACACACACAAACATGGATTTCACGTGGAAATCGGTTAAGTCACAGATAATTTAAATTTGATGTTTTTGAAATTGAAATTTTAATTTCAATTGATTTTGAAATTAGAAATTTGGGTTTAAAGTGAAAAGATTTTGAAATGGAATTTCAAAGATAAAAGTTATTTTGAATAACTTAATCGAGTTTTGAAAATTTAAATAATTTGATTTAAATTTGAATTCAAGTTTGAAATTGAATCCTATGATTTGAAACTAGGGATTAAAGATGATATAAATGTGTTTATATAAAGTTAAACCATTTAAAAGTATAATTTTGAGAATTTGGATTTAACCCAAGGATTTCCACTCGTATGAATGAATCAGATTTTCTGAAATGAAACTGTTTGTTTTTAAATGATAAAAGCTTTCATATAAGAAATGAAATTCTAATTTAGTTAAAGGAATTTCAAGATTGAAACGAAAATGGTTTTCCAAGTTATGAATGAATCTTTGTGAAAGCTATGATTTGAATCTGTTATCTTTAACAGATTTAAAATAATGATTGGTTTAAATCATTTGAAATGGAATTGTTTTGAAAGCTATAAGTTAAATCTTGATTTAAAGATTTAACGAGTTAATCAAATTGAAATGGAAATTAATTTGGAAAATCTGTGAATGAATCTTTTGTTTAAAAGATTAAAGTGTGGAAACTGTTTAAACCGTAAAGGTTGAATCTTTTTGTTTAAAGATCTGAAAATGGTAATTTGTTAAACCATTTGAAAAGAAAGATTTTGGGTTTAAGTTGTGACTTAATTGAAATCCCATATCCATATGATTTTCGAATATTACGCTCACTATTCGGTTTAGCCGGGAGAGGACCTTTGGGTCGTATAACCCATTTCGAATATGTGATACGTCGATATGGATAGCATTTGAAGACCGGTGTTGAAGACCGGATATTTTTGAAAACGGAAGGATTACCGTCGAGTTACTCTGCATCGGCTGATCCCCGATATAGAGGTTTTATCATCCTTAGTGACGGGAAGTCCGGACGTGATTGGAAATTATCCGGAATTGCAAGGGCTTCGTGAGAAGTGCCTTCGGTTCTGTTCGAACCCGGAACAGACTTGTATGGATTGTATGTCTGACATTACACTTTGAGATATAAAGCCGATTTCTTTCAAATACATATCTGTTTGGTGGCAGAGAATTTATTCTCTTAGCTTAACACCCTTCTCTGAGACGTACGAGCTCAGAGGTTATGTAGTTGAAATTTATCAGCGATATATTCCCAATTTGGTAATGTGGCATGCTGAGTGTAGCTGTGTGATGATCAGTGTTTGATCATTTGTGATATGATCATTTGTTTGATCATTTATCTTTGTGATCATAGGTTGATCATCTGTTGACCCAAAGCATGGCTTTATGACAAAGCGTAGCTTTGTGGACGAGACTTCGTCAGGGCCTCACAACCCGGAAATGGTCGAAACAGGAATGTTGCGGCAAGGTTATGAGGGTCGTGCCCTTTAGGGTATGTCATTTCCTTCTGGAAAAGGGTGGTGTCATGGTATGGAGCCCAGATACTTACTCATGTGGATACACTTTATTACGTGTGATGTTGGTTATCGAGGCCTCGGATAAAGGTCCCAAAGGACCGGGAGGTGGCATATTCGTGAGTTACCTGTTACAGGGGTAACCCGGCCTTGTTTGCAGAGAGCAGTTTGTCTCTCGGGACGTCCCGCCAGAGGCGATCCCATGCGGCGGAAGGAAGTTCCTTAGCCTGACCATTTGTTGGAAATCCATTTCTCCAATACGGAACTTGTACGGTTTTAGTTGTAGAACCTGCCATTTACGTACGGTGGTCACCACTGTTTAGATGGTAGCTATAGTAGGCATACGATACTGGTCGTATGTTGGCTAAGATTAATATTATACTTTCGAAATGTTTTCTGCACTATGCACTAATAATAATATCAAGATGATTTTGCGTAGTAAGCATCTTTGACTATCATAAGAAGAAATCTCCTCCAATTCTGCGTTTGCATTGTGTGTGTGGCGGGAGGTCTTATGGTAGTTTCATTTTCTAAAAAGCATTGCGGATTTCAATGTTTAAATCCTTTTGTGTTTGTTTTAAAGATAAATTGTTTTTGTTGCTCACACCAGTCCCATGACTGATCCAGAGTTTATTGTTCCCTTCCTAAACTCTGGATGCTCATAATTTTCCACACGAGCAGTCTAGAGTTGGGTTTCTTTTCAGATATTCAGGTTTAGTAGATTATCTGGAGCTAGTTCATTCATCGGAGTTGCTTATCTTGGAGTTGTGGATTCATTCTGTCTGAAGATCATTTTGGAGTTATCACTTCTATTGATATTGTTCCGCTGCTGTTGTTATCTTTTCTTTTCCGCTGCTATTTCTTGTATTATATCTCTGATGTATATTGATATTCATTGTATCACTCTGTTGTATCAGATATTGTATCAGATATTGTATATCTATATTCTTTTCTTCCGCTGTGTTATTTACTTAATTGTGTTATAGCTCCGGCGAATCGGATTTGAACGGTCGAATCTGCGGCATTCTAGTACAATGTGAAGTACGGATGTTGATTTTCGAGCGGGCAAAACCCGATACGTTACATGTGGTATCAGAGCTGAAGGTTGAACTTTAGCTCAGGAGTATAACACATTAAGTAGCTCATTAGAGATAGAGTGAAGTAAACTCTAGAATGAGTATTCCTCAGATATCCGTTCGAAAGCCTCAGTAAATTCTCTTACTATTCCGTGATAGTGAGTATGAGTGCAAGAAGAGGACGAGATAGGGGACGGAGAATACGACTATAAATGGTCAATACTCTGTAACAACAAGGAAGCAATCTTTTCTCTATCGATCTCTTTTGTTCAACATATTTTCTCAATTCTTCGATAATTTCTGGTAGATCCAGGAAGAAGGTTCGATATATAAATATGGGACATAAACTCCAGATGAACCAAAAATTGTTTGTATGGATGTATTGGTTGCTTTGATTGCTATGGTTGATAGGTATACCTTAGTTTCTAAACTAAAAATTTTGAAATTGTATATATATATCTATCTATTCTTTGGGTCCCAGTATATTCTACGAATGGTTAGTTATTCCTTCGAACTAACCGATGTCACTGCATATTTCGTAGATCTGGATAACCCGGGTATCTTGTGAAGTGCTAAACAGATTCGTTCTTGTATCTGTTATTGATATTCTGATTTGGTAAGCCAAATGCAGAATAGATCGATGTTCAGTTGATTAGATGAAACATTCTCCATCTGTCTTTGTTTTCGTGCTTGTGAATTTCGAGGACGAAATTCTTTTAAGGGGGGAAGTCTGTAATGACCCTGAATTTTATAAATATTTAAAATGATAATTTATTAATTTTTGAATTAATATTTGTGAAATAAATCGATAAGGTGATGCGAGTTTCCCCGATATCTAAGTATACTTGTATAAATTGTTTAAAAATTTAAATTATTGTATATATGAGAATATATATATCTGTATTTGAACAGATCTGATTAAATTTGAAATAATATAATATATATTTGATTTGTGTTTAAATTGTAAATAAATGGTTAATAATAATTTGAATTTATAAATTAAAAATATAAGGCGATAAATAAAATAAAATGAATACATAGATAAATCCAAATAACACGTTAATAAACTTTGTAAAAATATAAAGTGAATACATTAGAAAGATTTAACAACAAATAGAAATGTAATTATATTATAAAGTAGTATGAACAAAGGCAAAGCAAATATATTCAAGTATTCAACAAGTAAAATAAAATAGATAAGTATGCAAACATGAAAACAAGTAAACAAAAGCTTGTAAAGGAAGACATCAAGATATATTCATATTGTACAGCCGAAGAGATAAGCATGAAGACATAAAGGACTAAAATAATAAATGCTTTCATCTGCTCAATACAACAAAGCTGCAGCCACCAAAAACATATTGTCTCGGCCAGCAAAGATTAAAATATCCCTGCCAAACTATTGTACAAAGCAATATTTTATACCTGTAAACTTCTTTTTATATGTATCACCTTCTACCTAGATTCGTCCATTCAAACTAAGTTAAAAATCTGAAGTAAATAAGACTTAAACCAAAACAAATTTAATCAAGGCAAACAAGGGAAATCAAGAGAAAAGAATCTTCAGCCTGGGAAAGCTTCAGCTTGCAAATGTTTCAAGTCTGGTTCAAAAGAACTCTGTTCTTTCTTCAAACAACTGTGAGTAACTTTTTATTTAAAAGCCTAAATATAATAAACCTGTTGCTTGTTTATATCTATGTATTTGTATGGTTGTATGTACATATATATGGATGCATGTTTGTGTATATATGTGAATGTATATATATGTGTGTGAATGGATGTTTTCTGTGATACCCCTGTTCTTAGTTTCCAAAGCTAAGGTTTTAAGTCAAATCCAATTATCTCCTGAACAAATCATTGTTAGGGCTGAAGTTTCAAACAAGTTATGTTTGTTATATCATAGATTGTAGATTAAAATTTGTTTAAGAAGGAAAAATAATTTGTATGTCTCTGGAAAATATAAAACAACAGTCCAAACATAAATATGATAAAATTCGAACATAATAATTTACTGATCTAAGTTTATAATCTGAAAACTTATTCAAAATTATGATTTTTAAAACTAAATTCACGATTTTTAGTATTAGTTTGAAGGAGCAGTTCTTGATGAATTGAAAATGGTATATTGAGTGATTTCTGATGATCCAAGTGATCGGGATGGTCGGGTTCCTCTGTGGTGATGCACGAACGAACAAGGAGTATGGGAATAATGGTGGATGGGGGTGCAGTGCCTTGTGGAAGCGGCGGCGAGTAGATTTTCTCTGGTGACCTAGTTTTGGAGGGTCGAGTATTTCTGGTTCATCCACCCTATTGGATGCATCGAGTTCGACGCAAGTTTGTGGGGAGGTAGAGGGGAGATAGTCGAAGCGATGGCCGGAGTTTGGTGGCGAACGATGGTCGGAGGGTTGAGAGATTGGCGTTGACAGGTTGGGTTTGGATGATGGTTTTGCGTTCCAGGTTTTAGTTTCTAGTTCGATATTTTGATTGTCGATGATGGGCGTGGTTCTGATGGTGGTGGATGGGTCAGGGGGAGGTTGCCGACCTGCTCGTGGTTGGAGTGGCGCCGATTGACGCACGATGGCTCCGTGCACGTGCACGGAGTAGTTTTCGATGATGGCGCTGCTGTTTTTTTTGGGAATGGAGTTTTTTTTCTTTCTCGAGCAGGTAGTTGTTTTGCTCGGGGAAACTCGGGTTGAACTCGAAGATCTTGTAGGGGGGAAACTCAGGTTGTTGTCCAGATTCTTTAATCTGAGAGCATGATCCAGTTTTGATTTAAACAAATTCAAACATATGCAAATGTTCAAAATTTAGTTTAAAACATCTGAAGTCTAAAAATAAAGTCGAGTTCTGTTTGTAAATTTAGATTTTAAAAGTTTGCTTTTAATTCAAACTTATTTAATGAAATTAGTAGTTAAGTAAATTTAAAAGTTGTGATCAAATAGGGGTTTGAAAATTCAAAGGAAAAGTTTAAGTCAAGGTTTAGTCTGAGTTTAAGGTTAAGTTTGAATCCCAGATTTTGCGATAAAAGGAGTTTATAATTTAAAATATTTTAAATAAGTAAATACTTTAAATTAAAAAAAAAAAGAATTTGGTTTAAAATCTTTAAATTAGAATTTAATGATTTGGATTCATTAAATTATTAAGATAATTAAAAATGGATAATTGAATAATTTAATTAATTAATGATTAGGATTAATTAATTTAGTAATCAAGAGTTTAAAATTTATTAATTAAGTTTTAAGTCAATTTATTAGGGATAATTAATTAAGATGAATAATTAAAAGATAATTACTTAATACAAGGGGTAATTTATAAAAGGGTTGGTTAATAAATTTGTAATTTAAAGATTTATTAAGTGAGTAAAAGTTAATTACTTAATAATTAAAGGGTAATTAATGATTAATTAAATAATAATTTATTAAAATGTTTGTAGTTGATTAATTATTAATTAACCTTGAATAGAGATTATCCATGGACAAATAATCTGATTTAGATTTATTAGATAATCTTAATTGGTTTACTTATGGATGATCGTATTCTATTGAATGACTTGATTGTTTGATATCCCTGATATATGATGCTTTGTGATACATCCTGATTTATGTTGTGATCTGTAGTTTACTTATCTGTGACCTTTATATATCTATGATATGTGAATGAACGATAAGCGTTGTTCTTATACCGCTTATCGAATTATATTTCTGTATTCTGATATGTGATGATTCATTTTGTTGCACTACTGTGTGAAACCCCTGGACTACACTATACACACACAAATATGGATTTCACGTGGAAATCGGTTAAGTCACAGATAATTTAAATTTGATGTTTTTGAAATTGAAATTTTAATTTCAATTGATTTTGAAATTAGAAATTTAGGTTTAAAGTGAAAAGATTTTGAAATGGAATTTCAAAGATAAAAGTTATTTTGAATAACTTAATCGAGTTTTGAAAATTTAAATAATTTGATTTAAATTTGAATTCAAGTTTGAAATTGAATCCTATGATTTGAAACTAGGGATTAAAGATGATATAAATGTGTTTATATAAAGTTAAACCATTTAAAAGTATAATTTTGAGAATTTGGATTTAACCCAAGGATTTCCACTCGTATGAATGAATCAGATTTTCTGAAATGAAACTGTTTGTTTTTAAATGATAAAAGCTTTCATATAAGAAATGAAATTCTAATTTAGTTAAAGGAATTTCAAGATTGAAACGAAAATGGTTTTCCAAGTTATGAATGAATCTTTGTGAAAGCTATGATTTGAATCTGTTATCTTTAACAGATTTAAAATAATGATTGGTTTAAATCATTTGAAATGGAATTGTTTTGAAAGCTATAAGTTAAATCTTGATTTAAAGATTTAACGAGTTAATCAAATTGAAATGGAAATTAATTTGGAAAATCTGTGAATGAATCTTTTGTTTAAAAGATTAAAGTGTGGAAACTGTTTAAACCGTAAAGGTTGAATCTTTTTGTTTAAAGATTTGAAAATGGTAATTTGTTAAACCATTTGAAAAGAAAGATTTTGGGTTTAAGTTGTGACTTAATTGAAATCCCATATCCATATGATTTTCGAATATTACGCTCACTATTCGGTTTAGCCGGGAGAGGACCTTTGGGTCGTATAACCCATCCTGAATATGTGATACGTCGATATGGATAGCATTTGAAGACCGGTGTTGAAGACCGGATATTTTTGAAAACGGAAGGATTACCGTCGAGTTACTCTGCATCGGCTGATCTCCGATATAGAGGTTTTATCATCCTTAGTGACGGGAAGTCCGGACGTGATTGGAAATTATCCGGAATTGCAAGGGCTTCGTGAGAAGTGCCTTCGGTTCTGTTCGAACCCGGAACAGACTTGTATGGATTGTATGTCTGACATTACACTTTGAGATATAAATCCGATTTCTTTCAAATACATATATGTTTGGTGGCGGAGAATTTATTCTCTTAGCTTAACACCCTTCTCTGAGACGTACGAGCTCAGAGGTTATGTAGTTGAAATTTATCAGCGATATATTCCCAATTTGGTAATGTGGCATGCTGAGTGTAGCTGTGTGATGATCAGTGTTTGATCATTTGTTATATGATCATTTGTTTGATCATTTATCTTTGTGATCATAGGTTGATCATCTGTTGACCCAAAGCATGGCTTTGTGACAAAGCGTAGCTTTGTGGATGAGACTTCGTCAGGGCCTCACAACCCGGAAATGGTCGAAACAGGAATGTTGCGGCAAGGTTATGAGGGTCGCGCCCTTTAGGGTATGTCATTTCCTTCTGGAAAAGGGTGGTGTCATGGTATGGAGCCCAGATACTTACTCATGTGGATACACTTTATTACGTGTGATGTTGGTTATCGAGGCCTCGGATAAAGGTCCCAAAGGACCGGGAGGTGGCATATTCGTGAGTTACCTGTTACAGGGGTAACCCGGCCTTGTTTGCAGAGAGCAGTTTGTCTCTCGGGACGTCCCGCCAGAGGCGATCCCATGCGGCGGAAGGAAGTTCCTTAGCCTGACCATTTGTTGGAAATCCATTTCTCCAATACGGAACTTGTACGGTTTTAGTTGTAGAACCTGCCATTTACGTACGGTGGTCACCACTGTTTAGATGGTAGCTATAGTAGGCATACGATACTGGTCGTATGTTGGCTAAGATTAATATTATACTTTCGAAATGTTTTCTGCACTATGCACTAATAATAATATCAAGATGATTTTGCGTAGTAAGCATCTTTGACTATCATAAGAAGAAATCTCCTCCAATTCTGCGTTTGCATTGTGTGTGTGGCGGGAGGTCTTATGGTAGTTTCATTTTCTAAAAAGCATTGCGGATTTCAATGTTTAAATCCTTTTGTGTTTGTTTTAAAGATAAATTGTTTTTGTTGCTCACACCAGTCCCATGACTGATCCAGAGTTTATTGTTCCCTTCCTAAACTCTGGGTGCTCATAATTTTCCACACGAGCAGTCTAGAGTTGGGTTTCTTTTCAGATATTCAGGTTTAGTAGATTATCTGGAGCTAGTTCATTCATCGGAGTTGCTTATCTTGGAGTTGTGGATTCATTCTGTCTGAAGATCATTTTGGAGTTATCACTTCTATTGATATTGTTCCGCTGTTGTTGTTATCTTTTCTTTTCCGCTGCTATTTCTTGTATTATATCTCTGATGTATATTGATATTCATTGTATCACTCTGTTGTATCAGATATTGTATCAGATATTGTATATCTATATTCTTTTCTTCCGCTGTGTTATTTACTTAATTGTGTTATAGCTCCGGCGAATCGGATTTGAACGGTCGAATCTGCGGCATTCTAGTACAATGTGAAGTACGGATGTTGATTTTCGAGCGGGCAAAACCCGATACGTTACATTTGTTATGCTGTGTTATGGTTGGATAATATAATATGGTATTTTAAAATATCAATAAAATGAAACGGGGATGTAAAAGGGAAATGAAAAGGGATTTTTGAGTTATGAATTTAAGGGAATTTGATTTGGGAAATCGGTTTGAATTTGATTAAGCGTTTTGGGAAATGGTGATTTAAAGAATGATGAGGAATGAAAATTTGTAAACTGGGTTTATAAATGAAGTGGAACATTTATCAGTGTATAAATTTGAAAGTATAGATTTCCGGTGGGAAATTATAAGGAAAGGTGCAATTCGTTTTAAAAATAAAAGGTGATTTTATTTTTAAAAAAGTTGGAAGTGTATCTTCCTAGAAAGCTAAGTTTATTTTCAAAAGAAGATTTTCTAAGTATAAACTAGAAGTTTAAAGATGTTTTTAAGGAATGTTTTTTAGAAATTTATTTTTAATTGTTTTTAAGTGAAAGGTGAATATTTATTTATGTTAATTATAGTAGTTGATTATTTTTAAAAGTAAATTAGTATTATGATTTTAAAAGGAATTTTAACATAAAAATTATATAATAGCTTTATTTTAGAAGTAGTTTTGGCTTAAGTTTTACTCAAATAACTCTTATAGAATTTCATAAGTATTATTTTGAATAAAGAATTGAAGTAGCTTTATTTTTAAATGTTTTAAGTATATGTTTTTGAGAAAAGTGATTTAGATCATAAAAATCTAGGTTTTAAGAAACTTGGCGTTTTCAGATGAAATGAAATATTTGGTTGATTGATTGTTTATTTGATAGTTAAATAACCGACTATCAAATCTGGACCCACATATGACTTTGGAAATTCTAGGAGGAGTACGGGAATTATATGGTACAGTTACCGTTCGAGGTTCTATACTGCACGTATAAACACGTTCGTTCTTCTAGGACATTGGTAAGGAAACCCATCCACTAACGGTTAGGAGGTGATCTCCGATCTTATTTTCGTCTATTTATTTCCAAAAGAACCGGGTTTGAGTTTACCGGGAAGTAGCGGACGTTGTTTCGAAGAGACCGGGATTGGATTTGTGATCCGAAAACCACTTCGATCCAACGAGTACGTTTTTGTGATGAAGACAAGAGTTTGGAGTCGAAGATGGAGCAGTGAATTGCAAGGGCTAATCGCTACTAATCCTGAGGGTGATTCCAAAATGGATGTAGTAGGAGTAGTGCCTTCGGTTCCGTTCGGACCTGGAACGGACTTGTATGGATGAATGTTTTTAGAACATCGTCAGGTGGACGGTGGGCATTCTATGTGATATGTTCTAAAAAGGTAACGCTTAGCCTCGAGCCTCAACAACCGGGAATGACTGAATATCAGGGGTTATGCAGCAAGGCTAAGTGGGTCGCGCCCATTAGGGTGAGGTCATCCCTGTCTAGATGTCCCTTTTATTTCGGCTGTGTGGGCGGTTGTTGATCCCAACCGCGGGGTGATCTTACTCGGACTATCCAGTAAGGGATAGTCTGGTCTTGTGTTGCAGGGGATTTAGGGTGGATCCTCGGTATGCTAATCTAGACTAGATAATGTGACAGGTGGTACCCGAGTGCCTAGTCATTAGTTGGAAATCCATTTTCCCTACGCGCCTTTACGGTTTTGATTTGTAGAACCCACTTTGTGGCTAGTATGTTGGAATTTAATCATGTAACAATTTCAGCTATTTTAATAAGTATTTGTATATAGACACTATTATAATATCAGAGCATTTTGATAAGAAATGTTTTGGCTATCGTAAGGTAGAAACCCGACATGTTTATTTGTGGCGTGGTCTTACGTGATGCTTTTGATTTCAAAGGATTTTTGAAACTTTAAGAATCAGTTTAGATGTATTTTTCTCACGTTGGTATTCCAGACTGACTCGGGTGTTATTTCATTATAATGCTCGGGTCAGACCGAGTATTATAGATTACAGGATAGGATGCTGTGGAGCTCAGGAGAGGAGCTGGAGTTTGAGACGTATTATTCGTACTTGTATATTCCGCTGCTATGGTTGTTTGAAATTGCCAGCAGTTGTGAGGCAGGCTGATATAACTGCCAGGCTGGTATTGTTGTTTACTTGTGGCATACTCTGATGATGTATTATATAAAACAGATATGGTTTCATTTTATGTAAAGATCTGTTATTATTTATTATATTTTGTTCCGCTGCGATTGTGAGATTCTGATGTTGTTTTAGTTCCTTCTTTCTTCTATCTTCTTTCTTATTCCTCAACAATCTGTCTTTTTTGCACTCGATCGTCGGCATATTATACTATGGTGTATTTTGTGTCGATTTTCGCGAGTCGAGAAGGGCGGGTCGTCACAGTTGGTATCAGAGCTTAGGTTGGCGATAACCTTGGCTCTAGTGGGAATTACTCATTAATGATAGAGTTAATAGTACTCTAGAATGAGTTTGAGTGTAATAATAGCTATGAGCGCATATTTGTTAGTGAATAAAAAAACTGTTTTATACTGTGTTGACTTATCGGTTGGGTGTTTATGAATTCTGGTCGATACGGGAAGTACAACCGTATCGATAGGGGTTTCTAAACTCTTAAACAAGGTAAACCGACATAGTATTGTTTTTAAAGTGGGTAAATGAAATAATTTTACCCAAAATTATATTTTGGTATGAAAGAAATGATTTTTTTTAAATTATTATATATATTTGGATGTTTGGTTGTTAATATTATAATCAAATATAAGAATCTAAAATTTAAAATGGTTTATAACCAAATAAAATTATATAAGTATGACTTATCCAAAATAAGTATAACTAAAACTTGATGTAAACCAGAATTTAAATCCCGGAAATTTTGAAAAGGGTTTTTAATGAATTTAAACAAAAAGTTTGGGAATTTAAAATCTTGGGAATGTTTGGAATGTTTCCGAAATGTTTGAAGGAAATAATGGGGTATTGTTTGGGAAATATTTTTGAATGGAAATTGTTTTGCAAGGGATTTTGTGGAAGTAAAGAAGCACTGAACTCACTTTAGTCGTGGGAAAATAATCCTGATGATGATGGCCACATCATCAGAATTCATTTTCAAGTTTCTAAGTGATGGATTGCTACCGTGGTGATTGGTTATGATATTTGTTTGGACGTGTCGGGTATACAAGTTGTTTTAGAAATTTCAAAAGGGAAATTGTTTTGGTAAAAACAAGTGTTTGGAATCCGAAGATTTAATTTGATATACCAAGTGGGTATGTGCAATTTATGATTTCAAAATGTTTTGAAATTAAACCGGGTAATGGAATTCTGGAATCTCTATTTAAGAGATTTGTAAAGTTAAGATGAATCAGTTATTGAATTTATAGATTGAAGTGGATATAAATAAGAAAGAAAAATGAAAATTATAATCCTGGAATTAAAATTTAACTTGAGTGAATGGAAGTGAATAAAATATATTTGCATTTAACTCAGGATAAGTTAAATATAAAATGTAAATTGGAATAGGATTAAGTTGGATATAAAGTTGAAATGAAAAATGATTTTAATTGTGCAATGGAAATTTATACCCTTAAGCTATTAAGTATATATATATATATATATATATATATAATCTAGAACCGTGATTATAAGATGAAGATGGACTCATATGAGCAATATAAGATTTTAAGTAAATAAGTTGGTGAACTTATGAATAGAGAAATGGAATTGCAAAACCAAAATAAAATGGTTGGTATTTTATGGAAAATTCAAGATGTAATCCTAAATGAAAGAGAAATTGAAATAAGGTGAAGTGAATATAAATTGTGAATGTACTTAGGTTAGTAAATATGTTTTTGGACATATATATTAGAAAATAAAAATTCAGTTGTCTTATGAATAATATTGAATGGAATTAAATTATTATTTAAAATAGTAAAGGAAATGGTATGAATTTAAGTGGCTAAATAAATTTTTGGTAGCTTGTTAAAAATTTGAAAAGCAAGATAAAACCCAGTTCTGGTATAGAATAATTGGAATGGTCATGTTATTAATAAATTCAGAAATGAATTGAGAAGGAGAATTAAAATTAAAAATGAATTGAGTAAGTAAACCAATTGAATTAAAATTTGTAAATGGATTGGAATTTGATTGGATGAGAATCAAATTAAAATGGAAATAAAACTGATGCAAGAAGAAATGGAGTTATTATGAAATTTAAATAACTTAAGTAATTATGAAAGGGTCTTGAATGAAACCTGTTGGTTAATGAAATGGAATGCAAGAGTAGGGATTTAAATTAATAGTGTAATGAAAATGAGAATGTTTGGGTTGTGAATAATTCAGAATGGAAGGAAATTAATATAATTTGAGTTGGAAATAATTTGAAATGGTTATAAGCTTAAGTAATTGTTATTTATATGAATAACATCAAAATTTCATAGAAATTAGTCGTTTTGTCGTAAACGAAGTAAATGAATTAAAAGAAGTAAATAAAATTGGTTTTTAAATCAATTGGAATAAATTAAGATTTAATAAAGTGGATTTGCATATAAATGGAAGTAAATCATAAAAGAGATGCAAATAAATCAAATTGAAGATAAAATTGATTGCGAATCAATTTGGAATTGGGAAAGGTGAAATTATGTAAGTGAGGCTTATAAACCAAATTAATATGGATATGAGATTAGTTGATGTAATTATGAATTGTATGTAGTGAACTTGATTGTGAATCATTTCGAGTGGAATAAAATGATATATGAATTTATGAAGGAAATTAAAATAGTGTTGAAACCTTGTGATTGCTTCTAAAGATGGTTAGCATGTAGAATTGTGGAAATTGGTTGGTTGGGCTATGTAATTGTTGTGTTTGGTTAAGATTAATGTACGGAAGGTTGTTAAAATTTCATATTATTGAAAACTTATGTGCTTGTTGAGTAAGTACAGGTACGGGAGGCAATCGATAGAGTTAGAGCGCGTAAGTGCAATATTAATTAGCTGCTTGCTTTTAAAATGCTAATCATAAGGTACGCCTACGCAATAAAATTGGAAAATGGTATATATATTGTGAAATATTTTGTTTCCCGACCGTGTGGGTCGATGTATATATATTTATTATATTTGTGATATTGTAAAACGCTCTCCGTACGAAGGAGACGCTGTCAAAATTTTTGGGAGATAGAAATTTTTTGAGGCTTTTGAAAATTTTGGTTAACTAAGAATGTTGTTTTGAAGTAATGTTGAAAACAAAGCTTTTGAGTTAAAAATAAGGCAAATGGTTTTGGAATTGAGCTAAGAATTTTGGTGAAGTGAATGTAAGTTTTTAACTAAGTGAGTTTGGGTAAGTAAATGAGTTTAGTAGCATTTTTCTACCTCAACAAATTTCGAGGACGAAATTTTTATAAGAGGGAAGCAATGTAACGACCCGGCATTTTGGTCGTTAGATTTTGAACATTTAATTCATTTTAAATGTTGAATGTGAATTTTAATTTGCATTGAAATAAGAAGTTTTTGGTTAAATCAATATAATTAGTTAAAATTTCAAATATGACAATTCAATTGGATTTGAATAATAATAATTAAATAATTGGAATTGGGAAAATTTGTGAATCTGGGTGCATATGGATGTAAAAATGGTTTCTAAAATGTATTTAAGTCTAGATGGATTTAAATTTTAGTATTGGACTTTTGGATGGAACCAAAGAGTCGATGAGTTAAATTTGGAATTTTTAAATGAATTCAATAATGGAATTTAATATAACAATATTGCAAATAATCGGATTTTGATTTAAAATGAATCGGGATGATTTATAATGTGAATATAAATTCTATATAATTTATAATTAAGTTCATAAAATTTTAAAAGTGAAATTTTAAAAGATTTTGACGATTTTAAAAATCGCCAGAATTCATCGACGAGTTAAAATAGCCTTCCGGGGCACAGTCTCGAAATTCGACGAAACCAGTTCCATTGGATCCGTAATAGTGTATTATCATCAGATTTCAATTTTCGTAGCGTTTGGGGTCACCGTTTGTTCGTACGGTTGAGAAACGCGTTGGAATTTAAATCGATAATTTAATATTTAACTTGATTCAAAAAAAGCTATCTTCCACATATGATTGAATTAGCTTTTGAAACACGTTCCATTGTGTTCAAAATGTGGGTAAAACATTATAAACGCCTGTCGGCATGCGTCGTTTGGAGATCGTGTGAAAAGTTGTTTTAAAGTGGATTTAATATTAAAATAATATTAATAAACGTATATATATGCACGTTAACAGCCCAAACCCTAGTTTTCTCTTCACGACCGCCACTTAAACATTTCAAGGCCGAAAAACAACCTCGTTTCTTCCCCGATTTCTCCTAATCCACCAACATCTAGCAAAAATCACCAACGGGAAAGTCGACGAGCTCGTCGAGATCTAGAGATCTAACGGCTGTGATGGAATATGGCGCAGCGATTTAGCGGCAAATCGATAGAGAAGCGCACGCGTTCATTCGCAAATTGCGATGCATATGGGGCGCCGAGCTTCTAGTGGCTTCGGGTGTGGGTAGGGTGTGCGATGGCGCATCGTTTGGAGGTGTTCAATCGAACGCTGGCGAGCTCGTGGTGGGTGCGGTAGTTTGAAAGTGAGGCAGCCGATGGGTTTTAAAACACTCTGGAATGAACGAAGGAGAAGTAGAGGGAGCGGCCGAATCATTTTTTCAAAATGTACGGCCAGATATTTTTCTGAGTTATAAAAAAAAGAATTATAGTTTTAAATTATATTCAAAAGTTTAAAACACCTTATCTTTTGCATCCGTGATCAGATTCCGACGAATTTGGTGGCGCCGGAATCGCAGTGACGAGCATGCCGCTGTGGTGCAGATCTGAGATCGTGTTGAGCAAATGAAAATTTAGGTTAAATCGAACGCCGTTCGATTTAATTTAAAATTTAAACCGCTCGTCGAACCTCAAGGTGGTTAAATCTCACTCACATCTGGAATTTCAGCTGATTTAAATAGTTAATATTTAAATAATTGTGTGATTGGATGAATATGAATATTAATATCAGTCTGGATTGATATTCGCTATTGTGCTAACATCTGTGGATGCAGGGAAACAGATTGGAGGGATCCAACTAGATTCCTAACAAATAGAAATTATATTCATGATTTGTGATATATTTCATTGATATCCTGTGATAGATTGATTTGGAATTTTGTTATACTGTGTTATGGTTGGATAATATAATATGGTATTTTAAAATATCAATAAAATGAAATGGGGATGTAAAAGGGAAATGAAAAGGGATTTTTGAGTTATGAATTTAAGGGAATTTGATTCGGGAAATCGGTTTGAATTTGATTAAGTGTTTTGGGAAACGGTGATTTAAAGAATGATGAGGAATGGAAATTTGTAAACTGGGTTTATAAATGAAGTGGAACATTTATCAGTGGATAAATTTGAAAGTATAGATTTCCGATGGGAAATTATAAGGAAAGGTGCAATTCGTTTTAAAAATAAAAGGTGATTTTATTTTTAAAAAAGTTGGAAGTGTATCTTCCTAGAAAGCTAAGTATATTTTCAAAAGAAGATTTTCTAAGTATAAACTAGAAGTTTAAAGATGTTTTTAAGGAATGTCTTTTAGAAATTTATTTTTAATTGTTTTTAAGTGAAAGGTGAATATTTATTTATGTTAATTATAGTAGTTGATTATTTTTAAAAGTAAATTAGTATTATTATTTTAAAAGGAATTTTAACATAAATATTATATAATAGCTTTATTTTAGATGTAGTTTTGGCTTAAGTTTTACTCAGAAAACTCTTATAGAATTTCATAAGTATTATTTTGAATAAAGAACTGAAGTAGCTTTATTTTTAAATGTTTTAAGTATATATTTTTGAGAAAAGTGATTTAGATCAGAAAAATCTAAGTTTTAAGAAACTTGGCGTTTTCAGATGAAATGAAATATTTGGTTGATTGATTGTTTATTTGATAGTTAAATAACCGACTTCAAATCTGGACCCAAATATGACTTTGGAAATTCTAGGAGGAGTACGGGAATTATATGGTACAGTTACCGTTCGAGGTGCTATACTGTACGTATAAACTCGTTCGTTCCTCTAGGACATTGGTAAGGAAACCCATCCACTAACGGTTAGGAGGTGATCTCCGATCTTATTTTCGTCTATTTATTTCCTAAAGAACCGGGTTTGAGTTTACCGGGAAATAGCGGATGTTGTTTCGAAGAGACCGGGATCAGATTTGTGATCCGAAAACCACTTCGATCCAACGAGTACGTTTTCATGATGAAGACAAGAGTTTGGAGTCAAAGATGGAGCAGTGAAGTGCAAGGGCTAATCGCTACTAATCCTGAGGGTGATTCCAAAATGGATGTAGTAGGAGTAGTGCCTTCGGTTCCGTTCGGACCTGGAACGGACTTGTATGGATGAATGCTTTTAGAACATCGTCAGGTGGACGGTGGGCATTCTAAGTGATATGTTCTAAAAAGGTAACGCTTAGCCTCGAGCCTCATCAACCGGGAATGACTGAAAATCAGGGGTTATGCAGCATGGCTAAGTGGGTCGCACCCATTAGGGTGAGGTCATCTCTGTCTAGATGTCCCTTTTATTTTGGCTGTGTGGGCGGTTGCTGATCCCAACCGCGGGGTGATCTTACTCGGACTATCCAGTTAGGAATAGTCCGGTCTTGTGTTGCAGGGGATTTAGGGTGGATCCTTGGTATGCTGACCTAGACCAGATACCGTGACAGGTGCTACCCCAGTGCCTAGTCATTAGTTGGAAATCCATTTTCCCTATGCGCCTTTACGGTTTTGATTTGTATAACCCACTTTGTGGCTAGTATGCTGGAATTTAATCATGTAACAATTTCAGCTATTTTAATAAGTATTTGTATATAGACACTATTATAATATCAGAGCATTTTGATAAGAAATGTTTTGGCTATCGTAAGGTAAAAACCCGACATGTTTATTTGTGGCGTGGTCTTACGAGATGCTTTTGATTTCAAAGGATTTTTGAAACTTTAAGAATCAGTTTGGATGTATTTTTCTCACGCTGGTATTCCAGACTGAATTGGGTGTTATTTCATTATAATGCTCGGGTCAGACCGAGTATTATAGATTATAGGATAGGATGCTGCGGAGCTCAGGAGAGGAGCTAGAGTTCGAGACGTATTATTCGTACTTGTTTGAAATTGCCAGCAGTTGTGAGGCAGGCTGATATAACTGCCAGGCTGGTAATTGTTGTTTACTTGTGGTATACTCTGATGATGTATTATATAAAACAGATATGGTTTCATTTTGTGTAAAGATCTGTTATTATTTATTATATTTTGTTCCGCTGCGATTGTGAGATTCTGATGTTGTTTTAGTTCCTTCTTTCTTCTATCTTCTTTCTTATTCCTCAACAATCTGTCTTTTCCGGCACTCGATCGTCGGCATATTATACTGTGGTGTATTTTGTGTCAATTTTCGCGAGTCGAGAAGGGCGGGTCGTCACAAAATTCCTCCTAGTAAGAGTCCACCAGCACCTCCCACAACCCAGTTGCATTTATGCACAATAGGTCTTGCCTTGAGATCTATTTACCCCGTGAACTTTGTTTGAAACCGTGTCTTCCTCTTTCGAAATGACAATTATCTCTTGCAAACCCTATCAAATAGTGCCTCTCGACTCCTCTTCAAACACCTTCTCACCTTGTCTGCCCATGGGTCATTCCCATACATATCCATATTCCTCAAGACTCCTCACCGACCAGCTCCTTTGCCCGCTTTCTTTGGTCATAAGTAGAAAGAATTCTGATAAAGGCTATTGGTCACCTCTATAAAAAGAGATGGCGACCTCGTACAGTACTCTAAACAAAAGCACCATAACAACACTATTCATCTGACAAAAGCATTACTATGCCACAACCAGTCTTTGTAATTTCCTACCACCTAGCCAAAGCGCCATTGTACACCAACCACTCCTTGTGTGATACTACTCCTTTGATACGTATGATGTAATACAACTCATTAGATAACATGCATCTGGATTACTCCATCCACATGGAGTTTAAGCTAGTCATATTTTGACTGCACATCGAGATCAATAGCTTTAATGAAACTTTACATCTAATCCTATTCCTTTAAGATGTGATCTCCACAACTAAATAGGGAATCTCATGCACTTCTACAAGGATTGAATTTTCTACATTCAACACATATGATCATGCTAGTTTTATGCTCTTGTAATAGCTATTAAATTTCTCTTGTAATCGATAGCTCAAGCAATAAAAGAAAAAGGCGTAGTTGACGTAGATCTTCTTGGTCAATCCACTTTACACTTTGTGTCATTTACTTTACTTGCACCATATTCTACTCGTCAATTTGTATATATTTAATAGCATTTTTAGTGAATAATCTTCATTATAAACAACCACTAATTACTTGCTCGAGGTTGGCTAAAAATCTAGTCAACATACATGATTCCAATCAAATAGGCATAAGATTTGTTGAAGGAAGCTGATTAGTTTTGGCTTAGTTTTTACATAAGCTCTTTTATATTTTTACTATCTTAATGGGATCACTTGTTAGTTGGATGCTTTCCAAGTTGTTAAGCAATCCTAACTTGTTTGCACATTTTCTTATATTTGGGTTCACTTCTTTGAGATAATTAACTCCTTTGTATCAAATACTACGATCGAAGAAGTTATGTCCTTTGTTTTATCAACACACTCCATAAGGATTAATGAATATATATTAGTATTGGACATGCATTGATACGATCTTTTCTAAACTTTCCCCTAAGCATTTATTTACTATACCTACTAAACTGCTTATTTTAGTAACTCGCCAAGGAACAATGGTTATTTGAGGTGTCTTTTAGGTGCATATCTCTTTATCAATTTGCAAGTGAGATATGTTTTGGTGTTTTGTGTGGAGAAAGTAGGTTCCCAATTATTTGAAAATAAGTACCTACACTATTTTGATTAATTTGAAGGTTTTTAACACAATAGTATAAGCAAAAGAAAATTTATTACTAATTCTTTTAACAAATATGGAATATTTTTCTATAGACAAAGTTGATCTCCTTTGATATACAATAATCCCATCCCGGTGTGAAACTTGATGAAAAATGTGAGAACCCATCTTTATTATTGTTAGTCTCCCTAAGAACACATTGAAGGGTAAGGGTTGATTATTGATCATGAAAGTTGCATCAAAGGAAGTATGCAATGGTGCTTTTCCTGCCATGACCATGAATCTGATCTCTTCATAAGAAATAGTTGTATTATTGTTGAACATATATATTACCTTTTGGGTAAAGCTCGTTGTTTCTTTTGGTAGCTTCATGTGGTTGAATGCATTCCTGAATATCACATACATTGATTTCCTAGTATCAAAAAATACTTTGGATCAATCAAGTTTGAAGTCTGTAGCATTATGATGAGAGGGTCATGGGAAGGAAAATGATAGATTTTGTTGATATAATATTTCCATATTGAAGAAGATTTGTGACTTATTTGAGTCAATATGGAATTATGACTCAAATTTAATGCCTATTTTGATGCACTAAAGAAGACAAAAAATTATTGAAATAAGGAGTTATTTTGAGAGATTGAAGTAATCAATCAATTCCTTAATCAACTGAATAAAGAAGGCATTTTATAGGCACATGCAAATTAGAGGAAATTGGAAAAATCAAACGGAGAAACATTTCTCATATGAATATGAGAATTAAGAAGGCATTGATTTATTACCATAAGTCAATTACTTTAACCCCAAGTAATAATCTATATATATAGTCATTCATTAGAGATTAGAATAATCCTCTCAAGTTGTATTTCTTTATGTTCTTCTTCTTAGCCTTTATTATCAATCTTATGATTTTCTTTTCTCATAAAGTAGTAAACTCTCCTCTCCCCAAGTATAAATACACTATCTCACAATTGTGGAACCACTATAAATCTTATATGTTATTTTCTTTTCTATTTATACATATGTGATTGCTTATTTTAGGATATTAGTTTTTGTTTGTTCTACCTCACCATCAACATGATCCTATTACCACTACGTTTGGGGGTGTTAATCAGAATTTTCCCCAACAATTATTATTAGAGCTATTTGGTTGTTGAAAGAAGGTGTCAGATAGTTTGGCAGGAAATGAAGGTATGCTAATTGAAGCAAGACCCTATGTTAGTGGATCTTATGTGGCATCAGGATCTCAATTGGCAATAGAGAAATGGAATGGGGATAATGACTTCGAGAAGTAGAAATGGAGGATAAAGGCTATTCTAAGGAGGAACAATGTTCATCAAGTGCTGTTTAACACTAAGAAATCGCCTGTTGGTGTTTTTCAGTGGTAAAGAAAGAGGAGATTGAAGAATGGGCTTTTACTACTCTATATTTGGTCAAGGGAAAGAATGTCTTAGTCTTAGAGATTAGTAGCAAAACAATTGCTAGAGGAATTAGGACCAAGATGGAGAATCTCTACTGAAGAAGTTGCTCACAAACCATCTGATTTTGTAGAAGGTTTTTCACCATAAAGATGAGAGAGGATACTTTAGTGAAGGCACATCTTAGTTTCTTTGATGATCTTTTGAGGATGATGAAGATTGTAGATGCGAAGGTGGTTGAAGAGCAGAAGGTGATGGTCCTTTTTTGTTCCCTTCCAGAGCATTACATAGGTTTCCCTAAGAGTCTGATATATAAGAAAGACATTTTGATAGAAGATGTGAAGTTGAGTCTTTTATCTAAAGACTTGAGGGATCAAATGATGATGATGAGCGAAAATAAAGGAGGAAGTAGTAGTCATGGTCTATTTGTTAAAAGAGGAAGATATGAGGAGAAGAATTGTAATCTTAAGGGGGCATTCCAAGTCTAGGTGTTACTCAAACTTTTCATAAATAAGAAGATAGGCTAATCAAGATTTCATAGCTAAATCTGCTTTGGTCTGGCCCACCTTAGGCCCAGGCCACTCTTTTGCAAGCTACTCAAGAATCAGATATAGGCCACAAGTTTTCCTCGGCTGCTGTCTAGGTTGGACTTATGTTAGCCCATCATGTCCATAACACTTCAGGTTAGTCCCGGCTAGTGCACCCAAAGCAACGACCAATAGCCAGCTCATCGAGCAAAGCAAGGCATCCACACTACTCGACCCATTCCCTATCTTTCGGCCCCCATATTATAGCTAGCTGTCTAGTTGACTCATAGACAGACCGTTTACTCAAGCTCCTCCTTTTAACCATATGTTGATTAAAGCATCTATAGATTACCTCAAGCATGGCACATTGCCAACCTATCCTGGTTGAAGACCCCACAAAAAATCCTACGGTCATTTCTCTATATCATTCCAAGTAGTATAACCAGACATGCCTGGCTTGGACCGCACCTTTAGCACTACCCCAGGCGGTTTCTCATCTCTTTCCATTTCCTTGGAAAAAGACTAGCTTGCCGGATCCGCCTCACCACATCTGCATATGGGAAAGACGGACAAAGAAATATAACTAAGTGTGTCCTCTTCGGACACAGAGCATGTCGTTTAGCATGATGTCATTGTGCATGAACATTACCTGAAGAGTAAAGGAGTGGCATGGTTTTCCCTGTCGATGTTGATCTCCCCCGCTGATTCCCTTCACTTTGCCAGTTGTCCCTCATTAATTAGATCTATGGCACAGTTCCTTTCCAGATGGTTTTATGACATCATCTTAACCATCCCAGCATCAGTTTCAACCACTATATATATCCTATGCATGACAACTTCTAAAGGGTTGTTGGGTGCAACCCGCCAATGGTCGACTATTCGGACATTGGTTACTACCCACTAAGGGTGGACTATTCGGTTGTTTGTCGCCACCTACCAAGGGTCAACTATTCAAAGGATCAATTAGTCTCTCATGATCCTACATCCTCAATTTAGCACCAAGTAGCAAATTCTCCTAACACCTCACCATCTATAGGTCTAAGTTCAGTATGCCATCTAGATTTGCAGCAGCCTATGTCCTGGGATGTCCTTTTTGTCTTGTTGTATTTCTTATAATGTCATGTAATTGTAAGACAACCCATAATAAGAGAAATTCACAGTCGACATGGGAAGCTCGGTCGAACCACTCTCATTTCACCTCTTAAATCAAATGAACAACAAATAACCTTCGCTTTTTGTGGTGCGATTCCGAGTTGATAAAAAATATAGTCAACATTCTAGTGCTAGAAGGAGGGAAACCTTGGATCTTGTATTTAGTAGCCCCATATGCAAAGCATTTTATTGCATTTGGTACCCTATATCTAGCATAAAGTATGGAAACTATAAGTGTAGTCCCGCTCGCCCTACCGATCACTAAAAAGACCCCCAAGCATGCCCCTGTGGGGAGCCTTGGTTGATGGGCAGCATGACTAGACAAAGGGCAGGTTGGTCATCGTCGGTGATCTTGATCTCCACCTTGCTCCTCCCTGGAAAGTACATAAGATTTGGCACTTGTATGAATATTCGAGGCAGCCCCCCTATAGCCTACTAAGTCAATCCCTCCTCCATCTTCTCACTCAAAGGTTCCAATAGTAACCAGATGCCCATTTACATGTCTGGGGGCATCCGAAATCATTAGCCAAGACTCTCTCAAGATCTTTCCCGAGCCAAAGGCCTTCTGTAAAGAGAGAACTAAAGTCTTCGTAACTGACATTGCTCATCATTACTACCAAGTCTATCTAACGAGGATGAGTTTTTATGTGCTCATTATCTTGTTGGGGGCTACCGCCATGGACCGCGCGACCCATCGCTCCCTCTTGGCCAGCAAGCTATCCAGGAGGATGAATTTTCGAGAATTCATTTCCTTGTTAGGGAATGCCCGGGCTGTCCAAAGAGGATGAGTTTTCATGTGCTCATTACCTTGTTCGAAGATTGCAACTAGTTCAATAATGTTCGGAATTTTGATACGATTGCAACGGAGAAAACCGCACGTGAATCCGAGCTCGTATGAAAAATTTATACGTGTTAGAACATTTGAATTTAGAATAATAATTAATTAATTAAAAAAAACATGTCACCATACCACAACACGAGTGAACCCTAGCCTCGTTCAAGTGAACGAGCTTCAGCTGCCACCCCTTGGATCAATGTCGTCGATTCATGTTGCTCCAACACGATTAGGCCTCACCATTGCGAAGGCCATCTCCGGCCGAACTCCCCCATGTCAGCGCAACGGCACGCGACCCCTAGACACCCACCGCCGCCATTCACGTTTCAGGCCATTTCTGGCGATCTCTAACCAAACTATGACGAAGACGACCACTATAAGACCTTCTCGACCTCCTCTTCCCAACGCAACTCCCCGATCGTCAAACAGTCGACGATCCACCGTTGGATCGAAAACCCTAACAGTGGATGGCTAAGAAAGATCGTCGATTTTTGGCCAAACGATGATTCGAATCGAAAAACGAATTGTTGCAGTAGATTGCACTCATCAAGAGCTTTCCAACGGTATATTATATGACATAGTTTGAGGAGTTTAAATTTTTTGATTTGATTTTGATTTGAATTTGTATTTGGGAATTGGGTTTTCATATTCTGACGTTTGAGAAGGAGGAACAAAGAAGGAATGTACATACAAAAATAATGAAATGAGAAATAGCTAGGGTTTATAACAGCCTATATATAGGTAGAGCTGAAGTAGAAATGGATGGACCAAATTGATTTGGATCGAAACGATAACAACGACCCAAAAACACCGTTTTGTTCCCGAAACGAAAATGGGTCATCCAATATATCAAAATATATATTTTCCATAATTTTAAACTCAATGGAACTAGTTTCAAATGCTAATTCCATTGTATATAGAAGTTAGCTTTTAAAGTCAAATTATATTCATTTAAATCCTTTCAATTGATTTATACGCGTTTCTAGCCTACACGATCAAACGACAAGTTCGATCACTACGAAACTTGAAATCCTACAATAATTCATTGTTATGGATCCGATGAAACTAGTTTCATCGAAATTTGAGACAATGGCTAAAATGGCAGTTTTCACATTAATTAAACAAATTATTATTAAATTAATTTAATCACTTTTAAATTCAAATTTAATAGTTAACAATTTCCATCATTCTTGATTACATATAAATTTATAATCTTTTAAAATGAATTTTCTATGTCAAATCTAATATTAAATATTGCACTAATTACATCATTCAATTGCAATTGAAATAAATTCATTAATTTTAATTTAAATTCCAATAAGTTTATTTTATTTGATTTACATCTTATTATTCAATCATCCAATACTAATATGAATTCATTTGACACTAGTTCACTTTTTATTACATTCTTGTTCTATAGTTATCATCTTAACTCATATTAACGCAATATTTAATTACATTTAATATGATTAATTTCCAAATTAATTTCAACGGATAAATAATAAGATGGTAAATAAGCAATTGATACTTTTACGTAATTTAACCACATTTATAAGTTTATTGTTTACAAATGTTTATAAATTTACTTACAAATAATTGATTCACATATATACTAAAACCAATTAAATAAAATAACATTCAATTTCATTATTAATACAACATTGAATTTATTCCTTATTTACAATTTCTAACCAAATTAACTTTACAATTATTTCAATTGATTGAAATCACATTAAAATAGTTGTCAATAACATTCAAACAACATTATTAAATCATATTCTAGTTATTTTTCTTATTAATAAATTATAAATTTTATTTCTTTCAATATTAAGTTTCAAAAATATTATTTAATTTAATATTTTAATTATCGGAAAAATACGAATCGTTACAAAGAAGCCATTAAAATAGCTTAAAGAAAGAAGAAAAAGAAGAAGAAGAGAATATGTGTGATAAAATGAGAAGAAAACTTATGTATTTATAGGTATAGAAAGAATTGGTAAGTTACCAAATTAACCCCTTACTAAATTACCAAAATATCCTTCCTTAACTTTAAAGTAAACTTATTTTTTCCAACGCTTACCATCATCCATTACTTCATTACTTTATGTCATTTTTCCTTAATACTTAAGGAATATATTTTGATGGAAAAGTGGATTAAATTGACGATTTGCCTTGGTTTTGGTGAGATTTGATTTGATGTTTGCTTTTTCACTTTTTAATTACCTTACTTACTTTTACTAATGACATTCTAGAATTTTCTAATGATACTTAGTAAAAATAAACTTGATGTAACGACCTGGATTTTCCATCGTTTGATTTTGGATATTTTAATGATTTTAAATATTGTTTTGGAATAGAAATTGATTTTTGAATATAAAGATTTTGTCAAAATTATAAAATGAATTTAAATTTCAAATATAGCGATTTATCGTAATACGGAAATGGCAAATAATTGAAATTTGAATTGAATATGAATCAAAATTATTTCTAATGTGAGTATAAATTATATTTGAATTAGAATTCAATTAATAAGTTTTTAAAGTTGAAATTTCAAATGATTTTGCCAATTTTTGAAATTGTCGATTGAATCGACGCGTTGAAATAGCGATCCGGGGCACAGTCTTGGATTTTAAAGAAACCAGTTCCATTGGATCCGAAATAATGTATTGTGACGCCCCACCTCTATACTCACGCTAGCCAAGGACACTACGGGGTAATGCCGTCGTCGAGCACAAAGAATAAGGCTGTTGAGGAGCGACGACTTGTGTAATTGCTTTGTGCGAGTACCAATATGTCAGATAATATAACTTACATTTCATTTCAAGAGGAAATCCGACATATCAAATACAAACTCAAAGCTACCACACAGTGGCTATGAGGACTTCAGAATCAAATATAGAAATAAACATAACACAAACCAGTCACAAATATTCATATCACAAAGGCGGAAACATATATGAATATAACACATAGAAGTGTACATCAAAGTAGTGGTCAAACATGATCCACTACATCACAAAAGAATAGATACAAGTGCTAGACAAAAGAATAAGTATACATCAAGAAGTCTCTATCTCAAATGTATACTAACCAAAAACTACTATGCTAAAGTAGTTAGCCAAAAGTCAGGTGATGGACCCTGATAAGAAGTCAAGCATGAGCACCTGAAATACCTCAGTCTGACCCGAGTATTATTTAAGAAGAAAATAATAAACGGATCAGTCGAGCTAAAATATCAAATAAAATGAGATAGGATAAGAGATATCACAAAAACGTATGATAACAATAATGCCATACTATGACAAGTACACATCAGAGAACAACAAAAATCATACAATATCTCAAACATTCTCAAACACTAAAAGAATGTAATATTCTTTAAATTATTCACCAAACACAAATATTGATAGAGCTTATCAATGCAATCCACGAAAATTGGTGAAACGCAAATTCTAGAAATCATCAATTAGAAATCCAGAAATCACAAAGGGGGGAGGCCTATCACAAACGGGAGCATGAAAACTCACCAACACATGCATCACAAACGGAACGCTATTCCATGGTCGCTAACCATCAATTTTGAGCCGAAGCTCCACAAATGGCCCGAAGACCATGGGTCGCTACCCCACCAATTTTGAGTTGAAACTCTACAAACGGGGTTTAACCCCCACACAAACAAAGAGACGTCGCACATCGCTAGTCTAAATCACAAAATAATCATCATCGATCAATAAAAAGTATCAATTACACTAAGCTAGTAAATAGATGAGTTTAGCTTCATGTCCCATAACCACTGGCTTAACTTAAATATTTACGAACAAATTATAGACTTCCACTCGAAAATTGTCACAAGATTTCAATCGAACAAGTCTAAGAATTAACCGACAAATTAAATGCAAGCGTTTCATACCACTTGTTCTGCTAAGTCGTTTAATTGGATTTCTCGTACGAATGAGGTAAAGGTTTGTATATACTAATAGATTGGAAAACGGTTTTTATAAATGAGATTTGTATTAAAAATAAAGTTGGAATCATCTTTGTGAAAGAGATTGAATATTTATTACTAGTATAGAAACCTTTGTATTTTAAAGTGAAAAATCACAGAAATTATTGTAGAAACGATCAATCACCAAAATCCACATTCAACGACGTGAATTAAAACAATAAAAATCGATACCGAATCCATCGAAATGTATATTCCCAAAAATCCTAAAAAAGAAGTCATCAAAGACGATAAATGATAGCAACAATTCGGATCATCAAAAATTGATTAAAAACCGGAAAAACCCACACAAAACAGCCTAAAATAGGCAAAAAGCAAACTTCACAGATTCAGTCGACTGTTCTGTAAGGTCAGTCGACAGAAACAAGCCTAGAAACTCTCGGGTTTCAGGTTCAGTTGACTGACGCTGCAGTTCAGTCGACTGATGCAGGGACAGAAACATTTCTGTCCCCAGTTCAGTCGACTGGACTGTAGGGTCAGTCGACTGACACAGAGCCAGAGAGTTTTCTGGCCACAGATTCAGTCGACTGACTCTGCAGTTCAGTCGACTGAATTGTGGTTTCTAGTATTCTCAGCCTAGCCCCCAAAAGGGGCAAAAATCCAAACGGGAGCGATCGGACGAGCATCGAAGACTAGGGATTTATGCCAAATGACAACCCAACCTTATAGGCTCTTCGGTACACCCCAACAACGTGTTCAAACATCAAAGATAGGATTTTTAAAGTTTTGACTTCAAAACACCAAAATTTGGAATATTCATCAAACCAATTCAATTCAAAAGCAATTGGACAAGGAATAGATGTTAGGAATTACCACCTAACAACTTCAAAGATATAGACATAGATGTGAGTTCAAAAACTCACCTTTTAACCCAAGAACACAAACGAGAAGCTCTAAAGCAAAGAAAAGATCAACTACTCTTCAATTTCAACTCTAGAAGCTCCAATCTAAGATCATAAGCAATATTTCCTAAGTTAGGTTATAGGAAATTTCTGAAATTGGAGAGAGATTGAGACGGAGAAGAAGAAGAGGATGCTTACCTAAGCTTCTCTTTGATGTTGGAGCTAGAATTTGTATTTCCTAATCAATCTAGGGCTTGGAATTCTAATTTCCTTTCTCTTCCCCCATTTTTACTTTAGCTAGAGTGTTAGGAAATGTTATGAAGGAATGAAGAGGAGTGGAGTGGAAGTTAGGGTATTAGATGGGTTGGGTGTTAGGTTATTGGGCTGAAACCCAAACCCAAATCCCTAAATGAAAATATCAAAATTTCACTCAACTCCAAATATATCAATGTTTATACTCAAAAAGGTCGCAAACGCCATTTTGGACTCAATGGAAGTGGTCTCGAGTCCCAATTCGACTGTTTGTAAAAAGTGACATTTCGGACTTAAATCCTACTAATGATGATATATTTAAATAAAACATTTAAATATACCATCGTAAAATATGCGGGTTGTTACAGACTCTCCTCCTTAAAGAAATTGCATCCTCACAATACTTAAGAAAAATAAATAAAAAGTAACAACCATACAAAGGCATAACAACACAAAAAGAAGAAATTTTGAAATGAGAAGTTCACCTTAAGGAGCATGAGAGAGTAAGTCCGGATGTGTTCGCTCGATGAATTCTCTAGATTCCCAAGAGCAATCCTTAGGATTTGAGGACCATTGAACTTTCACAAGAGGAACATCTTTATTTCGAAGGCGTTTAACCTCCATAGCAATGATACGAATAGGATGTTGCTCATAAGTCAAATTAGGCGAAACTTCAATTTCTTCAATAACACCGGGCTCAAGAATGGAATCAGAATCTCGAAGGCATTTTCGTAGTTGAGAGACGTGGAATACGTCATGAATAGCAGAAAATTGAGCCAGTAATAATAGGTGATAAGCCATGGAACCAATGCGTTCGGTGATGGGAGATGGACCAATATATCGAGGTGCTAATTTTCCCGATCGACTGAAACGCACAACACCCTTCATAGATGAAACACGAATGAACACAAAATCTCCCATAGAAAATTCTAGTTTCCTTCTTCGGTTACCGGCATAGGATTTTTGTCTACTTTGAGCTTCTTTCATCCTATGACGAATAAGATCAATCTTTTCTATGGCATCACGAATAAAATCTGAACCTAAAACCAGCTTCTCACCGGCTTTAAGCCAACATGAAGGAGATCGGCATGGCCTTCCGTATGGTGCCTCAAAAGGTGCCATACCAATACTAGATTGGAAGCTATTATTATAGGAAAACTCAACAAGAGAAATATGATCTTCCCAACTTCCACCAAAATCAAGAACACATGCACGAAGAAGATCTTCAAGAGTTTGATTCACATGCTCGGTTTGTCCATCGGACTGAGGATGATAAGCGGTGCTAAAATTAAGCTTCGTTCCCAAAGCTTTTTGAAGACCTTTCCAAAATCCACTAGTAAACAATGGATCACGATCGCTAACAATAGAAGTAGGAACTCCATGCAATCTAAAAATTTCCTTAACAAAGAGTTTAGCCAAAATAGGTACGGTCCGATTGGACCGAACGGGAAGAAAATGGGCAGATTTGGTAAGTCTATCTACTATCACCGATAGGCTATCATGACCCGAACGAGAACGGGGAAGACCGTCAATAAAGTCCATGGAAATTTGATCCCACTTCCATATTGGAATTTCCAAAGTTTGCAATAACCCACCGGGCCTTTGATGCTTGGCCTTTATGATTTGGCAAGTCATGCAACGCTTAATAAAGTTAGCAATGTCAGATTTCATTCAATCCCAATAATAAAGTCGCTTCATGTCCGCGTACATTTTACTACTACCAAGATGAATGGTAAATTTAGAACGATGAAAATCTTCTAAAATGTCTTTACGAAGATCAATAATATTTGGCACAATAAGTCTACAAATTTTTGAATACCGCCACGAGCATCAATATCAAAGTCTTTCAAACCTTCAATATCAATTTTATCCCTACAACTTTGGCTAAGAAGAACCAATTCAGGATCATGCTTTTGAGCTTCAAGAATGCGGTCTAAAAGAGAAGGATAAGCCTCAAGGCTACACAAAACAAGAGATGAACTTGAATTGGATTCACGATCTCGAATCTCACAAGTGGATAAAGTTGCGAGATCATTCCATTCGGATATCATCATGGAAACCACCGCTTGTTGCTTTCGGCTAAGGGCATCAGCAACACGATTTCCCTTTTCAGGAGTATAAAGAATATCAAGATCATAAGATGCAAGGAACTCGGGCCAACGTTGTTGACGCAAATTAAGTTCCTTTTGGCAAAATAAACACTTCAAAGATTTATGATCGGTGTAGAGAACAAATTTCTCTCCCAAAAGATAATGACGCCAAATTCTAAGGGCGAAAACAATAGCCGCGTGCTCTAAATCATGAGTGGCATATCTAGTCTCAGCAGGCTTTAATTGCCTAGAAGCATAAGCGATAACATGTTCCTTTGCATGAGAACGACACCCAAACCAACACGACTAGCATCGGTATAAACAATAAAGTCTTGGTTCCCATCGGGAATCAAAAGAATAGGAGCATCGGAAAGGAGTTCTTTTAGTTTCTGAAAAGCAGCTTCACATTTGTCTGACCAAATGTATTTAACTCCCTTCTTTGTCAAACTAGTAAGAGGTACGGAAATTTTAGAAAAGTCTTTTATGAATCGACGCTAATAGCCCGCCAATCCGAGAAAGCTATGAATTTCCGTCACACTCTCCGATCTTCTCCAATTTTAAATCGCTTCAATCTTTGAAGGATCCATGGAAATTCCGGATTCAAAAATAACATGCCCCAAAAATTTCACACGAGATTGCCAAAAGTGGCACTTAGAAAATTTTGCTTTCAATTGGTTGCTCCTTAGAGTTTCCAACACAATCTAAAGATGATTTTCATGCTCTTCCTCGGTTTTAGAATAAATTAGAATATCATCTATAAAGATGAGAACAAATCGATCGAGGAAGTCTTTGAAAACTCGATTCATAAGGTCAACAAAATAAGCTGGAGCATTCGTTAAACCAAATGGCATAACAAGCCATTCATAAGATCCATAATGAATACAGAACGATGTCAAAAGAATGCTATCCTTTGCAATACGCAGCTGATGAAAACCGGTTGCTAAGTCTAACTGTGAAAAGACTCTAGCACCACTAAGTTGATCGAATAGATCATCAATCCGAGGTAAGGGATATTTATTCTTGATGGTGAGATCATTAAGCTTGCGGTAGTCAATGCAAAGCCTAAGTGTACCATCAGATTTCTTCACAAAAATAGCTGAAGCTCCCCATGGAGAGGAACTAGATTGAATAAATTACTTCAATTCCAATTCAAATAATTATTTACACATCTCCTCATTTTCCTTATTGGACATACGATAAGGAGGACGAGTGATAGGTAGAGCTCCAGGCTTTAGATTAATTCTGAACTCAATTGCTCGCTTAGGTGGTAATCCTAAAACGGGCTCAAATATGTCGGGAAATTCACAAACAATGTGAATGCGGGAAATGACATCTTTCTCATCATCATCGTCATCATGAGGATTTAGAGAATACAAGGATGCTCCCGAATTGGAATCTGAATCTTTAAGAACAAGAGAAATCTGCTTAATAGATTGAGGATGTCGAAGATATATAGTCCACTCAGGACATAGGATATGGGCTTCATAACGGTTAAGCCAATCCATTCCCAAAGTCATTCCGAAGCCTAAGTAATGCATAACATGCAAATCGGCACGGGAAGAGTAATCACATAAAATAATCTCGACATCTTTACACATTAAACTGAGTGTTGCGGATCCACCAACCGGATTCGCAATCCTCAATGAAGTCATCAAGCCAATAACATTCAAAGACAAAGCATCAACAAGTTCTTTTGATATAAAAGATTGAGATGCACCCGTATCAAAAAGAACTCGAATAGGAAGATCACGAAATATAATAATGCCATCAAGGATAGAATGAGAAATACCTTGACCACGAGAAGTGTTAGTAGGGGCTTGTACAACATTTAGCTTGCCTTCCTTCTTGCTTTGATGTTTGGGACATGAAGATATAGTATGACCCGAACTTTTGCAATAGCGACAAGTAAGAGACTTCAGACACTTGTTCGCATAATGGTCCTTAGAATAACAATTGTAACATTCTCCACGACTAGAGGTAGGGTTTTTGCTACCGAAGTTGCTTGCTTCCCTTTCATGTTGGGATAAGTCTTGAACTTAAAAGTCCTCTTCTTATTGATGTTTTGTTTGGCCCCCACAATTTCAACATCACTTTCTTTATCGGCCTCTTCGAGTCGAAGAGCGATATCAACAAGCTGATCGAAAGAAACTTCTAGTTTCAGAAGTAGTGGCTTTTTGAGGTTCTTGTTCAACCCATAGACAAATCTTTGATTTTTCTTCAATGGGGTATTAATATACTCGACCCCATATTTAGATAGAGATTCGAAAGATGCGACGTAATCCGTCACAGAAGATTCACCTTGAACAAGGTCAATGAAGCGTCGAGCTAGAAATACTTTTTCAACTTCTGGCACAAATTTTAACTCAAATCTTTCCCGGAATTGCTCCCATGTAAGATCCGCTTCAATAATTTCTGAGATCAGAAGCTCATACCAATCTAATGCTCTTTCTTGGAGCATGCTAGAAGCCACTTGGACTCGATGTAGATCAACAAGATTCATGTAGGAAAAGATGCGATCGCATGTTCTAAGCCAAGCTTGGACTTCTATAACGCTCTTGGAACCCTTGAAAGGCTTTCTACCCAAGCTGGTGTAATCATTGCACAAGCATTCAAACCCAGATTTAGGATGAGTAGGCTCTGGAATGGGTCCGATAGCTTGAGCATTTTTCACAAGATCTAGAAGTTGCTGAGCAGACATAAATACTCCATCCTGACGAGTAGCACTAAATTGACCAGCGCTGGGACGGCCTGGTCTAACCATTTCTCTTCCTTAAGAAAGAAAGAAAAGAGGAAAAAGGTTATTCACAGAATGAATATCAAACAAACTTGATTGATAAAACAAAGCATCATAAAAAGAAATAGGATAGAACTGTACGAAGGCTCGAATTAAATCCTATGGAACGATTCCTAAGAAAGACTTAGGACAATGATCCTTGCTAGATTATTCTACATTGTTCTAAAGTTTGGCTCTGATACCAAGCTATGACGCCCCACCTCCATACTCACGCTAGCCAAGGAAACTATGGGGTAATGCCGTCGACTAGCATGAAGAATAAGGCTGTTGAGGAGCGACCATCTGTGTAATTGCTTTGTGCGAGTATCGATATGTCAGATAATATAACTTACATTTCATTTCAAGAGGAAATCCGACATATCAAATACAAACTCAAAGCTACCACACTGTGGCTACGAGGACTTCAGAAACAAATATAAAAATAAACATAACACAAATCAGTCACAGATATTCATATCACAAAGGCGGAAACAGATATGAATATAACACATAGAAGTGTACATCAAAGTAGTGGTCAAACAAGATCCACTACATCACAAAAGAATAGATACTAGTGCTAGACAAAAGAATAAGTATACATCAAGGAGTCTCTATCTCAAATGTATACTAACGAAAAACTACTATGCTAAAGTAGTTAGCCAAAAGTCAGGCGATGGACCCTGATAAGAAGTCAAGCAGGAGCACCTGAAATACCTCGGTCTGACCCGAGTATTATTTAAGAAGAAAATAATAAACGGATTAGTCTAGCTAAAATATCAGATAAAATGAGATAGGATAAGAAATATCACAAAAACATATGATAACAATAATGCCATACTATGACAAGTATACATCAGATAACAACAAAAATCGTACAATATTCCAAATATTCTCAAACACCAAAAGAATGTCATATTCTTTAAATTATTCACCAAACACAAATATTGATAGAGCTTATCAATGCAATCCATGAAAATTGGTGAAACACGAATTCTAGAAATCATCAATTAGAAATCCAGAAATCATAAAGGGGGGGAGGCCTATCATAAACGGGAGCATGAAAACTCACCAACACGTGCATCACAAACGGAACGCTATTCCATGGTCGCTAACCATCAATTTTGAGCCGAAGCTCCACAAACGGCCCGAAGACCATGGGTCGCTACCCCACCAATTTTGAATTGAAACTCCACAAACGGGGTTTAACCCCCACACAAACAAAGAGACGTCGCACATCGCTAGTCTAAATCACAAAATGATCATCATCGATCAATAAAAAGTGTCAATTACACTAAGCTAGTAAATAGATGAGTTTAGCTTCATGTCCCATAACCACTGGCTTAACTTAAATATTTACGAACAAATTGTAGACTTCCACTCGAAAATTGTCACAAGATTTCAATCGAACAAGTCTAAGAATGAACCGACAAAGTAAACGAAAGCGTTTCATACCACTAGTTTTGCTAAGTCGTTTAATTGGATTTCTCGTACGAATGAGGTAAAGTTTGTATATACTAATAGATTGGAAAACGGTTTTTATAAACGAGATTTGTATGAAAAATAAAGTTGGAATCATCTTTGTGAAAGAGTTTGAATATTTATTACTAGTATAGAAACCTTTGTATTTTAAAGTGACAAATCATAGAAATGATTGTAGAAACAATCAATCACCAAAATCCACATTCAACGACGTGAATTAAAACCATAAAAATCGATACCGAATCCATCAAAATGGATATTCCCAAAAATCCTGAAAAAGATGTCATCAAAGACGATAAATGATAGCAACAATTCGAATCGTCAAAAATCGATTAAAAACCGGAAAACCCACACAAAACAGCCTAAAATAGGCAAAAAGCAAACTTCACAGATTCAGTCGACTATTCTTTAAGGTCAGTCGACTGAAACAAGCCTGTAGGGTCAGTCGACTGACTCTGACTCTGCAGTTCAGTCGACTGACTCTGCAGTTCAGTCGACTGATACAGGGACAGAAACATTTCTATCCCCAGTTCAGTCAACTAAACTGTAGGGTCAGTCGACTGACACAGAGCCAGAGTGTTTCTGGCCCCAGATTCAGTCGACTGACTCTTCAGTTCAATCGACTGAATTTTGGTTTCTAGTATTCTCAGCCTAGCCCCCAAAAGGGGCTAAAATCCAAACGGGAGCGATCGAACGAGCATCAGATACTAGGGATTTATGCCAAACAACAACCTAGCCTTATAGGCTCTTCGGTACACCCCAACAACGTGTTCAAACATCAAAAATAGGATTTTTAAAGTTTTGACTTCAAAGCACCAAAATTTTGAATATTCATCAAACCAATTCAATTCAAAAGCAATTGGACAAGGAATAGATGTTAGGAATTACTACCTAAAAACTATCAAAGATATAGACATAGATGTGAGTTCAAAAACTCACCTTATAACCCAAAAACACAAACGAGAAGGTCTAAAGCAAAGAAAAGATCAACTACTCTTCAATTTCAACTCTAGAAGCTCTAATCTAAGATCATAAGCAATATTTCCTGAGTTAGGTTATAGGAAATTTCTGAAATTGGAGAGATATTGAGATGGAGAAGAAGAAGAGGATGCTTACCTAAGCTTCTCTTTGATGTTGGAGCTAGAATTTGTATTTCCTAATCAGTCTAGGGCTTGGAATTCTAATTTCCTTTCTCTTCCCCCATTTTTACTTTAGCTAGAGTGTTAGGAAATGTTATGAAGGAATGAAGAGGAGTGGAATGGAAGTTAGGGTATTAGATGGGTTGGGTGTTAGGTTATTGGGCTGAAACCCAAACCCAAAGCCCTAAATGAAAATATCAAAATTTCACTCAACTCCAAATATATCGATGTTTATACTCAAAAAGGTCGCAAACGCCATTTTGGACTCAATGGAAGTGGTCTCGAGTCCCAATTCGACTGTTTGCAAAAAGTGACATTTCGGACTTAAATCGGAGTAAAAATGTTATATTTAAATAAAACATTTAAATATACCATCGTAGAATATGCGGGTTGTTACATGTATTATTATCAGATTTCAAATTTTGTAGCGATTGGATTTACCGTTTGGTCGTACGGGATAGAAACACCTATAAATTAATATCGAAAATTAATATTTTAACTGGGTTCAAAAAGCTATCTTCTCCATACGATCGAATTAGATCTCGAGACTTGTTCCACTGGGTTAAGAATAGCGGTATAACATTAGGAATTCCAGGTGGCATGCCTCGATAGAGATTGTAGATTTTTAGTTACCTAATATGAGATATTTTTGAATATAAAATACAAATGTTAAATCACAGCCACCCTAACCTGTACTCGAGCCACCTTACCCCTGAAAACGCACCACCCTACTTCTGAATTGAGCCGCCTTCCCAGTTTTAAAACTCACGCACGCTTCCTCCTCGTTCAAAATTAAAATCGAAATCGAATTCATATTAAAAAAAAGATTCAATCGAATCGCCTGGTTGCGCACGCGTGAGGAGAAGTTGGCCGCGACCCGAAGACTGTGAGGCAACTTGGAGTGAATCTGCACGTACTGGAGGAGACATGAAGATGTTCAGTTGAGGGGGAAATGGCCATCAGTGGGCGACATGAAGATCGAAGCCCAAGCGACGGCGATGGGGTGATTCGATTGGCTGCTACAACTTAAAGGCAATGGCGGCTATTCATCAAGCCTAGGGCAGTGAATGTCGAAGGCAAGATCGAACTAGAGCCTGGAATCGTTAGATTAAGGGCAATTAATCAAATTACAGTAAAGCTTAAATTATTTAATAAGTTTATATTTTAGTTAATTAAAAAATTTAATTATTCGAATGCTTATTAATGCAACTACTTGTCATATGAGGTCCAAAAATCACGAAACAGGTGGCGATGCATTCGTAATGGCGCAGGCTACGAAACAAAATTTGTTTGGAGATTTTTGGAGGCAAGTTGAATTTTAAATTAAATTGAACGATGTTCAGTTTAATTTAAAATTGGAACGGATTGCAAATAAAAATCAATGTGACTAAATCTCACTCATTTGGATTACTTCTTTTAATTTTAAAATGTTAAAATTAATTATTGGTTGATTGGATGAATTTATAAATTATTAGTGGTTGGATGTTATTGTATATATATATATATTAGTATATATATATATATATTAGTATATATATATATATATATTAGTAGTTGGATATATTTCCCGTCGATTGGAGCGGATGAGACCCTATGCGCCCCGCATAATAGCGGATGACCTTATATTACCGCGATATCCCGCCTCGAAGCGGGATTGGTATTTTATGTTATCTAACATCCGTGGATGCAGGGAAACAGGTTGGAGGGATCCAACAGGATTCCTCAAATGTATTTATTGTTTTTTATATATAGTGGTATATGATGGAATTGAATAATTTCTTATGGGTCGTTGTGTGATTTGATTGTTTGGATGCTATAGTAGCACTAACCTAAAATTTTATATTATAAATACAATAAGTAATATTTTTGATTTTAAAAATGGAATTCAAAGGCGATTTTAGAAATGAAAATATTTATATTGAATTTTGGGATTAATTTAAAAAGGAATTGGGTTGGATAAAATAAATGATCTGATTTTGGGATTTGTACTTATCTATTTCAGAAAATATTTTAAATAGAGATTTAAAAAAAATATTTTATATAAAGGATATTTGAACAATGGATTTTAAATGATATTTCTGAAAAATATGGAAAAGAAGTTAAAATCGATATTTAAAATAGATTTGAAAAATAAATGGAATCTATATAGAAATGGACTTATAGAAAGGAATTTTATAAATGACATTATATTTGTTAACAAGTAAAACTCAATTGAGTTTATAAAATTTATAAACGATGTTTATAAATAAGGGAAATGATATTAGTTTATTAATTGAAAATATAATTTCAGAACGTGAATTTAAATCGAGATATGGAAATAGAATTTTGGAAAAAGTATTGGATTCTATGGTTAGGGAATTAGAATTAAATCGATGTGTTGTGAATCGAGAGGTATTTACAAATTGAATTGGTTATTGGGATTTTAAATCTATATTTTTAGTGATAAGTTAAGTTTTGTTTCTAAAAAGGAAAATTTTATTCATTAAACTATGTAATTTAAGCTATTTAGTACTGAAATACTTCGAAAAGCATATTTTTCAAATATCTAATAGTAATTGGAATAAATTCTAATATTTTTTTAAAATCAGCTTTGTAAATCGATTAGTTTGATCTAAAAATGAGTTGGAAATGAGTCATCGATGTTTATTTAAATGTTTTAATATTTTAAATAATTGCTTAAACGTGTTTACAAAATTATTATTCTTTAAAAATATACTAAGCACATATATAGAGTTTTGAAATGATTGAAATTTATTTATAAATTCCCTCAAGATTTGTAAACAGGATTTATTTATCGGATATGATTTTTGTATAAGAGAAATCTTGTAATGGTATTCTAGGAACTTAAGGAAATTTCCGAATTGTTGAAATAAAAGAACTTCGAAAAATGAATTAGAATTCATAAAAGAATTTAAAATGGATATTTGGAATTATAGACGAGTGTAATCGATTTTGAAGAGTTAAGGGAAGTAAATTAATAATTCCCGAAAAACTTATAAAATTCGGTATAAGTGGGTTAAGGGATTTACAAGTAAATTGTAAAAGATTTGAAAAATAGGAATAAATAGAATATTTTCTTAAGTATAGGAAATAAAATGATTTTGGGAAAAATACTTACAAACATTTCCTAAGTAGGGATATTTAAAGTGATTTGGAGAATATACTTATAATACTTTCCTAAGGATTGAAATGAAGGGTTTGGAAATATTTAACTAAGAAATGATTCTATAAGAATATTTTTCCTAAGTAATGGATTTTTAAATCGAATTTGGAAATATTTCACTAAGTGATGGAGTAAGATATGATCTGAAATTATCCTGTTATGGATATAAGTTTGAAATTGGCTTCAAATATTGGATATGGGAAGAGTTTTGAATATATATCTTTGTAAAGATATTTTGAAATAAATATGTTAAAAAATTATAATATGGGCCTAGTGACTGCTTATGTGTGTTATTTGATAGTTAAATAACTGACTATCAAATTTTGGACAAATTCGTTAATCGTTTCGAAGAGACCGAGGTCGGATTTAATTGTCCGAAAACCACTTCAATCCGATTTGTGCGTTACAGATTGTGATATCTCAAAGATAATGGAGATGGTGATCTTGAAGGAGATTCGGTTTGTCCAGACCCAAGACAACTTGTATGTATGAATGCTATCATTGCATTGCTTGCCAGGCAGTGTTAGCATTCCGAGTATAAATGCTATTCTAAAGGTAAAACGTAGCCTCAAGCCTCATCAATCGGGAATGACTAAAACATGGAAGCTGTAGTAGGGCTAAGTGGGTCGCACCCAAGTAGGGTATGTTATACTTTTCTAGATACCCTCGGATATATTATAAAATTATGGATATGGTTGTGCATGAAAAAGAGAGCGCTCAATTAGGGTGGGAACTCCTGGAGTGAAAAAATATTCGGTACTATCCAAGTCAGGGGTAAGCCGATCCTATGTTGGTAGGGGATCCAGGCGAGGTCCTCGGTGCATTTTTCTAGAGGTGTACTATGGCGGGAGGTGCCCCAGTAGCCCAGTCATTGTATGGAATCCAATATCCACTACGAGCCTGTACGGTTTTAGTTGTATACCAACTATGTTGAAACATGAGATGCAAGCATTTCGGCTATTTTCTAATTTACTTTCTATTGACACTATTATAATAGCAGATGAATTTAATATAAAATGTTTTGGTTATCGTAAGGTAAAATCCATCGTATTTATGTGTGGCATGGTCTTACGAGATACATATGTTTTTCAGAGGATTTTGATAACAGTAATAATTCAAATTGAGTGTGTTTTCTCACGTTGGTTTTCCAGAATGACTCGGGTGTTTTTTCTTATAATGCTCGGGTCAGACCAAGTTTTACAGATTCAGGTTAGGATGCTATGGAGCTCAGGAGATGAGCTGGAGGATTTCAAATGTATATCACATACTTGATTATATTCCGATGTGTGTGTAGACTGTATAGTCGGCACTGGTGAGGGCAAGTTATAATACTTTCCATATTGAATGTTGATTGCGGTACTCTGGCGACTGTATGTATATTAACAGCTACAGATTCTGTTGTATAAAAATATGTTATATTGTATTATATTTTGTTCCGCTGCGATTGTGAGATTCTGTATTGTTGTTTCTATTTCTTCTTCCATCCTTTTCTTCTTCACCCCTAATGATTCGTATTTCCGTTCAATTTGAGTTGGACACGTGTGATTTATTGTCGACTCGAAGGGTACGGAGATACATGCCATTACATTTGGTATCAGAGATGAAGGTTAAGCGAGAACCTTGACTTTTTTGGGGATTACTCATTAGAGATAGGGTCAGCAGTACCCTAGAATGAGTTTGAGTGTATTAATAGATATGAGCGCGTATTTGTTAGTGAATAAAAAATTGTTTTATATTGTGTTGGTTTATTTATCGAGTGGCTTATGAATTCTGGTCGGCACAGTCCGTACAACTGTATCGATAAGGGTTTCTGAACACTTGAATAGAGCAATTCGACACAGTATTGTTTTGAAATGGGGTAAATGTAATAATTTTGCCCAAACTATATTTTGATATAAAAGAAATAATTTTGTGAGATTACTATAGTCTATTGGAGTGTTTGGATGATAATATTATAATCCAAATAAGATTATTAAAATTGAAATGGTTCATTTAACCAAATAGAGATTGTATGAGAATGATTTATGCAAATGAATTATAAATAAAAATGGATAAACTAGAATTTGGAGATTTAAATTCCGGGAAGTTTGGGAAATATTTTCCGAAGTGGTTGAAAAAATAAAATAGTACTATTTTGATAATATTTTTGAAATAAAAATAGTTTAAATAGATATTGAAAGTCTACGGGGTGGATCGTGTAGTGTATATGCAAGTATATGTGACAAAATATATGATGCAACTAAAATAATATTAATCCGAGTAAATATAGAATAAGCACACCAGAATTTTATACTGGTTCGGACCTCCCGTCCTACGTCTAGTCCCGAAGCTCCACTTCGGAATTCGACTATCAAAAACCCTCGCTTTGCCCGGAGGAATAGGCTTGGTTACAATGAGTTGTTCTTGTCAAAAATGTGTTCTAATATAACACGAATGTTGACTAATTAGTACAATTGCTTCCAATATATTTCTAAGGAATATTGTCTATGAAGAACTGAGTATATGGAAGAGTGAATACAAGTAAAGATTGCTAGAGTGCAGAAATCAAGAATGTAGAATAGAGTATAGAATTAGAAAGTGTAAGTAAGTGAAGTAAGTTAGTGTTCTCTTGATTCTTGATGCTATATATAGTTGTAGATAGGTATCTTGAGTAGTTACATCCATTAATGAATCCTCTAAGGTTGCTTCTGTTGATGGTGAAGAGTTGTGGCGAAGAGAAGCGAAGATGTCCATTCACATGTGGCAGTTGCAGTTCATTTCTGAAGTTCGAGTTTGAATTCAGACGTCTGGTGTTTGTTTCAGATGTCTGATACTATATATTTTTTGAATATAGTAGAGGATCAGACGTCTGAGTGCTATTACTAGACGTCTGGTTTAGCCTGTTTGTTGTTCCAAAGAACTATTTCAAACGTCTGGCTTGTGCACCCAGACGTCTGATATGGTGCATGTCAGTTTTTGTGCATCCTTTCTTTTACTTCCTTGTACCTATCGACTTATACTCTCTTGTAGTGTCCTTTGAGGCTCATTCTTGTCTTTCTAGTGATGTTGTTCTAGCAAGTACCTGTATATAAAAATATATATGTATATTCAATTTCCATTGTATAGTTGTTGTCATCGAAACCGTAGATTGGATTTCCTAACATTCTCCCCCTTTTTGATGATGACAACTATACAATGTACTTAGATATAATTTTATAAATCTCCCCCGAATATGTGCTTACCATTATTTCTCTCCTTTTGGCATTATCAAAAAGCATTAATACAAGAATATGTATGATATAATCAATAATCATGCCTTTAGGTAGTACGTACACATTAATCAAAAAAATTTATCCGACCTCCATGTTATTGAAGTTAGCAATATATCATGTGTAATTTTTATTTAATCTTAATTTAGATAGCATGTACACACTATTAACCTGGAATATTTACCGACTGCCGGAAGGTTATAATATATCAATTTACATGTTTTTGTTTTGCTTTTGTTTGTTTTAAAAGGAACCAATATAAAATCTGTATTTTATTTGTAAAAGGAGGAGCTATTTATTCATGTTTTAAAAGGTTATAAATAGTTATTTTCAAAAAACAAACATTCTAAAGGAATTGTTGGTCAGTGTTAAAAGATTTTGTTTGTGGATTAAAACTTTTTAACCAAAAATAGAATGAATGAAATTTAGAATTAGCTGATAAGATCATTAAGAGAACATATTCCTAAATCGCGTCGTAGTTTAACAAACGTTTGTTCATTTAGTGGTTTTGTGAAATTATCTGCTATTTGATTCTCAGTATTTACGTATTCTAATGTAATAATTCCTTTTTCTACATTGTAGCGTAAAAAGTGATGTCGTATATCTAAAGTGTTTAGTACGTAAGTGATTTACAGGGTTTTTCGATAAATTTATTGCACTTGTATTATCACAATATATTGGTGATTTATTGATAACTTTTCCGAAATCTATAAGCGTTTGTTGCATGTATATCACTTGTGCACATGCTAAGGCCGCTGAAATATATTCGGCTACGCAAGTGGATAAAGAGACACGGTTTTGCATTTTGCTAAACCATGAAACCAACGACTGTCCGATAAAATGACACGTTCCGCTAGTACTCTTACGATTTGTTTTACATCCACCAAAATCTGTGTCACTATATGAAACAAGTTCAAATGATTATCCCTTAAGGTAAAACAAACCGTAATCTCTAGTACTAGATAAATATCGTAAGATACGTTTAGCAGCTCTTTGGTGAGACTCTTTTGGTTTTGCTTGAAATCGGGCACAAAGGCATACGCTCATCATAATGTCGGGTCGACTAGCCGTCAAATATAGTAAGGAGCTAATCGTACTACGATATAATTTTTCATCAAAATCTTTTCCATTATCATCTTTTTCTAAGTGAACACTAGTACTCATTGGTGTTGGTTTGCTCGAAGTTTTATCCATTCCAAAATGACGTAATAAATCATTACAATATTTTTCTTGATGAATAAAAGTACCATTTTCAAGTTGTTTTATTTGTAAACCTAGAAAGAAATTTAATTCACCCATGTGAGATATTTCAAATTCACTTTTCATAATATTTGAAAATTGAGTACAAAGATTTTCGTTAGTTGAACCAAAAATAATATCGCCTACGTAAATTTGTACAACTAAGATGTCATTATTTTCTCGTTTAATAAATAAAGTCGTATCTATTTTACCTATTTGAAAACTAGATGCAATTAAATGATTCTTAAGACGTTCGCATCAGACACGGGGTGCTTGCTTTAAACCATATAGGGCTTTGTGCAATTTAAAAACATGATCGGGATATTTTTCGTGAACAAATAATGGAGGTTGTTCAAAATATACGTTTTCTTTAATAAAACCATTTAAAAAAGCATTTTTGACGTCCATTTGAAATAATTTAAAATTGTGATGACTTGAAAAAGCAAGTAATGTACGTATGGCTTCGAGTCTTGCTACTGGAGCAAAAGTTTCGTCATGGTCGATACCTTCTTCTTGATTATAACCCTGAGTGACTAAACGTGCTTTATTCCTAACTATATTACCGTTTTCATCTGCTTTGTTTTTAAATACCCATTTTGTTCCAATAACTGATTGATTTTCTGGTCTTGGTACTAATTCCCAAACATTATTACGTTCAAATTGATTTAATTCTTCTTGCTTGGCTATTATCCAAAAATCATTGTTTGAAGCTTCTTTATAATTCTTTGGTTCAAAATTTGACACAAATGCAATATGACTTATTTGGTTAAGTTGATTTCTAGTTACTCTGGAATTAAGATCGCCAATGATATTACCTTTTGGATGATCTTTTAGAATTTAGGGGGTGACGCTAGAGTATTATTTTGTGCATTTGTCTCATTATTAGATGAGTTTGTTGTATTTGTTATAGGAATAATTTCTTCATCGTCATTAGTATGATTGTTAAGGAAATTTTCATCAAATGAAACATGTAAACTTTCTTCAATTGTGTTAGTACATTTATTAAAAATTCTATATGCCTTGCTACGATCCGCATATCCAACAAAGATTCCTTCATTGGTCTTCGAGTCGAATTTTCCTAAATTATCTTTTGTGTTTAATATAAAACATTTTGATCCGAAAGCTTTAAAGTATGATACTTTAGGTTTTCTTCCAAAAAACATTTCGAAGCAAGTATGTTTAGTCATAGGTCGTATGGTTACTCGATTCAAAACATAACAAGCCATAGCAATAGCTTCAGCCCAAAAATGTTTTGGTAAACCACTACTATTTAATAGTGTTCGTGCACATTCTTGTAACGTACGATTTTTTCTTTCTACTACACCATTTTGTTGTGGTGTGCGGGGAAAAGAGAAATTATGACTTATGCCCTTTTTATTACAAAAATTAGTAAAAAGATCATTTTCGAATTCTCCATCGTGATCACTTTGAATATTCTTAATTTTCAAATCCATTTGAGTTTTAATTTTTTTAGAAAAAATTTTAAACATACCAAAAGTGTCACTTTTATGTTTTAAAAATAAGGTCCATGTATATCTTGAAAAATCATCAACTATTACGAAAACATATTTGTTGTGATTTAATGATCGTACTTGAGTTGGACCAAATAAATCTAAATGTAATAGTTCTAACAGTTGTTTTGTAGAAATATTATTTTTAGATTTAAAAGAGCTTTTCTTTAGTTTACCGATTTGACAAGCGTCACATAAATTTTCTACTTTATAATTTATTTTAGGTAAACCTCTAACTAGCTCATAATTTGCTAATTTATTAATATATTTAAAATTAATATGACAGAATCGTTTATGCCACAACCATGGATCGTCATGTTTGGCGGTTAAGCATAAGTTTGAATTTAGATTTATATTTATATTTAAGACATAAATATTTTTGTTTCTAAAACCCTCAAAGATAAGTTGTTTGTTATTGTCGAAAATATTACATCTATCTTTTTCGAAATTAATTTGAAAAACTTTATCGCATAATTGACTAATGCTAAATAGGTTGTGTTTTAAATTTTCTACTAACAAAACATTTGTAATAATAGGACAGTTAGAAATACCAGAGTTGATGACTTCTTTGATGCCAACGACGTATCCTTTTGAGTTATCTCCAAAAGTTACCGTTCCACCATCGATATATGTTATATTTGATAGCATTTTTTCATTTTCGGTCATATGTTTGGAGCAGCCACTATCAAGTGTCCATTTCTCTTTATTTTTTATTTTGGGTACCTACAAGATAAAAATGATTTAATTGGTACCCATATACTTTGTTAGGGTCCTAGATGTTAGGAGGAGCAGTTAGCCACACCCAAGAAGGTTTGGTACCTTTATGAACATAATTTTTATTATAGACTACATTATCTAGAAAATTATTAATATGTTTTTGTCTAATCAAATTATTATTTGTCTTAGGAATCCAAATTTTTATGTTTTTCGTATTCGTATTAGACTTAGGTGATCTTTTAGTCTTTTGATAAATAAAACTATACTTCTTAATATTATTCCCTTTTTGTTTAGGAATATTTTTAAATCCTATTCCATTTCTATTACCTGAAGGTTTTGAAGTTTTGATAAGATTTTCCAAATCTTGTTTTCCTTTATTAAATTTTGAAACATTATTTGTAATTTTATCTAAATTTTCTTTTAATTCAAAATTTCCAATTTTCAATGTTTCTATATTACTTTTCAAGTTGATATTTTCTTTTAACAAGTTATCATTTTCTAGTTTAAATTTTCCAAAATCAATAGATATAGTCTCATATTCAACTAAACTACTTTTATTTTTTTCTTGAGATAATTCTAGTTCCTTCTCTAAAATAATTTTTTCATATTTTAACATTCCTATTTCAAGTTCTAATCGATTTTTTTTGGCTATGTGTTCTTTATTCAATTTTTTAATTTGTCTAAATTTATCAGCTAATTCCATGCTAACCTCTAATAATTCATCATAGCTAAGTTCAGGATATACCTCATCAGTTTATGCCATAAAACATACATTAGCTTGTTCTCCGTCACTATTGCTGTCACTATTTGATGATGATGAAGAATCTGAGTCATCCCATGTTACTTTGAAAGCTTTCTTCCTTTTGAATTTTTCTAATTTGTTCTTCTTTTTATCATTGTTGAGCTTGGGACAATCTTTCTTCATATGTCCAAATTGATCACATTCATAGCATTTGATTGACGTTTGATTTGTTGAGCTTGATTTTCCTCCTTCCCTGAAATCTAGTCATTTTCCTAAACTTCTTGAATTTGTTGTAGTTTTTGGTAATAAATACGATTTCTTCTTCGTCTAAGTCGGAGTCTTCATTTGTTGCTGGAAATGCTATGTTTTTCTTCTCTGAATTTTGTTCTTTTCTTGCTTGCAGATTAGCTTCATAGGACATTAAATTTCCTATCAATTCTTCAACTAAGAGTGTTGAGAGGTCATTATCTTCTTTGATAGCTAATACTTTTCTTTCCCACTCTGGAGTTAAAGAATTGAGTATTCTAGATATTAAATCAAAATTTGTGAATTTAACTCCTAGTGCCATTAAATCCTGTTGAATATTTTGGAATCTAGAGTACATGTCCACTATAGATTCATTTTGTTTCATTTTAAATGATGAAAATTGATTTTGTAAAATTGAAATTTTAGTTTGCTTAACTTTGTTCGTGCCTTCGTGTGTAACTTGTAAGGTACGCCAAATATCATATGCAGTGTTACATAACATGACACGTGAAAATTCATTCTTATCTAATGAACAGAATAAAAAATTCATAGCTTTGGAATTAATAGAAGCTGTGGTTTTTTGTGCATCATTCCATGTGTTCATAGCAGTGTCAGGTGCTTCATATTTATTTTGAGTGGTGACCAAATTTCTAATCCATTACCTTCCATAAAAATTCTCATACGTGTTGACCAATATGCATAATTAGAACCATTAAAAAGTGGGGAACATGCTGTGGATTGGCCTTCTTGAAAAATACTTGCCATATTAAAGTGATTCAAATACGTGTTACTGTACTTTGATCAAACCTTGCTCTAATACCAATTAAAAGTCTACGGGGTGGATCGTGTAGTGTATATGCAAGTATATGTGACAAAATATATGATGCAACTAAAATAATATTAATCTAAGTAAATATAGAATAAGCACACCAGAATTATATACTGGTTTGGACCTCCCGTCCTACGTCCAATCCCAAAGCTCCCCTTCGGAATTCGACTATCAAAAACCCTAGCTTCGCCTAGAGGAATAGGCTTGGTTACAATGAGTCGTTCTTATCAAATGTGTGTTCTAATATAAAAAGGATGTTGATTGATTAGTACAATTGCTTCCAATATATTTCTAAGGAATATTGTCTATGAAGAACTGAGTATATGGAAGGGTGAATACAAGTAAAGATTGCTAGAGTGCAGAGATCAAGAATATAGAATAGAGTATAGAATTTGAAAGCGTAAGTAAGTGATGTAAGTTCGTGTTCTCTTGATTATTGATGCTATATATAGTTGTAGATAGGTATCTTGAGTAGTTACATACATTAATGAATCCTCTAAGGTTGCTTCTGTTGATGGTGAAGAGTTGTGGCGAAGAGAAGTGGAGATGTCCATTCACATGTGGCAGTTGCAGTTCATTTCTGAAGTTGGAGTTTAAATTCAGACGTCTGATACTATATATTTTTTGAATATAGTAGAGGATCAGACGTCTGAGTGCTATTACCAGACGTCTGGTTTAGCCTGTTTGTTGTTCCAGAGAACTATTTCAGACGTCTAGCTTGTGCACCCAGACGTCTGCTATGGTGCATGTCAGTTTTTGTGCATCCTTTCTTTTACTTCCTTGTACCTATCGACTTATAGTCTCTTGTAGTGTCCTTTAAGCCTCGTTTTTGTCTTTCTAGTGATGTTCTAGAAAGTACCTGTATATATAAATATATATGTATATTCAATTTCCATTGTATAGTTGTTTTCATCGAAACCGTAGATTGGATTTCCTAATAGATTTTTGAGGTGATAAAGCACTAAACTCACTTCAGTCACTGGAAAATAATTTCGATGATGATCGCGACATCATCAGGGTTCATTTTTGAGTTTATAAGTGACGGATTGCTACCGTAATAATTTGATATGGAGATTTTTGTTGAAAAAACAAGTGTTGTTTTGGAAATTCTGAGGGAATTGTTTTGGATAGAATCAAGTTAATATTGAAATTCCAAGGAAATGGTTTGTTAAACCGAAAGAGCTATATATATATATTATGGTTTCAAATAATTTGAAATAAAAAACCGGGTGTCTGAATTCTGGAATTTCCATTTAAATGATTATTGAAACTGAAAGAAGATAAGTTTGAACTTATAACCTGGAAATGTGAATTACGATATGAAATTAAAATTTTGACTTAAGCTAGTTAAATGGACCGAGCTAGTAAATGGATGCAATGAATTAAAATTTAACTTAAGTTAAGTTAAATAAAATTGAATTTGTAAAAGAAAATTATATGGGTTAGACTTTAACTTGAGATAAGTTAAATGAAAATTGAATTGAATATATAAACTTGAATTGTAAAGTGACTATATAACTATAGTTTATAAATTTTAAATGGAATAAATATATACTTAAGATATAAGTGATGTAAATCTTGGGTTAAAAATTTAAAATGTGAATATACTCGAGTAAGCATCGATAAATGAAATTTGATCGAAAATTTAATCTTGAAAAGAAGAATTTGACTTAAGTAAAATTAAATGGGATGGAAATTGATTACAATAAAAATGAGCTTATGTATATAGTCGAAGTGTTTGTATGGCAACAAATTTACTTAAGTTAATATAAATATTTGAATGGAATTTGACTCAAGTAAATTGGAAGTGAACTAATTAGACTAATTAGACAGTAAATTGAATATCGAAATGGAACTTGAGTTATAAATGTAATTCGACTTAAATGTAAGCGAATTGAATATATTTTGAAATGTTGTTGAATAAAATAGAAATGGATTGAAATGGCGATGACTTAAGTTATAGTTAAATTCAATTTAAGTGTAAATAAATCGAATTGGCTTTGGGATATTATTTAAATGAATTTGAGTATGAAATTAAGTTCTGAAGTGGAAATGAATATATGTGTCGTATAAAAGGTTATAATAAACCTTAATATATAAATTTTATGAGATGATTCTCAAGTAATATAGTATAAATTGAGATATACCAAGTAAATGGTAATGCGAATCAATCGCATGTGAATAAATTGAATAATAGTTAATTTAAAATGAAATGGAATTTGATTGCAATGGACATGAACTTAAGTTATTTTGAAATGAGTGAAAGTGAACGGATTTACTTAAGTTAATATTTTGGATGGAAGCTTGGCTCAAATAAATTTATGAAATAAATTGGCATGGATTGAATTGTTGTTTAATATAAAATTGAGAAAACAAGATTTTGTGAATAAATTAAATGTGGATTAATAAAAAAATTGATAAATTGATTTGGAATCAATTTAATATTGTTATAAGCTTAGGTGACTATTTTATTAAATGAATATCACCGAATTTGCATGGAAAAATTTGTCGTTTGACGTAAACGGAAGTGAATAAAATTTTGTGAATTAATAAAAAGTGAATAAATTGATGTAGAATCAATTTGAAATGGATGTGAATAAAATATGCGCAATTATGTATTGAATGCAAATAAATTGCTTGTGGATTATTGGAAATTGAATAAATGGTATATAAATCGATTGAAATGAATAATTGAATGATGGAACCTTATAATTGCTTATAAATACATGTTTAGCATGTTAGTTTGTGCAAATATTGTGTTTAACTAATTAAATGAATGAAATGTTATTAAATTTCATGTTTTTTGGGACTTACATGTTTAAATTGATTAAGTACAAGTACACGGAGGTTATTGGGCTAGATTTGGGTTGCGAAAATGCATATAAGATATGCTCGCTCGCTTAATAACGCTAAATAAAGGTACGTTTTCAGATTAAATACAACAATGATATAAATATTGATATATATATATATATATATTGTGTTTCCGACCATGTGGGTCGATGTATACTATATTTATCATTTTTTTTCATATTGCAAAAGGCTCTCCGTACAACGGAGGCTTTGCCAAAAAATTACGGAAAATTTAGGATGTTAGAAAAATTTTGAAATTTTTTGTTAAAAGAAATTTGATTTCGAATTGTAATTGAAATAAAGGGGTTTGGTTTAGAAATGGAAAACTGATTCTTTTGGGTTGAAATTAAAAGATTAGAAAAGTGAAATCTCGAATTTTCACTAAGTGGGTTTTTAATAAGTTAACGGGTCTGGATCATTCGTTCTACCTTAGCAATTTTGGGGACGGAATTCTTTTAAGGAGAAGTAATGTAACGACCCGAATTTTCCGTTGTTTGGTTTTGGATATTTTAATGATTTTAAATATTGATTTGGAATAGAAATTGATTTTTGAATATAAAGATTTTGTTGAAATTATAAAATGAACTTAAATTTCAAATATAGTGATTTATCGTAATACGAAAGTGGCAAATAATTGAAATTTGAATTGAATATGAATTGAAATGATTTTTAATATGATTATAAATTATATTTGAATTATAATTCAATTAATAAGTTTTTAAAATTGAAATTTCAAATGATTTCGCTAATTTTTGAAATCGTCGATTGAATCGACGCATTAAAATAGCGATTCGGGGCACAGTCTCAGATTTTGATGAAACATATTCCTTTAGATCCGTAATAATGTATTATTATCAGATTTCAAATTTTGTAGCGATTGGATTTATCGTTTGGTCGTACGAGATAGAAACGCGTAGAAATTAATATCGAAAATTAATATTTTAACTGGGTTCAAAAAGCTATCTTCTCCATACGATCGAATTAGACCTCGAGACTTGTTCCATTGGGTTCATAATAGTGATATAACATTAGGAACGCCAGGCGTCATGCCTTGATAGGGATTGTAGATTTTTAGTTACCCAATACGAGATATTTTTGAATATAAAATATAAATGTTAAATCACAGCCACCCTAACTTATACTCGAGCCACCCTACCCTTGAAAATGTGCCACCCAACTTCTGTATTGAGCAGCCTTCCTAGTTCTAAAACTTATGCATGCTTCCTCCTCGTTCAAAATTAAAATCAAAATCAAATTCATATTAAAAAAACAAGAAGATTCAATCGAATCGCCTGGTTGCGCACACGTGAAGAGGAGTTGGTCCTGACTCAAAGGCTGCGAGGCAACGTGGAGTGAAGCGGTGCATGGTGGAGGAGACGCGCTCGCTAGGGTTAGGAACTAGACGGGGTTCGAATTCGCTTTGGGTTGCACGATGATTTCTGGTGGAGCGCGGAGAAGAAGCGGAAGGCGATGATGTGTGGAGACCAGAGGCAGTGGAGTTGCGCAACACACACGCATGTGTTCAGGTGATGGGGCAGTAGCCATCATTGGGCGACGTGAAGATCAAAGCCCAAGCGATGGCGATGGGGCGATTTGATTGGCTGCTGTAACTTGAAGGCAACGGTGGCTTCTCATCGAGCCTAGGGCAGTGAATGTCGAATGCGAGGTCGAATTGGAGCCTGGAATCGTGAGATTAAGGGTAATTAATCTAATTGTAGTAAAGCTTAAATTATTTAATAGTTTATATTTAAGTTAATTAAAAATTTTAATTATTCGAATGCTTATTAATGCAACTACTTGTCATACGAGGTTCAAAAATCACGAAACAGGTGGCGATGCATTCGTAATGGCGTAGGCTACGAAACAAAATTTGTTTAAAGATTTTTGGAGGCAAGTGGAATTTTACATTAAATCAAATGATGTTGAATTTAATTTAAAATTGGAACGGATCGCAAATAAAAATCAATGTGAGTAAATCTCACTCATTTGGACTACTGCTTTTAATTTTAAAATGTTAAAATTAATTATTGGTTGATTGGATGAATTTATAAATTATTAGCAGTTGAATGTTATTATATATATATTAGTATATATATTAGTAGTTGGATATATTCCCCGCCGATTGGAGCGGATGAGACCCTATGCACCCCGCATAATAGCGGATGACCTTATATTACCGCGATATCCCACCTCGAAGCGGGATTGGTATTTTATGTTATCTAACATTTGTGGATGCAGGGAAACAGGTTGGAGGGATCTAACTGGATTCCTCAAATGTATTTATTGTTTTTCATATATAGTCGTATATGATGGAATCGAATAATCTGTTATGGATCGTTGTGTGATTTGATTGTTTGGATGCTATAGTAGCACTGACCTAAATTTTGGTATTATAGATACCATAAGTAATATTTTTGATTTTATAAATGGAATTCAAAGGTGATTTTAGAAATGAATATATTTATATTGAATTTTGGATTAATTTAAAAGGGAATTGGGTTGGATAAAATAAATGATGTGATTTTGGGATTTGTACTTATATATTTCAGAAAATATTTTGAATAGAGATTTAAAAAAATATTTTTTATAAAGGATTTTCAAACAATGGATTTTAAAATGATATTTCTGAAAAATATGGAAAAGAAGTTAAAATCGATATTTAAAATAGATTTGAAAAATAAATGGAATCTATACAGAAATTGAAACACCCCACACCCCTTAGTATACCCAATAAGGGCACACCAAAGGATATAGTGCGTTATAGGTATAGCTAAAGCAACATAGAGACTAAGATTCACAAGACAAATAAGTAAAAACAGGAGAAACATTTAAATAATAACTTATCATTCAAAATTAAACTTCATCTCAAAATAAGTCATAAAAACATTACATATCTCGAAAAACTCAAAATGTCTCATAAAATCAGAGTATAAAGATAACAATAGTAATCCCTCTCACAAGAGCAAGTCCATCATAAGCCAAATGAAAAGAAGATGAAAAGCAGGAAGATACATCTGAAATGAGAAAACTTTGGGAATGGAAATCCAAGCAACCTGAATCAACTCAACTCTGCTAGCCTATGGGGGGGAAGGGGGAAATGGAGGAGTGGGTCAGACTATAAGTCTAGTGAGTGGAAGTAATTACTAACATTTCTAAACAATATAAAGTTAATAGACTAAGCAATAGTTCTAGCTTGAAAGGAAAATACAGAAAGATAAAACTCGGATAAAATACTGTTTCTGATTCTATTTGATTGTTTGCTTTGATTGTTTGATTGTGATTGTTTGCACTTTTCTTAAACTGCTGTGATTAGGCTAAAACCCTAATCCTATCTCAACTGCTAACTTGATTAGGCTGAAATCCTAATTCTACCCTTTGATCGGCCTATTCTATCTCAGTTGTGTCACTGTGAGCTTATCCAATCATGTTGGTCCCACAACAAAAAGACACCTCTTTAGCGCTTAGGACGTAGTAGCGAATTATTTACCCTAATTGATGCTGCACGCTCGGTCATCGCCGGTACACACTAACTATCGCCCCCTATTTGACCTCTTATTTACCCTAATCAGCTTAAGCGTGCCCAGCCTCACCTAACTGTTGTGAGACCATCAGTCCTAGTCTTGAAAGGGAATGCTGCCCAGCCTCACCTAACTGTTGTGAGACCATCAGTCCTAGACCTGAAAGGGAATGCTACCAGTACTTGTCCTAACAAACAATCTTCTAGTTTTGCGCCCATTGCCCAAATCCCCAGATTTGAGCCTCTATCTATTGGCTACTTATTTATCCTAATCAGCATAAGCGTATCCTAGCCTCACCTAACTATTGTGAGACCATCGGTCCTAGATCTGAAAGGGAATGCTGCCGGTACGATCCCTACTTCTATATTTGCTTATTAAATTAATCTAAATTTTAAAATAAGCCTCTTCTGTTATCTCTGTTATATTTGCTTATTAACTTAATCCAAGATTTATGTTTTAAAATAAGCCTCTTCTGTTATTTCTGCTATATTTGCTTATTAACTTAATACAAGATCTAAGTTTTAAAATAAGCCTCTTCTGTTATTTCTTTCTTCTGATTATAACCTATGTGTTATAATTGTTCTTGCAACTATTACCCTTCTATTTTCTCTTTTTAATTATAACACTGGTGTTTTTCTATTTTAATCCATATTAGCGATTCTTCTCTTTTTAAAATTTTATTCGCGTCAAAAAGGATTCAATCTCTATAAAAAGAAACTAACATTTATAGGCTAAATTCCAACTTAAAACAAATGTAAATAACTATAAATAACTGTAAATAATTGAAAATAACTGAATAAAATAGCTGAATAAAAATAGAGGAAAGAAATTCTGAAATTTACTTAAAAACTGACTGTAATTAAACTTACATAAAAACTGTCTCAAAATTGTAGAAAAACTACAACTATTGAGAACCCTATTATTTTCAATTACATAAAAATCTAAAATAATTACAAAACACTCACCTGTGGTCCTTAGCTCTAATCATTGGCCTTCCTGGACCCGCTACTAGGGTGTAGAATATTTTTATTAAAAAGATCTTTTCCTTAGAAAAAATTTCTATTTAGGGTTCAGCCTCAGACAATGAACCCAATTGGGAGAAAATCTAAATGAGAAAAATAGCTAGATCTAGGGTCTTATTTATAGTGTGACTTAGGGATCTTAGATTGTTGGATTTGAAAATTAAATCTGGTGCAACCATGCCATAGGCTCTCTAGGAACCGTCGAATGCAGCTACGGACGCATGAGATTTGACAAAAAAAAAGCAAAATATGGTTATCGGCTCGTATCTGGACGTTTTCACGTCCAGGCAGAAACACGGGTCGACCTGACCCTAATGCGGGTCGACCTATGAACGTGTATATATATTTTTTGTTTTCATTTTCTTTTTATAAAATTCTGATTTCTTATTTCTTTTGTAACTTCTTCATAATAGCTCAGATTTTGACAAGTTATATATGGAAATTGATCAAAAAATTACCATGGACCCAATGGTGCAATTCCCGTAGCTCAATTCTGACAATTTCACAAATTTATTTTATTGTTTAATTAATTCATCAATTAATTATTATAGCTTAAATTTTCGGTTGTTACATTCTCCCCTCCTTAAAGGATTTCGTCCCCGAGATCTCCAAGGACAGAAGAATGAAATAAGTATTCTCATCCAAATTCTACAACCACATATTTAACCATCATCCATTAAATCCATTGTCCTTAGGATTTCTATGCAATTTATGTTATATGCAATAGTGTAGTGTCAATATCCCTAACTAATGCAAAAGATTAGGCGTTCTACTAATTAAGTCGACATCATTTTTATGCAATCATGTCCGTGCCATGTATCCATATGAATGCAAGTTTCCTAATGATAACTGATAGTTCTATATGCGTGCTACAATCATCATCCAAATGCAACAATCATATGATAATCACTCATTATAGCAAACATGGAAATAAAATAAAAATGCAAGTGCACACACATCCATATGCATATGCTTTAGTGACCTAGTTAGGCCGATCCGTAAGAGATAATAATGCCTAGTGTGTGTATATGCGTCCATTAGCATCCACTAGCAAACACTTGCAATCATGAGCGTCCATCATACATAACATGTTCTAGTAACATGTTTACATTATGTCCTACCATCCATAGGTTAAATCCTAAGATCTACCCTCCCAAAGCATACTAAAGGAAAAAATCTATTCAAAACTAAAGATGAAAATAGGAATTTTAAGAGTACTATCAAAGAGATATGGATAAGAGATACGTATTTTCTCCTCAGCCTCCCATGCAGCATCCTCAATACTATCTCCTCACAGCACCTTAACCAAAGGGAATTCCTTATTCCTAAGCTTCTCGATATCATGTCCAATGATCTTAGTAGGAATGCGACGAACCGATGCTTCTCTCTCCATTCAACTCCCTCAAGTTGGCTAGGTTCCACAACCTCTGCTGAATTGTGTAAGCACTTTCTCATGTGCGAAACATGAAAAACATCATGAACTCCCATGAGCCTCTCCGGTAGCTTTATCTGATACGTCATCTTCCCTACCCTTTGCACAATGGGGAACTGTCCTACGAATCTGGGAGCAAGTTTTCAACTTGATCCAAACCTTACTACCTTTCTTAGCAGAGACACCTGAATGAAAACCAAATCTCCTACCTCGAACTCAATATCCCTTCTCCGCTTATCTGCATAGGATTTCCATCTATCTTGGGTCGTCTTCATTCTTCTTTTAATCAAATTAATCTTTTCCGAAGTCTCTCTAACCATGTCATGACCAAGTAGCAATCTTTCTATAGACTCTAGCCAACACGAAGGCGACTTGCAAGGTCTTCCATAAAGAGCTTCAAAAGGTGATATTCCAATGCTAGCCTTAAAACTATTATTATATGCGAATTCCACTAAAGGAAGGTGCTCCTCCCAAGTTCCTCCAAAATCAAGAATGCACATCCTTAACAAATCCTCAAGAACTCTATTAACTCTCTCTGTTTGGCCATCCATTTGAGGGTGATAGGCCATACTCAATCTAAGCTGTGTCCCTTAAGCCTCTTGCAAGCTCCTCCAAAACTCGCTAGTAAAGATAGGGTCTTTGTCGCTCACTATTCTAGAGGGAACTCCATGAGGTCGGACTATCTCACGAACGTATAAGGATGCCAAATAATGAGCTGTCCTCTTACTCTTGACCGGAATGAAGTGGACGCTTTTAGTCAAACATCTACAATCACCCAAATACTGGTATTCCCCTTCCTAGATCGGGGTAAACCATCTATGTAGTCCATCGAAACACTATCCCACTTCCATTTGGGTATATCCAGTGGTTGAAGCAATCCGCCAGGCCTCTGCTGCTCTGCCTTAACTCTTTGGCACACAAGACACTTGGCCACAAACTCTACTACATCCTTCTTCATGCCACTCCAATAAAACACTCTCTTCATGTCCCTATACATCTTATCACCACTCGGATGAATAGTCATTCGATAATGGTGTGCTTCTGCTAGAACTGCTCTCATCAAATCATCAGTGCAGGGTACACAAGGTCTTCCATCTCTCCTTAGCCACCCTTTACTATCGATGGAATAATGTTGGAGATGTCTAGAGACCTCTCCTCTGCTAATCTTATCCAGAATATCCACAAGCCCTGAATCCTTTCGCTGCCTTGATCCAATCTGATCTATGAGGGTAGGCTTAACCTCAAGTGCTGAAATCTTAGCAAAATTTTTGATAAACTTCCTATAATAACCAGCTAAACCTAGGAAGCTTCTAACATTGATAGCATTCTTGGAGGCCTTCCAATCCTGTACTGCTACTATCTTAGCGAGTTCCATAGCCAAACCCCCTTTTGAGACTACATGCCCCAAGGAACGCACCTCCTCAAGCCAAAAGTGACACTTCAAGAATTTTTCTTTCAACTGATGAACACGAAGTGTGCGAAGAATCTCCTCAAGATGAATAACATGCTCTTTCATACTCTTGGAAAACACCAGAATTTCGTCGACAAAACTACAACGAACTTATTTAGGACATCTCCAAAAATGCAGCTCATCAAATCTAAAAAATAGGCTGGGGCATTGGTCATCCCAAACGACATAACCAACCACTCAAAGAATCCATTGGGTGTTCTAAATGCTATCTTATCGATGCTATTGTCAGCGACCCTAAGCTTGATGAAATCGAGTGGCTAAGTCAAGCTGAGAAAATACTGAAGAGCCAACTAACTGATCGAAAAGATCGTCTATCCTAGGAAGTGGGTAACGGTTCTTCTTCGTGAGATTATTCAACTCTCTATAGTCTACCCAAAGTCGAAGGGAACCATCTGCCTTTGTAGCCAAGATGACTGGCGCTCCCCACTCAGATATGCTCCGTTTGATGAAGCTTTTCTCCAATAGCTCACCAATCTGCTTACTTAACTCCTTCCTCTCCCTAGGAGCCATGTGTCTCATGGGTAATGCCACTGGCTTAGCATTGTCATTCAGATAGATCCTAAAGTCAATCTCTCTCTTAGGGCGTAGTCCCCTAACCTCTTCAAAAATGTCTGGGAAGTCTCTAACGAATGGAATTGAATCTAACTCTCCTAGTGATGAATCAAGGGAATAAAGGAAGCTCAACATGACTGACCCCTGTGGGTCGCAAGAAACCTCGAGAGTCCGTCCGCTACATGTCTCTAGTCTAATGACTCTCTTCTCACAGTCCAATATCACACCATAAGTGGATAACCAGTCCATCCCCAAAATCATCCCATATCCCGAAAATCCCAGTACATAGGTGTCACAATCAAACTCTACGCCTAGTATAAAATTTTCAAACCCCTATAAATCATGGATAAATGTGATGATCCTCCTACGGGGTTTGAAACAACTATAAGGTCTACTACTAGAGAAATATCTAAGTGCAAACAATCAACCAAGGAACTAGAAATGAAAGAATGCGATGCTCCAGAGTCAAAAAGAGTCCGAATAGGAAAATCCGAAATAGAGATCAAACCTTGTACAGAGACTTTCCTACCTCAATCTGGTCCACTACTAGAAGGTACTGCATCCAAAGCCTGTACTTGCGTTGTAGGTGCGCCTGCTCTCTGCCCCATCCTTTGAGGTTAAGCTCTACTAAGGTGTCCAAGCTGTCCATAATTGTAACACCTCCCCTTCATCGTGTCCTTCTTACAGTCCTTTTTGAAATGCCCAACCAATTCACAACTATGACATTTCTCGCCTTTCTTGATTTGTCCCTTTTTGTTCTTCCACCACTGCTTCTTAGAGTTTTCTGATTTATATACTCTTTCACCGAAAGACTCCCTTGCTTCAGACTATTGAACTTCTTCAACTGCATGGTTTCCTCGGCATGCGACAAGAACTTTCTCTCAAACCTTTCCTGAAATCCAAACCAACAAATGTCTCTACCCTCCATTTCTACAATCTCCCACCAGTAAGAAGCCCCTCCCTTCAGCTACCAAGATTCAAGCTAAACTCTCTGCTGGTCCTCCAATCTTAACAGCCCAAATATCTGCTCTGTATTCCTCAACCAAGCTCGTGCCTCTACAAAATCCTCCATGCCAGAAAACATCTTGCCTCCTAAACTAGAGAAGTCCTTGCATAGCTTAGAAAATTTGGCTGCGGCAGCTAGATTAACAGGATCTCCACCCGCTGATGCTGCATTGGGCGATTGCCCTTGCACCTCTGGTGTCGTAGCTTGGTGGTATCTATGGAACTAGGCAGCGGCTTTGACACCCTCTGAAAGATTTGGGGCGTCCGCCATTCTATGCAAAGAAAAGAAAACTTAGGCTCAAAAGAATCGAAAGAAGGTTGAACTGGACTTTGAGGCGATTTTTATAAAAACTCTTTTACACTTGAAAACTATTTCTATAATAGGAGTTTCTTTCTGAAAAATACTTTTAGTTTGAAGATATGTTATCTTTGAAAAATACTTTACTTTTAAAACAAGTCTTTAGGAATCCTATAAACTTAGGTTCTGATACCAAATGAAACACCCCACACCCCTTAGTATATCCAAGAAGGACACACCAAAGGATATGGTGCGTTATAAGTATAGCTAAAGCATCACAGAGACTAAGATTCACAAGACAAATAAGTAAAAACAGCGGAAACATTTAAATAATAACTTATCATTCAAAATTAAACTTCATCTCAAAATAAGTCATAAAAACATTACTCAAAAACTCAAAATATCTCATAAAATCAGAGTATAAAGGTAACAATAGTAATCCCTCTCACAAGTGCAAGTCTATCATAAGCCAAATGAAAAGAAGATGAAAAGCAGGAAAATACATCTGAAGTGAGAAAAATCTGGAAATGGATCTCCAAGCAACCTGAATCAACTCAACTCTACTGGCCTATGGGGGTAAAAGAGGGAAATAGAGGAATGGGTCAGACTATATGTCTGGTGAGTGAAAGTGATTACTAGCATTTCTAAGCAAGATAAAGAAAATATACTAAGCAATAGATCTAGCTTGAAAGGAAAATACAGAAAAGATAAAACTCGGATAAAATACTATTTCTAATTCTGTTTGACTGTTTGCTTTGATTGTGATTGTTTGCACTTTTCTTAAACTGCTGTGATTAGGCTAAAACCCTAATCCTATCTCAACTGCTAACTTGATTAGGCTGAAATCCTAATTCTACCCTTTGATCGGCTTATTTTATCTCTGTTGTGCCACTGTGACTTATCCAATCCTGTTGGTCCCACAGCAAAAGGACACCTCTTTAGCGCTTAGTACGCAGTAGGGAATTATTTATCCTAATCGATGCCGCACGTTCGGTCATCGTCGGTACACACTAACTGTCGCCTCCTATTTGACCTCTTATTTATCGTAATCAGCATAAGCGTGCCCAGCCTCACCTAGCTATTGTGAGACCATCAGTCCTAGTCCTGAAAGGGAATGCTGCCCAGCCTCACCTAACTGTTGTGAGACCATCAGTCCTAGTCCTAAAAGGGAATGCTGCCGGTACTGGTCCTAACAAACAATCTTCTAGTTTTGCGCCCCTTACCCAAATCCCTAGATTTGAGCCTCTATCTATTGGCCACTTATTTACCCTAATCAGCATAAGCGTGTCCCAGGCTCACCTAACTGTTGTGAGACCATCAGTCCTAGATCTGAAAGGGAATGCTACTAGTACGGGCCCTACTTCTATATTTCCTTATTAACTTAATCTAAGTTTTAAAATAAGCCTCTTCTGTTGTCTCTGCTATATTTGCATATTAACTCAATCCAAGATCTAAGTTTTAAAATAAGCCTCTTCTGTTATTTCTGCTATATTTTGCTTATTAACTTAATCCAAGATCTAAGTTTTAAAATAAGCATCTTCTGTTATTTCTTTCTTTCTGATTATAACCTATGTGTTATAATTGTTCTTGCAACTGTTACCCTTCTATTTTCTCTTTTTAGTTATAACCACTTGTTATAATTATGCTTGTAAATATCTTAAATTTGCTTATTATGGTCCATCTCTATTTTATTTCAGTTTTTCTTATTTTACATCTGATTTCAGTAAATTTAGTGTTTTCTATTTTAATCCATATTAGCGAATTCTTCTCTTTTTAATATTTTATTCACGTCAAAAAGGATTAAATCTCTATAAAAAGAAACTAACATTTATAGGCTAAATTCCAACTTAAAACAGATGTAAATAACTGTAAATAACTGAATAATATAGCTGAATAAAAATAGACTGGAAAGAAATTATGAAATTTACTTAAAAACTGACTGTAAATAAACTTACACAAAAACTATCTCAAAATTGTAGAAAAACTACAACTATTGAGAATCCTATTGTTTAAAATTACTTAAAATCTAAAATAATAACAAAAGACTCACCTATGTCCTTAGCTCTAATCCTGGGCCTTCTTGGATCCGCTACTAGGGTGTAGAATATTTTTATTAAAAAGATCTTCTCCCCAGAAAAATTTTCTGTTTAGGGTTCAGCCTCAGGCAATGAACCGAATTGGGAGAAAATCTGAATGAGAAAAATAGCTAGGTCTAGGGTCTTATTTATAGTGTGACTTAGTGATCTCAAACCGTTGGATTTAAAGATTAAATCTGGTGCAACCACGTCATAGGCTCTCTAGGAACCGTCAAATGCAGCTACGGACGCATGAGATTTGACCAAAAAAAAGCAAAATATGGTTATCGACTCGTACCTGGACGTTTTCAAGTCCAGGTAGAAACGCGGGTCGACCCGACCACTTTGAGGGTTGACCCATAGGTCGACCTGACCCTAATGTGGGTCGACCTAAGAACGTGTATTATTAATTTTTTTCGTTTTCTTTTTATAAAATTGTGATTTCTTATTTCTTTCGTAACTTCTTCATACTAGCTCGGATTTCGATAAGCTATATATGGAAATTGATCAGAAAATTACCACGGACCCAATAGTGCAACTCCCGTAGCTCAATTCTGAAAATTTCACAAATTTATTTTATTATTTAATTAATTCATCAATTAATTATTATAGCTTAAATTTTGGGTTGTTACATAAATGGACTTATAAAAAGGAATTTTATAAATGAGATTATATTTGTAAACAAGTAAAACACAATTGAGTTTATAAAATTTATAAAAGATGTTTATAAATAAGGGAAATGATATTAGTTGATAAATTGGAAATATAATTTCACAGTGTGAATTTAAATCGATATATGATAATAGGATTTTGAAAAAAGTAGTGGATTCTATGGTTAAGGAATCGGAATGAAATTGATATGTTGTGAATCGAGTGGGATTTATAAATTGAATTGGTTATTGGGATTTTAAAAATATATTTTTAGCGATAAGTTATGTTTTGTTTTAAAAGGAAAATTTTATTCATAAAACTATGTAAATTTAAGCTATTTAGTATTGAAATACTTCTGAAAGCGTATTTTTCAAATATCTAATAGTAATTGGAATAAATTCTATTTCTTTTAAAATTAGCTTTGTAAATCGATTAGTTTTATCTAAAAATGAGTTGGAAATAAGTCATCGATGTTTATTTAAATGTTTTAATATTTTAAATAATTACTTAAACGTGCTTAAAAAAATTAATATTCTTTAAAAATATAATTAGCACATATATAGAGTTTTGAAATGATTGAAATTTATTCATAAATTCTCTCGAGAGTTGTAAACAGGGTTTATTTATCGGATATGATTTTTGTATAAGAGAAATCTTGTGATGGTATTTTGGAAGCTTAAAGAAATTTTCAAATCGTTAAAATAAGAGAACGTCGAAAAATGAATTAGAATTCATAAAAGAAGCTAAAATGGATATTTGGAATTATAGACGAGTGTAATCGATTTTGAAGAGTTAAGGGAAGTTAATTAATAATTCCCGGAAAACTTATAGAATTCGATATGAGTGGGTTAAGGGATTTACAAGTAAATTGTAAAAGATTTGAGAAATAGGAATAAATGGAATATTTCCTAAGTATAGGAAATAAAATGATTTTGGGAAAAATACCTATAAACATTTCCTAAGTGTGGATATTTAAAGCGATTTGGGAAATATACTTATAATATTTTCCTAAGGATTGAAATGAAGGGTTTGGAAATATTTAACTACGAAATGATTCTATAAGAATATTTTTCCTAAGTAATGGATTTTAAATCGAATTTTGAAATATTTCACTAAGTGATGGAGTACGATATAACCTGAAATTATCCTGTTATGGATATAAGTTTGAAATTGGCTTTAAATATTGGAATACGGGAAGTGTGACGCCCCACCTCTATACTTACACTAGCCAAGGACACTACGGGGTAATGCCGTCGACTAGCACGAAGAATAAGGCTGTTGAGAATCGACCATCTGTGTAATTGCTTTGTGCGAGTACCGGTATATCAGATAATATAACTTACATTTCATTTCAAGAGGAAATCCGACATATCAAGTACAAACTCAAAGCTACCACAGAGTGCCTATGTGGACTTCGGAAAAACCAATATAGAAATAAGCATAACACAAATCAGTCACAGATATTCATATCACAAAGGCGGAAACATATATGAATATAACACATAGAAGTGTACATCAAAGTAGTCGTCAAACTAGATCCACTACATCACAAAAGAATAGATACAAGTGCTAGACAAAAGAATAAGTATACATCAAGGAGTCTCTATCTCAAATGTATACTAACAAAAACTACTATGCTAAAGTAGTTAGCCAAAAGTCAGGTGAAGGACCCTGATAAGAAGTCAATCAGGAGCACCTAAAATACCTCGGTCTGACCCGAGTATTATTTAAGAAGAAAATAATAAACGGATCAGTCTAGCTATAAATATCAGATAAAATGAGATAGGATAAGAGATATGACAAAAACGTATGATAATAATAATGCCATACTGCGACAAGTATACATCAAATAACATCAAAACTCATACAATATCCCAAATCATCTCAAACATCCAAAAAGAATCACATTCTTTAAATTATTCACCAAAACACAAATATTGACATAACATATCAATGCCAATCACAAAAATTGGTGAAATGCAAATTTTAGAAATCATCAACTAGAAATACAGAAATCACAAAAGGGGGAAGGCCTATCACAAACGGGAGCATGAAAACTCACCAACACATGTATCACAAATGGGTCGCTATCCCATGGTCGCTAACCATAGAGCCGGTGCCACGACGTAGTACAACGAATGCCCGAGGAACCAGAAACTCAAATAATCCAGAACATCGATGTAGTACAGCGTACGCCCGATGAACCAAACTCAAATAATCAGGCACAACGACGTAGTACAGCGAACGCCCGATGAACCAAACTCAAATAATACGAAACAACGACGTAGTACAGCGAACGCCCGATGAACCAAACTCCAATAAACCCATAGGTCGCTAGCCTATAAAAATGAGACGAAGCTCAACAGAATGGGGTACAGTCCCCCATGCGGACAAAGAGACATCGCAAATCGCTAGTCTAAACCATAAAATGATCATCATCGATCATCAAGAAGTGTCGATTACACTAAGCTAGTAAATAAATGAGTTTAGCTTCATGTCCCATAACCACTGGCTTAACTTAAATATTTACGAACAAATTGTAGATTTCCACTCGAAAATTGTCACAAGATTTCAATCAAACAAGTCTACGAATTAACCGACAAAGTAAACGCAAGCGTTTCATACCAATTGTTTTGCTAAGTCGTTTAATTGGATTTCTCGTACGAATGAGGTAAAGGTTTGTATATACTAATAGATTGGAAAACGGTTTTTATAAACGAGATTTGTATTAAAAATAGAGTTGGAATCATCTTTGTGAAAGAGTTTGAATAGTTACTACTAGTATAGAAACCTTTGTATTTTAAAGTGACAAATCACAAAAATGATTGTAGAAACAATCAATCACCAAAGATTCACATTCGAAGACGTGAATCAAAACCATAGAAATCGATATCAAATCCATCAAAATGGATATTCCCAAAAATCCTAAAAAAGAAGTCATCAAAGACGATAAATGATAGCAATAATTTGGATCATCAAAAATCGATTAAAAACCGGAAAACCCACACAAAATAGCCTAAAATAGGAAAAAAGCAAACTTCATAGATTTAGTCGACTGTTCTGTAGGGTCAGTCGACTGAAACAAGCCTAGAACCTCTTGGGTTTCAGGTTGACTGACTCTGCAGTTCAGTCGACTGATACAGGGACAGAAACATTTTTGTCCCCAGTTCAGTCGACTAAACTGTATGGTCAGTCGATTGACACAGGGCCAGAGAGTTTTTTGGTCCCAGATTCAGTCGCCTGACTCTGTAGTTCAGTCGACTGAATTGTAGTTTCTAGTATTTTCAGCCTAGCCCCCAAAAGGGGAAAAAATCCTAACGGGAGCGATCGGACGAGCATCGGAGACTAGGGATTTATGCCAAGCGACAACCAAGCCTTATAGGCTCTTCGATACATCCCAACAACGTGTTCAAACATCAAAGATAAGATTTTTAAATATTTGACTTCAAAACATCAAAAATTGGAATATTCATCAAACCAATTCAATTCAAAAGAAAATGAACAAGGAATAGATGTTAGGAATTACTACCTAACAACTATCGAAGATATTGACATAGATGTGAGTTCAAAAACTCACCTTTTAACCCAAAAACACAAACGAGAAGCTCTAAAGCAAAGAAAAGATCAACAACTCTTCAATTTCAACTCTAGAAGCTCAAATCTAAGATCACAAGCAATATTTCCTAAGTTAGGTTATAGGAAATTTCTGAAATTGGAGAGAGATTGAGATGGAGAAGAAGAAGAGGATGCTTACCTAAGCTTCTCTTTGATGTTGGAGCTAGAATTTGTATTTCCTAATAAATCTAGGGCTTGGAATTCTAATTTCCTTTCTCTTCCCCCATTTTTACTTTAGCTAAAGTGTTAGGAAATGTTCTAAAGGAATGAAGAGGAGTGGAGTGGGAGTTAGGGTATTAGATGAGTTGGGTGTTAGGTTATTGGGCTGAAACCCAAACCCAAAGACTTAAATGAAAATATCAAAAATTTACTCAACTCCAAACATATTGATGTTTATACTCAAAAAGGTCGCAAACTCCATTTTGGACTCAATGGAAGTGGTCTCGAGTCCTAATTCGACTGTTTGCAAAAAGTGATATTTCGGACTTAAATCCGACTAACGATGCTATATTTAAATAAAACATTTAAATATACAATCGTAAAATATGCGGGTTGTTACAGAAAGAGTTTTGAATATATATCTTTGTAAAGGTATTTTGAAATAAATATGTAAATTTTTTATAATATGGGCCTAGTGACTGCTTATGTGTGTTATTTGATAGTTAAATAATCGACTATCAAATTTTGGACAAATTCGTTAATTTTTTCAAAGAGACCGGGATCAGATTTACTTATCCGGATACCACTTCGATCCGATTTCTGCGTTACGAATTGTGATATCACAAAGATAATGGAGATGATGACATTGAACGAGATTTGGTTTGTCCAAACCCAGGACAACTTGTATGGATGAATGCTATCATAGCATTGCTTGCTTGGAAGGTCGTGTTAGCATTCCAAGTATGAATGCTATTCTAAAGGTAAAACATAACCTCAAGCCTCATCAACCGGGAATGACTAAATCAAGGGAGATGCAGTAGGGCTAAGTGGGTCGCACCCAAGTAGGGTATGTTATCACTTTCCTAGATACCCTCGGATATATTATAAAATTATTGATATGGTTGTGCATGGAAAAGTAAGCGCTCGATTAGGGTGGGAACACCTGGAGTGATAACATATTCGGTACTATCCAGGTCAATGGTAGGCCGGTCATGTGTTGGCAGGGGATCCAGGCGAGGTCCTCGGTACATTTTTCTAGAGGTGTACTGTGGCGGGCGGTACCACAGTAGCTCAGTCATTATATGGAATCCAATATCCACTACGAGCCTATATGGTTTTAGTGGTATACCAACTATGCCGAAACGTGAGATGCAAGCATTTTCGCTATTTTCAAATTTACTTTCTATAGACACTATTATAATATCAGATGATTTTAATATAACATTCTTTGGTTATCGTAAGGTAAAAACCCGTCGTATTTATGTGTGGCATGGTCTTACGAGATACCTTTGTTTTTCAGAGGATTTTGATAACAGTAATAAATCAAATTGAGTGTGTTTTCTCACGCTGGTTTTCTAGACTGACTCGGGTGTTATTTTATTATAATGCTCGGGTCAGACCGAGTATTACAGATTTAGGTTAGGATGCTATGGAGCTTAGGAGACGAGCTGGTGGATTTCAAACGTATATCACATACTTGATTATATTCCGCTATGTGTGTAGACTGTATAGTCAGCACTGGTGAGGGCAAGTTATAATAACTGTCCATATTGACTGTTGATTGCTGTACTCTGATGACTATATGTATATTAACAGCTACAGATTCTTTTGTATAAAAATTTGTTGTATTATATTTTATTTTGCTCCACTGCGATTGTGAGATTCTGTATTTTTGTTTCTATTTCTTAATCTATCCTTTACTTCTTTACCCCTAATGATTCGTATTTCCATTCAATTTGTGTTGGACACGTGTGATTTATTGTCGACTCGAAGGGTACGAAGACACTGGCCATTGCACTTGATTATTTATAAAATGTATGTATGTGTGTGCATATATATATATATATATGTTAAAACATGTTAACAAAGGTGCAACAACGTTGCGACAACTTATATTGAACAAAACGTTGATTTTCGACAAAACATTTTACAATCACATTATGATGTTTTTGTTGGACTATTTATTTATGTAAACAAAACATGAAAATAAGTTTCTTATCATCTTTAAATAATTAAAAAAATTGTATTTGAGTTATAAAACCATATTTAATAATATTAAAATACAATTGTAATAATACGACGTCGATTTGTGAACGTGCGAAGAAATTTGTCAATCTTTATAAAACAAGTATGTTTATACTTATAAAACTTTTATCAATCACTTATTATCATTTTATAATAATTTAAAAGGAGTTATTTATCATTTAAAACAAAAATTGAACGTATATCCAATTTTATCGAAAACAAGCTTTTAACAAATTTTACGATGAAAATCCAAAATCTCTTATTTTTGTAAACCAATTCTAAAAATAAGTTCACCATTCTTATTTAAAGTTAATCAAATATCATATTTAAAAGTGGTAAAATTACGGGTCGACAATCACTTCTCTAGCTAACATGATATAAGAATCATTTTCATATAAAGATTTATATAACTTATAAACATAATCATTATACTACATGCATCCATGGAGATAAAATAAATTCACATTATTAAATCTAATTTATATTACATTCGTGCTATTTATTTAATCAAATTTTGTTTTAAAGATTTTTATTTGTTATCCAGCAAATTAGTCACCATCCTTCAAGAAGAAATTAAAGATTTACTTCCTGATTTCTTTATATTTATTACCTCAAATAATTAATAAAAAGCAGCCATATCTCCACCATAAATACTAATTCATTACCTATCAAAGCCGAATTTAATGCCCGATAAATGCCATGATAACCTGCTTATTTATTTCTAATTAACGCAAACCATTTCCATATCAAATATTCCTTATTTCCCTTCGTCCTTGCCTTAAATAAGAAGATTATGATGCAATTAATATCTTCCTAGTCAACGTCACTACAATTCCACCCCATCATTGGGTCAAGGCTTACAGCTATAAATACACCTAGTATTGCAAAAGAAAAAGGAAGAAAACGAAACGGAAAATATGACTTCTCTCCTCAAAATCACTTGTAATAAGAAACTACAAGTGATAAATAAATTTAAAGTGATGTAGGCCATAGTTGCCGAAACACTATAAAAATTTCGTGTCTCTTTTATTTTTTCTTCTTTTTATCTGCTTATTTTTGTGATCTGTGTTGCTGTTTTCTGGATTGCCGTTAAGGCTGGTGCTTTCACACTTGATCCAGGGTGTTGATCCATTTTTTGGGTCAACATTTTAGTGCTTTCACTGAGAAGAAAAAGGGAATCTCAGATCTGAAGCTTATTCTATGTTAGGAAGATGATCCAACTCCAGATCTGAAAGGAAATATTTAGATCTAGAAAACAGGTTCCTAGATCTAGCTTTTAGAAGATGAAAACGCCTCATACAAGGAAAAGTGGTACGGAAGAAACTCAGTGAGAGGGCAACCAAGAGGAGTCATCTCATTCAAACTTTCCTTCTACCATAAATCAAATAGCAGGGGTCAACCAGCAAGGACCATAAACATGGGGCATGCAAAGCCCCTCACTCAGATAAGTACCGGACTCTAGGATCTGCTAGTCAAATAGAAATTATCATCAATTGAACTAAACTAAAAAAATGAGATCTAGAATTTAGATTCCTTTCTGCATTTGAATTGTGCATCAATAAAAAATGCTTTAAATGTTAGCATTTGGGAAGCGATTTACTCATGTAACTGTAAGCGATCCCGAATGTAAGTGGTCCAATGCTCTGATTCCTTCCCAGGAGCGACACCTCATAAAAAAATGATTTCATACATAAAACCAGTTTTAAAGGTTAGTGCTTAGAGAAAGACTTACACATGTGATGAGCGACCCCGAACGGTTCACAGCCATGCACTGATTCGTTCCTAAGGGCGACACCTTTCAAAAATCTTTACAGCATCATTCTTTCTTTCAATCAAAGGTTATAGAAGCGACATGAGGACTGCTCTCTAAAGTATCTCTTGAATATGAATGCTCTCGAATAGGAATGATTAACTCCATCTCCTTGTTCAGGAATGGTCTGATACTTAACATCTGTCAAACATCCAGAGAGATGAGAATTTGATGCTAACAAATTTTCTTTCACCAACACAAGTTCTTGAGCGAAGCATACCTCGTTGCCAATAAGGCATACTTCGGGGGCAAATGTTATCCAGCAAATTAGTCACCATCCTTGAAGAAGAAATTAAAGATTTACTTCCTGATTTCCTTGCATTTATTACCTCAAATAATTAATAAAAAGCAGCCATATCTGCACCATAAATACTAATTCATTACCCATCAAAGCCAGATTTAATGCCCAATAAATGTCATGATAACCTGCTTATTTATTACTAATTAACGTCAACTATTTCTATATCAAATATTCCTTAATTCCCTTCATCCTTGCCTTAAATAAGACGATTATGGTGCAATTAATATCAGCCTAGTTAGCGTCACAACAATTCCACACCATCACTGGGTCAAGGCTTACAGCTATAAATACACCTAGTATTGCAAAAGAAAAAGGAAAAAAAGGAAACACAAAATATGACTTCTCCTTTCCTCCTCAAAATCTTTTGTAATATGAAACTACAAGTGATAAATAAATTATAAAGTGGATGTAGGCCATAGATTTTGCTGAACCACTATAAAATTTTCGTCTCTTTTATTTTTTCTTCCTTTTATCTACTTATTTTTGCGATCTGTGTTGCTTTTTTCTGGATTGCCGTTTTCTGGATTGCCATTAAGGCTGGTTTTTTCACACTTGATCCAGAGTGTTGATCCATTTTTGGGTCAACAGTATTTTAACTCATATACAATTAAGTTCTTAAATATTTTCTAAGTGTTGTATGGAAAACTGCGACAGAGTCTTCTTTGTACACAGAGCATTTTGAAAAATCATAATATGATAAAGTAAATTTACATCGACCAAAACATGGTATGAATAATAGATATATATAAATTTTGCCACACGGTATATATTTCATAATATATATTACTCATTAAGACAAATGTACCTCGTTATGCATTATTAAGCATGTTCGTTTAATTTATATGTAAATGTGCGCCAAATTTATCCATATAGTCTTCGTGTACCTATACTTAATTCAAATTAAACATTAGTCATGCTTTCACATTCGCTTAATTTATATGTAAATGTGCGCCAAATTTATTCATATAGTCTTCGTGTACCTATACTTAATTCAAATTAAACATTAGTCGTGCTTTCACACACACATATATGAAGTATAATAAATATACATTTTTACAAAGTAAAAAAACATGACATTCATATTAAGGTCATTTCTTACAAAGTAAACAGTAAAAAACACAAAATCTTCCAAGGTCATAAAAATGTAAATTGTTGTGTAATGCGTTAGCTTTTCAAAACAACTTTTTAATTTCAAAAATATCGATTACAGCTCAAGTTATAACAATATTTCTAAAGTCAAGCGTAGCAGATTTTTAACATGCGCGACGGACCCTCTTAACAAACATTCATATTTAGGCTAGAAAATGATGAATTATAAATCGCTTAAAATAAAAGTAGTTGCTTAAGTTATAAGCTTTCTGAAACGGCCAAAATAGTCGAAATCGGACAAACCATTAGAAAATTATGGTCATTTAAATACAGTGGTGTTACATAATGTTTTCAATTTCAGAACAACAATTAACATCATTTGTAATTTATGTTTTAATCATTGTTATCTTCAAATTTTAGCATTGCATTTCAAACATAAATTGTTCTCTAATAACATAGTTTCTAATAAAATTAAAATCATCGAAAATATATCAATATTTTGAGATTTATGGAAAATAAATTATTAGGCGAAATACTAATTTTGTTAACGTATCATCTATAGAATGCATATTCTCTGTCCAGTCTATTTTGATTATCTAATCCTAATTAACTTCGAAAGGCCACGATAAAATAAAGGAAAAAATATTATTCACTAGCAAACTGAATAAATTATGTAATTTAGTTTGTATACTTCAGATATTAAGCCCTAACTAGGTTAATTTAGTTTGTATTAATTCATATTTTGAAATCATTTTATCAGAGGAAACTATTTTATTTCAAAAACTCAGAAAGTAAAGGTTTCATCCACTAGGGAATGGATCAAGTTTATAAACTCAAGAAAAAAATTATTATTACAGGCTCTGGTAAAGTAGATTTAAAACTGTAGCATGCATGGCTCAAATCTGTTCATATTTAGTATCAACCACTTGATTCACACTAAGGATAAAACTATGCTGACCATGTGGGACCATGTGCAAGGACTAACTGTTTTCTTTAATATTTGGATATTTGTTTCACTATTGAAATAATAATATGCATTAAAATTTGGATTTAGATGAAATATTTGACTAAGTTTGTGATGATTATTTTACAATTAACTAAGCTGTATAAAATATGACCAAGTTAACTGACTATTACAAAATTTAGTTTAGTTGAATGAGTTATATAATAAAAATTAGCTAAATTTATTAGAATTAACCAAATTTTCTTTGTCCATGTTTTTGGACAGTAAACATATATATAATAAGAATAAAGATGTAATATACATATAACCAATTGATGCTTATTCATTAAGTTTGTTGATAAAATGTTGGATGTGGGGTTTGGATTGTTGTTTATTATATATGCTAATATTTCTGTCTATTGGTTATGACAAAAAAATTGGGTGCTCCAGTATGGACTTTCATGTTGCTTACACTACCATTATTTCACTCTAAAGTGAATGAAATTAAACATACGAAAATGAGACATCTCAACCTAGCATTAACATTATCTTTGCATCTTTTCTTTCTTGCTATAATACACCACAATTACTCAAAAATCATCTTTCTCATACAATTTCCAATAAAATATATGATCTTATGCCGATAAAAACATATTAGCTAATTTTAAACTATTAGTAATTTTGGTTATCCTTGATTAATTTCATCTAACTCATGCTTATTATTGTAATGTCCTCAAAATGTATAAAATAATATATAACTAGTGTAATGGTGCAGTAGCGGAATTACAAAATGATGATTCTGTGAAAGTAGCAATCGATGGAGTGAAGAATACTGAATGGCCCAAATTCGTTGATCCGAAGATAACGAATTCTAGCTATCTTCGTCACGTTGATAGCACACTATACCGTGAAAGAAGATCTTCAATTCTTCAAGCGTTGATCAAGCGCACTTGATACCGCGAATCGGCTTCAACAATCGTTGAATCGAGCGCACTCGATTAATCGAAAGTGGAGATAGGAGATCACACTCAACTACCAATTTAATTGAAAGCACAAAGCTAACAAACAAAAGTTTTCATTCAAATCAACTAAACTGTTACAAATGGCACCACCGGCCTATTTATAGAAGTTACAACATACGCCACAGAAAACTGTACAACTCATAGGTCGGCACCGACCTAACACACCCAGCGCCTTACGACTTACGACCTAGCATAGACGACCTAAAAACAGACGACTTAAAACAACAAATAGTTACAACTCAGCGACATATGAACAAAACACATTACAACACATAGTATCACGACATACAACTTAAAAGTAGATGACCTAAACAAAACATCAGCCTCCATCATCGCTTTATTATAGGTCGTTAACGACTTAACAAACTCATGACTCAAGACAGCAACGGCTTATCACTTGAATGACCTAAAGAAAGCGGCCTGTGGAAGTTAGGTCGTAGCTCGTAGCTCGTTTGAGCGACCCATGTTACCTTGCGCGTGCTCCTGGTTAGGTCGCGAATCCTCCTTAGGTCGCAACCGACCTATAGAACGTTGCTTGTTAACTCGCGAATCTTCACTAGGTCGCTGGAGCGACTTAAAGACTCGTTAGGTCATTCGCGACCTAACACTTCACCACATTGGACTGCCTTATCTCTACGTAACTCGCTAGGTCGTTTACATGCTTGCACATTGATTCCGTTAACTCGTGGACGACTTTCCATAGGTCGTGAACGACCTAAAATTCCACTAGGTCGTGAGCGACCTAAATTGGCAGAACTCACTGCATCATCCTCCCCGGGTTGACAAAAATTCAACCTCGAATTTGTACCTTCCTCTTCCTCAACAAGCTCATCTCCGTGATACGGAATCAAACATTTGACATTGAAAACATCATAAGTATGAACATCATCCGGTAATCTCAACTGATATGCATTCTCATTGATTTTCTTCAAAATTTCCACTGGACCGATTTTTCGAGCTTTCAACTTATTGTACGTTCCCACTGGAAAACGATCCTTCGTTAGTACAGCATATACTAAATCTCCTTCATTAAATTCAACGCTTCTTCGCTTTAAATCCGCAGATCGTTTATACTTTTCATTTGCTTTCTCCAATCATTCCTGAACGATTTTATGACATTCTGTCAATCCTTCAACAAAATCAGCAGCCCCTTTAACTGTCCTCTTTGGTTGTGGTATTACCGTTAAATCCAACAGCCCCTTTGGTAAACTAGAATATACAATCTGAAATGGGCTGAACCCAGTACTCCGATTCACTGCATGATTATGAGCAAATTCTGCTTGACATAGCTTCATATCCCAACTCTTTAGATTGTCTTTCACAAGACATCTCAACAAATTCCCCAACGATCTGTTCATGACCTCGGTCTGTCCATCCGTCTGCGGATGATAAGCGCTACTAAAGTTCAACTTCGTTCCCACCATCTCCCACAAACTTAGCAGAAATGGCTTAGAAATCTAGTATCCCGATTTGACACAATCGATTCAGGTAGCCCATGCAATCGATACACCTCCTTAAAGAATAACTCAGCAACACGGACGGCATCAGCTGTCTTCTTACAAGCAATAAAATGTGCCATTTTGGAAAATCTATCCACCACAACGAATATAGAATCATTTCCCCTTTGAGTTCTAGGCAAACCCAAAACAAAATCCATGCTGATATCAATCCATGGTTTAATAGGCACAGGTAATGGAATATACAATCCTGCGTTTGTAGCGGTTCCTTTCGAAACTTGACAGATATGACACCTCTCAACAAACCTCTCCACTTCTTTTCTCATCGACGGCCAAAAATAAGATTGAGAAATCAGCTGTAATGTTCGGTCTCTACCCACATGGCCTTCTTCATGTAACTCTTTTACAATTTTCAACCGTAAACTGCAATTTGGAACACACAAACGATTTTCTTTAAACAGATAACCATCTACCATCACAAACTCATCCATCTCTCCCTTCTTTACTTCGTCTATAATCTTCATAAAGTAAGGATCTTCAACAAATAATTCTGGAAGTATCTCAAACCCCGTCACTTCAACCTTCATTGTGGTTAACAAATGATTTCTTCTGCTCAACGCATCCGCCACACGGTTTGTAACTCCAGATTTGTGTTTCACGACAAATGTAAACTGCTGCAGGTATGCAATCCACGATGCATATCTTGCTGAAATTTTCTCCTGTCCTTGCAGATGTTTCAAAGCCCCATGATCAGTGTATAGCACAAATTCCTTATGAAATAAGTAATGTCTCCAATGTTTAATGGCTTGTACAACAGCATAAAATTCCACATCATAGGTACTATATCTCATCTTCGCTCCTGATAACTTTTCACTGAAATATGCAATAGGACGTTCCTTCTGACTCAACACCCCTCCAATTCCCACCTTGGATGCATCAGTATGTAGCTCAAACAACAACTGAAAGTCTGGTAATACTAGAATTGGTGCTGACGTCAACAATTCTTTGATTCGTTCAAAAGCAACCCCTGCTTCCTCCGACCATGCAAACTGTTTGCCCTTCATACAATCTGTAACTGGCGCCATCACACTACTAAAGTGTGGAATAAATCTTCTATAGAATGAAGCCAGCCCATGAAAACTTCGAACTTCTGTTATAGTCTTGGGTTGCGGCCAATCTCTGATTGGTTCGACTTTACTTTGGTCCACTTGTATTCCTTCTTTCGATACAACATATCCCAGAAATAAGACACTCCGTGCCATAAACACACATTTCTTCGTAGCAGCCTAAAATTGTTCTTCACGAAGAATAATTAACACTTTCTTCAAATGCTGAACATGCTCCTCGGTACTAGCACTGTAGATCAGAATATCATCAAAGTAAACTACCACAAACTTCCCAATGTACGGCCTAAAAATTTGGTTCATCACCCTCATGAATGTACTTGGTGCGTTCGATAGACCAAGCGGCATTACCAGCCATTCATACAATCCTTCCCTCGTCTTGAATGCTGTCTTCCATTCGTCTCTTGGTCTAATTCGAATCTGATGATAACCGCTCTTCAAGTCAATCTTAGAAAAGATTACTGACCCACTAATTTGATCTAACAGATCATCAAGCCTCGGCATCGGAAATCTGTATCTGACCGTTATTTTGTTCAATGCTCTACTATCTGTGCACATTCACCATGATCTATCCTTCTTTGGTACCAACAAAGCCGGCACTGCACAAGGACTCAAACTCTCCTGAACTCGCCCTTGTTCCAGTAATTCCTCCACCTGTCTCCTTAACTCCTCGTGTTCCCTTGGACTCATCCGATAGTGTGGTCTATGAGGCAATGCCACACCTGGCACAAGATCAATTTGATGTTGAATGTCTCTCAACGGTGGTAACTCCGTTGGCAACTCCTCAGGAAATACATCGTCAAACTCTCCCAGCACTGGTTTCACTTCTTCAGGGATCTCAACCACCTCATGACTCTCACGTCCAATCAACAAGAATACTTCAGGCTCCTCTTCTACCTCCTTCACAAACTCCTTCAAAGATAGCAAAGTTTTAAGCTCCTCAATCTCCTCCAACTTGTTTTCTTCTTGTTGTCGCTTCTTAGGAATCAAAGTGATTTTAGTTCCTTCAAACATGAAACTGTAGCTGTTTGTACGTCCATCATGTTGTACAGCCCTATCATACTGCCACGGTCTCCCCAACAACAGATGGCATACATCCATGTCCACGACATCACACCAAATTTCATCTTTGTATTTCTTCCCAATTGAAAAATTAACACAAGCCCTTCGTCCAACTTTCACCTCCCCACCTTTCCTCAACCAAGCTAAGTTGTACGGTTTTGGATGCTTCTCTGTTTTCAATGATAACTTCTTCACAGCTTCTATAGAGATAATATTGTCGCAACTTCCTGCATCAATAACAAACTTGCAAACCCTTCCCAAGATAGTACATGTTGATTGAAAGACGTTACTCCTCAACCAGCTAGTTTCCTCCTCCTGTTTTGGTGTTAAACACGACCTCTTCATCATCAATGAATACCCTTCGTCTCCCGACACATTTTCTTCCTCCTCATCGTGTGGTGAATTGGAACATTCAGCTTCTACATCCTCTTCTTCAACCTCAGCAATCATCGTTCGCTTCTTCGGCTTTGTACATTCATTGCTCTTGTGACCCATCTCCTGACAATTGAAACATTTGATACCACTATTGACCCTGGTCTTAGCAATTTCATTAACAACTGGTTTTGCAACAGCCTTCGAAACATTCACACTGCTACTAGCCCCTTTCATTGGATTGTTAGAATTTGTAAACACACCAACTCCTCTCCTTCCTTGTTTCTCCCAAGCTAGAGCTTTCTGATGTGCTTCAGCGACAGATCTGGGATCAAACATATTCACCATATCCTGTATCTGCATTCTCAACCCTCCAACAAATCTAGCTGTCAGCTGCTCCTCCGTCTCCATGATATCGTTTCGTGCAATCAACTGATAAAATTCATCAGCATAGTCATTAACAGTCTTCGTTCCTTGCCTTAAGTTCTGCAACCTCTGATACATAAGCGATTGATAATTATAAGGCAAGAAAGTAGCTCTCAACAATTTCCTCATCTTTTCCCAAGATTCAATCTTTGACTTCCCCATCCGTTCACGTGTCAGTTTGGTTTGCTGCCACCACGCCAAAGCTCTACCCTTCAACCTTGTAGCAACCAACTTCACTCTACGATGTTCTGGCACTTCCTTGAAGTCAAAAATCTCCTCCACATTAGACAACCAATCCAAAAACTCCTCAGCTTGCATACCACCTTTGAATTCTGGAATTTCAGTCTTCATCCCAGACTCCCACTTGTGATCATACTCCGACTGATTCCTTCCTTGTCCTCGTCCTTGTCCATGAACACTACAACCATCAAACTCCTCCTCGAAATCTGATGTATAGCGATGTCGATCCCGACCACCAACATCTCTACTACCATCCCGTCTTCCACCAACATCCCTTCTATCTACATTCTTCCGATCACGATCATTCTCATTCCTATCACGATTTCGATTGTCAACATTTCTATAACGATCTCGACTCACACTTCTATGATCATTATCAGCACTTCTCTCCCGATTGGAATGTGGTGATACTCTACTTCCCCCATGGTTAGATTCAGGTGAAACCCTTCTCCGATTCTGATTCATCTCCAACATCATCTTCTCTAATCGGCCAATCCCTTCATTAAGCTTTTCACTAAAGTTTTCGTTTATTCTTTGCTCCATTTCATCGGCTTCTTCTCTTCTATACAAAGCTTCAACATTCTGATGGCGATTAGCTCTTCTCGGCGGCATACTTGAAAACTTCACAAACACTGCAATTCTCGGCTTGGACAAATCAAAAGATACCAAATGATGTACACGACTTAACCCGGCCTCGCGACTCAACTTGGCTCGGCTCAATTCAAATTTCTCTTGGCGCGCAAAACAATTCCGCGCAAATCCAAACACTTTTCCAACTTTGATCTAAAATGAAATGGATCAAGATCTTCCAATTCGTTGCAACTTTTGCGATGAACACGATGAACACCAAACTCCTCAAAATGATGTATGGCTTCAATTAACTCCCAAACTCTTCGAATAAATTGGCTCCAAGACTCGACTTAGCTATGATTGGCTAAGTCTCGCTCTGATACCAAATGGTGCAGCAGCGGAATTACAAAATGATGATTCTGTGAAAGTAGCAATCGATGGAGTGAAGAATACTGAATGGCCCAAATTCGTTGATCCGAAGATACCGAATTCTAGCTATCTTCGTCACGTTGATAGCGCACTATACCGTGAAAGAAGATCTTCAATTCTTCAAGCGTTGATCAAGCGCACTTGATACCGCGAATCGACTTCAACAATCATTGAATCGAGCGCACTCGATTAACCGAAAGTGGAGATAGAAGATCACACTCAACTACCAATTTAATTGAAAGCACAAAGCTAACAAACAAAAGTTTTCATTCAAATCAACTAAACTGTTACAAATGGCACCACCGGCCTATTTATAGAAGTTACAACATACGCCACAGAAAACTTTACAACTCATAGGTCGGCACCGACCTAACACACCCAACGACTTACGACTTACGACCTAGCATAGACGACCTAAAAACAGACGACTTAAAACAACAAATAGTTACAACTTAGCGACATATGAACAAAACACATTACAACACATAGTATCACGACATACGACTTAAAAGTAGACGACCTAAACAAAACATCAGCCTCCATCAGCGCCTTATTATAGGTCATTAACGACTTAAGAAACTCACGACTCAAGACAACAACGACTTATCACTTGAACGACCTAAACAAAGCGGCCTGTGGAAGTTAGGTCGTAGCTCGTAGCTTGTTTGAGCGACCCATGTTACCTTGCGTGTGCTCTTGGTTAGGTCGCGAATCCTCCTTAGGTCGCAACCGACCTATGGAACGTTGCTTGTTAACTCGCGAATCTTCACTAGGTCGCTGGAGCGACTTAAAGGACTTGTTAGGTCGTTCGCGACCTAACACTTCACCACATTGGACTGTCTTATCTCTGCGTAACTCGCTAGGTCGTTTACATACCTGCACATTGATTCCGTTAACTCATGGACAACTTTCCATAGGTTGCGAACGACCTAAAATTCCACTAGGTCGTGAGCGACCTAAATTGGCAGAACGCACTGCATCAAAACCCTTGCTTCGCACATAGGTGTGGTGAAAATATTGTAGTTACATAGCAAATAGAAAAACATGAAAATCATTGACATAAGGAATAGAAAATAAATAAGGTAAGGAAACAAAAGATATAGCAAGTAAGAGAACATTAAACCATAATTTTATGATATTGAAAAGAATCATAGTGAAATACATATGGAAACAATTCGATGTTAACCATAATTCTAGATAAATGCAAACTTTTATACTTTGTGTAGTTCATTTATATAACAATAAATCTACTTAGTACAATTGTTCAATAAATATACAATTGTTCAATATAAAAATTGTAACGACCTAGAATTTCTGTCATTTGAAATTCGTATATTTAATTAAATTTAAATATTAACAAGTAAAATTTGTAAGTCGAATAACTTAAATTTTGAATATCTGTATTTAATTGGATAATTAAATCGACAATTTAATATTTGAAATTCCAGAAATAATTGGAAATTGGGTTAAATGTGTATAAAAATGATGTATAAAGTAATATTAAATCATATTGGGAGAATGATGTTTGTAAACTTTCAAAATTGAATTAAAAGTTAATTTGTAGAAATTGATTATTTTAATATTTAATTGACTAGTAAAAATAGTCATTTTTCAAACAGTCTCGGATTTCGACGAAACTAGCTTCATTGGATCCATAATGTGAAGTTATTGTAAGGTTTCAAATTTCGTGTCAATCAGATTTACGGTTTGTCCGGGGTAAGCCAAAACGCATAGAAATTTGTTTAACCGATTTAATTTAAATTTGATCGTTTATTTCCGTAACTCGCGCATATGATCAAATTAGCTCTTGAAACACGTTCCATTGTGTCCGGAACGTGGGTTAAACCTTAGAAACGTCAGCCGGCACACTTCGTTTGGAGTTTGGAAAATCTCGGATGAATAGTGTTTTGGCAATTTTCTATATAAGGACCTAACTTTCTTCATTTTACACAAACCCTAGAGAACTTAGGTCAGCCGCCACTAAACACTTCAATGGCCGAAATCTTCTGATTTTCTTCCTTCGATCTCTTCCAATCCATCAAACGATTCGAAAAAATTTCAACTACAAAGATGAAGAGGGCATCGAGATCTATGTTTTCAACGGCAATGATCGAAAATAACGTCACGGATCTTTGGCAAAATGGCTTCGAACGTTCGCCGTTCACACACGAAAAACGAGGCGAGATGGCAACCGAGTTCGTTCATGTTCTCGGCGATGGTAGAGGTGAGCACGGGCGTTCGAATGGCGGAGTTTGATCGTCTTCAAAATGTTTGAAATGGTCGCGATAATTCATGAAAGAACGGCGGCATGGGTTTGGCTCGAACCTGGGGAGGAATCGCGTGATGAAGAAGATGAAGAAATCATGGCCTCGATCTAGGGCTAAGTAAATCAACGGCCAGAAATTTTCAAGGTTTAAAAATATAAAATAGAAAATGAAATTGAATTATATTAAATCGTGTAAACTTTAAAATATTATAACTTTTTGATACGAGGTCCGTTTCGGACGAAACAAATTGCGTTGGGTCCGTATTGAAGAGCACTATGCAATGGAGTTGGATTGGAATTAATTGGAACTAGTGTGAATTTCGGGTAAAATTAAACGCTTGTTTAATTTTATTCGGAACGAAACACTACAACTGTTATCGGAAACTCAAGGTGAGAACTCCTCACTCAATCGAATTGTGTTTTGATTTAAATTTTAAATAGTTAAATTTAAAATTGGTTGTTTGTGTGATTATGTGCTTGAATGATGATTGTTGTATGTATTGACTTGAAATAGACCATATACGCCGCATATTAAGCGGAGGTTATTATATTAAAAACATATACCGCGAAGTTCCACCGTGAAGTGGAATTGGTATTATATATGTATTTGGAGTTGATTTCCCGCATTATATAGTGGATGAGACCCTATACGCCGCATAATAGTGGATAGTATTTTATAAATCCCATATACCGCGATATTCCACCTCGAAGTGGAATTGGTATTGTGCTAACATCTGTGGATGCAGGGAAACAGGTTGGAGGGATCCAAATGGATTCCTCAAACATTTGAATTTATTTCAATGTTGTGTGTTGATTATTTATAATCTCTGTGTGATTATCTTTGTGATTTAAATTTTTGAAGGCTATGGTTTAGCCGAATATATTTTTGGTATCATTGGATACCAGAAATAAATAAAAATTGGAGTTTTGAAATTCAATTTGAAAATTTATCGAAATATTTATTTTTGAGAATTTGATAAATTAAAAAGGACTTTTAAAAAGATAAAAGTCTTATTTCTGAACTATATTGAAATAAATTTCAAATTTTGGGAAAAAGGGGCTTAGTAAAGGGATTTTTAATAATATTATTTATATGTTGAAGGATTTATTTAAAAATTTGGATTTTTAAATAGATTTGAAGAGATAAAGGAATTTATTTTAAAAAGGAAATAATTTGGAAATTCGTTGAAAATTTGATTTGGTGTTTTGAAATAAATTGAAAAATCAATTTGAAATTAATTGATTTTTAATTTACCATAACTAGTAAAATTTATTCATAGAAATTTATCTGATTTAAATTAGTCAGATAATTAAAGTAATTCTACTTATGGATGTTTGAATCGTATTGGATGTTGAATTATTTGATATCCCAAATATGTGATGGTTTGTGATATATCCTGATTTGTGTTGTGATCTGTAATTTGTTTATCTATGATCTGTGAATGAAAGATAAGCGTTATAGTTTATACCGCTTATCAATTATATTGTTATATTTGATCTGTGATGGTTGAATGTTGTTGCACTATTGTGTTAAACCCTTGGACTACACAATACACACACAAATGTGGATTTCACGTGGAAATCGGTTAAGTCACAGATTTTTGACAATTCTAAAGATTGAATTTTTGAATCCAAATTAGTTTTGGAAATTGGAATTTAATATTTTTTTGAAAATGAGTATAAAAAATAAGAGTTATTTTAAATAACTTAATAAAAATGGAATTTAAATCATTTGATTTAAATTTTGAATTAAATACTTGAAATTTAATTCATTGATTTGGGAACTATGGTCTAAAAGATTGTACCAGTTATAAAAGGTGTTTATATGGGTTTTTAACCATTTAAAAATATGGTTTTGAAAATTTAAATTTAAATCCAAGTTTTATACTTGGATGGCTTTAACCTGTGTAATTGTAACCAGTTTTTCCCAAAACGAAAACTATCTGTTTCCAAATAATAATAGCTTTCATAAAGTGAAAAGATTTCCAATTTGTATCGAAACATTTCAAGTTGAAATGAAATTGTAAATAGTTTGGAAAAACTATGAATTGAACTTTGTGAAGATGATTAAGCTTTATCTTGAAATCAAAGAAGATTTTAAAAGGTGTATCTTTTATATTATAAAAGACTTGAATTGTGAATAGTTTTGAAAGCTATAAGTTAAATCTTGATTTAAAGATTTAATGGGTTAATCCAATTGAAATGGGAAATGATTTGGGAATCTATGAATGAATCTTTGTGAAACTGAGTAAACTTTGTGAAGTAAATCTTTCTATTTAAAGATTTAAAATGGTAATTTGTTTAAACCATTTAAAGGAAAGGATTTGGGTAATAAGTTGTGCCTTAATTGAAATCCCTATATCCATATGTTTCAAATATTGTGCTCACTATTCGGTTTAGCTGGGAAAGGAACTTTGTGTCATATAACCCATTCCAAATTAGTGATACGATGATATGGATAACATTTGAAGACTGGTGGTGAAGACCGGGTATTTGTGAAAACGATAGGATGACCTATCGATTGTCTCTACACCGTTAGCTACGGTATAGAGATTTCCTTTGTGATGGGAAGTTCGATCGGGATTGTGAATACCCGGATTGCAAGGGCTTCTTCGGAAGTGCCTTCGGTTCTGTTCGAACCTGGAACAGACTTGTATGGTTACATGTTTGACATTACATTTTGAGATATAAAGCTGATTTCTTTCAAATACATTTCTGTTGGTGGCGAAGAATTTATTCTCTTAGCTTAACTCCCTTCTCTAAGACGTACGAGCTCAGAGGTTATGTAGTTGAAGGTTATCAGCGATATATTCCCAATTTGGTAATGTGGCATGCTGAGTGTTGCTGTGTGATGATTATTTATTGATCATTTGTTGATCAAAGCGTGGCTTTGTGAAAAAGCGTAGTTTTGTGGATGAGACCTCTTCGGACCTCACAACCCGGAAACTGTCGAAAGAGGAATGATGCGGCAAGGTTATGAGGGTCGCTCCCTTTAGGGTATGTCATTTCCTTTTGGAAAAGGGTGGTATCAGGTATGGAGCCCTGGTATTTAACCTATGTGGTTACTCCAATCTCATTTATTGTGTGATTGTTGTTTTGTTGAGGCACCTCGGATAAAGGTCCCAATGGACCGGGGGGTGGCATATTCGTGTAGTAGTTACCTAGTGTAAGAGGTAACCCGACCTTGTGCTGGCAGAGAGCTAGTTAGTTCTCGGGACGTCCCGCCAGAGGCGTCCCCATATGGCAGTAGGAAGTTCCTTAGCCTGACCATTTGTTGGAAAATCCAAAGAAACAATACGAGCCCTTTACGGTTGCAATTTGTATAACCTGTCTCCTCAGGCGGCAGCTATAGCAGGCATAATATAATGGTACCTATGCTGGCTAAGATTAATATTGTATTTTCGAAAGAATTTTCACACTATGCACTAGCAATAATATCAAAAGAGTTTTTCTTGCGTAGTAAGCATATTTGACTATCATAAGAAGAAATATCCTCCAAGTCTGCGATTGCATTGTGTGTGTGGTGGGAGGTCTTATGGTAGTTTCATTTTCCAAAAGCATTGCGGATTTCAATGTTGAAAATTCTTTTGTTGTTGTTTTAAAGATAATAACTGTTTTAAGTTCTCACACCAGTCCCATGACTGACCTGGAGTTTATTGTTCCCTTCTTAAACTCTGGGTGCCCATAATTTTCCACACTGGTAGCCTAGAGTCAGATTATCAGATCATTCTGGATTTCAGAAGGCTTTGGAGCTCAAGTGGCGAGCTGGATGGCGAGACGTATCACTTGTATATGATATTATTTATTTCGCTGTGTATTCTGTATGAGGACAAGTTTATATAACTGTCCAGTGTTGTGTTGTGTTGTTTATTGACTCTGATGATGTAATGTATAAACTGATATAGTTCTTTGATTTAAAGATTATTCATTTATCTATTATATGTTGTTCCGCTGCGATATGTGAGATTCTGATATTGTTTCTGTTGTTTCTACTTTCTTTCTGTCTTCTTCTACCTCTTCTTTTTAACCATAACAATTCGGTTTTCCGGCATTCGATTGCTCGACAGTTGATACAGTGGACGTATTAATGTCGATTTTCGGAAGCCGTAGAATCGAGATGTTGCATGTGGTATCAGATCATTTGGTTAAGCGATAACCTTGGCTTTGTTGGGTGTTACTCATTAGAGATAGAGTCAGTAGTACTCTAGAATGAGTGTGTGTGTAATAATAGATATCAGCGCGTATTTGTTAGTGAATATGAAATTGTTTTGTATTGTGTTGACTTATCGGTTGATTGTTTATAGATTCTGGTCGGTGCAGTCTAGCTAACTGTATCGATAGGGGTTTCTAAACTCTTAAACAAGATGAACCGACACAGTATCATTTTAAATTGGGTAAATGAAATAATTTTACCTTGATTATATTTTACATATAAAGGAAATAATTCTTTCAGAATTATTAAAGTGTATATAAAATTGAATTGTTTGGTTGTTGAAAATGTAAGAATATATATGAGTTAATAAAAGTTGTTTGAATAATCTAAATAAAAACAACAATTGTAAAAGAATGAAGTATACAAGCAAATGAATTATTAAGTATGGAATTATAATTAATATGATTTGCAGTTATGAAATAATCTTATATATAAAAAGTGAAACTATATGAATATATTTATAATTATGAGTTGTAAATAAAAATGAATTTGAACTATGAATTTGAAAATTTTGAATCCTGTTTATTTTGGAAGTTATTTTTCAAAATTAAAAGTTAAATAGTGAAATTATATGAGAAAAAGATTTATAAATGTGATTTATAAATAAAATGAAATTTTAAAAGAATATTAAGCAATGAATTCACTACTGTTACTAGGAAATAATAAGGGTGATGACTGCAGCATCATCAGTATCATTTTCGAGTTTCTGTGTGATGGATTTGCTACCATAATAAATTGAAAAATTAAAGTTTTGTTGTGATAAACAAATTTTAAATTAAAATCTAAATTGGAATTGATGACTATAAGTGAAACGAGTTTTAGACTTATAATATGAAATAAAGATTTTAGCTTTGGTAAAGTTGAAATGAAATTGAGTAAGCATAATAAAATATGTGATTTGAAATTTAACTAAAGGAAGGTTAAATAAATTGAATTGGATTAGATAAGTGATTATAATATGATTTGGAAAGTTGAATAATAAGTTGTATAACCTATAGAATGAGAAAAGGTAAGTAACACCAATTGTTAAAATGGTTAAACAATTTTGTTAAGAAAAACAAAATCTGAATTGGATTTATAAGTGGAAATTTAAGTTAAGCTAAACAAATAATGTTTAAAAGGAATATAACTTAAGTTGTATAGTGAAAGCAAATGTAAGTGGAAATTTGAAATGGAATATAACTTAAGTGATGTTAAATGAAGTTGATTTTGGTATCGAAGTAAATTAATAAGTGAATTAATGAAATGAAGTCATTAAAGAATATGAACTTGAGTTATATAAATGAAATTCAACTTGAAATGTTAAATGAATTAGCAATTGAATTAATGAATTGAGATGGAATAATGAATGCAAGTGTTAATTCATTAAAGCTAATTAAATGTGTTGAACCAAATTGAATGTAAAGTAAAGTAAATTGAATAAATTTGGTTCTGTTGAATATACATTGGTTGTTATTTGATTGTTGGTTGATTGTATATAATTCATTAAGTGTTAATGAAATTGAATTAGTGAAATTGAAAGCTATGTAATTGGATTTAAATTGAAAGCGAATGAACTTGAATTTAAATTAGTGAATGTAAACTAATTGAAAATGAATAAACGAATGTCGTTGTATATGAATTGGTTGTAAACAATTACAAGTGATGTCGAAATCATATAAGTTGCTTATAAACCTTGTTTAGTATGCATTTCTTTTAATATGCATGTGTTGTAGTTGTTTAAAAGAGTAAATTGTTAATAACTTTATATATATGTCACTTACGTGTTTAAATTGAGTAAGTACAGGTGTCGTGGCTGCCGTTCGGTTGGTTGAGTCGCGCTAAAAGGCTTAATAAATAACTGCTTTGCTTAAAAATGCTAAAAAGGTACGCCTACGCAATAAAAATAGGAAATATGAACTGTTTTTCTGTTTTCCGACCGTGTGGGTCGATGTATATATATTTATATCTATTGTGAAATTGCGAAAGCTCCTCCGTACAAAGGAGACTCTGCCAAAATTTTCCGTAAATTTTGGGAGTTAGAAAATTTTTGAACTTTTGGAAAAATTTTGTTAATGAAAAGTCAATTTCTAAATGTAATGAAAATATAGGAATTGAACTAGAAAATGGAAACCATTGTTTTGGTTGAAATTAAAGGTTTTGGAAAAGGTGAATATAAAATTTTCACTAAGTGGATTTTTGAAAAGTTAATGAATTTGGGGCATTTTTCTTACTTTGCAATTTCGAGGATGAAATTCTTTTAAGGGGGGAAGATTGTAACGACCCAGAATTTCTGTCATTTGAAATTCGTATATTTAATTAATTTTAAATATTAACAAGTAAAATTTGTAAGTCGAATAACTTAAATTTTTGAATATCTGGATTTAATTGGATAATTAAATCGACAATTTAATATTTGAAATTCCAGAAATAATTGGAAATTGGGTTAAATATGTATAAAAATGATGTATAAAGTTATATTAAATCATATTGGAGTTAGAATGATGTTTGTAAACTTTTAAAATTGAATTAAAAGTTAATTTGTAGAAATTGATTATTTTAATATTTAATTGACTAGTAAAAATAGTCATTTTTCACAGTCTTGGATTTCGACGAAACCAGTTTCATCGGATCCGTAATGGGAAGTTATTGTAAGGTTTCAAATTTCGTGTCAATCGGATTTACGGTTTGTCCAGAGCAAGCCAAAACGCATAGAAATTTGTTTAACCGATTTAATTTAAATTTGATCGTTTATTTCCGTAACTCGCGCATATGATCAAATTAGCTCCCAAAACACATTCCATTGTTTCTGGAACGCGGGTTAAACCTTAGAAACGTCAGCCGGCACGCTTCGTTTGGAGTTCGGAAAATCTCGGATGAATAGTGTTTTGGCAATTTTCTATATAAGGACCTAACTTTCTTCATTTTACACAAACCTAGAGAACTTAGGTCAGCCGCCACTAAACACTTCAATGGCCGAAATCTTCTGATTTTCTTCCTTCGATCTCTTCCAATCCGTCAAACGATTCGAAAAAATTTCAACTACAAAGATGAAGAGGGCATCGAGATCTATGTTTTCAACGGCTATGATCGAAAATAACGTCATGGATCGTCGGAAAAATGGCTTCGAACATTCGCCGTTCACACACGAAAAACGAGGCGAGATGGCAACCGAGTTCGTTCATGTTCTCGGCGATGGTAGAGGCGAGCACGAGCATTCGAATGGCGGAGCTTGATCGTCTTCAAAATGTTTGAAACGGTCGCGATAATTCATGAAAGAACGACGGCATGGGTTTGGCTCGAACTTGGGGAGGAATCGCGTGATGAAGAAGATGAAGAAATCATGGCCTAGATCTAGGGCTAAGTAAATCAACGGCCAGAAATTTTCAAGGTTTAAAAATATAAAATAGAAAATGAAATTGAATTATATTAAATCGTGTAAACTTTGAAATATTATAACTTTTTGATACGAGGTCCGTTTCGGACGAAACAAATTGCATTGGGTCCGTATTGATGAGCACTATGCAATGGAGCTGGAATGAAATTAATTGGAACTAGTGTGAATTTCGGGTAAAATTAAACGCTTGTTTAATTTTATTCGCAACGAAACACTACAACTGTTAACGAAAACTCAAGGTGAGAACTCCTCACTCAATCGAATTGTGTTTCGATTTAAATTTTAAATAGTTAAATTTAAAATTGGTTGTTTGTGTGACTATGTGCTTGAATGATGATTGTTGTATGTATTGACTTGAAATAGACCCTATACGCCGCATATTAAGCGGAGGTTATTATATTAAAAACATATACCCCGAAATTCCACCGTGAAGTCGAATTGGTATTATATATGTATTTGGAGTTGATTTCCCGCATTATATAGCGGATGAGACCCTATACGCTGCATAATAGCGGATAGTATTTTATAAATCCCATATACCGTGAAATTCCACCTCGAAGTGGAATTGGTATTGTGCTAACATCTGTGGATGCAAGGAAACAGGTTGGAGGGATCAAACTGGATTCCTCAAACATTTGAATTTATTCAATGTTGTGTGTTGATTATTTATAATCTCTGTGTGATTATCTTTGTGATTTAAATTGTTGAAGGCTATGGTTTAGCCGAATATATTTTTGGTATCGTTGGATACCAGAAATAAATAAAAATTGGATTTTCGAAATTCAAGTTGAAAATTTATCGAAAAAATTTATTTTTGAGAATTTGATAAATTAAAAAGGAGTTTTAAAAAGATAAAAGTCTTTTTTCTGAACTATATTGAATTAAATTTCAAATTTTGGGAAAAAGGGGCTTAGTAAAGGGATTTTTAATAATATTATTTATAAGTTGAAGGATTTATTTAAAAATTTGGATTTTTAAATAGATTTGAAGAGATAAAGGAATTTATTTTAAAAAGGAAATAATTTGGAAATTCGTTGAAAATTTGATTTGGTATTTTGAAATAAATTGAAAAATCAATTTGAAATTAATAGATTTTTAATTTACCATAACTAGTAAAATTTATTCATAGAAATTTATCTGATTTAAATTAGTCAGATAATTAAAGTAATTCTACTTATGAATGTTTGAATCGTATTGGATGTTGAATTATTTGATATCCCAAATATGTGATGCTTTGTGATATATCCTGATTTGTGTTGTGATTTGTAATTTGTTTATCTGTGATCTGTGAATGAAAGATAAGCGTTATAGTTTATACCGCTTATCAATTATATTGTTATATTTGATCTGTGATGGTTGAATGTTGTTGCACTATTGTGTTAAACCCTTGGACTACACAATACACACACAAATGTGGATTTCACGTGGAAATCGGTTAAGTCAAGATTTTTGACAATTCTAAAGATTGAATTTTTGAATCCAAATTAGTTTTGGAAATTGGAATTGAAAGTTTTTTTGAAAATGAGTTTCAAAAATAAGAGTTATTTTAAATAACTTAATAAAAATGGAATTTAAATCATTTGATTTAAATTTTGAATTCAATACTTGAAATTGAATTCAATGATTTGGAAACTATGGTCTAAATGATTGTACCAGTTATTAAAGGTGTTTATATGGGTTTTTAACCATTTAAAAATATGGTTTTGGAAATTTAAATTTAAATCCAAGTTTTATACTTGGATGGCTTTAACATGTGTAATTGTAACCAGTTTTTCCCAAAATGAAAACTATCTGTTTCCAAATAATAATAGCTTTCATAAAGTGAAAAGATTTCCAATTTGTATCAAAACATTTCAAGTTGAAACAAAATTGTAAATAGTTTGGAAAAACTATGAATTGACCTTTGTGAAGATGATTAAGCTTTATCTTGAAATCAAAGAAGATTTTAAAAGGTGTATCTTTTATATTATAAAAGACTTGAATTGTGAATAGTTTTGAAAGCTATAAGTTAAATCTTGATTTAAAGATTTAATGGGTTAATCCAATTGAAATGGGAAATGATTTGGGAATCTGTGAATGAATCTTTGTGAAACTGGGTAAACTTTGTGAAGTAAATCTTTTTGTTTAAAGATTTAAAATGGTAATTTGTTTAACCATTTAAAGGAAAGGATTTGGGTAATAAGTTATGACTTAATTGAAATCCCTATATCCATATGTTTTAAATATTGTGCTCACTATTCGGTTTAGCCAGGAAAGGACCTTTGTGTCATTTAACCCATTCCGAATTAGTGATACGACGATATGGATAACATTTGAAGACCGGTGGTAAAGACCGGGTATTTGTGAAAATGATAGGATGACCTATCGATTGTCTCTGCACCATTAGCTACGGTATATAGATTTCCTTTGTTATGGGAAGTTCAAGATTGTGAACACCCGGATTGCAAGGGCTTCTTCGGAAGTGCCTTCAGTTCTGTTCGAACCCGGAACAGACTTGTATGGTTACTCCAATCTCATTTACTGTGTGATTGTTGTTTTGTTGAGGCACCTCGGATAAAGGTCCCAAAGGACCGGGGGGTGGCATATTCGTGTAGAAGTTACCTAGTGTAAGAGGTAACCCGACCTTGTGTTGGCAGAGAGCTAGTTAGTTCTCGGGACGTCCCGCCAGAGGCATCCCCATATGGCAGTAGGAAGTTCCTTAGCCTGACCATTTGTTGGAAAATCCAAAGAAACAATACGAGCCCTTTACGGTTGCAATTTGTATAACCTGTCTCCTCAGGCGGCAGCTATAGCAGGCATAATATAATGGTACCTATGCTGGCTAAGATTAATATTGTATTTTTGAAAGAATTTTCACACTATGCACTAGCAATAATATCAAAAGAGTTTTTCTTGCGTAGTAAGCATATTTGACTATCATAAGAAGAAATCTCCTCCAAGTCTGCGATTGCATTGTGTGTGTGGTGGGAGGTCTTATGGTAGTTTCATTTTCCAAAAGCATTGTGGATTTCAATGTTGAAAATTCTTTTGTTGTTGTTTTAAAGATAATAACTGTTTTAAGTTCTCACACCTGTCCCATGACTGACCTGGAGTTTATTGTTCCCTTCCTAAACTCTAGGTGCCCATAATTTTCCACACGGGTAGCCTAGAGTCAGGTTATCAGGTCATTCTGGATTTCAGGAGGCTTTGGAGCTCAAGTGGCGAGCTGGATGGCGAGACGTATCACTTGTATATGATATTATTTATTCCGCTGTGTATTCTGTATGAGGACAAGTTTATATAACTGTCCAGTGTTGTGTTGTGTTGTTTATTGACTCTGATGATGTAATGTATAAACTGATATAGTTCTTTGATTTAAATATTATTCTATCTATTATACGTTGTTCTGCTGCGATATGTGAGATTCTGATATTGTTTCTGTTGTTTCTTCTTTCTTTCTGTCTTCTTCTACCTCTTCTTTTTAACCATAACAATTCGATTTTCCGGCATTCGATTGCTCGGCAGTTGATACAGTGGACGTATTAATGTCGATTTTCGGAAGCCGTAGAATCGAGATGTTACACAAATTTTATTACCCATGACAGATGAATTTTAGATACAATAGCTGAAAAAGATCTCACATTTGCATCTCATGTTGAATTTTTAATTGATGTTCAGTTGTGCATGGTTTATAACCGAACAATACTTCTAGCTTTGCTCCGAGTTAGAGCTTGGCATTTTATGCACTTATTGTAGCATCTACATCATCAATCAATCACTTTACATTTAAAACTGAAAACCAAGCATAAGGAAAATGATATTATCCTTTATGCACTTGTTTAAACATCATGCATAAAGCACCACTCCAAAGCCGATCTTAGATCAACTGATGAAAATATGCAAGGAAACTAATATAAACATTCATGTTTATTTTTTCCTCTCCAGATTTCAAAATTTGGTTATAATGGTGATTTTGTTCATTGGAGCTTTTAGCACTAATTTAGTCTTTTACTCTCAAAACATGCTCTAGAGGCACATCAACAATCTAGTAGTTTACAATGATTCCTAAATATCGTTATCAAATTATAAAATATAAATTTCAAATAAACTAACAAAGGACAAGTACATTAACATACCTGTCGTTAAGCCTTTCCCTCGACTTTTCACGTGATGCTTTTTTCTCAGTAGCAGCATAGAACTCTATTTCTATAGATGTCATATATATTCAAATATAGAGTTGTATCTCTTACAAATTAATCTTATAAAAAAAGAACTCGCTAATGGAAGATGGATCTAGAGACCTTGAGATCGAAACCGGTTGACATCAATTAAGCATGTTAAAAAGAAAAATGAAAAAAGAAAGAACATGCTAAGGGAAAAAATGAAGTGCAATGTAATGATTCCCTCCATTCAATCATATAAATCAAAAGTATTCCCATTCATGCCATAAAAATTACCAAAAATTACTCAATTTTCAGTCGGTGGTCAAAAGCATGTCTGCTCTTCATTACATGTTTCGTACCTCCATTTGAAAGTTTCTTCATGTTTTTTTATTCAAACACACTTTGTGCTACTGACTAACTAAAGCATAGACGCACTTTATATCGTTGATTGAAACCGAATAATTTTCAGTCATTTTAATGGTGTGAATAGTATTGCTCTAAATCAAAGCAACAATGATGAACAATGTAGTTTTACTTTGCAATACATTACTACATTTCCAAAGCAGCGTTTTAATATATTGTTGAACATTTTTGAACATACAAAGAACAGATAAACGCATAACAAAAACTTAATGCATGAAAATTGTGTAATGACAAAAAAAATCAATAGAGTCTATATCTCTTTCTAGAGAAAGCATTGTTCAATACACTGCTTTCTTTGAAGGAAGTGTCAAATCCAAGCATGATATCGTAGATTTTCCATGCATCAAGTAAACAACAATAGTTACCAAGTAAAATTCATTAAAATTGCTTATATAAATGAGATCATCCACTATTTGAGAAGGATTTAACAATGATTAACAAAGCATTAACTACTTAGCCACCTAAAATTTCATTGTTGCAGAAATAAAAACATTATGCTAAGCCACTGTTAATTACAAACAACTAATAAATAAAATGAGTGAAATCTTGGATTGGTATGAAAAGGAATGAAAAATTGACTTGAATGTACCTTATTCATGAAGCAATAATCAAATGTAGGCATCCAATATACATTTGGAACTTTGTAGAATTCGTTACTGATTTTATACATACTACTTTGATCCAGAATTTAAGTAATTATCGAGCATTTACTGCATATTTATTAAATATGGGATATGTAAGTAGATTCACGCTTAGGTAGTTATATGCTAATAACCATTATTATTCTTATGAATGTATATAGTTTTGTGATGAAATAGTTAGTAATATATTACTAACTATCTCATTAAAATAAATAAATAAGGATCTAGGATAGATATTTTATCAAGCAAAGACCTTTTTAAATGCCATATTGAGGATAGGAACTCAAGAGTTATTCTATGTTTATGAAATTAGAAATATATAATACTATTATTTAATAAACTAAATAATCTTACTATGTTTAAATATTATTATTTATGAAATAACATAAGTGCTTCCAGGCCAATGTCCTAAATCCAAAAAACAGTGGGAAGAAAGATTATCTTCACATCTTTGGTGGTGAAAATTTAAAAACAAATGAAAGGTTGAAGATAGGTATATATGTAAAACAGATGAAGAAGACAACAGTGATATGCATTTATATTTTAGTCAAGTATCCTTGTTTATATGGAAAATGGAAAATGTACTTGTATAAATTGTCCTATTTTTTATGGAAATCGGAAATGCACTTATATAAATGGAGGTAAATTGCTTTCTATATATTATTTTGAGTTTTTAAAAAATTCTTTGCTCTAAAGTTACGGTTGCATGTTTGATTTCAATTGTCTCTGGATATTGATCTTCTTTGATGGAATCAGAAATTAAGGAAATATCATGTCATCTGTAGAAAGTAAATATCCGATGGGATGTACTTGCTACCAAAACCTTGAAATCATAATTGATTATTAATACAAAATAAATTTTGACTTATTGATATTTATACAATACAGTTATTAAATCCATAATTTTGTGATAAACAAACCTGACTATGTAGATTCATAATGTCAATATTTATAACCATTTTTTAAAACTTTAGGTTGGATGTTACCGTCACTAAGATCAATTCTATTAATTTAATTGTAAACTCGCAAATATGTACATTAGAACGTATTGATAATTCAAGCAATATTGTGAAAATTACAACAACGAAAACCAATTATGTAGATTACATTTATGTTTTGTTAATTAATCAATTGTGGACAATTCATTTATGTTCTATTTGAAAGTATGTCAACCACTGAAGAGCAATATGGAAAACGATCACAATGCATTTGAGTGGAAGAAAATTTCTTAAGCGACTTTAATCAAAAGATAGGTTGAGCAAAAATGAGGTTATGTTTTTGGCAATAACCAACCAATTATTAATATAGAAACTCTTCATTTAACCATAGTTTCTGTGGATATATAATTAACCTAACTAATGTAGTCGATAGGGCGAACTTATACATTATTGAATGCACATATAATTCTCCTAACTACTATAGAAATATCTTCGAATGTTGACAGAATACTTCATACTTTATTATGAACTAATTTTATGATGGAACCAAATTAATAATTATACATTACTAAGATATATACATCGATAATTATCGAAAAAATAATGACAGAAAGAAATCATATAAAAATGATGGATTCTTGGATATAATGGTAAGATATGAATAAGAAAACGTTAGCCTAAAGTATCTAATTTTAATGAAAAATTGTATGTTTGCAGTGAAAATTTCAATCTTGGATAGATTTGATTAAATAAGGAAACGGTAAATGAGGAAAAGAAACAATATATTAAAATAATTTAGATATGTGTAGTGGCGGATGTAAACATAAAAATTAGAGAATGTTCTATTACAAATTAAAATTCTACTGTAATTCCCATTTGCAAATTAGTCTAGCAACAATGTTGCTAGAATCTACCTATGTCTTTGAGAGATAAAATACACAATTATAAAGACTATAGACTGAGAATTTTCACTTTAATTTACATTAGTAATACATGAAAACATATGACACATTTACAAATTTACAATAGTAAATGTATGAAAATAGATTTCATGTTGTGTTTAAGTGCAACCTACACATACCAAGAAGCTTATTCTCTACGATTTTTGTTCATTCCAAATTTCGCTATTGAAATTATGCAACATGATTAACTAAATGTTGAAAATATATGTTTTATTTGCAAAGAAAATCAATCCACAGATCCTAAACTAAACCAACTACAAACCTATTTACATATGAACATATTCTTAACAAAATTAAGCTCTTTGATATACTAATTTATTTTTATTTTTATTTCGACATAATGAGAAACGAAGCCAGAATAAGTTGCAAAATCGAAAACTCTACATCGTTTCATTAAAATAAAGCACGTTAATTCATTAAAGTGAACAAATCCTGATATAATTGTCAAATCTCTCCTTTTTCCGTGTATGAAATCGAAATATGCATTAATCTAACAATATTATGATGTAGAAAAAGAACTGTAAACTGTTTACCATGCTGCCATTACCAATCACAACTATATATCCAAAACAAATGTTTATGTTGTTATTAGGATGTAAATAAAACATGGAAAATGTAAAAAAAAAGGACAAAATCAATAGGAATATTTCCATGCATAATTGATAATTCAAACGACAAATTTTCTTTTTGATCATGGTTCCTACATGAACCTTTTTAAATACATGGTTAACCGGATAAACGCTGTAAAATTAATTTTAAATGAAAAGATAATTGATAATTTTGGGAAATTAACTAAACAAAACTATACACTATATCTTATCAGATTAGTATATTTTAGTTGGATGAGGAAAATACAATGTTTTACTGCATTAATTCACACAGTTTGCATATTCAAAACATGTTTCTAGTATAAAAAAAGTTATTGTATTATAGAAACACGAAACAAAATTTGGAAATAAGAGTAAAAATATATTTTATTAAGTAAATTGACTTATTAATACAATTGAGCAACTCATCTGAGTTCAGGTAGAAGCAGTCGTTTGAGTTGGAAAGTGCATTAACATTCTATTCTACAACTATTTGGAGTAATAAATGCAAAAATTTTGATACCACTTGGCCAATAGGTTGTGCACTCTTAGCTCCTCCCTATTTGCAAACCAAAAAAATTCAATTGTTTTCACTATTAAATACAACTATATGAGATGGACAACAAATAGGAAAAAAGGATACCCATTTGTAGCTATTCAAATTACAACTACGCTAACAAAAACTTAGCGATGAAACATGAGTTCTAGGAAAAATCTGAGTGCTTTTTCCCGATCATGGAATTGGTTGCAAAATTCTTAGAAGTATATGTGCGTATGTGGTTTGAATGCTGCAATTGATGAATAACCAACAGTCATAAAGCTACAGTACATTTAAGTCCAATCTTTTAGTGTATAATTTGAATAGTCTGAAATTTTTTTAAGCAGCTTCGAAACTATTCAGTCTGCCTGTCATTATAAACAGGGGTAAAATTTTAGCTCATTGGCAGTTGAATAATTTCTAAAATTAGAGGAATCAGAAGCATAAAATATATTTAGGCTGAGGCATGATATAAAATCTTATTGGTACAATTATATATATAATATTTTCCACAAGAAAGCTCATATAACCATGTTCACTACTTTGATGACAACCTCCAAGAAAATATGAATTATCTAATTCGATTGCCTAATTTAACATCTTTATCATTGCTCTTTTTATTTGTTATCAGTAACAGTAATAACTCTACAAAATAGTAAAATGTGAATACTTTTGACAGCTAACAGTAACCCTTTCTCCTTCAGCCAAATCTTGTAAGATTCTACTTCGTCATTATTAGTCAGCAATCAACTTTGTTAAAGTAAATAATAATAACAAAGATCAGCAAAATATTATTAAGTTTTCAAATTCGATTCGGCGAAGATTAGAATATCAAAATAACGACTTAACATGAGAAGCGACTAATTTAACCACCATAAAAATTTAGTAAAGTGGATTAAAATCACTGAATGGAAAAATAAAAAACAACACATGAAAAAAGAATACCAAATTTAAGAGGTGCTCAAATGCATCGAGAGTGTAGTTTAATGCCTTGCCATTGAATGTGGTTTTTGGACTTTCCGCACGTTGTTAAAAAATTCATTAGGGAAGGATCTAGGGGAAGAGTTGAAAACCCTAAATCTGAAAATGAAAACCTAGAATAATGAAAAAGAATGAACGGACGAAAAATTAGGGAAGAAGTGAGTGATGGCATGATTTCTTACGGTAATAACAACGAACAATTTTTTCCTCTAAAAAATCAAAAGACGGAAGAAATTTTATTTAGTATAAAAGGAGAAATTAGCCGAGGGGCTAGGATGAGAAGAGAGAAAGGGGAGAGCGATCTAAAATGGTCTTTGATAGGAACGGGGCAAAAAAATGAATATAGGATAAAAAAACGTGATTGTTAATTTCAGGAAATATTGAAAGGGCTTAAGAGCTCTTGAAATGCAACCCAGTAATAATATAATAGTATAAATTCTATGGTTTTATTTTAAATAAAAAATTTACATGCTCGTTATACTTCAGTTGACTTGACATAGGTAAAATATGGAACTTTTATAAACTTCCTTCTAAATTATTATTTTTGAAAACATTGTATCGAAATGCCTCGTCTTAGTGTTAAGGAATTCTTATCGACAACGTTGGTCAGACGCATCGACCAGAATTCTTAAATCACTAAACGGACAAGTTAACACAACATCATTTCAAAAATATCCCTAATTATTACTTTCACAAATTATTTAATTTACTCATCCAATAATTTTTTTTTTCTAATTCACTTTAAAACTTATTTCGATACTATGCTTATAATATATATACTTCTCAAAAGATTGCTTCTTATACTTGACTCCCAAAATCAAATATAATAATAATAATAAACTATATATATATATATATATATATCTTTTCTTTTATAAAACCTTTAGCAACTTCAAAACAATTTAAAACTACCTTTAAATACACACTACAATTTTGAAATTAAATCTAATATCAACAATTTCAAATAATCAAATAAACATAAAATGCCAAAATAAATTTACTCAACGGAACTGTAACAACCCTAGATTTTGGCCTATATTTTAAAATTTGACTTTATTTTATTTTGAAACTATTTTAAACTTGTTTGATTTCAAACATTTCATTTTTAAAAATAAATGTTAATTATTATGTGAACTATAATTTCAAACTAGTATAAATTGGTTAGTTTACTAAAAAGTGAATTTCTGTTCAAACAGTTCAATCTTTGGCTTTTAAACTTCAAATTTAAATTATATAAAATCTTAAAATTTATCTTTTATTTTGAAAATAGATGTAATAACTTGAACACTGCTTTTTGTTTCGTTGAAAACGGAGTTAAACTGTAAAAGTTATGTGTATTTCAATATTGTGTGTAAACTGATGTATTTAACAATATTGTCTATTTTAAATTATATTTTTCTTTGTCATATTATATTTTAATATGTGTTAATATGTTATTTTATGTATATTTTTATCTTTTAATAATTTTAAAGTGATAGTATAATTTTTCTAAAGTTTATTGAATCTATTTTCTAATTTTAAAACCTAGTTTCCATTTCTTTGCTATTTTCTTAATTTAGTTATATAATTAAAATTTAATTATTTATTCACTTTGAAAATGTTTTAAAAGTCATTTTTATTTCAAATTTTATCTTATAATATTTTTAAAATGGAGTAAATAATTTTCCAAAGCCATTGGTAATTTTCTTGTAATTTTTATGTCCTGTTTGCTATTTTTAAACAATTTCTTTATTCCTTTTTCTATTTTTCTCCAATTTAATTATTTATTTTATTTTGGAAATGATAAATAAATTATTTTATTTCAAATTTTCACGAAATAATATTTTTAAAATGAAGTGGATATTTTTCCAAGACTAGTAGTGATTTATTTGTAATTTCCGGACACTATTTTGTATTTTTAAGTAATTTCTTTCATTCTTTTTATATTTTCCTTAAAATTAATTATTTATTTTCTTATATTTTTACATAGTTTCGGTTGGTAAAGCATATTTCTGAGTTTATTTTGCTTATATAAAATTAAAAAGAAAAGGAAATGCCAAAAGTTTAAAAAGTTACAAAATTTAAGGCTTTTCACCTTCAAAACTCTTCATTTTCTCAACTCCTCATTTATGTGCATTTTTGGCCGTACAATATTTTTCTTAGCTGTGTATTTTCATTATCTTTCACGTGAAAAATACCTCAGCTCCTCATTTTTCATGGCTTCAAGAGATTGGGTAAAATTCTTCCTTCCTTTTTCTTGTTTTCTATGTTTTCTACCATTGTTTTGCATATGTTCTCTACCTCATAGCTTGGCTACTCCTCAACCAGATCTGACCTGTAACAAACCGCATATTCTACGATTGAATATTTAAATATTTTATTTAAATATAGAATCATTAATCAGATTGAAGTCCGAAAAGCTACTTTTTGCAAACAGTCGAATTAGGACTCGAGACCACTTCCATTGAGTTCAAAATGCCGTTTGCAACCTTTTTGAGTATAAGCTTCGATATGTTTGGAGTTAGTAGAATTTTGCTACTTTTTCACTTTGGACTTTGGGTTGGGTTCAGCCCACTTGCCCAAATCTAGTTATATCTTTACTCCACCCCCTCTCCTCTTCATTACTTCACTTTCATTTCCTAAGTCTCAAGCTTCATCAAAAATGGGGGAAGAGAAAAAGAATTAGGAAATTCCTAAGCCCTAGTTCCATTGCAAATTCAATTTCTTGCTCCAAATTCAAAGAGAAGCTATTGGTAAGTCTCCTCTTCATCTTCTCCAACCCATCCTCCTTTCAATTTCAGAAATTCCTAAACCTAACTTTGGGAATGTTCTTCTTTTAAAAGCTTGGATTCAAGCTTCTTGTGTTGAGATTGAAGAGTGGTTGTTCTTCTCTTGTCTTCAAGCTCCTTCTTCATTGTCTTTGTAAAAAGGTGAGATTTTTTATCTCACATCTTAAACTATTTTTATCTTTGATTGTTAGGTATGAATTCCTAACACTTATTCATGTGCTATTGCTTTTGGTTTGGAAAGAATTAGTATTCATTGATAGGGCAAGAAGTGCTGGAAATCAGGCTCCGGCCGACCGAATGTAGGGTCCGGTCGACCGACCTGCTACTTGAGCACTTCCTTACCTCTATTTTGGGAGTGCAGGAATTTTGGCTCCGGCCGACCGACCAGGAAGTCCGGTCGACCGACCTGCTACCCGAGAATTTCTACCTCTGGTCCGGTCAACCGAACTCAGTGAGCCGGTTGACCGACCTGCTCCTATTTGCCAATTATGCCTATATTGCCTATTTCGCTTGGTTTCCAACTTTAATCGATTCGTGTTGTCTCCCTTTTGTTGTTATCATTTATTACCGACTTTGATGACATTTTCTTTGGGAATTATTGGAAATATCCATTTTGATTGATTTGATATCGATTTCTTTGGATTTTATTCACGTCTTCGAATGTGAATTTTTATGATTGATTGTTTCTACATTCACTTCTATGATTTGTCACTTTAAAATACAAAGGTTTTCTATACTAATAGTAAATATTCAAACTCTTCCACAAAGATGATTTCAACTCTATTTTCAATATCAAACTCGTTTATCAAAACCGTTTTCCAATCTATTAGTATATGAAAACCTTTACCTCATTCGTATGAGAAAATCTAATTAAACGGCTTAGCAAAACAAGTGGTATGAAACGCTTGCGTTTACTTCGTCGGTTAATTTATGGACTTGTTCGATTGAAACTCTTGTGACAATTTTCTTGTGGAGATCTACAATATGTTCGTAAATATTTGAGTTAAGCAAGTGGTTATGGGACATGAAGCTAAACTCTTATATTTACTAGCTTAGTGTAATCGACACTTCTTGATGATCGATGATGATCATTTTATGGTTTAGACTAGCAATGTGCGATGTCTCTTTGTCCATGTGAAGGACTGTACTTCATTTTATTGAGCTTCGTCTCATTTCTTTGTGGGTTGGCAACCCAAGTACTTTTAATGTGTTTCGATTCATCTGATGTACCGTTTGCACTACATCGATGTCTCGGCCTTCCGATTCATTGGACGTACCGTTTGCACTGCGTCAATGTTCTGAATTGTATTGTCTTTCCGATTCATTCGACGTACCGTTTGCACTGCGTCAATATTCAATTCATTGGACGTACCGTTTGCACTGCGTCAATATTCGATTCATCTGATGTACCGTTTGCACTACATCGATGTCTCGGCCTTCCGATTCATTGGACGTACCGTTTGCACTGCGTCAATGTTCTGAATTGTATTGTCTTTTCGATTCATTGGACGTATCGTTTGCACTACGTCAATGTTCAATTCATTGGACGTACCGTTTGCACTACGTCAATGTTCGATTCATCTGATGTACCGTTTGTACTACATCGATGTCTCGGCTTTCCGGTTCATTGGACGTACCGTTTGCACTGCATCAATGTTCCAGCTTTCATGCTCTTGTTTGGGATTGGCCATCCTTTTCTTGTGATTTCTGGATTTCTTGTTGTGATTTCTGGAATTTATGTTTCACCAGCGTTTACGATGGGCATTGATATGTATGTCATTTATTGTGGCTTGGTGAATTAAATAAAGAATATGACATTCTTTTGATGCTATGAGATTCTTGAGATATTGTATGCCTTTAGTTGATTTTCTATGTAGACTTGTCGCAGTATGACATTCTTGGTTATCATACGTTTTTATTATATCTCTTCTTATCTCATTTTATCTGATAATTATAGCTAGACTGATCCGTTTATTATTTTCTTCTTAAATAATACTCGGGTCAGATTGAGATTTTACAGGTGCTTCTTCATGACTTCCTATCTGGAACCATCATCTGAGTTTTGGCTAACTACTTAGACTCCTTGATGTATACATATTCTATTGTCTTGCACTTGTATCTATTCTTTCGTGTTATTGTGGATCTTATTTGACCACTACTCTGATGTAGACTTTCATGTGTTATATTCATATCTATTTCCGCCTTTGTGATATGAATTGTCTGTGACTGATTTATGCTATGCTTATTTCTATATTTGTTTCCGAGATCCATATAGCCACTGTGTAGTAGTTTTGAGTTTGTATTTGTATGTCGGATTGCCTCTTGAGATGAAAAGTTATATTTTTAATCTGGCATATCGGTACTCGCATAAAGCAATTACACAGATGGTCGCTCCTCAACAGCCTTATTCTCCGTGCTAGTTGATGGCATTACCCCGTAGTGTCCTTGGCTTGCGTGGGTATAGAGGTGGGGCGTCACAGCTTGGTATCAAAGCCAAACTTCGGAACAATGTAGAATAATTTAGCAAGGATCTTGTCCTAAGTCTTTCTTAGGAGTCGTGCTTTAGGAATTTATTCGAGTCAATTGGACCCGTTCTATCCTATTTTCTTTTATGATTCCTTGTTTTATCAATCATGATTGTTTGATATTCATTCTAAGAATAATCTTTTCTTCTTCTTTTCTTTCTTTCTTAAAGAAAAGAAATGGTTGGTTCTGGCAGTCCTAGCGCTGGTCAATCCAGTAGTCCTTCTCTGGATGGCGTATTTATGCCAGCTCAACAACTTTTGGATCTTGTAAAGAATCAAAGGTTTATCTGTGCTTTGGGTAAGAACCCCGAAAAGATTTTACCTTTGAAACTTGAAGTTCCTTTCAATCAGCTTGTGGATATCACTCTTCGACATGAAGAGGTTGGTAAAGGAAGTGTTTGTGATATTGGGACTTCCAAGAAGAGGCATATTAAGTTCAAGAGCCTTAATTCCAATAAGAGAGTGAAGCAAACTACTTTTGTAGCAAAGACTCCAATCCCTAATCGTGGAGGATGCTACAATTTTAATTCTAAGGAACACTATGCGAATATATGTTTGAAACCCCATTCTTGTCACTATTGCAAAAAACCGGGTCATCTTTTATCTGCATGTCCCAAACTTTTGAATAAGGACATGAGAAAGCTAAATATTGTGCAAGCCCCTAGCAACTCTTCTCTTAGTCAAGGTATCCATTCTATCCTTGATGAGATTTACTTTGTGATTATCTTATTCGAATTCTTTTTGATATGGGTTTCATCTCATTATTTTTATATCAAAAGAACTTGTGATTCTTTTTCTTTAAACATTTCTGGGCTTGATGACTTCTTTGAGGATTGCGAATCCGGAATGGTGGATCCACAACACTCAAGTTGCTTTTTATTGATGTCGAAACTATTTTATGTGATTTTTCTTTCCAAACCGATTTTACTTAGGCTTCGAAATTGATTTTTGGAAAGGATTGGCTTAATATTATGAAGCCATATCCTATGTCCCGAGTGGACTATTCATTTTTGACATTTTCAATCTGTTAAGCAGATTTCTGTTTTTCCTTTGTGATTTTGATTCCAATTTGATGGCATCATTTTATTCTTTAAGCTCACATGATGAGGAAAGTGTTATTTCTCTCATTCATGTAGTTTGAGAATTTTCCGGTATTTTTGAGTTTGTCTTAGGATTATCACCTAAGCAATCTTTTGAGCGGTGTTAAGGTCTTTTTAGCTCGACCTCGCCACCGATTTTCATTTGCTACGAGTTGCGGGAGTTAGCATTCCATTTATCGCATTCCGCACTCGTTATGAAACTTATGAATGAATTATTATGTCTTTCAGTTTGTCCAGCTTATTTCATCCATTTTATGAATCGGGTATTCTACGAATATCTCGATGACTCCATTCATGTATATTTTGATTTTGGATGAAAATAGAAATTTAAAATTTTGCAAATCTTTTTCATAAGATTTATTTATAAGTACAATTTGACTTTGCTCTTAAACAAGCAAAGAATATTCTTAATGTTTTTTTTAAGAAACATGTTTATTATATAGAATAGGATTTTGTGATTGTATTGCCCATTGAGTGCTTTAAGAATTTTGGTCGATGCGCTTGATCAACGTTATCGATAGGAATCTCCTAAACGCTTTGATGAGACAAACAGACACAGTAAATTTATTTGGAATAAGTAAATTTTTCTAGAAAGATTTTTACATAAAGATAATTGTGATTTTGAAAGTTTTAGCTTTTTGGGAAAGAAGATTATTTGAAAGAATTCTTTTCCGATACTTCTACTCTTGTGATTCCCGATGGGAACCAAGACTTTATCTTTTGTACCAATGCTAATCGTATTAATTTGGATGCCGTTCTCTTGCGAAAGAGAACGTGCTATCACTTGTACTTCTAAATCATTAAAGCTGATCGAGACTAGGTATGCCACTCATGATCTAGTGCTCGCGGCTATTGTTTTCGCTTTTAGAGTTTGGCATCATCATTTTTTTTGGGGAGAAATTTGTTCTCCGCCTCGATCATAAATCTTTGGAATATTTATTTTCTCATAAGGAACTTAATATTGGATCGAGTTCCTTGCATCTTATGATCTTGATATTCTTTGTATATTCCCGGAAAGAGGAACCGTGTTGCCAATGCACTTTGTTGTAAACAACAAGTGGTTGATTCTTTGATGATGTCTGAATGGAATTATCTTTTTATCAAGTCCATCGGACGTTTTGATATACTTCGTTTTATTGAGCTTTATCTCATTTCTTTTATGGACTAGCGTCCGATGTTCTTTTATGGTGTTCGGTTTATTTGACGTACCGTTTGCACTACGTCGATGTTCTGAATTATTTGAGCTTTGGTTCATCTGGCGTACCGTTATTGTACTATGCCGTTGTTCCAAATTATTCGAGTTTCTCGTTTCTCTGGCGTACCGTTATTGTACTACGCCATTGCACCGGCTCAATTTTCTGCTATCCATGACGTTTTCCCATGTCTTCCAACTACGAAAATGCATTAGGGATTCCAATTTTATTTTTTTGAGCCCGGTGTTATTGATGAAACTGAAGTTTCACCTATTTGACTTATGAGCAACATTCTATTCGCATCATTTCTTCGAGGGTTGAGCGCCTTCGAAATAAAGATGTTCTTTTTGTGTGAGTTCTATGGTTCTCAAATCCCAAGGATTTCTCTTGGGAAATCTAGAGAATTCATCGAACGAAAACTTTCGGACTTACTCTTTTGTGCTCTTTATGGTGAACTTCTTATTTCAAATTTTCTTTTGTGTTGATATGCTTTTACGGTTGTTACTCTTTATTTTCTTCTTAATTATTGCGAGGACGCAATTTCTTTAAGGAGGGGAGTCTGTAACAACCCGCATATTCTACGATTGAATATTTAAATATTTTATTTAAATATAGAATCATTAATCGGATTGAAGTCCGAAAAGATACTTTTTGCAAACAGTCGAATTAGGACTCGAGACCACTTCCATTGAGTTCAAAATGCCGTTTGCGACCTTTTGAGTATAAGCTTCGATATGTTTGGAGTTAGTAGAATTTTGCTACTTTTTCACTTTGGACTTTGGGTTGGGTTCAGCCCACTTGCCCAAATCTGGTTATATCTTTACTCCACCCCCTCTCCTCTTCATTACTTCACTTTCATTTCCTAAGTCTCAAGCTTCATCAAAAATGGAGGAAGAGAAAAAGAATTAGGAAATTCCTAAGCCCTAGTTCCATTGCAAATTCAAGTTCTTGCTCCAAATTCAAAGAGAAGCTATTGGTAAGTCTCCTCTTCATCTTCTCCAACCCATCCTCCTTTCAATTTCAGAAATTCCTAAACCTAACTTTGGGAATGTTCTTCTTTTAAAAGCTTGGATTCAAGCTTCTTGTGTTGAGATTGAAGAGTGGTTGTTCTTCTCTTGTCTTCAAGCTCCTTCTTCATTGTCTTTGTAAAAAGGTGAGATTTTTTATCTCACATCTTAAACTATTTTTATCTTTGATTGTTAGGTATGAATTCCTAACACTTATTCATGTGATATTGCTTTTGGTTTGGAAAGAATTAGTATTCATTGATAGGGCAAGAAGTGCTGGAAATCAGGCTCCGGCCGACCGAATGCAGGGTCCGGTCGACCGACCTGCTACTTGAGCACTTCCTTACCTCTATTTTGGGAGTGCAGGAATTTTGGCTCCGGCTGACCGACCAGGAAGTCCGGTCGACCGACCTGCTACCCGAGAATTTCTACCTCTGGTCCGGTCAACCGAACTCAGTGAGCCGGTTGACCGACCTGCTCCTATTTGCCAATTATGCCTATATTGCCTATTTCGCTTGGTTTCCAACTTTAATCGATTCGTGTTGTCTCCCTTTTGTTGTTATCATTTATTACCGACTTTGATGACATTTTCTTTGGGAATTATTGGAAATATCCATTTTGATTGATTTGATATCGATTTCTTTGGATTTTATTCACGTCTTCGAATGTAAATTTTTATGATTGATTGTTTCTACATTCACTTCTATGATTTGTCACTTTAAAATACAAAGGTTTTCTATACTAATAGTAAATATTCAAACTCTTCCACAAAGATGATTTCAACTCTATTTTCAATATCAAACTCGTTTATCAAAACCGTTTTCCAATCTATTAGTATATGAAAACCTTTACCTCATTCGTATGAGAAAATCTAATTAAACGGCTTAGCAAAACAAGTGGTATGAAACGCTTGCGTTTACTTCGTCGGTTAATTTATGGACTTGTTCGATTGAAACTCTTGTGACAATTTTCTTGTGGAGATCTACAATCTGTTCGTAAATATTTGAGTTAAGCAAGTGGTTATGGGACATGAAGCTAAACTCTTATATTTACTAGCTTAGTGTAATCGACACTTCTTGATGATCGATGATGATCATTTTATGGTTTAGACTAGCAATGTGCGATGTCTCATTGTCCATGTGAAGGACTGTACTTCATTTTATTGAGCTTCGTCTCATTTCTTTGTGGGCTGGCAACCCAAGTACTTTTAATGTGTTTCGATTCATCTGATGTACCGTTTGCACTACATCGATGTCTCGGCCTTCCGATTCATTGGACGTACCGTTTGCACTGCGTCAATGTTCTGAATTGTATTGTCTTTCCGATTCATTCGACGTACCGTTTGCACTGCGTCAATGTTCAATTCATTAGACGTACCGTTTGCACTGCGTCAATATTCGATTCATCTGATGTACCGTTTGCACTACATCGATGCCTCGGCCTTCCGATTCATTGGACGTACCGTTTGCACTGCGTCAATGTTCTGAATTGTATTGTCTTTTCGATTCATTGGACGTACCGTTTGCACTACGTCAATGTTCAATTCGTTGGACGTACCGTTTGCACTGCGTCAATGTTCGATTCATCTGATGTACCGTTTGTACTACATCTTTTTATCGGCTTTCCGGTTCATTGGACGTACCGTTTGCACTGCGTCAATGTTCCGGCTTTCATGCTCCTGTTTGGGATTGGCCATCCTTTTCTTGTGATTTCTGGATTTCTTGTTGTGATTTCTGAAATTTATGTTTCACCAGTGTTTACGATGGGCATTGATATGTATGTCATTTATTGTGTCTTGGTGAATTAAATAAAGAATATGACATTCTTTTGATGCTTTGAGATTCTTGAGATATTGTAAGCCTTTAGTTGATTTTCTATGTAGACTTGTCGTAGTATGACATTCTTGGTTATCATACATTTTTATTATATCTCTTCTTATCTCATTTTATCTGATAATTATAGCTAGACTGATCCGTTTATTATTTTCTTCTTAAATAATACTCGTGTCAGACTGAGATTTTACAGGTGCTTCTTCATGACTTCCTATCTGGAACCATCATCTGAGTTTTGGCTAACTACTTAGACTCCTTGATGTATACATATTCTATTGTCTTGCACTTGTATCTATTCTTTCGTGTTATTGTGGATCTTATTTGACCACTACTCTGATGTACACTTTCATGTGTTATATTCATATCTATTTCCGCCTTTGTGATATGAATTGTCTGTGACTGATTTATGTTATGCTTATTTCTATATTTGTTTCCGAGGTCCATATAGCCACTATGTAGTAGTTTTGAGTTTGTATTTGTATGTCGGATTTCCTCTTGAGATGAAAAGTTATATTTTTAATCTGGCATATCGGTACTCGCACAAAGCAATTACACAGATGGTCGCTCCTCAACAGCCTTATTCTCCGTGCTAGTAGATGGCATTACCCCGTAGTGTCCTTGGCTAGCGTGGGTATAGAGGTGGGGCGTCACATGACCCGACCACTACCACCACTTTTCTCTGACCACCACACATCCTAACACCTCCCCTCCTCAGGCCAAGCCAAGCCATGGTGAAGATCATCACAAAAATCCACCTAAACTAGCACTAACCATCACATGTGCAAAACCTAGTCTAGAATTGCCTTCTCCTTCTTCTTCCACCTTTTTCCACCACTTCCTCCACCACCACCACCTCTGACCTGACCTCCACCCTCTGCCACATCAACCACCACTACCTGAACACCAGGCCAAGTCCACATAGCCTCTGGCCGAACCCTATTATGGCCTAGAGGTGTTGTAATTTGCCTTGTATATGTTGCCTTGTAGTTGAATTGATGCACCTATATTCATCACCTTCAAATCCATGTTTGGCCAACCCTTACCAACCCAAAACTAGATCCAAACCCACTCCTTAGCCATGCATTTCAGATCTGGAGCTGAAGCATAGATGGTAGAAAGCATGTACAATCACTTTGGCTTTGGTTCATGCATTCATTTCTAACATTGTTTTATTGAATTTTGGGTTGAAAACTCATGTTGTCTATATTTGTTTTGTTTGAATGTGACAAGGAAATTAATCTTTGGCTCTCCCATCTTAAATCATATTCGTGTTGTCGTGCTTTCGTGCCTCTGGAAATCTTTGTTGTGTGTTTGTGGTCGTCATCTCCAGCTTAAACAAGTGAGTAATTCTCACCAGACAATGTGTACTTATAAAACTAGTAAACTGACACCATTTGAATCTGTGAAATTATATCATCCTGTTATAACTGTTATATTATGATCATATGATGCTCACCCCTGTTATTACTCATGTTATATCATCAGTTACTGTTATATAATGCTATTCTGTTATTTATGTCAGTTTATCACACTGCAAGTTCGCTGTTAGTATAGAAATCACTATGGGTTGAAATGATACATACCCGAACGGACTTTAGAATAGGGAAAGATCATTATGGGCTGAAATGATAGGCCTGAATGGTTTCTATTTATTTATTTTATTTAACTTGGGATTGCGGGTTTGAAATGATAAAACCTGGTTTTCTTTGTAAACTGCGGATTGAAATGATATATATCCGTATCACTTGACCTAGGCTAGAAAATTTTATACAGACCCGTGGTTTATATATTTTTCTGAAAATTTTAAAATATTTTAAAAATGTAAATATTATGATATTTTGATTTAAATTTTATTAAAATGATTTCTATAAAATATTTGTGATTTTCTACAAATTAAATAAGTGAATTAAGTAAATGGTGAAGTAGAATTTGAAATATAAGCTAATTTTGGAATTTAAGATTTTTTTTATAAATGGAATTTATGTAAAGTAAGAAAATATGACAAATTTGATTTAAAAAATGAATTTAATGATTTTATTTAGTAATAATAATTTTTAAAAGTGTTAATGATTTTGTATAAATTAAAATATGAAATAAATGAATATTTAAGCTGAATTTGGAAATATAACTTAAATTGAATTTTGTGAAATTTTTTTAAAAGTGAATTTTTAATTAAGTAAAATAAGTGGAAATAAGTTATATTTTGGAAATTTAAACTTAAGTGTTAAGTTAAATTTTTAATTAAAGAAATGAAAATTTTAATTGTTATTTAATTTGATTTTTGTATGGAAATTTGACTTTATAAAATCATAGAAATAAAGGTATTTAAATGATTGTTTTTAAATGTGAAAATATATGATTTTATAAGTTAAATGATTTATATTGAAAGTTAATTATGTGTGAAATTGTAAATAAAACCCTGAATTTGATTGGACAGTGTTTTGAAATGATATTTTAATATTTTGAAATGAATTTGAAATGATATTAAATCTTGGAATAAATAATTGAAGTTTATATTAGTATGAAAAATATTTGGTTTACTTGTAATTTGAATCTATTTAAAGGATATTAGATTTATGAAATATAGGATAATAAAGCTTTGGAATTTATTTTATAATTTGAATAGTTATTTTGTGGATTAAATCTATATTTGAAATTTATAAGATTTGAAATGGTCTATGGAAATTTAATTGAAATAAATGATTGAATTGAATTGAAACTTTGAAAATTTTAATACTTGATTTGAAATATAATACTTACACTTTTAAATGGTTTAGATGAATTATTTTGATTGAAATATAAACTATTTAAAAGGTGACTTGAAATGATAATAAATGAATGATATCTTTGAATTTAAAAAGTATTTAAAGTTGAATATTTAGATTTGAATTTAAATGATATTTTGGTATATAAAAATGATTTGAAATGAAGTTTTGGAAAGATTTGATATTTTGATATATTAAAATGATTTGAAATGAGGTTTTGGAAAGATTTGATATTTTGATATATTAAAATGATTTGAAATGAAGTTTTGGAAAGATAGGATATTTGATATATTGAAATGATTTGAAATGAAGTTTTGACATGATATGATATTTTAAATATATTGAAATGGTTTGGAATTGATTTAATCTTTATTTTGATAAAGATTTGGATTTGAAATGATATTCTATTTTGAAGTATAAACTATTTTAAAATTATAACCACAGATTATAATAACGATGGGTTGTTAAAGAGACCGGGATCGGATATGGACATACTCTTTGTCGATACCGAAAACCACTTTGACAACTGTGTACGCGGTGGAGTTTCCAGAATGAAGTAGGATGTTGACGATGATCCTAAGGTATATATACGTGGACCCAACTCCCGTGAGTTGGCATAAGGTGGCAAAAACATGAGCGATCTCGGACCAGTGAGGTAGCACCTCTTATCGGACACACTTCTTCGATACCATTCTATTACTTGTGATTGATTTGGTGCGCACCCTTGATTTGGGAGTGTTGTTCGAGGTGGAGCGGTAGTGGCTGCTATGCGTTTCCATCAGTCCGTGTGCGTAATTGGTATATCTACCCTGGCACTGCCTTGTGTTCCGTGTCACCTACCATATCGAGCCCACTACGATTTTGGTTTAAAGATCCGACCGCGTTAAGGTTCACCATCCCCTTAACGCTATTTTCTATATGATTATACTTTACTAATTAGACACTACTGTATATAGCGTATATTACTACATAGTAAATAGTTTAACGGATCCTTAAAGAATGGGCGATCCCAAGCATTCTTTAAGTTACATGTACCTTATTACAGTTCACTTGAGTTGGTTTACATTATATAAGTATATATTGTACTGACTCGAGTGTTTGTATTTTTATTTACGCTCGGGTCAGCCTGAGTATTCACAGATTTGGATTCCACTTTCTGGAGATTAGAATCGCTGGAGATTATCTGCTTATCTAGTTTTATCTATCTCAGTTCTGTTGTTCTATTCAGCTTGTACTTGGTTAACATATTGAGACTTCTGTTGTACTTTATTTCTTCTGTTGTATCTTATTTAACTCTGATATATTTACATAGTAGCTTCATGAACTACTATTTCTTTTACTTCCGCTGCATTATTTTACTCTGTGTCTGTGATCTGTGATTATATTTATTTACTGTATATTCTGAGATTTGCCAAATTTTATTTACAACGTGGTATTTTGAGCAATTCAATTCCGGCATGAGTGTCTACCTATACACTTATAATGGATGCGAATGGTTGAAAATATCGGGTCGTTACAGTTGGTATCAGAGCTTTGGTAGCTCTAGGCAAAACTTAGAATGTATGGTAAATTTATTTACAGAATCACTTTCATTCGAGCTTGAATCTCTTCATTTTTATTTGATTTCCTTTGAATTTGGGAATGTTCCCTGTGGTTCCAAAATCCATTCTTGTCCCTCACTATTCATCTTTTTTTGATTTTGGAGTACCACATAACTCCACTTCGAAAGATCTTCATAGTGAATTGGCGGTCTCGCCAATATTCTAATTTTCATGTAAAGGGGTGAAACTCCTTTACAATTAGCATCGATTCACCAGAGATTTATATTTGTCCTTGGTTTAGATGCTAATACCTTTTGTTATTCCAAACTCTATCTTTTAAGATCGGATGTAGATTTACCCCAGAAAAATCCACACTTGATCTTATTCATTAAGTCACGGTTGACCCAGTTAAGGTTGCCCGCGATTTATCTAAGCTTATCCATCTTCATATTTTGTTAATTAATCATCTTGTCTTTTGTTTCCAAAATATCTCCAAACGTTTTGAATTGTACTTATAAATCTATGTCTGTTTTATATATTGTGTTGTTTGAGTTGTTGATGTTGATTTGGGCTTCCGATCGATTCGTCTGATCAAGCTATCGATAGGATTTCTAAAACACTTTGACAGAACAAACTGACACAATATTATTTTAAAATTTGGTCAATGAAATAAATTTTGATATAAGTAAATATTATGGAACTTAATAAATTGATTTAAATTGATTATTTGAAATGATAATACTTGGTTTATCATTCTATAAAGGAATTTAAAAATAGTTGTTTATAAATTTGATTTTGGAACTGAAATGAATTTAAATCAAGAATTTGAGAATCTAATTTCCGATGGTTTCAAACCTTGTGTTTAAATTTTTAAAAGGTTATATTATTTAAAGCATTTTTGAATAGAAATTTGTTTCCAAAGAATTTTAAAGTTTAAAATTTTGTGCTCTTCTCTTTGTCGCTGGAAAATAATTTCGGTGATGACTGCAGCATCATCGACGTTCATTTTCGAGTTTCGAAGTGAAGAAACCATTATTTAGTCTTGCTACAGTTTTGTTTTGGGAAAACTAATTGATTTGAATTTCTAAAATATGATTTGATTTATAACATATATAGATATATGATTTAAATTTGATTTGACAAATTATGTACATACATTTATTTATCTCTAAATGGTTTGAGAGGAATCTAAAATTTTATTCTTAAATTCTATCTTAAATAATAACTTCAAGTATAAAACAAAATTGAATAAATATTCAAGCTTGAAATGATTGAATTAGAATTTTTATACTATATATTAATTTTAGAAAGTTTTATTTGTATAAATTCTCAATTGCATTCCAATATAACTTACCTTAATTTTCAGAAGTTAACAATGTAATTGGATAATATACAATATAAAAAGATTTTATAAATAAAATTTGAGTGATTATAATAAATGTTATACACTTATATTTTAGTTATAAAAAGATTAACAGAGGTAAATAGAGTAAAAGAGTAATGGAATAATTTACGCAACAAAATGATGTTAAGGGAATTAGGAATAAATTAAAACAGTTATAATAAGTGTAAGTATATTTAACATAGGTGATAAAATAAATTGAGAGGGATAAATTTAATTTTAATTAGGAATAAAGAGGAATTAAACTTTTTAAGTACATTTTGAGTATAATAATGATTTTTCAAATCCATGATTTTAGAGATTGTTAGTTTAAGAAAATTGGATGATAAGATAATGTAATTAGAGGTAGTTAAGATTCATTTAACTTGTGTAAAATTAATTATCAGTTTAAGCTGAAACCATAGAAATTTCAAACCTATTATCTTATTTTGTTTTTCAAACTTATTACCTAATTTTGTTTTTCAAACTGTCTGTAGTTGTCCTTATTTTTCCTTATCTTGCTACAGACTGGTATAGGCATCTTTTTATAATCTTTCTGTTTAGAAATCTTTCTATAATCTTTAATAATCTTTGGTACTTATTTTAATCTGAGCATTGCTTGCCATCCACCTTGTTAAACTTACCTATAACCACAGTTATCAAGTATAATTTCAATCTTTTGTCATCTTGTCTTAATCTCATTTAAATTTTATCTTTCCTGTGTTTTCCCGTACCTCATTCCTTTTCGGGGACGAAAAGTTTTGAGTGGGGGAGAGTGTAACAACCCTAGATTTTGGCCTATATTTTAAAATTTGACTTTATTTTATTTTGAAACTATTTTAAACTTGTTTGATTTCAAACATTTCATTTTTAAAAATAAATGTTAATTATTATGTGAACTATAATTTCAAACTAGTATAAATTGGTTAGTTTACTGAAAAGTGAATTTCTGTTCAAACAGTTCAATCTTTGGCTTTTAAACTTCAAATTTAAATTATATAAAATCTTAAAATTTATCTTTTATTTTGAAAATAGATGTAATAACTTGAACACTACTTTTTGTTTCGTTGAAAATGGAGTTAAACTGTAAAAGTTATGTGTATTTCAATATTGTGTGTAAACTGATGTATTTAACAATATTGTCTATTTTAAATTATATTTTTCTTTGTCATATTTTATTTTAATATGTGTTAATATGTTATTTTATGTATATTTTTATCTTTTAATAATTTTAAAGTGATAGTATAATTTTTCTAAAGTTTATTCAATTTATTTTCTAATTTTAAAACCTAGTTTCCATTTCTTTGCTATTTTCTTAATTTAGTTATATAATTAAAATTTAATTATTTATTCACTTTGAAAATGTTTTAAAAGTCATTTTTATTTCAAATTTTATCTTATAATATTTTTAAAATGGAGTAAATAATTTTCCAAAGCCATTGGTAATTTTCTTGTAATTTTTATGTCCTGTTTGCTATTTTTAAACAATTTCTTTATTCCTTTTTCTATTTTTCTACAATTTAATTATTTATTTTATTTTGGAAATGATAAATAAATTATTTTATTTCAAATTTTCACTAAATAATATTTTTAAAATGAAGTGGATATTTTTCCAAGACTAGTAGTGATTTATTTGTAATTTCCGGACACTGTTTTGTATTTTTAAGTAATTTCTTTCATTATTTTTATATTTTCCTTAAAATTAATTATTTATTTTCTTATATTTTTACTTAGTTTCGGTTGGTAAAGCATATTTCTGAGTTTATTTTGTTTATATAAAATTAAAAAGAAAAGGAAATGCCAAAGGCTTAAAAAGTTACAAAACTTAAGGCTTTTCACCTTCAAAACTCTTTATTTTCTCAACTCCTCATTTATGTGCATTTTTGGCCGTACAATATTTTTCTTAGCTGTGTATTTTCATTATCTTTCACATGAAAAATACCTCAGCTCCTCATTTTTCATGGCTTCAAGAGATTGGGTAAAATTCTTCCTTCCTTTTTCTTGTTTTCTATGTTTTCTACCATTGTTTTGCATATGTTCTCTACCTCATAGCTTGGCTCCTCCTCAACTAGATCTGACCCGACCACCACCACCACTTTTCTCTGACCATCACACAGCCTAACACCTCCCCTCCTCAGGCCAAGCCAAGCCATGGTGAAGATCATCACAAAAATCCACCTAAACTAGCACTAACCATCACATGTGCCAAACCTAGTCTAGAATTGCCATCTCCTTCTTCTTCCACCTTTTGCCACCACTTCCTCCAACACCACCACCTCTGACCTGACCTCCACCCTCTTCCACATCAACCACCACCACCTGAACACCAGGCCATGCCCATATAGCATCTGGACGAATCCTATTATGGCCTAGAGGTGTTGTAATTTGCCTTGTATATGTTGCCTTGTAGTTGAATTGATGCACCTATATTCATCACCTTCAAGTCCATGTTTGGCCAACCCTTACCAACCCAAAACCAGATCCAAACCCACTCCTTAGCCATGCATTTCAGATCTGGAGCTGAAGCACAGATGGTAGAAAGCATGTGCAATCACTTTGGCTTTGGTTCATGCATTCATTTCTAACATTGTTTTATTGAATTTTGGGTTGAAAACTCATGTTGTCTATATTTGTTTTGTTTGAATGTGACAAGGAAATTAATCTTTGGCTCTCCCATCTCAAATCATATTCGTGTTGTCGTGCTTTCGTGCCTTTGGAAATCTTTTTTGTGTGTTTGTGGTCGTCATCTTCAGCTTAAACAAGTGAGTAATTCTCACCAGACAATGTGTACTTATATAACTAGTAAACTGACACCATTTGAATCTGTAAAATTATATCATCCTGTTATAACTGTTATATTATGATCATATGATGCTCACCCCTGTTATTACTCATGTTATATCATCAGTTACTATTATATAATGCTATTCTGTTATTTATGTCAGTTTATCACACTGCAAGTTCCCTGTTAGTATAGAAATCACTATGGGTTGAAATGATACATACCCGAACGGACTTTAGAATAGGGAAAGATCGTTATGGGCTGAAATGATAGGCCTGAATGGTTTTTATTCATTTATTTTATTTAACTTGGGATTGCGGGTTTGAAATGATAAAACCCGATTTTCTTTGTAAACTGCGGATTGAAATGATATATATCCGTATCACTTGACCTAGGCTAGAAAATTTTATACAGACCCATGGTTTATATATTTTTCTGAAAATTTTAAAATATTTTGAAAATGTAAATATTATGATATTTTGATTTAAATTTTATTAAAATGATTTCTATAAAATATTTGTGATTTTCTACAAATTAAATAAGTGAATTAAGTAAATGGTGAAGTAGAATTTGAAATATAAGCTAATTTTGGAATTTAAGATTTTGTTTATAAATGGAATTTATGTAAAGTAAGAAAATATGACAAATTTGATTTAAAAAATGAATTTAATGATTTTATTTAGTAATAATAATTTTTAAAAGTATTAATGATTTTGTATAAATTAAAATATGAAATAAATGAATATTTAAGCTGAATTTGGAAGTATAACTTAAATTGAATTTTGTGAAATTTGTTTAAAAGTGAATTTTTAATTAAGTAAAATAAGTGGAAATAAGTTATATTTTGGAAATTTAAACTTAAGTGTTAAGTTAAATTTTTAATTAAAGAAATGAAAATTTTAATTGTTATTTAATTTGATTTTTGTATGGAAATTTGACTTTATAAAATCATAGAAATAAAGGTATTTAAATGATTGTTTTTAAATGTGAAAATATATGATTTTATAAGTTAAATGATTTATATTGAAAGTTAATTATGTGTGAAATTGTAAATAAAACTCTGAATTTGATTGGACAGTGTTTTGAAATGATATTTTAATATTTTGAAATGAATTTGAAATGATATTAAATCTTGGAATAAATAATTGAAGTTTATATTAGTATGAAAAATATTTGGTTTACTTGTAATTTGAATCTATTTAAAGGATATTAGACTTATGAAATATAGGATAATAAAGCTTTGGAATTTATTTTATAATTTGAATAGTTATTTTGTGTATTAAATCTATATTTGAAATTTATAAGATTTGAAATGGTCTATGGAAATTTAATTGAAATAAATGATTGAATTGAATTGAAACTTTGAAAATTTTAATACTTGATTTGAAATATAATACTTACACTTTTAAATGGTTTAGATGAATTATTTTGATTGAAATATAAACTATTTAAAAGGTGACTTGAAATGATAATAAATGAATGATATCTTTGAATTTAAAAAGTATTTAAAGTTGAATATTTAGATTTGAACTCAAATGATATTTTGGTATATAAAAATGATTTGAAATGATGTTTTGGAAAGATTTGATATTTTGATATATTAAAATGATTTGAAATGAGGTTTTGGAAAGATCTGATATTTTGATATATTAAAATGATTTGAAATAAAGTTTTGGAAAGATAGGATATTTGATATATTGAAATGATTTGAAATGAAGTTTTGACATGATATGATATTTTAAATATATTGAAATGGTTTGGAATTGATTTAATCTTTATTTTGATAAAGATTTGGATTTGAAATGATATTCTATTTTGAAGTATAAACTGTTTTTAAATTATAACCACAGATTATAATAACGATTGGTTGTTAAAGAGACCGGGATCGGATATTGACATACTCTCTGTCGATACCGAAAACCAGTTTGACAACTATGTACGCGGTGGAGTTTCCAGAATGAAGTAGGATGGTGACGACGATCCTAAGGTATATATACGTGGACCCAACTCCCGTGAGTTGGCATAAGGTGGCTAAAACAGGAGCGATCTCGGACCAGTGAGGTAGCACCTCTTATCGGACACACTTCTTCGATACCATTCTATTACTTGTGATTGATTTGGTGCACACCCTTGATTTGGGAGTGTTGTTCGAGGTGGAGCGGTAGTGGCTGCTATGCGTTTCCATCAGTCCGTGTGCGTAATTGGTATATCTACCCTGGCATTGCCTTGTGTGCCGTGTCACCTACCATATCGAGCCCACTACGATTTTGGTTTAAAGATCCGACCGCGTTAAGGTTCACCATCCCCTTAACGCTATTTTCTATATGATTATACTTTACTAATTAGACACTATTATATATAGCGTATATTACTGCATAGTAAATAGTTTAACGGATCCTTAAAGAATGGGCGATCCCAAGCATTCTTTAAGTTACTTGTACCTTATTACATTTCACTTGAGTTGGTTTACATTATATAAGTATATATTGTCCTGACTCGAGTGTTTGTATTTTTATTTACGCTCGGGTCAGCCTGAGTATTCACAGATTTGGATTCCACTTTCTGGAGATTGGTATCGCTGGAGATTATCTGCTTATCTAGTTTTATCTATCTCAGTTCTGTTGTTCTATTCAGCTTGTACTTGGTTATCATATTGAGACTTCTGTTGTACTTTATTTCTTCTGTTGTATCTTATTTAACTCTGATATATTTACATAGTAGCTTCATGAACTACTATTTCTTTTACTTCCGCTGCATTATTTTACTCTGTGTCTGTGATCTGTGATTATATTTATTTACTGTATATTCTGAGATTTGCCAAATTTTATTTACAACGTGGTATTTTGAGAAATTCAATTCCGACATGAGTGTCTACCTATACACTTATAATGGATGCGAATGGTTGAAAATATCGGGTCGTTACAGGAACTAATAAATAAATTTTCCGTTGCGACTCTGATCAAAATCAAACCAAACTCAACCATCGAATATCAATCAAATGCCACAATATAATATTAAACCATCCAAAATCATAAATACACATGTTGGTTGGACTAACTCCTTTCGTCCTTGCTATTCCAACCATTTATATTTCATACATAAGCAAAAAGATATTGATTATATATTTAAGTATATTTGTAAAATCAAAAATATGTCCCTGGATGATTACACCAGTAATCATCCTATTTATATAAAATATACTATTTCTCATTATAGAAAATTTTCCCAACACATACAAGGGTCAGGGACTCTAATTCTCATCTAAGGTCAAGACTCATGTCTATTATATATGATGTATTATTCTGAACCTGCTCTGATACCAAATTGTGAAACTCCAACTCTATACCCATACTATCGAAGAGTATTGCAGAGTAATATCATCAGATATAATACATGATGAGGCTATATAGGGTACATATGTGAATACTCTTTTGAGCTAACACCGATACGTATTAAAACGTCTAATATATTACTCATCAGTAAATACACAGTATCAGTACAAAACAATAGACATGTGTGCCTCCAAGGTAGAACAATACATAATATACAGTAAATAACAGAGCACAAGAGTCAACCGCAGTGTGTGTGTACACACAATAAGGGTACAACTCAATACGAATGACTGATATCAGAATATAAGGTAATAAACAATTAATATACAACTTAGTATCAAATATATATACAATGAGTCAATGTCATATAACTAATATAGAACATCCTAATATAAATCTCCTCTAAGCCCAATAAATACAAATGCTGGATAAGTCATCCATGTACCTGAAATGTCTCGGATTGACCTGAGTATTATATAAATAACACATGGGTAAGACAATGTCTAATCAAGAATCTATAATATGGGTAACACATTATAAACAATAAATAATAATATGATAACTCAACCAAAGATACACAAATAATTAGATGACTTGTCAATATTTGTATATAAATATAAAGATGTATTCCTGAAATAGTTGTATAATACTATAAATGCTTAACAAGACATAATGCCTCTCAAGCAACTCAAAATTATGTGAAATAATCAGGATTGACATCAAAAGATGTCATCACCCATATATAAACATATCAAATCAGAAATCTTAGAATCAACAAAATGAGTGAATCATACATATCCAAAAAACATCATTATATCTAGAAATATCATTAGAAGAGATATCACCAAGTATAATCAGGCTAGCATGAAGCATTGCCCATAACTCTCAATCTCTATAAAAATCATCAATAAATATCAAATAGGATAGGCTGCCTATCAAAACAAATGAGAATCCATTATACTCTGATCATATATCTTAAGTATAATCTCATCTCCTCATATCTATGTATCATAAAGTAATGTGATGGGAAATGATTATACGATACACACGAAGTCCCGAGTCATATATATTATAAATATAATAATAATATGCGGCACTTAGCCTACATCTACATAAGGTGTATCAATCGTATATGCCAATCTACTACTCCATTAGTACCGAAATGGAGAGTGATAGCATTAAGCAAGCTCAAAAGACACTAAGTCTCTATAGTCTTTAGTTATCTCACCGTCACTATGACATGTAACCAGCGATGTCTCGTCAACGCGAAGGCCTTAATTCATGTGACGACCGCCCATGACCCCTGCACCGAATCTAGAGAAAGTGCGCTGTAAAGAGTGACAGGCGACCATGGACGATTGTCAAGGTAAAATTAAAACAACAGGATCTATCGTATTACTCACAGCGCATGGACAAAATACAATAGAACATATGTATAGTGAAGCTTTATGGAACAAAATGACATCATATAAAACTCCATAATAGTTGAATACAAGCATCCAAATAGTCAATACAACAAGCCTCACTACATATCACTCAGAGAATACAAACAGCGGAACATCTAGTACATATAATAAGAAGATAATATGCAACCCTCCAGCTCGTCTTCGATATCAGCATCGTGAGAAGAGAATAGCACCTGCCACCTGCTACCTAGTCTGCCCGTCCCAAAAATGGACGAACAGCCCAAGGCGATAAGAATTAAAAACATAAAGCCTTGAGTCAGACAACAGTCTTAGTGAGCAGTAAATTAACTAACAACATACCAAAAGAGCATAAAGGAAAAGGAATAGGAATACAACCCTCCCACTCCACCTCTTTCTACAGTGATAGCCCCCAGACACACATTAAGCAGAAGCAAACATAGCAGAGCATACAATTTAAAGTAAAGCTACTATCACTCGAGTCAAGGGCGATGTTTTCCAAGTACCAAGGCCTAAATCAGATAAGCACCCAGAAAATACCGCTCTTGAGTCCGAATGACGATACAGCCAAACATCCATGACTCTTGGCTATCACTGTTATCATTGCTTCGATATCACCGTTAATTGAATGACCGGCACATTTTTTCAGCCGTCCGTCAAGGGCTAATGGAAACCCCGGTTCTAGACATAACTCCCGCACGTCGTCGCAGCCCGTGCCTAGGACTATCGAATCTGCCCAGAGTACTCGACCAGCAACAGTTAGTCGTTGGGACTATCGAATCTGCCCAAACATACTCTTGCTTAGAGCATGCTAGAACCTTCAACAACGATGCTATCCAAGCCTCCTAGTCATCCTCCTTGACGACTATTCTCATATCCATTCATTATTCTCAACTCGAATCATATCACCGAGTTATCAACATGCTTGGAATGATCCCATCTGGATTAGACCAAGTCTTCATCACATGATTGCGTCGCTTCATCACATCCTCGCAAAGCCTCACCTCAACATCACATCATCAAATCTACGCATAAGAGCTTCTTCATCCCGCTACATATGCCACGAGCAGCTTACCCAATTCAAGAGCCTTTCTCCTAGCTTTTGAATCATCTTCGGTCTAAATCAAATCATCAATCATCTAATTCATAACAATCAATCAAACCAAACATTAATCCAAGCAATCAAGCATTCAAATATGATCTAAGTAGATAATTATAACAATAATGGCATTTTCGTAATTAAAGAGTTGAAAGTCTAACATGCATGAAATCATAAGAAATATCTCTACAATCTTGATGAATGAACTTGCATAGGTTAACACTTAGTAAAATGGTTGTCAAATCATCATGAACAATGGATCTACATGGATCTACACTTAGGTTTACAAAAATGCATAGAAATCACTATTTTAACACCAAATCAAGCCAACAATCCGATATACTCCTTTGGATCCGTGTGAGAGATAATCACCACTCACCAAATCACCTAAACAACCCCAAATCAACACGCTTCAGATCTAGATAGCGAAGGATCAAGCTTGATCTATCACGAATCCGCGTCAAACGATGAAATCTCACTTCAAAGGATGAAGATCTTCAATCTAAGCTCTTGAATCTTCAATTTGATCTTCAACTTGGATGGATTGAAGCACTAGATTGGAGTGGATAAAAGAAGTGAAGAAGTGTAGAAGTCGAGCTCTCAAAATGGCAGCACTTTGTCGCTTCGAAATGCGGATCCCGAAAAGTGAAGCCAACCCCCTTCTATTTATAGGCAAAATTCTCTAAGTCGTAACTCGGAGTTAGGTCGTCTCCGACCTACGACCTAAGACCCCTCCGACCTAAGTCTTCACCGACTTAACAGCTGCTCTGCCTAACACATGCGCATACGACCTAGCTACTACGCCGACCTACGACTTAACTGAAATGCGCAACCTAACTCTTCACCGACCTAACAACTCAGACGACTTAACAGCCAGGCGCTTCAACGACCTAACTGCTTAACACCCCTACGACTCAACAAACCCCAAGTCCCTCCGACTTATACCTTCCGACCTAACAGAGCAACAGAGTCACGCCTTAACTATTTAACCACTCTACGACTTAACTCTTAAGCCAACACGCGACCTAAGACTCAGTGCATCTGCGACCTAACGACTTACAGAGTTACCCACGCGACCTAACAGCTCAACCGAGTTACGACCTAACTGAGTATACAACTTACGACCTAACCACAAGGCCATGACTCAACTAGGCTACGACCTAACTTCGCTGCCACTAGGTCGCTAACCTGCTACCCCAGCTCCTTTAGGTCGTTGCCGACCTAATTATACTAACTCGGTAACATCCTATAGGTCGTTCCAACCGACCTAACTCTTAACCAGTGCACTTAGGTCGTAAAACCTCCCTAACTCGGTCAGAACCCTAAGTCGCCCCTATTCCTTAAGTCGGTCACTCAACCTAAGCAACCCTATGACTTAACTTCCTTAGGTCGTCGCTGACCTACCCTTAAGTCAATCCTATAAGTCGGTCACGACTTAAGACTTAACCAAATTCTAACCAAAATCTAAAAAGACTTAACAACGCTAAAAATTCCAGATTTGAACGAACTTTTCGATCCGTAAAAATACGGGTCGTTATATTCTCTCTCCCTTAGGAATTTCGCCCCCGAAATTCCAAACAAACAAAGCAATCAAAAACTATTCTGCACGCCTACCATCCATAACAATCAACAATCCATGCATCCAATTCTAGCTTAGCATGCAGAATTCTAAAACGAGAACAAGTTACAATATCGTGAGATGACACGACACCTTAGGGCCATACCTTGAAGAGTTCAGGATGAGCTGCCTTCATCCTCTCTTCCACCTCCCATGTACAGTCGTTATCATCATCACTCCATTGTATCTTGAGCAACTTAACTACCTTCCTCCTAAGCTGTTTCGTGTCGGTCTCCACAACACGAAGCGGCTTACGAGGTCTTCTATCGACTGGATCAACTTCGAAATCTTCACAGCTATCAGCAGAAACCACGGTATTCGAGTCGTGCACATACTTCCGTAGATATGATACGTGAAAAACATTGTGCACACTCGACATCTTCTCAGGTAATTCCAGTCTATAGGCGAGCTTTCCAATTCGCTCGATGATCGGGAATGGTCCAACAAATCTCGGAGTCAATTTTCCTTTCTTCCCGAATCGGATAACATTCTTTGGTGGAGAAATCTTCACAAAAACCATATCTCCTACGTCGAATTCCAAATCCTTTCGACGCTTATCGGCATAACTCTTCTGACGGTCTTGGGCTGCCTTCATTCGTTGCCGAATGATCTCTATACACTCCGTAGTCTGTCGAATCATCTCTGGCCCAAGCATCAGCTTTTCTCCAGTCTCTATCCAACATGTCGGAGAGTTACACGGTCTTCCATACAATGCCTCATACGATGCCATACCAATGATTGACTGGTAACTGTTGTTGTACGCAAACTCCACCAAATGAAGGTGATCTTCCCATGATCCTCCGAAGTCCAAAACACAAGCTCTGAGGAGATCTTCCAAAACTCGGTTGACTCTCTCGGTCTGACCATCTGTTTGAGGGTGATAAGCTGTACTCAAACACAACTCAGTCCCCAAAACTTCTTGGAAGCTCTTCCAAAATCCACTAGTGAACAATGGGTCTCGATCACTCACTATACTCTTCGGAATACCATGGAATCGAACTATCCACTTAACATACAACTTAGCCAACTTTGATGCAGTCCTAGTCGATCGAACAGGAATGAATCTTGCGCTCTTAGTCAGACGATCCACAATGACCCAAATCCCTTCATTTCCCATTCTGGTTCTAGGTAATCCATCAATAAAGTCCATCGATATTTTCTCCCACTTCCATGTAGGAACTTCTAATGGCTGAAGCAATCCACTTGGCTTTTTCTGTTCAGCCTTTACCAACTGGCAGTTCATGCATTTGGAAATAAAATTTCCAACATCCTTCTTCATGCCTTCCCAGTAGTAGGTTCTCTTCATATCCCGATACATCTTATTTCCGCCTGGATGAATTGTCAGCTTCGAGTGATGACTTTCCTTCAGGACTTCACTCCTCAATTCATCTATATCGGGAACAACTAGTCGTCCTTGCTTTCGAAGCCAACCCTCTCGATCGACCTCGAATCCTTTATCCTTTTCTGGATCCAATCCAGATTCCAAATCACGGATAATCTTGACAAGCTTATCGTCTCGCTTTTGGCCCTCGCCAATCCTTTCCACAAGAGTGGGTCTTATCGATAAGTTTTCCAACATCTCAGGTTCCAATTCACATCTAGGCCTGAAGTCAAATCCAGCTAAATACTCGAGACTCTTCCATTCTGAAAACATGGCTCCCAACCCTGCATGTCTTCGACTTAACGCATCTGCCACTGCGTTACCTTTTCCCGGAGTATAAGCTATACCAAAATCATATGATGCTAAAAACTCTAGCCAACGTTGCTGCTGAAGATTCAAATCCTTTTGGGAGAAAAGATACTTCAACGACTTATGATCCGTGAACAACTCGAATCGAACTCCCAACAGATAATGTCTCCACATCTTCAGAGCAAAAACAATCGCCGCTAACTCCAAATCATGAGTCGGGTAATTCCTTTCATGCGGCTTCAGTTGTCGACTTACATACGCAACAACTTTATCCCTCTGCATCAGCACTGCTCCAAGTCCAGTACCACATGCGTCGGTGTAAACCACCATCTCATCATTCCCACTTGGAAAAGTCAAAACAGGAGCACTTGTCAATCTCTCTTTCAGGATTCCGAAAGCTTGCTCACATTTAGCATCCCAACTGAACACTTGGTTCTTCTTCGTCAATCCTATTAACGGTGCAGCTATCTTGGAGAAGTCTTTGATAAACCGTCGATAATATCTTGCTAATCCAAGAAAACTCCTCACATCTGATGCATTCTTAGGTCTGACCCAATCCTGGATTGCTGCCACCTTAGCGGGATCAACCGCTATTCCATTTCCAGAAATCACATGGCCTAAGAACCTCACTTCACTCTTCCAGAAGTGACACTTCGAAAACTTAGCCTTCAGCTGATGTTTCCGTAAGATTTCCAAAACAATACGCAAGTGTGTCTTGTGCTCTTCTTCAGTTCTGGAATAAATCAGAATATCATCCACGAACACAAGTACAAACTTGTTCAACTGATCTCTGAACACTCTATTCATAAGATCCACAAAATATGCTGGCGCGTTAGTCAATCCAAACGGCATTACCAGCCACTCAAAGAAACCGGATGGTGTCCTAAAAGCTGTCTTCGGCACACTATCCTTAGCCACTCTCAACTGGTGAAATCCCGTTGCCAAATCCATCTGAGAAAACACCTTAGCTTCGTGAAGCTGATCAAACAAGTCATCTATTCTCGGCAATGTATACTTGTTCTTCTTAGTCATCTTATTCAGCTCACGATAATCGACGCACAATCTCAACGACCCATCTGCCTTGGTTGCAAACACAACTGGTGCACCCCACTCGGACACACTACGCCGAATGAATCCTTTCTGCAAAAGATCATCAACTTGCACCCTCAACTCTTGCTGTTCCTTAGGCGCCATCCGCCTAAGAGGCATCACAACAGGTCTGGCTCCTTCAACTAGATCTATACGAAATTCGATCTCTCTATGCGGCGGCAATCCTTTGACTTCGTCAAAGACATCCTCGAATCCATTAGCGATTGGCACCGATGACAGTCCATCCCGTGGAACAACCAGCGAATACATTAAGCTCATGAAGACGCCTTCCTCATGCTTACATCGTATCACCACCTTTCGCCCCTCCACATTCTCGACTGTCACTTCCAACCTCTCGCAATCAACCTTAGTCGCATACTTCCTAAGCCAGTCCATACCCAAAATAATTCCGAACCCCGCAAAGTTCAGAACAAAGCAATCACAAACAAAAGAGCAACCATGACTCGATACAACTAGACCATGGCATAACATACACAAACAAGACGAACCCCCAACTGGATTAGTCACAATCAATGGTCTATCAACAATATCCGGCTTCAAATCTAACCGGCCTACGAGTTCATTACAAACAAACGAATGCGACACTCCAGTATCAAACAAAACTCTAACTGGAACACCACATAGGAAAAGAGTACCTTGAACAACCACACTCTTTCCTTTCTCTTCAGCAGTAGGAGCTTTCGAAGACGACGGAACAGCTCCCAAAGCATAAGCTTGCACAATTTCCTTGTCCCTCCTCGGTTCTGGACAATTCTTCCTGAAATGCCCTGGCTTGTCACAGTTGTGACACTTCATCGGCACCTTCGGATTCTTACAATCCTTCGAGAAATGGCCCTTCTGCTGACAATTGTAGCAAGTCACCTCGCCTTTCGGCTTCTTCTGGCCATCCTTACCCTTCTGCTGCTGCTGCTTCCTTTTCTTGTTTCCACCCTGCTGGGGTTTAGACTCTTCCCTGGTCACAGCAACAACAGATCCTTCCTTAGGAAACAGACTCTCATGCCTGAGAGCTTTCTCCACAAGCTTCTCAAATGAATCATCCAAATGATCCACCAACTGTCTCCCAAGATAACTGTTCAAGCCTGTCACAAAATTCTCATTCTTCTGATAAGCAGACTCAATATACGACCGGGCATACTTGGACAAAGCTTCGAACTCAGAAACATACTCAAGAACTGATCTTCCACCTTGCTTGAGCTCCACAAACTTGTTGAACAGAACAGACTTCTGAGCTGTAGAAATGAACTTAGCTTCAAATCTAGCTTGGAATTGCTCCCAAGTAATCTCTTCCTCCGTAGTATTGATGGTAATAGAGTTCCACCAATCAGAGGCTCTCCCTTGAAGCTGCCTTGATGCCAACTTCCTCTTAGTTGCATCATCAATTCCCAAATCACCAAAGATCCTTCTACAAGCATCGATCCATCTCTGGACTTCAATAGTTGATTCTGTTCCCAAGAAAACCTTCCCTCCAAGAGCAGTATAATCCTTGCACAACTTAGCAAAATCCACTGGTTTCGGAGTTTGGACTTGAACTCCAACATCAACTGTTGCCCCCGGAACTGGTATCCTTCTCATGATCGAAGTCATCATAGCTTCGAACATAGCTGCATAATCAGCAGTCCCCTCAGTAGCACGGCCTTCCCTAGCAGCCGGTCTCCCTCTTCGACTCATTCTCAATATCTATAAAAAGGAATGATTAGAACATCTAGAGAGACAACTGCATAAAGGACTCAAACTCTACTAAGCTACTATATTATATATAGTATTCATCCATCAAAATACAATTACGTCTCTCATACGTAGTTACGTCAGCGAGCGTTGGGTAAAATCGATTAACCAATGCTCTGATACCAAATGTGACGACCGCCCATGACCCCTGCACCGAATCTAGAGAAAGTGCGCTGTAAAGAGTGACAGGCGACCATGGACGATTGTCAAGGTAAAATTAAAACAACAGGATCTATCGTATTACTCACAGCGCATGGACAAAATACAATAGAACATATGTATAGTGAAGCTTTATGGAACAAAATGACATCATATAAAACTCCATAATAGTTGAATAAAAGCATCCAAATAGTCAATACAACAAGCCTCACTACATATCACTCAGAGAATACAAACAGCGGAACATCCAGTACATATAATAAGAAGATAATATGCAACCCTCCAGCTCGTCTTCGATATCAGCATCGTGAGAAGAGAACAGCACCTGCCACCTGCTACCTAGTCTGCCCGTCCCAAAAATGGACGAACAGCCCAAGGCGATAAGAATTAAAAACATAAAGCCTTGAGTCAGACAACAGTCTTAGTGAGCAGTAAATTAACTAACAACATACCAAAAGAGCATAAAGGAAAAGGAATAGGAATACAACCCTCCCACTCCACCTCTTTCTACAGTGATAGCCCCCAGACACACATTAAGCAGAAGCAAACATAGCAGAGCATACAATTTAAAGTAAAGCTACTATCACTCGAGTCAAGGGCGATGTTTTCCAAGTACCAAGGCCTAAATCAGATAAGCACCCAGAAAATACCGCTCTTGAGTCCGAATGACGATACAGCCAAACATCCATGACTCTTGGCTATCACTGTTATCATTGCTTCGATATCACCGTTAATTGAATGACCGGCACATTTTTTCAGCCGTCCGTCAAGGGCTAATGGAAACCCCGGTTCTAGACATAACTCCCGCACGTCGTCGCAGCCCGTGCCTAGGACTATCGAATCTGCCCAGAGTACTCGACCATCAACAGTTAGTCGTTGGGACTATCGAATCTGCCCAAACGTACTCTTGCTTAGAGCATGCTAGAACCTTCAACAACGATGCTATCCAAGCCTCCTAGTCATCCTCCTTGACGACTATTCTCATATCCATTCATTATTCTTAACTCGAATCATATCACCGAGTTATCAACATGCTTGGAATGATCCCATCTGTATTAGACCAAGTCTTCATCACATGATTGCCTCGCTTCATCACATCCTCGCAAAGCCTCACCTCAACATCACATCATCAAATCTACGCATAAGAGCTTCTTCATCCCGCTACATATGCCACGAGCAGCTTACCCAATTCAAGAGCCTTTCTCCTAGCTTTTGAATCATCTTCGGTCTAAATCAAATCATCAATCATCTAATTCATAACAATCAATCAAACCAAACATTAATCCAAGCAATCAAGCATTCAAATATGATCTAAGTAGATAATTATAACAATAATGGCATTTTCGTAATTAAAGAGTTGAAAGTCTAACATGCATGAAATCATAAGAAATATCTCTACAATCTTGATGAATGAACTTGCATAGGTTAACACTTAGTAAAATGGTTGTCAAATCATCATGAACAATGGATCTACATGGATCTACACTTAGGTTTACAAAAATGCATAGAAATCACTATTTTAACACCAAATCAAGCCAACAATCCGATATACTCCTTTGGATCCGTGTGAGAGATAATCACCACTCACCAAATCACCTAAACAACCCCAAATCAACACGCTTCAGATCTAGACAGCCAAGGATCAAGCTTGATCTATCACGAATCCGCTTCAAACGATGAAATCTCACTTCAAAGGATGAAGACCTTCAATCTAAGCTCTTGAATCTTCAATTTGATCTTCAACTTGGATGGATGGAAGCACTAGATTGGAGTGGAGAAAAGAAGTGAAGAAGTGTAGAAGTCGAGCTCTCAAAATGGCAGCACTTCGTCGCTTCGAAATCCGGATCCCGAAAAGTGAAGCCAACCCCCTTCTATTTATAGGCAAAATTCTCTAAGTCGTAACTCGGAGTTAGGTCGTCTCCGACCTAAGACCCCTCCGACCTAAGTCTTCACCGACTTAACAACTACTCTGCCTAACACATGCGCATACGACCTAGCTACTACGCCGACCTACGACTTAACTGAAATGCGCAACCTAACTCTTCACCGACCTAACAACTCAGACGACTTAACAGCCAGGCGCTTCAACGACCTAACTGCTTAACACCCCTACGACTCAACAAACCCCAAGTCCCTCCGACTTATACCTTCCGACCTAACAGAGCAACAGAGTCACGCCTTAACTATTTAACCACTCTACGACTTAACTCTTAAGCCAACACGCGACCTAAGACTCAGTGCATCTGCAGACCTAACGACTTACAGAGTTACCCACGCGACCTAACAGCTCAACCGAGTTACGACCTAACTGAGTATACAACTTACGACCTAACCACAAGGCCATGACTCAACTAGGCTACGACCTAACTTCGCTGCCACTAGGTCGCTAACCAGCTACCCCAGCTCCTTTAGATCGTTGCCGACCTAATTATACTAACTCGGTAACATCCTATAGGTCGTTCCAACCGACCTAACTCTTAACCAGTGCACTTAGGTTGTAAAACCTCCCTAACTCGGTCAGAACCCTAAGTCGCCCCTATTCCTTAAGTCGGTCACTCAACCTAAGCAACCCTATGACTTAACTTCCTTAGGTCGTCGCCTACCTACCCTTAAGTCAATCCTATAAGTCGGTCACGACTTAAGACTTAACCAAATTCTACCCAAAATCTGAAAAGACTTAACAACGCTAAAAATTCCAGATTTGAACGAACTTTTCGATCCGTAAAAATACGGGTCGTTACAATTCACGACCATACAAATGACCCTATAGATAACAGACTGCTGGCCTAGGTGGCACAAGGACAATGACACAAAGCCAAGCACAAAATCAATATATACAGAGCTCCATAAATCTAGGGTGTCATAAATCTAGGGCGCGACCCCATGATCAGGCCACTAGTTTGGATTCTGGTCATCAGGTCCTCTCCAACAAACATAATAGGAGTACATCATAATAGTGGCATATAGGAAAAATACATATAGACCTGAAGTCTCACTAAATATAGGCATATTGCCATATATTACTACATAACACCTCACACTATCCACTATATTCCTGTCACGTGAGTGTCATCTACTTATAATGAATAACCAAATAAATATCACAACAATATCCCATACCACTATATGATTCTCAAACGTTTATTTACTACTTATAAACTACACTCATCTCCATACTATTCTTTATAACAAGTCCAAAGAATAACTGGAGAAATATTACTGAATGCCCCATCCCAAATGGTATTATAACTCCATTTATTCTAATTTCTCGCCACGCAGAATTATTGTAAAATCATATCAAGGATGTCATCACCGTATCATCAGAAACCATCAATCAAATCAATCTCAATAGTGAATCACTAATATCTAATCAACATTATAAAGATGAGAAATAAGAAACTCAAAAATCATTAATAAACATTTGAATATTCCAAATCAATATACTGGGAAAGATTGACCTGAAAAATTTATAAAATAGATTGTCCAAATAAATATAATTATAAAATTGAATTGATATCTAATAAAATTATTTTTATCTCATATAAGAAAATAAATACTTATAAACGAACAATAAATAGATATTCAAAAATTAATTTAATTTAATAATTATTTATATATTCAGAAAGTATATATACTTTAAAATAACCTATATTTATTTCTAACATAAAGTATAATTCAAAATCTTCACTTGAGATTCAAACTAATTAAAATAAAACATTTTCCTTTAAATCATACTATATTTGAAAATTCTTATATTATAAAAAGAGATATTTGAATATATTCAAAACATCTCCAAAATCAGTCAATTGTTTCATAAAATAAAATCCTATATTTTCCAAGGATTGAAAACTTCTCTGACAGTATTTCAATAGTCTTTATAATAAAAATCACTTAGAAAAATATTATTATTTTCATATTATATTTTATACAATATCAATACATTATATTTTCCTTTAAAACAGTTTCAAACCTTATAATAAATTACAATGTTGAATTTAAATTGAGTTTTGTAACCAATAAAAAGCTATATTTATATTTCTAACTAAATATATTTGTAAATTTAAAATAACTAAACTGAATAGAATTTAGTAAAATATTTATAAATTACTTTTAACAAAATTTAAAACTCTCAAATAACCTTCTTTTATTTAGTAAAATATTTGTAAATTGTTTATTGGTTTATGAGTTTTGTAACCAATAAAAAGCTATATATTTGTAAATTTAAAACCTTCTTTTAAATCAGGAAACAAATAAATACTTATAAACACATTTATGCAATAAAATCATTTTACAAACATCTCAATAACCATCGCTATAAATAAATATAGCGTGACCTGAGTCGAGTTCTATCGAACTCCGGTCATAAATAAAAATTCAAACATCAACATATAAATAACAATTTAGTTCAATTCATAAACATCAAGAGTTTCGTTTGTAAATCAGCACGTTAAACCAACACCATCAATCAACTATCCATATCAGCAATTGATTCCAATCCAACATACCAAATGGACAATTCAACCGTACACTTTAATGAATAATCAGGATGGATATATACATAGATGATAAGGTAGAAATATAGTTGTGAGTAAGATTCACTCACCGAATTCATTACTTGCCCAAACTTTCCCTCTCCATCCTAAGATGAAGCAACTGAATTGTCACATCCTGAAATTTTCGACTTTCGAAAATTCAACATCGATACTCACTTTATCGACTGTCGAGCAATCGAGTGCCGGAAACTCCAATAGTGAGGGTTTTAGAAAGAAGAAAAAGTAGAAGAAGAAGAAGATAGAAGAAAAAGAGAAGAAAGAAAGAAGAAGAACAACAGAAAACATCTGAACGACATCAATAGAAACACAGAACAGAGACAATATCAGAATCTCACATATCGCAGCGGAACAATATATAATAGATAAATGAATAATCTTTAAAACAAAGAACTATATCATTTTATACATACATCAATCATCAGAGTCAATATACAACAATGGACAGTTATATAACTTGTCCTCATACAGAATACACAGCGGAATAAATAGTATCAGATAAAAATACTACGTCTCGTCCACCAGCTTATCTCCAAAGCTCCAGAATATCCAGAATATCCTGATAATATAACTCTAGGCTGCCCGTGTGGAAATTGGTGGGCACCCAGAGTTTAGAAGGGAACAATAAACTCCGAGTCAGTCATGGTGACTGGTGTGAGATCGTAAAACAGTTATTCTTTATAACAACAAAATAATTTTAAAGTCAATTCGAAATGCTTTTGGAAAATGAAACTACCATAAGACCTCCCACCACACACACAATGCAAACGCAGAATTGGAGGAGATTTCTTCTTATGATAGTCAAAGATGCTTACTACGAAAAAATCAAATTCTTTTTGATATTATTATTAGTGCATAGTGTAGAAAACATTTCGAAAGTAGAATATAAATCTTAGCCAACATACGACCAGTATCGTATGCCTACTATAGCTACCATCCAAACAGTGGGGCGCCACCATAAGTGAATGATAGGTTCTACAACTAATACCGTACAAGGCTCGTATTGTTTCTTTGGATTTCCAACAAATGGTCAGGCTAAGGAACTTCCTTTTCCACGATGGGTACGTCCCTGGAATAGACGACCCGAGAACCTAACCGGATCTCTGCCAACACAAGGCCGGGTTACCTCTGCAAAAATAGGTAACTACTGACACGCGTATGCCATCCCCCGATCGTCACCGATCTTCCCGAGGATCCCCGATTCGCAACAAACCACATAGATAATAATAATGCAGTAACCACAGAGGTTAAGTATCTGGGCTCCATACCATGATACCACCTTTATCCAGAAGGAATGACATACACTAAGGGGCGCTACTCCCTAGAACCTTGCCGCATTCGTCCTGTTTCGACCATTTCCGGGGTGTGAGGCTCGACGAAGTCTCGTCCACAAAGCTACGCTTTCTCAAAAAGCCCTGCTTCGGGTCAAACAAAATGATCAACCTATGATCATAAAGATATAAGATCAAACAAATGATCATATCGCAAATGATCAAACACTGATCATTTCACAGCAACACTCAGTATGCCACGTTACCAAATTGGGATATATCGCTGATAGATTTCAACTACATAACCTCTGAGCTCGTACGTCTCAGAGAAGGGTGTTAAGCTAAGAGAATAAATCCTCCGCCACCAACAGATATGTATTTGAAAGAAATCAGCTTTATATCTCAAATTGTAACGTCAGACACACAATCCATGAAAGTCTGTTCCGGGATCGAACAGAACCGAAGGCACTTCTCACGAAGCCCTTGCATATCCGGATAATTTTCAATCACGTCAGGACTTCCCGTCACTAAGGGTGATAAAACCTCTAAATCGAAGATCAGTCGATGTAGAGTAACTCGACGGTAATCCTTTCGTTTTCAAAAATATCCGGTCTTCAACACCGGTCTTCGAATGCGATTCATAACGACGTATCACATATTCGGAATGGGTTATACGACCCCATGGTCCTTTCCCGGCTAACCCGAATAGTGAGCGCTTATTCAAAAATAACTGTGGCATTCAAATTCATTCAATTCACAACAAATACCATTCAAGGTAATTATTGATAGTCGGTTATTTAACTATCAATAAAGATGCGCAACATCATCAGATTCCAAATAATTTTCCCAAATTATTTATTCTTCAAAAATATCTTACTAGATATATAATTTCCACACTTCAAAAATAAATCAACGTTTATTTTTAAAACGAATTCCCATTTCTTTTATAAATTCCGTATTGAATTTACATTTTCGAATATCTACTGATATTCGATTTTCAAATCGCTTTCAATATTCAATCTCAATTTATCTTTACAAGGATAAATCCTCAAAACGTTCATTTCATATTGGAAAAGCAATTCCATACTTATTTAATAAGTAATTGTTTCACAAATCTATTCATTTTCAACACTTGAAAATATTCGATATACTTAAATCAATTTAAGTATATATTCATCCTTTAAGGAAAATATTCTTTTAACACATTTATTTGAGTCAAAACGAATGTTGCGTAAAACATCGTTACGACGACTCGAAATCACTAGTATAGGGATTCGGAATTAAGATAGATATATAAATCCCAATACTACATCAAAACATTTCCCTTCGGAAATCATTTACTATAACAACAGTGTTATAGTCCATCATTTCCTTATTCTTCTCGAAAACGTCTATTTCAACAATAAATGTTGAAATCTATGATTTCGATATTTAACACGTTTTAAAACATCCTTTAAAACAATTACTTCACTTCAAATATCACTTTTCCAAAATTATATCCATTTTACTTAACAATATATTCACTGTCCAAAATCGTGAATATACTTCACTAATTACATTTCACTATTTTCTACACGTTTTATTTCAATGATAATTCGCTATCCAAAATCGCGAATATATCTCCTTAAAAAATCTTCTATATTTAATTTATCAAATCCAATTGATTTCGAATTTATAAACACGGTTATAAATTCTATTTCTATTTATAAAAACTTCAGTTTATAAATCTTCTTTATTTACCAATTCAATTCACAATTCAATTTATATACCACAATCCATATTTTAAGTTAAATACTTATAATTTCATTTATTTACAAAGATCATTCTTTTAAAACTTTACAGCTGTAAAATTTACCCTTTTATAAACCCATTTTAACGTCATTTCCAAATACTACATCAATTGCAGATTGATGTCCAAAATTTTATCATTTCTAAATAATTTTCCTTATTCTTTCCAATTTATTCAATATTCTATTTTTAAAAGAATCCTTCAATTTGAAATCATTTTTACATTGATTTCCCAAGTTATTTCAATTCATAAATTTAATTTCTAATTGGACTTCCAACTTATTTCATTTTAAATAAATTCCTTTTGAAGAGGATAAATTTCTTTGTCTCTTTCAATCTATTTAAAAATCCAAATTTAAATTAAATTCTTCAATTTATAATCACTGTTTTATGAAATTCCTTTATTTAGCAATTTCACTTTATTCTGGAATTTATTCCATAAGATTATAAAAATTAGCTTTTTATACTTTAAAATTCCTTTCTTCAAAATTTCTTCAATTTCAAAATTTGATTCACTTAGAAGTTTTCTACTTGAATTTCAAAAATTCAATTTCGTTTATCTTTGAAATCCAACGATGTCAAAACATCCATTCAGCTAAACTTTAGCTTTCAAACAATTTCCAGATATCAATATGATTAATAGCATCACTATAATCATTCACAGATTCATATCACAATAGAAATAAATTCAATCAATGTGAGGGGTCCAGTTGGATCCCTTCAACCTGTTTCCCTGCATCCAAAGACGTTAGCACAATACCAATTCCGCTCCAGTACGGAATTATCGCGGTATATAGGTTTTTATAAATCCGCTTACTAACGGCGCAATAGGGTCTCATCCGCTATACGAGGCGGGAATCAATCAATCCAATATATACATATGCCAATATGTATATACTGCTATATATAATAGATATATCCTACTATATCTAATATAACAATCAATAGCAATCAAATCAAACAATAAATAACTGAAAATTCCACTTCAATTTTGAGTGAGAAAAATCTCACCTTAGCTTTTAATTTTGCAATCCAATCCAATTCGTCTTGTTCCCTTTACGATTTCAAACTGTATAAACATTTATACGATTTATTAATATTCGAACAGACCGAATAATAAATTTTCATTGGGTAATTTTAGTTATTCAATGGTTTTGTTTTTAAACCAATTTCAATTATTAAATTTGAAATTAAATTTCTTATCTGATAAATTAAATTAGTCAAATTATTTGTCAAACCAATTTTTCTCTTACCAATTAAATTAGATCGAATAAATAAATTTCCATACTTATTTAAAAATAAACTATATTAAAAATCTAATTTCTGTAAATTCCTCAACATTTAAAAATCTTTATTTTCAACAAATTATACTTATATCAAATATTTTCTGTTTACTGTCAAATGTATTATATTTACATTTTTAACCAAAACTTATTTAATCTTTCAAACATTTCCAAAAATTCCTATATATTTATATTTTTTTCCTTTTCTATAAAACACGATCGTAAGTTACCTTACTAAAATACAAATTTCAAATTGAACGATAACATCAATATACCTCACCAGCAACGCTGGACATCATCGGCGACTTCACGAACTAGTGCCGCCCGAATTCCCAAACGCGAGTTCGCCAGAATCGATTTACTGGCCTCGCGAGCTCCCCCTCTGGTCGCAGCCTCCATCACCATTCGTCGCCCCACTGTCACGCCTTTGACCTCCCAGCATCGCGCGAACTCGCTACCACGAATCGCGAGCCGCCTCGCCTGGCGTCGTGAACCACGCGAGCTACCCCCATTGCCGCATCGTTCCTCCAGCGACCCAATCGACCGCCCACCCTCCAAGACGCGATACCCATCGCCACTCGCCGCCTAGGCCCACGCGCGCACGAACCCCACAAACCAAGCGCGCCCTCTCGCCTACCCCCCAGATCGATTCCATCCGTATACTTGTGGACGAGAGAGGGATACGCGATTTTTCTTTTTCTTTTTTTGTTTGAATATAAGCAGCCATTGATTTTAAAACGAGAAGGGGTTTCGATTTTTTTTATTTTTTTTTGAACGAGATGTCTTTGAACAGGTGAGGGGAAGGCTCGGTTTTATTTTAAGGAAGGAAGCGTGATTGTAGGCGTGATACTAGGCGCGTTGTTAGGGAGAGAACACGCTGCCTTACTTTGATGTCGGCATAAGTTTAAATTTTAAAAATTTAAATTGAATTTCATTTTATTCGACGCGTTTACATATCGTATAGTCACAAAACAATCCCGATAAATACGAAATTGGAAATCTAGTAATAATACAATATTACGGACCCAATGAAACTGGTTTCGTCGAATTCCGAGACTGTGCCCCGGAACGCTATTTTTAAATATCGGTACGAACGATATAATTTCAAAACTGAACGGAACCGTTTGAAATTAGGTTCTGAAGCTTCTGTTATCTTCAGTATTATCAATACGAATTTTAAAAGCTTTCGAAATATTTTTCTTCAGCTGAAATTTGAAGATATAAATTTTTTATTCAGCATTGCATAGATTAAATTTTATAATTTAATCGCCAAATTCAGAGTTATATCGGAGATTCAAATTAAATCATCGTTCAAATCGTTTTAAAATCAATTAAATATTCTCAATTTAATTTGTTCAAAATTCTGGGTCGTTACAAACTTCCCTCCTTAAAAGAATTTCGTCCTCGAAATTACAAGTTAGGAAAAAAATGTCCTTAACTCGTCTACTATTTTTCACAATTCAATAGTTTTATCAATCTATCAAAACAAATCTTTCTACTAAAGATTCGTTATTATTTCAACTAGTTTTCCAAACCTTTCATAGTTTTCAAACAATATTGTTTAACTTCCCCTTTCAAATTCGAGTTTAAATTCAAATTTAAACTTTCAAAATTTCTCAAAAATTTTCTAACGCCCTAAATTTTCGAAAAATTTCGCCAGCGTCTCCTTTGCGCGGCTAATACGGCTCGACTACAAAACGTCCCTACGGACTCTCAGATTTCAAAAAGAAAAAGAAAAAGCCAAGCGGCTAGAGAGAAATCATCAAAAACTCATATTAAAACTCAAATACATACCTTTTCCGAGCAATTCAAATTATCTTCGAAATCAAAATTCCAATTCCTTTTATAACACCTGTATGTCCTACTAGCCATAATATCTAGTTACACATTCAAATCATTTTGCAAATTCTGTTACAAAATTTCAATATAACTGCTTATATCATCATTACTTCACTATTGAAGTTACACCTATTCAATTTTGTTCAATCTTTACATTTCAATTTCATTTGAATTTAATTCACAATTCCAATCTAATTTGGATTCAATTCACTTCCAATTCTGAAATATTGAATTTTTATCGGATTTCTTTTGTTCACTTCAAACTAATCTCAAAACTTTATTTCACACAATTCAAATTCGTTTCAATATTCTGTTTTAACTCCAGTTTCATTTACTGACAAATTCAAAATGAATTTTAACATTCAACTTCATTTTCTTGTACTTGCAATTGCAAATCTATTTATTCATTCTCAAATTCTTTCATTTTCAATTGAATCTCATCTCTATCAAATTTGCAAATATTTATAAGTTATCAACTTATTTACATTTCGATTTATACAATCATTTATACATTCACATTCACAATTCCATTTCATTTAGGAATTTTATTTTCAATTATCTTCTTGGAATTCTATTTTCATTTATGAATCATATTTACAATTCATATTCATAATTTTTGTTCACATATGAATTTATTTCCTTATACTTTCAATTCATATTTATAGATTTCATTTGTTAATGAACTTTAATTCCAATCACCATTACATAATTTACATTAACAATTTCTATTTGTATAAGATATCAATTCAATCATATTCCATAAATATTCTTATACAGTATTCCAGAGTCTTTTCAACCTTTCGAAACCATTTTTTGAAAATAATTCAAATTATCCTTTGAATTTTCAAAACAAAACCCCAATTTTCCAAACAACTTCCATTTAAAACAAATTGGCAGCAATCCCTCTTTTGGAAACCCGAAAATGAACACCGGTGATGCCGCGGTCATCATCGAAGTTATTTTCCAGCGACCGAAAATAGTTTAGAGCTTTTCATTCCCTTAAAAATACTTTTCAAAACCTTTGAAATTCATTTTCAAATTCAAAAAGAATTTAAACTTTTCAAATCTCCAAAATTTACGAATTCCTTTCAAAACATTTCCAAAAACTTCTCTGGAATTCCGTTTTAAATTACATTTATAATTTACATTCTTTAATTTCATTTGTATATGGATTTATTTCTTAACTTTGGAGTTACAATTTCAGTCTCTTATTCAGTTTCAATAGTAATGATAACATTTCAATATTATTACTTCCTAACAACCAAACATCCATATACTATAATAATTTACAGAAAATCATTTCTTTTCTATACAAAAATAGATTTGGGTAAAATTATTTCATTTACCCTATTCAAAACAATACTGTGTCGAATTGTTCTATTCGGGTGTTTAGAAACCCCTTCGATACAGTTTTGCAAGACTGTGCCGACGAAGGTTCATATACCACTCAATAAACCAATCACCACAATACAAAACAATTTTATATTCACTAACAAATACGCACTCGTATCTATTATTACACTCAAACTCATTCTAGAGTACTACTGACTCTATCTCTAATGAGTAACACCCAACAGAGCAGGGTTGTCGCTTAACCATATGCTCTGATACCACTTTGTCACATCCTGAAATTTTCGACTTTCGAAAATTCAACATCGATACTCACTTTATCGACTGTCGAGCAATCGAGTGCCGGAAACTCCAATAGTGAGGGTTTTAGAAAGAAGAAAAAGTAGAAGAAGAAGAAGATAGAAGAAAAAGAGAAGAAAGAAAGAAGAAGAACAACAGAAAACATCTGAACGACATCAATAGAAACACAGAACAGAGACAATATCAAAATCTCACATATCGCAGCGGAACAATATATAATAGATAAATGAATAATCTTTAAAACAAAGAACTATATCATTTTATACATACATCAATCATCAGAGTCAATATACAACAATGGACAGTTATATAACTTGTCCTCATACAGAATACACAGCGGAATAAATAGTATCAGATAAAAATACTACGTCTCGTCCACCAGCTTATCTCCAAAGCTCCAGAATATCCAGAATATCCTGATAATATAACTCTAGGCTGCCCGTGTGGAAATTGGTGGGCACCCAGAGTTTAGAAGGGAACAATAAACTCCGAGTCAGTCATGGTGACTGGTGTGAGATCGTAAAACAGTTATTCTTTATAACAACAAAATAATTTTAAAGTCAATTCGAAATGCTTTTGGAAAATGAAACTACCATAAGACCTCCCACCACACACACAATGCAAACGCAGAATTGGAGGAGATTTCTTCTTATGATAGTCAAAGATGCTTACTACGAAAAAATCAAATTCTTTTTGATATTATTATTAGTGCATAGTGTAGAAAACATTTCGAAAGTAGAATATAAATCTTAGCCAACATACGACCAGTATCGTATGCCTACTATAGCTACCATCCAAACAGTGGGGCGCCACCATAAGTGAATGATAGGTTCTACAACTAATACCGTACAAGGCTCGTATTGTTTCTTTGGATTTCCAACAAATGGTCAGGCTAAGGAACTTCCTTTTCCACGATGGGTACGTCCCTGGAATAGACGACCCGAGAACCTAACCGGATCTCTGCCAACACAAGGCCGGGTTACCTCTACAAAAATAGGTAACTACTGACACGCGTATGCCATCCCCCGATCGTCACCGATCTTCCCGAGGATCCCCGATTCGCAACAAACCACATAGATAATAATAATGCAGTAACCACAGAGGTTAAGTATCTGGGCTCCATACCATGATACCACCTTTATCCAGAAGGAATGACATACACTAAGGGGCGCTACTCCCTAGAACCTTGCCGCATTCGTCCTGTTTCGACCATTTCCGGGGTGTGAGGCTCGACGAAGTCTCGTCCACAAAGCTACGCTTTCTCAAAAAGCCCTGCTTCGGGTCAAACAAAATGATCAACCTATGATCATAAAGATATAAGATCAAACAAATGATCATATCGCAAATGATCAAACACTGATCATTTCACAGCAACACTCAGTATGCCACGTTACCAAATTGGGATATATCGCTGATAGATTTCAACTACATAACCTCTGAGCTCGTACGTCTCAGAGAAGGGTGTTAAGCTAAGAGAATAAATCCTCCGCCACCAACAGATATGTATTTGAAAGAAATCAGCTTTATATCTCAAATTGTAACGTCAGACACACAATCCATGAAAGTCTGTTCCGGGATCGAACAGAACCGAAGGCACTTCTCACGAAGCCCTTGCATATCCGGATAATTTTCAATCACGTCAGGACTTCCCGTCACTAAGGGTGATAAAACCTCTAAATCGAAGATCAGTCGATGTAGAGTAACTCGACGGTAATCCTTCCGTTTTCAAAAATATCCGGTCTTCAACACCGGTCTTCGAATGCGATTCATAACGACGTATCACATATTCGGAATGGGTTATACGACCCCATGGTCCTTTCCCGGCTAACCCGAATAGTGAGCGCTTATTCAAAAATAAGTGTGGCATTCAAATTCATTCAATTCACAACAAATACCATTCAAGGTAATTATTGATAGTCGGTTATTTAACTATCAATAAAGATGCGCAACATCATCAGATTCCAAATAATTTTCCCAAATTATTTATTCTTCAAAAATATCTTACTAGATATATAATTTCCACACTTCAAAAATAAATCAACGTTTATTTTTAAAACGAATTCCCATTTCTTTTATAAATTCCGTATTGAATTTACATTTTCGAATATCTACTGATATTCGATTTTCAAATCGCTTTCAATATTCAATCTCAATTTATCTTTACAAGGATAAATCCTCAAAACGTTCATTTCATATTGGAAAAGCAATTCCATACTTATTTAATAAGTAATTGTTTCACAAATCTATTCATTTTCAACACTTGAAAATATTCGATATACTTAAATCAATTTAAGTATATATTCATCCTTTAAGGAAAATATTCTTTTAACACATTTATTTGAGTCAAAACGAATGTTGCGTAAAACATCGTTACGACGACTCGAAATCACTAGTATAGGGATTCAGAATTAAGATAGATATATAAATCCCAATACTACATCAAAACATTTCCCTTCGGAAATCATTTACTATAACAACAGTGTTATAGTCCATCATTTCCTTATTCTTCTCGAAAACGTCTATTTCAACAATAAATGTTGAAATCTATGATTTCGATATTTAACACGTTTTAAAACATCCTTTAAAACAATTACTTCACTTCAAATATCACTTTTCCAAAATTATATCCATTTTACTTAACAATATATTCACTGTCCAAAATCGTGAATATACTTCACTAATTACATTTCACTATTTTCTACACGTTTTATTTCAATGATAATTCGCTATCCAAAATCGCGAATATATCTCCTTAAAAAATCTTCTATATTTAATTTATCAAATCCAATTGATTTCGAATTTATAAACACGGTTATAAATTCTATTTCTATTTATAAAAACTTCAGTTTATAAATCTTCTTTATTTACCAATTCAATTCACAATTCAATTTATATACCACAATCCATATTTTAAGTTAAATACTTATAATTTCATTTATTTACAAAGATCATTCTTTTAAAACTTTACAGCTGTAAAATTTACCCTTTTATAAACCCATTTTAACGTCATTTCCAAATACTACATCAATTGCAGATTGATGTCCAAAATTTTATCATTTCTAAATAATTTTCCTTATTCTTTCCAATTTATTCAATATTCTATTTTTAAAAGAATCCTTCAATTTGAAATCATTTTTACATTGATTTCCCAAGTTATTTCAATTCATAAATTTAATTTCTAATTGGACTTCCAACTTATTTCATTTTAAATAAATTCCTTTTGAAGAGGATAAATTTCTTTGTCTCTTTCAATCTATTTAAAAATCCAAATTTAAATTAAATTCTTCAATTTATAATCACTGTTTTATGAAATTCCTTTATTTAGCAATTTCACTTTATTCTGGAATTTATTCCATAAGATTATAAAAATTAGCTTTTTATACTTTAAAATTCCTTTCTTCAAAATTTCTTCAATTTCAAAAATTGATTCACTTAGAAGTTTTCTACTTGAATTTCAAAAATTCAATTTCGTTTATCTTTGAAATCCAATGATGTCAAAACATCCATTCAGCTAAACTTTAGCTTTCAAACAATTTCCAGATATCAATATGATTAATAGCATCACTATAATAATTCACAGATTCATATCACAATAGAAATAAATTCAATCAATGTGAGGGGTCCAGTTGGATCCCTCCAACCTGTTTCCCTGCATCCAAAGACGTTAGCACAATACCAATTCCGCTCCAGTACGGAATTATCGCGGTATATAGGTTTTTATAAATCCGCTTACTAACGGCGCAATAGGGTCTCATCCGCTATATGAGGCGGGAATCAATCAATCCAATATATACATATGCCAATATGTATATACTGCTATATATAATAGATATATCCTACTATATCTAATATAACAATCAATAGCAATCAAATCAAACAATAAATAACTGAAAATTCCACTTCAATTTTGAGTGAGAAAAATCTCACCTTAGCTTTTAATTTTGCAATCCAATCCAATTCGTCTTGTTCCCTTTACGATTTCAAACTGTATAAACATTTATACGATTTATTAATATTCGAACAGACCGAATAATAAATTTTCATTGGGTAATTTTAGTTATTCAATGGTTTTGTTTTTAAACCAATTTCAATTATTAAATTTGAAATTAAATTTCTTATCTGATAAATTAAATTAGTCAAATTATTTGTCAAACCAATTTTTCTCTTACCAATTAAATTAGATCGAATAAATAAATTTCCATACTTATTTAAAAATAAACTATATTAAAAATCTAATTTCTGTAAATTCCTCAACATTTAAATATCTTTATTTTCAACAAATTATACTTATATCAAATATTTTCTGTTTACTGTCAAATGTATTATATTTACATTTTTAACCAAAACTTATTTAATCTTTCAAACATTTCCAAAAATTCCTATATATTTATATTTTTTTCCTTTTCTATAAAACACGATCGTAAGTTACCTTACTAAAATACAAATTTCAAATTGAACGATAACATCAATATACCTCACCAGCAACGCTGGACATCATCGGCGACTTCACGAACTAGTGCCGCCCGAATTCCCAAACGCGAGTTCGCCAGAATCGATTTACTGGCCTCGCGAGCTCCCCCTCTGGTCGCAGCCTCCATCACCATTCGTCGCCCCACTGTCACGCCTTTGACCTCCCAGCATCGCGCGAACTCGCTACCACGAATCGCGAGCCGCCTCGCCTGGCGTCGCGAACCACGCGAGCTACCCCCATTGCCGCATCGTTCCTCCAGCGACCCAATCGACCGCCCACCCTCCAAGACGCGATACCCATCGCCACTCGCCGCCTAGGCCCACGCGCGCACGAACCCCACAAACCAAGCGCGCCCTCTCGCCTACCCCCCAGATCGATTCCATCCGTATACTTGTGGACGAGAGAGGGATACGCGATTTTTCTTTTTCTTTTTTTGTTTGAATATAAGCAGCCATTGATTTTAAAACGAGAAGGGGTTTCGATTTTTTTTTTTTTTGAACGAGATGTCTTTGAACAGGTGAGGGGAAGGCTCGGTTTTATTTTAAGGAAGGAAGCGTGATTGTAGGCGTGATACTAGGCGCGTTGTTAGGGAGAGAACACGCTGCCTTACTTTGATGTCGGCATAAGTTTAAATTTTAAAAATTTAAATTGAATTTCATTTTATTCGACGCGTTTACATATCGTATAGTCACAAAACAATCCCGATAAATACGAAATTGGAAATCTAGTAATAATACAATATTATGGACCCAATGAAACTGGTTTCGTCGAATTCCGAGACTGTGCCCCGGAACGCTATTTTTAAATATCGGTACGAACGATATAATTTCAAAACTGAACGGAACCGTTTGAAATTAGGTTCTGAAGCTTCTGTTATCTTCAGTATTATCAATACGAATTTTAAAAGCTTTCGAAATATTTTTCTTCAGCTGAAATTTGAAGATATAAATTTTTTATTCAGCATTGCATAGATTAAATTTTATAATTTAATCGCCAAATTCAGAGTTATATCGGAGATTCAAATTAAATCATCGTTCAAATCGTTTTAAAATCAATTAAATATTCTCAATTTAATTTGTTCAAAATTCTGGGTCGTTACAAATCGATATCTTCGTTGCATCTATAAACCACTGTATCAATTAGCTTCTTCTTTTCTCCTTGACAACTAACAACACCACACATGCATCTTCCACGAACGAGCATCCAGATTCGCCACCACTCATCACCAGCATCGTGCACGCTTTCACTGTCCCAGTCCATGAATCACGGATGCATCTTTGGTCATGTCGACCTTGCCCCATTGCCTGGTACCATGCAAAAAGCCTCCTCCGTCGATCGCAAGCATCACGTCGATGATGCCAAACACAAATCGCCTTGTGCAATTTTATTTCATTCAATTGTGCTTTAATTAATTTTTTTTCGATCTTTCTGAATTTTCTGGGGAAAGGGATGAATAGCTAAGTGGAGTTTGGGTGCGTGCTTACCAAGATAAAGGAACTAGTTTTAGAAATAGAAGAAATGTGGGCTTTGGGCTTAATTAGATTGGGCTCCAACTAAAGTTAGTTAATTTTCTTTTCTTTCTCTTTTAACAACTCTTTTAATTAATTTGTAATTTATATTTTAATCTAGTTTAAATTAATTTACATATTATTCTACAATTTATATTCTGATATTTGAACAATTTTTGTTTAATCCAATATTTATTTATTTCCATTTTATTATTACAAAATAAATTTATTTTTCAACTACTTCAATTATATAAAAAAAATTATTTACACTTCAAATTATCTCATATTTTTCAAATTATCTTATATTTAATTAAAATAATTTATTCAAAGAAAAATCTTTTATTTATAGCCTTCGATTAAGTAAGTATTTACGTTTAAAAATAATAATTATCAAATATCGAGTTCAAATATTTTTATTATTATTTTTCTAAAATTTATTTATTACGACGTAAAAATCAGGGTTGTTACATTTTCTCTACTTCTCAATATATATATATACACACACACACACACACATATATATATATATATATCAAGTGATTTAATCCAATTCCTAAAATCAACACAATGATAAATCAAGGACATATCTTATATCATAATTTTTTATTTTCCAATAACTAATAGGGACAACTAGCGATTACAACCCAAAAATTCTAAAAGAGAATTTTTCTAAAAGCTGCCATTTATCAATAACTGGTGTAAATAATGTCGTGGTCCAAACACTCCTTAATTAAGATGGACATTTCTAATATGTCATTCAACTATCACCTATATTCCTTAATTTTCCTTCTTAATTTCTAATAAATGTGCTCCATTCATTACTTCGGTTAATATACCCTTAAAATTGATCATTATTGTCAAAAATGGACCATTTTTACAAATCCTCATTTATACCCCTTTAATCTTTTTATCGGGTTTAAAATCCATTTATTATGCCGATTTAATTCCTCCATCAATGTCATATTAAATTCCTTAATCAGTCCCCCATTTAATTCTTTTTGACTCCCGTTAATTACAAATTTATTGCCTGTTAAATTTGTAATTAATGCCTATAAATCCTATTTCTTAATTACTAAGTAATATGTATATAGTCGTAAATTACGTTATTTATATATTTATATTTTTATACGTTAAGCGCGGTTAGACATGTGTTTATATATTAATTTGTAAACTACAACATTCTTTTCCACATTTTATTTATCAAAGCTATCCTTCTAAAAATGCTTACCATTAGAATTTTTTCATAAATTAACAAAAGTGAGATCTTTGCTTTGTTTGAACTATAAGGAATTACTTCTTTTCTTTTTTAATGAAATAGAAAGTAAACTATGAAAAAGAATATCCATATCTTACATATCTCTTTTCTTTTTAGTATATCCCTTGTTTATTCAAACGACACACTTTTATACATATTTTGGAGTGGGGTAATTTACGAAATTTACAAGGAATTTGCACCAAATAAATCAAAACATAGAAATTCACATTCTAAGTCAACTAGGGTAACCTAACTTACAAGCCAATTATAAATCTGAAATACCAACTTCATCAATATTTTATAATTAAATATCTGAGACTGATTTTTAGACCAGGTTGTACATACTATTCCTATTTTATTCATATCTGAAAGCCTTTACACTACCATAACTAGGTGGTGGTCCTTATCTACTCCATAGAGAAAAAATTGTTTAATTCTCACCATGCTTAAAACTAAAATTTCACAATTAGAAAGTACCTTATCTGAAACATTTACCTTTAAAAATATAAACATGGAAACCCTTTTTACCAATTTTCAAAAATTGCGAAGTTCCCATAACGAGTCATGAAAAATTTTCTTTTTCCTAACCAACTTTTCCTTTTTAAGGACTTCTAATTCAAAACATTTAAAACATTGAGTTTTAAACTAAACTATTATTAAATCAAAAAATTCAAAAATTGCTTAATTCCATAAATGAGAAAATAATTTCCCTTCTCAAAAACCTTCTACAACATACAAAATAAATTTCAGTAAATTGTTTTCATGCAGATAAACTTATTACATTAAACTCAAAATAAGCATTTATAACTTCATGAAATTATGGCCCATACTTATGAAAAGTTCATTGACTACCATTTTAAGGATATATTATTATTATTTTCCAAATTTAGCTCCTCCTAAATCTATTACAAATATTATAACTTCAATAGCATTTCAAAATAACAGGTTTTCCTTTATTAGACATTCATTATTTCTGAGTTTTTCATTCAAAAGGCATGATAGTCTTCAACTGCAGAAAAGTGATATTTCTAGTTACAAGACAATTATTTTAATAGACCATATGCATGCATAATTTTTAATTTCAAGTTATTATATTATCCCAAAAATACATCAACATCTATTTCTTTACTACTCAAAATATACTATTACTTAACTAAATACTTTTTATTTTAAGTCTTATTTAAGCTCCTATAATCTTTCACCATCCTTTCCACGTCAATCCCAATTTATTTTTCTTTTATTATCATTTTAAATTCAATAATATTTTATTCTTATTCAAACGAATTCTAAATAGAAAAATGTATATATAAAATTCTAATCCTTACATAAATGTTTTTCCTTATAATCTTTACAAAATTATCCCAACTCATTTATTAATTATCATCATTTAATTCCAATTTTTTTCAAAAACTTCCTCTGTAACCTTAAACAATGAAAAGTGGAGTATACAAGGACACATTCTATCTTAGTAATTCTAACTAGATTACTGATCCTATTTTATATAAACTTCTAATGCTATTTCTATGCAAATCTTCCAATATTACCTCTATTTACATTTCTCCCAACTAATTGGCTTCTACTTCAGTTGTTTCTCTGTATTATCCTTATACAGAAATGTTCTCCTATTCTAGTCATTCTTATCCTTCTATTCTTTATTCCTTAATTTAAATAAGTTCCATTTCCATTTATTCCCCTTTTTTAGAAAGATTTTTTTTAAAAGGAACTTCTGAATTTATGAAATAGAAGAAAAATCAACTAGTCCAACCTACGCTCTATTTTACATTTATTTAAAAAAACAAAGAATCCAAAAATTAAGAACTTTTTAACTCAACAAATTTTAAACTAAGAAATTCACAATTGAAAACCCCGTTTTTCAACTCTTTAAATCATAATATTTAAAAATTTCTTTTTATAAAATTCATCCACCATTTTGTTGTTTGTTAACCCAAAAAATGGATCAACACCCTGAGTTTGAAAGCACCAACAATGTTCTAACAGAGCAATATCACAGATCATAGATATAGAAAAAGAATAGTAAAAGAAAGAAGTCAGAGAATTTTTATAGTTGTTCGGCCATTAATGAAGCCTACGTCCACTTTATAGTTTTATTATAGACTGGTTGTTGTTACAAGAAGTATTTGATTACAAGGCTTTGATTATCCTTAGGTAGATTGAATCCCCAGAGTTGGAATCCATTGGAAAATCACATTGAATCCCTTTGGAGATTGTTGTGAGGGAGGTAGAGAGTTAAGAATGTTTCTAGTAGAGCTTCAGCCACCCGTTCGGAGAAGATCCCCTTTATGTTGCAGGTAGGACGGTATTTATAGAGATCGGAGAGCTTCTGGGCCAAACCACTTAGTCAACTTCTTGTAGGAAGGTACTGAATGACTTAGGGGGGTTTGGCTCGCGATCCGAGCCAAAACCATGGATCGCTAGTGATCCATGGTCTATGGATCGCTAGCGATCCATAGATTTGGATTGTTCACGAGCTAATTACTTGGTTGCTCTCCCTCAATGGCTTCATCATGCTAGGTTGCCAAAAACATCGTTCAATATGGATCGCTAGCGATTCATACACTTAGCATTTTTGTGCTCTATCTTTTAGTCTCCTCTGCTTCTTTTGTGCCATAGCTATCCACTATCTTGCATGGATCGCTAGCAATCCATAGGGTATGGATCACTGGAAATCCAATCACTTAGGCTATTTTTGGAGTTTGGAGTTTGGAACGCTTTGACGACCTTGTAACAACCCAAAATTTAACTCGTAATAATTAATTCATTAATTAACTAAATAATAAAATAAGTTTGTGAAATTATCGGAATTATGCCATGGGAGTTGCACCATTGTGTCTGTGGTAATTTTATGGTCAATTTCCATATATAGAACGTCAGAATCCGAGCTAAAATGAACGAGATATGAATTAAACATGACAATGAAAAAAAAATTATATGGCCAGGTCGACCGGCCGGTCGACCTGGGCAAGGGGGTGGTCGACCGCCCGGTCAACCCGCTTGCCCTTTTTAGGGCGAACGAATGAATGTTCGTTCGAATATTTAGCCGACTTTACACGTATTTTGCATTGTTTAAACTGATCTGGTCCTTCCATTTATGCATCCGATGGCCCCTATTCAGCCTATGATGTGGTTGCATCCTATTCAATCGCCAAATCCAACGGTCTGAGATCCACTTCTACCCGTATAAATAGAACCCTAGGCATAGTACTTTTTCTCATTCTACGATTTTCGCAAATTGGGTTCACCTATTCAGGAAGGACCCTAAGCGAAATAATTTTCCAAGGAGGAAATCGTTTTAAATAAAAATATTTAACAACCCAAGTGGATCCGTGAAGGCCTAAAGGGAAGAGCTAAGGACCAGAGGTGAGTGATTGTAATTATTTTAAATTTCTTTAAGTAATTTAAAATAATAGGGTTTCCAATTGTTGTAGTTTTACTATGATTTTTGGAATAGCCTTTTTAGTAATTTATTTACAGTTTTTAGAATTATTTTTAGTCTATTCCTTCTAGCTATTCTTTTCAGTTAATTTTAGTTTATTTCTGCTAATTATAGCCTTTTCATTTAATTACAGTTTATTTACAGTATTTTAGTTTACTTACTGTTATTTATGCGTTATTTACATCTTCTTCTTACACTTTGGATTTCCTTCTATTTTCAGTTTTCTTTTATTTCTCCTTATTCTTCTTCGCATATGGATTAGAATAGAATTAACGCAAAATTGGATTAAATTATAAGAAATCTGAAATAATGGAATATGAGATGTAAATCACAAAGACTGTAATATAATTGGAATTGGACTGAAATTATGCCTAATTATGATATTAATTTGACTGAATTAAGAAGATTGGCCTAGTTATAACTTAGAATTATAACTAAAAAGAATAAAAGAAGAAAGAGGCTTATTTTCACACTTAGACCTTGTGTTAAGTAATAAGCATGATTATAACGTAAGTTATAAAATGGTAAACTATGGAAACAATGGTTAACTATGGTAAACTATGGAAACTATGGCGCTTATATTAAGACTTAGGATAAATTAATAAGAAAAAATAGCAATTGATAAAAATAAAGGCTTATTTAAATAATTTATCTAAGTTAATAAGCAAAGATAAGAATAGGACCTGTACCAAATAGCATTCCCCTAATATTTCTATGGTTACGGTGTTTCACATAATTCTGAAGTGAGATGGGGTGCTTCACATAATCCTAAAGTGAGGTGAGGGGTACATTTATGCTTATAGTGGTAGTAAACTGTCAATCTATGGTAGATCAAATCAAGGGGATTTGAACAAGGGGCGCAACTAGATTATTGTTTCGTAGGGACTAGTATCGATAGCATTTCCCCTTGATTTGAACATCCAATCATCCAAATTGTCAACAAATAGACATTCATACAATCAACATCCAAACCAGCCAATAAATCACAACAATTAACTGGTTATTAATATCAGGTATTTAATGGGCAATTAAATTCAATATTACTTTAAATGTCAATTTAATTCAATATAATTTAAATGTCAATTTAAACAACCAAACAGCAACCAATAAAATTATTATCACTTCATAAATTTAATTTAACTAACATAAGAAAATTTAGTATTGCGTGAGTGGGTTAAATCACTCACCTTTGATTTAAGGCCCATTTAAAATCCAATAAAAGCCCAAAATTTTAACAGTCTCCAAATTAAACAAAAAAAATTCCATGTTGTACAGAATTTCAATACGATCCCAATGGAAGAAACCGCGCGTGAATCTGAGTTCATATGCAAAAGTTATGGAGGTTAGAACGTTGAAAATTTAAATTTTAATTAAAAATAAAATAAGGGTAAAATAGTAATTAGGTTACCATCTCTAACCCTACCAGACGCGATCGAGCACAACTGCCAACAACCGCTGTTCTTCAAGCATTAACCGCCATCGCCTCGTGCGCTAATACCCAGATCGGACCCCTTCACCAGAAACGCCTTGGCCTGGCGCCTCCTCGCCACGCTCGCCACCACCTCCAGCCTCCCCTCTTTACTCCACCACCGCATGAAAGAAATGGCCACAAATCATCTAATTCTTGCGAACTCAGCTGCCTCCGACATGATCTAACCCAGTGGATCGATAGCTCCTTGCCTCCTCTATAAGCCTGCACCCTCCGACCGATCCATCGTCACCAATCTGCCGTTGATTCGCAAAACCTTACAACGGACGGTAGAGAAAGATCCGTCAATTCTGGACAAACGGAGACTCCAATCGGAAAAAAAAATTCAAACACAGATTACGTTCATCGAGAACTTCGCGATGATATATTATATGATAGGGATCGAGCTATTTGAATTTTGGCGTTTGATTTGGAATTGTAATTTAGGGTTTTGCGATGTCTGCCATTGAGAAGGAACAGATGAGATAGAAATTGTACGTATAGAAAATTGAATATAAGCAGCTAGGGTTTATAACAACATATATATAGGTAGAGATGGATAAGAATGGATGGAACAGATCGAATGGGTCGAAGCGATAACAAAGACCTGAAAAGCTCGTTTCATTCCTGAAACGAAAGTAGGTCATCCCATATATCAAAATATAGGTTTTTCATATTTTTAAACTCAATGAAACTAATTTCAAACCTTAATTCTATTGTATATTGAAGTTCGCCATTAAAATCAAATTATTTTAATTAAATTCCTTTAATTGATTTCTACACGTTTCGAGCTCGCACAATCAAATGATAAGTCCGATCGCTACGAAACTTGAAATCCTACAATAGTTCACCATTACGGATCCGATGAAACTGGTTTCATCGAAATCCAAGACAGTGCCCAATAAGACTAATTTTATACGTTAATTAAATGAATTATTATTTTAAAATCAATTTAATCACTTTTAAATTCAAATTTAAAATTAAACCATTTTGTCATTCTTGATTACACAGAAATTTGATGATCTTTTGAAATTCAATTTTCCATGTTAATTTCAAGGTTTAAATATTAAATTAATTACAACGTAAAATTACAACAGTAATAAAATCTCATTTCATTATAATTTAAATTTCAACCAATTCTTTTATTTTGTTTTACATTCTTATTATTCAATCAACAAATACCTTATGAATTTATCAATCATGAATTTCCAAATTAATTTCAAACGGATTTAATAATAAGACGATAAATAAAAAATTATTACATTTAAATAATTTGAAAACATTTATAAATTTATTGTTGACAACAAAAATTATAAATTTACTGACAAATATTAAAACCAATTAATTAAATAACCTATGATTTCCTCATTTTATACAACATTTATTTTATTCATTATTAACCTTTATTATTACCATTAATTGAAATTACATTAAATAGTTGTCAATTTCATTCAATCAACATTATTGAATTATATTCTAATAATTTTTTTCCATTTATAATCATAAATTTTAATTTCTCACAATATTAAATTCCAAAAATCTTATTTAATTTAATATTTTTGATTATCAAAAATACGGGTCGTTACAAACCTCTAGCTAGAAACATATGAATAAGAAAATCCCAATCCACCGGGTCAAAAGCTTTCGCAAAGTCTTGTTTTAGAATCACATAAGTAATGTTATTCTTACAACAGTGATTTATGTATTATTGAACAACTGCCACTCCATTGGTGATATTTCTACCCTTAATGAAAGCGGTTTGTAAACAATCAATAAGATCATTCATTCTTGTGCTAAGTCTATTAGCTAAAACTTTTGAAATAATTTTCACAGAACAGTTAATTAAAGAAATTGGTCTAAAATCTTTTAAATTATTTGCATTTATTTTTTTGTGTAATAAAATTTTATTTGCAAAATTAAATCTTCCTAATTGTAATTTTTCATTATAAAATTCATTAAACATGCTAATTAAATCGAAGTTTAAAACATCCCAAAATATTTTGTAAAATAAAATAGGAAACCCATCAGGACCCTAGGCTTTATCACTAGGCATGTCCTTAATAGCCTTCAAAATCTTCTCTTCATAAAAAGGATTATCAAATTCAATAAGGTTAATTCTAGAATCAATAGGATAGAGTTCCTTCCATCTAACGTTTACCCTATGCTTATTCCTATTGCCAACAATATCCCTATAGTAATAAAAAAAGGCCTTATATAGATCCCTTTGATCGACCAATTCAACATTATTCACAAAAATAAAATTTATTGTATTGCTACATTTTCTCCCATTAGCCATATTATGAAAAAAATTGTATTATTATCCTCATTAATCCATTGAATTCTAGATCTCTATTTCGACATAATCTCTTCTTTTTCTAAGATTGAATTAAGTTCTTCTTTTAGGTTAGCGAGAACATTACGTTCCCTAAGATTAAGTTGTCTAGTTTCTTCTATTTTGTTAATTTTAAGCATTCAGAAAGTAAATTTTCTTTTTTAATTTTAATACTACCAAAAACATTCTTACTCCAATTTTTAAGAAAATTCCTAAGACCCTTGAGTTTTAAAACAAATTTTTTTGTTGAGTTATCTGTATTCCTGATATTATAAAAATTCATTGATATCCATTTATTTTTAACTAACTTAGAGAAATTGGATTCTAATAGCCTCATTTTTTCAAATTTAAAAGATTTAATAATAATTCTATGTTGATCACACGTAAGAATGATAGGACAATGGTCAGAATATGTATAAGGCAAACCAGCGACTCTACAATTAGGAAATTTATCTTCGATTTCGTCGCTAATAAAAATCTATATAAAAGAGCCATAGAAGGAGATTCCCTAGTATTACTCCAAGTGAATTCTCTATTAGATAAAGGCATTTCTATTAAATTACTATTAATAATAAATTGGTCAAACTCTTCCATGGAAGATAAATCTTTTTCCTTGGGATATCTCTCTCCTAGAAAGCACGTAACATTGAAATCCCCTCCCAAAATCCAAGATCCAGGAGCGAATGATCTGAATTCTTTACATTCGCCCCGTAGAACTCGACGACCAATTTTTGAGTTTGGTCCATAAACGTTAGAAATATTTAATAAAGTGTTATCGCTTAGGTTAATGAGAATTATATGAATAGAGTGTTGTTTACTAATAATTTGAAGAAGTTTAAAAGAGTTATCACGCCACTCTATAAGTAAACGCCCAGAAGCACCAATAGAAGGTAAACAAAACCAATGCCTAAAATGATAACCACCTAATCTTCTATAAAACGAAGATCTGGACAATCAATTTTCGTTTCTTGTAAAAGTGCTATATCGATAAAATAATCTTTAAAAAGTTATAATTTTATCACATTTATTTAAATCATTAGGATCCCTAATATTCCAACTGATAATCCTCATAATCCAGCTGATCTAACCCTCTCTATTTCCTTACTTCTAATATAAGCAGAATCTAATTAGTCATTAGTAAAAACAAAAGCGGTATCCCTAGCTAGCTGACACAACTCGCTAGTGGATAAACTACCAAGGGCATAAAAAGAGTAAGTATTACCTAAAATAGAAACCATACCTAGGCCTGAATTCATAGTGCCACTCATAGCACTCGAATCAGGTGACTCACCCATACGCAAAGAAAGACTGCTACAGACCCTAGCACTATGACGAACAACACCATTAGCAACAACAGATTTCCTACGCCTACCTCTCCTTGACGAAGTAGATAAGTTTGAGTCTGTAACTAACTTCTTCATTGAAACCCACACTATCACAGTTGAAAACTCTATCCCCATCTATACAAGCAACACCATCTATCTAATCTCCACCATATCTAGCCAACAGTAGCCGATCACCTAATCGAGCAACCGATCCAAACAAATAGCTCCACTTCTCTCCATCCAACTTCCCGATCACACCACTCAAACCATCACCATATTGGAACAGAATGTTGTTATCCTTCACGGTGTACATGTTTTTGTGCATAACAACAACTATGTGAATACCTTCCCAGAACGAAACAATGTCAGGGACCTGTACAACTATACTAAGGTCAGAGCCACTACTGACAGCATCACCTACATCATTAAGAAGAGCATCTCCATCCCCATCTGTACAAACATCATCAACTATCAAATCACTTCCATCTCCAACCAATAGCACCTGATCACCTAGTCGAGCAACTGATCCAGCCAAAACACTCAACTTTCATCTAACTTCCCAACCACATCACTCAAACCATCACCACATTGGAACAAACTGTTTATATTATTATCCTTCACTGTGTACATGTTTTTGTGCATATCAACAATCTTGTGAATATCATTCCAGAACTCATTTAGAATACTAGATCTATTATCAATTTCTGGTACATGAACAATAATGCCTAGATCAGAGCCACTACTGACAGCATCACTTACATCAATAAGCATTTCATCTCCATCCCCATTTGTACAAACATCACTTCCATATCCAACCAACAGTAATTAATCACCTATTCTAGCAAAAGATCCAAAACTTTTGTTGTTAACATCCTTCACTGTGCATATGTTCTTGTGCATACCATCATAGAACTTGCAGTTAAAATCAATTTCAGGAACATGCACAACAATGTTCATATCAGAGCCACCATCACCTTCATCAACAACCGGAATAACCCCATTCTTTACCCCTTCATCAACAACCTTGTACATGTTCTAATCAACACTATACTGATCAAGGCCAACCTTACAATTATTTACAGAACTACCACTTTCATCCTCCTTGTTTACAATATCACTCTCATCACTCACCAGCAAACATTCAGAAGCATTATGGCATTCAAGTATCTTATTAACTAGCCTGCCTTCTTGCAACATTGGTTCTACTGATGATATAACATTATTAATACTATCAACCACTTCAGATTTCTTATCAGAAAGATCCACAGAATTAAGACAATTAAATCTATTAGAGGTGACTAACTCAAACCTTTCCATTACACACTAATTAGATCTAGATATTTTACTATAAACCTGGACAAAGTCATTATTCATATCACTCGTATGAGATGAAGAATCAATAACCTTATATCTACAGTCATATAATGATTCCTTGATTTCAAATGAAGAAGCATCCAATTTAGAGTGCACAACAACAACATCCTAAAACATTGGATCAAGGAAGATTGAATCATCTCTACAAACAACAACAGAGGAATCAGATACAACCTTGAAAACATCAGAATTAATCAAATCACCATTAAGCCCATTGGAGTCAGATATCTTATCTACAGTCAAGACTTCATCAATCATAGAAGAAACGTAATCTCCAAAATAATCTTTGGGATCACCAAATTTCTCTTTATAATTCCTGCCTATATTTACTTCATTAACAACATCAAAATGACAAAAAATTCCTCCAAGAAGCCAATTCCTTCCTTTCTCTGTACCCATAAGTGATCTAGCAAAATTCTTTTAAGCTTCATACATTTTAAGACAAACTGAAAACCATGATCAGTAATTGAACGATCGCGACTCCTGTTTGCAAATTTCCTCGAACACGCAAACTTTTTATGCCCGAAGAAACTGTATTCAAATCATCTTATAGGATCATGGCATTCAATAGCCATATGTGAATAATCCCCGCAACGAAAGCAATATTTTCTCCCCTTTCTTGAATCGATCCATTTCTTGGTATTATGTGTTCGAGTGAAAACTTGAGAAGCAGAGACATTAGACCCTTTAACAACCTATGCATTAGAACGCGAAGGTGGAGGATCGCGATCATTAAAATAAAAGAATGGAGATTACGAGATTGATTAAGAGAAAAAGAAGACAAGATAAAGGAGTACAGAAACGAGAACAAAGCTGACGCCATAATTTTTATAAACTGTTTGATACAAAACAATTAGTAGCATATTTTCAAAGCCGACTAAAATCACTTTTTTTCAAAACAAAGTTCAACTTATGGTACATAAGATCTTCATTTAATAATCCTTTGAAAAGCACTTTCAAAATATTTAAAGGAATTCTCAAAAATCTTTTTTTTTTCAAATTCTTTCTCATAGGGTTGGGTTTAGAAATTGACTTTAATTATTCCGTCTTTTGAACTTTACTACTCAACCTTTAAAAATCTGGTTATCTTCTTCTAGTAACTAATGTATACCTTCTTATAAAAGCCTGTTTCACTCCTTCTTCGCATCTTACTTTCGGATGTTTACAAATATTTTTCCTATAATATTTGATAACTACTAACATTTTTATTTGCTATTTCTATAAATATTAATTATCTGTAATAAATGATTATTTTTCCAACGGATAATTTTTTAAAGCCACTTATTTATTCATTCAAATTTTACCCATTATGCCTTCCTTATTTCACCATAATTACCTTAATAATCTCTTGATTGGTCCATTTATATCCTTATTAAATTCTTGTAACTCCTTATTTATTGCCCGTTTATTGCCTTATTAACTTTGGAGTTACAATCTTTTCCATCTATATTTCCTAAGGTAGTATTATATGCTAAAGTAAAGGTTTACTTGATGTTTTTGTGTATGTTTAAAATAGTATATATATATATATTTACATATAGTAATATTTTCGGAAAATATTTTCAAAAATAACTAGTACGCCTCTAATATGTATACCTATCCTCATTACTCAGATAACCTAAGCTCTGATACTAAATGTAACAACCAGCCTTGAAATGGACCTAAATTCCGACCCAGAAAAGGCCAATAAAAAACTTAGACCTATTCTAAAGGTAGTTGTTGGTTGGTATAAAGAATAACATAGAGTAATTTATCTACATATTTAGAATTTCATAGGGGAAGGATAAAATTTAATAATAATAGTACCCATTTTATTCAAATTTCAAAATGTCATTGAAAACCATAACAAAATATCGATAGTCACCATTACATATCCATGGTACAATATTCCAAAATTACAACATCAATTTTCTTTCATGGGTACATCAGAAACTACCGAAAATAACAATTAAATAAATAGACTACTACCACAAGTTTCGTCAACGTCTCCGCCTTCAGCGTCGCCCTTCTTAACCTGTGTTATAATAAGGAATAAGTCAGAACAACATATGTTTGGTGAATAAAAATCTCGAGCCTTACTATATTATTGCTTAGGCAGTATAAATTAAAAAGGAATATGTCTTACGTAATCTAGCTACATTATAAGTCTTTTCAAAAATAAGCCCAAAGGCTTTTCTCATAAATAAAAAGGCTTTCCAAATATAAGCCTATAGCCAACTTGCAATCAAACCTATAACCCATATCTATCATCCACAATGTCCTATCAATGTAAGAGATAGTACTCAAGTCACTTAATACCTTTCAATGGGAATTACACAGACTTTGACTATTTAATAACTTATTTAAGATAGGTCCACGTCATTTACTACCTATCCCAAGGTGGATTCCTCATTAGTAACTATCTAGCTGACATTGCACATAATCTCTTTAGCCCTTAATACTTCCTAATGAACCAGGCCATTTCCTGACATATTCTCTACCGTGCCTAACTTATAATCCTGACCATTTACTACCTTATACATAGGGAAGAGGTGGGCCCTCACACAACCACTTAATACCTTCAATCCCTAAAGCATGTCCTTCGTATTATGAATTGTACACCATAGTGACGTCTCACATTAAACCGACTATTCGTAGGTACCGGTAGCCAGATTAGCTGGGCTGATTTAGCTTATAGAATTTAGGACTAATCTCGCATCAACTATAGTTACTTATTATAGGTAATTTCTCACATCAGTCCTAAAGTTACACTGGTGGTAGCCAATTTAGCTGGGCAGACTTCTATGTGTTGTTGACTGAACTCGCATCCCTATAACTTAGTCATAATCCATATCTCAATCTACATATAATATCACACATCTCACCGTTTCCATAGTTAAGGTCTTATAAGAAATCTTTCTTATTTTGCCTTTAACATTACTTACCTTCCTAAGCAGGATTTAATAAAATAAATAACCTATGTAACTAGGCAATTATACGTTATAACTATACGTTAGTTATGCTAGTATATATATATGCCTAGTAATTTCTAAGCATGCGGAATATACGCCCTAAACTAGCATTTAAATGCCAACTCTTTCAATAATTATACAAGTATCATTCCATATTATCAATAATGCAAAAATTCCAATATTTATATCCAAAAATTTCAATCAATAGACTTGTATACCATTAAAATAATAATAGATGTATTGATAAAAGAAACTTATAATTTCAATTTTACACTCTATTCAACTCCTTTTCCACGTAAAAATAAACAAGATAATTTCTATTTAATTTATGGAAATAAGCAGTGCAAACTACGAATAAAATTCGTACCTTACACAGTATTCCTAAAACAAACCCTTTAATCAAATTCAAAAAAAAGAATAAGAAGTGGAATAGAAGGTAAAATTATCAAAACTGCAAATCTACACAATTCCCATTATTTTGACATAAATAATTGAGGTTTAACCTAGAATTGATATTTCGCATTAGAGGAGTTTTGGGGGTTTATAATATGATGTTTTTGCAAACCAAAACTCTCCAAGGCATATTCAAACCCAAACTATACTAATCAACTACTAAAATAGAAAACCTAAGATTTCCACTCACAATATATCCTTAGCTTTGCTTCCTTTGGATTTGACATGCCTTTGACAGTCTCTACCAGATCTCTTCTTTTAAAAATATACATTAAGGGTTTGTATATATGTTAGATTCATAAAATCAGAGGTTTGGAGGAGTAAAGGTTTAGAAAATAAACAATAAACAAAATAAACATTTAGGATTTCTTACCTGAAACCCTAAAGAAGTTTTCTGAATCTTGGAAAAGATGAACTGACAGACCTTCACTAGGTTCCCAAAATAATTTGTAAATAAAATTGATCGGGCTAGGCTCTTATTTATAGTGGTTGAAATGCTCCAGAACCATCGAAATTAAGTTGGTTTAAAATAACATAATTTGGTACGTTTAAAATGCACAAAACCCTAGCTCTTCCATTTACCTTCACCGGTTAACCGGTGCTATCCACCGGTCGACTGCTGGTGGTCGACCGGTTCTCTTATTTTGGTATCGTTTATTAATTGTTGTTTTATATTTATTTTATTCCTTAATTGATAATTAATGTAAACATTAATTTTAATGATTACTTAACCCCCAAGTCTAATTACTACTGAATTTCAAATTGAAGAATAATTTAATTATTTGAATTCGAATTCCATCCAGATTATTTTGAATCCAAAAACTTCAAACATCTATAACTTTCCATTTGAGCTCCGTTTTCGACATATTATATATGGAAATTGATTAGAAAATTTCCACGAATGCAACGACATAATTTACATGGTTAAATTCTAACTTTCGAAAAAATTCCATTTTTTGCCTTATCTTATTTAATTAATTTATCTATTTTATTTATTTTTGGTTGATTTTACGAGGTGTTACAATATATCCAACCTTCTTTGAGATATAACTATATATATACATGTATATATACATTTATAAACATTCACTACCCAAAAAGAAACCCTGGCTATTTAATACTTCTTAAATAGGGAGTAGGCAGACCCAATGGCTATTTAAAAATTCAAATCCGAAGTGGATCCTCCACAATGTAAACACTAGTCAATCTGCCATAGCTACCAAGACCGATGATCCCTAGATATGGCTTTATAATTTAATTTTTGTATTACTAATGCATCACAAAGACTCGTCTATTGGTTAACTAGCCCACCACCTCCAAACAAACAATAAATAATACTTTAAGGTCTTCGTGTATCCTATATGGATTGTACACTATTAGGAAGAAAAATCCATCAGGGCATAACCCAAGTCTTTGCTAATGGCTGCTCAGGACCATGGTGATCAAAGCTTATATGTTATGTAACGACCAGACTTTTCGACCCTCTAATGTCGACACTAATATATCCACAGTATTCGTGTGCTGAACATACGAATGACAGAAAGACAGAAAGTCAAGGTAAAAAACAAATAAACAAGAAAGGAAGAAGACAACATTAGAATCTCACATCAGAACAATAATATATAATATCAAAAAAATAGTACAAAGGATTACTCTGAATACAGGAATTTCAGAGTTACAAAGCCTAAGTACTATCATCGGCTTGGATAGTTATAACTTCTTATCCTTACAACATTGATATACATACAAAGCTAACATGGAACAACGGAAATAGAAATAGATAGATAATGGAAGCCTCCAGCTCGTCTTTTGAACTTTGAAGCATCCAAGTTAAAACCTTCCATACTCAGCTTAATGAGTATGCGAGGAATTTAGGAAAACAAAAAACCAAGCGTCAGACGTAGATCTACTATGAGAAAACTTGAGATACATGCATACATGTAACAGTAACTATTAAGATCGTACAGACTTCCGTAATGGTTTTCTCCTCAAAAGAAACCAACCATTCATTAACTTTATGTGACGACCGCCCATGACCCATGCACTAAACAAGGAAATAGTGCGCTGAAAAGTGTGCCAGGCAGCTATGGACGGTCACCAAGGTAAGTTAAAACAGCAGAATCTATCGTATTACTCCCAGCGCATGGATAAAATACAATAGAGAATATATATAGTGAAGCTTCACAAAATAGAATCTCATCAATTAAGCTTCATAATAGTTGAATACAAACATCTGAATAGTCAATACAACAAGCCTTACTACATATCACTCAGAGAATTATACAAGCAGCGGAACATCCAGTACATATAGTAAGAATATAAGATGCAAGCCTCCAGCTCGTCTTCGTCATCAGCATCGTCGGTAACTAAGAACAGCACCTGTCAGCTGCTACCTAGTCTGCCCATCCCAAAAATGGATGAATAGCCCAAGGTAATAAGAGTTGAACATAAAACCTTGAGTCAGACAATAGTCTTAGTGAGCGGTAAATTAACTAACAACATACCAAAAGAGCATAAAGGTAAAAGGAATAGGAACCCAAACCTCCCACTCCACCACTTTCTACAGTGATAGCCCCCAGACACACTAAGCAGAAGTAAACATAGTAAAGCACACATTTAAAGTAAAGCAATTATCACTCGAGTCAAGGGCGATGTTTTCCAAGCACAAACCCCCAAGGCCTAAACCAAGATCTAATAAGCACCCAGAAAATATCGCTCTTTAGACCGAATGACGATACATCCAAACATCCATGACTCTGGCTATCACTGTTATCATTGCTTCGATACCACCGTTAATTGAATGATCGACACATTCTTTCAGTCGTCCGTCAAGGGCCAATGGTAACCCCGGTTCTAGACAGAACTCCGCACGTCGTCGCAGCCCGTGCCTAGGACTATCGAATCTGCCCAGAGTACTCGACCACCAACTGTAGTCTTTTGGGACTATCGAATCTTCCCAGCATACTCTTGCTTTCAGCCTGCTAGAACCTTCAACAACGATGAAATCTCAGCCTTCTAGTCATCCTCCTCGACGACTATTCTCATACTAGCTCAAGCGCCTCTCGAGCCAACCATTATCCTCAAACTCGAACCCTTCCACCGATTTACCAACATGCTTGGAATGATCCCGTCTGGATTAAACCAAGGCTATCTCACATCATGCCTCGCTTCATCTCATCATAGCAAAGCCTCATCTCAACATCATCATCAAATCTATCCATATGAGCTTCATCAACCGCCACATATGCCACGAGCAGCTTTTCCAATTCAAGAGCCTTTCCCTTAGATTTTGAATCATCTTCAACCATCTTGTCTAAATCCAACAACTAATCATCTGGTTTATAACAATCAATCAAATCAATCATTAATCCAAGTAATCAATCATCCAAACAAGATCTAAAAGCAATTATAACTTAAAATGGCAATTTTGTAAATAAAGAGTCCAAATCTAACAAGCATGAAACATGGGCAATATCTCTACAACTTGATGAATGAACTTGCATAGATTAACATGTAGTAAAATGGATGTCAAATCATCATGAACAATGGATCTATACTTAAGTTTATGAAAATGCTTGAAATCACTATTTTAAACACATAATCAAGCCACCAATCCGATATACTCCTTTGGATCCGTGTGAGAGATAACCACCACTCACCAAATCACCTAAACACTTCAAAAGCAACACACTTCAGATCTGGACAGCGAAGGATCTAACTTGATCCGTCAAAGTTCCGCTTCAAACGATGAAATCTCTCTTCGATGGTTGAAGATCTTCAACTTTAGCTCTTGGATCTTCGATTTGGATGGAAGGAATCACAAGATTAGAGTGGAGAAAAGAAGTGAAGAAGTGCAGCACTCGAGCTCTCAAAATGGCAGGACTTCGTCGCTTCAAAATCCGGATCCCAAAAAGTGAAGAAAAACCCCGTATTTATAGGCTGGAAATTCCTTAAGTAGTTCGCCCCCTTAAGTCATCCACGACTTAACGAAACCCCACGACCTACGACCTAACAATCCTCCGACCTACGACTTAGCAGATCCTACGACTTAACCATCCCCTTCGACCTACGACCTAGCAGTTCAACGACCAAAGTCAACACACGTGCGCGACTTACGACCTAACCTAACATACATGCACACGACCTAGTGACTTACGACTTAGCAACAATGCCGACCTAACGAGTTGACTGGGATACAACTTAACGCGTGCGCGAAAGTGCGCGACCTAACAGCACTCACGATCCAACGACTCATCATCTCAACGACTCACCGACTCATCAGCCTTGCGACTTAACGACTCAACCAACTTATCTCCTTAACTCGTCCACGACCTAACTTTCTTAGGTCGTTAACTCGCCCAATCTCCTAAGTCGCTACTCCTATGCCGCTAATCCTTAAGTCGCCAACTCTCTTAAGTTGCTCACTTTCTTAGACCGCCAACCCCCCTTAGGTCGCCAACCTTGTTAAGTCGCTAACCCTTAGATCGTCTACTCCTTAAGTCGTCTACTAACTTAAGCCGTTAACTCCTAAGTCGTCTACCCCTAAAGTCATCTACCCCCCTTAAGTCGCAAACTTCTTTAGGTCGCTCCACGACTTAATCTTCCACACGACCTAACTTTTACACGACTTAAGCTCTAGTCGACCTAAATTCTGAACGACTTAACAACACTAACAATCTAATAACAACTGTTTTACAATCTTTTGATCCGTAAAAATACGGGTCGTTACATTCTCTCCCCCTTAGGAATTTCGCCCCCGAAATTCCAAACAAACAAGAGCAATCAAAAAAACTATTCTGCATGCCTACCATCCATAGCAATCAACAAACCATGCGTCCAATTACTAGCCTAGCATGCAGAATTCTAAAACTAGAACAAGTTACAATGTCGTGAGATGACACGACACCTTATGGCCATACTTCGAAGAGTTCAGGATGAGCTACCTTCATCCTCTCTTCCACCTCCCATGTACAGTCGTTAACATCACCACTCCATTGTATCTTGAGCAACCTAACTACCTTCCTCCTAAGCTGTTTCGTGTCAGTTTCCACAACACGAAGCGGCTTACGAGGTCTCTCAACAACTGGATCAACTTCAAAATCTTCACAGCTATCTGCAGAAACTACTGTATTCGAGTCGTGCACATACTTCCATAGATACGATACATGAAAAACATTATGCACACCCGACATCTTTTCTGGTAACTTCAATTTGTAGGCGAGCTTTCCAATTCGCTCGATGATCGGGAATGGTCCAACAAATCTCGGAGTCAATTTTCCTTTCTTCCCGAATCGAATAACATTCTTCAGCGGAGAAATCTTCACAAAAACCATATCACCTACGTTGAATTCCAAATCCTTACGACGCTTATCGGCATAACTTTTCTGTCTGTCTTGGGCTGCCTTCATTCGTTGCCGAATGATCTCTATGCAATCCGAAGTCTGTCGAATCATTTCTGGCCCAAGTATCAACTTTTCTCTTGTTTCCAACCAACATGTCGGAGAGTTACACGGTCTTCCATACAATGCCTCATACGGTGCCATACCAATGCTTGACTGGTAACTGTTATTATACGAAAATTCCACCAAATGAAGGTGATCTTCCCATGATCCTCCGAAATCTAAAACACATGCTCTGAGGAGACCTTCCAAAACTCGGTTGACTCTCTCAGTCTGACCATCTGTTTGGGGGTGATAAGCTATACTCAAACACAACTCGGTTCCTAGAACTTCCTGGAAGCTCTTCCAAAACCCACTAGTGAACAATGGGTCTCGATCGCTCACTATACTCTTCGGAATACCATGGAATCGAACTATCCACTTAACATACAGCTCATCCAACTTTGATGCAGTCCTGGTTGATCGAACAGGAATGAATCTTGCACTCTTAGTCAAATGATCTACGATGACCCAAATCCCTTCATTTCCCGCTCTAGTTCTAGGTAACCCATCGATAAAATCCATCGATATTTGCTCCCACTTCCAAGTAGGAACTTCTAATGGCTGTAGCAATCCACTGGGCTTCTTCTGCTCGGCTTTTACCAACTGGCAGTCCATGCACTTGGAAATAAAATTTCCAACATCCTTCTTCATACCTTCCCAGTAATAGGTTCTCTTCATATCCCGATACATCTTATTTCCACCTGGATGAATTGTCAGCTTCGAGTGATGACTTTCCTTCAGAACTTCATTTCTCAATTCATCTATATCGGGAACAACTAGTCGTCCTTGCTTCCGAAGCCAACCCTCTCGATCGACCTCGAATCCTTTATCCTTCTCTGGGTCCAATCCAGATTCCAAATCACGGATAATCTTGACAAGCTTATCGTCTCGCTTTTGGCTCTCGCCAATTCTTTCCACAAGAGTCGGTCTTATCGATAAGTTTGCCAACATCTCAGGTTCCAATTCACATCTGGGCCTGAAGTCAAATCCGGCTAAATACTCGAGATTCTTCCATTCTGAAAACATGGCTCCCAATCCTGCATGTCTTCGACTTAACGCATCTCCCACTGCGTTACCCTTTCCCGGAGTATAGGCTATACTAAAATCATATGATGCCAAAAATTCTAGCCATCGTTGCTGCCTAAGATTCAAATCCTTTTAGGAGAAAAGATACTTCAACGACTTATGATCTGTAAACAACTCGAATCGAACTCCTAATAGATAATGTCTCCACATCTTCAAAGCAAATACAATCGCCGCTAACTCCAAATCATGAGTCGGATAATTATTTTCATGCGGCTTTAGTTGTCGACTTGCATACGCAACAACTTTACCCTTCTGCATTAGCACAGCTCCAAGTCCAGTACCACATGCGTCGGTGTAAACCACCATCTCATCATTTCCACTTGGAATAGTCAAAACAGGAGCACTTGTCAATCGCTCTTTCAGGATTCTGAAAGCTTGCTCACACTTAGCATCCCATCTGAATACTTGATTCTTTTTCGTCAATCCTGTTAATGGTGCAGCTACCTTGGAAAAGTCTTTGATAAATCGGCAATAATATCCTGCTAATCCAAGAAAACTTCTCGCATCAGATGCATTCTTAGGTCTACCCCAATCCTGGATTGCTGCCACCTTAGCGGGATCAACCGCTATTCCATTTCCAGAGATAATATGGCCTAAGAACCTCACTTCACTCTTCCAGAAGTGACATTTCAAAAACTTAGCCTTCAGCTGATGTTTCCGTAAGATTTCCAAAACAATATGCAAGTGCGTCTTGTGCTCTTCTTCAGTTCTGGAATAAATCAAAATATCATCCACGAACACTAGTACGAACTTGTTCAACTGATCTCTGAACACTCTATTCATAAGATCCATAAAATATGCTGGCGCATTGGTCAATCCAAATGGAATTACCAACCACTCAAAGAAACCGGATGGTGTCCTGAAAGCAGTCTTCGGCACACTATCCTTTGCCACTCTTAATTGGTGAAATCCCGTTGCCAAATCCATCTGAGAAAACACCTTGGCTTCGTGAAGCTGATCAAACAAGTCATCTATTCTCGGCAATGGATACTTGTTCTTCTTAGTCACTTTATTCAGCTCACGATAATCCACACACAACCTCAACGATCCATCCGCTTTGGTAACAAACACAACTGGTGAACCCCATTCGGACACACTACGCCGAATGAATCCTTTCTGTAAAAGATCATCAACTTGCACCCTCAACTCTTGCTGTTCCCTAGGCGCCATCCGCCTAAGAGGCATCACAACAGGTCTGGCTCCTTCAACTAGATCGATACGAAACTCGATCTCCCTATGCGGCGGTAACCCTTTGACCTCATCAAAGACATCCTCAAATCCATTAGCGATTGGCACCGATGACAGTCCATCCCGTGGAACAACCAGCGAATACATGAAGCTCATGAAGACGCCTTCCTCATGCTTACATCGTATCACAACCTTTCGCCCTTCCACATTCTCGACTGTCACCTCCAACTTTTCACAATCAACTTTTGCCGCATACTTCCTAAGCCAGTTCATACCCAAAATAATTCCGAACCCCGCAAAGTTCAGAACAAAACAATCACAAACAAAAGAGCAATCATGACTCGACACAACCAAACCACGGCATAGCATACACAGACAGGACGAACCCCCAACTGGATTAGTCACAACCAATGGCCTATCAACGATATCCGGTTCTAAACCCAACCGGCCTACAAGTTCATTACAAACAAAAGAATGCGACGCCCCAGTATCGAATAACACTCTAATTGGAACACCACATATGGAAAGAGTACCTTGAACCACCACACTCTTTCCTTTCTCTTCAGCGGTAGGAGCTTTTGAAGATGATGGAACAGCCCCCAAAGCATAAGCTTGCACAATCTGCTTGTCCTTCCGCGGTTCTGGACAATTCTTCTTAATATGCCCCGGTTTGTCACAGTTGTGGCACTTCACTGGCACCTTTGGATTCTTGCAATCTCTCGAGAAATGGCCCTTCTGCTGACAATTGTAGCAGGTCACTTCGCCCTTCGGCTTCTTCTGACCATCCTTACCCTTTTGCTGCTGCTTCCTCTTCTTGTTTCCACCTTGCTGTGGTTTAGACTCTTCCTTGGTCATAGCAACAACAAATCCTTCTTTAGGAAACAATCTTTCGTGCCTGAGAGCTTTCTCCACAAGCTTCTCAAATGGATCGTCCAGATGATCCACCAACTGCCTCCCAAGATAAATGACCAAGCCTGTCACAAACTTCTCGTTCTTCTGATATCAAGATTCAATATATGACCGGGCATACTTGGACAAAGCTTCAAACTCAGAAACATACTCAAGAACTGGTCTTCCATCTTGCTTGAGCTCTACAAACTTCTTAAATAGAACAGATTTCTGAGTTGTAGAAATGAACTTAGCTTCAAATCTGGCTTGGAATTGCTCCCAAGTAATTTCTTCCTCCGGAGTATCAATGGTGATAGAGTTCCACCAGTCAGAAGCTCTCCCTTGAAGCTGTCTTGATGCGAGCTTCCTTCTAGTTGCATCCTCGATTCCCAAATCACCAAAGATTCTTCTACAAGCATCTATCCATCTCTGGACTTCAATGGTTGACTCTGTTCCCAAGAAAACCTTTCCTCCAAGAGCAGTATAATCTTTACACAGCTTAGCAAAATCCACTGGTTTTGGAGTTTGAACTTGAACTCCAACATCAATTGCTGGCCCCGAAGCTGGCATCCTTCTCATGATCGAAGTCATCATAGCTTCGAACATAGCTGCATAATCAACAGCCCCCTCGGCAGCACGGCCTTCCCTAGCAGCCGGTCTCCCTCTTCGACTCATCCTTAATATCTATAAAAGAAATGATCAGCACACCTTGAGAAACAGCTTCATAAAGGACTCCAATCCTTCTAAGCTACTATATTATATATAGTAATCATCCATCAAAATACAATTACGTCTCTCATACGTAGTTACGTCAGCGAGCGTTGGGTAAAATCGATTAACCAAAGCTCTAATACCAAATGTGACAATCGCCCATGACCCCTGCACTGAACAAGGAAATAGTGCGCTGAAAAGTGTGCCAGGCAGCCATGGACGGTCACCAAGGTAAGATAAAACAGTAGAATCTATCGTATTACTCCCAGCGCATGGATAAAATACAATAGAGAATATATATAGTGAAGCTTCACAAAATAGAATCTCATCAATTAAGCTTCATAATAGTTGAATACAAACATCTGAATAGTCAATACAACAAGCCTCACTACATATCACTCAGAGAATTATACAAGCAGCGGAACATCCAGTACATATAGTAAAAATATAAGATGCAAGCCTCCAGCTCGTCTTCGTCATCAGCATCGTCGGTAACTAAGAACAGCACCTGTCACCTGCTACCTAGTCTGCCCATCCCAAAAATGGATGAACAGCCCAAGGTTATAAGAGTTGAACATAAAACCTTGAGGCAGACAACAGTCTTAGTGAGCGGTAAATTAACTAACAACATACCAAAAGAGCATAAAGGTAAATGGAATAGGAACCCAACCCTCCCACTCCACCTCTTTCTACAATGATAGCCCCCAGACACACTAAGAAGAAGTAAACATAGTAAAGCACACATTTAAAGTAAAGCAATTATCACTCGAGTCAAGGGCGATGTTTTCCAAGCACAAACCCCCAAGGCCTAAACCAAGATCACATAAGCACCCAGAAAATATCGCTCTTGAGACCGAATGACGATACATCCAAACATCCATGACTCTGGCTATCACTGTTATCATTGCTTCGATACCACCGTTAATTGAATGACTGGCACATTCTTTCAGCCGTCCGTCAAGGGCAAATGGTAACCCCGATTCTAGACAGAACTCCGCACGTCGTCGCAGCCCGTGCCTTGGACTATCGAATCTTCCCAGAGTACTCGACCACCAACTTTAGTCTTTTGGGACTATCGAATCTGCCCAGCATACTCTTGCTTTGAGCCTGCTAGAACCTTCAACAACGATGAAATCTCCGCCTTCTAGTCATCCTCCTCGACGACTATTCTCATACTAGCTCAAGCGCCTCTCGAGCCAACCATTATCCTCAAACTCGAACCCTTTCACCGAGTTACCAACATGCTTGGAATGATCCCATCTGGATTAAATCAAGGCTATCTCACATCATGCCTCGCTTCATCTCATCATAGCAAAGCCTCATCTCTACATCATCATCAAATCTATCCATATGAGCTTCATCAACCGCCACATATGCCACGAGCAGCTTTTGCAATTCAAGAGCCTTTCCCTTAGCTTTTGAATCATCTTCGACCATCTTGTCTAAATCCAACAACTAATCAACTGGTTTATAACAATCAATCAAATCAATCATTAATCCAAGTAATCAATCATGCAAACAAGATCTAAAAGCAATTATAACCTAAAATGGCAATTTTGTAAATAAAGAGTCCAAATCTAACAATCATGAAACATGGGCAATATCTCTACAACTTGATGAATGAACTTGCAAAGATTAACATGTAGTAAAATGGATGTCAAATCATCATGAACAATGGATCTATACTTAAGTTTACGAAAATGCATGAAATCACTATTTTAAACACATAATCAAGCCACCAATCCGATATACTCCTTTGGATCCGTGTGAGAGATAACCACCACTCACCAAATCACCTAAACACTTCAAAAGCAACACACTTCAGATCTGGACAGCGAAGGATCTAACTTGATCCATCAAAGTTCCGCTTCAAACGATGAAATCTCTCTTCGATGGTTGAAAATCTTCAACTTTAGCTCTTGGATCTTCGATTTGGATGGAAGGAATCACAAGATTAGAGTGGAGAAAAGAAGTGAAGAAGTACAGCACTTGAGCTCTCAAAATGGCAGGACTTCGTCGCTTCAAAATATGGATCCCAAAAAGTGAAGAAAAACCCCGTATTTATAGGCTGGAAATTCCTTAAGTCGTTCGCCCCCTTAAGTCGTCCACGACTTAACGAAACCCCATGACCTACGACCTAACAATCCTCCCGACCTACGACTTAGCAGATCCTACGACTTAACCATCCCCTTCGACCTACGACCTAGCAGTTCAATGACCTAAGTCATAACACACGTGCGCGACTTATGACCTAACCTAACATACATGCGCACGACCTAGCGACTTACGACTTAGCAACAATGCCGACCTAACGAGTTGACTGGGATACGACTTAACGCGTGCGCGAAAGTGCGTGACCTAACTGCACTCACGATCCAATGACTCATCATCTCAACGACTCATCGACTCATCATCCTTGCGACTTAACGACTCAACCAACTTATCTCCTTAACTCGTCCACGACCTAACTTTCTTAGGTCGTTAGCTCGCCCAATCTCCTAAGTCGCTACTCCTATGCCGCTAATCCTTAAGTCGCCAACTCTCTTAAGTCGCTCACTTTCTTAGACCGCCAACCCCTCTTAGGTCGCCAACCTTGCTAAGTCGCTAACCCTTAGATCGTCTACTCCTTAAGTCGTCTACTAACTTAAGCCGTTAACTCCTAAGTCGTCTACCCCTTAAGTCGTCTATCCCCCTTAAGTCGCAAACTTCTTTAGGTCGCTCCACGACTTAATCTTCCACACGACTTAACTTCTACCCGACTTAAGCTCTAGTCGACCTAAATTCTGAATGACTTAACAACACTAACAATCTAATAACAACTGTTTTACAATCTTTTGATCCGTAAAAATACGGGTCGTTACAGTTTAATATAATGATATGATAGATAATGTCCAGGATTTAGGATATAAATCATATCAAATAGCCGTGATGCTTACATTGGTCACAACACAAGATATTTAGGTTAAAATCAAAACTGCTAAGGTACATTCGCATAATGGATTTTTCCAAAAAGATCCCTTCGGTCAAGCCAAAATCCAATCTCCGTGAAGAAGGATCAGAAGTCATATTCCGAGCATTGTATATCTCTAGATAATATACACCATAAGGAAAACACAAAGGCCGGCGCTTGAACATAAAAATGAACCACGTGTAACCAAATATCATTAACCCTCGGTACCAACATATCGATAAGCATACTCTAGATATAGATTTGATAATATCCTATCATGAGACAGCCAAACCCCAGATTGTGCAACCTACCCTGTCTTTAGCCATTTCTGATATTGACGTTTCGTTCGGCATCTACCACACGAGTCTTCATCACTTGAACATAACATGAATCCCCGAATGGATTCCCATATCTCAAACAAATCACGAATCACTACATGGATTTAAGCATCTTAAGCAGATCTCGAATCTCCATTTAGATTCCCTTTCTCAACCTCTTCCAAAATATGAACCCGTATACTAGTTTTGAAGTGATATTCGGTAAGTAAAAGACTTACCAATCCCGGACTCTTCAAAAACCAATCTCTGAATTTTCAATTAACTCAATTCCGGTTCTTTCAAAAGTAAATGAAAGTAAAAGGCGTTTCGTACCAATACTCCTCCTTGGGGGTTCTCATTGGTATGAAATTGCAAAGCCTTTCGACTACTTCATAAGTTAATATTAGGTCAAGTTCGATAATCAACTAATTGATTATCAAGTCAAAACACTTGCTTATACAAATCAATATCCATATGCTTAACTCATTTATGACATTCAAACTTAAATATTCCTCATTCAAGAGTGAAGCCATGTAAGTTAGAGTACTGGTTGCATCAAATCCTTTCCTAGACACTTCATTCTTGAATCTCACTAATAGATAAGTCTACCTTGTTGGCATTTATTGCTAGTATAGTATTAATAATATCCATAAACAAGTAAGAAATCAACACGATTAACACGTTTACGACATTTTTCGACTTACTATTCCTCGACCAAGAGGCAAACCGGTAGGTTAGAGCTATATTTCTCCATCCCTACTCGGCATCAATCATATCTCTCACAAATAGATAAGCCTTACTTCGTCGGCTTGTAGTGTTAAGCATAGTTAATTACTTTTCAAATTAGTAATCAAATAATTTACCATTTAGCCACTAAGCAATTCTTAACCCCTTTTTGAAAAAATTTGTATATACTTTTAAAATACCTGAAAATACTTATAATAGGTTTTAAAACCTTTATCCAAAATATTACTTTAAAATAATAAGTTTGTAAAATCTATAAAACTTGGAAAAGAACATGTTTTATCCTAAAAACCTCTTCTTTAAAAATTCACAATTAATTCTTAAAAATTCATAAAGACCTCAAAAAACTTTTAAAATACTCTAATAATAGTTAGTAAACACTTGTAAAAAGAATGAAACAACATACTTAAATTTAAATATCTTTTCAAACCTTTTAAGTCCAAAAGTCAAGTTTAAATGGGGCAGTTTTGCATAAGTGAAGTTTTGGGTCATTTTCGAGATGTTGCTTAACTTTTTACTATTCAATCTTTTAATCAAAACAAACATATATATAAAAAATTATAAATATAGTGGGAATTCCCTAAGAATCTCTCTACAAAGTTCCATAAAAATCCCCGAAAACAAGGCAATTCCAAACTGCATCTATAGTGACTATCGCTATAAGTGCACTTTAATATCTGAGTTATATTCAATCCTATGATCAACTACAGCCTACGTGCTTTGTTCCATGGTCTGTCTATTCATACAAGTCCATTCAAGTCCATTCGTATGCCACTTGCATTAAAGCAAGGATTAAAATCAATGTTTTCAACATATGTCCAAGTTAACTCAAACAACTTTAACAAAAAAAATACAAGCAAATATGAGTTATATTTTCAATCCAAGTGGTGAGTTAGCTCACCTTAAATCCAAAAAAAATAATTAAGCTCAAAGCACTCAAGTTCATACCCCACCTCGCTACCTCCTTGCTTCCCTTGCTTCCTTGCTTTTCACCCCTTTTCTAGGCTATTATAGCCTATATTGCTCAGGGCTATTAGAGGAGGGGAGAGGTTGTAACGACCCTAGATTTTTTAATTTATTTAAATTGATAATTAAATAAATTTTTGGATAAAATGGTATAATAAATTGATTAAAGTAATGCGAGTTTCCCCGAACTCAAATATATTCTGTATAAATCATTTAAATATTGTATATATATGTATATACATTTGATTTGAATTCAAATTGTAAATAAATGGTTAGTAATAATTTGAATTTATAAATTTAGTATAAAACAATAAATATTAAATAAATATATAGAGAAATATAATATAAATGGTTTAAAGATAAATATAAAAATATAGATAAAGTAAGTAAACAAAATAAAATATATTCAATTAATTATAAAGGCAAGTATGTAGGCTGCAAAAGGAACACATTCAAACATTAACAAATGACAATAACAACTTTATGTTTTTACATGAAAGAAAAAGCAACCTGGCAAAGGAAACAAGCTAACAAAAAAAAAGCACAAGTATAGAACAAAAAAAAACAAAAAAAAAGAAAATACCAGCCGAAGTCAAGTATGGCTAAAGCAAAACAAAAATATCTTTATAAAATAGGACAAGTATGATACATGAAGGAACCAAATAATATATATAGTTGTACAATGTGAATTAATGCAGCCACCAAAGTAAGATACCAGCCTCCATACGAAAATCCCTGGCAAGATCAAAAAGAAAAAAAAAGAGATAAGTTAGCTTGCAAATGAAACACAAAGGACCATTTCATTAAATGCCTTCACCTTAGTACACAACTTGTTTCTACATCAGCCGAAATAAAAGCATGGTTTGATTTTCTTTTATACCCTAAAATTGTACTTGCCTACTTCCCTTCCCATGTACACAATTTTCATATATACATACACATTCATAAAACTTTAGTTCATTTGTTCAAACAACTCAACAAAGAAAAAGAAACATGAATAAGAAAAGAAAACAGACCATCACTTTATATTCAAATTAGAAAACAATTTACTGGAGAAAAAGAGAAGGAAAAAAAAACAAACCAGAGATTAAAAGGCAGTGAAACTCAAAGCAGAGATCAAATTTTCAAATGCAAAGCTTGTTCAAGCTTCTCTGTTCTTCAATCATGACAGGTGAGCAAACTTCTAACCAAAATCCTTTTTCCTGTGAGTAAACTTCTTTGATCTGATCTATAAAATGGATGTAGTGATTTACGTTGAAGTGAAGCTGTGAGATATGGTTGCATTTATACAAAAATGAGTATATACTTGTGCATGTCTGTTGAACATACATAATGCCTCTGTTTTTACACTACAGGTTACAAAACCAGTTAAGAAATTCAAAATCTCTCATTCTAATCCTCTTTAGGCTTTAAGTTTAAAACAAAACATGGTGGTACAATCATGAACTAAGTTTTAAAAGTTTAATCAAGCCAAAACAATTTAGCAATATCCCTGGAAATCAAAGAAACTGAACCAAACTTAAAACCAGGCAAAAAATTCAAACTTTTTAAATGGTGGATTCAGGTGTGTAATCTAAATTCGTATGCTTTAACAAGATTTTTAAAGCTAAATTTATAATTTTTAGATTAAAGGTTAGAGAGCAGTTCTAGGTTCATTAAAAAATGGAAATCTGGGTATTTCTGGTGATCTATTTGGATCCAGGGATCGGGATTCCTCTTAGAGGTGGAGGGATGACTGGCGAATGGTGGAAAATTGCTGGATGGATGATAAATTCAAGGTAGAGAGTGCGGTGGTGGATTCTAGTTCAGAACCCTAGTTCTGTTTGATTGGGTATTTTCGATCGGCATTGACTCTCTGCTCGATCGAGTGTTACATGCTTTTGGGAGATAGTAGAGGGGAGGACGACGAGTAGATTGCCGGAGTTGTAGAAATTCTGGTGGCCGAGGTTGGGTGAACGGCGAGTTTCTAGGTTTGGGGGTGATGGGTGATAGTTCATTTCCAGGTTTGGTTCGACCTCTCGATTTTGATTTCGGGTTGAAGATGAAGTTTCGACGCTTGCGAGAGGGTGTTTGGGTAATGGATGATGGGGAAAGATCATCGATGATGATCGGCGATGAACATTGTCACCGTGCATATGCACAGTGCATTGTTGTACCTGAAGAATTTCGTTTGATGCAGCAGGAAGAGTTGCACGAGTTATTTAGCAATTTTGCTCGAAGTAAATTGGGGTTGTCTCGGGTATTTCTTTGTTTACAGGTTTTGAGGAAACCTGTGTTGTCTGTTTTAATTTAAAAAAAACAGAAGATTTTAAAAGTAAAGTTTGAGTTTAAACTAAGTTTTAAATTCAAGATTAAAATCTAGTGTTCAAGTTGGAGATTAAATATTAGTTTTGGAAAAAATAATAATAATTATAAAGTTTTAACTTGAACTTGTTAAACTACTTTATAATGGAAGTAGTTTGAATTTTTAAAATGTGAGTAAGTGTTTAAAGAGAAGTTTAATTCAGAAATCAAAGGTTTAAATTGTTTAACTTTGTTTAAGTTAAATTATATTCATTTTAAATCTCATATTTGAAATGAAATTTCAAAGTAAATTCAAAAGTAAATTGTAATTAACTACCTAAGTTAATTATTGAATAATTAATAGTTAATTAATTAAGGAATGTAATTAAAGATTATAAATTGGATACGATTAGACAAGTTAAGAGAATTAAATTTTGATTAGAAATAAATCAAAATGATTTGTAAATTATTAATGTTAATTAACCAGGATTGGTAATTCGTAAGTAATTAATCTGATTTAAATTAATCAGACAATTAACTGATCGTACTTATGAATGTTTGGATTGACCGAATGATTGAATTGTTTGATATGCCTAATATGTGATGCTTTGTGATACATCCTGATTTATGATGTGATCGGTAATTTACTTATCTGCGATATATATATATCTGTTTCTGTGATATATTACTATGTGAATATGAAAACCCTTTGACCCGTAAACGGCACTTGAATTTCGATGCGACAGGGAGTCGGATTCCAGTTGGTTATCCGAAACCCACATCTAATTGTAATGATGAATCTTTGTAACCGATAAATTTATTTTATCTATGAATCTGTGAATGAAGATAAGCGTTATCGATTTTACCGCTTATCGATATATCTGTGATGATTGATGTTGTTGCACTATTGTGTGAAACCCCTGGACTACACCATACACACACAAATATGGATTTCACAGGAAATCAGTTAAGTCACAGATGATGTAAATTTAATGTTTTTGAAATTGAAATTTTAATTTCAATTGATTTTGAAATTAGAAATTTGGGGTTTAAAGTGAAAAGCTTTTGGAATGGAATTTCAAAGATAAAAGTTATTTTGAATAACTTAATCGAGTTTTGAAAATTTAAATAATTTGATTTAAATTTGAATTCAAGTTTGAAATTGAATTCTATGATTTGAAACTATGGATTAAAGATGATGTACAAGTTATATATGAGTTAAACCATTTTAAAAGTATTGATTTGGGAATTTGAATTTAAATTCAAGGGTTTTAACTCGTGTAAATATACCTGGATTTTTCCGAAATGAAAACTACTTGTTTTCAAATAATAATAGCTTTCATTTTAAGAAAGGATTTCCAAATTGTGTTGAAAGGTTTCAAGTTTGAAATAGAATTGAAATGTTTTGAAAACTATGAAATGAGTCTTTGATTCAAAGACCGAACGAGTTAATCCAACTTTGTAACGTCCTAGGCTTTTCAACCATCAGCAACGGTTCACGACCGGTAGGCTTTTCAACCATCCCAGCCCCGCTGTGGCTCACAGTGATACCTCGGGTTTGCTTTTACGGCCACCCTCTCGAGTCGCAACCAACCCTCACAAGGCCTTTACCTCTCAGGGACATGTATGGGTAAGAGTCTCCCGTTCGCCACCAAACCGCGAAGCGAGAACCCCCTATCACGCTGTAATGTAGCAAACCCGATCCCGGTCTCATCGAAATCCAAAGCGTATCTTTTAAGGGCCAAGTTGTTTTAAAGTTTAAAACAATTCAATTCTTATCTATATACACAAAGATAGATAATTCACAATAGATAATCTACATTATCTAATTAATTACCTTAAGTAATTATACTTAACCAATTTCATATAAATTAATTAATCTAATTGATTATCAAAATTAATCATATTAATTAATTATCTAATAATCCCTAATTAATGAACCCTCATTAATTATTGATCAATTCTTTAATTATTTCTTTAGGTAATTAATCTTTAAAATAAAGTTTTGAAATTTGGACTCAAAATTTAATTGTTTAAAATTTAGATTGGTTGTTTAAAAATAAGGGTTAATTTGATTTAAGGAATTAAATCAACATTTAAAATGTTTAACTCAAATTTATATAATTCAAGATAGTTTTAAATTGAGATTTGAATAGAATTAGTTTAAATTGAATTTGATTTGAATTAATTAGAATTATGATTGAAGATGTATAAATTTAAAAATTCAAATGGAAATTGAAGAATTGAGTCAATTTAAATGGAAGTGGAAATTTAAATTGAATTGATGGGAAATTAATTGGAAATGGAGATTGGGAAATTAAACAGTTTGGCTCTGGATCATTTTTCAAAATAAATTGTTTTAATGCAAATATATATATTTTCCAAACTATTTACTATACAATCTTTCTTCTTAAACCTAAAACTATCTTATACTTATTTTACAATTATTTTGGAACTATTTAACTATTTTGAAACTGTCTTATAAACTCATTACTATTTTTCAGTTACTTATATCTAATCACTATTTTAAAAACTATTTTGCAATTATCTAACTATTTTATACCTACTTAACTATTTTACAGCTATTTTACAAACTAACAACTATTTTTCAACTACTTATCTATTTTAAACTTTTTCAAACTATTTTCAAATTTAAATATGTCAGAGTTTGAACTGTTTGTAATTGAAGTAATAACTCAATTGGAAATGGAAGCAATTGAGAATAAGTGAATGGAATTAAAGGAAATGTGAATAGAAAATAGAATTGATTTGGCTAATAATCAATGAAGTTAAATACGTAGGATGTACGTATATTATTCTATTCGCATAGTGATTTGATCCAGATTCGAACACAGAATTTCGAGATAATATTATCGATTCGAGTTGGGATTTTTCGCTCGATTTTCGACGGCGAACCTGGATATGGATTTTTGATTGGTTATTCTCTATCATAGTTATGACTATGCAAGGAGAATGACGGTTTCTGATCAAGAAACCAGATCTGAGTCCGCACTAGGAAGTCGGGTGGACGATACTAGTTCGGAAGAGAAATTGTGTGATCGAGTGAGCGATCAGATTGATATTGCGTACGGATGATATGTGTACATCGTACGGATTTGAATAAAATTGATATTGAAAATTTGTGAATATGAATGTTTCTGAATACTCATGATTGATGGCTGTGCTACTCTGTATTTTTGGATTACAGAGATGTTAAAATAAACTAAATTTCAAAAGACTTTTCATCTAAACTCTCTGGAGTTTGAGTTTCAAACAAATCAATTTAGTTTGAACATCATCAAGATTTTGAAAACAATTCTTAGCATTTTAAGCATGGAAATCACCTGTAAACATAGAAATACAGATGAAACTCAAATAATGGAATAAATCAATTTGTTGTAATGTATTGATCCAAGAATATATCTCGAATCATCTTTGGAAGCTATGATTTTTAAAATTTAAATCATGAATTTTTATTAAGTAATTCATGAGATATTGAAGTTGATTGGAATTTGGGGTTTTTGTCGACCGCTGGTGTTCGCGTGACCCTGAGGCGTCGGGATTGTGACCAGAGTAGGATCGAAGGTAGGAGATTACGTGAAAAATGGAAGCAAAATTTTATGCTAGCCGTACATCGAAGTGAGGAGGTTTGTAGGGTTTCAAGTCCTGTTGGGTTTGTCATTGATTTCGAATCAAATGCTCCGACATGGGTGAATCGAGTTTGATCATAGGAGGAGGGTTGGTGCGTGGACGTATGGCGAAGGGATGGTCGGAGTGTTGACGTTTCTGGAGGCCGGAGATGGTGGTACGGGGATGATTATGGGATGATGTTTTGTTCCAAGATTTGTTGTTGAGCTCGATTTTGTTTTTCGAGCACGTTCTCAGTTTGGGTGTCGGGGATCGGAAGAGTTGGTCAGAGATGACTCGTCGATGGTGGGTTGGATGGTCGGAGTAACCACGATCAGACGTGCATGTGCACAAGGGCCTCTCGTATCTGTACTGTTGGAATTGAGGAGATGGAATTGACTCGGGTAGTGATTCGAGGAGATGGGGGTTTTGACTCGGGTTATTTGCTAGTTGGGCCGTGATGTAACGACCCGACTTCCTATGCCCAGAAAGTCGCATCATTATGAAGAAAGAAAGGGGTAGAAAATAGAAAAGAAGAGAAGAAAGAAAGAAACAACAACAACGATCTCACAGCGGAACGAATAAGTTATATTAATAACATAAACTATTACATAGTATACAACACTTATCAGAGTTTACACAACTATACAACACATACTAGACAGTTATAAACATCTGTCTAGATATTACAACTCAAATACAATACAAGACTCTAACACAGATATCAACACAGCGGAATACTATATCTACGAACGCCGAAGCCTCCTGCTCCATTGCTCCTCCACAATTCGTCAAAGCTAAACCTGAATCCCTTGGCTACTCGTAAAAATTTGAGTACCCAAGAGTTTATAAAACAGAAATAAACACTTGGGTCAGACATGGGTCTGGTGTGAGTAAACGGGTTAAAATTGTTTAACTTCAAAACCTTTTGAAAACAAAGGTATCACGTAAGACTTTCCACACATAAACATGGAAAAGTTTTTACCTTACGCTAACCAAAACATTTGATAGGAAATCCAGTTATATTATAATAGGGTCTAGGGTTTTCAAGTAAAATACAGAAATAGCTGAAATGCTTACATCTCACATTCCAACATAGTTGGGCACAACTAATACGTACGGCACTTATTGGAGTTTGGATTCCATACAATGGCAGGGCTACTGGGGTACCGCCCGTCACAGTACGTGGCCTAGATCACCGTACCGAGGAGTACGCCCGCTCCCCTGCAACACAAAGCCGGAACCATCCCTTACTGGATAATTCCGAACAAGATAATCCCGTAGTTGGCGCGACCAACCACACACTAAGCCGAATAAAAGAAAAGGGACCTCTAGACAGGGATCTATCTTGCTCTCAGTGGGTGCTACCCACGAAGCCTTGCTGCACCTCCCCTGTTTTAGCCATTCCCGGTTGATGAGGCTTGAGGTTACGATTACCTTTATTCAGAACATATCACTTAGAATGCTCATCGTCCGCCTGACGATGTGCTGAAAGCATTCAATCCATATAAGTTCGTTCCGGGTTCGAACGAAACCGAAGGCATTATCTCGTTACACTCGTTTTGGAATCACCCTCAGAGTTAACGACAATAACCCTTGCACTCTGAATCTTCATCTTCACTTGAGATTCACGACCTATCGTTAATTTGGATCGATGTGGTATTCGGGTCTCCAGACCTGGAAATCCGGTATACGGAAACCCGATCCCGGTCTCATCGAAATCCAAAACGTATCTTTTAAGGCCAAGTTGTTTAAAGGTTTACACATTTAAACTTATTCAGGATGATATAAATATATAGATAAATCACATTATCACAATAGATAATTCATATCAACATTTATCTCACAAAGCAGCATATCACATGTCATAGATATCATATCCAAATCATCCATTATCAATCAAGCACCCAATATCAATCAATCATCCATAAGCAGAATTGATTAATTCCAAATCAATTTAATTAACCTTTAATTAAATTAATTACTATCCTTTAATTACTTGGATTATCTTAATCCTGCTTATTATCATTAATTAATTACAAATTAATTAATTAAACATCTTAGTGATCTTCCTTAATTAATCTTCCTTGATTAATTATACTTTAATTACATTCAAGTAATTATCCTTAACCATATTCAGTAATTAACATTTAATTACTGTCATTAATTACAATGATTAATGAACCTTCATTAATCAATTAACTATAATTAATTTTATTAATCCTCAATTAATTACAATTAATTAATCATACTTCAATTAATTACTTTTATTAATCACCCTTGATTAATTCATTAAATAATTCTTATTAATTAATTAATCTTTTAATTAATTAAATAATTAATTTTAATCAAACCACTTCATTCATTAATTAGTCTTAATTAATCATAATAAGTAATTAACAATTTGTAATTACTTTTCTTAATTAATTACTTCTTAATTATTTATATTAACCTTGATTAATTGATCTAATTAATTATTCTTTAATTACTTTATTTAGTAATTATTAATCAATTTTATTAACAAATAATCCTTAATTAATTACTTTATTAATTAATTACTTTTAAATTAATTACACTTAGTAATTAATCTTAAATTAAACATATTTAATTAATCACATTAATTAATTAACTAAAATAATTAAGTAATTACTCTTAATTACTTACATTTAATTACTTCCATAAGTAATTTCTCTTATCTTAATTACATTCTGTAATTTTCCATTAATTACTTGACTAAGTAATTACACTTAATTAATCATAAGTGATTATCTTTAATTAATTGGACTAATTAATTAACCTATAATTAATTACATTAATTAATTACTCAATTAATCATCACTTAATCTTTAAATTAATTTATTTATTAATTACACTTATTTCCACTAATTACTTCATTAAGTAATTATCCTTAATTACAAATAGTAATTAAGCTTTAATTTAATTATTAATTATCCTTAATTAAACTCAAATTATTTACTTTGTTAAAACTCATTTAAAAATCAATTATATAATTAAAATGTAATTTTACTTTAAAACAATTCAAACCCTTAATTTTTATTATACTTAAAATCTTTAAAAATGCTTTTCAAACATGTTTAATTAAATTAAACAATTATTTATCTTTGAAATAATTATCATATTCTTTAAACTTATCTATTTAAAATAAAACTTGAAATCTATTTTGAACATTACTTTATAATTTCTTCAAATATACCTTAAATTTTTGAAACATTCTTATAAAAAAATTGTTTTAAATTCTTAAAACTTTGATCTAATATATTAATTTGAAACACTCTTAAAATCTTAATTTTTCATTTATTTTAAAAACTTGTTTTTAAATTTTAAACTTGATTTTCTTTTACAAAAATTTGTTTTACTTAAACAGATAAACACTACAATGTAAATACTCGAGTTACCCTCACTAAAACCCGAGCCCGCCCCTAGATAAACACCCAACCAACTGCTTCGAGTCATCCCTAGCCCAGACTCGAGTACGACTCGAAACACTCTCTTCCCCAATCATCACACTACTTCCAGACATACACCCACGCACACGTCTTCAGCTTCGAGTCGCACGCGAAGAAAACTCGAACCCAAACCTAAGTGACTTCGTCTTCCCAAATCAAACACTCCTGTACACGAACGTGCACACGTACACGTGCACCAACTCCGCCATCCTCTGATGATCGTCACGACCATACTCACCGACCACTCGAATCACCTCGAACACGAATCCAAACCCAGTTCTTCATTGATTACGCCAGAACCCAAAATCGAGTTAAAATCTCGACTACTGGAACCATACATCAACTGAAAACCACTCCTCCTCATCGCCTCCGACCTCGAGAACACTCGCCAACTTCGCCGCATCTTCACCACACCTCCAGCAATCTTTTCCCCCTATCGCGAACGATTCCGGATCCCCTTATCTCTCGCCATTGCCTCGACAGTCCAGAAGAAGAATACACGAGTTTAAACCCTAGTTTGATCGATTACGATCAATTTAGACATTGGAAAAATTCGATAGTATTTTTCCTATCTCCCCCTATCTACTAGCAAGCTTCGACCAAAGCTACAGCTCCGATCAACACGTTGATCAATGGAAAATCATCAAAAACCCCAACTCGAATAAACCCCAAATTCCCACGATCCATCAAATTAAAAATCATGAAACATATATTAAAAATCATGATTTCCTATTACAATTCCATTTATGCAATCCAAACATGAAATCGAATTCATTAATTTTCGACTTCTTTTTGATATTTACTGTAATTACCAGTTGCTAAATAAATATGTAATATACACACTTGGGTTCATTTAAAAAAATTTCTATTACATTCATACCATCATATCTTCTTTTGAAATCATAACCTAAATTTGGATATATAAGAAGAATTTGAATTCTTTTGCTTTGTCTTTAAGTCTGTGATCATAGCAGAGACCAATATTCATAAACTCAGGCATATACTCATATCAACAGAGCAGTTTAAAAATATATATTCCAAATGAAACAATCATGCAAACCATATTTCAATATTTCTATCCATATTCATCACATGCATAAATATGAACATAGATTAAAAACTGTTTTTAAGAAAGGTTTACTCACCTATAAACAGAGCAGAGAACAGGGCAGAGCATGTTCCAGGCTTTGAAATTTGATTTGTGAAAACTTTTAAATTTGCTTTTGAATTTCTCTTTGTTGTAATATTGAGTTGATCCTACTGCATGCTTACAAATTGTTGAACTTGCTGTTGATTTGAATGCCTGCTGTTTGATTCTTGTTCAGGTTGAATTAGTTGAAGAATTTGAAAATAGTTGAATGTTTTGCTTGATCTTCTACTTGTTTGCATGATTTCAGGTTGTAGTTGAAAACTGATGTTGAATTTTCTTTTTAAATTTGATTTCAGTTTTTAGGAAGAAGAAGAAAAAGAGATTTGAGAAAGTTTGAACGAAAATTTTTTTCCTTGAACTGGAAAGAAATAACCAGTTTTCTTCTTTAAAACATTTTATTTGTAATATAAGAGAATTAGGCCACTTGTTATTTTGCCAAACACTTGTCAATTATATCACTTAATTTTCTTACATGTGTTATTAAGATAATTAACATGTTTACACATATTTTCTTAAGTGTTTTTAAATAAATTTTATTTAATTTAAATGTAAACATAAACTTACTTTTTAAGTTACTTAATTCATAAATATTAGTTTACCTTTAAAAGAAAATATGCTAAAACTAATTATAAATATAAATAAATTCCTTATTCATGTATTTTAAAGTCTAGAACATTATATAACCATTTAAAATTTAACACTTTAAAGAAAACTAAAATAAAACTTTGATTAAACCCCTTTTTAAACTATCACATTTAAAATAAACAATTGTCTTATATTTTGAAAACAATTGAATTAAATCTAAATTAACCTTTTGAAAATTGTTAAATTATAAAACAAAGCTTTTAAAATCACAATTTATACATATATATTTATCAATAGATTTAATTAAATTTCAAACAATCCCAATTATAACATATATATACATATATATTACAAATTTGAAAATTCATCTTTAATTTAAAACAAAAGATATCCTATTCACAATATATAACAATATATATATTATAAATAGATTAAAACTTTATTAGCTTTGAAAATAAATCTTATCAATATTGCCAGATTAAATATTGATTAACTTTTAAAAGATTAAATTATCAATACATATTATTAAATTTAAATTGCCCAAAAACCCGGGATATCACATTCCTCCCCCCTTAAAATAATTTCGTCCCCGAAATTAAAAGCAAAGTTAATTTAATAATCCAACAAATATTTTAATTTCAAACACAAACCTATCATTCAATTTCTAACAACCAAAGCAACCAATCAAACAATCTAATCTAACTAAATATTCTGATATAAATCAGAATAGACTTCATAATACTACCTCGAGTTTCCCCGAGTATAAATCACCGGGAGACTCGCTCTACAGAAGCTAAACAAACTACACTACTATGATCCAGAGCTCCTCTCTTCTCTAGATCCACCAATCTGAACAAAATATCAGATCATACTCAAGTCTAGCTCAACTTCCAAATTCAACTGAACTGCAGATTCCACACCAGCAATGATGAATCATATACGTACTCCCTCAGAGATACGTGAAATAGAATGAATTCCAGCTATCCAAACTGGCCATTCAATCCTGTAGATAAAAAGAACTACTGCTCTCGAGAACACAGGAAAATCCAAAATACTTTTGGAGCTAACTTTCCAGACTTACCAAATCTTATAGTTCTTTAATCGGAGAAAAACTTAAACAGTTTCCAATTTCCAACTCCGAATTCCAAACTCCGTCTTATATCTGCCTAACTCATCAGACGATCCCGAGCTACCTCATCTTTTTCCGATCAACTTAACCTTTGCTGATGCTTCTTGAAACAACTGGACCAAGAACAAAATGATTTCCAGATCCTATCAACAAGATGATATTCCAAAATCTACTGAAATCCACAAACTCTACTCCACAAGCAATAGAAGACTGAACTTCCTTCTTCCAGATTCCAGAAAATTCTATACACACTTAGAAATTCACATAAACTTCTTGTAAAAATCTGAGGTTACTTCCTTTCTTGCACAGCTACTACCTTTGCTTTCGCTGCACAACTCTGATTTGAAATAGATGAGAATGTCGATGAACTCGAGCACAAACTAGATCCACAAACAAGCGGAAACATTGGTTATCTTAAAGACATAACCAACTTCTCAAAGAATAGACGAGTCCTCGGTCAAGGGTACTGTCTTCAGCTATCCTTGGCTAGAGGAAACTCGAAACTAGAAGAGAAAACACAGATACTCCATAAAATTCTAAGATACTTCACCAAATCCTTCTCTAGGAACCAAATCGATATAAACTAAATCTTTGACCTCTTCGATAACTTTTACTTCTTCTTGAGATGTCTCAATTTCATACAAAAGATTACTCAAGATGAACTCTCAAAATAATCGCAATTCACTTTTGCGATCCTACCTAGTTCGGATTCCAAAGAAATTGTTCTCTCTTTACCAATTAAAACAGTCTTAAGCTTTTCCAAACAAGGTTAACCCTTCAAGAAAGCCTTCACCATCTTCCCGGACTGCTGATAGAAAAACCACAAAGATTCTTGAACCATCGGAGAAACGAGCCACACTGCTGCTTCCAAATTCTATCTCTAGAACACTGCTAAGCCAAAGACCTCCTTGTCAGCACACCGAACACTTCGAGTTGCACTGCTAACACAGCTAACCAAAAACTTCTGATCCAAAGGCTTCTCAAACTAAGACCATCAACAAACCTCACAACGAATCTCCGAGATGGCGACATCCAAAAGAAACTCGGGCTCCAAACCAATCGCCGATAACTTACTCTTCTTAAGGGAACAATGAGACCATGTCCGAAGAACAACTAATCGACCTTAGTCCCAAACTTCCAAACAGATAAAACTCTCTTACTCGATATCAAAGAATTCCTATACAGCCGAGTCTTTCCTATGGTAGACATCAACTGTTCCTCCAATACCTTCTTAATCTTGCTCCAAAAAGAACACCTCCTTTGGGAACATCCATAGATACAGTGTCTTATCACACAGCTACTCCTTCCTGAAGTCGCCAAGCTACCATCACTTACTTCTGCACAATTGATAGATTTAACTCTAGAAAATCTGCTCACCCGAGCTCAACCAATCTTATATTCCAATAATGGACTCTGAATCTTGAAAAGGATTTTCTTCAGAGATCCGAGACATCCTTACTCCATACTGCCAACTTACTCGAGACGATATTGGGTCTACAGTCTCGATATATACTTTCAACCTCAAACATTTAAACTCCAACTATTGGTAATTGTGTTACACACACTACCACCTTATCTACCTTTATAACTTATATTGGAAAACCCGAACAGGTAACCCAATAAATAGGTAGAAATATATATATATATTTAAAATGATATATATTTTTTTATATAGAAATTATTTTTGGGTAGAATTATTTCATCTACCTCTTTAAAACAATATTGTGTCCGTTGGCCTGGTTCAAGTGTTTAGAGATCCCTATCAATAACGTTAGCTACTCGTATTGACCAGAATCCATATACCACCCTACCGATCAATTAACACAATATAAAACCATTTTACATAACTATCAAATACGCGCTCTCGTATATATATATACTCAGACTCAACAGGTTGCTACAGATCCTATTTCTAATGAACAATCCTTCCGAACCTGGGTATTCACTCAACCTAGTGTTCTGATATTCACTTAACCATAAGCTTAGGCATTCGCTCAACCTATGCTCTGATACCATATGTAACGTCCTAGGCTTTTCAACCTTCAGCAACGGTTCACGACCGGTAGGCTTTTCAACCATCCCAGCCCCGCTGTGGCTCACAGTGATACCTCGGGTTTGCTTTTACGGCCACCCTCTCGAGTCGCAACCAACCCCAAAAGGCCTTATACTACCCCCGGGGACATGTAGGGGTAAGAGTCTCCCGTTCGCCACCTAACGCAAAGCGAGAACCCCCTATCACGCTGTAATGTAGCAAACCCGATCCCGGTCTCATCGAAATCCAAAACGTATCTTTTAAGGCCAAGTTGTTTAAAGGTTTACACATTTAAACTTATTCAGGATGATATAAATATATAGATAAATCACATTATCACAATAGATAATTCATATCAACATTTATCTCACAAAGCAGCATATCACATGTCATAGATATCATATCCAAATCATCCAGTATCAATCAAGCACCCAATATCAATCAATCATCCATAAGCAGAATTGATTAATTCCAAATCAATTTAATTAACCTTTAATTAAATTAATTACTATCCTTTAATTACTTGGATTATCTTAATCCTGCTTATTATCATTAATTAATTACAAATTAATTAATTAAACATCTTAGTGATCTTCCTTAATTAATCTTCCTTGATTAATTATACTTTAATTACATTCAAGTAATTATCCTTAACCATATTCAGTAATTAACATTTAATTACTGTCATTAATTACAATGATTAATGAACCTTCATTAATCAATTAACTATAATTAATTTTATTAATCCTCAATTAATTACAATTAATTAATCATACTTCAATTAATTACTTTTATTAATCACCCTTGATTAATTCATTAAATAATTCTTATTAATTAATTAATCTTTTAATTAATTAAATAATTAATTTTAATCAAACCACTTCATTCATTAATTAGTCTTAATTAATCATAATAAGTAATTAACAATTTGTAATTACTTTTCTTAATTAATTACTTCTTAATTATTTATATTAACCTTGATTAATTGATCTAATTAATTATTCTTTAATTACTTTATTTAGTAATTATTAATCAATTTTATTAACAAATAATCCTTAATTAATTACTTTATTAATTAATTACTTTTAAATTAATTACACTTAGTAATTAATCTTAAATTAAACATATTTAATTAATCACATTAATTAATTAACTAAAATAATTAAGTAATTACTCTTAATTACTTACATTTAATTACTTCCATAAGTAATTTCTCTTATCTTAATTACATTCTGTAATTTTCCATTAATTACTTGACTAAGTAATTACACTTAATTAATCATAAGTGATTATCTTTAATTAATTGGACTAATTAATTAACCTATAATTAATTACATTAATTAATTACTCAATTAATCATCACTTAATCTTTAAATTAATTTATTTATTAATTACACTTATTTCCACTAATTACTTCATTAAGTAATTATCCTTAATTACAAATAGTAATTAAGCTTTAATTTAATTATTAATTATCCTTAATTAAACTCAAATTATTTACTTTGTTAAAACTCATTTAAAAATCAATTATATAATTAAAATGTAATTTTACTTTAAAACAATTCAAACCCTTAATTTTTATTATACTTAAAATCTTTAAAAATGCTTTTCAAACATGTTTAATTAAATTAAACAATTATTTATCTTTGAAATAATTATCATATTCTTTAAACTTATCTATTTAAAATAAAACTTGAAATCTATTTTGAACATTACTTTATAATTTCTTCAAATATACCTTAAATTTTTGAAACATTCTTATAAAAAAATTGTTTTAAATTCTTAAAACTTTGATCTAATATATTAATTTGAAACACTCTTAAAATCTTAATTTTTCATTTATTTTAAAAACTTGTTTTTAAATTTTAAACTTGATTTTCTTTTACAAAAATTTGTTTTACTTAAACAGATAAACACTACAATGTAAATACTCGAGTTACCCTCACTAAAACCCGAGCCCGCCCCTAGATAAACACCCAACCAACTGCTTCGAGTCATCCCTAGCCCAGACTCGAGTACGACTCGAAACACTCTCTTCCCCAATCATCACACTACTTCCAGACATACACCCACGCACACGTCTTCAGCTTCGAGTCGCACGCGAAGAAAACTCGAACCCAAACCTAAGTGACTTCGTCTTCCCAAATCAAACACTCCTGTACACGAACGTGCACACGTACACGTGCACCAACTCCGCCATCCTCTGATGATCGTCACGACCATACTCACCGACCACTCGAATCACCTCGAACACGAATCCAAACCCAGTTCTTCATTGATTACGCCAGAACCCAAAATCGAGTTAAAATCTCGACTACTGGAACCATACATCAACTGAAAACCACTCCTCCTCATCGCCTCCGACCTCGAGAACACTCGCCAACTTCGCCGCATCTTCACCACACCTCCAGCAATCTTTTCCCCCTATCGCGAACGATTCCGGATCCCCTTATCTCTCGCCATTGCCTCGACAGTCCAGAAGAAGAATACACGAGTTTAAACCCTAGTTTGATCGATTACGATCAATTTAGACATTGGAAAAATTCGATAGTATTTTTCCTATCTCCCCCTATCTACTAGCAAGCTTCGACCAAAGCTACAGCTCCGATCAACACGTTGATCAATGGAAAATCATCAAAAACCCCAACTCGAATAAACCCCAAATTCCCACGATCCATCAAATTAAAAATCATGAAACATATATTAAAAATCATGATTTCCTATTACAATTCCATTTATGCAATCCAAACATGAAATCGAATTCATTAATTTTCGACTTCTTTTTGATATTTACTGTAATTACCAGTTGCTAAATAAATATGTAATATACACACTTGGGTTCATTTAAAAAAATTTCTATTACATTCATACCATCATATCTTCTTTTGAAATCATAACCTAAATTTGGATATATAAGAAGAATTTGAATTCTTTTGCTTTGTCTTTAAGTCTGTGATCATAGCAGAGACCAATATTCATAAACTCAGGCATATACTCATATCAACAGAGCAGTTTAAAAATATATATTCCAAATGAAACAATCATGCAAACCATATTTCAATATTTCTATCCATATTCATCACATGCATAAATATGAACATAGATTAAAAACTGTTTTTAAGAAAGGTTTACTCACCTATAAACAGAGCAGAGAACAGGGCAGAGCATGTTCCAGGCTTTGAAATTTGATTTGTGAAAACTTTTAAATTTGCTTTTGAATTTCTCTTTGTTGTAATATTGAGTTGATCCTACTGCATGCTTACAAATTGTTGAACTTGCTGTTGATTTGAATGCCTGCTGTTTGATTCTTGTTCAGGTTGAATTAGTTGAAGAATTTGAAAATAGTTGAATGTTTTGCTTGATCTTCTACTTGTTTGCATGATTTCAGGTTGTAGTTGAAAACTGATGTTGAATTTTCTTTTTAAATTTGATTTCAGTTTTTAGGAAGAAGAAGAAAAAGAGATTTGAGAAAGTTTGAACGAAAATTTTTTTCCTTGAACTGGAAAGAAATAACCAGTTTTCTTCTTTAAAACATTTTATTTGTAATATAAGAGAATTAGGCCACTTGTTATTTTGCCAAACACTTGTCAATTATATCACTTAATTTTCTTACATGTGTTATTAAGATAATTAACATGTTTACACATATTTTCTTAAGTGTTTTTAAATAAATTTTATTTAATTTAAATGTAAACATAAACTTACTTTTTAAGTTACTTAATTCATAAATATTAGTTTACCTTTAAAAGAAAATATGCTAAAACTAATTATAAATATAAATAAATTCCTTATTCATGTATTTTAAAGTCTAGAACATTATATAACCATTTAAAATTTAACACTTTAAAGAAAACTAAAATAAAACTTTGATTAAACCCCTTTTTAAACTATCACATTTAAAATAAACAATTGTCTTATATTTTGAAAACAATTGAATTAAATCTAAATTAACCTTTTGAAAATTGTTAAATTATAAAACAAAGCTTTTAAAATCACAATTTATACATATATATTTATCAATAGATTTAATTAAATTTCAAACAATCCCAATTATAACATATATATACATATATATTACAAATTTGAAAATTCATCTTTAATTTAAAACAAAAGATATCCTATTCACAATATATAACAATATATATATTATAAATAGATTAAAACTTTATTAGCTTTGAAAATAAATCTTATCAATATTGCCAGATTAAATATTGATTAACTTTTAAAAGATTAAATTATCAATACATATTATTAAATTTAAATTGCCCAAAAACCCGGGATATCACACGTGAAGTGGGTAAGGGAATTATGTTTTGATTAAACATTAAAGATGGTGAATCTTTGGGTCTCGCTGGTTCAATACAAAATAATCAACGGGTTTAAAAGCAAGTCACCATGACTTAAAATTTTAAGGAAGATGCCTTTGAAAATTAAATTGTCTTTGGTTGGGATAATTATACCAGAAAATTAACTTGAGGGATTTATTAAACATAATTAATGATTAAAATTATGATTAACTTTGGGTTAATTAATTAAAAACTTAAGTATAATAAATCAGATACTTAATAATTAAATAAGTATAATTGTTTAGGGATTGTCAAAGAGTAATTACTTGAGTAATTTAGAAAGGGATTATTTACTTAAAGAAATTAATTTAATAATTAATTAATTAAAATATGATTTGTTAAGGGTTAGTTAATTTCTGAATATGGTTAGTTAATGAGTAATGAATGATCGAGATTGATGGAAGTAATTAAAGGATCATTTATTTATTAATTAATTACTTAATGGGATTGATTAAAGTTTAATTTTTATAAATGGTTAAGGTTAATTCGTTTATATAATTAATTAAAGGCTAATTACTTAATGTAATAAAAAAAATTAATCAAGAATGATTAATAAAAAGGGGTAAGTAAATAATAATTACTTATTATAATTAAGGAATAATTAATCAAGGAGGATTAATTAAGATAAATAATTAAGAAATGATTAATTAATTTATAATTAATTACTGTTAAGTAAGATGGATTAAGGTAATCCAAGTAATTAAAGGTTAGTAATTGATTTAATTAGAGATTAATTAAATTAATTAAGAATGAATTGACTTGTTATGGATTGGTTGAATGATAGTCGATGCCTTGGATTAGTGGATATATCTGATATGTGATTGTGATATAAGATATTTTGGATGAATTGTGATAATGTAATTTATCTATCTGTGATAGATTTGTTATATGAATATGATATCCTGAATTTAAATTAAATTGTTTAACTGAAAAATCTTGGTTTAAAGAATGACTTTTGATTCGAAGAGGCCGGGGTCGGGTATCAGAAATATACCCGAAACCACTTTGATTGTAATCTATAATTCTTTATAGACTTGTTTTGTAAATCGAATAGGCTGGAATGAAATAAATCGAGTAATCTGGATCATTGGAACTAAGTAACGATACTTAGATATTATTTTGGGAAATAAATTGTTTGAATATAATAAGTAAGAACTCGTAGAAGATACGAGTTACCCTGATTTTATACAAGATCTATGGATTGAAATTTCATGTTAAATGAGTTTACTCACGCTGGTTTCCAGCCTGACTCGGGTGTTACTTTGATGTAATGCTCGGGTCAGACCGAGTATTACAGATTTTCAGGAAAGGACGTTCTGGAGTTCAGGTGGCGAGCTGGATGGTAGAGACATATGGAGTATATTCCGCTGTGTATTTGAGAGTTGTATTGATAGTAGTATGGGGCAGTTTGATATAACTGTCCAGTCTATTTGTAATGATTGTAACTCTGATGAATTGTATGTAAAGTAACAATTACAGCTTTCTTTTATAAACGCTATTATTTGTTATTATATTTAATCCGCTGCGAATGTGAGGTGTTGTGTTTTCTGTTCTTCTTTCTACTTTCTGTTCTTTCTCTAATCTCTTTTCTTTTTCTCCTAACTATCTGGAATTTTCGGGTTCGAAAATTCCGGGTCGTTACAAACTTGAAGTGGAATTGTTTTGAAAGTTATAAGTTAAATCTTGATTTAAAGATTTAACGAGTAAATCAAATTGAAATGGAAATTGTTTTGAAATCCATGAATGAATCTTTGTGAACTGGGTTTTGTGAATTGAATCTTTTTGTTTAAAAGATTAAAAGTGTGGAAATTGTTTAAACCAGTGAAGGTTTTTGAAATGAATCTTTTTGGTTAAAAGATTGGAAATGGTAATTTGTTTTACCATTCGAATGGAAAGTTTTGACTTTAAGCTGTGATTTAACTGAGACCCCAGTATCCATATGATTTTTAATTGCGCTCGTTATTCGGTTTAGCCGGGAGAGGACCTTTGTGTCATATAACCCATTCCGAATAGTGATACGACGATATGGATCGCATTTGCTATATTACAGCATGATAGGGGGTTCTCGCTTCGTAGTTTGGTGGCGAATGGGAGACTCTTACCCCTACATGTCCCTGAGTGGGATGGGTTGGTTGTGACAGTCGAGAGGCTGGCCGTAAAAGCAACTGCGAGGTGCCAGTGTAAGCCACGGTGGGGCCGGGATGGTTGCAAAGCCTACCGGTTGTGACCGCTGTTTTCGTATCATTACATTTGGTATCAGAGCTAAGGTTGAACTTTAGTTCAGGAGTATAACACATTAAGTAGCTCATTAGAGATAGGGTGAAGTATACCCTAGAATGAGTATTTCTCAGATATCCGTCCGTATGCCTCAGTAAATTCTCTTGCTATCCACTGATAGTAAGTATGAGTGTAAGAAGAGGATGAGATAGGGGATAGGGGAATACCACCACGAATTGGTCAATACCCTGCAACAGTGGAAGCGATATTTTCTCTATCAATCTCTTTTGTTCGTCATCTCTTCTCAATTCTTCGATAGTTCCTGGTAGATCCAGGAAGAGATTCGATATATTAATATGGGACATAAACTCCAAAAAAGCCAAAATTGTTCGTTTGGATGAATTGGTTGCTTTGTTTGCTATGGTTGATAGGTATACCTTAGTTTCTAAAACTGAAAATTTTGAAATTGTATCTATATATCTATCTATTCTTTGAGTCCGGATATATTCTACGAATGGTTAGTTATCTCTTCGAACTGACCGATGCCACTGCATATTTCGTAGATCTGGATAACCCGAGTATCTTGTGAAAGAATTCAACAGATTCATTCTTGTATCTGTTATTGATATTCTGATTTGGTAAGCCAAATGCAGAATAGATGTTCAGTTTGATTTGATGAAACATTCTTCATCTATCTTTGTGTCTCTCTGACAAATTTCGAGGACGAAATTCTTTTAAGGGGGGAAGTTTGTAACGACCCTAGATTTTTTAATTTATTTAAATTGATAATTAAATAATATTTTGGATAAAATGGTAAAATAAATTGATTAAAGTAATGCGAGTTTCCCCGAACTCAAATATATTCTGTATAAATCATTTAAATATTGTATATATATGTATATACATTTGATTTGAATTCAAATTGTAAATAAATGGTTAGTAATAATTTGAATTTATAAATTTAGTATAAAACAATAAATATTAAATAAATATATAGAGAAATATAATATAAATGGTTTAAAGATAAATATAAAAATATAGATAAAGTAAGTAAACAAAATAAAATATATTCAATTAATTATAAAGGCAAGTATGTAGGCTGCAAAAGGAACACATTCAAACATTAACAAATGACAATAACAACTTTATGTTTGTACATGAAAGAAAAAGCAACCTGGCAAAGGAAACAAGCTAACAAAAAAAAAGCACAAGTATAGAACAAAAAAAACAAAAAAAAGAAAATACCAGTCGAAGTCAAGTATGGCTAAAGCAAAACAAAAATATCTTTATAAAATAGGACAAGTATGATACATGAAGGAACCAAATAATATATATAGTTGTACAATGTGAATTAATGCAGCCACCAAAGCAAGATACCAGCCTCCATACGAAAATCCCTGGCCAGATCAAAAAGAAAAAAAAAGAGATAAGTTAGCTTGCAAATGAAACACAAAGGACCATTTCATTAAATGCCTTCACCTTAGTACACAACTTGTTTCTACATCAGTCGAAATAAAAACATGGTTTGATTTTCTTTTATACCCTAAAATTGTACTTGCCTACTTCCCTTCCCCTGTACACAATTTTCATATATACATACACATTCATAAAACTTTAGTTCATTTGTTCAAACAACTCAACAAAGAAAAAGAAACAGGAATAAGAAAAGAAAACAGACCATCACTTTATATTCAAATTAGAAAACAATTTACTGGAGAAAAAGAGAAGGAAAAAAACAAACCAGAGATTAAAAGGCAGTGAAACTCAAAGCAGAGATCAAATTTTCAAATGCAAAGCTTGTTCAAGCTTCTCTGTTCTTCAATCATGACAATTGAGCAAACTTCTAACCAAAATCCTTTTTCCTGTGAGTAAACTTCTTTGATCTGATCTATAAAATGGACGTAGTGATTTACGTTGAAGTGAAGCTGTGAGATATGGTTGCATTTATACAAAAATGAGTATATACTTGTGCATGTCTGTTGAACATGCATAATGCCTCTGATTTTACACTACAGGTTACAAAACCAGTTAAGAAATTCAAAATCTCTCCTTCTAATCCTCTTTAGGCTTTAAGTTTAAAACAAAACATGGTGGTACAATCATGAACTAAGTTTTAAAAGTTTAATCAAGCCAAAACAATTTAGCAATATCCCTGGAAATCAAAGAAACTGATCCAAACTTAAAACCAGGCAAAAAATTCAAACTTTTTAAATGGTGGATTCAGGTGTGTAATCTAAATTCGTATGCTTTAACAAGATTTTTAAAGCTAAATTTATAATTTTTAGATTAAAGGTTAGAGAGCAGTTCTAGGTTCATTAAAAAATGGAAATCTGGGTATTTCTGGTGATCTATTTAGATCCAGGGATCGGGATTCCTCTTAGAGGTGGAGGGATGACTGGCGAATGGTGGAAAATTGCTGGATGGATGATAAATTCAAGGTAGAGAGTGCGGTGGTGGATTCTAGTTCAGAACCCTAGTTCTGTTTGATTGGGTATTTTCGATCGGCATTGACTCTCTGCTCGATCGAGTGTTACATGCTTTTGGGAGATAGTAGAGGGGAGGACGACGAGTAGATTGCCGGAGTTGTAGAAATTCTGGTGGCCGAGGTTGGGTGAACGGCGAGTTTCCAGGTTTGGGGGTGATGGGTGATAGTTCATTTCCAGGTTTGGTTCGACCTCTCGATTTTGATTTCGGGATGAAGATGAAGTTTCGACGCTTGCGAGAGGGTGTTTGGGTAATGGATGATGGGGAAAGATCATCGATGATGATCGGCGACGAACATTGTCACCGTGCATATGCACGGTGCATTGTTGTACCTGAAGAATTTCGTTTGATGCAGCAGGAAGAGTTGCACGAGTTATTTAGCAATTTTGCTCGAAGTAAATTGGGGTTGTCTCGGGTATTTCTTTGTTTACAGGTTTTGAGGAAACCTGTGTTGTCTGTTTTAATTTAAAAAAAACAGAAGATTTTAAAAGTAAAGTTTGAGTTTAAACTAAGTTTTAAATTCAAGATTAAAATCTAGTGTTCAAGTTGGAGATTAAATATTAGTTTTCGAAAAAATAATAATAATAAAGTTTTAACTTGAACTTGTTAAACTACTTTATAATGGAAGTAGTTTGAATTTTTAAAATGTGAGTAAGTGTTTAAAGAGAAGTTTAATTCAGAAATCAAAGGTTTAAATTGTTTAACTTTGTTTAAGTTAAATTATATTCATTTTAAATCTCATATTTGAAATGAAATTTCAAAGTAAATTCAAAAGTAAATTGTAATTAACTACCTAAGTTAATTATTGAATAATTAATAGTTAATTAATTAAGGAATGTAATTAAAGATTATAAATTGGATAAGATTAGACAAGTTAAGAGAATTAAATTTTGATTAGAAATAAATCAAAATGATTTGTAAATTATTAATGTTAATTAACCAGGATTGGTAATTCATAAGTAATTAATCTGATTTAAATTAATCAGACAATTAACTGATCGTACTTATGAATGTTTGGATTGACCGAATGATTGAATTGTTTGATATGCCTAATATGTGATGCTTTGTGATACATCCTGATTTATGATGTGATCGGTAATTTACTTATCTGCGATATATATATATATCTGTTTCTGTGATATATTACTATGTGAATATGAAAACCCTTTGACCCGTAAACGGCACTTGAATTTCGATGCGACAGGGAGTCGGATTCCAGTTGGTTATCTGAAACCCACATCTAATTGTAATGATGAATCTTTGTGACCGATAAATTTATTTTATCTATGAATCTGTGAATGAAGATAAGCGTTATCGATTTTACCGCTTATCGATATATCTGTGATGATTGATGTTGTTGCACTATTGTGTGAAACCCCTGGACTACACCATACACACACAAATATGGATTTCACAGGAAATCAGTTAAGTCACAGATGATGTAAATTTAATGTTTTTGAAATTGAAATTTTAATTTCAATTGATTTTGAAATTAGAAATTTGGGGTTTAAAGTGAAAAGCTTTTGGAATGGAATTTCAAAGATAAAAGTTATTTTGAATAACTTAATCGAGTTTTGAAAATTTAAATAATTTGATTTAAATTTGAATTCAAGTTTTAAATTGAATTCTATGATTTGAAACTACGGATTAAAGATGATGTACAAGTTATATATGGGTTAAACCATTTTAAAAGTATTGATTTAGGAATTTGAATTTAAATTCAAGGGTTTTAACTCGTGTAAATATACCTGGATTTTTCCGAAACAAAAACTACTTGTTTTCAAATAATAATAGCTTTCATTTTAAGAAAGGATTTCCAAATTGGGTTGAAAGGTTTCAAGTTTGAAATAGAATTGAAATGTTTTGAAAACTATGAAATGAGTCTTTGATTCAAAGACCGAACGAGTTAATCCAACTTGAAGTGGAATTGTTTTGAAAGTTATAAGTTAAATCTTGATTTAAAGATTTAACGAGTAAATCAAATTGAAATGGAAATTGTTTTGTAATCCATGAATGAATCTTTGTGAACTGGGTTTTGTGAATTGAATCTTTTTGTTTAAAAGATTAAAAGTGTGGAAATTGTTTAAACCGGTGAAGGTTTTTGAAATGAATCTTTTTGGTTAAAAGATTGGAAATGGTAATTTGTTTTACCATTCGAATGGAAAGTTTTGACTTTAAGCTGTGATTTAACTGAGACCCCAGTATCCATATGATTTTTAATTGCGCTCGTTATTCGGTTTAGCCGGGAGAGGACCTTTGTGTCATATAACCCATTCCGAATAGTGATACGACGATATGGATAGCATTTGAAGACCGGTGGTGAAGACCGGGTATTTGCGCGAGCGATAGGATGACCTATCGATTGTCTCTGCACTGAGTAGCTACGGTATAGAGATTTCCTAAGTGATGGGAAGTCCGATTGGGATTGTGAATACCCGGATTGTAAGGACTTCTTTGGAAGTGCCTTCGGTTCTGTTCGAACCCGGAACAGACTTGTATGGATGTGTGTCTGACGTTACACTTTGAGATGTAAAGCTGGTTTCTATCAAATACATTTCTGTTGGTGGCGGAGAATTTATTCTCTTAGCTTAACACCCTTCTCTGAGACGTACGAGCTCAGAGGTTATGTAGTTGATGGTTACTAGTGATACATTCCCAATTTGGTAATGTGGCATACGAAGTGCTGATGATCATTTGTTGATCAAAGCGTTGCTTTATGAAAAAGCGTTGCTTTGTGGACGAGACTTCGTCGAGCCTCACAACCCGGTAATGGTCGAAACAGGAATGTTGCGACAAAGGTTTGTAGGGGTAGCGCCCCTAGGGTATGTCATTTCCTTCTGGATAAAAGGTGATATCATGGTATGGAGCCCAGATATTTTACCTATGTTGATTATATTTTGTGGCTATTGCTTTATGATCGAGGTACCTCGGATAAAGGTCGGTGACGACCGGGGGATGACATGACTTGTGTGTTAGTTACCTAGTTATAGCTGTACAGCGTGAGGTAGCATCAGTGTGTTAGTTACCTAGTTACAGCTGTACCGCGTGAGGTAGCGTCGGCCTTTTGTTTGCAGAGATCCGGTTAGGATCCGGGGCGTCTTTCCAGAGGCGTTTTTATTTCGGTAAGGAAGTTCCTTAGCCTGATCATTTGTTGGAAATCCAAAGAAACAATACGAACCCTGTACGGTTTTAGTTGTATTACCTGCTATGGGATGTGGCGGTAACCTGTTATTGAACATGGTAGCTATAGTAGGCATACGATGAAATGTTGTATGCTGGCTAAGATTTATATTATATTTTCGAAATGGTTTTCGACACTATGCACTAATGATAATAATATCGAATGATTTTGCGTAGTAAGCATTTTTTACTATCATAAGAAGAAATCTCCTCCAATTCTGCGTTTGCATTGTGTGTGTGGTGGGAGGTCTTATGGTAGTTTCATTTTTCGAAAAGCATTGCGGGTTTCAATGTTTAAAATGCTTTTGTTTTAAAGATAAATTGTTTTTGTTGCTCACACCAGTCCCATGACTGATCCGGAGTTTATTGTTCCCTTCCTTAACTCTGGGTGCCCACTATTTTCCACACGGGCAGTCTAGAGTTGGGTTTATCAAATATTCAGGTTTAGTAGATTATCTGGAGCTGGTTCAGTTCTTGGAGTTCATTGACTGACGTTGCTTATCTTGGAGCATTCTATTGGAGATTATCCGCTGCTGATGATATCATTTTCTTTTCCGCTGCTATTTCTTGTATCATATCTCTGATGTATATTGATATCTGTTGTATCATTCCGTTGTATCATATTTTATCAGATTTTGTATCTGTCATTGTATCAATGTTATGTAATTGATATATTCTTCTTCCGCTGTGTTGTTTACTTAATGTTGTTATCAGCTCCGGCGACTCGGATTTGAACGATCGAATCTACGGCATTCGAGTACGATGTAAAGTATGGATGTCGATTTTCGAACGCGAAAAATCCGTATCGTTACAGAGGTGTGCTTCACTTTTTCACAGGATAACTTGGTATAAGGTTTTTTTATATGGTAGTAAGGTCTCACTCCAAATTTGAGTTGATTTGGATATGATTTGCAAATATTTGCTTTAGGAAATTTAAGAATAATAATAAGAAGAAGACATGGATTTATTTCACTCTAAGCTTTGTAAATTTTTGTGTATGATATCTAAGGGTATGCCCATGCTTATATAGGCTTATGCAAGAGGTCATTACCACCTTCTACCTCTTATGGAAGGTCACAAAGGAGCCTTCCTCTCACATGCACCGTCATGTCACTTCTCCTTTATGCTAATTACCATTATACCCTCACCACGATAATATCTCATCCATTAGAACATTCTCGAACCTTCCAAGCCCAATGAAGAGGTGTGTGTGTTAATTAGTTGTTAATTTGTTCATTTGATTATTAGTCAAGTGTACAACATCTCGTACAACTTATATTGATCGAAAAGATATTTACAGATAAATCGATTTTCGGTTACATTATCCACTTTTCTTCAAAGAATATATTTTTGTAGATAAATTAAAAAAAAAGTTTCTCATCATTATTTATTAATTAAATTATGTTTAACAAGGTTATATAATCAATTTTATAACATTTAATTATATTTCAAAACGGTTTGATATTCGAAGACGAAGTGTTCGAATTTCAGTGACGCTGCATTCTCTTCCATTTAGAACATTTTGTCTTGGAATTCAAATAAGAACGATAATCATAGAAGATAGTGGAACAAGATATAAATATATATGTATATAGCATACCATTGAAACTATATACAAACTAAAATGCAACCGAAAATGCATACTAATTGACTCCACCTCAAACTATCCTTTCTTTCCCACATACAATCCCAAGCATCCTCGCTCTATTGTACCTTGACCAACTTCATAACCTTAGCCCATAATCGCTTCATATCTCTATCAACAGTAGGAACATGCTATCTCAATACAGTCGAATTTAGCTCAATCTCCAAGTCCTCCTGCTGCAACGCTTCAACTATCATCGAAGGGTCATGCACAAATTTACGCTGATGCGACGCATGAAATACATTATGCACACCTGATAGTCTAATCATTAACTCGACTCTATATGCGAGTGTACCAATCTTCTCCAGAATCGGGATTGGTCCTATATAACGAGAAGGCAACTTCCCTGCCCTTCCAAACCGAACTACACCTCTCATCGGAGAAACCTTTACAAACACAAAATCTCCAACTGAGAACTCCAAGTCCTTGCACCTCTTATCTGCATAGCTCTTCAGTCGATTTTGCGTTTCCTTGATTCGCTTCTGAATCTCTATGACCTTATTTGATGCTTCTCGAATCATATCAGGCCCAAGCATAAGGCGATCTCCAGGTTCTACCCAACTTGATAGAGATTTGCAAAGCCTTCCATACAATGCTTCAAATTGTGCCATTCTAATACTTGCCTAAAAACTGTTGTTGTATGAAAACTCAACAAGTGCTAAGTGCACTTACCACGAACCCCCAAAATCTAAAATGTATGCTCGATGCAAGTCTTCCAACACTCGGTTTACCCTTTCCATTTGCCCATCACTCTGCGAATGATAAGTGGTACTCAAACTATGCACGATCCCTAAGGCCTCATGTAAACCCTTCCAGAACTGGCTTGTGAATATAGGATCTCTATCGCTCACGATATCACAATGAACACCGTGCAATCTGATGATTTTCCTAGCATATAACTTAGCCAAACTAAAAGCTGTTCTCGTAGTCTTAACAGGTAAGAAGTGCGCGCTCTTGATCAATCGATCCATGATAACCCACACACCCTCTATACCTCTTCTTGACTTAGGCAATCCATCGATGAAGTCCATGGAAATCTACTCCCATTTCCACTTAGGAATCCCAAGTGGCTGAAGCAATCTAGGAGTCTTCTGGTGACCACCTTTCACCTGTTGGCAATTAGCACACCTACTTATAAAGATAGAAACATCTCTCTTCATGCCCTCTCGCTAGAACGTCATTTTCATGTCTTGATACATCTTAGTGACCCCAGGATATATCGTCAATCTAGAATGGTGACTCTCCACTAGAACTTCCTGCGTAATCCCATCAACATTCGGGACACATAACCTACCGTTCACTCTCAAAATGCCATGGCCATCCACCTCGAATCCCAGCCATCTCTCTGGTGCCTCATTCTCACTTACATTTTTAGCTATCCTAGTTAAATGACGATCACTAAGTCGACTCCCTTAGATACGACTAATCAAAGTCGGAAGAACCTCAACATTTGTCGTAACTACGTACCTCATACTGAGCACATCAGCTACGACATTAGCTTTACCTGATGTGTATAATATGTCTAGATCATAGGCCACAAGAAACTCCAACCACCTTTGTTGCCTCATGTTTAAGTCTTTTTACATAAAAGGATACTTCAAAGATTTATTGTTCGTATATAACTCGAACCTTTCACTTAGCATATGATGCCCCTACATCTTTAATGCAAATACCACTATTAACAACTCCAAGTCATGAGTTACATACCTCACTTCATGCAGTTTGAGCTGCCAACTCGCACAAGCAATAACCCTTCCATGCTGCATTAACAAAGCACCTAGACCCATTCCACACGCATCGGTGTAAACAGTCAAACCCCCACCTCCATTTGGCATAGTAAGAACAGGAGCACTAGTCAACTGTTCCTTTAACTCTATGAATGCTTGCTCGCATTTATTAGTCCATATAAATTTGATATCTTTCTTCATCAAATTCATTAAGCGAGAGGCAATCGTCAAAAAATCCTATATGACTCTCCCATAATAACCTGCTAGACCTAGAAAGCTCATAATATTAGTTGCGCTTTCCGGTCTCTTCTAGTCCTGAATGACCACAACCTTAGTAGGATTAATAGAAATACCCTCTGATGACACAACATGACCTAAGAACCAAACTTCTGAACGCCAAAAATGAAACTTCAAGAACTTGGCCTTTTACACATGATCTCTGGTGTTTCTAGAACAATCCTTAGAATGCACGAATGTTCCTCCTCGGTCTTAAAATAGATAAGAATATCATTGATAAATACAAGGACAAACTTATTCAACATATCTCGAAAAAACCCGATTCATTAGTTCATGAAATATTCTAGAGCATTAGTTAGGCCAAATGGCATAACTAACCACTCATAAAATTAGTCGGATCTAATAGTGGTCAAGGGTACACTCTCCTCTACCACCCTCGACTGATGGAAACCCGTAGCAAGGTCAAACCGAGAAAACACTCGAGCTCCATGAAGCTGACCGAACAAGTCATCTATCCTAGGCAAAGGATACTTGTTTCTAACAGTTCGTTTGTTGAGCTAGCGATAATCTACGCATAGTCTTAGGGAACCATCCACCTTCATACCAAAGACGACGGGTGCTCCCCAACTTAAACGACTAGGTCGGTTTAAACCCTTTTGCAACAAACTACTAACTTGATTTGTTAGCTCCAACTTCTCTTTCGGGGCAAGTCTATGAACAGGCAACACAATAGGCTTTGAATCCTTCACTAAATCAATGAGAAATTCTATCTCTCGATGAGGTGGTAAACCAGACACCTCTTTGAAGATATCCACAAATTCCTAAACAATAGAAATCAAACCCAACTCCTCCTCCACAACATCCAGAGAATAAGGGAAACTAGTCATAAGCAAGCTATGCCCCTCACAATCTACAGTTAGAGCCTTTCTCCCCTGCTTCAATACCACTGTTCGCTTATCACAATCTAAGACTATGTTATTCTGTGATAACCAATACATTCTAAGTAGAACATCAAAACCCATAACATACATATCGCAAAGAAAGAGTCGATTAAAACAAGAAATTAGGACTCCTAAGAAAACCATAATAAGATTTACCAAACCCCCAATATGGTTTCACACACAAATATAATCTAAAGCTATAACTTGTTCAAGTTTCAATCTTTCAACAAAAATACGAGATATGAAACTAAGAGAAGCACCAATATCAGATAAGACACGAATAGGAATGCCAAAAATAGATAGAATACCTTCTAAAACATGCTTTCCTCTTGTTGCGGTGAAAGTGGAAGGTGTTGAAGCTAAAGCAAAAACTCTAGGCCACTCCCCTTTACAAAGCATCAGATATTCTTTAACTAGATGACCGGGTCAGTGGCAATTGTAGAGGCTCCTTAATGCAAACTGTGCCCTAGCTGCCTGTGGCTCTTACTTCGGTACCTTTGCAATAGGTGACTTAACCAATGACGCTTTTGCCACTTGTGTCCCCCTAAGCGATATATTCTGCGATGAACATCTCATTTCTCTCTAATGGCATATCTATCAAACCAGGCCCAAACCAAGATAAGGTAGTGAATTGGTTATCATACTCTGCCATTGTCATAGCCCTCTGCTTCAAGTCGTGGAAGCTCTTAAACAACAAAATTTTCCAGGATTTCAAGACAAACTTCATCTCGAATCATTCCTCAAATTGGGCCCAAGAGAAATCATTCTCTTGGACATTAGTAGTGACAGAACTCCACCAATCCATGGCTGCGTCCGTCAGATGTCGTGATGCCAACCAACGCTTCATCACGTAATCTAGCTCCTTATCCCCAAATATTTAATCGCATAATTTGATCCAAGTCTAGACTTTTATAATCATCTCCATACCACTAAACCTCTTAATTCTTGGCCTCTCATAATCATGGTAGAGCGAAGCAAAATTCACCTGAAGCCTGACCTGGATGACCTCCTCTACAATATCCACCCTTGGTTTCCCCATTGGAGCAACATTCCATGATGCTCGATCTCTACCATTTATGACGATACTACGTCGACCACCTCTACCTCCTCGAGCAGTAATAGTTCTATTACTCATGATGTACGACCTGAACATAGCAGAATATATCTAGGATATGAAAGGCTAGAGTTATTTCAAAGAAAGAGATTATTCCTAAGGAAAGTTGGAAAAAAGGGTATAGGTCTATAGAAAATACAAATACTCCCTCGTATATATAATACACTCGACTTATTCTAGGGTATTGCTTGCCTTATCTCTAATGAACCGTACCCAACCAAAGCGAAGGTGTTTGCTCAACCTTGTGCTCTAATACCAATTGTAAAGACCCAAATTTTCGACCCTCAAATGTCGACACTAATACATCTACGGTATTCGTGTGTCGAACATACGAGTGCTAGAAAGACAGAAAGTTAGGGGGAAGTACACAACATCATAATCTCACAGTGAAACGATAATATATAATATTAAAAGAACAGCACAAAGAGTTACTCTGAATGTAGGAATTTTAGAGTTATAAAATCTAAGTACTATCATCTGCCTAGACAGTAATAATTGCCTATCCTCACAATGATAATATATATAAAGCTAATACGGAACAATAGAAATAGAAATAGATAAATAATGGAAGCCTCCAGCTCGTCTTCTGAACTATGAAGCGTCTAAGTTAAAACCTGCCAAACTCAAACTTCTCGAAAGAGTACATGAGGAATTTATAGAAACAAAAACTAAACGTCATACATAAGTCTGGTATGAGAAAACTCGAGATACATGAATACATGTAACTATAACTATTGAGATCGTACGGACTTCCGTAATAGATTTCCACTCAAAAGAAACAAACCATTCATTAAGTTTAATATTGTGATATAATAGATAATGCCTAAGGTGTAGGATATAAATCATATCAAATAGCTATGGTACTTACCTTGGTCACACCATAACCTATTTAGGTTACAATCAAAACCGCTAAGGTACATTTTCATAATGGATTTTTCCACGTAGATCCCTTCGGTCAAGCCGAAATCTAATCTCGATGCACAAGGATTAGAAGTCACCTTCTAAACGTCGTATATCTCTAGATAAAATATACTATAAGGAAAACCCAAAGCCCATGCCCGAACATAAATAAGAACCACGTGGTACCAATATCTTCAACCCCCGGTACCAACATATCGATAAGCATACTATAGTTATGGAGTTGATAATATCCTATCAAGGGTCAGCAAACCCTAAATTGTGCAACCTACCCTATCTTTAGTCATTTTCGACATTGAAGTTTCTTTCGACATCTTTCACACAAGTCTTTATCACTCGATAGAACACGAACCCCCGAATGGATTCCCATATCTCGAACATATCACGAATCACTACATGGATTGAGCATCTTGAACAGATCTCGAATCTCTACATAGATTCCCTTTCTCAACCACTTCCAACACATAGAATCCGTATACTAGTTATAATGACCCGTAATTTTCTATAATTAAAAATAGTTAATTTAATAAGGTTTTGTAATTTAATGTTGGAAGGAATGAAAAAAATTTGTGATTTAATAATAGGAATATAACTGGAGTGAAATGTAATAGTATTCATTTAAGGTAATTGCTAACTATTTTAATGTAACTCTAATTAATTAAAATGATTAAAAAGTTATAATTGGTTATAGATTATAAATTGATTGCAATAAGGTGTGTATTAATTGATAATTGGATTAAAAGAGAAATTGATAATTTAAATGTTGTATTAATTTATGAAATAATGTGTAATAAATTGTAATTAGATAGAATTAGTATTGTGTAAGTTGTTATAACATTTTCTTGTAAATAATAAACTTATAGATGTGATTAAAAGTTAATGGTGACAATTATTATATGTTACCTATTTAGTTAGTCTGTTAAATCAAATTTGAATTCAATTTCAATTAAATGTAAGTAAATATTACGTTAATAGAAATTAAGATGAAATTGGAGAATATTAATGTAATAAGGTATAAACCAATGTTAACAATGCCCATAGAGTAATGATTGATTGAATAAAAAGATTTAAATCAAATTAGATCAATTTATTGGAATTAAATTATAATTAATTGGATTTAATTATAGTTGAAATTGAACACTATAATTAGTGTAATATTTAACGCTGAATTAATACGTAAATTTGTTTTAAATTATTGTAAAGGTCCAAGTAATCAAAAATGATAAAAAATTGTTGGTTATTAAAAGTGGAATTAAAAATTGATTTAATCAATTTAATAATAATTTATTTAATTAACGTGAAGATAGCCATTTTGGCAACTATCTCGGATTTCGATGAAACCAGATTCATTAGATCCGTAATGGTGAATTATTGTAGGATTTCAAGTTTCGTAGCGATCAGACTTGTCATTTGATCATATGTACTCAAAAAGCCTAGAACTCAATTTAATTGAAATCAATTTGAAATAAGCTGATTTTAAAGCTAACTTCTTCATACGATGGAATTAAGACTTGAAACCAGTTCCATTGAGTTTAAAGATATCAAAAACATCTGTTTTGATATATGGGATGACCCACTTCCATTTTGGAGGCAGAACGGGCTTTTGGGTCGCTATTCGTCGTTCGTACAAATTGAATATGTGTTTATTTTCTTATCTAGCTTTATTAATATAAATAGTCTTGTTTCTCAAAACCCTAGCGGTCATTTTCTCATTCCTGTACGTACAATTGTATCTGCATGTCTCCTTTCTCAATGGCAGAAACCCTAATTTCCAAATTCAATTGCAAATAAAATTAAATCGAAAAATTAAAACTCCTCAAACAATATCATATTATATATCGATTCGAAGCTCTCGACGAACGCAACTCAAATCTACAGTTTTTTTTGCAATCGGGTTCTAGGTTGTCCAGTATTGGCCAAATCATCCTCGGTCGTTCATTGGGTTGCGATCGACTTCGACCGATCGTCGATTTAATGGTATGGATGTGTAGAGATTGTTGAGGGGATCGCATCTGTGTGGTTAGTGGATGATCTTAACGGTTGGATTCGGCTCAAAAATTCGTTATGGTTTGGAAAGGGTGACGGCGGCTAGCTAATTGAGGCGTCGATCGGCGTCTCCTAGATCGTTGCAGTCGCAGGGGATGCAGGCGAGGTCGACTCAGCTGGGAAGGCGGTGCAGCAGCATCTGACTCGCCGAGGTGGCGTGGCGGAACTGATGTTTGGGTGTGTGCGATCACGTATGTGAAGCATCGGAGCGGGCTAGGGTTCGAACGAGGTACAAGAGATGATGACATGGCCAGATATTGAGAGTATGTTTTATTTTTATTTATTTATTTATTTAAACTTTAATTTAAAAAATTCTAATGTCAATAACTTTCGCGTACGAGGTCGGATTCACGCGCGAATTATTCCGCTGGGATTGTATCGGAATTTCGGACATTTTGGCACCTGTTTGGATGAATTCTGAGACTGTTCAATTTTGGGCATTATTTTGAATTTCAAATCGATTTGAAATTATAGGTGAGTGTTTTAACCCACTCACAACTACTAAATTTTCTTATGTTAGTAAAATTAAATTTATGATGTGATTAGAAATTAATTGATTCATGGTTGGTATGTTTAAACTGTCTCTGTCGCCCCACTCTGAGACCCATATTAACAAAGAGTATTAGAGGTAATACCGTCTGCTAATGCGGAGAATAGAGCTGGATAGGAGCGACCATCTATAGCTTTGTCTTAACTATCTACTGAATACGTCGATAAGTGCTATCTATTTTTTTCTTCTCAAGTGGATCGACGTATCCAATAAATATTTAATACAAAACTATAATGGCTAATGGATCTATCAGAACAAAACATAACAACTCAAATGTAAATAACATCACAGAACAACAGAAATGCATACATATGCATAAGTACAGATACAATCACTAGTACAATCCAAAATGATACATCAAAGTGGTATGACGACCACAACCCAAACATGGGTCAAAAGAATATACATCAGAGTGCCAACAAAAAGGACCACACAAAAAGCTATAACAAAAAGAGCTAGCAGAATAGTCCATGGGAAGCAGAATAGGCTAAGTCCAAATGTACCTAACCTGAAACACCTCGGTCTGACCCGAGTATAAAATACATGGGTCAGTCTAACTAAAACATATCAGTTAGAGTGAGACAAGATAATGATATGAGTACAGACAAGATAACAATGCTTCTCAAATGAGAAGTAAACAAAGAGAGTCTATATGGATATCATAAAAGAGAATACATCTCATAGTAACAATAAAATCTCTAAAAGAGATAACTTAAGATCCAATAAACTCAAATAACAAGCCTCATATCATCGGCAACTCAAAATATACAAAGGATATAAATATCCCAAATCAAGCCAAAAAGGCAAACACAAATGCTAATGAAGGCATCACAAGTTTCCACAAGGTAATCGCTATGTATCGAGTGGTTCAAAGGACCGAATCCGAAAGGTGATACTCTAGGGAAATATAAATATGAATGAAACAAAAGATGCACTTGCTCAATACTGTATAAACAAGGATCCACAAGCCCGAAGGCGACAAACCCAAGTATCTCTCGAGCGGTGACGAAGGACCAACTCCAAAAGCGATACTATAGGGCAACAAACCCGAAGGCACAAACCCGGAGGCAATAAATCCGAAGGCACAAACCCGAATGCAACAAACCGTAGTGGCGAAGGTCCGGAGATCCAGTACTGGACGCCACTAACTGGCAATATGCGTCACCAACTCTCGGAAAGGAACCCGAAAAGTGCTAACGTGTGTCCCATACCACCTGTTCTCACTAAACGGTTTAGTAACCGCTAGAAAATCTAACACTCAAAGGAGTAAAAGGTTCACCTCATATCATTGGTAAACTAGACCCGTAGGCCAAAACGATCAAACGAATAGATTAGGAATTAACTGAAAAGATAAATGCACGTGTTCATAGCATGCGTTTTATCCAATCATTTAATTCTCCTTCCTCTTCGCTCGAAGTGCAATATTGTGTGTTTTATATAGAAATTAAGTTTAAGAAAATGAGTTTTAGGAATGCTTCGAAATCGCTTTAAAAATTGCCTTTGAAATTCTCTTATTATAGAGTATACAATTTTTATACTTAAAAAAAATTATAATAATAATTTCAAAAGCCCATTTATTTGAAAAACATTTTTAAACATATTATAAACCCCATGTATGAAATCCAGAAAGAAATATCAAGAGAGCATCGAAATAACAGAAATTACACTATGTATTATCCGTTTAAAACAAGCTGCGACTCAATATTCGACAGTAGGTTTGAACAAGTTAACAGTGTCAAAATGACTTGAAATTCTGCAGGAATGTAGTTCAACATTCCTACTTCAATTTGAAAAAAGAATCATTCAAATTTGATTTGAAACGAAGAATCTGCGTCGTTTCCAAAAATATTGTTTGATTAACTCACTTTTTACTCCAATTTTGGAAACGACGCAGATTCTTCGTTTCAAATCTGATTTGAATGATTCTTTTGCAAATTGAAGTAGGAATGTTGAACTACATTCCTGCAGAATTTCAAGTCATTTTGACACTGTTAACTTGTTCAAACCTGCTGTCGAATATTGAGTCGCAGCTTGTTTTAAACGGATAATACATAGTGTAATTTCCGTTATTTCGATGTTCTCTTGATATTTCTTTCTGGATTTCATACATGGGGTTTATAATGTGTTTTAAAAATGTTTTTCAAATAAATGGGCTTTTGAAATTATTATTATATTTTTTTTAAGTATAAAAATTATATACTCTATAATAAGAGAATTTCAAAGGCAATTTCTAAAGCGATTTCAAAGCGTTCCTAAAACTCAATTTCTTCAACTTAATTTCTATATAAAACACACAATTTTGCACTTCGAGCGAAAAGGGAGGAGAATTAAATGATTGGATAAAATGCGTGCTATGAGCACGTGCGTTTATCTTTTCAGTTAATTCCTAATCTATTCTTTTGATCGTTTTGGAATACGGGTCTAGTTTACCGATGATATGAGGTGAACCTTTTACTGCTTTGAGTGTGAAATTTTCTAGCGGTTAGTAAACCGTTTAGTGTGAACGGGTGGTATGGAACACACGTTAACATTTTTCGGGTTCCTTTCCGAGAGTTTGTGACACATATTGCCAGTTAGTTGCGTCCACTACTGCGCCTCCAGAACTTCGCCACTACGGTTTGTTGCCTTCGGGTGTGTTCCTTCAGGTTTATTGCCTCTGGGTTTGTGCCTTCGGTTTTGTTGCCCTATAGTATCGCTTTTGGAGTTGGTCCTTCATCACCGCTTGAGAGATACTTGGGTTTGTCGCCTTCAGGCTTGTGGATCCTTGTTTATACAGTACTGAGCAAGTGCATCTTTTGTTACATTGATATTTATATTTCCCTAGAGTATCGCCTTTCGGAGTCGGTCCTTTGAACCACTCGATACATAGTGATTACCTTGTGGAAACTTGTGATGCCTTCATTGGCATTTGTGTTTGCCTTTTTGGATTGATTTGGGATATTTATATCCTTTGTATATTTTGAGTTGCCGATGATATGAGGCTTGTTATTTGAGTTTATTGGATCTTAAGTTATCTCTTTTAGAGATTTTATTATTACTATGAGATGTATTCTCTTTTATGATATCCATATAGAATCTCTTTGTTTACTTCTCATTTGAGAAGCATTTTTATCTTGTCTGTACTCATATCATCATCTTGTCTCACTCTAACTGATATGTTTTAGTTAGACTGACCCGTGTATTTTATACTCGGGTCGGACCGAGGTGTTTCAGGTTAGATACATTTGGACTTAGCCTATTCTGCTTCCGCATGGACTATTCTGCTAGCTCTTTTTGTTATAGCTTTTTGTGTAGTCCTTTTTGTTGGCACTCTGATGTATATTCTTTTGACCCATGTTTGGGTTGTGGTCGTCATACCACTTTGATGTATCATTTTGGATTGTACTAGTGATTGTATCTGTACTTATGCATATGTATGCATTTCTGCTGTTCTATGATGTTATTTACATTTGAGTTGTTATGTTTTGTTCTGATAGATCCGTTAGCCATTATAGTTTTGTATTAAATATTTATTGGATACGTCGATCCACTTGAGAAGAAAAAAAATAGATAGCACTTATCGACGTATTCAGTAGATAGTGAAGACAAGGCTATAGATGGTCGCTCCTATCCAGCTCTATTCTCTGCATTAGTAGATGGTATTACCTCGTAATACTCTTTGTTAATATGGGTCTCAGAGTGTGGCATCACATTGTCATTCTAGTTAAATTTGAGTTTTATTGCATTTAATCATCGTTAAATTTAATATTGAATTTAATTTTCAATTTAGTACCTGTTAATGATAATCGGTTATCTATTGATGTTTATTGATCGATTTGAATGATGATTGTTATGGATGTTTAATTGTTGATAATGGATGACTGGATGTTATATTTTATATCGTTATAACACTACAACTTACCTATGGGTTGAAATGATACATACCCAAACGATCATATAGAATAAGGGAAAATCGTTATGGGTTGAAATGATAAACCCAAGCGATTTTCATTGAAATAAATTTGGATTGCGGGTTGAAATGAGATATATCGGTAAATTTAAATATTTGCGGATTGAAATGATAAATATCTGAATCACTTGACCATAGGGTAGAAAATTATATACGGACACCGGATTGGTTAAATTAAATGATTTTAAATCTTTAAACTTTGAATTCAGATAAATGATATTTTGAAATAGAATTTAATTTATATAAACTGAATTGTTTAAATGAATTGTTTAAAAGATTTAAATTTGAAATTTTGGAATTGTGTTAAGTAAATTGCTTAGAGGGTTTAAATTGGAATTCTAAAGTTGAATTTGAAGTATAAACGAAATTTATCGAAATTGAGTTATTGAAGACGTTTGAAATTGAAACTTTGAAATTTATTGAAATTGGAATAGCTTAAGTTGATACTTCAAGATTTGAAATTGAGTTTTGATTTGAAATCTGGATATGATCCAAATTTGTTGAAATGGAAGAAATAGTTAAATTTGATGTTAATTTTAAATTTATTATTTTAATATAAACTGTTAAAAATGTTATTTTAAATTCTAATTAATAAGATTTCCAAACTATTAAACTAAGTTAATCTATTTTAAAATATTTTAAACCATTTAATCAATCAAAACTATTTTAATTTATTTTAATCAATTTTAATCTATTGAATCCAATTTAATCTATTTTATTCTATTTTAAACTAATTAACCCATTTAATCTATTTTAAACTTATTTAATCTATTTTAAATCTATTTAATCTATTTTAAATCTATTTAATCTATTTTAAATCTATTTAATCTATTTTTATTCTACTAAAACTATTTTAAATCTATTTAAACTATTTTAATCTACTTTTTAAATTATTTTAAAGTATTTAAAACCATTTAAATTATATTGTCAAACTATACTAAACTATTTAGACTATTTGTAACTATCCATACTATTTTCTAAATTCTAAATAATAAAGTGGAAGTGGTTATATTTAAATCCTTGATTTAAAAGCAAATATGATTAAATGATGTAATAACCTAAGTTAGGATTTAAATAACATATATGATTAAATATAATGATTTTGAAATGAGGTTTTAACCTATTTTAAAATTATGATTTCGAAAGTGATATGGTTTGAATTGAATATGATATTTTGATATCAATATGAAATGGTCTTGGAAATATAAAGAACCATCTGGTGTGTATCAAGCGTTTGGTTGTTAAAGAGACCGGGATCGGATATTGTCATACACTCTGCCAATACTGAAAACCACTTTAACAACTGTGTACGTGGTTGAGATTCCAGAAACGAAGTAGGATGGTTTGGCGAACGATTCCGTATGATGTATTTACGTAGCCCTGACTCCCGTGAGTCAGCTTAGATGTGACTAAAACAGGAGCTATATCAGGCCAAGTGAGGTCATTCCTCCTATCGAGCACATTTCTTTGATACCGTATTATGACTTTGCGATTGTTCTGGTGGCCACCCCTCGATTTGATTATGGGAGTGTGTTCCGAGGTGGGCGGTAGTAGCTGCTATGCGTTACCACCAGTCCGGGAGTGCAAATGGTAGAATCCTACCCTAGCATTGCCTCGAGTGCCGTGTTCACATACCGTATCGCGCCTTCTACGAGTTTGGTTTGTACCATACCTGTAACAGCCCAAAATTTTTAACAAATTTTTATTTAAAAATAAACATTTTGAAATATTGATTTGAATTAAAAGTGTAATAATTAGTGTAAAATGGGAAATTCAAACTTTACATTTTTACGTATAATTTCATCCGTTCTTAACTTTATATTAAAATCAAATTTATTAATTGTGATAATAGCTATTTAAATTTTGGTTTAAATGATACGTTATTTTATTTAAAGAAACGTTATCATTTTTAAATTTATTTAATAAAAGAAACAAATAACGTTTGTACGTTACTTTGGGCGTTACACTTTACGTTCGTTGTTCCTTTGTCCATTTGATTTTATATGCGTTGGCTTTACAAATTTCAGCTGTATATTTTCAGTTTGAAAATTTCAAAAAAAAACCTTGCATTGAATCGTTCACGTGAGAATTATTCCATTCCCTCTTTGCATTGCTTACGTTTTTGTAACAGTCCGATATTTTAAAGCGAAATTTTAATTTAAAAACAAAACATTTTGAAATATTAATTTAAATATAAATTGTAGAAATTCGTATAAAACGAAAATTTAAAACGTTACATTTCGTCACGTTTTGTCCGTTCTTAACTTTACATTAGAATCAAATTTTATTAACGATGATAATAGCTATTTTAAATTTTGATTTATAAAGATACGTTATATTTTAAGAAACCGTTAGCATTTTTAAATTTATTTAATAAAAGAAACAAGTAACGGTTGTACGTTACTTTGGGCGTTACACTGTACGTGCATTGTTCCATTGTCCATTTTATTTCTGCGGTATATTTCAGTTTGAAATTGTCAAATCTTGCATTGAATTGCATGTGAGAAATGGTCCACTTACCCCTTTATCTCCCTTACGTTTCGTTCAGCATTTATTATTGCGTACAGTTCTAAAGCTTTTCGTTGCCTTCTTTCTACAAAAAGCAAAACAGCTGTTCATTTTTTTGTTTCGTTCAAAAATTTTCATTCCTCAAAAGGCTTTCTCTGTAGCTTTTGTTCAGAATCTCGTGAACATCTCTCTGGGAGGTACATGCCACATCTTTTTCCACTTTCTTTGTTCACTTTATATTTTTAGTTTGCTGTCTCCTGGTTGTTGCAGCTGTACCATGCTCTTCCTCTTTTCATTTTTTTTTATTTGTGATTTTCGTTGTCACTGCCCACGCTACACCTACTCACACCTTCAACCGAGACACCGGCCAATCCCTACGTCCCACGCCTTCGCAACCTAGACCACCGCCGCCTCCATGCCAACCATCACCGCCTCCTACCCCAACCTGCCACCACACCCACGTCCAGGACAGCCGCGTCTTCACCTTACGAGAACCCACCCAGGCGAACCATTCCCATCGCCCAACCCACTGCAGCCTGACCTGCAACCGAACCCCGAACCACAGCCTGCACCACGTGACCCCACGCCGAACGAACCCACCCAGGCGAACCATTCCCATCGCCCAACCCACTGCAGCCTGACCTGCAACCGAACCCCGAACCACTGCTCACCACCACGTGACAACCCTTCGCCAGAACCACCTCCACAACCCCATGCCGAACCCAGCCTGCCTCCTCCATCGCCTCCGTGCGAGATCACCCAGACCGTGTTCATTGGCCTCCATGCCGAGAAGTGATATGATATTGCCTTGTTCCTTTTGTTTTAGTTTAGCCGAGAGAAATTTTTTTTTGTTTACTGACTTGTATTTTGATGAGGTGCCAATTTTTGAATTGAGTAGCATGGTTCCAGAATTTTGTTTTGAAGTAAATATGTACAGCTTCTAACTTTTGTTTTGAAAAGAATATGTCCTTTTGTTTTGTTTTAGTTGGTAACCGAGCCTATTCTTTTTCTACTAGCATTTGTTTAGATTTAAAAATTTTGGTCACGGTTGGTATCCTAGGCTATTTACTGACCATGGTTTTGAAAAAATTTTGTTTTGTCACTTTGAAAATATTAGAGTTATAATCGATTTTCAAAAGTAGGCGTGCTATTGTTTTTTTTGATTTTTTTTTTAACCTGTTATTTTTTTTCGTTGTTCGCTTCGTTGAAAAATTCGTTGTTCGTGCATGCTTTGATTTGTCTATTTATTCGCTTTATTTATTGTGCTTTTGGTTTGAATATAGTTGGCGCATCCGCTAACGACTGATCGTGCTATCCGCGTGCTTTCGATTGACATCGTACTTCTTTCTTTCCGAATCTCCAGCTCCGTAGAGGTGAGTAAATCTCACACGAATATCCATACTTATATAATTGTGAAACGACCGCAACTGAATGTGTAGAAATAAATAAATAAATAAATGATGTTATAATTACCTGTGATTTATTATAGTTGATGTTAATTGTTAAAACTGCATATCGTATCATCTGTTATATCTGTTCTTATTTTACTGTTATTCTATTCTGTTAAATCACACTGCAAGTTCCCTGTAGAATAGAATCACTATGGGTTGAAATGATACATACCCGAACGGACTTTAGAATAAGGGAAGGTCGTTATGGGCTGAAATGATAGGCCTGAGCGATTTTCAATTAAATTTTATTTACTTGGGATTGCGGGTTTGAAATGATAAAACCCGGATTTTTCTTTGTAAATTACGGATTGAAATGATATAGTATCCGTATCACTTAAATTAGGCTAGAAAATATTATACAGACCCGTGGTTATTTTTTTTTGTATTTTCTGAATATTTTTAGATAATTTAAAAATTGTAATAATATTTAATTTGATTTAAACCGAATTTTTAAATGATTTATTTAAAATAGAAATGGAGGAATATTGTTTTTTAAAACGAAACTTAAATTTTTAAATTTTGGAAAAAAGAAAAAAAGGAAAGATGGAAACTTAAGTTAATTTAATTGAAATTGAAATTTAGTTTTAAATTTGTGGAAAAATGAAGTTTAAGCTCAAGTGTTGAAATGAATGTAATAAGCAAATTGGTAAGTTTGGTTTTAACTTGTAAAATTTCTTTGGAATAAAATTTGTTAAAGGATTGTAATGAACATTTTTAATGTATGATTTTATAAGTTTTAACTAGGTAGAATCTGTAGCACTTTTTAAGTGTTGTGGTTTTTATAAATGAACCAAAAGACTAAAATGAACTAAAGCTATGATAGTACTTGGTAAGTGCGGTTGTAGCAGAAAACTAAAATTGAACTTGAACTAATGAAAAGCTATTGTAGCACTTGTTAAGGACTGCAGTAGAATGAAATATGATTTTGTTTAAAACTGAACTGATATAATTTTAAATATTGTTTTGTTGAAATAAAATGGTTTTCGAATATAACTTACCGCCACGCTTTTAAATGCCGTGGAAGCTGAAAATTTTAATGTTTTTGTTTAAGTGAATAAGTGAACTCCGAAGGGTTAGATTTTGGAAATATAATATTGATTTAAAGGAATAATGACTTTGCTTTTAAATGGTTTAATTCGAAGTATATTTTGATAAATTGTTTTAAATCTATAACCACGGGTTATAATAACGATTGGTTGGCAAAGAGACCGGGATCGGATATGGACATACTCTCTGTCGATACCGAAAACCACTTTGACAACCGTGTACGCGGTGGAGATTCCAGAATGAAGTAGGATGGTGGCGACGTCCTTAAGGTATTACGTGGACCCAACTCCCGTGAGTTGGCATAAGGTGGCTAAAATAGGAGCGATCTCGGACCAGTGAGGTAGCACCTCTTCTCGGACACATTCCTTCGACATTATACTCTTACTGATTTGACTAGATGGCCATCCTCCGATTTGGGAATGTTGTTCGAGGTGGAACGGTAGTGGCTGCTATGCGTATCCATCAGTCCGTGTGCGTAATTGGTATATCTACCCTGGCATTGCCTAGTTGTGCCGTGTCACCTACCATATCGAGCTTTAGTACGATTATGATTTTAAGATCCGACCGCGTTAAGGTTCTCCATCCCCTTAACGCTATTTTCCGATATGATTATACTTTACTTATGTAGACACTATTATAATAGCGAATATTACTACATAGTAGATAGTTTAACGGATCCTTAGAGGATGGGCGGTCCCAAGCATCTTCTAAGTTACTTGTACCTTTACTACAGTTCATTTGAGTTGGTTTACATTGTATAAGTATGTATATCCTGACTCGAGTGTTATGTTTTATTTTACGCTCGGGTCAGCCTGAGTATTCACAGCTCTGGATTCACCTTTCTGGAGCTCGGAATCACTGGAGATTCTGCCTATCTAGTTATCTTCCTATTTCAGTTTTAGTTGTCTTATTTCAGCTTTTGTTTTAGAGACTTGTGTATTTGGGATTTCTACTGTACTTGTTTCAGAACTATATTGGGTTTCAGACTATGTATTTTGTATTTGATTTTAGACTATGTATTTAGTGGCTTCATGAACCACTATGGTATTTTTAAATTCCGCTGCGAGTTATTCTGATATTTCTGTGTCTGTGATTCTGTGAATGATTTTATTTGCTCCAAATTTTATTACAATCTGTTATTTTGCATTATTCAAGTCTGACATGTGTGGATTATTGTCGATTTCAATGGTCCAAAATAGTGGGTCGCTACATTTGGTATCAGAGCTTTGGTTTAGGCAAACCTTAGCCTATGGAGCAAAAACTCGTTAGAGATAGGGTAGAAATACCCTAGAATGAGTGAAATCAAACTTAGAATCATTTCCTTGTGAGTGAACGTATTTTCAAGGTATAAAATGATTTTAAATGATTTTTCAAATGATTTTTCAAAGATTATTTTGATATAAAGTTTTCTTGTTTTAAGAAGAAATTTTCTAAACTTCCTTCTTTCCATATCTACCTTGTTAGGAATTTTGTTATTTGGATATTCACCCAAGTGTCCTTATCGTGTTTTATCTTAACTTATCTTAGTCTTCTTTGTACCTTGTCCTAAATTAATTCTTGATATTTCCAGGATGAATCATGGAAATGCTAGAGGTAGGGGTCGTGGTATTGCCCCAGTTCCTCCACCTGGTGCACCCGTTAAGTTTACAGTCCTTTGCAAGGAATTCTCTCAGCTCGGTGGCACTAAGTTCACCGGTTCAGAAAGTATCATCGAAGCCCAGCAATGGCTAAGAAGTTTGGAAAGAATCTTTACTGGTTTAGAGATCACTGATGCCCAGAAGCGTCAGTTAGCAGCATGGCAGCTGCAAGAGTCAGCCCTTGATTGGTGGGAGTCTGTTACGACTCACACTAACGAAGGTGATCTTTCGTGGGAGCAGTTCAGGTATCCTTTGAGTTAACTTGAATTTTTCCCCATTTCCTTTCTTTTCGAATCTATCTTAAGTTCGATTTGTATCTTCTTTCAGGGAGGCTTTTGTGGCAAAATGGATGCCCGAAGCCGGGAAATCTCAGCTTTACCGTGAATTCATGGACCTCAAGCAGGGTACCATGTCCTTCTCAGAGTATGAACGGAAGTTCAATGAACTTTCAAAATTCGGTCCTGGTCTTATCGACACTCAGCTAAAGAAGAACGAGAAGTTCATTTCTAGAGCTCGCTCAGAGTTCTACGATCGCCTTATTTCACATGTTCATGGCACATTTACTGAGCTCATGGATATGGCTATCCGCTATGAGAACCCTACTTCCAAGGGTCCTGCTGCTTCTGGTACTCATGTCTCACAATCTTCCTCTGCAAATTCCAAGAAGAGAAAGCCCAACTTCCACCAGCAGAAGAAGAATTGGATCAAACATGCGGGCTTGGGATCTTCAGCATCTGCTCCTTCCCAGAGACATCCTATTGATCTTTCCTCCATTACTTGCTTCAAATGTGACCAGAAGGGACACTATGCCAATAGTTTCCCTAATCCGTCCAGTGTTGCTGTTCCTCCACCCCAGGTTACCAGGAACGATCTTTGTCATGTTTGTCTTCAGCCGGGTCATTTTAGGAAGGACTGTCCTTTATATCAGAAGGGAAAGCCATCTGGCGTATTTGCTGTCACATCTGCTTCATCACCTGCTCCTGCACCTACTCCTGCTCCTAGCGATAGTCAAGGTACTCTTCAAGGCACCTTTACTTTATTTCATCATCCAGTTCGTGTTTTATTTGATACTGGTGCTTCGCATAGTTTTATTTCTGATGACCTGTGTAATAAGTTTGAACATCTCCTTTCCCCTGAGTATGCTTCTGTTCCTCTATGTGTTTCTAATCCTATTGGTGGTCCTGCAAATCTTAATAAGATTTGTAAACATGTGAAACTCCTCCATTCCGATCATAGTTTTAGTGGCGATTTCTATATCCTTGGTTTCGATGCTTTTGATTTGCTGCTTGGAAGTGATTGGCTTGATAGACACGATGCCCGTATCTCATGCAAATCCCGAATTGTTTCTCTTAAGGATGATCGAGAAAATTCTTTGCTTATTCAGGGCCGTATGCCTCATGATTATGCTGGTAGCTTTATCTTTTCTCTTGATGCTTCTATTGATGATCTTCAGTCGACACATGTAGTTAATCACTACCCGGATGTATTTGGTGAAGTTACTGCTTTACCTCCCAAGCGGGAAATTGATTTCCGCATTGACCTCATTCCTGGAGCTCGACCTATAGTTCTTCCTCCTAGAAGAATGGCACCCCGCGAGAAGGTTGAGTTAAGGAAACAAATTGAAGACCTATCTTCCAAGGGTCTGATCAGACCTAGTTTTTCTGAATGGGGAGCCGCGGTGGTTTTCGTCACCAAGTCCGATGGTTCTCTTCGGATGTGTGTTGATTATAGGGAGTTGAACAAACTCACTATGAAAAATAGATATCCAATGCCTCGCATCAATGACATGTTTGATCAGCTTTATGGTGCTACTGTTTTCTCTCAGCTTGATCTAGCCACAGGTTTTCACCAACTCAGAGTTGCCGAGGAAAGTATTCCTAAGACTGCTTTCCGTACTGAGAATGGATTCTTCGAATGGTTAGTCATGCCTTTTGGTTTGACTAATGCTCCCGCTTTCTTTGTTGACTTGATGAATCGTATATTCCGTGATGTGCTAAATAAATTTGTTCTAGTCTTTGTGGATGATATCCTCATATTCTCTAAGTCTGAAGAAGAACATGAGTCACATTTGAAATTTGTTCTTGAGACTCTTCGAAAGCATCAGTTAAAAGCTAAATTTTCCAAATGCCATTTCTGGAAGGATGAAGTCCGATTTCTCGGGCATATTGTTTCTAGTAATGGAGTTTCAGTTGATCCAGTCAAGATCGCTGCGATCAATGTAAGTCTTTCTTTCCTTCTCTTTCATTTCAATTTACTCTATCTTTCTATTATCCTTCTTTTTCCCTATTCTGTGCAGGATTGGGAAACTCCTAAGACTCCTACTGATATCCGTAGTTTTCTGGGCCTCGCCGGTTATTACCGGAGATTCATTGAGAATTTCGCTCGGATTGCTGCACCTCTCACTGCTTTGACTCGGAAGAATGCTAAGTTTATTTGGAGTAGTAAGTGTGAAGCCGCATTCAATGAGTTAAAAGACAAGCTTACTTCCGCACCTGTTCTTACCGTTCTAAATGGAGATGAGGGATTAACGGTATACACTGATGCTTGTAGAGAAGGTTTGAGAGCTGTTCTGATGCAGGATGGTAGAGTGATTGCTTATGCTAGTAGACAGTTGAAGACTCATGAAGTAAATTATGCTTCCCATGATCTAGAGTTGCTTGCAGTTGTTTTCGCTTTGAAGCTTTGGAGACATCATCTGTTGGGTACCAAATTCGAGCTTTTCACAGATCATCAGTGTTTGAGGTATATTTTCTCTCAGAAGGATTTGAATCAGAGACAAGTTAGGTGGTTAGAGTTCCTTGCTTCTTATGACCTCGACATCAACTATACACCGGGAAAGGCAAATGTAGTGGCGGATGCTTTGAGTAGGAAGAAAGCTTTGTTGTGTCAGATTGTTGTTTCTTCACCTCTTGTGGATCGTATTATGGCTAGACAGGATGAAGATCAGATGCTTAGATTGATTAAGGAGAATGTTCGAAGTAGAGTGGGAGGTAGTAGTCTTGATGGTAATGGAGCTCAGATTGACGATAAGGGTGTATTGAGGATTAATAATAGGATTTGTGTCCCGAATGTTGATGGATTGAGACAGGAGTTACTTCGGGAGAATCATCAGTCCAGACTTTCTATTCATCCAGGCGTGACCAAGATGTATCAGGATATGAAGAAGTTATATTGGTGGAAAGGTATGAAGCGAGATATTTCCATTTTCGTCAATAGATGTACGACTTGTCAGCAAGTCAAGGCAGATCATCAGAAGACCCCTGGTTTATTGCAGCCTCTTGAGATTCCCAATTGGAAGTGGGAACAAGTTTCTATGGATTTCATTGATGGTTTACCGAGGAGTAGGAAGTGTAACGAGAGTATCTAGGTTATTGTGGATAGATTGACCAAATCAGCTCATTTCATTCCGGTCAAGTCTACCCGTTCAGCTTCTAGTTTGTCTGAGATTTACATGAGGGAGATTGTTCGTCTCCATGGTGTTCCTCTCAGTATTGTTTGTGATCGTGATCCTATCTTTACTAGTAGGTTTTGGAAAGCCTTTCAGGATTCTTTGGGTACTCATCTAAATTTGAGCACTGCTTACCATCCACAGACCGACGGTCAAACGGAAAGGGTGAATCAGATTTTAGAAGATCTTCTTCGTGCTTGTGTGCTTGATTATGGAGGATCTTGGGAAGATCATCTCCATCTCGTCGAATTCACTTATAACAATAGTTATCAGGCCAGTATTGAGACATCTCCATTTTCTGCTCTTTACGGACGACCTTGTAGATCTCCTTCTTGTTGGATTGAATCCGGTAATCGTTTGGTTCTTGGTCCTGAGTTGGTTTTGGAAGCTTCAGAGAGAGTCGAAGAGATTAAGAGGAAGATGAGGATTGCTCAGGATAGACAGAAGAAGTACGCCGATCGTCGAAGACGGAGTTTAGAGTTTGCAGTTGGTGATTTGGTTTTCCTTAAGGTCTCTCCCTTAAGGAATGTTATTCGTTTTGGTCGTAGAGGAAAGCTATCTCCTAGATTCGTTGGTCCTTTCCGCATTTTGGAAAGAATTGGTTCTCTTGCTTATCGTCTGGATTTACCCGAGAAATTTTCTGGAATTCACAACGTTTTTCATGTATCTCATCTTCGTTGCTATCTGCATGATCCATCTCTTATTATTCAGCCTTCTGCTCTTGATAGTTTGGATATTGAGCCAAATCTGACTGTTGAGAGGAAGCCACTTCGTATCGTCGATCGAGGTACGAAGCAGCTAAGAAGAAAATCTGTCAACCTGGTCAATGTGCAGTGGAGCACTGATGAACGGGATTGCACCTGGGAGACGGAGGAGAGCATTCGTGCTTCGAATCCGGAATTGTTTATTTCAGGTACTCTTGCTATTCTATATTATCTTTCTTTGTTTTCCTTCTTCGTTCCTTTTCGGGGACGAAAAGCTTTGAGTGGGGGAGAGTGTAACAGTCCGATATTTTAAAGTGAAATTTTAATTTAAAAACAAAACATTTTGAAATATTAATTTAAATATAAATTGTAGAAATTCATATAAAACGAAAATTTAAAACGTTACATTTCGTCACGTTTTGTCCGTTCTTAACTTTACATTAGAATCAAATTTTATTAACGATGATAATAGCTATTTTAAATTTTGATTTATAAAGATACGTTATATTTTAAGAAACCGTTAGCATTTTTAAATTTATTTAATAAAAGAAACAAGTAACGGTTGTACGTTACTTTGGGCGTTACACTGTACGTGCATTGTTCCATTGTCCATTTTATTTCTGCGGTATATTTCAGTTTGAAATTGTCAAATCTTGCATTGAATTGCACGTGAGAAATGGTCCACTTACCCCTTTATCTCCCTTACGTTTCGTTCAGCATTTATTATTGCGTACAGTTCTAAAGCTTTTCGTTGCCTTCTTTCTACAAAAAGCAAAACAGCTGTTCATTTTTTTGTTTCGTTCAAAAATTTTCATTCCTCAAAAGGCTTTCTCTGTAGCTTTTGTTCAGAATCTCGTGAACATCTCTCTGGGAGGTACATGCCACATCTTTTTCCACTTTCTTTGTTCACTTTATATTTTTAGTTTGCTGTCTCCTGGTTGTTGCAGCTGTACCATGCTCTTCCTCTTTTCATTTTTTTTTATTTGTGATTTTCGTTGTCACTGCCCACGCTACACCTACTCACACCTTCAACCGAGACACCGGCCAATCCCTACGTCCCACGCCTTCGCAACCTAGACCACCGCCGCCTCCATGCCAACCATCACCGCCTCCTACCCCAACCTGCCACCACACCCACGTCCAGGACAGCCGCGTCTTCACCTTACGAGAACCCACCCAGGCGAACCATTCCCATCGCCCAACCCACTGCAGCCTGACCTGCAACCGAACCCCGAACCACAGCCTGCACCACGTGACCCCACGCCGAACGAACCCACCCAGGCGAACCATTCCCATCGCCCAACCCACTGCAGCCTGACCTGCAACCGAACCCCGAACCACTGCTCACCACCACGTGACAACCCTTCGCCAGAACCACCTCCACAACCCCATGCCGAACCCAGCCTGCCTCCTCCACCGCCTCCGTGCGAGATCACCCAGACCGTGTTCATTGGCCTCCATGCCGAGAAGTGATATGATATTGCCTTGTTCCTTTTGTTTTAGTTTAGCCGAGAGAAAATTTTTTTTGTTTACTGACTTGTATTTTGATGAGGTGCCAATTTTTGAATTGAGTAGCATGGTTCCAGAATTTTGTTTTGAAGTAAATATGTACAGCTTCTAACTTTTGTTTTGAAAAGAATATGTCCTTTTGTTTTGTTTTAGTTGGTAACCGAGCCTATTCTTTTTCTACTAGCATTTGTTTAGATTTAAAAATTTTGGTCACGGTTGGTATCCTAGGCTATTTACTGACCATGGTTTTGAAAAAATTTTGTTTTGTCACTTTGAAAATATTAGAGTTATAATCGATTTTCAAAAGTAGGCGTGCTATTGTTTTTTTTGATTTTTTTTTTAACCTGTTATTTTTTTTCGTTGTTCGCTTCGTTGAAAAATTCGTTGTTCGTGCATGCTTTGATTTGTCTATTTATTCGCTTTATTTATTGTGCTTTTGGTTTGAATATAGTTGGCGCATCCGCTAACGACTGATCGTGCTATCCGCGTGCTTTCGATTGACATCGTACTTCTTTCTTTCCGAATCTCCAGCTCCGTAGAGGTGAGTAAATCTCACACGAATATCCATACTTATATAATTGTGAAACGACCGCAACTGAATGTGTAGAAATAAATAAATAAATAAATGATGTTATAATTACCTGTGATTTATTATAGTTGATGTTAATTGTTAAAACTGCATATCGTATCATCTGTTATATCTGTTCTTATTTTACTGTTATTCTATTCTGTTAAATCACACTGCAAGTTCCCTGTAGAATAGAATCACTATGGGTTGAAATGATACATACCCGAACGGACTTTAGAATAAGGGAAGGTCGTTATGGGCTGAAATGATAGGCCTGAGCGATTTTCAATTAAATTTTATTTACTTGGGATTGCGGGTTTGAAATGATAAAACCCGGATTTTTCTTTGTAAATTACGGATTGAAATGATATAGTATCCGTATCACTTAAATTTGGCTAGAAAATATTATACAGACCCGTGGTTATTTTTTTTTTGTATTTTCTGAATATTTTTAGATAATTTAAAAATTGTAATAATATTTAATTTGATTTAAACCGAATTTTTAAATGATTTATTTAAAATAGAAATGGAGGAATATTGTTTTTTAAAACGAAACTTAAATTTTTAAATTTTGGAAAAAAGAAAAAAAGGAAAGATGGAAACTTAAGTTAATTTAATTGAAATTGAAATTTAGTTTTAAATTTGTGGAAAAATGAAGTTTAAGCTCAAGTGTTGAAATGAATGTAATAAGCAAATTGGTAAGTTTGGTTTTAACTTGTAAAATTTCTTTGGAATAAAATTTGTTAAAGGATTGTAATGAACATTTTTAATGTATGATTTTATAAGTTTTAACTAGGTAGAATCTGTAGCACTTTTTAAGTGTTGTGGTTTTTATAAATGAACCAAAAGACTAAAATGAACTAAAGCTATGATAGTACTTGGTAAGTGCTGTTGTAGCAGAAAACTAAAATTGAACTTGAACTAATGAAAAGCTACTGTAGCACTTGTTAAGGACTGCAGTAGACTGAAATATGATTTTGTTTAAAACTGAACTGATATAATTTTAAATATTGTTTTGTTGAAATAAAATGGTTTTCGAATATAACTTACCGCCACGCTTTTAAATGCCGTGGAAGCTGAAAATTTTAATGTTTTTGTTTAAGTGAATAAGTGAACTCCGAAGGGTTAGATTTTGGAAATATAATATTGATTTAAAGGAATAATGACTTTGCTTTTAAATGGTTTAATTCGAAGTATATTTTGATAAATTGTTTTAAATCTATAACCACGGGTTATAATAACGATTGGTTGGCAAAGAGACCGGGATCGGATATGGACATACTCTCTGTCGATACCGAAAACCACTTTGACAACCGTGTACGCGGTGGAGATTCCAGAATGAAGTAGGATGGTGGCGACGTCCTTAAGGTATTACGTGGACCCAACTCCCGTGAGTTGGCATAAGGTGGCTAAAACAGGAGCGATCTCGGACCAGTGAGGTAGCACCTCTTCTCGGACACATTCCTTCGACATTATACTCTTACTGATTTGACTAGATGGCCATCCTCCGATTTGGGAATGTTGTTCGAGGTGGAACGGTAGTGGCTGCTATGCGTATCCATCAGTCCGTGTGCGTAATTGGTATATCTACCCTGGCATTGCCTAGTTGTGCCGTGTCACCTACCATATCGAGCTTTAGTACGATTATGATTTTAAGATCCGACCGCGTTAAGGTTCTCCATCCCCTTAACGCTATTTTCCGATATGATTATACTTTACTTATGTAGACACTATTATAATAGCGAATATTACTACATAGTAGATAGTTTAACGGATCCTTAGAGGATGGGCGGTCCCAAGCATCTTCTAAGTTACTTGTACCTTTACTACAGTTCATTTGAGTTGGTTTACATTGTATAAGTATGTATATCCTGACTCGAGTGTTATGTTTTATTTTACGCTCGGGTCAGCCTGAGTATTCATAGCTTTGGATTCACCTTTCTGGAGCTCGGAATCACTAGAGATTCTGCATATCTAGTTATCTTCCTATTTCAGTTTTAGTTGTCTTATTTCAGCTTTTGTTTTAGAGACTTGTGTATTTGGGATTTCTACTGTACTTGTTTCAGAACTATATTGGGTTTCAGACTATGTATTTTGTATTTGATTTTAGACTATGTATTTAGTGGCTTCATGAACCACTATGGTATTTTTAAATTCCGCTGCGAGTTATTCTGATATTTCTGTGTCTGTGATTCTGTGAATGATTTTATTTGCTCCAAATTTTATTACAATCTGTTATTTTGCATTATTCAAGTCTGACATGTGTGGATTATTGTCGATTTGAATGGTCCAAAATAGTGGGTCGCTACAGTTTCGTTCCAGCTTTGAATATAATTAATTGCTTTAACCTTCTACCGTTCAAACTTTTACCTTTTGCCTTCTCTCTACAAATTAGTGGACATCTGTTTCATTTTCTTCGCGTTCAAATAATTGCCAGATCCAACTTTTTCTTTCAGTTCCATTTGCTTTTGCGTGAACATTTCTTCTTCCAGGTAATGGCCATGTACCTTCTTTCATTTTTGTTTTCATATTTTGTTCTGTTTTGTCACTCTCATCCCCTGTTTGCTGTTATTCTTTTGCCAACCCCATGCCTTCTTTCCATTTTTCATTTTGTATTTCAATTGTTGTTGTGCCTTGCTTTCGCCACCAGGCACCACCACAGCCCCATTCACCTTTCCCCACCACATCAGCCAACCCCTTTCGCCTGACCCAACCCCACGCCAGAGAATCCCCACGCCCAGGCACCACCGACCCTACCCAGATCACCACGCCTCCACCCATGCGAGACCACAACCAGACCGAACTACTCCACCTTCCTCTCCATGCCGAGATCCATTCGCCCAACCCCTACCCAGCCGAGACCACCCACGTCCTAATGCCAGACCTCCACCCCAGGCCGAGATCAGGCACCACCACTCCATCACCGAGACCAGTCCACCACCCTGCCCCATTCGCCACCAAACCGTGCCAGCCATCACTCACGTCCCCAGGCCAGACCGAGAACCCACCACGTCACCAACCGTGACCTGCCACCACCCCGACCCTACGCCCTGCCAGCCACCACACCCCATGCCGAGACCAGACCACTCATCTCCAACTCATCCGACCGAGCCTTTGTTTTTTTTATTTTCTATATTTTTTTTTTCTCTGCCTTGTATTTGAAAACAGAAAAAAAATAGGAAATGAGAAAATTATTTGGTCACCTTTTGCATTCTTCATTTTGTTGGATTGCCAGACCGAGCCCTGTTTGGAAAAAAAAGAAACGAAAAAGTTGCCTGTCACCTTGTACTTTGTAGTATAGTTTCTTTTGAGCTTTGTTTAGAAAAATAAAAGGATATGAGAAAGTTTCTTTTGTCACGTGACTGACCTTTGTTTTGAAAAAAGAAAAAAATTGCTTTTGTCACTTTTGTTTTTGAATTCATGATTTGTATGCTACCCAGCCTTTGTTTGAAGTCACGACCAAAATGTCCTTCGAGCCTTACTTTTGTTTCAATTTGATTGGCAGTTGATTTACTCAAAAATGTTGAGGTAGTTGACGTGCGTTAGCTTATTCAAATTTTTGCTTTATTCTTTTGACTTTAGATTTGAATCCAGTTGGCGAATCCGCCAACAACTGATCGTGCTTTCCGCGTGCGTTCGATAGATAGCGTACTTCTTTTTCGAATCTCCAGCTCCGTAGAGGTGAGTAAATCTCACACGAATATTCATACTTATATGATTGTGAAACGACCGCAACTGAATGTGTAGAAAATAAATAAATAAATAAATGATGTTATAATTACCTCTGATTTATTTATATTTGATGTTAGAATTATTAAAACTGCATATTGTATCATTTGTTATATTTTGTTCTTATTTTACTGTTATTCTATTCTGTTAAATCACACTACAAGTTCCCTGTAGAATAGAATCACTATGGGTTGAAATGATACATACCCGAACGGACTTTAGAATAAGGGAAGATCGTTATGGACTGAAATGATAGGCCTGAACGATTTTCAATTAAATTTTATTTACTTGGGATTGCGGGTTTGAAATGATAAAACCCGAATTTTTCTTTGTAAACTACGGATTGAAATGATATAGTATCCGTATCACTTGACTTAGGCTAGAAAATATTATACAGACCCGTGGTTATTTTTCTGTATTTCCTGGATACCTTTAAATATTTTAAATACTGTAATAATATTAAATTGATTTAAATCGAATTTTTAAATAATTTATTTAGAATAGAAATGATTTTTCTATGTGATAAATATAAATAAATGGAAAAATATTGATTTTTAAATGGAACTTAAATTTGAAATTTTGACTATAAGAAAAGATGGAAACTTAAGTTAATTAAATTGAAATGAAAATTCAGTTTTAAAATGGTGGAAAATGTAGTTTAAGTTTAAATGTTGAAATGAATTGTTTAAATGAAAGTGGAATTTACACACTTGAATTTAATAAGCGAACTTTGTGAATTTTTGGTTTTTACTTGTAAAATTTCTCTTTAGAATAAATTAGTTAAAGGATTTAAATGAACATTTTAATGTATGATTTTATAAGTTCTGAACTAGGTAGAATCTGCAGCACTTATTAAGTGCTGTGGTTATATAAGTGAACCGAAAGAATTAAATGAACTTATGCTATGATAGCACTTGGTAAGTGTTGTTGTAGCAGAAACTAAAATTGAACCTGAACTAATAAAAGGGCTACTGTAGCACTTGTTAAGGACTGCAGTAGGCTGAAATATGATTTTTGTTTAAAACTGAACTGTTATAGCAGTTTATAAATATTGTTTTGCTGAATAAAATTGTTTTCAAATATAACTTACCGCCGCACCTTTTAAATGCCGTGAAAGCTGAAAATTTTAACGTTATTGTTTTTAAGTGAATAAATGAACTCCGAAAAGGCTAAATTTTGGGGAATTTAATATTTGATTTAAAAGAATAATGAATTTGTTTTTAAATGGTTTAATTTGAAGTATATTTGATAAATTGTTTTAAATTTATAACCACGGGTTATAATAACGATTGGTTGGCAAAGAGACCGGGATCGGATATGGACATACTCTCTATCGATACCGAAAACCACTTTGACAACCGTGTACACGGTGGAGATTCCAGAATGAAGTAGGATGGTGGCGATGTTCTTAAGGTATGTTACGTAGACCCAACTCCCGTGAGTTGGCATAAGGTGGCTAAAACAGGAGCGATCTCGGACCAGTGAGGTAGCACCTCTTCTCGGACACATTTCTTCGATATTATACTCTTACTTGTGATTTGACTAGATGGCCATCCTCCGATTTGGGAATGTTGTTCGAGGTGGAACGGTAGTGGCTTCTATGCGTATCCATCAGTCCGTGTGCATAATTGGTATATCTACCCTGGCATTGCCTAGTTGTGCCGTGTCACCTACCATATCGAGCTTTACTACGATTATGATTTTAAGATCCGACCGCGTTAAGGTTCTCCATCCCCTTAACGCTATTTTCTATATGATTATATTTTACTTATTTTAGACACTATTATAATAGCGAATATTACTACATAGTAGATATTTTAACGGATCCTTAGAGGATGGGCGGTCCCAAGCATCTTCTAAGTTACTTATACCTTTACTACAGTTCACTTCAGTTGGTTTACATTGTATAAGTATGTATATCCTGACTCGAGTGTTTATGTTTTATTTTACGCTCGGGTCAGCCTGAGTATCAGTTGGACTTCATCTTCACGGAGCTAGGACTACTGGAGATCATCCTTATCAAGCTGCTATCTATTTTGCTATTTAGTCTTTTATTTTAGCTTATGTAATTGAGACAAATGAATTTGGGATTTTCTGTGGTTATTCAAACTGTATTGGTTTTAGACTATGTAATTTGTACTTGTTTTGAGACTATGTATTTTAGTGGCTTCATGAACCACTATGGTTATTTTTAAATTCCGCTATGAGTTATTCTGATATTTCTGTGTCTGTGATTCTGTGAATGATTTTATTTGCTCCAAATTTTATTACAATCTGTTATTTTGCATTATTCAAGTCTGACATGTGTGGATTATTGTCGATTTGAATGGTCCAAAATAACGGGTCGTTACATTTGGTATCAGAGCCAGGTTTTAGGAAAACCTTAGCCTATGGAGCAAAAACTCATTAGAGATAGGGTAGAAATACCCTAGAATGAGTGAAATCAAACTTAGAATCATTTCTTTGTGAGTGAACGTATTTTCAAAGTACAAAATGATTTTAAAATGATTTCTCAATGATTTTTTTTCAAAGATTATTTTGATATAAAGTTTTCTTGTTTTAAGAAGAAAATTTTTCTAAACTTCCTTCTTTCCGTATCTACCTTGTTAGAAATTTTGTTATTAGGATATCCATCCAAGTGATCTTATCGTGTCTTATCTTAACTTATCTTTGTCTTCTCTGTACCTTGTCCTAAATTTATTCTTGATATTTCCAGGATGAATCGTGGAAATGCTAGAGGTAGGGGTCGTGGTCCTGCTCCTCCACCTGTTGCACCCATTAGGTTTACTGTTCTTTGCAAGGAATTCTCTCAGCTCGGTGGCACTAGGTTCACCGGTTCAGAGAGTATTATCGAAGCCCAGCAATGGCTACGAAGTTTGGAGAGAATTTTTACTGGTCTAGAGATCACTGATGCCCAGAAGCGTCAGTTAGCAGCATGGCAACTGCAAGAGTCAGCCTTAGATTGGTGGGAGTCTGTTACGACTCACACTAACGAAGGTGATCTTTCATGGGATCAGTTCAGGTATCCTTTGTGTTAACTTGAATTTTCCCCATTTCCTTTCCTTTTGAATCTATCTTAAGTTTGGTTTCTGTATCTTCTTTCCAGGGAAGCTTTTGTGGCAAAATGGATGCCCGAAGCCAGGAAATCTCAGCTTTATCGTGAATTCATGGATCTTAAGCAGGGTACCATGTCTTTTTCAGAGTATGAGCGAAATTTCAATGAACTTTCCAAATTTGGTCCTGGTCTTATCGACACTCAGCTAAAGAAAAATGAGAAGTTCATTTCTGGAGCTCGCCTAGAGTTCTACGATCGCCTTATTTCACATGTTCATGGCACATTTACTGAGCTCATGGATATGGCTATTCGCTATGAGAACCCTACTTCCAAGGGTCCTGCCGCTTCTGGTGCTCATGTATCACAGTCTTCCTCTGCAAATTCCAGGAAGAGAAAGCCCAATTTCCATCAGCAGAAGAAGAATTGGCTCAAACATCCGAGCTTAGGATCTTCGACATCTTCTCCTTTCCAGAGACACCCTATTGATCTTTCCTCCATTACCTGCTTCAAATGTGACCAGAAGGGACACTATGCCAATAGTTTCCCTACTCCGACTGGTGCTGCTGTTCCTCCACCTCAGGTTTCCAGGAACGATCTTTGTCATGTTTGTCTTCAGCCGGGTCATTTTAGGAAGGACTGTCCTTTATATCAGAAGGGAAAGCCATCTGGTGTATTTGCTGTCACATCTGCTTCATCACCTGCTGCACCTACTCCTACTCCTAGCGATGATCAAGGTACTCTTCAAGGCACCTTTACTTTATTTCATCATCTTGTTCATGTTTTATTTGATACTGGGGCTTCGCATAGTTTTATTTCTGATGATCTGTGTAATAAGTTTGAACATCTCCTTTCTCTTGAGTATGCTTCTGTTCCTCTATGTGTTTCAAATCCTATTGGTGGTCCCGCAAATCTTAATAAGATTTGTAAACAGGTGAAACTCCACCATTCCGATCATCGTTTTAGTGGTGATTTCTATATTCTTGGTTTTGATACTTTTGATTTGTTGCTTGGAGATGATTGGTTAAAGAATCACGATGCCCGTATCTCTTGTAAATCCCGAATTGTTTCTCTTGAGGATGATCGGGGTAATTCTTTGGTTATTCAGTGTTGTTTGCCTCATGACTGTGCTGGTAGCTTTATCTACTCATTGGATTCTTCTCCTGTTGATCTTCAGTCGACTCGTGTAGTCAATCTCTACCCGGATGTATTTGGTGAAGTTACTGCTTTACCTCCCAAGCGGGAAATTGATTTCCGCATTGATCTCATTCCTGGAGCTCGACCTGTAGTTCTTCCTCCTAGAAGAATGGCACCCCGCGAGAAGGTTGAGTTAGGAAAGCAAATTGAGGACCTATCTTCCAAGGGTCTGATCAGACCTAGCTATTCTGAATGCGGAGCTGTGGTGGTTTTCGTCACCAAGTCAGATGGTTCTCTCCGGATGTGTGTTGATTATAGGGAGTTGAACAAGCTCACTATGAAAAATAGATATCCAATGCCTCGCATCAATGACATGTTTGATCAGCTTTATGGTGCTTTTGTTTTCTCTCAGCTTGATCTTGCAATGGGTTTTCACCAACTCAGAGTTGCCAAGGAAAGTATTCCCAAGACTGCTTTCCATACTAAGAATGGATTCTTTGAATGGTTAGTCATGCCTTTTGGTTTGACTAATGCTCCTGCTTTCTTTGTGGACTTAATGAATCGTGTTTTCCGTGATGTGCTTAATAAATTTGTTCTAGTCTTTGTGGATGATATCCTCATTTTCTCTAAGTCTGAAGAAGAACATGAGTCACATTTGAAATCTGTCCTTGAGAGTCTTCAAAATCATCAGTTAAAAGCTAAATTTTCCAAATGCCATTTCTGGAAGGATGAAGTCCGATTCCTCGGGCATATTGTTTCTAGTAATGGAGTTACAGTTGATCCATTCAAGATCGCTGCGATCAATGTAAGTCCTTCTTTCCTTCTCTTTCCTAGTTTCATTCAATTTACTCTATCTTTCCTATTATCCTTCTTTTTCCCTATTCTGTGCAGGATTGGGAAACTCCTAAGACTCCTACTGATATCCGTAGTTTTCTGGGCCTTGCCGGTTATTACCGGAGATTCATTGAGAATTTTGCTCGGAGTGCTGCACCTCTCACTGCTTTAACTCGGAAGAATGCTAAGTTTATTTGGAGTAACGGGTGTAAGGCCGCATTCAATGAGTTAAAAGACAAGCTTACTTCCACACCTGTTCTTACCGTTCCAAATGGAAATGAGGGATTAACGGTATACACTGATGCTTGTCGAGAAGGTTTGGGAGCTGTTTTGATGCAGGATGGTAGGGTGATTGCTTATGCTAGTCGACAGTTGAAGACCCATGAAGTAAATTACGCTGCCCATGATCTAGAGTTGCTTGCTGTTGTTTTCGCTTTGAAGCTTTGGAGACATCATCTGTTGGGTACCAAGTTTGAGCTTTTCACAGATCATCAGTCTTTGAGGTACATTTTCTCTCAGAAGGATTTGAATCAGAGACAAGTTAGGTGGTTAGAGTTCCTTGCTTCTTATGACCTCGACATTAACTATACACCGGGAAAAGCTAATGTTGTGGCAGATGCTTTGAGTAGGAAGAAAGCTTTGTTGTGTCAGCTTGTTGTTTCTTCACCTCTTGTGGATCGTATTATGGCTAGACAGGATGAGGATCAGATGCTTAGATTGATTAAGGAGAATGTTCGAAGTAGGGTGGGAGGTAGTAGTCTTGATGGCAGTGGAGCTCAGATTGACGATAAGGGTGTATTGAGGATTAATAATAGGATTTGTGTCCCGAATGTTGATGGATTGAGACAGGAGTTACTTCGGGAGAATCATTAGTCCAGACTTTCTATTCATCCAGGCGTGACCAAGATGTATCAGGACATGAAGAAGTTATATTGGTGGAAAGGTACGAAGCGAGATATTTCCATTTTTGTTAATAGGTGTGCGACTTGTCAGCAAGTCAAGGCAGATCATCAGAAGACCCCTGGTTTATTGCAGCCTCTTGAGATTCCCAATTGGAAGTGGGAACAAGTTTCTATGGATTTCATTGATGGTTTACCGAGGACTAGGAAGGGTAACGAGAGTATCTGGGTTATTGTAGATAGATTGACCAAATCAGCTCATTTCATTCCGGTCAAGTCTACCCGTTCTGCTTCTAGTTTGTCTGAGATTTACATGAGGGAGATTGTTCGTCTCCATGGTGTTCCTCTTAGTATCGTTTGTGATCGTGATCCTATCTTTACTAGTAGGTTTTGGAAAGCCTTTCTGGATTCTTTGGGTACTCGTCTAAATCTGAGCACTGCTTACCATCCACAGACGGACGGTCAAACGGAAAGGGTGAATCAGATTTTAGAAGATCTTCTTCGTGCTTGTGTGCTTGATTATGGAGGATCGTGGGAAGATCACCTCCATCTTGTCGAATTCACTTATAACAATAGTTACCAGGCCAGTATTGAGACATCTCCGTTCTCTGCTCTTTACAGACGACCTTGTAGATCTCCTTCTTGTTGGATTGAATCCGGTAATCGTTTGGTTCTTGGTCCTGAGATGGTTTTGGAAGCTTCAGAGAGAGTTGAAGAGATTAAGAGGAAGATGAGGATTGCTCAAGATAGACAGAAGAAGTACGCTGATCGTCGAAGATGGAGTTTAGAGTTTGCTGTTGGTGATTTGGTTTTCCTTAAGGTCTCTCCCTTAAGGAATGCTATTCGTTTTGGTCGTAGAGGAAAGCTTCCTCCTAGATTTGTAGGTCCTTTCCGCATTATGGAAAGAATTGGCTCTCTTGCTTATCGTCTGGATTTACCCGAGAAATTTTCTGGAATACACAATGTCTTTCATGTATCTCATCTTCGTCGCTATCTGCATGATCCATCTCTTATTATCTAGCCTTCTGCTCTTGATAGTTTGGATATTGAGCCAAATCTGACTATTGAGAGGAAGCCACTTCGTATCGTCGATCGAGGTACGAAGCAGCTAAGAAGAAAATCTGTCAACCTGGTCAAAGTGCAATGGAGCACTGATGAACAGGATTGCACCTGGGAGACGGAGGAGAGCATTCGTACTTCGAATCCGGAATTGTTTATTTCAGGTATTTTTGCTCTACTGTCTTATCTTTCTTTGTTTTCCTTCTTCGTTCCTTTTCGAGGACGAAAAGTTTTGAGTGGGGGAGAGTGTAACAGCCCAAAATTTTTAACAAATTTTTATTTAAAAATAAACATTTTGAAATATTGATTTGAATTAAAAGTGTAATAATTAGTGTAAAACGGGAAATTTAAACTTTACATTTTTACGTATAATTTTATCCGTTCTTAACTTTATATTAAAATCAAATTTATTAATTGTGATAATAGCTATTTAAATTTTGGTTTAAATGATACGTTATTTTATTTAAAGAAACATTATCATTTTTAAATTTATTTAATAAAAGAAACAAATAACGTTTGTACGTTACTTTGGGCGTTACACTTTACGTTCGTTGTTCCTTTGTCCATTTGATTTTATATGCGTTGGCTTTACAAATTTCAGCTGTATATTTTCAGTTTGAAAATTTCAAAAAAAAAATCTTGCATTGAATCGTTCATGTGAGAATTATTCCATTCCCTCTTTGCATTCCTTACGTTTCGTTCCAGCTTTGAATATAATTAATTGCTTTAACCTTCTACCGTTCAAAACTTTTACCTTTTGCCTTCTCTCTACAAATTAGTGGACAGCTGTTTCATTTTCTTCGCGTTCAAATAATTTCCAGATCCAACTTTTTCTTTTAGTTCCATTTGCTTTTGCGTGAACATTTCTTCTTCCAGGTAATGGCCACGTACCTTCTTTCATTTTTGTTTTCATATTTTGTTCTGTTTTGTCACTCTCATCCCCTGTTTGTTGTTATTCTTTTGCCAACCCCATGCCTTCTTTCCATTTTTCATTTTGTATTTCAATTGTTGCTGTGCCTTGCTTTCGCCACCAGGCACCACCACAGCCCCATTCACCTTTCCCTACCACGTCAGCCAACCCCCTTCTCTTGACCCAACCCCACGCCAGAGAATCCCCACGCCCAGGCACCACCGACCCTACCCAGATCACCACGCCTCCGCCCATGCGAGACCACCACCAGACCGAACTACTGCACTTTCCTCTCCATGCCGAGATCCATTCGCCCAACCCCTACCTAGCCGAGACCACCCACGTCCCAATGCCAGACCTCCACCCCAGGCCGAGATCAGGCACCACCACTCCATCACCGAGACCAGTCCACCACCCTGCCCCATTCACCACCAGACCGTGCCAGCCATCACTCACGTCCCTAGGCCAGACCGAGAACATACCACGTCACCAACCGTGACCTGACACCACCACGACCCTACGCCCTACCAGCCACCACACCCCATGCCGAGACCAGACCACTCATCTCCAACTCATCCGACCGAGCCTTTGTTTTTTTATTTTCTATATTTTTTTTTCTCTGCCTTTTATTTGAAAATAGAAAAAAAAAGGAAATGAGAAAACTGTTTGGTCACCTTTTGCATTCTTCATTTTGTTGGATTGCCAGACCGAGCCCCTGTTTGGAAAAAAAAGAAATGAAAAAGTTGCCTGTCACCTTGTACTTTGTAGTATAGTTTCTTTTGAGCTTTGTTTAGAAAAATAAAAGGATATGAGAAAGTTGCTTTTGTCACGTGATTGACCTTTGTTTTGAAAAAAGAAAAAAATTGCTTTTGTCACTTTTGTTTTTGAATTCATGATTTGTATGCCACCCAGCCTTTGTTTGAAGTCACGGCCAAAATGTCCTTCGAGCCTTACTTTTGTTTCAATTTGATTGCCAGTTCATTTACTCAAAAATGTTGAGGTAGTTGACGTGCGTTAGCTTATTCAAATTTTTGCTTTATTCTTTTGACTTTAGATTTGAATCCAATTGGCGAATCCGCCAACAACTGATCGTGCTTTCTGCGTGCATTCGATAGATAGCGTACTTCTTTTTCGAATCTCCAGCTCCGTAGAGGTGAGTAAATCTCACACGAATATTCATACTTATATGATTGTGAAACGACCGCAACTGAATGTGTAGAAAATAAATAAATAAATAAATAAATAAATGATGTTATAATTACCTGTGATTTATTTATATTTGATGTTAGAATTATTAAAACTGCATATCGTATCATCTGTTATATTTTGTTCTTATTTTACTGTTATTCTATTCTGTTAAATCACACTGCAAGTTCCCTGTAGAATAGATTCACTATGGGTTGAAATGATACATACCCGAACGGACTTTAGAATAAGGGAAGATCGTTATGGGCTAAAATGATAGGCCTGAACGATTTTCAATTAAATTTTATTTACTTGGGATTGTGGGTTTGAAATGATAAAACTCGGATTTTTCTTTGTAAACTACAGATTGAAATGATATAGTATCCGTATCACTTGACTTAGGCTAGAAAATATTATACAGACCCGTGGTTATTTTTCTTTATTTCCTGGATAGCTTTAAATATTTTAAATACTGTAATAATATTAAATTGATTTAAATTGAATTTTTAAATAATTTATTTAGAATAGAAATGATTTTTCTATGTGATAAATATAAATAAATGGAAAAATATTGATTTTTAAATGGAACTTAAATTTGAAATTTTGACTAAAAGAAAAGATGGAAACTTAAGTTAATTAAATTGAAATGAAAATTCAGTTTTAAAATGTTGGAAAATGGAGTTTAAGTTTAAATGTTGAAATGAATTGTTTAAATGAAAGTGGAATTTACACACTTGAATTTAATAAGCGAACTTTGTGAATTTTTGGTTTTTACTTGTAAAATTTCTCTTTAGAATAAATTAGTTAAAATATTTAAATGAACATTTTAATGTATGATTTTATAAGTTCTAAACTAGGGAGAATCTGCAACACTTGTTAAGTGATGTGGTTATATAAGTGAACCGAAAGAATTAAATGAACTTATGCTATGATAGCACTTGGTAAGTGCTGTTGTAGCAGAAACTAAAATTGAACCTGAACTAATAAAAGGGCTACTGTAGCACTTGTTAAGGAATGCAGTAGGCTAAAATATGATTTTTGTTTAAAACTGAACTGTTATAGCAGTTTATAAATATTGTTTTGCTGAATAAAATTTTTTTCAAATATAACTTACCACCGCACCTTTTAAATGCCGTGAAAGCTGAAAATTTTAACGTTATTGTTTTTAAGTGAATAAATGAACTCCGAAAAGGCTAAATTTTGGGGAATTTAATATTTGATTTAAAAGAATAATGACTTTGTTTTTAAATGGTTTAATTTGAAGTATATTTGATAAATTGTTTTAAATTTATAACCACGGGTTATAATAACGATTGGTTGGCAAAGAGACCGGGATCGGATATGGACATACTCTCTGTCGATACCGAAAACCACTTTGACAACCGTGTATGCGGTGGAGATTCCAGAATGAAGTAGGATGGTGGCGACGTTCTTAAGGTATGTTACGTAGACCCAACTCCCGTGAGTTGGCATAAGGTGGCTAAAACAGGAGCGATCTCGGACCAGTGAGGTAGCACCTCTTCTTGGACACATTTCTTCGATATTATACTCTTACTTGTGATTTGACTAGATGGCCATCCTCCGATTTGGGAATGTTGTTCGAGGTGGAACGATAGTGGCTGCTATGCGTATCCATCAGTCCGTGTGCGTAATTGGTATATCTACCCTGGCATTGCCTAGTTGTGCCGTGTCACCTACCGTATCGAGCTTTACTACGATTATGATTTTAAGATCCGACCGCGTTAAGGTTCTCCATCCCCTTAACGCTATTTTCTATATGATTATATTTTACTTATTTTAGACACTATTATAATAGCGAATATTACTACATAGTAGATATTTTAACGGATCCTTAGAGGATGGGCGGTCCCAAGCATCTTCTAAGTTACTTGTACCTTTACTACAGTTCACTTCAGTTGGTTTACATTGTATAAGTATGTATATCCTGACTCGAGTGTTTATGTTTTATTTTACGCTCGGGTCAGCCTGAGTATCAGTTGGACTTCATCTTCACAGAGCTAGGACTACTGGAGATCATCCTTATCAAGCTGCTCTCTGTTTTGCTATTCAGTCTTTTATTTTAGCTTATGTAATTGAGACAAATAAATTTGGGATTTTCTGTGGTTATTCAAACTGTATTGGTTTTAGACTATGTAATTTGTACTTGTTTTGAGACTATGTATTTTAGTGGCTTCATGAACCACTATGCTTATTTTTAAATTCCGCTGCGAGTTATTCTGATATTTCTGTGTCTGTGATTCTGTGAATGATTTTATTTGCTCCAAATTTTATTACAATCTGTTATTTTGCATTTTTCAAGTCTGACATGTGTGGATTATTGTCGATTTGAATGGTCCAAAATAACGGGTCGTTACAATACCTATGGAGTGCCCTCTAAGTAAACCTTACAGAGGAGCTTACAGTACTGTATAGACTATGAGAATATATAAAATGTGTTAAGGGGAATATGGGTAACGCCTTAACGCTATTTTAATACTTTACTTTACTGTAGACACTATTATAATAGCGTATTGTACTATGTATGTAGATAGTTTAACGGATCCTTGGGAGATGGAAATCCCGAACGTCTCTTAAGTTACTGTAGTCACGTTATACACTGGATAGGAGATGTCAAACCCCGTAAACATCTCTAACGCCGTTACACTCATATTTATTTACCGTTGATTTTACTTACATAAGATCTTTTAGTTCAAACTCGAGTGTTTTGTCTTTTCAATTCGCTCGGGTCAGTCTGAGCTTTTCAGTTTATCGAAGACTGCTTCTGGAGGACGAAGACTGCTTCTGGAGGATGAAGACAAAGATTTAATACTGTTACTATTTATTTTATTTATTCCATTGCATCATGTTGTTCCGCTGCATTTATTTATTTATGTATTCCTGATGTATGTAACTCTAATATGTATTATAAAGGTATAATCAAATGTCATTTGTAAACAGCTTCATGAACTGTTTATTTGATTATTATATTTTGTCATTTCGCTGCGAGATTCTGTGTTTGTTTTTCTTTCTTGCTCTGCTTTTTCTTACTTACCCCATAACAATCTGCCCTTTTGAATGGTTTGAGTCTGACATGTGTGGTTTATCGTCGATTAAAACCGTCCAAAAAGGCGGGTCTTTACAAGTGGTATCAGAGCTTTGGTTTAGCGATAACCTTAGCTTTGTGGGGTTTGACTCATATAAAATAGGGTAGTAATACCCTAGAATGAGTCGTTGAGTGTATATATATGAGGGAGCGAATTTGTTAGTGTTATAAAAAGGTTTTATATTGTGTTGCTTTGTTCTGTTTAGTTTTTATAAATTCTAGTCAGTACATAGGACGCTATGGAATCGATAGGAATTTCTAAACACCTAATAGGGAAAACCAACACAATATTGTTTTAAAATATAGGTAAATGAAATAATTTTGCCTAGTATTATATTTTGTATATAAAAGAATAAAGGTATATAATAACATGTGATATGTTTGGTTGCCTGTTAGTAAGTGAAATTTTATAAACATTGATTGAAAAATAAGATTTACATATAAAGTAAATAAGAACTGAGGATTTGAGAACTTAAGTTCCGGGAGTTTGAAAATTTCTTTCGAATGATATTAGAATATAATAATAAAAATATTTAGAAGTATTTTCTGATATTAATATTTCAAAATGATTTGAAAGAATTGTTTAAAGGAATTTTAGAAGGAAATAAGATCTGTACTCCCCTCTCTGTCACTGGAAAATAATTTCGGTGATGAGTGCATGCATCATCGACGTTCATTTTCAAGTTTCAAAGTGGGAAGACCGCTGTAGTAGTTTTACTACATGTTTGTTTTGATAAATAAATCTTAATTTTGAATTCCTAAATGTGATTTGATCTATAAATGATGAATATATATATATATATATATATATTATTTTAAAATGATTTGGAAATATAACCCGGAGTTAGTTCTTAAACCTTCTGATAATTAGTAGTTTTCAGTTAATGTAATAAAATGAAATCTTAACTATTTTAATGTGTGGAAGCTGCTAAAATGTGAAATAAGAAATTAGATGTTAAGTGATTAATGAAGTTTAAAGAAATTGAAGGTTGTCATTTATAAATTTAGAAATGGAATGAGAAAATGTAACTATTGAACATTTTGTTAATTAAAATAAATATGATAACTTGTGTAACTTTCTATTGCATTCTATATATATATATATATAACTTACCAAATTATTAAAAGTTGAAATGTTAATAAAAATATGTAATAGAATATTATACAAGAAAAACTTAATTAATGAAAGTGTTCAATGAAATCATGTTTTAAATGAAGAATTAAGATGTATAAGAATATTATAAACTTAAGTTAATGATTTGAATGCTACTAATTAAATTCATAGAAAGAATGAATACAATAAGTAAATGATTATAAACTTATGTTAATGTTGAAACCATTTATAATTAAAGTGAATACTATATTAATTGAATGATTATGACTTTAGAAAATGTGAAATGATTCAGAAATAGATTAAATGTTCAATAATATTATGTACGAAAGAAATGAATGTGGAAAAAAAGAAATAATCTATTAATGGTGAATTAAATTGTAAAGAAACTTACCTAATAATGGAAAATCCAATAATTGAAATGGAAATAACCTACGTAAGTAATGAATGTAATGTAATGAAAAGAGAAAATGGCATCATATAAATAAGTGGGAAATGAATTTTGTAAGTAATGAATGTAAATTAATGAAAATAAGCATTGAATGAGAAAAAAAGAACAGTAAATAATATGAAATGAGATTTATAAGAATAGATTTAATTGATATTTGAACTTTTTGTTTGTATTGGCTTATTGGATGATTTGGAAAGGATACTTCTAACTGTATAAAAACGTGTAAATAATCTATTGAGTTTTATCTAAGACTATTGTGTGTATGGTATACTTAGTAGTTTATTTATCATTTTATACGATTAAAAGTTTCTGAACCCGAACAAACCACTTGCTTTGGTAGCTATGGATGGATGGTTGATTTCTTTAATTGCATGTGATGAATGTATGTTTTTTGCAGAGTGACTATTGTTATGTTGTGATTGTTTTGCTATTATTAGTTGAAACAACGTAGGTATCCCTCTTCTGTATAATTTTAACTCTTTTGGATTATATAAGGGAAATACAGGTTATGGAAACAATTGCTTCTGCTTCTGGTTTCATTATTTAAGCATTGTTTGCTCGACAAATAGGTACGTTTTCGGATTACGGTTTTATAGCGATATTATATTGTTTTTCCCATTGTTTGGGATATATTATTTTGAAATATGCGATATATATTGTTATTATTGATATTATTATTTTCCCAGACCACTCTGTATAAAGGAGACTCTGCCGAAATTTTCTCTGAATTTTGGACTTAGAAAATTTTTGTGAAATGTTTTTCAAACTTTTATCTACTTAAATGTAAAAGGATTTAATTGTTTGTAAATTGATATATTTTATTTAAATTATTTAATTATGTAAATTAATTGTTTTTAAATTTAATATTTTGAATAAGATATATTAATTTCTTGATTACTTCTTTTCCTTTTCGAGGATGAAAAGTTTTGAGTGGGGGAGAGTGTAACGACTCGTAATTTTCGATAATTAAAAATAGTTAATTTAATAAGGTTTTGTGATTTAATGTTGGAAGGAATAAAAATATTATGATTTAATAATAGGAATATAACAGGAGTGAAATGAAATAGTATTCATTTAAGATAATTGCTAACTATTTTAATGTAACTCCAATTAATTGAAATGATTAAAAAGTTATAATTGGTTATAGATTGTAAATTAATTGCAATAAGGTGTGTATTAATTGATAATTGGATTAAAAGAGAAATTGGTAATTTAAATGTTGTATTAATTTATGAAATAATGTGTAATAAATTGTAATTGGATAGATTTAGTATTGTGTAAGTTGTAATAACATTTTCTTGTAAATAATAAACTTATAAATGTGATTAAAAGTTAATGGTGACAATTATTATATGTTACCTATTTAGTTAGTCTATTAAATCAAATTTGAAATCAATTGCAATTTAATGTAAGTAAATATTACGTTAATAGAAATTAAGATGAAATTGGAGAATATTAATGTAATAAGGTATAAACTAATGTTAACAATGCCCATAGAGTAATGATTGATTGAATAATAAGATTTAAATCAAATTAGATCAATTTATTGGAATTAAATTATAATTAATTAGATTTAATTACTGTTGAAATTGAACACTGTATTTAGTGTAATATTTAACGCTGAATTAATATATAAATTTGTTTTAGATTATTGTAAAGGTCCAAGTAATCAAAAATGATAAAAAAATGTTAGTTATTAAAAGTGGAATTAAAAAGTGGTTTAATCAATTTAATAATAATTTATTTAATTAACGTGAAAATAGCCATTTCGGCAACTATCTCGGATTTCAATGAAACTAGTTTCATCGGATTCGTAACGGTGAATTATTGCAGGATTTCAAGTTTCGTAGCGATCGGACTTGTCGTTTGATCATACGAACTCGAAATGCCTAGAAATCAATTTAATTGAAATCAATTTGAAATAAGCTGATTTTAAAGCTAACTTCTTCAGACAATGGAATTAGGACTTGAAACCTATTCCATTGAGTTTAAAAATATCAAAAACATCTATATTGATATATGGGATGGCCCACTTCCGGTTTGGAGGCAGAACGGGCTTTCGTGTCACTATTCGTCGTTCGTACAATTTCGATATGTGTTTATTTTCTTATCTGGCTTTGTTAATATAAATAGTCTTATTTCCCAAAACCCTAGCAGTCATTTTATTATTCTTGTACGTACAATTCTATCTGCCTGTCTCCTTTCTCAATGGCAGAAACCCTAATTTCCAAATTCAATTGCAAATCAAATTAAATCGAAAAATTAAAACTCCTCAAACAATATCATATTATATATCGATTCGAAGCTCTCGACGAACGCAACTCAAATCTGCAGTTCATTTTTGCAATCGATTCTAGGTTGTTCGGTATTGGCCAAATCATCCTCGGCCGTTCGTTGGGTTGCGATCGACTTCGACCGCCGTTGATTGAATGTTATGGATGTGTAGAGATTGTCGAGGGGATCGCATCCGTGTGGTTAGTGGGTGATGTTGACGGTTGGATTTGGCTCGAAAATTCGATTAGGGTTTGGAAAGGGTGGCGGCGGCTAGCTAATTGAGGCGTCGATCGGCATCCTCTTGGATCGTGGCAGTCGTGGGGATGCAGGCGAGGTTGACTCGGTTGGGAAAGCGGTGCGGCGATGTCTGACTCGCCGAGGAGTTATGGCGGCGCTGATGCCTGGGTGTGTGCGATCGCGTATGTGAAGCATCGAAGCGGGCTATGGTTCGAAAGAGGTACAGGAGATGATGACGTGGCCAGATATTGAGAGTATGTTTTCTTTTTATTTATTTATTTATTTATTTAAACTTTGATTTTAAAACTTCTAATGTCAATAACTTTCGCGTACAAGGTCGGATTCACGCGCGGTTTGTTCCACTGGGATTGTATCGGAATTTCAAACATTTTGCCGCTAGTTTGGACGAATTCTGAGACTGTTCAATTTTGGGCATTATTTTGAATTTCAAATCGATTTGAAATTAAATGTGGGTGTTTTTACCCAGTCAAAACTACTAAATTTTCTTATGTTAGTTAAACTAAATTTATGATGTGATTAGAAATTAATTGATTGATAGTTGGTATGTTTAAATTGTCATTCTAGTTAAATTTGACTTTTATTGCATTTGATCATTGTTAAATTTAATATTGAATTTAATTGTCAATTTAATACCTGTTAATGATAATTTTTAATCTATTGATGTTTATTGGTCGATTTGGATAGTGATTGTGATGGATGTTTGATTGTTGATATTGGATGACTGGATGTTATATTTTATATTGTTATAACACTGCAAGTTCCCTATGGGTTGAAATGATACATACCCGAACGATCATATAGAATAAGGGAAAATCGTTATGGGTTGAAATGATAAACCCAAGCGATTTTCATTGAAATAAATTGGGATTGCAGGTTGAAATGATATATACTCGTAAATTTAACTATCTGCGGATTGAAATGATAAATATCCGTATCGCTTGACCATAAGGTCGAAAATTATATACGCACACCGGATTGGTTAAATTAAATGATTTTAAATATTTAAATTTTGAATTCAGCTAAATGATATTTTGAAATAGAATTTGATTTATATAAACTAAATTGTTTTAAATGAATTGTTTAAAAGATTTAAATTTGAAATTTTGGAATTGTGTTAAGTAAATTGCTTAGAGGGTTTAAATTGGAATTCTAAAGTTGAATTTGAAGTATAAACGAAATTTATCGAAATTGAGTTATTGAAGACGTTTGAAATTGTAACTTTTAAATCTATTGAAATTGGAATAGCTTAAATTGATACTTCAAGATTTGAAATTGGATTTTGGTTTGAAATCTGGATATGATCCAGATTTGTTGAAATGGAAGAAATAGTTAAATTTGAAGTTAATTTCAAATTTATTATTTTAATATAAACTGTTAAAATATTATTTTAAATTCTAATTAATAAGATTTCCAAACTATTAAACTAAGTAAATCTATTTTAAAATATTTTAAACCATTTAATCAATCTAAACTATTTTAATTTATTTTAATCAATTTTAATCTATTTAATTAAATTTAATCTATTTTATCCTATTTTAAACTAATTAACCCATTTAATCTATTTGATCTATCCTAAATCTATTTAATCTATTTTAAATCTTTTAAATCTATTTTAAATCTATTTAATCTATTTTAAATCTTTTTAATCTATTTTAATTCTACTAAAACTATTTTAAATCTATTTAAACTATTTTAATCCACTTTTTAAATTATTTTAAAGTATTTCAAACCATTTAAATTATATTGTCAAACTATACTAAACTATTTAGACAATTGTAACTATCCATACTATTTTCTAAATTCTAAATTATAAAGTGTTTAATTTATTTTCATTAATTTTAATCTATTTAATCCAATTTAATCTATTTTATCCTATTTTAAACTAATTAACCCATTTAATCTATTTTATATCTATTTAATCTATTTTAAATCTATTTAATCTATTTTAAATCTATTTGATCTATTTTAAATCTATTTATCTATTTTAAATCTATTTAATCTATTTTAATTCTACTAAAACTATTTTAAATCTATTTAAACTATTTTAATCCACTTTTTAAATATTTAAAGTATTTCAAACCATTTAAATTATATTGTCAAACTATACTACACTATTTAGACTATTTGTAACTATCCATACTATTTTCTAAATTCTAAATTATAAAGTGGAAGTGGTTATATTTAAATCCTTGATTTAAAAGCAAATATGATTAAATGATGTAATAACCTAAGTTGGGATTTAAATAACATATTTTGAGTAAATATAATAATTTTGAAATGAGGGTTTAACCTATTTTAAAATTATGATTTCGAAAGTGATATGGTTTGAATTGAATATGATATTTTGATATCAATATGAAATGGTCTTGGAAATATAAAAGAACCATCCGTTGTGTAACAAGCGTTTGATTGTTAAAGGGATTGGGATCGGATATTGTCATACTCTCTGCCAATACCGAAAACCACTTTAACAACTGTGTACACGGTTGAGATTCCAAAAATGAAGTAAGATGGTTTGGCGAACGATTCTGTATGAGGTATTTATGTAGCCCTGACTCCCATGAGTAAGCTTGGATGTGACTAAAACAGGAGCTATACCGAGCCAAGTGAGGTCATTCCTCCTATCGGGCACATTTCTTCAATACCATATTATGAATTTGTGATTGATTTGATTTCCACCCCACGATTTGCTTATGGGAGTGTGTTCCGAGGTGGACGGTAGTAGCTGCTATGCGTTACCACCAGTCCGGGAGTGCAAATGGTAGAATCCTACCCTGGCATTGCCTCGAGTGCCGTATTCACATGCCGTATCGCGCCTTCTACGAGTTTGGTTTGTACCATACCTATGGAGTGCCCTCTGAGTAAACCTCGCGGAGGAGCTTACAATACTGTATAGACTATGGGAATATATAAAATGTGTTAAGAGGGATATGGGTAACGCCTTGACGCTATTTTAATACTTTACTTTACTGTAGACACTATTATAATAGCGTATTGTACTATGTATATAGATAGTTTAACGGATCCTTAGGAGATGGAAATCCCGAACATCTCTTAAGTTACTGCACTCTTGTTAGACATTAGATAGGAGATGTCAAACCCTATAAACATCTCTAATGCCGATACACTCATATTTATTTACTGTTGATTTAACTTACATAAGATCTTTTAGTTCTGATTCGAGTGTTTTGACTTTTCAATTCGCCCGGGTCAGTCTGAGCTTTTTAGTTTATCGAAGACTGCTTCTGGAGGACAGAGATGAAGATTTAATACGGTTACTATTTATTTCATTTATTCCACTACATCATGTTGTTCCGCTGCATATTTTTATTTATGTATTCATATTGTATGTTACTCTGATCTGTATTGTAAAGGTATAATCAAATGTCCTTTGTAAACAGCTTCATGAACTATTTATTTGATTATTATATTTTATCATTCCGCTGCGAGATCTTGTGTTTAGTTTTCTTTCTTGCTCTGTTTTTCTTACTTACCCCATAATAATCTGCTCTTTTGAATGGTTTGAGTCTGACGTGTGTTGTTTATCGTCGATTTAAACCATCCAAAAAGGCGGGTCGTTACACTAGTTTTGAAGTGGATTCGGTAAGTAAAACACTTACCAATCTTGGACTCTTCAAAACCAATTGATGAAATTTCGGTTAACTCAATTCTGATTCTTTCAAAAGTAAGTGAAAGTTAGAGGCATTTCGCACCAATACTCCTTCCTAGGGGTTCTCATTGGTATAAAATCATGAAATCTTTGATTATTTCTTAAGTTAATATTAGGTCAAGTTCGATAATCGACTAATTGATTATCTAGTAAAAACACTTGCTTATAAAAATCAATATTTGTACGCTTAACTCGTTTCTTACATTCCAACTTAATTATTCCTCATTCAAGAGTGAAGCCAGGTAACTTATAGCACTGGTTGCATCAAAACCTTTCCTAGACACTTTATTCTTGAATCTCACAAATAGATAAGTTTACCTTGTCGGCTTTTAATGTTAAGTATAGTATTGATGATTTCTATAAATAAGTAAGAAATCAACACGATTAACACATTTTTGACATTTTCTAACTTACTATTCCTTGGTCCAGAGGGAAACCGGTAGGTTAGAGCTCTATTACTCCATCCTTACTCGACATCAATCTTAACTCTCACAAATAGAAAAGCATTACTTCGTCGGCTTTTAGTGTTAAGTATAGTTAATTACTTTTCAAACTAGTAATCAAATAATTAACCATTTAGCCACTAAGTAATTCTTAATCCCTTTTTAAAAACATTTGGATATGCCTTTAAAATACTTGAAAATACTTTTAATAGGTTTTAAAACATTTATCCAAAATATTACTTTAAAATAACAAGTTTGTAAAATCTATAAAACTTGAAAAAGAACAGTTTTATCATGAAAACCTCTTCTTTAAAAATCCATAATTAATATTAAAAATTCATAAATATCTCAAACCAATTTTAAAATACTCTAATAATAGCTATTAAACACTTACAAAAAGAATTAAACAAAATACTTAAACTTAAATATCTTTTCAAACCTTATAAATCCAAAAATCAAGTCTAAACAGCATGTTTTACGTAAGTGAAGTTTTGGATAGTTTTCAAGATGTTACTTAACTTTTCACTATACAAGATTTTAACAGCAACAAATATACATATAAAACATTATAAATATAATGAGAAACCTTTAAGGATCTCTCTACAAAGTTTCATAGAAATCAACAAAAATAAGGCAATTCCAAACAGCGTATATAGCAACTATCGCTATAAATATACTTCCAAATCTAAGTCATATTCAAACTTGTGTTCAACAACAACCTATGTGCTTTGTTCCAAGGTCTTGCTACATGTCGTAAAAGTCCATTCAAGTCTATTCAAATCCATACATATGCCACTTGTTTCAAAGCTAGGATTAAAATCATTGTTTTCAACATATGTCTAAGTGAATTCAAACAACTTCAACAAAACAAAACACAAGCAATTATGAGTTATATTTTCAATCCAAGTGGTTTGTTAGCTCACCTTAAACCCAAAAAACAACTAAACTCAAATAATTACTCAAGTTCAAATCCCACCTTGCTACCTCCTTGCCTTCCCTTGCTTTCTTGCTTTTCACCTCTTTCCAACGCTATTATAGCCTATATTGCTTACGGCTATTAGAGGAGGGGAGAGGTGTGCTTCACTTTTTCACAATCTAACTTATTAGAAGGTTTTTTTATGTGAACGTCTCACTCTAAATTTGAGTTGATTGGGATATGATTTGCAAATATTTTCTTTAGGAAATTTAAGAATAAGAAGAAGAAGAAGAAGAAGAAGAAGAAAACATGGATTTATTTCACTCTAAGCTTTGTAAAATTTTGTGTATGATATCTAAAGATATTCCCATGCTTATATAGGCTTGTGCAAGGGGTCATTACCACCTTCTACCTCTTATGGAAGGTCACGAAGGAGCCTTCCTCTCACATGCACCTTCATGTCACTTCTCCTTTATGCTAATCACCAATATACCCTCACCATGACAATATCTCTTGTCCATTCGAACATTCTAAAACCTTCCATGCCCAATGAAGAGTTGAGTATGTGTTAATTAGTTGCTAATGTGTTCATTTGACCATTAGTCAAGTACACAAGAGTTCGAATAACTTATATCGATCGAAATGCTGTTTACCGATAAACCGATTTCAGCCACATTATCGATTTTTGTTTGAAGAATATATTTGTAAACAAATTACAAAAAAAAGTTTCTCATTATTATTTATTAGTTAAATTATGTTTAACAAGGTTATAAAATCATATTTATAAACTTAATTATATTTCAAAACGGTTCAATATTCGAAGATGAAGTGTTCGAATTTCAAGGTTGCTACATGTTAGCCCTAACACTGAATACCGGTCCAACAACATTGACATAGCCCGTCAATCTCCCATAGCCGAAATACTATTTAGACTAACCTAAGGTAAGTCAAGGAAAATACTCATCCTAGTTACTTAATAGCTCTTGTTAGAAATGAAGCACACCTCATTTCTCTATTAGGTATCGTCATAAGTTATTTAAGACTTCTTATATAGGCAGGTGGCAGACCCAATGGCCATTTAATACCTTCCACCTCGAAGCCAACCATTGAAATCCCTTAAGGTATTGAGTCGTTTAATACTTCAAATCCGAGGAGAACTCTTGATACACTTACACACAAACATATATTCTTTCCCCATGGGTCCTATGGTTGGAGATATCCTACATTAGTAGTACGTCTACACAACTATTGGTGGCCTCTAGGTGAAGGGTGGACTTCTATTGTATAACTCAACTGACCTTGCATCCCAACTCATTCTAAACCAAACCAATTATCCTAGGCCTAAATATTGGGCTAGGACCACTAATTCACGCACGTCCTAGATGTATTATTGAGGATATATAATTTCCTACTATGAAAATTAGACTGCCTATTAGGTTGATTTACTAGTGTTAAATTCACTTATTCTCTATGATCCTATTCCTATTTTATACGCTTATTTCCAACACTCCTCACTTCCTACTTTATTCCTTCCATAAATGTCAGTTATCCATAGTAGATGGTCATATTATTCAAATTGGACAATCACTAATGACATTTATTTATTGGTTTCAAATTTGACTTATTATGTCTATTTCATTTTTCCATAAATGCCATATTAAATTATTTAATTAGAAATGCATTTATATCTCCATTTAATTCATGTAACTCCCTACTAACTACACATTTATTGCTCACTAATTTTGCTTATTCGTTAATTTTGGAGTTACTATCCCTTTTCCATTTCACCCCTAGTTCTATAACTAACTATGCTACTAATAATTAGTCATCCTAATTATAACTAATATGAATGTTGATGTATATTACGCTTTATTTGTTACCCTATGTATATTTATATTTCTAATCAGTAGGCACGATTATACGTGTGTGTGTGTGTGTGTGTATGTATTCCTATCTCTAGCTCAATAATTCCTACGCTTAGGAATTCCAAAACATACCCTATTAGGTACATTCTGTAAAGAACATTTAATTCCATATTTTAATATATTAGGGCTATCCTTTCCAAAAAGGATCACCGTTATAACTTTCCATAAATTAACCAAATGTGAGACTTTTGCTCTGTTTGGAATTATAAGGAATTATCTTTTTTTATACTGAAATAGACAGTGCAAACTATGGAGAAGAATATCTGTACTTTATATATCTCTTTCATTTTTGGTATATTCCTTATTATTTCAAACGACGTAATTTTTAAACATGGTTGTGGAATTAGATAATTTGTGTAAATTACTTGGAAGAGATGCAAATAAATTGTACCCTTATCAATAAATTTGTAACGACCCGTATTTTTAACTATTTTAAATTATTAAATTTAATATAATTATTAAATAAATATGGTTAGGAATAAAAATTTATATTTTATTTATGTAATTTATTTAATATAAACTCGAATAAAAGTTTGAAATAATCAATTTCGAAGATTTTGGTAATAACAAGCATTGAAATGAAATTCTATGTATTGAATGTATTTATAATCAATAGTATGAATTGAATAATAAATGTTGAATTATTTAGATGGAAATAAAATAATTGTTGATAACTAAAATTCATTTGAAATTTAATGATTATTAATGTAATATATTGGATAATTAATTGTTTAAATTTAATATTGGAATTATTTAAATAATTGAATTCTGGATTTAATATGAATGAAAATAATGTCAAAAGTTGATTTAAATTTTATTTAAATAAGAACGAAGATAGTTAACTTTTAAAATTGAATTTAAGGCGATTAATTTGATTTTGGAAATTTTATATTTTTAATTAAAGTGTGAAAATAGCCATTTAGGGCACTGTCTCGAATTTCGATGAAACTAATTTCATCGGATCCGTAATAGTGAATTATTATAGGATTTCAAGTTTCGTAGCGATCGGACTTATCGTTTGGCCGTGCGAACTTGAAACGTGTAGAAATCAATTAAAGGAAATTAATTAAAATAATTTGATTTTGAAATACTATCTTCTGAATATGATGGAATTGGCTCCCGAAACTAGTTCTATTGTGTTCAGAATAGAGACATAACAGATAGAACACCAGGTGGCAAGCTTCCTTTGCAGTTCGGAATTTTCGCGAATAGATCGGGTCGGAAGTTTATATTTACGGCCGTATATTTTCATTTCGCGTATCAAAAAAACCCTAACCCATCTAACATCAGCTGCTTCCTCTTAGAACGATTAAAGGCTGATATCCTTCTTCTTTCTCTTCTCATTTTCTCCTCATCCGCTCAATAAAATCAAATGCCTTCAAAAGGGAAATTGTAGAGCACATTGAGATCTACAAGGTGTGCGGTTGGATCCTCTCATCTCGTCACATGGGGGTCGATATCTGGTCGCGTTCGAGTGTTGTTTTGGGTTTCACGATCGACGGAGCAAGGTTGTGGAGGCGGCGGTGTGAAGGAGCGATGGCATACGTGGTTCAGGCGCGGTCGACGGATGAGGTGCTGGCGTTCGATCGATCTAAAATAAAAAAAAAGCGGGCAAGTCACGAGTTTGGCCTAGGAAAGAGAGGAAGCGTGGTTATCTGCATGCGTGGGAAGGAAGAGTGATTAGTGATAAGGTTTGTTTAATTTCTTAGTTAATTATTTTAGTTAATTATAATTTAATTATTCGTTTTGCTAATTCATTTGTATATCGTTCGTACGAGGTCGGATTTGAGCACCGTCTTTTGCATTGGATTCACATTGACATCGTCTACGACGTGGAATTGAAGTGGTATTTATTTGAAGCTGAGAAATTTTCAGTTTCAAATAAAGGTGAATGTTTTAAATGCTCACGAAGTACTAATTAAATATTTTATGTTTATGTTCGTTAAATTGATATCATGAAGTAATTTAATTGATTGTTGTTTGGTAATTTAATTGACATATGAATTGGCTGTTAGAAACTAAAATTGAAAGTTAAATTGAAATTGGAATTAAACTGCTAGTTAAATTCCCGATTATTAATAACTTGTTAACTGTCATGATTTATTGACTGTTTTGGATGTTGAATGTGATGGATGGCTATTGGATGATATATTGGATGATTGGTTGTTTATTTATTTTTATATATTCCTATCATCACCCTATAAATTATTTGACAACATATGAATTTTTATTTGAATTATTTCAAATAAATTGAGAAATAGGTTGAATTTCCTATAAGTTCCTTTATTATTTAACTTTATATATACATGCACTATTTGATAAAATCTTCCATGAATCCGAATTGTTCCAAAATTAAACTTATATATATGTACATAGTTGTCTCAAAATTCTATACAAGATTCTTAGTTAACAAACCATGTTTTAAAAACCCATACACACACATACGTATAAAGTCCATTTATCCTATAAAACAATATTTATTTCTCTTCCAAATCCACTTTGATACAAATCCATTTTATTTACAAATAAATTATTTTATATTTCCAAAATCCATACCTCCAAATTCCATGTCCATTTTACTAATAATACATAATATATAATACAATTAGTTAAAATCATTTATAATAGGAATTAGATCAATTTAGAAACAAGTTTGAGATTTATAAATATAAATAAATTATCTTTTATAAAATTATTTATATACTAAAATATATATTTTTATATTTAGAAAAATAGGTAGATATAAATTTATACTATTCTAGACCTTTGAATCAAAATGATTCAAAGTCCATAGAGCACAAGAGAATTCACTACAACAAAATACTACGTCATCCCATGATTATAACAACAAATTGGTCCATGTAGTTTTTACTCTAAATCATTTCCAATTCTATTTCATAAATTAGAAAATCGAGGGATATGGACATCAAAAGGGCCATAAATAAACACGTAAACACAAGACAATAGCATTTTGAAATCGACAACCGGTGTACCGGTCATACACAACCGGTCCACCGGTTACGAACCTAGAACGTTAGTTCTAGGTGTTGTTTCCCCCTTCCGATGACAATCAAAAGTTCAGGCATGGCTCCAGTTCATCATGGCGACTTATATCTACCATACGATCTTAGAAACTAACATGCATTTATAGGGTTAAGTGATTGAAGCAATCTAAACCTAGGAGGGAGTTGAAACTAATATTTTGTAAATGAATTCAACAGGAGATATAATAAAGTTTGCAGTCACAAAGATGATTTCAGCAAGCATACAATTTGTAACAACCCATACCTTAATGGGCCTAAATTTTGATAAAAATTGAAACCCAAGTCCATCAAAACATATGTCGTTGAATTTGATACATTTAAATAAGCATGAGCATTATCAAAGATTGATATAAATCTAAATTCACAGCGGAAACAATAATAGGATAAGAATACTGATTATGACTACTACCTTGGAATTAATGGTATTCCTTGGATAGCAAATTGTCACATCAGCATCGAGCATGAGAGATAAGAAGACTTCTCTAACAAAAAAACACATCCAGCTCTAGTGACATGTTCCTCTATATCTATCCTATAGGTTGTAATGAGGAGGGGTCAGAACAACATTCTGATGAATGGAAAATCTATAAACTGTCCATAACATAAATTTATACCAATTGGTTTCCATTTAATTGTTATGTCTATTAAGGTTAGCAATTCCATTTTAACCTTGCATTGCACACACGACTACTTACCTACCCATTCCCAAGGTACAAAATACCAACGAAGTCTTATCAACCACCCAATACTTCCATACTCATTTACCACTTAATACTTCTAAACATGAAGTGGGCTTCTGCTATCACCATGTAATACTTTTAAAAGGGAAACATACAAACTCTACAATTTAAGACCTCAATCGAGGTAGAACCTGTCATTTAAGACCTGCTCCCAAGGTGGACTTTTAGCGTCGTCATTATTGGTCTATTATCCTAGCTACAAAGACCTTTGACCACTATCTATGGCCTTATAATTTATAATAGCCATACTACTGGCGCATCTATCGTTATTAAAGTTTAGCAACGTGAGAGACTATATGTGACGCCCCACCTCTATACCCACGCTAGCCAAGAACACTACGGTGTAATGCTGTCAACTAGCACGGAGAATAAGGCTGTTAAGGAGCGACCATACGTGTAATTGCTTTGTGCGAGTACCGATATGTCAGGTAGTATAACATGCATTTCTATTTCAGGAGGAAATCCGACGTACCGATACAAACTCAAAGCTACTACACAGTGGCTATAGTAGTTTAGGACAATAGGTATAAAAATAACACAGATAACATAAATGCGGAACACAGATGGAACAAAAAGTCTCATATATATAATAACTGATGTCAGTTACAATACATTTGACACGGTACATATGATACAACTACAACTGTCGACTCTAGAAATTATATATACAAATACATTATCAACTAATGTACATGAATACACATCATCCTAATCAGTACACTGACTACTACAAAAAGGCAAACAACTTCAGAAGATGTGAAAAGTCTTCATAGCTCTAGCAGCAACCCAAAGCTAAAAATCTACAACCTGTAAATACTCGGTCTGACCCGAGTATTAAATTCAAAAGAAAATAATACACAGGTCAGTCTAATTCAAACTCAGTTATTAATGCACAGAAGCAATAATAATCCAATATCAAATAGATGACAGTCACAGAAATCAAGTATATCCAATTCTTTAATAAGAAATTGGATAACGATAATATAACACGTATCCGTGTTAAATTACAAATCAGCAGATTCAAAAATATGATTCAAAACAAAGGAATATAAATTAAAATCAATACTGAGTGGCTGCAGTGCACGCTAACGTGCACTGCCTCGCCAACTCGAGTCACGAGGTCAAATCAAAATCAGATTCAACACAAGTGAAAATGGGCTCAACCGAAATTCAAGGTATCACTACAACAATAAAACTGTACATGTACACAGGTACATGAAAAAGAAAGCAGTTTCAAGCTCAAGAAGAAACAAAGACAAGCTTTTAAAATAGTTCAATTGAAAAAGCATGAACAACACTGAATTAAATGAATCAGTGATACAAAATAGTGCAAACGAACGCACCAAGCAACATGTACAGACAAGGTCAAAAGGTATAACAGACTAGACAACATTGAATGCCAAGGGAACACAAAGCAACCCAATAATTACATATGCCCAAATGAACAAATATGGAAATGATCAAAAGCAGATGCAATGCTACCAAATCAGAACAGCCTACATGATGGTCAACTGCAACAAGACTACTCAAGTTCAAAAACAAGCATTAATGTACACTGGGATGAATGCAACTTCAAATGACTACTGGAATGAATGCAACTTCAAATGACTACTGGAATGTGGAACTAACCAGACAATTGAACAGCAGTGCAGCAGCTACAAACAAGTAGACATGTAACAGTTTCAAACAACATCAATATCTACAACAAATGCAATTGCATGTATGTAATGCAGACAGGGACCAAAATGTCCAGATGAACTAAGAAGTCATCAACAGTTCAAGCATGTACAACAATAAAGACAAATTCGAGTACATCATGAAACAGAACCAAATGCAGTTCAACTGAAATGAACACAAGTGAAGGCAGAGACCAAAGAATGACAACATGAACAAACTCAAGTGATAACAGTTAAATGTACACAGGGATCACTATCTACATGAGTTAGTTCAAAAGAAACTGGCAACAAATACATGATCAAGTGAACACATACATATGACCATAGTAAAACAGTGAATGCACCAGAAACATGCAAGCTACAATGCAACCAAGAAGCAAGTATATGCAGAAAGCTACATGAATGAAACTATGATATGTATCAGACTTTCCACTGAGGACAAATGAACATGCAGAACTCAAGTACATATGCAGACCAGAGGAATGCAACTAAAACTGATGATAGTGGTAATCACATAGTGAAATGCAACTGATGATAGTGAATGAGACAACAACTTTAAAATCAAATAAAAAGCAGCCTCAACATCAACAAAGAACAATGGATGCAAACCCAAGTCAATCATGAAACTAAAAACTGCAAACATGACACAACAAACAAGAATGTCATAATGCAGACAACAAACTCATGGACCAACTAAAATGGAGAGACCTTTGCAAGTATACAAGTTCAGAATGGCATGTGCAAACCACACTGGAACAAAATGACAATATCAACATGGATGCAGATGCAAGACTGTCAGCAAGCAGATTCAAAGTGACAGTAACCAATGTGCAAAATATATATACAAAATGATCGAGTGCAACAGGTCGCAATGAAACCCAAATGACAGAAATGAGACAGTAAATCAACTGGAAACTTAATGTGCATCTACAACTACAGTTCGAGTTATATCACAGTGCCAACATCACGAACAAACTTAGTGCAAATCAGTTCGAAATCCAAGCAGTGTAACTAACTGTGATCAACTACAAGGTATGCAGGTAAAAAATGAAATGGAATGCAACTGCAAGTCCAATCAGTGAAGATGGCCAAAGACGAAGCTCATAGGGGCCGGAGAAGAGAGTTCACAGAGAAATCTAATACAATGTAGATGGTCATATGAAGTAGCATTTACGAAGTTCGAAAGCATTTACGAAGTAAATCAGAACGAAAACGAACTTTCCAGAAGCAGTTAGATAAACCTCAAGCCAACATCATAAATCGAACAACGAGCAAAGTGAATCGACAAACTCAAACCATTTAACACAAACGAAAATCATAGAATTCGAAGTAGATGTGAGTAAGGGGAATTACTCACCTTCTTCGACGTGGCAACAGAGAGCAACGAGGAATCGATCGAGCAAGGCAATTCTCGAACAACCAACGATACGATCAAAGTAGGAACGGCACTTCGAAAAGCCCAAAATTTCAGAGCGCAAAGAGGAACGAAAGCTCCAAATTTTCACAAAGCCCTAATTCAGTTGAACGAGATAGATGAGGCCACCATTTTTTTCTCAAGGAAGAATAGAAGAGGATCGGGTCATATAAAATAAAATAGGGCCGGCTAAAAAGGGGAAAGGGTTTGTAATCAAAATGAAGAATGAATCGAGAAGGGGGGGGGAATCAGGTCGAACAAAATAAGAAAAGGGAACGGGTCGAACGATTTTTCAAAAGAATTTTAACTTGATAAAATTCAAATAAAATTTGGCGAACGATTTAATCACCTAGTGACGATCATTAATTGCTATGAATATCCGGGTTGTTACAGACTACCCTCCTTAAAGAAATTGCGTCCTCGCAATCATAAGGAATAAATGGACAAAAGGTAACAACCAAAAGAGTATGGCAATGTCGAATGCATAAGCAAAGCAAATGTCAGCAGGGGAAGTATTAGATATGAAATCAAAAGGTTTGAGTGCTTCAAATCAAAAGAATCAACATCGACTAACAAAAGCAAGAACAATCGAATTCCAGCAATTAAAAGAAAAAGAAAACATAGCAGAAATCACATATTGAGCACGAATTGAATGTGAGTAAATCAAATTACTCACCTGAATTGCCAGAGAAAAAGACGAAACTCAAATCTCAAAATCGCAAATATTCAATCATCAAAAACGATAATCGAATTTTCAAATCGCAAATATTAACTTATCTCAAACGATAATCAGAAGGCAAATCAAATATCTAATTATCTCAAACGATAATCAGAAGACAAATCAAACATCTAATTATCTCAAACGATAATCGGAAAACAAATCAAACATCTAATTATCTCAAACGATAATCAGAAATCACAAATATTCAATTATCACAAATGATAATCAAATCTCACAAATATCCGATTATCAAAAACAATAATCAGAAATCAGAAATATCCGATTATCAAAAACGATAATCAGAAATCACAAATATTTAATTATCACAAATGATAATCAAATCTCATAAATATCTGATTATCAAAAACGATAATCAGAAATCAGAAATATCTGATTATCAAAAACGATAATCAGAAGTCATAAATATTCAATTAAGGAGTCCGGAATTAACCGAAGTAGTAAAAGTATGGTTCCATACTCCGTACTTTTGCTAAATCGTTTAAAACTCTTTATCGTTTCCTTGAAAGTGCAAAATTGTGTGTTTTAAAAATAACATTTCACATTCTCAAACGGGCAAGTCCGGAATTAAGCGAACCAGTAAAAGAAAGGGGTCATAGTCCTCGATTTTGCTGAAACGTTTAAATCGCTTCCTCATTCTTTTGAAAATGCAAACTGTAAGAATTTTGAAAACAATTTTAATTTATATTTTGAAACAACTTTTAAAAATAACGAATTTTGAAAATACGTGATTAAATTAGCAATATCATTGTTGTGGGAGAACTGCTTGTAAATCCATTTCAAAATCGACGGTTACTGAAGTTAACACGTCAAAATCTCATCAAAATAACTGGCATCAAAATATAATACCAATGAATTTTCATTCATCAAAAATGTCACAAGAATCTTCTCAAAGATAGAAAGGGATATCATACCCTAAACTCGTATTCATAACAAGTCAATAACACATAAATCCACCAATGCACAAAAATTGATAAAACATATCAATGAAAATCACGAAAATTGGTGAAGCACAAATTCTAGAAATCATCACAAGAAATCCAGAAATCATAAAAAGAGAAAGAGGCCTATCACATGACGGTCCGAAGACCATGGGGAGCTACCGCATATGTGTAACGACCCAGAATTTTTGATAATTAAAATTCGAATATTTGATTGATTTTAAATATTAATAAATGGAATTTAGAAGTCGAATGATTTATTTTTCGAATATTGGATTTAATTTGACAATTTAATCGATAAATTTAATAGTGGAATTCCAGGGATAATTGAAATCTGGATTAAATGTGATTGAAAATGATTTATAAAGTTATATTAAATCATACTGGAGTTATAGAAAGGTTATAGAACTTTTAAAATTGAATTTGGAGTTAAATTGTGAAAATTGAATATTTTAATATTTAATTATCGACTGTAAAAATAGCCAATTTTCGAACAGTCTCAGAATTGAACGAAACCAGTTCCATTGGATCCGTAATAGTTAGTTATTATCGGATTTCAATTTTCGTAGCAATCGAAGTTATCATTTGACCGTGGCAGCTCGAAACGCATCGATATCGTTTTAATTTTAAATCGTCGAGTTAAAATAGTCATTTTTCAAAAGGTCTCGGATTTCGACGAAACCAGTTTCATCGGATCCGTAATGTGATATTATTGTAAGATTTCAAATTTCGTAATTTTTGGATTTACCGTTTGTCCGGGGCAAGCCAAAACGCCTCGAAATCAATTTAAATCGGTTTAATTTAAATTGATCGTTTATTGTCATATCTCACACGTACGATCGAATTAGCTTTCGAAACACGTTCCATTGCGTTCGGAACGCGGGGTAAACCCTAGAAACGTCAGCCGGCACGTTCGATTCGGAGTTCGGAAAATTTCGATGAATAGTAAATTTGGCCATTTTCTATATAAGCACCTCCATATCTTCATTTGCAAAGAAAAACCCAAATCCTAATTCAAGCTTCAGCAGCCGTGTGACGACCCGCCCTTCTCGACCCTCGAAAATCGACACAAAATACTCAACAGTATAATATGCCGACGATCAAACGCCGGAAAAGACAGATTGTAGGAAAAGAAAGAAGGTAGAAGAAGAAGAAACTAAACAACATCAGAACCTCACAGTCGCAGCGGATAAAATATAATATATAGAACAGAACTTTACACAAATCAAAACTATATCTGTTTATATACAATACATCATCATCAGAGTATATCAATACAACCAACCATAGCCAGTCAAACAATCTCAACAATCACAGCAGCGGAATAATACAAGTACGAGAAATACGTCTCGAACTCCAGCTCCTCTCCTGAGCTCCATAGCAACCTATCCTGTAAAATACTCGGTCTGACCCGAGCATTATAATAAAATAACACCCGAGTCAGTCTGGAATACCAGCGCATCATAAATACATCCAAACTGATTATTAAAGTTTCAAAAATCCTTTGAAAACAAAAGCATCTCGTAAGACCACGCCACAAATAAACATGTCGGGTTTTTACCTTACGATAGCTAAAACACTTTTATATTAAAATCCTCTGATATTATAATAGTGTCTATAGAAAGTAAAATAGAATCTAGCTGAAATGCTTGCATCTCACATTTCAACAATAGTTGGGCACAATCAAAACCGTACAGGCACGTAGGGAGAATGGATTTCCAACGAATGACTAGGCACTGGGGTATCACCTGTCACAGTACGTGGCCTAGATCACAGTACCGAGGAGTACGCCCGCTCCCCTGCAACACAAGGCCGGAATCATCCCTTACTGGATAATTCCAAGTAAAATCACCCCACGGTTGTGATCAGCAACCGCACCACTAAGCCGAAATAAAAGGGACATCTAGACAGGGATGACCTTACTCTCAAGTGGGGGCTACCCACGAAGCCTTGCTGCATAACCCCTAATTTTCAGTCATTCCCGGTTGATGAGGCTTGAGGCTAAACGATACCTTTATAGCACATATCCCTTAGAATGCCCATCGTCCACCTGACGATGTCACGAAAGCATTCGTCCATATAAGTCCGTCCCGGGTCCGAACGGAACCGAAGGCACTATTCCTACTACATCCATTTTGGAAATATCCTCAGGATTAGTAGCGACTAGCCCTTGCACTTCACTGCTCCATCTTCGACTCCGAAATCGTTTTCGCGAAACGTACAAACCGGATCAAAGTGGTTTTCGAGTCTCCAGACCTAGAATCCCGGTATACGGAAACTCGATCCCGGTCTCTTCGATACGATCAACGCATTTGGCCAATATTGATAGTCGGTGATTTAACTATCAATTAATGTTCACAAACATCCATACACATCCATCACACAATAAATAATCTCCATATTATTTATTTGCCTCTAATATCTTTCAAAGATATATTTTCACATTTTCAAAACTCGTTTGAAAACAATTTTCCACTCTTCCTTTACAAGGTAAATCTTTTACCCTTTATTCCCATCGGGAATAACCAAGTATAAAACAATTTGCATTTAAAACAGTTAAAATACTTTATACTGAAATATACTTTAAAATATGAAAATTACTTCTATTTATTTACTCAAAATATAAATTTAAAATATGTGAAGAAAACTAGTTATTAACACATAAACTTTGATTTAAAGATAAGGGTTTAGTTTAACTAAATTCAAAATAGCGTTATAAGAAGAAAAATACTAATTTTAACAGCTTAAGCTAAAACCAACTTTTAAATAAATCCATTTGTAAAATAATTGCTAATATAGTTCCAAATTATTACGGTATTAAAAATTATTAATTTATTTCTTTAAAAATAACGATTTCTTAAAAATACTTTTTAAACGATTTAAAACTTAACCTTTAGTTAAATAAAATCTTTTATAAAACATTTACTTGGTTTTCCCAGGGAAACACTTTCCCGTTTCTAAACATTCCAAAGTACTCTTTCATATAAATCCACTGATTTATTTCAAGTCAATTTATGATTTCAACATAAATTTCCAATTCCATACTTAACTATAACTTCCTCCGAAGTTAAATCACAATTTTTCCCATTTTCGGAAATTCATTTTTTTAAATTAGTTTAAACATTTTTAAATAAACATCTTGGTGAATTTTCAATGGAAGCCAAATTTCCAATTCACTTAGTTACATTCCAATGAAATACGGCATTTCAAACATTCTGTTTTTCATTTTAACTTGTTTATTTATAGTCGGAAACTCCATTTTAACATATTTTTAATTTCCGGATAACATTAGTCGTTATTAAAATAAACACCGTTATTTTAAACAATTTATAATTTCATAAATTTAATCTCCAGAAAACTATACTTTCCATTTACCCATTTCATAAACTTCCCATTATATTCAAAATCCCAATTTGGCCCAATTTACATTTTTCCTTTCAAATCCGATTTCAAATTTTATTCTTTGAAATTCTAAATTTAACAATTCATTTTATTTCGTAAAAAACACAATTTATCCATTTATAATTAAATTCTGTGATTATACTTTATACAACAATTTCACAGTACAATTTAATTTCAGATTTATCAATCACAACATATAAACAGGTATCACTATCAATTATAAAATAATTGCTATATTGTGAGGAATCCAGTTGGATCCCTCCAACCTGTTTTTCCCTGCATCCACAGATATTAGCACATCACAATATAAATATCAATCCAGTCTTATAATCACAGATATAATCAACCATTCACACAGATATTTAAATATCAATTATTTATAATGCCTAGCATCCAGATGTGAGTGAGAAAAACTCACCTTGAGTTTCGACGGGCGTTTCAATTTTAAATTAAATCGAGTCCGTTCGATTTAATCTAAAATTTCTACTTGCTCCAATCGTCACCGGATCTGCTCTAGCACGTAGAGCGCGTCGCTACGATTCCGGCGCATCCAAAACCGTCGAATTCTGAGTACGTATGAAAGAGTTACGGTTTTATAAAGTTTTGAATTGAATTTTAAAACAAATATTTATTTAATTTTTTTTATTACCATCTCAGCCGTTAGTACTGGCAAAGCAATCAAGGCCTCACGTTGCCTTCTTCCCACGCGCGTTACCAGGCTTCAGATGCACGAAGAAACCCATCGTTCACCGCCTAGGGTTTAAAACTGCACCCACTCCGACGCGTTCGACGACGATCAAGCTTCTTCACGTCGAAGCCCCTCAACATCCCTACCTTTGGCCCAAAGCAGGTGGAGCTCGGTCAACCCCAGCCTTCGAGAAGCGTGCGCGAACCTCACCTGAACGCAGCCTCCAAATGCCTCCCCTGGTCGACGAGAACAAAAATCAACCGTTGGATCTGCAGCTCCCTCCGCCCTCTACGACTTTCCAGTTGGAAGTTTTCGCGAAGAATCAAAGGATTGCTCGAAAATTGAAGGTGAACGGAGATGATTTCCGGCCATTGAATGCAAGAGTGGCGGCTGGAACGTATTGACTAGGGTTTTAGAGAATAAAACGTTTTTATATATATATACTTAATATTATTTAATTAATAAAATTTCTCAAATTAACCGTTTATGCAAACGACCTCCAAACTACGTATTCCGACAGGCGTTCCTAGGGTTTTTCCACGTTTCGGACACAATGGAACAGGTTTCGTAAGCTAATTTGATCGTATGCGCGAGATACGGAATTAAACGATCAATTTAAAATTAAATCGGTTAAATCGATTTCGATGTATTCCGAGCTGCCATGGTCACACAACAACTCTGATCGCTACGAAAATTGAAATCCGATAATAACTAACTATTACGGATCCAATGGAACTAGTTTCATCGAATTCTGAGACTGTGCCCCGGAAGGCTATTTTAACTCGTCAATTAAATCGGGCGATTTTCTGAAATTATCAAAAACGCTTAAAATTTCATTTTTAAAATTTTAATAACTTAACAATAAATCATATAAAATTTATAAACACATTAAGAATCATTCTGGCTCATTCCGGACTAAAATCTGATTAATTTGCAATTTAATAATATTAAATTCATTTTAAATTGATATAAAATTCCAAATAATAACTTATTCACTTTAAAATTCATCTAAAATTCCAACAATATTATTTATAACCAATCGAACCTAAAATACATTTAAACACCATTTTACAGCTATTTACATCCAGATTCACCTTTTTATCCTAATCCCGAATATTTAATTATTATTTTTCCATTAATCAAATTCAACCAGAATTGCTATAAATTAAAATTATAGCTCATTTTCATTGATTGAACCCAAATCCATTCATTTCAAAATCAATTAAGAATCCACATTAACATTTAAAATGAATTAAATGTTCAAATTCAATGGCTTAAAAATACGGGATGTTACATTCCTCCCTCCTTATAAAAATTTCGTCCCCGAAATTTGCTAGGGTAGAAAATACTCTCCAATCCATTTACTTTCCAATTTGCTTAGTTAAAAGCTTATATCCATTTTCCAAAAAGTTTCAGCTCCATTTCAAAACCATTTGCTTTATTTACTCTAAAGCCTTTATCTTAACACTCGCTTTCAAAATAACTTTACTTATTAATAAATTTTCCCAAAAATCCCAAAAATTTTCTAACTCCCAAAATTTTTGAAAAATTTTGGCGGAGTCTCCTTTGCACGGAGGAGCTTCTGCGATATCGCAGGATACACAAATATATATACATCGGCTCACATGGCCGGAAACCCAAAATATATCACAATATATATATCATTTCCCAATTATATTTGCGTAGGCGTACCTTTTAAGCAATTTTTAATAGCGAGCGGCTAATATATCGCATATACGCGCTCAACACTCTCGAACGCCTCTCGTACCTGTACTAAGCTCAAGCAAACTCATCAGTTTCAAGATATGAGCATTTTAACAACATTTCCAATACAATGCAAGCCAAACATCTCAATTGCATAACCAATCCAAGCATAGTTCATAATTTAACAATGTTAACCATAATTTATTAACAATTCAAAGATTTCAATCACCTTTCAAATTACTTGTTCAAGTCCAACTTCATTTTATTTCACTTAAATGATTTACATTCAAGTTCACTATATACAATCTATATTAATTATAAACAATCCATTTCTATCTCAATATGATTAACATATGCCTTTCTTACATTTTTAATTTTAACTTACATTCCAAATTTGATTTACAAACAAATTTTATTTAAATTTGAAGCATTTGCATTTCTTTTATGATCTAATCCCATTCTTATGCAAACATTACTTATTAAAAGGTCAATTCATTCCAATTGATTCAAAATCAATTCCAATTGCTATTCTTAACCAATTCACTTGCATTCATATACAAAACTCTTTGAATTGGGTTCCCATTCATATCAATTTATTCACAATTCAATTCCAATTGCTTTTAAACACTCAATTGCAAATACATGCAAATTTCCATGTCATTCAAGCAAAACAATTGCCACTTAAGCTTATAACCATTTAAAATTATTTCCAACTTGGATTCATATAAATTTTATTCCATTACAAGGTTCACAAACCAAATATTTTCTCTTTCCAATGTAATTGTTAAATTACATTTTCCTTACATCTTTATTTCCATTAACCAAATTCAAGTTTATATTAATATCATTCGATCCTGGGTTATTTACAACTCTTATATTTTTAACTTATCACATTAATTAATTTAAAATTCATTTCACTTGCATTTAGTTTATTTCCTAACAATTCCATTCAAGAGTACTCAATAAAGCTTATACATAATCATTTGTTTTTCTCTCAAGTATCTACACATTTCCATTTCTTCTTGAATCAGTTTTATTTTATTTTCATTTGATTCTCATCCAAATCAAATCTCAATTCATTTATAAATCTAAATGCTGACTACTTATCCAATCCATTTTAGATTTATTATATTAACAAAGAAACCTCTTTAAATTATTTTACTTATTTGAAGTTTCTTTACAACTCAAACTATCACTATTACAAGCTCATTCCATTATTCATTCACACTTCCAACACAAAAATTTCAAATCTCAAATCCTATTCCAAACTGGATTTTACTTACCTTTCAAATTTTGACAAACTATCAAAATTATATTTATCGAAATACAAATTCCATTTAATTTAGCTTACACAAGATTTATTTCCAAACAATCATTTTGGATTTAATTGAGTAAGCATTTACTTCATTCAACATCATCTCAACTGAATTAAATTTCCATTAAACTCAATTCTTATCCATTTTAATTCAAGGTTAACTAAATTATATATGCATTTTCAATTTAATTCCTTTCCAGAATTTATTCAAGTTCATCTAAATTTTATTTAGCCCACCTGAATTTAAACCATTTCCTTTACTACTTTAAATAAGAATTTAATTACATTCATTCTTATTCATAACACAACGGAATTTTAATATTCAGCTTAATTCCATTTTAGTCAAAGTTAAACCCAATTCAATTTAATCTTAATTCTCCATATCCAAGTTCAACTTATTTACTAACTTCAGTTCACTTACCTCTTTTATATTTTATAATTGTTTCACCTTACTTTGCATTCCATTTAAAATTAAGTTCGAACTCACCATCCCATTTATTATTTCCATTTGTGATTATAATTCCATTTTACTTGAGTTAAAATAAAATTTTCCATTCTCAAGTTCTCCAACTTATTTACTTGTAAGTTTATATTGCTCATTTCAAACCAATCCACATTTTTATAATCACAATGTCAATTTTTAACACTTAATAACTTAAGAATATGAATTCATTTGCACAATCATAAGCATTTACATTTCACCTTTATATCAACTTCCCTTTAATTCCAATTCATTTAGATTTAATTCAATTTCAAATTCTTAATTTTATTTAACTTATCATAAGTTAAATCCAGATATATTCCATTCACCTTCATTTATTCGAAGTAAATTTACATTCCATATATACTCAATTCTTCTTTAAATCAACTTTCCTTTATAAGTTATATAGTTGAATCATTTCAACTTTCACATTTTTTTATTTAAAATAGAATTCCCAGAATTCAATTTACCCGGATTTATTTCAAAACCAATTTGAAATAAAAATCAACTCATTTCTCTTTTGATATTCAAATCAAATACCAAATTCCAAAACAAACTGCTTTTACCAAACAATTTTCCTTTGAAAATTCCAAAATCACTTGTTTCCCAAACAAGTCCAAACAATGTCATAACCAACTATTTTGGTAGCAATCCATCACTTTAGAAACTCGAAAATGAATTCTAATGATGTGGCCAGCATCATCAGGATTATTTTCCAGCGACTGCAGTGAGTTCAATGCTTTCCACTTCCAAAATTCACCTCAAATCAAATTCCATTCAAAAATATTTTCCAAAATATACTCCATTCTTACAAATGCTTTTGAAAACATTTCTAACATTTCCACAAAGTCAAACTCCCAAAACTTTGTTTAATTCCATTTGAAATCCCTTTCAAAATTTCCGGGGTCAAAATTCTAGTTTAAATCAAATTTTAATTTTTTTACTTTTCTTATTTAAAACATATTCAGTCAATTCCATTTGGTTATAAACCATTTTAATATTTTAACTTCTTATTTTCTTATATATATCATTTTGTTTGCACAAAAAATGGACAAACACCTCAAAGTCGTATGATTTAGTAAAACTTATGTTGTTCTTAGCGATTTTGGAGGTTTATGCAAATATATGAAAAGCAGGGACTAAACTGTAAAAAGACACACAAGTTTATAGTGGTTCAGCCAGAATATGCCTACGTCCACTTTATATGTTATTTCACTTCTCTAGTTTTGATTACAAGTACAAAGCTTTGATACGAGTAAAAGAAAGTTGTTTGAAGAGTTCCTTCCGTGCTTGAGCTCTCCAAACTCGTCCCCATTGTCGTACCCCTGCCCCTCTATTTATAGAGTGAGGCTGAGGGTAGGGGTCTAGGATGTGTACAGCTGCTGATGGGCCTGGGCTGACATGATCTGGCCTGGAAGAGCTAGTCCGGTTTCCTTTGGTTCGGCGGTGGAATCTTGGTCCGGTGGTAGGAGCATGGTGGTTCGGCGGAGCTGGTTCGGTGGCTGAGGAGAGGGTTGGTTCGGCGGAGCTGGTTCGGTGGCTGAGGAGAGGGTTGGTTCGGCCATGATCTGGACCGGTAGCTTCGTTCGGTGACTACTAGATTTGGTAGTAGGTGTGTTGGTCCTGGTTCGGTATTGAGGTGGAGATGTTTTGGTTCGAGCGTTAGTTGATTAGGTGTTGAGAATTCACCCAACATTTGCCCCCCAAAGTAGGGTGTATGTTTAACATACATCGTGCTTTGTTTTTCACCATCCCATTTAGTCATTTGTATCCTACTCCTATTACCGAACCAACTGGTCCGGTATTCCGCCTTCGCCTATAAGTAGGGGACCAAGGCCTTCGTTTTTTTTTATCTGCCGAATCCCTCCATCGCTATCTTGCCGAATCAGGGTGTTAGCCGGATTAAGGTTTTAGCCGAACCAAGTTTTAGCCGAACCAAGTTATTTCGCCGAATCAAGTTGCTAGCCGAATCAAGGTGAGGTTCTTTTTGCCGAATGAATTTTCATTCTTGTACTACCGAATGAACTGAGGTATTGTATTTTGCCGAATGAACTCACGAGTTGAGTGCCGAATGAACTTTATATCATACTACCGAATGGACTATTGACTTGTTGCATCTGCTCGCCGAATGAACTGTTGTGTCGAGTGGACATGTGTTTCACACTTTGAATTTTTAAGCGAAATTCCAGATCACACTGCTTGTATATTCTAACGATATACTTTCCCATGTTTGCAGATAAATGTCTCGAAAAGTTGAAACTCGATCAGATAAGAGGAGATCCGGGGGTGAAGGAGAGTCCTCGGCCGTGCCCCCAGCTCAATCAGGATCGGAGCGTCATGGGCCCGCCCCGAGGTCATTAGTGGATGGATATGGTCCCCAGGAGCTGCTGAATTCCCCGCCTGACTGCTTTCCTAGCTCTCTCAAAGAGGAGAAACTCGATGTTATATCTCGTTCCTTTGGGATCGATAGAGCCCTCATGCTGCTGCCGGGCCCAGGAGTCATGCCATACAGTCCTCCCGAAGGATACTTTGCTTATAGTAGGTACCATTGCATGTGTGATGCTATCCCGCCTCTCAATGCTTGGGTAGTCAGCTTCCTCACATATCTGAAGGTGGCCCCATTCCAGCTTCAGCCCAACTCTTATGCCATACTGGTGAGCCTTTTCGTTATTTTTTGGAGGAAGTATGGTCGCGCTCCCTCCAACCGGGAGATCCGGTACTTGTATAATTTAAGGGGCTATAAGAAGGGGTCCCCATATATTAGCTTGGAGTCCGCTGTGACCTTCAAGCCGGTCCTGGACCTGTACTCTAAATTCAGCATGTTCAAGAAAGAGTGGTTCTTTGTTAGGGACGACTCCGTCTCCATCCGGCGCTTTACCTCTGGATGTAAGTTGATGCTTTTACTTATAATTTTTATTCCGATTGCGATGCTTCTTCTCATACTTTCTCATTTTTGCTAGCGACAGGTGGCTTTCCGGTTGTGGAGACTGACCGCCTGGTTCAGACGGCGGCTGAGATAGAAGCCATTCTTGGGAAATACAGATCATCTGCCTTCTTGATTAGAAATGCGATTCTTCTGGAATATAACTTGATCCTTCCGCAGCAGTCTGTAGTTAAGCTGAGGGAAACGGTGGAGGAGAGGGCGGCTGCTCAGACCAAGGAAGGTGTTACGGCAGAGAGTAGCAAGAGGAAGCCTTTCACAAAACCTCCAGCTGTCGGAGGTAAGAAACTCAAGAAATTGGACGGCCCCTCCCCCAGCAATTGTCCACTTACCCGGGAGGAGGAAGACATAGAGGAGGTAAGAGGCGAGGGTGGAGATGGTCGGGATGGTGACAAAGGTGGCGATGGCATCGGGGCCCTACTTCCTGGGCAAGCGGGCGAGATCCAGGAGTGGACGGATGATGCGTTCCACCAGGCTTTTGAGGGGTTGGATGAGGATCCGGCTTTGGCAGAGAAGACCGGGAAGGCGGACAAAGCCGGGACTGGTGCAAGTGAGTCTTCTCCGACCATTCCAGCCAAGGTGGCTCCGACGACTCAAGGTGAACTCTTGACTCCTGCATGCTTCATAAATGATAGGGACTTAGGAATATTTTATGATCCGCTCCCGTCCTGGAATGAAATCCAGGACTTATTGCAGTATCCCACTCCTCCCCAGGGTTTGTACAACCATAGCTGTGTTTCTTTTCCTTTTTTAACTTGTAATTTACCACGTTTCTCGAATCGTATAGTGATGTAAGATTGTGACATTTGTTCTTTATATCAGGAGCAGGCAAGACGTCCAAAGCTTCAGACCTTCGGCACAGGCTTGAGCAATATAAACTTTCCAAAATTTCTGCTAAGCCGAAGCCCTCAACCCAACGCTCCGGGGATGTAGTCGGATACCGTCCTCTTCTTGGGGTCATCGAAGAGGGTATTCAGCAGAGGAAGAGGAGTCATCCTTTATCCGAAACTTCGCCCGGTCCTCAGCCTCCGGCTTAGCCTATTCATGACATTACTGAGGAGGGTAGCGAGTTTGCACCTTCTCCGCACCCGTCCGGAAACCCTTCTGTTATTCATATCGACCGTCCCGACTTGGCCCGTAATCCATTTGCGGGTCATCCTGATCTGGATCCCAGTTCTCATGATATTACTTTTGACGAAGTCACTGGTGAACATCTTCTCCCCCGTAACCCCATGGTACGAGTACTTGACGAAGCCAAGGCCTTAGATCTCGATCTACTCACTACTCGTATAGTCACTATGGGAGATGAGGCCAAGGCTAATATTGATCGGGTGGCAGAGGAGACCAAGAAGCTGATGGGGCATCATGCTCGGCTGGTTAAGGCCGAAGAGGAGATTGGGAGCGCCAATATCCGGCTTCGATTGGTGGTTTCGGATCATGCCAAACAGCTTGCGGATCAGGCTATTCAGATTTCTCGGCATGAGGCTGCTACTGGGCGACTAAGGAAAACCATGGAAGAGGCCAGTCGGGCCGAATTGCGGAAAATGGAAGCTACCTGCAAAGAGCGGATTGACATGGCTATTGCCACGGTGGATGAGGTTCGGAGAGCGGATCTCGAGCAGGTGGAGGAATTGTCCGAGAAACTTGAGGCTGCAGAGCTTGCTCAAGCTAAGTTGAGGGAAAAGATGGAGGTGATGCGGAAGTCCCTTCAGGCTGATTGTTCGAGATACAGACTGGAGAGAGATGCTGCCGTCGAAAGGTTGTCGGCTTTTGATGCCCGGATGAGGGAGTTTGAGGAGAATGAGGGAATGATGGATGACATGCTCCAGGACATGTATTTCCGGACTTGGAAGCAGGGCAATCTCTCGTGGATGGATGATTATCCCAGGGTCATGGCCAAGATCTATCTTCGGGCTTTGGAAGAGGCTAAGGCTGATGCAGATAAAGAAGGTGGAATGGTCTTCAGTATGGATGTGGTCACTGCCCAGTTCACCAAGGAGGAGAAAGAGGCGGTAAAGGAGGGTATGCGGCTGCTTGCTGCTGAGGAGGCAGGTGTGCAGGTAGAGGATGACGACCAGGATGGTCAAGAAGCAGGTGCTGGTAAGTCTTCCTTTCTAGCTTTTCCGTTAACTTGGTTACTTATCACTAATGAATCCTTTTTATGACCGGACAGGCGGGCAACAGAGCAAGAACAAGACTTCGACGCAACCGGCTCCCTGATTAGACCTGGAAAATTCTTTTTGTAGGCTAGGCATTGCTGTATCTGTTAGTCTTAAGACAGTAGAGTAACTTCTAAGTTGTAATTCTTGCTACTTGTAATAACATTATTCTTGACGTGTAATTTTTTAACTTAAGCTGATTTTGTCGTTTCTTGAATATTTGTTGCTATTTCGACATATCATATGAGAAATGTAGCTATGTATATTCTTGTAATTAAATTGTGTTTGATGTTAGATTCTGGTTCTAAACCATAATTTTATGACTTGCAATATTAGTGTGTGGTGTGAACAAATTATAGTCATGTGTTTGTACATAAAAGAAGAAAATACCGCCTTTCATGTTTTAATCGTAGATGGCAGCCTTGAATATCTTGTAGGACCGAGCATGGAATGTAGCCGAATGTCCTGCCACTGTGAGTCCCCACACCCATTGGCGAGTATCTCCTACTCTGTATCATGTACTTTGGGGATTGTTATAGGGGATAGAAAAAAAAGCTTTTTAAGTAAAAATTGAAATACGTGAAAAAGTAAAACTTCCAATCACGGAAGGCCTTCGATGTGCTTAAGTTCGTGGCAAACGGGTTTTGTAGTCACTTTCCCTAGCTGTGGGTCTTGGAGACATTCGTCACCCATCTTACGCCTCCGCGGGGAGTTAATTCTTTTTTACCACAGCCGCACTTAAGACACATCGGAGCCGAGATCGCGCACAGTAACTACCCGGGCCATTATGGCCCGTAATCGTGGGTATTATTCGATTTACTGTGGCCGGCTAGCGTGGGTGCCGATCGTCAACTGTGAACTGCCCCTGGCTGGCCACACCTTATGTTGGGGCTTATAGTCGGTTCACAGTTGCCGGCGAGCCTAACGCCGTAATGAGCTGCCTCGGCTATAGTCGGTCTTCTCGGTGGTTTATAATCGGCTCATTACAGTTGGCTTTAAGGGCCGTCGCGAGCAACGAGTTAACCCGCAGCAGAGGGATGCTGGAGCGAAAGTGTCTCATTGGCGAGGGCATAGATTCGCATAGTACCTGTTGGGTTTTGTCCACGTGAAGTTGCATTGTGCAGTGCTTTGAATAGAAATGCCATATACTCAGGATTTTGTTCAACAGAAAAAGGGTAAAGTTAACAAGCAGCCAAGATACAAAGGAACAAGTTAAAAAAGAGACAAGGTTTTTTAAAGTGGTTCAGCACGAAAATGCCTACGTCCACTGATTCTCTTTGTTAATTCACTTCATATGGGCAATACAAGTTAAGAAAAGTATCGACGGAGGTGTTGGATGTTCCATGCCCTCTGGAACACCTCTCCGTCCACTGTTGACAAAATATAGGCTCCGTTGTGGAGATCCTTATGAATTACATATGGTCCATCCCAGATTGGGTCTAGTGCTCCAGGGCGAGGGAAGATTCGCTTGAGGACAAGATCCCCTTCCTGCAAGGTACGATGCTTGACTTTGGAGTTGTATTGTGCTGCCACTTTTTGCTTGTGGGCTGCTGTTTTGAGGATTGCATCGTTTCTTCTCTCCTCGATTAGATCCAAAGACATGTGAAGGAGTCCTTCGTTCTCTTCTGGGTTATAGTGGATCCGATGATGGGAAGGCACAATAGTTTCAACTGGGAGCATAGCCTCCGATCCGTATGCCAAAGAGAAAGGAGTGTGCCCTGTCGATGTTCTGAAAGATGTGCGATAGGCCCATAGTGCCGTAGGAAGTTCATCCACCCAAGCGCCCTTTGACTTTTCGAGCTTCTTTTTGATTAGAGTTTTCAGAATTTTGTTGACCGCTTCGACTTGTCCGTTTGCCTGGGGATATGCTACGGATGAGAAGCTTTTATGAATTCTGTGTTCTTGGCACCAGTTGGCGAATTCCTCGCTGTCAAATTGAAGTCCATTGTCTGATATGATTTTGAGTGGGACTCCGTACCTGCACAGATGTAACGACCCGGAAATTTCGAACCCGAAATTTCCAAATAGTTAGAAGAAAAAGAAAGAGATAGAAGAAGAAGAAAATAGAAACAAGACACAGAAAACCTCACATTCGCAGCGGATAAAATATAATATCACATAATAATATCAGTTATACAAAGAAAACTGTATCAATACACTTATATTTATACATCAGAGTTACACCCATTACAATACACTGGACAGTTTAAAACAACATGTCCAAGCCAACTATACTATACACAGCGGTAAATACTCCATACGTTTCAGCCATCCAGCTCGCCACCTGAGCTTCAGAACGTCTTAACCTGAAAATCTGTAATACTCGGTCTGACCCGAGCATTACATTAAAGTAACACCCGAGTCAGGCTGGAAACCAGCGTGAGTAAACCCATATAATTTGAAATGCCAAGTTATACACTTACTTGCAACCCAGGGTAACTCGTATCTTAGTACGAGTTCTTAACTAGTTATGGTCAATACTTATTCCACAAAACAATACTAAGTACCGTTACTTAGTTTTAATGGTCCGGTTTACTTAAATTTATCTCATTCCAGCCTATTAGATTCCATAATCACATCTATAAAGAATTAAAGATTACTAATCGAAGTGGTTCCGGATATCGCTGATACCCGACCCCGGTCTCTTCGAATTCAATGTCTTTCTTTAAGTCAAGTTGTTTAAGTGAATATAATTCAATTTAAAATTCAAAATACAGCATTTCATCATAGATAGATAATCCACATTTATCACAGTTAACAAAGCATTTCATATCACAGAACATCACAACTTATCATACTAGAGATATCAATCAGTCCAAACATTTAATACCATTAATCATTCATTCATACATAAGCAATGATTTACTTAATTACGATATAATTAATTTAAAATGAATTAAATTAACTATCTCTATCTTAAATTAATTTAAAGTGAATTAAATTAATTACTTCATCTCTTAATTAATTTAAAATTAATTAAATTAATTACTTCATTATAAATTTTACTTATATAATCATTAATTAATTACAATAAATTAATTAATCATCCTCTAATTATCCACTTTAATTAATCACCTTGATTAATCATTCTTAAATACATTTAAGTAATTAACTTTAATTAATTTCACAAATTAATTATTCTTAACCAAATATAGTAAATAAACTTTAATTTCTTTATTAATTATTAATTATAATCAATTACTTTAATCCTTAATTAATTAAAATCAATCACTTATCATTTGATTAATTAATCTTAATTAATCAATTCTTAATTACATCATTAATTAATTATAAACTAATGACCCTTAATTACATCTTTAATTATTTTATTAATTACATTAAGTAATTATTCTTAATTAATCCATAATTATTAATCCCCTTTGATTTATAATCCAGTAATTAACTTCCCTTAATTACTTCCATTAATTAATTACCTTAACAAATAATTAATTACCTTATTAATTAATCTTAATCCTTTAATTAAATAATTTATTTAATTAATAACACTAGGTAATTAACCTTAATCACTTTCTATTTAATAAAATAATTATCCTCTAATTACTTTATTAAATAATTTCCCTTTATTTAATTACATCCATTCATTACAAAGAAATAAATTTTCAAGAAAATTTATTTAACTTGATTATTTAAAATTTAAAACTTACCTTTATTTAAATTTAAAAACTGATTTAAACATCTTACTTTGGTTTTAACTCATATGTATTTGAATCAAGACAAATACATCTTCTTCTTTCCTTTTTATAAAAGAGTTTTGTTTAAATTTTTAAACTGTTTTAAAAACTTAACAGTTTACCTCAATCTTGCAAACGACCCGAAGTCATCCCAAGCCAAAACCTTCCTTCCCCGATATTGTTCCCGTGTATTTTTAAACTATTTGTTTAAAATTTAAAACTGTTAAAAACTTAACATTTACACTCAAACACTCGCGTACGATCCAAAGAAAACTCGAGCCAAATCAACATCCACGCGAGTTCTTCCCGAGACGAAACTCGAGTAAACTTCATCTTCCCCATTTCACAAACCCACTGATATACACACGTAAACGTTCGTGCACGTGCACACTACGACCAACCACCTCCGATCACTTCTCCGGCCATCGACGAGTCGCTCATCTTACTCTCGAACACCACAACAACTCTGATCATCGAACGATTTCGACAATCGAAATTTAGCCATTTCGACAACCACCTGGAACATCACTCCATCCAAGAATCACCTCGTCCGACCACCCCTGACCATCAGCACCCCCACGACTTCGACCAAAGCTCCAGCTCTCACCCACGCTTCCATTCCCCCATGCGCGATAGCATCCAGATCACCCACGACTTCGTGAAAAATCGCGATTTCGACCATACCCAAAACCTTCACTAAACCCTAAATTCCCATCGATCGATCACCACGATAAAAAGTAAAACCATTCACTATTTTTCCAACCATCTACAGCCTTCAACCTATCTCCGACATCAATCACGATGAACCCAGCCCCATCGTTCGTCTGAAAATGACGAAAATGTCATTTCTGTTCATCTTACAATTTCTCTACCATTTCAACCTTAAAATTCTTGAATTCTTTTTCTAAATTCATCATTTGTAATTACTAATCAGATTATAGAGTCAAAGTTTTAAATTAACATTTTCGAAATTTACCCATTTCATTGAGTTCTAATGTAAACTTTAAATTTTAGAGTTAATACTTATTACAAATCCTCGAATCTTCTTTTAAAATTTAAAGTACATGGTTAGAAACTCTTTTCATTTACAAACTCTAGACTAAAATCAATTAAATAGGAAGATAGGAATTTTCTATTAAAATCTAAAGCCTGTACTGTTATAAACAGAGACATAAATATGAACAGACATACATATCTTTATATTTACATATTTATAAACATGCAAACTAAAATGCACTCAAACATTCTTAGGATATCTCATATATACTTCTGGGATCATGATATATATATAGTTCAAGGTCTTATAAAGAAGAGTTTTTCTCAAATTAAAGATAACAGAGCAACTAACACTTAAATCATACATGCACAATTCAATTCTTACATACACACAGAGAACATTCATATAAATAAACATGCATATATACTCTATTCAGAAATCATTTAAAAGCAAATTTAATTTCCTTTTTAACTTTTGAAAAAGATTATTTACTCACCTTTATAATGTTTGAATCAGAGAAGCCTGCACTTGTTTTTGAAAACTTTGATCTGACCTCTGAACTTGATTTAGTTTGAATTTGCTTGATGATTCAAGTAGTTGATTGCTTTTGAATTTTCCTATTACTTGTTGTTGAATTTAAATTTGGCTGTTGATCTTCATTATCATTTGCATGACCTCAGGTTGTGGAAGATTCTGAAACTGCTATTGAATTCGCCTTTGAGTTTTCTTTTGATTTGCATTTCCAAATTTTTATTCCTTTGATCTATTTAGTTTTACTTGCAATGAAGAAAAGATAGATTTAGAGCTGAAAGTTATAAACAGCTCTTTCTTCTTTCATATTTTTAAATTTTTTAAATTTAATTATCAAAGAGAAATATTGCCATTTGTCCTCTTATGTGTTAATTTGCTTACACATATGCATTTATTTTTACAAATGTCTTTAAACCACTTTAATATACTTACAAGTGTTAACTTGTCTTTTTATTAATTTATTTAAGCTATATATATATATTTATGTAATATTTACATATATATAATGTATTTATCTTACATAAATAAGCTTTTAGATTTAATAAATATAGAAAAGTGAATTCAAGTAAACATTTATTTATAATAACTTAGGCTTTAATCAAATTAAATGCATCCTATATTTATATGCTTGGGAAATTTATTTTAACTCTATATATAGATTTCCACAAATCAATTTATCTTATGTTTGAAAAAAACTGAAAGAATATTAAAACAAATGAACTTCTTAATTTAAATCTTATTTAAACTTAAGCTTAAAATATATCTTTTAAATAAATAAGAAATTATCCTTGTTGTTAATAATTTAATCAAATGAAATAAGTACCTCAATATTTTAAAATCAGTTAATTATCAAATTAACCGATAGTTCAAAAATCCGGGTTATCACATTCCTCCCCCCTTTAAAACTTTTCGTCCTCGAAAAGGAACGAAGTCAAAATTTATTCAATACTTAAAATTAGATAAATTATTCTTTGATCATTTTTAAAACACTTTTAAAATCTATATAATATTATAAAATAGTTTTTATAAAAATAATTTTTATAAAACTAGATGTTTCAACAAATCCATCATTGTTCTCGTAGAAATTCGGTCATACGTTGATCAGGCGTACGACTGAAAATCTATAAGTACTCGGTAAATCCGTTTTCAACACCCGGTAAAAATATTTGAAAATTTTTTTTATTGAAAATATCAAAAACGTTTTTGAAAATAGAGGAAATATCTTTGGCGAAAATGCTCTGGAAATCATCACCCCCATCCATGGTCACAGTTACATCACGGGTTACGTTGCCATCACAGCAAAAGTCCATGTAACCGATGACAGCATGGAACCCACAACAGATCGCAGTTACATTCCAGGGTTACGTTGCCGTCGCAGCAAAAGTCCATGTAATTATTGGCTCTCAGCGGCACACACGATTTCGCTGTCAAAATGAAACTTCTCCCACATAGGTCGCAGTCTACCGATATAAAATCAAACGCAGACTGTTGGCTCTCAGCGGCACAAACGACTTTCGCTATGTTACCATAGTGTCACAGTCTACCGATATAAAATCAAACGTAGACAGTTGGCTCTCAGCGGCACACATGACTTTCGCTATGGTCTGCAGTAGATCGCAGTGACATTGAGTTAAATTGTTGTCACAGCATAACTCAAATGCCTCTGTGGGCACCAGCCCCTCGACTTTCGCTACACAAATAATCCTCAGGAACTAGTTTTGTCCGGACTCCTCACAGGATCAACTTTAGAAACCCCCCTTGGGGCTCAAGGCAGTACCACCCAGTGGTACTCCTGAGAAGTTCATTTCAAGGAAGCGCCTTTTTCCCCAGAGCTATTCTCAAAACACTTTATACTATATACTTATAGTATCTTCAAATCATACCCTTTATGATTTATCAAAATCTCCTTTACATAAAATCGATTACCAAAATCGATAATTCTCAAACTAGGCTTTTCAAAATCCAAAATTGATTTTTCCCAAAAATCAAAAGCCTTTCCCAAATTCATAGGTTCCCAAAACCTTTTCCAAAATCATTCTCATAAGATCCTTTATATATATATATAGATATAGATATATATAACTTTTAAAATCTTTGGATCATTTCAACTTTGTATAAAACCTCTTTTATACTTCAAATATTTCAAAACCCTTTTCTTTTAGCAATAGATTCAACAAGGGAAGATTTACCTTATACAACAAGGATATATAACTTTATTTTATTCCAAATCAAATATTCACATTTGATAAATCTTTTATAAAGTTATTAACCATATTTCTTTTCAAAAACCATTTTACAGTTCTTATACACAAATCTTCAATATCAATTTCATTCAAATCCGTACGATGAACACATATCATCCGTACACAATATCAATCTGATCGCTCAATCGATCACACAATTTCACTTCCGAACTAGTATCGTCCACCCGACTTCCTAGTGCGGACTCAGATCTGGTTTCTTGATTAGAAACCGTCATTCTCCTTGCATAGTCACAACTATGATAGAGAATATCCAGAACCAATCAAAAATCCATATCCAGGTTCGCCGTCGAAAATCGAGCGAAAAATCCCAACTCGGATCGATAATACTATCTCGAAATTCTGTGTTCGAATCTGGATCAAATCACTATGCGAATAGAATAATATACGTATATCCTACGTATTTATCTTTGTTGGTTATTATCCAAATCAATTCTCTTTTCTATTCACATTTCCTTTAATTCCATTCACTTATTCTCAATTGCTTCCATTTCCAATTGAGTTATTACTTCAATTACAAACAGTTTGAACTCTGACCAATTTAAATTTAAACAAATATCTTGAAAAAGTTTAAAATAGATAAGTAGTTGAAAAATAGTTATTAGTTTGTAAAATAGCTGTAAAATAGTTTAGTAGGTATAAAAATAGTTAGATAATTGCAAAATAGTTTTTAAAATAGTGATTACATATAAGTAGCTGAAAAATAGTAATTAGTTTATAAGACAGTTTTCAAAATAGTTAAATAGTTTTAATATAATTGTAAAATAAGTATAAGATAGTTTGGGGTTTAAGAAGAAAGATTGTATAGTAAATAGTTTGGAAACATATACTTGTATTAAAACAATTTGAAAATAATCCAGAGCCAAACTGTTTAATTTCCCAATCTCCATTTCCAATTAATTTCCCATTAATTCAATTTAAATTTCCACTTCCATTTAAATTGACTCAATACTTCAATTTCCATTGAATTTTATTCAATCCCAATTCAAGTTGAATTAATCTTAATTCCTTTCCAAATTTCAAATCAAATTCCATTTGATTTTAAACATATTCATTTTAATTACAATTTCAAATTATTCAAACTAATTTCAAATTGAATCCACTTAAATTTCAAATCATTTCAATTTCTATATGAATTAATCCCAATTCCCATTTGAATTTTTGAACTCATTCAATCTTCAATTTTTATTTTAAATTAATTCAATTCAAATTTTCCATTTGAATTTTAAACTTATTCATCTTAAATCACAATTCCCATTTATTCAAATCAAATTCAGTTTGAACTAATTCAATTTAAATCTCAATTTTAAACTATCTCGAATTATATAAATTCGAGTTAAAATTTTTAAATATTGATTTAATTCCTTAAATTCCTTCACTTTTAAATTAATTCAACCTTTATTTTTTTATTTTAACAAATTAAATCTTTAAACCTTTTAATTCTAAATTCAAATTTCAAAATTCCATTTTAAAATTATCTTTACTTAACTTATTACAAAGTTCAAATAAGAATTCAAAAACAATTTAATCTTCAGATTCTAATTTATTATCCATTTTCAATTTTCAGATCTCAAACCCATTTTGAGATCACTCATAACTTCCATTTAAATTAACCATTTAACTACCCAAGTTAAATTTAAATTTCATCTTGAAATTTCCAATTCAAGTTATTTATTCAAACTTATTTAACTTCCTCCAAGTTAAATTTACTTAATCCGGTCAACTTTTCACAATTTGAATTCCCATTCAAATTTTAAACTTCAGATTAATAGTCTTTCCCCTTTTAAGTTTAAAAACTTACTTTACTTTGGGTTTTACATCACATTCCAATTTAAAACTCAACACTAAGTGTTTATTTCAAATCATCATTGGTATTATATATATTCCTCATATATACATTTTCTTTACACACCAAGTTATACTTTAAATTTTTAAACCACCTTTGGTTTTAATTCAAAACAACTTCTTTAAAACAATTTCAAGTTTTCTGGATTTAGATTTAAAATTTCACAATTTTAAATTCTCTTCAATTCCAATTTATAAGTTATACTCACTTAAATGTTTACTTCCCTAAACATTTCATTTTGCTAAATCATTAACAACATTCATTATTAAACACAATTACCATTTATGATAATAACCAAGATTATCATATCTAGAAACCAATTCATTATTACCTTTATTCTTGATAACATTTCTACAAATTCAAGATTTTAATTTTAGTTTGAATTCATTTCAAACTTATCTTCATTCAATTTTAATTTGGCTTTATTTCTATTACCACTTAATTTAATTCCAATATTTTAACAACCAATTACCTTAATATTTAATAGAAAGAAATATCATTTTATATATCAAAATATATTCTTATATAAAATCATTTAAAATCCTTATATAAGAAAATAACAATTACGCTCTCATATATATATATATATACACTCAACTCGTTCTAGGGTACCATTGACCCTATCCTTAACAAGTAATCCCAACAGAGCCAAGGTTCTCGCTTAACCTTCGCTCTGATACCAACTGTAACGACCCGGAAATTTCGAACCCGAAATTTCCAAATAGTTAGAAGAAAAAGAAAGAGATAGAAGAAGAAGAAAATAGAAACAAGACACAGAAAACCTCACATTCGCAGCGGATAAAATATAATATCACATAATAATATCAGTTATACAAAGAAAACTGTATCAATACACTTATATTTATACATCAGAGTTACACCCATTACAATACACTGGACAGTTTAAAACAACATGTCCAAGCCAACTATACTATACACAGCGGTAAATACTCCATACGTTTCAGCCATCCAGCTCGCCACCTGAGCTTCAGAACGTCTTAACCTGAAAATCTGTAATACTCGGTCTGACCCGAGCATTACATCAAAGTAACACCCGAGTCAGGCTGGAAACCAGCGTGAGTAAACCCATATAATTTGAAATGCCAAGTTATACACTTACTTGCAACCCAGGGTAACTCGTATCTTAGTATGAGTTCTTAACTAGTTATGGTCAATACTTATTCCACAAAACAATACTAAGTACCGTTACTTAGTTTTAATGGTCCGGTTTACTTAAATTTATCTCATTCCAGCCTATTAGATTCCATAATCACATCTATAAAGAATTAAAGATTACTAATCGAAGTGGTTCCGGATATCGCTGATACCTGACCCCGGTCTCTTCGAATTCAATGTCTTTCTTTAAGTCAAGTTGTTTAAGTGAATATAATTCAATTTAAAATTCAAAATACAGCATTTCATCATAGATAGATAATCCACATTTATCACAGTTAACAAAGCATTTCATATCACAGAACATCACAACTTATCATACTAGAGATATCAATCAGTCCAAACATTTAATACCATTAATCATTCATTCATACATAAGCAATGATTTACTTAATTACGATATAATTAATTTAAAATGAATTAAATTAACTATCTCTATCTTAAATTAATTTAAAGTGAATTAAATTAATTACTTCATCTCTTAATTAATTTAAAATTAATTAAATTAATTACTTCATTATAAATCTTACTTATATAATCATTAATTAATTACAATAAATTAATTAATCATCCTCTAATTATCCACTTTAATTAATCACCTTGATTAATCATTCTTAAATACATTTAAGTAATTAACTTTAATTAATTTCACAAATTAATTATTCTTAACCAAATATAGTAATTAAACTTTAATTTCTTTATTAATTATTAATTATAATCAATTACTTTAATCCTTAATTAATTAAAATCAATCACTTATCATTTGATTAATTAATCTTAATTAATCAATTCTTAATTACATCATTAATTAATTATAAACTAATGACCCTTAATTACATCTTTAATTATTTTATTAATTACATTAAGTAATTATTCTTAATTAATCCATAATTATTAATCCCCTTTGATTTATAATCCAGTAATTAACTTCCCTTAATTACTTCCATTAATTAATTACCTTAACAAATAATTAATTACCTTATTAATTAATCTTAATCCTTTAATTAAATAATTTATTTAATTAATAACACTAGGTAATTAACCTTAATCACTTTCTATTTAATAAAATAATTATCCTCTAATTACTTTATTAAATAATTTCCCTTTATTTAATTACATCCATTCATTACAAAGAAATAAATTTTCAAGAAAATTTATTTAACTTGATTATTTAAAATTTAAAACTTACCTTTATTTAAATTTAAAAACTGATTTAAACATCTTACTTTGGTTTTAACTCATATGTATTTGAATCAAGACAAATACATCTTCTTCTTTCCTTTTTATAAAAGAGTTTTGTTTAAATTTTTAAACTGTTTTAAAAACTTAACAGTTTACCTCAATCTTGCAAACGACCCGAAGTCATCCCAAGCCAAAACCTTCCTTCCCCGATATTGTTCCCGAGTATTTTTAAACTATTTGTTTAAAATTTAAAACTGTTAAAAACTTAACATTTACACTCAAACACTCGCGTACGATCCAAAGAAAACTCGAGCCAAATCAACATCCACGCGAGTTCTTCCCGAGACGAAACTCGAGTAAACTTCATCTTCCCCATTTCACAAACCCACTGATATACACACGTAAACGTTCGTGCACGTGCACACTACGACCAACCACCTCCGATCACTTCTCCGGCCATCGACGAGTCGCTCATCTTACTCTCGAACACCACAACAACTCTGATCATCGAACGATTTCGACAATCGAAATTTAGCCATTTCGACAACCACCTGGAACATCACTCCATCCAAGAATCACCTCGTTCGACCACCCCTGACCATCAGCACCCCCACGACTTCGACCAAAGCTCCAGCTCTCACCCACGCTTCCATTCCCCCATGCGCGATAGCATCCAGATCACCCACGACTTCGTGAAAAATCGCGATTTCGACCATACCCAAAACCTTCACTAAACCCTAAATTCCCATCGATCGATCACCACGATAAAAAGTAAAACCATTCACTATTTTTCCAACCATCTACAGCCTTCAACCTATCTCCGACATCAATCACGATGAACCCAGCCCCATCGTTCGTCTGAAAATGACGAAAATGTCATTTCTGTTCATCTTACAATTTCTCTACCATTTCAACCTTAAAATTCTTGAATTCTTTTTCTAAATTCATCATTTGTAATTACTAATCAGATTATAGAGTCAAAGTTTTAAATTAACATTTTCGAAATTTACCCATTTCATTGAGTTCTATTGTAAACTTTAAATTTTAGAGTTAATACTTATTACAAATCCTCGAATCTTCTTTTAAAATTTAAAGTACATGGTTAGAAACTCTTTTCATTTACAAACTCTAGACTAAAATCAATTAAATAGGAAGATAGGAATTTTCTATTAAAATCTAAAGCCTGTACTGTTATAAACAGAGACATAAATATGAACAGACATACATATCTTTATATTTACATATTTATAAACATGCAAACTAAAATGCACTCAAACATTCTTAGGATATCTCATATATACTTCTGGGATCATGATATATATATAGTTCAAGGTCTTATAAAGAAGAGTTTTTCTCAAATTAAAGATAACAGAGCAACTAACACTTAAATCATACATGCACAATTCAATTCTTACATACACACAGAGAACATTCATATAAATAAACATGCATATATACTCTATTCAGAAATCATTTAAAAGCAAATTTAATTTCCTTTTTAACTTTTGAAAAAGATTATTTACTCACCTTTATAATGTTTGAATCAGAGAAGCCTGCACTTGTTTTTGAAAACTTTGATCTGACCTCTGAACTTGATTTAGTTTGAATTTGCTTGATGATTCAGGTAGTTGATTGCTTTTAAATTTTCCTATTACTTGTTGTTGAATTTAAATTTGGCTGTTGATCTTCATTATCATTTGCATGACCTCAGGTTGTGGAAGATTCTGAAACTGCTATTGAATTCGCCTTTGAGTTTTCTTTTGATTTGCATTTCCAAATTTTTATTCCTTTGATCTATTTAGTTTTACTTGCAATGAAGAAAAGATAGATTTAGAGCTGAAAGGTATAAACAGCTCTTTCTTCTTTCATATTTTTAAAATTTTTAAATTTAATTATCAAAGAGAAATATTGCCATTTGTCCTCTTATGTGTTAATTTGCTTACACATATGCATTTATTTTTACAAATGTCTTTAAACCACTTTAATATACTTACAAGTGTTAACTTGTCTTTTTATTAATTTATTTAAGCTATATATATATATTTATGTAATATTTACATATATATAATGTATTTATCTTACATAAATAAGCTTTTAGATTTAATAAATATAGAAAAGTGAATTCAAGTAAACATTTATTTATAATAACTTAGGCTTTAATCAAATTAAATGCATCCTATATTTATATGCTTGGGAAATTTATTTTAACTCTATATATAGATTTCCACAAATCAATTTATGTTATGTTTGAAAAAAACTGAAAGAATATTAAAACAAATGAACTTCTTAATTTAAATCTTATTTAAACTTAAGCTTAAAATATATCTTTTAAATAAATAAGATATTATCCTTGTTGTTAATAATTTAATCAAATGAAATAAGTACCTCAATATTTTAAAATCAGTTAATTATCAAATTAACCGATAGTTCAAAAATCCGGGTTATCACAACAGAACATTTTTGATCAAGAAGTTAATAACTTTTGCTGAAGATACTTTATTTAGAGGTTCCGCTTCCACCCATTTGGTGAAATAATCAACTGCCACTATAGCATATTTGGCCCCGCCTCGGCCCATTGGTAGCTCGCCGATTAAGTCAATTCCCCATATTGCGAAGGGCCAAGGGCTGGTCATCTGAGTAATCTCGGTTGTTGGTAGCCGAGGGATCTTAGCAAATTTTTGGCATCTGTCACACTTCTTGACGAAATCTAAGGCGTCCTTGCTTAAGGTGGGCCAGAAATATCCGTATCGGAGTATCTTTTTTGCTAATGTTTGCCCCCCGGTGTGATCTCCACAGCTCCCCTGATGGATGTTGGATAAGATTTCCTTGGCTTCCCTTCCGGCGACACACCTTAATAATGGGTTAGAGAAACCGCGCCGATAGAGGATGTCTTCTTGTATTGTATAGCGGGACGCTTTCCTTAAGATTTTCTTGACTTCATTACGCCCGTTGGGTAGTGTGCCACTTTGTAGGTAGTCTCGGATGGGAGTCATCCAAGTTGCTTCTCCGGCTGCGGCTATCAGATTCACTTGCTCAAAAGTTGGGACCGTTTGCTTTGAGATGGTTACTGCCCCGAAGATGGCGATGTCTCTCATACTCGCTTGCTTTGCCAATTCGTCGGCCTCTTGGTTCTCTTCCCGAGGGATGTGTTTGACTAAGTACTGATCCAATCGGCTGAGAAGCAACTTGGTCTTCTTTAGATATGCTATGAGTCGTTCCTCTCGAGCTTGGAATTCTCCTAGTATTTGATTAACAATAAGTTGAGAATCGCTGTGAAGACACAAAGAATTGGCTCCGATTTCTATGGCAATTTCTAGTCCAGCTATCACTGCCTCATATTCTGCATCGTTGTTGGTGGCAGAGAAATCCAACCTTATAGCATAGTGCAGTTTATTTCCCCTGGGAGTGATTATTACCACACCTGCCCCCGAGCCTTGTTCGTTAGATGCACCGTCCACAAAGAGATTCCATTTGATATCTTCTGTTATTCCTAGTTGCTCCTTATCCTCGTTGGTGGTGAACTCTGCAATGAAATCAGCCATGGCTTGTCCCTTGATGGCGGTGCGAGGGTGATAGGTGATATCATATTGACTCAGCTCAATACACCATTTAAGTAGTCGCCCGGAGGTGTCGGGACGATGGAGCACCTGCCTCAGTGGTTGATCGGTCAGAACTTTGATGGAATGGGATTGGAAGTAGTGACGTAGTTTTCGTGAGGTGATTAGTAAACAGTATGCTAACTTTTCAAGTTTAGGGTATCTGACTTCTGCCCCAGTAAACCTTTTACTGACGAAGTAAACTGGTCGTTGCGTGCGGTTGTCTTCCCTTACCAAGGCAGCGCTTAAAGCGTGAGATGATACAGCAAGGTATAGGTATAATTCTTCGCCTTCGCTTGGGGTCGAGAGTACCGGTGGTTTCTGGAGGCGTTCGATTAGGTTAAGGAAAGCGGTTAAGCATTCGTCCGTCCATTCGAACTTTCCTTTATCTTTCTTTAGAGCTTCGAAAAAGGGGACGCACTTGTCCGTTGCTTTGGAGATGAATCGGCTTAGGGCAGCCACTTTTCCATTTAGGCTTTGCATTTCCTTTCGGGTGGAAGGTATCTTGATGTCCCTTAATGCTCGGACTTGTTCAGGGTTTGCTTCTATCCCTCGGGCATGGACGATGAATCCTAAGAATTTTCCCGATGACACTCCGAAGGAGCACTTTAGTGGATTCAACTTCATTCCATACTGTCGAAGTACCTGGAACATTTCGCCTAGGTGGCTTACGTGATCTTTGGCTTTCCGTGATTTTACCAGCATGTCGTCTACATATACTTCCATTGTTCGTCCTATTAGCCCTGCAAACATCTTGTTGACGAGGCGCTGGTAGGTGGCTCCTGCATTTTTAAGTCCGAAGGGCATCACTTTGTAGCAGTATAAACCCCGGTCGGTGATGAAACTAGTGTGGTCTTGGTCGGAAGCATGCATAGGAATTTGGTTATATCCTGAGTATGCATCCATAAAAGACAGGAGTTCGTGCCCGGCTGTGCTGTCTACAAGTTGATCGATTCTGGGAAGCGGGAAGCAATCCTTTGGGCAGGCGTCGTTTAGGTTGGAGAAGTCAATGCAGGTCCGCCACTTCCCATTAGCCTTCTTTACTAGTACCGGGTTGGCGATCCATTCTGGGTAAATAGCTTCTCGTATGAAGTCATTGGCGAGTAGATTCTTTACTTCTTCATCGAGGGCTGCTGATCGCTCTGCCCCCATACTTCTCTTTTTTTGTTTTACAGGCGCCTTGGTAGGATCAATTTTTAATACGTGGCACGCTATGTCGGGGGAGATTCCGGTCATGTCAGCGTGTGACCAAGCGAATACATCCAAGTTGTGGCGGAGAAAATCAATGAGTTGTTCCTTCAATTCAGCTTTCAGCTGGGACCCAATTTTAAGTAGCCTACTTGAGTCGTGCTTGTCTACAGATATAAACTCCATAGCCTCTGCAGGCTCGGCGGTGGCCTCCTCCTCTTTGTCCCTAGGGTCTAATTCATTGAAAGGGTCGCTGGTGTATCGAAGAGGAGGGGCTTTCTTTAGTTGCTATGCTTCAAGGCTTTTTGTGCAGAGGGCAATCTCTACACCTTTCCCTTTATCTTTCTTGTGGTTGTTGCGGAGTTCGGTTACATAGCAGTCTCGTGCAATATCCTGGTCTCCTTCCACTTCCCCTACCCCATTGTCTGTTGGAAATTTCATTTTTAGGCACCATGGGGCTAGGACAATCTGGAAGTCAGACAAGGCTGGTCTTCCTAAGAAGGCGTTGTAGGCCGAATGGTTTTCTACCAGCACAAACATTTGTTTCCTTACAACGGAGCGGGGATGGCTTCCAATCTCAACAAAGAGATCCAGCTGCCCGAGGGGCATCTTCGCATCTCTAGTGAAACCGTGTAGTGGTTTATCGCATGGAGATACATCCTTCATTGATAGCTTCATTTTGTCGAATGCGTGTTTGAACAGGATATTTACAGAGCTTCCAGTGTCTACCAGGATTCGGTAAACTTCGGCGGGACCGAGTCGAGCAGAGATAACCATGGGATCCATGTGAGGGTACTGTCTTCCTTCTAGGTCGCGTTTACTGAATGTGATGTCATCACTTTCTTTCCGCTTTGGGTAGCGCTCTTCTATAACCGTATTGACACAGTCTCTATTGTCTCTAAGCGACTTCCCATATCTTTCCATCTCTTTCCAACTTCTGTCTGCGATGTGCGGACCTCCTGAGATGGTATGGACCACTATCTTCTCTTGACTAGAGCTGCTAGCGTTGTGGTTTCCTCTGTCGGTCCCTGGTGAGGGTAGCCTTGGGTTTTCATTGGCAGGAGCTGGAGTCCTGTCTTGACTTTTTACATAGCGTTCCAGTTTCTTCCTTCTGATGTGTTCCTCAATCAGATCTCGGAGATGATGGCATTCGTTGGTATCATGTCCGTGAGATTCGTGGAAGCGGCAGAATTTTCCAGACTTCTGTGCGTTATCTGATTCCTTCTTGTATGGTGGGCGTTTGTATCTAACTTCGCCTTGGATAGCAAGGAAGATATTTTCGACGGTCTCGTTCAAAGGGGTGTAAGAGTCGAATCTTGGTCCTGGCCGATATAGGCGTTTTTCTACCTTCTTGCCCCCAGCATTTTCTCTGGAGTCATTTCTTCGAACGTCCCTCGCCACAGCAGGGGCGTTGCCATGGGTCGTCTTACTTTGCTGTCCTGACTGCCCCTCAATGGCAGCATCCTCAAGCCTCATGTATTTCCCGGCCTCATGGAAGAAATCGGGTAAGGTAGCTGGTTTTTCTTTTGTCAATCTTCTAGCAAATTTAGTGTCCGGATGCACCCCACTGCAGAGGGCTATTAGGATAAGCTTCTCATCGGCATCTTGAACTGCGGCTGCTGCGGCGTTGAATCTGGTTAAGTATTGCTGCAGCTTTTCTCCAGGTTTCTGTTTGACGCTGGATAAGGAATAAGCGTCCTTAGGTTGCTCCACATGAATGCGGAACTGACTGATGAATTTTTCTTTCAACATTTCCCATGAGCTGATGGATCCTTGGGGTAGATGACAGAACCAGGAGGTAGCAAGATCTGCTAAGAAGAGCGGAAAGCATTTGCACAGTACTCCCTCTGTTGCTCCACTCATGAGCATATGCTGTGTGTACCTTTGTAAGTGTACAACGGGGTCGGAGGTTCCTTTGTAGGGTTCCATTGTCGGCATCTTCCATTCTCGGGGGGTGATAGCGATTTCAATATTGCGGGCGAAAGGGCTGGTTACCCTAGCGCCTATCCCTCGATCTCTTTGCTCCCGTTGGACACACTCTCTGAATAAGCGTGCCATCCTTTCATCAGAACTTGGAGCAGATAGAAATGAGTTTGGTTCTGTTCTGTGGGATTGATTCCGTCCAGATAACCTGTAGGGATGGTATCGTCTATCATTCCTCATATTTTCCAGTGGCTGCCTTTGATCTTCTGGGAGCATGCTTGGGTCAGCTACAGTTGGCCCTTGCCTTGATCTCCCCCTGTTGGGTTCTGATCTAAGCACTTCCTCGGGTCCAACTTCGGGCTGAACTCTAGCTCGGCCCCGTTCACTGGTGTTTCTGTGGTTAGGCAGCATGACAGGCTCAGCTACAGTTGACCTTCGTCCGGTACCTTCCCTGTTGGGTTCGGTACCAAACGTTTCCTCAGGCCTAACTTCGGGCTGTGCTCGGTCTCGGCTCCTACCACGGCTACTTCTGCCGTTAGCTCCTTCGAAGAAGGAAGATCTTTGCTGTCTTTGAGATCCTCCAGACTGGGACTCGCCCCATGATTCAGTGTTGCGGTTGGATTCTTCAGCGTCCCTCAAGCGTGACATGAGATGGTCCACCAAGGCTTCCTGCTGGGACGTGAAGCGGTTAGTTACTTCAACAACAACTCTGTCCAAATCTGCCCTAGTAATTGCTGCAGGCTGTTCTGTGGCAGGAGTGGTTGGGTTAGCCTGTCCTTCATTTGTTACCGTTGCTGGAGGAGGACGATTTACTTGATTCGCGGCAGCTGGATCAGGAAGACTGCTGGATGCGATGTTTTTTCCTTTGTTAACATCTTTTCTCTGTTTGGGAGGCATGTTTTCCAAGTGGCGAACGATGCTGTCAGGAAAACTTGTTAAGCGGATGAAGCTGAAGCTTCGAGCCTTATTCTCAGTGAAAGCACCAAAAATGTTTGCACAAAAAATGGACAAACACCTCAAAGTCGTATGATTTAGTAAAACTTATGTTGTTCTTAGCGATTTTGGAGGTTTATGCAAATATATGAAAAGCAGGGACTAAACTGTAAAAAGACACACAAGTTTATAGTGGTTCAGCCAGAATATGCCTACGTCCACTTTATATGTTATTTCACTTCTCTAGTTTTGATTACAAGTACAAAGCTTTGATACGAGTAAAAGAAAGTTGTTTGAAGAGTTCCTTCCGTGCTTGAGCTCTCCAAACTCGTCCCCATTGTCGTACCCCTGCCCCTCTATTTATAGAGTGAGGCTGAGGGTAGGGGTCTAGGATGTGTACAGCTGCTGATGGGCCTGGGCTGACATGATCTGGCCTGGAAGAGCTGGTCCGGTTTCCTTTGGTTCGGCGGTGGAATCTTGGTCCGGTGGTAGGAGCATGGTGGTTCGGCGGAGCTGGTTCGGTGGCTGAGGAGAGGGTTGGTTCGGCGGAGCTGGTTCGGTGGCTGAGGAGAGGGTTGGTTCGGCAGAGCTGGTTCGGTGGCTGAGGAGAGGGTTGGTTCGGCCATGATCTGGACCGGTAGCTTCGTTCGGTGACTACTAGATTTGGTAGTAGGTGTGTTGGTCCTGGTTCGGTATTGAGGTGGAGATGTTTTGGTTCGAGCGTTAGTTGATTAGGTGTTGAGAATTCACCCAACACATTTCAAATTTTAGATCATATTTTAATTTCTTATTTGATTACTATATCAACAACCAAACATCCAATACATAATAATAATCCAGAAAATTATTTCTTTATATCAAAATATAATTATGGGTAAAATTATTTCATTTACCCACTTTAAAAATAATACTATGTCGGTTTATCTTGTTTAAGAGTTTAGAAACCCCTATCGATACGGTTGTACTTCCCGCACCGACCAGAATTCATAAACACTCAACCGATAAGTCAACATAGTATAAAAACAATTTTATATCCACTAACAAGTACGCTCTCATAGCTATTAGTACACTCAACTCATTATAGAGTACTTCTGACTCTATTTATAAATGAGTAATTTTCCCACCAAAGCCTAGGTTGTCGCCAACCTATGCTCTGATACCAAGTGTGACGACCCGCCCTTCTCGACCCTCGAAAATCGACACAAAATACTCAACAGTATAATATGCCGACGATCGAACGCCGGAAAAGACAGATTGTAGGAAAAGAAAGAAGGTAGAAGAAGAAGAAACTAAACAACATCAGAACCTCACAGTCGCAGCGGATAAAATATAATATATAGAACAGAACTTTACACAAATCAAAACTATATCTGTTTATATACAATACATCATCATCAGAGTATATCAATACAACCAACCATAGCCAGTCAAACAATCTCAACAATCACAGCAGCGGAATAATACAAGTACGAGAAATACGTCTCGAACTCCAGCTCCTCTCCTGAGCTCCATAGCAACCTATCCTGTAAAATACTCGGTCTGACCCGAGCATTATAATAAAATAACACCCGAGTCAGTCTGGAATACCAGCGCATCATAAATACATCCAAACTGATTATTAAAGTTTCAAAAATCCTTTGAAAACAAAAGCATCTCGTAAGACCACGCCACAAATAAACATGTCGGGTTTTTACCTTACGATAGCTAAAACACTTTTATATTAAAATCCTCTGATATTATAATAGTGTCTATAGAAAGTAAAATAGAATCTAGCTGAAATGCTTGCATCTCACATTTCAACAATAGTTGGGCACAATCAAAACCGTACAGGCACGTAGGGAGAATGGATTTCCAACGAATGACTAGGCACTGGGGTATCACCTGTCACAGTACGTGGCCTAGATCACAGTACCGAGGAGTACGCCCGCTCCCCTGCAACACAAGGCCGGAATCATCCCTTACTGGATAATTCCAAGTAAAATCACCCCACGGTTGTGATCAGCAACCGCACCACTAAGCTGAAATAAAAGGGACATCTAGACAGGGATGACCTTACTCTCAAGTGGGGGCTACCCACGAAGCCTTGCTGCATAACCCCTGATTTTCAGTCATTCCCGGTTGATGAGGCTTGAGGCTAAACGATACCTTTATAGCACATATCCCTTAGAATGCCCATCGTCCACCTGACGATGTCATGAAAGCATTCGTCCATATAAGTCCGTCCCGGGTCCGAACGGAACCGAAGGCACTATTCCTACTACATCCATTTTGGAAATATCCTCAGGATTAGTAGCGACTAGCCCTTGCACTTCACTGCTCCATCTTCGACTCCGAAATCGTTTTCGCGAAACGTACAAACCGGATCGAAGTGGTTTTCGAGTCTCCAGACCTAGAATCCCGGTATACGGAAACTCGATCCCGGTCTCTTCGATACGATCAACGCATTTGGCCAATATTGATAGTCGGTGATTTAACTATCAATTAATGTTCACAAACATCCATACACATCCATCACACAATAAATAATCTCCATATTATTTATTTGCCTCTAATATCTTTCAAAGATATATTTTCACATTTTCAAAACTCGTTTGAAAACAATTTTCCACTCTTCCTTTACAAGGTAAATCTTTTACCCTTTATTCCCATCGGGAATAACCAAGTATAAAACAATTTGCATTTAAAACAGTTAAAATACTTTATACTGAAATATACTTTAAAATATGAAAATTACTTCTATTTATTTACTCAAAATATAAATTTAAAATATGTGAAGAAAACTAGTTATTAACACATAAACTTTGATTTAAAGATAAGGGTTTAGTTTAACTAAATTCAAAATAGCGTTATAAGAAGAAAAATACTAATTTTAACAGCTTAAGCTAAAACCAACTTTTAAATAAATCCATTTGTAAAATAATTGCTAATATAGTTCCAAATTATTACGATATTAAAAATTATTAATTTATTTCTTTAAAAATAACGATTTCTTAAAAATACTTTTTAAACGATTTAAAACTTAACCTTTAGTTAAATAAAATCTTTTATAAAACATTTACTTGGTTTTCCCAGGGAAACACTTTCCCGTTTCTAAACATTCCAAAGTACTCTTTCATATAAATCCATTGATTTATTTCAAGTCAATTTATGATTTCAACATAAATTTCCAATTCCATACTTAACTATCCTCCGAAGTTAAATCACAATTTTTCCCATTTTCGGAAATTCATTTTTTTAAATTAGTTTAAACATTTTTAAATAAACATCTTGGTGAATTTTCAATGGAAGCCAAATTTCCAATTCACTTAGTTACATTCCAATGAAATACGGCATTTCAAACATTCTGTTTTTCATTTTAACTTGTTTATTTATAGTCGGAAACTCCATTTTAACATATTTTTAATTTCCAGATAACATTAGTCGTTATTAAAATAAACACCGTTATTTTAAACAATTTATAATTTCATAAATTTAATCTCCAGAAAACTATACTTTCCATTTACCCATTTCATAAACTTCCCATTATATTCAAAATCCCAATTTGGCCCAATTTACATTTTTACTTTCAAATCCGATTTCAAATTTTATTCTTTGAAATTCTAAATTTAACAATTCATTTTATTTCGTAAAAAACACAATTTATCCATTTATAATTAAATTCTGTGATTATACTTTATACAACAATTTCACAGTACAATTTAATTTTAGATTTATCAATCACAACATATAAACAGGTATCACTATCAATTATAAAATAATTGCTATATTGTGAGGAATCTAGTTGGATTCCTCCAACCTGTTTTTCCCTGCATCCACAGATATTAGCACATCACAATATAAATATCAATCCAGTCTGATAATCACAGATATAATCAACCATTCACACAGATATTTAAATATCAATTATTTATAATGCCTAGCATCCAGATGTGAGTGAGAAAAACTCACCTTGAGTTTCGACGGGCGTTTCAATTTTAAATTAAATCGAGTCCATTCGATTTAATCTAAAATTTCTACTTGCTCCAATCGTCACCGGATCTGCTCTAGCACGTAGAGCGCGTCGCTACGATTCCGGCGCATCCAAAACCGTCGAATTCTGAGTACGTATGAAAGAGTTACGGTTTTATAAAGTTTTGAATTGAATTTTAAAACAAATATTTATTTAATTTTTTTTTATTACCATCTCAGCCGTTAGTACTGGCAAAGCAATCAAGGCCTCACGTTGCCTTCTTCCCACGCGCGTTACCAGGCTTCAGATGCACGAAGAAACCCATCGTTCACCGCCTAGGGTTTAAAACTGCACCCACTCCGACGCGTTCGACGACGATCAAGCTTCTTCACGTCGAAGCCCCTCAACATCCCTACCTTTGGCCCAAAGCAGGTGGAGCTCGGTCAACCCCAGCCTTCGAGAAGCGTGCGCGAACCTCACCTGAACGCAGCCTCCAAATGCCTCCCCTGGTCGACGAGAACAAAAATCAACCGTTGGATCTGCAGCTCCCTCCGCCCTCTACGACTTTCCAGTTGGAAGTTTTCGCGAAGAATCAAAGGATTGCTCGAAAATTGAAGGTGAACGGAGATGATTTCCGGCCATTGAATGCAAGAGTGGCGGCTGGAACGTATTGACTAGGGTTTTAGAGAATAAAACGTTTATATATATATACTTAATATTATTTAATTAATAAAATTTCTCAAATTAACCGTTTATGCAAACGACCTCCAAACTACGTATTCCGACAGGCGTTCCTAGGGTTTTTCCACGTTCCGGACACAATGGAACAGGTTTCGTAAGCTAATTTGATCGTATGCGCGAGATACGGAATTAAACGATCAATTTAAAATTAAATCGGTTAAATCGATTTCGATGTATTCCGAGCTGCCACTGTCACACAACAACTCTGATCGCTACGAAAATTGAAATCTGATAATAACTAACTATTACGGATCCAATGGAACTAGTTTCGTCGAATTCCGAGACTGTGCCCCGGAAGGCTATTTTAACTCGTCAATTAAATCGGGCGATTTTCTGAAATTATCAAAAACGCTTAAAATTTCATTTTTAAAATTTTAATAACTTAACAATAAATCATATAAAATTTATAAACACATTAAGAATCATTCTGGCTCATTCCGGACTAAAATCTGATTAATTTGCAATTTAATAATATTAAATTCATTTTAAATTGATATAAAATTCCAAATAATAACTTATTCACTTTAAAATTCATCTAAAATTCCAACAATATTATTTATAACCAATCGAACCTAAAATACATTTAAACACCATTTTACAGCTATTTACATCCAGATTCACCTTTTTATCCTAATCCCGAATATTTAATTATTATTTTTCCACTAATCAAATTCAACCAGAATTGCTATAAATTAAAATTATAGCTCATTTTCATTGATTGAACCCAAATCCATTCATTTCAAAATCAATTAAGAATCCACATTAACATTTAAAATGAATTAAATGTTCAAATTCAATGGCTTAAAAATACGGGATGTTACAAGCCGCCACTTCATTGATCAATGGCCGAAAAGCAATCATCTTCTTCCTCATTTTTCTTGCAATCCACTAACCAATTCGCAAAACTTTCTAAATGAAAGTTGTAGAGCGCAACACGAACTATATATCCAACGGTCGATATTGAAAATGGTGATGCAGATCGACGGCAAAAGGGGCTCGAACGGCCGGAAGTCGCGCACGAAATTCGAGACCTAGGCGCGACCGAGCTGGCCATCGTTCATGTCGAAGGTGGCTCTTGTCAAGGGCTTCGAAGTGGTGTATCTTGATCAAGGTGGAGGGGCTCGTAGTTGATCACGTCGTTATGGTTAAACGGCGGCAGTGGGTGCGTACGCGAGTTTGAACTAGAGGGGGAAGGAAGTAGCGTGGAACGGCTGAGATCAGGGAATCAAAACGAACGGTGATGATTTAGTTAAGGATTGAAAATTTATAAATGTGTAAATTTATTGTATTTAAATTGGTATTAACTTCAAAATGTCGTATCTCTTTCGTACGAGGTCAGAAAATTACGAAACGAAAAGCGTTGGCTTCATTTTGTCGAATACTACGCAATGCAACTGATTTGGAGTCGTTTGGAGCTAGTTTGAATTTCGGGTAAAATTAAACGTGTGTTTAATTTTATTCGAAATGAACGCTGAAATCAGAATTAAAATCAAGGTGAGATCTTCTCACTCAGATTTATAATTGAATTGCAGTTATTGATTGATTTGTTTGAATGTGCTATTAGATATGATAGGATATATCTATATATATAGCAATATATACATATTGGCATATGTATATATTAGATTGATTGATTTCCCGCCTCGTATAGCGGATGAGACCCTATTGCGCCGTTAGTAAGCGGATTTTTATAAAACCCATATACCGCGATAATTCCGTACTGGAGCGGAATTGGTATTGTGCTGACGTCTTTGGATGCAGGGAAACAGGTTGGAGGGATCCAACTGGATTCCTCAACTATATTTACTTATTTACAGATATTGATATATATTTTGTTATCATATTGATATATGATATTGACTGTTGTGATGGACTAATTGATGCCGTTGCATCATCGGATCCAAAATTTTGAAGTTTAAAAATAACGACTTTTACTTTAAAAAGATTTTAAAGTGATTTTTGAAAAGTAGACGTTTATCGAATTTTTGAATTGATTTATTTTAGAAAAATAAATGTCTAGAATTTTAAAGTTATAAGAGTTAAGATTTTTGGTGAAATATAACCAAAGTGTGATTTTTGAAATGAAAGTTGATTTAATTGTAAAATGGGTTAAATTGAGATTTTTTTTAAGTATTATAAAAGATGTACAGAAAAATTGATATATTATCAATTAAAAATTTTTGAAATTTTAAAACGAGTTTTTATAAGTGAAGATATGAATCTTATAGAATTTTAAATTGTGAAGATATGAAATTTATAGATGTATAAATTGTGAAGTAAAATGAATGAAATTGTAGAATAGAAGATTTATAAGAAATTAACTTATAAATTGGATTTTTGCCTACAAATGAAATATTGATCGAATTTGTTAATAAAGGAGATGTACAAATCGAAGTTGTTATAAAATATAAAAGGTGAAATTTATAAACATTGTTTTATAAATCCAAAACCAATTGAAATTGATAGGTTAAACATAGAAGTTTAATAAAGGAGATATATCCGCGATTTTGGATAGTGGATAAATTCTTGGAATAAATGTGAAAAAAAGATTGAAATTTGGTTATTGAAGTGTATTCACGATTTTGGACAGTGAATATATTATTTAATGAAATGGATATGTTTTGGGAAAGCGATATTATAAAATGAAGTAATTGTTTTAAAAGATGTTTTAAAACGTGTGAATTATCGAAATCATAGATTTCAACATTTATTGTTGAAATAGACGTTTTCGAAAAATAAGGAAATGATGGACTATAACACTGTTGTTATAGTAAATGATTTCCGAAAGGAAATGTTTTTATGTAGTATTGGGATTTATATACCTATCTTAATTTCGAATCCCTATACTAGTAATTTTGAGTCGTCGTAACGATGTTTTACGTAACATTCGTTTTGACTCAAATAAATGTGTTTCAAGAGAATGATTTCCTTAAAGAATGAATATATACTTAATATTGATTTAAGTATATTGAATATTTTCAAATGTTGAAAACAAACGATTTGTGAAATACTTATTTTTAAATAAGTATGGAAAGGCTTTTCCAAAATGAAATGAAACGTTTTGAGATTTTATCTTCTTAAAGATAAATTGAAAATGAATATTGGAATCGATTTGAAAATCGTATATCAGTAGATATTTTTGAAACATAAATTCACTATGGAATTTATAAAAGGAAAGGGAAACTGTTTAGAAAAATAAATGTTGATTTATTTTTGAAGTGTGGAAATTTTATATCTAGTAAAGATATTTTTGAAAGATAAATAATTGGGAAAATTATTTGGAATCTGATGATGTTGCGCATCTTTATTGATAGTTAAATAACCGACTATCAATAATTACCTTGAATGGTATTTGTTGTGAATTGGATGAATTTGAATACCACACTTATTTTTGAAATAAACGCTCACTATTCGGGTTAGCCGGGAAAGGACCATGGGGTCGTATAACCCATTCCGAATATGTGATACGTCGTTATGAATTGCATTTGAAGACCGGTGTTGAAGTCCGGATATTTTTGAAAACGGAAGGATTACCGTCGAGTTACTCTACATCGGCTGATCTCCGATTTAGAGGTTTTATCACCCTTAGTGACGGGAAGTCCCGACGTGATTAGAAATTTATCCGGATATGCAAGGGCTTCGTGAGAAGTGCCTTCGGTTCTGTTCAATCCCGGAACAGACTTGTATGGATTGTGTGTCTGACGTTACAATTTGAGATATAAAGCTGATTTCTTTCTAATACATTTCTGTTGGTGGCGGAGAATTTATTCTCTTAGCTTAACACCCTTCTCTGAGACGTACGAGCTCAGAGGTTATGTAGTTGAAATTTATCAGCGATATATCCCAATTTGGTAACGTGGCATACCGAGTGTTGCTGTGAAATGATCAGTGTTTGATCATTTGTGATATGATCATTTGTTTGATCTTATATCTTTGTGATCATAGGTTGATCATTTTTGTTTGACCCAAAGCAGGGCTTTTTGAGAAAGCGTAGCTTTGTGGACGAGACTTCGTCGAGCCTCACACCCCGGAAATGGTCGAAACAGGAAGGATGCAGCAAGGTTCTAGGGAGTAGCGCCCCTTAGTGTATGTCATTCCTTCTGGATAGAGGTGGTATCATGGTATGGAGCCCAGATACTTAACCTATGTGGTTGCTGCATTATTATCTATGTGGTTTGTTGGAAATCGGGGATCCTCGGGAAGATCGATTACGATCGGGGGATGGCATACGCGTGTCAGTAGTTACCTATTTTTGCAGAGGTAACCCGTCCTTGTGTTGGCAGAGATCCGGTTAGGTTCTCGGGTCGTCTATTCCAGGGACGTACCCATCGTGGATAGGAAGTTCCTTAGCCTGGCCATTTGTTGGAAATCCAAAGAAACAATACGAGCTTTTACGATTTCAATTGTATAACCTGTCTCCTCAGGAGGCAGCTATAGCAGGCATAATATAATGGTACCTATGGTGGCTAAGATTTATATTATACTTTCGAAATGATTTTCCACTATGCACTAATAATAATATCAAAAAGAATTTTATTTTTGCGTAGTAAGCATCTTTGACTATCATAAGAAAAAATCTCCTCCAAGTCTGCGTTTGCATTGTGTGTGTGTGGTGGGAGGTCTTATGGTAGTTTCATTTTCCAAAAGCATTGCGAATTGACATTAAAAGTTTTCCTTTTGTTTATTTTAAAGAATAAATTTTTTACGATCTCACACCAGTCACCATGACTGACTCGGAGTTTATTGTTCCCTTCTAAACTCTGGGTGCCCACCAATTTCCACACGGGCAGCCTAGAGTTATGTTATCAGGATATTCTGGATATTCTGGAGCTTTGGAAGCAAGCTGGATGGCGAGACGTAGTATTTGTATCTGATAGTATTTATTCCGCTGTGTATTCTGTATGAGGACAAGTTTATAAAACTGTCCATTGTTGTATATTGACTCTGATTGATGTATGTATAAACTGATATAGTTCTTTGTTTTAAAAGACTAGTGATTATCTATTATATATTGTTCCGCTGCGATATGTGAGATTCTGATATTGTTTTCTGTTTCTGTTTCGGCTCTTGTTCTGTTGTTGTTCTTCTTTCTTTTTCTTCTATCTTCTTCTTCTACCTTTTTCTTATTTCTTAAAACCATAACTTTTCGGGTTTCCGGCATTCGATGGCTCAGCAGTCGATAAAGTGAATATCGATGTTGAATTTTCGAAAGTCAAAAATTTTCGGGATGTTACAATATGTGTGAGTCGGAATCACACAGATTGAGGTCTAGGCTAACCAAAAAGCAAAAAGGTATGTGTGAGTGGAATCACACATGTGGTGTCTAGCCTAACCTCGCAAACAAAAAGGTATGTGTGAGTGGAATCACACAAATGGTGTCTAGACAATCCTCAAAGCCCAAGAGATATGTGTGAGATGGAATCACACCGATGAGGCCTGGTCTAACCAAAAAGCAAAAAGGTATGTGTGAGTGGAATCACACAAATGGTGTCTAGACAATCCTCAAAGCCCAAGAGATATGTGTGAGATGGAATCACACCGATGAGGCCTAGTCTAACCAAAAAGCAAAAAGGTATGTGTGAATGGAATCACACAAATGGTGTCTAGACAATCCTCAAAGCCCAAGAGATATGTGTGAGACGGAATCACACCGATGAGGCCTAGTCTAACCAAAAAGCAAAAAGGTATGTGTGAATGGAATCACACAAATGGTGTCTAGACAATCCTCAAAGCCCAAGAGATATGTGTGAGACGGAATCACACCAATGAGGCCTAGTCTAACCAAAAAGCAAAAAGGTATGTGTGAATGGAATCACACAAATGGTGTCTAGACAATCCTCAAAGCCCAAGAGATATGTGTGAGACGGAATCACACCGATGAGGCCTAGTCTAACCAAAAAGCAAAAAGGTATATGTGAATGGAATCACACAAATGGTGTCTAGACAATCCTCAAAGCCCAAGAGATATGTGTGAGACGGAATCACACCGATGAGGCCTAGTCTAACCAAAAAGCAAAAAGGTATGTGTGAATGGAATCACACAAATGGTGTCTAGACAATCCTCAAAGCCCAAGAGATATGTGTGAGACGGAATCACACCGATGAGGTCTAGTCTAACCTTGCAAAGAAAGAGACATTGCACAATGGCTAGTCTAAATCATAAAATGATCGTCATGATCAACAAGAAGTGTCAATTACACTAAGCTAGTAAATATAAAAGTTTAGCTTCATGTCCCATAACCACTTGCTTAACTTAAATATTTACGAACAAACTGTAAATCTACACTAGAAAATTGTCACAAAAGGTTCAATCGAACAAGTCCAGGAGTTAACCGACGAAGTAAACACAAGCGTTTCATACCACTTGTTTTACTAGGCCGTTTAATTCAATTTCTCATACGAGTGAAATAAAGGCTTGCATATACTAATAGATTGGAAAACGGTTTAAGAAGAAGAGCTTTGTAGTAAAATAGTTTTGAAATTGTTTGGAGAAAAAGATTTTTATATTTACTACTAGTATAGAAAACCTTTATATTTTTAAAGTGACAAATCACAAAAATGATTGTAGAAACAATTAATCACAAGAATTCACATACGAAGATGTGAATAGAATCCAAAGAGATCGATACTGAATCCATCAAAAGGTATGTTCACAAAAATCCCGAAGAAAATGTCATCAAAGTTTCTAATAAATGATAGCAACAATTCGGGGAACTAATCAAGAATCGATTAAATTTGGAAACAAATCAATTCACTAAAATTCACATTCGAAGACGTGAATAAAATCCAAAGAATTCGATTCCAATTTCATCATAGTAGAAATACCCAAAAATTCCATAAATAGAAGTTATCAAAGTCGACAAAAGTGATAACAACCAATTGGAAAAGAAGAATTGATTAACACTTGGAAAAACGAAGCACAACAAGCATAAATGCAGAAATGACTTCAACAAAATAAAAATCAAGTCAATGTCGAAGTCAACAATTAATGGTCGCAGTCGAGTACAAAATGAATCAATCATTATCATCAAAGAATCCAACGGCAAACAAAATCAGAGTCTTGGAAATCAAGAAATTAGCAATTTCACAAAAACAAAGTGACCGAAGTCGAATGGAAATCAAACCGACGAAAACACAAAATATCAAGTTCAAAATTGCTGAGATTCGAACAAAATCAACATCGGCTAAATCAATTCAAAGCCGAAAACACAAGAACAAAATCCTCATCATCAAAAACCCAACTTGAGTTTGTAAAGCAAACTGTAACGACCCTAAATTTTCGACCAAATTTAAAATTTAAAATTCATCGTTTCAATAAAAATTTTGAAATTATAAACGATCTCAATTTACGTCCAAACTTTATTTATGACATACGTCTAGTTAGATATCGACATAGAAAAAGTTTCGTTGCAAATTATTACAGTAAAATCAGTTCGCGTTTTACTGTATATCAGTCCATATAAAGCTGCGTAAAAGTTATCTTCCAAATCCAAATATTTTTACACAGTTATGTTGTAAAAATTATTCTGATCAAGATTATGTAATTCGTTTCGTCTAAAACTGTCATCGCCTGCTCCGTTTAAATTGTTTTGCAAATCGTACAGTTTAAGCGGCGTAAATGAAAATTTCATAAAATCATCGTATCGCAATAATCTGTGTACCGTTGGAAGCACATCGTCACACTGATCATAACGATATATTTATTTGCACGAATCGAAGTCCGACATCATCCGTCGCGTTAATTTAATCGCTCCCTTACGGTCCGGGTACACAATTGCAACCCAAAAATCTTTAACCCGTATTCACTAAAATAAAAAAAATCTAATCTCAGCTGATGTATTTAATGGGGTAGTTGGAAGCTAAAGGGATGGCATTGGAAAAGGAAGTGACGCATCGGTTTACAAAGCAACATTGATTTCACTTTAAATTTATAAAGCAAATATGAAACGAAACAGTCTCATTCTCGTACAAACTCCTCCAGGTATACTTCCTTTACCTTCATCTTTCTCCCCTTCTTTTATCCATCTCATACTTCTGTAAAAAAATAAAAAAATAAAAAATTTTATAAACAAAAAAATGAAGACAGTAAAACACTCGCACCAACCACCATTGCCGAAACTTCCCAACCACCTTCCCTTCGCACACGTCCCCAACCAACCACCACCGCACGTCTTCTCGCCCTCCAATGCCCTCCGCGCGAGCATACGCGATTAACCACCCTCCGCCTGACAACAACCACCCCCACCTCCTTTCCCTGACCCACTACCTCCGTGACCAACAGCCTCACGCCACCACCTCACCCAGCCATTCGCACCTCCCTGACCCAACCCGCAACCCACCATCGCACCACCCAACTACCTCGCTCTTCCCGCCAGCAACCCCACCTCCACGCCGTGCCACCAACCAGCCAACCACCTCGCGCCACCTCCCTCCCACTGTCCTCAACCCACCACGCACCCGCACCTCCCAGACCCCTGACCACTGTCTCCGCCACCACCAGCAACCCCACCTCCGCACTTCCCCAGCCCAACCATTCCCCTCGCTGCCTGGCACCACCCACCTACCAGCCACCGCCCCTCAAACCCGAGACACCCCTAGTGCCAGCAAGCCTAGGCATGTGCGTGAGTGTATAGTGTGTTGAGTGAGTGAATGTGCATGCATGTAGTGTGTGTATATGGAGTGTGAGTGCTGAGATTTGATGGTGGGTGAGTACAGGAGGGTCTCGGCCTATATAAAAAAAACAATGGTTGATTGCGTGAGTATTGGAGTCGCAGTAGAGGTGGGAGGATGATGCATTTTTGGTCTCTGCCAAAAAAAAAAGAGAAAGAAAAAAATTGGATTAGCATATAGCTTTAGATATTTTATACAAATATCTATTTTGGTTGCCAAAGATAATAACCAAACTTTTCTTTGCTTGTTGTTGCAGCAACCGACTGAGTTTTCGCAGCAGCACCAATTTTCAGCTTCGTTCTTTTCTTCATTTTCGGTAAGCATATTTATATAAATCTATAAATTATATATTAACGTTCATTATATTAATATCGTTTCGTTTGTCGATATTACAGTGTCCGTTGTTCGTGCTGTACCGACTTTTCGTGCTTTTTTTGCTTCGTCGTCAAAATTCTTGTCCACGAAAGGAGAATTAATTTTCACGACTATATTCTTATACAAGTTTGAATGATGATTAATTGCTATGTGATTGAATTGAATGTTGATTGCTAGTATAAAGTGACAAATAATTTGCAAGTAAATTTGATATAGGATAGTTAACGAATTTATTTGGATTATATATGTCGAACTTTGATTTGCTAAACCTGACCCCCTTCATATGTAAAATTCGATTTGCTAAATTGACCCTATAAATTGTAAGTTAATTGACACGTAGAATTTGATAAATTGCACTTTGGACTCTTGAACGTATATTGAATTAACTGTTGTAGTTGAAATTGAACGACAAGTGAAACCGTAATGTTATAATCCTTAATCTACTTGAAATGATAGAGTAGATTCTAGAAATAGTTATATTAATTTGCGTAAATAACAAACGCGAATTAATACGATTATTTCGGGATTATTGAAAATTGTTGAATTGTTGTGAATGGATGCTATTGCTTGTTTATTTACTTTGACACCATCCCAGCTATCACACTGCAAGTTCCCTTTGTATGCTTTGATTTTGAATTGAAATGGAATCGGGTTGAAATGATAAATACCCAAATAACTTTGACTTAGGATAGAAAATTAAATTAAACCCGATTGGTCAATGTTTTGATTTAAATAAAATAAAGTTTTATTTGACTAATAACAAGGTTTTGAATAAATTGGAATTTAAATTCGAATGAATGTAAATGTGAGTATTGAATTTTTTAAAAAAACAAATATTAAACGTCGTAATTGATAAAGGAATATTGTTTAAATTTAATTATTTAATAATTAAACTTAGAATTATTTGATATTAATTTTTGAAATTATTAATAATTAAGTTTTGAAATTGTTAATAATTAACTTTTGAAATTATTAATAGTTAAGTTGTGAAATTATTAATAACGAAGTTTGAAATAATTAATAATTAAATTTTGAATTTATTAACAATTAAGTTTGGAATTATTAATGAATGAGTTTGGAATAATTAATAATTAAGATTTGAAATTATTGAAATTTGATGAGATCGAATTCCAAATTAAATTGAATTGAATATCTTTATAAGAGAAATTGAATTATTGAACAAGTGAAACTAAGTTTTAACTAAGTTTTGAAATTTGAAAGGAATTTCTTTGATAAGAAATAGAATGCGCTTTATCGAAACAAATGAAAGACTTGTAAATTAAAGAATTGGATTTGACAAGTGTAATTGTAAATAAGTTGTAAACTTTGATAATGAAATCGAACTTAAGACGTAACGTAATGAATTGGTAATTGAATTGAAATTGATTAATGATAAATTAATTTAATGAATATCGAATGAAATCGATAATCGAGTTTAAATCGTTTTGAACGTTAAATTGTTAAATGATTTTGGAATGAACTTATATACGAAATGAAATGGATATTCGATTGTTTTAATTGAAACTTTGAAATTGAATTATAGAAATGTTGAAATTGAAATTGGAAAGTTTGAAACGAAATTTTGGAAATTAATTTAGAAAGACTAACGAAACGTCGATTTACGAATTCCAATTGAAATTGAATTGATTTGGTTTTGAAATATATTAACGACCAATCGGTGTTAAAATCACGAAGGTTATTAAAGGAACCAGAATCGGTTTGGGACATACTCACTGTCTAAACCGGAAACCACTTTAATAACTATACGCGAAGTGATGATCCAGAATGAAGTGGTTGGATTGACGAACGTTGATGACAGAAGAAAGTGAACGATAATTGATAGCCTTGACACTTGTGTCAAATTGGAAATGACTAAAACAGGAGCTGTGCCGGGCCAATGGAGGATTAGCTACCTCAAGTGGACACACTTCTTCGTAAACTATTCATTTACTTTGTGATTGATTGGTGCGCACCTTTGATTTGGGAGTGTTGTTTCACGGTGTTGCGGGCGCTGCGGCGTTGCGTTCTCACCAGTCCGGATCAGGCGAACAGTAGTGTCACTACCTTGGGTATTGCCTCATGTGCCTTGTCATACTTGTATTCCATTTATACGCGACCACTACGATTTTGATTTGTACCTTTAGTATATGGATTGCCCTCTGGTGACTTCCGGTTTTGGGGAAACTACGGTCTTGTATATGCTTTTGGGAATAAAAATGTGTTAAGGATGGAATGGGCCATGACTTAACACTATTTTGATATCTTTATATTACTGATAGACATTATCTATTTATCGTACTCTACTATGTATAGATAGTTTTTCGGATCGTGAAAGGTGCTTATTCCAATCATCTTTGAGTTATTGTTATTTCAAATTTTGAATCATATTATATGTATAAGAATATATGTCCTGATTCGAGTGTTTGTTTTTGCATATGCTCGGATCAGACTGAGGATTGCTGTTGCTGCTTACTTGGAGCTGAAGACCGAAGACTATCACTATCTTATCTTATCAGTATTGTTCTTTCTATTTGGTCATCTATGCTGTTGTATTTCTTTTATTTGAGACATTGTTGTATTTCTGGGTAGCTTCATGAACTACTCTTATGACTATGTTGTAATTCCGCTGCACTATTCTGTTATGTTATATTTTCTGTGATTCTGTGATGTTTCTCATTTATATACATATACTCCATTAATGATTTGTGTTTTGTACTATTTAAGTTGACATGTGTGGATTATTGTCAATTTAAATGGTCCAAATATACGGGTTGTTACAGTTGGTATCAGAGCTTTGGTTCCCGATAACCTTAGCCTGTGGAGTTTAAAGCTCATTAGAGATAGGGTAAACATACCCTAGAATGAGGAGAATCATTTCAGAATCCACCTCCTTTGATTCGTCTTTCTTATTGAAATCGTTGAATAGAATTTCCTTAAGTTCTATAAATTTCTATCTTTGATTCTAAATCACTTTTGGTATTCCAGGATGGCTACCAGAAGAAATGTTAGAGGCAGGGGTGGAAATGCTCCTGGTCCACATGCTCCAGCTCCCGCAGTCCGATTCTCCACTCTTAGCAAGGAGTATACTCAGCTTGGAGGAGTCAAATTTACTGGCTCCAAGAGTATTATCGAAGCACAACAATGGCTAAAGAGTTTGGAAAGCATCTTTTCTGGCTTGGAGATCGCAGATGCTCAGAAGCGCAAGTTGGCCGCTTGGCAGCTTCAGGATGCTGCACAAGATTGGTGGGAATCAGTCACTTCTCGAACTGATGAGGAAACCATCACTTGGGCCCAGTTTAGGTAGTAATCTATCTAAATTCAAAATAAATAAATTTCTCTCTTATCTCGTCATAATTTTGATTCGTTTCATATCACTTGTAATAGGGATTCCTTTATGGCTCAGTGGATGCCAGCTGCTGGGAAGGCCCAACTCTATCGGTCTTTTATGGATCTCAAGCAGGGCAACATGACCTTTACTGAGTACGAAAGGAAATTCAACGAACTATCTAAGTTCGGACCCGGTTCTATCGACACACCTCTGCTTAAGAATGAGAAGTTCATCCATGGCGCACGCCCAGAGTATTATGAGCTCCTCACCGCCCATGTCCATGGAACTTTCACTGAGTTGATGGATTTTGCTCTTCGATACGAGGGAAAGCCTAAGGGAACATCTGTCCCCAAAGCTGCAGTTACTCAGACACCAGCTAATCAGTCGGGAAAGAGGAAGCAAAATTTTGAGCAACAGAAGAAGAATTGGCAGCAGAAATCCGGGCTTGGCTATTCTCAGAAGAAGCCTATTGACTTATCCTCCATCACTTGTTTCAAGTGCGACCAGAGGGGTCACTACGCCAACAGCTGTCCAACATCTGCCGCTGCCGCTGTTCCGCCCCCTCAGAATACCAGGAACGACCTCTGTCACGTATGTCTACAGCCGGGCCATTTCAAGAGGGATTGTCCTATGTATAAAAAGGGAAAGACGGCCGGAGTATTTGCTATGACTTCTTCCGCCCATGATCCACCTACCCCATCTGCCCCTACTGATAACCAATGTACATTACAGAGTACTTTTCTGTTGCATGCTTTACCCGTTAAAGTTCTATTTGATACCGGAGCAACACATAGTTTCATATCTATTGATTTGTGCAATAAACTTGGTTTGGAACCCATCCTTTCATCTACTTTCTTATGTGTATCAAACCCTATTGGAGGGCCCGCTAACCTTAAAAGGGTTTGTAAATATGTCACTCTTATGCATGGCATTCACCACTTCACTTGGGATTTCTATGTCCTTGGATTCGAGGCATTCGATATACTATTAGGCATTGATTGGCTACGAAAGTTCGAAGCCAATATCTCATGCAAAGCTCGAACAGTCTCTCTCATCGATGACAAGAGCATGCCTTTGGTTATAGAAGGCAAATCACCTCAAGAATATGCTGGGAGTTTTATATTTTCACTTGACTCCCATCCAAATGAACTAAGCTCTACTCCAGTGGTCCAATCCTTTTCTGATGTATTTGGAGAAGTCAATTCTCTACCACCACCGCGGGAAATCGAATTCCGCATTAACCTTATTCCTGGTGCCCGACCAGTAGTTCTTCCTCCTCGGAGAATGGCTCCAAAAGAAAAGGCAGAGTTGAATGTTCAAATTGAAGACTTATTTTCTAAAGGCTTGATTCGGCGAAGTCATTCAGAATGGGGTGCTGCAGTAGTATTCGTCACAAAATCTGATGGTTCTCTCAGAATGTGTGTGGACTATAGAGAGCTGAACAAGCTCACACACAAGAACAGATATCCAATGCCCCGCATCAACGATCTATTCGACCAGCTCCATGGAGCTAAAGTATTCTCTCAACTCGATCTGGCTACTGGCTTTCACCAACTCAAAATTGTTGAGGAGAGTATTCCTAAGACAGCATTCCGCACTGAGAATGGTTTCTTTGAATGGCTGGTTATGCCGTTCGGTCTTATTAATGCTCCAGCTTATTTCGTCGACTTAATGAATAGAGTTTTCCAGGATGTTCTTAACAAGTTTGTTCTTGTTTTCATCGATGACATTCTCGTCTTCTCTAAGGATGAGGAAGAGCATAGGTCACATTTGGATTTTGTTCTTGAAACTCTACGCAGTCATCAGCTTAAAGCCAAGTTTTCAAAATGCCATTTTTGGAAAGATGAAGTTCGATTTCTTGGCCATATTGTTTCAGAGAATGGGATTTCGGTCGATCCAGCTAAGATCGCCGTAATCAATGTAAGTTCCATTCATACTTGTCAATTCTATCAAAACAACTTATCAATTTCTTAATTCGAATCTTTGGAATTTGCAGGATTGGGAGACTCCCAAAACTCCCACAGATATCCGCAGTTTCTTGGGTTTGGCCGGCTATTACCGCAGATTTATAGAAAACTTTGCCCGTATTGCCGCACCACTTACCGCACTGACCAGAAATAATGTGAAATTTATTTGGAGCGAAAAGTGCGAAGCAGCTTTCAATGCGATGAAGCGAAAGTTGACCTCTGCCCCGGTTCTTACAGTTATTGATGGTAGCGAAGGATTGACCGTCTATACAGATGCCTGTCGAGAGGGACTTGGTGCAGTTTTAATGCAGAAAGGAAAAGTTATTGCCTATGCGGGTCGTCAGTTAAAGACCCATGAAACAAACTACGCAACCCACGATTTAGAGCTTCTTGCGGTTGTATTTGCTCTTAAGCTATGGAGGCACTATCTATTGGGAACAAAATTCGAGTTATTCACTGACCATAAGTCATTGAGATATATCTTCTCGCAAAAGGATTTGAATCAGAGACAAGTCCGATGGCTCGAATTTCTAGCTGCATATGATCTTGATATTAACTACATTCCGGGGAAAGCAAATGCCGTAGCCGATGCTTTGAGCAGAAACCAAGCTATGATATGTTGTAATCTTGTTGAAGGGATGTTATTCCAGCTTTCCGTCTCCCCAGCTCTTATGGATCGTATTATAGCCAAGCAATATGAGGACACTTTGCTTTAGCGCATCAAAGAAATAGTTCTTGGCAGAGTTGAAAATGCTGATAATAAACTGGGTGCACATGTTGATAGTAATGGAATCTTGAGGATTGATAATCGAATCTGTGTTCCTAATGTTGATGGTCTAAGACAGGAAGTGCTGAGAGAAAACCATAAGTCTTCACTTTCATTTCATCCCGGTGTCACTAAAATGTACCAGAATATGAAGAAACTATATTGGTGGAGTGGAATGAAGCGCGATATTTCAACCTATGTTAGCAGGTGCACCACTTGCCAACAAGTTAAAGCTGATCACAGAAAGACAGCAGGATTGCTCCAACCGCTAGAGATTCCAAGGTGGAAATGGGAGCAGATTTCTATAGACTTTATTGATGGACTGCCGAGGACTAGAAAGGGTAACGAAAGCATTTGGGTGATTGTCGATAGACTGACAAAGTCCGCTCACTTTATTCCAGTCAAGACCACTCGTACAGCTTCGAGTTTGGCCGAGATATACATGAGGGAAGTTGTTAAACTTCATGGTGTACCATCTAGTATTGTATGCGATCGAGATCCTATTTTCACCAGTAAATTCTGGAAGGCATTTCAGGATACTTTGGGCACCAAACTGAATCTGAGCACAACATATCATCCTCAGACAGATGGTCAAACTGAGAGGGTGAATCAGATTTTGGAAGATCTTCTCCGGGCTTGTATTATTGACTTTGGTGGATCCTGGGAAGACCATCTTCACTTGGTAGAATTCACTTATAATAATAGTTACCAGGTAAAGAATTTGAATTTCAAATTTGAATAAGTATATTTGAATTTGAATTAATAATCGTCTTTAATCAACCAGGCAAGCATTGGTATGGCACCGTTCGAAGCCTTATATGGACGGCCGTGCAAATCACCAGCTTGTTGGATCGAGTCTAGAGATCGATTAGTGCTTGGTCCAGAAATAATTATGGAAGCTTCTGAAAAAGTCGAAGAAATCAGGGAGAAGATAAAGACGGCACAGGATAGACAGAAGAGCTATGCTGACAAAAGGAGAAGAGATCTCGAATTCAGTGTAGGAGACAAAGTATTTCTGAAAGTGTCGCCTTTGAAGAATATTGTTCGATTTGGAAGGAAAGGGAAGCTAGCTCCCAAATTTGTTGGTCCGTTTGAGATTACAGAAAGAGTCGGAACATTAGCATATAGAGTTGCATTACCAGAGAAGTTCGCCGGTGTGCACAATGTGTTCCACGTCTCACATCTTCGCAAAGTTGTACACGATCCCTCTATGACCATCCCTACTGCTCAGTTGGAAGAGATAGTTATTGAGCCTGACTTGACTATTGAGCGAAAGCCACTTCAGATAGTCGATCGTGAGACAAAGCAACTTAGAAGGAAGTCGGTAAATCTTGTCAAGGTACAGTGGAGTGCAGATGAGCGAGATTGCACATGGGAAACTGAGGATAGTATTCGGGATTCAAACCCCGAACTATTAATTTAAGGTATTATTCAAATTTCTCGAAATCTATCTTGACTTTCCTACTTATTTCATTTCTACTTCACTCGTCTCGTTCCTTTTCGAGGACGAAAAGTTTTGAGTGGGGGAGATTGTAACGACCCTAAATTTTCGACAAAATTTTAAATTTTAAATTCATCGTTTCAATAAAAATTTTGAAATTATAAACGATCTCAATTTACGTCCAAACTTTATTTATGACATACGTCTAGTTAGATATGGACATAGAAAAAGTTTCGTTGCAAATTATTACAGTAAAATCAGTTCGCGTTTTACTGTATATCAGTCAATATAAAGCTGCGTAAAATTTATCTTCCAAATCCAAATATTTTTACACAGTTATGTTGTAAAAATTATTCTGATCAAGATTATGTAATTCGTTTCGTCTAAAACTGTCATCGCCTGCTCCGTTTAAATTGTTTTGCAAATCGTACAGTTTAAGCGGCGTAAATGCAAATTTCATAAAATCATCGTATCGCAATAATCTGTGTACCGTTGGAAGCACATCGTCACACTGATCATAACGATATATTTATTTGCGCGAATCGAAGTCCTACATCATCCGTCGCGTTAATTTAATCGCTCCCGTACGGTCCGGGTACACAATTGCAACGCAAAAATCTTTAACCCGTATTCACTAAAATAAATAAAAAAATCTAATCTCAGCTGATGTATTTAATGGGGTAGTTGGAAGCTAAAGGGATGGCATTGGAAAAGGAAGTGACGCATCGGTTTACAAAGCAACATTGATTTCACTTTAAATTTATAAAGCAAATATGAAACGAAACAGTCTCATTCTCGTACAAACTCCTCCAGGTATACTTCCTTTACCTTCATCTTTCTCCCCTTCTTTTATCCTTCTCCTACTTCTGTAAAAAAAAAATTTATAAACAAAAAAATGAAGACAGTAAAACACTCGCGCCAACCACCACTGCCGAAACTTCCCAACCACCTTCCCTTCGCACACGTCCCCAACCAACCACCACCGCACGTCATCTCGCCCTCCACTGCCCTCCGCGCGAGCATACGCGATTAACCACCCTCCGCCTGACAACAACCACCCCCACCTCCTTTCCCTGACCCACTACCTCCGTGACCAACAGCCTCACGCCACCACCTCACCCAGCCATTCGCACCTCCCTGACCCAGCCCGCAACCCACCATCGCACCACCCAACCACCTCGCTCTTCCCGCCAGCAACCCCATCTCCACGCCGTGCCACCAACCAGCCAACCACCTCGCGCCACCTCCCTCCCACTGTCCTCAACCCACCACGCACCCGCACCTCCCTGACCCCAGACCACTGTCTTCGCCACCACCAGCAACCCCACCTCCGCACTTCCCCAGCCCAACCATTCCCCTCGCTGCTTGGCACCACCCACCTACCAGCCACCGCCCCTCAAACCCGAGACACCCCTAGTGCCAGCAAGCCTAGGCATGTGCGTGAGTGTATAGTGTGTTGAGTGAGTGAATGTGCATGCATGTAGTGTGTGTATATGGAGTGTGAGTGCTGAGTTTTGATGGTGGGTGAGTACAGGAGGGTCTCGGCCTATAAAAAAAAGAAACAATGGTTGATTGCGTGAGTATTGGAGTCGCAGTAGAGGTGGGAGGATGATGCATTTTTGGTCTCTGCCAAAAAAAAATAGAGAAAGAAAAAAATTGGATTATCATATAGCTTTAGATATTTTATACAAATATCTATTTTGGTTGCCAAAGATAGTAACCAAACTTTTCTTTGCTTGTTGTTGCAGCAACCGACTGAGTTTTCGCAGCAGCACCAATTTTCAGCTTCGTTCTTTTCTTCGTTTTCGGTAAGCATATTTATATAAATCTATAAATTATATATTAACGTTCATTGTATTAATATCGTTTCATTTGTCGATATTACAGTGTCCGTTGTTCGTGCCGTACCGACTATTCGTGCTTCTTTTGCTTCGTCGTCAAAATTCTTATCCACGAAAGGTGAATTAATTTTCACGACTATATTCTTATACAAGTTTGAATGATGATTGATTGCTATGTGATTGAATTGAATGTTGATTGCTAGTATAAAATGACAAATAATTTGCAAGTAAATTTGATATAGGACAGTTAACGAATTTATTTGGATTATATATGTCGAACTTTGATTTGCTAAACCTGACCCCCTTCATATGTAAAATTCGATTTGCTAAATTGACCCTGTAAATTGTAAGTTAATTGACACGTAGAATTTGATAAATTGCACTTTGGACTCTTGAACGTATATTGAATTAACTGTTGTAGTTGAAATTGATCGACAAGTGAAACCGTAATGTTATAATCCTTAATCTACTTGAAATGATAGAGTAGATTCTAGAAATAGTTATACTAATTTGCGTAAATAACAAACGCGAATTAATACGATTATTTCAGGATTATTGAAAATTGTTGAATTGTTGTGAATGGATGCTATTGCTTGTTTATTTACTTTGACACCATCCCAGCTATCACACTGCAAGTTCCCTTTGTATGCTTTGATTTTGAATTGAAATGGAATCGGGTTGAAATGATAAATACCCAAATAACTTTGACTTAGGATAGAAAATTAAATTAAACCCGATTGGTCAATGTTTTGATTTAAATAAAATAAAGTTTTATTTGACTAATAACAAGGTTTTGAATAAATTGGAATTTAAATTCGAATGAATGTAAATGTGAGTATTGAATTTAAAAAAAAAACAAATATTAAACGTCATAATTGATAAAGGAATATTGTTTAAATTTAATTATTTAATAATTAAACTTAGAATTATTTGATATTAATTTTTGAAATTATTAATAATTAAGTTTTGAAATTGTTAATAATTAACTTTTGAAATTATTAATAGTTAAGTTGTGAAATTATTAATAACGAAGTTTGAAATAATTAATAATTAAATTTTGTATTTATTAACAATTAAGTTTGGAATTATTAATGAATGAGTTTGGAATAATTAATAATTAAGATTTGAAATTATTGAAATTTGATGAGATCGAATTCCAAATTAAATTGAATTGAATATCTTTATAAGAGAAATTGAATTATTAAACAAGTGAAACTAAGTTTTAACTAAGTTTTGAAATTTGAAAGGAATTTCTTTGATAAGAAATAGAATGCGCTTTATCGAAACAAATGAAAGACTTGTAAATTAAAGAATTGGATTTGACAAGTGTAATTGTAAATAAGTTATAAACTTTGATAATGAAATCGAACTTAAGACGTAACGTAATAAATTGGTAATTGAATTGAAATTGATTAATGATAAATTAATTTAATGAATATCGAATGAAATCGATAATCGAGTTTAAATCGTTTTGAACGTTAAATTGTTAAATGATTTTGGAATGAACTTATATACGAAATGAAATGGATATTCGATTGTTTTAATTGAAACTTTGAAATTGAATTATAGAAATGTTGAAATTGAAATTGGAAAGTTTGAAACGAAATTTTGGAAATTAATTTAGAAAGACTAACGAAACGTCGATTTACGAATTCCAATTGAAATTGAATTGATTTGGTTTTGAAATATATTAACGACCAATCGGTGTTAAAATCACGAAGGTTATTAAAGGAACCGGAATCGGTTTGGGACATACTCACTGTCTAAACCGGAAACCACTTTAATAACTATACGCGAAGTGATGATCCAGAATGAAGTGGTTGGATTGACGAACGTTGATGACAGATGAAAGTGAACGATAATGGATAGCCTTGACACTTGTGTCAAATTGGAAATGACTAAAACAGGAGCTGTGCCGGGCCAATGGAGGATTAGCTACCTCAAGTGGACACACTTCTTCGTAAACTATTCATTTACTTTGTGATTGATTGGTGCGCACCCTTGATTTGGGAGTGTTGTTTCACGGTGTTGCGGGTGCTGCGGCGTTGCGTTCTCACCAGTCCGGATCAGGCGAACAGTAGTGTCACTACCTTGGGTATTGCCTCATGTGCCTTGTCATACTTGTATTCCATTTATACGCGACCACTACGATTTTGATTTGTACCTTTAGTATATGGATTGCCCTCTGGTGACTTCCGGTTTTGGGGAACCTACGGTCTTGTATATGCTTTTGGGAATAAAAATGTGTTAAGGATGAAATGGGCCATGACTTAACACTATTTTGATATCTTTATATTACTGATAGACATTATCTATTTATCGTACTCTACTATGTATAGATAGTTTATCGGATCCTGAAAGGTGCTTATTTCAATCATCTTTGAGTTATTGTTATTTCAAATTTTGAATCATATTATCTGTATAAGAATATATGTCCTGATTCGAGTGTTTGTTTGTGCATATGCTCGGATCAGACTGAGGACCGAAGACTATCACTATCTTATCTTATCAGTATTGTTCTTTCTATTTGGACATCTATGTTGTTGTATTTCTTTTATTTGAGACATTGTTGTATTTCTGGGTAGCTTCATGAACTACTCTTATGACTATGTTGTAATTCCGCTGCACTATTCTGTTATGTTATATTTTCTGTGATTCTGTGATGATTCTCATTTATATACATATACTCAATTAATGATTCGTGTTTTGTACTATTTAAGTTGACATGTGTGGATTATTGTCAATTTAAATGGTCCAAATATACGTGTTGTTACACAAACGGAGGCAGAAGCCAAAAATACTTTCATGAAATCAAAATCAAACATAGGCAAAGATGAGAGATAAAACATCGACAAGTAGTTGTAACACATGCTTCATCTAAGTTATGTTTCATAATTGTCCTAAACCCCAGGCTCTGATACCAAGCTGTGATGCCCCACCTCTATACCCGCGCTAGCCAAGAACACTACGGTGTAATGCTGTCAACTAGCATGGAGAATAAGGCTGTTGAGGAGCGACCATCCATGTAATTGCTTTGTGCGAGTACCGATATGTCAGATAGTATAACATGCATTTCTATTTCAGGAGGAAATCCGACGTACCAATACAAACTCAAAGCTACTACACAGTGGCTATAGTAGTTTAGGACAATAGGTATAAAGATAACACAGATAACATAAATGCGGAACACAGATGGAACAAAAAGTCTCATATATATAATAACTGATGTCAGTTACAATACATTTGACACGGTACATATGATACAACTACAACTGTCGACTCTGGAAATTATATATACAAATACATTATCAACTAATGTACATGAATACACATCATCCTAATCAGTACACTGACTACTACAAAAAGACAAAGACAACTTCAGAAGATGTGAAAAGTCTTCATAGCTCTAGCAGCAACCCAAAGCTAAAAATCTACAACCTGTAAATACTCGGTCTGACCCGAGTATTAAATTCAAAAGAAAATAATACACGGGTCAGTCTAATTCAAACTCAGTTATTAATGCACAGAAGCAATAATAATTCAATATCAAATAGACGACAGTCACAGAAATCAAGTATATCCAATTCTTTAATAAGAAATTGGATAACGATAATATAACACGTATCCGTGTTAAATTACAAATCAGCAGATTCAAAAATATGATTCAAAACAAAGGAATATAAATTAAAATCAATACTGAGTGGCTGTAGTGCACGCTAACGTGCACTGCCTCGCCAACTCGAGTCACGAGGTCAAATCAAAATCAGATTCAACATAAGTGAAAATGGGCTCAATCGAAATTCAAGGTATCATTGCAACAATAAAACTGTACATGTACACAGGTACATGAAAAAGAAAGCAGTTTCAAGCTCAAGAAGCAACAAAGACAAGCTTTTAAAATAGTTCAATTGAAAAAGCATGAACAACACTGAATTAAATGAATCAGTGATACAAAATAGTGCAAACGAACGCACCAAGCAACATGTACAGACAAGGTCAAAAGGTATAACAGACCGGATAACATTGAATGCCAAGGGAACACAAAGCAACCCAATAATTACATATGCCCAAATGAACCAATATGGAAATGATCAAAAGCAGATGCAATGCTACCAAATCAGAACAGCCTACATGATGGTCAACTGCAACAAGACTACTCAATTTCAAAAACAAGCATCAATGTACACTGGGATGAATGCAACTTCAAATGACTACTGGAATGAATGCAACTTCAAATGACTACTGGAATGTGGAACTAACCAGACAATTGAACAGCAGTGCAGCAGCTACAAACAAGTAGACATGTAACAGTTTCAAACAACATCAATATCTACAACAAATGCAATTGCATGCATGTAATGCAGATAGGGACCAAAATGTCTAGATGAACTAAGAAGTCATCAACAGTTCAAGCATGTACAACAATAAAGACAAATTCGAGTACATCGTGAAACAGAACCAAATGCAGTTCAACTGAAATGAACACAGGTGAAGGCAAAGACCAAAGAATGACAACATGAACAAACTCAAGTGATAACAGTTAAATATACACAGGGATCACTATCTACATGAGTTAGTTCAAAAGAAACTGGCAACAAATACATGATCAAGTGAACACATACATATGACCATAGTAAAACAGTGAATGCACCAGAAACATGCAAGCTACAATGCAACCAAGAAGCAAGTATATGCAGAAAGCTACATGAATGAAACTATGATATGTATCAGACTTTCCACTGAGGACAAATGAACATGCAGAATGTAACGACCCGCTATTTTGGACCATTCAAATCGACAATAATCCACACATGTCTGACTTGAATAATTCAAAATATCAGATTTTTAATTTAAAATTTGGCAAAACTCGGAATATATAGTAAATAAATCAATCACAGAATCATAGACACAGAGTAATACAATAATACGCAGCGGAATAGATAAAATAGTAGTTCATGAAGCTACTATATAAACATCAGAGTTAAAAATAAAGTACAACAGAATATCTCAAATATAGTGAAGTCTTCAGTAAAAATAGATGATCTCTCTGAACAAATCAACTGGGAAAAGCTGAAAGCTGAAACGATGGTTGGATCTCCAAATGAAGCTCCAAACTCCAAGAGTGAGTCTCAAATGCTGTATCACTCGGTCTGACCCGAGCGTAAAGCAAAACACAAAACACTCGAGTCAGGATTAACATTCTTATATCAATAAATCCAACTCAATTGAAATATCAACTGAAATACAAGTAACTTAAAGGATGTTTGGGATAACCATCCTCTAAGGATCTTCAGAACTATCTACAAGGTGGAAATATACATTATAACACCGTGGTCATTTCAATTTAATTTTATACTTCAAAACCCAAATATCATTTCATTTCAAATATAACTATTTTCCAAGATAGTATATATATTAATTAATTTATAAAGTAAAGCATTTAATTTCCTCAAGTCTCGCAAATCGATTCAAATCAACTTCAAATTCCAAATTCAAATTTATTCAAGCTCCAGTCATCAATTCAATTCAGTTCTAAATATACCATTTAAATTTTCAATATATTTCAAAGCTTTAATATTCAACATTTTCAAAGTTAAATTTAACAGTTTCATATAGCACTTGATTTAACTTTATTATTATTTAATCAAGGAATATTCACTTCAATATCATTTAACTAGCCTTAAATTTCATTTTACTAAATATTTCCTTAAATTAATTTAAACAAGAAATATTCATTAAATTATTTAAATCAAACTCAAGTTATAAATCATATCTTAAATCCCAATTTCAATAAGTTTTAAATCGGTTTAATTAAATAAAATTCTTTACTAAATTCAAATTATCTTCCCAACCTTAACTTATTCAAATTTTTACCAAAATCTATTTTGAAATATAAATTTTATACCTAACATATTATATGTATTAAATCAATCTTAATTAAATTATATATTATTATTAAATCTATATATATCATTACCATTTATATATAAAATTTTAAGAATCAACATTTGTTAAAACCATATATTTCTTTCCAAAACCATAGAATTCATTTTCAAAATATTTATATATATGGACCAACGGTGTCTTTATATATATTTATCATATGGTTAAGTGATGCGGATATTTATCATTTCAATCCGAAATTTAAATATATACGGGTAGATATCATTTCGACCCTTAATCCCAATTTCAGTTCAAATGAAAATCGCTTGGGTTTATCATTTCAACCCATAATGATTTTCTCCTATTCTAAAGTCTGTTCGGGTATGTATCATTTCAACCTATAGTGATTGTCTAAACTACAGGGAACTTGTAGAGTGATAACAGATAATATAATAATATAAAACAGGCATATATCATCAATAACAATATAATATAAACAATAGGATATGGTGTCATATCCCACAGGTGAACAGTTACAGATAATAGCATATATGACAATTTAAATAACTACAACAGCATATTTCAATTGTCGTTTCAATTGAAATTAAATTTAATAAGTATAAGAACGTAAATCGTGAGTGATTGCTCACCTTTCGAGGTTAGAGAGATAGACAATGAAGTGGTTACGAAATCCAGGCATGAAGTCTCAACACAAGGCACGATTGAACTCGAATCGACGAACGAAACTGATAGATAGGAATTTACGAAATCAAGTCAAACTGGATTGATGATGATAATTGGTATAAGTAAAAATATATATACTATATATAACTACTTATATATAAAATAAATACATATATATATATATACCTATTGAAGTGCAAAATACTCGCATACATGCTATACCTTTTTAAAATTAATAGTTAAAAATGAAATTTATATAAACTTGCTTTATTTAATACATATAAACCAACATGTATATATTATATATTGCAAACAACTCGATATATGACAAATGAATATATGCATATATATCCTCTTATAAACTGACTTTATATATATATACAGAACACATAAAATAAACCAGAAATTTATATGCAAAGAGTATTATAATACGTGTATTACAATTAGTAATCTATCATGTTAAACAGGAAAAAAAATAAAGTAAACAGGCTACTATGCAACATTTCAACCCCATTTATATATCTACATACCCTTACTTATATGCAAACAGCGAAGCTAACCTATTGTACATCTACAAAGACTAATACATGTAAGCTGACGTATATATATATATATATGTACACTCACGCGCATATAACCATTTAAATCAATATTTAATAAAACAACAATATTATCTTTCCAAAATATCCAACATATAAATATACAAACTATGTAGAATTTATATCATAACTTTAGAAATATGAGATATAAATATCAATACTATGTGTTACTATAAATAAATAGACAAATAAAACATTAGAACGTATAGTTTCACATATAACCTACATCTAAATACTATGTGTACTAAATATACTTTATAAGAAAATTGAGAATGCCAGGCTATGCAGACCTACTTTATCAATTAAAATACTATACAAATGATTATAACTAACGCATGTACTGCAACCCATAATATAAAATGAACATAACTTTTATATAAACTGATCTTCAAATCTATAACAGAACTTAGATAAATAAATATACGAACCAAAAATGCTTAAACTTTTATATAACCTTTGTATAAAATACACGTTGAATGCATATATATATATATATATTATATTTTAAAAATCGATATAACATTCCAAATACATATTAAACAACATCTGTATATATAGATATATATCTATTACCTTATCTATTTCTCAAAGCATAACCGAGAGGATAAAAAGCGAGGCAATGGAGACTGCTGGCGACGCTGCCAGGTGGAGCAGGGGAGGGACGAAGGGAAATCTGGGTAAAAAGATGATGGGTGAAGGAGTTGGTTGCTAGTGAGGCGCATGGCCAGGGCTTGGGTGGCGGCACGTGTTGGAGTCGGGTTTGAATCTCGATGAGAAGCGGCTACTCGTGGTGGCTTCCGGCAAAGGAAGAGGAAGCATCTGGAGATGGGTTGTGGTGTTTGTGAGGCCGAAGTGTCGGTGAACTTGGATCTGGAGTGGCTCGGCTAGACTTGGTGCTGGTAATCGAAGGTTGTCGAGGCGAGTAGGGAGGAATTGTTGGAAAAATATTATCTGGTTTGAGAAGGATAAGGAACGAAAAAGATGTGGAGGAGGAAGACTAGAGGAGCGCAAGCATGCAAGTTTGCAATATGCAAGAAACAGTGAAACAAGGTTAATAAAGGAAAAATAAATAAATAAAATCAACTGTTGCATACGAAACGTATACAATAAATATACAGTGATTTGAATAGTGACGGTACTCCTAAAATTCAGTTGAAAAGATTAAAGCGAATTATTATTGTGGTCCCGCTGCACGTTTCAAATTTTGAAACCGAAGGAAACGGTAAAGTCGCAATTTAGGGTACCGTTACAACGAATCGTTTATCACATCCGTCGCGTACCGGACCTTAAAATACAGAGATAAATATACCATTGAGATCAGCACGATGAGAGGATCAAAACGGTATACAGATATTAGTGGTACGATCATCCGACCAAAAGTCGATAATCGGTACCGAAAATGCTGCTATTTCGTACGGGAAAATCCAAACAGAGCTAGAAACGTCCGAATTTCGCGAAACGAATTTCGCATTCTGATTCAGAATGCTCTGAATAAATTTTCTCCTGTTGACATATTTTGGTTTCGGAAAACTTTTAAATTCACTGTTATTAACCGGTTTAATTTGAAATAAAATTTCACAGGAAAATAAACTTCAATATTATCAGATGAAAATTTACTAGTTGCTATATTAAAATAGACGTATTCCAAATAGTAAATTTTTATTTTCAAATTTTATTGTTTAAAATTTCACAAAATTTCCGTTAAACACGTTATTAAAACCAATTAAAAAATTTGGGTCGTTACACTCTCCCCCACTCAAAACTTTTCGTCCCCGAAAAGGAAGGAGGTAGGAGAATAGAACAACCAGGCAGAAAAGATAGAGTAAAAGACAAGGATAAACAGTTAATTTAAAACTATATATAAATTTTACTTGAAATATTCATTTGAAACTTCAATTGCAAATCAATTATCTTTAATACTTTAAAACCCATTTGCAAATTTCTTGCTTCCTTTATAAATGCCATTTGTGTTTAAATAACACCTTTATAAATATATAAAAAATATTTGAAAACAATTATTTACATCATTACTTATATTTACAAAGAAGCTATTTGAAAACATTAAATCCATAATTCATAAATTTATTAATTCTATCTAAAATACTTTTCAAATATTATCAATAAATCAATAATCATTTACTTTAAATATGTTTTATTTAATTAATAACTTCTAAAATATTTATAACATTAAATTTTTCTATTAAACCATGTAGTATTTAAATAACAATATTTAAAAGGATATAGTCAACAAGGAAAAGAAGGAGGATTTGGAAAAACAGAATACAGGTGAATAAATAAGGCTGAGCAGATAAGGTAGATTCAAAAGAATAGTATCGGGCACGAATAATTAATTTAGAACCATAAGAATTTCAATTTTCAAATATTGATACAGAATTCCTTTGTTGAAAATACTTTTATAATAAAATACTTTTATAACTCGATGTTTCAACAAGTTTATCCTTGTTCCTGTAGACTCTGGTAGTGCGTTGATCAGGCGCAAAACTAGAATTCTCCAGGTACTTAGTAGACCTGTTTCAACACCCAGTGAAAATACTGGAAAAACTTTTAAAAACAGATATGGAAAGTACAATCCAAACAAAAACAAAACAAAACCTTTGTCTAACCATGGTTCGCAGAAACACAATGGTTACGCCTGGGTCCCCCAGGAAACAATCCATATCCGTAAGCTTTTTCAGCCCTGCGAGTTACGCCATGATGACTAGTAGAATGCAGGATACACAATGGTTACGCCTGGATCCCCCAGGAAACAATCCATACCCCCAGGCAAGACTCAGCCAAGCAGTTGCGCTACTATTCGCGACCTACACAGATTGCAGGATACACAATGGTTACGCCTGGATCCCCCAGGAAACAATCCGTACCCCTAGGCAAGACTCAGCCAGGCAGTTGCGCTATGCAGTCGCGCTCGTAAGACCATGGGTAACGCCATGGAATTCGAAGGACACTCGAGTATCATATCCGAAAAACCAAAATCAGAGAGAATAATATCGATAGAATGAATCCAAGATGTGGCCACAAATCGGATATCAAGCAGAAGGCACTTTCTATATCTTTACTTCGAAAATATGTATCATATAGTACCTTTTCAAATCACTTTCAAATATCGTACTTATATAAAATCCATTATATATAAGATTTAATTTGCAAATCAAATACTTTTCCAAAATCAAAAGTATATCAAATCACACTTATATAGACTTTAATTATATAAGATTTTCACTTTTCAAATTGAGTACCTTTTCAAATCCATAGTTTCGAATCAACATCATACTTATACAAATCAATTTTATATAAGTTCGATAACTCCCAAATCAAGTGTTTAGTAACACAAGGTTCTCAAATTTCAATTTGTTTCAGTATCAGTTCAATTTCAAAACCATATACAATTTCACCAAATTATTTCTCCTCAAATTAAATATCTTTTGTTTCAAAGTTTCCAAAATCATAGATTTAGGAAATAAATCAAATTTCCAAATTAAGTCAAACAATTCATTTCCAAAATTAATGGTTTTCAAAATCATCTTATTTTTACATAAGGTCCATCTTATATTAGGATCAAAATTTCAAAAATAAATTTCGCTGTACGAAGAGCTATATGGGATTGAATATCTTTGCTTTTATGGGTTATATATCTTTGTAATTTAAATTGGAAATTTTCTTATAGTAAGCAAAGATATTCTAACCTGACAGCTTTCAAATTTCAGCGTCAAAATATATCAATGATATTAGAATATAAGATGTACATACGTCATCATTTTGCAAAAATCACATTTGATCGCTCGCTCGATCACACAAGTTTGCTTTCGAACTGGTATTGTCCATTCTACTTCCCTAATGCGGATTTCGATATGGTTTCTCGACTAGAAGCCATCAGTCTCCTTGCATAGCCATATACTATGATAGAGAATTCTAGAATCGAGCCCAAAATCCATATCAAATATTCGCCATCAAGAATCGAATGAAAAATCCTAACACGAAATGGTGTAATCCACCTCGAACTTGTATACTCAAACTTGGATCAAATTAATTATGCGAATAAAACAGCATACGTACAACTTATATATTTATTCCAACTTGTTAAATATATAGTTTCATAAAGATGTTACTAAGTTAAAACATTTAACTAAACTTTATTCAAAATATTTTGAAGACCAAATTCTTTTCAAAACATTTCCAATCTAAATTTGATATTAGAAGAATTCAAAATAGCCTTATTCATTTACTTAACCAAACAGTTTCAACTTATTTAAATCATATTACTTCATACTTAAACATTCAAAACAAACTTATATACTTTATCAAAATACTTTTCAAAATTTCTTAGCTTTGAAAAGTTAACCTTGATTTGGAAGTACTCGAACTTCAAAATAGTCGAAGAAATCATTTTCAAATTCAAGAGTTGGAAATCAGCAATAAATCAGTAAATCAATTTTAATAGATAGGGTTATATCAAATCCGAAACTCAAGGAATGAACACCGGCTTACTTCAAATCATTTCAAATATACATACATATATCCTTTGAATATCAAATCTTACTTCGGAATTTGAAATCAAAATTGGTTTCGCAAAATCACTCGCGTAGCAATGCTACTAAAGTGGCCTCTCCCCCACTCTGAAACTCGAAAATCAATGTCGATGATGCGTGCACTCACCACCGAAATTATTTTCCAGCGACATAAGTGAGTTCTGGACTTCTATTTTCTCAAACTTCTTTTGAAATTTCTTCGAAACTCATTAAAATCATTTGAAACATTTCTTATTCGGAAAATATTTTTAAATCATATTATTATTATATATTTCAAAATCTTAAAACAAATTTCAAAATACCGGAGTTCAATTCTCGAATTTCAAATTTAAAATCCTTCAGTTATAAATCAAATTTCTTATATATTTTTTTCAAAATTACAGATCCTTTCGAAACCTCAAATTCTTTTTTTAAAAGGGTTTAAAATCTTTATCGAAAACATTTCACTTTTATATATAGAATATAATCATACTTATAAAAATTTCGATATATAAAACAATTTCCAAAATACGAATAAACCCGATTTTTCAAAAGGATGATTCAAGAATGGATTTCAAAACAAAGATAGATATTCAAATTAGAGGTACTCAAATCAAATTGGATTCTGATTCGAAGATAAGTTTGAACGAAAATGAGATAATCAATTACAAAACAAATAAGGGATATACTTATATAAATCGCGGGCGACCTTAACCGGTCAACCGTGATTTCAAAATAAGATCAGTGCAGAATTTTGAGGCAAATCGACATTCGATCGCCAGAGATAGAATTCGACATAATAAGAGATAGCAGCATCTAAACCGAGGGATATATAAATCTCCGGTGAATCAATGCCAATTGTAAAGGAGTTTCACCCCTTTACAAAACATTCAAAGATCGGCGGGATCGCCTATTCTTATAGAGATTATTCGAAGTGGAGTTATGGGATACTCCAGAATCAAAAGAATACCAATAGAGAGAGACAAGAATGAATTTTGGAACCGTAGGAACGTTCCAAAGTTCAAAGGAAATCGAGTCAAAAGGAAGAGATTAAACTCAAACGTAAGTGATTCTGTAAATAAATTTACAATATATGCTAAGTTTTGCCTAGAGCCAAAGCTCTGATACCAACTGTGACGACCCGCTATTTTGGACCATTCAAATCGACAATAATCCACACATCACTACTACAAAACAGGCCATTTGCATCGGTTGTTTACCCCCCTTTTGCATCTGTTCAACAGCCGATGCATATGCAACCGATGCAACAGGCTTAACACTTTTGCATCAGTTCTGAAACCGATGCAAAAAGGTCCTTTTTGCATCGGTTTTTACTAACAACTGATGCAAAATATCATGGTTGGTTGCTTGGACACAGCCCTCATGTTGCATCGGTTGTAATGAAAACCGATGCAACTAAGGAACTAATTGCATAGGTTGTTGTTTAAAACCGATGCAAACTAATCCCTCTATTGCATCGGTTTTTTATAACAACCGATGCAAACTAATCCCTCTATTGCATCAGCTATTTATACCTGATGCAAAAAAGCCATTCTCAAAAACCATTATTACAACACTCAAATAGACTATATATATATTATTGATTATAACAAACAATTATTGCATGCAATATTACAATCATTCAAAATTAAATTTGATGGCAAATACATAATCAGATTTAATAATTCTACAAAAGAATGAAAAACATAAATAAATTCCACAGTACATAATCAGACAGTCAGTAGTAAAAATAAATGCAGCGTGTTATATGTAGACACACAAAAATACATATATATCATCAGTATTTTATACTTTTCTAAAAGTGTCAATAAATCATACTAGTGTGTTTTATTCGTTAATACAAATCTAACGTCGAAGACCGCGGGTTAAATGGACTTCGTATGGAGAAGAAAAACATGTTTAAATTTAAGCCTTTTAATTTACTAAATCAAATCAACTAACTTTATAAACAATCTCACCCAACCATAAATATGCAAAGCCCATAAGCCTAGCACAAACATCAATCCGAGCCTTGCAACTTCTCCTTGAACGCACATCCCCCTCCTTTATTCTTAAAACGTGTACAGGCCTTCTCCCCACTTTTAAACATTTATGGTACCTAATCTTCTTCCCTTTTCAAATGCCAGCACACTAATCTCTTCATGCATGAACACAGCCTGACACTTCCCTCACCTTTGTCAGAGCTCCAACATTTTATCCTTCCACTACAGCCAACATAATTACTTCCTTCATCGCTCAACCTTCACTACCCATTAACCAACTTCCACCACAACGCAGCCACTACTTCCACCACAGTGCTCTGCATAAGCTAAAATATTATCAGCAATAAGGCTCAACTGACCTTACAAATGGACAAAGAGATGGTAGTTAACCGTGCCTGCAATAAATGAAAATTGGGGGAAATCAGTTATAAAATTCAGCATGGTTCGTATTTTGTATTAATAAGTTGCAAACAAGATGTATCCAACCAAAAACAGGGTTGGACACATTTTTATGTTGGCGAATCTAAAGGAGACAGATATACAATATAATTACTATAAATCATGAGCTTATATTGGCAAAGTCATCAGGTAACTGGTGCACATCACCGAGATTGATTTGTACCATATGTTCATTATGATCTTCTTAAACTGTAAAATAGTCAAACTTCAATTTCTAGACTAATGCCTAATAAAGTGGACATCCTTTGTGACTACAAAAGATAACTGTTTTCCCACTCTACAAAAACACAACGAAAATGTGCTCGTCAACGATGGTGAGATACAAATTAAATGATACAATACCACAAATTAGAAGAGTTTAAAATCCAAATTAACAGAATTTTGACCAAAATAACCAAAAGTTATCAAATCGATAGTACATAGTTGATTCCATTTTCAGGACTCTCATGGACGTACACTGACAAAATTATACACTGTTCAACTTTTTCGACCCACAAATTTAGAACTGGCATGTGTTAATGATAGTATCGTTAGTTTCCTGTTATATTCCTTGGAAGGATTGAATGGTGATCCCAAACAATTAAAATGCATTTTGTATCATGGTAATGGTATGGAAAACAAAAGGCTACAAATGATCATATTTCCAGTTTCATGAAAATGGGAAACTCAAATGTACTAAAATAATGCAAATGCATACACATAATAGTGACTCGATTGCACAATAGTGACGAAATAATTAAACATAATAGTGACTCGATTACACATAATAGTGACTCGATTGCACAATATTATCGATTATAGTGTAATGCTAAACATACGCTTCCTAGAGGAGAGTGTGCTTAGCTATATGTCTATTCTAAATCTTCGTATAGGCATTCAGGTAGAATTTCCGATATAACTTGGTCCTTCATTGATATATGTCTATTCTAAAAACTCCTTACACTAGTATTGTTACTGTTGAGAATCTCAACTTGAGATGTCTATGTTTAAGCAAATATTCCATCTAGAGACAAGACAGCCAAATGAGCAAATTTCTATGAATACGATATTAAAGCTTTAGCTCAGGAGTTTTTATTGCTATATCCGGCTATAACAACTCTCAATATGAAAACGACAAATTTCCCTGTTATCTAATCAATTCGGAACCCTTTTTTTTTACAGAAGAAAAATATTTCCCTCTGAAGATAATAATAAGAGGAGCACCTCCACTATAATTTACACATGAGCATCATTAATTAGACAAAGAAACATAAATGGCAGCTGCTGCAATGATAGCAGAGCCATGAACGTGCTTACTGTGGCCCCCTACTCCGCTATCATCATTAATCGCCTTGACAAAAAGATTTATATCGTGTAATATGATATAATATAATTAGAACGATGAGGCAGATGAATATGCCGACCCCTCTAATCAGGTTTGAAGTTTGAAAACTAACTGCTCTTTATTTGTCTTATTTTCCTTATTCTGCAGTCAGGGAGGTTGCGATTCTTCGTTTCTTTCCTGTGTTGTTAGCCTTGTATCAACAAAGATAAATGCACTCTTGTTTTCTCTTCTTTCTTTTTCACTGTCCACAGCTTTAAAAAGTTACCGTTTTTTCCTTTATTTATTTATTTAAAGGCATCTATGGGCCTATGGCTATCTAGATTTCCAGATCAAACAATGAAGTATTTGAACATACTACATTAAGTTACCCTATCTCAATAATAAAGATCTCATATCATAAAGCAAGGGTAAAATTCAATATTAGGCCATTTATGTGTCTAAATATACTACAACTATATATACACCTTTAATGGCTTCAAAGTAATCAGTATAATGTGTCTGAATATACATACTCATCTATTATACACATTTATCAACCAATGGATTTTTAATTCAAAAACGAACGAAAAGGATATAAAACATGTTTATACTGAAGGTAGACCGCTAATGCAGATCGCCCATACAACCATGTCAGAAAAATATCTAACAAATAAGTTATGACTATATCATCGATATAAATTGCCCATACAACTCATATCACAAATATACTTATAAATATCCCATATCCATATTATATAATCCATTGAAAATATTAAATTTGATCTGCTATTTAATTTAAAGCAGAAACCATGCTGCTGTGTGAGTTAAAGCATGAAAATATGTTGCTTTGTAACTTAGCTACTGTATGATTTAGACATGAAAACATGCTACTGTATGACATAAACATGAAAACATGCTGGAGTGTATTATAATTTCCAAAGCAAGCATACACATTACTGTCCAATGTAATAATAACACGGACATTTCCAAAGCAAAGGATCGTGTCTCAATATATAGTAAATATCATATTGTTTGGGATAACTCAAAATATATAGTAAATAAATCAATCACAGAATCATAGACACAGAGTAATACAATAATACGCAGCGGAATAGATAAAATAGTAGTTCATGAAGCTACTATATAAACATCAGAGTTAAAAATAAAGTACAACAGAATATCTCAAATATAGTGAAGTCTTCAGTAAAAATAGATGACCTCTCTGAACAAATCAACTGGGAAAAGCTGAAAGCTGAAACGATGGTTGGATCTCCAAATGAAGCTCCAAACTCCAAGAGTGAGTCTCAAATGCTGTATCACTCGGTCTGACCCGAGCGTAAAGCAAAACACAAAACACTCGAGTCAGGATTAACATTCTTATATCAATAAATCCAACTCAATTGAAATATCAACTGAAATACAAGTAACTTAAAGGATGTTTGGGATAACCATCCTCTAAGGATCTTCAGAACTATCTACAAGGTGGAAATATACATTATAACACCGTGGTCATTTCAATTTAATTTTATACTTCAAAACCCAAATATCATTTCATTTCAAATATAACTATTTTCCAAGATAGTATATATATTAATTAATTTATAAAGTAAAGCATTTAATTTCCTCAAGTCTCGCAAATCGATTCAAATCAACTTCAAATTCCAAATTCAAATTTATTCAAGCTCCAGTCATCAATTCAATTCAGTTCTAAATATACCATTTAAATTTTCAATATATTTCAAAGCTTTAATATTCAACATTTTCAAAGTTAAATTTAACAGTTTCATATAGCACTTGATTTAACTTTATTATTATTTAATCAGGGAATATTCACTTCAATATCATTTAACTAGCCTTAAATTTCATTTTACTAAATATTTCCTTAAATTAATTTAAACAAGAAATATTCATTAAATTATTTAAATCAAACTCAAGTTATAAATCATATCTTAAATCCCAATTTCAATAAGTTTTAAATCGGTTTAATTAAATAAAATTCTTTACTAAATTCAAATTATCTTCCCAACCTTAACGTATTCAAATTTTTACCAAAATCTATTTTGAAATATAAATTTTATACTTAACATATTATATGTATTAAATCAATCTTAATTAAATTATATATTATTATTAAATCTATATATATCATTACCATTTATATATAAAATTTTAAGAATCAACATTTGTTAAAACCATATATTTCTTTCCAAAACCATAGAATTCATTTTCAAAATATTTATATATATAGACCAACGGTGTCTGTATATATATTTATCATATGGTTAAGTGATACGGATATTTATCATTTCAATCCGAAATTTAAATATATACGGGTAGATATCATTTCGACCCGTAATCCCAATTTCAATTCAAATGAAAATCGCTTGGGTTTATCATTTCAACCCATAACGATTTTCTCCTATTCTAAAGTCTGTTCGGGTATGTATCATTTCAACCCATAGCGATTTTCTAAACTACAGGGAACTTGCAGAGTGATAACAGATAATATAATAATATAAAACAGGCATATATCATCAATAACAATATAATATAAACAATAGGATATGGTGTCATATCCCACAGGTGAACAGTTACAGATAATAGCATATATGACAATTTAAATAACTACAATAGCATATTTCAATTGTCGTTTCAATTGAAATCAAATTTAATAAGTATAAGAACGTAAATCGTGAGTGATTGCTCACCTTTCGAGGTTAGAGAGATAGACAATGAAGTGGTTACGAAATCCAGGCATGAAGTCTCAACACAAGGCACGATTGAACTCGAATCGACGAACAAAACTGATAGATAGGAATTTACGAAATCAAGTCAAACTGGATTGATGATGATAATTGGTATAAGTAAAAATATATATACTATATATAACTACTTATATATAAAACAAATACATATATATATATACCTATTGAAGTGCAAAATACTCGCATACATGCTATACCTTTTTAAAATTAATAGTTAAAAATGAAATTTATATAAACTTGCTTTATTTAATACATATAAACCAACATGTATATATTATATATTGCAAACAACTCTATATATGACAAATGAATATATGCATATATATCCTCTTATAAACTGACTTTATATATATATACAGAACGCATAAAATAAACCAGAAATTTATATACACAGAGTATTATAATACGTGTATTACAATTAGTAATCTATCATGTTAAACAGGAAAAAAATATAAAGTAAACAGGCTACTATGCAACATTTCAACCCCATTTATATATCTACATACCCTTACTTATATGCAAACAGCGAAGCTAACCTATTGTACATCTACAAAGACTAATACATGTAAGCTGACGTGTGTGTGTATATATATATATATATATGTGTGTGTGTGTGTGTGTGTGTGTGTACACTCATGCGCATATAACCATTTAAATCAATATTTAGTAAAACAACAATATTATCTTTCCAAAATATCCTACATATAAATATACAAACTATGTAGAATTTATATCATAACTTTAGAAATATGAGATATAAATATCAATACTACGTGTCACTATAAATAAATAGACAAATAAAACATTAGAACGTATAGTTTCACATATAACCTACATCTAAATACTATGTGTACTAAATATACTTTATAAGAAAACTGAGAATGCCAGGCTATGCAGACCTACTTTATCAATTAAAATACTATACAAATGATTATAACTAACGCATGTACTGCAACCCATAATATAAAATGAACATAACTTTTATATAAACTGATCTTCAAATCTATAACAGAACTTAGATAAATAAATATACGAACCAAAAATGCTTAAACTTTTATATAACCTTTGTATAAAATACACGTTGAATGCATATATATATATATTATATTTTAGAAATCGATATAACATTCCAAATACATATTAAACAACATCTGTATATATAGATATATATCTATTACCTTATCTATTTCTCAAAGCATAACCGAGAGGATAAAAAGCGAGGGAGTGGAGACTGCTGGCGATGCTGCCAGGTGGAGCAGGGGAGGGACGAAGTGAAATCTGGGTGAAAAGATGATGGGTGAAGGAGTTGGTTGCTATTGAGGTGCATGGCCAGGGCTTGGGTGGCGACACGTGTTGGAGTCGGGTTTGAATCTCGATGAGAAGTGGCTACTCGTGGTGGCTTCCGGCAAAGGAAGAGGAAGCATCTGGAGATGGGTTGTGGTGTTTGTGAGGCCGAAGTGTCGGTGAATTTGGATCTGGAGTGGCTCGGCTAGACTTGGTGCTGGTAATCGAAGGTTGTCGAGGCGAGTAGGGAGGAATTGTTGGAAAAATATTATCTGGTTTGAGAAGGATAAGGAACGAAAAAGATGTGGAGGAGGAAGACTAGAGGAGCGCCAGCACGCAAGTTTGCAATATGCAAGAAACAGTGAAACAAGGTTAATAAAGGCAAAATAAATAAATAAAATGAACCGTTGCATACGAAACGTATACAATAAATATACAGTGATTTGAATAGTGACGGTACTCCTAAAATTCAGTTGAAAAGATTAAAGCGAATTATTATTGTGGTCCCGATGCACGTTTCAAATTTTAAAACCGAAGGAAACGGTAAAGTCACAATTTAGGGTACCGTTACAACGAATTGTTTATCACTTCCGTCGCGTACCGGACCTTAAAATACAGAGATAAATATACCATTGAGATCAGCATGACGAGAGGATCAAAACGGTATACAGATATTAGTGGTACGATCATCCGACCAAAAGTCGATAATCGGTACCGAAAATGCTGCTATTTCGTACGGGAAAATCCAAACGGAGCTAGAAACGTCCGAATTTCGCGAAACGAATTTCGCAGTCTGATTCAGAATGCTCTGAATAAATTTTCTCCTGTTGACATATTTTGGTTTCGGAAAACTTTTAAATTCACTGTTATTAACCGGTTTAATTTGAAATAAAATTTCACAGGAAAATAAACTTCAATATTATCAAATGAAAATTTACCAGTTGCTATATTAAAATAGACGTATTCCAAATAGTAAATTTTTATTTTCAAATTTTATTGTTTAAAATTTCACAAAATTTCTGTTAAACACGTTATTAAAACCAATTAAAAATTTTGGGTCGTTACACAGAACTCAAGTACATATGCAGACCAGAGGAATGCAACTAAAACTGATGATAGTGGTAATCACATAGTGAAATGCAACTGATGATAGTGAATGAGACAACAACTTTAAACTCAAATAAACAGCAGCCTCAACATCAACAAAGAACAATGGATGCAAACCCAAGTCAATCATGAAACTAAAAACTGCAAACATGACACAGCAAACAAGAATGTCATAATGCAGACAACAAACTCATGGACCAACTAAAATGGAGAGACCTTTGCAAGTATACAAGTTCAGAATGGCATGTGCAAACCACACTGGAACAAAATGACAATATCAACATGGATGCAGATGCAAGACTGTCAGCAAGCAGATTCAAAGTGACAGTAACCAATGTGAAAAATATATATACAAAATGATCAAGTGCAACAGGTCGCAATGAAACCCAAATGACAGAAATGAGACAGTGAATCAACTGGAAACTTAATGTGCATCTACAACTACAGTTCGAGTTATATCACAGTGCCAACATTACGAACAAACTTAGTGCAAATCAGTTCGAAATCCAAGCAGTGTAACTAACTGTGATCAACTACAAGGTATGCAGGTAAAAAATGAAATGGAATGCAACTGCAAGTCGAATCAGTGAAGATGGCCAGAGACGAAGCTCACAGGGGCCGGAGAAGAGAGTTCACAGAGAAATCTAATACAATGTAGATGGTCATATGAAGTAGCATTTACGAAGTTTGAAAGCATTTACGAAGTAAATCAGAACAAAAATGAACTTTCCAGAAGCAGTTAGATAAACCTCAAGCCAACATCATAAATCGAACAACGAGCAAAGTGAATCGACAAACTCAAACCATTTAACACAAACGAAAATCATAGAATTCGAAGTAGATGCGAGTAAAGGGAATTACTCACCTTCTTCGACGTGGCAACCGAGAGCAACGAGGAATCGATCGAGCAAGGCAATTCTCGAACAACCAACGATACGATCGAAGTAAGAACGGCACTTCGATAAGCCCAAATTTCAGAGCGCAAAGAGGAACGAAAGCCCCAAATTTTCACAAAGCCCTAATTCAGTTGAACGAGATAGATGAGGCCGCCATTTTTTTCTCAAGGAAGAATAGAAGAGGATCGAGTCATATAAAATAAAATAGGGCCGGCTAAAAAGGGGAAAGGGTTTGCAATCAAAATGAAGAATGAATCGAGAAGGGGGGAATCAGGTCGAACAAAATAAGAAAAGGGAACGGGTCGAATGATTTTTCAAAAGAATTTTAACTTGATAAAATTCCAATAAAATTTGGCGAACGATTTAATCACCTAGTGACGATCATTAATTGCTATGAATATCCGGGTTGTTACACTATACCCAAGCCACTTAATACCTCATTAACAAGGACTAGGCATGCCTCTAACCATTTGACACATAATTATAGGTAGGCCTTTGCCATTTAATACATAACCCTAAAGGCGGACTCCTCACTGGTACTGTCTAGCTGACATTGCTTAGAAATATCATTAGGCTACTTAGTACTTCTTTTAGAGGTGAGAGGCGAACACTAGATCAGTCGCTTAGTACCTCAAACCTGAAGCAAACCCTTCCTGAGATATCCATCATCACTATTAATTATAAATATGGAATCTCATTAGGTTACTTCTTTCAGTAGGGAGGCGGGTCCTTCAATAACCGCTTAATAACTCAACACTGAAGTGAAACTTTTTGGAGATATCCTTATTTATTTGGAATCTCAATAGGTTATTTAATACTTCCTTTTAGGAGAGAGGCAGACCCTACAGCCACTTAATACCTCAAAACATAAGCAAACCCCTATGGAGATATCACTCACCACTCCTAATTCTGGCTTTGGACTATTTAATAATTTTTAATTGGAAAAGAGGCGGGCCCTCAAACAACCACTTAATACCTCTGATCCTAAAGCTGATCCTATCTCTCATAAAGCCATGGGTCCTAGGATAAGTGATATCTCACATCAATAGTAAGTGCATGTGACTGATGGTAACCTCAAAGTGAAAGGCAGTCTTCCGTCGAGTGACTCTACTGACCTTGCATCGCTATCCCATTAAGTCAAATTAACCATCCTAATTCTTTACTTAAATTATCTTAGGTATACATTGGGCTTAGCTTACTAATTCCCTTTTTATTTAAGGCAATAAGATTTACCTTAAATACCTGTCTACCCATAAATCCCCCTTTTAATGCTCATAAATGACAATTTTTCCATAAAATCCTAACAGACATTTCCTAAGACATTTGTGTATGATTAATAATTTCAAATTAGTAACCTTTTATATCTATTCCATTTTTATCAGTCTCATTAATCCATTTGTTCCTATTAATTATAACTCCCAAATTCATTTCCATTAATTGCACATTAATTGGAGTTACAGTCTTTAGTCAACCAATTGTAACCCCTAATCTAATCCTATCCATTATTTCCCATTAATTCCTCATTAGTTGGGATCACAATCTTTTGTTTACTATTAATTATTGACAATTCCTAATTTATTTCCCATTAATAGGAATACTACATTTCCTAATTCTACCTATTCGCTTCCCTAGATATAATAATAACTAACGAACGTTACACATAAATAACGCACACGTTGTTTTTCTTTATTACTGCAATAAATACATATAAACTACCTAATAAAACTACTTATTCCTATCCAAGTATATTATTGTTATAAATATTTAATAGAATATGCTTTCCATATTTAATGTGCTGGAATTAGATTCCTTACGAAGATTTTTCACTATGATTTCCATAAATTAGTTTAACACAAAAAGGAAAGACTGACTCCATTTGAAATTACAAGGAAGGGATAATTTGTATATTTCTTGTTGAATCAAATATCGCCCTTTTGAATGAAAAGTGGAAAAATTAAACAAATTTATAATAATCAAATGGATGTTCTTCTCACAAATTGAATTATGAAAAATCTACAACATAACACAAATTGGAAAATAATCAAAAAATCCTATTTTATACCAAAGTACAGATATGGAATAAAAATATACATCCTTCAAATTCTAAAATCTTTGGGACTGATTTCCAGATCTTGGCGTAAACATATTTCCAATTAGATCTGAAACAAGAATTTGTAGGCAATAGTTTTCTACACTAATTTAAGTCTACAGTTGATAAATAAAATTGATTTAGGCATAGAAGTCAAATGTATGCCAACGGAATAGATTTCAAATCATAAATAATATGTAAAATTTCGCACTCGCTTTTTAAAAGCGATCCAAATATCTAGATCTGAAGTAGAACCTTAAGTTCATCTCCAAATCCTTTTAATCCAAGAAATATGTATAAAAAAGGTATATACATACATTTGAATTGCAAATCTGAGAAGAGATTTGGGATTGGATGAGAAAATAGATACAAATGTATAAATATATATAAATTACCTTATATACGCGTATAGTTGATTCTCTTCTCTTCTCATTTTTATTAGATTTTTATTCTTCTTCAATTTGTATGAATATAGATATAAATATATTATTTTTATAATTTAGAAAGAAAGTGGAGAAGAATAAATGGCAAAGCTTGCTACTGCCTCTAGAAAAATATAAGAAGAGATGGGAGGGTTAGGCCTGAATTTATAGTCATTAAAATCAACATCAACCATTAGATCGAAATATATTAAATCCGAGCTGTCGGGTCTAGGCTAACCCTAGCCGCCACATAAGGAGCGGTCGACCGCCACCTACCTAGGGGTCGACCACCCCTGGTCGATCGCTCATAGTGGCGGGTCAACCTGTGGGCCCGGGTTTATTAATATGAAATGTTAATTTTCCTATTCGAATTATTTTCCTTTTGAATTCGTTTTTCCTCCGTAACTTCTTCGTTTGGACTCCAATCGCAAAACTACAAATATGAAAGTTGCTTAGAATTTTGCTACAAACGCAATAGTGTAAGCTTCATGGTCAAATTCCATCATTTGCACAAATTCCATTTTTGGAGCCTAATTAATCAACTAACTAACGCTAAATTACGGGTGTTACACAATTAGATAATTAGAGATAGGTTGTGTGAGCGATTAACTTACCTTTAAACTCCTATGTTTAACTTAGTAATTTGTATCCATATCTAACTTGAATTCTATTTGAAGAAGCCCTAGAACAAAGCACTTGATTTGTGGATTTATTTTAGTTTTTTGGGTTTGAAAGTGGAAGAGGATATTTGGTTTTCTAATTGTAAATGAAAATGAACGAACAAAGAAATGAGAAGAGGGATTTCTGCTTAGTTAAACGGGCTTGTGCTTCATAGACCCAATAGGAGGAATGTTACTAATCACTTTTGTATTCCTTTTTGAAATGCTATCTTTTACTCGAAATAATGTTTTATAAAATCATAGATTGATTTCTCAATTTTACTAAAGCGAATCAATAAGTCAAAATTCCCATTTTTATTAATATTGAAATATTTTATACGATTAAATATAACTTTTGAAAATAAAATTATTCTCATTATTTTTTTTAAAATGAAAAAACTATTAATTGCAAAATCTCATTTTAAAACAATAAATCTCAATATTAACAATTTACCCTAAATGCCCAATTTAAATAATTGATTTAATAATATTTAAAAATTAAATTAAGAACCTCTTTAAGAAATGAAACTCATTCCTTAAATAAATTAAATCAACTATTCTCAAATACTAGATTTAATTTCACAATTAAAATTTCATAAACCACAAATTAGAATTAGTTATCCATAATTAAACTTAATTAATTAGGTAATTAATAATAGGGTTGGTACAGACTCACCCTTTAATAAAATTGGGTCCGTGCAATTTTCTTAATGAAAGAAATCTATAAATTAAATTTCCAAATTTTATTTATCACTTCCAAATAACTCTTTCGAAAATTTACATCTTTCCAAAGAATATAATCTAAATCATCAAATATAAAGTTCCAATTCATTTTCCATTAATTTCGTATTTAAAATTCTAAAATTTAACATCCATCTAAATTATAAATTGATATACAAAATAAAGCAAAGATTATCACATATTATTCTTCTCGGCATATATTTTAAAATAAACATTCACTACTTACACATATTAAGTAATTTAATGACTTTGCCTTTCCATCTATTTATATCAAATCTCTATGTCAATTGGCTGCGATGCTGATCGTAAAGTCAATATGGCCTAGCCATTGACCTTTGTTTTTGCTAAGGTTCGGTGGCTGCACTCATCATCCAAAAATAATACGCATACAATGAACTTTCATAATTTCCATTTTCTTTTTCTAAACTACCAAAACTTTTAAACGCACATAATGGTATATAAATTTCCCTTTTAAATTTATTTCCCAAAATCATTTTCCCCAAAATATTCAACTTCCACAAATAATAATATCAAGTTTAAAATAATTTACTTAATATAATTATCAAAACTCCAATTAATAATTTCCTTTCAAAATAACTATATAACTCAAAATAATTCCTTTCCAAATATTATTTATATCAAAAATACATACTTTCAATATTTATTGCATTTGTATATACAAATATTCATATTTTTCCATAAAATATCCTTTCGTTGAAAAAAATTATTTTCACAATTTCTTAAATTCTAACATCTAATTAATTAAGATTCATATAAACAATTTACATTCAAACCAAAGAACTTAAAAGTGAAATTCATAAATGAAAGAAGATTTCCAATTATTCTCTTTTCAAAAAATTTCCATCTAACTCCATTTAATTTTAATATAAAACAATTCTAATATTTAAAACAATTTCCTTAACTTATCTTGTTATATAAAATAATATTAAGCCATGAAATTTAGTGATTCATTTCGTCACTTAGCTGCAAAGTTGATCGCATAGAATATCAATATTGCTTCGCCATGCTCTCTACTTCTCACGATTTATTCGATGGCTAAAATAATATTTTTAATTATTTTAACTCAAATATTTAAAAAAATCCAGGTTAATTATTTCTCATGTCAAAATGTCTCGTTCGATGTTTAGGAACTTTAATCGATAACATGACGCCCATATATCGATCGGAATCCTTAAACATTTTTTGGACAAGTCAACACAATAAATAATCACAAGTTTTCATTAATTACATTTATTTTATTATCATAAGCATCCAAGCATTCAATTTAAACAAATACAACCAAGCAATCAATTACTAACAACCAATTAACCAAAACTGAATAGTCGATTTCAACGGAACAATTATATTCCTAAAATTCCACTGTGCAACTCTGATTATTCCTAGATTATTTAAATCTTAAACTTATTTACTCAAATTTCCTAAGTTCTATATTAAAAGAAAATTGTTCACTTAAACCAATTTATTTTAATTTATCTCTTTTAAAGTTAATTTCCCAATAATCCAAAAGTAATTTTCCAAACTCTAAAAGATTTTAACACGTTACTTTCCAAAAGTTTAATATTACAACTTCCAACTTATCTAATTAAATTTTAAATCAAAATACGTCCCAATTGATTGTCCCAATAATCAATTTATATTCCTATCCCTATATAGGTAACTAATTTAAAAATATACCACATAACCCAAATGATAGGACTCTATGTCTGACTAGGTGTAGATCTGTGATTTTATATGCTATAATGTTCTGACTCAGCTCTGATACCAAACTGTAATGACCCCACCGCTATGCCTATATTATTAAAGAACATTATAAATAATGTTGTCAAACAATACTGAAAATACAGCTTGTTAAGGGCGACCAACTGTGAATATATCTTTAAACTAACACTTACACGTCATTCTTATGGTTTTTCTTAATCTCTGGAATAAAATTTGACATGTACAGTCTTAGTTCAAAGTACTAACGACATTGGTTTCTCAAAATCAGAAAAACATATCATATAAAATAGTAATCACAAATCACAACAGAATAATAAATCTCATATACATGTACAAACCGTGATTCTACAGAATAAAATACAAGACCCACATAATATACATGTGTTACAAATCACTAACTCAAATATACATCTCAAATACAGGCACAAAATCCTACAGGAGATAAACTAAAGGTCAAAATGGTTTATCTCTCCCTACCAACCCAACCATCCAAAGGTCTACCAGTCCTATAACTTGAAAAGTCTCAGCTGACCCGAGTATTATAAAATAAATTGTCAGACTATCTCTAAATATCCAAAAGGGTGAGAACAAGATCTAACACAAGAATAAATAGCATATAAGTAAATCCAAATGCCCAAGATATAGCAAGTCATAGAACTAATTTAACTCGGAATTTATCTGTGACGCCCCACCTCTATACTCACACTAGCCAAGGACACTACGGGGTAATGCCGTCGACTAGCACGAAGATTAAGGCTGTTGTGGAGCGACCATCTGTGTAATTTATTTGTGCGAGTACCGATATGTCAGATAATATAACTTACATTTCATTTCAAGAGGAAATCCGACATATCAAATACAAGCTCAGAGCTACCACATAGTGGCTATGTGGGCTTCGAAAGCAAATATAGAAATAAACATAACACAAATCAGTCACAGATATTCATATCACAAAGGCGGAAAAAGATATGAATATAACACATAGAAGTGTACATCAAAGTAGTGGTCATACAAGGTCCACTACATCACAAAAGATAATAGGTACAAGTGCTGGACAAAAGAATAATTATACATCAAGGAATCTCTATCTCGAATGTATAAAAGCAAACACTACTAATCTAAAGTAGTTAGCCAAAAAAATCAGATGATGGTACTAGATAAGAAGTCAAGTAGAAGCACCTGAAATACCACGGTCTGACCCAAGTATTATTTAAGAAGAAAAATAATAAACGGATCAATCTGGCTATAAATATCATACAAAATGAGATATGATAAGAGATATCACAAAAACGTATGATAACAATAATGCCATACTGTGACAAGTATACATCAGATAACAACATAAATCATACAATATCTCCAATATTCTCAAACACTAAAAAAAATGTCATATTCTTTAAATTATTCACCAAAACACAAATATTGATGGAGCTTATCAATACATATCATCAAAATTGGTGAAACAGGAATTCTAGAAATCAACAACCAGAAATCCAGAAATCACAAAGGGGGAGGCCTATCACAAACGGGAGCATGAAAACTCGCCAACACGTGTGTCAAAAACAGAACGCTATTCCCATGTCGCTAACCATCAAGTTTGAGCCGAAGCTCCACAAACGGCCCGAAGACCATAGGTCACTACCCCACCAAATTGAACCGAAGTTCCACAAACGGGGTTTTTAGTCCCCCAAACAAACAAAGAGACATCGCACATCGCTAGTCTAAATCACAAAATGATCATCAATGATCGATAAGTGTAAATTACACTAAGCTAGTAAATAAACGAGTTTAGCTTCATGTCCCATAACCACTAGCTTAACAAAAATATTTACGAACAAATTGTAGATTTCCACTCGAAAATTGTCACGAGAGTTCAATCGAACAAGTCCAAGAATTAACCGACGAAGTAAACGCAAGCGTTTCATACCACTTTTTTTGCTAAGCCGTTTAATTAGATTTCTCATACGAATGAGGTAAAGGTTTGTATATACTAATAGATTGGAAAACGGTTTTAAAAGCGAGCTTTATATTTTAAATAGTGTCGAAATTGTTTTAAATGAAAGAGTTTTAGTATTTACTACTAGTATAGAAACCTTTGTGTTTAAAAGTGACAAATAACAGAAATAATTGTAAAAACAATCTATCACCAAAAATTCACATACGACAATGTGAATTAAATCCATAAAAATCGATATCAAATCCATCAAATGGATATTCCCAAAAATCCAAAGAAAAAAGTCATCAAAGTCGATAATAAGTGATAACAACTAACCGGATTAACAAAAATCGATTAAAATTGGAAATCCACTCAAAAAAATAGGCAAATAGACAAAATGCACAGTTCCAGACGTCTGGGGTTTAATCCAGACGTCTGGATTTGGGTTCTGGAAGAAATTCAGAAAACCCCCAGACGTTTGAAATTTCAAAACAGACGTCCGAGCCCTAACCAGACGTCTGAACCTATAAATCAGATGTTTGGAATTGGTTTTTGCCATTTTATTTTCTGTGTTCTTATTTTTTTTCCTCTAGGTCTATAACCAGACGTCTGGATTTGATCAACCAGACGTCTGGTTGCCTTTTCTGGGCAACATTTTTCCTAGGCCAGTGTAACGTTTTGACTTTTCGACGCTCGAAAGTCGACATTAATACATGCACTGTATCAAATGCCGAGCAATCGAATGCCGGAAAACCGAATCATTAGAGTTAAAAAGAAGAGGTAGAAGTAGACAGAAGAAAAATAAAGAAGAAGAAACAGAAACAACAACAGAATCTCACATTCGCAGCGGAACAATATATAATAGCTGAATGAATAATCTTTAAAACAAAAGACTATATCAGTTTATACATTACATCAATCAGAGTCAATATACAACTCAATACAATAATGGACAGTTATATAAACTTGTCCTCATACAGAATACACAGCGGAATAAATAAACAAGTACGGTAGTACGCCTCGCCATCCAGCTCATCTCCAAAGCTCCAGAATATCCTGATAACATAACTCTAGGCTGCCCGTGTGGAAAATTATGGGCACCCAGAGTTTAGAAAGGGAACAATAAACTACGAGTCAGTCATGGTGACTGGTGTGAGATCGTAAAACAGTTATTTTCACAAAGAAAATAAAATAGATTCGCAATGCTTTTGGAAAATGAAACTACCATAAGACCTCCCGCCACACACACAATGCAAACGCAGAATTGGAGGAGATTTCTTCTTATGATAGTCAAACATGCTTACTACGCAAAATCATTGGATATTATTACTAGTGCATAGTGTAGAAAACATTTTGAAAATATAATATTAATCTTAGCCAGCATACAACCATTATTGTATGCCTACTATAGCTACTATGTTCAATAGCAGGTTACCGCCACATTCCATAACAGGTTATACAACTAAAACCGTACAAGGTTCGTATTGTTTCTTTGGATTTCCAACAAATGGTCAAGCTAAGGAACTTCCTTACACCGAAATGGAAACGCCTCTGGAAAGACGCCCCGAGAGACAACCTACTCTCTACAAACACAAGGCCGACGCTACCTCACGCTATACAGCTGTAACTAGGTAGCTAACACACGAGCTATGCCATCCCCCGGTCGTTACCGACCTTTATCCGAGGATCCTCAACCACAAAGCAACAACCACAAAGTATAATAAATTTGCACCATCCACATAGGTAAAATATCTGGGCTCCATACCATGATATCACCTTTTATCCAGAAGGAAAAGACATACCCTAGGGGCACGACCCCTAACAACCTTGCCGCAACATTCCTGTTTCGACCATTACCGGGTTGTGAGGCTCAACGAAGTCTCGTCCACAAAACTATGCTTTTTCACAAAGCCACGCTTTGATCAACAAATGATCAACAGCACTTCGTATGCCACATTACCAAATTGGGAATGTATCACTAGTAACCATCAACTACATAACCTCTGAACTCGTACGTCTCAGAGAAGGGTGTTAAGCTAAGAGAATAAATTCTCCGCCACCAACAGAAATGTATTTGATAGAAACCAGCTTTACATCTCAAAGTGTAACGTCAGACACACATCCATACAAGTCCATTCCGGGATCGAACGGAACCGAAGGCACTTCCAAAGAAGCCCTTGCAATCCGGGTATTCACTAATCACGTCCGGACTTCCCATCAAAAGAAGAGTGATATAAATCTCTATACCGGAGCAACTCGGTGCAAAGACATTCGACAGGTTGTCCTTTCATTTTGGAAAATACTCGGTCTTCACACCGGTCTTCAAATAATGTCCATTCACGACGTATCACTATTCGGAATGGGTTATATGACATAAAGGTCCTTTCCCGGCTTAACCGAATAATGAGCGTTTGTTTTAAAAACAAATCAAGTGCCATTTCAAAAGGCAAATATTGATAGTCGGTTATTTAACTATCAACAACATTCACAAAAATCAACCAATTTAAATAATTTTTCCCAAATTATTAAATTTCAAATATCTTCGCAAGATATATATTTTCCACACTTCATCACTTTGAAAACCAATTTCAAATCATATTTTCACTTTTCCTTTACAAATCCCATTGTGAATGTAAATTTCCAAATTTTCATCGATATATGATTTTCAAATCGATTTCCAATTATTCGCTTTCAAACACCAAATCAAATTCAAAATTGATTTCAAATTTCATTTCAAACCCTAAATCAATTACAAATTGATTTCTAAGTTTATTTCCAAATACCAAATCATTTGAAAATCGATTTCTAAATTTATTTCCAATTATCAAATCATTTTACAAATCGATTTCCAAATTTATTTCAACACAAAATCCATTTTTATTCAACACCAAATCAATTTTCATATCGATTTCCCAAAGATCTATTTTCAAATACCAAATCAATTATTAATTGGATTTCAAACAAATTTATCACTTTTTAAAAATAAATTCCTTTATCTCTTCCAAACCATTTAAAATTCCATTTTCAATAAATTCTTCAACTTTCAAATAATACTATTCAAAATCCATTTATAAAAATCTTTTCCCATATTTTGGAAATAATTCGATAAGATTTCAAAAATCAACTTTATGCTTTTAAATTCCTTCCTTTAAAATTCAACTAATTCTATCAAAAGAATTTACTTAAAATTTCCAATTTTAATTTCAAAAATCCAATTTTATTTATTTCTGGTATCCAATGATACCAAAAATACATTCGGCTAAATTTTAGCCTTCACAAATTCAATCACAAATATAATCATTCACAGATTATGAATAAATAATCACACAGCATATGCAACAAATCCATACAACATATGAAGCAAATTCATATAATTCGAGGAATCCAGTTGGATCCCTCCAACCTGTTTCCCTGCATCCACAGATGTTAGCACAATACCCATTCCACTTCAAGGTGGAATATCGCGGTATATGGGATTTATAAAATATCATCCGCTATTATGCGGCGCAATAGGGTCTCATCCGCTATATAATGCGGGAAATCAACAACTCCAATATATACATATTCCAATATATATATATATATATATATATTGCTATATACTACTATATATACTATCATTCAAGCACACAATCAACACAATCAATAATTTTAAATATAACTATTTAAAATTAAACAAACCCTTTGTTTGAGTAAGAAGATCTCACCTTAGCTTTTTATTTATTTTGCAATCCATTTTCATTCTCGGCTTGATTCCTTTCCGGTATTGACCTTGTATAAACAATTTACACAATATATCAATATTCGAAAGAATCGAACAATCAATTTTCGTTTTGATAGTTTTAATTATCATTGAATTTAGACAAATAATCAAACCTTAAACTAATTTTCCTTTAATCAAAAATTTTAGTAACTGAAATAATTAAATTGGTTTTATAAAATAACTCAATCACCCTAAACACATATCTTAAAATAAACTACTAAATTTAAAATGCGTATATGTATATTCTTTTTATTTATTTCTTTCTACTTCGAAAATACATATATATATTTTAAAAAAATGAAATTTAAGATTTCAAAAATCAAATTTGTATAAATTCTTTCAACATTTAAAAATCCTTATTTTCTCCAAATCTTATATCTTATATATATATTAAAATTATCTGTTTACTGTCAATCTATTTAAAAATAGAAATCTTAAATCTTATTATAAAAATAAATTCTCTATTAGTCTATACTGTCTTAATAAAAATTATTTAAACTAAAATAAAATCAAAATACCTTACTGTAAATTCATATATTTTCAGTTTTTTTTTCTTTCATATATATAAACTTTTTGTTCAATATTAAATTGTAAACAAGAATAGATACCTCACTGAAGATTTCAATGCCGTAGACCACAGTTTGAACGAAGCTGCCACGAACCAATCGCGACCATGCCATCGCGCGCGAGCTTCCAGAACGCGTTCGAAATCGAACGTCTCCATATTCGCCACTGACATCTCGAAACCCTAGCTCCCCTGCTCGCGAGCGCCACAGGCGGCGGCGAACCCTATCTCGACCGCTACTTTGATTCGCCGAACACCCTGCCTCCTCGAACGCCATTGCGACATCGAATACACAGGCCGCCTAGGTTTTGCTCGAGCTCGAGCTTGTGAAAATGTCACGATGCATCAATACATTTTATTTCTAGAACGAGAGATTTTGATTTTTTGTGAATTTACAGAGGGAAAAAGGGAAAGAGTAATTGGGTTTCGTTTGATTTTTCTTTGTTCGAGTAGAAATCGATTTTAATTCGATTGGGGGAAAAACGGGCGGCCATTTTCTATTTCCTTTGTTTTATTTTTGATTTTAAAAGAATGATGCTCAGCTGAGAATTCTAAAGGGAGATGCCTTGCGTGAGAATGAAGGCTGCAGTGCTTCTGAAAAAGCTAAGGAGAAAAAGTTACGATGGAGAAAGAAAACAGGCTGGGGAAAGAATCTTTGCTGGGTTGACTAAGTATATAAATATATTATTTAATTTAAATTTTAAATTCAAATTATCTCGAAAATGCAACTCAAAATTTCGATATCCTATCGAGGCGTGCCGCTAGGCGTTTATAATGTTATACGCCTATTCCGAACGCAATGGAAAAGGTTTCGAGTCCAAATTTGATCGTATGGAGAAGATAGCTTTTTGGACCCAGTTAAAATATTGAATTTCAATATAATTTTCAGCGCGTTTGCTTATCGTACGCTCACAGAACAACTCCAAACACTACGAAAATTGAAATCCGATAATAATACAATATTACGGATCCAATGGAATTGGTTTCGTCGAATTCCTAGACTGTGCCCCGGAACGCTATTTTCAAATATCGATTTAAACGATAAAATTCAAAACTGAACAAAACAGTTTCAAATTCAAATTCTGAAGCTTCCATTATCTTCAGTATTATCAATATGAATTTTCTAAGCCTTGAAAATATTTTTAACAAGCTTAAAACTGAAGATTCAAATTTTTACCCAACTTCAGTAAATTAAATTCAATAATCAAATCGCCAAATTCATTCTGATATTCGAATTTCAAATTAAACCAACTTCCAGATATTTAAAAATCAATTAAATATCCTGATTTCAAGTGTCAAAAATTCAGGGTCGTTACAATCTTCCCCCCTTAAAAGAATTTTGTCCCGAAATTACAAGTAAAGAAGAATGATTCAATCCCCGTTTACTATTTTCTCAAATCCAAATAGTTTTAAACAACTTATCAATCCAAATCTTTTTATTAAAGATCATAATTACTTTAACTAGTTTTCCACAATCAACCATAAGTTCCAAATAATATGGTTTTCTTAACAATTCAAATTTCATTTCAAATTCAAATTTTTGAATTCAAAATTTTCTCAAAATTTTTTTTCTAACTCTCTAAATTTCCGAGAAATTTTTACAGCGTCTCCTTTGCGCGGCTAGCTCGGTACTACTACAAAATGTCTCTACGGACTCCCAAATTCCAATAGAAAACAAAATGCCAAGTGGAAAAATCAGAAACTCATCAAATTTCATACTGAAATTCAAATACATACCTTATTGTCGAGCAATTTAAATTATCTTCAAAATCAAAAATCCCAATTCCATTTTCCTTTATACCCCCTGTATATTTTACTCAACAACAATGTCCAAATTCACTTATTGGATTCCCATAACCAATTTTTTTCTTAAGAATTTTTTCTCCATTCATTTCTTATGTTCAATATAAGCATTTACATACTTCTTATATTTATTTTCACTTTACTAACAAAGTTATATATTCATTACCATTCAACTTTGCATTTTCAATTCCATTTGAATTCAATTTACTATTTCAATTCAATTTGAATTCAATTTATCTTCAAAAACCAAAAATTCGTTTTAGTGAAAACTCGATGTTCACTTTTTTTTCCAAGACTTTTTAATTTCGACCAAAACAATGGTTTTCATTTTCTAGTTCAGTTCCTACGTTTCCATTACACTTTGAAAATCAATTTTCCGTTAACAAAATTTTCCAAATTTTCAAAAAAAAATTCTATCTCCCAAAATTTTCAGAAAATTTTGGCGGAGTCTCCTTTGTACGGAGGAGCTTTTGCAATTTGACAAAAGATGTAAATATATATACATCGACCCACTCGGTCGGAAAAGCAAAAACAGTTCATATTTCCTATTTTTACTGCGTAGGCCTACCTTTTTAGCATTTTTAAGCAAAGCGGTTTATTATTTAGCATTTGCGCAACCCAAAATGCAGCAAAAACGGCTTCCAAAAACCTGCACTTACTCAGTTTAAATATGTAAGTGACATATATAGGAAATCTATTTACATTTCACTTATTTTCAACAGTAAACACATAGTTTCATAAGCAATGCATTCAAAATAATTCCCATAAGTAATTTATAAGGTTTCAATACAACTTTAGTCGCTTACGACCAATTCACATACAATTTCCATTTAATTCAATTTACATTTCATATTCACAAAACCATTCGATTTGTTTAAAACCATTGTACAAAACTCGACAACAACAATGCAAATATTTATATACACTTCTTGTATTTATTTTCACTTCATTACTGAAGTTATATATTTATCACTATTCAATTTCACATTTTCTACTCATTAATCAACTAAGTTTTCATTCAAACCATTCCAAAAGTTTCACTTAAATCGAGTTATTGTCCAATATTTACTTAACCTTTTTCAATTCAAAACTCAAGTTTATCATTTATTTTTTTCTTCCTCATAAACAATTTCCAATTTATTTTCTTTACAAATGTAACCTCATTTGTTCATTCACAAATTTACATTACCAATTTCATTTCATTAATGAATTTTATTTCAAATATTTTCCTAGAATTCTATTTCAAATTATAAATCACATTTATAATTTACATTTACAAATTTCATTCGTATATGAATTCACTTCCTTATACTTTCAATTCATATTTATAAATTTCATTGGTTAAATGGATTTATCTTCAAATCTTTGGTTATACCATTTTATTTCTTATTTGATTTCCATATAATAATGATAATAATTCAATATTATCACTTTCTAGCAACCGAGCAACCATATACTACTATAATTCATAGAAAATCATCTCCTTCTATACAAAAATAGTTTTGGGCAAAATTATTTCATTTACCCCATTTAAAACAATACTGTGTCAGTTTATCTTGTTTAAGAGTTTAGAAATCCCTATCGATTGCAATTGGCCAGACTGCACCGACCAGAATCTATAAACAATCAACCGATAAGTCAACACAATACAAAACAAATTTTTGTATTCACTAACAAATACGCGCTCATAACTATTATTACACTCACACTCATTCTAGAGTACTACTGACTCTATCTCTAACGAGTAACACCCAACAGAGCCAGGGTTGTCGCTTAACCAACGGCTCTGATACCACTTGTAAAAGTCCGAAGACAGTGGGGCCCGGTAGGCTTTGCAACCATCCCAGACCCACCGTGGCATACAATGGCACCTCGTATTTACTTTTACGGCCAGCCTCTCGACTGTCACAACCAACCCCTCCCACTCAGGGACATGTAGGGGTAAGAGTCTCTCGTTCGCCACCAAACCGCGAAGCGAGAATCCCTATCATGCTGTAATATAGCAAATGCGGTCCATTTTCATTCTCGGCTTGATTCCTTTCCGGTATTGACCTTGTATAAACAATTTACACAATCTATCAATATTCGAAAGAATCGAATAATCAATTTTCGTTTTGATAGTTTTAATTATCCAATGATTTTATTTTAAACTAGTGGTTTAATTTAGACAAATGATCAAACCTTAAACTAATTTTCCTTTAATCAAAAATTTAGTAACTGAAATAATTAAATTAGTTTTATAAAATAACTCAATCAACCTAAACACATATTTTAAAATAAACTACTAAATTTAAAATGCGTATATGTATATTCTTTTTATTTATTTCTTTCTACTTCGAAAATACATATATATATATATTTAAAAAAAAGAAATTTTAGATTTCAAAATCAAATTTGTATAAATTCTTTCAACATTTATAAATCCTTATTTTCTCCAAATCTTATATCTTATATATATATATATATATATATATTAAAATTATCTGTTTACTGTCAATCTATTTAAAAATAGAAATCTTAAATCTTATTGTAAAAATAAATTCTCTATTAGTCTATACTGTCTTAATATAATAGTTAAACTAAAATAAAATCTAAATACCTTACTGTAAATTCATATATTTTTAGTTTTTTTTTCTTTCATATATATAAATTTTTTTGTTCAATACTAAATTGTAAACAAGAATAGATACCTCACTGAAGATTTCAATGCCGTAGACCACAGTTCGAATGAAGCTGCCACGAACCAATCGCGACCATGCCAACGCGCCCGAGCTTCCAGAACGCGTTCGAAATCGAACGTCTCCATATTCGCCACTGACATCTCGAAACCCTAGCTCCCCTGCTTGCGAGCGCCACAGGCGGCGGCGAACCCTATCTCGACCGCTACTTTGATTCGCCGAACACCCTGCCTCCTCGAACGCCATTGCGACATCGAATACCCAGGCCGCCTAGGTTTTGCTCGAGCTCGAGCTTGTGAAAAGGTCACGATGCATTAATACGTTTTATTTCTAGAACGAGAGATTTTGATTTTTTGTGAATTTACAGAGGGAAAAAGGGAAAGAGTAATTGGGTTTCGTTTGATTTTTCTTTGTTCGAGTAGAATTCAATTTTAATTCGATTGGGGAAAAACGGGCGGACATTTTCTATTTCCTTTGTTTTATTTTTGATTTTAAAAGAATGATGCTCAGCTGAGAATTCTAAAGGGAGATGCCTTGCGTGAAAATGAAGGCTGGAGTGCTTCTGAAAAAGCTGAGGAGAAAAAGTTACGATGGAGAAAGAAAATAGGCTGGGGAAAGAATCTCTGCTGGGTTGACTAAGTATATAAATATATTATTTAATTTAAATTTTGAATTCAAATTATCTCGAAAATGCAACTCAAAATTTCGATATCCTATCGAGGCGTGCCGCTAGGCATTTATAATGTTATACGCCTATTCCGAACGCAATGGAAAAGGTTTCGAGTCCAAATTCGATCGTATGGAGAAGATAGCTTTTTGGACTCAGTTAAAATATTGAATTTCAATATAATTTTCAGTGTGTTTGCTTATCGTACGCTCACAGAACAACTCCAAACACTACGAAAATTAAAATCCGATAATAATACAATATTACGGATCCAATGGAACTGGTTTCGTCGAATTCCTAGACTGTGCCCCGGAACGCTATTTTAAAATATCGATTTAAACGATAAAATTCAAAACTGAACAAAACAGTTTCAAATTCAAATTCTGAAGCTTCCATTATCTTCAGTATTTTCAATATGAATTTTCTAGCCTTGAAAATATTTTTAACAAGCTTAAAACTAAAGATTCAAATTTTTACCCAACTTCAGTAAATTAAATTCAATAATCAAATCGCCAAATTCATTCTGATATTCGAATTTCAAATTAAACCAAATTCCAGATATTTAAAAATCAATTAAATATCCTGATTTCAAATGTCAAAAATTCAGTGTCGTTACAATCTTCCCCCCTTAAAAGAATTTCGTCCCGAAATTACAAGTAAAGAAGAATGATTCAATCCCCGTTTACTATTTTCTCAAGTCCAAATAGTTTTAAACAACTTATCAATCCAAATCTTTTTATTAAAGATCATAATTACTTTAACTAGTTTTCCACAATCAACCATAAGTTCCAAATAATATGGTTTTCTTAACAATTCAAATTTCATTTCAAATTCAAATTTTTGAATTCAAAATTTTCTCAAATTTTTTTTTCTAACTCTCTAAATTTCCGAGAAATTTTTACAGCGTCTCCTTTGTGCGGCTAGCTCGGTACTACTACAAAATGTCTATACGGACTCCCAAATTCCAATAGAAAACAAAATGCCAAGTGGAAAAATCAGAAACTCATTAAATTTCATACTGAAATTCAAATACATACCTTATTGTCGAGCAATTTAAATTATCTTCAAAATCAAAAATCCCAATTCCATTTTCCTTTATACCCCCTGTATATTTTACTCAACAACAATGTCCAAATTCACATATTGGATTCCCATAACCAATTTTTTTCTTAAGAATTTTTTCTCCATTCATTTCTTAAGTTCAATATAAGCATTTACATACTTCTTATATTTATTTTCACTTTACTAACAAAGTTATATATTCATTTCCATTCAACTTTGCATTTTCAATTCCATTTGAATTCTATTTACTATTTCAATTCAATTTGAATTCATTTTATCTTCAAAAACCAAAAATTCGTTTTAGTGAAAACTCGATGTTCACTTTTTTTTCCAAGACTTTTTAATTTTGACCAAAACAATGGTTTTCATTTTCTAGTTCAGTTCCTACATTTCCATTACACTTTGAAAATCAATTTTCCGTTAACAAAATTTTCCAAATTTTCAAAAAAAAATTCTAACTCCCAAAATTTTCAGAAAATTTTGGCGGAGTCTCCTTTGTACGGAGGAGCTTTTGCAATTTGACAAAAGATGTAAATATATATACATCGACCCACTCGGTCGAAAAAGCAAAAACAGTTCATATTTCCTATTTTTATTGCGTAGGCCTACCTTTTTTGCATTTTTAAGCAAAGCGGTTTATTATTTAGCATTTGCGCAACCCAAAATGCAGCCAAAGGGCTTCCAAAAACCTGCACTTACTCAGTTTAAATATGTAAGTGACATATATAGGAAATCTATTTACATTTCACTTATTTTCAACTGTAACACATAGTTTCATAAGCAATGCATTCAAAATAATTCCCATAAGTAATTTATAAGGTTTCAATACAACTTTAGTCGCTTACGACCAATTCACATACAATTTCCATTTAATTCAATTTACATTTCATATTCACAAAACAATTCAATTTGTTTAAAACCATTGTACAAAACTCGACAACAACAATGCAAATATTTATATACACTTCTTGTATTTATTTTCACTTCATTACTGAAGTTATATATTTATCACTATTCAATTTCACATTTTCAACTCATTAATCAACTAAGTTTTCATTCAAACCATTCCAAAAGTTTCACTTAAATCGAGTTATTGTCCAATATTTACTTAACCTTTTTCAATTCAAAACTCAAGTTTATCATTTATTTTTTTCTTCCTCATAAACAATTTCCAATTTATTTTCTTTACAAATGTAACCTCATTTGTTCATTCACAAATTTACATTACCAATTTCATTTCATTAATGAATTTTATTTCAAATATTTTCCTGGAATTCTATTTCAAATTATAAATCACATTTATAATTTACATTTACAAATTTCATTCGTATATGAATTCACTTCCTTATACTTTCAATTCATATTTATAAATTTCATTGGATAAATGGATTTATCTTCAAATCTTTGGTTATACCATTTTATTTCTTATTTGATTTCCATATAATAATGATAATAATTCAATATTATCACTTTCTAGCAACCGAGCAACCATATACTACTATAATTCATAGAAAATCATCTCCTTCTATACAAAAATAGTTTTGGGCAAAATTATTTCATTTACCCCATTTAAAACAATACTGTGTCAGTTTATCTTGTTTAAGAGTTTAGAAATCCCTATCGATTGCAGTTGGCCAGACTGCACCGACCAGAATCTATAAACAATCAACCGATAAGTCAACACAATACAAAACAAATTTTTGTATTCACTAACAAATACGCGCTCATAACTATTATTACACTCACACTCATTCTAGAGTACTACTGACTCTATCTCTGACGAGTAACACCCAACAGAGCCAGGGTTGTCGCTTAACCAACGGCTCTGATACCACTTGTAAAAGTCCGAAGACAGTGGGGCCCGGTAGGCTTTGCAACCATCCCAGACCCACCGTGGCATACAATGGCACCTCGTATTTACTTTTACGGCCAGCCTCTCGACTGTCACAACCAACCCCTCCCACTCAGGGACATGTAGGAGTAAGAGTCTCTCGTTCGCCACCAAACCGCGAAGCGAGAATCCCTATCATGCTGTAATATAGCAAATGCGATCCATTTTCATTCTCGGCTTGATTCATTTCTGAAATGACCCTCCTAATTCCACCCTAATTTCATAAGGATTTTTTTTTTTGCTATGAGATGATATATTGATATATCATTCATTACAAACATATTTTCCAAGGTCATTTTCTTTTTTTTCCAATAACCAAAATATATCCAGGATCAAAATAACTTACCAATATAAATATATCAGTGCATATCTAATAATATACACATACATATGAAGATGTATGTGTTCTTCTTGTTTAAGTTCAGAGTATATACTTTATTATTATTTTTTCAATAACATACTGTTTGATTTAGAGATTTAGTAATTCAGATACATTATTGTATTCAGATTTTTGGCCATAAAATCCACTAGAAACATGTACTTTAGTCTGTCATTAGGATCAAGAAATGATCAAGTAATATTCAGTAGTAAACAAGCTTTTAATGTAGATGATTGTGTTTAAAGTCTGGATAATATTAGATTCAGTATAAAAGAAAGTGGATCCTAAGTGAACACAAGCAACATCTAGGCGTAATGGAAACGCGCCTAACTTATACACAAGAGGTCACGAGTTCGAGTACCATGCAGGTCGGTTCAAACACAATTTTTGGTTTTCTTCTTTTTTTTTTTTACTTCTGAAAGGTTAGAAATCTGATACCTACCTATAATTGTACATATATGTTTAATTTTTGCCTATAACCCAACATACAAAACAATCCTTCTTACTTTACTATTTTTGTATCCCATTCCTACAACTATTTTAAGAATTTATGATCATATTTTTTTGCTCAAACATCAACATGTACACAGATATACATGTACATGTCAATATTTCTGCTCATTTTCCAGAAAACTGGGTGAATCAATGGCTAAATGTACTAAGCTTTGAAATGCATTTTTTTTTTCAGAATACAATCTATCATGATCAACCAATACTTCATTTAATTGAAGCTGGTTAACTCATGAATCCTGTATCTGCCACACTAGTTCAATTTCATTGCATTCTGTTTAAAGCTTTAGGAAAACATCTTACTCTTCTCAATACAATTCAGAAATGAATTCAAACTTAGTTACAAAGCATTTCAGTAAAAGATAATGAAATCCTGTTAAGTTTTCTTTTTGCTAAATCCAGATTTTGTTCTAAAGCTCAGTGCTCTGTTATGTCTCAAGATTATCTAATACATAATATAAATTATACAAAACAGTAGCTCAACTACATATGCATGTTTCTCCTCCAAACATCCATATCAATAATTAAAATCATTTCATTGTTTCCCACTCAGATTTTTTTCCCTTGAGATATTAAACCTTAATGCATAACAATATATTTAGCATGATACAACTAGTTCATCTAACCATAATAGAATTCATTACATGACTGGAAATCTTAGAAACATAAAATTTTTCCTGAATACATGCAGATATAATCAATTTAAACTCTTATTGAAACTAGCTAGCATGTTCATTCACTCCTCCATATCAGCCATTACTTCATTTTTTACTTAGTGCCTGGGTTACCTGAAAGAGCATAAGTGGCTGCCTCATTTTAAAATGAGACACCCCATATGCCATGAGCAAACAAGGGTCAGATCTATGATCTGGTATGAGTAACATCAATTCATTCATGATATTAAGCAATAGAGAATATAAGGGTGCTAACTTGTTATTTAAGCAAATTTCTGCAATCAATTATTTTAACATAGTATAATTATGTTGATTCAGGTATGATATATTCATTTATCATTCTTTCACTTGCATACATAATCATGCAAACATAATTATCTATTTGCAACAATTTCACTTACTGGAATCAACTTGGTTCCATACCATTCAACCTAAGAAATATCCACATTCCTATTTCTTCATTTACAGGTTGTAATATTCAATTTAAATTCCTGCCTCATCTGCTATTAAGGAATCACTGGGGCACATTGCAATGAACTAATTCACATCATTGCACAAAGATCTCAGGGCTTAAACAAACCATGTGCCAACTTGCATACTTCAAATATGGCAAGCATTCCAGCAGCTTTCTTGGCCTACCCTTCCCTAGTTTATTTACTAGTGTATTGTCTTAAATCCTAACATCAAATATGCTAAGTGAACATGTCACTGCAAACATGGAAACATCCATAATCTTTCCTAGCATAATTCTCCTCAGAAATAAGCAGGCAGTTATTTCCTAAATGGGGTCAATATGTCTAGATCTTGGTAAAATATAAGAACATTTTCAACTGTAAAAGAGGCATGGCATGTTATATTGATCTGCAAGCCTTTATGATTGATTCAGATTCAAGATCTGGTTCAATCATAATTTTTGCTTGTGGGTTTCCTTTTTTTTTTTTGATTTGATTAAGGGCTCAGCACTTAGAAAATTTCTATTGCACCCTTAACATTTTTCTTTTCAAGCCTCAGCACTTATACCAAGTATAATGCAGCTCAAATCATTTTATAAAATTTTCATGCCATAGATCTATAACAGTTGAGAGTATCCTTTATATAATTTTTAAGATCCTAAACTCTAACATTTATGTGTATAAATAAATCAGTATGATACTCATCCAAAGACAAATGTCTCAACCAATCAAAGATCATCCAATATCATCCATATTAAATCATATCAGATTTAAAATAAGACATCCAAAAAGCATTGATGAAATCATATACATCAAAACCAGAAATACATAAATAGCAATATAGAAAGTGGCTGCCTCAATTCAGGTCTTAATGCCATGAACTCAGTGAGATTACTCACCTAAATGTTTAATCCAGAAAATTCTTGTTGGAGTGTTCTCTCCTTTCTTCCAATATTTTCCTTCTTTTCTTATTTTTGTGCAGCTCGGGGTAAAAATGATTCTACTGGCTAAACTGCCTATTTATAAACATTTTCTTCTAGGGTTTTGTTGAAACAGAATTCCATTTCTGTCCTGGCTAGCATCATGCATTTTTCATTTATAATACCCCGGCCATATTAACCAATTTAAAGGCTGCATTTTCTTTCTTTTACTTTACAGAAAATGGCCACTCACCTAGTCATGTTAAAAGTGTGACTATCCTATTTTTATTTTAATTATTTCTGAAAATTCTCCTTTGCTATTTTTGCCTATACAAGCTCATTAACTTGTATCACATTTCATGTCATTTTAATGTTATAGTTTTACCTGCTTATATATATATATACTTTTCAGTACTTAAAAATATATATATATATATATATACATATCTTATCTAAGCTTATTTTAATTTCTCTTTAATTCCAGAAGCATATGTACCTATATGTATACAGGTTTACTAATATACATAATTTTCTCTTCTGGGTTTTAAATAAAATTTTGTTTACTGATTTAAAGTAAAACCTACTTTTCTTATTTTCTAAGATGATCCATATAATTTCAGAAATCAAACAACCATGTTGCCAAATCATGTTTGTATTGCCCTTTAATTCTTGTTTTAAATCCAAGAAATCTGGAGTTCTTCCTTGTGCCATTTCAGTGTGCACGTGCACACATATACCTGCACACTATTTCTTCCAGAGACTTCACCATATTTAAATCTAAATATTTCAAAATTAAATCATTTTTTTCAAAAATGATTTTTCACAAAATTTTGGGGTATTACATTCACCCCTCCTTTTAGGAATTGTGTCCTCACAATTTTTCTAACATTTATAGTGAGCATCTTTTTCTTTTCTGAAAACTTATCAAACATATGCATAAGCAAACAAATTCAACCATATCAACCATGCATAACAAATAATTTTTCCAGAGAAAAAAAAAATTACCTTTTAATTTGCAAAAAGCTTAGGATAATCCATTCTAATCTTATCCTCTAACTCCCATGTGCAGTCATTAGGATCACTACTCCACTGGATCTTAACTAGTTTCAAGGTTTTGCTCCTTAATTTCTTTTCTTCCTTGGCTACAATCCCCACTGGTTCTTTTTCATAAACCAAGTCAGGATTTATTTGAATTTTGGTAGGCTCTTCCAAAATGTCTTCCTTATCATGTACCCATTTTCTAAGTTGGGACACATGAAAAACATTATGCATTGCTTTCATCTCCTCTGGTAGTTCTAATTTGTAAGCCAATGAACCAATTCTTTCCAGAATTTTATAGGGTCCAACATACCTTGGTGTAAGCTTACCTTGCTTGCCAAATCTCATGACTTTCTTCATAGGTGAAATCTTGATGAAAACAAAGTCTCCCACTTCATATTCCACTTGCTTTCTCTTCCTATCTGCAAATTTCTTTTGCCTATCTTGAGCTGCTGCTATTCTTTTTCTTATTAACCCAATTCTCTCTGTAGTTTCTTTAACATATTCAGGTCCAAGAACAGCCCTTTCTCCAGTCTCTACCCAGCATATAGGTGATAAACAAGGCTTGCCATATAAGGCTTCAAATGGTGCCATCCCTATGGTGCTTTGGTAACTGTTATTGTATGTGAATTCAGCTAGATGGAGGTGGTCTTCCCAGTTGCCTCCAAAGTCCAGTGTACATGCTCTCAACAAATCCTCTAAGACTTTGTTCACCACCTCAGTTTGACCATCTGATTGTGGATGGTAGGCAGTGCTTAAGCACAATTCACTCCCCATAGCCTCTTGAAAACTTTTCCAAAACCTTGAGGTGAAGATGGTATCCCTATCACTCACAATGGTTTTAGGTATGCCATGCAACCTTACTACCTCTTTCATGAATACTTGAGCCAATTTTGGAGCATTTCTTTCTGCTCTAACTGGGATAAAATGTGCTACCTTAGTTAGCCTATCCACAATTACCCATATACTTGTGTTTCCCTTCTTAGATCTAGGCAGACCATCTATGAAATCCATAGATATATCCTCCCACTTCCACTGTGGTATGTTAAGGGGTTGCAATAGTCCTGATGGCCTTTGTGTCTCTGCCTTGACTTGTTGGCAAGTCATGCACCTTGCAACATATCTGGCCACATCTGACTTCATCCCCTTCCACCAAAGATTTCTTTTCAAATTTTGATACATCTTGGTGCTACCTGGGTGTATGGAGTACTTACTCCTATGGTACTCATTTAATATTTCCTCCTTCAATTCTATATTTTCTGGAACACATATCCTGTTTTTATTCCTCAAATACCCATTTTCATCAACTTGATAATTTATTATTTCCTCCCCTTTTGATATGAGCATTTTCTTTTCCACCATGTTTAGGTCTTGTTCTTGCATTTACCCAATCTTTAGAAGTAAATCTGATTGCAGAGATATCATACTTAATTTCCCTTTACCTTCACCTTCTTCAATGGGCATCATTTGTTCCTCACTACTTTCCTCAATTTCCAAATCAGTAAGTATAGACAAATCCCTAAACTCTTCCATCATCAACATGGCTACTTTGGCATGTTGTCTACTCAAGGCATCTGCAACTTTATTTGCCTTGCCTGGTGTATACAGTATATCTAGGTCATAGGCAGCTAGGAACTCTACCCATCTATGTTGCCTCATGTTCAAATCTTTTTGTGAGAATAAATATTTCAGTGCCTTATGATCAGTGTACAAAATGAATTTGGCACCTAACAAATAATGTCTCCAAAGTTTCAAAGCATACACAACTGCTGCTAGTTCAAGATCATGGGTTGCATACCTGGTTTCATGTGGCTTTAATTGCCTAGATGCATAGGCTACCACCTGGTCTTGCTGCATCAACACAGCCCCTAACCCAGAGCCACTTGCATCAGTGTACACAACCAAATTTTCATTTCCTTCTGGCACTCTCAACACTGGTGCATTTATCAGAGCTTCCTTTATTTTGATAAAAGCTTGCTCACATTTTTCTATCCATACAAAGGCTTGGTTCTTTCTAGTTAAATTGGTAAGTGGTGATGATATTTTTGAGAAATCTTTTATGAATCTCCTATAATATCCTGCCATCCCCATAAATGATCTAATCTCACTGATGGTGCTAGGCCTTTTCCATGCTTGGATTGCCACTACCTTGTTAGGGTTTACTGATATTCCTTTGGCAGAGATGACATGCCCAAGGAAATGCACTTCTTCTTTCCAAAATGCACATTTTGAAAATTTTGCCTTTAAATCATTTTCCCTTAGTCTTGACAAAATTAAATGCAAATGATTTTTATGCTCTTCCACTGTCTTGGAATAAATCAAAATGTCATCAATAAAAATCAGTACAAATTTGTCTAGATAATCTCTAAATATTCTATTCATCAAATCAACAAAATATGAAGGAGCATTTGTCAAACCAAATGGCATAACCAAAAATTCATATAAGCCATATCTTGTGTTAAATGCAGTGTACTTAACACTTGAGTCTTCAACCTTCATTTGATGGAATCCTGATGCTAAGTCTAATCTAGAAAATATTTTAGCTTCACTGAGTTGGTCAAAGAGATCATCTATTCTAGGCAATGGGTATTTATTTTTGATGGTTACTTTATTTAGCTCCCTGTAATCTATGCACATTCTCAAGGTACCATCATGTTTTCTTACAAACACTACTGGAGAACCCCAGCAGGAATTGCTTGGCCTTATAAATCCCTTGCCTTCTAATTCTTCCAACTGATTTTTCAATTCTTTCAGTTCACTTGGCCCCATTCTATAAGGTTTCTTAATTATTGGACTTGCTCCTGGAATGAGATTAATTTGGAACTCAACTGGTCTGTGGTGTGGAACACCCTTAACTTCCCCAAACACATCCAAGTATTCATTAACTATGGGAATTTCTTCAATGGTTAGTTCACTCAGATCTTTTTCTAAGTCAACTAAATGATATAGTTTTCCTTCCTTAGCTACCTCACATAAAACTGTGATTCTTTGGCCTCTAGAATTTTGCAATGATATGGTGGATGAGTCTAAATTAATTATGGCTTTAAATTGCCTTAACCAGTCTACCCCCAATATAACACCTATATTTGGGTAATTCAAAACATATAAATTGGAAATAAAAATATTTCCTCCTATGTTTAACTCCACATCCACACAAATCATATTTAAAACACTAGAACTCCCCAATGGACTGTGTATATGCAATGGGGTTTCAACTAATATGCAATTCAGTTTTAGCACTTTAACCAATTCATAAGAAATTAAGGAGTGAGTTGCCCCAGTATCATACACTACTGTTATGGGTATGGTACAAATAAGTAATGTACCTTCCACTTGGCTATGGTTTACAGTGTTACTTTCCACTGTGGCTTTGCCTTTTCCTTCCAAATTTGCCAATTTGCCTTGCTGTTTATACTCAGGACAATTCCTCTTCATATGTCCCTCCTTCCCACATAGATAGCATTTGAAAGCTCCTCCTTTCAACTCTGGACATTTTGGTTTGATATGCCCTTCCTTTCCACACTGATGGCACACAATTTTCTTCTTGTCTTCCTTAGCTTTGACATCTCCAGTGCTTTTGTTACTAGCCTCTTCTTTCTTCTTATCATAAGGGTGATACCTCCCCTTACCTTTCTTGTTATTATTGCTCTTAAAATTTCTAAACTTCTCCCTTTCCTTGTCATGCTGCTCCAACCTCAAAGCTAAGTCTATCACATGATCAAAAGTCTTGTCTGCATAAGGTAACATAGCTCTGCTAAGTCCTGGGTTTAGACCTTTTATGTACCTATCATTTTTAGATGCTTCATCTGCCACAAGCATTGCTCCATATGTGGAAAGTCCCTCAAACTTTTGAGTGTATTCTGTGACAGTCATGGTTCCTTGTCTAAGCCTAATGAATTCTTCTAGCAAGGTAGTCTTTGCTGATGCTGGTACAAACCTTGCCTCCAACATCTCTTTGAACTGATTCCAAGTGATTTCATTCTCATTCCTTCCTGCAATGATTACTTCCCACCAGCCTAAAGCTACTCCTTTCAGCTGTCTTGAAGCCACTTGCCTCTTTCTTTGATCATCAAGTTGCATGTCATTGAAAATTCTTTCCAATGTTCTCAACCATGTTTGAATTTCCATGATACTCTCTGTCCCTTCAAAGCTTTTGCCTCCTAAATGAGTATATGTCTTAAGCAGTTTTGAGAGTTCTTCATAGGGATTTTCTTGCCTTTGTCCTGCCCCATCCCTAAATGCTCTCACCAAGTCTTGCAGATTGACCATTGGTGGTGCATGGGAAGATCCTGCTCCCTGATTTGGTGGTCTCCCTACCATAGTTTGCTAATAATAATTTACATAGCTGGTTAGTTTGATATTTAGTTCCTTTTAATTAATTTTTTTTTTTTCTATCTAAGAACTTGATCCTTACTTCTACTATGTTGAATAACATAGCTCTGATACCAACTGAAATGACCCTCCTAATTCCACCCTAATTTCATAAGGATTTTTTTTTTGCTATGAGATGATATATTGATATATCATTCATTACAAACATATTTTCCAAGGTCATTTTCTTTTTTTTCCAATAACCAAAATATATCCAGGATCAAAATAACTTACCAATATAAATATATCAGTGCATATCTAATAATATACACATACATATGAAGATGTATGTGTTCTTCTTGTTTAAGTTCAGAGTATATACTTTATTATTATTTTTTCAATAACATACTGTTTGATTTAGAGATTTAGTAATTCAGATACATTATTGTATTCAGATTTTTGGCCATAAAATCCACTAGAAACATGTACTTTAGTCTGTCATTAGGATCAAGAAATGATCAAGTAATATTCAGTAGTAAACAAGCTTTTAATGTAGATGATTGTGTTTAAAGTCTGGATAATATTAGATTCAGTATAAAAGAAAGTGGATCCTAAGTGAACACAAGCAACATCTAGGCGTAATGGAAACGCGCCTAACTTATACACAAGAGGTCACGAGTTCGAGTACCATGCAGGTCGGTTCAAACACAATTTTTGGTTTTCTTCTTCTTTTTTTTTTTACTTCTGAAAGGTTAGAAATCTGATACCTACCTATAATTGTACATATATGTTTAATTTTTGCCTATAACCCAACATACAAAACAATCCTTCTTACTTTACTATTTTTGTATCCCATTCCTACAACTGTTTTAAGAATTTATGATCATATTTTTTTGCTCAAACATCAACATGTACACAGATATACATGTACATGTCAATATTTCTGCTCATTTTCCAGAAAACTGGGTGAATCAATGGCTAAATGTACTAAGCTTTGAAATGCATTTTTTTTTTATTTTCAGAATACAATCTATCATGATCAACCAATACTTCATTTAATTGAAGCTGGTTAACTCATGAATCCTGTATCTGCCACACTAGTTCAATTTCATTGCATTCTGTTTAAAGCTTTAGGAAAACATCTTACTCTTCTCAATACAATTCAGAAATGAATTCAAACTTAGTTACAAAGCATTTCAGTAAAAGATAATGAAATCCTGTTAAGTTTTCTTTTTGCTAAATCCAGATTTTGTTCTAAAGCTCAGTGCTCTGTTATGTCTCAAGATTATCTAATACATAATATAAATTATACAAAACAGTAGCTCAACTACATATGCATGTTTCTCCTCCAAACATCCATATCAATAATTAAAATCATTTCATTGTTTCCCACTCAGATTTTTTCCCCTTGAGATATTAAACCTTAATGCATAACAATATATTTAGCATGATACAACTAGTTCATCTAACCATAATAGAATTCATTACATGACTGGAAATCTTAGAAACATAAAATTTTTCCTGAATACATGCAGATATAATCAATTTAAACTCTTATTGAAACTAGCTAGCATGTTCATTCACTCCTCCATATCAGCCATTACTTCATTTTTTACTTAGTGCCTGGGTTACCTGAAAGAGCATAAGTGGCTGCCTCATTTTAAAATGAGACACCCCATATGCCATAAGCAAACAAGGGTCAGATCTATGATCTGGTATGAGTAACATCAATTCATTCATGATATTAAGCAATAGAGAATATAAGGGTGCTAACTTGTTATTTAAGCAAATTTCTGCAATCAATTATTTTAACATAGTATAATTATGTTGATTCAGGTATGATATATTCATTTATCATTCTTTCACTTGCATACATAATCATGCAAACATAATTATCTATTTGCAACAATTTCACTTACTGGAATCAACTTGGTTCCATACCATTCAACCTAAGAAATATCCACATTCCTATTTCTTCATTTACAGGTTGTAATATTCAATTTAAATTCCTGCCTCATCTGCTATTAAGGAATCACTGGGGCACATTGCAATGAACTAATTCACATCATTGCACAAAGATCTCAGGGCTTAAACAAACCATGTGCCAACTTGCATACTTCAAATATGGCAAGCATTCCAGCAGCTTTCTTGGCCTACCCTTCCCTAGTTTATTTACTAGTGTATTGTCTTAAATCCTAACATCAAATATGCTAAGTGAACATGTCACTGCAAACATGGAAACATCCATAATCTTTCCTAGCATAATTCTCCTCAGAAATAAGCAGGCAGTTATTTCCTAAATGGGGTCAATATGTCTAGATCTTGGTAAAATATAAGAACATTTTCAACTGTAAAAGAGGCATGGCATGTTATATTGATCTGCAAGCCTTTATGATTGATTCAGATTCAAGATCTGGTTCAATCATAATTTTTGCTTGTGGGTTTCCTTTTTTTTTTTTTTGATTTGATTAAGGGCTCAGCACTTAGAAAATTTCTATTGCACCCTTAACATTTTTCTTTTCAAGCCTCAGCACTTATACCAAGTATAATGCAGCTCAAATCATTTTATAAAATTTTCATGCCATAGATCTATAACAGTTGAGAGTATCCTTTATATAATTTTTAAGATCCTAAACTCTAACATTTATGTGTATAAATAAATCAGTATGATACTCATCCAAAGACAAATGTCTCAACCAATCAAAGATCATCCAATATCATCCATATTAAATCATATCAGATTTAAAATAAGACATCCAAAAAGCATTGATGAAATCATATACATCAAAACCAGAAATACATAAATAGCAATATAGAAAGTGGCTGCCTCAATTCAGGTCTTAATGCCATGAACTCAGTGAGATTACTCACCTAAATGTTTAATCCAGAAAATTCTTGTTGGAGTGTTCTCTCCTTTCTTCCAATATTTTCCTTCTTTTCTTATTTTTGTGCAGCTCGGGGTAAAAATGATTCTACTGGCTAAACTGCCTATTTATAAACATTTTCTTCTAGGGTTTTGTTGAAACAGAATTCCATTTCTGTCCTGGCTAGCATCATGCATTTTTCATTTATAATACCCCGGCCATATTAACCAATTTAAAGGCTGCATTTTCTTTCTTTTACTTTACAGAAAATGGCCACTCACCTAGTCATGTTAAAAGTGTGACTATCCTATTTTTATTTTAATTATTTCTGAAAATTCTCCTTTGCTATTTTTGCCTATACAAGCTCATTAACTTGTATCACATTTCATGTCATTTTAATGTTATAGTTTTACCTGCTTATATATATATATATACTTTTCAGTACTTAAAAATATATATATATATAAATATATACATATCTTATCTAAGCTTATTTTAATTTCTCTTTAATTCCAGAAGCATATGTACCTATATGTATACAGGTTTACTAATATACATAATTTTCTCTTCTGGGTTTTAAATAAAATTTTGTTTACTGATTTAAAGTAAAACCTACTTTTCTTATTTTCTAAGATGATCCATATAATTTCAGAAATCAAACAACCATGTTGCCAAATCATGTTTGTATTGCCCTTTAATTCTTGTTTTAAATCCAAGAAATCTGGAGTTCTTCCTTGTGCCATTTCAGTGTGCACGTGCACACATATACCTGCACACTATTTCTTCCAGAGACTTCACCATATTTAAATCTAAATATTTCAAAATTAAATCATTTTTTTCAAAAATGATTTTTCACAAAATTTTGGGGTATTACAATTTCCGGTATTGACCTTGTATAAACAATTTACACAATCTATCAATATTCGAAAGAATCGAACAATCAATTTTCGTTTTGATAGTTTTAATTATCCAATGATTTTATTTTAAACTAGTGGTTTAATTTAGACAAATGATCAAACCTTAAACTAATTTTCCTTTAATCAAAAATTTTAGTAACTGAAATAATTAAATTAGTTTTATAAAATAACTCAATCAACCTAAACACATATTTTAAAATAAACTACTAAATTTAAAATGCGTATATGTATATTCTTTTTATTTATTTCTTTCTACTTCGAAAATACATATATATATATATATATATATATTTAAAAAAAAGAAATTTTAGATTTCAAAATCAAATTTGTATAAATTCTTTCAACATTTAAAAATCCTTATTTTCTCCAAATCTTATATCTTATATATATATATATTAAAATTATCTGTTTACTGTCAATCTATTTAAAAATAGAAATCTTAAATCTTATTGTAAAAATAAATTCTCTATTAGTCTATACTGTCTTAATAAAAATTAGTTAAACTAAAATAAAATCAAAATACCTTACTGTAAATACATATATTTTTAGTTTTTTTTTCTTTCATATATATAAATTTTTTTGTTCAATACTAAATTGTAAACAAGAATAGATACCTCACTGAAGATTTCAATGCCGTAGACCACAGTTTGAACGAAGCTGCCACGAACCAATCGCGACCATGCCATCGCGCGCGAGCTTCCAGAATGCATTCGAAATCGAACGTCTCCATATTCGCCACTGACATCTCGAAACCCTAGCTCCCCTGCTCGCGAGTGCCACAGGCGGTGGCGAACCCTATCTCGACCGCTACTTTGATTCGCCGAACACCCTGCCTCCTCGAACACCATTGCGACATTGAATACCCAGGCCGCCTAGGTTTTGCTCGAGCTCGAGCTTGTGAAAATGTCACGATGCATCAATACGTTTTATTTCTATAACGAGAGATTTTGATTTTCTGTGAATTTACAGAGGGAAAAAGGGAAAGAGTAATTGGGTTTCGTTTGATTTTTCTTTGTTCGAGTAGAAATCGATTTTAATTCGATTGAGGGAAAAACGGGCAGCCATTTTCTATTTCCTTTGTTTTATTTTTGATTTTAAAAGAATGATGCAGTAACGACCCGTATTTTCACGGATCGAAACATCGTAAAACAGTTGAAATTTGGTCGCATTTGTGATAAGTCGTCCTGAGTTTAAGTCCTAGGTCGTATCGGAGTTTTGGAGCGACCTAAGGAAGATACGAGTTATAGAAGTTAAGTCATAGGGTGGCTTAGGTCGAGTGACCGACTTAAGGTAGTGACCGACTTAAGACATAGACGACTTAAGGAAAAGTTGGTGACTTATGAGTTTTGGCGAGTTAACAACCTAAGGAGTAGGTCGGCGACGACCTAAGGAAGAGGGGTAGTGGTTTAGGTCGTATGACAGTTTGGGACGATCTATAGGGTCTGGCAACTTATGGTAGTAGACGACCTTAGGAGTTAGATCGTATAGAAGTTAGGTTGTATAGAAGTTAGGTCGGTTAGACGACTTAAGGAATTGACCGACCTAAGAGTTACCAACCTAGCAGAGTTAACGATTTAAGGGTTATGGCATAAGTCGTTGAAGTTTAGGTCGTCTGTACTAAGTCGTAGACGACTTAGGTGTTAGGCCATAAGTCGTAGAAGACTGAGGAGTTAGGTCGTTAGGGGTTAAGTCGTATCCCCTATTAGGCCCCAAAGCTGTTAAGTCGTAGAAGGCGCTGATCTACTAAGTGTTAAGTCGTAGGTCGTTGAGTCGTAGGTCGTGAGAAGGCGCGCATATGCTGTGTTAAGTCGTGAGCGACTTAGGAGTTAGCTGCTAAGTCGTAAGTCGTAGACAAGTGGGTTTATAGGTCGGCAAAGCTGTTAGGTCGTGGTATTTTTCTAAGTCGTAGGTCGTGGCTCTATAGGTCGTGGACGACCTAATTCCGAGTGACGACTTAAGAAAGCGGACGAGTTAAGGAGATTTCAGCTATAAATACTCGTCCATTTCTCACTTTTTGGGATCCGGATTTCGAAGCGACGAAGTGCTGCCATTTTGAGAGCTCGACTTCTACACTTCTTCACTTCTTTTCTCCACTCTAATCTAGTGATTCCTTCCATCCATATTGAGGATCAAATCGAAGATCGAAGAGCTTAGATTGAAGATCTACATTCTTCGAAGAGAGATTTCATCGTTTGAAGCGGATTAGTGATAGATCAAGTTTGATCCTTCGCTGTCCAGATCTGAAGTGTGTTGCTTTTGAGTTGTTTTGGTGATTTGGTGAGTGGTGATTATCTCTCACACGGATCCAAAGGAGTATATCGGATCGTTGGCTTGATTTTGTGTTAAAATAGTGATTTCCATGCATTTTCCCAATCATATGTGTAGATTCATATAGATTCATTGTTCATGATGATTTGACATCCATTTTACCACATGTTAACCTATGCAAGTTCATTCATCAAGATTATAGAGATATTGTTCATGCTTTCATGCTTATTAGACTTTCAACTCTTTAATTACGAAATTGCCATTATTGTGATAATTGTCTACTTAGATCATATTTGAATGCTTGATTGTTTGGATTAATGTTTGACTTGGTTGATTGCTATGAATTAGATGATTGATGATTTGATTTAGACCGATGATGATATAAAAGCTAAGAGAAAGGCTCTTGAATTGGGAAAGCTGCTTGTGGCATATGTAGCGGATAATGAAGCTTTTATGCATAGATTTGATGATGATGTTGAGATGAGACTTTGCGAGGATGTGATGAAGCGAAGCATGATATGAGATAGCCTTGGTCTAATCCAGACGGTATCATTCCAAGCAGGTTGATAACTCGGTGAAGTGTTCGAGTTTGAGGATAATGGATGCTCGAGAGGCGCTTAAGCTAGTATGGAAATAGTCGTCGAGGAGGATGACTAGAAGGCTGAGATCTCATCGTTGTTGAAGGTTCTAGCATGCTCAAAGCAAGAGTACGTTGGGCAGATTCGATAGTCCCTAAAGGCTACAGATTAGTAGTCAAGTACTCTGGGCAGATTCGATAGTCCTAGGCACGGGTCACGATGACGTGCGGGAGTTATGTCTAGAACCGAGGTTTCCATTAGCCCTTGACGGGCGGCTGAAAGAATGTGCCGGTCATTCAATTAACGGTGATATCGAAGCAATGATAACAGTGATAGCCAGAGTCATGGATGTTTGGTTGTATCGTCACTCGGTCTCAAGAGCAGTGTTTTCTGGGTGCTTATCTGATCTTGGTTTAGGCCTTGGGGGTTTGTACTTGGAAAACATCGCCCTTGACTCGAGTGATAATTACTTTACTTTAAATTGTATGTTCTGCTATGTCTGCTTTTGCTTAGTGTGTGTCTGGGGGCTATCACTGTAGAAAGAGGTTGGAGTGGGAGGGTTGTATTCCTATTCCTTTTCCTTTATGCTCTTTTGGTATGTTGTTAGTTAATTTACTGCTCACTAAGACTATTGTCTGACTCAAGGCTTTATGTTTTTAATTCTTATTGCCTTGGGCTGTTCGTCCATTTTGGGACGGGCAGACTAGGTAGCAGGTGACAGGTGCTGCTCATGCTTTCCACGGTGCTGATATCGAAGACGAGCTGGAGGGTTGCATATTATTTTCTTATTATATGTACTGGATGTTCCGCTGCTTTGTATTCTCTGAGTGATATGTAGTGAGGCTTGTTGTATTGACTCTTCAGATGTTTGTATTCAACTATTATGAAGTTTTATTGATGAGATTCTATTCTGTGAAGCTTCACTATATATATGTTCTATTGTATTTTGTCCATGCGCTGTGAGTAATACGATAGATCTTGTTGTTTTAATTTACCCTGGCAATCGTCCATGGTCGCCTGGCACACTTTACAGCGCACTATCTCTAGGTTCAGTGCAGGGGTCATGGGCGGTCGTCATAGATGCTCAGCTGAGAATTCTAAAGGGAGATGCCTTGCGTGAGAATGAAGGCTGCAGTGCTTCTGAAAAAGCTGAGGAGAAAAAGTTACGATGGAGAAAGAAAACAGGCTGGGGAAAGAATCTCTGCTGGGTTGACTAAGTATATAAATATATTATTTAATTTAAATTTTAAATTCAAATTATCTCGAAAATGCAACTCAAAATTTCGATATCCTATCGAGGCGTGCCGCTAGGCGTTCATAATGTTATACGCCTATTCCGAACGCAATGGAAAAAGTTTCGAGTCAAAATTCGATCGTATGGAGAAGATAGCTTTTTGGACCCAGTTAAAATATTGAATTTCAATATAATTTTCAGCGCGTTTGCTTATCGTACGCTCACACAACAACTCCAAACACTACGAAAATTGAAATCCGATAATAATACAATATTACAGATCAAATTGAACTGGTTTCGTCGAATTCCGAGACTGTGCCCCGGAACGCTATTTTCAAATATTGATTTAAACGATCAAATTCAAAACTGAACAAAACAGTTTCAAATTCAAATTCTGAAGCTTCCATTATCTTCAGTATTATCAAAATGAATTTTCTAAGCCTTGAAAATATTTTTAACAAGCTTAAAACTGAAGATTCAAATTTTTACCCAACTTCAGTAAATTAAATTCAATAATCAAATCGCCAAATTCATTCTGATATTCTAATTTCAAATTAAACCAACTTCCAGATATTTAAAAATCAATTAAATATCCTGATTTCAAATGTCAAAAATTCAGGGTCGTTACAATCTTCCCCCCTTAAAAGAATTTCGTCCCGAAATTACAAGTAAAGAAGAATGATTCAATCCCCGTTTACTATTTTCTCAAATCCAAATAGTTTTAAACAACTTATCAATCCAAATCTTTTTATTAAAGATCATCATTACTTTAACTAGTTTTCCACAATCAACCATAAGTTCCAAATAATATGGTTTTCTTAACAATTCAAATTTCATTTCAAAATCAAATTTTTGAATTCAAAATTTTCTCAAATTTTTTTTTCTAACTCTCTAAATTTCCGAGAAATTTTTACAGCGTCTCCTTTGCGCGGCTAGCTCGGTACTACTACAAAATGTCTCTACGGACTCCCAAATTCCAATAGAAAACAAATGCCAAGTGGAAAAATCAGAAACTCATCAAATTTCATACTGAAATTCAAATACATACCTTATTGTCGAGCAATTTAAATTATCTTCAAAATCAAAAATCCCAATTCCATTTTCCTTTATACCCCCTGTATATTTTACTCAACAACAATGTCCAAATTCACTTATTGGATTGCCATAAACAATTTTTTTCTTAAGAATTTTTTCTCCATTCATTTCTTAAGTTCAATATAAGCATTTACATACTTCTTATATTTATTTTCACTTTACTAACAAAGTTATATACTCATTTCCATTCAACTTTGCATTTTCAATTCCATTTGAATTAAATTTACTATTTCAATTCAATTTGAATTCATTTTATCTTCAAAAACCAAAAATTCGTTTTAGTGAAATCTCGATGTTCACTTTTTTTTTCCAAGACATTTTAATTTCGACCAAAACAATGGTTTTCATTTTCTAGTTCAATTCCTACGTTTCCATTACAATTTGAAAATCAATTTTTCGTTAACAAAATTTTCCAAATTTTCAAAAAAAATTTCTAACTCCCAAAATTTTCAGAAAATTTTGGCGGAATCTCCTTTGTACGGAGGAGCTTTTGCAATTTGACAAAAGATGTAAATATATATACATCGACCCACTCGGTCGGAAAAGCAAAAACAGTTCATATTTCCTATTTTTATTGCGTAGGCGTACCTTTTTAGCATTTTTAAGCAAAGTGGTTTATTATTTAGCATTTGCGCAACCCAAAATGCAGCCAAACGGCTTCCAAAAACCTGCACTTACTCAGTTTAAATATGTAAGTGACATATATAGGAAATCTATTTACATTTCACTTATTTTCAACAGTAAACACATAGTTTTCATAAGAAATGCATTCAAAATAATTCCCATAAGTAATTTATAAGGTTTCAATACAACTTTAGTCGCTTACGACCAATTCACATACAATTTCCATTTAATTCAATTTACATTTCATATTCACAAAACCATTCGATTTGTTTAAAACCATTGTACAAAACTCGACAACAACAATGCAAATATTTTTATACACTTCTTGTATTTATTTTCACTTCATTACTGAAGTTATATATTTATCACTATTCAATTTCACATTTTCAACTCATTAATCAACTAACTTTTCATTCAAACCATTCCAAAAGTTTCACTTAAATCGAGTTATTGTCCAATATTTACTTAAGCTTTTTCAATTCAAAACTCAAGTTTATCATTTATTTTTTTCTTTCTCATAAACAATTTCTAATTTATTTTCTTTACAAATGTAACCTCATTTGTTCATTCACAAATTTACATTACCAATTTCATTTCATTAATGAATTTTATTTCAAATATTTTCCTGGAATTCTATTTCAAATTATTAATCACATTTATAATTTACATTTACAAATTTCATTCGTATATGAATTCACTTCCTTATACTTTCAATTCATATTTATAAATTTCATTGGTTAAATGGACTTATCTTCAAATCTTTGGTTATACCATTTATTTCTTATTTGATTTCCATATAATAATGATAATAATTTAATATTATCACTTTCTAGCAACCAAGCAACCATATACTACTATAATTCATAGAAAATCATCTCTTTCTATACAAAAATAGTTTTGGGCAAAATTATTTCATTTACCCCATTTAAAACAATACTGTGTCAGTTTATCTTGTTTAAGAGTTTAGAAATCCCTATCGATTGCAGTTGGCCAGACTGCACCGACCAGAATCTATAAACAATCAGCTGATAAGTCAACACAATACAAAACAAATTTTTGTATTCACTAACAAATACGCGCTCATAACTATTATTACACTCACACTCATTCTAGAGTACTACTGACTCTATCTCTAATGAGTAACACCCAATAGAGCCAGGGTTGTCGCTTAACCAACAGCTCTGATACCACTTGTAAAAGTCCGAAGACAGTGGGGACCGGTAGGCTTTGCAACCATCCTAGGCCCACCGTGGCATAAAATGGAACCTCGTATTTATTTTTACGGCCAGCCTCTCAACTGTCACAACCAACCCCTCCCACTCAGGGACATGTATGGGTAAGAGTCTCTCGTTCGCCACCAAACCGCGAAGCGAGAACCCCCTATCATGCTGTAATATAGCAAATGCGATCCATTTTCATTCTCAGCTTGATTCCTTTCCGGTATTGACCTTGTATAAACAATTTACACAATCTATCAATATTCGAAAGAATCGAACAATCAATTTTCATTTTGATAGTTTTAATTATCCAATGATTTTATTTTAAACTAGTGGTTTAATTTAGACAAATAATCAAACCTTAAACTAATTTTCCTTTAATAAAAAATTTTAGTAACTGAAATAATTAAATTAGTTTTATAAAATAACTCAATCAACCTAAACACATATTTTAAAATAAACTACTAAATTTAAAATGCGTATATGTATATTCTTTTTATTTATTTCTTTCTACTTCGAAAATACATATATATATTTTAAAAAAAGAAATTTTAGATTTCAAAAATCAAATTTGTATAAATTCTTTCAACATTTAAAAATCCTTATTTTCTCCAAATCTTATATCTTATATATATATATATATTAAAATTATCTGTTTACTGTCAATCTATTTAAAAATAGAAATCTTAAATCTTATTGTAAAAATAAATTCTCTATTAGTCTATACTGTCTTAATAAAAATTATTTAAACTAAAATAAAATCAAAATACCTTACTGTAAATTCATATATTTTTAGTTTTTTTTTCTTTCATATATATAAATTTTTTTGTTCAATATTAAATTTTAAACAAGAATAGATACCTCACTGAAGATTTCAATGCCGTAGACCACAGTTTGAACGAAGCTGCCACGAACCAATCGCGACCATGCCATCGCGCGTGAGCTTCCATAATGCGTTCGAAATCGAACGTCTCCATATTCGCCACTAACATCTCGAAACCCTAGCTCCCCTGCTCGTGAGCGCCACAGGCGGCGGCGAACCCTATCTCGACCGCTACTTTGATTCGCCGAACACCCTGCCTCCTCGAACGCCATTGCGACATCAAATACCCATGCCGCCTAGGTTTTGCTCGAGCTCGAGCTTGTGAAAATGTCGCGATGCATCAATACGTTTTATTTCTAGAACGAGAGATTTTGATTTTTTGTGAATTTACAGAGGGAAAAAGGGAAAGAGTAATTGGGTTTCGTTTGATTTTTCTTTGTTCGAGTAGAAATCAATTTTAATTCGATTGGGGAAAAACGGGCGGCCATTTTCTATTTCCTTTGTTTTATTTTTGATTTTAAAAGAATGATGCTCAGTTGAGAATTCTAAAGGGAGATGCCTTGCGTGAAAATGAAGGCTGGAGTGCTTCTGAAAAAGCTGAGGAGAAAAAGTTACGATGGAGAAAGAAAATAGGCTGGGGAAAGAATCTCTGCTGGGTTGACTAAGTATATAAATATATTATTTAATTTAAATTTTGAATTCAAATTATCTCGAAAATGCAACTCAAAATTTCGATATCCTATCGAGGCGTGCCGCTAGGCATTTATAATGTTATACGCCTATTCCGAACGCAATGGAAAAGGTTTCGAGTCCAAATTCGATCGTATGGAGAAGATAGCTTTTTGGACCCAGTTAAAATATTGAATTTCAATATAATTTTCAGCGCGTTTGCTTATCGTACGCTCACACAACAACTCCAAACACTACGATAATTGAAATCCGATAATAATACAATATTACGGATCCAGTGGAACTAGTTTCGTCAAATTCCGAGACTGTGCCCCGGAACGCTATTTTCAAATATCGATTTAAACGATCAAATTCAAAACTGAACAAAACAGTTTCAAATTCAAATTCTGAAGCTTCCATTATCTTCAATATTATTAATATGAATTTTCTAAGCCTTGAAAATATTTTTAACAAGCTTAAAACTGAAGATTCAAATTTTTACCCAACTTCAGTAAATTAAATTCAATAATCAAATCGCCAAATTCATTCTGATATTCGAATTTCAAATTAAGCCAACTTCCAGATATTTAAAAATCAATTAAATATCCTGATTTCAAATGTCAAAAATTCAGGGTCGTTACAATCTTCCCCCCCCCCTTAAAAGAATTTCGTCCCGAAATTACAAGTAAAGAAGAATGATTCAATCCCCGTTTACTATTTTCTCAAATCCAAATAGTTTTAAACAACTTATCAATCCAAATCTTTTTATTAAAGATCATCATTACTTTAACTAGTTTTCCACAATCAACCATAAGTTCCAAATAATATGGTTTTCTTAACAATTCAAATTTCATTTCAAATTCAAATTTTTGAATTCAAAATTTTCTCAAATTTTTTTTCTAACTCTCTAAATTTCCGAGAAATTTTTACAGCGTCTCCTTTGCGCGGCTAGCTCGGTACTACTACAAAATGTCTCTACGGACTCCCAAATTCCAATAGAAACCAAATGCCAAGTGGCAAAATTAGAAACTCATCAAATTTCATACTGAAATTCAAATACATACCTTATTGTCGAGCAATTTAAATTATCTTCAAAATCAAAAATCCCAATTCCATTTTCCTTTATACCCCCTGTATATTTTACTCAACAACAATGTCCAAATTCACTTATTGGATTCCCATAACCAATTTTTTTCTTAAGAATTTTTTCTCCATTCATTTCTTAAGTTCAATATAAGCATTTACATACTTCTTATATTTATTTTCACTTTACTAACAAAGTTATATATTCATTTCCATTCAACTTTGCATTTTCAATTCCATTTGAATTAAATTTACTATTTCAATTCAATTTGAATTCATTTTATCTTCAAAAACCAAAAATTCGTTTTAGTGAAAATTCGATGTTCACTTTTTTTTCCCAAGACTTTTTAATTTCGACCAAAACAATGGTTTTCATTTTCTAGTTCAATTCCTACGTTTCCATTACAATTTGAAAATCAATTTTCCGTTAACAAAATTTTCCAAATTTTCAAACAAAATTTCTAGCTCCCAAAATTTTCAGAAAATTTTGGCGGAGTCTCCTTTGTACGGAGGAGCTTTTGCAATTTGAAAAAAGATGTAAATATATATACATCGACCTACTCGGTTGGAAAAGCAAAAACAGTTCATATTTCCTATTTTTATTGCGTAGGCGTACCTTTTTAGCATTTTTAAGCAAAGCGGTTTATTATTTAGCATTTGCGCAACCCAAAATGCAGCCAAATGGCTTCCAAAAACCTACACTTACTCAGTTTAAATATGTAAGTGACATATATAGGAAATCTATTTACATTTCACTTATTTTCAATAGTAAACACATAGTTTTCATAAGCAATGCATTCAAAAAAATTCCCATAAGTAATTTATAAGGTTTCAATACAACTTTAGTCGCTTACGACCAATTCACATACAATTTCCATTTAATTCAATTTACATTTCATATTCACAAAACCATTCGATTTTTTTAAAACCATTGTACAAAACTCGCAACAACAATGCAAATATTTATATACACTTCTTGTATTTATTTTCACTTCATTATTGAAGTTATATATTTATCACTATTCAATTTCACATTTTCAACTCATTAATCAACTAACTTTTCATTCAAACCATTCCAAAAGTTTCACTTAAATCGAGTTATTGTCCAATATTTACTTAAACTTTTTCAATTCAAAACTCAAGTTTATCATTTATTTTTTTCTTCCTAATAAACAATTTCCAATTTATTTTCTTTACAAATGTAACCTCATTTGTTCATTCACAAATTTACATTACCAATTTCATTTCATTAATGAATTTTATTTCAAATATTTTCCTGGAATTCTATTTCAAATTATAAATCACATTTATAATTTACATTTACAAATTTCATTCGTATATGAATTCACTTCCTTATACTTTCAATTCATATTTATAAATTTCATTGGTTAAATGGATTTATCTTCAAATCTTTGGTTATACCATTTTATTTCTTATTTGATTTCCATATAATAATGATAATAATTCAATATTATCACTTTCTAGCAACCGAGCAACCATATACTACTATAATTCATAGAAAATCATCTCCTTCTATACAAAAATAGTTTTGGGCAAAATTATTTCATTTACCCCATTTAAAACAATACTGTGTCAGTTTATCTTGTTTAGGAGTTTAGAAATCCCGATCAATTGCAGTTGGCCAGACTGCACCGACCAGAATCTATAAACAATCAACCGATAAGTCAACACAATACAAAACAAATTTTTGTATTCACTAACAAATACGCGCTCATAAATATTATTACACTCACACTCATTCTAGAGTACTACTGACTCTATCTCTAATGAGTAACACCCAACAGAGCCATGGTTGTCGCTTAACCAACAACTCTGATACCACTTGTAAAAGTCCGAAGACAGTGGGGACCGGTAGGCTTTGCAACCATCCCAGACCCACCATGGCATACAATAGCACCTCGTATTTACTTTTACGGCCAGCCTCTCGACTGTCACAACCAACCCCTCCCACTCAGGGACATGTAGGGGTAAGATTCTCTCGTTTGCCACCAAACCGCGAAGCGAGAACCCCCTATCATGCTGTAATATAGCTAATGCGATCCATTTTCATTCTCGGCTTGATACCTTTCCGGTATTGACCTTGTATAAACAATTTACACAATCTATCAATATTCGAAAGAATCGAACAATCAATTTTCGTTTTGATAGTTTTAATTATCCAACGATTTTATTTTAAACTAGTGGTTTAATTTAGACAAATAATCAAACCTTAAACTAATTTTCCTTTAATCAAAAATTTTAGTAACTGAAATAATTAAATTAGTTTTATAAAATAACTCAATCAACCTAAACACATATTTTAAAATAAACTACTAAATTTAAAATGCGTATATGTATATTCTTTTTATTTATTTCTTTCTACTTCGAAAATACATATATATATTTAAAAAAAAGAAATTTTAGATTTCAAAAATCAAATTTGTATAAATTCTTTCAACATTTAAAAATCCTTATTTTCTCCAAATCTTATATCTTATATATATATTAAAATTATCTGTTTACTGTCAATCTATTTAAAAATAGAAATCTTAAATCTTATTGTAAAAATAAATTCTCTATTAGTCTATACTGTCTTAATAAAAATTATTTAAACTAAAATAAAATCAAAATACCTTACTGTAAATTCATATATTTTTAGTTTTTTTTTCTTTCATATATATAAATTTTTTTGTTCAATATTAAATTGTAAACAAGAATAGATACCTCACTGAAGATTTCAATGCCGTAGACCACAGTTTGAACGAAGCTGCCACGAACCAATCGCGACCATGCCATCGCGCGCGAGCTTCCAGAATGCGTTCGAAATCAAACGTCTCCATATTCGCCACTGACATCTCGAAACCCTAGCTCCCTTGCTCGTGAGCGCCACAGGCGACGGCGAACCCTATCTCGACCGCTACTTTGATTCGCCGAACACCCTGCCTCCTCGAACGCCATTGCGACATCGAATACCCAGGCCGCCTAGGTTTTGCTCGAGCTCGAGCTTGTGAAAATGTCGCGATGCATCAGTACGTTTTATTTCTTGAACGAGAGATTTTGATTTTTTGTGAATTTACAGAGGGAAAAAGGGAAAGAGTAATTGTGTTTCGTTTGATTTTTCTTTGTTCGAGTAGAAATCAATTTTAATTCGATTGCGGGAAAAACGAGCGGCCATTTTCTATTTCCTTTGTTTTATTTTTGATTTTAAAAGAATGATGCTCAACTGAGAATTCTAAAGGGAGATGCCTTGCGTGAGAATGAAGGCTGTAGTGCTTCTGAAAAAGCTGAGGAGAAAAAGTTACGATGGAGAAAGAAAATAGGCTGGGGAAAGAATCTCAGCTGGGTTGACTAAGTATATAAATATATTATTTAATTTAAATTTTAAATTCAAATTATCTCGAAAATGCAACTCAAAATTTCAATATCCTATCGAGGCGTGCTGCTAGGCATTTATAATGTTATACGCCTATTTCGAACGCAATGGAAAAGGTTTCGAGTCCAAATTCGATCGTATGGAGAAGATAGCTTTTTGGACCCAGTTAAAATATTGAATTTCAATATAATTTTCAGCGTGTTTTCTTATCGTACGCTCACACAACAACTTCAAACAATACGAAAATTGAAATCCGATAATAATACAATATTACGGATCCAATGGAACTGGTTTCGTCGAATTCCGAGACTGTGCCCCAGAACGCTATTTTCAAATATCGATTTAAACGATCAAATTCAAAACTGAACAAAACAGTTTCAAATTCAAATTCTGAAGCTTCCATTATCTTCAGTATTATCAATATGAATTTTCTAAGCCTTGAAAATATTTTTAACAAGCTTAAAACTGAAGATTCAAATTTTTACCTAACTTCATTAAATTAAATTCAATAATCAAATCGCCAAATTCATTCTGATATTCGAATTTCAAATTAAACCAACTTCCAGATATTTAAAAATCAATTAAATATCCTGATTTCAAATGTCAAAAATTTAGGGTCGTTACAGCCAGGATGGCCAAAACGATTCGGGAGCGATCGGACAAGCAACGAAGACTAGGGATTTATGCCAAGCGACAATCCAGCATTATAGACTCTTCGATACACCCCAAATATCATGTTCAAACATCCATAGTAGGATTTTCATAAAATTAGACCAAAACACCAAAATTTGGAAACTTCACCAAATCAATTCAAATCAAAAGCAAATGAACATGAATAGATGTTAGGAATTCATACCTAACAACAATGAAAGTTATAGATGTAGATGTGAGTTCAGAAACTCACCTTTAAACCCAAAAACAACGAATGAGAAGTTTTAAAACAAGGCAAGACCAATTCCTTTTCAATACACCTCTAGAATCTTCAATCTATTATCAAAGGTGAAGTTTTTCCTAAGTTGGGTTATAGGAATTTCTGAAAATTGAAGAGAGATTGAGATGGAGAAGATGAAGAGGATGCTTACCTAAGCTTCTCTTTGATTTTAGAGCAAGAACTTGAATTTCCTAATAAAACTAGGGTTTAGGAATTTAATTTCCAATCTTTTCCCCCATTTTTCTCTTGAGCTTGAGTGTTAGGAAATGAGGAATGAAATAAATGAAGAGTAGAGGAGTTAGGGTATTAAGTTGGGTTAGTGGGCTGAAACCCAAACCCAAAGCCCAAAATAGAAAATATCAAAATTCTACTCAACTCCAAACAAATCGATGTTTATACTTAAAAAAGTTGTAAACGCCATTTTGGACTCAATGGAAGTGGTCTCGAGTCCCAATTCGACTATTTACAAAAAGTAACATTTTGTACTTTAATCCGATTAACGATGCTATATTTAAATAAAACATTTAAATATACAAATCGTAAAATATGCGGGTTGTTACAGACTCCCCTCCTTAAAGAAATTGCGTCCTCGCAATACTTAAGAAGAAAATAAAAAGTAACAACCATACTAAGGCATAACAACACAAAAGAAGAAATTTGGAAATGAGAAGTTCACCTTAAGGAGCACGAGAGAGTATGTCTGGATGTGTTCGCTCGATGAATTCTCTGGATTCCCAAGAGCAATCCTTAGGATTTGAGGACCATTGAACTTTCACAAGCGGAACATCTTTATTTCGAAGGCGTTTAACCTCCGTAGTAATGATACGAATAGGATGTTGCTCATAAGTTAAATTTTGTGAAACTTCAATTTCTTCATTTACACCGGGCTCAAGAATAGAATCGGAATCCCTAAGGCATTTCCATAGTTGAGAGACGTGAAATACGTCATGAATAGCAGAAAACTGAGCCGGTAATAAAAGGCGATAAGCCACGGAACCAATGCGTTCGGTGATGGGAAATGGACCAATATATCGAGGTGCTAATTTTCCCGATCGATTGAAACGCACAGCACCCTTCATAGGTGAAACATGAATGAACACCAAATCTTCCACAGAAAATTCTAGTTTCCTTCTTCGGTTATCGGCATAGGATTTTTGTCTACTTTGAGCTTCTTTCATCCTATGACGAATAAGGTCAATCTTTTCTGTGGCATCACGAATAAAATCTGGACCTAAAACCAGCTTCTCACCGGCTTCAAGCCAACGCGAAGGAGATCGGCATGGCCTTCCGTATAGTGCCTCGAAAGGAGCCAAACCAATACTAGATTGGAAGCTATTATTATAGGAACTCAACAAGAGAAATATGATCTTCCCAACTTCCACCAAAAACAATAACACATGCACAAAGAAGATCTTCAAGAGTTTGATTGACACGCTCGGTTTGTCCATCGGACCGAGGATGATAAGCAGTGCTAAAATTAAGCTTTGTTCCCAAAGCTTTTTAAAGACTCTTCCAAAATCCACTAGTAAACAATGGATCACGATCGCTAACAATAGAAGTAGGAACTCCATGCAATTTAACGATTTCTTTAACATAGAGTGTTGCCAAAAGAGGTACGGTCCGATTGGACCGAACGGGAATAAAATGGGCGGATTTTGTAAGTCTATCTACGATCACCCATAAACTGCCATGACCCGAACGAGAACGGGGAAGACCGTCAATAAAGTCCATGGAAATTTGATCCCACTTCCAAACTGGAATGTCCAAAGGTTGCAATAACCCACCGGGCCTTTGATGTTCGGCCTTTATGAGCTGGCAAGTCATGCAACGCTTAATAAAGTTAGCAATATCAGATTTCATTCCATCCCAATAATAAAGTTGCTTCATGTCCGCGTACATTTCACTATTACCGGGATGAATGGTAAATTTAGAACGATGAGAATCTTCTAAAATGTCTTTTCGAAGATCACTAATATTTGGCACGATAAGTCTACCAAATTTTTGAATACCGCCACGAGCATCAATATCGAAGTCTTTCAAACCTTCAAAAACAATTTTATCCCTACAACTTTGGCTAAGAATAGCCAATTTAGGATCATGCCTTTGAGCTTCAAGAATGCGGTCTAAAAGTGAAGGATGAGCCTTAAGGCTACACAAAACAAGAGATGAACATGAATTGGATTCACAATCTCGAATCTCACAAGTAGACAAAGTCTCGAGATCATTCCATTCGGATATCATCATTGAAACAACTGCTTGTTGCTTACGACTAAGGGCATCGGCAACTCGATTACCCTTTCCGGGAGTATAGAGAATATCAAGATCATAAGATGTAAGGAACTCGAGCCAACGTTGTTGACGCAAATTAAGTTCCTTTTGAGAAAAAAATACTTCAGAGATTTATGATTGGTGTAGAGAACAAATTTCTCTCCCAAAAGATAATGACGCCAAATTCTAAGGGCGAAAACAATAGCTGCGAGCTCTAAATCATGAGTGGCATATCTAGTCTCGGCAGGCTTTAATTGCCTAGAAGCATAAGCGATAACACGTTCCCTTTGCATGAGAACAACACCTAATCCAACATGACTAGCATCGGTATAAATAATAAAGTCTTGGTTCCCCTCGGGAATCACAAGAATAGGAGCATCGGAAAGGAGTCTTTTTAGTTTCTGAAATGAAGCTTCACATTTGTCTGACCAAATGTATTTAACTCCCTTCTTTGTCAAACTAGTAAGAGGTACAGAAATTTTAGAAAAGTCTTTTATGAAACGACGGTAATAGCCCGCCAATCCAAGAAAACTACGGATTTCCGTCACACTCTCCGGTCTTTTCCAATTTTAAATCGCTTCAACCTTTGAAGGATCCACAGAAATTCTGGATTCAGAAATAATATGCCCCAAAAATTTCACACGAGATTGCCAAAAGTGGCATTTAGAAAATTTTGCTTTCAATTGGTTGCTCCTAAGAGTTTCCAACACAATCCAAAGATGTTTTTCATGCTCCTCCTCGGTTTTAGAATAAACAAGAATATCATCTATAAAGATGAGAATAAATCGATCGAGGAAGTCTTTGAAAACTCGATTCATAAGGTCAATGAAATAAACTGGGGCATTCGTCAAACCAAATGGCATAACAATCCATTCTTAAGTTCCATAACGAGTACGGAACGATGTCAAAGGAATGATATCCTCTGCAATACGGAGCTGATGAAAATCGGTTGCTAAGTCTAACTGTGAAAAGACTCTAGGACCACTAAGTTAATCGAATAAATCATCAATCCGATGTAAGGGATATTTATTCTTGATGGTGAGATCATTAAGCTTGCGGTAGTCAACGCAAAGCCTAAGTGTACCATCAGATTTCTTCACAAAAATAGCCGAAGCTCCCCATGGAGAGGAACTAGAACGAATCAACTGTTTTCCTTCCAATTCAGATAATTGTTTACGCATCTCCTTATTTTCCTTATTGGACATACGATAAGGAGGACGAGTAATAGGTAGAGCTCCAGGGATTAGATTAATTCTGAACTCAGTTGCTCGCTTAGGTGGTAATCCTAAAACGGGCTCAAATAGGTCGGGAAATTCACGAACAATGTGAATGAGGGAAATGACATCTTCCTCATCATCTTTATCGTCATCATGAGGATTTAGAGAATATAAGGATGCTACCGAATTGGAATCTGAATCTTTAAGAACAAGAGAAATCTGCTTAACAGATTGAGGATGTCGAAGGTATATAGTCCGCTCAGGACATAGGATATGGGCTTCATATTGGTTAAGCCAATCCATCCCCAAAATCATTCTGAAACCTAGGTAACGCATAACATGCAAATCGACTCGGAAAGCATAATCACATAAAATAATTTCGACATCTTTACACAGTAAACTGAGTGTTGCGGATCCACCAATCGGATTCGCAATTCTCAATGAAGTCATCAAGCCAATAACATTCAAAGACAAAGCATCAACAAGTTCTTTTGATATAAAAGAGTGAGATGCACCCATATCAAAAAGAACTCGAATAGGAAGATCACAAAATATAATAATGCCATCAAGGATAGAATGAGAAATACCTTGACCAAGAGAAGTGTTACTAGGGGCTTGCACAACATTTAGCTTCCCTTCCTTCTTGCTTTGAAGTTTGGGACATGAAGATATAGTATGACCCGAACTTTTGCAATAGCGGCAAGTAAGGGGCTTCGGACACTTGTTTTCATAATGGTCCTTAGAACCACAATTGTAACATTCTCCACGATTAGAGGTAGGAGTCTTTGCTACCGAAGTTGCTTGCTTCCCTTTCTTGTTGGGATAAGGATTGAACTTAAAAGGCCTCTTCTTATTGATGTTTTGTTTGACTTCAACATCACTTTCTTTATCGACCTCTTTGAGTCGAAGAGCGATATCAACAAGCTGATCGAAAGAAACTTCTAGTTTCAGAAGTAATGGCTTTTTGAGGTTCTTATTCAACTCATAGACAAATCTCTGATTTTTCTTCAATGGGGTATTAATATACTCGACCCCATATTTAGAAAGAGATTCAAAAGATGCGACATAGTCGGTCACAGAAGATTCACCTTGAACAAGGTCGATAAAGCGTCGAGCTAAAGATACTTTTTCAGCTTCCGGCACAAACTTTAACTCGAACCTTTCCCGGAATTGCTTCCAAGTAAGATCCGCTTCAATAATTTCCAAGATCAGAAGCTCATACCAATCTAATGCTCTCTCCTGGAGCATGCTAGAAACCACTTGGACTCGATGTAGATCAATAAGATTCATGCGGGAAAAGATGCGATCGCATGTTCTAAGCTAAGCTTGGACTTCTATAACGCTTTCGAAACCCTTGAAAGGCCTTCCACCCAAGTTGGTGTAATCACTACACAAGCGTGCAAACCCAGATTTAGGATGAGTATGCTCTGGAATGGGTCTGATAGCTTGAGCATTCTTCACACGATCTAAGAGCTGCTGGGCAGACATAAATACTCCATCCTGAGGAGTAGCACTGGATTGACCGGCGTTGGGACGGCCTGGTCTAACTATTTCTCTTCTTTAAGAAAGAAAGAAAGAAGTGGAAAAAGGTTATTCTCAGAATGAATATCAAACAAACTTGATTGATAAAACAAGGCATCACAAAAGAAAATAGGATAGTACGGGTCCAATAACTCAAATTAAATCCTAAGGTACGACTCCTAAGAAAGACTTAGGACAATGATCCTTGCTAGATTATTCTACATTGTTCCGAAGTTTGGCTCTGATACCAAGCTGTGACACCCCACCTCTATACTCACACTAGCCAAGGACACTACGGGGTAATGCCGTCGACTAGCACGAAGAATAAGGCTGTTGAAGAGCGACCATCTGTGTAGTTGCTTTGTGCGAGTACCGATATGTCAGATAATATAACTTACATTTCATTTCAAGAGGAAATCCAACATATCAAATACAAACTCAAAGCTACCACACAGTGGCTATATGGGCTTCGGAAACAAATATAGAAATAAACATAACACAAATCAGTCACAAATATTCATATCACAAAGGCGGAAACAGATATGAATATAACACATAGAAGTGTACATCAAAGTAGTGGTCATACAAAGTCCACTACATCACAAAAGATAATAGGTACAAGTGCTAGACAAAAGAATAATTATACATCAAGGAGTCTCTATCTCGAATGTATAAAAGCAAAAACTACTAATCTAAAGTAGTTAGCCAAAAAAATCAGATGATGGTCCTAGATAAGAAGTCAAGTAGAAGCACCTAAAATACCTCGGTCTGACCCGAGTATTATTTAAGAAGAAAAATAATAAACGGATCAGTCCAGCTATAAATATCATATAAAATGAGATAGGATAAGAGATATCACAAAAACGTATGATAACAATAATGCCATACTATGACAAGTATACACCAGATAACAAAAATCATACAATATCTCCAATATTCTCAAACACTAAAAAGAATGTCATATTCTTTAAATTATTCACCAAACACAAATATTGATAGAGCTTATCAATGCATATCATCAAAATTGGTGAAAAATGAATTCTAGAAATCAACAACTAGAAATCCAAAAATCACAAATGGGGAGGCCTATCACAAACGAAAGCATGAAAACTCGCCAACACATGTGTCACAAACGAAACGCTATTCCATGGTCGCTAACCTTCAAGTTTGAGCCGAAGCGCCACAAACGGCCCGAAGACCATGGGTCGCTACCCCACCAAATTGAACAGAAGTTCCACAAACGGGGTTTTCAGTCCCCTGCACAAACAAAGAGACATCGCACATCGCTAGTCTAAATCACAAAATGATCATCAATGATCGATAAGTGTAAATTACACTAAGCTAGTAAATAAATGATTTTAGCTTTATGTCCCACAACCACTAGCTTAACTTAAATATTTACGAACAAATTGTAGATTTCCACTCGAAAATTGTCACGAGAGTTCAATCAAACAAGTCCAAGAATTAACCGACGAAGTAAACACAAGCGTTTCATACCACTTGTTTTGCTAAGCCGTTTAATTAGATTTCTCATACAAATGAGGTAAAGGTTTGTATATACTAATATATTGGAAAACAGTTTTAAAAGCGAGCTTTATATTTTAAATAGTGTCGAAATTGTTTTGAATGAAAGAGTTTTAGTATTTACTACTAGTATAGAAACCTTTGTATTTAAAAGTGACAAATCACAGAAATGATTGTAAAAACAATCTATCACCAAAAATTCACATACGACAATGTGAATTAAATCCATGAAAATCAATATCAAATCCATCAAATGGATATTCCTAAAAATCCAAAGAAAGAAGTCATCAAAGTCGATAAGAAGTGATAAGAACTAACCGAAATAACAAAAATCGATTAAAATTGGAAATCCACTCAAAAAATAGGCAAATAGGCAAAATGCACAGTTCCAGACGTCTAGGGTTTAATCCAGACGTCTAGATTTGGGTTTTGGAAGAAATTCAGAAAACCCCCAAACGTCTGAAATTTCAAAACAGACGTCTGAGCCATAACCAGACGTCTGAACCTATAAATCAGACGTCTGGAATTGGTTTCTGCCATTTTATTTTCTGCGTTCTTATTTTTTTCCCTCCAGGTCTATAACCAGACGTTTGGACTTGATCAACCAGATGTCTGGTTGCCTTTTCTGGGCAACATTTTGCCTAGGCCAGGATGGCTAAAACGATTCAGGAGTGATCGGGCGAGCAATGAAGACTAGGGATTTATGCCAAGCGACAACCCAGCTATATAGGCTCTTCGATACACCCCAAATATCATGTCCAAACATCCATAGTAGGATTTTCATAAAATTGGACCAAAACACCAAAATTTGGAAAATTCACCAAATCAATTCAAATCAAAAGCAAATGAACATGAATAGATGTTAGGAATTCATACCTAACAACAATGAAAGTTATAAATGTAGATGTGAGTTCAAAAACTCACCTTTAAACCCAAAAACAACGAATGAGAAGTTTTAAAACAAGGCAAGACCAATTCCACTTCAATACAACTCTAGAATCTTCAATCTATTATCAAAGGTGAAGTTTTTCCTAAGTTAGGTTATAGGAATTTCTGAAAATTGAAGAGAGATTGAGATGGAGAAGATGAAGAGGATGCTTACCTAAGCTTCTCTTTGATTTTAGAGCAAGAACTTGAATTTCCTAATAAACTAGGGTTTAGGAATTTTAATTTTCAATCTTTTCCCCCATTTTTCTTTTGAGCTTGAGTGTTAGGAAATGAGGAATGAAATGAATGAAGAGTAGAGGAGTTAGGGTATTAAGTTGGGTTAGTGGACTGAAACCCAAACCCAAACCCAAAGCCCAAAATAGAAAATATCAAAATTCTACTCTACTCCAAACATATTGATGTTTATACTTAAAAAAGTTGTAAGCGCCATTTTGGACTCAATAGAAGTGGTCTCGAGTCCAAATTCGACTGTTTACAAAAAGTAACATTTCGGAATTTAATCCGATTAACGATGTTATATTTAAATATACAAAATGTAAAATATGCGGGTTGTTACATTATCTCAAAGCATAGGGTGATATATTTAGGTCACAAATACAGATTAGTCACTAAACACGGAATTACAAAACAAAGCACAATATTCCTAACACAAAGAAACTAATTCCATACCGACCACCCAAATTGTCTATACTGATCTTAAATGATTGTCCATTCTGTAGCAAACAAATGTGGTATCACTTGTATTGATCTGATACCAAGGATCGTCCATACCGTAAAACAGAATCACAACCGATCTCAATGATCGTAGCAACCATGACTTGTAGATTCCATATTATTCATTATTTTTATATATTTATGATCGTAAAGAAATCCATGAGTATACCTCTTAAGGATCCATCGGTCCGACCGAACACCAAAAGAAAATATACTCTAAAGTGCCAAATATTATCACTTTCAGCAATCACTAGAATTTAACCAGAACGTCATATCCCGCTTGGTGAAATTCAAGTATTTACTAGAAGCTAGTAAATCTCACTGATTACGGAAATACTAAAAAACTTGAACTATATTCCCTTAAGGATCTATTGGTCCCACCGAACACTGAAAGAGAATATAACCCTAAATTGTTAAATACTTCCTAAAAGCAATCATTAGAACTTAACCAAGGCATCTTATACTACCAAATGAAATTCAAGTATTTGCTAATGGGCTAGAAAGTACCACTCAAACTTTCTATTGAACGAGTTGTACAATATTCGATGAAGCGTTAGCATTTAAACCAATCACTAACACTAAATCAATTATTAGTACTTCCCATATTATAGAACTAAGGCTCTCAAAAAAAATTCTTTTTTGAGTTTAAAGTTGAGAAAGCAAATATTATAATTTCCCATAAATTCTTTTATTATTTAGCTTTATATAAATATTAACTATTTGATAAAATCATCCATGAATCCGGATTGTTCCAAAATTGTACTTATATATACGTACATTGTTGTCTTAAAATTCTATACAGATACTTAGTTAACAAATAACAAACCATGTTTTAAAAACCCATATATATATATATAACTCTATTTATCCTATAAAATCATATTTATTACTCTTCCAAATCCACTTTGATACAAATCCATTTTATTTAGAAATAGATTAGTTTTATATTTTTAAAATCCATGTCCATATTACTACTAATACATAATGTATAATACAATTAGTTAAAATCATTTATAATAGGAATTAGAACAATTTAGAAAAAAGTTTGAGATTTATAAATATAAATAAACTTTCTTTTACAAAATCACTTATATGCCAAAATATATATTTTTATATTTAGAAAAATAAATCCAAACCTTTGAATCAAAGTGATTCGAAGTCCATAGAGCATAAGAGAATTCATTATAACAAAATACTAGGTTATCATAGGATTATAACAACAAATTGGTCCATATAGTTTCTACTCTAAATCATTTCCATTCCTATTTCATAAATGTAATGACCCGACTTTTTAGACGGTTTAAATCAATAATAAACCACACATGTCAGACTTAAACCATTCAAAAGGGAGGATTGTTACGGGGTAAATAAGAAAAAGCTGAGAAAGAAAGAAAAAAAACACAGAATCTTGCAGCGGAATGACAAAATATAATAATCAAATAACTAGTTCACGAAGATATTTACAATTAACATTTGATTATACTTTTAAAATACAGATCAGAGTTACATACAACAGGAATAAACAAATAAATGCAGCGGAACAACATGATGCAGTGGAATAAATATAATAAATAATAATAGTACAAAATCTTCGTCTTCATCCTCCAGAAAACAGTCCTCAATAAACTGAAAGCTCAGGCTGACCCGAGCGAATTGAAAATACAAAACACTCGAGTCAGAACTAAAAGATCTTATGTAAGTTAAATCAACAGTTAATAAATATGTGTGTAACGGCGTCAGAGATGTTTATGAGGTTTGATATCTCCTACCTAGTGTCTAACGTGAGTGCAATAACTTAAGAGATGTTCGGGATTCCAATCTCCTAAGGATCCGTTAAACTATCTACTATGTAGTAAAATACGCTATTATAATAGTGTCTATAGTAAAGTAAAGTATTAAAATAGCATTAAGGCGTTACCCATATCCTCCTTAACACATTTTATATAATGTCGTAGTCTATACAGATACTGTAAAGTCCACCCGCAGGTGGGCTATCAGGGAGTACTCCATAGGTACGACACAAAACAAACTCCTAGAAGGCACGATAGGGCATGTGAACATGGCACTCGAGGCAATGGTAGGGTAGATATACCAAATGCGGATCCGGACAAGTGGTAACGCATAGCAGCTACTACCGCCCACCTCGGAACACACAACCATAATCAAAATCGTGGGGTGGCCACCAAATCATCATAAAGTCAAAATATGGTATCGAAGAAATGTGTCCGATCGGAGGAATGACCTCACTTGGCCCAGAATGGCTCCTGTTTTACTCACATCTAAGCTGACTCACGGGAGTCAAGGTCACGTCAATACCTCATACAGAAATCGTTCGCCAAACCATCCTACTTCATTTCTGGAATCTCCACCACGTACACAATTGTTAAAGTGGTTTTCGGTATTGGCATAGAGTATGACAATATCCGATCCCGGTCTCTTTAACAACCAAACGCTTATTTCACACCGGATGGTTCTTTTACATTTCAAAACGGTCAATTCACAATTTATATCAAAATATCATATTCAATTTTAAATCATACCTCTTCTAAAATCATATTCACTTTCAAACTATATTCACTTTCAAAATCATGTTCACTTCCATTCATATTCACTTTCAAATCATTGATAAGTTAGGTTAATTAATTCTTCATTTCAAAATCATCTTATTCACTCAAATATGTCATTTTACAAAAGGTATCAATTCCAAACTCCAACTTAGGTTGTATCATCATCAAGGTTTTAGATATAATTACTTCAACTTTATACAGTCTGAAATTTTAGAAAATAGTTTAGGTAATTATAAATAGTTTAAATAGTTTTAAAAAAGCTTAAATAGATTTAAAATAGTTTAAATAGTCAAAATAGTTTAATAGATTTAAATTTGATTTAATTAGTTTAAAATGATTTAAATAGATTAAATATGGATTTAATAGATTTAAATTATATTAAATAGATCTTTATATAGATTAAATAAATTTAAAATAGGTTAAATAGATTCAAATTATATTAAATAGATTTAAAATAAATTTAATAAATTTAATTACTTTAAAATTGGTAAAATAGATTAAATTGGATTAAATATGTATAATAGATTAATATAAATTAAAATAGTGTAAATTGATTAAAATGGTTAACTTAATGAAATAGTTTAAATTAATTTAAAATAGATTTAAAAGTTATATCCAAAGATTTCCATAACCCAATTCCGATAGATTCATTTATTTATGTCACTTCAACTTTGAAATTCCAATTTAAATCCTTTGAACAAATCATTAATCAATTCCAATTCAGCCTTTACATTTGGATTATCGAAAATAATTCAGTTTATATAAATCAATTTCTATTTCAAAATACCAGTTAACTGAATTCAATATTTTTAAGGATTCAAAAGTCATTTAATTTAACCAATCCGGTGTCCATATATAATTTTTTACCCTAGGGTTAAGTGATACGGATATTTATCATTTCAATCCGCAATTTAAAATTTTATGGTTATATATCATTTCAAATCGCAATTCCAAATTAAATAAAAATCCATAAAATCGCTCGAGTCTATCATTTCAACCCATAACGATTTTTCCTAATCTATAGATCGTTCGGGTATGTATCATTTCAACCCATAGGGAACTTGTAGTGTTGTAACAATATAAAATATAACATCCAGTCATCCAATATCAACCACCAAACATCCATCACAATCATCATTCAAATCAACCAATAAACATCAATGGATAACCGATTATCATTTACAGGTATTTAATTGACAATTAAATTCAGTATTAAATTAAACGATGATTGAATGCAATAAAAGTCAAATTTAACTAGAATGACAATTTAAACATACCAAACATTGATCAAAAAATTTCTAATCACATCATAAATTTAATTTAACTAACGTAAGATAGTTTACTAGTTGTGAGTGGGTTAAAATACTCACCTTTGATTTTAACCCTTAAAAATCCAAACCGAAGCGCAAAAACTCAACAGTCTCCAAATTTAACTAAAGTAATTTCATGTTGTCCGAAATTTAAATATGAATCCAACAAAAAAAAATCGCGCGTGAATCAAAGTTTATATGCAAAAGATATTCATGTTATAAGAAATATTATTAAAATAATAATTAGTATGCATAAAAAAATAAACAAATTTTAATAATTGCGTTTCTCTCAAGATGAGGCTTAAGGAAAAGATTGAAGAACAACTAAGATGAGGACAGGATGTGTAAGGAAAAATGAAAAAAAAATCATGTTCCATAAAAGAAAGCTTTTGGATTTGCAAGAATAAGAGCTTTTGAATATAAGGTATCAGGAGAAACAAAAACAAATGAAGAAATAAGCTGCAGATTATTTATAATAAGGAAATGAAGGTGGAGGGATAAAATAAATGTCACGTTTTATTTTGAAAGCTCCAGGCATTAATAATGCATAAGAAAATGTACGTAGGAATGGAAAAGTTTGCAAACCAAATAAAAGTAAAACTTTGTATACGTTAAAATGAGGTCGCAAGAATTAAATACAACATAAAAGTCTAGGCTCGGGTATTAAATAAAAGGAGAAATGAACGGATCAAATATTAATAATAAGGTATATTTTAAAACGTTCATGCAACAATTAATAACAAAAGAAATGAAGGGACCATGTACATCGCACAACCCTTTGAAATTCAAATTTTTTGAAACGCAACCAAATTAACTTCATTAACTCAAATAATATTCAAATTTGTACACATTTAGGTTTTTATCTACGCATAATAAAAAATTTATACTTACCTTAAAAATAAAAACGTTCAATTTGGTTTTCCCAAAATGATCTTTTATTTCCATTAAAACACCCTTTTTTGTTTAACACAAAACGTGCATTTCTTTTATTAAATCTATTAATTGCAATCAACGTTTTATTTCCTTTTAATTGAAATATTTGGATTACATTAATTGCAATTACTTACAAAGTTAAATTTTCAAAACAGACAACTAAAATGGATGAAAAATAAAACAGTTGTTTATTTAAACACGTTTATAAATTTGTTGTTTACACACAAGAGTAATAAATAACTTTGAAATAGATTATTTTCCTATTCTTGTAATCAATGTGTAAGCTAAAGCACAGTTCAATAAACATATATTTCTTCCTTTAAAATCGATCATTCTATTCTTTATTTTAATGAAATTAAACCTACATTCATAAATGAAACATTCATTTTATATGATGTAAATGTTCTTTTCATTAAATCAAACCTTCCTTATATTTTCACAAAACATAAGCTACTTTTAATTACACCTATTAATTTACAATTTAGTATTCTCTCTCCTATTAATTGAAAATTTTCAATTACATTAATTTCAGTTGATTAAGTTTCAAAATGGGCTAAATGAATGTAATGAGAAGTAGAACAATTATTTCCAATCAAATAGTAACTTAAACATATTTATACACTATTGGATACAAACGGTAATTACACATTTCTTACTAAATAATAGGTTCTCATCTCTACAATCAATCTTTCAGCTACCAAACATTTCAAATAAATAAACATATGTTTACTCCTTTACTAAACTTATTCATTTTTATTCTTTTATTTTGATTTACACTCCTACTATTAAATCAACCAATACCTTATGAAATTGTTAACATAGGTTTCTTTCTTTTTACCCTCATTTTCTACAATTGATGTCTTTTCTTACATTAACCACAACATTTAATTCCAATAAATTGGTTTAATTTGATTCCAATCTTTATATTCAATCAATTATTACCCTAAGTATAAAATTAACATTAGTTTATCTCTTACTGCATTAATATTTTACAATTTCATCTTAATTTCCCTTAACGTAGTATTTAATTACATTTAATTGCAATAAATCCATTTATTATAGCTCAAATTCCAATAAATTGATCAAAATTGTTTTCAATTCTTTTTTTATTCAATCAATTATCATATTATGAGTAAAATTTACATTGGTTACATCTTATTGAATTAATATTCTACAATTATCAGTTTAATCTACATTAACTGCACTAATTAAGTGAATTAATTGAAATTGATTTCCGGTTAAATTTAACAGGCTAGATAAATAGGTAACATATAATAATTGTCACCATTAACCTTCAGTCACATTTGTATGCTTGTTATTTACTCACAAATGTTATAGTTATTCACACAACATTCATTTTTCTCCAATTTACAATTTATTATATACTATTTAATTAACACAGCATTTACATTATCAATTGCTCTTTTAATTCAGTTATCAATTAATACATTCATTATTACAATAAATTTATAACCAATTATAACCATTTAAATCCTTTTAATTAATTGAATTACATTTAAATTAGTTATCAATTACCTATAATTAATACTATTACATTTCGTTCCAATTATATTCTTATTATTGAATCAAAAATTTTCATTTCTTCCAACATTTCATCACAAACCTTATTAAATTAACAATTTTTAATTATCGAAAATTATGGGTCGTTACAATAAATTAGGAAATCGAGGGAAATGGACATCAAAAGGGCCATAAGTAAACACGCAAAACACAAGATAATAGCATTAACAAAGCAAGCAAAACACGGTTCAAGTGACGGGTCGGAGAGGGGCTATGGTCACTGGAACTCATGTTCCAAGCAACGACCGGTGCACCAATCATACACAATTGTCCACCGGTTATGGACTTGGAACATGCATTTCAAGTACCATTTGGCCCTTCCAATGATAATCAATAGTTCCATTACGACTCCAGTTTATCCCGACCACTTATATCTGACATACGCTCTTAGAAACTAACATGCATTCATAGGGTGAAGTGATTAAAGTAGTCTGCTTAGGAGGGAGTTGAAACTGATACTCAATAAATGAATTCAACAAGAGGTATAATACAAGTTTGCAGCCACAAAGATGATTTCAGCAAGCATACAATTAGATAATTAGAGATAGGTTGTGTGAGTGATTAACTCACCTTTAAACTTCTATGTTTAGCTCAGTAATTTGCATCCAAATCCAACTTGATTCCAACTTGAAGTAGCCCTAGAACAAAGCACTTGATTTGGTGATTTACATTAGTTTTTAGGGTTTGCAATTGGAAGAGGTATCTGGTTTTCTAATTAACATTTTACTATAAATGAAAATGAACGAAAAATGAAATGAGAAGAGGGATTTCTTCTTAGGGAAATTGGCTTGTGCTTCATAGACGCAATAAGAGGAATGTTACTAATCTCTTTTGTTTTCCCTTTTAGAACACTATCTTTTACTCTAAATAATGTTTTATAAAATTATATATTGATTACCCAATTTTACCTAAACAAATCGATAAGTTATTATTCCCATTTCTATTAATATTGAAATATTTTATACAATTAAATATAACATTTGAAAATAAAAGTTATTCTCATTATTTTTAATAAAATGAAATAAATTATTAATTTCAAAATCTCATTTTAAAACAATAAATCTCAATACGAACAATTTACCATAAATGCTAAATTTAAATAATTGGTTTAATAATATTCCAAATTTAAATTGAAAACGTCTTTAAGAAATGAAAATCGTTTCTTAAATAAATCAAATCAACTATTCTTAAATACTAGATTTAATTTCATAATTAAATTTTCACAAACCATAAATTAGGATTAATTATCCATAATTAAACTTAGTTAATTAGATAATTAACAATAGGGTTGTTACAGTCGGTTATTTTACTATCAAATAAAGAAACATTCCAAAAAGAGATTACATTTCCCATGGAAACCACAAAGCCTCTTAGATTAATCTTTCATTAATTAAAACACTTTCCAAAATTTTGTCAAAATATTCATATAATTATCTCATTGGGTTAAGTATAATCCCAAACCATTCCTTTCAAAACTTGGAAAACCCTTTTACCATACTTATAAAATGGTATGGATATATTCACCAAACAATTAAAAAGATTTTCCATTTCAAAATCATATTAAAATGATCAAACTCAAATGTCATTAAAACAAAGATATAAATAACCCAAAACACCATTCCTTTCCTAAAGTCTCTTTAATTTTATAAATATCTCCTTTATAAATCTCCTAATCAATTTATAAAGCTTCTTTATAAATCTCCAATCTATTTATAAAACTTCTTTACAAATCTCCAGGTTTATTATAGAATACTCTTTATAAATCTCAAAAACCCATTTATAAAGTTTCCCTTTCAAATCTCTAACCATTTATAAACCTCCTTCTGAAATCATTTAAAAACCAAACTTCTTTTCCAATTTCAAATCTCTTTCAAATTCATAAACTCCTTTAATAAATCCTTTTTATCCAAAGGATTTCTTTATAAACAATTTATTGTTTAACTATAATGAATAAAAACTTTGACATCATAAAAATAAACTTTAAATATTCTTAATAATATAATAATAAAACTTAAAAAGATTATTAAAATATTGATAATAATAAAACTTTTTTAAAAACATTTAAATAGTAAAATAGTTAACTTTTAAAAACATTTTAAATAGTATAATAAAATAACTTTAAACAACCTTTTCAAATATAACTACTTAACTTTTAAACAATAAACTAATAAAGTAACTAAATAGCTTTAAACAATCATTAATAAAATAATTTATTGTGTGTAAACAACCTTAATAAATAATTAATTATCTATAAACAACAATAATAAAATAATTAATTCTAAAACATTATAAATATAATAATTAGCTTTAAAACATTTTAAATTATATAGTAATTAATTTTACTACAAAAATAATTATATAAAACACTTTGTTAAAATAATAATTAAATAATCACTTTACTTCAAATTATAAAATTAAAGTTAACTTAAATCTATAACTTTCCAATTTCAGAAAGAGGTTTAGCAACCATAATTGTACGTAAACAAGCTACCATTAAATTTAATTTAATTTCCGAAGTTAATTACTGGTATTTACATAAGTTGGCATATATGTAAACCGAATCCATAATTAACTATTAATTGTTAACACATCAGTTATCCAGTATTAATCAACTAACACTTAAATAAATGTCCAAATTAATATAATTGCAGAATAAGGATTTATTCTTTTAAACAAATATCATTCAAAATAAAATCTTCCATTTATTATTAGACGGTGTTTGTTTGGCCAAATAGATAACACCAAGGAAGTATGCTAAAATTAACTATATTATTATTTAAACAACGTAAATATATTAAATAAGTATTATTTTATCACTTTATACATTATCCATTTTCAAAAATGATAATTTATCCAAACCACAAAACCAGCAAATACAACATCCAATCAAGCAATAAATAATTTTTTATCTACTATATGTCATTAAAATATTCAAACGGAGGTGAATTAACTCATCGAAATTCCACTTATCGTGAAGCATTCTGGTTCCAATTAAAGTCGAATAGCGTTTGGCTTGAAATTGTACAAGTTCCAATCTCAAACAGTCTAATTCCAAACGTAGATATCATCGATATGAACGCAACAATGAAACAATGCCTCAATCGGACCTCGTATGAACAAGATATGATCATTAGAACACTTGAGATTATTTAAGTTATAATTAATCAAATTAAATCACTAGTTAATACTTACCACTCAAAACCATCTACTCCACCATTCAAATTCTAATGCACGCATAGTGATATGCGCTTACCCATCAAGGCCATGCACGATTTTCCGTGATATGAAAAACCACTCAATTAAATCCAAAACCGATCACACCATCCGACTTCTTTGCTTCAAACCTGACCTCCTCGACCCATCATCGTCCAGTTCGCATGCCCTTAATAGAATCCGCCTGTAGCCCTAAATTTCACTTCCCAAGCATTGCAAGTCGACCGCCTCCAACGAAGATTGTCCAACCATCGTTGTTTGTCCTCTCTTCGCACCACAAACCTGACGCACCCCTTGAAATCACCTCCGACACTCCCTGGAATGTCACGACCAAGCTCCCTCTCCCTATCATGTGTAAGGTTGCAATTTTCATTAGAGAGCCACATGCAAAATGACACATGGAGAATTGAAGCCTTCAACCACAAGAAACCAATGGATCCGCACTCGTCGAATTTCGTTATCTAAATCTCACGTTTAAATTGATGGAAGACTAAAAATAGTGGTGGCTAAGTTACAGGAGGAAGAAATGAAGAATGATAATTTAGGTTAGAAATTGATGTCTGTTTATAGAAAAATATATATTATATTTTATTCTCTTGATTTAAATGCTACGCATTTCAAGCATGAATGACCACACAACATGTCTGATCGTCATGAAACTCATCGGCGTACAACAATTCATTATTCTGGATCCAATGATGCTTGTTTCATCAAAATCCTAGATAGTGCCCAAGAATAATAATTTCACACGTTAATTAAAATGAACTATTATTAAAATTACTTTAATCACTTTTAATTCTAAATTAAAAGCATTCCATTATCATTATTATTTAAATAGAATTTAAATAAGCTTTCAAAACCAGTTTATTCAAATTAAATTCAAGATTCAATCATTTAAATAATTACTATATTTAAATCACTATTCCAATATTGAATTCACAATTCACATATTCTAATCTATTAAATAATCTCTATATTTGGAATTCAAGTAATTTAACCTTTAAAACAAATATTTTAATATTTAAAATTAATTAAATATTAAAACATCAAAATTCCGAGTCATTACATTCTTCCTGCCTTAAAAGAATTTCATCTTCGAAATTCCCAAAGTAAGAAAAATGCCTCCAAACCCATTATTTTCAAAATCAATTAGTTGGAAAGGATTATGAAATTCTCTAAGTCTTTTAAAGTTACGAAAAATTTTGGCAGTGTCTCTCCTGCATGGCTCGATCGAAAAACTACAAATCGCCACTATGGGTCCAAACCAACAAAAGAAAACAGAAACCAAGTGCCCTCCCATATCTGGAGCATAAAATCATCCAACCAAAACAAAATATAAACATGTACCTATTTTTCCAACAACCAAGCTCTACCCATGAAACCAAAAGCATCAACTAGCTTTTGCTTCCATGAACCTACATCCTACTTACAAATAATAACTAACTATATAACACATAGCCATATAATTTTGCATTTTCCAAAGTCAAACATATAATTATAAATAAAGCCCGTACGGTGCACATATATCATCCCTATGCAATATTGAATCCGATCGTGTAGGAAATGTGGATTACGGATCTTAAGGCTGGATTAACACTATAAGGTGGGTGAATAGTGTTTAATGGATTTTATGGAATTTTTGAAATCTTTTAAAATTAAACACATACAGATGCAATTTCACAAACACAGAGACAATCACAGAATCAGACACAGATGCAAATAGTAAATGAAAGTAGTAAAGGAAAGAACACACTAGAATTTAATACTGGTTCGGAGTTACCCTACATCCAGTCCTACATAATTTCTTGTGCAGATTTCTTCTCAAATATAATGTCGATATTACAACCTCGATTTCAAGGCCAAGAGATACACCCTCTTGTCTCCGAGTCCAAGGCAAACTCTCTTGAATTAACCAGGCTACAAGATCACCTAATTAATTTACGGGCTACAATCACACCCAATTGATTTACGGGCCACAATCACACCATTTCCAATCACACTTTGATAGAGAGAGACTCGATACACTTCGACCTTTCGATCTTTGATTACAAATGATGCTATAACTCTGAATAGCACTAAAATCTTTGAGAGAGAGTGGTAGAGAATCAAACTAGAGACGATCGAGTTTGATTCACTTAGGATTTCGGCAGAATTTTGTTAAAGCATTTGAAATATAAGAGAATATTTGAGTGGAGAAGAAGTGAAGAAATGAAGAAAACCTAACTTAAAATTCGTTGAAAACAACTGGTATTTATAGGATAACAACGGTCATGTCCATTCACGAAAGGTTATGACGAATAGACACTTCTTTTGAAAATTTGAAATTTGAATTCTACGACTACTATGTCGACATGGGGGGATGAGGGATGTCAACATGCCTATGTTATTTTTGAAAATAGATTGTAACGACCCTGAAATTTCGACCCAATTTTAAATTTTTGAATCCATTGTTTTAACATAAAATTATGGAACTTTCTTACAATTTCAATTAGCATCCAAACTTTGTTTAAAAATTGCGCCTAAATAGTTATAGATGTGGGAAAACTTTCACGGAAAAATACCGCAGCAAATTTCGTTCGCGTTTACTTCACATCAGTTCATTTTAAACGCGAAAATTTTATCTTCTGAACCGAAATATTTCTACATAGAAAAATTCTAAACCATCTTCTGATCAAGACGTCATTTTTCGTTTTTTCAAATTTCGGACATCTTCAACTCCGTCGATCTTATTCTTCAGTGATTTTGCTGCATTTTTTACAATGGAAAAATTTCGAATTTTATAATTTAATCATACCACTGATATCTGTATTCCATTGCGTTCGCCTCGTCGCGCTGATCAAAATGGTATATTTGTTTGTATCAATCGGAGTTCGGCGCTGCGAATTATAATTGTTTAACGGATTGCAAACTAGTCCGTTACGCAGCCCAAACCGGTACCCAATTACCTACTCAGTTCAGAATTCTAAGGGTCCTTGACTATTCAGCTGCTTATAAACCCAACAGCCTTTCGGTTACCAAGGCAATAAATTGAGACTTTTTGAATCCCTGTACTATTTTATATAAACCAACCCTCGTTATAATCATTCTTTTGCAAACCCTTCTCTGGTACGTGACTTCTTCCCCCTTCATTCCTCTTTTTCATTTCCTTTTCCTCAGAAGATGAAGCTCCTCCCTCCTTCCCACTGCCTCCTCCCCATGCCAGCCCGCCCAGCCTCCTCCGCCCAGACCCGTGCCCTCCACCTCCGCCAGACCCGCGCCCAGCCTCCTCCGCCCAGACCCGCGCCCTCCACCTCCGCCGGACCCGCGCCCAGCCTCCTCCGCCAGACCCGCACCTGACCCACACCCCAGCCCAGCCCGACCCGAACCCAGACCCGCCCTTGACCCACACCCAGCCCAGCCTGACACAACCCAGACCCACACCCGACCCGAACCCTGCCCAGCCCAACCCGACCCGAACCCCAGACCCAGCCCGCCCAAACCCACCGTACCTTGGCCCACTGACCCGCCGCGTCGAGCCCGCTTAGTCCGCTACTGCGTTCGCTGTTTTATTTTACTTTATTTGTTCTTCTTTTGATAATTTTTATATCAGTTATAATTTGTAATTTACGGACTCCTTTATGCTTTGTCCGCGCAGTTCCAGTTGAGGCTAATTCAGCGATCTAGGCTTCCAACCACCCTATTTGCATCTAGTTGTTTGGTATGGTTTGTATATATTTACAAATCAAAATATATACAACATATTAAGCTATTGTTGAATAACCTTTTGTTTGATTTATAGTTCGTATTCGTGCTTGTGTCGTCTATTCTAGTCTATTCAAATTCGTGCTTCGCCGTCATCTTCTTCAACCACGCAAGGTGAATATTTCATTCACGACTCAATCTATTATGCTATGATAATCAAGTGATTTATGTTATTGGAATTAATTTGAATGTTAAAATAATTGATGTTAAATTGTGATTTGAAGTTAGATATGAAAATAATTATGAGAGTAAACTTGTTATGTGATGTTGAATTTGGTTGTTAATATAAAGTGATAATTAATATGAAATTGGAATTGATATAGGATAGTCTAAAATTCAAAATAGATTACATATGATGAACTTGTACCTTTAAATGTTAAATAAACCGACACGTAGAAATAGGATTAGTTATACTTTGAACCATTGAATGTATGATTGCTGGAATAATTTGATAATAAACGCCAAGTGAAAACCTATTATGTAATGATCTTTAATCCGCATGAAATGATAGTGTGGATTCTAGGAATAATTTTATTTAATTTACATAAATAACAAATGTAAATTAAATACGATTATTTCGGGATTATTTAAATAAACGGTTAAATTGTTATGTATGGTTGCTATTGCTTGTTTATTTACTTTGACACCATCCCAGCTATCACACTGCAAGTTCCATTGTATGCTTTGTTTTATGTATCTATTTATATTGGGTTGAAATGATAAATACCCAAATTGAACAACTTTGGCTTAGGATAGACAATTAAAGATAAGAAACCCGATTGGTCAACAAAATCATTTTGAAATTGAAATTCATTTGAAATTAAGAAATGAACTTAAAATTTGTTGGAAAGTAAGTAGCGAAATTTATGGATCTAATGGAATTAAATTAATAGGATTAATTGTAATAAATGAACGGATTTAATTGTAATTTATGAAATTTAATTATAATAAAACAATAGGTTTATTTGTAATAAATGAACGAATTTAATTGTAATAAATGAATGGATCTAATTGTAGTAAATGAATAGATTAATTGGAATAAATCAATAGATTTAATTGTAATGAATGACTAGATTGAATTGAAATAAAACGATAAATTAAATTGTAGTAAATGAATGGATTTAATTAAAATAAATCAATGGATGTAATGGTGTTAAATTAATGGGATTAATTGTAATAAATTAATGAACTTAATTGTAATAAATAAATGGATTTAATTATAATGAATTAATAAGTGGACCTAATTGAAATGAATTAATGGATTAAATGGAAACGGACTAATGAATCTATTTAATTAGATAAACGAATTGACACATTTAATTTGAAAGGAGATTTGAATAAATAAATTTTAGAATCTAATAAATTGAATTTATTAGATTCGGAATAAAATCTAATTTGGATAAATTTAATAAATTTGGGATTGTTATAAATTAAATTTGAGATTAGGTAACAAAGTGACTCAAAAAGGAATGTAAAACCCACTAAAGTTAAAGAGATGAATTAGCTATTGAAATTGTTAAATTAAAGTTTTGATTAAATTTAATGTAACGATAAATGGGAATAGGAATTAAGTTGAACTTGAATACTTAAGTATTGGACTTGAATTAAAACTCCATTTGGAAATATGATTTTAATGTTCGAAATAAATTGAACTGTGAAATGTCAAAATTTGAAAGTCAAAACTTGCAACTTGACTTTTGGACTTTGATTTGTTTAAACTTTAAAAATTAAATGACCATCGGGTAATTAGCATAGTTATTAAAGAGACCGGGATCAGATATGGACATACTCTCTGTCGATACCGAAAACCACTTTAATAACTAATATACGCGGAGTGTTGATCCAGAACGAAGTGGATGGTTTTGGTGAACGCGTTGACTGAAGAAAGAGAACGATTTTGGATGACCCCTGACATGACTAAAACAGTAGCCGCGCCGGGCCATTGAGGATCACCATCTCTAGCGGACACACTTCTTCGATACCATATCTATTACTTTTGTGATTCTATTTGGGTGCACCCCTTGATTTGGGAGTGTTGTTTCGTGGTGTTGAGATAGTAGCTGCTATGCTCAACATCAGTCCGGATCAGGCAACTACTAGTATCCTAGTTGGTATCGCCTCATGTACCTTGTCATACTAATTATCCTATTCGCGACCACTACGTTTTGTTTTGTACCTTTAGTATATGGATTTCCCTCTAGTGACTTCTGGTTTTGGGGAAACTACGGTCTTGTATATGCTCTTGGGAATAAAAATGTGTTAAGGGTGGAATGGGCCACGACTTAACGCTATTTTGATATCATACTTTACTGATTAGACATTATCTATTTAGCGTATTCTATTGTATATATAGATAGTTCATGGATCCTTAAAGATGTGTAACACATTCATCTTTGAGTTATGAACTTTATTATTTGCACCTAATTATCCTGTATAAGATTTTGAGTCCTGACTCGAGTGTTTCTTTTGTATATGCTCGGGTCAGTCTGAAGCTATTGCTGATCAAGGTTGGTTGAAGATGCTGAAGACTTAGCATTTATCTTTATCAGTTATTTCATTTCTAGTATTTGATGAACTTATGTATTGAACAGCTTGTATTTCTCTTAGTCACTTTATGTTGAGACATTGTTGTATTACTGTAGTAGCTTCATGAACTACTATTATGATGATGTACTTTTCCGCTGCATTATTATGTGACTATTCTGTGTTTGTGATGTTGTATTGATTCTCATTTACATATATGTATTCATAATCCCATAATGATTCGTGTTTTGTATTATTTAAGTTGACATGTGTGGATTATTGTCAATTTAAATGGTCCAAATATACGGGTTGTTACATAGATTTTGCTTTAAAATGATTTCTATTCTAAAACTTTTCAAAACAATTTCTAAACTTTGTAAATCATTTTGAATATAGTTTAAACTTATAAAAGAGTTTCAGGAAGTATTCTTAAAATATATAATCTATAATATAAAACTAATATTAAAAACTAAGTATAGATTTTTTAAATATATTAAAGCTAAAATATTAAAATCAAGAGATAGTTTAAAAAACAAGAGATGTTTTTGAAATTAATATGATTAAAATTAGTTTTTGAATTAAGGTTAAAATATTAAATTGATATAGACAACTTTAAAAAGATAGTTTTGAAAAAATAAATCATTTTGAAAATTTCATAGTTCCATCCGACTAAAGAGGTCATGGGTTCCATCCCACTATTAAAGCGAGAAGGTGGATTCCATTCCACAATTAAAATCCGAATGAAGATTTTAGTGCTATTATGAAGTTTTAACATAAATCTAGACTCTATTACTTATCATGATATCTTGAACTCTTGAACTCTTGATACTCATGAGTCTTCGGTCTTGATTTCTTCAATCTTGAATTCGTCAGTCCTGAATCTCTAAACTCAGTCTTGAATCTTTATACTGTACAGTCTTCATTCTCAGTGCCTGCATATATATATATCATGCATATACATAGATATCTAGACAAGAATATTAGTATTTATATTTTATAACAAGTCCTAAGGTTGTTGTCATCAAAACCATCATCTCAGGAACTAACAATCTCCCCCTTTTTGATGATGACAACCTATGTTTATAAAATATACTCCACCAAACTCTAATTCTACTCTGAGTCCCCATTATTCCAACAATTCCCCCTTAATCTACTAACTCCCCCTTAATCTAAGCATAGCTAACCTATTTTATAATTGTCCTCCTTTGTCATCAACAAAAACTAATCCTAAACTACATAACTCCTCCTAAACTTATACTATAGCACCATATACGATAATAACACAGTATAGTAGAATATAAATGAGACAGATAATAATATGAGTAAAATATAGTAAGGTAAATGTGAGAGATATGAAAATTTTAAACATAATCAATCAATATATACATCATGTTCTTATCAAACCACACCATGTTCAATTATATATTACACACCATATTCAAATCAATCCAAACCATACTAATCTAAACCAAATCAAATCAAACCAAACAATTCAAACCAAATCAAAGTAAATCAAACCACATATGTCAAATCAAACATTTCTTGGAACTTGAACCCATCCTTCTTCACCGAAGATAGGATCTGCCTTTATGGCATCCCATTCTTCATTATCTTTGTTCAAAGTTCCTTCTGGATTCGCTTCAAGTTCTTCTTTATAAAGGGCGTAGATCATCCATTGAATGGCATCGAAGTGCCTTTCTTGTTCCTTTATCATCTACATTTCGCTTAAATCTAAGCGACGTTGATTACGAAGGATAAAAGTAAGTATGTTCTTGAAGGATTTGAGAGTTTCTTCAAGATTCTCACTTATATTATGAATTGGAGAGGCCATTTTTTGATAAAATATGAAGAAATTCAATAGAAAATAAAGAGAATTGAAAGTATGCATTTTTCTGGAAGAAACATGTATTTAAAAAGTTAGAAAGTCGTTTGAAATGAAAAAACACAAGGTAGTTATGTCAATTTCAATTTCAAAAACAAAAAACAGGTTTCTGGCCGTTACATGTCGACATGGGGGTAGGGGGATGTCCACATGCCCCTGTTAATTTTGGCAATGTGCTTTGTTTCTTTATATTATGTATAAGTCTATATATACAAACTTTTATAATATAATAACAAGCATTCCAGATATGTTTTAGAGCTAATAAACAGAAATAAAGGGTTTTCATTGATAATTTTAGTTAAAATTACATGAAACGATACATAACATTAGCTAAAGAGAGATACAAACCAATACAACGTGAAATGAAACTAGTATTAGTTAGAGGATGATGAAGATGATGGTAATCCAAGCTTGCGACTCACTTTCCCAAAAAACTTGTTCATTTTGGTGGAAATCTTGTCCAACTTTTTACTAATGGATCTTTTGAGAATCTGTTGATTTTCCACGATAATCTTTTGGTTCTTGAGAAACGTTTTGTTGGATGGATTGTTAGGAGTGATAGGGTATTCGATGCTTTCCAATGAAGTCTCTTCCTCCTCCTCTCCTTCTTTTTCAATTTCCATTTCCTCCCCTTCTTCCTCCTCATTTTCTTCTTCTTCCATCTCTTCATGAGCCAATCTCTCATCCTTTTCGGCAAGTGTTTCATATGGTTGAAACACAAATGGAATTTTTATGAGAGAGATGTTAGCATGGTTAAAAAAATTTCTAGAAATGAACTCCTCCCTCTTATAATCAACACCAAAGTAGTTAAAATCCGAGTGAGATAAATCCCATGATATAAAGTGTTTTCACCTAAAGTAAAAATTTTGGTACAAAGTTCATCCAAAATCACTTGTGCCCAAATAGTGCCCAAAAATAGCAAAAAGAGTCTCACAAACTTTTAAAGTAGGGTGATTGAAATTTCCCGATCTTGGGGTTATGATATGTTGCAAAAGAAGGTTTACAATTCTAGCTTTAGGTCGGAAATTTCGATTTATAAACTCAAAGTTATCATCCCCTTCAAAAATGTGATGAAATGTGTCATGATCATGTCCATCAATTTGAAAATCTGAAAGATCCATTCCCGTATAGTTACAGTCAAGAATGTTACCCAAAATATCACTATTTAGAACGATACGCGTTCCTTTAACGCTACTCCACACTTCCCCTTCATTTCCTTCATAAAAACCAAGATTCAAATTTGCATAAAACATTTTGACAAGATTCGGATAACAAACAAAATCATTTTGAGAATCATCAATTAAGCTAAGAATTTGATTCTCTTCAAAAAGAACATTGATTTCATAGGAATAAAAATCATTAAAGATAGAAAATTTTCCCGTATGGACCTTTCCAAAGTTTAAATAGCTAATGTAAGCTTTGATAGCTTCAGGATCATTGTAGAGGAACTCTTTGGTGGCCTTGGACAGTCTAATGGTGGATGGAGTGCTTAAGGAAGCCATTTTTGAAGAAAGTAGAGAGATTGAGAGTTGGAAAGAGAGTTTGAATTTTGAAATGAAAGTGAAAAGATAGGATAAAATTAAGGAGATAAATAGATATCTAAGAGCCATGTTCTCTGGTCAAGAGATACCTTTTCAGAGCTTTGTAGTTGGTTAAAAGGTGGAGGGAAATTCAAAGTTTTGAATTCAAATTTTAATTTCAAATTTCTGGAGGGATCTCGACATGGGGGTAGGGTCATGTCGACATGGGTCCCTTAAATCATGTGACTTATTTTTCTTATTGTATTTAATATCTATAAATATATATATATATATCCTATAATCTAATTTATATTTTATCTGAAATAATATTAAATATAATAACACTTTAATATTAATATTTTAATATTAAAATATAAATAATATTATTTTGAAAATCAAAATTTTTAATTCAAACAACAAGCAATTTCAAAACATGCAAATAATCAAACATTCAAACAAGCAATTTTAATCAATATAATTTAAATGCATACCTATTTTTAGATCCATATTTCCGAGATCATCAAATTCGTGAATAGCTGTAAAGCACATGTTTGAATTTTCCATCTCTTGAACTTCATCACTAGAGGATGAGTCTGAATCGTCCAGTGTGGCGGTATATGCTCTCTTTCTTTTCTTTGACGAATCATTACTTGGAGAAAATTTCTGTTTATACGGATGCAGACAATCTCTTTTTAAGTGGCCTGGCTCATCACAATTGTAGCATCTGACGTTGTTTTGAGTCTCATTACTATTTCCAGAATTCTTGTGATCATTTCTCTTGTAATTGTTCATCTTTCTGTAGTTCAGAAACTTTCTAAAATTCCTTGTCATCAAGGGTATTTCTTCATCGTCGTCACTGTTTGAGTCTGAACCATCTGTTATTGCATTGAACGCTGTTGACTTCTTTTCTGCGGCCTTGCTTTCTCTTCTCCCTTGCATTTGTATTTCAAACGACATCAAATTCCTAATCAATTCTTCAATTTTCAGAGTACTAATATCATTAGCCACTTCAATTGCTAGAGTCTTCTGATCCCATTCAGGAGTGAGTGAATTCAGAATTTTTCTAACTTGATCTTCTTCGGAAAAGTTCTTTCTTAATGCAATTAGTGAGTGCACAATGTCTTGAAATCTACTGTACATGTCTGAAATGGACTCATTTGGATTCATCTTGAATAATTAAAACTGATTGGTCAAGATAGATATTTTGATCTGTTTAACTTTGCTTGTTCCTTCATGAGTAACTTGCAAAGTTTTCCAGATCTCATATGCAGACTTATAGACAGACACTCTATTAAACTCATTCCTATCAAGTGAATAGAATAGAATATTCATGGCTTTGGAATTGTTTTGTGCAACAGTCTTTTGCTCAGCAGTCCAATGTGCAAAATTAGTTGTGGATTCAGTGTACTCAGTCTGTGTAATATTCTAAGTGTCTAATCCTATTGGTTGTAAATAGATTTTCATCCTACATGCCCAATATGCATAGTTACTGCCATTAAAAAGTGGTGGTCTGGCAGTAGACTGACCCTCTACAAATGAACCAGTGATAGTGTTAAAATTACCAGTGTTGGCAACCATTTGAAAAACTTTTCAAAAATCATATTATGAAAACTTTGAAAACCAATGCTCTGATACCAAATGTAGGAAATGCGGATTACGGATCTTAAGGTTAGATTAACACTGGGGGGTGAATAGTGTTTAATGGATTTTATGGAAGTTTTGAAATCTTTTCAAATTAAACACATACAAATGCAATTTCACAAACACAGAGTCAATCATAGAATCAGACACAGATGCAAATAGTAAATGAAAGCAGTAAAGGAAAGAACACACCAGAATTTTATACTAGTTCGGAGTTACCCTACATCCAGTCCCACACAATTTCTTGTGCAGATTTCTTTTCAAATATAATGTTGATATTACAACCTTGATTTCAAGGCCACGAGATACACCCTCCTGTCTCCGAGTCCAGGGCAAACTCTCTTGATTTAACCAGGCTACAAGTTCACTTAATTGATTTACGGTCTACAATCACACCCAATTGATTTACGGACTACAATCACACCGTTTCCAGTCAAAATTTAATAGAGAGAGACTCGATACACTTTGATCTTTCGATCTTTGATTACAAATGATCCTATAACTCCGAATAGCACTGAGATCTTTGAGAGAGAGTGGCAGAGAATCAAACTAGAGACAATCGAGTTTGATTCACTTAGGATTTTGGTAGAATTTTGTTAAAGCATTTGAAATATAAGAGAATATTTGAGTGGAGAAGGAGTGAAGAAATGAAGAAAAACTAACTTAAAATTCATTGAAAACAACTGGTATTTATAGGAGAACAATGGTCATGTCCATTCGCGAAAGGTTATGACGAATAGACACTTCTTTTGAAAATTTGAAATTTGAATTCTACGGCTACCATGTCAACATGGGGGGATGAGGGATGTCGACATGCCTATGTTATTTTTGAAAATAGATTTTTCTTTAAAATGATTTCTATTCGAAAACTTGTCAAAATAATTTCTAAACTTTGTAAACCATTTTGAATATAGTTTAAACTTATAAAAGAGTTTTAGAAAGTATTCTTAAAATATATAATCTATAATATAAAAGTAATATTAAAAACTAAGTATAGATTTCTTTAAAATACATTAAAGCTAAAATATTAAAATAAAGAGATAGTTTAAAAACCAAGAGAGGATTTTTGAAATTAATATGATTAAAAATAGTTTTTGAATTAAGGCTAAAATATTTAAATTGATAGAGATGACTTTCCACTAGTGATGGTCATGGGTTCCATCCTACTAAAGAGGTCGTGGGTTCCATCCCACTATCAAAGCGAGAAGGTGGATTCCACTTCACAATTAAAATCCGAATAAAGATTTTAGTGCTATTATGAAGTTTTAACATAAATCTAGACTCTATTACTTATCTTGATATGTTGAACTCTTGAACTCTTGATACTCATGAGTTTTCAGTCTTGATTTCTTCAATCTTGAATTCGTTAGTCTTGAATCTCTATACCCGGTCTTGAATCTTTATATTGTACAGTCTTCATTCTCAGTACCTGCATATACATATATATCTAGACAAGAATATTAGTATTTATATTTTATAACAAGTCCTAAGGTTATTGTCATCAAAACCATCATCTCAGAAACTAACAGATCGCTCATTCAATCACAATATTTCATTTTCGAACTAGTATCCCTAACTCGACCACTCTAGTTCAGACTATGATCCGGTTCCTTGATCAGAAACCTTCGTTCTCCTTGCATAGCCATAAACCATGATAGAAAACATCAGAATCAAATCAAAAATTTGTATCAAGTGTTCGCTATCAAGAATCGAGTGAAAAATTCTAACTCGGATTAGTATAAAACACCTCGAAATCGTGTATTTGAATTTGGATAAAATAGCTATGCAAGTAAAATGATCTACGTACAACTTACGTGCTTATTCCATTGGTATCCCTTAACCATACCGAATACTTTATATTCATATTCAATTTAAATGAAAATTAATTTTCCAATAGTATTTCCTTTAATACTAAAATTCATTTATGAATCATTTCATAAAATTATTTCTTAAGTTTATAAACATCATATAACTCAAGTTCATATTCATATACTACTCCATGATAACTTAAGAATATATGCACAATTTTAAAACTTCAGTTTATACACATTTCAAAAAGCCACAACTTCATCCTTAAAGCCCTTCCGTTCTTAAGTTTATTATAAATATTTTATGAAGCACACTTATGTTTATTATCCATTTTAAATTTAAGTCCATATTTGTATAACACTTTGCTACAATCTAAGAGTATATATACAAATTTTAGATTTGTTTTTACTTAACGCAAATGTCCAACAAATTAAAATTTGTTTTAACTTACTATTTTCAAATTTAAAAGTTATAAAACTTATTTTCTTATGTTTTCACCAAAAACACTTAACTCCAAATTCTATATCACTTCAATAAGTTTCGACTATCCAAAATCGTTGAAAATTACATTTCATTTTAGTACATGAAAATTATCACTCAACACGTAATAATGGGATGCATAATCCAAACTATCCTAATTAATAGGATCCAAGAGTCTATAGTATCACTTAACTGAAATTTTTGGTACTAAAACCCGTTTCTATTTCAACTCAATTTGAAATAACAATATGCATATCTTCTTTTGTATATCAAATCATACTTTTTGAAATTTTAAAGCAGAACTTGTTTTACCAAAATAATTCTGAAGCAAAACTATTATAGTAACAATCTGTCACTTAGAAACTCAAAAATGAACGCCGATGATGCTACAGCCATCACGGGAATTATTTTCCAGCGACCAAAATGAGTTCAATGCTTTCTATCTCTTTAAAATCCTTTTTAAGTTATTTCTATTAATAATTACTTCCAAAATATTACTATTACTATTTACTCCAAAACTTTGAAAAAAATATTTTCAAAAACACCGGTATTTCAACTCTCGAATTCCAGTATAAATTCTCTTTCATTCATAACCCATATAAATAAATCATACTCATATAATTTCACCTTTTTATAAAATTTCACAAATTTTCATCTTTTCTTAGGTTATAATAAACAATTTTTATTAAAATTAAACTTTAAGCTTGACATTATCATCGAATGCCTTATAGTAAAATCGTGAAACTTAATTCACAAGGTGTTCGTATTAAATTCAACCAAGCAGTAGATGTTCATAAAGTATCTAAGCACAATTAATCAACATAAATGATAATAATTGAATATTATCATTCCCTAACAAAGAAACACACCATATATAACTATATTAATTTTCTGAAAATTATTCTTTTATATATAAAATATAATCTAGGTAAAATTATTTCATTTACCCAATTCCAAAACAATATTGTGTCAATTTGCCTTGTTCAAGTGTTTAGAAACACCTATCGATACATTTATTCCTTTTGTACCAATAGAATTCATAAACCACTCAATCAATAAATAAACACAATGTAAAACATTTATATATCACTAACAAATACGTGCTCATATATATAAATACATACACTTGAACTCATTCTAAGGTATTACTAACCCTATCTCTAATGAGTCTACCCTACCATAGCCTAGGTGTTCGCTCAACCTAAGCTCCGATACCACGTGTAACGACCTGCCTTTTCGACTCTGAAATGTCGACACTAATACATCCATGGTATTCACGTCTGGAGCATCCAAGTGTCGGAAAGACAGATTCTTGGGGTGAAAGAAAATAAAAGACAGAATAGAATCTCACATCATCACGAGTAATCTATAATATACATAATGATCTTTACAAAAGAAAACTTTAACTTATATAAAATCATCACAGTTCATTATCCTATCATCAGCCCTGGACAGTTATAACAAACTGTCCTTATAATTACTGATAAATATAAATAGAAATCAAGACAAACAAAATAGCGGAAGAACATAAGATACATGAATATGTCTTAGAGAATCCAGCTCGTCTCTTGAAAGCTCCAAAACATCCAGCTAAATCTAAAAAATATGCTCGGGCTGACCCGAGCATTATAAGAAAATAATGGTCGGATCAATCTGGTAAACCAGTATGAGAAAACTCTATCAAACATTATTGATTACTATAATTGGAACCCTTTCAAAATAAAAGGTATCTCGTAAGACCAAGCTGCACATAAACATGGAGGGGATTTTACCTTACGATAACCAAACCACTTATATCAGAAAATCCAGTGATATTATAATAGTGTCTAAGGGCGAAAATATCAATAATCAAGAAGCTATGATGCCCATGAGTGTACTCGCAACAATAATAGGTAGATAATCAAAAACCGCTAAGGCGCATTCGCTAATCTATAGGATTCCATGGAGGTGGCCTCAACACTTCGAAAACAGTCCTCCTGCATAAGGATCGGAGTTATCCTTTTGAAGCAACAATACATCCCTACTGATGTATAATAGGAAATACATAGCTTGCCACGCAGGTCGAGTGCATCACTCCATGCATGCATAACAATTGTAGGTAACTCTAGGAAGGAGATGACTTCACCCTTACGGGTTAGCTAAACCCTTGGCTATGCATCCTATCTCTAGTCTTAGTCATTACCACTGGTGAGGCAACGTTCGGTATTCCAGCACACGAGTCTCCACACGAATAGATCTCGGAACCATGCATGGATTCCTATACCTCAACAGGTCTCAGAATCATACATGGTTTCCCACATCTCAACAAAGGTCTCGAAATCACACATGGATTCCCATACCCCAATAGGTCTCGGAATCACACATGGATTCTCATACCTCAACATAGATCTCGGAATCACATATGGATTCCCATACCCAAACGGGTTTCAGAATCGCACATGGATTCTTACATCTCGAACAAAAACTTAAATCTCCTCCAAGCATAGAACCCGTATATGGTTTTGGAGTAGTTAGGGTTTCGAGTTATCTCATATAAGTACACTCCCTCGCTTAACGGGTGTTCCAAAACCAATCGATCGATTTCTGGAATACTCAATACCTGTTCTTTTAGAAACAATCAGACAATACGCAAGAGTAGAGATCACCTCCTAACCGTTTAAGTGGATAACAAATTTCATTATCATTTATCCTAGGAGAACAAATGATAATATATGTACAGTATAGAACCATTGATGGTAATTGCACCATATAATCCCCGTGTTTCCCCTATATATTTTGATATTTCCAGAGTTAAATCCCTCGGTGTTAAGTAGGGAAATAATATTTCCATACCACCAAAATTAAGAAGGATTGCATATTTAGCCCAAGATTTGATATTCGGTTGTTTAACTATCAAATAAAGAAACATTCCAAAGAGAGATTACATTTCCCATGGAAACCACCAAACCTCTTAGATTTATCATTTATTAATTAAATCTATTTCCAAAATATTTATCAAATTTTCATATACTTATCTCACCAGGATAAGTATATTCACAAACCATTTCTTTCAAAACTTGGAAAACCCATTTCACATAATCATAAAATGGTATATGTATATTCACCAAACACTTAGAAAGATTTTCTATTTCAAAATCATATTAAATTGATCAACCCAAATGTCATTAAAACGGAGATATAAACAACCCAAAGCACCATTCCTTTTTAACAATCTCTTTTATTTTAATAATACCTCCTTTATAAATCCCTAAATCTGTTTATAAAGCTTCTTTATAAATCTCCAATCTATTTATAAAACTTCTTTATAAATCTCCAAGTTTATTATAAAATACTCTTTATAAATCTAAAAACCCCATTTATAAAATTTCCCTTTCAAATCTCTGAAACCATTTATAAACTTGTTTTCTTAAATCATTTAAAAACCAAAGTTCTTTTCCAATTTCAAATCTCTTTCAAATTCATAAACTCCTTTAATAAATCTTTTTCATAAAAAAGGATTTCTTTTATAAACAATTTATTGTTAACTATAATGAATAAAAACCTTAACATTATAAAAATAAACTTTAAAATTCTTAATAATATAATAATAAAACTTTAAAAGATTATTAAATTATGATGATAATAAAACTTTTAAAAACATTTAATAGTAACATAGTTAACTTTTAAAAACATTTTAAATAGTATAATAAAATAACTTTAAACAACTTTTTAAAATGTAATTACTTAACTTTTAAATAATAAACTAATAAATTAATTAACTAGCTTTAAACAATCATTAATAAAATAATTTACCTTCTTTAAACAACCTTAATAAATAATTGATTATCTTCAAACAACACTAATAAAATAATTAATTTTAAAACATTATAAATATAATAACTAACTTAAAACATTTTAAATGATATAAAAATTAATTTTACTATAGAAATAATTATATAAAATACTTTGTTAAAATGATAATTAAATAATCATGTTACTTCAAATTATATAATTGAAGTTAATCAAAATCCATAACTTTCCAATTTTAAGAAGAGGGTTAGCGACCATAATGGTACTTAAACAAGCTATCATTAAATTCAATTTAACTTCCCAAGTTAAATTACTAGCATTTACATAAGCATGAATACATGTAAACCAAGTCCATAAATTAAAATTTATTATTAATACATCACTTATCCAGTATTAATCAACTAACACTTAAAATAAATGTCCAAATTAATATAATAGCAGAATGCGGATTTATTCTTCTATACAAATGTCATTCAAAATAAACTCTTCCATTTATTATTAGACGTTGTCTATTAGGCCAAATAGATAACACCATATAAGTGTGCTTAAATTAACTACATTTACTCAAACAACGTAATTATATTAAATCAGTATTATTTTATCACTTTATACATTATCCATTTTTAAAAATGACAATTTATCCAAACCAAACAACCAGCAAATACAACATTGAAGTAGGAAATAAATAATTTTTTATATACTATATATCATTATAACATTCAAACAGAGGTGAGTTAACTCACCCAAATTCCAACTATCGCCGAAGCGTTCTGGTTTTGTAGCTTGAAATTCTACAATCTCCATTCTCAACCAATCTAATTTCAAAACGTAGATACCATCGATACGAACGTAATAGCAAAAACGATGCCTCAATCAGACCTCGTATGAACATGATACGTTCATTAGGACACTTGTGATTATTTAAATTATAATTAATCAACTTAATTAACTCACTAATTAATACTTACGGCTCAAAACCATCTCCTCCCCCATTCAAATTATAAAGCCTGCCAAATGATGCGATTACCCACTAAGGCCATGCACGATTTTCTATGATATGGCAAACCACTCAATTAAATCCCAAACCGATCACGCCATCTGACTTCTCACCTCATAATTGACCTTTTCAGCCTATCGTCGTCCAGTCTGCATGCCCTTACTAGAATCCGCTTGTAGCTGTAAATTTCATTGCCCAAGCATCGCAAATTGATCCCCTCCACCGAAGATCGTCTAACCATCGCCATTTGCCTTTTTTTGCACCACGAACCCGACACACCCCTTGAAATCACCTCTGATGCTCCCTGGAAAGTTGCGATCGAGCTCCCTTCCCCTATCACATGTTCGGTCGTGATATTCATTAGAGGGATGCATGTAAAATGACACACGGGGAATTGAACCCCTCGACCACACGAAGCCAACGGATCGACACTCGTCGAATTTCGTTGCTTAAATCTAATATTTAAATTGATGGAAGAATAAAAATGGTGGTGGCGAAGTTACAAGAGGAAGAAATGAGCAATGAGAATTTAGGTTAGAAATTTATGTATATTTATAGAAATATATATATTATATTTTATTCTCTTGATTTAAACGTACATGTTCCGAGCACGAACAACCACACAGCATGTCCGATTGTTGCGAAACTCGTCGGTATACAACAATTCATTATTCCGAATCCAATGTCGCTAGTTTCATCAAATTCCGAGGAAATGCCCCAGAATGATAATTTCACACGTTAATTAAAATGAATTATTATTAAAACTAGTCTAATCCCTATTAATTCTAAATTAAAAGCTTTCCATTATCATTATTATTTAAATAGAATTTAAATAAGCTTCTAAAATAAATTTATTCAAGTTTAATTCAAGATTCAATTATTTAAATAATTCCTATATTTAAATCACCATTCCAATATTGAATTCATAATTCACATATTCAAATCTATTAAATAATTTCTATATTTGGAATTCAGGTTATTTAACCTTTTAAACCAATATTTTAATATTTAAAATTAACTAAATATTAAAACACCAAAATTCTGGGTACTTACAAAATTGGTGAAATGATATGGAATAAATCAAGATTAATAGCTCAGGGGTATAATCAAGAAGAAGGTATCGACCATGAAGAGACGTTTGCCCCTGTAGCTAGATTAGAAACTATTATAATCTTGCTCACTTTTGCATGTCATCATAATTTCAAACTTTTCCAAATAGATGTTAAGAGCGCTTTTCTAAATGGATTTATAAAAGAAAATGTTTTTGTTGAACAACCAACTTTATTAGAGCACAAAACATTTCCTAACCATGTCAAACTTAAGAAAGCTCTTTATGGTTTGAAACAAGCAATATGTGCTTGGAATGATCGACTAAAAAATAATCTTTTAGAATCTCGTTTTCAAATTTGAAAGGTGGATTCTGCATTATTTATTAAAAAACCAGGAAATGGTATTTTGATTGTTCAAATATATATGGATGATATTATTTTTGGTTCTACAAATAAATTCTATGTAATGAATTCTCAAACATTATGAAAAAAGAGTTTGAAATGTTTTATATGGGTGAACTAAAATATTTTTTTGGTTCACAAATTAAACATCTAAATAATGAAATTTGTATTTATCAAGAAAAATATTGTAATGATTTATTAAAAATATTTGGAATGAAAAATATTTCTTTAAACCAACACCTATAAGTACTTGTCTACATTAGAAAAAGATGAAAATGGTAAGAAGGTTGATCAAAAATTTATAGAAGTATGATTGGATCTTTACCATATTTAATGGCTATTAGACCCGATTTAATGATAAGTGTTTACTTGTGGACTAGACTTCAAGCAAATTGCAAAAAGTCACGCTTGCAAATCGTAAAACGAATTTTGCACTGCTTAACAAGTAGTAGAGACTACGGACTTTTCTATCCGACAGATTGCATTTTGAACTCGTACCATATATTAAAGAGGATTTCGAAGGATGTAAAATGGATCAGAAAAGTACAAGTGGAACATGCCACTTCATTGGTCAGTCGCTTGTATCATGATTTAGTAAGAAGCAAAATTGCGTTTCACTCTCGACTTGTGAAGCGGAATATATTTCTTCAAATGTAGCATGTGCACAAGCTTTCTAAATGCAACAAACACTTCAAGACTTTGGTGCTTTGTTAAAAAGTTCTCCCATATACCGCGATAATATGAGTTCCATAAACTTATCAAAAAATCCTATCTATAGATCATGAATGAAACATATTGATATTAGACTTCACTTCTAACAGGATAATGTAGAGAAAGACATAGTATCACTAGAATTTGTTAATTTTGAAAACCAAATTGCAGATATTTTCACAAAGCCACTTGCCAAAAATATCTTTATCAGCTTAAGATGAGAATTATGAATTTGTCCTCATAATGAAATAGTTCGATATTTACTTGAAATTAACAAAGTTATTTACTCTATGGTTTTTACTTAACTTCAACATAGATCACCAAAATAAAAGAAACTATCTATAGTTAGCTCTCACAAATCCTATTTATATTTTACCTTAGATTGCTTTTAATCATTAATATCTGTATATCAAAAGTAAAATAGCCTTTAGAAAAAGTTCATTGTCAATTAGTATATTTCTTTGTCAAAAGAATCTAGTGGATATTCTCCTTAAGGAAAAAGAATTAAGAAAGTAATTACCTTCGCTGGTTATTTAATACAACACAATGGAAAATTCGATAACCTAACATATTCTTAGAGAAAATTAATGCAGAAATAGGACACAATCATATCAAAACAAAGGGAGATAAGAATGGAGCAACGAAGACATGGGGAGAAGTTAAATATTATTAAAAGGACCATGACTGCCTTCCGTGGAACAACACATACTAGATACAATATCAGCAAAAGAGGAAGTATTCCTTTAGTAAAATCAAAACTGCTGAAAATTTATAATCCAAAAAAAAATCCTTCCTCTGAATCTGATCCAATGACCCCATGGATATCATGATTGGTCAAAGCTTTTTGATCAATAGAATTTCAAAAGAATAGCAACTAGTTGTATTGATAAATAAAAATTAATATATATATATATATAACTAAAACAAAACTGTACATATTATTAATCAGACATCTCATTAGGATTAACCATACATCTGAGATATCACCAGGCATCTGATTGAACCTTCTAGACATCTGATCAGCTTCAGAAATATTTTTATATACATACTTATATGAATTTATTATCCTAGTCAGCTCTAGGCTACCCCACTTACCCTTTAACTGATTGATTAAAACTACACCTCTAATTCTTTTTCATTTAGCTCTTCGTTTTAATTTTACTCTTTATCAAACCCTAGCCCCCAAATTAAAAGTTCCATCAATGGCACCCAAAAATCCAACAAAACCAAAAACCACCATGAAAAGAAAGACGGGTGAATCATCTTCTCATCTAGTTATGGTATCTCAAAAACAACTGAAAGAATGGCTCTATAATGACCCAACTACCATGAAGAGATATAAGGTATTGAATAATATGAAGTTTTTTCTTAGTGTATTTTATAAAGTAGATAACTAACCCTCCTATAACTTAAGAGCTCTTACCAATATGGATTAAATCACTCTATTGATTGAATATGGATCTAATAATGATAAAATCAACACCTTAAATATTAAGCTATTTTTTTACGAATATGGGAGGAAAATTTCTTAAATTTCATTGTGATGAAGGATATTTATGGACAAATGTTTATGGTAAAATCATTGAAATTCACTATAACCATATCAGACAAATTGTTGGGATAGGTTATGAAGGAATTGAATTAAACGATGTTGAAATAGAGCATAGAAGACATAATCAAATAGGTCATCGTCTTAGATTAACCAAGAAGCCAAAGGCAATTCAAAAGATCTACGCCCTAGACTATGATTACTAGAACGAATGGTAATAAACACTTTCTTCCCGAGAATCAAAAGTCATGAACAAATTTATGATAAGGATTAAAAGGCTTTGTATTCTATTGTTGGAGATACTAAAGTCAACTAGCTAAGTTTATAAAAGACGAGTTATTATCCTTTTTGATCATTTAAGAAAAACTACTTTTTACGGACCATATATTATGCTAACTCTGAAATGGTAACATATACCAGAAAAATATTTTTTGCTTATGAAATTTCGACTACAATTTCTCAATATATATCATACGAGGAAAATTTGTAATGTCTTTAACAACAAACCTCCTCTACCACAAGAAGAAAGAAAACCTAAGTTCCTAATAAAGAAAGTGGTGAAGAAGTGAGTGATGATGGTAATGGTAGTGATGATAGTATTCAGTCGATAAATGTAACAACCCGTATTTTACATATCGGAAGACCATAAAATATTAATAATATTTTTATATAGGGTTGTATGATTCTATAACTTTGAAAAATGTCTACAAGAGATATTTTTCACCCAGAATTTTTATAGGACGATTTTGACCATGAAAATCTTGTATGGCCTACAACTTTTGATGGAAGCCAAATTACGGTGTGAAACCACTTCCATTAGATCGGGATGATGGTTTCTCTTTCTACGGAGTGGTCATGTAACGACCCGGAATTTTCGATCGCAAAAATTCCAAATAGTTAGAAAAAGAAGAAAGAGATAGAAGAAGAAGAAACAGAATGTTGATACACGAAGATTTTGATCAATGACAATGAGCTTCAACAAAAAGGAAGAAATACATTTAAAATCAGAGGAAGATCGATGAAGACCAAAGTGAAAACTTGAGTATGATTTTTATGGGTCCAAGTCTAGATTATTTGTTAAAATCTATCCTCAAGAGATTTGCACGAATACTAAAGCACTTCCTTTAAACTTCATTTTTATAAATACTTTTACTATGCAAATTTTCACAGTTCAGTCGACTGAACAGGCATGGCCAGTCGACTGAAACTGGCACAGAAATAAAAACATGCACAGTTTCAGTCGACTGAACTCCCTGAACAGTCGACTGAACACAGACCTGAAAATTTTCCTTTATATTTTCAGTCGACTGGATCTCCTGCTCAATCGACTGAATTGATAACTATGAATTTTTTGTGAATAGACACTTTCTTTCTTCCAAGAGATGCAACCCTTCTTCAATGGAAATGGAAGCATCTCTTGCATGCACCTCTAGCAAACAAATGCACCTCTTCTACAAGTATAAATACATGGTTTTAACAATTGAAAATTACCAATTCTACTTGCTTTAATCTCTCTACTTACTTGAACATACTTTCAGATTCTTTTAAGTTTTCAAAAGCAAACCAATTGCTTGAATCTCTGTTTTAACTATAACATATCTTGATTCATAGCAATTTATATTTCTTAAATCTTCACAAACACTTTGTATACTCTCGAGGATAAGATTATAGGAAAGTTGTACTAAATTGACTCATTAGTGTTATCAAAGAACACAACAAGTCAGAAATACTTTTTGTATCCAAGTTGAAGTCCTCTTTGGTAGTTGAGGCAAGAAATCCCGTTCGGTTGTTCGGGTAAGTTGTAAACCTATTCCTCCGGGTTAAGTGAGGGTTGTTGGTTAGTTGAATTCCTAAGAAGAGCTTAGGGACTGGACGTAGGACAAGAGGTCCGAACCAGTATAAAGTCTTGGTGTCTACTTTACTTACTACTTATTACTATCTACCTAGAGCATTTTTATTCCATATTATACGATCCTACCGCATAGACTCTTTCAATTGGTATCAGAGCAAGGCAGTCCTATAACCATAACACCGTTATTTGACATATTGATAATATGGAAAACAACACAAGCACAACATCTACCTACAACTCTACATTTTCGGAAGGACAATCTACTCAAAGACCCCCTCTATTCAATGGACTAAACTATAATTATTGGGCTACAAGGATGAGGATTTATATGCAAGCAACAAGTTTTGAAGCCTGGAATGCAACACAAGCAGAACTCGTTGTACCAACAATGGAATATTCTACATGGACGCAAGCTCAGAAGAATGAAGTTAGTGCAAATGCCAAAGCTATGAATATGTTATTTTGTGCTTTGGACAGAAATGAATTCAATCGTGTTAGCATTTGTACTACTGCACATCAGATATGGAGTACACTTAAAACCATACATGAAGGCACAAACAAGGTTAAACAAACAAAGATCTCCATGTTAAAGAACCAGTTCCAAAACTTTAGAATGCGACAGAATGAATCCATCAATGACATGTACTCGAGATTTCAAGACATTCATCATGCCTTAATAGGATTAGGAGAAAAGTATACGGATTTTGATATTGTATCTAAGGTCCTAAATTCACTTACTGATGAATGGGAGAGAAAAGTCTTAGCAATCGAGGAAGCAAACGATCTATCTACAATGAAACTAGAAGAATTGATTGGAAACCTTATGTCTTATGAAGTTAACATGCAAGCTAAGAAAGATCAAGCACATGAAATAAAAAAATGTGGCTTTTCACGCAGAAAAGGAAGAATCAAAGTCTGAATATGAGGATCTAGAATTTATTACCAAAAATTTCAAGAAATTCTTAAAATATAGAAAAGGAAATGAAAACGGTTTCAAAAAGAATTTCTTGAACAAACCTTCATCCTCAAATATGGAATGTTTTAATTGTCACAAGAAAGGTCATATGATAAAAGACTGTCCGGAGCTAAAGAAGGAGAATCAGAAAAACTTCAACAACAAGAATAAGAAAGACAGATTTAAAAAGAAGGCTTTTTCTATCACATAGGACGATTCTGATTCAAATTCATCAGATAGTGATAGTGATAGCAACAATGAACAAGCAAATGTGTGCTTCATGGCTCAAGAATATGAGGTTAGTGATTTATCTTATGATGATTTAATTGATGTAAACACTGAACTTTTGAGCACAATAAAAACTCTTAAAAGGAAACTCAAGGAAACTCGTGAAAATCAAAACAAAGCTGAATTTGAAAGAGATATGTTAAAAGATGAAAAGAATATTCTAGAAGAAGAACTTGAAAAGTTCAAGAATCTCTTTCAAATTTGGAAACTCAATTATCACTTTTAAGTCAAGAAATTGAAACTCAAAAGACAAAGAATGATATAATTGTTTCTGAAAATCATGAGTTAAAAACTAAGATTAGAAAAGTTAAGTTAGAAAATAATAGTCTTCAAGCTAGATTAGATAACATCACTAAAAATGTCTCTAATTTTAACAAAGGAAGAGAAAATTTATCTAAGATTTTAGAAAAATCTCAATCCTCCTCAAATAAACATGGATTAGGATATAAAAAGGAGTCAAAAATTCCTAAAAAGAAAAATACAAATTTTAAGAGGAATATTGATTCAAAACAACAAATGTTATTAAGAGAACCTATTAGAACAAAAGAAGAAACTAAGATAGTTAAAATTTGGGTTCCAAAGACTAACAATATTTTAATTAGGAATAAATATATTAAAGCATTTATGGATAGTGTTCATAATAATAAAAATTATATTTATAAAAAGGATACTGAACCAAATTGGGTTTGGTTTCCTAAGTTCTAACTTTTAGGACCTTATTGAAAGGTGGGTACCAATATTGTATTTATTTTCAGGTCCCACTCAAAAAAATAAGAAATGGATACTAGACAGTGGTTGCTCAAAACACATGACCGACGACAAAGATATGCTTACAAACATCACATACTTTGATGGTGGCTCGGATACCTTCGGAGACAATTCAAAAGGCTATATAATTGGCAAAGGAGATGTGAGAAATTACGAAAAATGTCTTCCAACAAATCAAACTCTCCAATTAGTGTTATCACGAATCAACTTTGTTATTCGTGAACCTGAAAGAGATCGTGAAGGCTCTTACGATTGGGATAAAGATGAGTAATTTTTAATGATTTGTTGTTCTATGTTCTTACCTTGTTAAAGCCTTATATCTATTCTACTTATGCAACCTTGTTTTATTATTTGACTATGCTATTCTCTGATAATCTTAGAATTCTATTGTTCAGTGGTTGTTTTTATTCTATATATCTATGATTATTGCTTCCTTTTTGTCGATGACAAAGGGGGAGAAATCTGTGTAGCTAACTCTGTTTTGTAGGAAAGATAGGTGCATTCATTCAGGGGGAGAAAAATAGCAAATACATCTCTGTAACACATTAATGTTGTCATCAATCAAAAAGGGGGAGAATGTTGATACACGAAGATTTTGATCAATGACAATGAGCTTCAACAAAAAGGAAGAAATACATTTAAAATTAGAGGAAGATCGATGAAGACCAAAGTGAAAACTTGAGTATGATTTTTATGGGTCCAAGTCTAGATTATTTGTTAAAATCTATCCTCAAGAGATTTGCACGAACACTAAAACACTTCCTTTAAACTTCATTTTTATAAATACTTTTACTGTGCAAATTTTCACAGTTCAGTCGGCTAAACAGGCATGGCCAGTCGACTGAAACTGGCACAGAAATAAAAACATGCACAGTTTCAGTCGACTGAACTCCCTGAACAGTCGACTGAACACAGACCTGAAAATTTTCCTTTATATTTTCAGTCGACTGGATCTCCAGCTCAGTCGACTGAATTGATAACTGCGAATTTTTTGTGAATAGACACTTTCTTTCTTCCAAGAGATGCAACCCTTCTTCAATGGAAATGGAAGCATCTCTTGCATGCACCTCTAGCAAACAAATGCACCTCTTCTACAAGTATAAATACATGGTTTTAACAATTGTAAATTACCAATTCTACTTGCTTTAATCTCTCTACTTACTTGAACATACTTTCAAATTCTTTTAAGTTTTCAAAAGCAAACCAATTGCTTGAATCTCTGTTTTAACTATAACATATCTTGATTCATAGCAATTCATATTTCCTAAATCTTCACAAACACTTTGTATACTCTCGAGGATAAGATTATAGGAAAGTTGTACTAAATTGACTCATTAGTGTTATCAAAGAACACAACAAGTCAGAAATACTTTTTGTATCCAAGTTGAAGTCCTCTTCGGTAGTTGAGGCAAGAAATCCCGTTCGGTTATTCGGGTAAGTTGTAAACCTATTCCTCCGGGTTAAGTGAGGGTTGTTGGTTAGTTGAATTCCTAAGAAGAGCTTAGGGACGTAGGACAAGAGGTACAAACTAGTATAAAGTCTTGGTGTCTACTTTACTTACTACTTATTACTATCTACCTAGAGCATTTTTATTCCATATTATACGATCCTACCGCATAGACTCTTTCACAGAACACAACACAGATTCTCACATTCGCAGCGGATCAAAATATAATATCAAATAAATAGCAGTTATACAAAGGAAAATTGTATCAGTTAATTTACATTTTTATACATCAGAGTTACAACATTTCACAATCACTGAACAGTTAAAATAACTTGTCCTAGATAAATAACAATATCACAACGGAATACTCTTCATACGTTCCTGCCATCCAGCTCGCCTCCTGAGCTCCAGAAGGTCCTTACCTAAAAATCTGTAATACTCGGTCTGACCCGAGCATTACATCAAAGTAACACCCGGGTCAGGCTGGAAACCAGCATGAGTAAACCCACATTGTATGAAATACCAAATTATATAACTTATTTGCAAACCAGGGTAACTCGTACTTTTCTACGAGTTCTAATCTTATTTAAGTTGATCATTTATCTCAAAACAATATCCAAGAATCGTTATCTTGTTTTAAATATATATGATACTTAACTTATTTCAATCCAGTCTATTTGCTTCCAAACTCAAGTTTATAAAGAATCGAAGTGGTTTCGGGTATTTACTGATACCCGACCCCGGTCTCTTCGAATTGAATATCATCTCTAACCCAAGTTGTTAAGTTTTAAACAACACAATTCATATCCAGGATATCATACAATAATTTAACTCAGATAGGTAACCTACATTATCACAGTTTAACCCATTCATATCACAACACATCTCAATCGCCCATCAGAGATAAAATCAATTCTAGTCATCCAATATCATTCAACCATCCATAACAAGATTTATTAGATATATAATTCCTAAGTAATTTAACTAATCTCCAATTAAATTAATTACCACCTTTAATCATTTAGATTACCTTAATCCTGCATACTCAACATTTATTAATTACAACCCAATTAATGAATCATTCTTTAATCATCCATCTTGATTAATCATCCTTGATTAATTATCCTTTAATTACATTAAGTAATTAACCTTTAATTACCACATAGATTAATAAACCTTAACCATTCACATTAACTTTTAATTAATCTCCTTAATTAATTAATCACATTAATAATTAAATCTTTAAGTAATTTAAATAATTAATCCTTTTCATTACATTGGGTAATTATCTTTTTAAATTACTTTCATTAAGCAGTTTTCATTTAATTACTTTCATTAAGTAATAAATCTTTAATCACTTAAGACTTTAATAAAATTAAAAGATAAACCATTTATCTTTATTGTTTTAATTATAATTTAATCCTTATTTAATAACCTTTGGAAATAAATCATCATCAATACATTAATTAATTTAAAACCTTTAAGTTGGATTAAGGATTATAAACATTTCATTTTCTCAATTATTCACTTAATTACAAAAATTAAGTTTATAAACTTTTAAACAAAAGTTATATAGATTTAAACACTTTTAACTTAATAAATTTGAAATAATTTATTTTTTAAACCTTCAAGTAATCTCAAATTAAACAATATTGATTATTTAGAAAAGAAAAGTGTTTTAAGAAACCTGTTTGAAAAAACTTGATAAATTTTAAAAACTTGTTATACAATTATTTCTTTTAAAAAAAATTGATGAGTTAAGCTTTAACAAAAACCCGAGCCAATGCTTGGAATACTCAAGCCCAACCCCGAGACACTCGCAACCCCACTTGACTTCGAGTAAATCTGCAAAGTACTTCGAGTTCGCCCCGAGACAAAACCTTCTTCCCAAACCTTTAAAAATAACAGACACAAACAATACCATGTGCACGTGCACGATCACCAGGACAACTTCCGACCAATGTCGCTCCCTTTGACAAGTCAACGATGACTTCCACACGCTTCCCGACCACCCAATTCCATCGAGTTCGACTGGAATTCGAAACAAACTATTCGACCACCTAGGCATTCGAACCTTAATCAACAAAACTGCCTTGCCGACAATGATCCCGATCACCAGTGCCCTTGCCATTCCACCCAAAGCCGCTCCACTGTCCCTCGCTCCAATCTCCACTGGTCCGATCACCTTCGGTACTTCCTCGATGACGCACGAACTTGTAAAACATTGTTAATCAAAATGGCTATCTAAACCCTAAATCGACAAACCCACGCCGCGCCGATCATCTGAAAAATCCCTAACTATTTTTCCATCGATCTACGACTTCCAATCTACCTTCGACGTAAGGCACGACCCACAAAACTTCGCCGTTGATCGGATATTGACGAAAATGCATTTTCTGTTCAATTTGAAAATTCTTGGCATCCCCAAACTTATAAATTCTGATTTCTACCTTAAAATTCATCATATTCTAGTGTGAATCCAATTATCAAGTTGAAGCATGAATTTAAGAATATTGATTTTTCAGTTTTAAAAGATTCTTTGTAAAATTTTTTATTTCCAGTAAAATATCTTACTGATTTTACTTACAAATATTTTTAAAAATAGCATTAGGTTAATATGAACAAATTTTCTTTAATGATCATGGCATAACATCAACTATATGAAGAGATATTAAATTTTTGTCTTGATTTGAAAGCCTGCAACTAAGAACAGAGCCCTATTTTCATATATCCAGACATATACACTCAGACATTTGCATATATACAGTCATGCAATGATAATTTACATTCATACAATATATTTCATATCATGGTTTCAATCACATGAATCAGAGATGAACAGATCAAGGTCTAAATGTTTACTCACTTGAAAAGTAATTGAGCAAAGAGTAGCTTCTGAATTGAACAAGAACACAGTCCTGTTTTGTTTCCAGATCCTTGATCTTTGATCTTCTTACTTGTTTGATTTTTACTGTTGTTGATCTAGTTTCAGGTTTGCTATTTTTTTTATAATACTCAGTTTTGATGACTCGAAATGAATTAGGGGATGATATATATATATAAAAGATAGTGTGTACAGGTTTGTATTGTAGGTACAGGAAGTGTATCGTACTGGGTAGATTTTTGTATATTGATCCGAGATTTTTTTTCTCTCTTCAGTTTGGAGGCTGAAATGATGTATGTTGTGCTATCATTAATTAAACTTGTCTTGGTTTACAATCTTATGCTTATCTCTCTTTCTTTTTTTTATATATACTACTCGTATTCATTTAGATTGTTCTTTTGTTTTATCATGTAGGATACATATAGGTTTCTAAAATTCTTTTGTGTGTTCATTTTATATTTTTCATAACTATCAAACATTTAATTTCCTATTTATTATTTATTTATCATAATTATGTTAATTACATAGTTTTCTGGTGTGTATGTAAATTTATATTTATGTTACTATCATATACTGGTTTTGTGCTTATGTTTAAATATTTATATTTATTTTGATCATATATTTGTTTTATATTTCAGCTTTAAATTGATAAGATTTATTTTATGCTAACCATATAATTATTTAAATATTGATAAGATATATTTGTCCTTTAAAATATTATTGTGAATAAGCTAAATTAAATTTTGAATATATTAAAACTCTTTATTTTAAATCTCTAGATCATAGTTTTTTCCAAATACATATATATATATATATATATGTTTTAGTTTACATTTTTTAAAAAAATATTGCTAAATTTCCGGGTTGTCACATTCCTCCCCACTTAGAACTTTTGTCCTCGAAAAGGAACGAAGCCAGAATTATTAAAATGGTTAAAATCAGATACATTTTATTTGATCATTTTTAAAATACTTTTTTAAAAAAATCTATATAATATTACTAACATAGTTTTTATAAAATACCTTTATAACTTGATGTTTTCGACAAGTCCATCCTTGTTCTCACAGAAATTCGGTCATACGTTGATTAGGCGTAGGACTGAAAATCTATAAGTACTTAGTAAACCTGTTTTCAACACCCAGTGAAAATACTTGGAAAATAATTTTATTGAAAATATAGAAAACGGTTTTGAAAAGAGAGGAAATATCTTTAGTGAAAATGCTCTGAAAATCATCATCCCCATCCATGGTCGCAGTTACATCCTGGGTTATGTTGCCATCGCAGCAAAAGTCCATGTAACTATAGGCACTCCGCGCCCCTCGATTACGCCATGGAACCCACAACAGATCGCAGTTACATTCCAGGGTTACGTTGCCATCACAGCAAAAGTCCATGTAACTGTAGGCATCAGCGCCCTCGATTTTCGCTGTCAAAATAAAACTTCTCTACTCCCACATAGGTCACAGTCTACCGATGTAAAATCAAACGTAGACTGTTGGCTCTCAGCAGCACACACGACTTTCGCTATGTTACCATAGTGTCGCGGTCTACCAATATAAAATCAAACATAGACTGTTGGCTCTCAGCGGCACACACGACTTTCGCTATGGTCTACAGTAGATCGCAGTGACATCGAGTTACACTGTCGTCACAGCATAACTCAAATGCCCCTATAGGCATCAGCGCCCTCGACTTTCGCTACCCAATAATCCTCATGAACTAGTTTTGTCCGGACTCTTCATAGGATTAACTTTAGAACCCCCCCCCCCCTTAGGGGCTCAAGGCAGTACCACCTTGTGGCACTCCTGAGAAGTTCATTCAAGGGAGCGCCTTTTTCCCCATAGCCACTTTCAGAACACTTTATACTATACACATATAGTATTTTCCAAATCATACACCAAGTATGAATCTCATATAAATCTCCTTTCTCAAAATCGATTATCCTAAAATCGATAATTCACAAACTAGGCTTTCCAAATTCCAAATTTGATTTTCCACAAAATCAAAAGCCTTTTCAAATCCATAGGTTCCAAAAACCTTTTCTCAAAATCATTCTCATAAGATCCTTTACATATATATATATATATACACATATATATATATATATATATCTTTAAAAATCTTTGGATCACTTCAAACTTGTATAAATTCCCTTTCTATACTTCATATACTTTCAAAAACCCTTTTCTTCTGGCAAAAGATTCAACAAGGGGAGTTTTATCATATATATATAACAAAGATACGTAACTTTGTTTATTCCAAATCAAATATTCAAATTTGATTACTCTATAAAGTCACTTACCAAATTACTTACTTCCATAAAGTAAATTTTTACCATAGAAATATCCAATTTCCACTTTACTTCATCATATATTTCACAAAATATACTTTCAATTTCAAAAATCATTTCCAGTTCTTATCTACAAATTTTCAATATCAATTTTATTCAAACCCGTACGTACACATATCATTCGTACGCCACATAAATCTGATCGCTCTTCGATCACAAAATTTCTCTTCCGAACTAGTATCGTCCACCCGACTTCCTAGTGCAGACTCAGATTTGGTTTCTTGATCAGAAACCGTCATTCTCCTTGCATAGTCACAACTATGATATAGAATATCCAGAACCAATCAAAAATCCATATCCAGGTTCGCCGTCGAAAATCGAGCGAAAAATCCCAAATCGGATCAATAATGCTATCTCGAAATTCTGTGCTCGAATCTAGATCAAATCATTATGCGAATAGAATAATATACGTACATCCTACGTATTTATCTTCATTGACTATCAGTTAAATCAATTCCCTTTCTATTCATCCTCACTTTGATTTTATTCACTTATTCACATTTGCCTTAATCCCCATTTGGATTATCACTTCAATTCTTATCTCAGTTAGGTATTTAATCAATAACAGTTTGAACTCTGTCCAGCTTAGATTTAGAAAATAGCTTAAAAAGTTTAAAATAGATAAGTAGTTGAAAAGTAATTATTAGTTTGTAAAATAGATGTAAAATAGTTAAGTAATTGTAAAATAGTTGGAAAAATAGTAAAATAATTGCAAAATAGTTGAAAAATAGTAACGAGTTATAAAATAGCGGGAAAAACAGTAATTAGTTTATAAAATAGTTGTAAAATAGTTAAATAGTTCCAAAAGTAGTTGCTAAATAAATATAAGATAGTCTTGGAATTCAAAAAGAAAAGTTTTATAGTAAATAGTTAGGAAAAATAGACTTATATTAAAATAATATATTTTGAAAATAGTCTAGAGTCAAACTGTTAAATTCCCCATCAATTCAATTTAAATTTCCACTTCCATTTAAATTGACTCAATTCTAATTTGAATAGCTTCAATTTTCCTTGAGCTTGATTTATTCCCAAATCAAGTTGAATTAACCCCAATTTCTTTCCAGATTCAAATCAAATTCCATTTGATTTCATCAGTTACAATTTCAAATTATTCAAATTAATTTAGACTAATTTCAAATTGAATCCACTTCAATCTCAAATCATTTAAATTTCTATATGAATTTATCCCAATTCCATTTGAATTTGAACTCATTCAATCTTCAATTTTATTTCAAATTAACCCAATTCAAATTTCCATTTGAATTTTAAACTTATCCATCTTAAAATCACAATTCCCATTAATTCAAGTCAAATTCAGTTCGAACTAATTCAATTCAAATCTCAACTTTAAACCATCTCGATTTATATAAATTCGAGTTAAATTTTCAAATGTTGATTTAACCCCTTAAATCAAATTAACCTTTATTTTTAAATCAGTAATCCAAATTTTTAAACAATTTAATTTTGAGTCGAATTCTCAAAATTCCATTTAAAATCATCTTTACTTAACTTATTTCAAAGTTCAAATAAGAATTCAAAACAATTTTATCTTAAAAGTTCAATTTATTACCCAATTTTTATCTTCCAGTTCTGAAACCAGTTCTTAAACAAATTTTAATTTACAAATTTAATTATTTAAATTTTCAGTTCAAAGTAACTCCATATCCTTAATTTAAAATTAAAGTTTAATTTCCCTTTTATCACAATAGTGGATATATTACCCCACTCCATTCCTCATTCATTTAAACAAATCTAATTCACAATTTAAAGATTATTAATAACAATAGGATGATATTATCCAATTTATTTTAAAACATCCACCCATTTCCAATTTCCAGATCTCAATCCCATTTTGAGATCACACAAACTCCCAATTCAAATTAACCATTAAACTTCCCAAGTTAAATCTCAATTTCATCTTGAAATTTATAATTCAGGTTGCTTGTTAACTTATTTAACTTTCCCAAAGTTAAATTCAATTTACTTAATCCAGCCAACCTTGACCAATTTGAATTCCCATTTCAAATTTTAAACTTCATATTAATAATCTTATAATTTCAAAAACTTATCACCTTGGGTATCACATCTCATTCCAAATTTAAAACTCAACATTTAGAGTTTATTTCAAACCACCTTTGATATTATGTATATCCCTCATATACACATATTATTTCCTTTACACACTAAGTTATCCTTAAATTTTAAATCACCTTTTGCTTTTAATTCAATTTTTTTTTCAAACAACCCTTATTTGCAATAAGTCCCTTTTTATTCAAATAATACTTATTTATTATTTCTTTTAACACTTTGAAACAAATTCCAAATTTTCCGGCTTAGATTTAAAACTTCGCAATCAAGGTCACCTTCAGTTCCAATTTATAAGTCATACTTATCTAAAACATTTCATTTTGCTTACTTATTAATACACATCTTATTATTAAACACAACAATCATTTATGATAATAACCAAGATTATCATATCTGGAAACCAATTCATTATTATCTTATTCTGAAACTCTTCCCCAAATTCAAGACTTAATTTTTAGTTTGAATCTATTTCAAACTTACCTTTATTTCATTTTAATTTGGTTGTATTTCTATTACTTCTTAATTTAATTCCAATAATTTTTTTTAACAACCAATTTCCTTAACATTTATTAGTAAGAATATTGCTTTATATATATCAAAATATATTCTTATAAAGTCATTTAAAATCTTTGTATAAGAAAATAACAAGTACGCTCTCATATATACATATACACTCAACTCATTCTAGGGTACCATCGACCCTATACTTAATGAGTATCCCCCACCAGAGCCAAGGTTCTCGCTTAACCTTGCTCTGATACCAACTGTAACGACCCGGAATTTTCGATCATAAAAATTCCAGATAGTTAGGAAAAGAAGAAAGAGATAGAAGAAGAAGAAACAGAACACAACACAGATTCTCACATTCGCAGCGGATCAAAATATAATATCAAATAAATAGCAGTTATACAAAGGAAAATTGTATAAGTTAATTTACATTTTTATACATCAGAGTTACAACATTTCACAATCACTGGACAGTTAAAATAACTTGTCCCAGATAAATAACAATATCACAGTGGAATACTCTCCATACGTTCCTGCCATCCAGCTCGCCTCCTGAGCTCCAGAACGTCCTTACCTGAAAATCTATAATACTCGGTCTGACCCGAGCATTACATCAAAGTAACACCCGGGTCAGGCTGGAAACCAGCGTGAGTAAACCCGCATAGTATGAAATACCAAACTATATAACTTATTTGCAAACCAGGGTAACTCGTACTTTTCTACGAGTTCTAATCTTATTTAAGTTGATCATTTATCTCAAAACAATATCCAAGAATCGTTATCCAGTTTTAAATATATATGATACTTAACTTATTTCAATCCAGCCTGTTTGCTTCCAAACTCAAGTTTATAAAGAATCGAAGTGGTTTCGGGTATTTACTGATACCCGACCCTGGTCTCTTCGAATTCAATATCATCTCTAACCCAAGTTGTTAAGTTTTAAACAATATAATTCATATCAAGGATACCATACAACAATTTAACTCAGATAGGTAACCTACATTATCACAATTTAACCCATTCATATCACAGCACATCTCAATTGCCCATCAGAGATAAAATCAATCCAAGTCATATAATATCATTCAACCATCCATAACAAGATTTATTAGATATATAATTCCTAATTAATTTAATTAATCTCCAATTAAATTAATTACCAACTTTAATCATTTAGATTACCTTAATCCTGCATACTCAACATTTATTAATTACAACCCAATTAATGAATCATTCTTTAATCATCCATCTTGATTAATCATCCTTGATTAATTATCCTTTAATGACATTAAGTAATTAACCTTTAATTACACCATATATTAATTAACCTTAACCATTCACATTAACTTTTAATTAATCTCCTTAATTAATTAATCACATTAATAAATAAATCTTTAAGTAATTTAAATAATTAATCCTTTTCATTACATTGGGTAATTATCTTTTTAAATTACTTTCATTAAGCAGTTTTCATTTAATTACTTTCATTAAGTAATAAATCTTTAATCACTTAAGACTTTAATCAAATTAAAAGATAAACCATTTATCTTTATTGTTTTAATTATAATTTAATCCTTATTTAATAACCTTTGGAAATAAATCATCATCAATACATTAATTAATTTAAAACCTTTAAGTTGGATTAAGGATTATAAACATTTCATTTTCTCAATTATTCACTTAATTACAAAAATTAAGTTTATAAACTTTTAAACAAAAGTTATATAGATTTAAACACTTTTAACTTAATAAATTTGAAATAATTTATTTTTTAAACCTTCAAGTAATCTCAAATTAAACAATATTGATTATTTAGAAAAGAAAAGTGTTTTAAGAAACTTGTTTGAATAAACTTGATAAATTTTAAAAACTTGTTATATAATTATTTCTTTTAAAAAAACCGATGAGTTAAGCTTTAACAAAAACCTGAGCCAATGCTTGGAATACTCGAGCCCAACCCCGAGACACTCGCAACTCCACTTGACTTCGAGTAAATCTGCAAAGTACTTCGAGTTCTCCTCGAGACAAAACCTTCTTCCCAAACCTTTAAAAATAACAGACACAAACAATACCACGTGCACGTGCACGATCACCAGGACAACTTCCGACCAACGTCGCTCCCTTCGACAAGTCAACAATGACTTCTACACGCTTCCCGACCACCCAATTCCATCGAGTTCGACTGGAATTTGAAACAAACTATTCGACCACCCAGGCATCCGAACCTTAATCAGCAAAACTGCCTTGCCGATGATGATCTCGATCACCAGTGACCTTGCCATTCCACCCAGAGCCGCTCCACCGTCCCTCGCTCCAATCTCCACTGGTCCGATCACCTTCGGTACTTTCTCGATGACGCACGAACTTGTAAAACATTGTTAATCAAAATGGCTATCTAAACCCTTAATCGATGAACCCACACCACACCGATCATATGAAAAATCCCTAACTATTTTTCCATCGATCTACGACTTCCAATCTACCTTCGACGTAAGGCATGACCCACGAAACTTCGCCGTTGATCGGATATTGACGAAAATGCGTTTTATGTTCAACTTGAAAATTCTTGGCATCCCCAAACTTATAAATTCTGATTTCTACCTTAAAATTCATCATATTCTAGTGTGAATCCAATTATTATGTCGAAGCATGAATTTAAGAATATTGATTTTTCAGTTTTAAAAGTTTCTTTGTAAATTTTTTTATTTCCAGTAAAATATCTTAATGATTTTACTTACAAATAATTTTAAAAATAGCATTAGGTTAATATGAACAAATATTCTTTAAGGATCATGGCAAAACATCAACTATATGAAGACATATTAAATTTTGGTCTTGATTTGAAAGCCTACAACTAAGAACAGAGCCCTATTTTCATATATCCAGACATATACACTCAGACATTTTCATATATACAGTCATGCAATGATAATTTACATTCACACAATATATTTCATATCATGGTTTCAATCACATGAATCAGAGATGAACAGATCAAGGTCTAAATGTTTACTCACTTGAAAAGTAATTGAGCAGAGAGTAGCTTCTGGATTGAACAAGAACATTTTGTTTTGTTTCTAGATCCTTGATCTTTGATCTTCTTACTTGTTTGATTTTAATTGTTGTTGATCTAGTTTTAGGTTTGCTATATACATTTTTTATAATACTCAGTTTTGATGACTCAAAATGAATTAGGGGATGATATATATATATATATAAGATAGTGTGTACAGGTTTGTATTGTAGGTACAGGAAGTGTATCGTATTGGGTAGATTTTTTTGTATGTTGATCAGAGATTTTTTTCCCTCTTCAGTTTGGAGGCTGAAATGATGTATGTTGTGCTATCATTAATTAAACTTGTCTTGTTTTACAATCTTATGCTTATCTATCTTTATTTTTTTATATATACTACTCGTATTCATTTAGATTATTCTTTTTTTTTATCATGTATCTCACTAGGATACATATAGGTTTCTAAAATTCTTTTGTGTGTTCATTTTATATTTTTCATAACTATCAAACATTTAATTTCCTATTTATTATTTATTTATCATACTTATGTTAATTACATAGTTTTCTGGTGTGTATATAAATTTATATTTATGTTACTATCATATACTGGTTTTGTGCTTATGTTTAAATATTTATATTTATTTTGATCATATATTTGTTTTATATTTCAGCTTTAAATTGATAATATTTATTTTATGCTAACCATATAATTGTTTAAATATTGATAAGATATATTTGTCCTTTAAAATATTATTGTGAATAAGCTAAAATAAATTTTGAATATATTAAAACTCTTTATTTTAAATCTCCAGATCATAGTTTTTCCTAAATACATATGTATATATATATCTATTTTAGTTTACATTTTAAAAAATATATTGCTAAATTTCTGGGTTGTCACCGGTCATAATAGAAAATTGGACTTACCGTATGGGAGTTATATTTGTTTGAAGTTTCAGTTGATTTTGAACAGCTTAATGGGTAATTAATGAGTTAAAAGTTAGGCCAAAGCCTATTTCAAGATTAGCATCATGATGGGGCTGATAGGACTTCTTGCTATCATTACACATTTTCCAAGATAGAGAAAAAAAACCTTCATTAACCACTTCTAAGCCAAAAAGCTATCTGAAACCTTACTTTAATTAGCCAAATCATGTCATTAAGGAGAGATTAGTGAAATTATAACTGAGATTTGGAGATTTGATGTTGGAGACATCTTAGAGTTGTTGTTCATCTCAAGATTTGTGCATATTTGGATTTGCTTTAGATTGCTTTGGGTTTAGATGACCGGTTACGACCTCTAACTTATTAATTAGTCATTATACACCTTAAAATGATGTTTTATAATGATTTCTACATCCTAAAATGTATTTTAGACCTTAACTAATCATATACATTAATTTCAATCGATTTGGAAAAGATTTGTAAAATTATGTTCTTATGGATCGCCCTTGTTCTTAAAGTTTATCTAGTTTCTACCCATAGATTTAGGCTTTACTTTGATGTGTATAGATGTACGCTTATTATGATATATTATATATAATTGATGCTTGAATGTATGATGTTTGTTTGGTTGGAAACGTCGATTGAATGATGATTTAGAATTAGGAATGAAGTCATGAATAAGTGATAATTCATGAAGGCGATTTGACCTAAATTTGTTATGATCGATATGAGGTAACAAGGAAGGCCTCACAAAGATATGCTCCAAGTTTCAAGCCATTTGGATTTTGTATGTTCAAGTTATTGTCGATTGAAGATAGATCAATGGAGATTCAAACGCTTTGGATCCGTGGAGGTTAGCTTTAGGTCATGCTCATGTCTTGGGAGGGTTTGCTTCGAGTTACATGGTGGAGTGCTTCGGGTCGCTTGCGTGCGTGCATGGGTCAAGTGAGGAAGGTGGACAAATTGCAAGTGTGGGATCGGTACCCATGTATTAATACGATCCAAGGTGGTTCAAGCATGTTCTTATGATAAACTTTGGAGTTGCATGGATCAGTGATGGAGTATAGGTCAATGGAGCTTGGATTGAAGGTTGGAGAACATAGCCAAATTTTAGATAAGTATTTGGATCGGTGCTCTTGAGTCGACACCGATCTAAGAAAGAGCACGATTGGGATTTGTTTGGGAGAATGAGAATAAGTGTGGGGTTGGTGTAGCATATTTCAGTAGTGAAGCATGGATTGGGGTAGCTTAGATCGATGGTGCTTGGACCAGGGTTGCATACATCGATGGTGAAGATTCGGGTTAGAGGAAATGAGATGCTTTGAGTTTTTTTTATGGTTGCTTCGAGTCATTCACATGTTCTCTTCGAGCCTTCATGTATAGGATTTCTTCAAGTTGCATATCAACTTCTTCGAGCCAAGGTTCGAGTTGGTACAGAACCATGAGGTTTTATAGTGATTTTCGACGATGGTAATCCACGGTTCGATGATGGTGATTTCATGATAGGAAGTGATGGCTTTGATGATGGGATGGCTGTACTTTAAGAGGTATAGTAGATGACTATGATTTGGATTAAAGGAACTGTTAGAAGAAGGTTATGGGATAAATGATGGTATTCTATGATTAATGATGGTTGTCGTAAATCGTCCAAAACTAAGATAACTTCAAACGGGAGTTGTAAGGACAGTTCAAGGATGCACTCTGCTATGGATGACGTGTGTAAAGGGACTGTTGATACTTGAAGTTTTCCAGTGTACTCGTAAAGGGGGTATGCACTTGGGGCGTGATGGTTCCTGGAGCATGATGGCTTCTTTTCTTTCAATGGGAGTTTTTTTACCCCGGACGGACGTGGTGGTTAGTCTAGTTTCTAGCTTATTGAGTGGCATGGATTCGAGTACCGTGGAACTAGGACATTGATTATCATTATGAGTAGTCAAGTCCCTAAGTGTGATGGCTTAGGTGAGCTATTAAATATCCAACACACCGAGTGAGTGAATGTGAGGATGGATGATGGATGCTACGTTTACTTTGGTTTCATATCACCCGAGGGATGTCACATGATATAGATGTTATTGATATAGATATTTAGACACCCCTTAGTACTTTGAGGTATAGTACACCCATGATGACATTGATATATGGTAGCATATATCTCATGTTATGTGCTAACTCTATGGATGCAGGGATGAGTCAGGTATGATTTTCCATACCATTTGTCCTGGTATATTGACTTTATAATATTTGAGATTTTCTACCGCTCACGCTAGACTATTGTCTGACTCGGGATTTTATGTTTTGCTTCTTATTATTCTGGTTACTCTTAAATGGGTAGATATAGGATATCAGGTCTGGTGAGCACGTGGGGCCGAGCATGTGACGAGTAGAAGGCTATACTCTCATATTACTATATCTAGCTATTATTGCTAACCATTCTACTATGCAACACCATGGAGCTTACTAGTAATATTATCTATTTAGAGACATTTATCAATTTTGAGTTTTTATCAGTTGTATAAACTCAATCACTAATGTTGTATAGCTGTATGGATATAAGTCCTCTGATTATTGTGATTCATTCACTTATTACTGTCTCGCATGTTTTATACCTAAAATGTTTAGTATTATATTTTATTTGATGCATTGTGAGATATACAACAAGTTCTATGATATTCATTTAATTTTACTACAACCCTTGACGGTCGTCCTACATCGACCGAGCACCATTGCAGTGCACGCTACTATACAGGTCATATTGGGTACCGGTGGTGTAAGGCAATCGTCACATTTGGTATCAGAGCTTAGGTTGCTTAGTTTAATCTATGGGTTACCATTATCCACTAGAGATAGGATAGGATTTTTCACCCTAGACTGGATCGAGAGGGAGAGAGATAGAGTGTGTGCGTGTGTGCGAGAGCACATACTTTTTATATTTTAGTTTTCAAAACTATACAGTATTATATATTTATAGTAATTTGCATTGCACAAATAAGTACCATTGATGTAGTTTTCCACTATGTGAGACTAATTATTCTTATTACAGTTTGTAAGAATGGACGGACATACTGGGAATTCCTCACTAAAAGCCAAGAATTGAAGGGTCATTGGAATAACAAATGACTTGGAACTGCAAGCAGCATTCATTCATATGATGGTGAGCATAATGCGAGTAGCCCAAAGAGGAGCTACAAAGACAGTGGATAGTGGTGCTCAAATGCAAGCGCAATAGGTTGTAGTTCCCCAAGAGGGAGCCAAATCGCAAGTAGTGGAAGTAGCAAGAGAATGAGGGACGACAAAGATAAGAAATAGTTACAGAAGAAAGGCGACCTAAAGAAAGGCAAGTGAGAGCCAAGGTGCTTTAATTACAATGAGAGGGGTCATATTAGTAAGGACTATAAGGACCTAAAAGGTAGTGAGAAAAAGTGCTTCAATTGTGGTACGGCTGGGCATGTTAAAATAGATCGCCCAAAGCGGTTAAGGAAGCACGGCCTCAAATGAAAAATGATCCTAGGAAGAGCAAATGGAAGCCTATTTGCTATGATTGCAGGGAGAAGGGCCATTTTGCTAAAGATTGTAAAGCGGGGGGCAAGAAGTGCTACAATTGTAATAAGCTTGGGCATATTCAAAAGGACCATCCAGAGCCGTTGAAACATAAGCATGTGGTGAAAGAATATGCCATCAATGACGTCCCAACTTCATTGAATGGTCTGTCGACAAAAGAGAGGGGAAGAGCATCGCTATTTAAGGTATGCTTTCCATTTATGATGTTCCCTTATGTGTTATATTTAATACCTGGACATCATATTCCTTCATATCTACTGATTGGAAAGATTAAGATTGAGATCATAGATAGTTGACTGACATTACATTTCCACAAACCCAGTTGGGGGCCCAGCCAGCCTATACATGGTTTGTCGAGACCAAATGTTATCGAGTCATGGATGTTCTTTTGTTTATGATCGCTTTAATTTAGGTTTCGTTGGGTTTGATATTATTTTCGAAATGGAATGGCTGAAGAAGTATGTAATAGTGGTGGACTATGAGTGGTTGTTGATGACGATATGGATGGATGACATACGTTGATTAGAGATAGGTTGCCTACCTGATGATTAGGTAATGGTTGGCTTTTTGTATTAGCTTGAGATCCCTCACAGCAAGTTGTCATATGTGCCTATAGCTAGAGAGTATTCAAACATTTTCAAGGAGGTGATCGGATCACCAAGACGTAGGGGGATAGAGTTCTATAATGATCTGGTCAAAGATGTTAGACCAATAGCTATGCCTTTGAAATAAATGGCACCTAAAGAGCAAAGAGAACTAGAAGTGCAAGCGGATAACCTGGTGAGGTGAGGGTTCATTCATAGGAGCATATCTTAGTGGGGTACACATGTACTGTTTACCTCAAAGGCGGATAGCTCTTTGAGGTTGAGTGCTGATTACCATAAGCTGAATGAGATGATGAACAAGTATCCACTCCAGTTTATTGATGGCTTTTTCGATCAGCTCCACGGCACGCAGTTGTTCCTCCAGTTGGACATTGTGATGAGGTTTTATCGACCGAGAGTAGCAAAGGAGAGTGTATCTATTATAATGTTTCGTATGCCATTTAGATTTTTAACTGGTTGGTTATGCCATTTAGGCTAACCAATGCGCTGGCATACTTTGTTGATCTCATGAACCGTGTTTTCAGGGATCGGCTAAATAAATTTGTTCTTTTGTTCATCGATAATATTTCCATCTACTCACGACTATAGGAGGGACACAAGACGCATTTGAGGATCATGCTTGAGGAGTTGAGAGAGCACCAACTGAAAGCAAATTTTCTTAAGTGTTCCAAAGGAGGGAAGTGAGATTCTTGGGTCATATTGTTTCTGAGAAGGAAATTACCATAGATCCTGCAAAAGTTACCAAAATTTAAGATTGGACTAGATCCAAAAACACTATGGACATAAGAAGTTTCTTGGGGTTAGCTAGATATTATAGACGATTCATCTAGGACTTCTCCAATCTAGCCACACCATTGACTCAATTGATGAAAAAGAATCAGACTTTTACTTTGGCTGTGAGATGTGAACATGCATTCATGATTCTGAAGGAAAAGTTAACGAGTGCACCAGTATCCCATTCCAAGCTGGAATAAAGAGATGATGGTATACACCGATGCTTATGGTACCAGATTGGACGCAAGGTTATTGCATATGCTAGTCGACAATTGAAGCCACATAAGAAGAAATACCCAACCCATGATTTGGAGTTAGAAGCGATTGTGTTTTGCACTGAAGATTTGTAGGTAATATCTTTTAGAAGAGAGGTTCGAGCTATTCACCAACCACAAATCATTGAAATACCTCTTTTCGCGGAAGGATCTTAATATTCGTCGGCAGCGATGGTTAGAGTTCCTAGCCTCCCATGACTTTGATATTGCATATAAATAGGGAAAAGGGAATGCAGTTGTTGATGCATTGAGTAGGAAACATGCCAGCTTAGGAGCTATGTTCCTAGAGTGGACTTAGGTAGAGTATATTGTTGGCTATGATTTTGGACCGAGATGCGAGCTAGAGCTAGAGATATTGGCAAACTTGACTATCAGACCTACTCTGATTGAGAGGATTGGTACTAATCAGAGGAGTGATGCCAAATTAGTTAACATCATTGCTAAAATTGAAGCTAGAATAGAGTATGAAGAGATGAGGCAGTACAGACTCGACCGAGATGGTTGGCTCCGTAGAGATAGAAGATTGTTTGTTCATGATGTTGATGGGTTGAGGGATAAGGTGCTACGAGAGTGCCATTATTCAAGATTGACTATCCATCTTGATGGTGATAAGATGTCCCGTGATTTAAAGCATACCTATTATTGGGTAGGGATAAAGAAATACGTTGGGACGTTCATCTCAAAGTGCAAGAACTGCTAGATGGTTAAGGCAGGGCAAAAGAAGGCTAATTGATTGATGCAACCACTAGAAGTTCCTGAGCGAAAATAGGAACAAGTATCGATGGATTTCCTAGGACTTGATCATAATACGACAGAATTTAGGCCATAGTCAATTGATTGACCAAGAGCGCTAGATTTATACCCGTCAAGGCAAGTAAAATAGCATCCAAATTGGATAAATTACAGGTGAAGTGGATATTACGATTCCATGGTGTGTCGAAGAGCATTGTGAGTGATTGAGATCCATTGCTCACTAGTGGATTTTGGAAGAGCTAACAAGAGGCGTTGGTGATAGAGTTGCATTTGAGTACGGCTTATCACCCTCAAACTGACGGCCAAATTAAGAGAGCGAATTGTATCTTAAAAGATCTCTTGCAGGCTTGTATACTTGACTTTGGAGGCTCGTGGGATGATCACTTACATCTCATTGAATTCACATACAACAACAGTTATCTGCCCAATATCGGTAAGGCACTATTAGAAGCATTGTATGGCCGACCGTGCAACACTCCTTTATGTTGGTGGAAAGTAGGCAAAAAGCTGATGCTTGGGCCATATATGATCAGAGAAATCCCAAAGAAGTCGAGATCATCTGGCAATGGATGAAAGCTGCTCAGGATAGACAGAAGGGCTATAGTGATAAAAGACGTAGAGATCTAGAGTTCTCTGTCGGTGATATAATATTCATCAAGATCTCTTTGTTGAACAATGTAATTCAGTTTACTAGTAAAGGAAAGTTGGCATCGAGATTCGTATATTCTTTTCTGATACTAGAGAGGATTGAGAATCATGACAAGTCGCACCTTCCAACGCACCGATCCAAAGCCTAGGGTGACTTTTGGACTCAGTCGATGCCAAGAAGTTCAAGCTATCAGGTTTTTAAAGCATTACAAAGACAAAAGATATACAAATATGATCTAAGATATTCTACTCTTTCAGATCTCAAAATGGAAGGTAACAAAATATAAATATAGAAAATAACCATTTTAGAAAATATCTTAAAACACAGTTTTAGAAAATAGTACGTAGTCAAATCCAGAGTACATAGAAATATAATACATAGTCTGATAAATATTAAGTACTTAAAAACATAGATAGTTACATTGAGAGTAATATAAAATGACAATAAACTCCAACAATGAGCTCACCTCTCCACGTACTAGTCTTGGGCCTATCACCAGCTACCATGTCCTCCTGTGGTGGGAAAGGAAAGGAAATCGGATGGGTCAGACAAAAGTCTGGTGAAGGAGTACACTAATAATATACTGTGATCACATGATTTTCGTAATACACTATGTGACCTAGAATGTCCTATAAGTGTTCGTAGGTTAATTATTTTCTTTACTTAAAGGGTTTAGCTAAATACATACCTACACTAACTACTTGTGCAGGCTTATACTTAATGTCAAACAACTGATCGAACCTCTAGATAACTAGTGATCAACTAAGAGTCACTTGTACTATTCCACATAGGATTGCCTACCATTTCCCAAATTACGACTACATGTAACTATTGCAACATAGGTTTCCTATAATTTCTACCATGGGACTAAGGTTCCCACAACTATGACTACACGTACCCCAGTTATGCATTAAGGGGAACTCGCAATGCCGACTTGCCAAAGTGTCTCATTATCTACATCCATGTCCACCTCTCAATGGTAACGTAATGCCTCTTATTACACCACACTAAGATCTAACAAAAACACATCATCACGTCGCATCATCCATAAATACCAAGGAACTACCATTAGTGCCAGACCACACACTTCATCAGGCATCAACATCAATGGTGTGCGTCCAGGGTAGAACCTCCTTTGACTTTAATTTGCGATAGAATCACCCCGTAGTCTAATTTCGACCCTTACAGGGTAAATAGAATTTACCCTGTCCTACAACATCCTAAAGTCGCAACATATGGAACTAGATTCCCTACCTATAGTAATATCCATATATATAAATAATATGTAGATAACTATTTTATTTATAACCTAGGCCTTAGGCCGAGGTTAATATTGCGCTTCTAAATGCTAACCAGTCGACCGCTATACACTGGAGCGGTCGACCGCTTACTAGTGACCGCTCTAGTAAGAGCGGTCGATTGGTAGTCATTTTATAATTAGGGATTATCATTGTTTTTGGTTCCTTAGTTATTATTTAATCAAGTTAGCTCCCAGAATTTCATTACAGTAACTTATAATTTCATATTACAACCGTTATAGTGAACCCAAATTTGCAATTTATCAAAATTTAATATTCATATTCAATTTACAGATTTATAGTAAAAATAGTTTAACCTAGGTATACTATTAACATCATAGATAATGTCATTGGTTTGCCAATTTATGTTAACAGTTCTAGATTAGAAAAGGAGAATATCCAATTTAATTATATAATGTTTCAAATTTGATTTCTAACAACCTAGATCAAATAGGGTATGCTAAAGTTAACTATATGCAAATCATCTTATAATAATATACCCACTCACCTTAGATCCAAGCTCTTCCCTTCGAATCACGTTTGGAAATCCACCTCGTTCGTCCATTCTCTGCTTGATTTATCATTTTTCAACTTTTCAACTTTGATTTTTATTTTATTCTAAAGAATTTTGTTAGTTGAGGAAGAGATTTGAATTTGATAGAGTTCGGACGTTTTGATTAATATTTTGTGAATTGGGGTTTTCATTATTTGTGTATTTATAGAGGTTCAAAGAAATATGGACCACTGATCGACCTTTGGAAAATATTTAGTTAAATCTGAATAATATCTAATTTCTTTGCTCCAAAAAAAGATTCCATTTAATCTGGGCCATTGCCCGCTTAAAACCCTAGTCGTTTATCGTCGACCGGTCGACCGCTATACTTAGGGGTGATTAACCATTTGCAGTCGATAGGTCCCAATATAGGTGTCGACCGGTGGAGCTTTATATATAGTATATTTTCTTCCCTTTTTCTTAATTATTATTTTCAATTTTAAAATTTAAAACGTTTATAACTTCTTCATACTAGCTCTGATTTCCAAACATTGAAAATTGCTACGAATTCAATGGTGCATATTTTATAGTCAGATTTGGATGTTTGAAAATTTCCAATTTTGCCCAAGTTATATTTAAATTTAGTTCTTTTATTATACTTTTGCTTAAATTGTCGAAGTGTTGCATTCTTTCCCAACCTTAAAAGGAATTCTTCCTCGAAATCTCTAAGGATGGAAAAAGTCACTCATGCTTGCAAAAATCAATAACTACAACATCTACTCATCCATCATCCACTGGAAACCACGGACCTTAGTAATTTTTCTAATGCAATATGTATAGGTAAGCATGGAATGCATATTAACCCAATATATTGCAAAGATTAGGCGGTCTTCTGTCCTAGTTGGCCTCCTAAAACGCAAGTGCTTATGCTATGTATCCAACATGCATGCAACATCCTATTTAAATATACTTGCAATTCTACATGAATGCGCAACCATTCAACCTATATGAAACAACCATATGCATATAACTCAACAAAATAGAACAGTTGATGGTGTAAGTGTGTATACTAACTAGAAAATATATTTTCCTAAGTGTGTAAAACCAATTCAATAAATACATCCACTAGTATCCACCATCTAAAACATGTCCTAACGACACATTCACAACCATTCCTACCATCCAATTATCTCTACCTATAAGAGAATACCAAGATAGAACCTAAAAACATAAGTGACCTATATTTAATTATCTAAAATGGAAACGTACCAGAAAAGAGTTGTGGGTGGGTAGCTCGGATCCTCTTCTCAGGCTATCATGTACTCTTTGTTGGATCATCTCCCCATTGGAACTTAACAAGCTTGATAACCTTGTTGCGGAGTCGCTTTGTACCATACTTAAGAATACAAGTGGGTGCATGAAAAACTGTAACGCCCCACTCCAAGACCCTCATTAGCAAAGAGAATCACGGAGGTGATTCCGTCTGCTAATGAGGAGAATAGAGTATAATAGGAGCAACCAAATGTAATTATGCTATAACTATCTACCGAATACGTCGAAAGGTGGAATCTATTTAAATTTTTCTCAATCAGGTGGTTCGACATATTCGATAAATACTTATAACGAAATTACAAATGGCTAAAGATCTGTCAGAACAAAGCATAATAACATAATGAAATAGCATCACAGAATAGTATCACATAACAACACAGAGTCTCAGAACAATACATCGTCAATACAGATCCAAATATATCATAAGGTGGGTACAAAGCCACCACTCAAACAAGTGAGTCAAAAATATGTATATAAGAGACTGAATAATCAGAGTATCAAAATAGTGGACAAATATAAAGAGCTATCTATCAGCATAGCAGATAATGTCCAAGCGGAAGCACAGAAAGCTAAGTCCAGAGGCCTAACCTGAAACAACTCGGTCTGACCCGAGCAAAAAAAACACTTGTGTCAGGCTAGCTAAACAATCAGTTAATAAACTGAGATAAACATGATAGATAATGAGGCGATATATAACATAGTACTATAGACCATAAACTCTCACATAGAGAAAAAATAAACATCTAAGTAGAGATGTATAGCAAACCTTGTCTCATTGGCATAACATAGTCACAAATGTCAAAACAAAACATCTAAGTAGAGATGTATAATAAGCCTCATATCATCGGCATAACGTAAGCACAAATGCTAAAACAAAAACATCTAAGTAGAGATGTATAATAAGCCTCATATCATCGGCATAACGTAAGCACAAATGCCAAAAACAAAAACATCGAAGTAGAGATGTCAAAAACGATACATCTAAGTAGAGATGTATAACAGGCCATCTAAGTAGAGATGCCAAAAACGATACATCGATGTAGAGATGTATAACGGCCATCTAAGTAGAGATGCCAAAAACGATACATCTATGTAGAGATGTATAACGGCCATCTAAGTAGAGATGCCAAAACGATACATCTAAGGGAGACAGTCCGAAGACACTATCCCAAAGATAATAAAAGGAATGTGTCACGAACTATTAGCAAGGAACCCGTAAAGTGTTAACGTGAGTCCCATACCCCACGTTCGCACTAAACGGTTTACTAACCAATCATAAGCTTCCACACTGAAAGCAGTACAAAGTTCACCTCATGTCATCGGTAAACTAGGCCGAAAGGCCAAAACGATCAATCGAATAGGTCGGGGATTAACCGGAAAGGAAATACACACGGTTTCATAGGCCAGAGTTTTTCCCAACCGTTTAAGCACCTTTCCACTTCGCTCGAAGTGCTAAAGTGTGAGTGTGGGAATTTATTATAGAAAATAATTACGGAAAACGGATTTATAATTGGTTTGAAATAACTTTAAAACGGCCTTTGAAAACTCCCCTATTATGGAGTAATTAATTTATTAATTAAAAATAATATTATATAATAATTTCGAAAGCCATTTCGGAGTGAAAAATCCTTTTAAAACCTTTTTATAAGGCCCGTGTACGAAATCCAGCGACCAATCTCAAAGAAATCGATAAAACCAGAAAATCACTGAAAATATTCTAAGTGTTGGAAAATAGTCCAAAACTGACGCGAACCCAAGTTCGGAAAATTATTCGGACCAGTAAACTGAATCCGAATGGCATGAAAATTAGTAGGAACGTAGTCCGTCATTCCTACTTCAGAACGAAAAAAGAATTACTAGATTCTGACTTGAAACGAAGTTGCAGTGACGCTCCAAAGTCGGACCCGGAAACAGTGAATACACTGTTTCAGGCTGAGATCCGGGTCCCTCTTCGACAGCAATTTCGAAGAGTCAAATGAACTCGGATACTAATCAAACTTTCTGGATATGGAGTTCGGAACTCCAGCTTTCCAACGAGTCTGAAAACGTTGGATTCCGACCAAGGATGTGACCGTGGCAGTGTCACAAAGTTTCAGTTTCAAAACTGTAAACAGGGAGTAAGAAATCGATAAAACCAGAAAATCACTGAAAATATTCTAAAGTGTTGGAAAATAGTCCAAAACTGACGCGAACCCAAGTTCGGAAAATTATTCAGACCAGCAGGCTGAATCCGAATGGCATGAAAATTAGTAGGAACGTAGTCCGACATTCCTACTTCAGAACGCAAAAGGAATTACTCGATTCCGACTTGAAACGAAGTCGCAGCGACGCTCCAAAGTCGGATCCGGAAATAGTGAATACATTGTTTCAGGCTGAGATCCGGGTCCCTCTTCGACAGCAATTTCGAAGAGTCAAATGAACTCGGATACTAATCAAACATTCTAGAGATGGAGTTTGGAACTCCAGCTTTCCAATGAGGCCGAAATCGATGAAATCCGATAAAGGACGAGCCCGGGATGTAGTCGCAAAGTCGGGGTTCTGTACTGAAAACAACGGGAGAAAAGAGACTAAGGCCTATAGTTATGCACTAACAGACCAGAGATGAAAAACCCCAATTTTGGCATAGTAAACTTCCAATTCTGACAAAATGAATAAAATAAAAGTTGTAGCTTAGTATCTAAGCTTTTCAGAATGACCAAGATCGTCAAATTCCGATCGGGGATGAAAATTTTATGACTAAAACAATTCTCATATTTAAATTCTATATCACTGTCAATGTGCTCTCGAGACAGTAGTAAGAATGCACAGTTTTGACTAAATTAACTTCGAAATTTCATGAAACTCAAAACATGAAAGTTTTAGCCCTAAATCTAAGCTTTCAGGAACATCCAAAATTATTAGATTTGGATAAGAAATGAGTAACTTATGGCCAAATCAATTTCAGGTTTTTATTTTATCAACCCTGTAGTTTGTTGTCAGGTCAGCGACAAACAAACGTGATTTAGACCATTCAAACCACAAAATTAGGCAAAGTTTAAAACATAAAAGTTATAGCCTACAGAATAAGCTTTCCAGAACATAAAGAAAATCTTAATTCTGATTTAAGATGAATGAGATATGCCTAATTTACTAACAGCAATAAACTAATTATAATTTCAGCTAGCATATATTACATTTTTCCCAAGCAAGAAAAATATGCACAAACACTTGATGTGCACTCCAAAAGCCAGAGAGAGGAGATCAAGAGGCTTCATAACAAAAATAAACCAAAAACCATGTATTAAAAATTAATTTCAGAAATTAGAATGAAGATTAGAGAGTGATTAGAGAAGGATTGCTTTATCTTTTAACTTGTATTAACCTAGATTAGCTATATGGAGAGGAAAATGGATCTTCTACCAAATAGAGGCCATTAATTAGATTTTGCTCTAGGGTTTAAGGGTTGATGGAATGAGATGTTGGCTGAAACAAATGGGTAGAAGATGGTTTATAGGCTAATGGAAGTGGGTTAGTGGGCCTAATACCCATTAGGACTTGGAATATGTTCTATATCTCAAGTTAGCTAATTTCTCTAAATACAAACTACAAATTATTTACCCATAAAATTTTAAAATATGTTACCAAAATAATTTAGCTATAGTTATAAAATTTTACATCATAATATTTGCCAACTTACAATTTAACCCCTAATTATTCCAAAACATCTTTTAGTCAAAATTGCCCAAAAATCACCGTTTTGCAATTAAATTGTAAATTAAATTCCCAATTCAAATATTGCACTATTTTACACATATAAAATTTTGCAATATTATAAATTTCCATTTACCCTAATTAATTTCCATTAAATTCTCCATTTTACACTTAAGCCCAAAATATTAATTTATTCAAAATAACTAACTTTTGAACAAATTAGCCACATTAAAAATTCATTAATAGCTCCAATTAAATAAAAATCAAAATTTTAATTTATTATTTGGTAATTGCAATCACGGGTTGTTACAGACTCCCCCCTTAAGAAAATTGCGTCCCCGCAATTTCTTAAGATGGACGTCGTCTATAACGTCTAATCCACAAAAGAAATGCTAGAAGATCAAATAGAGATTCTCACCCGTACTAGAAGATGGAAGAAAGCCAGGATAAGAACGCTCGATAAATTCTCTGGTCTCCCAAGTGCAGTCCTTAGGATTCGGTGACCATTGAATTTTCACAAGCTGAACCTCTTTGTTGCGAAGGCGTTTGACCCCCGAATTAAGAACACGAAGAGGTTGCTGCTCCAATGATAAATCAGGTGAGATCTCTAAATCGGGCACGATATGTGGCTCAATAATAGAATCAGGATCGCGCACACACTTGCGAAGCTGAGACACATGGAATACTTCATGCATTCTAGAAAGGTGAGCAGGTAGAGCCACACGATAAGCAACGGGGCCGATGCGTTCCGTGATAGGAAATGGTCCAACATAGCGAGGAGCCAATTTCCCTATAGTGCTGAAACGCACAACCCCCTTCATGGGAGAAATCCGAATAAAGACAAAATCACCAATGGAGAACTCAAGAGGCTTCCTACGGTTGTCCGCGTAGGATTTCTGGCGGTCCTGTGCCTCTCTCATTCTCTGACCGATGAGAACAATCTTTTCAGAAGATTCCCGAACTGAATCTGGACCAAGAATGGGCTTCTCGCCAGATTCTAACCAACAAGCAGGAGAGCGACATGGCCTTCCATATAGAGCCTCGAAAGGTGTCATGCCAATACTAGACTGATAGCTGTTGTTGTAGGAGAACTCTACGAGAGGTAAGTGATCCTCCCAACTACCCCCGAAATCCAGAATACAACAACGCAAAAGATCCTCCAAAACACGATTCACCCTCTCAGTCTGACCGTCAGTCTGAGGATGATAAGCAGTAGAGAGATTCAGCTTTGTGCCCAAAGCTGACTGTAGGCACTTCCAGAAGTGACTAGTGAAAATGGTGTCTCGATCACACACGATAGAGCTAGGAATGCCATGAAGTCGTACGACTTCCTTCACATAGAGCTTGGCCAACTGAGGTGCAGTCCGAGTGGACTTAATCGGAATGAAATAAGCCGATTTGGTCAAACGATCAACAATAACCCAGATAGAAGTATGGCCTGACCTCGATCGAGGCAGACCGTCAATGAAATCCATGGATATCTGATCCCATTTCCATAATGGAATCTCTAGAGGCTGAAGAAGACCAGATGGACGTTGATGCTCGGCCTTGATCTGTTGACAAGTCATGCAACCGCTCACATAACTTGCAACATCTCTCTTCAAACCCTCCCAATAATATAGCCGGCACATATCGGCATACATCTTACTCGAACCGGGATGTATAGTGTACTTAGTGCGATGGCACTCGTCTAGGACGTCACGCCTAAGTGATAAATCAGATGGTACAACAATACGGTTCCTCCTACGAAGACACCGATGAAAATCAAGAGAATAATCCAGCAATGTCTCATCACTGAATCCCGACTCAAGAAGATGAATAAGATGCAATAAGTCTGGATCCTGCCATTGAGCATGGGCAATGCGATCCAATAAGATAGGACGAGCTTCCAAGCTGAATAATAAGACCGGAGAATCAGAAGATGGAGCTCGATCTCTAATATCACACAAAGATAGGGTCTCAAGAATATCCCACTCGGCAATCATCATAGAAACTACCGCCGAGTGCTTGCGACTGAGCGCATCTGCAACACGATTACCCTTGCCAGAGGTATACTGAATATCTAAATCATATGAGGCGAGAAACTCAAGCCATCGCCGCTACCTCATATTGAGATCCCTCTGACTGAATAGATACTTCAGCGACTTGTGATCGGTGTACAGAATGAAGCGTTCGTCTAATAGAAAGTGACGTCAAGTCAGACGATAGTTGCTAACTCAAGATGATGAGTAGGATAGCGAACCTCATTCGGACGCAGGTTCCAGGAAGCATAAGCAACTACCCAATCCTTCTGCATAAGCACAGCACCTAGCCCGCTACCACAAGCATCGGTGTAAACAACAAGATCATGGTTACTCTCTGGAACCACTAGAATAGGAGCATGAGTGAGAAGTTCCTTCAGTCGTTGAAAGGAAGCTTCACACTTATCAGACCAAATAAAGCGAACACCCTTACAAGTCAGCGTCGTAAGGGGAAGTGCAATTCGAGAGAAATCCTTGATAAATCGACGGTAATAACCCGCCAGCCCAAGGAAGCTGCGGATATCATGAACGTTCTCGGGCTGCTTCCAATTCTGAATAGCTTTGATCTTGGCAGGATCGACAGAAATACCCTCAGATGATACAATATGGCCCAAGAACTTGACCTTGCTCTCCCAAAAATGGCACTTGGAGAGCTTGGCCTTAAGCTGATGCTGACGAAGAGTATCCAAGACAATCCGCAAATGATGAGCATGCTCTGCCTCGGATCTAGAATAAATAATAATATCGTCGATGAAAACCAGAACGAATCTATCGATGTATTCCCGGAATACTCGATTCATAAGATCGACGAAGAAAGCCGGTGCGTTCGTCAAGCCGAATGGCATGACCAACCACTCAAAAGAACCATAACGAGTGCGGAAAGCAGGTAAGAGGAATGCTATCTTCCGCAACTCGGAGCTGATGAAATCCGGTGGCAAGGTCGAGCTGGGAAAAGACCTTCGCACCGCTCAACTATTCAAACATATCGTCTATCCGTGGCAATGGATAACGATTTCTGATGGTCAACTCATTAAGCTTGCGATAGTCAATGCAAAGCCTAAGAGAGCCATGGGGCTTCTTAACGAAGACCACAGCAACACCCCATGGCGAAGAACTGGACTGAATGAACTGCTTCGCCTCAAGCTCTACTAACTGCTTCTTGAGTTCCTCATTCTCTTTAGTAGACATCCTCGTGGGAGGACGCCCAACTGGGTGGGAGCCTGGATTGAGATCGATGCGGAACTCAATGGCCCGCTTTGGCGGCAGGCCTGATACTGGCTCGAATATATCGGGGAAATCTCGAACAACAGGAATATGGGATATGTCCACATTCTCATCTCGTGAATCCAGAGCAAATAAAGTAATATCAGAAATCCCAACATCCTGAAGAGCAATAGCTAACGGAGCGGACGAGTCTGGATGATGAAGAAATAATATCCGCTCCGAACAAATGATTTTAGCGTTGTACTAAGCGAGCCAATCCATGCCAAGAATCATGTCAAAGCCCAAATACTCCATAACGTGCAAATTCGCACGGAAAGAAAATCCACAAAGATCGATATCTATATCCTCACAAAGCAAGCTAAGGGTCGTGGATCCGCCGATGGGATTCACAATCCTTAGTGAAGAAACCAAACAAGTAACATCCAAAGATAAAGTATCAACTAGTTCCTTTGATACGAATGAGTGAGAGGCACCCGTATCAAAGAGAACTCTATAAGATCTACCATGAAACAAAATAGAACCTTCGAGAACGGAAGGATGCGTACCTCGAGGCCGAGCTGAAGATGTAGGAGCCTTGGCAGCATTAAGCTTGCCAGATCTAGGAGGTGCAGTGGGACAAGTGGAATTAAGATGACCCTCCTTCTTACAATAGCGGCAGAAAAGAGGCTTGGGACACTCTTTATACATATGATCGATAGATCCGCAGTTGAAACACTTCCGAATGGAAGGTGTTCCACTAAGCTGAGCAATAGACTGAGGCTGAGTCTGAGAAGAAGAACTGCATGTCTTCTTCTTCTTATGCCAAGACTTGGACTTCTGAAATGGGCCCCACTTCTGAAATGGGCCCCACTTCTGATTGGGATTTTTGGAGCCCTCACCATCCCCATCACTGTCTCTCTCACGCTCAACCGCTTCAAGGTGAAGCGCTGCGTCAACTAGCTCATCAAAAGGGAGCTTAAGCTGGAGCATAAGCTGTTTCTTCAAATATTTCTTTAGGCCTTCTACAAACTTGAGATTCTTCTTATAAGGAGAGCTAATGAACTCGAGGCCATACTTGGACAGGGCCTCGAAAGATGATGAATAGTCTGCAACAGAGGCCTTCCCTTTCTTAAGGTCAATAAAGCGGCGTGCAAGGGCTATCTTCTCGGATTCGGGGATAAACTTAAGCAAGAAGCGCTCTCGGAACTGGTCTCAAGTGAGTGAGGCCTCATCGGTCTCAGATACAAGTAGCTCGTACCAATCCAAGGCACGACCGTCAAGATGGCTAGAAGCAACAAGAAATCTGTCGTGGTCGGGGATAGCCATGCGAGTAAAGTTACGCTCGCAAACTCTGATCCAAGCCTGGACCTCCAGAATAGTCTCGGAGCCACTGAACGGCTTCCCTCCGAGATGAATAAAGTCGCTGCATAGACGTGCAAAAGCAGACTTGCGCGGTGCATCAGAAACTGGTGCAGGAGACTAAGAGTGTGACTGAGAGTTACGAACCAGCTCCATGATCTGGTCCGTGGTCATGTATACGCCCTCTGGGTGAGGGTTGCTGGACTGTCCATCATCAGCAGAACGGAGGTTCCTACCTCTCCCAACCATACTGAAAGATAAGTTAAGATTTAGTTAAGCATGATTCAAAGATAGATAATTCATTTAGGAATATTACGGAATATAATAGATTCCTACACATATTCCTAACTTATTTATCTAAAGGTGGATACGTTCAATTTGGATCGTATTATAACGTATTGTACTACGTGTCTGTTCTGTGTTTTTTATGCTTAATTCTGAACCTCGCTTTGATACCAAGATGTAACGCCCCACTCCATGACCCTCATTAGCAAAGAGAATCACGGAGGTGATTCCGTCTGCTAATGCGGAGAATAGAGTATAATATGAGCGACCAAATGTAATTATGCTATAACTATCTACTGAATACGTCGAAAGGTGGAATCTATATAAAGTTTTCTCAATCAGGTGGTTCGACATATTCGATAAATACTTATAACGAAATTACAAATGGCTAAAGATCTATCAGAACAAAGCATAATAACATAATGAAATATCATCACAGAACAGTATCACATAACAGCACAGAGTCTCAGAACAATACATCGTCAATACAGATCCAAATATATCATAAGGTGGGTACAAAGCCACCACTCAAACAAGTGAGTCAAAAATATGTACATAAGAGACTAAATAATCAGAGTATCAAAATAGTGGACAAATATAAAGAGCTATCTATCAGCATAGCAGATAATGTCCAAGCGGAAGCACAGAAAGCTAAGTCCAAAGGCCTAACCTGAAACAACTCGGTCTGACCCGAGCGAAAAAAACACTCGGGTCAGGCTAGCTAACCGATCAATTAATAAACTGAGCATGATAGATAATGAGGCGATATATAACATAGTACTATATACCACAAACTCTCACATAGAGAAGAAATAAACATCTAAGTAGAGATGTATAGCGAACCTTGTCTCATTGGCATAACATAGTCACAAATGTCAAAACAAAACATCTAAGTAGAGATGTATAATAAGCCTCATATCATCGGCATAACGTAAGCACAAATGCTAAAACAAAAACATCTAAGTAGAGATGTATAATAAGCCTCATATCATCGGCATAACGTAAGCACAAATGCCAAAAACAAAAACATCGAAGTAGAGATGTCAAAAACGATACATCTAAGTAGAGATGTATAACAGGCCATCTAAGTAGAGATGCCAAAAATGATACATCTATGTAGAGATGTATAACGGCCATCTAAGTAGAGATGCCAAAACGATACCTCTAAGGGAGACAGTCCGAAGACACTATCCCAAAGGTAATAAAAGGAATGTGTCACGAACTATTAGCAAGGAACCCGTAAAGTGTTAACGTGAATCCCATACCCCACGTTCGCACTAAACGGTTTACTAACCAATCGTAAGCTTCCACACTGAAAGCAGTACAAAGTTCACCTCATGTCATCGGTAAACTAGGCCGAAAGGCCAAAACGATCAATCGAATAGGTCGGGGATTAACCGGAAAGGAAATACACAGGGTTTCATAGGCCGGAGTTTTTCCCAACCGTTTAAGAACCTTTCCACTTCGCTCGAAGTGCTAAAGTGTGAGTATGGGATTTTATTATAGAAAATAATTACGGAAAACGGATTTATAATTGGTTTGAAATCACTTTAAAACGGCCTTTGAAAACTCCCCTATTATGGAGTAATTAATTTATTAATTAAAAATAATATTATATAATAATTTCGAAAGCCATTTCGGAGTGAAAAATCCTTTTAAAACCTTTTTATAAGGCCCGTGTACGAAATCCAGCGACCAATCTCAAAGAAATCGATAAAACCAGAAAATCACTGAAAATATTCTTAAGTGTTGGAAAATAGTCCAAAACTGACGCGAACCCAAGTTCGGAAAATTATTCGGACTAGCAAACTGAATCCGAATGACATTAAAATTGGTAGGATCGTAGTCCGACATTCCTTCTTCAGAACGCAAAAGGAATTACTCGATTCCAACTTGAAACAAAGTCGCAGCGACGCTCCAAAGTCGGACCCGAAAACAGTGAATACACTGTTTCAGGCTGAGATCCGGGTCCCTCTTCGACAGCAATTTCGAAGAGTCAAATGAACTCGGATACTAATCAAACTTTCTAGAGATGGAGTTCAGAACTCCAGCTTTCCAACGAGTCCAAAAACGTTGGATTCCGACCAAGGATGTGACCGTGGCAGTGTCACAAATTTTCAGTTTCAAAACTGGAAACAGGGAGTAAGAAATCGATAAAACCAGAAAATCACTGAAAATATTCTAAGTGTTGGAAAATAGTCCAAAACTGACGCGAACCCAAGTTCGGAAAATTATTCGGACTAGCAGGCTGAATCCGAATGGCATGAAACTTTGTAGGAACGTAGTTCGACATTCCTACTTCAGAACGCAAAAGGAATTACACGATTCCGACTTGAAACGAAGTCGCAGCGACGCTCCAAAGTCGGACCCGGAAATAGTGAATACACTGTTTCAGGCTGAGATCCGGATCCCTCTTCGACAGCAATTTCGAAAAGTCAAATGAACTCAGATACTAATCAAACTTCCTAGAGATGGAGTTCGGAACTCCAGCTTTGGAACAAAACCGAAATCGATGAAATCCGACAAAGGACGAGCCCGGGATGTCGTCGCAAAGTCGGGGTTCTGTACTGAAAACAACGGGAGAAAATAGACTAAGGCCTATAGTTATGCACTAACAGACCAAGATGAAAAACCACAATTTTGGCATAGTAAACTTCCAATTCTGAAAAAATGAATAATATAAAAGTTGTAGCTTAGTTTCTAAGCTTTCCGTAATGACCAAGATCGTCAAATTTCGATCGGGGATGAAAATTTTATGACTAAAACAATTCTCAGATTTAAATTCTATATCACTGTCAATGTGCTCTCGGGACAGTAGTAAGAATGCACAGTTTTGACTAAATTAACTTTGAAATTTCATGAAACTCAAAACATGAAAGTTTAACCCTAAATCTAAGCTTTACAGAACTTCCAAAATTATTATATTTGGATAAGAAACGAGTAACTTATGGCCAAATCAATTTCAGGTTTTTATTTTATCAACCCTGTAGTTTGTTGTCAGGTCAGCGACAAACAAACGTGATTTCGACCATTCAAACCACAAAATTAGGCAAAGCTCAAAACATAAAAGTTATAGCCTACAGAATAAGCTTTCCAGAACATCAAGAAAATCTTAATTCCGATTTAAGATGAATGATATATGCCTAATTTATTAACAGTAATAAACTAATTATAATTTCAGCTAGCATATATTACCTCTTTCCCAAGAAAGAAAAATATGCACAAACACTTGACGTGCACTCCAAAAGCTAGAGAGAGGAGATCAAGAGGCTTCATAACAAAAATAAACCAAAAACCATGTATTAAAAATTAATTTTAGAAATTAGAATGAAGATTAGAGAGTGATTAGAGAAGGATTGTTTTACCTTTTAACTTGTATTAACCTAGATTAGCTATGTGGAGAGGAAAATGGATCTTCTACCAAATGGAGGCCATTAATTAGGTTTTGCTCTAGGGTTTAAGAGTTGATGGAATGAGATGTTGGCTGAAACAAATGGGTAGAAGATGGTTTATAGGCTAATGGAAGTGGGTTAGTGGGCCTAATACCCATTAGGACTTGGAATATGTTCTATATCTCAAGTTAGCTAATTTCTCTAAATACAAACTACACATTATTTACCCATAAAATTTTAAAATATGTTACCAAAATAAATTAGCTATAGTTATAAAATTTTACATCACAATATTTGCCAACTTACAATCTAACCCCTAATTATTCCATAACATCTTTTAGTCAAAATTGCCCAAAAATCACTGTTTTGCAATTAAATTGTAAATTAAATTCCCAATTCAAATATTGCACTATTTTACACATATAAAATTTTGCAATATTATAAATTTCCATTTACCCTAATTAATTTCCATTAAATTCTCCATTTTTCACTTAAGCCCAAAATATTAATTTATTCAAAATAACTAACTTTTGAACAAATTAGCCATATTAAAAATTCATTAATAGCTCCAATTAAATTAAAATCAAAATTTTAATTTATTATTTGGTAATTGCAATCACGGGTTGTTACAAAAACAAGTGACTCTCACTCTACTTTCACCTTCTCTAGCTGACTTGGCTCGACCACAGCGGCTGTATCATATAAGAACTTTCGCAAGTGCGACACATGGAAAACGTTATGCACTCCCGCTAACTTCTTAGAAAGCTTCACCCTATAAGCTAACTTCACAACCCTATTAGTAATCGGAAAAGGCCCTACAAAACTCATTGCTAGCTTTCCCAAACATCAAATCTAATAACATGCCTAAGCGTGAGACCTTCATAAAAACCATGTCACCCACTATAAACTCTAACTTTGTGTGTCTCCTATCAGCATAAGATTTTTGCTTATGATGTGCGTCTTCATCCACCTACAAATTAAATCTATCTTTTCTGTTGTCTCCCTCACTATATCTAGTCCAAGAATCATCCTATCCATTCTGTATTGCTAAAACGACGGTGATCTACATGATCTCCCATATAACACCTCAAATAGTGCCATCCTAATACTTCTGATCGCCGTTATTATAGGTAAACTCAACTAGTGGCAAGTTATCCTCTCAAGATCCTCCAGAATCCAACATGCAGACCTGAAGTAAGTCCTCCAACACCCGATTCACTCTCTCCGTTTGTCCGTCCATCTGCGGGTGATAAGCGATACTCAAAGTCAACTCTATGTCAAATGCCTCCTGAAGACTCCTCCAAAACTCACTGGTGAAAAGCGGATCTCAATCACTAATGATGCTAGAAGGAACTCCATGTAACCTAACGATCCCCCTCACGTAAAGAGTCACCAAAGACGTTGTAGTCCTCGTACTCCTAACTGGAATAAAATGAGTGCATTTGGTCAGTCGGTCGACTATAACCCAAATACTCTCATTTTGCCTCCTACTCCTAGGAAGTATATCGATGAAATCCATAGAAATACTCTCTCACTTCCACTGAGGAATATCTAACGGCGGCAACAATCATTCCAGATTCTTCTCCGCCTTTACTCTCTAGCAAGTCATACATTGAGCAACATACTCTTCCACATGCTTCTTCATACCAGGCCAATAACTCTCTTCATGTCTTGGTACATTTTTCCTCCATCGGGATGAATGGTCATCCTAAAACGATGAGACTCGACCAATACCATGTCAATCAAATCCATAATGAGAGGTACTGTAACATCACCTATCATGAGGCCCGAAGCTTAGCGCTACAGATGCTGCAGTCATCTATAGTATTAACTTCCGGTGATAAATAAGGTAATATTAATGGTATCCATAATATTAGAAGCACATGAATATGAAATAAAGTCAACATTGATTTAAAAAAACTTTTTTGATTATATTTCAAAACTATATTTCATGTTTAGATACATAATCCCAAATGATTCTTAGGTTTCAATCAAATTATTACAAATTAAGCCAAGAGCGACATATGAAGATGCCCCCTTGGATGATCAGAGTACTAAATAGACATATCAGTCTTAATACATCACAGCAGAAATAAAATTAAATAGATCATATATAGCTAACTTTACCTCATACATGTCTTCGGAAGCTTATTCATCCAACCTACTAAACCTGTAAAACCTTAACTCTCAAACTACTCAAACTAAATTTTGAGCACTCGAGAGTTTAAGGGGAAAACATAAACTTCGAGTTGGACATAAAGCCTGGTGTGAATAATACTATTACATCTCGGTTTTTCGATATTAAGTGAGACCATGTCGCTTACTGGAATAGGTTTCGCCTCACTAATATCTCTTTTAAAGTATATCTGTTGCAAATCAGAATCCTGCACTCAAAATGATTAAAGCAACAATAGCAATATCATATATGTATATAAATCAGGTAATCAATGGACTATCTAACCCAGGATATAGTTTTGTTTGGCTAACTACTAACCATGGCTGACTCGGGCCTACCAGACATGCTCAATTATCTAACATCTGTTAGACATATGTTTGGGCTATCTTCCCTTAACTATCTTCTTCTAGGGTCAACTGAACCTAATGGTTTTGTAGGCTCACCAATAACCTATCTTTTCTCTGTGTATTCCTTTCTGTATGTAACATCAATTTAGTCTTACCTGTGACAAAGCCCTACACACCTGAATTTTGGACGTATAATAGCTAGGGGCTTATTAGCTAAAGTACAGGATGTGACCTTATACCAGTCCTATTTGGTATTCTAATATCTAAGCCATTTACTTAGGGTTAACTACCCCATCAAATTTTCCTTGAAAACGTTTCATTCAAATTGATTTATCCCTTTAAATCATACTTAAACAAGGAAAATATACTTTTGCTTTATTCAAATCTCTTTGCCATGATACACACACACACACTTATATATGTATATATACATACATGCATACATACTTTACACAAAACAATGTTGATAAGTTATAATGGGATTATCTATCCCTTTAAAGTAAGTTAAAAACCCTCTTTAACTTAAAAGATCTTAGGCCATAAAGCCAAGGTAAACCATTCGAAACATTTTGCTTAAAAACTTTAAACAATACCTTTCGAATCCATTGAAAGTAACCCTTTCAAAATAAGTTAACTACTATACCTTGAAACACTAGGCCGAAAGGCCAAAACATACCTTTCAAAATCATTGAAGGTATCCCTTCGAAAGCTTTATAAAACCTTAGACATCCTCTTTTCAAAACACTTTAAACTTGCCTTTCGAAGGCATTGGAAACATTTCATTTAAAGACTCAAGTAAACCTTTCAAAAACATTGGGGTACCTCCTCTTCGAAACCTACATTATATACCTTTTGAAAATATTAAATTCCTTACTTAAAACAAACCTTTCGAAAGCATTGTGTTCAAGTAAAAGCTTGTGGACCATAGCTTTGAAACCATTTAAAACCATTCCTTTCGAAACTTTTGGGTTTAACTTTCAATAGAACAAGAGGTCTAAAAGAACTGGGGTGAAAGCAACTCTTTCGAAAGCATTATTCCAAAGTAAAAGAAAGTGGATGGTTTCGAAACCAACCCATTCAAAAGCATGGAGAGGCAGCTTCAAGGTTTAAGGCAAAAGAACCCTTTCGAAGACATTGATTCGAAAGGTTGAATGTGGTAACAAGGGTTTTGACGCCTTCAAATGCTTATTTTAAAAACAAAAGGCAGCAACCTCTTTCGAAAGCCCTTTTTCTAAAACAAAGGCGTATTTGACTAAGTCGAAAGCTATTTCCTTTGAAAGCCTCATTTTGTAACTAAAATAGTTCTGAGTTTATAAAGACTACTCCTACCCCTTCGAAAGCATGTTTTGATTGTATACCTTCCGCCTATTTCCAATCCACTACGTACCAAGGCATTGATACCATGTATATTGGTTTCGACTAGGTTGGAGGCGGTAGTATAGGGTCGAAAGGTAGCTGCTGAAAGTGACGAAGCAACAATTCTTTATAAAACTGATTTTTAACTTTTTAAAGTAATATCTTTCTAACTAACTTGCCTTATTTGTCAACATATAATTGGTTACCAATTATTTTTCAAAATCTTTTCTAAAAGCACTTCCAAATTCAGTAATCAACAATTTAAAATATTTTACAAATTGCCCCTTCTCCGTTTATAAACATATAAAACATTTAAGTTCCATACCATAAATAATTTTATATCTTTTATAAAATACTTAGGAGAATTCTCCAAAAATTCCCATAAATCACTTTTAATATTTTTTCTAACATATTTAAATTTCTGACCGCAAAACTAATATATAATCACCGAAATAAATTCAAACCCAATTTAACCATTTTCTTTGCTAGAAAATTCATATTTAATCCACAACAACTTAGAAAATTATGAAACTTGAAACCCATCTCAAAAACAATGTTTATGACCTTATATAAAAAACGCAAGCCATTTGGATGTCATTTAGTAGGTTTTCCAAATTAAATCTTATCATAAAATCTATATGAAATAACATAAATCATCAACAAGCATATATATCTATTTAAACAATCAAAACATGGCATTTTCTTACAAAATATACTTGGATCTTATCTAGAAACTAAAAACAATAAAAATGAGATCTAATCTATTATTCAGCTTAGCTTAATTGTTAAGAGGTTGAGATTTGCCCTTGAATTGATTTGATTAAGCTTTCGACTTGAATCCTTTCTTATCTTCCTTAAGATTACTTCTAATGGTGGCCGGCCAAGCTTTAGGTTTAGTTTTGTTTGTGAATGTTGTAAATGAATTTTGAATAAGGGTTTAGGGTATAAGAATATAACCTATTTCTAGTTTGCCCTTATATTATTACCTTTACTTACTTCATTTTAATTCTCTTTGGCTTTAGATTAATTAGGCACGGCTACCTTATGATCATACAAATCTCAATCCATTAACCATTTACTTTATTTCATTTAATTTATCTAATTAAATGTCCTAAATAATGTTAGTCAAAATTAGGGTTGTTATAGACTCCACTCCTTAAAGAATTTCATCTTCGAAATTATGATAAGGTACTCATAAAATCAATCATACAGGTAAAACATACCATGAACTAGTCAGCATAAGTATCTCTAATCATGCTCTCAGTTTCCAAAGTACAGTCTCTCTCATCATCACTCCGCTAAACCTTGACTAATCCGACTGTCTTGTTCCTTAGTTTCTTTGCATCCTTCGCAACCATATGAACTAGTTTTCTAACTATAGTCATTCTGGTTCCACTACTAAATTATCTATCACGGTCGGTGCAATAGTAGTTTCTGGATCTCGAATACACTTCCATAGATGAGAGATATGAAAAAAATTATGGACTCCTGCCAAACTGTTCAGTAACTCTACTCTATATGCGATTTTCCCGATCCTTTCTATAATAAGAAGCGGTCCAACGAATCTCGGTGCCAATTTTCCTGATTTCTCGGATCCGATTACATCTTTCATCGGTGATACCTTGATGAAAACATGATCTCCAACTGAGAACTCTAAGTATTTTCGTCTCTTATCAGCATAACTCTTCTTCCTAAACTGAGCTTCCTTCATTCTGGCTCGAATTAACTCAATCTTTTCTGCAGCTTCTCTAACCAAATCCGGACCAAGAACTAACCTATCCCTGATCTCTAGCCAACAAACAAGAGATTTGCATGGCCTTCCATACAAAGCTTCAAATGGTGCCATCCCTATACTAGTTTGACAGCTATTGTTATATGAAAACTCGACTAAGTGTAGATGGTCTTCCGATGATCCCCCAAAATCTAGCACACAAGCTCTTAACAGATCTTCTAAGACTTTGTTAACTCTTTCTGTTTTCCCATCTGTCTGCGGATGGTAAGTGATACTCATCTTGAGCTTGATACCCAAATTCTCCTGTAGACTCTTCCAGAACTCGCTAGTGTATAAGGAATCTCTATCACTTACTATACTATTAGGAATTCCATGCAATCTAACTATATTCTTTATGAAAAATTTAGCTAAAACAAGTGTCGTCGTGTTTGAATTAGCTGGGATGAAATGGGCACTCTTGGTCAATCTATCCACTATGAACCATATACTTTCGTTTCCTCGATTTGACCTTGGCAACCCATCTATAAAATCCATTGAGGTAGAATCCCATTTCCAAACTTGAACATCTAAAGGCTGAAGTAACCCGCATGGTTTCTAATGCTCAGCTTTTACCTATTGATAGTTCAAACACTGCTTCACCCATAAGCCTACATCCCCCTTCATGCCTACCCAAAAGAAACTTCTTTTCATGTCCTGATACATCTTAGTTCCTCCCGGATGAATAGTGAACTTCGAATGATGGCATTCTCAAAGAACTTCCTTCCTAATGTTTCCCACATTCGGAACACATAGTCCTCCTTTCTTCCTCAACTACCCATTCTGGTCAAGCTAAATTCTTTCAAATCATCGCTTTCTATTCCATCCCTTAACTTTGTGATCCGTTCATCTAATATTGGATCCTCCTCTTTCTTAGAAGCAATCATTTCGATCATTACCGGTCGATCTTCTAAACTTGACAACATAGCAGTTTCCTTATTAGATCTAATCTTAGATCTCCATTGTACTTTTCATGTAGTCAATGCTTCTAAATCTTTCCACTCAGCTATCATTGCCAACACTGCATTCTGATGTTTTCTGCTAAATGCATCTACTACCTTATTGCATTTTGTTGGTGTGTACTCAATACCAAAGTTATAAGCAGAAAAACTCTAAGCACCTCTACTGTCTCATATTCTACTCCTTCTGAGAGAATAAAAATCTCAATGACTTATGATCCATGTACAACTCGAATCTCTCTCCTAAAAGGTAATGTCTCCACACTTTCAACGCGAAAATTACTGCAGCTAATTCCAAGTTGTGAGTTGGATATCTAATCTCATGCGGTCTGAGTTGTCGATAAGCATAGGCAATCTTTACCTCTTTGCATTAACACAACTCCTAACCATGTTCCACATGCATCCGTGTACACTACGTAGTCCTGATTCCCCACTGGAACAACAAAGATAGGTGCATGTATCAATAAGTGTTTCAGTTTCTGGAATGCTTCCTCACACCTATCAGTCCAGACAAACTTCACATCTTTCAAGTTAGCTTAGTCATCGGTGCTGCTATTTGCGAAAAATCCTTAATAAATCTCCGATAGCAACTAGCTAATCCAAGAAAACACTTTATCTTGGTCACTGTGTCGGGTCTCTTCCAACTATTCACTACCTTGATCTTATCTGGATCTACAAATAACCCATTTTCTGAGACTACATGACCAAGAAACTTCACTTTCTTCTTCCAGAAATGACATTTCGAAAATTTTGCCTTCAGTTGATGTTGCCTCAACATCTCAAGTACCACTCTAAGATGATCTGCATGCCCTCTTTCATCTTTAGAGTATACCAAAATATCATCTATGAATACCAACACGAACCTATCCAAGTGCTCTCGGAAAACTTGGTTCATTAAGTCTACAAAGAATGTTGGCACATTAGTTAGTCCGAACAGCATTACAAACCATTTGTACGATCAATACCGGGTTCTAAACGTCGTCAAACGAATACTATCCTTAGCCACTCTAAGCTGATGGAATCCAGTTGCCAAATCCAACTAGGAAAATACTTTAGCTCCACTCAATTGGTTGAACAAATCGTCAATTCTAGGTAAGGGGTATCGATTTTTTATCATCTTCTCGTTCAACTTACGATAATTGATACACAAACTTAACGATATGTCTGGTCTCCTTGCAAACTCTACGGCTGCTCCCTAAGGAGAACTGCTTGGTCTGATAAAATTATTGCCTTCTAAATCTACCAACTGCACCTTTAACTTCCTCATCTCGGTAGGTGTCATTCTGCTTGGTGGTCTACTCACTGGTTCTGCTCCTGGTACTAAATCTATTTGAAACTCAATGGCTCATTTCGGTGGCAGTCCAATCACGGGCTCAAAGACATCTCTGAATTCTCTAACAACGAAAACTCGATTTAACTCGTCTTCTGCCTCCACAACACCCAACAAAGAATTAACCTCAAAACTAGGGTTTTCTATGGGGTATATTATCCGATCACTACAATCTGGGTGTCTAAGTGATATTTTCCTATCATGGAAAAATATCCTAGCATCGTATTTGCTTAACCAATCCATACCCAAAATGATCCCGAACCTTACGAAATCAAACACTTGCAAGCTGCAAACAAATACATCAATTCAAACTCTAAGTGGTCACATCTCATCCCAAGAGTCGCATAACCTCCTATCGGATTCGCAACCCTTAAGGAAGTCGCTAGGTATGAAGGTTTTAGGTTAAGCTTATCTACCAAATAATGAGATATAAAAGAATGTGATGCATTAGTATCAAATAGAACTCTAATTGATACACCATGAATTCAAAGCATACCTCCCAATGCAGCCTTTTTCTTTTCCTCTGTTATTGGTCTCGAGGTAGTTGGCTCCAATGCAAACATCTTACTTTTCCATCCTTGGCTGACTCCTTGCACTGGTTCTTATAATGTCCAATTTGATCGTAGTTGAAACATCTCAATCCTTTCTTATCAGCAACTTTCTTCCCTTTACCAATCGGCACTCATGAGCACAGTGTCCCTTCATATCACACTTATAACATATAACTTCCGTCTTTCCCTTCTTAGTTCCACTCTTTTGAGCTCCCATCATATGGAAAAACTTCATCTTCTAGTTCTGCCCTCCTTAAGCTCCTCCTGCCTTATTACCCTCAAGAAAAGCAAGCAACTCTTCCTGCCTTAAAGCCATCTCAACAACTACATCACATGGATCTCAAATATGCGATAATGTGGCCTTAGCAGGCTCAGGCTTCAACCCACAGATGAACTTCTCATTCCTTTTGATAACGGTATCAACCGTAGAATATCTGTATCTTGATAGCTCCTCAAATCTGGTTGCATACTCAAGCATTGTCATATCTCCCTGCTCTAACTTAGCAAACTTCCTGAGCAGAATTGACTTCGCAATCTTCGACATAAACCTCTCCTTAAACCTTCTCCTGAACTCATTCCAAGTCATAGTCTCCTCATTGACTCCAACCGTAACACTGTTCCACTAGTACGGTGCTGCTCCTAATAATTGCTTAGAAGCAAGCCTTCTTCTCTGATCATCATTGCGTGACAAATCAGCAAAAATCCTTTCGCAATGAAGCAACTAATTCTCTACTTCAATTGCTTCTTCAGTCCCGATAAACGGTTTTCCTCCCACTCTGGCATAATCTCTACTCAACACAGCATAACTATTGACACTGGAGCTCCCTGATTTCCTCCTTCAGCATTTCCTCCAACTAAACCCACAGAAACTCCAGCCTGCATCACATTGACAAAGTACTAGAACATAGCTCCCATATCAACTTGCGGTGTTCCAGCACCCACATTGGCAGCTTATGCCTGACCTAGATTGCTTCTAGTGTTTGGTCTGGCATTCCTATTAGTTGTGGTGATTCCTCCACCAATATTAACTCTTCCACTTCTAGCATCCATATCTTACGTCCGTAAAATCTGCATTCGAGCCTTTGTAAGATACAGAAGAATAGCTTAAGGGAGATAGGAGAATAGAAATAAAGCGTATACTTATATATAGCAAATAAAAGTACATTACTATAGCGTTATCCTATACCCTAATCTTTTCTCTAATTACTTAGGATTATGTTTTAAAAATCATTTTAAGTTTTGAAATTTTTTTTTAAGTATTCATAAACCTATGCTCTGATACCAAGTTGTAACATTCCCTATCTTGAGGACCTAAGCTAAGCGCTACAGATGCTACAGTCATCTATAGTATTAACTTCCAGTGACAAAATACGGTAATGTTAATGGTATTTACAATATCAGAAGCACATGATATGAAATAAAGTCAACACAGATTTAAAACAACTTTTCTAATTACATTTCAAAACAATATTTCATATTCAAATACATAATCCCAAATGATTCCCAAGTTTTGATAAAATATAATTATTACAAATTATGCCAAGAGTGACATATGAAGATGCCCTCTTGGAAGATCAGAGTACTAAATAGACATATCAGTCTTAATACATCACGGTGGAAATAAAACTAAATAGCTCATATATAGCTAGCTTTACCTCCTGCATGTCTTCGGAAGCTTATTCGTCCAACCTACTAGTAAAACCTTAACTCTCAATCTACTCAAATTAAATTTTGAGCAACCAAGAGTTTAAGGGGAAAACATAAAATTTGAGTCAGACATAAAGTCTGGTGTGAATAATACTATTACATCTCAGTTTTCTGATATTAAGTGAGGCCACGCCGCTTAGCGAAAAGGGTTTCCCCTCACTAATATCTCGTTTAAAGCATATCTGTTGCAAATCAGAATCTTGCAATCAAACTGATTAAATCAATAATAGCAATATCATATATGTTTATAAATCAGGTAATCAATGGACTATATGTCCTAAGATATAGTTTTGTTTGGCTAACTACTAACCATCAAGCTGACTCGGGCCTACCAGACATGCTCAATTATCTAACATCTATTAGACATACTTCTGGGCTATCTGCCCTTAACTATCTTCTTTTAGGGTCAACTGAACCTAATGGTTTTGTGGGCTCACCAATAACCTATCTTTTCTCTGTGTATTCCTTTCTGTATGTAACATCATTTTAGTCTTATCTGTGACAAAGCCCTACATACTAGAATTTTGGATTTATATTAGCCAGGGGCTTATTAGCTAAAGTATAGGGCACAACCCATACCTGTCCCATCTTATATTCAAATATCTGAGCCATTTACTTAGGGTTAACTACCCCATCAAATTTTCTTTGAAAACATCTCTTTCAAATTGATTTAACCCTTTAAATCATACTTAAACAAGGAAAATTTAATTTTTCTTTATTCAAATCCCTTTGCCATGGCATATATATACTTTACACAAAACAATGTTGATAAGATATAATGGGATTATTTATCCCTCCAAAGTAAGTTAAAATCCCCTCTTTAACTTAAAAGACCTTAGACCATAAAGCCAAGGTAAACCATTCGAAACCTTTGCTTAAGAACTATAAACAATACCTTTCGAATCCATTGAAAGTAACCCTTTCAAAATAAGTTAACTACTATACCTTGAAACACTAGGCCGAAAGGCTAAAACATACCTTTCGAAATTATTGAAGGTATCCCTTCGAAATCTTTATTAAACCTTAGACATCCTCTTTTCAGAACGCTTTAAACTTGCCTTTCAAATGTATTGGAAACGTCCATTTAAAGACTCAAGTAAACCTTTCGAAAACATTGGGGTACCTCCCCTTCGAAACCTACGATATATGCCTTTCGAAATTATTAAATTCCATACTTAGAACAAACCTTTTGAAAGCACCAGGTTCAAGTAAAAGCTTGTGGAACATAGCTTCGAAACCATTTAAAACCATTTCTTTCAAAACTTTTGGGTTTAACTTTCAATAGAACAAGGGGTCTTAAAAGAACTAGGGCGAAAGCAACTATTTCGAAAGCATTATTCCAAAGTAAAAGAAAGTGGATGGTTTCGAAACCAACCCTTTCAAAAGCATGGAGAGGCGGCTTCAAGGTTTAAGGCAAAAGAACCCTTTCGAAGACATTGATTCGAAAGGTTGAATGCGGTAACAGGGGTTTCGACCCCTTCGAATGCTTATTTTAAAAACAAAAGGCAGCATCCTCTTTCGAAAGCCCTTTTTCTAAAACAAAGGCGTATTTGACTAAGTCGAAAGCTATTTCCTTTGAAAGCCTCATTTTGTAACCAAAATAGTTCCGAGTTTATAAAGACTACTACTACTCCTTCGAAAGCATGTTTTGACTCTATATCTTCCGCTTATCTCCAATCCACTACATACCAAAGGATGACCCCATGTGTATTGGTTTCGACTAGGTTGGAGGTGGTAGTACGGGGTCGAAAGGTGGCTGCCGAAAGTGGCGAAGTAACAATCCTTTATAAAATTGATTTTTAACTTTTAAACTAATACCTTTCCAACTAAATTACCTTATTTGTCAACATATAATTGGTTGCCAATTCTTTTTCAAAATACTTTCTAAAATTGCTGCCGAATTCAATAACTAACAATTTAAAACATTTTATAAATTACCTTTCCTCCTTTTATAAACATATAAAATATTTAAGTCCTATACCTTAAATAATTTTATATCTTTTATAAAATATTTAGGAAAAATTCTATGAAAATTCCCAAAAATCACTTTTAATATGTTTTCTACCATATTTAAATTTCTGACCCCAAAACTAATATATAATAGCGAAAATAAATTCAAACTCGATCTAACCATTTTATTTGTTAGAAAATTCATAGTAAATCCACAACAACTTAGAAAATTTTGAAACTTGAAACCCATCTCAAAAATAATGTTTCTGACCATATATCAAAAACGCAAGCCATTTGGATGTCAATTAATAGGTTTTCCAAATTAAATCTTACCATAAAATCTATATGAAATAACATAAATTATCAACAAGCATATATATCCATTTAAACAGTCAAAACATGGCATTTTCTTGCAAAATATATTCGGATCTTATCTAGAAACTGAAATCAATAAAAATGAGATCTAATCTATTATTCACCTTAGCTTGATTGTTGAAAAGGTTGAGATTTGACTTTGAATTGATTTGATTAAGCTTCTTACTTGAATCCTTTCTTATCTTCCTTTAGACTACTTCTAATAGTAGCCGAAACCAGCTCTAGGTTTAGTTTAGTTTGTGAATGTTGTAAATGAAATTTGAATAAAGGTTTAGGGTATAAGAATATAACCTATCTCTATTTTGCCCTTATCTTATTACCTTTACTCACTTCATTTCAATCCTCTTTGGCTTTAGATTAATTAGGCACGACTACCATATGATCATACAAATCTCAATCTCCTAACCATTTACATTATTTCATTTAATTCATCTAATTAAATGTCCTAAATATTGTTAGTCAAAATTAAGGTCGTTATATGTACACATTGTTAGTCCCTGAGAAGTTGGTTTTGATGACAACAACCTTAGAATAAGATTATAAGATATAAATACTAACATTATTGTTTAGATATATATGTATATGCAGGATATATATAGGTACCAAAGAATGAAGACTATATAGTATAGAGATTCAAGAACTGATGAACTAAAGATCGAAGATATCAAGATTCAAGACTCATGAGTATCAAGATTATCAAGAGTTCAAGATTTCAAGATAAGTAATTTAGTTAGGAATTTTGTTAAAACTCCTAGAAAAGCACTGACATCTTAAAATCCATTTTATTCGTGGAATGGAATCCACTTCGAGCCCGTTAAATGGATGGAACCCTAAGTAGGATGGAACCTACGAAAAATCTAGTGGAACATTGTTTTGTATCCACTAACTTTTATTCAAATGTTTTACAAAATTATATCTTGTTTTCAAAATGATTTCAAAATCTTCCTTTTTAAATCAAAAACATCTATCCTAGTTTTAAAATACTTTTAGCCTCAAAATAATCTTTATTTTCAATATCAAATTATCCTTGGTTTTAAACTATCTTTTAATTATAATATATTTAACTTTTAATATTTATACTTAGATTTAAATATCAAATTATAGTAAAATTTTATATATACCAAAATATTATTCTCTATACTTATTTATGTATTTTAACTATAGTTAAGTATATTTATAAAGTTTAAAATAGTTTTAATACAAGATAGAAGTTATTTTCAAAGAAAAACAAATTACCAAAAATAACTTAGGCTTGTCGACAACCCCAAGGACCCCTTGTCGACAAGGTGAAGTTTATTTCAAAAGTTTGAATTTCAAAGGAAGTGTCTATTCGTCATATCCTTTCACGAATGGACATGGCTATTGTTCTACTATAAATAGGGGTTGTTTTAAACGAATTTACAATCATATTTTATTTGATTTCAATCCTCTTCTTCTTCCACATTTCTTTATATACATTTTTACCATTACTCTACCGAAATCACCATTGAATCTCACTAGATCATCTCTGGTTTGATTCTCTATCACTATCTCAACAAGATCCCAGTGCTATTCATAGTTATAGACTTCTTTGTATTCAATCGAGCGAGAAAAGGTGTGATTGTATCCTGGAAAATCAATCGGGTGAACTTGTTGTGTGTAAAATCAAGTATCTCTGCCCAAAGGATTGTGAATCTGGAGCGGTGTACCTCGTGGCCTTGAAATCGAGGGTGTAATTGTAAGAATTTATTTTGAAAGGAAATCTGTACTTGTGTTGCGGGACTGGATGTATGGTAACTCCGAACCAGTATAAAATCTGGTGTGTTCTTTCCTTTATTGCTTTTACTTTATATCTGCATCTGTGTTTGATTCTGTGATCATATCTGTGTTTGAATATTGCATACATTTGTGTTCAAATTAATATAAACTCAAAAAGAATTAGTAATTCCTTAAAACACTATTCACCCCCCCTCTAGTGTTAATTATAGCCTTAAGATCCGTAATCCGCATTTCTCACACACATAACCTAGCATCGATTTGTAACCACCTCTTTGATTCAATAGTATAACACCTCTAGTGACTCGACTTCTCTCCTCTACCAAGCTTCTCAAAAAAAATATTGGCTCCAATCTTGTTTCTAACTTAACCCAGTACAATCCATAAGTGTAGGCTGCACATCCAAAGCTGTTAACAATCTCAGAGTGATGTTTGATGATGATCAAAAATCAAACAATAAACTCCAAGTGCTTCCACTGTAAAAATAAAGGAAGCAACATTACATGCTTCCTACTTAAGGCGTGGCCACCACATTGCCCTTGCCTGGAATATATGGGATATCGAAATCATACGAAGCTAAAAACTTCATCCACCTCTGTTGCCTTAAATTCAAGTCGTTTTGGGAGAACAAGTACTTTAGAGACTTATGATGTGTATGCATCTCGAACCACTCTCCTAATAGATAACGCCTCCATGACTTGAGCACAAAAACAATGGCTGCCAACCCAAGATCATGGGTATGATAGTTTCTGTTATGGACCTTCAACCGTCGACTGACATAGCTCACTACTCTCCCTTCTTGCATCAACACCGCACCCAACCCCATACCATCTTGGGTACCTATACAACAGATGCAGACCAAACGAATAAGAATCGGTATATACTATGAATGCCTTAGTACCATCTGGTAGTACTAGAATAGGTGCACTAGTCAATGCCTCCTTTAGCTTAATAAAAGCATCCCCATACTTCAAGTCCCATGAGAAAACCAAATTCTTCTTTGTAAGGCGGATTAGAGGTGCAGAGATTTTAGCGAAATCCTTAACGAACTTCCTATAATACCCCGTTAAACCAAGGAAACTCCTCACTTCTGTTGCGTTCTTTAACACATGTCATTCCTTTACTACAGCTACTTTACTATGATCGACATCTAGCCCACTTTCCAAGACAATGTGTCCCAAAAAGTGTACCTCCTTGTGCCAAAAAGTGACACTTAGAAAACTACGCCTTCAACTTATGCTCACAAAGTGTATTGAGCACTTCTTCCAAATGCAAACTGTGCTCCTCCTTGCTTTTCTAATAGACCAAAATGTCATCCACTAATACCACCACGAACTTATTAAGCAACCCTTTAAAAACTTGTGTGACGACCCGGAATTTTTGAACATTTGAAATAGGAATATTTAATTAATTTTAAATATTCAAAAGATAATTATTAACTTTAATTTCAAATATACAGTATTTATTTGGATAATTAATTATTAAATTTAATTATCGGGATTGGGTAAAATATTGAATCTTGATTTTAAGCCTGTTAAAAATAGTTCAAAGGTTCAGAAAATTTATATTGTTAATACTGAAGATGATAGAACTTTTAAAATGGAATTTTAAAGAGTTTTGTTCAGTTTTAAAAATATATCGTTGAAATTGAATTTAAAAATAGCCGTCCGAGGCACAGTCTCGAAATTCGACGAAACCAGTTTCATTGGATCCGTAATATTGTATTATTATCGGATTTCAATTTTCGTAGAGTTTGGGATTGTGGTGTGAGTGTACGATATATAAACGCGCTGAAATCTATATTGAATTCAATATAATAACTGGGTCCAAAAAGATATCTTCTCCTTACGATCGAACTAGACCTCGAAACCTGTCCCAGCGTGTTCAGAATAACGATAACGTTAGGAACGCCGGTCGTTGCATTTAAATTGGAGTTCGGGGTTTAGAATTTTAGACCACGAGATATTTTGGTTATTATATATATTATTTTTGGATAAGTATCAAATCACCTCAGAATTAAATAAGAAAGACAACACATTTGATACCCGACCTTATCTCTTTATTTCTTCGTTCCTAAGCCAGATAACAGAAGAAAATTTATCTCGTTCTAAAATCATCAAAATAAAAATAATGGCCGAAGCCTGGAATCGAGACTCACATAAATTTTATCGTTCAAATCAAACCTTCCCTTCCTTCCTCACTTCAGCTCATTCAAAAAAGAGAGGGGGAAACGAACGGAATAAAACAACTTTCAACCCTCCTCTTCAAATCGAATCACGAGACTCGATCGCAAGGGAGATGAACGCGATTTGATATCACGTTCGATTTGCAAGTTTTGTGCCGAGTGGTTGGGGCACGTTGCTTGGATTCGCGAGAGGGCGGTGGGTGTCGAACGGCAGTTCGAGGTGGTTAGGATGTCGTTCGCGTGGGAGTCGCTGTGGCGTTCGCGTAGGGTTCGAGTGGTGGCACTCGATTTGATCTCGGCGACGAAGGTTTTGTCGTGGTTGTTAGGGGAGTGTCGCGATGGAACGCGGCTTCACTGTACGCGAGGGGATTTGGGTGGATCGATGGTATTGGGTTTTGTGGTGATTTTGGTGGTTCGAGGTTATGGGCGACAGTGCGATTTCGTGGGTAGGGCTGTTGCAGCTAGGGTTTCAGTTCGCGAGGAGGGGTGTCGCGATGGGAGGCGTTGGTTGCTGGAGGGGCTCGCGTGTCCATTTCAGATCGAAGGCGAGCGTCGTCAGCTAATTTCGGTGAGTAAATTTTCGATCTGCATATGTTTATCTGCATAGCAGTTTTGGGTCTTCAATTTTAGATGCGAACTTAGAACATTTATTTTATTACTGAAAAATATATAATAATATATTAAGGTAGTTAATTGGGTTAATTAACTTTGTAAATTGTTTCAGTTATTAAAAATAATTTATCTAATAGGAAACTGATCAATAGCTTAGTTTAAATTTATAGTGTTAATTAATTGAATCTTTTAAAAGGAAATTATGGGTAAGATTTAAATTATTAGGTTAACCAAACTTTAGTTAAATTAAATGGTTGGTAACTAAGTGGTAGTTAATTATTTGATCAATTCAAGTATTTATAAACTGTATAAATATTTTTACAAGGTCTGAGATTATGGAAAATCAAGTCGAGATTGGATTGGGATTGGTTTGCAAATAAAAGGTGAGTTAATCTCACTCAGTTAGATTTAAATTTAAATGGTTAAATTTAAATAATTGATTGAATGGTTGCATTGATTGATGTGCTATACTATATATAGTAGTATATAGCAATATATACATATTGGCATATGTATATATTGGAGTTGTTGATATTCCCGCATTTTATAGCGGATGAGACCCTATGTGCCGCATAATAGCGGATGATATTTTATAAAACCCATATACCGCGATATTTCACCTCGAAGTGGAATTGGTATTGTGCTAACGTTTGTGGATGCAGGGAAACAGGTTGGAGGGATCCAACTGGATTCCTCAAAATTATTTAGATTATTTGATATTCTGTTCTATGAATATTGATATCCTGTGATGATATTATTGATGATTGAAATATTGGATGATATGGTTGGATTGAATATTTCAATAAAAGGAGTTATCAAAATATATTGAATTGGATTTTGAAAGAAATAAAAGAGTAAAAATTTAAGTAAATAATTCAAGTGAATTGGAATAAGGGAATTTCGAAATAACAAGGGAAATATTAACTTTAAACTAAAGTGATATTAAATTTAAAGAATAAAGGATTTATTTTGAATGTAAGGATTAAATTTAATTAAAGGCTAAAGAAGGAATTTTGGAAGTTAAAATTTGTATTTTCAGTTAAAAAGAGTTTTAACTCAAATAAAGGAATAAATCTAAAAGTTAATGTATTTTGAAATAAATGAAGTAGTAAAGGAAATTTATTTCAAAGTAAAGTAGAGTAAATGGGAAAATCAATTGGAAATTGATTTAGTTGTTTAAAATTTGAATTTTAAAAGAAAAGTGAATTTTGGAAATATAAACTGGGTTTATAAAGTAAAATAAAATATCAGTGGATATTTGAATATAAATTCAAGGTGGGAATTTATAAAAAGATATGGTTTGGTTTAAAAATAAATGTTGATTTATTTTTAAAAGATGGAAATGAGAAGTGTATTTCTCTGGATAGCCAAGTACGTTTTCAAAGCAATTTAAATATAAGTTAAAAGTTTTAAGTATGATTTAAAAAGCATGTTTTAGAAAATTGATTATTTCTAAATGTTATTTTTCAAAGTAGGTATTTTTAAAAATCTATTATTGTAGTAATTATATAAAAGTGATTTGGTATTGTATTTTAAAAAGAGAAATTTAGTTTATATTTGTAAAGTGGTTTCATTTGAAATATTTCTTAAGTATATATTTTGTTAAGGTACTAAAGTAGTTTTTTTTTAATTTCAATATTATTAAGTATATTTATAGTAAAGTGTTTTAAGATTATTTTAAAATCTAAGTGTTTTGTACTTGGTGTTTCAGAGAAATAATTATTTGGGAAATGTATTCCGTAAGCGGAAACTGTTTGAAATTGTTTTCAAAAGGAGTTTGAAAATTTAGAAATATATCTTGAAAAGATATTTGGGAAAATAAATAATGTGGGAAATTATTTATTGTATGATGGTTGATTGTGGATGTTAATTGATAGTTAAATAACCGACTATCAATATTGACCAATGCGCTGATCGTTTCGAAGAGACCGGGATCGGGTTTCCGTATACCGGGATTCTAGGTCTGGAGACTCGAATACCACTTCGATCCGGTTTGTACGTTTCGTGTAACGATTTCGGAGTCGAAGATGGAGCTGTGAAGTGCAAGGGCTAGTCGCTACTAATCCTGAGGATATTTCCAAAATGGATGTAGTAGGAGTAGTGCCTTCGGTTCCGTTCGAACCCGGGATGGACTTGTATGGACGAATGCTTGCGAAACATCGTCAGCGGACGATGGGCATTCTAAGGGATATGTGCTATAAAGGTATCGTTTAGCCTCGAACCTCATCAACCGGGAATGACTGAAAATCAGGGGTTATGCAGCAAGGCTTCGTGGGTAGCTCCCACTGGAGGGTAAGGTCATCCCTGTCTAGATGTCCCTTTTTATTTCGGCTTAGTGGTGCGGTTGCTGATCCCAACCGTGGGGTGATTTTATTCGGGATCATCCAGTAAGGGATGGTTCCGGCCTTGTGTTGCAGGGGAGCGGGCGTACTCCTCGGTACTGTGATCTAGGCCACGTACTGTGATAGGTGGTACCCCAGTGCCTAGTCATTCGTTGGAAATCCATTCTTCCTACGTGCCTTGTACGGTTTTGATTGTGCCCAACTATTGTTGAAATGTGAGATGCAAGCATTTCAGCTAGATTATATTTTACTTTCTGTAGACACTATTATAATATCAGAGGATTTTGATATAAAGTGTTTTAGCTATCGTAAGGTAAAAACCCGACATGTTTATTTGTGGCGTGGTCTTACGAGATGCTTTTGTTTTCAAAGGATTTTGAAACTTTAATAATCAATTTGAGTGTGATTTTCTCACGCTGGTTTTCCAGACTGACTCGGGTATTGTTTTATATGATGCTCGGGTCAGACCGAGTATTATAGGTTACAGGATATGATGATGTGGAGCTCAGGAGACGAGCTGGATGACGATACGTACTCTCGTACTTGCTATTATTTTCCGCTGTGTATTCAGTTGTATGTTATGGATGTTGATGTACTCTGATGATGTACTCTGATGATGTATTATATAAATAGATATAGTTTTTAATTTGTGTAAAGATCTGTTGATACATATTATTATATTTTATTCCGCTGCGATGGTTAGATTCTGATGTTGTTTTCTATTTTTCTTCTTCTACCTCTTCTTCTTAACTAAAATGGTCCGGTTTTTCGTGTTAGAAAAACCCGGGTCGTCACAGTGGTATCAGAGCCAGGCTAGCGATAACCTTGGCTCTGGTGGGAATTTTGAGAGTATTAATAGATATGAGCGCGTATTTGTTAGTGAATATAAAATGGTTTTATATTGTGTTGGTTGATTTATTGAGTGGCATATGAACCTTCGTCGGCACAGTCTGGACAACTGTATCGAATGGGTTTCTAAACACTTGAATAGAACAGTTCGACACAGTATTGTTTTAAATAGGGTGAATGAAATAATTTTGCCCAAATTATTTTGTATATAAAAGAAATAATTATTTGAAATTATTATAGTTATATATTTGGATGCTTGGTTGTTAGAAAATGACAATAATGAGTTAGTCTCATTATTGAGTAGAAATTGAAACTTATAACCTAAGTTGAAGAATAAATTTATATAACAAAATGGAATTTGAAATATAGACTATAAATGAAATTTATAAATTGAGATAAACTTTATATACAAATGTGAATTACAAATGTGATTTATAATCAAAGGAGATAAATTCATAAACAAATGAAATTTGTAAATGTAAATGGTAAAAGTGACTTATAACTTGAAATAAAATGTGATAGAATTCCAGAGTAATGTTTGGATATAAAAATTGGATGGATTTTGAATTTGCAGTTTTGGGAAAGATTTAAATTCCTTTGGATTTAAAAATAGTTTTTAAAGGTTTTGGGGAAATAATAGTGATATTATTTCATGAATATTTTTTGAAATTGAATTGAAATCTGGTGGGATTTGGGATTTAAAAATGTTTGAAATGTTTTAAAGTGATAAAAGCATAAAAATTCTCTTTCGGTCGCTGGAAAATAATTTCGGTGATGACTGCAGCATCATCGATGTCTATTTTCGAGTTTCCAAAGAGAAATTGCTACCAAACTGTTTTAAATTGGAAATGATTGTGAATTGGGTTGGTTTTGAAATTCAAAGGGAAAATTGTTTGGTAAAAGCAGATTATTTTGGAAATTGGGGTTTGATGTGATATACCAGATGTGTATGAGTTATTTATGGATTCAAAATGGTTTTAGGAATAAAATCGGGCAATTGGATTCTGGAAATTCTATTTAAAATTTAAATGTGGAAATTTAAATGAATCAACAATATAAAGTATAGAATGAAGTTGATTGAAATAAGAAAGGAATGAAAGTTAAATTCTGGGATTATAATTATGAGATGAAATTAACTCAATGAGTAATATAAGCTGGTAGATAAAAGAGTTAGAGAACTTGAAGGTGAATGAATTGTAAAACTTGTATAAAATTTTATCCTAGGATTAAAATTTAATTCGAGTATATGAAGGTGAATAAAATATATTTGAATTTAACTTAAGATAAGTTAAATAAAATTGAGAATTGGAATTGAATTAATTGTAAGTAAGTTGAAGTTGAATTGAATTGGATATAAAGGTAATGTAAAATGCTTATAATTGTGTAAAGAAATTCATATTCTTAAGTTCTTAAGTGTAATAATTTGAGATTGGATTGTAAAGATGGAAATGGACTTAAATGAATAGTCCCAGATCTTAAGTAAGTAAGTTAAAACTTATGAATAGAAATGAAATTGTAATTATCAAATGGAAACGACTAAGATGAGAAATCTTAATAAATCCAAACTTGAAGTATAAAATAAATTGAACTTAAGATGATTAAGTGAAGTGATATTTGGGATTTAAAAAGCAAGTATTTAATTTTAACCAGCAGAGGAACTAATTTGATAATAAATTAGTTAATGAAATTGAATTATGAGTTAATGAAATTGGAATTCGATTTGAATATATACACTTCAGTGGTGAAGTAGTAAATAAATATAAGAAAGATTTATATTGAACTTAAGAATTGAAGAATGAAATTCTTAAGAAAATTTGTATTGGAAATATACTTAGTAATTTTGGAATGGAAAAATAAAAAAAAATATACTAAGTGAATAGTTGAATGAAGACTAAAACTGAAGTTGTGAAATGGGATAGTTGTGAATAAGGGGATAACAATCAAAATGAATGTGAATAAAAGAGAATTGATATAACTGATAATCAATTGGAATTTATACGTAAGATGTACGTATATTATTTTATTCGCATAGCTATTTGGTCCAGATGTCGAACACAGAATTTCGAGATAGTTTTATCGATCCGAATCAGGATTTTTCACTCGATTTTCAACGGCGAACCTGGATATGGATTGTTGATTGATTCTGGATATTCTCTATCATAGTTTGTGGCTATGCAAGGAGAATGACGGTTTCTGATCAAGAAACCAGATCTGAGTCCGCACTAGGAAGTCGGGTGGACGATACTAGTTCGGAAGTGGAATTGTGTGATCGATTGAGCGATCGAATATGATATTGCGTACGGATGATATATGTGCATCGTACGGGCTTAAGTAAAGCAAATATTGAAAATTTGTAAAGAAAAGTATAAAATGACTTTGGGATTGTGATTTAATATTATTGCTTAGTAGGATATACAGGTGTATAAAAGCAATGGATAAATTGGGATTTTTGATTTAGAAGATAAAATTTAATGGCCCGACAAAAAGGTATGTATTTGAATTTCTATATGAAATTTGACTGGGTTTTGGATCCAGCCACTTGGTTTTTGTTTTCTTTTTGAGATTGGGAGGCCGTAGAGCCATTTTGTAGTAGTACCGAGCTAGCCGCGCAAAGGAGACGTTGGCGAAATTTTTCAGAAATTTAGGGAGTTAGAAAAATTTTGGAAAATTTTGATAATTCAAAATTTGAATTCAAATTTAAATTTGAATGGATAAGTAGGTGGTATGAGTTGAACTTATGAATAAGTTTGGGAAGTTAAAAGATGATTACTGTATCATTAATAAAAGATTGTTTGGGTATTATTAAAACTGTTTGAATTTGGGGAATAGCTAACGGGAAATGAGACATTCTTCTTAACTGGTAATTTCGGGGACGAAATTCTTTTAAGGGGGGAGGAATGTGACGACCCGGAATTTTTGAACATTTGAAATAGGAATATTTAATTAATTTTAAATATTCAAAAGATAATTATTAACTTTAATTTCAAATATACAGTATTTATTTGGATAATTAATTATTAAATTTAATTATCGGGATTGGGTAAAATATTGAATCTTGATTTTAAGCCTGTTAAAAATAGTTCAAAGGTTCAGAAAATTTATATTGTTAATACTGAAGATGATAGAACTTTTAAAATGGAATTTTAAAGAGTTTTGTTCAGTTTTAAAAATATATCGTTGAAATTGAATTTAAAAATAGCCGTCCGAGGCACAGTCTCGAAATTCGACGAAACCAGTTTCATTGGATCCGTAATATTGTATTATTATCGGATTTCAATTTTCGTAGAGTTTGGGATTGTGGTGTGAGTGTACGATATATAAACGCGCTGAAATCTATATTGAATTCAATATAATAACTGGGTCCAAAAAGATATCTTCTCCTTACGATCGAACTAGACCTCGAAACCTGTCCCAGCGTGTTCAGAATAACGATAACGTTAGGAACGCCGGTCGTTGCATTTAAATTGGAGTTCGGGGTTTAGAATTTTAGACCACGAGATATTTTGGTTATTATATATATTATTTTTGGATAAGTATCAAATCACCTCAGAATTAAATAAGAAAGACAACACATTTGATACCCGACCTTATCTCTTTATTTCTTCGTTCCTAAGCCAGATAACAGAAGAAAATTTATCTCGTTCTAAAATCATCAAAATAAAAATAATGGCTGAAGCCTGGAATCGAGACTCACATAAATTTTATCGTTCAAATCAAACCTTCCCTTCCTTCCTCACTTCAGCTCATTCAAAAAAGAGAGGGGGAAACGAACGGAATAAAACAACTTTCAACCCTCCTCTTCAAATCGAATCACGAGACTCGATCGCAAGGGAGATGAACGCGATTTGATATCACGTTCGATTTGCAAGTTTTGTGCCGAGTGGTTGGGGCACGTTGCTTGGATTCGCGAGAGGGCGGTGGGTGTCGAACGGCAGTTCGAGGTGGTTAGGATGTCGTTCGCGTGGGAGTCGCTGTGGCGTTCGCGTAGGGTTCGAGTGGTGGCACTCGATTTGATCTCGGCGACGAAGGTTTTGTCGTGGTTGTTAGGGGAGTGTCGCGATGGAACGCGGCTTCACTGTACGCGAGGGGATTTGGGTGGATCGATGGTATTGGGTTTTGTGGTGATTTTGGTGGTTCGAGGTTATGGGCGACAGTGCGATTTCGTGGGTAGGGCTGTTGCAGCTAGGGTTTCAGTTCGCGAGGAGGGGTGTCGCGATGGGAGGCGTTGGTTGCTGGAGGGGCTCGCGTGTCCATTTCAGATCGAAGGCGAGCGTCGTCAGCTAATTTCGGTGAGTAAATTTTCGATCTGCATATGTTTATCTGCATAGCAGTTTTGGGTCTTCAATTTTAGATGCGAACTTAGAACATTTATTTTATTACTGAAAAATATATAATAATATATTAAGGTAGTTAATTGGGTTAATTAACTTTGTAAATTGTTTCAGTTATTAAAAATAATTTATCTAATAGGAAACTGATCAATAGCTTAGTTTAAATTTATAGTGTTAATTAATTGAATCTTTTAAAAGGAAATTATGGGTAAGATTTAAATTATTAGGTTAACCAAACTTTAGTTAAATTAAATGGTTGGTAACTAAGTGGTAGTTAATTATTTGATCAATTCAAGTATTTATAAACTGTATAAATATTTTTACAAGGTCTGAGATTATGGAAAATCAAGTCGAGATTGGATTGGGATTGGTTTGCAAATAAAAGGTGAGTTAATCTCACTCAGTTAGATTTAAATTTAAATGGTTAAATTTAAATAATTGATTGAATGGTTGCATTGATTGATGTGCTATACTATATATAGTAGTATATAGCAATATATACATATTGGCATATGTATATATTGGAGTTGTTGATATTCCCGCATTTTATAGCGGATGAGACCCTATGTGCCGCATAATAGCGGATGATATTTTATAAAACCCATATACCGCGATATTTCACCTCGAAGTGGAATTGGTATTGTGCTAACGTTTGTGGATGCAGGGAAACAGGTTGGAGGGATCCAACTGGATTCCTCAAAATTATTTAGATTATTTGATATTCTGTTCTATGAATATTGATATCCTGTGATGATATTATTGATGATTGAAATATTGGATGATATGGTTGGATTGAATATTTCAATAAAAGGAGTTATCAAAATATATTGAATTGGATTTTGAAAGAAATAAAAAAGTAAAAATTTAAGTAAATAATTCAAGTGAATTGGAATAAGGGAATTTCGAAATAACAAGGGAAATATTAACTTTAAACTAAAGTGATATTAAATTTAAAGAATAAAGGATTTATTTTGAATGTAAGGATTAAATTTAATTAAAGGCTAAAGAAGGAATTTTGGAAGTTAAAATTTGTATTTTCAGTTAAAAAGAGTTTTAACTCAAATAAAGGAATAAATCTAAAAGTTAATGTATTTTGAAATAAATGAAGTAGTAAAGGAAATTTATTTCAAAGTAAAGTAGAGTAAATGGGAAAATCAATTGGAAATTGATTTAGTTGTTTAAAATTTGAATTTTAAAAGAAAAGTGAATTTTGGAAATATAAACTGGGTTTATAAAGTAAAATAAAATATCAGTGGATATTTGAATATAAATTCAAGGTGGGAATTTATAAAAAGATATGGTTTGGTTTAAAAATAAATGTTGATTTATTTTTAAAAGATGGAAATGAGAAGTGTATTTCTCTGGATAGCCAAGTACGTTTTCAAAGCAATTTAAATATAAGTTAAAAGTTTTAAGTATGATTTAAAAAGCATGTTTTAGAAAATTGATTATTTCTAAATGTTATTTTTCAAAGTAGGTATTTTTAAAAATCTATTATTGTAGTAATTATATAAAAGTGATTTGGTATTGTATTTTAAAAAGAGAAATTTAGTTTATATTTGTAAAGTGGTTTCATTTGAAATATTTCTTAAGTATATATTTTGTTAAGGTATTAAAGTAGTTTTTTTTTAATTTCAATATTATTAAGTATATTTATAGTAAAGTGTTTTAAGATTATTTTAAAATCTAAGTGTTTTGTACTTGGTGTTTCAGAGAAATAATTATTTGGGAAATGTATTCCGTAAGCGGAAACTGTTTGAAATTGTTTTCAAAAGGAGTTTGAAAATTTAGAAATATATCTTGAAAAGATATTTGGGCAAATAAATAATGTGGGAAATTATTTATTGTATGATGGTTGATTGTGGATGTTAATTGATAGTTAAATAACCGACTATCAATATTGACCAATGCGCTGATCGTTTCGAAGAGACCGGGATCGGGTTTCCGTATACCGGGATTCTAGGTCTGGAGACTCGAATACCACTTCGATCCGGTTTGTACGTTTCGTGTAACGATTTCGGAGTCGAAGATGGAGCTGTGAAGTGCAAGGGCTAGTCGCTACTAATCCTGAGGATATTTCCAAAATGGATGTAGTAGGAGTAGTGCCTTCGGTTCCGTTCGAACCCGGGATGGACTTGTATGGACGAATGCTTGCGAAACATCGTCAGCGGACGATGGTCATTCTAAGGGATATGTGCTATAAAGGTATCGTTTAGCCTCGAACCTCATCAACCGGGAATGACTGAAAATCAGGGGTTATGCAGCAAGGCTTCGTGGGTAGCTCCCACTGGAGGGTAAGGTCATCCCTGTCTAGATGTCCCTTTTTATTTCGGCTTAGTGGTGCGGTTGCTGATCCCAACCGTGGGGTGATTTTATTCGGGATCATCCAGTAAGGGATGGTTCCGGCCTTGTGTTGCAGGGGAGCGGGCGTACTCCTCGGTACTGTGATCTAGGCCACGTACTGTGATAGGTGGTACCCCAGTGCCTAGTCATTCGTTGGAAATCCATTCTTCCTACGTGCCTTGTACGGTTTTGATTGTGCCCAACTATTGTTGAAATGTGAGATGCAAGCATTTCAGCTAGATTATATTTTACTTTCTGTAGACACTATTATAATATCAGAGGATTTTGATATAAAGTGTTTTAGCTATCGTAAGGTAAAAACCCGACATGTTTATTTGTGGCGTGGTCTTACGAGATGCTTTTGTTTTCAAAGGATTTTGAAACTTTAATAATCAATTTGAGTGTGATTTTCTCACGCTGGTTTTCCAGACTGACTCGGGTATTGTTTTATATGATGCTCGGGTCAGACCGAGTATTATAGGTTACAGGATATGATGATGTGGAGCTCAGGAGACGAGCTGGATGACGATACGTACTCTCGTACTTGCTATTATTTTCCGCTGTGTATTCAGTTGTATGTTATGGATGTTGATGTACTCTGATGATGTACTCTGATGATGTATTGTATAAATAGATATAGTTTTTAATTTGTGTAAAGATCTGTTGATACATATTATTATATTTTATTCCGCTGCGATGGTTAGATTCTGATGTTGTTTTCTATTTTTCTTCTTCTACCTCTTCTTCTTAACTAAAATGGTCCGGTTTTTCGTGTTAGAAAAACCCGGGTCGTCACAACTTGGCTCGTTAGATCAACAAACTAGGCGGGTGCATTGGTCAGTCCGAAGGGATTGACTAAAAACTCATAAAGTCCATCGGGTATAAGAAAAGCGGTCTTCTGATTACTATCATCAGCTACACGAAAGTGATAGAATCTGCAAGCTGTAACTTCAATCCAACCGATTGATCAAAGGGATCGTCTATACGGGGCAATAGTTAATGATTCTTCTTTATCAGCTTATTTAGCTCCATATAATCGATACAAAGTCTCAGAGAACCATCTGCCATAGTGGCAAAGACAATTGGTGCTCCCCACTTTGAAATGCTCCTCCGAATGAAGCCCTTCTCTAACAGCTCATTCACTTATTTGTTCAGTTTGTGTCTCTTCTACAGAGTCATATGCCTCAAGGGTAAGGCGATAGGTCTGGAATTCTCTACAAAATAAATTCAAAACTCAATCTCTCTCTCTCAGGTGGGAGACTGGTAACCTTGGAAAACACATATGGTAATCTCTAATTAAAGGTACTAAATCTAACTCATCATGTGATAGGTCTAATAAATATATGTAACTCAACATATCTGAACCTCTTGGATCGCAATAAACCTCTAGACTGCATCTACTAAAAATACCCAACATAACAACCTTCCTATCATAGTCTAGAATTGCTCCATACATTGATCATCCAAATCATAACTAAAATCAACCTAAACCTAGATAATTCCAAGACAACATTGCAATCGAACTCGACCCCATCAATATAAATTCCAAACCCCCTTATATATCTTAGAGAAATAAGCCGATCCTCTAACAGGATTTGATACAACCATAGGGTCTATAACTATGCTAGTGTATAAGTGTAACTCATTCTACAAGTGTATTGGAAATAAAAGAGTGGGATGCCTCAGTATCAAATAAGGTATGAATGGATAAACCAAATAAAGTTAACACACCTTCAATCACGACCTTCTTCCCCTTGCCCGCTACTGGAGGCGCACTCGAGCTTGGAACTGCATCCAATGCGTAAGTTGGAACCGCCTGGGTAGAGGTCTTTTGAGGTGCTAGACACTCCCGCCTGATGTGCCCGAATTGATTGCAGTTGTAGCACATAATCATCGAACCGTCCATCTAGCACTCCTTAGCAAAGTGCCACTTCTTAACACATCTCCTACACTGCAAGTCCTACTTCTTAATCATTCCTTTGGGTCCTATACCATCCTTGCACTGATTTTGCTGTAGCGCTTTTCCTTTAGACTTCTTTGGTTCTTCCTTTGCTTCCTCCTTAGAGACGGTATTTAGCAAGGCCATCTCCACCAAACCCTAATAAGTCGCACCTATGGGAATATGACAAAGTGCCAAATCTTGAAAAGGTTGATTCAGTCCCTTCACGAACTTCAAAACCTTCTTATGAGGGGTATTGATCAGCTTCATCCCAAACCTATCCAATTCATTAAACTTATTTAACATACTCTTTTAGCGACATCTCTCCCTGTCGTAAGTGAATAAACTTCTCTAACTGTACTCCCTCCTCTACTCTGGAAAGAAACTTCATCTCAATACGTCTCCTAAACTCCCTCGGTGATCTCTTCCCCATCAGTCTCTGCCTTTATGACATCCCACTAATTTGGGGCTTCTCTATGCAAATACCAAGTAGCAAGTTGCCTCCTCACCTCATTGGCAAGACCCATCAATCCAAAAATTCTCTCACAAGTATAAATCCATGTAATTGAATCTACATATGACTTGGTCCCCACATATGGCTTCCCTTATAGGCTTGCAGTCATTACATAGCTTAGCAAAATCGATGGCATGTGGGTGGGCAGGAACTGCACTTGGTGCTTTCTCTATGTATCCTCTATTAGGGTTAAGCATGGCTTATCCCCTTGCTTGAAGATACCATCGAATCTAAATCTGGACGTTCATGCTTGAAATCTCAGCCGCATTGCCTAAGCTTAAACTAATGGGATCCCTCATCTTCTATCTGTGATTTAGGAATTTATTAACAACTTTTCCATATATAGTATTAGCAAGATTAAGAGAATGATTTATTCGCATTATACTTATATAAAATCTTTGGGAAAGCTTTTAAATCTTTTTTTATCTATACATACATATATATATATGTGTGTGTGTGTGTGTACTTTGGAAATTCATTTTGAAAACCATTTTGGAAAAACATTTGAAAAACTTTTTCAAGTACATTCTCTCAATATGCCCCTAATCCCCAAGGAATTTCAAATATAGGCTCTGATACCAACATTGACAACCCACACCTCTCGTTATACCGATCCAAAGCTAAGGGTGACTTTCAAACTTGCATCGGTGCCAAGAAGTACGAGATACTGGTTTTGAAACATTACAGAGACTAAAGATATACAGATATGATCTAAGATTTCTACACTTTTAGACCTCACAGTGGAAGGCAACAAAATATAAATGCAGAAAATAACACTCTCAGAAAATATCTCAAAGCACAGTCTTAGAAAACAGTACATAGTCAAATCTAGAGTACATAGAAATACAGTACATAGTCTGATAAATACTAAGTACTGAATAAGATAGATAGTTACATGGAGGGTGATATAAAATGACAAGCAACTTCAACTATAAGCTCACCTCTCCACGTACTAATCTTGGGATTATCACTTGCTGCCCCGTCCTCCTACGAAGGGGAAAAAGAAAGGAAGTGGGAGTAGGTCAAACAAAATTCTGGTGAATGAGTACACCATTAATATATGGTAATCACATGCAGCTCATTTTAGTAATACTCTATGTGACCTATAATGTCTTACAAGTGTTCGTGGGTTACTTATTTCCTTTACTTAAGGGGTTTAGTTGAATACACACCTACACTAACTACTTGTGTGGGCTCATACTTAGGGTCGAACAACTAACCGAACCTCTAGAAAACTAATGATCGACTAAGAGCTAATAGAACTATTCCATATAGGATTACCCTACCATTTCCCATATTATGACTATATGTAACTATCCTAACATAGGTTTCCCCCATAATTTCTACCACGGGACTAAGTTTCCCACAACTACAACTACACAAACCCCAATTACGCAGTAAGGGGGAGCCCTCAATGCCGACTTGCTGAAGTGTCTCATCGTCTTCATCCGTTTCCACCTCTCAATGGTAACGTAACGCCTCTTATTACACCAGACTAGGATCCAACAACAACTTAACATCACGTCGGATCATCCGTGGATACCAAGGAACTCCCGTTAGTACCAGGCCATACACTTCATTAAGCATCATCACCAGTGGTGTGTGTCCATTGTAGAACCTACTATGAGTGCAATTTGCGATAGAATCGCCCCTCCACCTTGTCGAATATTAACCCTTGCTGGGTAAACAATATTTTAGCCAGCCTCGCAATATCCTATAGTCGCCACATAGGAACCTAGCTTCCCTACATATAATAACATATATATATATATAATATACTAACTATTTTGTTTATAACCTGGACGTTAGGCCGAGGTTCATATTACACCTCTAGAATGCTAACCGGTCGACTGCTATATACTAGAGCGATCGACGCTTATTATCGACCGCTCCAGTAAGAACAGTCGATCGGTGCTCACTATTTAGTTAGGGATTATTGTTGTTTTTTGTTCCTTAGTTATTATTTAACCACATTCGTTCTAAGAATTTCATTACAGTAACTTATAATTTCATCTTACAAAATTATAATGATCCCAAATTGCAATTTATCAAAACTTCCTATTCAAATTCAATTTACAAATTTAAAGTAAAACCCTTTAACCTTGGGTTATTATTAACATCACGGGTTATGTTAATTTTTTGGTTTACTAATTTATGTTAACAGTTCTAGATTAGAAAAGGGGAATATCCAATTTAATTATATAATGTTTCAAATTGGATTTCTAATAACTAGATCAAATAGGGTATGCAAAAGTTAACTATATGTAAATAATCTTATTAACAATATACACTCACCTTAGATCCAAGCTCTTCCCTTCGAATCATGTCTTGAAATCTACCTCCTTCGTTCGTCCGTTCTCCGATTGATTTATCCTTCTATAATTTTTCTACTTTGATTTTTATTTTATATTGAAGAATTCTTTGAGTTAAGGAGGATATTGGAATTGGACAGGGTCTTGACGTTTTGACTAATATTTTGTGAATTGAGGTTTTCATTAGGTGTGTATTTATAAGGGTTCAAAGCAATATGGACCATTGATCGATCTTTGGAAAATATTTAGTTAAATCCTAAACACTATCTAATTTCTTTGCTCTCGGAATAATATTCCATTAAATCTGGGTTGTTGGCTGCTTAAAACTTTAGCCATTTATTATCGACCGGTTGATTGTTATACTTAAGGGTGGTCAATCGTTTATGGTTGACCAGTCCTATTATAGTTGTCAACCGTTGGAGCTCTATGTTTAGTATATTTTCTTTCATTATTTTCTTAACTAATTATTTTTAATTTCAAAATTTAAAACATTTATAACTTCTTCGTACTAGCTTCGATTTCAAAACAATATATATATATATATATATATATATATGAAAATTGTCTAGAAAGTCACTATGGACTCAACAGTGCAAGTTTCGTAGCCAGATTTGGATTTTTGCAAAAATTCTATTTTTCTTGTATTATACTTAAATTTAATTTTTTTTATTAAATTTTCGCTTAAAGTTTTGGCGTGTTATAAAAACCATTCTTACAGAGTCGACTTACCTCAAAGAATGGCGAAAGTGCATAATGTGTTCGACGTTTCTCACTCGTGAAAATTTGTGCATGGTCAAGCGAAATTATCGCACTGGATTAATTAGATGATATCGAGATTGAACCGAAAGCTTCAAGACCTCATGAGCATATTCATATCATTGGACCTGATACAAAGCATTTTAGAAGGAAGACGGTGGAGTTAGTGAAAGTTAAACGGAGTGAAAACGAAGGCGGATGCACTTGGAAGACTGAAGAGAGCCTAAGGACAGCTTATCCAGAGATCTATACTTGGTGAGACTTTCAATTTATTGCTTTTACTTTTACCTATGATACCATAAAGTATACTGTAGTGTAGTATCCTACATGCTAAGATAGACTTATATGTTTCTTTTTACATTTGTTGTTGTGCATACATATTTGATGTGTGATTATTGCCTATAAATGTTCGATAAAAGGGTTTATTTTAATAAATTGAAATAGTGAATAAATTCTTTTCAAAATAATAATGATGATCTATTAAACTTGAATAAATATTTACAATGAATATGAATAAATTTTACATGGTGAGTAAATTTTATATTGTTGAGATAGATGAAAGAAATTTTATTTGATATTAATAAAATGAAAAAAAATCAAGGAAGATAAATAATCGGTTAATTTAAATATTTTTTGTAACTTATCAAAATATATTTTAAAGTATATGGTGGAACAATTTAATTGAAAATGAAATTATAAATAAATAAATAATGAGGTTTCAGATTCGAATTTAAATAGAAAAGTGTATTAATCAAAATCAAATGTGATTTAAACTATAATTTAGTATGGCCCAAGCCTATGTTGCCTTACCAAACCCATCTCCAATACTTCTCATTACAGATTGATCTCTCCACAATCTTCTTAAGCCCATTGCCATAAGAACAAACCCCTACCCATTTCTAGAAAAGCCTTAACACCAATTTTTTTCAAAAATTGATTCGTAATAGAAGGATAAAAAACAAAAATCGCAAAAAAATGAATGAAAAACATTGCGTTGACGCAAGAGGAAGCACCATAGCCAAGCTCTCGTGCATGCAGCGACTGGCAAGCACGTGGCTGGAGGTGGTCGATTTGGGAAGCGCGATTAAGGCGGAGGATATGGAGATGCAAGCAGGCATGTTCATGATGCATGGGTGACGAGGGTAGCTGGCTACGTAGCGATAATGAGAATGCCGATTTGGGTTTAGAGGTAGATGGCATGAGCGATGAGGGTTGGTACGCGGCTGATATAGGTAGCTATTGATGGCTTAGCTATGCATGGTGCTGTTAGTCGTGGCCTGAAGCAATAAATTTGGATTTAAGCATTGATTAGGTGAGTTATTTTTATAACTTAAAACTATTGCCTAGATCGTCGTTTCTTCTATTTTCATTTATTATCCTTTGTTGAGTTATGGATGAAATGGGTTACATTGATTGGAAATTGAGTTGCATATCTTTGTTCGCTTATTGTTGTGATGAAATATTGGACCGTCGTTGATTATACATCGGCTGAGTAAAGAATTGATGTTTGTAAATATCCAGAAATGACATTTGAAATTGATTGGAAGGATATAAATGAATTAAAAAGTGAAGTTTGAATAAAGTAACATCTTTTAAAGTAAAAATAGTGATTTTTGGAACAAGTTGCATTTAATGTTGAAAGTATTGTTATTAGTAGAAAATATAAAAGTAGGTATAATATAGAGAATTATTTGAATACAACCAGTTTGGAAAGTGGTTATTCCTAAGATTTGATTATATAAGTGAATATTTGAATATATAGATATATATATATATATATATATGTGTATTTGTATTTATCTATGATTATAGAAACATTTGAAAGATTTATAAAAAGGTAATTTAAATTTTCTAGATAGGTTAATTTTATTTGGATTTAATAGATTGGAAATTTTATGAAACAATATTTTGGAATAATATTAAGTTTGAATGTGATTTATTTATTTAATGGAAATTATTATTAACAATGATCTATTTTAAGTTTTGTTAAGGATAATTCGGGAAGTATTACCTTTTTTATTTAATTATTTTAAATAATAGGAAATTTTCGAATTTTGGTATACAAATTAATTATGTAAATCGATAATGGAATGCTAAATTTTAGAAGATTTTATATAAACGAGAACTTTTTCTTGATTAATCATTATTCTCTAATAGTTTAAAAGGGATTTGGAATATAAGTTTGGGTTTTAAATACATCAGTTTTGGAATTTTATTTTATGGCTTTGGGAATATTTTAACTATAAATCCTTATTTGGGAAATGAGGTTATCTAAATTTGTTGTTTAGAGGAAATTGGACTTCTTTGGTATTATTATTTTAGACTATCTAAGAAGAATTTCAAAGTAATTAATTATTTTTAAAGGGAGTTTAAGGGATTTTTGATTGAATGAACGTTTAAAATATAGTTTTCCTTATAATTAAATAAGAGTTTTGCAAATATTTATTTTTGGAACCATATAAGGATTTTGGAAAAGAATGTGAATTTTATAATTTAATTTCTTTCAATTGAATATTGATATTTGAAATTGTTTTGAAGATTTTGGAAACAAATTATTGTAAAACCGCTTCTGAATCATTAATTAATAGAATTGTGTGATTTGATTGATTATATTTCTATGTAACGAGGATTTAGAATAAACTGAGTTATAGTACCGTTTGGTATGGGACTTTCAATAATATTTCTCTATTTATTCTCTAGACTTATTACATAGAATAATAATGCGATGATGAGTGTAATATACAGGCATTGAGTAAACGAGCGAGTAACACCAGGTGGTATGGGATGCCTAAGCTAATATTTGTTCAATTACTTTCTATAACTGGATGTCACTCTAATAGGGTCGAGTATACGGTGTATTATATTTATGGTGATGCGCTTGGAGAGTGAGCAGGCTAAGAGCTATAAGTTTGTCTATCTATTGTGTGTATACTCTATTATACGATGTGGAGTAAACCTGATAGGCTAGAATCCATCCTAATGGCCTACTTGCAAGGTCGCTCCCAAATCCGTGATGCACGTTTTGATGTATACGGCTGAGAGCCTATACCCCTATGTTATATAGGCCAGCAGTCTGTTACCATTTAGGGCATTTGCAGAGTCATGACCAATGCATAGCGTAGTCTGGAATTTTATGGATATTTGGTCACGATGGTCGTTGACATAACCGATGACTGTGGGAGTAGCGCTGTGAGCGTGTGAGGAAGGCTCCTGGAGCAGGCTGATGGCTGTCAATCTCCCATCTGGTTATTGTTGATGTAGACGTTATTTATTCACCTATATGAAACCATTGTGTTTACAACAAAGACCCGATTAGATTATTTGCTAAAACGATGCCGAAATAGCTATTTATGATGCTGAGAGCATATAGGATTGAGAGTCCAGATGACTACCCGTGGAACTAAGAGTTGAGTGGATTAGTAGAGGTCCGAGAGACCGTATGTTTATTTCATTGGTTGAGGGCCAAGTCGATTACTATGAGGTTGAAAGTCTAGATGATTATCATGTGATTATCAATCGCTTGGATTACCCATTAGATTATGAGACTATAAGTTGTGTAAGACCATACACGTTAGTTATACCGCTATCAAGGATAGCTAGAGATAATGAGAGCATGGAGTTGATCCCTATAATCATCTATTATATGGTTATCTGAGAGGTGGTCCTGGCTACCGAGGGTATACCATATTAATATTTCATGTATTATTGATTTGAGTGATTGTTATGTGTTTTTTATATATATTAAGCAAGACGGACCCCGAGTATGTTTACTTAACGATTATCTGAGAGATAATCTTGGGCATAGCTATGAGCTTGCCCATATGGTACTTGATAAGTTTGTTTATTGATGATAGTTGGATGTGTCTGATATTTCACCTATTTTGTTAATATATTTCTTGATGTGTTATTTGGTTATTTAGTGATCGGGTGATGATATATGCATGGAATGTTGTATGGAGTCATACATATACTGAGTTGTATGCATGCCACATTGGGATATATGGTTGTTGCCATTTTTAGCCCTTTCTTTCTAAATATAATCTGACCCATGTGTTAATTATATAATACTCGGGTCAACTCCAGACATTTCAAGTTTAAGGACAAGTTAACCAGTTGTGGATGTTGGACATAACTGGAGGATAGAGTACGTATATGGTTTGTGTATTATATCTACATGTGTTCATGTGTTGTCAAGATGTGTTTATTGGATTATACATTGTATATTTTTGAGATAGCGGGGGTTTGACTTATTTTATATCCCACCTAGACTCAGGTATATTTTATATTATATGTTATCACTACGTTGATGACTCTATATTGGTATTTTATATTTCATATCGTTCTATTCTGGATATACATGTGTTTATTACTTTGTGCCGATACCATGTACGTATAGGTGAGTTGTTTATGGTTTTTGAAATATGTACCAGTGTTAGCCCAATGAAATATTCACATGTGACAACCCAATATTGCCTCATTCTCCATATTATCAGATAATATTACATAGTAATACTCTTTAGTAGTATGAATATTGAGGTGAGGTGTTACAGTTGGTATCTGAGTAGGTTTAGAACAATACAAAGTATAAGAGACATGAGTCTTGGTCTTAGATGAGACTTAGAGTCCCTGTCTCCATTGAAGTGTGGTAGATTATTGTTTATACTTAAGCTATAGTAGGAGTATATGATGATTACTAGGGTAATCATCTCGAGACTTAGTTGTATTTTTCTTGTTATATAATATATTTCTTCTACCTTTCTAAATGTAAGTCTTTGTATGATATTCAGAGAAATTGATGGCACTTATGATGGTAGAAGTAGTTGGTCCGACCAATAGTGTTGGCATTGATGAAATGGATTAGTCCTCTGTGTGGTTTTGAAGTAAGAATGGAGTTGTATGGTTATGGAAGCTTTAAAAGACCCTATTTCGAATCCTGTATTAATGTAACATCCCTAATTTTTAAGAAAATTATTCAGGAGATTTAATTAAAAAAATTAAATAGAATAATGTAAAGATTAGAGAGATAAGAGGATTGAGATTTGAAAATTTATTAGAAGTCATGCTTAACTAAATATAAACTGAAAGAATGGGTTTATGTAAATGGTTTTATATGATAACTAGTAAGAGAATAAGACTAAAGGCATTATGGGAAATAGCCATCCACCATACCATTAAACCCTAAACCTTTACTCCTATTCTCATTCTACATGTTCAAAACTCTAAAACCATAAACCAAAGAACAAGCCGGCCATTACCTAGGAGAAAAGAAGAAGAAAATTCAAGTAAGAGCTAAGGAATCAAGCTAGAAGAATTAGTCAAGTACAGATCTCAAGTCCTTATCCAAATCAAGATGAATAATAATCAGAACCATCTTTATTTTTGTTTTTGATGAACATTTGATTTCTGGTTTATGTTAAAACCTATATGATGATTTTAATGATGATATGCTTGGATTTAATGATATTTTATATGCAAACATGTTTGATTGATATATGTTTTATTCGATTTTAAGGCTAAAATCATTTATTTTGGATTTCAAATGCTATGAGGATTTAATATGTTATGTAAAACATCATTTTGGAGATGGGTTAAATTTTTCGTAATTATCCAAGCTATGGATAATTTACTATGAATTTTCAAAGGAAAATATGAATAATTGGGTTTAGAAATTAATTTCAGTAATTATATAAAGGAATTTGGGTCCGAAATTTATATATGTTAGATAAATTATTAAAAGTGAATTCTTATGACTTTTGAAGATTTTTCCTAAGTAATTCACTACGGAAATTTAATTAATTTATTTGGAGGACTTATATGTTTTAATTGTTTTGATTAAGTGAAGGGCTTCTTTGCTAATTACTTTTATTTAGATCTGAAAACAAATGCAGCAGTTTTCAGAAAAGAATTTGAAAAGTTTATGGCAACCAATTAAATTTTCACAAATAGGCAGGTTAGTTAAAAAGTAATTACTTGAAAAGGCAATAAAACAGTTTTTGTACAGAAGTATGGTTTCGCCACTTCTAGTAATACCTTTTGACCCTATACTTCCGCCTCAACCAAGTCGAAACTAATACACAAGCTATCAATGCATTGGTACGTAGTGGATTGGAGAATGGTAACAGGTATGGAGTCGAAACCATGCTTTCGAAGGGGTCAAAACCCATTTAAATAGCTTTCAAAGATGACAATTGCCTTGTTTTCAAAAGAATGCTTTCGAAAGGGTTTAAAATAGCTTTCAATGAGCTTGCTGCCTTTTTGTTAATGTGTAGCTTTCGAATGAGTTACCCTATTTTTAAATCAATGCTTTCGAAAGGGTAGCTTGAACCTAGTCAAAACCATGCTGCCAACCTTATACCTTTCGAATGAATTGAAGTCATCAACTAGTTTGAAAGGTAGCTTTTGTTTACTAAATTCCAATCTGCTTCCCAATGCTTTCGAAAGGGCCCTAGTGGCCAACTATACTAAAGGTTTCGAAGGCAATGGTGTCAAAAGTGGTGTCGATGCTATCCTTCTTATTGCTTTAACTTAAAGACTAATGCTTTCGAAAGGATGGTGCCGAAGCCATCTGTTTTTCCCCAAACTCTTTTTAATGGTTTTGAATGGGGTACTTTCGCTTGTATTCACTTAGACTTAAAAGGATATGTTTAAAATTAAACCCAATGGTTTCGAAAGAGGTACTTTTAATGGTTTTGAAAGGGGTACATGCAAATGGTTTCAAAGCTATGCTTCTATAATTGGATAGTAATGATTTAATACATTCGAAAGGTTTCAAAAGAGTGGTTTTAAAGTGTTTCAAAAGGCAGATGCCTAGTGTTTTGAAAACTATGTTTAAATAGAGTTATTGGCAAGGGGAAACAGGTTTGTAGTGAACCCATGAAAACTATATCTGGATTAAGTTATTGACAGAAGTCAATAGGTTCATAGTCAACCCATGAAAACTATGAAAAGTGGAGTTATTGGAGATGCCAATAGGTTCAGGGAGAACCTATGAAATAATTGAATGAAGTTGTTGGCGGGGGGCAATAGGTTCTTAGTGATCCCATGAAAACTATGCGACTAGGTAGATAGTCCATAAGTTTGATATAGGTTCTTAGCGATCCCATGAAAACTATGAGACCGAGCAGATAGTCCATAAGTTTAAAATAGGTTCTTAGTGATCCCATGAAAACTATGAAATAGGACAGGTAGTGCATAAACTATAAACAGGTTATTAATTAGCCTATGAAAACTATTAGGTTAATAATAACCCTAAAAACTATATCTATGACAGGTAGTCAGATAAACAGGGATGGGAAATCCAGAATGTTTTACTTGTATGCGTATCATCATAATATTATAAATTACTCTGTATTTAACCATTGTGGATGCAGGAGCATATGAAATGGTTATTAAAAGTTTTGATATGATACTAGTGAGGGGAAAACCCGTTCTGCTAAGCGGCGTGGTCTCACTAGATATCTAAATTGGTTCGGAATGGTAGGTTATTATTCATACCAAGCTTTATGTCTGACTCGAAGTTTATGTTTTCCCCTTAAACTCTCGGGTGCTCAATTGATTCTGAGTAGTTTGAGAGTTGAGGTTTCCAGGTTCTCCTTAGACGAATAAGCTTCCGGAGACGTGCAGGAGGCAAGCTAGCTGGTAGTTCTTTTCTATTTTGGTTCCGTTGTGTTTTGTTGTAAAGGCAAAGTTGTTTAATTGCCAATATATATATATATACATACACTTTGATCATCCAAGAGGGCATCTTCATATGTCGCTCTTGGCGTATATTGTAATAATTATATTTTATCTAAACGTGGTTCTCGAGATTGGGATTATGTAACGAATTTGAAATGATTTGAAATGGAATGTGAAATTTGTTTAAATGATTTTAAAATTTCTTCATATCCATGTGTTTCTGTTGTATCAATGTATCTAACAAAACCATATTTGGTCGCCGAGGATTAATAACTATAGATGACTGCATCATCCGTAACCGTTAGTTTTGGGCCTCCAAGTAGGGGATGTTATAAGTTGGTATCAGAGCATAGGTTTATGAAAACTTAAGAAAATTTAAACCTTTTTTAAAACATAACCGAAAGAATCGAAAAATAAGATCAGGGTTTGGGTTAATGCTATAGTTACGTACTTGTATTCGATATGTATATATATATAAATACGTATACCCCTCTCTCTTAAACCATTCTTCTATATATTACTAAGGCTCGTATGCAAATTTATGAGAAAGAAAGATATGGAGGCAGGAAACGGAAGAGGAAATCTCGATTGAGGAAGCACCACAACAAATGGAAATGTTCGACCTAATACTTGGAGGAACCAGGGTCGAAAGGCAAACGCTAATCAAAATGCATATGCCAATGTAGGTGTTGGAAATCCACCATTGGATATGGGGATGATGTATTAGTTTTTCCTCAACCTGATTCAAGCAAGAGCAGCTGCAGGAGTGGCTGGGAGCATCGGGGGGCTAATCCCGTGGCTCCAATTGGAAACAACTACGCTAACTTGAGCAGAGATTACACCAGCCTTGATGGGAAGCCGTTTTTGGGTACGGAGGATGCCGTAGAAGTTGAGAATTGGATGTTGCATTGTGAGAGAATCTTCGCTGATTTGGGGTTGAATGATGAGCAAAAGAGGAGACTAGCCTCTAGACAGTTGCAGGGAGTAGCTCTCCATTGGTGGAATAGTGTTACTACCGGAGTTCCTGAGGAAGAGTTAACTTGGACATAATTTCAAAGGAGGTTCGAGCAGAGGTTCCTGTCTGAAGTTGCTAAGTTAGAATTGTTGGTAAAGTTCATGGATTTGGTGCGGGGGAAATGTCGGTAATTGAGTATGCCACTAAGTTTGATGAGCTATCCAGATATGGGTATGCTAACATTGACACCAACATTAAGAGGAATGAGAAGTTTATTCGGGGATTGAGACCCAAGATTGTTAGGGCAACCCTGCCACATCTCCATGATCCTTGTAATGTAGTTGTGGAGATGGCAATCTGACATGAGGAAATGCTTGCTACTTATGGGAAAGAAAGAAAAGCCGGTTGAATCCCAGGGTTCTTAGGGAAAGAAGAGGAAGTTCTTTAAGAGGAAGGGAGCCCAAAAGGGGGAGGCTGCCAAGAAGGCAAAGGTTGATTTAGTTTGTTTCAACTATGATAATAAGGGTCATTACACTCAAGAATGCTGGACATGCAAGGGAGTGAAGGCCACAGATAAGAAGAGTGTGAAATGCTTTAACTGTGGCCAGATTGGGCATTACATGAATCAGTATCCAAAACTAGTCATGGTGGACAAAGGAAAAGTCTTTGCTGTTGCATCATCAGCTAGGCCAACTACTGCTGAGAAGGGAAAGGCTGTGATGGAATGTACACTTTTGATTTAGAGTATACCAGTTAGGTTACTATTTGATACTGGTACATCAAATTTATTTATATCTCAGTGTTTGGTTGATAGGTTAAATTTAGACCCCACTTACCTTGTTACTTCCTTAAGGGTTGCAAATCTGATAGGAGGGTATGCAACTCTAGGGATGAGATGTGATCAGATAGAACTTGATTTGTTAGGTCATAAGTTTGCATGTAGTCTGTACGTCTTTGATTTCGTAGATTTCAAAATAATTTTGGGTTTGGATTGGTTAGGTAGATATGAGGCTAGGATATTTAACCGAGATATGAAAATATTACTGAGACACCCTGATAGTCATAACCGAATTATATTCTCAGTAAGAGATTCTGACCGGAGTGCATGTGCTCTGTTGAGTGCTATGAAAGTAGAAGAAGAGTTAAGTTAGGTTCGAGTAGTAAGAGAATTTGCAGATGTTTTTGAGCTGGTTACAGGACTACCACCGAAACAAGCTGTTCAGTTTCGTATAGATCTTGTGCCAGGAGTTGAACCTGTTAGACCACCTAGCAGGATGACACCGACCGGATGAAGGAACTAAAGGTGCAGCTATTGGATTTAGAAGGGAGAAATTTTATTAGGACAATCAATTCGCCTTAGGGTGCGGCCACGGTGTTTGGGAAGAAGCCATACGGATCGTTGAGGATGTGTATCGACTATCGTAAGATACGAGAGGACAATCAAGAATAAGTATCCTTTGCCGAGAGTTGATGATCTGTTTGATTAGTTAAGTGGAGTCAGAGTGTTTTCCCAATTGGATTTGGCGATAGGTTTCCATCAGTTAAGAGTGGCAGAGGATAGTATCCCGTTGACCGCGTTTCGGACTAGGTATGGTTCGTACGAGTGGTAAGTAATGCCATTAGGGTTAACGAATACACCGGCTTTCTTTGTGGATTTGATGAATCGAGTTTTCCGAGAATACTTGGATAAGTTCATATTGGTGTTTATAGATGACATTTTAGTATTCTCTAAGGATGAAAGAGAGCGTGAGGATCATCTTAGAGTGGTACTTGAGATGCTAATGCAACATCAGCTGAAAGCGAAGTTGTCTAAGTGTCATTTTTGGAAAAAAGAAGTTAAGTTTCTTGGTCACGTGGTCTTAGAGAAAGGTTTGTCATTCGATCCAGATAAGATCGAAGCTGTTAACAACTAGAAGAGACCGCAGACGGTGACTGAGATCAAAAGTTTCTTGGACTTGTTGGCTATTACTGGAGATTCATTAAAGATTTCTCGCGAATAGCAGCGCCTTTGACTAAGCTGACCATGAAGGATGTGAAGTCCATTTGGTCCGACAAATGTGAGGAAGCATTCCTTAAGTTAAAGCATTTATTGACCAACACACCTATGTAAGTAGTTCCAGACGGAAACCAAGGGTTGGTGGTGTATATCGATGCATGTGGCACTATATCAGGAGCTGTGTTGATGTAGAAGGGTAAAGTCATTGCCTACGCTTTACGATAGCTTAGACCACATGAGGTGAGATATCCTACTCATGATTTGGAGCTGGCTGCGGTGATTTTTGCATTGAAGATATGGAGACATTATCTCTTAGGTGAGAGATTTGAGCTATACACATATCATAAGTCTTTAAGATATTTATTCTCTTATAAGGAGTTGAATATGAGATAGTAGAGGTGGCTGGAATTTTTAGCAGCTTATGATTTTGGTATAGAGTATATGCCTGGGAAAGAAAATGAAGTAACGGATGCACTTAGCAGAAAACATCAGAATGTGGTGTTAGCTATATTGGTAGAATGGAAAGATTTAGAATCTTTGACTACTTGTAGTGTGCAGTTAAGATCGACTGCTAGTTCTAATCAGAGCACCGCCATGTTGTCCTGTTTGGAAGTTCGACCAATATTGATCGAAAGGATTGCTTCTAAGCAGAAGGAGGATCCATTGTTAGCCGAGAAGATTAGGAGGCTTGAAGATGGGATAGAGATCGATGATCTAAAGTATTTTAGTCTTGACCAGAGGGGTTGGTTGAGAAAGAAGGGACGATTGTGTGTTCAGAATGTTGAGCACTTGAAAAGAGAAGTTCTTGGAGAATATCATCAATCCAAGTTTACGATTCATCCTAGAGGAACCAATATGTATCAAGATATGAAGAGAAGCTTCTACTAGGAAGGTATGAAGAGGGATGTTGGCTTGTGGTTTAGGCAGTGTGCAACCTGTCAACAAGTGAAGGCCGAACATCAGAAACCGAGTGGATTGCTTCAACCTTTAGAGATTCCAGTTTGGAAATGGGATTCGATATCCATGAATTTTATAGACGGTTTGCCAAGGTCGAATAGGGGAATTGAAAGTATATGGGCCATAGTGGACAGGTTAACCAAGAGTGCCCATTTCATTCCAGTCAAGTCAACCAGGACAGCACCTGTTTTGGTTAAGTTGTTCATGAAGGACATAGTTAAACTGCATGAAATTCCTTGTAGTATTGTCAGTGACAGAGATGCATTGTTTACTAGTGGATTTTGGAAGAGTCTACAGAATGTATTAGGTACCAAGCTCAAGATGAGTATTGCATATCACCCTCAGACGGATGGGCATACAGAGAGAGTCAATAATCTACTCGAGGATTTATTGAGGCTTTGTGCTAGACTTTGGTGGATATAGGAATGGCGCATTTTGAAGCTTTGTATGAAAGGCCATGCAAATCACCAACATGTTGGTTGGAGACGGGAGACAGATTAGTCTTGGGTCCTGATTTGGTTAGAGAGGCAACAAAGAAGATTGAGTTGACCCGAGAAAGGATGAAGGAAGCTCAATCTAGAATGAAGAGTTACGCAGATAGGAGGCGTAAGGATCTAGAATTCTCAGTTGGAGATATAGTTTTCATTAAGGTATCACCGATGAAAGGTGTGGTACGATTTGGGAAGTCAGGGAATCTGACGTCGAGATATGTTGGTATGTTCCCAATTATAGAGAGGATCGAGAAGCTCGCATACAGAGTAAGGTTGCCGAGCAGTATGGCAGGAGTCCATAATGTGTTTCATGTGTTTCATCTTTGCAAGTATGTGCATGATCCAGAGACTACTATTGCTCCGACAAATTTTGAAGAGTTAATAGTAGAACCCAAATTTGACTTTTGTTAAACAACCAGTTCAGGTTGTAGCGAGAGATGTGAAGAGGTTAAGGAACAAGACAGTCAAGTTAGTGAAAGTTCAGAGCAACAACGAGAAGAACTGTACTTGGGAGACAAAAGACAGGATTAGAGATACTTATCCTGATCTGCTGTGAGGGTATGTTCTATATTTGCATTATATATACTATTGCTAGTCAGGTAGACAAGTATGATTGTAAGGAGCTATTACAGATGGTTGCTATGTTTGGTATTTAGTCCAACTGAATTTCGAGGACAAAATTTTTTAAGGAGGGGAGCTTATAACACCCCTAATTTTTAATAACATTATTCAGGTGATTCAATTAGATAAATTAAATAGAATAATGTAAAGATTAAAGAGATAAGAGGACTGAGATTTGAAAATTTATTAGAGACCATGGTTAACTAAATATAAACTAAAAGAATGGGTTTATGAAAATGGTTTGATATGATAACTAATAAGAGAATAAGACTAAGGGCGTTATGGGAAATAGCCATCCACCATACCCTTAACTCCTGAACCCTTACTCCTTTTCTCATTCTACACGTTCAAAACTCTAAAACCATAAACCAAAGAACAAGCCAGTTATTACCTAGGAGAAAAGAAGAAGAAAATTCAAGTAAGAGCTAAGGAATCAAGCTAGAAGAATTAATCAAGTTCAAATCTCAAGTCCTTATCAAAATCAAGGTGAATAATAATCAAAACCATCTCTATTTTCGTTTTTAATGAACATTTGGTTTTGAATTATGTTAAAATCCTATATGATGATTTTAGTGAAGATAAGCTTGGATTTCATGATATGTTATATGCAAACATGTTTGTTTGATATATATTTTATTCGATTTTAAGGCTAAAATAATTAATATTAGATTTCAAATGCTATAAGGATTTAATATGTTATGTAAAACATCATTTTGGAGATGGGTTAATTTTTTCGTAATTATCCAAGTTATGGATAATTTACTAGGAATTTTCAAAGGAAAATATGAATAATTGGGTTTAGAAATTAATTTTGGTAATTATATAAAGGAATTTGGGTCTGAAATTTATATATATTAGATAACATGTTAAAAGTGAATTTCTATGATTTTTTGAGGGTTTTTTCCTAAGTAATTTACTATGATTAACTTATTTGGAGGACTTATATGTTTTAATTGTTTCGATTAAGGGAAAAGCTTCTTGGCTAATTACATTTATTTAGATCTGAAAATGAATGCGGTAGTTTTTAGAAAAAAATTTGAAAACTTTATGGCAATCAATTAAATTTTTACAAATAGGCAGGTTAATTAAAAAGCAATTACATGAAAAGGTAATAAAACACTTTTTGTATAGAAGTATGGTTTGCCACTTCCAGTAGTACCTTTTGACCCTATACTTCTGCCTCAACCAAGTCAAAACCAATAGACAAGGAATCAATGCGTCGGTATGTAGTGGATTGGAGAATGGCGGCAGGTATGGAGTTGAAACCATGCTTTCGAAGAGGTCGAAACCCATTTAAATAGCTTTCGAAGATGACACTTGCCTTATTTTCAAAAGAATGCTTTCGAAAGGATTTAAAATAGTTTTCGATGAGGTTGCTGCCTTTTTGTTAAAGTGTAGCTTTTGAATGAGTTACTCTGTTTTTAAATCAATGCTTTCGAAAGGTAGCTTGAACCCAGTCGAAACCATGCTGTCAACCTTATACCTTTTGAAAGAATTGAAGTCATCAACTACTTCGAAAGGTAGCTTTTGTTTTCTAAATACCAAGTCGCTTCCCAATGCTTTCGAAAGGGCTCTAGTGGCCAATTATACTAAAGGTTTTGAAGGCAATGGTGTCGAAAGGGGATTCGACGCTATCCTTCTTATTGTTTTAACTTAAAGACTAATGCTTTTGAAAGGATGCTGATGAAGCCATCGGTTTTTCCCCAAACTCTTTTTAATGGTTTCAAAAGGGGTGCTTTCGCTTGTATTCACTTAGATCCAAAAAGATATATTTAAAATTAAACCCAATGGTTTCGAAAAGGGTACTTTCAATGGTTTCAAAAGGGGTACTTTCAAATGGCTTCAAAGCTATGCTTCTATAATTAGATAGTAATGCTTTAATACATTCAAAAGGTTTCGAAAGAGAGGTTTAAAGTGTTTCGAAAGGCAGATGCCGAGTGTTTTGAAAACAAGATTTGTATGCTTTCGAAGGAGGTTTTCCAATGGTTTCGAAGGTAAAGGTTTAAGGTTTCGAAAGCGTTAGTTTACAAAACAAAGAACCCAATCTCAATTTTTAAAGGTAAAATCTATGGAATTATAAAAGAGCTTTTAAATGCTTTTAAATTGCTGTTTTTGAAGAAGCTTGCTTTGATATAAATAATGGGTTAAAGGGGTTAACCAAATTTCCGGTGGAAAAGGATTTCAAAGACATTAAACCAAAGATGTTGGTATTGTTTTGTATATGCTTCTTCCATAAATGTATTCACTATGTAATGGACCCATAACTGTATTTAGGGAGTAAAGGTAGAATAACTTGTTAGGTTGACTCAGTAGTGAATATAAATTAAGTAACTCCTGAATAAATAGAGTTGCATCCAAGAGGTCAGGTAGACCGGAATATAGGATGCCCAAAGACTAATTGAGAAGTAGTCAGCTTAGACATGCTTATAGTGAACCCATGAAAACTATGTTTCAATAGAGTTATTGGCAAGGGCCAATAAGTTTGTAGTGAACCCATGAAAACTACATCCGGATTAAGTTATTAACAGAAGTCAATAGGTTAATAGTCAACCCATGAAAACTACGAAAAGGGGAGTTACTGCAGATACCAATAGGTTCAAGAAAAAATCATGAAATAATTGAATGAAGTTATTAAAATGGGCTAATAGGTTCTTAGTGATCCCATGAAAACAATGAGACAGGGCAGATAGTCCATAAGTTTGAAATAGGTTCTTAGTGATCCCATGAAAACTATGAGACCGAGCAGATAGTCCATAAGTCTGAAATAGGTTCTAAGTGATCCCGTGAAAACTATGAAATAGGACAGGCGGTCCATAAACAATAAACAGGTTATTAGTTAGCACATGAAAACTATTAGGTTAATAGTAACCCTAGGAACTATATCTATGACAAGTAGTCAGATAAATGGGGATGGGAAATCCAGAATGTTTTACTTGTATGCATATCATCGTAATATTATAAATTGCTATGTTTTTAACAATTGTGGATGCAGGAGCACAGTATATGGTTATTATAAGTTTTGATAAGATACCGATGAGGGGAAAACCCATTACGCTAAGTTGCGTGGTCTCACTAGATATCTAAATTGGTTCGATATGCTACTTTATTTCTCATACAGGCTTTATGTCTGACTCGAAATTTATGTATTCCCCTTAAACTCTCGGGTGCTCAATTGATTTTGAGTAATTTGAGAGTTGAGGTTTTCAGGTTCCCCTTAGGCGAATAAGCTTCCGAAGACGTGCAAGAGGCAAGCTAGCTAGTAGGAGTTCTTTTCTATTTTGATTCTGTTGTGTTTAGTTGTAAAGGAAAAGTTGTTTAATTTCCTATATATATAATCTGATCATCCAAGGGGCATCTTTATATGTCGCTCTTGGCGTATGTTGTAATAATTATATTTTATCCGAATGTGGTTCTCGAGATTGGTATTATGTAATGAATTTGAAATGATTTGAAAAGGAATGAGAAATTTGTTTAAATGATTTTAAAATTTCTTCATATCTATGTGTTTATGTTGTATCAATGTATCTAACATTGCCATGTTTGGTTGCCGAGGATTAATAACTATGGATGACTACAGCATCCATAGCCATTAGTTTTGGGCCTCCAAGTGGGAGATGTTACAATTGAATACTACACAAATCCAAATTGCGATGAAGTGAGATGAGTAAGAAGATCTAGTAGTGATCAAAGTGGCATAACGGAAGTATATAGATTACTTTCCACTGAATATCTTAGTTGTTTTGTTGTTTTGATTGGATGATTCATGTTATGATTTCATTTTGTGATTGCTTGATTCTTTATTGCTATTTGCTAGTGATAAATTATTTGATTGTTAATATAATCTCCATTAATATGTAAACTTACAAAAAGTAAGCATATGATTTTGATAAAGCAAGAAAATTAATTATATATTAAAATACTTTGAAAAAATTTGGTAATTAAATTTGTGTTAGTTTTTCTGTTGAATGCTATAAGAATTCTGGTGATGCGCCTTGCCAACGTATCGATAGGGATTTCTAAAAAAGGAGAAGGCATTTCAACACAACATTTTGAATGTTTTGCAATAAAATACAATATTTTGGAGAGTAATGCTTTGGAAAAAATATTATAAACAATATTTTGAAAAGGAAAATGATTTGAAATGAGTCAAATAATATTTTTTGAAAAGAGAAATTACTTTAGAAGAGAAAAACATATATGGTGATAAATATATATATATATATAAGTGAGTTGTGATCCTTTTGATGTGATTTGGATGAATGGTATAAGTGAATTGTTTTTTTAAGCTATATCTCAAGGAATGAAAAGCATATATATGAGTTCCCTAATGAAAGAGTAAGTTTAAAATAAATATGCCATTCTGATATCTCAAATAAGGAAGTGATTTTAGGAAAATAAAATAAAATAAAATATTTGGAAGTAATGTGATGACCCGCCTTTTCGACTTTTGAAAACCAACACTAATACATCCTTGATATTCACGTGTCGCAAATTCAAGTGTCAGAAAGACAGATTGATCAAGGATAAAAAGATAATAACATAGAACAGAGTAGAAAACAGAATCTCACACGAATGGAATAATCATATTTTATTAACCACAAAATCTTTAACGGCGGAAAATTTTGAATATAATATAAGAGTCTAACCTAGATTCGGTCTAGACAGTTATAAATCCTTGGTGCTTACAAATGTTGAAAAACAACAAAACAAATGTAGCGGAAAATAGAATATATCCATACATTGATGAAGATCTCCAGCTCTCCTTTGGAAACTCCAAGCATCTTTAGCTAAATTTGAAACTACTCGGATCTGGAGTATTAAAAATATCTGGATCAGGCTTGATAAACCAACATGCGAACACTTGAGTTATAAATGAATATGAAAGTGTCATAAATAAAATTGATGCCAATCAAAACGCTCGAAAAGGGTATCTCATAAGACCATGCCGCACATAAACACAGACGGGTTTTTACCTTACGATAACCAGAATACTTTATACTAAAACAAATTTGATATTATCATTAATGACATCGGTTTGAAAACACTTTTCAAATAAATATATACACAAAGTAGGTATCAATACTCGAATAATGTCAAATGGTGTATATAATGCCAAAGGGATAGTTGAAAAGTTTGCAAAGCATTACGGCTAATTTTGGAATACAACCAAAACCGTAAAACTCGTACTAGAATTAGATTTCCAACATGATTGGGAACTAGCGGTCATTTCCTCCAATGTGAAACCCATGCATAACATCCTAGTCTCCAGTGACTATTCACTTTTCTCAAGCAAGCCTCTGTACTACATTGTTACACTACTATGGAACAGTGTATCTCGGTGGCTTTGCTCTTTCTCGGTCGAGCCTCTAATACCTGCCCATTTAAACAATTGAGAGTCCAGACAGTACTGGACTCCTCCATCATCAATAAAACAGATAGCCTGAAATATATGTCTTGCAGACCACATAGTATCTTGTATCATTCTTGGGATGTGCGGTTCGTGAAGCTATGCTCTTCTTTCCACAAAGCCATGCTCTACTTTTCACAAAGCAAATTCCACTTAGAATGTCACATTACTATTTCTAATAACACACTATTGATTTCCATTAAAGTACAACATCTAAGCTCGTACATCTCAGAGAAGGATGTTAAGTATAGGAGGGGTTATCTCCTACACCACCAAACAAATGTACGTTTGTAGAGATCAATGTACGTGGTTTTACAAATTCAATATCAAACACCCATCTATACAAGTTTTTTAGGTAAAGAAAAACTCGAAGGCACTCCTCCTCCTACTTCCTATTTGAGAATCACCCCTAGGATTAGTAGCTAGTAGTCCTTGCAAATCGAAGATTTTCAGAATGAAGGTACTACTGCTGCCATATATATATGATATGAGGATTAACCCAGAAGTTAGTGGCAAGCAGCCTTACATCATGAAGATCTCCATCTTCAAATCATTTTCTTCAACATGTCTTCAATTTCGTATACATATAATGGTTTGAAGTGGTTTTCGGATAGGAATTACCAAAATCCAAACCTTGTTTCTCCGAACCAATCATCGATAAAAAATGTCAAGTATATAGGCGATTATCAAACAACATCCACTCAGTTTATCATTTTATCAAATCAATTATCTTTCAGAGATATATTCTTTTAAAATATCCCTTTATCTTTTAAGAGTATATGGAATAACTAAGCCTCATTTATCAAATTATTTGGTTGATTAAACCTCTTATATCTTGAAATAATTTCAAATCATTTCACCTTTTACGTAGTAAAACATTTCCAAATCACTTATTTAAATCTCAATAAAGATTTCTTATTTTCAAATCATAACTTTTAAATGAGTCAAAAATGATGTTATTTAAGGCATCATTTATTGTAAACTCAAATCAATTAGTATTGAGTAGAAAAGGGTCCATAGAGATTAAACTAATTATACTCAATACCAATTTTCATATTCAACATGTACTATTCGTTGAATAACGGTGAAATCACCTTTTAAATTCACATGGATAGTACGAGTTCCCTCCTCGAAATTTAATATAGAGTGTAACCAGGGTATTCTTTATACCATAAAATCATACTTTAAAATCTTTTTTAACTTTTGGAAAGCTCCAAATCTCTTTTCTTTTAACTTAAGAAAATGCGGTCCGAGTAGATCAAATTAACTATCTCCTTCGTTAGGCCAGTCCGGAAAGCTAAAGCAGAACCCAAATATTGCTTGTCCAATCTTGGGTCTAGAGACTATCTCTCTATCACCTATAAGGCGGTCAAGTTATTTGATTAATTCTAAATCCTTTATATGATCCTTTTTTAGAGATGATTTTCATTTACTTAACGCTATTCCAAATATTGTTTAAAACAATTTTCCTTTAATAATTTATGTTAAACTCCTCTAATATAATTATAAAACTTCATCTTTAAAATACTTAATTATTCATTTGAAAAGATTACTGAAAAGATCGGGGAAAAATAATTAAGTTCAAACCATGGTTGGCAAATGTTACCGAAAATCGTTACTAAAACCGTTGTGAATAGTGTTTTAAACCTTCTTTGATCAAAACACTAATTCCATTTCATATAAGTCTATTTCTATAAATTAAATCCCCTTTAAAACATTTTAACATATTTATGGAATTTATTTCATATTTTTAATGATTTAAAAATATCTATTTTAAAAATTTTACCACTTTAGTTTCCGAACTGCCAAAACACGATGTTTTTGAAAACTTGATTTGGACATATTTCAAACTCTACTAAATGAAATATTTATTTTCTTCTTTTGTTTGAAATCTATACCCACATGAGTCTGCAAAATTCTTATTTCAAAGAATGCTGACTTATATTGAATCCTACACATTGATTTAACTTTTCAGGTCGGAAAATAAGGAACTACCGCTATGCGACGAGCTTGATTTGGCTCTATTTTTCAAACTTTATTAAACTCTTCCAAAACTTGTTAAAATGTTTAAAATACCATAATAAACCATTTTAAATCATTTCAAACTATTTTTACTAAATTAAAAACTCTTTTCCACTTTATTCCATATTATAATATTATATATTCATTTTTCAATCTTTTTATATTCAAAACCATTAAGAGGATTGCTAACTCACATACACATATTAGTAGGGATTTATTTTTCCCTGAATTAACTATTGTTAATTAATTAAGCATTTCTATTTTGAATAATTATGATTATTTCATTATTTGTTATATTTATCACAACCAAGTTATCAACCATATAATCAATCAATTTTCAAACATCCATATAAATCATCCAAGATATTTAATGGTCATGTTATCGTACTAGAAATAATTATAGATATTATTTAATAATTACGAATGTTGTGTAATCACAATCGTTTTCAACTCCGCCACTCTTCGAAGCTTCTTAAAATAAATCTGGCGGTACTCCGGTAGCACTTCCTTCTCTTTTCTTTACTCCGGAGCTTCTCGAACCTGCTCCTCCTTCTTTTAAGTGCTCGGCCTTGATGGTTAAACTAGGGTGGGTCGTTGGTTTTAGAAGGGAGGTGGAGGAACTTGATCTTGAAATGATGTGGTATTATATATGTATATTTTTATTTCTCTTTGCTATATTTTTCTTCATTATTTTTCCAAAGGAGAGAAGCTATTAGAGTAGCTTAGGAAGGAGAAGAAGAAGTAGAGAACGGTGTGAAGAAATGAGAAGGTAAGGCCTTGTATTTATAGGCAAAAGCTTGGAAATATCTCCTCGACCTCATGCTCACACCATCCCCTATGCCCTCCACGACGTCACCCACCCCATGTGCTCTCGTCCACCTATGTGCGTGTAAGGTGAAGAGAAGGTTGCTTTTGACTTTTGTAAGAAAATATCATAATATTTATATTTTTACATATGTAAATATTAATGTAAATGGTAAAATATATATATGTATATATGTATGTGTATGATATGTATATACATGTGTATATATATGCATAAGACAACAAATAAAGTTGTAATAACTTAAAACAATTTTTATTCGTCAAACTGTTGATAATATGGAATCCAATTTCTAGTCATATTTTTCCTTTTTAGTTAAACTATATATATTTTTAATCGAAGTTTTAAAATAACATTTCTATTATTATTTAATAATTAAAAGGGCATCATTTGATTTTAAAACAATTATCAAATCATTTGAATTTAATTTAAATTCAAAAATCAATTATTCAAAAATGATGATATCATTGATGATGTCATAAATATATTTTATTTCCAAGAATATAATAAATATTTTTATTCATATTCTTGCTTAAGTTGAGAAATAATTGTACATGTCTAGTTTTGTTCGCGACTTTTGATGGTTAAAAAGCTGTTTATCGATAAAATGATTCTCGATCATTTTATTGATATTTTTACGAAGAATATATTTTTGTAAATACTTTTCCAAAACAAGATCACCATTATTATTTATCACAAAACATGATTATTTATGTTTGATAATGCTATATTTGAATATTTAATATTAATTAAATATTCTAATTTAAAGTGATAAAATTATGGGTTGTTACGTATGATCACATTTAAAATCTAATAAGGAAAAAAAGTGTGTTTGGTGGATCCTGAATTAGAAATGAACTTAAATCAATGATGGTGAACTGTTATCTAAGAAAAATCTAAATAAAATGGTAAAGACTGAGATATCATTTATAAAAATTTGGAATCGTAAGTGTTTGGAAAAATGTAAGACGGGAATAATAATATGAATTAGAAATTTTATGGAAAAAGGGTTTATTTTGAAGAAAAATCTTATGTAATTTTTTTTATGGAAGACTTATGAAATATAATTTCGAGAAAAATAAATAAAAAGAAAATGGTGTTAATTCATTTGAGAAACATATATATGCATTAGAATTATTTTAAAATTTTCAAAGGATTTCTCTAATGGAAGTATTGTACATATGTTGTATAAATACTATGAGGCAAAAATTAATTTTGGAATTGAAATTGAGTATGTTGTAGATGTTTTGAAAATTCCTTTCAAAATGAAATTAGAAAAAAAAGAAATTGTAATAATAATGATTCCAAAATATACAACTATTTTTTATGGGCTTTTATAATATTTGTTCAAAGTGGAGACTTTAAGTTAAAAGGAGAACTAAATTTGAGATTAGAGTTTTGAAAAAAAAAATTGTAGTGCTTTACTACTATATCCTTAACCTGTGGAATTTTGATCGAATTTAGTCGATCTTTCTTTCATCGGTAAGGTATTTATATAAGTAGCAATTTAATGTTTATCACTTTTTGATATTTTGAAGTTTGCTAATTCAAAATTGTGTTTAGAACTGACCCAAAATTCAGGCCTGCACTTAAAAATTTCTGAACCAAAAAACCCTGGTAATTTGGTCATATCTTTTGACCCTCTTATCCGATTTTAAAGATTCAACACTCGTTGGAAAGTTAAGATAGTAAGGAATAACTTTTATTTGAAGTGTTTTTAGAAAATATGATGTTTGCTAGGTGAAAGTTGTAATTTTTAATGGTGGGCTAGCATTTTAATACACATTTTAGAATTAGTGTTGTTTAGTAAAATCACCATAAATTTTGATATATTTCATATTTTCAACTTTCGAAAGATGTTTTGGTTACATAGTTCATCATGCTGCAATTTCACTTCTGAAAGCATTACATAAATATGTGTCTTTGACACATTAAAGTTAGTCGAAAAGTGACTTAACTTAGAATGCGATATTATCCCTTTTTTGTATGAACTGCAATATCATTTTACACTTTTATATGATCTCATATGAGTTATTTCAGTTGAGCTTAGGTACATGAAGATGATTATTGGATTGAGTGCAGTGCAAGCTCCTTTTGTTCACATGAAAACTAAATAAACTCACTTAAAATGAATTTGAGAACCATGCCTACATATTCTATGAATTGTTAACTTTGATAAAAAATTGCATATATTTGAATTTGGAAAGTAAGAGTAAAATTAGTCCCTAAATTTATAATATTGTATAGTGATTCCATGTTTTTTGTTAAATTATATATGTGAGTAAGCATGAATCAGAAGTTATTACGATTTGGATTGGGATTTATGTAGTATTTTAACTCATTGGAATGAAGTGTGTTTGTTTGCACCAAAATTGGTCACACACAACCAATAGAATTCTAGTAGAGATTAAATGAAGAATAAAATTGAAATAGAGTAGAAAAGGTAAATCTGACATAGATTTTTATAGTGGGTCGGCAATTTGGGCCTATGTCCACTTTATATTTTTTATTAATCTTACACTTGATTATGATTACAAGCATGTTTGGATCAGCTGGGATCCAGTATTATAAGAATAAAGAATAGTAATGGCCAAGCTTCGGCAGTAGAAAAGAAGGTCCCTCTTATGGAGAATGATCGCTGTATTCATAGGTGAAGACGACTGAATATCTTCCTGAAATTTCACAGATAGAATCTCACGATGTAGAGGAGGTCACTCGAAAAGTTTGGTGGCCAACTCCCAAGTATGAGCAATTGGGGTCGATCATTCAAGATGGCCATATGGGGCTATGCGATCACTCCATTAGGTTCGTCTTGATGTTGGCTTTGTGTTTCTAAAGTTTGTTTGCATGGTCGCCTACATGTTTTTGGAGATATCGATGAATCTTTGATGAGTTGAGCTGTTGGGATGATACGATCTAATCCTTACCTAGGGGAAGTAGTATGATCTGATCCCCTGCCTAGGGAAGTAATACGATCTGATCCCTTGCCCAGGGAAGTAATACGATCTGATCCCCTGCCTAGGGAAGTAATACTATTTGATCCCCTAGAGGAACGGATTGGTACCGATCTCCTGCTTATAGGAGGTAGTAATTTGTACTTAGAATATTCTGGAGAGTCTATCTCTTGGTATCGCTTGATCATGGCTTCAATACCAATATCTGTGCTTGATATATGGAATCCATGAACATCTCTCTGGACTGCTTGCCTCGCCTATCATCTAGTCAAACTTGTCCAATCAGTCAGGATATAGCCGGGTTAAAAGGTCGGTTAACACTTTCTTCCCAAAGTACGTCTTGTTTCGAATATGACATGCTTTGAATCGAAGAAAGTTAGAGTCGCTAGGAAGGATTCCATTTAGTTTCATGAACAGTCGTTACCGTTCCATTGAATTATCTTTCCAAAGAGTCGTATTTCTCTCTATTTGTTGTGACGCTTGGTCGATATTTGACGATACAAGTTTTGGAGTAGAATCTATCGGTAATTGTCTGCACTCAATTTCAGTTATCTGAACTGATTTCTATTTAGAAAATTCCAGATAGAAATTTATTTTTTGTCGATTCAGGTAAATTGAATGTCGAATGCACACATACGCTCGATTATACGCGGTTGTCATTGGCTCCCAAGCACTTTCACGAGCCTATAGGTCGCCAAGTTTCATCAAATTGCATTTGCAATTTATTATTTCATTTCATATTTTTTTCAATACGATTAGTATTTGGTACCGACCCCTATAAGGGAATCGGTATTGATTTCGTATTAAAATACGTAGCATAATTTGCTTACATTCGTAATTTTGGACCCGGAAGCTCTGGGTCACATCCCTCTCTCTTTACTTTCATTATTTCTTCCAAATGAACCGACCCCTTCTTATTTCATTTCGTCTCTTCTCTTTCATTTTGTTTCTTTTTTTTATTTCCTCACCGATCCCTTTATTTTACATCCCAAAAATTCGATTTTATCATATCTAATTTCACCTTATCCTCATCGCCGTTTACCATTATTTCAAATCCACCATCACCGCTCCTATTCATCGAACTCCAAGGCTCTAATTTCTTTCGAACCAATTGATTCAATCTATTCCAGACTTGCCTTCATCTCGATCCGGTCGTTGGTGGATATATGTTTTGCGGGTCGGTGTTGAATTGAAAAGAATTGGTTAAGGGATTGGCTATTGAGGAAGTGAATGTAGGGATTGGTGATGAAGGCATGATGATATGTGGATAAAGGGATTGGCTAGAAGATGTGATCAGCATACCTCGAGGCCAATGCCATGGAGCGATCAGTTATGAAGGTATGGAGAAGAAATGAAGCAATGAGAAAGAGGGATCGGTTCATGAGATCAGTGGTAAGCATGTCGAGGATGGTTTGAACTGGAAACTATTCAAGTGGATATGTCCGGGCAATGGGATCTATTGTTGTTGATCATGGTTCGATCGTTGTTGTGGTGAAGGGATCGGTGATGATGGAGGGATCTATGTTGGTTATGGGATCAGAAAAGATGACATATAGGGGATTGGTTATGGCATATGGTCAAGTATTACAACCAATTCATTAAACCAATTCCCGAACCTTTAGATCTGTGGTGGATTGAAGGTGGTAGTTGGCAAACTTTCACCAGTAGTTTGAGCTTTGTCTCCAAACTTGTCTGTAGCCAAACCATCGTTGAAGTATTCTTCTCCTATCTCAGCAAAAAAGGACATCAAATGTTAAATGTTGGCTATTTGCATTATATGACATATGAAATAAAGTAACAATATAACTGTAGATGCCTTGAATCTTCATATAAGTGCTCTTTGTTTTCAGAAGTTCTGATTCAATGATATTAGATGATACTTGTAAGACATTATATATTTGATTGGCCATAAATCCATTTGTTCCACAAGTGCATATTTATGCCTGTATAGACATACATACCCATATGAACTTGAACCTAAACCTGAATTTGTAAGCATGAATTTGGATTTGAACGCATAACTTTGGATGCACACACTTGTTTGTTTGGACATATTTTTAAGTGATGCACATGCCCTGAATGCTCTTATGTGCCGACAACTGACCCTTGAATTCGAACGTAACTGTTACATGTAACCATCGACATAAAATCCGATGGGGACAGTCAATAATGACGGTTACTTTTGTCGAACTCCCGAGTTTTTCCATAATTATTGTATGATATTGAATAACATTACACTGCACAGAACCGCACTAAACTATACTTAGCACAGGGATGTTTTAATTAAGTTTGCAAAGTCACCTAGGCGATCGGATCGGTGCCGGTCCCTTGCCTAGGCAAGTCTTGTGATTTCAACACTTTGATGATGTATGTAGGCATGGAGATCAGTAGTTGGATTTGACTTCGAACCCCGTGTTCGAGCATTTCTCTAATGCACAATCAACGACACAAAAGATGACAGGACGGCATGAGAGACGGTCGATCCGGTCGAATTTCTGGATCTTCCCATGAGCTGTTGAGTCTAACAGTGATGGGTTCTAGATGCTTCAAACAATTATCTATAATGGTTCAAGATAAGGCTTATAAGCATGTTGAATCAAATGTCAAGTAGAGTTCAGCCTTGCGCTGCATACAGTTGCATAGCTGGCTTTTGCTTTAAGTTTGAATCTGCTAATGTATTCGAGTAACGTGCTTTCCATTCAATATACTCGTGGTTTGTTGCTTGTCGCTCAGGCTGGAATGATAGTCAGTCACACATCAGCCTAGGCATCGATCCAATAATTCTATCTCTAGGCATCCATTTGGTCGTAGCCTTGAGTCATTGTAATAACTAAGCATGAGTCACAGTATTGAGCTGTCATAGTCAGCTTTTGGATGATCACACTTCTGCCCCCAGTCTCAGGTTGGAAGATGTACTGCATGGACGGTCGAGTCTCGTCCTAGTTGTGTTTATACTCCCACTTAAGCTCTGAAAATTCAGAGTTGATCGATGAATGGTCGGGTCACATTCATCTTGATTCTTGCTTGTGCCCTCAATGTCGAGGCCCAATGTCGATAAGTGGATGGGAAAGTCATGTTCGCTTTAGTTTTATATTCTTTCTTCCAAACCTGAGGTCGAAGTTATTTGATGGGAGGTTGAATTATGCCTATTCTGGATGGTATTATGGTTTCTCCTCCCTGGGGGAAGACTTTGATGCTCCATTGGATTTCGGGCATGAGCTAAGTACTGGACGGTCAATTACGTCCACTTTTGGTACAGATGTTGCCATACTCTGGGTAGGAACTAAAGAATGTTTGGTGATCTCACATCCATTCCGTGATTCATGCTTCCATTGTCGAATCAAGGAGAAGAACTAAGCGATGGATGGTCTGATCGCATCCATTTGTGGTTAGTGTGGATCAACATTGACCGTCGATCCGATGGTACGATGTAGTCGGTCGCTCGTAACTTTGGACGTCGTTCCAGTTGGTCTTATATTATGGCCTCCTTACGATCGTGGCCTTACGTCGTAAAGAACACCAAGTCGGGCTATAGTGAGCTATCGTATTTATCTTTTAGTAGTTTGTACTCCTACCACCAGTCTTGGGTTAGCAGAATTAGTTCATGGATGGTCGAGTCACGTCCTGTTGAGTTTATATTCCTCTTGTAGGGTTTAGGTCGGAGTTGATGAATGAATGGTTGATTCACATCTATTCGCTGTTTATACTTCTATCCATGCTATGGGGACCAAAGTTTGTCGATGGACGGTCAGTCATACCCATTTGCTGTTTATACTCCAACTCATATTCTAGGAACTAGAGTTATTGATGGATGATCGAACCACGTCCATTTTTTGATATAAGCTCCCTTTGTCGAACCCAGAATGAGAGTCAGTGAGTGGACGATCGAACCACATCCACTTGATGAGTTTATACTCCATCTGTCACGGTAAAGGTTGGAGTTAGCAAATGAATGGTTGAATCATGTTCATTCACGGTTGGACGAGCAGTCACATCCATTCAAAATCGGATGGTCAGTCACGTCCATTTTGCGAATCTGGCTCTTCCTGTCAAGTTAAGGAAGAAATTTAGTGTTGTATGGTCGGAGTGTATCCACATGAATTTACGCTATGGTTCCCATGCTAACGAAAAGAGTTGACGCATGGACAGTCGTGTCGCGTCCGCTTTGTACCATATGGTCATGTCGCATCCGATTTTGTTGCTTATATTCTAGTCTATGCTTGGGGAATAGAGTTTGTTGACAGGCAGTCGAACCACGCCCATTTGGAGTTTATGCTCCAAGCTGCATTGGGGGACCAAAGTTAATCAATGGACGGTCAAACTGTGTCCATAATTTAGTGTTTATACTCCTCCTGTCAGATTCAGGTCAGAGTTTATGAATGAATGGTCAAATCACACTTATTTATTTGCATTTATACTCAAGCTCACACTCTAGTAACTAGAGTTATTCAATGGACGACCGAACAGCGTCCATGTTGTGTTTACACTCCACAATGCACTAAAGGACCAGAGTCGGTGACGGCCGGTAGAACAACATCCTCTTTTTGATTTGGATTTTGGGCTAGCCGATGTTCAAGGAAGGCTTAATTAGTTCGCAATACTTCAAGCACAAGCAAGATCGCAGATGGACTGATCACATCCTTCTGGATTGGATGGTTGAATCACATCCAACTTGGGCTCTCAAACTGCCCTGGCATCCGAGGTAAGAGTCGATGCATGGATGGTCGTACCGCGTCCACTTTCATTTGGATCCTATTTGAGTAAGATGAGTGTTCTAGCAGACTTCGAGTTCGAGCAGGGGAGCGAATGGTTGGACCGCATCCACTTTGAGTTGCGTCTTTACTTTTAAGTCAGGGGTAAGAGTTCGAGAGCGGACAGTCGAGTCTCATCCGTTTTGAATTGCTCGTCTAGTCAGATCATGGTGAGAGTTAGCGAATGAATGATTATGTCATATTCATTCGGAGTTGGATGGTCAGTCACTTCCATTTTGATTTATATTCTCCAATCAGATTAAGGGATAGAGTTAGCTCAGGAGTGCTCGAGTTATGCTCATCTGGTTTCATACCTCTCATGATGGATTGGAGGAGGGCACTGCAGAATAAATGGTCAAGTCACACTCCTTTGTGGTTTATTCTCCTATCCATGCTTTGGGGACCGGTGTTATCCGATGAACGGCCAGGTTATATCCATCTCATTTTTATACTCTTATTTATGCATTGGGGACTAGAGTCATTTGAAGGGTGGTCATTCACATCCATCTTTAGTTTATACTCATATCCATTCTCTAGGGACCCGAGTTGATCGATGAATGGTCAAACCACGTCTAACTTTTTATGTTTATACTCTAGTTCACAGTCTAAGAACCAGAGTTATACGATTGGTGGTCAGTTACACCCATTTTTAAGAGTTTATACTCCACCCATCGAATCAAGGTAGGAGTTGTTGAATGAACGATCGAGGTACATTCATTCGTGGAATGGAATTATGCTCCCCAACACCGAGGATAGAATTGGCAAGTAGACCGTTAATTCACGTCAACTTGGTGATTATAGCTTCTCCTGTCAAGTCAAGGAAGGGAGTAAGCAGTGGATGGCTAGATCACATCCATGTTTGGGTTGGATAGTCAGGTCACGTCCAATTTTCTTCGTGCTCCTTTTGGATAGTTGAGGAAGAGAGTTGCTAGATGGACGGTCAGGTCACCTCCACCTCAAGCTGCAGTCGTACGCCTGTGTTAAGGGAAGTGGTTGATGAGTAAACGATCAGTCACGCCAACTTTAGGTCGAGCTCCCAAAATACCAAACTACCCCCTCTGTCCAGGGCAGGAGTCGATATGTTGACAACCAAGTCATATCCACTTTTAGTTAGTCTCTAAACTTTCGGAGTGGCATAAGTATCTTGGCGAACTTTCAGTACGAGTTAGGAAGTGGATGGTCAGGTCACATCCACTCTAAGTCTTTTTTTAGTCTCTAAGTCAAGTGCAGAGGGTGATGAGTGGACGATCAATCGCATCTACTTTGTATTGGAGTTTGACCTTGCCGGGCTCTGAGCAAGGCATAGATGTTCTGTCAGAATTGAAGCATAAAATAGGAGGTGGATGGCCTAGTTACACCCTCTTTCCGTTTTGAGTTCTTGCTCCTAATTCAGAGGCGCATGGTAGGTGATGAGTGGTCAACTCGCACTCATCTTAATGAAACTCCCAAGGTTTGATCATGGTCCGTGGAGGTTGTTTGGTGCCTAACTCTAGGTACTTGTTCACCTGCATCGTTCGCATGTAGTTTAATTCAAGTTGGTCGTAGTTCACAGCACAATTACATAAAGATAAAAGTACACGGCCGAAGGGCCATTTTATTCGAAAATAGAAATAACAAAGTCTATTTAATAAAGTTTTAATGAAAATTAAAATAAATCTTATTGATAAGTGAAGCAGCGTCTTATGCTCGCTATTCAACTTTACTCCAGCCCTTCTCAGTTGGAAGTCGACCATCGGCGGTCCAGTTGATAACCATAGGTCTTTATTGGTAAGGGGTGGACATTTCCCACTTGCCATCCTATGAGATTTGCACATACTATTGAAGCTTTCTTTCCAGATCAGCTCTTCGATCACATCTCAGAGGTGTCTACAATCGCCAGTGTTATGGCCGTATGTCTCATGAAATATGCAATATTTCCCGGATTTCTTCTGGGTTTCGGTGGACTCTCTTGGGGATGGCTTTTTGTATTGCTCCGAGTCACGAGTCCATAGGTGGATGGTTTTGCTCGAAACATTCAATGGAGTGTATGCATCAAATTTCGGGATCCTGGGTTATCTCCCATAATCCAACTCCTCATCTAAGGCATCATCATTGCTCTTGTTTTGAACCCATTTGGCAAACGGGCCTGCAATGTTGTTTTTTCCAGTCATCTTTGCCTCCTCCTTGTGTAAATACTAGTTCACCTTGTAGTAAAAAACGCTCCATGGTGGTAGGAGTCCAGCTAACCAACCGCAAAAATCTATCTCGGGGCCGATTCCCCTTATCAACGACATCGGTATGGTATTCTCGCTGCGATTGCTCACTTCGGTTACGATGGCGTTGAACCTTTGCAAGAAGTCTTTGAGTAGCTCCCTTAGCGCTTGGAATAGGTTTGATAGTGACATCACATGCTTAGGGCGAGTTGCTTGTGTTTAGAATTGCTCAACGAACTTTTGCGCTAGCTGGTCAAACGGGGAGACAGACCTAGGCAGTATCGTGTAACCACATGGTCACTGCTCCTTCAAGAAAGATAGGAAAGCATCTGTATTTGATTGCGTCCGTCGCTTTGGAAAAATCCATATGCCATACATATTTCATGAGATGTACTCTAGGGTCAGTTTTCCCTGAGCATGCCAGTATGGTTGGCATGTTGAATTTGCGAGGATACTCTAAGCATTGAATTGCTTCAGTAAATTGATTATGGCTCCAGGACTCTCCCAATCATCATTAGTTTGGCTTTGGCTTTTTCTCATGAGCCGTAGTACCATGGCTGCCATGTCAGGCGTCTGGAAGCTGGTCCATTGGGATTAGTCGTCATCTACATCGGAAGCTTGGCCAAGTAATTCATCCCAGTTTGCTCCATATCGCCTTGGTTCTATGGCTTCTCGGAATATTTTTTGAGTAATAGTTCCTGGGTTCCTTGATGATAGTCAAGTAGCTGTCGCTTTGATCCTAGTGCCCTAGTCAGTCGTGGGGTATAGAGAGAATGCACCGTCTTCAAGTTGAGTTCTGAATTCAAAATGCGGGAGCTGCATATCATCGCGCCAGAGGTGGGGTCGATACCCAATTGGAGGGACCGGCACATATCCCTAATTTTGTCCCAAACTGGGTGAGATCAATATAGGGTGACAAGGAATGCCCCATAAGGCTATATTTCAAATTTCAAGTCATTTGGAGTTCGTGTGCTCAAGTTATGGGCAAAAGAAGATAAATCGGTGTTAACGGATCGGTGGTTATTAACTTGGAGTCCGACCCAAGAAAATTTGCTATTTGCTTGGAGTCAGCACATGGTTCGCTTGGAGTTGTAGAAATTTGAAGTAATGGATCGATGATGAACGGACATTTGAGTCATTTTCATGTTTGCTTGGGATTCGATACCGAACCCTGGGTACGGTTTAGTGATGAACGCTACTTGGAGTCAAATTGGGGTTTTCATGGAGAAAATCTTGGTTTTGCCCGAGTTAGACTTCGGGCCAGAATTTTCAAAGATTGCTTCGGGTTCAACTTCGGGTCAGTTGGCCAAAAACTTAGGTCTAACTTGGGGAAATTTCAGGGGAAGAAATATAGATTAAGGGATCGTTACCGATTCCTGAGTTTGCTTAGAGAAAATCTCGGTTTTACCAGGTCCGACTTCGGGGCATAATTTCTATAGTTTTCTTCGAATGAAATGGGTGATTACTTCGGCTCTGACTTCGGGCCTGAATTTCTTGAGTGCTTCGAGACAAATGGGTAATTACTTCGGGTCTGGCTTTGGATCTACTCTGAAGTGAGTTTTTCGATGACCATTTCGATGATTTTTTACGATGACCACTCATGACTCGACGATGGGATTTCCATGATGGGAAGTACAGCTTTGATGATGGATAGTTATGCTTCGAGAGGCATAGTAGGTGATGATGAGTTAGATTGAGAGGATTGTTATAGGTGGTTTATGAGGACCTTGTTCTCTCGGATTTATTTATGCGATTCTACACGAGCCTCATGGAGCTCTCTCCGTAATCTCTCTATGTCAGCATTAATGATCACATCAGAAGGGGACTGCATGCTGTGCTCCACAGTCTAGAAGAGCAATCTTTGTATTCTCTACTACCTCATCGGCGGGTCGTGAGGAGGTAGCAATGACTTATTCCTTCCTAGGAGGCATTATAGGTAGCTTCCTTATAGATCTTCTCATCAAGTCTGAGTTGAAACGGAAACTTGTCGGTAGAAAGCTGGATCTATCTCGCACATATGGGAATCCACAAGTAGATGATGAGATTCAATCAAGCTGAGAATTCATTTCTCATTGAAGGTACCAAAATTTTTGCATCAAAATTGATTACAAACACCCAATAATTTTTTGGAGGAGATTAAATGAAGAATAAAATTAAGATAGACTAGAAAAAGTAAATCAGACATAGATTTTTATAGTGGTTTGACAATCTGGACTACGTTCACTTCATATTTTTGTTGATGTTGCACTTGATTATGATTACGAGAATGTTTGGATCAGTTGGGATTCGGTATTACAAGAATAAAGAATAGTCATGGCCAAGCCTCGGCAGTAGAAAAGAAGATCCCTTTTATGGAGAATGATCGCTGTATTTATAGGGGAATACGACTGAATATCTTCTTGAAATTCGCAGGTAGAATCTCACGATGTAGATGAGGTCACATGAAAAGTTTCGTGGCCCAACTCCCAAGTATGAGTGATCGAGGCTGATCGGTCAAGATGGTCATATGGAGCTATGAGATCGCTCCAGTAGCTCCGTCTTGAGGTTGGCTTCGTGTTCTTAATGTTTGTTTGCATAGTCGCCTACATGTTTTTTGGAGATATCGATGAATCTTTGATGAGTTGAACTGCTGGACTGATACGATATGATTCCCTACCTAGGAAAAGTAATACGATATGATCCCCTGCCTATGGAAGTAATACGATCTGATCCCCTGCCTATGGAAGTAATACGATCTGATCCCCTGCCTAAGGAAGTAATACGATCTGATCCCCTAGAGAAATGGATAGGTACTGATCCCCTGCCTAGGAAAGGCACTAATCCATACTTAAAATATTCTAGGGATTCCATCCCTTAGTCTCTCTTGATCGTGGCTTCATACAATTGCCTGTGCCTGATATTTGGACTCCATGATTGCCTCTTTGGGATGCCTGTCTTGCCTGTCATTGGATCTAACTTGTCCAGTCAGTCTGGATATAGTCGGGTCAAAAGGTCAGATAATAGTGTTGTAGTGTAAATTTCTATAAATTATCCCGTTTTATAAATACGAATAAAAGTTCATCGTTTGAAATAACAAGGAATATCATAAAGAAAGAGATGTGTAAAATAGGGATGTTTACCTTATTTTGTACCGTCTATTTCAATAAGAATAAAAAAGATAATTCCTTGTAATTCCAAATAGAACATAAGTCCTCTTTTAGATAATTTATGAAAAACTATAGCTTTAACATTACCTTTTTAGGAAGATGTAATTGCAACATATTAAAATACAGAAATCCATAAGTATAAACCAAAGTATAGTAAGTAGAGATGATGATGATGATGATGATGATTCAATTATAAATCTAATATATGCGATAAGTTAGAAATGAACTAATAAGCGATGAAATATATGTAAAGCAATGAAATGAGTAATTTTGAAGATTTAGTAATCAAAGTTAGGTAGTTAACGTTGGGAAAAGGACAATAAGCCATATTTAATAGTGTTAAGTGGAGGTTAAGCAATAAAACATACCTAATCTATAAAAATTAGAAATAAGCCGTAAATGACATTAAACGACGTTAAGGAAACAAGAAGTAAGTTGTGTAAAATTAACCGAATATTAATAGTTAAACATAGAAGGCGTAGTAAATAAATAAATATATACCCTCAAGTATGCGTTTATGATGGGTATGAATTATTAAATCTAGTCAATAACTTAGATTAGTTAAAAATGACAAAGTCATTAATATTGGTTGGAATGCGAGGTCAGTAGTGTTACACAAGAGAAGTCTGCCCATCGCGAGGGGCTGCGAGAAGTTGTTTACACATTATATTGATGTAGAACATATCCAACTACAGGACCCGTGGGATTATTTGTTCGCATATAAGTGAAGGAAATGTAGAAAAGTAGGGTGGTTTTCCCCGGTCAAAATGTGAAAGAGACAAGTAGATTCTGCTTTAATGTTTAGGGGGTAGGTGTTAAGTAACTAAATGGGCAATTCCTAGATTGAATTAGGCAATCTAAATGGGATGGTGAGCGTAGGCTCAACGCTATCACAGTGAGGATGGTACCATATATGTAAGGAGTAGGAGCAGTTTACATAGGCCGAGATCGTTATTGGTCTTGAAGCGATCAACGAAAAGATGAGGTTTATGCCTAAATAGGCTACACCTCCTACTAGTGCAGATCACATTTAGGACATGCATCACCTCACAGTTGCTTATTAGTTTGTTGTTAGGAGGAAAGGCTAGATAACCCTTAATGGGGGTCTTTCAAAATGAGATAAACTATGGCTAAATAGTTGTAATGCCATTATTAAGCACTATGGGAGTTCCTTGGTATGCATGGCAGAGAAGTGCGATACTGCGTTCAAGGTGGATTCTAACGAGGAGCAGTGTTATAGATACTAGTGTATCATGGTCCAAAGAGGGACTATGGTACTTACACACATACACATACATACATACTTATATGAAGTCAAGATGACTAAGTTTAAAAAAGTAGGCCTAACATGTAATGGAAAGCAGTTTGCATGAACTAGTATTATGTACAAAGTATGTAATTCATCAGTCACCAAAACGTTGTTCTGACCCCCTCCTCATTACAACTTATAGGATAGACTTAGAGGGACATATACTGGTACACGACGGGAATGGTGGAAGGACAGATTTCTTATGCATGCTCAAGACTGACAAGGTTACTAGATACCAGAGGTATTAGCCTTGGTCAATAATTATATGTTTTATTATACATTATTATTTCGCTGTGAGTTTTATCAATAGTGCTTGGATATACTTTTATTTACTTACAGGATACCAACACCAAGGATCCATTTCTTGGTGGACTTGAGTTTTTGATTTAGCGAAAATTCGGACCCACTAATGTGCATGCTGTTATAGTTATGGGACAAACGATTATATTCTATGACTGACGATGATTGTCGGATATCGTCCCAAGCCATGATAACTTCAGACAGGAGTTATAAGGATAGTTCTTGGATTCGCTCTACTATGGATGATGTGTGCAAAGGGATTGTTGATACTTAGAGGTTTTTAGTGTACTCATAAAGTGGGGAATGCACTTGGGGCGTGATGGCTCCTGGAGCATGGTGGCTTCTTATCTTTCGTTGGGAGATTTATTTTTCCCCAAACTGACGAGATAGTTAGTCTAGTTCCTGGCCTAGTAAGTGGCATGGATTCAAGTACTATGAAACTAGGATGTTAATTACCTAATAGGTAGTCAAATTCCCGAGCGTGATGGCTTAGGCGATTTATCAAATATCCAATGCACTGGGTGAGTGAATGTGAGGATGGATGATGGATGTTATGTTTGCTTTGGTTGCTTATCACCCTAGGGATGTTACGTGATATAGATGTTATTGATGTAGATATTTAGACACCCCTTAGTACTTCGAGGTATAGTGCGCCCATGATGATATAAAGTAGCATATATCCTATGTTATGTGCTAACTCTATAGATGCAGGGGTAGGTTAGTTATGATTTTCCACACCTTTTGTCCTAGTATATTGACTTTATATTACTTGAGATTTTTTACCACTCATACCAGACTGTTGCCTAACTCAGGATTTTATGTTTTGCTTCCTATTATTTTGGGTACTCTTAAATGAGAAGATTAAAAATATCATGTTTGGTGAGCATGTGGAGTCAGATAGATGACGAGCAGAAGACTATAATCTCGTATTACTATATTTAGCTGTTATTACTAAGCATTCCGCTATGCAGCACTATGGAGCTTACTAGTGCTATTATCTATTTAGACATAGTTATCTATTTTGAGTTTATTATCAGTTGTATAAACTCTATCACTTATATTTTATAGTTGTATGGATCTGAGTACTCTAATTTTTATGCTTTATTCAATTATTACTATCTCACCTATTTTATACCTAAGATGTTTACTATTATATTTTACTCGACGTGCTGCGAGATATACAACATGTTCTGTGATGTTTATTTACTTTACTACAACTCTTGACAAGCATCCTACATTGATCGAGCACTGTTGCACTGCACACTACTATATATGTTATATTGGGTGTCGGTGGTAAAGGGCGGTCGTCACTAGTAAAGATCATTCCTTCAAATGCATTCTATTTGAGATGCCCTAACTTTATAAGTCCTAAGTTCTTCTTTCTAAAATTCAAAAAAACTAGAAAAGTGACTTCTCAGAAGTATATTAAGAATGAAAATATTGAAAAGGAGCTTTCGGGTATCAAGCACTTCTTGGGAAAGATTCGAAAGAAGTTATCGAGAAAATCTCGTTCTCATTTACCTATAATTCCTCAACCACCTTCACATCAACAAACTCCATATATCGGATCATCCTCTCAACCAATAAAACACTTAAAGGATGATCAAGATGAAAGTGAGAGTGGAGAATATGAAACTGACTGTGATGAAGAGGAGGAAGACAATGAACATCAATAAAGATAAAAAAAATTGGAGTAAAAATATTTTTTCTTCTAAATATATCATTTAACAGTTAATATTTCTAACTCTATATTAACTTATGGTTTTAAATCATTTAGGTGTGCTTATAGGAGTCTGGCATCTCAGTGCTATCATCATATGCATTTGAAGTTCTATAATCTTTGTTGATTGTTGGTTGTTTCTATAGTTCACTTGTTTTTATGAAGTTTAAAACATTTATTGATCATATAAATATTTGGGGTTGTATTTGGTTAAGTAATCCGTTGAGTATTTTTGACATTGTGCTTCTTTTGTTAGCAATGAATGTTTTTTTGATATTATTGTGTGTTGTGCACGTGCGATATTTGTTTTCTCTTATATACTATATTTTTATCCTATAGTTATTATTTTTGATAATGACAATGGGGAAGAAAAATAATGGCCATAATGATAGGGGGAGTAAATTACATATATTATAGATATATAGTTGTCATCATCAAAATGGAGGAGAATGTTAAATCTTTCCTTTTGAGTTTTGATGAGACAACTATATATCTTTATAAATTTGTACAAGTTTGTCTTTTTAGGATATTTCACAAATAAAGAAAAACGACTAACTGCTGTGTCCAAGCAAAGAAGACCAATTATCAAGAGAATCATTGTACTAGTAAGTCTAGAAAACTTGTACAATATCATTTGATGGTGTACAATATCATTTGATGGTATACACACATAAATATTCATTTTTTGATTTTAAATAGTTTTTAAACACAAAATCTTAAACTATGAATATTTTTGTACATGGCTAGGAGTCGGACATTTGCGTTAATTGTCTAAATGTATGATTAAATCAATTTTGGCCTAAAAACTCTTGCGGTAGAACTCTGCAAAATATAAGACATTTGGTTTATTTTTCTGGATGTATGAATACTAAAAGTTTGTTTTTAACCCAATCAAACATCTAAGGCATGAAAACCAGATGTCTAATATTTGGTCTAGAATTTTCGAGAAGAAGACTGTAAGATAGTAAGGGTCTGGTTTATTTTCCCAAACATATGAATAATAAGAAATTTGATTTTAAAACCCATTCAGACATCTAAGGCATGAAAACCAGATGTCTAACCTGGTGTTAAACTAATTTCTTATAATAAGTTAAACGTGTGAGATTATAGGCTGGACATCTAAATAAGGCCAAAAATAAATATGTTTCTTTCTCAAATATGTTCAAACGTCTGAGCCTACTTATTCAAATATTTGAGTTATCTTAAGATTATTTATATATATATATAAGTTAGACATGTGATTTGGACAAGTTAGACGTTTGATAAACCTAGAAACAACTATATTTTTGAGCGAACGTTTATTTTTTAAAAGGTTATAACTTTTGATTAGGGATGTAATTCTCTAAATAATCATAATCTTTTAGAAAAAATTTTAATGCTATAAATATAGACCACGTTCACTCTTTTGATTTTATCTCTCTTACTCTATGAATCTCTAAATCTCTAGTACTCTTTGTGAAATCAAAATGTAAAGCTTTTGCTTTAGAGTTGTGTGAAGTCATATTCACCTACTCTGGCAATTGTAAACATGTTCCTTTGGGGGGGTATTGCTAGTGAAATTCACAAGAGAAGCTTCGAGACTGGATGTAGGATGGAAGGTCCAAACCAGTATAAAAACTAAGGTGTGATAGTATTTTACTTTACTAATTTATCTACATACTTTAATTGGTTATCTTGAGATATAATTATTCATATTACATAGATCCTAGAGAATTTCATAAGTTGCTTGGGTCTAATAATGGCGGTGAATTTGTCTCTTGGGAGTTCCATAATTTTTGAAAACAACATGGTATTCAGTGACATTTCACTACACTAAGTTATTCCCACTCCAATGAGGCTGTTGAGAGGACGAATAGGACTTTACTTTAGAAGGCCCGTTGCTTAAGATTAACTACGGGATTATCTAGAGGCTTTTGGGTTGTAGCTTTATCAACTATAGCACAAATCAAAAATTGAATTCTATGCTTGGCCATAAATGAGAAGATTCCATAAAAATGGAGAGATAAAGCAGTGTACCTTAGTTATTTTCGTATTTTTGTTGTCCTGTATATGTGCACCATACAGGTGATGGTAAGTTGAAGGCTAGAGCATGCAAGGACATAGTTATGGGATACATATGGAGTCAAACGGTACCGCAACCCTATTGATAGGAAGATTGTGCATTCCAAAAATATTACATTTGATGAGCCTGCAATGTTCAGTCTAAGGAAGAGTTACCTACCACATCAGTTGAATTTTATAGGCCTAAGGAGATGGAAGTATTTCCCACATTTCAGCCTAGTAGTAGAGTTGTAGCCTTTGTTGATAGAAGTGAAGTTGCAGTTGATGAGACAACATAGATTAGTCAATAGGTCTCTTCTAGCAGTGTTGGTGATGTGCATGAAGCTAGAGGAAGTTCGGTTCAAGGTGGAGCTGAAAGGAGTTTAAGCAATGTTATACCTACTCGAGCCAGTAGGATTATTAGTCCACCCAAGAGGTATGGAGATTGCAGCATGAAAACCTCGGCCTTCATGATTAGTTTGATTATGCCCTACATGTAGTTCATAATGAGCCATTTGACCTTAAAGAAGCCATGAAGTCAAGTGAGAGTATGAAGTGGATTTGCGCTACGGAGGAGGAGTTGATGTATTTGAAGAAGAAAAAAACTTGGGATTTGGTACCACCTCCTCAGGGAAGTTGATCCATAGGTTGCAATGGGTATTCAAGGTAAAGGATGATGAGAGATACAAGGATAAATTGGGTAAGGTGAAGGATGATGAGAGATATAAGGATAGATTAGTTGTAAAAGAGTTTTCATAGAGTAAGGGAATGGAGTATGATGAGACATTTTCTCATATAGTGAGACATACCTCCATCTGAATTTTTCTTTCCATAGTTGGTACTCATGACTTGGAGTTGGAGCAACTTGATGTGAATACTACTTTCTTACATGGTGATTGGTGGACACCATTTACATGAAGAAACCAGAAAAATTTGTTGTATGTGGGAAAGAAGATAGGGTTTGCAAATTGAAGACTTAAGTAGTCGCTTAGACAATGGTACAAGAGGTTTGATTTTGTTATGCATTCACTTGGTGATGATTGTAGTATCGAAGATGCATGTGTTTAGTTTAGGCATTTAAAGAATGGTAATTGGGTGTATTTTCTCTTATATGTGGATGATATGTTTAATTGGGTCCAAGGATAAAGAAAAAGGTGGAATTCGAGATGGAAGACCTTAGGGAAGCAAAGAAGATTTTGGGCATGGAAATCCACAGAGATAGAAACCTTGGACTTTTGAAGCTCACTCAAAAAGAATATATTATGAAAGTTCTTGCTCTGTTCAGCATGGAGGAGCAAAGGAAATTAGTACATCCATGTCTTTGCACATACATCTTTCTAGTAAAGGCTCTCCGATCTCAGAGAAAGATAAGGCCTATGTGGAAAAGGTGCCCTATGTCAGTTCAGTTGGTAGCTTGATGTATGTTTTGGTTTGCACTAAGCCTGACATTGCATAGGCGATTGGATTAATTGGTAAATATATGGAAAATCCAAGAAAGACATATTAGGAGGCGGTGAAATATACTTTTAGATATCATAGAGGAACCCTAGATCTTGAGCTCGTTTTGCAATGGTGATAGAGGTTTCAGTTTAGTTGGATATTGTGATTTTGACTATGCTAATGATAGCGATCGAAGAAAGTCAACCTTAGGTTGTGTTCACTCTTGGGGGAATGGCTACTAGTTGGAAAGTGAGGTTGCAGATGATAGTTTCTTTGTCTACTATAGAGGCAGACTGATAGTTGTTGTTGAAGCAGCTAAGGAGACACTCTACTTGAAGTGATTGATGTGTAATTTGGGATCCATATATGATAAAGTTATGGTGAGTTATGATAGTCAAAGTGAAATTAATTTAGCTAAAAGTTTTCTTTCAGCTCGAGGACGAAGCTTATAGAGGTGAGATAGTTCTTTCTTGTCTTGATAAATGAAGAGAAGCTAGTTTGTGTTTAAAAGGTTCGCATGGAGGAAAATACAGAAGATATATTTACCAAGTCCTTGCCTACTGCAAAGTTAGAGCATTGCGCATGCTCGATCCGCTTATTGAGGTGTTAGGTGTTGCATGGTGGCACATAGGGAGAGTGAGTTGGTATGTGGAGATATTTGTTTTCATTGCGGAGATAGATAAGTCATACATAGAGAAGGTAATTTCAATACTTTGCTGTAGGCGGTGGCCTTACCGAAGTTCATTGACAAAATGCAATGGGTGATGGCCATACGAAGCTCATTGGAAAAATATCAATAATGTCTTGTCTAAGAGTTTGTTAGAGTATGAGGATGTAGGTGGAGCTAGTAGGCTTATATGGAAATATAGTATCAAGATGGAGATTGTTAGATTTCGATGGTACAATATTTCTATGTTAAAGAAGATTTATGAGGCAAGAAATTATCTAATTCACTGCCTCTTTTAATGCATTAAAGAAGACAAGAAATTATCTAAATGAGAAGGAGGTATTTTAGGAGATTTAAGTAAATAATCAATTCCCTAATCAGCTAATTAAAGAAGACATTTTATTAGGCGCGTGCAAAATGGAGGAAACTAGAAAAATCAAATAGATAAATGTTTTCCATATGAATAGGAGAATTGATGAGACATTAATCTATTACCATAAATCAATTACTTCAACCCTAAGTAATTATCTCTATATAAAGATACTCATTTTTTACATATTAGAATAATCCTCTTAAGTTGTATTTCTTTATATTCTTTTTCTTAGCCTCCATTATCAGTCTTGTAATTTTATTTTCTCATAAAATAATAAAATATCCTTTTCCTAAGTGGATGTACACTCTCTCGCGATAGTGAAACCACTACAAATCTTGTATGTAATTTTCTTTTCTTTTTGTGCATTTATGACCTGTGATGGCTTATTTTAGAATATTAGTTTTCTGTTTGTTCTACCTTACCATCAATATGATCTTATTATTTCCACTATGTTTAGGGGTGTTAATCAAAATTTTCCCCTACATAAAGATCTCTCCCTTGGCATCTACTAAGTCAAAGGTGATCTCAAGGTATTAGATCTTGGTTGCTTTAGCTGGAGCCCTGTTCACGGCGTATACTTACATCCTTCAACTTTTTCTTCAAGCACATACCTTTTGTTAACTTTCTTGCTAACTCCATATTATAAGGTTCGCGTATATTATGTTAAGAACATTGTTTGATTCACCCACCATATTGGTGTTTAGATCTATGGAAATATATGCATCAAATGCATATGAAATAGTTGGATCTTTGATGAACTTTCAGCCTTGTGCGTACAACCACCAACATAGCTTCCAAACCTCATTCTAAATTTTCATTGTGATATCCTTCCAAACCTCATTCTAAATTTTTAGCCTTGTGCGTACAACCACCAACATAGCTTCGTTATTGGATTTTCCCATCTAAGTTACCTCTTCCCCAAAGTGTTTGACATAACTTTGCACTATTTCACCATTCCTTTGCTTTAATCTAGCCAATATGCTCGGTTTCATTTGCAACATTACCTGTCATATTTTTGTAAAAAAACAATCATGGTGGCTTGTATATTGCTAGAAAAAATCATAAAATAAAGAATGCCAAAATTTTCCTATGAGCATAGGAGTTATTCTCCAAACCACGTAAATCGTTATCTCCTTTATTTATTATTCTCTTTTTTTCTCATTTTTAACTTTCTTTCTGAATTAAGAGTTCGGATCTGCTTATTGTAATTTGAGCTTTACATGTAGATCGCATTTTGAGGTTTTGATTAAAAATTTAATCAATACTTATGCATATCAAGTTAATCATATACCAATTTATTTATTTATTAAAACATTATTTGGTTACATACATTTTAGTCTCTCCCAATAGACTATAAATATTTAATTGAGTTTCCCTATTTATTTGGGTTTCTGACCAAGTTAATCAAATAAAACTATCATACTTTTTTAAATAAAGTATTTTGTGTATTAGCAAGAGCATCTGTAATGACCTAAAAATTTTATCCTTTTAATATTAAAGTAATTAAAAATAAATTTTAATAAAAGAGTGAATTCGGTGGCGTATTTATAATCCTTATGAAGGTCTTTCCAAGATGACCGATTTGGTATACGATTTTGAAATATTTGGAGTTATGATTTGCGAAATATAGGCATTACAATGTTTAAACAACGTACGTAGCTATTTTGGGCCAATCAGATACACAACCCATAATCTAGTCCAATGGCTGTATATTTGAGGCTATGAAACCTTGGCCATCACCACTATATTCATTTTTTTTTCTAATTTTGGAAATTCCTTAGTCGCCTGCTAATGGCAGATAATTATCTCTAATTACAAATTGACTTTTAAAAGTTTCTAAATTATACCGAATCATATATTTGGAAAGATCATGGCGAATGGGGCAAATGGGAAGCATTCATTTTTGGTACGACGTTTGAGGCGGTTGGAAATTGATGATTTATTTTCAACGTCAAATTTCTAATTTGGCATTTAACAGGGAAACATCGACCATTAGACGATCGGGGGATGTTGGCGAGTGGATGAGGCTTAGTGGAGCAGATCTATAGGATGGATCGTCAAGTAGGGAGCTAGATTGGCCAGAAATTAAGCAAAAACCTCGACCTTAAGGGTGCGGTAGAGCCACCAGAGGCGGCTAGAGGTGGCGGTAAGGCGAGTATGGGTGCGGCCGCATGTGTGCTTCATGGTGGTGATGGATGATCTTGATGCGGTATCCTGTAGCGATGGTGATGTTGGCTTGAAGTTGGTGGTTGAAGGAGTTAAATTGGGTTGTGGTGATTAAGATAGATGATAACGTTGGTGGTTGAATGTAACGACCCGTAAAATTTCAACTGTTTAATAACGTAATTAGTTGAAATTTTGCGAAATTTCAAACGATAAAATTTTGAAATAAAAATTTAATATTTGGAATACGTCTAGTTAAACATAGCAACTGGTAAATTTTCGTCCGAAAATATGAAAGTTTATTTCGCGCGTAAATTCACTTCAATTTAATCAGTTAAAAAGCGTTGAATATAAAATGTTTTCAAAACCAAAATATTTTTACATAGAAAAATTCTAAACCATCTTCTGAGCAAGATGTCAGTTTGTCGTTTTTCCAAATTTGGACATCTTTGGCTCCGTCGTTCTTATTTTCTGCAAAATAGCAGTATGCTGGTACCGATATCGATTTTGATCGGATGATCGTACCACTGATTTCTATACACCGTTTTGATCGTCTCATCGTGCCGATCTCTACGGTATATTCGATTGTAAAATTCGGAGTTCCGTTGTACGTTGCATTTTGCGTAACGCCTACCGTATCAATACCGGTTGTGTAACGTTTGGTTTCTGAAATCCTTTGAATTCTTTGTCCATTCAACTTCACATCGTACAACTCAACAGCCATTTTCTTTATTACTACTGAATTCGCGTGTGACTTTTCTATTGCACTGGTTCCAAAAATTTTGTTAACCGGTACATATTTTGCTCTGACCATTCGTTTCTCGTGATAAATATTGCCTGGAATCCAAGCTACCCATCTCTTTCTCCTCTCTATTTTGTTTCCTCTCTGCACCAATACATTGTCGCATGCCCTTCCCTTCCACCTCGGCATGCATCCTCCACCTTTGATCTGCCGGCTTCAGTTCCCTCTCACGCCACCCAATGTCTCCACCGCCTATCACCGAGATCGTCGCCTACTGCCGAGAACCCCTCCTTTCCAGCTTCTTGGCTCCGCTGCCTCCCTCCTCCCTTGCCCTGACAACCACGGCCTCCCATACTTCCACCTCGGTTCCGCGACCATCTTCCACCTGACGTTTGGTCATCCCACCATAGCCACTGCTCGGTCTCCCCTCCTTGAATCTAACCGAGCCTTGCTTCGCCGCCCACCCACTCACTTTCCACGTCCAGCTCGCAAAGCCCAACCCGCATCTTTTCCTCCCTTGTGCAATTTTCTAGGTGAGCATATATATGTTAATTTATTTATACATATTAGTTTATATTGATATAAATATTGGTTGTTGGTACCTGCTTGTATACATTACAGTGTTGTATTTTACGCATGTATGTTATTATATATATAGGACTTAGGAGCTTGGTTAGTTGTGACCCATATAAAAGTTTCAAACAATATTATAGTTGGTTTAAATATAAATATGAGTTATAGGAGTCTAGGACTATAAAGGTAATGTATTTTGATATTTATACGTGTAAGTTGTTTAGTGTAAGTTGTTTTAGGCATGTAAGTTTATGACTATAGTTTATATGTCACAGTGATACATATGTTTACAGCTAATCTAGTACAATATATTTGCTGGATATAACAGCTATTTGATATGTTACAAAGTACATGTATAAAGTATGTCTGACCTACATATATTATGGAATGAATAATATAAGCTTTGATCTAAATATATTATTTATATCTGCTGATATTAATCTAGATTTCAAATAAAATTTGTATAGTGTTTGTACATATAGGTTGTATTAGATCTGTGCCTTCGCATATGGTTTGCATGCATTTTTTTTAAGCATCATACGTATGTAAGTGATATAATGTTAGTTTTTATATATATATATATATATTAGGTAAGATCAGTTTTAATTATATTTTGTGTCTCTGTACCTATACTGTAGCTTAAAAAAAAAAAAGTTTTGCAGTTTTGTATATGGTATACATATACGTTAGTATTATAGGTGTAATGTATAAACGCCTATTTATATAAAAGTTAAAAACAGGTTGCCTTATGTCATATAGCGGGTTATAGTATATATTCTTTTACAGTAAGTAAGCTATATATGTGTAAGCGTGGATCTGTTAGTTTCAATGAATAATAATTTACGTATTAGTGATAAACATATAGTTGATTTCAGAGTATATATATATAAGTATTACTTCAGATTTTTCTATGTATAATACGTTTGATTTAAAACAATGATTTGAATATAAATGATTAGCTAGCATGTGTTTAAATTATTTGTAAAATAGATATAATACATGTATATTTAATATAAATATGTTCGAATTTAGAATATCATTTTTATCTATATATAGTTGTAAATTAAGCTCATGCATCCTATTTATCCTTCTCGACCAATCCTAATTTGAATTCATTTATTCCTATTATTAGCTTTGACCGTCGAATCGTGTCCGTCTAGCTTTGTTTTGAAATCTGTGCTTGGATTCGTAACTCAATTCATTGCCTATCTCTCTAGCCTCGAAAGGTGAGCACTCACTCACGATTAACGTTCTTTTATTTATTAAATCTGATTTCAATTGAAACGATAATTGAAATATGCTGCTGTTAGTTAATTACACTGTTATATATGCTATTGCCTGTATCAGTTCACCTGTGACATCTGACACCATTATCTGTTAATTATTTATGCGTTGATAATACAGTTTGGCTGATAATTGATTGATTGTTGATGTTTATATTGGACGTTAAATTGTTAATGTTAAAATGATAAATAGTATGAAATTGAACTTGATATAGGATAATTAAATGTTAAATTTGATTAACTGACATTTGTATAATATGACCCCTTTAACTGTTAAATCCATTGACACGTATGATTTGTTTAATTACATTTTGAATCACTGAATGTATGTTGTTAAATTGATGATGTATGAGATTGTAAATAGATGACAAGTGAAAACCGTAATGTAATAATCTTTAATCTACATGAAATGATAGTGTAGATTCTAGAAATAATTATATTAATTCGTACAAATAACAATGCGAATTAATACGGTTATTTCGGGATTATTTGAATTGATTATTGGATTGATATTGGTTGTTGTTATTGCTTGTTTATTTACTTTGACACCATCCCAGTTATCACACTGCAAGTTCCCTTTGATATGTTATGATTTGAATCGAATTGGAATCGGGTTGAAATGATAAATACCCAAAATTGAACTTTGACCTAGGATAGAAAATTAAATAAACCCGATTGGTCAATAACTTGATTTTGAAATAAAATAAGGATTTTATTTGAACAAAGAATATGGTTTTGAAACGAAGTTGGAAATTGAATTTTAATGAAATTTAAATGTGAATATTTAATATTAAAAATGTAATTGATGAAAGAATATTGTTAAATTTGAGAAATGATTTGATAATTAAGTTGAAATTATAATCAAGTTTGAAATTATAATTAAGTTTGAAATTATTAAAGTTGAAATGATTTAATAATTAAGTTTGAAATTATTAAACTTTGAAATTATTTAATGATTAAGTTTTGAATTATTTAATAATTAAATGAGATTGAATTATTGAATGATTAAATTGAATTGAAATTCTTTAATAAGAAAAATTGAACTTTTGAATAAGTGGGTTTTACTTCGTAAATAATTGAAATTGAGTTTCTTTATTAATTAAGTTTTGGAAATTTATTTAAGTAAGTAAATAAGTAAAATTGAATTTCTTTATCAAGAAATAAAATGTGATTTATTGAAATTAATGCAAGACTTGAAATTTAAAGAATTTGATTTGATGAATTTAATTTAATTCAAAATTGTAAGTTTTGATTTAATGAAGTTGAACTTAAGAATGGATTTAATGAATTGGAAATTTAATGGAAATTGTTTTGAATAACAAATTTACTTAACGAATATTGAATGGAATCGATAAATGAATGTAAATTGATTTGAATGTTAAATTAAATTAATTTAAATGATTTTGAAATGAAACTGATATACGAATTTGGATCAATATTTGAATTGTTTTAAGTAGAAATTGAAATTGAATTATAAGATTTTGAAAGTGTAATTTGGAAGTTTTGAAATGTAAATTTATGGAAATGGTTTGAAAGACAAATGAAATGCTGGTTTACGAATTGAAATTGAAATTGAAATTGATTTGGTTTTTGAAATATATAAACGACCAATCGGTGTAATAATTACGAAAGTTATTAAAGAGACCGGGATCGGTAATGGATATACTCTCTATCTGAACCGAAACCACTTTAATAATTATACGCGGAGTGTTGATCCAGAACGAAGTGGATGGTTTTGGTGAACGCGTTGACTGAAGAAAGAGAACGATTTTGGATGACCCCTGATATGACTAAAACAGGAGCCGCGCCGGGCCATTGAGGATCGCCATCTCTAGCGGACACACTTCTTCGATACCATATCTATTACTTTTGTGATTCGATTTGGGTGCACCCCTCGATTTGGAAGTGTTGTTTCGCGGTGTTGGGTGGTAGCTGCTATGCCCAACATCAGTCCGGATCAGGCAACTACTAGTATCCTAGTTGGTATCGCCTCATGTACCTTGTCATACTGATTATCCTATTCGCGACCACTACGATTTTGATTTGTACCTTTAGTATATGGATTGCCCTCTGGTGACTTCCGGTTTTGGGGAAACTACGGTCTTGTATATGCTTTTGGGAATAAACAGGTTAAGAGGTGTATGGGCCCTACTTAACCCTACTTTGATATCTTTATATTACTGATAGACATTATCTACTTAGCGTACATTACTACCTAGTAGATAGTTTAACGGATCCTTAAAGGATGGTTATTCCAAACATCCTTGAGTTACTTGTATTTCAATTGCTATTTCACTTGAGTTGGATTTATTAATATAAGAATGTTAATCCTGACTCGAGTGTCTTGTGTTTTTTCTTTACGCTCGGGCCAGACTGAGTGTACCAGTATTCGAGACTCACCTTTGGAGTTGGAGCTTTGCTTGAAGATCCAGCCATCTATTCTGCTTTCAGTAGTCGATGATTCCAGTGATGTATTCTGATTTGTATCTGATGTATCGTATTACTCTTCTGTTGTAAACTCTGATGTATTTTAATATATTCATATAGTAGCTTCATGAACTACTATCTCTTTTATTTCCGCTGCATTTATTACTCTGTGTCTGTGATCTGTGATTATATCTATTTACTGTATATGTTCAGTTTTGCCAAATTTAAATTAACAACGCGGTATTTTGAGCAATTCAACTCCGGCATGAGTGTCTACCTATACACTTATAATGGACGCGAATGGTCCAAAATGGCGGGTCGTTACAGTTGGTATCAGAGCTTTGGTAGCTCTAGGCAAAACTCAACATATAGGGTAAATGTATTTACGGAATCACTCTCATTCGAGTTTCAATCTCTTCGTTTTGACTCGATTCCTTTGAAATTTTGGAACGTTCCCCTCGGTTCCGAAATTCATTCGTGTCCTTCACTATTCGTCTTCTTTCAATCATGGAGCACCCCATAACTACATTTTGAATGATATCTATAATAGATCGGCGGTCTCTCCAATCTTCGAATGATTCATAAAGGAGCAAACTCCTTTACAATAGGCATTGGGTTACCTGAGATTTCTGTATCCTCGGTTTACGATGCTATCTATCTCCTGCTATACCTGAATTCTATTCTTGAGATTGAATGTAGATTTGCCTTGAAATTCTGCATCGATCTTATTCTTGAAGCCACGGACGACCCGGTTAAGGTTGCCCGTGAATTAAATAAACTCATCCATCTCCCGATTGTGGTAATTGAATTATCTTATCTTCTATTTCAAACTTATCTTCGAATCAAAATTCTCTTTTTTTTGAGTCCATCAAATTTGAATCTCTACCCTTGCTTTAAAATCCATTCTTGTATCGTCAAGCGAAGAAGTGTATTTGTAAATTTATATAAAAATGTTTTATATATTGTGTTGTTTGAGTTGTTGATGTTGATTTGGGTTTCCGATCGATTCGTCTGATCAACGCTATCGATAGAATTTCCAAAACACTTGAACAGAGCAAACTGACACAATATTATTTTCAAATTTGGTAAATGAAATAAATTTGTTGATTATATTGTAAAAATATAAGTTAAAATTTTCTGGAATTTAATAAGTTAATTAAATTGTTGTTGAAATGATAATATTTGATTTTCATTTATTGTTCTAAATAAATTTATAAATGCGGTTTATAAATTGATTTGGAATTTGAAATGAATTTAATTCAGAAATTTGAGAATTTAGTTTCCGGTGATTTCGAACTTTGTATTTAAAATTTTAAAGTATATATTATTGAAAGTATTTCGAATAGAAATCGTTTTCAAAGAATTTATATATTGAAATCAGTACTCTTCTCTTTGTCGCTGGAAAATAATTTCGGTGATGGCGGCCGCATCATCGATGTTCATTTTCGAGTTTCGAAGTGGAGAAACCATTCTGTAGCTTTGCTACGGTTTTGTTTTGAAAAATATTTTGATTTGAATTTCTTCAGTATAATTTGATTTATATATAGGTATCTTATTTTAAAATTTAATTTGATTTCATATAAATATATTATATATCTCTCTAAATTGTTTAAAGTTAATCGGAAATCTAATTCTTAAATGTTGTTAAAAGATGATTTTAATTATAAATAAAACCAAAATTTGGAATAAATATTTAATCTTGAATAATTGAATTGGGAAAATTTTATTTGTATATTGTTCAACTGCATTCTAATACAACTTACCTAAATTATGCAAGAGTTGAATATGTAATTGGATAATATATAAGATAAATTGAATTTATAAATAAAATTTGAGTGTTATAATAAATGTTATACACTTTAATTTTAATTATAAAAATGCTAATAAAGATGATAGAATAATAAGTTAATTGAATGAGATAAATAAAGTAAATTTTGTTCTGAAAGAATTAACAAATTGAATTGAATCAGCTTAATGAAATACCTTGAATTAGATCAATTATTGAATATTAATTGATTTAAAATGAAATTTATATGATTAGAATTAACGATTGAACTAACAAATTTAAATCGAATGACTATTTATTGCTTTAATATAAATAGATTTAACCAAATTGAAAAAAAAATATAAATTAATTTAAATTGGAATTTATATAGTTTAAATTAATTTATATGGGTTAAATATATGTGATTAGATATATTAAGTAGAATAAATTTAACAATAATTTGGAATAAAGAAGAATTTAAAATTGTTGAAGAAAATATGATTATAATAAAAGACTATTCAAATTTATGGTTTTAGAAATTTTAAATTTAAGAAAATGGGATAATAAGATAATGAATTTAGAAATAGTTGAGATTGATTTTAGTGAAATCAAATGGATCGAATCAATTATTGAATATCAGTTAATTTAAATTTGAATTTAAATGGTTTAAATTAATTGTTATTTTGTATTTCAAATCTGTTTTTCTTTCTGGTTGTTCTATTCTCCTACCTCGTTCCTTTTCGGGGACGAAAAGTTTTGAGTGGGGGAGAATGTAACGACCCGTAAAATTTCAACTGTTTAATAACGTAATTAGTTGAAATTTTGCGAAATTTCAAACGATAAAATTTTAAAATAAAAATTTAATATTTGGAATACGTCTAGTTAAACATAGCAACTGGTAAATTTTCGTCCGAAAATATGAAAGTTTATTTCGCGCGTAAATTCACTTCAATTTAATCAGTTAAAAAGCGTTGAATATAAAATGTTTTCAAAACCAAAATATTTTTACATAGAAAAATTCTAAACCATCTTCTGAGCAAGATGTCAGTTTGTCGTTTTTCCAAATTTGGACATCTTTGGCTCCGTCGTTCTTATTTTCTGCAAAATAGCAGTATGCTGGTACCGATATCGATTTTGATCGGATGATCGTACCACTGATTTCTATACACCGTTTTGATCGTCTCATCGTGCCGATCTCTACGGTATATTCGATTGTAAAATTCGGAGTTCCGTTGTACGTTGCATTTTGCGTAACGCCTACCGTATCAATACCGGTTGTGTAACGTTTGGTTTCTGAAATCCTTTGAATTCTTTGTCCATTCAACTTCACATCGTACAACTCAACAGCCATTTTCTTTATTACTACTGAATTCGCGTGTGACTTTTCTATTGCACTGGTTCCAAAAATTTTGTTAACCGGTACATATTTTGCTCTGACCATTCGTTTCTCGTGATAAATATTGCCTGGAATCCAAGCTACCCATCTCTTTCTCCTCTCTATTTTGTTTCCTCTCTGCACCAATACATTGTCGCATGCCCTTCCCTTCCACCTCGGCATGCATCCTCCACCTTTGATCTGCCGGCTTCAGTTCCCTCTCACGCCACCCAATGTCTCCACCGCCTATCACCGAGATCGTCGCCTACTGCCGAGAACCCCTCCTTTCCAGCTTCTTGGCTCCGCTGCCTCCCTCCTCCCTTGCCCTGACAACCACGGCCTCCCATACTTCCACCTCGGTTCCGCGACCATCTTCCACCTGACGTTTGGTCATCCCACCATAGCCACTGCTCGGTCTCCCCTCCTTGAATCTAACCGAGCCTTGCTTCGCCGCCCACCCACTCACTTTCCACGTCCAGCTCGCAAAGCCCAACCCGCATCTTTTCCTCCCTTGTGCAATTTTCTAGGTGAGCATATATATGTTAATTTATTTATACATATTAGTTTATATTGATATAAATATTGGTTGTTGGTACCTGCTTGTATACATTACAGTGTTGTATTTTACGCATGTATGTTATTATATATATAGGACTTAGGAGCTTGGTTAGTTGTGACCCATATAAAAGTTTCAAACAATATTATAGTTGGTTTAAATATAAATATGAGTTATAGGAGTCTAGGACTATAAAGGTAATGTATTTTGATATTTATACGTGTAAGTTGTTTAGTGTAAGTTGTTTTAGGCATGTAAGTTTATGAATATAGTTTATATGTCACAGTGATACATATGTTTACAGCTAATCTAGTACAATATATTTGCTGGATATAACAGCTATTTGATATGTTACAAAGTACATGTATAAAGTATGTCTGACCTACATATATTATGGAATGAATAATATAAGCTTTGATCTAAATATATTATTTATATCTGCTGATATTAATCTAGATTTCAAATAAAATTTGTATAGTGTTTGTACATATAGGTTGTATTAGATCTGTGCCTTCGCATATGGTTTGCATGCATTTTTTTTTAAGCATCATACGTATGTAAGTGATATAATGTTAGTTTTTATATATATATATATATATATATTAGGTAAGATCAGTTTTAATTATATTTTGTGTCTCTGTACCTATACTGTAGCTTAAAAAAAAAAAAAGTTTTGCAGTTTTGTATATGGTATACATATACGTTAGTATTATAGGTGTAATGTATAAACGCCTATTTATATAAAAGTTAAAAACAGGTTGCCTTATGTCATATAGCGGGTTATAGTATATATTCTTTTACAGTAAGTAAGCTATATATGTGTAAGCGTGGATCTGTTAGTTTCAATGAATAATAATTTACGTATTAGTGATAAACATATAGTTGATTTCAGAGTATATATATATAAGTATTACTTCAGATTTTTCTATGTATAATAGGTTTGATTTAAAACAATGATTTGAATATAAATGATTAGCTAGCATGTGTTTAAATTATTTGTAAAATAGATATAATACATGTATATTTAATATAAATATGTTCGAATTTAGAATATCATTTTTATCTATATATAGTTGTAAATTAAGCTCATGCATCCTATTTATCCTTCTCGACCAATCCTAATTTGAATTCATTTATTCCTATTATTAGCTTTGACCGTCGAATCGTGTCCGTCTAGCTTTGTTTTGAAATCTGTGCTTGGATTCGTAACTCAATTCATTGCCTATCTCTCTAGCCTCGAAAGGTGAGCACTCACTCACGATTAACGTTCTTTTATTTATTAAATCTGATTTCAATTGAAACGACAATTGAAATATGCTGCTGTTAGTTAATTACACTGTTATATATGCTATTGCCTGTATCAGTTCACCTGTGACATCTGACACCATTATCTGTTAATTATTTATGCGTTGATAATACAGTTTGGCTGATAATTGATTGATTGTTGATGTTTATATTGGACGTTAAATTGTTAATGTTAAAATGATAAATAGTATGAAATTGAACTTTATATAGGATAATTAAATGTTAAATTTGATTAACTGACATTTGTATAATATGACCCCTTTAACTGTTAAATCCATTGACACGTATGATTTGTTTAATTACATTTTGAATCACTGAATGTATGTTGTTAAATTGATGATGTATGAGATTGTAAATAGATGACAAGTGAAAACTGTAATGTAATAATCTTTAATCTACATGAAATGATAGTGTAGATTCTAGAAATAATTATATTAATTCGTACAAATAACAATGCGAATTAATACGGTTATTTCGGGATTATTTGAATTGATTATTGGATTGATATTGGTTGTTGTTATTGCTTGTTTATTTACTTTGACACCATCCCAGTTATCACACTGCAAGTTCTCTTTGATATGTTTTGATTTGAATCGAATTGGAATCGGGTTGAAATGATAAATACCCAAAATTGAACTTTGACCTAGGATAGAAAATTAAATAAACCCGATTGGTCAATAACTTGATTTTGAAATTAAATAAGGATTTTATTTGAACAAAGAATATGGTTTTGAAACGAAGTTAGAAATTGAATTTTAATGAAATTTAAATGTGAATATTTAATATTAAAAATGTAATTGATGAAAGAATATTGTTAAATTTGAGAAATGATTTGATAATTAAGTTGAAATTATAATCAAGTTTGAAATTATAATTAAGTTTGAAATTATTAAAGTTGAAATGATTTAATAATTAAGTTTGAAATTATTAAACTTTGAAATTATTTAATGATTAAGTTTTGAATTATTTAATAATTAAATGAGATTGAATTATTGAATGATTAAATTGAATTGAAATTCTTTAATAAGAAAAATTGAACTTTTGAATAAGTGGGTTTTACTTCGTAAATAATTGAAATTGAGTTTCTTTATTAATTAAGTTTTGGAAATTTATTTAAGTAAGTAAATAAGTAAAATTGAATTTCTTTATCAAGAAATAAAATGTGATTTATTGAAATTAATGCAAGACTTGAAATTTAAAGAATTTGATTTGATGAATTTAATTTAATTCAAAATTGTAAGTTTTGATTTAATGAAGTTGAACTTAAGAATGGATTTAATGAATTGGAAATTTAATGGAAATTGTTTTGAATAACAAATTTACTTAACGAATATTGAATGGAATCGATAAATGAATGTAAATTGATTTGAATGTTAAATTAAATTAATTTAAATGATTTTGAAATGAAACTGATATACGAATTTGGATCAATATTTGAATTGTTTTAAGTAGAAATTGAAATTGAATTATAAGATTTTGAAAGTGTAATTTGGAAGTTTTGAAATGTAAATTTATGGAAATGGTTTGAAAGACAAATGAAATGCTGGTTTACGAATTGAAATTGAAATTGAAATTGATTTGGTTTTTGAAATATATAAACGACCAATCGGTGTAATAATTACGAAAGTTATTAAAGAGACCGGGATCGGTAATGGATATACTCTCTATCTGAACCGAAACCACTTTAATAATTATACGCGGAGTGTTGATCCAGAACGAAGTGGATGGTTTTGGTGAACGCGTTGACTGAAGAAAGAAAACGATTTTGGATGACCCCTGATATGACTAAAACAGGAGCCGCGCCGGGCCATTGAGGATCGCCATCTCTAGCGGACACACTTCTTCGATACCATATCTATTACTTTTGTGATTCGATTTGGGTGCACCCCTCGATTTGGGAGTGTTGTTTCGCGGTGTTGGGGTGGTAGCTGCTATGCCCAACATCAGTCCGGATCAGGCAACTACTAGTATCCTAGTTGGTATCGCCTCATGTACCTTGTCATACTGATTATCCTATTCGCGACCACTACGATTTTGATTTGTACCTTTAGTATATGGATTGCCCTCTGGTGACTTCCGGTTTTGGGGAAACTACGGTCTTGTATATGCTTTTGGGAATAAACAGGTTAAGAGGTGTATGGGCCCTACTTAACCCTACTTTGATATCTTTATATTACTGATAGACATTATCTACTTAGCGTACATTACTATCTAGTAGATAGTTTAACGGATCCTTAAAGGATGGTTATTCCAAACATCCTTGAGTTACTTGTATTTCAATTGCTATTTCACTTGAGTTGGATTTATTAATATAAGAATGTTAATCCTGACTCGAGTGTCTTGTGTTTTTGCTTTACGCTCGGGTCAGACTGAGTGTACCAGTATTCGAGACTCACCTTTGGAGTTGGAGCTTTGCTTGAAGATCCAGCCATCTATTCTGCTTTCAGTAGTCGATGATTCCAGTGATGTATTCTGATTTGTATCTGATGTATCGTATTACTCTTCTGTTGTAAACTCTGATGTATTTTAATATATTCATATAGTAGCTTCATGAACTACTATCTCTTTTATTTCCGCTGCATTTATTACTCTGTGTCTGTGATCTGTGATTATATCTATTTACTGTATATGTTCAGTTTTGCCAAATTTAAATTAACAACGCGGTATTTTGAGCAATTCAACTCCGGCATGAGTGTCTACCTATACACTTATAATGGACGCGAATGGTCCAAAATGGCGGGTCGTTACAGAGTGGATGAGGCTTAGTGGAGCAGATCTATAGGATGGATCGTCAAGTAGGGAGCTAGATTGGCCAGAAATTAAGCAAAAACCTCGACCTTAAGGGTGCGGTAGAGCCACCAGAGGCGGCTAGAGGTGGAGGTAAGGCGAGTATGGGTGCGGCCGCATGTGTGCTTCATGGTGGTGATGGATGATCTTGGTGCGGTATCCTGTAGCGATGGTGATGTTGGCTTGAAGTTGGTGGTTGAAGGAGTTAAATTGGGTTGTGGTGATTAAGATAGATGATAGATATGTACATGTATTGTATGGTATTGTATAAGTACATTTGTTTGTTTTATTTTTATATAATGTCGTATAACTTCTAACCTCTGTATCTTCCTCACACGAACATTGATTCACACATGGCTTCTTCTGTTGGATTCATGGCAAAATTTTGAACAATATTTTACAGTTTTTGCTGAGTTAGGAGATTGTTGGAAAAAATGCGTTGGTATGGTTTATATAATTTAATTAATTGAATTTAAATTATAAAATAGATATTTTTTGATGGAAAATTATAAATTATTGATCTGTGTTGAGATATGTTGATAATTGTTTGGATATTTTGGACATGTTGGACATGCTGAGCCTTGGGTTGATTATTTATTTCTGATTGTTGTATTATTGGATTTTTAATCGCAATTAATTATGGATTTAAAATATGTCTATTATTAATTAAAAGTAAATAAGTGAAATTATGTAATAAGGAGGAAATAAGATAAATATATGATTAAAGGGATTATTTATAGTTTCTATGTGATGTTTGTAAATATCAGTGTTTGAATGAAATAAAATAAAATTAGTTGAAAAAATTTAATAAGGTTATTATTAATGATTTCCTAAAGAAATCCATAAATAATAAAAGAGAATATATTTTAAAAACTTAATTTAAATGTTTGTTATTATTATTTAATAAAGTAAGATTTTATAAATAATAATAATATGGTTTTTGTGAAAATTACACTATTTTGGGTTAAATAGTAATGAACTGGTTTTGAGTATATTAAAGAGATTTAATATGTATATCATTATTCTAAAATAATAATACTATCGGTTTAAAAGATATTCGATGAAATTACTATTTTGATATAAAATACAATATTTGGAGAGATTACAAGTAATGAGACTACAATAAAGTATTTTCGAGTATATTACCAACTTGAGAGAATTATTATAGTTTTTGGATTTATAAACAAAAGAAACTTTATGATAAACAATAATGAAACTATTTTTATACTTAGGAGAATAATGGATGCAAATATTATTTCAATGGTTGTTGAATGTGTGATTCATTGTTAGTTGTAATTATCACACATGTTTAATGTTTTATGATGGTATCGTATTTTGAAGAGTGTGCAATATTTTAATGTTAATACTACTAGTTGAAGTGTAATTAATTATGGTTATTTTATGATGGATGTTGTGTCACAATGTTGATTGGATTAGTACACATGTGATTGATTTGTGTCTCTTTATGGGATGATTAGCACACATTTGATGGTTTATACTTACATTGGTAATGCATTACTAAAATGGATGATTAGTATGTATGTAGGTATATTTTCGTTGTTATCTACTTGTTTGATGATTGGGATTGACACTGAATGTTGTTGATGATTGATGGATGTGTGCTATTATTATTACGATTAATAGAAATACCATTTTCTACATTTACTCTTTGCATTGGTTGCGATGGTTGCAATGATTGCATTATTTGTGATGGTCGCAATGGCAGCGAATGCTATGGCTGCAATGTACTAACAATTACTTGGATGCAGGGGAAGAGAAGAGAATAGAACTGAGTGGGCTTAATCCCTTAAAAAGTGGTACATAGGTAGTCTTTTTCTATGCAATCCACCGGATCCCTTAGATTAGGCTGGGGCGTATAGGGTTAGGCACGATCCAAAATATCGTTGAATTTTTTTTTCCTTTTTTGTATATACCTGTACAGGTGAAAAATTGTAGATAGGAGCACAAGAGGGAATGGAAAGTGGATAACCAATTTGGTTCATTACTTTTATACAATTGTTACATTATGCATAAGCTGATAATAATTGATGTATTTGAAACGTAAAGTGATTGGATGATTATTGTATTACTGAGTAAATAATTAATTATATATATTAATGTTTGGTGCCGCTGTGAGGCTTTCCCCTTTTTATTCATTGTTTTACAATATTTGATTTTTTTCTACCCATGGTCCATTGTTTTTAATATCTGAAATTAGTGGTAAGCGTATTTTGACATCGTTTATAATTGATTTTAGACTTTAGAGATAATGGGTTGTCACACCTAGTATTAGAGTTTAGGTTTAGCGATTCCTTCAGCCTTGGGTAGGTTTGACCATTAAGTTAAAATGTTTTACACCTTAGGTTGGGTTAAAATATAGAATGAGAGAATGTTTTAATTGACAATTGTATGCTTTATGTGTATGAGTTGTTTTTTAATTGTTGTTACCTTACTCTAAAATGATGTTTATTTATGATGATAGAAGATAAATAAAGTAGGAGTGGGGTAGGATGAACACTTATAGGAGGAGTTAACTGTTGGTTATAACCCAAGCGGTAGACACTCAATGTTAAATTATAACTGAAACCTGACCTATGGAATCACCTTTTATTTTTAAAGTGAACAATATTAATTTGGAAAATTTATAAAATGTACGCTTCTGATTTAAAGATATTTTATTAAAAAGAGAAAAATGATTATTTTTGGACATAGAAGTGATTCGTTGAATTTTATGATAAGAATTAAGTATCAAATTTGGAAATAAATATATTATGAAGATATTTTCAAAAAGGAGATGTTAACATAGTAAAAATATTTTATTTGAATGTAATTTTAGTCAAAAGGTGTTTTAATTAGATACGGGAAGTTTATTTCAGTCTTTAATGAAACATTGTTGTGCATAAACCTCTGGTTGTTTTAAAGCTTCCTTTAGGGTGCATTTCTATGATAGTATTATGATTTGAAAATATTTGGTTAAATGTGGATGATTTTTCTTTTATAAAAGAGAAATTTTATTAATAAATATTGTATTTGAAAATACCTTTATAAAAAGATGTTCAGTTTAAAATATTTATTTTGGTTGGATTATTTTAATGGAAACATTTTATTTAAAAATTTCTTTAGTTTAGGAACATCTTATGACAAAGTTAATTTTTAACCTCATTATGATTTAGAATTCTTTGCCAAAATATTTTGTTGATGGGTATTTTGAAAAGAAATATTTTTATTGAATGGATATTTTAAAATATATACTTTAATGTTTAAGGAATATTTATTTAATACGATGTTTTGAAAAGGAGAAAACTATTTTGATAATAGCATAGAATTTAATTTTTTTTAAAGTACCTTATTGGAGAATGTTTAGTGAGAACGTTATTTAAAAAAAAGAATATTTTGTTGAAACATTCTTTAAAATAAATTTTATATGATTTGGCGAATATTTATTACGCGAAGATTATTTCCACAAAAATAATTTTTATTTGAAGGAATTATTTTCTCAAAAGAAGAAATTTGAAAATAATATAGTGGAAATATTTTTATTTGAGAAGTTATACTGTTGGCAAAAATATTTGAAAATAATTGATGGAAGAATTGTATTTGGAAAGTATCTTTTTAAGTAAAGAATGTAATAAAATATTTATTTGAGTGGAAATTTTTATCAAAGAAGTATATTTAATTTCAGAAAACTATGTTTTGAAAATTGATTTTGATTGTAAGAATTTTGACTTAATGGGTACTCTTTAGAAAATGATTTTGGAAAAGAAAGGCATTCTTAAGTAAAGGGTTTTGGTTGAAAAGACCAGATTTAAAGATCATTTTATTGAGAATATATTTGGAAATATATTATGAAGAAAAGCTATGTATTATGAAGTATGTAGTTTTACAATACCTTAAGAAAATATTTTACTAAGATGGGATGAATTGATTTGGAGTTAAAATATATAATTAAATAACAAGCTTTTGAGGTGTTTGTTGAAAGGTATTTTTTAAATGATGCTTTATTTGGAAATTTTAATTGAGAACTATAAAACTAGACTATGTAAGATGGGGTGTAAGATGATGGGGTAAGACGAGTTTTGAGTTTATCTGACGCTTATTATGACGATGTTACCCTTATGGTTGTTGTGTGTAATTTTCCCTAATGAGCTGTAGGGATGTCTAGTTATTGCTTCAATGAAGAGAGTTGGGATATAGAAAGGGACTGTCCATTTCGATGTTTGGGATAGTCACCTTTTTGGTTGTATTCATTTCCTTTGAATGAATTGTTTATATTGCATTTTTTGCGTGTTAAATTAATTGTAATTAAGAAAATTTAGCTGCTTATTTACCTATGTCTATTTATTGATTCATGTTGTGCCCTTTTGAATTAATTTTTTCATGCTTGTATTATGATGTTGATTACTTATTTTATTATGATTGGTCTTAATTATTTGGATGTTTACTTGTTTGTTTGATGTTCACCTATTAATTTATGCCATGCTTGTTTGGATTAATCTCCTTTGTTTGTACTGATTATTGTTGATTATCTGTTAATTATAATTTGTATGCTTGTTGTTGTTTATTTGTCTGCTATGTATGATAGTTTTATGGTGGAGTAGCTTTCCACCGTTGACTTTTAGTAGGGTTTACATTGGAGAAAATAATAAGATGTTAAGGGGCATGTTTGATTTAGTCATAGTGGAATAGCATATCTTTCTAAGCCGAGGAAGACTAGATATTCAGATTGACTAAGAGATGTGAGGATGTTCCTTAAAGATGAGTAGCAGTGATTAAAGGATTTTGGTGACTAAAGGCTTAACGGATATCACAGAGGAATCAATGATAGGCCGTAGGTTCATTATATTGTAACAACCCTAGATTTCTGCATATATTTAAATTTGAATTTATTTTATTTTAAATTATTTTAAACTTGTTTTATTTCAAACATTTCATTTTTAAATATAAATGTTGATTATTATGTGAATTTTAATTTCAAACTGGTATAAATTGAACATTTTCCTGAAAAAGGGATTTCTGGTCAAACTGGTCAAACTTTGATTTTTAAACCTTAAATTTAAATATTTAAATTCTTAAATTTTATCTTTTATTATGAAAATAGATTTAATAACTTGAATACTACTTTTCGTTTCATTGAAAACGGATTTGAATTGTAAAAGTTATGTACATTTCAATTTTGAGTGCAATTTGATTTATTTAACAATTTTGTCTATTTTAAATTATATAAATTACATTTTCTTTGTCATATTTTATTTTAGTTTGTGTTAATATGTTATTTTATGGATACTTTGTCCTTTAATATTTTTAAAAGTGATAATAAAATTTTTCCAAAATTTATTGCATTTATTTCCTATTTTTAAAAGGCTAGTTTCTATTTTTCTGCTATTTTCTTAATTTAAATTATATTTAATTAAAAATTATTTATTTACTTTTGTGAAAGCATTTTTAATTTATGTTATTATCTTTATTTATAAATATTTTCTAAGTCCATATAAATCTTCCAAAGTTTATCCTGTTTATTTTCAAATTTTCTAGACTAGTTTTCATTTTTTACTATTTTCTTATTTTAATCATATATAATTAATATTTATTTATTTATATTTTGTATATTTGTTATATTTTAGAATTTTAACTGAAATTATATGTATTTTCAGATATTTAAACTTATAAAAAGAAAATATGGAAATATGAAGAGTTTGTGACTTTTGTTATTCCTAGTCCTTTTGTATTCTTGCCTTTTCATTTTCTAACCAACACTTGCATTTACAATTGGCTGACCTTATCATTTTCTTCAACTGATTACTTCCTTCCATTTTCACGTAAAAAAATAGCTTCTTACTCCAAAAAATTTGGCCTCCACACCTGAAAAAAAATTTGGTAAACTTCTTCTTCTTTTCTACTCTTTTTCTTCTTGTTTCTTATGATTTTTGCACTTGCCTTCAACTTTAGGAAGCTTGGCCTTGCTCCTCCATCACCATGGCAGCCTCCACCACCACCACATCAGGCCACCATCTTCTCCAGCCCACTGACCATCCATAGCAATGGCCATATATGATGTAGATCCACCAAAAATTGAGCAAACATCCACCTAAAACCCTATAGCCTAGCACCTATTGCCTTCTCCACTCCAACCACCACCTTGGCCGCCACTTGCATCACTTCCACCAGCACCTACCTGACCCAAAGTCACTGCCACACCATTCTCCAGTCCACTACAGGCCTGGCCGTGCCCATGTTGCATAGGGTCAAACCATTTGTGGCATAGAAACCACTTGTAGTTGCCTTGTTTTGAAATTCAAGCACATATCCTTCATCTCCTCCTTATATTGCTATGGCCGACCCCTATATGGCTTTAACCTGATCCAAACCTGATCCAAAACCATCCCATAACAGTGCTTTTCCAGCCTATGGCTGAAGCATATGATGTTGAATGCAAGTGCAAAAGATCTAGCTTTGAATTGGGTAGTTATTCCTAGCATTGTTTTGTAATATTTCGGTTTGTAATTCATGTTTGTATTTGTTTTGTTTGATATTTAACAAGGAAATTAGCTTTGGCTCTCCCACTCTCAAATCATTGTAGTATTATCGTGCCTTTGAAGTTCCTTGTTTGTGCAATTGGTTGTCATCTCCAGCTTATACAAGTGAGTAATTCTCACTAGACGATGTGTACTTATATAACTAGTAAACTGACACCATTTGAATCTGTAATTTACATCATCCTGTTATAACTGCCATATTATATTCATATGATGTTCACACCTGTATTTACACCTGTTATACCACATGTTACTATTATATCATGCTATTCTGTTATTCATATCAGTTTATCACACTGCAAGTTCCCTGTAGATTAGAATCACTATGGGTTGAAATGATACATACCCGAACGGACTTTAGAATAGGGAAAAATCATTATAGGCTGAAATGATAGGCCTGAGCGGTTTTCATTTCATTCTTACTTGGGATTGCGGGTTTGAAATGATCAAACCCGGATTTTTCTATGTAATTACTGATTGAAAAGATATAGTATCCGTATTACTTTACCTAGGCTAGAAAATGATTTACAGACCCGTGGTTAAAATGTGTTTTCTAAAAATTTTAAATTATTTTAGAAATGTAAATATTATAATATTTTGATTTCAACTTAATTAAAAATGATTTTTGTAAAGTATTTTGATTTTCTGAGAATTTATAAGTGAAATAAATAAATGGTAAAGTTGGAAATTTGAAATGTAAGTTATTTTGGAAATTCTAATTTGGTGATGAAATGGAATTTAAATTTAATATGAAATATGATAAATTTATGATATTTGGAATTAAAATGAATTTAAAATGATTTTATAATATATATTAATGATTTTTGAATAAAGTTAAAATGTGAAATGAATGAATATTTAAGTTGAAATTTTGAAATATAACTAAAATTGGAAATTTGTGAATTTGGCTTAAAGGTGAATTTTAAGTTAAGTAAACAAGAATGGAATTAAGTTATATTGGGAAATTTAAACTTAAGTGTTAAGTTAATTTAAATTAGTGAATTTAAAATTTAATATTGGAATTTAATAAGTGAATTATTATTAAATTTTGATTTTTTTGAATGGAGGTTTAACTTTATAAAATCATGAATATAAGGGTATTTGAATGATTATTTTAAAAGTGAAATTATATGATTTTATAAGTTAAAAATGATTTATATAAAAATATAATTGTTTGTGAAATTATACAGAATATTTAAAGTTAATTAACTGCATTTCTAAAATGCTATTAATTCTAATGTAAATGATAATACAACATTTGTAAATGTTGTAGTTGATAATAATGAACCAAATGGCTGAATTTAATTAAAGGCTATTATGGCATTTTTGTAAATGTTATAATGGTTGAATTTAACTAAGTTTATTTGAAACTAATGTAACCCTATTACAGCATTTTAAATGTTGTCTTTTGTTAAATTGAACTGTTTTAAATGTGACTTTCCATAGCATTTTCTAAATGCTGCGAAAGTTGAATTTTCATTGTTTTAATTAATTTAAGTGAACGAATGAACTTTGAAAGATTAAAATTTTGGAAATTTAATAATTTAATTATTAAATATAATAACTTCATTTTTATGATTTAAAATGAAGTAATTTGTTTCGTAATATAAACTATTTTAAAATATGATATTTTGATATTTTGAAATGGATTTTTGAATGATATTGAATTTTGAAATGATATTTGATTTCGAAGTATAAAATACTATTTTGAAATTTTAACCATGGGATGTATTTGATTTATGGTTTAACTGATCCTTAGAGGATGAGCGATCCCAAGCATCCTTTAAGTTATTGTGCATTACTACTACAGTTCACTTGAGTTGGTTTACATTATATAAGTATATATGTCCTGACTCGAGTGTTTTGTATTTTTCTTTACGCTCGGGTCAGCCTGAGTATTTACAGCTTAGCTTTGGATCTCTTTCTGGAGATAGGAATCGTTGAAGATTCTGCTTATCTAGTTATCTATCCATTTCAGTTTCAGTTGTTCTATTTCAGCTCTAGTATTATAAACTTCTATGTATTTGAGATTTCTATTGTATATGTTTTCAGACTGATATTATGTATTTTGTTTTGAGAGTTTGTTATAGTAGCTTCATGAACTACTATGGTATTTTAATTTCCACTGCGAGTTATTCTGATATTCTATGTCTGTGATTCTGTATTTGATTTTATTGCTCCAAATTTATTTACAATCTGTTATTTTGAATTATTCAAGTCAGACATGTGTGGATTATTGTCGATTTGAATGGTCCAAAATAGTGGGTCGTTACATATATGGAATTTTAAAATTGTATTACAAAACCTATTTTTGGCTTACATAAATAATCTAAAAATAAAGAGTTTCTATTTCAAAGAACGATTTGGTTTCTTATATAAACGATGTCTTTTTAAAAGAAAACATATTTTGAGTCGATTTAAATTGATGGACAATATTTTGAGAAATCGTTTTATAAATTAATGGTGTATTTTTGGAAAGAAAAGGTGTTGGAAGCTTTGATTTGAGAATAAAAATAAAAATATATTTTGACAAATATTTGGATAATTGGAACTCTTCTTGCTAGTAGGTCCCTCTTTTGTATTTTGGGTGGGTTATCCCAGTCATTAGATGGAGAAATCAATATAAAAATAATGAAGCAAGATGATTATACGATTCGTGATAAAGGAGTCATGATGATGATCCATAAGGATAAGTTTTAGGACACGAACTTGTGAAGCAGAGCTAGGATGCGCTTTATTATGGAAAATGAAATGAGGACAAGTTCTAGGATGTGAACTTGTGAAGTGGAGCTATGACATGCTCTATTATGGAAAATAGAATGAGGAAGGGTTCCATTATGGAGGATGGAAACAAATGGAGTGAGGAAAGGCTTGGAGATATGAGCAAAGGGACATTGATACTCGGAGTGTTTCGAAGTATTCTCATAAGCTGGGGTATGTGAGAAAACTCATTGGATATTAGGACGTATATCCCGGATCTAGGATGTGATCTGTATACCTTGGACTACTAGGACGTGCAATTTAGTTGCCAAGCATTTGACTGGCTTGGGTTTGAAAACCTAGAAACCGAGACTTTTCCCTTAGTCTTTGACATAGGTTGGTCATATGAATTATCATATATCCAATGCATAAAATGTTGATTCCTTCCTTTTTAAAGTTTTGATGATACTAATATATATATATATGTATGTGTGTATGTATTGAACAATGTTATATATACGCAAGAAATATTCGACAAGGAGACAACTTGCTGATGAATTCAGAGATTGAAGATCATATCATCAAAGAAATGTTGCCATCGTAAGTCTAGAAATATATGTACAATATCCCTTAATCATTACACACACTAGAGCACGATAGAAATTTCTATAATTCATCATCCTTAAAAGTAGAAAAAAAATCTCAAAAATTAATAGAAACAGACGTCTGAATATAAAATCCAAACATCTAAGTATATAATATAGGATAAAGTTTTTACTAGACCAGATGTCTGACTATAAAATCCAAACATTTGAGAAATTCATTTTTAGCCTAAATATCTCGGGTTGAAATCCTTTATAGATTCAGACGTCTGATTCAATTTTTCAAACGTCTGAAGTACTATATATTTTTATAAACTAAGTCAGACATCTGATAGGTTCAACCAAGCGTCTGATGAGGGTATTAGATGTTCGGTTTAACATATCACAGGTCTGACCCTTTAGAATTCTATTTTTATATAAACTTTACTCAGTTATCTTACCTCTAGACCAGACGTCCGAATCAGGTTCAAAATGAATGTGTTCCTCTCTGGAAAACATTCAGTCTTCTGATCCAGAGACCCAAACGTCTGAACTCTTTCAAAATAATTTTTATATAAATAAGTCAGACGTCTGAATTTATAGTTCAGATATCTGAAATAAACAAAATGACTATATTTGAATAGATGCCTATTTTTTGAAGAGAATCATCTATCCATACAAAGTCGTGTCTTCTTGGAAGATCCTCACCTTTCGAAGCACGTCTTCAAACTCTATAAATATAGTCTAACTCCATTGATTGTGATGATGCAATTCTAGTTCTAAAATATATACTCTATTTATTGCTCTATGATTTCCAAAGTAATCAAATTCTTTAACTTTGCTTCCTATAACATTGCATATACAATTCATAATGAACAAGGGATATTATAGGAAGGGTGTACTAAAGTTTGGCTTATCTATGTTATTAAGAACACATCAAAGTGGTGATTTAAAATTTTGCTTTGAAATTCGTGAACTTCCTGATTGGTTGTTCAGGCGGTGTTTGTTAACCAGTTCCTTCATATGAAGCGAGGGTTGTTAATTGAGAAATTCCTAATTGGAGCTTTGGCACTGGATGTCGGATGGGAGGTCCAAACTAGTAAAAAATCTCAGTTGATTTTACCTTTTTGTTTTTTACGCTTATTTCTTGGCTATATTTCACTATATATATATATAAGTACTTATATCCATATTAGTATCGATTCCACTCACTTTCATTTGGTATCAGAGCAAGGTTATCACTAAACCGTAACAAAGTTTGTGATTTTTTTGTATAACACTATTGCAACATTTTTTGAAAGACAATCCACCACAGACCACCATTGTTTACTAGTTCAAATTATACATATTGATTAACTAATATGAGAATATATATATATGCAAGCTAGTGGTTATGAAATATCATACAAATAAAATACACTGCACCTACTACTGAATATAGTGCTTGGACTATTCTTGAAAAAACCGATGCCGCTAATAATGCTAAAGCCAAGAATATCTTATTTTGCTTATTAGATGAAAGTGAGGTTTATAGTGTTAGTGTGTGCAATATTACATTTGAAATTTGACGTAATTATAGATCACTCATGAAGGAACGAATAAGGTTAAACAAAGTAAATTTTCCATGCTTAAGAAACGGTTTTCAAATTTTAGAATTAAACCAATTGAAACAATTGCTCATATGTATTCAAGATTTCAAGACATTACTCATGCTCTAATAGCATTAGGTGAAAAAAATTTAGATTTTGATATAGTATCAAAAATCCTCAACACTTTAAGGATGAGTGGAAAATAAAAGTATTGGCGATTAAAGAAGCCAATGATCTTTCACACTCAAACCAGAAGAGTTGGTAGGAAATCTAATGTCATACGAAGTAAATTTGTAGGCAAAAAGGACACAAGCCCAAAAAAGGAAAACTGTAGCCTTTCAAGTTGGGGATGACTCTAATATTGAAGAGGATGTTCGTTTTCTTACCAAAATTTTTAAGAAATTTCTAAAATATGGCAAGAACAAACGTTTTGGGAGAAACGACGACCTAGTTTCTGTAAAATGCTACAAATATAACAAGATTGGTCATCTTAAGAGAGATTGTCCAAATCTTAAGAAAGAAAAGCAAAGTTATAAAAACTAAAGTGATAAGAATGATAAATATTTTAGAAAGAAAAAACAAGCCTTCCAAGTAACATGGGATGATTCAGATTTGTCTTCATCTTTGTTAGATAGTGATAACAACATTGTGCAAGTTAACATGTGTTTTAAGGCAACAACAAATGATGTAAATCTTAATATTTCCTATGATGGTTTGTTTGAAATTAATCTAGAATTGCTTGAAAATTTTAAGTCACTTAAGAAGATAAACAAAGAAATTATAGGAAATCTCAATAGAGCAGATTTAGAAATAGGAATGTGTTATCCTACCTTTTGACCAGGCAGTATACATACAAACTTGACAAATCAAACTTGTGGTTATCAAGGCGGGCAGTCCAGAGAGATAGCCAAGAGTTCATAAACTAAATACAAACAAAACCGAAAGATGAAGATCAACCCGACACAGGAATTCGAGGAGCAGAATCCAACATGTGTTGGATCAGTGTCGATCCAACCTCCTAGATCGGTACCCATCCACATTCCTTCCAAAGTAGCCCAGGCTCCACCTACTCACTCTACTCGATGATGAAAGCGTATTCCAAGTGTTATTTTATCGATCCCATGCAATTTTCTATCGATCTCCACGAGCATCCAAAATCAGTAACTCTACTTATCTAATCGATCCATCATTTGGACTCAGAAACAAGCTAATGAAGATGGATACAAGTTTAGAATCGCAAAGCTACACTACACCATAAAAGATGTTTTGATACGGCTAAAAGCCATATCTAATCGAATTAGATACGGCTTTTAGCCGTATCAAAATATGGCGAGCTTATTATTTTGATACGGCTATAAGCCGTATCTAATGGGACAATTAGATAAGGCTAATAGTCGTATCTAATGTATCAATTAGATACGCCATTTTAGCTGTATCTAATTGACACATTAGATATGGCCAGAAGTCGTATCTAAGTACTCAATTACACATACATATATAAAATTCCGCACTCAAATGATATTAGAAAACAAATAATATTATAGGCAGTGCACATTCAAATGATTCAATAATCCGCATTGCAGTGCATAATAACTTAACAATATCATTACATAACACGAAAAATAGTACATACTAGCATTTAGTACAAATATGAAGTTAAGCTCAAAACAAGAGCTACACAAGTCACAATATCAATACAAGACCTTAAGATGTTCAATAGAACCCAGAGTATAACATTTATAACAGTGTCTCTGGCTAAACCTTTTGCAAATGAATTACTCCAAGTCTCTTGCTACACTTCTTGCTAAACCAAATAAAATTAGCTAGCACCAAAGATTGCATAAAGATCATTCCTGATTCAACCTGCAAACATAAAAATGGGTATAAATTATAGTAGTACAAAAGACAGTTTGAGAAGTTTGTGTCGTACCAAAAAAATAAACGCTAATGACAGTTTGAGAAGTATATTTGCTAATACAATGAGTATATTTGCTGACAGTTAGAGAAGTTTGTGTTATACTCTTCATGTCTGATACCATGAGTGAACACATTTGCATATCATGTTGGGAAAAGAAGAAATATGATTCAATTGTCAAAAATATTCAAAATATTAAGATGTATTAAAAAAGAAAGACAATTTCATTTCTTTTCAATTTAAAACCAGGCTTCTTCATTTTTCAACTAAGTCTCCTTTTTTTCTTTCTTCATCAAATCTGAAAAAACAGAACTACGGATCAACAAACCAGATGAAAAGAGAACAAAACTCAAAACTGAGAATTAAAATATAAAGGAGAATCAAAAGTTCAAAACAAAATCACCTCAAAATTTTCAAACTGGAAACCAACCTGAAAACAAATCAAGCTTCCGTTCAAATCTGTTTCAAGCAAGTTTAAAATCAAAACCTGGAAAGTAAACTAAAGGCCACAAACATGATTCTAAGATGCAATTCAAATTCAAAACAACAGTTTGAGTTCCAGTCTGGAAATCAAGGCATGCAGTAAATTCAAGAAGCAAATTCAAGTTCAAAGGCAACTCAACATCAAGATCAACTCAGTTACAAACCAAAATCAAAGTAAATCAGAAAACCAAGTTTTCCCAATTTTTCAAAAATCATTTATAGGCAAAACTTCAATGTTCTTCTCTGTTTCATGATTTCAGGTGAGCAAACTACCTTTATATACCCTTAAATTTGTTATATCTGAGTAGCATGTGATCATCTATGATGTTGTGGTGTGAAATGTGTTGTATGATTGAGAATGTGCCTACATGTTTATGAGAATATATGAGTATGCCTCGGGTTAGTTTATTGGCTTCATTAAGATAATGTAGATGGTGTTAGCTGTGGCTACATTTTCCTATGAACTACCATATTTAGAACCATTAATTAAGATAATGTAAGGTCAATTAATCCTAAACGATGTTTTGATACGGCTGACAATGTTACATGTCATAACTACCTACACCAAACTTTCAAACTACCTAATCTGCTTCCTCGAACTATTTCATATTTATAATTTGTTAGCTCCAGGATTACACGATTCATGTTACTCGTATCATTTGAAACTGAATATTATTATTTTTCATCCTATATTAGTTGCAATGGATGTGCAAAATAATGGTGTTGTTGTTGGAGTACCAATTACAAATGTTTCATATGCCACTGAAGTACTAACAACAAGAACCTGAATCTTTCTATGATTTATGTCATGACTGCAAACAACATATTAATTGGTTCATTAATTCATTTTATGGAAATATCTTTGTTTTCATCTGGGTATATTTAATCTGCAGGGCAATTAAATTGGTAAATATTAATCAAAACAGATGAGTTTTTCTTTCAAGTTAAAGCAGTCAGTAATTATTTGATGTTTAAATTAGTAGCTGATATATTTTTAGTTCAGTACAATAAATTGCAAGAATTCTTATCAACTTTTGTATGGAATTTGTAGATAGGACACATTTGGTAAGTAATTGGCTTTCCATGTTTAGACTCAAAGCAAACAACCATCTCCGAGACATCATGAATTATGGTATTTAATTTTCAAACTTAACTTATAAAATTACTACAGTCCTAATATAAATTATCTAATGCTGATTTTTATATGTTAATAGTGAATCTGAGAAAGAAAATATCTCAAGCTAGTCTGGAAATCCGTTTGGGAGGGGAGAAGAAGATATGCTGATTTTTACAAGGTGCACATGAGTTGCAGCAACATCAACAAGGCCGCGACCATCGTAAGAGTATGCTTACTTCAAAAAAGAAGCTAGTCTGGAAATCCGTTTGGGAGGGGAGAAGAAGATGGCGACTCGAGAATGGTATCGAGCAGAATCGATTTTGGCTCGTGTATTTTTCAGGGGCGTTGTTGTGGGTTAAACTGTTGAAAATTTGACAAAGTAAAAAGAAAGAAAAGAGGGGAAAGATGACTCGGGTATTGCACGAGGATTCCAAGATTTTAGCTTGGGTTTCACTCGAGTTTTTCTAGGGTATTTGTTCTATTAGTTTTAAAAATATAAGTCAAGTTTTCCTTTAAGTTTTAAACTATTTTCTCTATATAATAAATGTTTTTTAACTTAAAGTTATCAAGTAGATTTTTAAGATTTTTTAAAAGCCAAATTTAGATGATGATAAAATGTTTAAAATAATTTGTTAATAACAAATTATTAAACAAGTTCCTAAAAATATATGTATGGAACAAGCTTTCAAGTAATTTCAAAGGTTGAAATTTTAAAAGGTATAATGTTTTCAAAATTTGTTTGATTTAAAATAATTTTTATATTAATTATTTAGATCTCTGAGTGGTTCGAAATATAATGACGTAATTAAAAATAATAATTAAGATAAATGGTTTATCTTAAGTTAATTGAGATCTTAATTTAATTAAGAGGTTAGGATTAATTTATTAAGGATTAATTAATTAATATAATTAATTTAGAATAATTACCCAATGTAATTTAAAAAGAATTAATTATAAAATTACTTAAAACTTAATTTATATTTTGTTCTTAAAAAAGTCAATATGAGATTTTGTTTTTTTAAGATACTCTTTAAAATCTAAATTGTTATTTAATTTATAACTAGTGTTTGAAAACTAATTAAAATTAATTAAAGAAATTGCATATATAAAATTATTCAATCCTAAAATAATATTATTAAAATCTCGTTGGTTCCTTTCAAGCTAAATATAACAATATGTAATTATATAAATAGTATCTAGTAAATATCTATTGAGACCCTTATAGTAAAATCAAATATTATTCCACTATAGCTCACAATTATTATGTGTAAAATTTATATTAAAATTAACTAAATTATTCTTATTTTCTCTAATTTACTCCTGCCATATGATTCATGAACCATTTTTTATTTCTCAAAATTACTCCTGCCAAATATACCTGCTCCATCATCTAGAGATATCGAATAAGACACTTCGGATGGCACACATATCCACCCACTCCAACATCAGCAAAGGTCTCTGCAAATTGATGATTCATTTTGCTGGTTCTCTCATCTAGTAGCAGTATACTGTCCAACACCACTTTTTCGTGTGTGGATGGTATAGATTTCCCATGGATGTTGGACAATGTAGAATCTCGGCATATAGTACATGTTGCAATAAAAGGGAATATTTATTATTATTTAAGTTTTCTACTTATTATGTCATAAATGTTTAAATGTTAAAAATACATGTTCCTATTAATTCTAAATCAGAGTTGAGGATTTCACATTTTTGATTGTTCGTAACATTGGTCGAATCCTGGAACTGCGAAGTAATGAATTCAGGAGCATTGAATTGTGTGGCGCGTCCTCCATCAGAAGAATTGACCGGTGCACGAATTCCCTGTTCAATATTTCCCACCATGTTGATCAAAACCTCCATTTGCCCAGACAAATTTCCCACCGTACTCTCCAAACTTCCCACCCTCATTTTCAACTCATCCTGCTCGCCATGAACATGTCGGAGTCGTTTCTATGCAATGGCACAAGCCTTAACTTTAGTCTTTGGTATAACGGTCCCAACACCGCGGCTCCTACCCCTTGCATCCTTACCAAGCACTTGTGATAAGATGTCTTCATCCACTGTCAATTTTTCTTCATCACTATCAGTGATCTTTTCCTTCGCTTTCGCAATTTGATCCTGTAATATGATAATACTTACATGAATAAGGAATTTTAAAGAATATGCAAGTTAATATTTGTTTAACTTACAAAGTATGAAGAAGTGGCATCTGATATGCTACCATCTTTTTTCCTGTGTGTCTTCTCCCATACTTGACGACGACTGATATTTGTTGATGGACTAGCAACGATCTGCAATACAAGTTGATGCAATGACATGAATATCCAATCACAATGTGTAAATCATTTGAATGAAAATGAATATAATTTACCATTTCTTGTTCTATTTTAGCGTGACTTTTACGTCCTGCATGATGAGCATAACTGAGCAATGCTCTGTTCTTTTTTCCTACCTCCCTTCTTCCGCTCGCTTCAGGCGTTGCTTCATTTTTTACTAACTCTGTCCAATCTTCTTGAGCAACTTTAGGTGGGCAATTTTTCAACCGTTCTTCGTCATTGTTGAAAGGGTCATAATAAACTACTCTCAAGTTTTTCTTGTATCTCCTAAAAGCCTCGGCCATTCTCTTTAAAAACATTTCCTTTGAAAGCGGATCGAGCTCATAAATTTTCTGCAAAAAATATATTAAATTAAATGTTGTGCAAAGAGTTGAAACCATAAGGCTATTGAATGAAATAGTTGTTGTCAAACAGATAAGGATACTTACCACCAATTCGTTCCAAACGTTGTCCTTGTATATTGCAGGTACTTTATTCCAACTTATATATGATATCGGCACATGAGCTCTTACTAGTTTACCGAGCATAGTAGCGATTTTTCCAGCGTTATCTGAGACCGGAATACCAAGTAAGTTTTGATCAACTTTCTTCGCCTCTGAACATGACGAATGTGAAGATGGTGGATTTTCTGACATAGTTTTCTGCAAAATATAATATTACTAATTATTTTAATAAGTCACGATAATAATTATAGATGTATCAATGTATCAATGTCAACACTCCATAATATAACACACTTGCACATACAAAATTATTAAGTGACAACACCTGAAATTTCATTGGAATGTATAAAATATTCAAAACATACATACACACAATCGTGCAATTAAAAATATACAGACACAAATCATGTGATGTACGAATACTAATAAGTTAACATATGGATTTGGTAAGGTCTTCTAATTTTTCATTGTCTTCAAAAGCTGATTGATAGACGGTAGGGAACTCAATGTCATCCACATTTGTAGTCAACCGTTATGGTGTATGCAAGACCACAGACCATCCGTTATTTTTTAAATCTTTTGAGTAGAAAACTTGACTCGCTTCTGATGCAAGAATAAATGGCTCGCCATTCACGTTATTTTTGTTCTTCAATTTCTCTAAATTTACCATGATGAGGTTTGAAATAGGATCTATTTTGCAACCATTGACCTTATCCTCGACTTTTACCCAATCACAATAAAAAACTGTTTGTTTGAAGTCAGTGTAATCCAACTCAAGTATCTGTTGAACGACTCCGTAATACGTTGTTTCTGCTTCCTTATAATTTTTATCCTTGCCACTCGCTCTAAATTTTGTAATTGCTCTCATACATACACCGCTATTTTGTGTTACCATACGGTCTTCGTACTTTTTCGTGGAAAATGAAAATCCATTCACTTGGTACTTCATATAACTACGCGTTATGAACTTCGGCCCGTGCACTAACCGCCACAGAGTTGGATCAACATCGATGGTCTTTAACAGCTCATTACGTAACCATAGATTAAAACTTTGAACTACTTCCACGGTGGTAGCTCTGCCTCTAGGTTGAAATCTAGTACTTTTCACATAGGAGTTATACCTCCTACGAAAAACACATATCAAAATGTATATATAAATTGAATTAAAAAAATTAAAATTCCAAACAAGTTCGTGAACTTACTTCTTCCATTCATCCAATCCATCGTACTTATTAAGGACCCATCTACGCACATGTTCAAACTGCACTTGGGTTAACGTTATGTCTTTACCATTATCCAGAGGTATCTCACCAGCAAACTCATCGTCCTCGTCTAAAAACGCTTCGTGGGTATGTTTATGATTGCCATCACCTCCGTTTGGCATATATTCCATGCAGTAAAGACTAGCTTCTTGTACGATATATCCTTCTGCAATACACCCTTCAATGTATCTTTTGTTGCGCACATATCCTTTATATGTTTTCATCAACCTATAAATGTGATCAATTATATACTGCAGACGGTAGCTATTTATATCAAATAATGATGTGCATAATTGAAATTAGAAATTTACCATTCAAATGGATACATCCATCTATATCTGACAGGGCCACAAATCAACGCTTCATCGGCTAAATGAACCATAAGGTGGACACTGATATCAAAAAATGCAGGTGGAAAATGTTTTTCGAATACACACATTGCTTCTACTAAGCTAGCCTTTGCTTTTAAAAGATGTTCCCTATTGATCACCTTTGAACACAAAATGTTAAAGAATAAACTAATACGATGAACAGCATTTCGTAGATCCTTATGTTGTGGATAAGAATGTTGAAGCAATACCGGAAGCAAATGCTGCATTATGACATGGTAATCATGTGACTTCATATTTCTTAGTTCAGGAGGATTGATGCTCACATTGTTGTGAAAGTTAGAAAAAAATTTGTTAGGCACTTTCAGATTTTTCAAAACGGTCCAAAACCGTATCTTTTCTTCTTTGCTCAAAGCGAAAGTTGTCTTTGGTATGATTGTTTTATTTGTTTCAGGATCTTCCATCACCCACAACTTTTGTTTTATACCCATGATTTTCAAATCCTTGCGTGCATTGATGCCATCTTTTGACTTATCTTTATGGTCCATAATGGTGCTGATGAGATGCTCTGTGACATTCTTCTCCGTATGCATAACACCAATATTATGTCGGACCAAATTTGCTTTCCAATATGGTAAATCAAAAAAGATAGAGACCTCCTATACCATCCAGAAATATTGTCAACATCTTCATTGGTTGACTTTTTCCATTTTCGACCAATTTCTTCTTTTTGTTTACCAACTTTCATTTTGATATTCGCTACTTTCTTTTCAACTTGAAAACCAATCAATGGCCATTTAGGGCGACGAAGTTCTTGTTCGTTGTTGAAATTTGTCTTATCGTATCGAAACTTGTGTTCGTTAGGAAGAAACATTCGATGTCCCATGTAGCACATCTTCTTACTTTTAGGAAGATAATAAGAACAAGTGTTTTCCCCACAAACAGGACATGCAAAGTAACCGTGAGTTGTACATCCCGATAAAGTCCCAAAAGCAGGGTGATCATGGATTGCCCACAGCACCCTAGCTCTCATTGTGAACTCAGATTTATTTAGCGAGTCAAATGTAACTACTCCTTCCCATAACTGCTTTAACTCGTCTATCAACAGCTGTAAATAAACATCAATATCCTTTCCTGGTTGTTTTGGCCCATAAATCAACAATGTTAACATTGAGAACTCCCTTTTCATGCACATAGACGGAGGAAGATTATATGGTACTACAATTACTGGCCAACAACTGTAAGGGTTAGAGAGAGAAGCATGTGGACAGAAACCATCTGTTGCTATTCCAAGTGTGACATTTCGTGGCTCGGCAGCAAAAGTTTGATCAAATGAATCTGCGCCTTTCCATTGAGAAGTGTCGCATGGATGACGCATTACGGTTGGATCAGACTTGGCACGACCATGCCAGGTCATCGCATCTGCCATCCATGGTACAGTATACAGTCTCTTCAATCTAGAAATTAAAGGAAAATGTCTTAATGTCTTTCGAGGTACTTTGGTGCATTTTATCTCTTCGTTTAATGATGTCCTATATCTTGGTTCATTGCAATTTGTACAAGAAACTTTGTTCGCATCATCTTTCCAGTACAATATGCAATCATTGATGCATGCATCATAAGTTTTGTAATTCATCCCAACTTGCTTAATGATCTTCTTCACGTCAGAGTACGTTGTCGGCAGCGTGTTACCTTCGGGGAGTAACTCCTTTATTAGTTCGAGAAGTGCAGTCATGCCATTATCTGAAAAGCTGTATTGGGTCTTCAAGCTATTCAGTTTCACAATGGCATACAGCTTCGTAATCCCTTTTGAACATGAAGGATACAGCGGCTCTTTTACGCTACCAAAAAGCGATTTATACTTCTTACTTTCATTGGCCTGCCAATCTGGATAATTAGTAGACTGCTCTCCAACATTAGCATAATCAGGAAACAAATTTGTAGGTTGAAAATGATGAAATCTATCTACATCATTGACTAGATCTTCCATCCTAATATGTTCAGACTCAGCAGTAGTTCTGCCATGAGTAACTGGTTGTTGTTTTTCCATCTCCGCCCTTTTTCCCCATGAAAATACCACGTTGTATACGATTGGATAATACCCCATCTAAGCAAGTGAAAATGAATGTCATCTAATTTGATCGTCTTCATATTTTTGCACCGGGTGCAAGGGCATAAATACAATCCTTTCTTACCACCGTTTTCTTCAACAAAACTAATGAACTTCTGCACCCTGTCTATATAGTATGTAGATCTTAGATCTGATTCATTTATCCATTGTTTGTCTATGCTGAAAGACATACTGCCCTCCTTTATCATATTTAACAGAACATGAGACTTGCCCTTCAATGGGTCCTATATCATAACCTCTATTTTCAAGATGTCCCAAGCATAATGTCTTTAAAGTGAACATCAATATCAACAACCATTTCATTTCTACAGTTTGAGATTTTAGGGTGAAACCTAAGATATTATTCAGGTTCATTCATTGTACTTATTAGAGTTTATGTGAATGAAACAATAAGTGAACCGTGAACGCAAATAATTGATGAAAATTAGTTGTATTGACCGATTACCATTGGTTGGGTTGTAGCGGAGTGTAACTTGTTTGGGTAGTTGGATGATCATTTTTCGGTTGGTTATTTATAAATATATGGATATATCAATTCTTTTTTAGTCAATAACAGTTTGATATTATTTTTTATCTTAGTATATTATTATTTTATATATTATATAATGCTAAACATATTACATATGTGATAGTCTCAAGTAATTCCAGAATAGCTAATCTTTACTTCTAACATTCTTTTAGCTTTATTAGATATTACTCTCCACATCCTAAAGCAGGTAAACATAGTGCATATCTTTAAAGAACAAATTCTTTTCCTTCTGTTTCTTTCAAAATCTTTTGGTTGCTTTGGATTTGTAAAAATGATTTTTGAAGGCCTCATTGTTATAAACAATTATGCTTGTTTTTATAAAATGAGCTTACAAGTTAATCAAGAGCACAAATCTAAAAACGATCAATTGAAATCATGCTTGTTTTTAGTTGGATGTTTTGATTTCTTGATGCCAGAACTATAATTTATCTTGAACTTTTACCATTCTTTTCGACTATGATACTCTAATGTAAGCCAAACAAGTAGACAATAACCCTAGAATTAATTTTGTGGTATGATTTTAAATATTTAATTAATTTTAAATAGTTAAAATATATGGACTATTTAAATTTCAATAAATGGAACTCAAAATATATGGTTTATTTTAAACATTAGCACCAAACTGTTTTTAAAAAATTTGCCATTACAACGGCGCTATTTTGTAGCACTGGAGTAATGTCTATGCATTACCCCTCTCCTGATACTTGGCTTGCGCCATTAACAACAATTTTATCCACTTATACAACAATGTCAGAACAATATACAACACTAGCACCAAACTGTTTCCAAAAAAATTGTCATTACAACGGCGCTATTTTGTAGCACCGGAGTAATGTCTATGCATTACCCCTCTCGTGATACTTGGCTTGCGCCATTAACAATAATTTTATGCACTTATACAATAATGTCAAAACCATATACAATGTCAGAACCATATACAACATTAGCACCAAGCTGTAAATTATGCAAGGAGATCAAAATAATACAAAATAGCATAAGATTGACTATTGTATTAGACATGGTATACTTGCAACATTAATTAGTCATTGCAGCATATGACCAAAATCATATCACAATTTATCCACAACGCATCATAATTACATAATGATGGTTGCAGTGACTCGGGTTAGGGGCACAGACTTGTTGGACCATGGAATTTTCAGATAGATGCCGAGCAGTTTGCAAGCATTTCAGCCACTGTCAAATAATGTTACATCTAGCCAGTAAGCAGGTAGAAGATCTACTTCATATATTACTGCTATATTACTCTTTGAGTGCTTTAGTTTGAGGTTTATGCTTTCAAGTTTATATCAGCGCAATGATTTTCCATTCATATATTTGTATATAAATGAGATAATACATGCTTGTGTACATCATGTCAATTTTGTGTACATTTGAATTGTTAGTGCTGGACCTTTCATCTTTTCAATAAAGCTACGGTAAGTAAGAATATGTGCATCTTGTATACATGAACTAAAAATACCACCCTAAAAAAAAGATTGTTCTACCCTTCGGTTTTAAGCAGAACATTGACCTTTCTCTAATGTAGGGCGTAGATTAGGTGCCATTGGATGAGGATTCCACTATCAATATTTTTGGCTAATTATTTGTTAATGCTTATTATGCTTCAAAGAAACATAAAATTTTGAAGAATATTTACAAAGGTGATCATATAAGCACTTAAGGCATCATACAAGCACTATAAGCATATTTCCACTGAAAATCAACATCTACAAAAGTGATCCATAATTAGCAGCTGGTGAGAGTTGGTTGTCAATTTGAAGAATATTTTAATTAAGGGTTAGTTGGCTTTAAGTTATCTGAAGAATTTGATAAGATTGAATTTTGTAAAATTTTATTTTTCACCATGTTAACCGATAACTTTAAACTGTATTTTCTTCCAATTTTTTTTCAATATATAAAATTTTGTTTCTTTGGTACACCTAAGACTCCATTATGTTACATGTGCGTGGAAATCTTGGATTTCTACACTGTGAACTTTAAATATCGGTAACCCCAATAGGCAGTCAATTGAAGTAGGAGTTCTCTTCAAAGTTGCCTTGTATTAAACTATGTTTTAATATTTCAAAGAATTCAATAGTTCATTTCACATGCATATTCAAACTAGGCCAGTTCAAACGTATTTTAAGATCATAAACACAATAAGTAGGTGAACATGTAGTTTTCACTGGTTGTCCCCTCCTCTAACATTCATTTAAACAAGAAAATATCTTGTTAACAGCAATTCATAGCAATACAGCATGAAGTCAAGACTACAGATTTGCTTGTTCCATAATCCACAGTTATTTACTATTAGGCGAATTCATATATGAGCACCTAACTATGCGGCCATCGCCAATGATTCTATTTAATAAAGTGAGTAGTCATAAAGCTTTTTTTCTTAGATGAAAGTGAAAACGTGCAGAATCGCATGTTATATGTCGGTACTTAGCAACCAAGTACAAAGAATCAGGAACAGACCTCCTACCTGGAAAAACAGCTTCAGAGATGGCAGCAACAGAAGTAACAAATATCTTTACTTAAATCCGCTCGGAAACACTCTTCTAAACACAATTTAGGCTCTTAGTCTTTACTTTCAAATCATACAATGAATCAAGTAACAAATATTCATTTGAACCAATTATTTTCTGTTAGGTATCTAGTAATTTTTTCACTATTTTAATAATACCTTCATGAATAAGAATACCCATAAATCATGTGTAAAAGCAATGGATAACAGTATATGGCAAAGTGTTCATAACTTCGTATTCGCATAAATCTTTCATCAATCCAAGCCACATCCAGTGTAACAAAAAGTTGAAACTCAAAATTCAAATTCTTCAAAATTACTAAATAAGCAAGGTAATAGAATTAGGTATGGTGTTGTTAAAGAGGCACTAACAAATACAAAGCGAGGTTACCTGAGAGCAGTGATCAAATTCGAGAAGACGCGGAACTTTCAATCGATCGAGGTTACTGAGAGCAGTGATAGAATTCGAGAAGATCGTCAACCCTAAATAAGCACGGGAAAAAAAATAAAGCTAGAAATAAAAAAAGGAGGGAGGGGTGTGTGTTTTGGGGAAAATTTTCCCACGAAAAGAGGCACAGATTTTGATACGGCTATAAGCCATATCAAATTTTAATACGGCTTACAGCCGTATTATATAATGTAGTTACGGCTTTAAGACGTATTAAAATTTGATACGGCTTATAGCCGTATCAAATGTGCCGCGCCAAAATCCTATCTGTGGTGTAGTGCTAGTCACGAGACGAGCCAATACGAAGCTTCAGGATGACCAGTTTGGTCATTTTACGGATCGGTATCGATCCAAACCTTTAGATCGCTATCGATCTGTTCAAACTGATGAGGTGGCATCCATTTTTCCAGGAGAACTGATCTTGGGTGTGGAGAATGAGGTAGAGATCTTCAATCAAGATTTTAGGCTTCCTACCTCTATAAATAGGAGGGCAGGAATCATTTTTAAGGATCTTCTTCAGCTCTTAATCTCTTACTCTAATTTTTTGTAATCACTCATGGATTTATATCGATCCAAAATAGATTTATACTAATTCGTAGGAACTGTACTTAAAAGACACAGTATAGTAAAAGGAAACTTGAATTAGACGTAGGTTAGAGTACGCCGAACCATTATAAATCTTGTGTGTTTTATTTATTGCTGGTTTTTCGTTTATTTTCTTCATTTTTTATTCTCTCTAAATCTATTATGTGTTCTAAAAGATGAGAAAATTATTTTAGAAGAAGAATTACAAAATTCAAAAGTTTCTTGTGATAATTGACATCTCAAGTTGCTATTTTAAACAATGAACTTCAATTATATAATACTGAGAACCTAAAATTGGCTAAAGAAAATTTTGAAGTAAAATCTTATTATGGTACTCTTAAAAATGAGATTAAAAACATTAAAAATAATTTTAAAAAACTTTGTTCCAACGTTACAAACTTTACTAAAGGAAGATAGAATTTATCAATAATTATAAAAGCTTCTAAACCATCATCTAGTAAATCTGGTTTAAGGTATGATAAGAATATCAAAATAAAATCTTCAAAAATTAGTTCTTTAAACGATATGTTTATAAAATAAAATCATATATAAAATGTAAGATAAACATTATTAAAATATGGGTACCAAATCTATAGATAAAGATTCAAAAATATTCAAAATAAATAATTTTAGTTTTAAAGGGAAAACCAAACCTTCATAGGTATGGTTTCCCAAGATCTAACTCTTAGAACCCTTACTTAGGAAGAGGATACCAATTTGAATTAATATTTTTTGTGAATACCCAGTAAGGAAAAGTAGAGATGGATTCTGGACAGTGGATGCTCAAAGCACATGATAGGAAATGTGAACATGCTTACGAATATCATATACAAAGATGGAGGCACCATCACCTTTAGAGATATGTCTAAGGGATATGTCATTGGCATTGGGGACGTGTATTATGAGGGTATATCTAATTCTCCTTTAATCATAAATGTCCTACTGGTAGAAACTTTGAAACATAATTTACATAGCATAAGTCAACTTTGCGATAAAGAATTTACAATTTCTTTTGAAAAGCATAAATGTTATATTTTTTATCAAAATAAAGTTTTAATTTTTTAAGGGATAAGAAAATGAAATATATCTATATATTGAATATGAAAATTAATAAAGATAATAACATGTGCCTCTAACCAATGACCATGATCTATGGTTATGGCACAAGAAATTTTATCATATAAATTTCAAATATATTAACAAGCTTGATAAAAATAAATTAGTTCAAGGATTACCTAAAATGAGCTTCAAAGTTAATAGTCTTTATGATGCTTGTCAACTAGAAAAATTGAAAAATCTTCTTTTATGACTAAAAGGACTATTTCTACCCTACAACCTTTAGAATTACTTCATTTAAACCTCTTTGGACATACTCAAGTTAGGTCACTTAATCACAACAATTATATTTTTGTTACTGTAGATGATTATTCTAGATTTACATGGAATTTATTTTTAAAACATAAAAGTGATAGTTTCAAAGTTTTTAAAATAGTTGCAAAAAGAAATCAAAATTTTAAAAATTTTAAAATTAAGAACATTAGAAGTGATCACGGTGGTGGATTTGAAAATGAAATTTTTAATGATTTTTGTAGAAGAAAGGAATAAGTCATAATTTTTCCTTTTCTAGAACACCTCAACAAAATGGTGTTGTTGAACGGATAAATAGAACATTGAAAGAATGTGCAAGAACATTAATAAGTAGTAGTAAAGTACCAAAGAATTTTTAGGCTGAAGCCGTGGCTACAACTCCTTATGTTCTAAATCGTGTGTCTTTATAAGACCATTAACTAAACATACCCCTTATGAATTGTTTAATGGTAAAAAACCAAATGTTTCATATTTTAGGATTTTTAAATGTTTTATATTAAACACAAAAGTTAACTTAGGAAAAATTGATCTGAAATCCGATGAAGGTATTTTTGTCAGTTACTCGAAAAGAAGTAGAGCATATAGAATATTTAATAAGAAAACAAATACTATAGAATAAACTCTACATGTACCTTTTTATGAAAATTAAAAATTATCAATGATGAAGATTAAAATTCCTTAATAACTCCACCAACTTGTGTTGATGATCCTCCTAAGAATAATAATAATGGAATACTTTAAAATCACCACATTGTATTCTAAAGATTTTCTTATTGATAATGTAATATGATAAGTTAACACTAGTGTAAAACAAGAAATTAGTTAAACCAAATGGCATATGTCACATTTATATCTGATATTGAAATAAGAAATGTTAAAGAAGCATTTAAAGATGATTTCTGGATATTAGTTATGCAAGAAGAGCTAAATCGGTTTGAATGAAATGATGTATGGGAATTAGTCCCAAGAACAAACAATAAAGCCGTAATAGGTACACAATGAGTTTCCAAAAACAAAATTGATGAAAATGGCAATATACTAAGACATAAAGCAAGACTAGTAGCCCAGGGATATAACCAAGAGGAAGGAATAGACTATGAAGAAACATTCGCTCATATTGCTAGACTTGAGGCAATAAGAATCTTGATTGTCTTTGCATGTTATCATAATTTTAAACCTTTTCAAATGGATGTTAAATGTAACGACCCGGAAATTTTAACGATTTAAATAGTGGAATTAACTAAATTTTTTTATGAAAATAAATAGTTAAATTTTTTGCAATGAAAATTTGATATTTGATATGCGTCTATTTAAACATAGCAAGTGTCAGATTTTCATTAGAAAATATGAAAGTTTGTTTGGTTGTGAAATTTCAATTTAAAATGTAGAATCGGTTAAAATTTGATTGTAATAAATATTTTTGAAATCTGAATATTTTTACATAATAAAAATGTAAATCATTTCTAAGTGAGACGTCGTATTTCGTTTCGCCAAATTTGGACTGCTCTAGCTCCGTTTATATTATTTTCGGCGTTTTAGCAGTAGTTTCAACACCAAAAATCGAGTTTTGATAGGTGGGTCGTATCACTCATATCTGTGTACCATTCTGTTCGTCTCGTCGTGCTGATCTCCATAGTATATTCATTTGTGCATTTTGACGTCCGGTACACGATAAAATCTGCAAAACGATTAGCTATATCGGTTCCACATTTGGGCCTTTTGAGTTTCCCTGTGTCCTTTTATTTTCTTACTCGGCTGAAGCAAAGAGCCGATTTCTTTTATTATGTTCCAGAATTTAATGCCTGACCTTCACTATTTCCCATTTGCAATATTTATTCTGGTGCGTTGATTCACTTTAATTCTCTTGACTCTTTCCTTCCTCGTCGTCTCTGCCATACTTAATATATATATATATATATATATATATATTAAAATATTTAAAGTTTTATATATATTAGCTGTGAAAACTTCTCGTTCTTCTTCTATTTGCCTGATCCACTTTTGCGCGTCTACTCCTTCTTCTCCGACCTCTCACCCTTACCGTCACCGAGAGCTCCATTTCCCTGACTCCGGCCTTCAACCACCAGTGCCCTTCGTCCTTCCACTCCCGCCTGCATAGCCACCCATCACCAAAGAACGACAGCCCACCCACTCGACAGTTTCTCCATTCCCACTGCCTTCTGGCCTCTCCACCCCAGTCTTCCGCCTATATAGCCGTGCTCGATTAGACCAACCACCCTCCGGCACCTACCCACCCAGCCGAGCACCAAACAGTTCCTCCGCCTCCAGATCCTCCACTTTCCCCACAACCCTCCACCTCCCTACTTTCCCACCCTGACTGAAACTCACAAGCAACCCCTAGCACCCCTCCCCATCTGCCTCGCCACTATCCCCCACTAATAGCCGACCATCCTCCAAGCCCACCTACCGCATGTCCATGTCCATATCCGTGTAGGCATCGTGTTCATTCTCGTTATTTCTCTAGCCATGAAAGGTGAGCGATCACTCACGATTAACATTCTTGTGTTTAGTAAATTTATTTCACATGAAATGACGATTGAAATATGTTGTTAAATTAGAATGGTTAAGTTGTTAAGTATGATATGTTATTATCTGCAATTGTTTACCTATATTAATTGACATATGACACGATAACCTATTATATATATTTTATTTAAATTGTTAATTATGATTATATATGCTTGTCATTGATATGTATGTCATTTTATGCTATTTTATATTCTCACACTGCAAGTTCCCTATTGGTAAGGAGTTCCCTATGGGTTGAAATGATACATACCCGAACAATATTATAGATTAGGGAAAATCGTTATGGGTTGAAATGATAAACCCAGACGATTTTATTGATTTTGAATTTTGGAATTGCGGGTTGAAATGATATATACCCGTAAATTTAAATTATTACAGATTGAAATGATAAATATCTTTATCACTTGACCATAGGATAGAAAATTATATACAGACATTGTTAGTCTATTTTGAAAATGATTTCCCAAGTTTTGAAAGGAAATAGATGGGTTTTAATAAATATTGATTTTTAAAATATAATATAAAGATTTTTTTTAGCAAAGGCTAGCGGGGTTGACAGGGCCCCTACCTAATTTTATTGCAAATAACAACAAAATAAAAATGCTCAAAACAGACTTCAAGCATCAAAAAACACACAAGGAGAAACTGGGGAAAGAATGTAGAAGAAAAGGAGACACAAGCAAAACCCGAAGAAAAGCTAGATTATCTCCCAGCAGCAACCGAAGAATTGGAGAATATAGACAGCCTCAACATAGATTCCAGAATTTCTTTTTTCAATAATTCCCAAAGTACTTCACCATCACTTCTTCTCTTTTGAAAACAAATGAGATTCCTTTCATGCCAGACCAGAGACAGATATTTCTTTAAGCATAGAGTAACGAGACGAGATTTCATGGTTCTTCATCTGGTTGCTTTGTAAATCATGCTCAAGTCAATGTTTGAAGGGGAAGACAACATACTACTACCAGCAAGTAACATCATTCATTTCCATAACAGAATATTATCATCACAGCTAAAAAAGGTAAGATCACAGGTTTCATTACTGTCAGAACAAAAGAGGCATAAGTCTCCATGATTCAGACTGTAACATCCCGCCGTTTTGGACCATTCAAATCGATAATAAAACCAAACATGTCAGACTTGAATAATTCAAAACAATAGATTGTTAATAAAATTTGGGGCAAATATAATCAATCACAGAATCATAGACACAGAATACCAGAATAACTTCGCAGCGGAATAAATAAACATAGGAGTTCATGAAGCTCCTAGATACAAAGTGTAAAGACCCGCAAATCCATCTTCCGAAAACCCGACACTGCTATGTCCACTGTAGCAATTGTCGAACAATCGGATGGCGGAAACGCGAACTTTAATGTTTAAAAGAAGAGGCAGAAGAAGAAGAAGATAGAAGAAGAAGAGAAGAAGAAAGAAGAACAACAATAGAAACAGAAAACAATATCAGAATCTTACACATCGCAGCGGAACAATATATAATAGATAACACTAGTCTTTTAAAACAAAGAACTATATCAGTTCATACATACATCAATCATCAGAGTCAATATACAACAATGGACAGTTATATAAACTTGTCCTCATACAGAATACACAGCGGAATAATACAAAAATATAGGTGATACGTTTCGCCATCCAGCTTGCTTCCAAAGCTCCAGAATATCCAGAATATCCTGATAACATAACTCTAGGCTGCCCGTGTGGAAATTGGTGGGCACCCAGAGTTTAGAAGGGAAACAATAAACTCCGAGTCAGTCATGGTGACTGGTGTGAGATCGTAAAACAGTTTATCTTTAAAATAAACAACAGGAAAACTTCAATGTCAATTCGCAATGCTTTTGGAAAATGAAACTACCATAAGACCTCCCACCACACACACAATGCAAACGCAGAATTGGAGGAGATTTCTTCTTATGATAGTCAAAGATGCTTACTACGCAAAATCAAATCATTTTTTATATTATTATTAGTGCATAGTGTAGAAAACATTTCGAAAGTATAATATAAATCTTAGCCAGCATAGGCATTCCGCACTTATGCCTACTATAGCTACTATGTTCAATAGCAGGTTACCGCCACATTCCATAGCAGGTAATACAACTAAAACCGTACAAGTCACGTATTGTTTCTTTGGATTTCCAACAAATGGTCAGGCCAAGGAACTTCCTATGCCACGATGGGTACGTCCCTGGAATAGACGACCCGAGAACCTAACCGGATCTCTGCCAACACAAGGCCGGGTTACCTCTGCAAAAATAGGTAACTACTGACACGCGTATGTCATCCCCCGATCGTAACCGATCTTCCCGAGGATCCCCGATTTCCAACAAACCACATAGTAAAAATGCAGCAACCACATAGGTTAAGTATCTGGGCTCCATACCATGATACCACCTCTATCCAGAAGGAATGACATACACTAAGGGGCGCTACTCCCTAGAACCTTGCTGCATCCTTCCTGTTTTGACCATTTCCGGGGTGTGAGGCTCGACGAAGTCTCGTCCACAAAGCTACGCTTTCTGCAAAGCCATGCTTCGGGTCAAACAAAATGATCAACCTATGATCACAAAGATATAAGATCAACAAATGATCATATCGCAAATGATCAAACACTGATCATTTCACAGCAACACTCAGTATGCCACGTTACCAAATTGGGAGTATATCGCTGATAAATTTCAACTACATAACCTCTGAGCTCGTACGTCTCAGAGAATGGTGTTAAGCTAAGAGAATAAATTCTCCACCACCAACAGATATGTATTTGAAAGAAATCAGCTTTATATCTCAAATTGTAACGTCAGACACACAATCCATACAAGTCCGTTCCGGGATCGAACAGAACCGAAGGCACTTCTCATGAAGCCCATGCATATCCGGATAAATTTCTAATCACGTCCAGACTTCCCGTCACTAAGGGTGATAAAACCTCTAAATCGGAGATCAGCCGATGTAGAGTAACTCGACGGTAATCCTTCCGTTTTCAAAAATATCCGGTCTTCAACACCGGTCTTCGAATGCAATTCATAACGACGTATCACATATTCGGAATGGGTTATACGACCCCATGGTCCTTTCCCGGCTAACCCGAATAGTGAGCGCTTATTTAAAAGTAAGTGTGGCATTCAAATTCATCCAATTCACAACAAATACCTATCTAAGGTAATTATTGATAGTCGGTTATTTAACTATCAATAAAGATGCGCAACATCATCAGATTCCAAATAATTTTCCAAATTATTTAATCTTCCAAAATATCTTTCTAGATATATAAACTTTTCCACACTTAACCGTTTGAAAACAATTTCAAATCAATTTCCACATTTCATTTTATCTTTGAAGATAAAATCTCAAAACAGTTCATTTCATATTGGAAAAGCATTTCCATACTTATTTAAAAATAAGTATTTCACAAATCTATTTATTTTCAACATTTGAAAATATTCGATATACTTAAATCAATATTAAGTATATATTCATTCTTTAAGGAAATCATAAATTTTAACATCTACTTGAGTCAAAAACGAATGTTGCGTAAAACATCGTTACGACGACTCGAAATCACTAGTATAGGGATTCGGATTTTAAGATAGGTATATATATAAATCCCAATACTACATAAAACATTTTCTTTCGAAAATCATTTACTATAACAACAGGGTTATAGTCCATCATTTCCTTATTTCTCGAAAACGTCTATTTCAACAATGAATGTTGAAATCTATGATTTCGGTATTAAATCATTTTAAAAACATCGTTAAAACAATTAACTTCATCTTAAATATCACTTTCCCAAAACCATATCCATTTTACTTAAAAATATATTCACTGTCCAAAATCGTGAATATACTTCACTAACCACATTTCACTATTTTCTACACATTTTATTTCAAGAATAATTCGCTATCCAAAATCGCGAATATATCTCCTTTAACAACCTTCTATATTTAATTTATCAAATCCAATTGATTTCGAATTTATAAAACAACGTTTATAAATTCTATTTCTATTTTCTAACAACTTCAATTTAATAAATCTCCTTTTATCTACAAATTCGATCAATATTCCATTTAAAGGCAAAAATCCAATTTATAAGTTAATTTCTTATAAATCTTTTCATTCTACAGTTTCATCCATTTTATAACTTCACAATTTATAAATCTATAAATTTCATTCACTTACGGATTCCATAATATTTCATTTTTAACACTTATAAAAACTCATTTTATAATTCCAATATTTGATTTATAAATATCAATTTTTATAAATCTTTTTATACAAATCGTTTATGGTTATTCAAAAATCCCAACTTAAACCATTTTATAAATAAATCGACTTTTATTTCAAAAACGACACTTTGGTTATATTTCACTAAAAATTATAACTTTTATAACTTTAAAATTTTAGACGTTTATTTATTTAAAATAAATCAATTCAAAAATCCAATAAAACGTCTACTTTCAAAAATCACTTTAAAAACCCTTTTAAAGTAAAAGATGTTATTTTTAAACTTCAAAACTGAATCCGATGATGCAACAGCATCAATTAGTCAATCATAACAACAAACATCATATATCAACATATGATAACAGAATATACATCAATATCTGTAAATAAATAAATACTGGTGAGGAATCCAGTTGGATCCCTCCAACCTGTTTCCCTGCATCCACAGACGTTAGCATAATACCAATTCCACTTCGAGGTGGAATATCGCGGTATATGGGTTTTATAAAAATATCCGCTTACTAACGGCGCAATAGGGTCTCATCCGCTATACGAGGCGGGAAATCAATCAATCCAATATATACATATGCCAATATGTATATATTGCTATATATATATATAGATATATCCTACTATATCTAATATCACATCCAATATAGCAATCAAATCAATCAATAACTGCAAAATTAAATTTTTTCCATTCGAGTGAGAAAAATCTCACCTTAGCTTTTATTTTGCCATCCTTTTCCATTTTGACCATTTCCTTTTTTAACCTTGTATAAAAAATTATACAATTCTATTAATATCCGAACAATTTAAATAACAAATTTTCGCTTGGTGATTTTAATTATCCAACGAATTTTATTTTTAACCAAATTTCTTTTAAATAAATTTATTTAACTAAAATTTAAATTAAACAATTTAAATTTCCTTTTCTTTAATATCTTTTGTTTACTGTAATTTCTTTTAACAAAATATTTTCTTTAATCATTCCCAATACTAATTTAACAAGTATATTACTTTAAAATTAAACTAATAAATAGAGATAGGTATATATGTATATTCATTTTAGTTTATTATTATTTTTAAACCTCACTGTGAATATTTTTCTACATGTACATCATTATATAAATTTTAAAACTGCACATATATTTTTTTCTGACTAAAAGTTTTCTGTTTTAACTAGATATTCATATTTTCAATCTGTGTGTGTATATATATATATTCAAGTTTAAATCGAGAAAAAGATAAGATCGAATACCTCGCTGCCTGCAGCTCAATGCGACTTCGCCGCTTACAGACATCGCGACTTGCCTCTCGTTCGAGTTGCCCTAGCTTCCGAAATCGCGATTTGCCATGAACTGCTCCTCCCCTTCATCGCAAATCACCGACTCCACGTGTCGAGCCTCCCATCAACTCGTGCGAACGGCTCTGGTCGCCGCATCACCGAAGACCCACCATAATCCCCCCCGCCTCGCGCCGCTCCATCGAATCGCGAGCCTCCCCTGACGCCGCCTTCTCCCACGCGCGAGCACGCGCGCGTGCGCCTCCATCACGATGCCTCTCCTCCGATTGAACTCGCGGCCACCATTGAATTCGATCGCGATTCGTACTGAGAGGAGAATGTTTAGGGGATCGAACATTGATTTAGTTGATTTTTGAACGAACGAGGGAAATAGATTTTGAAGAGGAACAAAATACTCGACTTCGATTCTTTTGTTTGTAAAGAGACTCGGCTGCCATTTTACTTCGTTCGTTTTATTTTTCTTTCGTTTGGTTTTGAACTGAGGAAGGAAGAGGACGTATTTGAAAATGAAAGGGGATGGTTGCGTGAATCTAGGCTGAAACAAAGGGAGAGGGATGGGTTGCGTAATCTTCTGCGTGATTTTAGGAGAATATAATATTTTGTTGTTGACTAATTTAAAATTTTAAAATTCAATTTGAATTCGATCAAATCTAACTGCGTTTACTTACCGTTTGCTCACGTATCAACTCCGAAAATTACGAAAATTGAAACCCGACAATAATTCAACGTTACGGACCCAATGGAACTAGTTTCGTCGAATTCCGAGACTGTGTGAAAAACGACTATTTTTAAATTCAATTTAAACGATATAAATTCAAAACCGAACAAAGTAGTTTCAAATTCAATTCTGAAGCTTCGATTATCTTCAGTATTATCAATACGATATTTAAAAGCTTTTGAAATATTTTTCTTCAGCTAAATATTGAAGATTCAAATTTTTATTCAACTTACAATAGATTAAATTTTATAATTTAATCGCCAATTTACCCCGATAATTTGAAATTCAAGTCAAACCATCATTCAAATATTTAAAATAAATTAAATATTTTCATTTTAATTTGTTCAAAATTCTGGGTCGTTACACAAAGTTTCAAAACTAATACATAATACCAAGTCTGGAAACAAATAAACATGTAAAGTTAGATACATAAGTTGCTACTACAAAAGCAAAAGTGGCGTGGAAATAACTAGAACAAAATATCAAGTAGACGACTGAATCTTCAGTGGATCTCTAGCTTCGAAAGAGGATGAAACCAAAGCTGTGGAACTCAGGCTGACCCGAGCGTGAAGAAAAACACAAAATACTCGAGTCAGGACATACATACTTATAAAATGTAAATCAACTCAAGTGAACTGTAAAGGAATGCATCTGTAACTTAAAGGATGCTTGGGATCGCCCATCCTCTAAGGATCCGTTAAACTATCTACTATGCAGTAATATACGCTATTATAATAATGTCTAAAGTAAAGTAAACTATTAAAATAGCGTTAAGGCGTTACCCATATCGCCCTTAACACATTTTATATATTCCCATAGTCTATACAGTAACGTAATCTCCCCCGTACTGGGCGTCGTCAGAGGGCACTCCATAGGTATGGTACAAAATAAACTCGTAGAAGGCGCGCTAGGGTAGGTGACACGGCACGACTAGGCAATGCCAAAGTAGATATACCGATTACGCGTCCGGGCTATTGGTAACGCATAGCCGCAACTACCGCCCAACTCGATCCACACTCCCGAATCAAAGGTGCGCACCAAATCAATCATAAAGTAATAGAATGGCTAACGATGAAGTGTGTCCGATTAGAGGAGCTACCTCCTTGGCCCGAGAATCGCTCCTTTTTTAGCCACCTTATGCTAACTTATGGGAGTTAGGTCCACGTAAATATACCTTCAGGATCGTCGCTACCATCCTACTTCATTCTGGAATCTCCACCGCGTACATAGTTGTTAAAGTGGTTTTCGGTATCGACAGAGAGTATGCCCATATCCGATCCCAGTCTCTTTAACAACCAATCGTTATTATAACCCGTGGTTATATAAATTTCAAATGGTTTATATTTCATATCAAACATATTCCTTTTAAACCATATAAATTCCATATCATTATTCTTTTTAATAATATTCATTTTCCCAAAGTAGTAATACTTCCAGATTCATTTAATTATAACCCTTTTTAAACATAAAAGTTTAGAGATCATAGCACTTTAAGAATGTAACTTTTAGAACCATACATGTAACCTTAAAGAAAATTGTAGCAATTAGAAAATGTCATCTTTAAGAAAACGCAGCAGTACAGAAGTGCTGCTGTAAGAATTCGCAGTAATGCAGAAATGTTACGGTAAGAATTCGCAGCAGTGCAGAAGTGTTACTGTAAGAATCCGCAACTGTGCAGAATTGTTACAGTAAGAAACTACAGCAGTTTTGAATTGCTACCGTAAGAAATCGTAGCAATTTTGAATTGTTACTGTAATACTTCCTACTACAATAGTCTATAAAATCAAATATTATATATATATATATATATATTTACAGTTTTTATCAAAGTCATTCTATTCGTCCTATTATATTACTCAAATTTAAGCTATTTAGCCATTTAAAGAAATCACACCTTTGATTTAATAACTTTGTCACTAAAACATCAACTTTTAAAGCATAAATCTTTATACAAAGTTAAAAGTATTTTTACTTACCTTTTTATTTCTTTTCAGTAAATGACATTTATCATTTTTGTTTCCCAAATCATACCATTTTCATTTGTTAGAACTTACATGTCAAATGTACGTTTTAACTTACATTTCTTTTCACAAAACATTAATTTTAATCACTATTACATGAATTAAAACTTACAATTTATAGGTTAGAATAAAATACTATTATTAAGTCAAATCGGCTTATAAAATTTCAATTAACCTTCATATTGTAAATTAGATTCCAAAATTTACATTTCCAACTATTTATTTCTTATAAAATTTTAACACATGTAAACAAATTCATAGAAATTATTACAATAAATTTTAGTTGAGACTCATATATAAAAATCCAAAATACTTAATAATTTTTAGAAAAATCATTTTAAATTAACCACGGAGTTTGTATAAAATTCTCTACCCTAGCGTCAAGTAAATACAGACATATATCATTTCAATCTACAATTTATTAATTTTCTGGGTTTTGTATCATTTCAAACCCGCAATCCCAAGTCAAATAAAATTGCTCAAGCCTATCATTTCAGCCCATAATAATTTTTTTTACTCTAAAGATCGTTCGGGTATGTATCATTTCAACCCATAGTGAAGGAACTTGCAGTGTGATTCCAGAATATTAAATGAACATAAAATATTCAACATATCATGACATATGATCAAACAGGTATAATATGATATGAAATAACAAAATAAAATCACATGAATGACATAATATAAGCATATGAACTTAACATGATATAAACATATGAAATGACAAAATAAAATCATATGATTGACATAATATAAGCATATGAAATAACATGATATAAACATATGAAATAACAAAATAAAGTCATATGATTGACATAATATAAGCATATGAAATAACATGATATAAACATATGAAATAACAAAATAAAATCATATGTGAAATGTCAAACTTGCATATACATATCCTAACAATTCAATTGTCATCAATTCACCAAATAAATAAGTACGTATGTCAAGTGTGATTTCTCACCTTTCTTTGGTTGGAAAATTGATTCAAAGCGCAACACAAAAATCAACAAACTACGGACCAGTTTGAGTGAGAGGAGAATCCAAATCCGACACTTGAAAAATAAAAATAAATTCCATACGTAAACAAATAATTTTACATAGAAAAATAAAATAGAAAACTATATATTTGCAAAATACATAAGAGGGCTTGTCTAGGGTTTGCATAGGCTTGGTCTAGTGGTGGTTTTGGTTTGATCTAGGCTAGGGTTGGATTAGGTGGGTTCGGCCATAGCTAGGTTTTGGTGGAGAAGGGTTTGGCCATAGCTAGGTTTAGGGTTCGGCTAGGGTTTTGGTTTGGTGTGTTCGGCCTTCGGCTTTTTTGTGATGGAGGAGATGGTCACGGCCAAGGCAAGGCAAGGGGAAGGGGTTGTGGAGGTTCGGCCATGGTGTTTTTGGTTGGAGGAGAAGAGGCAGAGGCCGAAAATTGTGAAGAAGAAGAAGGGAAAAGGAAGAGGAGAAAGGGGTTTTGGTTGGATTTTGGTGATTGGGGAAGGTGGAGATAGGTGTAGCCGAAATTTGTGGAGAGAAGGAGGAGGAAAATTGGAGAGGAAGAGGGGAAGAAGCCTAGGGTTTTGGAGAAGGAAGATGAAGGAGAAGAAGACTTACACTTTTCTGTGGAGGCACAAATGAATGGATGTGGAGGCTAGCCAAAACCCTAGGAGATTATATATATAGGCTACTCATCTAACTAAAGGTTTTCTAGCCCAAATGGTCTAAGCCCAAACAAATCACAATACAAATAAAATAGAAGTTGTAGGGAAAATAACTACGTGTAATACGCCAAAAGTTGCAAAATTTGAGAAGTAAACATCAAAATTTAACAAAACGAAAAACTGGGAAAATGATAAAATTAAATTCATCTTCATAAAAAAAATTAAAAAATTCAAATTTTAAGAATTTTCATAGAAAGTCAAACTTTGACCAAAGTTGACTAAAATTTGCATTTTAAGAAAAATCTTTATTTTATTAAATTTGGAAAAACATTTCACATCAAAACTCAAAATTATCCTTTAAAATTTCCAAGTTTCTCAAATTTAAAATAGTTAAATTCAAAGTTTCAAATAAATTTTCATCTAAAATATTTTCAAAATTTGGGGATTGTTACACAGACCCAATCTCAATAAAACATTTCTAGTTAGCAAAGCTTGATGCAAAACTTTCCATAGCATCAAATTTTCTTTAGGAGATGCATCGGCATTCTAGATAATCTTCATCCACTTGCAGTGTGTAAAAATATCAAGCCTAGAGAGCAAACCATAAACTATAGAGACAGAGTGAAGCTTGTCTTTCCAGACCACCTGATCAGTACCACAGAATGAAAATGGCTATCCTAAAGTTGATACAAACCACTCTGATAAACTGATTTGAAGTGTAAGGAAGTTGAAGGTAGCTATGAAAAATGTAGTCAGAAGCCTTAGCTTACCAAGGAATGCTAGTTTGTTGTATTTTCTTATGATTCAAAAGGTTGGAAAGTATTATTCCAGGGGCTACCCAAGGATCATGCCAGAAATTAACTACAGATGATGCAGCCAATCTCATAACAATCAAAGATAAAATAGTTACTAGCATATATTATATATATGTGTGTGTGGATGTTAGTATTTTTAGGGAAGCAAGTTCTCTACGAGGCTACACTATGATGTTGTGTGTCCATGTAAATGCTATTTATCCAACAGTGGTCAATATTCGATTGGAGGGCAATTTTATTGCAAATTGCACTCATATGAGGTTCTATAGTGAACATGCAACACTGATGATGATGCCCGATGAGATATATGGCTTGGCACTAACGGAAGTTCCTTGGTATTTATGGATGACGCGACGTGATGCTGTGTTGTTGGCAGATCCCGACGCAATGCAATAAAAGGCATTATGTTACCATTGAGAGGTGGACACGAATGCAGACGATGAGATACTTTGATAAGTTGGCATTGCGGCTCCCCCTTAATATGTAACTGGGGTACGTGTAGTCGTGGTTGTGGAAAACTTAGTCCAATGGTAGAAATTACAGGAAAACCTATCTTGGAATAGTTACGTGTAGTCGTAGTGTGGGAAATGGTAGGGTAATCCTACGTGGAATAGTTCCAGTAGCTATTACCTATCATTAGTTATCTAGAGGTCTGATTAGTTGTTCCACCCTAAATAAGAACCTACATAATAGCTAGCGTAGGTGTGTATTGAGCTAAACTCCTTAAGTAAAGAAAACAAGTAACTTGTGAACACTTATAGGACATTCTAGGTCACATAGAGTATTACTAAAATCAACTGCATGTGATCACCATATATTAATAGTATACTCATTCACCAGACTTTTTACGACCCACCCATTTTCCTTTCTTTTTCCCCACCATAATAGGACAAGGCAACATGTGATAGGCTCGAGATTAGTACGTGGAGAGGCAAGCTCATCATTGGAGTTTCCTATCATTTTACATTACTCTCCATGTAACTATTTATCTTGTTCAGTACTTAGTATTTATTAAACTATATATCGTATCTCTATGCACTCTGAATTTGACTACGTATTATTTTTTGAGACTGTGTTCTAAGATATTTTCTGACATGATTATTATAAATATTTATATTTTGTTGCATTCAGCTATGAGATCTGGAAGTGTAGAATGTCTTAGATCATATCTATTTACTCTTAGTCTCTGTAATGTTTTAAAAACCCCAACAGCTCATACTTCTTAGCACCGATGCAAGTCAGAAAGTCACCCTAGGCTTAAGATCGGTGTGTTGAGAGGTGCGGGTTGTCACAGTTAATTCCAGACCTCTAGAAATATATAATCCACAAAGACTATCATTATCCAACTCTGATCCAACGACTCCTTCTAGCTATCATGATTGAAGAAGGTCGTTTGATCACTAAAATTTCCATCATATATATATATTCAAATAAAAGTAAATTTATATCAAATCTTATATTTTTTAACAATAAACAATGAGATATATGACTAATCTATTTAGACATCTGACTAATTTATTCGGACGTCTGAATAGAATATGTCAAACATCTGATGGGGTTTTAGAATTTTTTTTAAAAAGGAAACTTCTAGTTTATTTCCCTCGTTTGTTATGCACCCAACCCACTGACTCCATCTATTCAGTTTATTACATCTCCTCTACCCTTCCTATTTATTTTTTACTTAGCCCCAAATTTTTCAAAAACCTTAGCTTTTTAATTTATTTCAAAGGTACCCAAACCCATTTCAAAATCCAAGAATCCCAAGAAAAGAAAATCAGGGGATCTTTATAAGAGCGGCCTTTGGCCGTCACTCCCGATAAGTTAAAAACATCGCTTCATAATGATGATGAGAGCATTAAAAGGTACAAATTGCTTACTGAAATGAAGTTGTTCAATGGATTTTTCCATAATATAGTTGATTTTCTAGCTTATAACTTACGTGCATTAATGGATAGAGCACAAATCACTTTGCTCATTCAATTTGCTCCAAAGAATGTTCATATTGATACACTAGCAATCCGTTTATTTTATGCTAATATGGGTATGAAAGGAATAACTCTTTATAGAGATTAGGTTATCCTTGGACTTGCGTTTATGGTAAAGTGATAAAATTACACTATAATCACTTTGGGCAAATATTAAACACAAGCTATAAAGGAATCGAACTTCAAGATGTTGATATTGAAAATCGTAAATGAAATTATATAAGCCATCAAATTTGGGAAAATCATGTTCCAAAACAAACTTCTAAATATCTATGCCCTAGGCTAAGGCTTTTGGAACGTATGCTTATAAACACAATAATTTCTCGAACCGGTAGTCATGAGTGGATCTATGATAAGGACTAAAGCTTTATATGCTATAGTTGGAGGTATTGAAGTTAACTTGGCAAAATTTGTACAAGATGGGATGCTATCATTTTCTAACTATGCTAGAAAAATAATTTTCTATAGGTCATACATCACTCGTCTTTTGATAGCCGAAAAGGTTCCTTTAATGCTTGACAATCCCGACTCTATTTCCAATGTAGGTAAAAAGTTCTTTTCTCTTATGCATTTACCATTATAAATTCATCAATATATTTCATACGAAGATTATTTGCAACAACTAGACTACCTAAATTCTACTACACCTGAAATGGATAAAGGAAAAGGTGTAGAAATTCATGATATTATAGAAGAACGTAGTGAGGAAGATGATAGTGATGATAATGACAAGTCTGTTAAGATTATACCTTCTAGAATTCCTAACTTTGACATGCCATAAGTCCATCAAACCTACGTCATTATATCCTAAAACTAGAAGATTCCCGAATGATGTCTTTCTAAAAGAAATTCCAAAATGAAATCACTCGAGAAAGAGGTATTAGGAACTAAAAACATTTTGGGAAAAATTTGGAAGAAATTGTCGAGCAAATCCAGGTCACCGTCGCCCTCTACTCCACCGCCTCCTCCACTAGCACATCAAGGAATTGGACCATCGACTACCTAACCAACTAATGAAGCAAGATAGGAAAGCAGGAGTGAGTATGAAATAAAGAGTGAAGGGGATGACAGGGAATTATCACTACTTCATCGCTTGAAGTAAAGGTATTACTAAACTTCTTATTAATCGTATACTTCTTACATTGTTTTTACATTATAAACCTTTTTATATTGGTCATTTGCAGCTAGTTTGTTAAGGTTCATGATGTTGTCACGCATGGTTGGGCTAACATTTTTGTTGTGTGCGTGTTGTTATTGGTTCATGCTGCTGTGGTTGTTAATTCATGTTGACGTTGTTGTAATCTTATGAAAAAATTGTCAGTTTGTGTAATTTGGTTACTAAACTTATGCACTTTTCGAAAGTATCTCTATATTTAGTAAAAACTTATGGTTCATGTTTATATATTGTCTTGATTATTAACTTTTGTGTTTGCATTAGTATGTTATTATTTCTTTTTGATAATGACAAAGGGGGAGAATGATATTGGGCATACTGATAGGAGATCTACTATATTATATATATATATATAATCGTCGTCATCAAAAAGGGGGAGAATGTTGATTCCTTCCTTTTTACAGTTTTGATGATACAACTATATGTATGTATGTATGTATAAAGGAAATATTCGACAAGAAGACAACCAAGAAGATAACTTTCTAACGAATTAAAGATTGAAGATCGTATCATCAAAGAAATGTTGTCACCGTAAGTCTGGAAATATATGTACAATATCTCTTTTGATCATTACACACACTCGAGCACAATAAAAATTTCTATAATTCATCATCCTTAAAAGAAGAAAATTCTCTCTTAGAAATTAATATAGTCAGACATCTGAGTATAAAATCCAAATGTTTGAGTATATAATATAAGATAAATTTTTTACAGGATCAGATGTCTGACTATAAAATCTAAATGTTTGGGAAATTCATTTTTAGCCTAGAATATCTCAGGTTGAAACCTGTATAGATTCATACGTCTGAATTAATTTTTCAAATGTTTGAAGCATTATATAATTTTATCTTCTGAACCAAGTTAGATATCTGATGGGCTTAACTAAATGTTTGACGAGGATATCAGATGTCTGGTAAAACATATTAGACGTCTGACACTTTAGAACTCTAATTTTATATAAACTTTACTCGGACGTCGTACCTCTAGATCAGATGTCTAAATCAGGTTCAAAATGAACATGTTCCTCTTTGAAAAGCATTCAGATGTCTGATTCGGAGACCCAGACATCTGAACTATTTTAAATTTCTTTATATGTAAACAAGTCAGATGTCTGTCTTTATTGTTTAGACATCTAAAATAAACAAAATGGCTATATTTGAATGGACACCTATTTTCTGAAGAAGCATTTGTCCATACAAAGTCGAAGTTTCTTGGAAGATAATCACCTTTTGATAGACCTCTTCAAACCCTATAAATATAGTCTAACTCCATTGATTGTGATGATCCAAATCTAGTTCTAAAATCTATATTATATATTTTTCTTCGATTTCTAGAGCAATCAAATTCTTCGTATTTTCTTCCTATAACGATGCATATACAATTCGCAATCATCAAGGGTTATTATAGGAAAGGTGTACTAAAGTTTGGCTTATCTGTGTTATTGAGAACACATCAAAGTCGTGATTAAAGATTTTTCTTTGTAATTGGTGAAAGTCTTAATCGGTTGCTCAGGCAGTGTCTGTAAACCTTTCCTCCGGAGGAAGTGAGGGTTGTTGATTGAGAATTCATAAGTGAAGCTTAGGGACTGGACATAGGACGAGAGGTCCGAACCAATATAAAATCCTGTCGTGATTTTACCTTTTTGTTATCTATGATTATTTCCTTGGCTATATTTCATTATATATATAAATAAGTACTTATATCCATATTAGTATGAATCCCACTCATTTTCATACAAATGATGTGAGGATGGATGAAGCTACGTGTGAATGGAAGACCATATTATTTTAAGGATGTAGCCATGACTAAACATATACTATTTTTGCGGATGTCACCATACGTAGGTGCACATGATACTTGGATGGTATAGAAATGAGATGGTACACTAGTTATCTTGAGGGTGGGACTCTAAGGAAGTTCATCGAAGTTTTGAGGTTATGCATACTATGAAGGATGTATAGTCAGCACAGGAATTAACATACACGTGTTATTGATTTATGGGTTAGTGTGGTGATTATACCATATTCTTTTTAATGTGTGCTTTATTTTGAGTTTTGACGATTGCTCATTTATATTCATGTAATTGTACATGCGTGTTTGGATCAACCTGTGTTTTGTTGTGAACATTAATTGTAGCCAATTATGGTTAAATTATTGAAATGCATGAGATGAATTAATCTACGATTGATATTGTTTCACCCTTATTAATGAAGTGTTATTTTACATACAATAGTTTGGATTTTGTGGTTGAGGAAGTGTGCATTACTATAATGTGTATAGGTGAAAGTTTAAATTCAGTTTATGGATGAATTTGATTGTATCATATTTAATGTTATATGGTCGTTATACACTACTTTGTGATTAGTGTATTTCCCCATATTCTATGGTCTAACCAGCAATATAGTAATTCTGATTGAAAGTTGTATTTTGGGATATTTTCGAGGGTGCAATTCTTTTAATGGGGAAAAATGTAAGGATTCGTAAATTTTACGCTTTTAATATTAAAGTAATTAAAAATAATTTTTAATAGAAGAGTGAATTAGGTGATCTATTTATAACCATAGTGAAAGTCTTTCCAAGATGATTGATTTGATATATAATTTTGATATATTTAGAGTTACGGTTTATGAAATAAAGGCGTTATAATGTTTAAATAGCGTACGTAGCTGTTTCGAGCAGAACCGGAAACACAACCCATAACCTAGTCTAACGACTATATAATTAAGACTACGAAACCCTAATGTCACCTCTATCTTTATTTTCTTCCCTAATTTCCAAAATTCCTTAATCAACTGCTAATGGCGAATAACTATCTCTAATTACATATTGACTTAAAAATAAAAATGTCCAAAATATATTGAATTATATATCGTTGGAAAGCTCTCAATGAATGGAGCAAATGGAAAGCGTTTATTTTTTAGTATGACATTCAATGCAGTTGGAAACTGATGATTTATTTTCAACCATCAAATCTAGGGTTTTGCATTTAATGGAGAAACTTCAACCATTAGACGATCGGCGGATACTGGCAAGTAGAGGTAGCTTAGTAGAGCAGATCTATAGGATCGTTCATCAAGAAGGGTACTAGATCTGCTAGAAATTGAGTAAAAACACTCAAACTTGGGGGCATGGGGGAGCCACCAAAGGCGGCTAGAGGTGGTGGCGACGCAATTATGGGTGTGGTCAGGGGTGTGCTTCATGGTGGTGGTGGCCGATCTTGGTGCGGTAGCCTATAGCAGCAGTGATGTTGGCTTGAAGTTAGCGACTAAAGGAGTTAAACTAAGTTTCAGTGATTGAAAAATATGATAGAGATGTACGCATATTATACGTTATTATATACGTATATTTGTTTATTTTACTTTTATATAATGTCGTATAACATCTACCTCATACAAACTCTGATTCACATGTGGTTTCTTCTGTTGGATTCATAGTGAAATTCCAAACGATAGGGCACTAGTTTTGCTGAGTTTGGAGAATACTGGAAAAAGCATGTTGGGATGGTTTACTTAATTTAATTAATTGAATTTAAATTATAAGGTAGATATATGTTGATGGGAAATTATAATTATTGATCTATGTTGAGATATATTGATAATTGTTTGGATATTTTGGACATTTTAGAAATGTTGAGCCTTGGGTTGATTGTTTATTGCTGATTGTTGTATTATTGGATTTTAGTGATGAAATGATTATTATATTACTGAGTTGATAATTATTTATATATGTTGATATTTGATTCTGCTGTGAGTCTTTCCCCTTTTTATTCACAGTTTTAGAATATTTAATTCTTTTATCTACCCATGGTCCATAATTTTTAATATTTGAAATTAATTGTAAGCATATTTTGACGTCGTTTATAATTAATTTTTGACTATAGAAATAACAGGTCGTCAGAGCGTCCATGGTAAAAGAGAAATGTTCTTTTAGCTCTCACTAACGTGAAATGGACCATAGTTTGTGCTACCCTAGTGGTAGTAGAAAGTATGTGCACTTACTCGATGTTCAGAACATTAGGTAAGTCCAATTTTCAATGGCGACTTTAACTAGCCATTAATATATTTCATCGTATATAAACACTACCTCAAATCTCATTCTCAATACATTCTACAACTAATTTCTAATGCCCTCATCCAAATTCTCTATAAGAAAATTTTTTATTCGCAAAATGTTAAAAACAATACAATATTTGCAATGGTGGAAGGCAGGAGAAGAATAACCAAAACCTAATGTTCATACGAATTCCATGTCAAAACAATGCTGATTCTTAAATAATTAATATTGGAAGATATTAGTATTGAAGGATGCATCACATGAACAAATGGTAAATAGATGAAAAGAAATTTGAAATATAGTCATGATCCGTAGTGATAGATTATGATTCAATAGACAATGCTGAAATATGTATTTATGTATGTATGTATGTACATGTGTGTGTGTGTCATTATTTAGAATATCGAAGAAAATCATTAGAAAAACATAAGAAAAGTTAGGAACTTAAATGTTGTATTTACACATCTACATAATGCTCGTAAATAATTTAATTGGTTTTTCATATATTTACATAAGGTAACTGTCACTTTTAGAATGTTATGTTATGGAACTGCAACGGGTCTTTATAATGACATAATGTAACCGGTGAGTCTACGATTGAAATTGTAAAAGGGTTTTGTGAAACAATACTTCGAATTTTTTTGGATGAATATCTTAGAAGGCCAAATGAAAGATATAATAAGGGAAAACCAGCCTATGGAAAGAATGTTGATTTTCCTGGAATGCTTGGTGGTTTAGATAGTATGCATTGAAAGTGGAAAATTGTCTGTACACTTAGCCAGAACAATATATCAGTGGCAAAAAAGAATAGACTTTCACTTTAGAGCTTATGTTTTCTTATAATCGTTTTTTGGATTTCATTTTGTATACTTGGTTTGGCAAATGATATTGATGCATTGGAGCAATTGCATTTGTTCTTCGACGTTGTTAATGAAACCTCAACACCATGTAACTACGAGATTGATGGGCATCAACGTAACATGGATTATTACTTTACCTGATGGTGTATATCTCAAATGGAGAATGCTTGTTCAAATAATAAAGGTCCAATACTTGATAAGGACACCCATTTCACAAGTTGTCATGAAAGTGAAAGAAAAACAATCAAGCATGCATTTGGTATGTTGTAGGTTAATTTCATATTTCCAGAATATAGATAGGTTTCATTAAGTTAAGGACTTAGCTAATATCATGTATATGTGTATTATAATGCACATGATCGTCGAAGATGAACATGGAGGTTACAAAATCAGGTTAGCATTTAGTTATACTTAGTCGGTAGCTCAATATTTTTCTACCTAGAGAAATTAACTCTTTGAATAAGTGCATAAAACAAGTTAGTTCTGTTAGCGATCACGATGCTCGTGTCATTTTGCAACGACAACCGGCGGACCACTATAGTTAAGAATTTGTGCTATGTATTAGTTAGTTGTATGTTTTAGAATGTGTTCCCATTTATGTTATTTCAATGCAATATTTCAATTCAATAATTTTATATGAAAATTTAAATGCAACAAGTTTAATTGAATAATTTCAATTAAACAAATTAATAATTGATACAAAGTACTACTGCTAATCTGAATTTGAAGCTATTTCACCCCAACTTATTATGCTTTAAGGTTCTTTTAGACGATACTTAAACATCCAACTTTGATCTTTGTTCAACTTGCTTAAATTAGTGCACATCAATAGAAAAAAATTGCATCTTACTTCATTTCCAACTTTGTATATTGAATTTCTTAGATATGGCTAGCTTTTCATTCTTCAATCTCTTGGTTGCAACTTGATGCCCTTCAAGAAAGACCTTAAATTTCTCATCACATGCATTTAGTATTATGATTGATAATTCATTACTATTAGCAGATTTGGCATCTTTAAGACGAGCTACCTCATAGTTGTTAAAAGAGTAATCGTGACCATCGGTATCAGATTGTCATGTAAAAAAGTTTGTACAAATTCTTTGCTAATTTTTTTTATTTTATTCATTATTTAACTCCTTATAAGCTGGTTGGTGAAGGAAAGTTTTCCATCATTTTTGTTTTCGAATGTCGCCACGAGATCATTTTCAAATCTAGTGGAATAGTGCCACTAGCCATCCGATCACTCATTTTACTGCAAGCAGTCTTTCACTTTTGGCTCAACTTATTCATTTTTACAAGTAGTAGTTAAGGGAAACATGGGTCCTCTTATTCTTATAATTCTCACTATATGAAGTAGTCACTCCAAAAAAACATGCAGTCACTCCATTTCATAATGCATCTTCTGTTTGGTTGGTCGCAACTTTCTTGTTTTAGACTGTTTTAACTATGCATTTGCCAAAAGAACTTCATCTTCCTCGGTCCATTTTTCTTATGAGTTCGAACTACCACCATCATCCACGTCAAAATTTCTCTTTCCTTCTTTTGCAGCAGAAGAACACGATGGAAATTGGTTGTATTATGGTGAACTTGTGTTGTATACATGACAAAAAAATTAAAATTAAAATTGTTCGTGTTTAGATTTAAACTCAACATGTGGTATAATAGTTTTTGAGTAAAAGTTATAAACTTAATATGAGGTTGTCACTTGTCTGTGACACAACTAATATAGTAAGATATTATTTTAATTAATATTGACTAGCTATACATACATTTCTAGCATGAACAGAAGATAAATATACATAATAAGCAACTGAAAAACAATGAAATTCTTATTGAAAATAAATTTCATCGCTCATTATACAAACCCTTCACTTAATACATATGTGATAGACTTAGTCTTTGAATTCTAATTTGCTTGTGAAATTTTCTTATAAACTCACTAGCAGCCTTTTTTGCACTAAACTCCACGATATCATGGTAAGAACTAATATACTCTAGCATTAAGAGCATCTCCAACCAATATGGAGCTGAATATTTAGGGTTTGGCCAAACAACTAGACGCCTATTTAATAGGCGCTTGAGCTTGGGTGTCACCTATATATGGGGTGTCGAGCCACTGTTCCCCTAGTAACTTCTTTAATTTTCCTTTTTAATCCAAAAAAGCTTTGAAATTCCATCGTGAGTCACTAAAATTGCAAGAAGTACCTTTCAAAGATAGATAGAGGAGCAAGTCGGTCCACTTCACATTGTCCATAGTCCTGAGATGATGATTTATGACTTATGGATCTTGTAGGAGCTACCGGAGGTATACATGCATCACATGTGGACTGTTCTAGATACAGTCGAGGTATAATTATAAATATAAAATAATAGTAAGTACATCAATGTTATGTAAATTAAAACTAATATTTATTATTATTAATTATATAGTCTGAATATCATTATTATCATATATAGACCTAGTATGTAAGTTGTTGGAGTAATAATCCAAATGTATTGGACAGTATTACGATACACTCCATCAGGAACTAGTAAGTTGGTTATAGGCTAGTCCATTTGCCTTTTGACTACATATTAGGCTCCTCAATCTTTTGACCATTCTCTCATTTCTACCCTAGTACAAAAGTGGTAGCCCCACCACACACACTTTCCATTCTCCAAATTTTAAGCTCAACACTACCTCTATCGATTTTTATATGCTGATTGGAAATGAGATATGAGGCCTAGATAAGATTTCTTTTCCTTTTGATGAAGCATACGAGACTCTTAAGTTATTCACCATACATCTACCACATTTTGATGATGGTCATGTTTCTTCCAGTACAGTTCCCTTAACATACTTAAAAGGGTACATTACAGTTCCTATTGGCACTGATGTTATAAGTGATGTTGTCATTAGGGCCTTTTTCCTATATTTATTTGGTTTGACATTCTTTTTTAACCAAAAAGGGGCCATTAGATTAGGGTATCTTGCAGCGGTAGCTGACCTAGATCAGCTCTATAATATAGACTGGGGGACATTTATACTTGGATGTTTGTATACTGCTCTTAACTCTTACGCTCTAGGGAAGATGAGGCAAATTTTTACTTTTGGTATATTTTGTCGTGTTCATACTATGATTACATGGTAAACGTGCATCCCCATATTGTGATGACAACTAGCTAAGCAGCAGATGTATTTTCAATGCATGAGACGATGGGAGGGTCTAAAGTATGTTTCTTATGCACCTATGGGGGTTAGGCATAATTTGATGGAGGCCCAACTTTTAAGGTGCAATGGCAACATACGACGGGCACCATGGACCGAATATTGGATCACCTTGACACAAACCAACCAGATGTTTAGTGGTCATCCCCTTCATATTACATATCGTACTTATAGACAAAGGATTGCTTTACATACACCAGTGTTTCTGCCTATTTGGTATTCGCAGGAGAGAGAGAGATGTTGGTTTCAAACCACTAGTGAGATACAAATTATAGGAGATCCATTATCTAGCGATGACATGCTCGAGAGACATTGAGCTATTGGATTGTAGTATATATTGGCTCTATAATATGCTGGATGGGTAGATTCTTTGACATACTTCTTAGCAAATGGTGATTTCGATGTCTATTGGGTCAAAATTTCTCCATGATGCTTTATGCTACCGGACTACTCTCATGGATTGAAATCCAATCATGTAGGTCCTCATTTAGCTTCTGGTAGAGTTCAGACCTCTCTATATTCTTTTAATCCCAAGCTATCTAGTACTTCCAACAACCGATGAATTTTGATTTAGACCACTATTTTAGAGCATAGATACCAGTGTACTCTTATCGAGCAGTCAATTGTTTATCCTCCAAATGAGGATAATGCTAGTATTCCTTCAACTGGATCACACCTACCTTTTGAGGTAATTAAATAATTAATGATTCATTACACAGTCTTAGTTAAATGTCATATACTCAAATATTATTTGTAATTACAATACGCGGCTAGGTTAGATAAGCATGGATGATATATCACACTTTAGTATATGTCACTTTCTCATTCTCAAATGCTCAATCAGCAATATGCGGCACATACATAGCTTTTGCAAGCACAGTTTGATGAGTTGCAAGCTCAACTGGTAATAGTTCGGGTGGGTGATGGTAGTCCAGCTCACTTTGATGATGTACATGATGATGACGACTCTGATAATGGTGATGATGATGTGGTACACTTGGGATGAGTGTTTATTTATCTGATTGAGTATGTATAAACATGTATATTAATTCTTTATTAATGTTGTATTCGCACGTTGTTTATATGTACATTTATTCTATTATTGATTCTATGATATGGTCATTATTAGCATGATGTACCATGATATTGTTTATATGGTCATTATTGATTCCATTATATGGACATTTGTTCTATTGTTGATTCTATTTTGTGGCCGCTATTGGCATGATATACAGTGATATTGCATATATGGTCGTTATTGGCATGATGTACTGTGATATTGTTTATATAGCCATTATTGATTCTATTATATGGACATTTGTTTTATTATTAATTCTATTATATGGTCATTATTGGCATGATGTACATCGCTATGTACTTGTTCTTTCTTTGAAAAACCTATAGATATCACTGATATTGTTCTTTATTTCAAAATAACTTATCAAATTTACATAAGGAAAAAATAATTTCATTTTTCATAGAATCTCAACCAATGTACATGTACCCCGTATCCACTATGACCTACCAAGGAAAAAATAACTCATCTACAACAACAACAAGAAGGTGTTATAATGGGAAACTCGGCAACAATCTATTCTTTCTGTGCTTAAGAATCTCAAGTGGCTGGTATGAAATATGTCCTTGATGTTGGACGCCGTTATCTAAGATGTTGCTTCCACATGCGAATTTCACAAGTGCTTTGATGACCCTTTATCGCAACATGCAGTTGACTACATAATGAAAACAGAAAAGGAATTAGCCTCACCATAAAATCAAGTAAGTCAAGCATTGGTTCAAGAGCGAGAGTTAACTCTTATCAGAGAGATGAACCACAATGTGTTTTACTATAACCATGGTCCTGTGGCTCATTTTGGCATTATTACAACAGCAATTAAAATATTAAATGTCGTTTCCTCAGATGTCCCCAACATCGATGCATGGTCCACTGTTGGCTCAATGAGCCGCTCCCATAAAGAGCTGAATAGTTAGCCTCAAACTTAAGAAATGACATTACACTGCTTAAAACCTAACTTACATCAACATTTATTCGATGTAACTAATAGTTTATTATAGTATTATGGTGTTCTAACTTTCCACTATATGATGTACCCTATCATTTGTTTTTATTTCGGCAATGTAACATGTAATGTGTTCTATTTTTACAATGCATTATATTATGTAAACTTTCATTTATCTGTATTGCTTCTCGACAACACTCTGAAAAATTGCCTACACATGCTACAAACTAACTGAAGTAGATTCCATAATGCCATGTCAAATCGGTACAGTATACCGCATAATGTGTTAAAGTTGAGTTGACAATACTATGAAATAATTGTCCACACATGCCGTAAACTTTGCTAAAGCATATTCCATAACACCATGTCATATTGGTAGAGTATACTGCACAATGTGTTAAAGTTGAGTTGACAACACACTGAAATAATTGTCTACACATGCCAAAAACTTTACTAAATCAAATTCCACGGTGCCATGTCAAATCATTACATTATACCACACAATGTGTTAAAACTGAGTTGACGATACTCTGAAATAATTGTCTATCCATAGCACAAACTTTATTAAAGTAGATTCCACAATGCAATGTCAAATCAGTACAGTTGAGTTAACAACACTATGGAATAATTTGATATCTTCTTTCTACAATGTATCAAAGTAGATTTCAATTCAATTATACAAGGAATCCAACATTCATCTCAAATATCACATTATAAACTACATCCTTTTTCACACATCAGACAATTATTGTAACATCCCACATCTATACCTATACTATCTAAGAGTATTACTAGGTAATATTGTTAGATAATATAGAGAATGAGGCTGTATGGGGTACACACGTCAATACTCTCTTAGGCTAAAATTAGTACATATTTCAAAAAAATCATAAACAACTCACATATGCGTACATCGTATCGATACAAAAGAATAAACATGTATGCCTCCAGGATAGAACAATATACAATATAAAATAATCGCAGAGAACACAGAGTCAATAACGCAGCGATAACCTATATGGTATAAATATATACAAATATGAGTGGGATATACAATAGGTCAATCGCCCACAATCTCAAAACTATACAATATATATCCAATACAACACAATGTCATACAAACATGAGGTAATATAATACACAGTAACATACAATAATATCGCATCTCCATCTATGCTTAACATCCGCATAATGGTCATCTGTCCCTGAACCTGTAATGTCTCGGACTGACCTGAGTATTATATGTAGGAAATGCGGATTACAGATCTTAAGGAAGAATTAACACTAGAGGGGGGTGAATAGTGTTTAATTGATTTTATAAATCTTTTTGAAATCTTTTCAAATTAAACTCAAACAGATGCAATTCACAAACACAGAAACAATCACAGAATCAGACATAGATGTAAATAATAAATAGAAGTAGTAAAAGGAAAGAACACACCGGAATTTTATACTGGTTCGGAGTTACCCTACATCCAGTCCCACACAATTTCTTGTGCAGATTTCTTTTCAAATATAATGTCGATATTACAACCTCAATTTCAAGGCCACGAGATACACCCTCCTATCTTCGAGTCTAGGGTAAACTCTCTTGATTTAACCAGGCTACAAGATCACCTAATTGATTTACGGGCTACAATCACACCCAATTGATTTACGGGCCATAATCACACCGTTTCCAATATCACTTGATAGATAGATAGACTCGATACACTTCTTTGATTACAAATGATCCTATAACTCTGAATAGCACTGAGATCTTTGACAGAGTGTGACAGAGAATCAAACTAGAGATGATCGAGTTTCATTCACTTAGCATTTTGGTAGAGTTTTGTTAAAATATAAGAGAATACTTGAGTGGAGAAGAAGGAATGAAGAAATGAAGAAAAATTAACTTAAAATTCGTTGAAAACAACTGGTATTTATAGAAGAACAACAATCATGTCTATTCGTGAAAGGTTATGACGAGTAGACGCCTCATTTGAAAATTTGAATTTTAAATTCTATGGCTACCATGTCGACATAGGGGGATGGGGTATGTCGACATGATCTAGTAAATTTTGAAAATTGATTTTTTTTAAAAAGAGATTTCCTTTTTAAAACTTGTCAAAACAATTTCTGAAGTTTATAAACCATTTTGAATATAGTTTAAACTTAAAAAGGAGATTTAAAAAGTAATCTTAAAAATATATAATCTATAATATAAAAGTAATATTAAAAACTAAGTATAGAATATATATTTGAGATTTAAAGCTTATAATGTTAAAACCAGGAGATAGTTTAGAAACAAGAGATGATTTTGAAATCAAAATATAAAAGATAATAAAAATAGTTTAAGCATAAAATATTTAAACGGAGAGAGATGACTTTTAAAAAGTTTTTGGAAAAATATTTAAAATAAATCATTTTGAAAATTTCATAGATTCCATTCCACTACAGAAGGTCGTGGGTTCCATCCCACTAAAGAGGTCGTGGGTTCCATCCCACTATTAAAACGAGAAGATGGATTCCATTCCACAATTAAAATCCAAATAAAGATTTTAGTGCTATTATGAAGTTTTGACATAAATCTAGACACTATTACTTATCTTGATATCTTGAACTCTTGAACTCTTGATACTCATGAGTCTTTAGTCTTGATTTCTTCAATCTTGAATTCATCAGTCTTGAATCTCTATACTGTACAGTCTTCATTCTCAGTACCTGCATATATATCGTGCATATATATATATATATATATATATATATATATCTAAACAAGAATATTAGTATTTATATTTTATAACAAATCCTAAGGTTGTTGTCATCAAAACCATCATCTAAGGAACTAACAATCTCCCCCTTTTTGATGATGACAACTTTTGTTTATAAAATCTTCTCCACAAACTTCGATTCTACTCCGACTCCCCCTTATTCTAACAACTCCCCTTTAATCTACTAATTGCCCTTAATCAAAGCCTATCTAACCTTATTTTATAATTCTCCCCCTTTGTCATCAACAAAAACTAATCCTAAACTACATAACTCCCCCTTAAACTAATACTATGGAATTAAATACTAATAACGAAGTATAATTAAGCGAAATGTAAATATAATTTTATTATGTTGTTATATTACACATATAAACACAAATATATACAAATATACTCAATATATAAAAACATTATCATGAAAGCAATCCAATGAGAGTCTATGATAATTGGTGACTTGTGAATCGAACAATTTGGGTAATGGACACAAGTTTCCACGTTGTTCGACCAAATTACCATCTTTATCAAAACAGACTTCTCCAATGCAAATAACTTTATCGTTTTCGTCCATTTGCGCTTCTTCTTCGTCGTCTTCCTCTAATGGATTATGAATATGAATGTTAGAGGAGTCAACTTCAATCACGATTAGGTCTGCATGATTATCCATTAGAAATTTTTGCAAATTTCTAAGGATCTTGCCTTGTTTCTCTTCTTCCTTTGCCATCTTTATTTGCATGACTTGCAACTCAGTCATCATTTGCAGAGAGTCCTTCAAAGTTTCCTCTATCTTCATGACTCAGGCCAGTGTAGTTCGTTGAAATGGACCGGCATTAGGAGAAGGGAAAGAAAAGGTCGCATTTTGGTTTGATTTAGGAGAGGAGGCCATCATTTTATATTCTCAGAAGTTTATTACAGAGAGAAATGAAGTGGAAGACAGAAGAATTCGAAATATAGAGAATATATAACTACCAAACTAATTTTAGAGGGAAAATCAAATTTTCAAATTTTACCGTTGTATGTTGACATGGGGGTAGGGGTATGTCGACATCCTTATGGAAATTTTGACAATTTTATTTTTCTTTATTTATTTAAATATATATATATATGTTACTGTATCTATATTCTATATCTCAGTTATAGAGCAAATACCTAGTTTTCTTCTAAATTTATTAAAGGTTGATTGATTCAAGGGTTTGGTTAGAATATCGGCTATTTGATTTTCGGTGTTGATAAATTTAAGAGAAATAGTCTCTTTACTTATATTATCTCTGAGAAAATGATGTCTGATATCAATATGTTTTGTTCTGGCATGATGAGTAGGATTTTTGGATAAATTTATTGCACTTGTATTATCACAATAAATTGGTGATTTTGAAATATTTAATCCAAAACCCTTTAGGGTCGATTGCATATAGATAACTTGAGAACAAGCCAAAGCAGCAGAGATATATTCTGCTTCAGTTGTTGATAGTGAGGCAGTATTTTGCTTTTTACTAAACCAGGAAACCAGAGAATGTCATAAAAAGTGACAAGTTCCACTTGTACTTTTTCGGTCTGATTTACAACCAGCATAGTCAACATCACAATATGAGACTAAATCAAATGAATCATTTTTATGGTAAAATAGGCTATAGTCTAAAGTGTGCTTAACATAACTTAGGATACATTTAGCAGCTTTTAAATGGGTCTCTTTGGGTTGAGATTGGTATCTTGCACAGAGACAGACATTATGCATGATATTAGGCCTACTCGCAGTTATATAGAGTAGCGATCCAATCATTCCCGTATAGTTTTTGATCAACATCTTTTGACATGTCTTCTTTATTTAAGGCTACATTGGTTGCCATAGGAGTGGGTTTTCCACTCGCGGTGGTCATACAAAACTTATTAATTAGATCCCTAGCGTACTTTTCTTGACTAATGAAAATACCACTATCTAATTGTTTTATTTGCAATCCTAAAAAGAAAGTAAGTTCACCCAAATGACTCATCTCAAACTCTTTGGTCATTATTTCAGAAAACTCTTTGCTCACTTCATTGTTTGTTGATCCAAAAATTATATCATCTACATAAATCTGTACTAATTGGATATCATTTTTGTTTCTTTTAATAAAAATAGTATTATCTACTTTACCAATTTCAAAATTTGATTGTAATAGGTAAGATCTTAGTCTATCATACCAGGCTCTAGGAGCTTGTTCTGAACCATATAAAGCTTTCTTTAATTTGTAAACATGATTTGGAAACTTTTCTTCTTGAAAAAGTGGGGGTTGTTCAACATAAACATCTTCTTTAACAAAACCATTTAAAAAGACACTTTTGACATCCATTTAAAATAGTTTGAAATTGTTGTGGTTTGCGAAAGCAAGTAGAATTCTAATGGCTTCTAATCTTGCTACGATGCAAAGGCTTCATCATAGTCTATTCCTTCTTCTTGACAATAACCTTGCACGACTAACCGAACTTTATTTCTAACGACCTCACCTTGTTCATTCATTTTATTTTTATAAACCCATTTAGTTCCTATTATAGATTTGTCCTCGAGTCTAGGAACAAGTTCCCATACATCATTTCTAGTGAATTGATTCAGTTCTTATTGCATAGAAAGAATCCATGAATCATCATATGATGCTTCCTTTGGATTTTTGGGTTCTATAGTTGATATAAAAGCTACATTACTCATCTTGTTTAGTTGATTTCTAGTTCTAACAATAGATTCAATATTTCCTAGTATATTTTCTATAGGATGATCTTTTAAAAGCCCGATCCTTTTATTAGGATGAATAGTTTTACAATTTATTTCATTTGATTCATTATTTAAAGTAACAAAATCATCTTCATCGTTTTTTGAACAAAATCTTTGAAATTTTCATCAAAAGATACATGCATTGTTTCTTCAATGGTGTTGTTTTTTAAATTGAAAACTCTATATGCTTTACTTCTATTAGAATATCCGATAAAGATTCCTTTGTCGGATTTAGGATCAAATATATCCAAATTGTCCTTTGTATCTAGAATAAAACATTTACTTCCAAAAAATTTAAAATAAGATACCTTTGGTTTCTTATTGAAAAGAAGTTCATATGGTGTTTTATTGGTTAGAGGTCTAATTAAAATCCTATTCAAAATATAATAAGCTGTAGTGTAACGACCCTGAATTTTTGACATTTGAAATCAGAATATTTAATTGATTTTAAACATCTGGAAGTCAGTTTAATTTGAAATTCAAAAATCAGAATGAATTTGGCAATTAAATTATTGAATTTAATATATTAAAGTTGGGTAAAAATTTGTATCTTCAGTTTTTAAGCTGATTAAAAATATTTTCAAGGCTTAGAAAATTCATATTTATGATACTGAAGGTAATGGAACTTTCAGAATTGAATTTGAAACTGTTTTGTTCAGTTTTGAAATTTTATTGTTTAAATTGAATTTAAAATAGCCTTCCGAGGCACAGTCTCGGAATTCGACGAAACTAGTTCCATTGGATCCGTAATATTGTATTATTATCGGATTTCAATTTTCGTTGCATTTGGAGTTGTTGTGTGAACGTACGGTATATAAACGCCCAGATATAATTATTCGAAACGATTTAACATTTAAATAAATATATATATCAGATGATTGACGTATCTATTCACATCAGAACTTTTCCTACACTGTAGCCGAGTCTTCTCTTGGAAGCCCCTTTCTCTTAAAATTCAGAGAAAGACAAAATTTCGTTCAAATTGAAAATTTATGGCCGTCCTTTCTTTCGTTCAAAGTAAATAAAGTTCAAAATAAAATAGAAATCAATGGCGACGTGGGGTATGGGCTCGACCTCGAGCATCATCGAAGAGAGGGGGACACTGTGTCAATCTTCGTTCTGGAGATTTTTGGTGAGCGTGGCAGGCTGCGGCATTGAGGCAGTGGTGGCAATATTCTCGAGCGCGACGTCAAAAGGGGTCGCGAAGCTAGCGACTTCGATTCTTGGTGGCGGCGACCTAGGAAGTGGATCACCTATCGCGCGCGTGTGAGGTGCAGCGGCATCAGATGGATGGTTCATAGAGAGGCTGACGTGTTCGATTTCGAGGCTCGACAGTTTGCAAAGTCGAGGCAAAATTTAGGGTTTATGCTCGATTGGTGAGGTCGTTCTGGTGGCTGCAAGTCCGATCGATGGACGAGGCAAAGTTAGCGGCGACTTGGGAGCATTCATGTGTGCTGTGTTGTTCGAGTATTCAACAGTGAGGTCAAAATTGTGGAGAAAACAGTCTGGTATGGAATTGGATCGCAAAAATAAAAGCAAGGTGAGAACTCCTCACTCAATCGAATTTTTGTTTCGATTTAAATTTAAATAGTTAAATTTAAATTTTGTGATTGTGTGATTGAATGATGGTTGTTAATAGTTGATTGAAATAGACCCTATGCGCCGCATAATAGCGGAGGTTATTATATTAAACCCATATACCATGATATCCCACCTTTAAGTGGAATTGGTATTATATATGTATTTGGAGTTGATTTCCCGCATTATATAGCGAATGAGACCCTATGCGCCGCATAATAGCGGATGGTATTTTATAAATCCCATATACCGCGATATTCCACCTCGAAGTGGAATGGGTATTTAATTGTTGTGCTAACATTTGTGGATGCAGGGAAACAGGTTGGAGGGATCCAACTGGATTCCTCAAATTGTATGAATTTGTTTCATATGTTGTGTGATGATTTATTTATAATCTGTGAATGATTATGTTGATGATTGAATTTGTTGAAGGCTATCATTTAGCCGAATGTATTTTTGGTATCGGTGGATACCAGAAATAAATAAAATTGGATTTTTGAATTTAAAGTTGGAAATTTTAAGTAAATTTCTTTTGAAAAAGTGGGTGAATTTAAAAGAAGGAATTTAAAAGTATAAAGTTGATTTTTTAAATCTTATCGAATTATTTCCGAAATATGGGAAAAGATATAAATAAATGGGTTTTGAAAAAATATTGTGTAAAAGTTGAAGAATTTATTGAAAATGGAATTTTTAAATAATTTGGAAAGAATAAAGGGATTTATTTAAAAAAATGATAAATTTCTAGAAATCAAATTGATAATTGATTTGGTATTGGAAAATAAATCTTTGGGAAATTAATAAGATAATTGATTTGGTGTTTGAATGAAAATTCAATTTGTGCTGAAATAAACTTAGAAATCAATTTATAAATGCTTTATTATTTGAAATAAACTTGGAAGTCAATTTGTAATTGATTTAATGTTGAAATAAATTTGAAATCAATTTGGAATCGATTTGGTGATTGAAATGTAAATTTGAAATCAATTTGGAATTTGATTTGGGGTTTGAATTGAAATTGAGAAATCAATTTTGAATTTGATTTGGTGTTTGAAAGTGAATAATTGGAAATCAAATTTGAAAATCATATATCGGTGAAAAATTTGAAAATTTAGATTTCCAGTAGAAATAAGTAATTTCGGGAATTTTATTCCACGAGTGAAAAGTAATTTGAAATTTGTTTTCAAAGTGATGAAGTGTGGAAAAATATATATCTTGTGAAGATATTTTGAAAATAAATAATTTGAAAATTATTTAAATCTGATGATTGTTGTGAATATTGTTTGATAGTTAAATAACCGACTATCAATATTTGCTTTTGGAATGGCACTTGAATTTGTTTTTAAAACAAGCGTTCATTATTCGGTTTAGCCGGGAGAGGACTTTGTGTCATATAACCCATTCCGAATGATGATACGACGTTATGGATTGCAATTGAAGACCGGATTTGCAAGGGCTTCTTTGGAAGTGCCTTCGGTTCTGTTCGAACCCGGAACAGACTTGTATGGTTGTATGTCTGACATTACACTTTGAGATATAAAGCTAATTTCTTTCAAATACATTTCTGTTTGGTGGCGGAGAATTTATTCTCTTAGCTTAACACCCTTCTCTGAGACGTACGAGCTCAGAGGTTATGTAGTTGAAGGTTATCAGTGATATAGTCCCAATTTGGTAGTGTGGCATGCTAAGTGTTGCTGTGTGTTGATGATCATTCGTTGATCATTTGTGATCAACGCATGGTTTTCGTGTAAAGCGTAGCTTTGTGGACGAGACCTCATCGGACCTCACACCCCGGAAATGGTCAAAACAAGAAAATGCGGCAAGGTTATGAGGGTCGCTCCCTTTAGGGTATGTCATTTCCTTCTGGAAAAAGGTGGTATCATGGTATGGAGCCCAGATGCTTTACCTGTGTGGTGGCATCAATCTTATTTACTGTGTGATTGTTGCTTTGTGATCGAGGCGCCTCGGATAAAGGTCGCAAACGACCGGGGGGTGGCATACTCGTGTAGTAGTTACCTAGTAAGATGTAACTCGGCCTTGTGTTGGAAGAGAGCTAGTTAGTTCTCGGGGCGTCCCTCCAAAGGCGTTCCTATGTGGCATAGGAAGTTCCTTAGCCTGACCATTTGTTGGAAAATCCAAAGAAACAATACGAGCCCTTTACGATTGCAATTTGTATAACCTGTCACCTCAGGTGGCAGCTATAGCAGGCATAATATAATGGTACCTATGCTGGCTAAGATTAATATTATATTTTCGAAAGGATTTTCACACTATGCACTAGTAATAATATCAAAAGAGTTTTCTCGTATTAAGCATATTTGACTATCATAAGAAGAAATCTCCTCCAAGTCTGCGATTGCATTGTGTGTGTGGTGGGAGGTCTTATGGTAGTTTCATTTTCCAAAAGCATTGCGAATTTCTTTTATTTTCTTTGTGAAAATAACTGTTTTTAAGATCTCACACCAGTCCCACGAATGACCTGGAGTTTATTTTTCCCTTTCTAAACTCTGGGTGCCCATAATTTTCCACACGGGCAGCCTAGAGTCAGGTTATCAGGTCATTATTGAATTCAGAAGTTACTGTGGAGATCTAGAGGCGAGCTGGACGGCGAGACGTATCACTCATATTATGTATTATTCCGTTGTCTATTGTGTTATGTGGACAAGTTTATATAATTGTTTGTTGTTATTGTAAACTCTGATGATGTATTATATAAACTGATATAGTTCTTTGTTTAAAAGATTATTCATTTATCTATTATATATTGTTCCGTTGCGAATGTGAGATTCTGTTGTTGTTTCTGTTTCTTTTCTTCTGTCTTCTTCTACCTCTTCTTTTCAACCCTAAAGATTCGCACTTTTGTTCCACTTTGAGCTGAATTGTTGTGGAATTTTGTCAGCTCAAAGGGGTACGGATTTGCGGGCCTTTACATGTGGTATCAGAGCAATTGGTTAAGCGACAACCCTGGCTCTGTTGGGTGTTACTCATTAGAGATAGAGCCAGTATTACTCTAGAATGAGTGTGAGTGTAATAATAGATATGAGCGCGTATTTGTTAGTGAATACAAAATTTGTTTTGTATTGTGTTGACTTATCGGTTGATTGTTTATAGATTCTGGTCGGTTCAGTCTGGCCAACTGTAATCGATAGGGGTTTCTAAACTCTTAAATAAGATAAACCAACACAGTATTATTTTAAAATGGGGTAAATGAAATAATTTTACTCAAACTATTTTGTATAGAAAAGAAATCATTTTCCGTGGATTATTATAGTATATGGATGCTTGGTTGTTAGGAAGTGATAATATGGAATTATTATCATTATTATATGGAATTCAATAAAAAATAATGGTATAACTAAAAAAATTTGGAGATAAATTCATTTAACAAATGAAATTTATAAATATGAATTGGAAGGATAAGGAAATAAATTCATATACAAATGGGATATTGTAAATGTAAATTGTAAATGTGATTTATAATTTGAAATAGAATTCCAGGAAGATGTTTGAAAATAAATTCATTAATGGAATGAAATTGGTAATGTGGATTTATAAATGGGTTTTATAAATTGAAATAAAGTGCTAGAAAAATTTTTGAAATAAGAATTAAAGGATTTGGATTGAAAATTCAAAGGATTGAATTCCTTTAATTTTAAAATGGTTTCTAGAAGTCTGGGAAATAACTATTTGAGAAGTATTTTTGAGTTGGATATGAAATCTAGTGGGGTTTGAAATTTAAAAATATTTGGGAAATATTTTGAAAGGATATAATTGATTCTAAGGAATAATTTTGAAATGTTGTTTAAAAAGACTCTGGAATTTCTTTAAAATGTTATGGAATGTAAATAAGTTTGATAACTTATAAAAATATTTGAAATTTAATTGGAATAAGATTCAAATTAAAAAGGAATGAATTTGTGAATGAACAAATGAGGTTACATTTGTAAATAAATGAATTGGAAGTTGAATTAGTTAAATTAAAATTGAATTGTGAGTTGAATAAAAATGGTTTGAATTTGCATATAAACTCAAGTGGTAGAAATAAATTGAAAATTTCCTTGTTGTTGATAAAATAAATTCAGGATGAATTGAATATGGAAATTTGAAATTTAAAAAGGATAAGTGAATATACTAATTGAATTAAATTAGTAGATGGAATGGATTTGATTAAATGAAAAAAATCAAATCAAAGATTTAAATTATAAATCGTTTACAAGGAAATGAACTTGAGTTTTGGGAATGACTTAAGAAATATTTGGTCAAAAGCGTTGTTGTCAAGTTTTTTGAAATGGTTTTGAATGAAATTTGTTTGATCAATGAAATAAACCGAATGTGATTAATGAAATGTAAATTGAAATTGAATAGAAATGGTTGTCGTTTGACGCAAACGAGGTTATATAAAATTCTATAAATTAAATGAAAGCCAATAAAAATTGATTTTTGAATCAATTGAAATAGATATAAGTTTGTTCCATTTAAAAATGAATAGAATGTAAGAAAGTGAGTTGTAAATCACTTGAATTGAATGGAAATTGTATGTGAATTGGTCATAAGCAATTTAATTTGTATTGAAATTTTATAAATTACTTATGGGAATTATTTTGAGTGTATTTCCTATGAAATCTATGTATTTGCTATTGAAATGAGTAAAATGTTAATAAATTTCCTATATATGTCACTTACGTGTTTAAATTGAGTAAGTACAGGTATAGGGGGGCCGTTTGGCTGAATTTGGTCGCGCAAATAGCTAAATAAATAAACCGCTTTGCTTAAAATGCTAATAAAGGTACGCCTACGCAATACAAAATAGGAAATATGAACTATTTTTGCTTTTCCGACCGTGTGGGTCGATGTATATATATTTATATCTTTTGTCAAATTGCAAAAGCTCCTCCGTACAAGGGAGACTCTGCCAAAATTTTCTGAAAATTTTGGGAGTTAGAAAAATTTTGAAATTTTGGAAATTTTCACTTAACAACAAATAATTTAAAATTAGAATTTGAGATGAGGTGAATAAAACTCAATATTCAGAGTTAGAAGATGAATCGAATTCAAGTAAAATTTGAAATGAGAATCTGAATGAAAATTTGGAAAAAGTAATAAAGTTTGAAGATAATTAATAAATTGAAGCAAATTGATTTTATATGGAAGTGGAATTCAAATTGAATATAAACTTTAGTGGTGAAGTAGTAAAAGTGAATATAAGAAATAATTGTATTGAACTTAAGAAATAAAGAATGAAATTCTTAAGTAAATGGTTATTTAATTGTTGTTAAGTAAAGTATACAGGGATTATAAAGGCTATTGGAAAATGGAATTGGATTTTGATTTCAGAAGATAAATTTGAATTTGTTCGACAATAAGGTATGCATTTAAATTTCAGTATGAAATTTGATGGGATTCTGATTTTTCCACTTGGCATTTTGTTTTCTATTGGAATTTGGCAGTCCGTAGGGACATTTTGTAGTCGTACCGAGTTAGCCGCGCAAAGGAGACGCTGGCGAAATTTTTCGAAAATTTAAAGAGTTAGAAATTTTGGATAATTTACAATTTGAATTTAAATTTAAATTTGAATTGTGAAGTAAAATAAAGTTGCTTGAAACTGTGAAAATGTTTGGAAAATGAATAAGGATGATAGTGTGGTTGTTATTAAAAGATTTGGTTTGAGAATTTGATAAAACTGTTTGGTTTGGAAAAATGATAAACGGGTTGAGGATCATTCTTCCTAACTTGTAATTTCGGGACGAAATTATTTTAAGGGGGGAGGAATGTAACGACCCTGTATTTTTGACATTTGAAATTAGAATATTTAGTTGATTTTAAACATTTGAAAGTCAGTTTAATTTGAAATTCAAAAATCAGAATGAATTTGGCAATTAAATTATTGAATTTAATATATTAAAGTTGGGTAAAAATTTGTATCTTCAGTTTTTAAGCTGATTAAAAATATTTTCAAGGCTTAGAAAATTCATATTTATGATACTAAAGGTAATGGAACTTTCAGAATTGAATTTGAAACTGTTTTGTTCAGTTTTGAAATTTTATTGTTTAAATTGAATTTAAAATAGCCTTTTGAGACACAGTCTCGGAATTCGACGAAACCAGTTCCATTGGATCCGTAATATTGTATTATTATCGGATTTTAATTTTCGTTGCATTTGGAGTTGTTGTGTGAACGTACGGTATATAAATGCCCAGAGATAATTATTCGAAACGATTTAACATTTAAATAAATATATATATCATATGATTGACGTATCTATTCACATCAGAACTTTTCCTACACTGTAGCCAAGTCTTCTCTTGGAAGCCCCTTTCTCTTCAAATTCAGAGAAAGACTAAATTTTGTTCAAATTGAAAATTTATGCCCGTCCTTTCTTTCGTTCAAAGTAAATACAGTTCAAAATAAAATAGAAATCAATGGCGACGTGGGGTATGGGCTCGACCTCGAGCATCATCGAAGAGGGGGGACGTTGTGTCGATCTTCATTCTGGAGATTTTTGGTGAGCGCGACAGGCTGCGGCATTGAGGCAGTGGGGGCAATATTCTCGAGCGCGACGTCAAAGGGGGTCATGAAGCCAGCGACTTCGATTCGTGGTGGCGGCGACCTAGGCAGTGGATCGTCTATCACGCACGTGTGAGGTGCAGCGGCATCAGATGGATGGTTCGTAGAGAGGCCGACGTGTTCGATTTCGAGGCTCGACACCAGGAAAGGTCGAGGCAAAATTTAGGGTTTGTGCTCGATTGGTGAGGTTGTTCTGGTGGCTGCAAGTCCGATCGATGGACGAGGCAAAGTTAGCGATGACTTGGGAGCATTCATGTGTGTTGTGTTGTTCGAGTATTCAACAGTGAGGTCAACATTGTGGAGAAAACAGTCTGGTATAGAATTGGATCGCAAAAATAAAAGCAAGGTGAGAACTCCTCACTCAATCGAATTTTTGTTTCGATTTAAATTTTAAATAGTTAAATTTAAAATTTGTGATTGTGTGATTGAATGATGGTTGTTAATAGTTGATTGAAATAGACCCTATGCGCCGCATAATAGCGGAGGTTATTATATTAAACCCATATACCGCGCGATATTCCACCTTTAAGTGGAATTGGTATTATATATGTATTTGGAGTTGATTTCCCGCATTATATAGCGGATGAGACCCTATGCGCCGCATAATAGCGGATGGTATTTTATAAATCCCATATACCGCGATATTCCACCTCGAAGTGGAATGGGTATTTAATTGTTGTGCTAACATTTGTGGATGCAGGGAAACAGGTTGGAGGGATCCAACTGGATTCCTCAAATTGTATGAATTTGTTTCATATGTTGTGTGATGATTTATTTATAATCTATGAATGATTATGTTGATGATTGAATTTGTTGAAGGCTATCATTTAGCCGAATGTATTTTTGGTATCGTTGGATACCAGAAATAAATAAAATTGGATTTTTGGATTTAAAGTTGGAAATTTTAAGTAAATTTCTTTTGAAAGAGTGGGTGAATTTAAAAGAAGGAATTTAAAAGTATAAAGTTGATTTTTGAAATCTTATCGAATTATTTCCGAAATATGGGAAAAGATATAAATAAATGGGTTTTGAAAAAATATTGTGTAAAAGTTGAAGAATTTATTGAAAATGGAATTTTTAAATAATTTGGAAAGAATAAAGGGATTTATTTAAAAACAATGATAAATTTCTAGAAATCAAATTGATAATTGATTTGGTATTGGAAAATAAATCTTTGGGAAATTAATAAGATAATTGATTTGGTGTTTGAATGAAAATTCAATTTGTGCTGAAATAAACTTAGAAATCAATTTATAAATGCTTTGTTATTTGAAATAAACTTGGAAGTCAATTTGTAATTGATTTAATGTTGAAATAAATTTGAAATCAATTTGGAATCGATTTGGTGATTGAAATGTAAATTTGAAATCAATTTGGAATTTGATTTGGGGTTTGAAATAAAATTGAGAAATCAATTTTGAATTTGATTTGGTGTTTGAAAGTGAATAATTGGAAATCAAATTTGAAAATCATATATCGATGAAAAATTTGAAAATTTAGGTTTCCAGTAGAAATAAGTAATTTCGGGAATTTTATTCCGCGAGTGAAAAGTAATTTGAAATTTGTTTTCAAAGTGATGAAGTGTGGAAAAATATATATCTTGTGAAAATATTTCGAAAATAAATAATGTAAGAAAATTATTTAAATCTGATGATTGTTGTGAATATTGTTTTAAAGTTAACTAACCGACTATCAATATTTGCTTTTGGAATGGCACTTGAATTTGTTTTTAAAACAAGCGTTCATTATTCGGTTTAGCCGGGAGAGGACTTTGTGTCATATAACCCATTCCGAATAATGATACGACGTTATGGATTGCAATTGAAGACCGGATTTGCAAGGGCTTCTTTGGAAGTGCCTTCGGTTCTGTTCGAACTCGGAACAGACTTGTATGGTTGTATGTCTGACATTACAGTTTGAGATATAAAGCTGATTTCTTTCAAATACATTTATGTTTGGTGGCGGAGAATTTATTCTCTTAGCTTAACACCCTTCTCTGAGACGTACGAGCTCAGAGGTTATGTAGTTGAAGGTTATCAGTGATATACTCCCAGTTTGGTAGTGTGGCATGCTAAGTGTTGTTGTGTGTTGATGATCATTCGTTGATCATTTGTGATCAATGCATGCCTTTCGTGTAAAGCATAGCTTTGTGGACGAGACCTCATCGGACCTCACACCCCAGAAATGGTCAAAACAGGAAAATGTGGCAAGGTTATGAGGGTCGCTCCCTTTAGGGTATGTCATTTCCTTCTGGAAAAAGGTGGTATCATGGTATGGAGCCCAGATGCTTTACCTGTGTGGTGGCATCAATCTTATTTATTGTGTGATTGTTGCTTTGTGATCGAGCCGCCTCGGATAAAGGTCGCAAACGACCGTGGGGTGGCATACTCGTGTAGTAGTTACCTAGTAAGAGGTAACCCGGTCTTGTGTTGGCAGAGAGCTAGTTAGTTCTCGGGACGTCCCTCCAGAGGCGTTCCCATGTGGCATAGGAAGTTCCTTAGCCTGACCATTTGTTGGAAAATCCAAAGAAACAATACGAGCCCTTTACGATTGCAATTTGTATAACCTGTCACCTCAGGTGGCAGCTATAGTAGGCATAATATAATGGTACCTATGCTGGCTAAGATTAATATTATATTTTCGAAAGGATTTTCACACTATGCACTAGTAATAATACCAAAAGAGTTTTCTCGTATTAAGCATATTTGACTATCATAAGAAGAAATCTCCTCCAAGTCTGTGATTGCATTGTGTGTGTGGTGGGATGTCTTATGGTAGTTTCATTTTCCAAAAGCATTGCGAATTTCTTTTATTTTCTTTGTGAAAATAACTGTTTTTAAGATCTCACACCAGTCCCACGACTGACCTGGAGTTTATTGTTCCCTTCCTAAACTTTGGGTGCCCATAATTTTCCACACGGGCAGCCTAGAGTCAGGTTATCAGGTCATTCTAGAATTCAGAAGTTACTGTAGAGATCTAGAGGCGAGCTGGATGGCGAGACGTATCACTCATATTATGTATTATTCCATTGTGTATTGTGTTATGTGGACAAGTTTATATAACTGTTTGTTGTTATTGTAAACTCTGATGATGTATTGTATAAACTGATATAGTTCTTTGTTTAAAAGATTATTCATTTATCAATTATATATTGTTCCGCTGCGAATGTGAGATTCTGTTGTTGTTTCTGTTTCTTTTCTTCTGTCTTCTTCTACCTCTTCTTTTCAACCCTAAAGATTCGCACTTTTGTTCCACATTGAGCTAAATTGTTGTGGAATTTTGTCAGCTCAAAGGGGTACGGATTTGCGGGCCTTTACATGTAGCAACTACTTCAGTCCAAAAATTTCTTGGTAATTTACTATTTGAAAGCATAGTTCTTGCACACTTTTGAATCTTCCTGTTTTTACACTCTACCACTACGTTTTTTTATGGAGTTCTTGGAAAGGAAAAATTATGAGTTATTCCTTTTCTATTACAGAAATTCTCAAAATTTTCATTTTCAAATTCTCCACCATGATCACTACGAATAGTTTTGATTTTTAAAGAAAGTTGATTTTGAATTCTTTTTGCAAAAGTTTTAAATAAATCAAAAGCATCACTTTTAAGTTTCAGAAAAATTGTCTATGTAAATCTAGAATAATCATCTACAATTACAAAACCATATTTACTGTGATTTATTGACTGAATTTGAGATGGACCAAACAGATCTAAATGAAGTAACTCAAGAGGTTTTGAAGTTGATATCATATCTTTCAATTTGAATGAACTCTTCCTAAGTTTTCCTAATTGACAAGCATCACATATACTATCTACTTTATAATCCATTTTAGGGAGACCTCTTACTAAATCAAGTTTTGATAGTCTAGGTAAAAGTTTGAAATTCAAATGCCCAAATCTTTTATGCCAAATCCAAGGGTCACTTGTATTAGCCAAAAGACATAGGTTATCATTTGAGATTTTCATACTAAGTGTATAAATATTTTTCTTCCTAATTCCTTCAAAGATAATATTTGATTTATTATCTTCGATGTGACACTTATCCTTTTCAAATTTAATTTTGTACCCCTTATCACATAGTTGACTTATGCTAAATAAATTGTATTTTAGATTCCTAACTAACAAAACATTAGAAACAGTAGGGGTTTTAGAGTACCGACAATGCCGATGCCAATCACATATCCTTTTGAGTTGTCTCCAAAGTTGACCAGTCCTCCATCTTCATAAATTATGTCATTCAGTATCTCCATATTGCCAGTCATGTGTCTTGAACATCCAGTATCAAGTATCCATTTATTTTTCTTGATTTGCACCATTTGAGCATTGAGTGTTGATTCACCAAAAGTCATATAACACATCTGTTCCTGCACAACACACCAATTCGGTAGATAACTTGATTTTCTATAATAATAACCATATGCAGACTTATGAAACAATGATGATATGGATAGTTTTGAACTAGTGTTCAAAAATCTCCAAAAATTGCCACTTTAAACTTTTTTCAAAACTCAGATTATGATAATTTTGAAAACCAATGCTCTGATACCAAATGTTGGAAATGCGGATTATGGATCTTAAGGCAAAATTAACACTAGAGGGGGGTGAATAGTGTTTAATTGATTTTATGAATCTTTTCAAACTAAACCCAAACAGATACAATTCACAAACATAGAAACAATCACAGAATCAGACACAGATGTAAATAGTAAATAAAAGCAGTAAAGGAAAGAACACACCGGAATTTTATACTGGTTCGGAGTTACCCTACATCCAGTCCCACATAATTTCTTGTGCAGATTTCTTTTCAAATATAATGTCGATATTACAACCTCGATTTCAAGGCCACGAGATACACCCTCCTATCTTCGAGTCCAGGGTAAACTGTCTTGGTTTAACCAGGCTACAAAATCACCTAATTGATTTACGGGCTACAATCACACCCAATTGATTTACGGGCCACAATCACACTGTTTCCAATATCACTTTGATAGATAGATAGACTCGATACACTTCTTTGATTCCAAATGATCCTTTAACTCTGAATAGCACTGAGATCTTTGAGAGAGAGTGACAGAGAATCAAACTAGAGATGATCGAGTTTCATTCACTTAGGATTTTGGCAGAGTTTTGTTAAAATATAAGAGAATACTTGAGTGGAGAAGAAGGAGTGAAGAAATGAAGAAAAACTAACTTAAAATTCATTGAAAACAACTGGTATTTATAGAAGAACAACAGTCATGTCCATTCATGAAAGGATATGACGAATAGACACTTCATTTGAAAATTTGAATTTTAAATTCTATGGCTACCATGTCGACGGGGGGATGGGGTATGTCGATATGCCCTAGTAAATTTTGAAATTTGATTTTGGTTTTTAAAAGAGATTTTCTTTTTAAAACTTGTCAAAACAATTTCTGAAGTTTATAAACCATTTTGAATATAGTTTAAACTTAAAAAATAGATTTAAAAAGTAATCTTAAAAATATATAATCTATAATATAAAAGTAATATTAAAAACTAAGTATAGAATATATTTTTAAGATTTAAAGCTTATAATATTAAAACCAGGAGATAGTTTAAAAACAAGAGATGATTTTGAAATCAAAATATAAAAGGTAATAAAAATAGTTTAAGGCTAAAATATTTAAACCGATAGAAACGACTTTTAAAAGGTTTTTGGGAAAATATTTAAAATAAATCATTTTGAAAATTTCGTGGGTTCCATTCCACTAAAGAAGGTCGTGGGTTCCATCCCACTAAAGAGGTCACAGGTTCCATCCCACTATTAAAGCGAGAAGGTGGATTCCATTCCACAATTAAAATCCGATAAAGATTTTAGTGCTATCATGAAGTTTTAACATAAATCTAGACACTATTACTTATCTTGATATCTTGAACTCTTGAAATCTTGAACTCTTGGTACTCATGAGTCTTTAGTCTTGATTTCTTCAATCTTGAATTCGTCGGTCTTGAATCTCTATACTATACAGTCTTCATTCTCAGTACCTGCATTAATATCCTGCATATATATATATAAGAATATTAGTATTTATATTTTATAACAAGTCCTAAGGTTGTTGTCATCAAAACCATCATCTCAGGAACTAACATTATATATATAATAAATAGGTCAGACTATATGTAAATCCAAGATAAGAACATAACAATAAGCACGGTACAAAAAAGCAAAGTACGAATATGACTTAAAGTAACATCCATCATAAACATCATAATAATATACCATGCCACACATCCTTAAATATCACCCAAGGAGTACATACAAGCAAGTAAGAATCACAACAATCCATAAATCAGGTGAAAGCAATCAAATCCGTCTAAATCTCAAAATAATATGGATAAGTGCACAACATATCCATAAAAATCATAAAAAGGAACGTATCGTGAATCATACAAAATCAAAAGGTCAACGACCAAAATATCTGTTTTGACTGGTAGACTTGATGGAAGTGAAAACTTTTGACTGCTAAGTCGTAAAAGGTAAATCAGGAGATATGGAACCAAAGTAAAATGAAATCCAAACTAAATACGAAAATCAATACCCAGAAATATTATCTCGACTTTCAGTCCTAATAGAAGTATAGACTTCCGACTGTTAGTCCTAGGAGACAGCTAGAAATACAAATCCTAGATAAAACACAATTGAACCAAAATATCAAAATCAATAACCAAATAATTATCTCGACCTACAGTCCTAATTGAACAGATAGCTTCCAACTGTTAGGCCCACGGAGATATCAAGAAAATTCAAACTCAATAAACATCAAAAATCAATCAAATACTCAATGTATAAAACCGTATATCTCAACCTCAGTCCTTAGAGAGGCAAAACTCTCGACTGAATGGTCCTAAGAGATAGAAACAACAAATCAAAAAAAAGGAGATCTCTTAGCCACACGCTCTTATGAGAGAATGGCAGGCACACTCACAACAAGTCTCTAATGTCATGGATAGACAACACGCAGCTGTCTCAGGTTCTGTTGACTCAAACGATAGACTAACACGCAGCTAGCCTCTAATGTCACAAGATCATCGTCTCTAGTGAGGTGATAATATCAAATGTCTCAAATATAATGAATCTACCTAAGTCATCCAAATGGGATACTGATGTACCGCAGCACAGCTCCACGGAACACTAACGACCATAGCCCGTTTCCTGCAGTCCCATAGTTACACCCGGAATCGTGACACTTGTATCCATTGCATATCATAAAAATGCTGTCGGACTACGCCGACCATTAGCCTCGACTCCTACATGCCTTTGGCAACGGACTCTTGGTCCTTAAGTGATGTCGGGGTAATGGCTCTAATTAGAGAAATAACTCTCGGCCTACAAATTCAACAAGATGACATCACGGACCTAGGGCGTGACCCCGCAATCAGGACCGCTATGATGGATAACTAGCCTATCTGGTAGGTCTAATTCACTCACTCTCCATAGTGGCGTGAACCCTATGATATAGATTCCTAACAAATACTCTCGACTATAAAAAGTCCTAATGAGAGTAATAACCAGTACTCTCGACTCTACGAGTCCTGATCAGAACATATCATCATAACAAATCCTCGACTACTAGCCTCAAGAGTAGATAATGATACTCGACTAGTTAGCCCTTAGTGGATATAATGAAATACTCTTGACGAGATAATTCCAAATGAGAGTAATAATAGGTACTCTTGACTCCACACATCCTAATGAGTGTGTCACAACATATTAATTCCTCGACTACTAGTCCTAAGAATAAATAATAATATACTCAATTAGTTAGTCCTAAGAGGATAAATCTATAAATCCCAACATATCTTCAGCTTATAGCCCTTAGAGAGCAGTGGATTTCTCGACTATTAAGATCTAAGAAGTAGCCTCTAGACGATAACACAAATTCATAACCCATCTCCAGAATATAAACGACATCTACTCACTAATGGTAATCGAACAAGTATTACTTGAGTGTCCCATACCACTCAGTATTATTGGATCGTTTACTAGAAGTTGGTAAACTACACTCGTCAAACAAAAAATGTTCTATAATATGAGTCAATAGAATAACTGGAAAAATATTACTGAGCGTCCCATACCACCCGGTACTACTAATTCATTTATTCAATATCATCATTATATAGAATTAAATCACAAAATCATCAAATATAAATCTTTTCAATTCAAACTAGATACAAAAGGGATTATTATTCAAAACTCCCAAATCTATTTAAATATTTCACACTTTAATTTAATTTCAAAATAGATTGTATATTTTTAAAAATCCCCTATCGAAAATATTTCTTGAACCCTTTTTATAAAATTAAATCAAATAAACCAATTCCGAACTAATATATATATATATATAAAGGGAATATATATATAAACACATAAAGGGAATATATTTTAAAACTCTTAAAATTTGATTTTTTTTTCATAATTAAAAATCCTCTTCTTAAATTTCCTTATAATCCTTTTTACTAAATATCTGATTTTACTAAGGAATTTCCTCTTTTGAAATATTATAAAAAATGTATCTCAAAATTTACAAAAATTCCATGCATTTCAATATATTGAAAACACTCTATTTTTATTTCCGAACAACTTTATTTTCTAAACAATTTCCAATAACCAATTTATTTCTTCACCACTTTATTTATTTATAATTATACTTCAAATAAATTTTAAAACACCAAAAATAATTTCCTACGGCTTATAAAATTATTTTAAAAATGGAAAACTCAACAAACCCTCTAAAATATAAATTACGGATCAAATTACTCCAAAAATTAATGATAAATCATTAATATAAATATTATCGTTTGACCCGAATAGAATTACATTGATTTTTGGTCATCCATAAATACATATACAAGACATAAAATTTCTTGATCCATTGCGACCAATAATTCTAATGAGAGGAAATATTCTCAACTAAATGGCCCTAAGAGATATAAAATTTATAGATCAAAATGCAAACAGACAGCATCTCCTTTGCATTTTGGACAATCCAACATACCCAAAGTTATCCAATCTAATCCAAATTCATACAGTCAATCCAATATCTCATCCAATATCACAACAACCAAAATAATTATCCTAATTAAATAATTTATCCAAGCAAACAGTTCAATATTCACAATCAACAAATCCAAGGCAACCAATTCAACCAAGCAATTCTATAAGTAATCGAGATTGTGTATGTATGTGTGTATCTATATGTATATGCAAATGCAAGAGGATATAGATATAGATGTGTGAGTTCAAAACTCACCAATTTGCAGAAATGAATACACGCTCATCGCTGCCATTGTTAGACAACTCCCCCTTCCCATCAGTGCTACCAAAATTCAAGCGTGAGCCTTTACATCTCTAGCCAATCCTTCTCCTTACTCCTACTCCATGCCCAAGTCCTCACCTAGCATCCTCCAAAACGCAGTGACACCAAACCCCATCACGTTACTAAAAATTTGCATGCATGCATCCACAGACTTCTCACCTGTCTGCACACGCGAATGCTCAAGCTCCAGGTTGTGTTGCCCTCCTCGACATCGTTTGCTCGAATACGTGCACCACCACCCATCGAGCCGTCTTCGCTGCCCTATGTCGCGATGCTCCTTATGCCGCCTGGCTCGTGCGACTTCGAGTCGTATGCCATTGCTAGGAGGCAATGCGATTCCATGCATCATTTATTTTTATAAAATCATGATTATAGATTTTGGGGCTAGGGCAAATCTCAAATAGAGAAGGCTATGGACAAATTCTCAAGGAACAGGTTTAATTTAGGGTTGTGTAATACGGGCTTGGGATTTTGGGAGAGAAAATGAATGGTGTGTTGAGTTTGATTAATTATGGAGGAGAATAGAACATATATATTGATTTGTTTTCTCTTTTCAATTTCAATTATTTCCACAAGAAATTTTGATTTTCATTTTGTTTTCCTTTTATATTAGAAATTCAATTCCCCTTATTTACATATAAAAACAATTTTCATCATTTATTTATAAATATATTTCAATTTAACTGAAATTGATTTACAGTTCAGTTACAAAATATATTCCGATAATTATCCTAATTAATTCATTTCAATACTTATTTATTTTATTTTATAGTTAATTAATATGTTTTATTCAATTTCAGTATATCATCTGAAAAGAATCGATTAATTTATTTTAAGTTATTAAAACAAATCTTTTATTAAATAGACTTCAATTAAATAAACATTAACTTTTAGAATAATAATTATCAAATATCAAATTTAAATAATTTTATTTTTAATTTAAATTTATTTATTTATACGGTGTACAAAGCAAGGTTGTTACAATTATATACTAAAATGGATACTTCATCTTTTCTTAAATGTGTTATGGTATTTGATAGTGATTTTGAAGAGGAAGAGGTTCTTCGAGCATAAGCCAAGGAAATGCAAGAAATATTAGATCTATGTCAAGAAGCTTATGGCTCTATATCCCTAAAGCATGGTGGATTGGTCATTGGTCGGGAACATATAAATCATAATCATTATGCATTCCATAAACTCTCATGCAAGTCTACTTTAGCTCGAATTCCACATATGGGCCTACGAGCTTAATTTTCAATCTAATAAAAGCCCATCGAATTATAGGTCCATTCCAAAACTGGCTGTTGGTTGGTAAAATTGATACAATGAACAATATACAGAGCTATCTATCTATGCTTTCATAATCCCACAGCGGAAGGGATACATATGATAATAGAAATAAGTACCCATTTCATAAAAATCAAATTTCAAAAATACAACATCCTAATTTAAAATATCCATAATACAATATCTCAAAATAAACGTCAATATGTCTGAAACTGGATATATCAAAGTATACCAAAAACATAGATAAATAATAAAACTACAAAAAATCTTCACTACCACCTTGGCCTTCTCCATCGGCATTTGTTCCCCCTAACCTATGGGTTGTAATGAGGAGGGAGTCAGAACAATAATGTCCAATGAATAAAAATCTCAAGTCTTACCATAATAGTATTTGAACGGTATCATTTAGATAAGTAATATATCTTACGCGTCTTATACTATATCCTATCAAGTATATCTCCAATTATAAGCCCAAAGGCTCTTCCAATCGAGTGCAATGCACTACCGTTAATTATTCCCTAGTGATGCATGCAAAAGAACCGAGCCACTTAATACCTCTTTAATGTGAATTAGGCAAAATCTGACCATTTAATAGTTATACCCCAGACAGATTCCCATCATTTAAAACCTAAGCCTAAGGAACACCCCTCTTTGGTACTCCCTAACTGACATCATAAGGAATCTCACCAGGCCACTTAATTCTTTTTATGGGAAGAGGTAGACCCTATAATAGCCAGTTAACAACTCAACCCAAAGCGGACCCTTATCCAAGATTTCCAACTACCGCACCTAAAACATCCTAACCATTTGATACTTCTCATTATAAGAAAAGTAGGTATTAGCTGCACTATATGGTAGCGTTTGTTACCAAAATGCAACTATAGACATTTCTCCTCCTTGCTTAGGCCAAAAGACACGCAACTAAAAATGAATTTAAGCATTAGCAAACTACGGCCCTTACTTTCTTTAATTCCTGCACTTTTTTCGTTTTCGCACTGTCTATTTTCCATTTCCCTCTTCTCACTTTTCTTCCTTAACCTTATTTCTCATCTACAGCCACATCCACCTATACCTCCTTCTCCACTTCCCTCTTCTACCTCCTCTCCGCTTCCACCTTGTAATTGCTTTCACCCGTCTCAGCTTTCGTCCTATCTACGTCCACCTATTATTGCCATCATTTTCCTTCCCGATCAGATCTGAATATTCCCCCATTCCATCCATATCTCTCACACCTTCTATCAAGAACACCTTCTCCTTCATTTCCTACTCCTCATCTTCATCTTCTCTGCCAAATATCCCCAATCTTGATCTGAGCTTGCCCCAAATTAGATCTACGGAGAAGAAATCAAAAATGAACACAGTGACCACACCACTGCTATGGAAGAAATTTGAAGACCAGACGGTAATTTCACCTCAGGAAACTAAATTGGAGGCGATGATGGTACCCACTGGTCCCAAAAAATAAAACCGATGCAATGACTTCACCGCAAGAAAATGAAACAAATGTAGTGAAGATACCGCAGGTAGTGGAAAAAGTATATTATGCGGTGACTCACCGAAGGAAGGAAAAGCAGAAGCAGTGATGAAATCTGATGATAAAGGAAAAGAAGCGGTGATTTTATAGGAGGAAAAGAAAGTATTAGAAGAGATTATTACATCATAGGAAAATAAGATGGTGACTGAATCGCAATTGAATTACGATTGTTGCGACAACGGTTCATCGCCTAAGAATACTGTTACGGTAAATTTTGATTTTATTATCAATGGTATTATTATTATTTCTTATAGTTGTGGGATTAAAAATAAATTAAAATGGTAGGAGAAGGAATGGAATAGAGGAGATTCAAATAGTGCTGAAGTGCAAATGTGGAATTGTTTGAAAGATAATTTTTACTTGATTGTTCAATGCAATGCAAGATATTGGTGCTTCTGCTTGTAAATGTTTTTCTTCTTTCTTTCTTTTTTACTTTGCATGGAATCTTGTTCTTTGTTTATTGTTGAATGAAATTAACTATAAGTGGTTTGGTCAGTTTAGTAAATGACTACATTTTGTAATTTCTTGACCTATCAAACAACTGCAAATGAAATGTATATGATTTCTTTCTAGTGATTTAAAAGAATTATTTCTTGTGTTACTAAAAGAACTATAAGAGAATCCTTGATTATTTCCTGCGCATGTACTTCAATTCATGATATTCCCCCCTCTTATACAATGTGATAATCCATCCTTTGTTTTATTTAAAATAAAATCATGATCATCACTCTATAATACAGTAAAATTCCATTGATTATGTGTTAATAGGAGAATATTCTGGACTTGCTAGCTTCCATGTCAATATATGACAAAGTCTTAGCCACAAACTATATTATCGACTTCTAGATGTATTAGTTTTCAAATAAAACGAATTTTTTACATGTCTTTAGGATTGGTTACATGCATGGTATTATGTGTGTAAATATTTATATAGTTTGAACTCAACATTTTTATCTGTCAGTGCTGCAGGCAGTGCTCATATGATATAACACTATATTTATATATAATATTATATTTATATAGTAGACTAATGTACTACAGGTAGTGCTCATATGATATTTCCTCGTTCTTATTTTATATATTTTATTTTTGCTAGTGATCCCTGACAAAATCCACTCATCAAACTCTCATCATGCATCGTATGTAATAGAAGTTCCATTTGTAGGAGAAACCCAATCTGAAGCAAACTCGAAATCAGCCTTAGTTGTGGAAGAAACACAATCAGTGATAGAGTCAAAAGATAGGCCTTTGACTACTAAAAAAGTTTCAAAAGTGTCAAAAGAAAGGAAGGTATGCTTATGTCTATATACTATAGTTATATACATTATACTTGCCTTTCCATATCTATATTTACTTTTTAGAGTTTCGATAAGTACGATACTAATCAATTGGAGCAAATGATTTCATGAGTATGGGTTGTATCATTTTTTATGCAAATTTCCTTGTATTTTTAAATTCATGGAGGATCATATTTGAAGAGTATAACTATGTAAAATGAAAATAGGTTCCAGACAGCAGGAAGCCACTATACTCAGGTTTAGGTTTCAAGCGATGGCTATTTGAAATGTGGTCAAATCAACGCATGGATAATATATATGAGTAGTTTAGGTGGCAGCCAAAGGATTATGAAATGTCCGAGTTTGATGGCCCTAAGCTTTTAGGAAAGGTACTGCTATTCAATCATATTAGTTTGATATGTTGATGACTGCTTAAACTCGGTTTCATCAGTATGAATAGCCAAGAATTGTTTCGGATGTTGATAACATGGATAATATATAAGAATTGGATACTTCTTCATTTGTTTGTGATCTTAAACACGACAACATAGAAAATTGCATGACTCGCATGCATAAACATCATGGCTTGATGTTGACTAATTGAAAGATCCTAGTGGTCTACTCACATATGTCGGGTTAAGGGTAAATAGTGTGTCTATTTTGTTGTTAAAGGCTTTGTGGTTAATGTTGAATTGATTATCTCTTAAAATCTATTGTCACAGGTTAAAAGGAATTTCATGTGTTTATATTGCAACCGACTTCCTTCGCAAATCCTAGAGGTTGTTAGGAAACATATGATTGCAAAAGTCATTACATAATTCATTATGGAGATTGATGTGATGATGCAGAAGCTATGTTTGAAAAGTCTTATGATTATAGCCTCGGGTCCATTCATATATTCGTTTCTACTCCATATAGTTTACCATATAAAAAGTTTCTTTACATACATGCTGCTTAATGCAAGCTTTACAGGAAGACTAATGACCGTATACTAATGGATTGATAAAATGATAGTCATTGGTTGTAGAGTTAAAATATCACAAAGAACATAATTAATAATGGTAGTTTCCAAGAATAAGGCATAAGGTATTTTTGAATATCAATCAAGGGGAAAAAATATTCCTATCAACTAATCTAAAGGGTAACCTTATGCATATATTATATTAATACTAAAGAGTTGGTCAACGTTATGCACTTGCAGACAAACGGAACAAATTAATTGCATCAATGGTAGCTATGATTTACAGGTGGAAATGGAATCTACCAAACAGGAAAAAGGTTATTTTATAACTTGAATGCAAAAAACAAATACTTAGGACTTGTTTTAGCTTCTGTACAAGATCACTTGTATGATAAATATCATTTTTGTTGGATTCTTTATTAAAAACTTTCTAAAGAAGCAGATCCAAAAAACTACACACTAAAGAAGTTAACATGCATTGCCTAGGTTATTAGTTAACTTTCGGCACTACATGTAAATATGCTTAGAAATGAAATGTTTGTTGTATAATTATGTGTTACTGGTTTCATAAATTTAGTTCTTATAGTTTACACATCTAGCTAGATTTTACCCTACCCTGCTTATGTAACCAAGTACCAAATATGGAAGCTATTATCATGTCAAATATCTATCTAAAACACAACGAATTTAAGGTCCTCGGTTGAAAATATTGTTGTTTATGATGATCACTGATTTTGTTGTATGTATATGCACAGACAATTTTGTTTGGATCCATGGATGGTTTTATGCAGAAATGCACTTCCAATAAAAATATATGTAGCTCTATTATAAATGTTTGCTTATACAAGTCAATGTATATACTCATAGTCTTGCATCACCCAAACATATTTTTATTTTCTTGATCATATCAACATAGAATAAGAACCATTTCATATGTTTTTCCTTTAATATGAGTATATACTATGGAAACTGGTATTAGTCTACACTTTTAGGCTGAAATTGTTAGTAGGCTGAATATGGATGATCGAAGAATAATAAGGCCCTAAATTGGCTTCGATTCATAATGAAGTGGCTCTGAAGTGACTAAAACATTGTGTGAATTATGGCAAAGAACAAAACTGGCAATGTGGAGTGGCATGACTGAACTGAAATTTTGTGGCAATGAGAAGAAATGGCAGGAGCAATGCGTTGTTGGATCAGGATTTTATGGCAAGGCGACAAGTGTACTGGTGTTACTGCAATTTCTACAGGTTGAATGAAGTGAAAAAATGTACAGGTGTTTAAGGAAGGAGAGTGAATACTGCATCAGACAACTAAACTGCAACATAGTCATGGTGGATATTTCCCATACCGAAAACCCTACGATAGGTAAATGATCTAAAACGGAAGAAGGCGGAGAAGAATCTATAAGCATCAGTTCCTTTCAACCAAAAAATCAAAGTGATAAGACAAAACAAGACCAAATTTAAGCAGTAACATGATGAGTTCTAGCACTAATGCTACTGCCTCTATTGGGTTTAGTTCTGATCGAGATGGTGCTACTACAATTTGTACAATGGATGCTTCGCCTTTTAGTCCGATACTTCATGATTTTATAAAAATAGTACCCGAGGGGCAGAAGAGAGATAAAAGTCTGCTGGTGCCAGAATACAATAACCAGAAGTTGTCTGCAAAACTTTCAAGTAGAACAGGTAATTGTTTAAGTCTGAAAGATACCTGTACTGCAAAAATCTCTATATCCAAACTGCACAGTTTCAATGGAACTTGGAAGGACAGTCCATCTTAATAGATACATGAGACATAAATGACAGAATTTCACAAGTTTCTACACACAGATCGAACTTCCCAAGTTTCTTATTTTACACATCAATTCTCACATGAATTTATACAAATTTAACACAAGTTATAATTACATTAAGACTCTTGTTATTTGCTGTGTACTATGTTAGTGTGTGTATTTTAGTGCCCTAATGCTTTGAAATTCTTGTTATTACTTCACTGCTCTGATGCTTTGAAATTCTTGTCACACAATGCATGTAGCTATATTTTAGTGCGTCCTTGCTCTGATACCTTGTATTGATGATTAGTAATACCCAATGCCTTGCGCAATTGAACACAAGCTTGCGCTTTTTTCTTCTTCTTTTTTTTCTATTTCATTGTTTTGCCTATAGCATATTTACATGTCCCCATCAAGTGCTTTGAGTTTTGTTTCATCTTTCATGTGCATGTTGTATTGAAAATATGGTTATGCACTCATTTATTACCCTGCTGCCTTGGAGATTTTTCACATATTGCCTTGAATTAGCTGAAGGGGACTGAATTGCAAGCTGATGGCTAACCAGCACAATGCTTGATCAAGGTATGTTACTAGTGACATTGTTTACAAGAACAGCTTTGCTATTAGTGCTTTTGTTTGGAAATGAAACCATAATAACATATGTGTTATTATAAATATATGATTGCATTGTGTGTTTAAAAATGATGATGAGTTGTAAGGTTTGTTGTTTTACCAGTTGTTATGAGTTTTATACATTACTTGTTTTCTTCCTTTTAAGAATTGCCTAAAAACTATGGTTTTATAATATATCAGGCCATGAAAGAACAATGGAAGAATGATCAAAGAAGATTTTGTCTATAGAGATACATCGCATTCTGGGATTGAGGATGTAGAAATTGGTGCTCATGCTGCTGAGTTTCTTCTTCTTAGTACAAATTTAGTTCAGGTTAGAAATTTTCAGGAATCTAATTATTCGAATTGCCTTGTATCACCAGATTTTGGAGTTGCAAATTTAAGTACCATCGAATTTTGGAGTTTGAGTGTTGAGTTTTGTCTTCTTTATACGTTGTTTGCTGAATAAACACAAATTACACTTGTATCTATAAGAGTTCTTTAACATTGATCTCTTCAGTTTTGTTATATTTCAATAATAATAATAATAATAAATAATACTTTGAATAAATTAACTAAGTTTTATAAAAATTAAATACGTTTATAAAAATTAACCAAGTATTATAAAAATTAACAAGGTTATAATAATAATAATAATAAACTAAGTTTGGTAAAAACATTAACTAAGTTTATAATGATAATAATAATAATAACAACAACAGTAACAATAACAATAAACTATAGTTTTATAAAAAATTAGCTAAGTTTTTAATAATAATAAATTAACCAAGCCAACTATGTTTTATAATTAATAATACTGATAATAAAAATAATATCAAAAAAACTAAGTTTATAAAAATTAACTAAGTTTATAATAATAATAATAATAATAAATTAACTAAGTTTACAATAATAATAATAAATTAACTAAGCTTATGAAAATTTGTAAGTTTGAGATAATTTATAAAAATTAACTAAGTTAATAGAGTTTAAGTTTGAGATATTTTATAAGTTTAAGTTAACTAAAATATAAGTTATGACATTTTAAGTTTTAGCAATTAAGGTAATTTATAAGTTTAATAATAATATATTATTATTAAACAATAGTTTGAATACATTAACTAAGTTTTATAAAATTAAATATGTTTATAAAAGTTAAATAAGTATTATAAAATTAAAAAGTTTATAATAATAATAATAAGCTAAGTTTGATAAAAAATAACTAATTTCATAATAATAATAATAATTTGTTTCAAAAAATATAATAATAATAATAATAATAATAATAAATTATAGTTTGATAAAAATTAACTAAGTTTACAATAATAATAATAAGTTAACTAAGTTTTATATAATTTAACTAAGTTTTATAAAAACGGAATAAATTTATGCAAATTAACTAAGTTTTAACTAAGTTTTAACTAAGTTTTATAAAAACGGAATAAATTTATGCAAATTAACTGGTTTACAGGTAATTGATTACCAACCTTGTTTACATGTAATTAGCTTTTCCAGAGTGAAGACCATCAGCAACAATGGACATAATTCAATTGTTACATGTATTATGATATTTGTTAGTACTGGTTGTGTAAACTTGTTTGTGAATGCTTGTGGTATGTGAATTTGCTCATTTTGTCAAATAACTATTATCTAAATAGTTATCTATATTATACTTATGTGATTAACATGTTCTCAATTATTTGAATATGATGATTATATGATTGATTGATTATTGGTTTGAATATGGTAATTATATGATTGTTGTTGATTTTAATATGACTATTATATAACTGATTGTTGGAAATAATATGAGCCATTAACAGTATATAGTAAATGCTATAAAAAATCAATACCTTTTAGTAGCGTTTTAAAAATGCTACAGAAACAATTGTAAAATACCACCTGAATTAATAGGGCATAAATTAAATGCAACAAAAAGTTTTTAGTTGCACAAAATAAACGCGCAGAATATCAAAGAATGATCCAAGTACAAATGCAACTAAAAATGTTAGTTTTGGTAGGGTTTTGTAAACGCTGCAGAAAACCTTTAGTAGCGTTTAAAAAACGCAGTTATACAGAAACATTTCGTAGTGTTTATTAAAACGCAACCAAAAAAATCATACTTTTAGTTGCACGACCTGTAGTAGCATTCTTTAAAACGCTACTAAAAGTTTTGGTAGCGTTTTTTCAACGCTACTAAAGTTCTTTTCTCGTGTAGTGTCTTGAGTAGGAAGGAGGCAGACCCTACAACAGCCATTTAATACTCCCAACCCAAAAGCAGATCCGTACTGGGATATCCGTCGTATAACCTGTAACCCAAACTGTGATGTCTCACATTAGTCTGACTATTTATAAGTGTTGGTAGTCAGATTAGCTGGACAGACTTACCTTATAGAATTGGTACTAACCTCGTATCCACCTCAAGTACTTATTATAGGTGATGTCTCACATTGGTCGTAAAGTCACATTACTGGTAGGCAGATCAGCTGGGCAGACTTCTGTGTGCTTTTGACTAACCTCGCATTCCTAAAACTTAGACATATTTCCACTCTTCTAACATGCTACCATATATATAACACAAACACACATATATAATATCTTACTGCATTTATGACTTAAGACCATATAAGGAAAACTCCTTATTTTGCCTTTAATTATCAATTAATTCCCATAAATATCCTTAAATTCCTTCCTAAAGGGTTTAATGCTAGTTATTAACCTATTTATGCTATACGATATGATTTATATGTTACTATTATTAAATTTATATGTAAGTAATTTAGGCTAACTAAGTATTTCTAAGTGTGCATACAAATATTCCTATTCTAAGATCAATGCTTCCTATACTAATTATTAAAATGTCAAAACTTCCATATTTATACAAGCCCAAGTTCCATATAGTAGTTTACAAAATAGCTAATATCATTAGCTAGACTAAGCAGACTTGTATATATATTCAGAAATGGGATAATGCGAAACTTATTTTACATTAATATAATAGAATCATGCCTTTATTTCAAGAAAACAAAACAACCAATTTAAACACTTTATATTCTATTAAACTTTTACATATAACCTCGAAGTAGAAAAAGGATTCATATTTATCTATATCATGGAAATAGACGGTGCAAACTACAAATAGGAAAAATTCATACTTTCCATACCATTTTCTAATAATTTTATTTTTGAACCATTTTATCGCAACAACAGAAATTAAAAGAGGAAGTTGAATATAATATAAATTATTCAAATTGCAAACAATAAATTAAATTCTACTATATTAATATAGAATAATTGAAATTCAAATAAATCCAAAAATTTACATTTTATTTGGGGGAATTTTGGGGTTTTAGGGTTTAGGGTTTCCGCATACAAAATTCCCCAAGGCATTAAAAATCCAAATTTTACTAAAAAAAACTACTAAAATGTGAAAAAATAAGATAGATAGTTTCCTACTTCCTTTGGATTTGATCCACACTTTTGCTTAACTGCTCCTTTAGGTTCCTTCTTCTTGGAATACAAAACCATTCAATTGTATAAATTAGATTCAAAATTTAGAAAGTAGGGAAGAATAAAAATAGAAAAACGTGCATATATATAAACCCATTACGTTTTCCCTTAGATTTGAATTCTTCGATCTAATCAAGGAAGAAGATTAATGGGGTTTCGTTAGCACTCCATAAATTTTATGAATAAAAGTGAGGGGGCTAGCCTCTTATTTATAGTGGTTAGAACAAGCTAGAACCATAGGATTTAAGTCAGTATAAAATAATAAAATCTAAGTCGTTCATGGCCTAAGTTAACCCTAGCTGCGACAAAGATACTGGTCGACCGCTCTTACTTAGGCAGTCAACTGCTAGCAGTCGACTGGCCCGGTGTAGGCGGTCGACTAGCCTAGTGTAGGCAGTCGACCGGCCTATTGCTTTCGGTGTATAAGTATTGTCTCCCATTTGTTTTGATTTCATTCCTCTTTTAACCACTAACATTTTTCCCAATGTTAATTTACCTAATATTAAACTATTTGTTATCCATTTTGCAAACATCGGAATGTTGCTTCGTACGATTTGTGAAGTTGACATGCTTTTTTCAGAATGCCTGGTTCTAATAATGACTTAAATGTTAGATAGGTCACACTTAGTTAATGGTCTAGCATTTGGCAAAGTAACTCCTGTGAAATATACTCTTGGCCCAAACATTAGTGAGCATATATATTATCTTAGAGATGGGATTTAACCAAAATGTAGCACCATGGTGAACACATATCCAAATCCAATAACAACAAAGCAGACAAAATTTGCTAAGATGCAAGTGGCATAAAATGAAAGTTGTAGAAAGAGCTTTTGGCATCCTCCAAGCTAGATATTTGCAACGATTAGTAATCCTTGTCGAAAAATTGTCCACAATCATGTTCGCATGTATAATTCTATATAACATGATCATTGTAACACCCCATAAAATTGAATGATAATTAATTAAAGTGAACTAATAAGTAATCATTAAAGCCCAAAAATAGAGTTTTTGAAAATGTTAGAATTTGTCTATGAAACATGCACCATTCTGTTCGTGGCTTCTGATCGATTTTCATATATAAAGTTTGAGTTTAAACGAAAAAGTTATTAACATTTGAGTATTTTAGATCGTAAATAATTATATATGAAATTAAGAAAATAATTGTAATTAACTAATATTGATTAATGTTAATAGTTATTTGATGACGAAGAATAATTAACGTTAATTAAATCGGTTAAATATGTATAAAATAATGTAATTTGGGAAAGAAATGAACATTAACAATAATAAACAACCGGTCGATCCCTATTTGGGACCGGTCGACCGCGAACAGTCAACGGTGGTAAGTTGGCGGTTGACCGATAGTCGACTTGCGGTTGACCGATAGTCGACTGGCGGTTGACCGATAATCGACTGGCAGTTGTGAATTGAACCTAGGCCGAACGGCCCGCATATAAAAGAATCTAATATAACGGCTGGTGTTGATTCGAACCCCTATAAATACAGGCCTAACCCTTCACTTTGTTCTCATATTTTCTAAAGCACGGCGAAGCTCTACAATTTTCTTTTTTCTACAAATCCTTAAATCTATATAAAACTATATTCTATATATGCACACTCAAGTGAAGAATATTTGAGAATAGTGGAGAAGAATAATAGGATTGAATCGAATTGCCAGTGCCAAGGTAAATTATAAATCCAAATCTAAATTAAATTCAAATCCCTTCCCGGATTTAAATTTCTAATGGATATGTATATTCTTTCAGTACATATTTCAATAGGAAGAAAATAGAATTAAACAAGAATAATGCGGTTTAGATCTGGAGATTTGGAAGCTTAAAGGCGAGTGTAAAATTATATATTTTATATAATATTAGATTATATCGTTGTAAATCTATTCATGTATGCTTGTAAGTAATTTTGGAGTTGCAGGCTTAAAATATATACATGTGATGAATTGATAAATCATGCTTACATATTCTGCGAATGTTAACTTTGATTTAATATTGTATATATTTGAATCTGGAAAACAAGGGTAAAGATAGTACCTAAATTAATAAGATTATATAGTAATTCCAGGTTTGTTGGTTAAACGATATATGTGAGTAAATGTGAATGGAAAGTTATTATAAATTGGATTGAGATTTAAGTTGTATTTTAATTCATTGGAATGAAGTGTATTGCAACGTAAATTTCTATAAATTATCCAGTTTTATAAATAAACAAATGTGTAACGTTTGAAATAACAAGGAATATGCCTAAAAGAAAGGGAAGTACAAAATAGTGATGTTTGCCGTATTTTATACTGTCAATTTCAATAAGAATAGAAAAGATAATTCCTTGTAATTCAAAATGTCTCACAAGTCCTCTTTTAGGTAAGTTATGGAAATTTACAGCGTTAAAATTTTCTTTTGCAAGATGTAATTTCAACGCATTAAAATGTAGAAATCCTTAAGTACAACCAAAGTAGTGTAAGTAGAGATAATAACAACAATTTAATAATAGGTATAGCATAGGCGATAAGTTAGGAAATAAACATTAGGCGATGAAATATATGTAAAACGATGAAATAAGTAAGTAAGAAGATTATAGTAATCAAAGAAAGATAGTAACAATTAATAAGGAATAGTGGAAAATTTATTTACCAGTATTAAATAGAAGTTAAGTAGTAAAAGAAGAATAATCTATTTAAATATGAAGTAAGCGGTAAATGACATTAAAGTAGTATCAAATCGACAAGAAGTTGTGTAAAAATAAGTAAACATGGCAATTAAACATAAGAGGCATAGCAATTAAATAACTTTATATAAGCCTTAAGTATGCATTTACGACGGGTGTGAATTATTGAATCTAGTCAATAATCTGGATTAATTAGAAATGGAAAAATCATTAGTATAGGTTGGGATGCGAGATCAATAACATTACACAATAAAAGCCTGCCCACCGAAAGGGGCCACCAGCGGTTGTGTATACATTGTACTGATGTGAAGCATCACCAACTGCAGGACCCATGGAGTTATACATTCGCATATAGATGAAGGGAATATACCAAAGTAGGAGGGTTCTCCTCGGTCGAAGTGTCAAATGACAAGTAGAGTCTGCCTTAACCTTTAAGGGGGTATGTTTTAAGTAACCAAATAGGCATTTGCTTGATTGCATTAGGCAATCTAAATGAAACGGTGAGCTAGGCTCGATGCTATGACAGTGAGATTGGTACCATACATACGAGGAGTAGGAACTATTTATATAAGTCGTGATCATCATCAAACCTAAGCAGTCAGCGGAAAGACAAGGGTTATGCCTAAATGAACTACACCTCCTACTAGTGTAGATCATGTTTAAGACATGCACCACCTTACAGCTGTTTGTTAGTTTGTTTTTATTTAGGAGGAAAGGCTATATAAACTTTTAAATAGAGGTCTTTCAAAAACGAGATAGAATACGGCTAAATAGTTGTGATATCGTTATTTGACACTATAGAAGTTCTTTGGTATGAACGACGGCGAAGACGTATTACTACGTTGACTACAGATCCTGACGAGGTGCTAGGTTACAGATACTAGTGAGAAGTATCCTGGTCCAAAGGGGGACGTGGTACTTATATATACATATACATATGTAGTTAATGTATATCTCAAGTAGATGGGGTGTATCGTATGCGCATGTGAAGTCTAGACGACTACATAAAACAGTAGACATAAATATCATGGAAGGCAATCGACATAAACTAGTGTTATGTATAAAGTGTGTAATTTATCAATCACCATAACATTGTTCTGGCCTCCTCCTCATTACAACCCATATGATAGCATCAGAGGGACAAATACTAATACAAGGCAGGAATGTTGGACAGACGGATTTCTTTATGCATGCTCGAAATTGACAAGGGCACTAAATGTAATGACCCATTTTTCTGTACCCTTTGAGTTGAAAATAAACTACACATGTCTAACTCGAATTGCACGAAAAGGCGGATCATTAATGGTAAAAAAGAAAGAAAAATAAAGACAAAACAGAATCTTACATGAATGGAATAACATATATTATTTCAATATAAACTTTACAGGAGAAAGTTTTAAATACATTTATCAAAGTCTATCCAAAGCTCAGCTGGACAGTTATAAATACATGTCCTTACAAATGATAAAAAAAATAAACAAATAAATATAGCGGAAGTGGAAATGAGAACATATAACTATCTTTAGGAAATCTTCAGCTCCAAGCTCTATCCACTACAAGAAAATGGTTTATTGATTGCATGCTAGGATTGCATCGCAAGGTGACTTGCAATCGTTGGCTATTCAGTAGTACTTCAGATTAAAATTATAACTCACCATCACGCTATTGATTAAAAAGGAAATGTTCGCGCGTATGTTTCTTACTCTCCCTCTCATATTTCTATCTCTGCCGCGTGAATATCCCATTTCAACCTTCACTTCCAAATTAAGCCCTAAATTAATCGTCAGTCTAAAATCCCCTTACTCGCCGTTCCTCAACCTCGCTGCTTGCTGCTGCTTCGAGTCGTAATTTCTTGCCAAGCCGCCTACAAGATCAATCGCGTTTCCCTTTCCTTCGTGGCATCGACGTCGTCGACACTCCTCCGCACCACGACCACCAAAAATGCATTTGCACGCCCATGTCGATCATCCCAATCGTGAGCATAAATCATATATATATCGCAATTTTTAATTTCAAGAATATGGATTAGGGCTGCAATTGGATTTAGGTGTAATTCGTTTGAGAATAGGAGGAGTTCGAGAATTGGATTTAGGTATAAATTCATATGTATCTTGACATTTTTTTATTTCATCATAGTTTGAGTAATTTTTTCCAATTAGGATTTTGATTAAGGTTTGAATCATATTGTAAGAATTGAATCATAATTGATTTGGAAAGATTTGATTTGAAATGGGATCAAATTTTAAGATTATTGATATTGATGGTTTGTAGCAGGTCATGTTCTCCCTTTATTGTTTTAGTTGTCTCACAATGGCTTATTGAGTACACTTTATTGCTATTTCCTCCTTTACACAAGTAATCCTGAAATTTTTGTCTTGGTTTCTTTTTGTATAATCTTGTCTTCTTCTGTTATTCAAGATCACAAGTACAGGGCTCAATTTCAGATAGGAAACAATGCATTTTATGGTGGTAATTACATCCAAGTAAGAAATCATCTTCATACTCGTAGTATAATATCCATCATTTTATCATGCATTTAGCATGCTAACCCTGCTACTTCTAAAGTATAAAATAATATAGCAACAACAATTGAATAATGCATTTATGCTGTGGAAGTTTTTGTTCAAACATATCTTTTTTGTATACGCATCTCCTGATATACATGTCATATCATCATAGCACCGACTACTAATCAAGCTCTATTTCTTTTTCTTTTTCATTTCTTTACCGAGCATCACACAAAACTTGTCTTTGGGAACCAATTTCTTTTGGCTTGGTCATCAGAGAAAATCTTGTTTAGGATTTGCTGGTTGATACAACACAGAGAAGATGGTACTATTTTCTTATTTTTGTTGTTTTTACCAGAATCGTGTGCTGTATGAGTTGCCATTTGAACGTAGCGAGACTTGAAGTTGTGCTTGCTATACTACCATATTACTGAACATATCTTCTGATGTAAATGTTTTATAGTATTTCGTTAAGTCGAGGATACTACATGACCGCACTAGAACCATAGGTCTACAGAGTTGAGATATTTGCAAGAAATTTGACTAACGAGTTGCTAAAATATGCGTTTTATGCTTACCATATGTGAAACTTTATTGGCTTGTAATATTTTGCCTTCTCTGCTTATTAATTTTTGTAATAAAAATATGAATAGAGTATTTCCTTCTTATGCAAAGATCATTCTATGCAGGCAAACACAGATTATTTCATACCATATCCATCTTCATCTTCATCAAATAGCATCAGTGAGTATAATTCTTTCACTCTTTTTTTAGCAACTTGTTACATAGTTCACTACGTCGCTATTTATTCTCATTTATATAGTTTGTTGGCTGCAACCAGACATATATCATCACTATTCTGTGCAGACAATACGAATTTTACTTTATCAACTCAAACTTTTGGATCAACAATTCAACAACTATACAATAAATGTTTAATTTAATTAAGTTGGAAATTTGGTCAAGGTATTATTATGTATATAGAATAGTATTTTATTACATCATAGACCAACTGAAATCATATTCTTTAACTTTCTCTACTGATTCTTGATTTTTTTTGCCCATTAAGTTCAACCATAAAAGTTAACTAAGTCATAAAAATCAACTAAGTTAACTAAGTTTTATAATAACTAAATAAATTCATAAAAATTAATTAAGTTCAACCATAAAACGTGACTGATAGATATATAAGGTCAACATGTATTTATTCTAATTTGAGTTTGAATTGTGAATAATAAGTAATATAAACAATCCTTAACTGTGATAGCATTATATATCTAACATAACATTATGTAGAATGTGTATCGACATTAAGCATGTCAATATGTTTAATATGTATGTTTCTGTTTATGCCTTACTCATATATCCTTTTATATATGTTTTCGTACATCTGCTTTAAATACTCTCTCTTTTTCTTTTAGGGAATTGGATGTTTGAAGATGACAAACATGGACATTTTGCAATCATGGTATTTGGGTATTTTCTTTTATAGAGTCCTAATGGTACTATTATCATGTATGTTTAAAAATATCGATTATGAAATATTGTATACAATATTGAATTTGGTGTAATTCTTTTTGTGTATAATATATAATATGTTTTGATTATCAAAAGTTTTATATTATTGTTGTTTGAGTTGATTGAATTGTTCATTAATTGAGGTATATCTTGTTGTTAGATGTTCTAATGTATGGATAGACTATTGTAAACTCAAAGCGGGGTAAAGAAAATAGCGTTTTGGAATAGTATAGAAATTTATAATGGCATTTTTTATATGCCATAGAAAACCTACAACAGTGTTTCTGTTATGTTGTAGAAAATATACAATAGCGTTTCCTTTATGCTATAATAGGCCATGAATCTACCATGACATGTAGTTATACGGCATACATAAAAACGCTATTAGATCCTTTAACAACATTCTTCAAATGCTGTTAAAAATGGGATGTAAACGTTATAAAAAGTATTCTCAGCATCGATCAAAATGCTATAAAAAGTACTCTTAGCTCTGAAAAAACGCTGTGAAAAAGTGTTTAACAGCATATCATAAACGCTATTGAAAGCTATGCTTTTATAGCGTTTTATCTAATGCTATGTTAGATCCCTGACTTTTAACTGCATTTTGATATCAGCGTCATGAAAAACGCTGTTAAAGCCTTTTATAGCGTTTTTTGAATGCTGTTAAAAGCCCTGAATGTTGTAGTGTATCCAAATACTCCGAGCTAATCCTAAACTACTAGACTGCCCGAGAAAAATTAGCGCACCTAGAGGTTAAGGGAAAGGAAAATAAACTCCGAGTCAGTCATGGGATTGGCGTGAGAACTCAAAAATATGCACTTTGAAAACAAAAAGGTATCTCATAAGACCAAGCCACACATAAATACGGAACGGGTTTTTACCTTATGATAACCAAATCTTTATAACGTAAAAATAAGGGATATTATTTTTGGTGACATTTCTTTAAAAACATTTGCAAGTAAACTTAGTAATCTTAACCGAAATTGTTACCAGCATACCACCTTGTAACACAAGGCTTTCTACATCTAAAATCGTACAGGCTCTTATTGGAGAATGGGTTTCCATACAAATGACCAGGTGAAGGACTACCTTCCGGCAGTACATCTCTAGAGGAATGTACCGAGGCCCAAATGATGGTCCTCTACCAACACAAGACTGACCTACATCTAACTAGATAGTACCGAATATGTCATTACCCGGTCGTTACCGACCTATCTGAGACCTCCCTTCGCATACACCATAATAATTTTATACCCGACGTCAAAGCAGGAATAAATATATCTAGAAGGGAATGACCATATCCTAATGGTTGTGAACCACATAGCCTTGTTGCATATACCCTGTTTCGGTCATTTCCGGGTGTGAGGCTTGAGGTAATGATTACCTTTCACATAGCACATCATCTTTCCTCTTTGAATGCCACATTGGCATTCCATAATCACACAACCGATTTCTACAAACATATAACTCCTGAGCTGGTACGTCTCAGGAAATGGTGTTAAGCTAAGAGAAGTTGTCTTCTCCGCCACCAACAAATGATACGTTCATAGAGATTAATTTATGTAACTAGAAATGCAACATTAGACATTCTTCCATACAAGTTGTCCAGGTACAGGACAAACCGAAGGCACTCTCCTACCACATCCTGTCGGGAGTTACCCCTAGGATTAGTAGCGATTAGTCCTTGCATTGGATATTTCATAACAAAGAGACTGCTGCTACTATATGTATATTGGTAGTTTATCCCCACATGATCACCAAGTAGTCCTTCATTACAAAAATCCCAAATATCATATCCATATCTTCACTTCGAATACGTAAATTGGTTTGAAGTGGTCTTCGGATAGGAATTTCCCAAATCCGACCCCAGTTCCGTCTAACCAATCATCGATAAAAAGATGTTAAGTAAATAGGGAATCATTCTTTATTGATTAAATTCTTTTTATCAAAATCTCTTTTGGAGATATATATTTCTAAAACATTTTTTCCAGTGTATACGGAATCCTTAAACCTCTCTTATCAAATCCTTTGATTACTTTAAAACTTTTTAAACTGGGAAAAAAATTGAAATCATTTCATTTTTCACTTAGGAAAACATTTCCAAATCATTTCATTTAAATCTTAACAAAGATTTCTTAATTCAAAACTCGAAATTTTATTTAGTTAAAATCGTGTTATCTAGGATGTTAATCCAAAATCAGTAATATTAAATGAGCAGAATCTGTAGAAATCGTCTAATTTTACTCAATATCACTTCCCGTATTCAACAAATACTATGGGCGGAATAACGACGAAATCTAAATTCCTCAAATAGTACAAGTTCCCTCTTCGGGCTTTAACACTAAATATAAGAATCATCTCTATACAATCAAAGTTGTATTTAATTTAAATTTGGAAAATTTAAATCATTTTATACTTAACTGGTTTCCAACATTTCGACCTTATCTATCCCTCGCCCAGGGAAGAGGTCGGGTGAGCTAGGGCACTAGTTGCTCCTAAACATCTCCTTATTTTAAACACCTCACATCGGGATCTCACGAATAGAAAAATCCAGTCCACTCGTCGGCTTTTATAGCCCATATTAAATCACTTAATTTGTAATAGCTTCCTTTAAATCATTTATTTAAATTCTTTTTAAATAAACTATAAAAATTCCAAATCATCATTAAAAATCTAAATTATTTCTTTAAAAACATTTATAAAGATTTGGAAAAGAATCTTTAAGTTTAAAAACTTCATTTTTGAAGTTGTTAAAACGGCAACAGAAAAGTGCTGCGGAAAGTGCTTAAAAGCTTATTCAATTTAAAACAACTTTTCCAATATTTGAAAATCCATATTCTTCAATTTAAATTTTTTTAAAACTATTTTAAAAGATTTTTAGAATTTATTTTATATTTTTAAACAATTTTAAAATATCATTTTCAAAGAAATCCTGTTATGGATTCTGAACTGCAAAACTACAATTTTTCCAAAAACTTGTTTTACTCATATTTTAAAATGTACTTATCGAAATCTCAATTTTATTTCTTTGATGGAAAAACATGGATATAATAGTTCAAAAAATTCTTACCTCGAAGAATTTGGAGTTAAATTCCATTCTATATACTCGTTTGACTTTTACGGTGTGAAATCGCGAACTGTCGTTACGCGACGCGCCTATTTTTGACTAAATTTTCAATTACCTTTCAAACTTCACCAAAACACTTTCATATGTTTATAAAACATTTCAAACTCATTTTTAGACCATTTTAAAGAGGTTTAAAATCCCATATACACCAGTTCATTAAATAAAGGAAAGTGATTTCCTTGACTTGTGCTTATCGACGTGTATTTCCATGACTTGTATATACATTCAACATTCATATTAAACAACCAAAATTGATTATCAAAGCATATTAAACATCCATTGTAAACATCATATCATCGTCCAAAAATATAATATAAGTAATAGTTTCTCACCTTAGATTCGAACGATCTAACTTTAAATCGACTATAGCTCTACTACCGTCGCACTGGAGCTTATGGAATCGACCCTAAGACCCATAGATATGCACGGCCGAGCTTGGAAGAGGTGGAAGGTTTCGTCCATGGTAGTGGTGGGTTGTGGTCGTGGGTTTGAGTGGTGATAAGGAGGTGATTTGAACTAGTTTTGAAGTGGACTAATATTATAAACTATTGTATATATTTTTCTCTTTTATCCTCAACATTTTTCCCTAACTTTTATACATTCTTTTCTATGAATAAGAAGCCATTAAAGAGGCTCTTAGAAAGCTTAAGAAGAAGGAAGAAGAAGTAGAAAATGGCTTAGGAATTCATGAAAGAGGGTAGTGTATTTAAAGGCAAAAAAGAGAGCAACAATATCTATGCATACATCATCTTTTGCATCACCATCACATGGCACCATCATCATCACTTTATATTATATTTTTATACTTAATTATATTTTTATATGTATGTTTATGTGCATGTTAGGATATGTATATGTATGTTGTATATATGCACACGACACAAAAACAAGGTTGCAACGATTTAAAACAACTTTCGTTCGTCAAACCGTTGAAAATCGGGAAACCGATTCCCGGTCACATTTTCACTTCTTAGTTAACGTACATATATTTGGAAAAAAAATTGAAAATAAATTTCTCATCATTATTAAATAATTAAAATGATCACATCTGAATTATAAAATCATACAAATTAATATTAAAAATTATTTACAATAATTGTTATTATACCAAAAGCCGATATCGATTTTCTTTATATTTTCAAATCAAGTACATATCTTCGTAAAATTATTAAAATTGATTTTTTATCACTTTATAACTTATTTAAAATAAATTATAACCTTTTTAAAATCATTATTTGAATAATTATAATAATTATTAAATCACTAAATCTCAATTTAAATTCACAAATCTATATTTAACTACGATGCCATTATTGGTGATGACATAAATATATTTAATTTCAAAAAATAAAATAATTAATTTTATTTCATATTATTTTTCAATTATAAAAATAAGTGTATGTATCCAACTCCGTGCGCAACGTTTTACGATTATAGAGCTGGTTATCGATAAAACAGTTTCTGGTCATTTTATTGATTTAAATCCCGAGGAAAATATTTTTGTAAATATTTATTCAAAATAAGATTACTATTACTTATTATCACTCAAAACAATACTATTTGTATTATCAACCTTTTATTTGAATAAATTTAAAAATAAATATAATTTATCAAAGTGATAAATTTGTGGGTTGTTACACTAAAGATTAAAGGTGTAAGTCTTGGTCAGTAATCATATGTTTTATTATACTTTATTATTCTGATGTGAGTTCATATCGATAGTGCTCTGATATTCTTTTGTTATTTGTAGGATACCAAATACTAACGATCCATACTTTGGTGGACTTGGGTTTTCAATTTTGCAAAAATTCGAGTCCACTATGGTGCGGGTTGTTACAATCATTAGAGATGAAAGAGATATGGATGAGACTCATCGTCACTAAGAATACAGTGGAGTAAAGCAAATGCCAGAAATATTCCGAGAGGACATTCTTCTAACCAAAGAAGCTTTCAACATTCACGTGGAACGAAAACTTTCATTCCAAGATGCATAACTACACAATAGGCTCTAAAAAGATCTTATGAATCATATTTGGAATCACTTTGGAGAATGTTATTTTAGCTGTAGATCTAATCGATCATGTGTGTATTCCTATTTATTTTCTATTTGTACTTTCTTTTAGGTAGCACTTATATTGTTTTCCATAAAAAAACCATTCATCCTATGTAGTACCTAGTTTATATGGAATCAAAAATAGTAGAATATTGGTTAATAACCAAAATAAACATATTTATAAGAATACAAAGTACAGTATTAATAATACAAATTGCTAGGTTTAAAATAAACTACATCTGAGGGAACTTAGCTATAATTATTTGCCTTTTGTACTCCATCCAATATTGGACTTGAACTTCATACATTCCCATCAAATTTTTACCCATAACCGATTATTCATAATTTTGATGTTCTGTTTCCATTTTTAAACGTTCAAGGTCCAACTTTGTTGCTTAATTCTCGCAAACTTTTGCATAATGTCAATCTTCTCTGATGCTTGCTTGGTTCTATCTTGATGTCTTCTTTCGTGACTTTTGTGGCGAACATTCACTCTAGAATTCAAGCCTGCTTTAGCTTTATTCTTCCTTTTGTTCCTCTGGACCCCATTGGTCTAAAATCCTCATTACGTCTTTGAGTGAGCACATTCACCAAATTTTCTTCCTCAAATAGCTTTTTGAGTCTCTTGAACTTGAGCAGTTCGATGATTTTGATGCCTTTTTCTTTCCCTTCTCCTTTGTTTGAACATCCCTCAAGCTCTTTGTATTATTAGAATCTCACTTCGGTTGACTTGTCAACAGCTCATAACAATTCGTGAATTGCAAATATTGTGATTTCTTAACACTATTTTGCCTTGCAAAAAGCTTTAAGAATTTCTCATTCGTCGGTTTTTTTCTGATAACAAAAGAAAACAAAATAAAAAATAAAATTTTGCATCAATGAACAAATCAAAATCAAGAACCTACCAAACGATCTTCACCTCCTAATTCATTAGAATTTGCTTTCTTTATTTTATAAATCTGCGATTTGTAAAATTGAGTTTGTCGATTGCTTTTTTTGAATCGACCTTGAATCACTAACGATGAACGTGTGTGTCCGAATGCTTTATGTTGTATGTATTGATTATTTCCTTACAAAACTTATCGCCACTTTGGTCATTACCTCTTATTTAATCATTGGTAGCGACATTAAATATTGCATCAATCGTAGTCTTCGTTGCTTCGTCATGGGTTGACTAATGCTGGCTCGAAGAAGCACCGTGTTGCTCAATGACATCTTCGAAAATGTAACTTTGAGAATTCGAGGATTGAGAACTCTATAAATGGTGAAGATATTATAAAGATCAAGTTTGAATAAGATTAATGTGCTTTAGAAGAAAAAATATTGAAGAGTTTGTTGAATTTTTGAAAATTGAAAGTGAATTATTTATTGAATTAGGGGATAATGGTTGGATAGTATTATGAAAAATTTGAATGAGCAGAAGTGTATTTGATCAGGATCTACTATTGCCTATTTGAATACCAATGCAACTTAAAATCAACTATGAAATCAAACAAGAACAAATAATGGAAAGAAAAGGAGAAAGAGACATAGAAGATTTAACGTGGTTCAGATATAAGTATCCTACGTCCACGGAGACCCAACAACTCTTTATTATTTCTTCACTTCGAGAGAGAGTACAACATGAGAAGAGTATGAATAACTCAATAAATTTCACTCATCCTAAAAAATACAGAAATATGAAACTTATTCAGGATATTTTGGTGGAGAACACTCTTGTTCATTTTATAATGAAAAGATGAGCAAATGTCATCATATTTATAGGTGCACAGATGAAGACTGCCTTGGAGATAAGGATGAAATATTTTCGGATTTGCTTGATTTGATTTCAACACAAATTTAACATATTTGTGTTTGTTTCCACGTATATCCTTATTTGATTTATTCCTCAAATCAACTAATATCTCTTCTGATACTAATTGATTATCTTTCCAAATTTTTTCCATATTTGATTGATTACGGGAATCAATTAATATCTTTCCCCTTATAAATTTGGAATAGATTTAAACCGTCCAAATTTAACGCTCCACCTCGATTTAAATATATTCATCAATCAACAAAACTGGTTATTGGGTCAGCGCTCCATGGAGCTCAAGCAACTAAAATCAAACTAATCAAGTTTTACCAATGCTCAGACTTGTTCTTAGGAAGTGACTTTATCATCATATCTGAAGAATTATCCTTAGTACTCACCTTTACCAACTTGATCTTGCTTCGTTCTTCCTTAAGCATAAGAAAGAATCCTCTAACATCAATATGCTTCGTCTGAGAACTATAAACTTGATTCTCTACAAGATGAATTGCACTCTGACATCTAAATACAGCTCTATTATCTGATACACCATAGAAAGATCATCCAATAGCTGAAGTAAATACAATCTCTCCTTAGTCACTTCCACAATCGATATTAACTCGGGCTCGGTAGTTTACAAAGCTACTATAGAGTGCAACTTTGATCACCACGAAATCGATTTTATGCCAAGTGTAAAAACATAGCCTGACACCGACTTTAGTGCGTCTCTGTCCCCAGCATAATCTGAATCACGGTAACCTCTAAGAGAGATGTCACCACCTACTCCACCGTATAATAAGCCAACTGAAGAAGTACCACGAAGATATCTAAGTATCCACTTCACTGCTAGCCAATGCTATTTGCCTGGGTTAGACATATATCGACTCACAACACCCACTACATGGGCCAAATCTGTTCTCGAGTACACCATAGCATACATCAGACTACCAATAGCACTAGAATAAGGTATATCAGCCATATACCTCTTATATTTATTCGATGTAGGGGATAAATCTTTTGACAATTTGAAATGAGAGCCTAATGGAGTGCCAATCAGTTTAGCTTTCTCTAAACCAAGTCGAGCGAGGACCTTCTCGATGTACTTCGTCTAAGTGAGTCTCAACTCTCTTCGCTTCCTATCTCTGAATATTTCCATTCCCAAAATTCTTTATGCTTTTCCCATATCCTTTATATCAAACTCCTTATTGAGCTCCGCTTTCAACTCCATAATTCTGACCATACTCCAAGATGTAATCAACGTATCATCAACATACAACATACAACAAAAGACATATCATATCACCATCACACCTCCTAAAATGAACACACTGGTCTTTGAAGCTTTTAGAATATCCCTGTGAAAGCATAAACTTATCATATCTCTTATACCATAATCTAGGAGACTACTTCAGTCCATATAGAGATTTGTTAAGTTTACAAATATAATTTGGCATGCTACTATCAGTGAACCCCTCTGGCTACCTCAAATAGATCTCCACATCTAGATCATCATGCAAGAATGCTGTTTTGATATCTAGTTGCTCAACTTCCATGTCATAATGAGCAACTAATGCTAACAGAATACAAATGGATGTATGTCTGACAACTAGAGTAAAGATATTATGATACTCTACCCCTTTCTTCTGAACAAACCCCTTTGCTACTAGCCTTGCTTTCTATCTGAGATCGCTATTGCCACCGTCTTTCACTTTATAGATCCACTTACATCCAATAACTCTCTTGTCGATGGAAGAGGCACCAAATCCCAAGTATGGTTTTTCTGCAAAGATTCAGTCTCCTCTTCCATAGCGACTAATCAACTAGAACTGTCAATTGATGAAATAGCATCTCTATAATCTCTGAGCTCATCATGGACAACATTCAATGCATATGTTGTTATGTCATCGAAGTCAATGTCTTCGATGCTCATTCCGACATTATCTTCAAGCCATTTAGGCTTCCTTCTCTGTCCTGAGCTAGTATCTGAATAAGCTCCACCTTGAGTCTGATCCTTTTTACCAACATCTATACTATCCTCATTAACCATGGTAACATTGGAAACACCATCTGTACCTCTACAGAAAGAATTTGAAGATGACTTGCCTTGTGATTCTGAACCTGTCCTTATATTGTCATTGGTTGAGGAAGGCTCCACCTTTAACATAGCCTTCTCATCAAAAGTCACATGCCTGTTGATAATGATCTTCTTGCTAATAAGACACCACAACCTATATCCCTTCACTCCTCGTATAGCCTAGAAAGATACACTTGCGAGCTCTAGGTTCCAGCTTTCCTCTACTCTTATGTACATAAGCAGGACATCTAAACACTTTGAAAATTGAATAGCTAACAAGCACTCCTTTCCATACTTCTTCAGGGATCTTCATATCTATGGTAGTAGAAGGTGTGCGGTTGATGAGGAAAGCTGCCATAGATAAAGATTTTGCCTAAAATCACATCTTCAACTTAGTAGTCAATCTGAGGCAACGAGTTCTCTCTAATAATGTCTGATTCATTCTTTCAGCAATTCCATTAGACTGAGGGTCACCAGGTGTGGTGTAATGCCTTTTAATGTCTTCGGACTCACAAAAGTAAATGAATTCATGTGATACAAATTCATCGTCATTATTCGAACGGAGAACTTTCAACTTCTTCTCTAACTGCTTTTCAACCATAGATTTCCACTTTCGAAACCTGGCAAAGGTTCCACTCTTAGACTGAAGGAAGTATACCCATACTTTATGAAAGAAATTACCTATAAATGAAACGAAGTACCTGGTTCCACATAAGGTTGGGCAAGGGAAGGGACCCCAAACATCTGTATGAACATACTCCAAGATAGCTTTTGCTTTATGCTCACCAGTGCCAAAGAAATCTTTGTTTGCTTTCCAAGAACACACTCTTCACAAAAGCCAAGCTTTGAATGTCGAACACCATCAATCAAACCTTGTTTCTAGACTCAACCAAACTACGTTCACCGATGTATCCCATCCGCAAGTGACACAATCTGGAAGAATTTGAATCAGTAGAAGTAGCAGAAGCTAATTCTCCAACTATAGTAGTGCCCTTCGATAAATAAAGATTTTATGCCCTCACATCTTTCATAAAAATCATGGAACCCTTCGATATCTTTATCTTTTCTCCCTCAACTACAATCTTCAACCCAAGCATATTCAAAGCCTTAATAGAAATCAAGCTCCTTCTCGAATTAAGTGCTTTCCTAACATCGGTAATAGTACGAATAACACCGTCAAACATTCTGACCTTTAAACTACCAACACCAACCATACGGCAAGAAGCACCATTGCCCATCAGAACCTCTCCTCCATCAATCTCACAGTATGTAGAGAAGCAGTTCATATCAGTGTCATATGATAGGATGTGCCAGAATCAATAAGCCATAGGTTGCTCTTCCTAGAAGAGCTAAAAGCTGTAAACACATCGGTATCACTCTCTATATCTAATTTCTTTATAGTACATGCCAAAGCTTACTTTGGGTCTTTTCTTCTTCCTTCGAGCTTAGGACATTAAGCTATAAGGAGCCTTGGTTTCTTACAATAATGGTAAGTCAATCGCTTTGGCCCACTAGACTGGGACCTTGAATTACTTTGACCCCCACCATTCTTTGACTTGTTGTAACAACCCACCCCAGAATGGGTCTAAATTTCGACCCAGGAAAGGCCCATCAAAACTTAGAACCATTCTAAGGTAAGTTGTTGGTAGTAAAAAAAATAACATTACAAAGCCATAACTAGACTATCAGAACTCACAACGGATGGAACAAAATACAATAGTAAAATGTACCCATTTATTTCAAAATCATAACAATGTTAAAATACAAGATACCATCAAACCGTAACATAATCTGTTACAATAATAGTATGAAAACATTAATGCATATGAAAGCAAGTAAAAATGGAAAATACTGCCACAAGCCCACCACCTCTGTCTCCAAGCGTCACCTTTCCATCAACGTCTTCAACCTGTGTTGTGATGAGGAGGGAGTTAGAATAACAATGTCCGGTGAATAAAAATCTCAAGTCTTACCTTTTCAGTACTTGGGCAGTATATCTCGAAATAAGAATATGTCTACAGAAAATAAACCATTAAACCATTTAATATTTCTTTATAAGGAAAGGAGGTGGGTCCAACCACTTAATACCTTCCATTCCGGAAGCAGGTTTCTAGAATCTCGTATCTCAATCATACGTCATGAATAGCTAATAATGTGAGAGACCATACCTAAGCCACTTAATACATTTTGTTGGAAAATAGGCAGACTTTGGTCATTTAATACCTTAATTAAGGCAAACCCTTTCATTTAATACATATTTCCAAGGCGTGCTCCTCAACGGTACTATCTAGTTGACATCATATGGAAATCTCTTAATCCACTTAATACTTCCTTGTGGAAAATAGGCAGACTCTGGTCATTTAATACCTTAATTAATACAGACCCCATCATTTAATACATATTTCCAAAAGCGGACCCCCATTGAGAATCCACCTAACGTAACCCCTTGACCATTTAATATTTCATCTAAGGAAAAGAGGCGGGCCCTTAAACAACCAATTAATAACTCAAGACCCCAAAGCAGGCCCTTTATCTCACAACCACTTAATGACATCTCACATTAGTCCAACTATTTGTAGGAACTGGTAGCCAGATTAGCTGGGCAGATTTTCCCTATAGAATTTGGAACTAACCTCGCATCAGTACAAATATTTATCATAAGGATACTCACATCAATCAAAGTGTACACAACTGGTGGTAGCCTCAAAGTGAAGAGCGGACTTCCATCATGTAACTCTATTAACCTCGCATCCTTATGACTTAGCCATAAATCAAACACTCTCCATATATATATATATATTTGTATGTGTGTGTGCACACATACTTATCTCACCGTTTCATAAATAAGGCCTTATGAGAAACCTTCCTTATTATGCCTTAAAATAATAGTTAGATTATATAAGAGTTTCTTCTTATTTTCGCCAAACAATCAATTTCCTTCCTAATGAGGGAAATAAATGAAAAAATAATTACCTAATTAACTATGTCATATACACAATAATTATACCTTAATTATGCTAATAGAGATAAATAAATATTCATGCCTAGTAAATTCTAAACGCATGGATTTTACGCCATATACTAGCGTTAAATGTCATTCCCTAACCAAATACTATTACAAGTCCTTTTTCTATAAATTCCCAAGATTCCAATATATCAAAATAAGGGATTTCAATATCCAAATACGGAATAATTATTCATAACCAAAATTATAATAACGGACTCGTATATAAATTAGAAATTCAATTTATTATATTAATTGAATGGAATATCCTAAACAAAAGGAATTGCATTCTAAATCTCATATTCTATTCAACTCCTCTTTTAAATAGAAATAGACAAGCGGTAAATTTGTATAAAATAAGAGTGTAAACTATGAATAAAATTCGTAATCTAAATCCTTATTTTATTGGAGAATCACAAATTTGAATCACAGAGGGAGGAGAAGTGGAATAGAATATGAAATCATTAAAAAGTCCACAATAGAACAAATCCCATCAAATTAATGTAAACAATCGAGAATCTTCACAAAGAATTGACATTTCAAAAGAAAGAGAAATTTTGGGGGATTTTATCTACCGTATCTTCGAAATCCCAAAATCCCTAAGGCATATTCAAATCCAAAAAGAAATACACTAAACAGTTACTAAAATGAAATACTAAGGTTTTCACTCACTGATTAGCCTTAGCTTCACTTCAATGGATTTGTAGCCTTTCAATCCCTTCCAAAATCTCTCTCTTTTGGTATATATGCACACACAATAGGGAAGAGGTATATATATATTCAGTAGATTCGGAATAATTGGAGAAGGATGGGATAAGAATAGATTGGAGGAGGAAGAAATGAATAAGAAATGGATTGAATTCTTACCCGAGTTCTCTAGTGAGTTTTTGAATCTTATTAGAGAGATAGCAATGGTAGAGTTTTGTTGTGTTCCCCAAAATAATATGAATAAAAAGTGGAGAGGATAGGGTTCTACTTATAGGGGTCGAAATGCACAAGAACTGTAAGATGGAAGTAGGTGTGGAACGAATAAATTTGGAGCGTTACGATAATAACACACCGCTTCAAATCCTAGCTGCCACAGCCAAAATCTCACACCGACTGGTCGACCATCCCTATTCAACTAGTCGACTGCTAGGGATCGACTGGTCGTGACTAAGGTGTCGACTAGTTGATTATTTCGAGATCGGCTGATTATTTCGGGAAATATTTGATTCCGTTGCTTTATAAATTAATTTCTTTCCCCTAATCAACTTTAACTTTAAACGTTAATTAAAATTAACTTAGCCCCAAAGCTATTTTTTGAAATTTTAAATCCTAAATTTAAATTCTTATTTAAATTTGAACTCAAGCTAAATTAATTTAAATCTGAAAACTTCAAACGCTCATAACTTCTTTGTTTGAGCTCCGTTTTCAGCATATTATATATGGAAACAGATCAAAATTTCACCATGAACGCAATGAAATAACTTTCATGGTCAAATTCAAACTTTTATAAAATTTCCATATTCTATCTTATCATATTTACTTCAATTTAATCCATTTATTTATGGTTTATTTTACGGGGTGTTACATTCTCCCCTTAAAAGGATTTCATCCCGAAATCTTCCAAGGGGTGAACAACGTAATAAGCAATCACATCTATGTTATACAACCAAGTTATCTACATAACCATCTACTCAACCAATAGTGCAATGTAATTATGTACTACATACATACTAAAATGACCTCAATCCTGGTGTGAATGTGTAATCGTGTCATGCAAGGATGTATGCAAACACCCTAAACATGCGTAAAGGTTCCTACATGAGTGCAAAGTGATTGTGAAAAGTGTAGCAACCATCTCCTACCATCCAATATAGTAACCACGATACAACCAATAATCCTAGTTTTGGAGAGAAAATTTACCAGTGAAAAGCTCTAAGTGAGTGATCTTCATCTTCTCCTTGGTTTTTCAAGTGCTTTCTGTCGGATTGTCTCCCCATGTACTCAGTCTAGTCTACTAACTTTGTTGCGAAGTCTTCTAGTTCAGTGCTCCACGATGCGTGTGGTGGCATGGGGCACTGTTGGCTTCATCTCTAAATCTCTAACCTGATCAGGCTCAACTATAATAGCGGTATCATGAAGGCATTTCTTAAGGTGAGAAACGTGGAAAACATTGTGGACTCGTACCAATCGGTCCAGAAGCTCCACGAGTAAGCAAGTTTTCCTATCCTTTCCAAAACTCTGAATGGCCCAACAAACCTTAATGTCCGTTTTCCAAACATGTCGAATCTAACAACCTTCCTAAAAGGGGAGATTTTAACAAACACTGTATCTTCAACCTCAAACTTAAGCTTTTTCCTTCTCTTATCTGCATAAGATTTCTAACAATTTTATGCTGCCTTCATTCTTTGCCTGATCAACTCTACTTTTTCCATGGTATCACAGATCAAATTGGGTCCAAGCAATACATTATCAGTGGTTCCCCACCAACAACTTGGCAATTTGCATGGCCGCCAATAAAGTGCTTCAAAAGGGGCAATACCAATTGTCTGTCGGTCTGTGGTTAATATGCAGTGCTAAGGTTCAAAAAAGTTCCCAAAGCTGTTTGTAGGCTTCTCCAAAACCCGATAGTGAACAAGGGATCCCTATCACTGACTATGCTCGTAAGAATTCCATGTAGACAAACTACCTCTTTGATATAAATATGTGTGAGAGAGGCGACAGTCCTATTTCTCATAATCGGAACAAAATGGGCACTCTTAGTGAGTCTATCCACAATAACCCAAATAGCCTTATTGCTCTTCTAACTTCTGGGAAATTCTTCCACAAATTCCATTGAAATATGTTCCAATTTCCAAGTAGGAATTTCCAATGGTAATAATAATCCACCAAGCTTCCCTTGCTTAGCTTTTATTTTCTGACATGTCAAACACCTAGCAAAAAACTCAGCTACGCTTTTCTTCATTCCATTCCAAAAGAAAATTCTTTTCATGTCCTTGTATATCTTATCTCCTCCGGGCTGAATAGTCATTCTTAACTGATGACATTCCATAAGCACTTCTTAACAAATCCTCGTTCATTGGAAAATAAAGACGTCAATCTCTTCTCAAGCATCCCTTCTCATCAACCGAATACCTGCTAGTATGGGGAAAATGCCCTCCTTTCCTCAATTTTTTCCAAAATCTTAGCCAACTTCTCATTCTTCACTTGCTCATGTTCTATGCGATCCATCAAGGCTGGTCTAATCTCTATCACCACTAGAAAGCCTTGGATGGGGTTTTGTTGATGGTTAGAAGTTAAAATTTGAGAGGAACTCCAACTGTCTCCATTCATATATAGCACCTAGGGTAGCGTGCCTCCGATTAAGGGCGTCGGCAACTACGTTCCCCTTTCCAGGTGTATATTAAATACTAAAGTCAAATGATGATATATACTCCATCCACCACTGCTACCTAAGATTCAAATCTGTTTTGGAAAATAGGTATTTGAGTGATTTATGATCAGTGAATAACTCAAACCTATCCCCCAAGAGATAATACCTCCACATCTTTAAGGCAAAAACAATGGCTGCCAATTCCAAATCATGCATCAGATACCTCTTCTCATGGTCCTTCAGTTGTCTACTAGCATAGAAAACTACTTTTCCTTCTTGTATAAGAACTGCCCCTAACCCTATGCCATATGAATCTGTGAAAACTGTAAATAACTTGGTTCCATCTGGAATAGTGAGCACAGGTACACTGGTCAATGACTCCTTAAGCTTCTCAAATGCATTAGTGCATCTATCATCCCAAACAAAAACTAGATTCTTCTTAGTCAATTGGGTTAAAGGAGCTCCAATTTTTGCAAAGTTCCTGATGAACTTTCTATAATAGCCTGCCAACCATAGAAAACTCCTAACCTCTGATGCATTACTAGGAGTCTTTCATCCTTGGACAACTTTCATTTTAGCAGGGTCCATAGCCGATCCTTGTTCCGAAACAATATGCCCAAGGAACCTAGCTTCACTTCTCCAAAAGTGGAATTTAGAAAACTTGGCTTTGAGTTGGTTCCTTCTCAAGGTCTCCAATACCTCCCTAAGGTGGTCCTCATGCTCCTTCTTGCCTTTGGAGAAAACTAAGATATCATCAACAAACACCACAACGAATTTATTAAGTTCCCCCTAAATACTCTACTCATCAAATCCACAAAATATGTTGCGGCATTCATCAGTCCAAAATGCATTACTTCCCACTCATAAATCCCATCTAGTGTATGGAATGCGGTCTTCGACTTGCTTTCCTCTACAATCCTCAACTGATGGAATCTCGTCGCTAAGTCTAATTGGGAAAAGACTTTAGCTCCTACAAGTTGGTCGAACAAGTCATCTATTCTAGGTAAAGGTACTTATTCTTCCTTTTCAACTTGTTCAACTCTCTATAATCGACGCAAAGTATCAAAGAACCGTCTGCCTTAGTAGCAAAAACAACAGGGACTCCCCATTCAGAAGTACTCATATGGATGAATCCTTTCTTCAATAGCACTGAGATTTGCTTATCCAATTCCCTTCTTTCTTTGGGGGCCATATGTCTCAATGGCAGAGTGACGGGCCTTGCGTTCTTCTCCAAATCGATTTGAAACTCAATCTCCATATGAGGTGGGAGACCCAAGACCTCCTCGAAGACATCAAGAAATTTACAAACTATAGCTACAGATGATGGCTTTACAACAACAGATAGACTTAGTGAGTATAAATGGCTTAACTCAACTAAATCTTTGGGTGTATAAAGAACTTCTAGGTCACGACCTCCACAACTGCTCAATCGTACTATCCTCTTATCACAATCAAGAATGGCTCCATATTATGACAGCCAATCCATACCCAAGATAAGTCTGTACCCCTCAAAATTTAGAACGTACGCGGTACGTATGAAATCAACATCACATATGTCTAACACTAGGTCTTTGCAAATTAGAGAGAGATGGGTCGAACCCCCAATAGGATTAGAAACCTCTATTGGGCAGTTGACCACCTAGGTTTGAAGGTTAAGCAGATTTACTACATTCCTAGCTATAAAGGAATGTAATACCTCTGAATAAAATAGAGTACGAATGGTCACCCCAAAAATAAGCGTTATACCTTATAGGGCTGCTTTTCATTGGTCTCTTGGTGGCTTACTAGCAAGAAGGACGACTTCAATAATGTAGGCATGTCCGCTTGATCCTTCCTTAACCATCTTGAGACACTGATTCTTGTAATGCCCATCCTCATGGCAGTTAAAGCACTTCCCTTTAAAGGCTTCCTTCATCAGACTCACCCTACAATCTTTAGCTTCACGGCCTTTCTTTTGGCATCTTTTACACACCTTCCCATCCTTCCTAAACTTCCCCTTTGACTTCTTATTGGTCCAAAAGCCCCCTTCTTAGACCCTTCTTGCTTTTGGGTCGGTGTAGACTTCTCCTTCTCTGTTCCCTTATCTTCCTCATTGGCCATGTGAGCATTGCAATTTCTACCAACATCTCATACGTGGCCCCAATAGGTACTTGGGTCAACAACATTTCTCTTAGCGGGCAATTTAATCCTTTCATGAACTTCATAGCCTTTTTCATAGGTGTTTTTGTTAGGCTCATCCCGAATTTAGCCAATTCAATAAACTTAGCTATGTACTCCTTAAGGGCAGAACTTCCTTTTCTCAACTGGATGAACTTCTCCATTTGTAAGCTAACCTCTGCTTTAAACATGAACATCAACTCAAATCTATCCCAAAATTCGTTCCAAGAGAATATCCTTCTCGGGTGCTCATTAGTCACAAAGTTCCACTACTCCAGAGCTTCTTCCTTGAGGTACCAAGTTGTTATTCTCCTTTTAAACTGATCATCCCAATCAAGCTCTCTAAATATTTTCTAGCGATTACTCACCCAAGCTTTAGCTTCCAAAAATCCTTTAGTTTCGGAATATGTCTTCCCTTCCATATTGAGAAAGTCCTTACACAACTTAGAAAAATCAACAGTATGAGGTACTACATTGGCAGGCAGGGTGGCAGGTGCCACCGGTGCAGCTGGAGGGATATGAATCTGCTCAAAAGTCCTAAGATATTGTCTACACCATTCGGGCATTCCACGAATGGGTGGTCTTCCACAGGTAGGGTTCCCTTGTCCGAAAGAAGATTGATTATCAGTCATATCAACTATTTGTTGGTTAAACCTTTAGTGACGATTTCCTAAGATAGTATTTATATGTTGAAAGAAAAGGGTTGCCTAGTGTATATGCATATGTTCCAAAAAAATAGGGTGTGTGCATTAAGAATTTTGAAAATTCTTTTTGAAAAACCTTTTCAAAATAATAAATACATCTTTCATATGTATAGTTTTTCCCCATTAATCGAGTAACCTATGCGCTGATAACAAATGTAATAATCCACTCTGGAATAGGCCTAAATTTTGACCCAGGAAAGGCCCATTGAAACTTAAAACCATCCTAAGGTAAGCTGTTGGTAGTAAAAAGAAATAACATTACAGAGTCATAACTAGACTTTCAGAACTCACAGTGGAAAGAACAAAATATAATAGTAAAATGTACCCATTTATTTCAAAATCATAATAATGTCAAAATACAAGATACCATCAACCCATAACATAATCCGCTACAACAATAGTCTGGAATCATCGGTACATATGAAAGCAAGTAAAAATGGTAAATACTTCCATAAGCCCACACCTTCATCTCCAAGCGTCACCTTTCCATCAACGTCATCAACCTATGAGGGAGTCAAAACAACAATGTTTGTTGAATAAAAACCTCGAGTCTTACCTTTTAAGTACTTAGGCAGTATATCTCAAAAGAAAAATATGTCTACAGAAAATAAACTGTTAAACCATTTAATACTTCTTTATAAGGAAAGGAGGCGAGTCCAACCACTTAATACCTTCTATTCCAAAAGTAGGTTTCTAGATCCTCATATCTCAATCATAGGTCATGAATAGTTAATAATGTGAGAGAGACGGTACCCAAGCCACTTAATACATTTTATTGAAAAATAGGCAGACTTTGGTCATTTAATACCTTAATTAAGGCAGACCCTATCATTTAATACCTACTTCCAAAAGTGGATCCCCATTGAGATACCACCTAACGTAACCCATTGCCATTTAATACTTCATCTGGGGAAAAGAAGGGGGTCCTTAAACAACTACTTAATACCTTAAGACCCCAAAGCAGGCCCTTCATCTCATGGCCCATACTCATAATGACGACTCACATTACTCCGACTATTCATAGGAACTGGTAGCCGGATTAGCTGAGTAGATTTCCCCTACAGAATTTGGGACTAACCTCACGTCATTACAAATATTTATCATAAGGATATCTCACATCAATTAAATTATACACAACAGCTGGTAGCCTCAAAGTGAAGGGCAGACTTCCGCCATGTAACTCTATTACCTCGCACCTTATGACTTAACAATAAATCAAATACTCTCCATACACATACACACACATCTCACCATTTCATAAATAAGGACTTATAAGGAACCTTCCTTATTATGCCTTAAAATAATAACTAGGCTATATAAGAGTTTCCTCTTACTTTTGCCTAACAATCAATTTCCTTCCTAATGGAGGAAATAAATGAAAATAATAAGTACCTAATTAACTACATCATATACGCAATAATTATACGTTAATTACGCTAATAGAGATAAATAAATATTTGTGCCTAATAAATTCTAAACGCACGGATTTTACGCCCTAAAATAGAGTAAAATGTCAATTCCCTAAACAAATACTATTACAAGTCATTTTTCTTCAAACTCTCAAGATTCCTACATATCAAGATAAGAGATTGCAATATCCAAACAGGGAATATTTATTCATAACCAAAACTATAATAACGGACTTTTAAATAAATTAGAAACTAAATTTATTACATTAATTGAATAGAATATCCTAAACAAAAGGAATTGCAATCTAAATCTCATATTCTATTCAACTCCTCTTTTACATAGAAATGGATAAGCATGAAATTTGTGTAGAATAAGCGGTGTAAACTACGAATAAAATTTATAATCTAAACCCTTATTTTATTGGAGAATCACAAATTTGAATCACAGAGGGAGGAGAAGTGAAATAGAATATGAAATCATTAAAAAGTGCACAACAAAACAAATCTCATCAAATTAATGTAAATTATCAAGAATCTTCACATAGAATTGACATTTCAAAAGAAGGAAAAAAATTTAGGGAATTTTATCTGTTGTATCTTCGAAATCCCAAAATCTCTAAGGCATATTTAAATTCAAAAAGAAATACACTGAACAATTACTGAAAAATAAATACTAAGCTTTCCACTCACTGATTAGCCTTAGCTTCACTTCAATGGATTTGTAGCCTTTCAATCCCTTCTAGAATCTCTTTCTTTTGATACACACACACACATGTGAGAAATGCGGATTATGGATCTTAAGGCTGGAATAACACTAGAGGGGGGGTGAATAGTGTTTTGTGGATTTTCTAAATCTTTTTGAAACTTATGTAAATTTAATCACCAACAAATGCAATTCACAAACACAGATATAATCACAGAATCAGACACGGATTCAAATAATAAATAAAAGCAATAAAGGAAAGAACACACCAGGATTTTATACTGGTTCGGAGTTACCCTACATCCAGTCCCGCACAAACGTATGGATTTCATATCAAAATAATCTCCCAGATTACACCCTCGATTTCAAGGCCACGAGGTACACCCTCCTATATTCGAGTCCGGGATAAACTCTCTTGATTTACCAGGCCACAAGATCACCTAATCGATTTCCGGGGCAACAATCACACCCAATTGATTTCAAGGCTCAACCGCACCTTTTACTCAACAGTTTGATTTACAAATAATCCTATAACTCTGAATAGCACTGAGATCTTATGGAGAGAGTGGAAGAGAATCAAACAAGAGATAATCAAGTTTGATTCACTTGGTATTTCGGCAGAGTATAGTTTGGGATTCTTTAGGATAAATGTGGAAGATGAAGAGAAGAGAAAACAAGTGAAATCTGATGATAACTTCGTTTAGAACTACTTGTATTTATAGGAAATCAACAGCTATATCTATTCATGAGAGGATACGACGAATAAACACTTCTTTTGAAAATTTGAATTTTGAATTTAACGGGCACCATGTCGACATGGGGGGTTGAGGGATGTCGACATGCTCTAAGCAAAATTGTTGATTTTGATTTTCTTATTAAAATTGGTTTCTATAATTTGTCAAAACGATTTCTAAAACTTTGTAAATATATTTGAATATAGTTTAAACATATAAAAGAGTTTAGAAAGTAATTTTTAATATATATAATCTTAATCTATAAAGTGATTTAAAATCTGAGTAAATATTTTAAAGCTAAATATTTAAAACAAGAGAGAGTTAAAATCAACGACAATTTTGAAATCAAAATATTAAAAATGATAAAGATAGTTTTGAGGCTAAAATATTTCAAACAAGAGAGATGTCTTTTTGAAAAGAAGGTTCTGAAAACATTTAAAATAAGATATATATTTTTGAAAAACATTTTTATAAAATTAGTGGATATCAAAATAGGACCACTATATGTTCCACTAGATATTGTCGTGGGTTCCATCCCACTAGGGTTCCATCCCTTTAACAGGCTCGAAGTGGATTCCATTCCACGAATAAATTTCGAATAAAGATGTAAGTGCTTTCAAGAAGTTTTAACATAATTCTAGACTCAATACTTATTTTGTACTATTAAAATCTTGAACTCTTGATAACTTGATTTTTTGATACTCATGAGTCCTCAATCTTGATATCTTTGATCTTTAAATTCATCAGTTTTGTATCTCTATACTGTACAGTCTTAATTCTTGGCACATGCATGTTTATATCCTGCATATACATATATATATATATATATCTAAACTATAATGTTAGTATTTATATTTTATAACAAGTCCTAAGGTTGTTGTCATCAAAACCATCCTTCTCAAGGACTAACAATCTTCCCCTTTTTGATGATGACAACCTATGTTTATAAAATATACTTCTCCTTCATAATAACTCCCCCTAAAACTAATAACTCCCCCTTAATCTAAGCCTAACTACTCTAACTACTCTATTTTATATTTCTCCCCCTTTGTCATCAACAAAAACTAATCCTAAACTCCCCCTTAATCTAATACTATTTAAATTAAATACTAATAAGGAAGTATAATAAGTGAAACAAATATTTTATTATATATGATGTTATATTTACATGTATATATGAAACATAAACATACAAATATATTTAAGTACATAAATTATAGAATAACAATGCTAACGAGAGTTTTTGACAATCGGAGATTTGTGAATCGAACAATTTGGATAATGAAAACAAAAGTTTCCACGTTGTTCAACCAAATTCCCATCTTTGTCAAAATAGACTTCGCCTACACAGACCACGTTGTCGTCTTCTTCCATAGATGCTTCTTCCTCTTCTTCTTCTTCTTCCTCTTCTTCTTCTTCCTCTTCGCTGTGCTCTAAAGGATTATGCACGTGAATGTTGGGAGAATCTTCTTCAATCACAATAGGATTTGCATGATTATCCATTAGGAATTTTTGTAAATTCCAAAGAATTTTGCCTTGCTTTTCTTGTTCTTTTGCCATCCTTAGTTGCACAACTTGAAATTTAGTCAACCTTTGCATGGCATCCTTCATAGATTCTTCAATCTTTATCACACGTGCCAGTGTAGTGCGTTGGAATGGACCAGAATGAGGAGAAGGGAAAGAAATGGTGTCAATTTGGTTTGATTTAGTGGAGGAGGCCATTAATTTTAATTTACAAAAGTTTTATTTCAGAGAAAGAAAAGTGAGAAGACAAAAAAATTCAAAACACATAGGTTTATATAACTACTAAACTGATTTTAGTGGGAAAATCAAATTTTAAAATTTTTGCCGTTGTATGTTGACATGGGTGGTATGGGTATGTCGACATCCTTATGAAAAATTTGATTTTCTTGTATATATATGTTACTATATCTATATTCTATATCTCTATTATTGAACAAATGTCTAGTTCTCTTCTTAATTTAGTAAATATTGGTTAATTTAAGGGTTTGGTGAAAATATCAGCAATTTGATTCTCGGAGTTGATATATTCAAGAGAAATAATCTCTTTACTTATATTATCTTTGAGAAAATGATGTCTGATATCAATATGTTTAGTCCTAGCATGATGAGTAGTATTTTTAGACAAATTTATTGCACTAGAATTATCACAATAAATTGGTGATTTTGAAATTGTTAATCCAAAATCTTTTAGAGTTTGTTGCATATAAATGACTTGGGAGCAAGCCAAAGCAGCAGAGATATATTCTGCTTCAGTTGTTGATAAAGAAATAGTATTTTGCTTTTTGCTAAACCATGAAACCAGAGAATGCCCCAAAAAGTGACAAGTTCCACTTGTACTTTTTCGATCAGATTTGCAACCAGCATAGTCAGCATCACAATAAGAAATTAAATCAAATGAATCATTTTTAGGGTAAAATAAACCATAGTCAAAAGTATGTTTAACATATCTTATAATATGTTTCACAGCTTTTAAGTGAGTTTCTTTGGGTTGGGATTTGTATCTTGCACAGAGACAAACACTATGCATGATATCAGGTCTACTCGCGGTGATATAGAGTAGTGATCCAATCATTCCTCTATATAGTTTTTGATTTACATCTTTTGAAAGATCTTCTTTATTTAAAGCTTCATTGGTTGCCATGGGAGTGGGTTTTCCACTCGCAGTAGTTATACCAAATTTACTCACTAGATCCCTAGCATATTTTTCTTGACTAATAAAGATACCATTATCTAATTGTTTTATTTGTAAACCTAAGAAGAAAGTAAGTTCACCCATATGACTCATCTCAAACTCTTTTGTCATTATTTCAGAAAATTCTTTATCCATTTCATGATTAGTTGAACCAAAAATAATATCATCTACATAAACTTGTACTAGTTTAATATCATTTTTATTTCTTTTAATGAAAAGAGTATTATCTATTTTACCAATTTCAAAATTTGATTGTAATAAAAAAGATCTTAGTTTGTCATACCATGCTCTAGGAGCTTGTTTCAGACCATATAGAGCTTTCTTAAGTTTGACAACATGGTTTGGAAATCTTTCATCTTCAAAGAGTGGAGGTTGTTCAACATAAACTTCCTCTTTAACAAATCCATTTAGAAAAGCACTTTTAACATCCATTTGAAATAATTTGAAATTATTATAATTTGCGAAAGCAAGTAGAATTCTAATGGCTTCTAATCTTGCTACGGGTGCAAAGGTTTCATCAAAATCTATTCCTTCTTCTTGACAATAACCTTGTGCGACTAATCGAGCTTTATTTCTCACGAACTCACCAAGTTCATTCATTTTATTTTTATAAACCCATTTTGTTCCAATTATACTTTTATCCTCAAGTCTAGGAACAAGTTCCCAAACATCATTTCTGGTGAACTGATTCAATTCTTCTTGCATAGCAAGAATCCATGAATCAACAGATGATGCCTCCTTTGGATTTTTAGGTTCAATAGTTGATATAAAAGCTACATTACTCATGTTATTTAGTTGATTTCTAGTTCTAACAACAGATTCAATATTTCCTAGTATATTTTCTATAAGATGATCTTTTAGTAGCCTAATTCTTTTGTTAGGTTGAATGATTTCATAATTAGTTTCATTAGGTTCATTATTTAAAGTTACAAAATCTTCTTCATCTTCTATTTGTATAGTATCTTTAAAATTTTCATCAAAAGATACATGCATTGTTTCTTCAATAGTGTTAGTTCTTAAGTTATAAACTCTAAATGCTTTACTTCTATTAGAATATCTGATGAAGATACCTTTGTCGGATTTAGGTTCAAATTTATCTAAATTATCTTTTGTATTAAGAATAAAACACTTACTACCAAAAACTTTAAAATAAGCTACTATGGATTTCTTATTGTAAAGTAATTCATATGGTGTTTTATTAGTTAATGGTCTAATTAAAATCCTATTTAATATATAACAAGCTGTAGCGACTGCTTCAGCCAAAATGTTTTTAGGTAAGTTACTATCAGAAAGCATTGTTCTAGCACACTCTTGAATCGTTTTATTCTTACGTTCTACCACTCTGTTTTGTTGTGGAGTTCTTGGAAAAGAGAAATTATGAGTTATTCCCTTTTTATTGCAGAATCTCTCAAAATTTTCATTTTCAAATTCCCCACCATGATCACTACGAATAGTTATAATTTTTAAAGAAAGTTGGTTTTGAAGTCTTTTTGTAAAAATTTTAAATGAATCAAAAGTATCACTTTTATGTTTCATAAAAATTATCCATGTAAACCTAGAATAATCATCTACAATTACAAAGACATATTTATTGTGATTTATTGATTGAATTTGAGATGGACCAAATAAATCTAGATGAAGTAACTCAAGAGGTTTTGAAGTTGAAATCATATCTTTTAATTTGAAAGAACTCTTCCTTAAGTTTTCCTAATTGGCAAGCATCACATATACTATCTACTTTAAAGTTTAACTTGGGAAGACCTCTAACTAAGTCAAGTTTTGATAACCTAGATAACAGTTTGAAATTTAAATGACCAAATCTTTTATGCCAAATCCAAGGGTCACTTGTATTAGCCAAAAGACATAAGTTATCATTTGAAACTTTCATACTAAGGATGTAAATATTTTTCTTCCTAATTCCTTCAAATATAATATTTGAATTATTATCTTCGATGTGACACTTATCTTTTTCAAATTTAATCTTGTATTCTTTATCGCAAAGTTGACTAATGCTAAGAAGATTGTGTTTCAGATTCTTAACCAATAAAACATTAGAAATAGTAGGAGTTTTAGAGTTACCGACATTGCCGATGTCAATCACATATCCTTTTGAGTTGTCTCCAAAATTAACCAATCCTCCATCTTTATAGATAATATCATTCAGCATATCTGGATTACCAGTCATGTGTCTTGAACATCCACTATCAAGTATCCACTTATTCTTTTTGATTTGCACAATTTGTCCATTGAGTGTTGATTCTTCAAAGGCCATATAACATTTTTCTTTCTGCACATAATAAAAACTTGGTAGATAACTTGGTTTTCTATAATAACTATATGCAGACTTATGAGACAATAATGATTTGAACAGTTTTAAACTAGTGTTAACAAAATCCCCAAAAATAACCATTTTAAAAACTTTTTCAAAATTCAAATTATGAAAACTTTGAAAACCTTTGCTCCGATACCAAATGTGAGAAATGCGGATTACGGATCTTAAGGCTGGAATAATACTAGAGGGGGGGTGAATAGTGTTTTGTGGATTTTCTAAATCTTTTTGAAACTTATGTAAATTTAATCACCAACAAATGCAATTCACAAACACAGATATAATCACAGAATCAGACACAGATGCAAATAATAAATAAAAGTAGTAAAGTAAAGAACACACCGGGATTTTATACTGGTTCGGAGTTACCCTACATCCACTCCCACACAAACGTACGTATTTTTTATCAAAAATAATCTCCCAGATTACACCCTCGATTTCAAGGCCACGAGGTACACCCTCCTGTATTTGAGTCCGGGGCAAACTCTCTTGATTTACCAGGCCACAAGATCATCTAATCGATTTCCGGGGCAACAATCACACCCAATTGATTTCAAGGCTCAACCGCACCTTTTACTCAACTGTTTGATTTACAAATAATCATATAACTCTGAATAGCACTGAGATCTTATGGAGAGAGTGGAAGAGAATCAAACAAGAGATAATCAAGTTTGATTCACTTGGTATTTCGGCAGAGTATAGTTTGGGATTCTTTAGGATAAATGTGGAAGATGAAGAGAAGAGAAAACAAGTTAAATCTGATGATAAATTCGTTTAGAACTACTGGTATTTATAGGAAATCAACAGCCATATCTATTCGTGAAAGGATACGACGAATAGACACTTCTTTTGAAAATTTGAATTTTGAATTTAACGGGCACCATGTCGACATGGGGGGTTGAGGGATGTCGACATGCTCTAAGCAAAATTGGTGATTTTGATTTTCTTATTAAAATTGGTTTCTATAATTTGTCAAAACGATTTCTATAACTTTGTAAATATATTTGAATATAGTTTAAACATATAAAAGAGTTTAGAAAGTAATTTTTAATATATATAATCTTAATCTATAAAGTGATTTAAAATCTGAGTAAATATTTTAAAGCTAAATATTTAAAACAAGAGAGAGTTAAAATCAACGACAATTTTGAAATCAAAATATTAAAAATGATAAAGATAGTTTTGAGGCTAAAATATTTCAAACAAGAGAGATGTCTTTTTGAAAAGAAGGTTTTGAAAACATTTAAAATAAGAGATATATTTTTGAAAAACATTTTTATAAAATTAGTGGATATCAAAATAGGACCACTATATGTTCCACTAGATATTGTCGTGGGTTCCATCCCACTAGGGTTCCATCCCTTTAACAGGCTCGAAGTGGATTCCATTCCACGAATAAATTTTGAATAAAGATGTAAGTGCTTTCAAGAAGTTTTAACATAATTCTAGACTCAATACTTATTTTGTACTATTAAAATCTTGAACTCTTGATAGCTTGATTTCTTGATACTCATGAGTCTTCAATCTTGATATCTTTGATCTTTAAATTCATCAGTCTTGTATCTCTATACTGTACAGTCTTCATTCTTGGTACATGCATGTTTATATCCTGCATATACATATATATATATATATCTAAACTATAATGTTAGTATTTATATTTTATAACAAGTCCTAAGGTTGTTGTCATCAAAACCATCCTTCTCAAGGACTAACAATACACAACAGGGAAGAGGTATATATATTCATTAGATTCATAATAATTGGAGAAGAATATGATAAGAATAGATTGGAGGAACTAAGAACAAATAAGAAATGAGTTGAATTCTTACCTGAATTCTCTACGGAGTTTCTGAATCTTATTAGAGAGATAGCAATGGCATAGTTTCATTGTATTCCCTAAAATAATATGAATAAAAAGTGGAGAGGATAAGGTTCTATTTATAGGAGTTGAAACGCACAAGAACCACACTGTGGAAGTAGGTGATGAATGAATAAATCTGAAGCGTTAAAATAATAACACCCCTTCAAACCCTAGCCGCCACTGCTAAAATCTAACATCGACCGTTCGACCGTCCCTATTCAACCGGTCAACCACTAGGGGTCGAGATGTCGTGACAACGGTGTCGTCTGATTGATTGTTTCAGGAAATATTTGATTTCGTTGCTTATAAATTAATTTCTTTCCCTTAATCAACTTTAATGTTAACTTTAACGTTAAACGTTAATTAACATTTACTTAGCCTCCAAGCTAATTTTTAAAAATTCAAGTCCTAAATTTAAATTCTTATTTAAATTTGAATGCAAGTTAAATTAGTTTAAATCTAAAAACTTCAAACGCTCATAACTTATTTGTTTGAGCTTCGTTTTCAGCATATTGTATATGAAAACAGATCAGAATTTTGCCATGAACGCAACAGAATAACTTTCACGGTCAAATTCCAACTTTTATAAAATTTTCATATTCTATCTTATCATATTAATTCACTTTAGTCCATTTATTTATGGTTCATTTTACGGGGTGTTACACTTGTTTTGGTTTCTACCTCTCTAAACAGATAAGCCCTTTGTATCACTATCCAAACTAGTGCTCACTAATCTATCTCTCAAAACTTTGTTATGAAGACCAGGCTTTACATCTGATAGACTAATCTTACTGCGACCATATATCATGAAATTAACAAAAGCAATATACACCTTAGGCAAGGAACACAAGAGGATCACTACTTGAGCTTCATCAGTAATATCAACGTCTGTTGCCTTTAGGTTCATAATCAAAGTGGTTAAAGCATCTACATGCTCCATAAGATCGGCTACATTCTTTATCTTAAACGAATAAAGTTGCTGCTGAAGAATAATCCGATTGGCGAGAGACTTGTCTTAATATGCATTAGATAATGCATCCCATAATACCTTCGCCGTCTTCTTTTTAGAGAATTCTCTAAGAACTTCATCTGAAAGACTCAACTGAATTGTTGTAAGAACTTCATCTTCCATCTCTTACAAAATAGTTGCCATAATATCTTTGAATTTCTCAGGTGCTAAACAATCTTAAAAGTCTTCTTCTTCAACACTACCTCCATCTTCATCTTCCAAGTTCCAAAATCTTCCTTTCCATCAAAACGTATAACGGCATAGTTGACACCAGATCTACCAATAGACTTCCCAGAAGTAGCCATTAATATCCGAACAGAACAATAACACTAGCTCTGATACCAAACTATTGTGAAAAAATTGAATGACCGGAAGCATATTTGATTAGGATCTAGTATTTCTTATTTGAATACCAATACAACTTAAAATCAACTATGAAATCACACAAGAATAAACAATGAAAAGAAAAGGAGAAATAGACGGAAGGTTTAATGTGGTTCGGATATAAGTATCCTACGTCCATGAAGACCCAACAACCCTTTATTATTTCTTCATTTCGAGGGAGAGTATAATATGAGAAGAGTATAAATCACTCAATAAATTTCACATACCCTAAAAATTACATAAATATGGATCTTATTGAGGATATTTATGTAGAAAACACTCTTGTTGGTTTTGTAATGAAAAGATGAGCAAATGTCTTCATATTTATAGGTGCAAGAATGAAGATTGCCTTAGAGATAAGGATGAAATGTTTCCGGATAAGCTTGATTTGATTTCAACACAAATTTAGCATATCTGTTTCCACATATATTTTTATTTGATTGATTCTTCAAATCAATTAATATCTCTTCCGATACTAATTAATTATCTTTCCAATTTGTTTTCCATATTTGATTGATTACGGAAACCAATTAATATTTTCTCCCTTATGAATTTGGAATAAATTTAAATTGTCCAAATTTAACGGCGTAGTAGTTGGGCTAGTTAGCTGTAATGGTCAATTCAATAATCGTCGTTGCTGGCCTGCCGCTTTCCTCCTCCTGAATATTACGCGTAATTTCTCCTTTGTTGGAGATGCTTTAATGTGGAGTTGATCTCAGTTTCATTATCTTCCTCCTCAAAGCTCAGTCCATGTCTTTGATTTTCTCTATTTGCATCTCCTTTTTGCTCTTGTACAAATGAAAAGCAAATTCTATTTGAACTCTAGAATTTTCTGAGTTGCCCCCTATTTTTACAAAAAATATTCATGACAAAAATAATCCTTCAATTTTTTTTTGCTTAAATTTATGCTTTACTTTTTTTCTTTCAAATTTTCTATGTACCACGCAGTGGCACTATGTGGTGCTCCAAAAGCACCACGCACTGACAATACGTGGTGCCTTCAATGCACCATGTTGTGTCAAAACACAGACTCCCCATTGGTTGAAACAAAATAGCACTCCCCGGAAGCACAACTTAGTGCTACTGCTGGAGGGTATTTTTGATTTTTGATTTTTTTTTCCAGCATGAGACAACTTATTAAATTGAAGTGTTTTTTTTATTATTTTAAAAATCCGGCAGCAACTCAGTAATTATTTGTGTTACCGTAGAATTTGCCCAAGTGAAATGATACTCGTCATCCTCATCTTCGTATTATGAAAGACTTTAATGAGTTTTGGTGTTACATTTTGATATTTCCGCTCTTAATCTTCACTGTCAAGAGTCAAAATCACTAGCTGTAACCCTAAATCTTTTCTGTTTCACATATGAGAAATTTCAAAAACTAATAAAAAAATTGACAATTTGGCTATATGTATTTGGCATGGAGATTGGAGTGAAGAATTTAAATTTATGTATTTACAGTTGCGGATACAGTTATAAGTTCTCAATAACGTCACAAGTATGTATTAGAATTTAGAAGCTTGCGGGGAAAGTAAGAAAGTTGCAGAAAAAGCTAGCAAGGACAGGCAGATGTAATACTACAGAAGAAAAGGGAAGCTAAGTAGCTGCGTAAGGTATATTCACAATGTTTTCAACGTGAAACATCATTGAAGATACTCTGTTGACACCTGAGACAATCGGAATCTTGAATAATTAATTGACTATGAGTGAAAGTTGTTCCATTAACTCCATTTATGGAACAGGTTGCTTTCTACTGTTTTGCTTTTTTATGTTTCTCATGATTTTCACTGGGAATGAAATCCTTGAATTTCCATAAACTCCGTTTATGCATAACTATATCTTGAATGATTTTTGCATATGAATGTACATTTTCCTGTGAAATCTTCTGCTGAAATCATCAGCTGCTTTGTCCACCTCATTCTAACCTGAAGTGCGATCCTTACTACACCACAATGAAATTTAAATCCCAAATCACTCACTCTCATTAGATCCTTCTATCTAATGTTATTTATCGCGTGCGCGCCCATTTTCTTCCTCCTTGTATATATGATATGTCCTTGTATTGTGTAAAAGTTTACTAAGCTTCACTTTTCTCTTTATACCACTGACTATGCTCTTCTTTGATATTGAATCATATTTTTCCAATTCTACCATAGTTAATATAACTTGTTTTAAGATCTTCAAACCTCATTATAATTTGAATCAAGCTTTTAAAGAACGGTATTATTAGCGTGAAGTAAGATTTGGTTGAATGTTTCTTATACTTTTAGAGATGAGGAAATTGATTATAATTTATATATAGACAAACATAACTTAGTACACAAGACACTCATACCCTCGTTAAGCTATTGGAGAAACATAAATATTCTAAGAGATCATGACTTAAGGCCTATGGAGGAATCACATTGGTTTGTCCTATCCAAAGTTAACTGATTCAAGACACATTGGTTGCTCCCTCCAACAAATTACGTTGAGGGTTTGGTGGATATATAGGCTAGTTATGGAAATATTTAGATCCCCAATTTGTTGGGCTCTGTATGCATCAAATCAAAATTTATGTATTACATGAAAAATCTGTAATGGACCTTATCTTCTATGTTAAATATCTCTTTGTCTATTCCTACGTAATTCTTCTATTTTCTTTCTTTACACTCCATAAATTCAAAACATAATCAATATATTTATTTATTTGTTATTTGAAAGTTATTGAAAAAAATCATATTAATTAAATAGTGAAAATTGTGGTTACAAGTCTTGAGAAAGTGAAGAAATTCAAAGTTATATTTCAAATGGTACCTAATGAACAATTCATGATATGAGCTGATGCTTAATATTCTGTGTAAAAAAAAAATTATGGATCTAATTTAAAAAGTGAATATCAGCTAATCTGTTGGGATGCGGAAAAATGAATAAATTTTTTATTAGAAGATACCGTATCAAGTGTTTTATTCTTTTTACTAAGGACGGCCTTATTAAAAGATGCCGTATTAAGTGTTATTAAAAGATACCGTATCATCTAAGTGTTTTTTCTTTTTAATTCTTGCATAAAGTCTCCAATTCTCTTGACACAACCCTGATTGCATAGCTTAAAGATTAAAGAAAGTTGAGAAAGTGGAAGTACAAGTAACCGAGCTAAAGCAAATTTCACCATGGCAAAAGTAAATGCATATTCTAAACTTGAAAAACAATGTGCACAATGAGAAGTATCAAGTCTTGTCCGTTCTTTGTTTTTGGTGATGATATAAATTTGTAGGTTAACAATTTATTTCTCTAATGGAGTCCAAACACAAAGCACAAATATTTAAAACTGTAAATGGAAAGAGTGCTTTTGTGACTTAAGTGCTTTTGCTTTGTCTCATCTTCCTTTTGCTCCTCTTTGAATGTTTTCCTCATGTTTAAATATTATTTAATTTGTATTTGTCGCAAAATATGATATTACTTTTATGGCTTCAGTTAATGATGTTGACAGAGTTTTACATAAAATAACCTTACAACTCATGTACACTTGCAATTATTGGATACTGTTTATGGCTAAGTTAAGCACTATATATAACACAATTTTGTGGTATCTATTAGCATCCTGTTTGGCCTTTTTGGCCTTTTATCTGTTTGGCCTTTTATCTGTTTTCTATCTATATAAACCTATCTCTGTAACCCTAATGTAATCAATCTTCTTGCTCAGCCATCTTGCTGAATAATATGAATTATCTTCTTCTTCTTCTTCTTATTTGATTTTATAAACGTTTTACAAACGTTAACATGGTATCAGAGCAAGGTTCATGTTTTTGCCTCGTCGCTGCCTCAGCCCGAAACCCTAGCTTCGTTGTCAAGCTCTCAGCCTCCCTCTGTCGATCTTCCCTCAGCCCGAAACCCTAGCCCCAGCCCCAGCCTCTGCCGCTCGTTCCAGCCCCAGCCCAAACCTCTGCCGCTCGATCTCCACAGCCCCAGCCTCTACCGAGCCCCAGCCCCACAGCTCCAACCCGAGCCCTTGCCGCCCGATCTCCCCAGCCTCAGGCCCTGCTGCCCTCGTCCCTGCAGCCCTTGTCCCCACCAAAACCCTAGCACACCGAAACCCTAGCCCATTTGATACCAGACTCAACCTGAAACCCTAGTTCCCTGTAACAGTTGCTGACTTCAAAATATAGCAGGAGGTGATGATTCATTACAGGCTATTAGTGTTCGTCTAGATGGAAAAAACTATTCTTATTGGAGTTATGTCATTAAAATTTTTCTAAAAGGAAAACAGATGTGGGGATATATTTCTGGTGTTATTGTGGCTCCTTAAACTACTAATGTTGAATCAATGGAGAAATGGGATACCAACAATTCAAAGATCATTACTTGGATTAATAATTCCGTTGAGAATAAAATTGGTATGCAATTGGCTAAGTATGATACTGCTAAGCAAGTCTAGGACTATTTGGAGCGACTTTTTGTGCGCTCTAACTTTGCCGTTCAATATCAATTAGAGGCAGATATTCGGTCATTGTCTCAGAATGATCGAAATATTCAAGATTTTTATTCTGAAATTACTACTCTTTGGGATCAATTGGCTATGACTGAGGATGCTGAGCTTAGGTCATTTGCTCCATATATCGCTCGTAGGGATGCACAACGTCTTGTTCAATTGTTGATGGCTCTTCGACCAGAGTATGAGCATTGTCGTGCGTCCATCCTACATCGCACTCCTTTACCTTCTGTTGACTCTATTCTACATGAATTGTTAGCTGAAGAAACTCGCTTGAAGTCTCAAACTGAGAAAGTTGCACAGACCTCTTCTGCATCTGTTCTTGCTACGGGGATTTTACCAATCCCGTCTCAACGCAACAAAATAAATATCAAGAATGGTCGTGATTGTAATTACTGTAAACAACCAGGCCATTGGAAAAATCAATGTCCTGAATTATTAGCTCGTCAAAAAAATCAAAAGCAAGGTGATAGATCACAACAGCAACAACGTGGTAGCCAACAACAGTCCTTCTCTACTGCACAAGGATATGGACAGTCACGTGGTAGTTCTCAGCCTAAGACTGCTGCATTGGTACATCCTTCTGGTGAATCAGGTGTGGACTCCTCTATGGACTCTCTTGCAGAACAATTTCAGAAGTTCTTTGCTAGCCAGTCTTTGTCTCAAAACATGACTGCTCCTCAGTCTTAGCATTTTGCCATGTCAGCTCCCTCCATATCAGGTTTGAATTCTCCTTTGTGGATTTTGGATTCTGGTGCTTCATATCATATGTCCCATGATTGTTCATCATTTATATCTATATCTTTTGATTCTCGCTCACCTTCTATTTTGACTGCTGATGGCACACCTTTGCCATTAACAGGAATCGGTACAATTCAAACCACACACGTTTCCCTCCCAAATGTTTATTGCATTCCTAAATTAACTATGAACCTTGTGTCGGTCGGACAACTTTGTGATCTTGGATATCTTGTTCATTTTTCTTCTACCACTTGCTCTGTGCAGGATCCCAACTCCAAGAAGGTGATTGGGACAGGCCGTAGGCAGGGCGGTCTCTATGTTTTGGATGACTTACACATTCCAAGTCATGCCGCTGCTGCCAGTATTGACCTTTCTTCTTTTCATTTAACTCCATTGTCTTCTAAGTTTTATTTGTGGCATTCTAGACTTGGTCATATTTCAAGCTCTCGTCTTAAATTTTTATGTAATTCTGGTGTTTTGAGAGATTTACGTTCTCATGATATTTCAAATTGTAGTGGTTGTAAACTTGAAAAATTTTCTGCTTTACCCTTTAATCAAAGTCTTTCTACTTCTACTGCACCTTTTGATTTAGTTCACTCTGATGTTTGGGGTCCAGCACCCATCCCCACAAAAGGTGGGTGCAGATATTATGTCTCTTTTATCGATGACTATACTCGTTATTGTTGGGTTTTTTGATGAAACGTCGTTCTGAGTTTATTGATATATATACTGCCTTTCAAGCATATGTTAAAACACAACACTCTGCTATTGTTAAATACTTTCGTTCTGATTTAGGGGGGGAATATACTAAGGGAGACCTTTCTAACATATTCACGGCTGATGGTACTTTGCATCAGTCTTCCTGCACTGATACCCCGCAACAAAATGGTGTTGCTGAAAGAAAACATAGACACATTGTTGAAACTGCCCGTTCTATGATTCTTTCAGCTAGTGTTCCAAAAGAATTTTGGGGAGAAGTTGTTCTTACTTCCGTTTATCTTATTAATAAAATCCCAATTTCTCATAATTCTGGTATTTCTCCTCATGCCAAGTTGTTTGGTCAAACTCCCGATTACTCACACCTAAAAGTGTTTGGTTCCACTTGTTTTGTTCTTCGCCCGCACGTAGAGCGTACAAAATTATCTTCGCGTGTTGCTATATGTGTTTTTCTTGGGTATGGTATTGGACAAAAAGGCTATCGCTGTTATGATCCTTCTTCAAATAAACTATATGTTTCTCGTCATGTTTCCTTTATTGAACATATTCCCTTCTACTCTATTCCAGCTAGTCCTCATAATATGACTAAGTCTGATCTTATTCACATTGATCCATTTCCTGCTGATAACCTCTCTGATTCACCACTCATTACCATTGAAACACCGTCATCTATACACTTTGTTCCTCCTCCTTCTGCAGGTGACACTTTATCTCCTGCTACTACAGTTCAAACACCTCCTGTGATGACAGATCCTGTTCAACCTCGCTATCCCACTCGCACACGTAAATCTACTCAATTATCATATTTTGCTTACTCTTGTTACTCTCGGGCTTTTGCTTCATTTCTTGTTTCCATTGACACTTTCTATGAGCCTTCTTCTTACTCGGAGGCTGTTCGTTCTCCTGTGTGGCAACGTGCTATGTCTGAGGAAATGTCTGCTTTAGACAAAACAGGTACCTGGGATCTTGTATATCTTCCTACTGGGAAGAAAACTATTGGTTGTCGATGGGTATATAAGATTAAAACCAAGTCAGATGGTTCTATTGAGCGATACAAAGCTCGTTTAGTTGCTAAAGGATTTGCCCAAGAGTATGGCATGGATTATGAGGAGACGTTTGCTCCTGTGGCTAAGATGACATCTGTTCGGGTTCTTATTGCTGTTGCGTCCAGTCGTAAGTGGGACATCTCTCAAATGGATGTTAAAAATGCTTTTCTTAATGGAGATCTTAAGGAAGAAGTTTACATGGTTGCTCCACCTGGCGTTTCTCATGCTCCAGGTCAGGCTTGCAGGCTTAAGAAAGCTCTATATGATCTTAAGCAAGCACCTCGTGCTTGGTATGAAAGATTTTCGAATGTTGTTACATCACTTGGTTTTACCTCTAGTTCCCATGATTCAGCACTCTTTGTCAGAGTAACTTCTGCAGGCCGTATTCTTCTTCTACTATATGTAGATGATATGATCATTACAGGTGATGACAGTAATGGTATTATGAGCATTAAAGCCACATTGTCTCGTTGTTTTGATATGAAGGATTTGGGTCATCTACGTTATTTTTTAGGCATTGAAGTAGCTTCCTCAGAAAAAGGCTATCTTCTTTCCCAATCCAAATACGCCACTGACATTATTCATCGTGCTGGTCTTACTGATACACGTCATGTTGATTCACCACTTGAGGTAAATGCCTGATATACTCCGACAGATGGGAGTCCTCTTTCTGATCCCACTTTATACCGTTCTATTGTTGGTTGCCTTGTATATCTGATCATCACTCGTCCAGATATTGCCTATGTTGTTCACATTGTTAGCCAGTTCGCATCTTCTCCTACCTCTGTTCATTGGGCTGCTGTTATGCGCATTCTTCGTTACTTGCAAGGAACACTTTATCAGAGTCTTTTGTTTCCATCGACCTCATCTTTAGAGCTTCGTGCTTTCTCTGATGCAGATTGGGCTGGTGATTCAACGGATAGAAAATCCACAACTGGCTTTTGCATATTTTTAGGTGATTCCCTTATTTCATGGAAGAGCAAGAAACAGGATGTTGTTTCTCGGTCTTCTACTGAGGCAGAGTATCGGGCTATGGTCTCCATTACATCTGAGATCATTTGGTTACGCTGGCTATTGGAAGATATGGGTGTTTCGATTTCCTCTCCCACTCCTATGTATTGTGACAATAAGAGTGCTATTCAAATTGCTCACAATACTGTTTTTCATGAGCGCACCAAACATATTGAGATTGACTGTCATTTCACTCGGTATCACTTGCTGCATGGAACCATTTCTCTACCTTTTACTTCGTCATCGAACGCAACTTGCAGATTTCTTCACGAAGGCTCACACTATCGAACGTCATAGATTTTTCATTGGCAAACTCTCGATGCTTCTTGCTGTACCATCGCGTGTTTGAGGGGGGATGTTAGCATATTGTTTGGCCTTTTTGGCCTTTTATCTGTTTGGCATTTTATCTGTTTGGCCTTTTATCTGTTTTCTATCTATATAAACCTATCTCTGTAACCCTAATGTAATCAATCTTCTTGCTCAGCCGTCTTGCTGAATAATATGAATTATCTTCTTCTTCTTCTTATTTGATTTTATAAACGTTTTACAAACGTTAACAGTATCGTCTACAATTGTTGGGAGGATGTGGTTTTGAGGAACATCTCTAAACTCTAAGGCACATATCTCGTTATATTTGGAATGTGTTCAAGTTATAGATGCTTGAGTCAAAGCAAAAGAATATTCAAGCTTACTTTCGATAAAAAGAAGTTCTATTTGATACTACTGACTTCAGCTTAAGCAGCATTATATCGGAAGTGGTCATAGAACTTGAAACATATACTAAGCTAAGCAAAACGGATGAACGGATGCATCTATTTGTTTAAATAGATCCAACAGATTGAACCCAGTTCAACTATATGACAGACATAAACATTCATTACAATCACTAAGTTCCTTTTTCCACCGTATTTTCTTCTAAATTACTGTGTACTTATTGTGATATTACTCAATTAAATCGTTAATCCTCATGTACATTTACTTCATTTTCTGCTATATTAATAGCTTATGGATCCAGCAGTTAATTCGAGTTTAAAAAGTAGCTCATTATATCATGCGAGTACTCTTGAAAAAAAATTCGTCCAAGTAATGCATTTGCATTCAATTAACCATATAAAGTTACAAAAGCAGAAGAGCTCAATTGTGCATTCTAGCTGTTAAAGTAAAAGAAAATATATGATGCATTATATCTGAATTGGCTGTAAAGTTTGATCTTGAATAAGTTAACTAAATTTGCATATCTCAAACTCGTAATGCAATTAGTTATTTTTAATTTGGTTGTCAATGATCCAGTTTTGATTGCATATTTTATGTTATATCTCAGTACAATGGAACTGTTATTGTAATTACCGAATTTGTCCGTTTGTTATTATTATACCATTATCGTCCATTGAATTTGTGCATATGGAGTATTTTCTTCCACTTTGAAGATGCATATAATTAATACTAAAACTAATTTGTGAATAACAGGTTTGAAGATCAGTCTATCCGAGTGATAATTAAACTGAAACGGAAAGGAGAAGAAGGTACATGAAAAATAATTATATTGTTTGTTTTTTTGTGTGGCATAGCTACCGTAAGTGAATAAATTATTTGAAAAACAATAAAACAGACTTTGGAGGGGAGGTACATTTACAGTACCTCAAAAAGGAAAGAAAATCGTACAAGTGCTACTTTAATAAGAAAATACAAAGTGTGATTATTGTTGTAGTGCTTCTTAATGTCTAAACTTAGTTTAAGGAGATGTTACAAGATTTAGATGACTGTAATTAGTATGGTGCACCAGATGTATGTCACTTTGTTTTACAAATTGTCTATTGTTTTCAAATCTCAATGCATATAAATATGTTTTATACTTTTATATCTTAAAGTTACTACTGTAGGCCGCAGTAGTTTGTAAAATAGCATTTTTGAAGTATTTGAGTATGTTTTATATCTTTGTGTCATTGCAAATCTTGATTTTTTTAAATTAAGTTTTATACTTATTTTACTCATAACCTCTTTTCAGTTTCTCCTGAAAATGTATGTGTAAATGCATAGTTGTAATTGGCAGCAATAGTATCAGCCAAATGTGTTGGATTTTCCATCTAGGTACATGAATAAATGATTAAAGACATGTACATGATTCGCATAAAATAAGTCTTGATTATAGTTATTATACCCTATTAATACATATGCTTAAACACCTCGGTTCGTCCCACCTTATTCTAACCTGAAGTGTGGTCCTCCCTATACCACAGAATTTAAAACCCAAACCGCTCTCAGTCTCATTTAGATCTTTATTTTTAATGCTATTTTTTCTGTGTCTTTGTTCATTTTCTTACCCCTTATATGATATTTCCTTATATTCATGTAAAGGTTTATTAAGTATCACCTCTGTCTTTAATCTAGCTATGCTGTTCTTTAATATCGAGTCATGTTTTTCCAATTCTACTACAGTTGACACATAATTTAAGATTTCCATCATAACTTGAATCAAGCTTTTAAGGAATGATAGTATTAGTATTAAAAAAAAAAGACTGGATAGTTCTTAGATTTTTTAGAAGATTATAAAAATTATGTTAATTCATGTATAGACAAACTAACCTAGTACACTTCTTAGACTCACACCATTGCCGTGCTGTAGGTGAAAAATAAATATTCCAAGAGACTGTGACTCAAGGCCTCTATTGAAAACACATTTGTTTGTCTTATCGAAAATTACTTAATTGGTTTAAACACATTGGTGGGTTGCTACAGAGAATTACATTTAGGGTCGGGTGGATGTACATGCTAGTTACGCAGATGATTAGAGCCTCCGATTTGTGTGCAGTGCATTCAATACAAATCTGTATATTAGGTAGCAAAAGTCGTTAATTTATCCGAACTTCTATCTTAATTATATCTTTGTCTATTGCTATGTGATTCTTCTATTCGCTTTCTTTATACTCTATGTAATCTGAAATTTATTAGTTTACATGATCAAAAGGTGGAACCCAGTGCACAGGCTCTGAGAAGGTCGATAATGTACGCAGCATTTCCCTCGCATTGCGAAGAGGCTGTTTCCGAACTCGAAACTGGACGCTCAAATCACCATTCGGAGACCTAATCGTTGCGCCAAGGCTCCACCTCTAATAGTTTACATCATGGTTCTAACTTCCAGCCGGCATGTCGAAATCCCGGCGTTTCCGTTCCGGTTCCGGCATGGAACGGGCAGGAAGTTCATCAAAATCTCGTTTCGGGATTTAAATAGCAAGAAGACTAAGAAAAAAAGTTTACAATAAGAAAATTAGTTATAAACGAACTTTGAATTTTCAAATTACCTACTTTTGATCATCTATTTTGACCTGCAAATCGAAATTGAACTCTAACAGTGTTTTTCTCTTCGTCGATTTCAAGCATCCATCAGTAATTTGATTTTTTTCCCCTTTTGAAACTAGAACGAAAATCGATTTTGATTCATGCTAGGGCACGAACTTGGATGTGGACTGAGGAAGAAAGTGATGAGGCAAAAGAAGGAAGAAGGGTCATTTTTTTTAATTTGATGTTTTTTTAATGTTGGGCTGAGCTGAGCAAGTAGTTGGGTAGGGCTAGTATAAAATAATTTATTTAAAATAACTTAAATAAACCTAGTTATATAAGTAAACTTAGTTAATGTTTTTTACAGGGATATAAAGGAAGTTGGGCTAATAATATAATTTTTTATATACTTTGATTTTCTATTCGTACACTTAGATGTTTATAAATTATAAAATAATACCGGAATCTATAAACCGGAACTAAAACGGAATTTCCGAAATTATCGAAACGGTACCGAAATTTTTAAATTTTGTGAAGACCGAAACGAAAATGGAAAACATAAGTTTGAACCTTGGTTTACATGATCAATTAATATATATCCATGAACATTTGATATACCACACTAGGCAGTTTTCATGACTTGATGTTACATTACATATAAATTTTATTAGTTCATACTATGCATCCTTCATTATGTATCTATATATATTACTTTGAATTTCTCAAGATTTTCACTGCTTAATTGGTTTGTAAACTAATCAATTAATTTTATTCCAAATAATTAAAATTTCCAAACCAATTAAGCAGTGAAAATCTTGATTAAAATTGAAGAAATTCAAAGCAATACATATAGATACATAATGAAGGATGCATAGTATGAACTAATAAAACTTATATGTAACATCAAGTCATGAAAACTGCCTAGTGTGGTATATCAAATGTTCATGAATATATATAAATTAAATGTGACTATGATCTAAAAAGCTTGGGATGCAGAAAAAAGAACAAAAATGTTATTTGAAGATTTGACAGCTTATTAAGTTTTCTTTTTGTTTAAAGGACTGCTTTATTGTTTTCGGGTAGAGACTCCAATTCTCTTGAGACGGTCCTGATTACGAGGACTACAGAGAGTTGAGAAACTGAAAGTGAAAGTAACAAAGCTAAAGCACCATAGCAACAGTAAAAGCAGATCTTAGACTTGAAAAACAATGTCTGCAATGTGAAGTATCAAGTCTTGTCCGATCTTTGTTTCTGGTAATGATATAAATTTGCAGGTTAACAACATATTTCTCCGATGGAGTCCAAACACAAAGGCACGCATTTGAAACTGTAAACAGAAAGAGTGCTTTTATGACATAAGTGTTTCTGCTTTGTTTCCATCTTCCTTTTGCTCCTCTTCTGAAATTTTTTGTCACGTGTAAATATTTTAAATTTTGGATTTTGTGCAAAATTATGACCTTACTTTCAGGGCTTCCGTAGTTTAAATCATCATACATAAAATTACCTTACAACCAATGTACACTTGCAGTTATTTAGTATTGCATAGGGCAAAGTTAAGCACTATATTTAACATGTACTTTTGTAGCGTCGTCTACAGTTGGAGAATGCAGTTGAAATACACACACACACAACAGATGCCTCTATTTATTTGAACAGGTGTGCTAGTTCAGCAGTCATGTGTCTCAACTTCATCCATTCTGAATAATATCTCAGCTCCCTCAACCCTTGCAATCATCTAACTACACACACTCTAACACTACAGACTGAACCAAGGTTACCTATATGACAGACGTAAACATTTCCCACCATCACTAATGTGCCACGTTTCCACTATATTTTCTTCTAAAATACTGTGCGCCCACTGTGATGTTACGTACTTGATTAAATGACTAAAACTTTATACACTAATCTTTTTTTTTTCCTTTTGTGTGCATTTACTTTCTTCATTTTTTTGCTGAATTAATAGCTTTTCATATTTATAAATTAGCTCATTACATCATGCGCTTATCCTGAAAAAAAAAATCATCCAAGTAATGCATTTTCCATTCAATTAATCATGTAAATGGTTAATGAACTTTTGTTTTTCCTATATGGGAAACACATAGTCAAGTTGTTGAAAAGTTACAAAAGTAGGAGAGCTGAATTGAGCTTTTTAGCTGTCAAAGTGAAAGAAGGTATATATAACGTGCATTATATCCCAATAGGCTGTAATGTTTGATCATGAACAAGCTAACTAAAATTGCATGTTTCAAATCCATAGGACCACAATGCAATTAGTAAATTTCAAATTTGATCACGAATGATCCGGTTTCCATAACACATAGTTTAGGAACAAATTTTTGATTTAGGCTGCGCAAAAAAACATATTAAGACAATGAGTATGCCTCAAAACTAATTGTAGAAATATGAATGCTTTATATAGCTTGCGCATTTACGGAATGGGGAAGCTATATTTTAAAAAAAAATTGAGCTTGCGCATTTTTGTCCTATGAATTTTTAGAATGCGCAAGCTTTATTATTATTATTATTATAGCTTGTGCATTTCAAAAATGCGTAAACTATATATTTGTATTTGCTTATTTTTGAAATGCGCAAATACATTTTCGGGGTTGAAATAACTGGTCAGTCCATTTTCTTCTTACCTAATTATATTTGTATTTCCATATTCCACAAGCTCAATTTTTTTTAAATATAGGTTGTGCATTCCATAAATGTGCAAGCTGAATAAAACCAGATCTATTTTTACATTTAGTTTTGAAACATGCTCATTGCTGCAATATGTTTTTTTAAGGTGTCTATATCAGAATTTTGTCCCATATCTTATCATTATATCACTCGTACAGTGTTACTATAAATGTAACTGCTGAATTTGCCCTTTGTTATTGTTGTAGTTATATCCATGAACGTTCGCTGAATATGCACATATGGAGCACTTTCTTCCATACTGATAGCAGGTTTGAAGATCAAACTATTGGAGTTATAGTCTGAAAAGCAAGAGAAAGGTGCATGTAGAAAACTTCATATGATTAGTTGGAGTAAATTATCCCTTCAAAAACAATAAAGAAAGCCTTGCAGAGGGGTACATTTGCAGTACCTTAAAAAGCAAAGAAATGATCATACAAGTGCTACTTGAATAAGAAAATACAAATTGTGATTATTTTATTAGTACTTCTTAAAGTCTAAACTTAGTTTAGAGAAGATGCTATGCAAATGGGTAGCAGTAATCAGTAAAGCTCATCAGATGTATTTCACTTTGTTTTACAAAAGGACTATTGTACTCAAATATCAATGCATATAGATATGCTTTATATCTTAAATTTACTCTCTTATGCTGTATTAGTATATAAACTTAGATTTTCAAAATATCAGAGTATTTTTTATATCTCCATGTCCTTGTAAATCTCTAGTTATTTAAATTGAAACTAATTAGTGTTACTTCAATCCTACCTCTATATTTCCTGGAGAAATGTATGTGTAAATGCATAGTTGTAATTGACAACGATTATATTAGCCAACTCTATTTGATTGCATGCCCATCATGGTACATAAATGAAAAATTAACGGCGTTGACATGATTCGCGTAAAACAAATCATGCTCATAGCTATTACAATTTATTATTACTCTCTATATATGCTTAAGCACCTCGATCCAACATTTCTTGATACCTCTTAAATGAGTCTTGTTTTTGAATTTTCATTTGTTTATGAAACCTCCTTATGAACACATCAGCTGCTTTATCGATCTCATTTTCATAGCTGAATTCCAATGCTTCCTCTTGAGAAGTAGCAAAATTCACAAATGACCCCGAATCATTCCCTATATTGAAGTCAATCTCCGCTTCAAAATTCAACTCAAGATCTTGATTTGGTGAGTAGTAGCATTGTTCATCTTCATCTTCATTTTCATGTTGTTTGATTTGATGAACTTTTTTTGATCTAATATTTATAAGCACCTTCTTGTCATGTAGAATCTTATAGAGCATTAATCTGGTCTTTATGGCGCTTGTTTTGCTCTTCAGTACCATAGAAATTATAGAAGCGACTTTCTTCAAACTCTTCATTGCAAAATATAATTTAATACTCTGATATGCTGTATATATTGAAAATTTTCAGAAGTTATATGATATGTGGGGATTAGAATGAAGAGATGGCTATATATAGAGTGGTGGAGGAGAGAGCTTATATGTGCACTATTACTTGCATTGCACTGTATGGGCACTAAAAAAGTTATAAAGTGTGAATAAAAGTTGTAGTTGGAAAGCAAAAGCAACTATGGGTATACGGAAAGCCAATAAATCTAAGCAGCCTTTATAAACAACGTGCATAATGTGACGTACAATGTGCTATACCCGTTGATTTCAAGATTTATGTATTTATATTGTATGATTCACTTCTTTGTTTGATAGTTGCAACAGTCAATATAATATTTTGAAAGTTGTTTTTTCTCATGCAAGTATTATGCAGGTTACAATTCTTGGTAGGTTTGGAATTGCATTGGGCATCTAGCTTTGGTTTGATTGCATTTGGATCGTTGCAACCTTGAAATTATCGTACAGGTTACCTTTTTTTTTACACAAAATTTAATAATTATGATTTAGCTATATCTAAAATAGTCAATACACCTTATGTAAAAATGTATGCCTTCTGTGGTTATTTCCACAAGATTAAAAATTTCAGTCTTTTAAGGATTATTATCGTAGAGTACCAACCACTAAGCCTGTGTGGCCCCTTTATTAATTCATAGTTTATTTTCTCCTAAATCAAACTGGCATAGAACAAATACAATGTATAGGAATATGACAGTAAACTTCTTGGAAGCCTTCATAACATGTTACATTTGCGTACTATGTTTAGAACATATATATACTATAGTTTCTTGCTTTCTGCTACTTTAGAAATCTAGGCAGGATCTTTAAGTGTGATTCGTTTGTATAGCTTTTAAGACTCGTAACATTTTAGATTTTCGAAGTGAAGAAAAAAAATGTATGTTGGTATGTACTACAATTCGATCTTAATATTTATTCTATTTTGAAGATATGTACCTTGGAAAAACAATGCAACTACTGCCGTATATTACGGTCTATATAGGCAACTAAAAAAATAATGAAATGGTTTGATATATCTTTCTGGTGAAAAATCATCTTGTAATTAGCAAAAGGCAATTAGGCTAAGTAAGGTTGGAATCAGTAATTCTATTTATAGTCGTGGAGCAGAAAAATCAGGCTAAGGAAGCAAGCATGATATTGGTGGTCAGCTGTAATGATAAAAGGACTTGAACGCTTTGAAATGAGACTGTATTATTCATTCACTTTACCAAAGGCCTAGAAATAGCGCCCTAAACCTATTGTTTATAGATGTGCTTTTTTTTTCTCCAAATTTAGTACCGTTCTTTAAATTCTACCTTTTTTTCCACACATTAAATCAAACGAGAGTTAAAGTTACTAAATTTGGTTAGAAGGTTTAGGCATTGGCAGATTTTTTATTTATTTTTAACTTCATGTCTTTTAGGTTTTAACTTTTGGCAATGTGATTATGTGACCAAGTTCTGCTGTAAATTTCAACTTTAATCCATGAATTCAGTTGAACAGATTAACCTCATTAATAATAATTGCATTAAAAGAAGCACAGTGTAAGTGAGAAGATTAATTATATCACATTTGAGAAATTGTTGAGGGGGGGAATTAAAAGAAAACATGGGTGCTTTGAAAAGCAGAGTGCACTAAATAATTATTATTCTGACTGCCTTTTGGTCTGTGTCTAATTGCCACAAATATTAGTGGATGGTGTTATTCTTCCAAAAAAACGGTCAGTTGGTGAATGGAAGAAAGGCTAAAAAGTGTGGTACCATATGTAAAGTGGCTATAGAGCCGCAGAAATGGGAAACAGCATGGAGGAAGGGGAAGAGATTCTAGCAATGGGATGGTAATTTTTTTTAAAAATAACATGCTTTCACTAAGAATTGAACTCAGAACCTCCCGCTTACTAAACGGATGCTCTAGCCAACTGAGCTATGAAAGCTGTTTTGTCATTGAAAATAAAAACAAATTCCTTGTTGCCGACTATGCATATGATTGTCCAACATAATTCACAACACAGTTAAGCTGGGAATATGACAAAATAATGAGAGTGTTTGTGTCAAAATTGGTCACAAACCCCGAAAGCCGTGAAAACACCAGTGTTTGTACAGAGATCCACAATATTCAAACACAGATCTCAGATATAGGTCAAGTAGAGAATAAAAATGAAGAAATAGCAAAATTAAAATAAGTAAGAAAACAAAAAACACAAGGTTTATAATGGTTCGGCTATCTCCGACCTTCGTCCACTTTGAATCAATCCTTTTATTCTTTTTGTATTAAGATTACAGTTACAAGCTTTTGAAATCACTAAACAAAGTGGTAAAGTTTCGCCTAGAAAAGCAGAAGAAGATCCTTTTTTAGTTGCCATAGACCTGTTATTTATAGGTGTACATCTGAAAATATCCGTCCCAAAACTTGGAATACCTCTTCTCATGCGCAGGTGGGCCCACCAGATCGATCCGGGGGCGTTTGGGATCGATCCAAGTATAATTCGTATCGATCCAAAAATAGTCCAATGAAGCTGAGATCGATCATGCACGCTCTTGAGTGAATAAGCAAGCTCCTGTGAAAATTTCATAACATTTGGATCCATGGTTTGAGAGTTATGATCGATCCAAGTTAGTGTTTTTCAATGTATGCTGGCAGCTTCGTATCCATGAAACAGTGCGTATCCATCATTTTGGCTCCATCACTTTGTATCCATCGGTCCCCATGTCCATAGCTGTAACCTTCGTATCCATCCGAGCTTCACGCAGTGATCCATGTTGAGCGCTTCTTCCTTTGACCGGTTCGTATCAATCGATATGAAGTGTGCCTTCGGATTCATCCAATGCAGCTACCCTTCGTATCGATGCCTGTATCCCGCCTTCGTATCGATGCAAAAGTACTTGCTTCGTATCCATCCGAGGCCATGTCCTTCGTATCCATTCCATGTCCCCTTCTTCGTATCGATCAGGTTCGATACGTACCGTGATCGATATGAAGCAAGGTGCCAAGCGTGTTGTCCATAGCCATTCAAGTCCTGCTTCCTTCATATCGATCCGAGCTTTGATCGATACGAAGCGTGCCAAAATGCCTTGCTGTATCCATCCAATCGATGCGCATTGCATCGATACGAAATCCATCAATCCAAAGCAAACAAGCGAGCCTACTCCGATCGATACGAAAGTATCAATACAAACTAATTTTTCATGAGTATTGATTCATTCATAACTTGAGCATACGAACTTCGATTAACCTGAAATTTGAAGTGTAGCATCACCTAACCTTGTTTATCATTCCCTATCGATCCCATCTTGATTAGAGCTTGGTCCAATTTTGACAGTATCGATCATAGCCTTGTTTCCAATCGATCTTCAATCCTGATATCCATCCTTTTTAGCCAATTTGTTGATATCCCGATCTTGACCAAAAGGCGGAGTAACAGAGAAAACGTACTATGTCAACTGATCATCTGTTTTACTTCAAATAACCCAAATTCATAAGTTGTCATTTCTCCAATACAAGCTTAATTCATCAAAGCAAAACTATGCATTTTGAACTTCTAATTAAAACATTATATAGACTTTAGCAAGTATCTCTTTACATTATACTTCCCATAAAGATAACATATTAACATACATGAAACTGTACAAAACACGTGAAAAGTATATGCAAACGAGTAGGATTAAAGTTGACGGGTATTCATGAGGTCGGGCTAGGGCAGAGACAACCCTATGACACTCTGGGCTGCCAGAAGCAAAGCCTTCCACCCTCACTTTTGGACATGTTCCAGCTGAAGGAGTGCTCTTATCATGCACTACTGGAATAAATTCATGGTGGTTCAGTAAAGGTGATGCTGCTAACTGGTTCAGCTTTGTGAATTCAGCATCATTGGGTTATTAATGAGTACTGGCGGAGAACCACAGAAAAAGCCTACCAATTTGTCCTGTTGAAGAAAATAATTCTAAGGTGCCGGCTTCAGCTGATATGGAAATTATAGGATGCAGTAAGAAGTATGACCTACCTTAGAAAGGATGAAGTCCAAAAAGTCCAGGCCATAATTCCCATTACGTGGGTGGTAGCTGCAGAAATAAAGAGAATAGCTTTTAATAATTTCATCAAAATAAGACCAGAGAAAAATTCTTCGTGACGTTAGCTTGATCGCATACTTTAACATTTTTACTGACAGGAAAAGACAGTGATGTTAACTGAAAGTTTAACTTTGGTTATAACCACCGCTGTTGGCAAAAGTAATCATTCAAGCATTTGCCAACAAAGAAAAAAAAGGCTTAAAAAATTATATGTAATTTTGTTCAAACTCCTCGACATGGGTCCAATTGTCTTAACCAACATTATAAAATTCTGTTACAGTGTCCAACTCTGTTCTAATAGGCCACCTGCTAGCCAATTGATTTTTTTTTTTTAAAAGGATAAAATAAATAGCTGTAAATTTATGTCGAGGTTGCTATTAGGGAGGATTTTCTCTAACAGACTAACCGTATGGATACCAGGGCTAGCTATTTGGAAAGGCATGTTTGCAAAATATTCAGACTAAAGCTTGGTTCCTAGTTCAGAAGAACGAATGACGAAAACGAGAGAAAAAAATCATGTAACATGCAATGGTCACTAACCTATTTGTCTTAGGACTACACTTATTGATGCCATAAAATGCACAAGGAACCCTGTTAGCACGGCGGGGTTGAGGGCGTATAACTTCAGCTCTAGGAATTAAAGGACTAAATCATGATTTGGAACCAGGCATAGTTTCTGCACACAATCACCTGATGGCGCTAACTTTTACATGGGAATTGCCCATTTTAGTCGTCTTCTGAACTGCAAGTGACCAAGGTCTTCTTTGTCTGTCTTGGCCTGTGCCAACCAAACACACCAAACTAGTAATAAAACAGGTTTGAGTTTAACTATGTGAGTGAAAAACCAAGAAAAACTAGGTTTGTTCATAGAATGAAGTGTCCTTTTGTTGTTATCCCAGTTGTTTGGACAGCGGTGGTAATTACCATAACTCTTTTCTTCTGTAGCTTAAAATGTATTATTTAAACTTATTGTATACTTAAAATGACCGTGTACACCGTAGATATCACATACCAAATAATTATTGATAGATGTTTATCCTGTATATATATTGTATCTTTCAATTGATTTGTTAATTGATAATATACATTATTACATAGCCTTATTATATGGCTTTTGTTTTCCTATAAAAACTTTATATAGGCAAATCACTAAGCCTCCGCTTGGGAGTTTTGTGATACCGGTTATGAGAGGTTTTGAAAGTATCGATGATCGTAGCGGTTTTGATTGGTTTACATGAAGTGTTGTTATGTGCATGCTTGAACACTTAACATACACCGGTTTTGAAAGTTTTCCACTAAAGTAACGTCACATATATATCCTTATATTTTGTGAAAATTAATCTTACAATATAATTAGTGGGAGCATAATTGAAAAAAAGTTATAACCCCTTAAAACAGCTCAATTTGAAGGGTTGAAAATTAACATGAAAATTACACTGTACCGATTTTCATTGGTTTTATAACCAACAACAACCGGTATGAAAAAAAACTTATAAGCAAGGATTATGATAACACTTGAAATACAGAACCGTCCAAAACCAACTAAAATCGATAGAAAATAAACTACCAAGCAAAGCCTTAGGTTGGGCAACCACATCTGGAACTTCCATTTATATTTTATAATCCTTATTACCAACCAAATAGTAAACACATGTTAGTGCGGTGGTCAGGCTCGGCCCAAGGGGTAGGCGAGCGAGACCTTCGCCTAAGGCAATACCATCGAAGATGACTCAGGGGGGCAACAAAATTTTCTAGCCACTGTTAAATATAATTGAGTTAGTAAAAGTTGAAGGGCAAAGTAAGTTGAAAATGGAAGTGTGGTGCACTGGTTTCTTATTGATTTATGCTATGTCCGTCCAGGTTCAAATCCTGGAATCTCAATTCAATGATATTATATTTTTCCCCTTTGATTTTTTGATTTTCGACTAGGGCAACGTATTTGATTGGGTCGGGCACTGGCGGTGGTTAATGTACCATACGTTGCCCTATTTAACATTAGGTTCCAAGCTCAAATTTTAATGGAATCAGTTTATTACTTTATATTTTTCCTCAAAATTTTGGAATTTTAGTTCATCGTTGGAATGTTTCAAGCTTCAATTTTGTTCTTATTGGAAAAATTAAAATTATTGAAATATTTTCTAATTAATGCTACCTTTAACTCGTATAATTTTTTCTCTCCTTACTAAGTAATGTTTCATTCCTTAACAACAACAACAATAATGCATTTTTTCATGTTTTCTAATTACTGGAATATTATTTCTTAAAATCAATGGAAAAAATCATTTTAAATGAATATTCACGTTTAATCTTATTAGTTTATTTCCAATCCTAGTCAACTTAATTACCTCACAAACATATGCTTTCTGAGGCGAATGCAACTTTATCACACATATCTTTCACTGAATCAACACGTTTTATGTATAAAAGAGGAATATGACTCCATGTTATAACACAATTCCAACTTTGTATTAGAGAATGGCAACAATATCAATTTAAAATTTTAAAAGGCAACTACCCAAAATTTGTCCATTAGAACATCCAAGGGAGGAGTTTGAAGATTTAGGGTCAAATCTGACATGACATACTTTCTCTTACAGACTATCAAACAAGGGGTTTTTTTTTTTATTTGAACTTGGCTGAAAGTCTCAGAGCAGTAAATTACAAAATTCATTGGAAGACAAGATTGGATTTTAGATACAGATCTTTTGCTTGCAATTTTTTGAATCTTGTGATAGATGATGTTCATAATTCTTGTCATATTGTTAAAAACAATGTATCTAACATAACTCGGATTAACACATATTGTATTTTGATACTGAGATGACTACTGATTTGAATATTATAGATTCAGATACCGTAGTATAAATTGCCAGTAAAAATATCTAAATTGAGAATAATATACTGGAATGAAAATGTGGTTGCTACATGGAGACAAATCAAGTTTCTTTCAAACCGTAAAGGTTAGTTAATCTGGTAAACAAAAGGGATGCCTAAATACCAAACTGTAAAAGATGGTTAATTTGGACGCTGCAAGACATTTTCATAAAAATGTTCACTTGGTCGAATATCCAATTCCAATCTATTTAAGAATTTGCAACTGAGTGTAAGCTTAGAAATAAGACCAATTCTATTTAAAATCCAAATAATTGTTTTCCACAGACCATTCTTTTACAAAAGTCAGTACCCGAAATTTTTTACCTATAACATTCATTATATTTTTACTTTCCCTCAAAGCCATCACGTAAACTCAAACTATAACAAAATTCACCATCGATTAAAATTAGGAGATAAAACTTTAACTAACCGGCTGCGTTTGGGAGTTTTGTAGTACCGGTTATGAGAGGGTTTGAATGTACCGGTTTTGACCGTAAATGATCGTAGCGATTTTGATTGGTTTACATGAAATGTTGTTATAACCGATCAATATATGCTTGAGATCAATACATGCTTGAGAGTTCAACATACACCGGTTTTGAGAGTTTTTCACTAAACTAACATTACATATATATCATTATATTTATTCTCTAGTTTTGTGAAAATTAATTCTGCAATATAATTAGTGGGGGTATAATTAAAAAAAAAATTATAAGCTCTCAAAACACCCCAATTTGATGTTGTTATAACCGATCAATATATGCTTGAGATCAATACATGCTTGAGAGTTCAACATACACCGGTTTTGAGAGTTTTTCACTAAACTAACATTACATATATATCATTATATTTATTCTCTAGTTTTGTGAAAATTAATTCTGCAATATAATTAGTGGAGGTATAATTAAAAAAAAATTATAAGCTCTCAAAACACCCCAATTTGATGGGTTGAGAATTGACATCAAATTACACTATACCGGTTTTCAGCGGTTTTATAACCAACAACAACCGGTGTGAAAAAACTTACAAGCAAGGGTTATGATAACACATGAAATACAGAGTCGTATAAATCCAGACAAAACCAGTGAAAAACAAACTCCCATGCGGGGCTATAGTAATAAAATTAAATAAACAATTGAAATTTCTTCTGAATTATTTTTAAAGAAAAAATCAAATCAAATCAAACCCATTATGCAAACCAAAAATAACAGGTTCACCATCGCAATCGACTAAAACTGTGAAATCTAACTTCATAACTAATCTAAAATGATAAAAATAAATAAATAAGTGATATTTCCTCTGATTTTGATTTTCTTTTAATTAGAAAAAAAACCATGCATGGCAAGTGTTGGTGCTTAGAATGTTTATTTCAACAGTCGTGTTTTGGACATGTTATTCAACCACGTTTGCATGTTTATGAAATAAATGAAGTTCTTGCAAATTTCAAATCAAAAACAAAAACTTGTATCAACTTGATGTGTTTTAACTACCAATACAAAATCCTTTTTACCACATGAATTGTTGTAAACAATTTATGAAGAACACTGATATTCGAATTTTGAAAAAAATAAATAAAGAACAAGGATATTTGGGTTTGGATATTTTTGTTGGATGTACAAGCGAAGGAGAACTTTGTCGTTTCAAAGTTCTATTTATTTGAGTAAAAAAGGTAAAGCTAGGGTACAAAATCGAACTGGGAATTATTTCATACCAACTAATAGTTATAGAGGTACTTTTAAAAATTAAGCCACTTCCTAGTTTCTACATGATCATACAACAAATTACCATCAACATTCTGCACTTGATGCAAGAAATGTAGTCACTCTCAAAACTTGATGCAAGAAGCGTGACTGCTATTCAAATGCAAGAAATGAGATCACTCATCAAATGCAAGAAATGTTATCGCTGGACTTGATGCAAGAAATTACAGTGAATACTCTTAGAATAAAATGTGAAATGTTTGCTCAAAATGAAACGTCAAACCTGATGTAAGAAATATATTTTTATCAGAACCCTATAGCATGATTTATGAAAAAGGAAATAACAAACAGAGAATAGGCTACAAGTCCTTATTTGAATGTGGTTACAGGAGAAGTCCTCATTGCAATAAATATGTAAATCATGTTCCTATTTTTTGAAAATTAGAAAGCACAAGTTAGGTTGCATTTTTCTGACAAAAAATGCAAATTAGCTCGTGCTTTTTGAAAAAAAATCAATAATTCTATAAAATTCGATAATAGTAAAAAAAAAATCTAATGTTAATCGATAAAACATACATATATAATAGTTACATCTAATCTAATCTAATTATGAATAATGAAAATTTATAATTTCTGAAAAACTTTTCGAAAAACGCAATTTAACTTGCAATTTCAGTTAGAAAAGCGAAAACTAACTTCCGCTTTCTATTTAACAAAATAGGGGCATGAATTACATAGTTCATTGGTAGATGGACTTTTCTTACGTCTATATTAAACAATTTAAAATTGAAACAATAATATATACATATAAATAGCGAATATATGCATGATATATATAAATCCAATATCTATTTATATAGTGACCATGTTATAGTGTGTTGCTTTTGCCATTTTAAACATATTGTTGTAATATATCATCATTGTAAATTGATCAGATGTAGTATCAATCAAATTTTTGCAAAAGAGAGAAGGTGGAATCAATAAATGATGCCTCATTTATCTCTTTCAATTTAGATCTTTATGTGATTATATCTAGATCTAATTTCATGTTTGCTCTCATCTTTATAGACCAAACAATTACAGGTTTCACATGATCTTTTAAAATATACGAATATATTTGATATATTCATACCCTTTCAAATTTCACATTTAATTAACATAAATTTAACTAATAAGAATAAGACAATATTAATGAAATATGGTTTTATTAAAAAAATAACTAGTATGGATCTAATGAAACTCATTTGACTTCCCACTATAATTCAAATAGGCGGGGAAAAAATCTAACCATTTCACCTGCCGTGAAACAGACCGGGTTCCTTCAATGGTTGCTCAAAGTCCCAATAACAAAAATGTAAAAGCATGCATATGAAATAGGCAGAAGTACTTCCTCTAATATAATGTGATATAATGCAAAATTACAGCTCTCTAGGATCTTTAAATTCTGCCATGAAAAAAAGATTATCAAAGAAACATTCATTAAGGGGGCATTTTGCTACATGGAACTCATGAATAGGCCTGTCAATGGGCAGGGTTCGGTCCGGGTATTATAAAACCCGGACCCGAATCCAATTACAATAATTAAAACCCGAGCCCGGCCCGAGCCCACAGGGTATTTCAACCCAATATCCGAGCCCGGTCCATCGGGCTTTTTAAGCCCGCTGAGTAATAACTATATACCTAACTCAGAATATTTATGTTAAAACCATATTTTAAAACGGCAACTTTGATAAAATTTGTATACAAACAATGTTAACATATAAATTGGACGGTGATGTAGTCAAGCTCATAACAAAAGTATGCAAAAACATCTACATGTAAACAAACAAAATGGTAAATAAATAACATACGCACTCATGTTTTGATACGACGAAAAACTGTAGTCGGATCGGATCCTAACCGGGCCGGGTTTTGAAAACCGTACCCGACCCGGATAGAGCGGGTTCGGGCCGGGCTCGGACCTGGGTAGTAAAAGGCAAAACCCGTACCCGCATAAATTGGGCGGGTTCGGACCGGGCTCGGGCCGAAACCCGTACCATTGACAGGCCTACTCATGAAATACCTCACTCGAGTTTTTCCACTTTTCTAGGTGGATGCCCTTTCTATACAAAAATCATATTTTTCGTAGGGAGGGTATATATCGAATTTTAAAATCCTTCTCAACGCCAAAAAAAACCACCTTATTCAACTACCATGCCAATTTAACGGTCTTCAAATAAATTGGATTATGAGTATGTTTGTCAATTTGTTACAAGTAGTCAAACCTGCTTATAAGTAATTTATTTGAGTTTTGTTATTTTGTAACACTAACATGTTATAAGGAGCTTGCAAAAGTAATTTAAATGTAGAAATTTGAGAAGCAACATTTGTTACTTGCAACTTTATGAAAGAATTTCATGAGTAATTTTGACAAGCGAATGTCTAAAATAGTTTTATGATTACACAACAAATGCATATGAAATTGTATATATAAATACATCCAATTATATTGCTTTTAAGTTCTTTTAATAAGTGGTAATACCCAAACACCTTATCTTAGCTTAAAAGCCAACTTACATCCGAACACTTTTCTTGAAAATTGTTATTCAAAACCACTTAAAAACTTGCTATTCAAAACTACTTTTAGACTCAGAAGTTGTTGCTAAATGGACTCTACATGTAGGCCATAATCATGCTAGTTTCCTAGACCAACTAAAACACAGTCACTCTATAGCTGCAATTTGATCAAAATCCCACGAATAAAATCCATTCGACACAAGTATCGTAATGAATACAAAATTTTAATTATGCAAAATCTAAACCATTAACCATTGTCAAAAAATGGCACGCTTTTTTTTGTATCAAAAACAACTGAATCGAACTAATTGAAGCATAAGAAACTCAAAATTAAACAAGTCAAGCGGTAATTTAAGCTACCTACTGCAAATTGCAAAAGAAGAAGCCTGACTTCGAGTTGTAGGCCTGAGGAAACCCTACATATGAGAAAAAATAACAAAAAAAGAGGCGCTTCTTACTTCAATTTTGGTTAATCTCGCCAACTTTTTTTTTTTTTTTTGGCCCTCTGTTATTTGGATTGATAGAGTTCGAGTTGAGTTGTTGAGAAGCAAAGATTAGAGTTAAGTTTATCAATTCGTGTGCGAGTAAAACGGGTACGAATTCCCCAGTCCTTTTTTAGTTTCAGACCAATTGAATCTACCTCCTGGGTTCCGCGATTACTTTTATTCTATGACATGCACTTTGCACCAGAATTGTTTTCTACAAATTGTATAGATTTAACTCATTCGAAAAATTCCATGGGTACGGCGCAATGGAAATGAAGTTTGGATTCTGGTAAAAGATACAGGTTCGATTTTTACCATGCGTTTTTCTATCCTATATAAATTTACCCGATGTATGGAGGTTTGGATCAACGGACGGCTTTATTATACCATCTTCAGAAGTTTATCGGCCCGCCGGGTTCTCCTGTGTTTTCAAAAGAAAAAAAAACACATTCGAAAAAATATATTTTACAAAAATATTTAGTAATTTTTGTGTTAAAATGATATACAGCTAGTTTTAATTTTTCTTTCTAAATTGCAACATCTGATTTTTTATTTTGTTAGTTTAAATTTTTATTTCTATTATTAATCAATAAAGAATGAATTTAATTTTTTATTAGTTTGAATTTTTGTTTCTACTATTAATTAATAAAAAACGACTTTAAAAATGTTAATTTGTTAGATTCTATTTTTAAGTGATATTAAAATTTCGTTAAAATCCGTAGAGAGACGTTTTGAATTGATAAAGGAAACTTATCTGTTAGATCCTATTTTTAAGTAATATTAATATTTAATAATATTTGTAGAGAGGCATATTTGGTAGTTCATGTTGATACCAAAAAAGTGTGACTTCAAATGTATTACAACTATTATTAAAGATTTAAAAAATATTATAGATGAACGGTGGAGATTTAGTCGGTTCGGTCCCAGAACACCGAAGAATGGGACAAGTGATTATTTTTCAACTCTAAGCAAATTTATTTTTTGTAAAATAATGCTTGTATGCATTAAAAATAAAATAAAACATTATCCAGTAAATCTACAGTGGTATAGGAATTTGAGAATTATAATGATAAAAATAAGTAAAAACTATAAATGACATTTTGGACATTTCAAAAGTTTCAAACGAGGTTTCCTCGTTATATATAGATTTATATAATTATATAATAATTATCGTATTTTTATCAAATACTATAATTATTAAATTTGTAATATATTTTAAATAAGTGAATATTATGCTCACGTCCTTAAAATCAAATTTAATACACGAGAACTTCTCCCAAAAAAGATTGTAAATTAGGTCTCTATAATTAAGTTGTTGAATAATTACATACATTGATGCAATTATTCAGTGAATAATTGCAGACATTTATGCAATTATTCAGTGAATATTGCTTTGTGGAAATTTCTGCAATTTTTTGAAAAATAATTGCGGAAATGTCTGAAATTTTTGGATATAATTGTATAAATATATGCAATTATTCATAAATGTATACAATTATTCAATAACTTAACTCTAGAAACCTAATTTACATATTTTTTTGGCAAGGACGTTTGGTGTATTTTGAAACTTAATAGAAAGTTTAGTCAAACTGTCCCTTTAGATAATTTGTATATTTAAATTAAGTATAATAAATTTTAGTAAATTTAGTTGATTGTAAAATATAAAATATCTAATTTTACATCCGGCATGAGTACTAAAAGTATATTTTCTTTTTGCCAACGTCGCACTCTATACAATGCTGACGTTATTCTTATATATATGACTCGTCTTTCCTTGAGTTGGACTTAAGAAAATTGCAAACAAAATTTGTTGCAGTATTAGTGTTCGAGAGTGGTGTTATGATTTGCTAACATATGGTCATTCGTTAACAATCATATGAAAACAACAAAAAATAATTGTTAAAGGATTCCTAAAATAATATTGCAGGTATGGAATCCCATGAAGATAATCAAGGTACCGAGATATATAGAGCTGTTAATTTTGTACGAGTGTCCGATGTTTGTTCATGTCCGTAATCGAAATACGTTGTCCGAGTCCGTTCGATTTTCATTTAGGGCACGAGCTAAGACAACAAAATTTGTACGAGCAAAAACATTGTCCGGTCTGAGTTCGTTCGAATTCGTCCGAATTTCTTATAATTCAGTATATCTGATGGAAATTCTATCAAACAACATAAAATTTGATGTAAATAGCAATGTCCGTCCGTGTTCGTTCGAGTTCGTGTTCGAAAAATATATGTACGAGTTCGTCCGATTTCATTTAGGACACGAGCTAGGACAACAAAATTTGTACGAACATAAATCTCGTCCGGTCTGTGTCCGGTCCGATTTTATTTAGGACATAAACTGAACACACCTCCGTCCGGTCCGGTCCGACCGATTTACACCCCTAGAGATATAGTTCAAACGTTGGGAGTTCATTGATTTCTACGCTCATTATAGGATTGAAAAGAGTTTTTCATTCATCGCTCATTTACACATCAATGGATAAATCGGGCAATCCATAAAATTTTGAAACAATCACTTAAAATGAGACTAGAAAAAGTGAAAGGAAACTAGGCAGAACAACTGCCTTTAACACTATGAGCTTATCACACATCCTTTAAAACTACTACTGGACACACATCGTCTATTTGCCTATTAACCATGAGTCTGTTGGAATTGGGCTAGCCTGCAGCAGAAAAATATGGGTGAATTTCAAATTTTCTATCTTATGAGATCTTTATTGAGTCTATGAAGTCTAATTTATTTATAACATTTCTAAATTTCTAAATCTTTTTAAATAAAATCTTTATTTTATTTAAGTTCATAAAAATGATTTTATATAATTTAATTTATGTTATATTTTATATATATGTATATCATATACATATATATATATATTTATGTGCATGTGTAATATATCAATCCGTGTAAGGTATAACATGTTCGTGTATATATGCTAGAATTTACACCGTAACCGTCACGTTAGCTCATCAAATATACAAATATATTGTCCAAATGTATGTTTGTATATATTAATTTATATGAATATTATAAATACTTATATGCATATATATAAACTGTATTTTTATTTAAATTATTTTATATATATATATATATGTAAACATATGTATGAAATATTGACATCGTATATATTTAAAACTATATATATATATATATTTCAATCATCTCTAATAATTATAAATTTAATATAATTTTTTCATATAAAATCGAAAACAATACATACATACATATACACATATATATATATATATAAGATTTGATGGCACGTGCAACACACGTGCATGTAAAAGCTACTTATAAAATTATTAAATTTAAAATTTTTATGTAGTTCGATAAAATAAACCGAAAAATATAAAGGAAAAAATATAATATTTTTTATTGGAATATGTTTTGAACTTGTAACTTTGTTTATGTTTCAAAATTTTCATTTGAAAATAAATACTAAATTTTAATTTCCATTTAAAAAAGGTGTTAATTTTATTCATGGTATAATATATATTGTACATGATATTGTCAAGTCCATTGAGGATGTAATTCTTGCACATGAAATCAGAACTGTTCCAAACATCCAGGGCTTCTACTTTGGTTTTGTCAGGTTCCAGTTCGGCCACTATAGGAGCATCTTCATTAAGGAACTTTGTGAACCTTAGAGTTGTCAAGTAGAACAACATCTTCTATTGCCAACGTTTGAAGTCAATCCCAACAAACTTTTCGGGCTTTTCTTCATGAGACAGAGCCCCTGTTGGAACCATGGTTCTACCCTGACTGCTTGTCAGAGGTTGTGTTGCTGTGGAGTTGTTGTTGCTTTGCTGAGACATTGTCGTCTATAGAAACAGGCAACAAACACAATATTGTTTCAAGATTGTTACACAAATGAAAGACAGGAAGATATAATATGCGATATGGTAAGTTACCACGTTGATACTAGGTCAATTGCTTAATAATATCCGAATCCACTTGTATATTGTTTTCTTGAAACAATATTATTTTCTCTATTGCACTGAAGGATAAGAGCAATCTGTTTCCCAAGATGAAATGGAAGAACTCCGCAATACAATGCTTGCAAGCGGAGCAACGAAGAACGCAAGAGAATCTGAGTTAAGAACAGTGGAGGAAGAAGATGATTCTGAGTTATTTTCAGTAGTATTTCGTTCAGAAATCCGAGGTCTATTTATAGCAGAACTGACATCCAACGGTCGTGTCTTTTCGGAAAGGTCGCGACCCTTTTAACCATCTTTAGATTGTTGAGACGACGTTTTTTTGGTTTGGAGAGATGCGACAGTTTTGACTGTTTTTCCGATTGACAGTATAGTATGTTCAAATTATTCGAATAATTCGAATTAAATCATATTACTGTAAAGTTTTGACCGTTTTTCCGATTGAACATACTTTACTATAATAAAACCCATTAAATTTTAATGGGTTTTATTACTGTAAAGTATGTTCAATTCAATCAAAGTATTTTCACCACACAATACTAATTAAATAATAAGGCTTTCTCTCTCTTCCCGAATTGTGTGGTGGAAATCAGGGGACAATAGGGGTGCTGCACTGTTTGGAGTGTCATTGAACCTTTCTTAAATATATATATACACATATATACATACACACACATACATATATATATTTACACCTATACACACATAGATATATATGTGTGTGTATGTATGTATGTATATGGATATATCTGTGTGTTTGTGTCTACGTTCATATATATTTAAACGATGCACTACCCAAAAAGCCCTGGTTACTTAATACTTCTTAAATAAGGAAGCGGCAGACCCAATGGCCATTTAGTACCTCAATCCTCGAAGCGAGCCCTTCGCAATGCAAGAACTAGTCGATCGATTCTAACTATAAAGTTTGATGACCCTATATACGGTTTTATAATTTATAATTTAATTATCATACAACTAACGCATCTGAAAGACTCATCTAAGGGTTAACTTGCCCGCCTCCAATAAACAAATTTTCATCTAACCATCTACCTTAAGGTCAGTGTGTCTCCCATACGGATTCTACACTTGTAGGAAGTGTAATCTGTCAGGGCATAACCCAAGTCTTTGCTACCGCTAGCTCGGGATTGCTAGTGATCATAACATATATGCCAGATCTACTACTAAATAAAGGTACAAAATATTGACATTGCCCACCGACCTTCCACAGTTGACATCCCGTTTAGACTAACCTACGTAAGTCAAGAAAAATGCCCATTTCGGTTACTTAATACCTATTGGAAGTGAAGTTGACCCCATTTACTTAAAAGTACTGGGTCATTTAATACTTTAAATCCAAGGTGAACCCTCTTCCTCCACCTATCTACAATGCATATCCCTTCCTTATGGGTCCTATGATTGGAGATGACTCTATGTGATGGAAAGACTTCTATTGTTTAACTCTTCTGACCTCGCATCCTAACCCACTAAACCAAACCAATCATCCAAAGCCTAAGTGTTGGGTTAGACCCACTAATTCACGCTTGCTCTAAACATATAATTAAAGCTATATAGTATCCTACTATGAAAATTATATTGTCTTCTACGTGTATTTAATAGTATTTATACTTGTTCACTACGTAATTATTTCTATTTTTTATATATGCTTAGAATTTGGTTTTCTTGTTTCCTCCTATGTCTAATAAATGTCAATTGTCCGTAATAATTGGTCATTAATGTCAAAATTGGACAATCTCTAATGATATTTAGTTACCCATTTCAAAATCCACCTATTATGCCTATTCAGTTTCCCCTTAAATGCCATATTAAATTCTTAATCGATCCTCATTTAATTTCTTTTACTGTTTATTAACTACAAATGTATTGCCCATTAAATTTGTAGTTATTGTCCATAAATTTTGGAATTAGTATTCCTTTTATTTCAACCTCCTAGTCCTATAATTATTACGTTATTAATAACTAATACGAATATCATCGTAAATTACGCTATGTATATATTTTTGTTCTTAATCGTTAAGCGCAGTTATATGTATATATATATATATATATTTCTATTTCTAATTATAAAATTTTAAATTAGAACATTCTTTTCCACGTTTTAATTTATCGGAGCTAGCATTTCAAAAAAGATTACTGTTATAGCTTTCATGAATTAACCAAAAATGAGGCCTTGCTTCGTTTTTGAAATTACAAGGAATTATTTCTCTTCTTTTATTGAAATGGAATGTAACCTATAGATTACTATTATATCGATATTATAATTTACTATTATATCCATATTATACACATCTCTTTCTTTTTTGGTATATTGTTGCAAATTCAAACGAAGCACTTTTATACATATTTTTGAAATTGGATAATTTATTGAAATTACAAGGAAATATATATAATTACCCTACTCCAAGTAAATTAAAATATAGAAATTCACATTCCAAGCCAGCTAGGGCAACCTAATTTATAACCCAATTATAAATCTAGAATAAACTTTACCACTTTACAAACATTCTACAATAACAAATATTTGGACTGGATTCAAATTTCCAAATTAGGCTATACATATTATTCCTATTCCAATTACTTATTTGATTAAATATGTAGACAATAATCCTATACATTTATTTTAATCTTGTAACTCATCAAATATTATACAGGCATAATAATTAAAGAAAATTCAATGATATAAATTTCAATGTTATAAATAAATTACCCGCCGTTCGTAGCTCGGTTGGTTTGGGAGCTGGGAGATGGGAACCAAAGGACTGTGTCCGGGCAGGTTCGAATCCCAGCGCCAAACCATCAGTGGGAGTTTCAACGTTAAGCATCCGTGTGCGACGACTAAATAAAAGCGGGGTAGACACACGGCGTGGGGTTTACTTAAGTGAGTATCAATGAATACCATGATCTTAAGGTTCCCCATGATCTCAAAAAAAAATGTTATAAATAAATTATATAATTTCCCACTCATCATTATAGATTTCCAAATCTTCCAAATCTGAATTCATTCCTTTACTTGACTCCTTTTCTATTCTAATGCAAAAGAATATATATAACAGGGTATATACATTCTATTAGAATAATATATCTAAGAAGAATTTAGGGTTAAGGGTAATATAGATTGAAATTTAGCTTTCTTCATAGTATTGATTTGCTTCTTCTCTTTTATTCTCCACCCTTCCCTGATCTGTGTATATATATATATAATATTTTATAATTTTTAGAAATAGTAGAGAATGAAAAAATGGTAGAGCTTCGCTGCTTGAATTAGAAAATATGAGAAGAGAAGTGAGGGGTTATGCCTATATTTATAGGCGCTCTAATCAATCGTAACCATTAGATTAAAATAATTCAATCCAGGCTGTTTAGCTAAGGTTCAAACCCTAGCCACGACCCCTTAACCAATCGATTGGCCCAAGTAAGGGGGTCGACCGTCGGGTCTCGCATTTATTATAGTTTATTTCGTTTTTCGTTTTTAGTTATTTTTGCTCTGGAAACTTCAAACGTTGATAGTTTCTTCTTTTGAACACGATTGCATAACACCAAGTATTAAAGTTGCTCAGAAAATCACCATGAACATAGCGGTACAAATTTCGTTGTTTGCTCAAATTTCATTTCTGGAGCTTTATTAATTATTGTTAATTTTATGGGGTGTTACATTCTCCCCCTTAAAAGAATTTCGCCGTAATTTGTGAAATTTACTTTATAAAATTCATAAGTTAATGGGAAATCGATAGCTTTATCCTGTATCCAAGAAAATGGCGACCTTCCAAGAAAATTGGCCGAAGCTTTCTTCGTCTTCTCAATCTTCACTCTCCCAAGATCTTCGAAAGTCTTCATCGTCATCTCTTGCATCTACCTATTTCCTCAATCGCAGTTCTCTTCCTTTTTCATATGCTCAAGCCGTAAAGAATCGAACCTCATCCCTATATCAAGGAGCTTTTTCTCGTAATTCTAAATTGAAATGGATTGATCTCAGAAAGGGAAGGAAATACTGTTACAGATGTGGAGACTTAAATCACTTTGCTTCTAATTGTCGCGACCCAGTTAGATGTTTCTCTTGTGGTAAATTTGGGCATAAGAGTAAAGATTGTGTGATTGGACCGAATTCTTCTGATAAATCAAATTTGACAAATCACGGTTTCCTTTTCGCTCTAAATTTCTTGATGCTGAGAGGTGTTCTTCTTGATCATCTCTAGGATAAGAAAGATATTGGTATTAAGTATCTAGATGATTTGTTGTATCATTTTAACATCATTAACGAGCCGAACATAGGTAAGGGCTACTTGGAAAGATTTGGTAATCCAGAGATTTTCTTTGGAAAGACTGATGTTGGAAAAGAATCCAAACAGGGTGGATCTTCGCCTACTTTGGTCAACCATGGTTTCCAGTTCGTTCTTAAATATTTGTTGTTAAGGGGTGTTCTGATTGATTATCTCTGGCCTAAAAAAGATTTAGGATTAAGCTATCTCGATGAGATTTTTTATCATTTTGACATCATCAATGAGCCGAATTATAGTAATGATTTTATTGATAATTCCTGTAGCTCTCTAGAAATTGTTGGTCAATGAAATCTTGTATGATAAGCCTCCTGTTGTTTCTTCTGTCGATTTGTTCAAGCCTATTTTTGATGTTAATGAGCTAAATCTGGGTTTTGATCCCATTCTTCTGGATCCTGCTGTCTCAATATGTTTGGATCAATATTGTTCTACCTCCCCATTGAATGATTGCGAAACTGTTGAAGATCTGGGTCATCCCTTCAGTTCAGTTCGAAGGAACAAACGTACTCCCAAACATCGTTTTCAAGACAACTTCGAACTACCTTTGTCCAACAAATATGATTGCCTATCTTCGAGTCCAGTAGTAGATAATCAGGATAATGATAGTGAATTACCGTATATCACTGAGCATTTAGTTCCAGTTCAATTGAACAACTCGAGTAAGTGCTTTTCATTTTCTGGTAAGAGTGAATGTGCTAATGATTGCAGTTTTTCGAGTATGGGTGTGATAGATTGGTCCGGTGATCTTTGTAATTTTGATCTCGAATTAATGGATCAAGAATTAATTAATTTTGGCAATAACTGCTCTAGGGCTCAAATGTTGTTTGGAATTAAGAGTTTTGCTGCTTATCCTAAGATTGAAGAGTTTTATGGGCTTGACTCTGTTTTAAATTCTCTAAATTTTTATGAGCCTCCTTCTTTAAAATTGGATACTTCTTTAGTAAGAATTCAAAATAATCTCCTATCGGATAATCTCTTAGAACTGGATAATGTTGTCAACAGCAATTTTTTGTGTTACTCACAAGCATTTTCAGAATATGAGGTGGGTATAGATGATTTTCTGGAATGTCCTGATGATGCTGTGGTGTTTGAAGATTTTTTTGAAGAAGAGATGTTTATTCCATTTGATATGTTGGAGATTAGCGATGGTAAGGAGTTGTTTTCTTCTGAGATTTACCCATGCACAATGGACATGCACACCTGTCTTTGTGCACCCATTGTGGTCTTCGGTGATGATTTTCAGAATTACCAGTCAAAGGTCTTGTCTTAGTTTTTAGCTGCTAGACCTGTAGGCTTTGTTTCAGAAATTGAGTCAAGTGATATTGGTTTAGCTGTGAATAATTGTACCAGTGGTTCTGCTTCTTATGATGCTTCTTTTCCTTCAGTTGTAGACAAGAATGAATACAATTTTGAAGCAGTTTTTGACGAATTGAATTATCTACTGTCCTTTGATCATCAAAAAGATAAAACTGCCGTTGAGTTAGAGCCCAGACTTTCTGATGTTTCTTCATATATTTTTTCTGCTTCCTTAGATGTTTTACACGATGTCTCTGTTGTATGCGGAGAGAACTTTTATGTTGCTTCTAAACCAGAGATGAAAGATGAGTTAGTAGTAGTTGCTTCAGATGTTTTGAAGTCCGACAAGTTGGAGAATATTTGTTGCTCTAAGCCTAACTCCACATCTTCAAAGAGAGGAAAGCGTAAGCGATCGGTAGCTTCAAGCGGTTCAGTTCGTCAAAGTGCTAGAATCCAAATCTGTCAGTCTTCTCATATAGGTGAGTTACCCGGATCGAGTGCCACAAGTGGCACTTCGTATCCAGGCTCAGGTATGAGTCCTACTTTGGGTAGTACGTTTTCTACTTATACTTTAGGTAGTCTTTCTTCTACTGAGTTTAGTTAGCTAGCTCGTGACACATCTTTTATTTTTACTGATATTGAGTTAGATCGGGAGTATATTAGATGTAAGGAATTAGAGAGGGCTAGTTCAGTTCATATATGAGGATCATGAGTTGGAACATTAGAGGTTTAAATGATTTAAAAAAATGTGATAAGGTTATAGTATTTTTTAAAGACTACTCTATAGATATTGCTTTACTTCAAGAAACTAAAATTGACTGTCCTGATGTTCGTTTCTTTAGAAGATTAGGTGGTTATCACTTTAGAAAATGGGTCTTTTTACCTTCCGTTGGCACTTCAGGGGGATTACTGATAGGTTGGCGAGATAGTTGTTTTAAATTTCTTCAATGTATTGTTAAGAAACATTCACTTCATGTTATTCTTATTAATCTTTCTGACAATTCTTTATTAAATATTTCTAATGTTTACAGGCCTAATTCTAAAATTAACCAGAGATTTTTATGGAATGAATGCCTAGAATTTAGATCCCTAGCCCCAGGTGTAGGATCGATTTCACCCTAGAGGGGGGGTGAATAGGGTGATACTATTAATTATAAAAATTATTGTGGAAGTTTTATATTAATTTTCAACACAGATCACAGCAGAATAATATCAGCACAGATAATAGCAGAATAATAAATGCAGAAAATAGAACGACACAGAATTTACCCAGCTTCGGCAAAACCCTGCCTACGTGCTACCCCCAAGGTTTCTACTAGAAATTAGATAGTCCATCGCTTACACACGTAAACTCGCTATACCCGCTATTGACTAATCTAACTCTACGCTCAAAACCCTGCCACAACTCAGCCACTGAGTTGCGAATTCTCAAACTACGCCCCGTAGTTTGTCCCTAGTCACACGACTAGTAAATACAACTATTTAAAAGAAGAATTTAAATTTAAAACAAATTAAAAAACAATATTAAAATTTAAAGCCCTTCTTTTATAAAACTAAGTCCTTAATTAATCAAGACCGACCCCTTTCATTTCTTCTGCCCGTTCCTTTTTCTTTTTGCTTCTGTAAAATGGCGGCCTCGCTTTCGTTCCTCTTTGCGCTCTGAAATTAGGGCTTATATAGAATCGAAGATGCCGACTTTATATTGATCGATCGAATTTGTGATTTTTGTCCTTTGGCCTGTCGATCGACTGTCTCCTTGTACCTTACTTCGGCTACTTCGAATTTGATCGAGTTTGAGATGGCTTCGGTATGTAATTTCTGCTCTTTTTGCTTTTATGTTTGTATGCTTGAACTCGATTTTTTTTTTGCCGATGATGATAGTTGTTTATATAGGAGTCGAATTCCTAAATTTTCGTTCGTCTGGATTAATTTGAATTCGTCAACTAAATTGTTTTGGCCACTTGATAATTGTTGAACGATGGTGATTTCGCTGACTTCTTCAATTCGTATAATCTTGTTGCTTGATTCCCACGGCATTGATTTTGAGCTGTTCAATTTGCTTGATCATCACGGTATTGTTTTTCTGGTGAACCACGTTGATTTCTCTGGTTAATTGTTTACTGCTTTGTATTCTTTGCCACTTTGACTTGGTCACTGCTGCTTTGTTCTCTGCTATGAATTGCTTTGCTTGATTTTATTCATGTTGCTCACTTGATTGCATTCCTTTGCATTGGGTTTGTGTAGTCTGGTCTTGTGGCACTGTGTGCAACTCTGTTTGCATTGTGTTCCCTCTGATTTGGTATTGTCTCGGGTTTGGAGTCTGATACCTTTTGAAGTTTGCATCTGTTGGATTCATTGTTTTATATGTTGATGACTTCGGTTATGCTTTGTCCTGAGTTCACATGTATTGTTTCTTGTATATATGTATACAAGTGTGCATGCATTTACTTCACTGTTTATTATTTTGCATCACTTGTATACCATCTGAAGCTTGATATGCTAGCTTGTAGTTCATGTGTTCACTCTGATGTATATGCATTTTCCATTGTTTGTTCACTTTGATTCTGATGTGTCTTGTTCATCTGGTTATATTGAGTCAGGTTCCATTTATGTCTTCACTTTGGTATTGTTGCAGACCACTTGATCACTGTGTATCACTGCATACTGGTTTTCATTGGGTTGATGTGCATTGTGCCTCGAGTGTATACTAAGTTGTGCCTTGCTTCTGTTTTGTTGGTCTTGCCTTGTATGTTTCATTTAGAGTATGCACTTGTCCTGTCCACTGCCCTTTTTCATATTGATCGAGCATTTTCACTTGAGACTGTATTGTCATGTTGCATTGATGATGCTCTGACCATTTTATTGCATTTGGATTTGTTTTTCGAATTACACCTGAGTTGAATCCAGCTTGTAGCTCGGAATTGACCTTGTGCTGAAAATTATGACATTGTTTTATTGCACTTGAGTTGAATCCGATAATTTGGGTTTGACCTGTGCTCACATGTCCCTAATTATATCAAGTGTATATATCGGTGTGCACGACCTTGTGGCATATACAGTGATACACTGTGTATGTCACAAACTGTTCGTGTATGATGAATTCAAAATTAAAAGATGATGAACAACCCAAATAACTGAGGCAAATATTATTTTTAAAATCACATTTTATTTTATACTGCAAAAATATTTCCTTTTCAATTTTACTGCGTCAATATTTATTTTTGCAGATTGCTCAGATGCTGGATTCTATCTGGAATGAAGTTGAAGATAAAATATGAGTGTGAGTGATATGTAGTGAGGTGCTTATGTAAATATGAAATGTGTTGTAATTGAAATTGTATATATATATAGTGAGAGCTTGAATTTGTACTATTCAAAATTGTAATAAATATTTGTTTGAATAAAATTTCTGTTTGAATTCAAATTCTGTGTTATTTATTTTATTCAGCAAATATCTATTTAATCTGTGAAAATAAAATAGTACAATAATAAATACATTTAAATAAATATATATATATATATATATGTTTATTATCATCAAACAAAAATCATATAGTCGCATATTCAACAATCTCCCCCTTTTGATGATAACAAACATATATTTAAGATTTTGATTTTATTAAATGTATTTGATCATTCAATTTGCTCCCCCCTATTTGAATGCTTCCTTTCTACACAAAACTCCCCCTTCATATATGCATGTGAATAAATATATGCAAATGTGCTTAGATGCAAATTGAAAACATTTGACCTTTATTTGCCAAAATCTTAACTTTTCTCTCCCCCTTTTGTTATTAGTAAAAGAGTAATAGTGTTAGAAAAATAGAGATAAAGTGATAAACATTAAAACAATATTAATTCCCAATCGAATATAAATATTAAATTTCAATAAAAATCAAACAAAACTCATAAATACTCTATTTGACGCATATTCCACTTTAGAATGATAGGGATGATGTCATCATATAAAACCATATAGTTGTGTCTATTTGTGATATATTTATATCAGAAATTTGAATATCTACTAACCATGCATAAACGTTAGGACTTTTAAATGAGATTAGTAGTATTCCAAATTTAAAATAAAATAAATGAATTCAATTATCTTCTAACCACGCATAACCGTGAGGACTTTTAAATGGGATTAGAATCAACTTGTCTATTTAATCAATCAATTTTGATATGCGTTCCATACATGCATAACCGTGAGGACTTTTAAATGAGCATGGAAGCACATAATCAAAAATCCAAGTAATTCACCCATGCATAACCGTGAGGACTTTTAAATGAGAGTGAATACTTTGGATGTTTTTATTTGCTAAAAATATAATAAAATGAAAAATGAATGATTCCCGTTTAAAATACCACATATTGACTTACTATGTTGGATTTTGATGAGTGATGGTCCATAGAAAAGTGATAGAAATAGAAATGGTCATGGAATTTTTACCAAACAAAAAGTTTTTATAACTCTTGTTTAAATTTCTAAAGAAATTTACTAAATATACTGTCTCGAGTTATAATATATGATTAATATCAACACTCATCACTTTTTCAATCACTATTTACCTTTTCGATAATTAGTAGGGGGTCAGATTAGTTAATGTAGTGATTTAAGATCAATTTCAAAAATAATTATAAAATCAATTTTCTGAAATGACTAATCTGAAGCAAGGTCAAAAATGATTTTCTTGAAGGGTTTATCTAAGAAAAATATCTGTTAATTGAAAATTATTTGAAATGAAAAATATGCAGATATTTTATTTGAAAAACGATGCAATTACTGAATGTTAAATCACGTTCCACTAGTATTTTTTCATCAACTAGATTGCCAGTGTAATCTGCATCTGAATTTTTCTTTCACTCAACATTATCAATGTTATAGACCAGACTTATGAACCTGAAACAAATTTCTTTGAAATCATTTTTAACAGCTTTTAAATGAAGTTCTCTTGAATTTGAATTGAAGCAGTTGAAATAAACAAATAGTGCTCATAGTGTCAGAACAAATATATCCACTTGTATCACGAGTAATCAGAAATCAATTTATCCAAGCAATTCAAAGATGATTAGTCAACATTTTGAATAAGTCAGAATTACCATCATCAATCATTTCACATAACTGGCTGATTTAATTCGGATTATGGTGCAGATTATCACATTAAATGTATCGTTCAAAATAATTACCATCACATGTTTTACCTTTACGACAATCTTTCGTTGTTTGCCCATTGTGAATCTGTCACCTTTATACTAGGCTAAGGAACTTTGATTTGTCGCCTGTTGTGTGTCTGGAACAGCTAGAATCCAGATAACACCGATGTTGTTCCTTAGCCTGCCACCACACCTACACGGTAAAATATTTTTGTGACCTATTTGTTTTTATAGGTCCATGGTTGTTAGTGGCAGAATAATTTGAAAAATAATTTTGTGGAGACCCATAACTATTTATATATGTTCCTTTTGGCACCCAGATTTGTTTAACTTTGAGAGATTCTATATTTGTGCCTTTTGGAACCCAAATTGGAATTGTTTTTACGTGTTTGGGTCTAAACCAACAATTATTGTGATTGTGTCCAAATTTTTTACAAATAGTGCACATCAAACTTACTTGTTTAATTTCACTTCTATAATGTTCTTTTTGAGTATACCCAAGTCCTTGTCTATCAATGTTTATAGTTCGTTTCCCTAATAGCATATTCAACGATCTTTCACTTTTGGAAAATTTATCTAAAGTAGTAGACAATTTTTGAACTTGTGTTTTGAGAGATTCATTTTCGTTTAATAGTTGAGTGCACTTTTTGATAGAATTTTCTCTCTTTGTGTTTTCACTTTCTTTCAAAATCAGAATTTCATTTTCAAGTGATTTTATATTAATTTCTGATTTTTTAGTCTCATCTTCAAATGTTGGACACTTATCACAATTAGGGATTCTACTTTGATAGTTTTTAACTAATTGATCAAGTTGCTCATTTAATTCTATCAAACTATCTTTTTGTGATTCGAGTTTAGCGTATCTTTCCCTAAGTCGTTCAAAACACCCGTTTACTTCATGGAAATAAATAAGCAACTCAGAATGGGTAAGTTTTGATACCTCACTTGGCTCGTCATCATCACTGTTAGTTATATTACCTTGAAGGCACAAATCCGCTTTTTCGCTTTCACTGCCAGTGCTTTTGTCATCCTCATCTGTTTCATCCCAAGTGGCTGCAAAACTTCTCCTTTTCTGTTTCTTTCCATGGCTGAATTTTTTTTGTGGACAATCGGGCTTAATATGACCGGGTTTGTTGCACTTGTAACAGATGATCTTCTGTTCTTCTGGTCTGTCAAATGCTCTGGCTATTCTGCTTTTCAATTTTTGATTTAGAGCTGAATTTCTGTATTTGTGATTCCACTTTTTGAATTTCCTTATTAACAGGTCTAATTCTGCTGCACCATCATCATCGTCATCGTCATCACTTTCAGTTGTTCCTTTGAGAGCTATCGATTTCTTTCGAGTATCTCCTCCTTCACGTTCTTCTTTGAATTTCATCTCTAGCTCATAAGTGGTGAGATTTCCGATGAGTTCTTCAACTTTCATTTGTTTTAAATCTTTTGATTCTTGAATGACAGTTACTTTTGCTTCAAAGCTTCATGGAAGGACTCTGAGGATTTTTCGGACTATTTCCAATTCTGTGTATGATTTTCCAAGAGCTTTTGATTTGTATACGATATTGGAAAGTCGTCCAAACATCTCTTTAACATTTTCTTCTTTTGCCATAGTGAAGTTCTCGTATTCGCTGCTTAGCATGGCAAGGCGAGATTCTTTGACTTGAGATGTTCCTTCGTGAGTCACTTCGAGTGTGTGCCATATTTCTTGCGCAGTTAGACAATATGAGATACGATTAAATTCAAATTGATCCAATGAACAAATAATAGAATTCATAGCTTTAGCATTAATATTCTGTAGTTTATTTTCTTCCTCTGTCCATTGATTCTTTGGTTTTTCTATTTCCTGATTATCTACAGTTATAGTTGGAGGTCTATAACCTGTCTCAACAATATTCCAAGCGTCAATGGTTTCCAGAAAAATTTTCATCCTATTTTTCCAATAAGCATATTCACCATTGAACATTGGTGGTCTAACTATCGATTGACCCTCAGCAAAAGCATTATTAAAAGAAGCCATTTTAAAAATTCAAATTTTTAAAATAAAAATTGATTTTTGAAAAATCGAATTTTTAAAACAAAAATTTGACTCCTATTCCTAGCTCTGATACCACTTGTAGGATCGATTTCACCCTAGAGGGGGTGAATCGGGTGATACTATTAATTATAAAAATTATTGTGGAAGTTTTATATTAATTTTCAATACAGATCATAGCAGAATAATATCAGCACCGATAATAGCAGAATAGTAAATGCAGAAAATAGAACGACATAGAATTTACCCAGCTTCGGCAAAACCCTGCCTACGTGTTGCCCCCAAGGTTTCTACTAGAAATTAGATAGTCCCTCGCTTACACACGTAAACTCGCTATACCCGCTATTGACTAATCTAACTCTACGCTCAAAACCCTGCCACAACCCAGCCACTGAGTTGCGAATTCTCAAACTACGCCCCGTAGTTTGTCCCTAGTCACACGACTAGTAAATACAACTATTTAAAAGAAGAATTTAAATTTAAAACAAATTAAAAAACAATATTAAAATTTAAAGCCCTTCTTTTATAAAACTAAGTCCTTAATTAATCAAGACCGGCCCCTTTCATTTCTTTTGCCCGTTCCTTTTTCTTTTTGCTTCTGTAAAATGGCGGCCTCGCTTTCGTTCCTCTTTGTGCTCTGAAATTAGGGCTTGTATAGAATCGAAGATGCAGACTTTATATTGATCGATCAAATTTGTGATTTTCTTCCTTTGGCCTGTCGATCGACTGTCTCCTTGTACCTTACTTCAGCTACTTCGAATTTGATCGAGTTTGAGATGGCTTCGGTATGTAATTTCTGCTCTTTTTGCTTTTATGTTTGTATGCTTGAACTCGATTTTTTTTTGTCGATGATGATAATTGTTTATATAGGAGTCGAATTCCTAAATTTTTGTTCGTTTGGATTAATTTGAATTCGTCAACTAAATTTTTTTGGCCACTTGATAATTGTTGAACGATGGTGATTTCGCTGACTTATGCAATTCGTATAATCTTGTTGCTTGATTCCCACGGCATTGATTTTGAGCTGTTCGATTTGCTTGATCATCACGGTATTGTTTTTCTGGTGAACCACGTTGATTTCTCTGGTCAATTGTTTACTGCTTTGTATTCTTTGCCACTTTGACTTGGTCACTGCTGCTTTGTTCTCTGCTATGAATTGCTTTGCTTGATTTTATTCATGTTGCTCACTTGATTGCATTCCTTTGCATTGGGTTTGTGTAGTCTGGTCTTGTGGCACTGTATGCAACTCTGTTTGCATTGTGTTCCCTCTGGTTTGGTATTGTCTTGGGTTTGGAGTCTGATACCTTTTGAAGTTTGCATCTGTTGGATTCATTGTTTTATATGTTGATGACTTCAGTTATGCTTTGTCCTGAGTTCACATGTATTGTTTCTTGTATATATGTATACAAGTGTGCATGCATTTACTTCACTGTTTATTATTCTGCATCACTTGTATACCATCTGAAGCATGATATGCTAGCCTGTAGTTCATGTGTTCACTCTGATGTATATGCATTTTCCACTGTTTGTTCACTTTGATTCTGCTATGTATTGTTCGTCTGGTTATATTGAGTCAGGTTCCATTTATGTCTTCACTTTGGTATTGTTGCAGACCACTTGATCACTGTGTATCACTGCATACTGGTTTTCATTGGGTTGATGTGCACTGTGCCTCGAGTGTATACTAAGTTGTGCCTTGCTTCTGTTTTGTTGGTCTTGCCTTGTATGTTTCATTTAGAGTCTGCACTTGTCCTATCCACTGCCCTTTTTCATATTGATCGAGCATTTTCACTTGAGACTGTATTGTCATGTTGCATTGATGATGCTCTGACCATTTTATTGCATTTGGATTTGTTTTTCGAATTACACCTGAGTTGAATCCAGCTTGTAGCTCGGATTTGACCTTGTGCTGAAAATTGTGACATTGTTTTATTGCACTTGAGTTGAATCCGATAATTTGGGTTTGACCTGTGCTCACCTGTCCCTAATTATATCAAGTGCATATATCGGTGTGCACGGCCTTGTGGCATATACAGTGATACACTGTGTATGTCACAAGCTGTTCGTGTATGATGAATTCAAAATTAAAAGATGATGAACAACCCAAATAACTGAGGCAAATATTATTTTTAAAATCATATTTTATTTTATACTACAAAAATATTTCCTTTTCAATTTTACTGCGTCAATATTTATTTTTGCAGATTGCTCAGATGCTGGATTCTATCTGGAATGAAGTTGAAGATAAAATATGAGTGTGAGTGATATGTAGTGAGGTGCTTATGTAAATATGAAATGTATTGTAATTGAAATTGTATATATATAGTGAGAGCTTGAATTTGTACTATTCAAAATTGTAATAAATATTTGTTTGAATAAAATTTCTGTTTGAATTCAAATTTTGTGTTATTTATTTTATTCAGCAAATATCTATTTAATCTGTGAAAATAAAATAGTACAATAATAAATACATTTAAATGAATATATATATATATATATATATATGTTTATTATCATCAAAAAAAATCATATAGTCGCATATTCAACACCGGGTTCTTGGATTATGGGGGGTGATTTTAATGTTACGCGTTTCATAGGTGAGCATTTTCCTAGGGAAGGGGATTACTCTGCTATGGAGGAATTTGACCAATTTATTTTTAACTCTAATTTGATTGTCTCTCTCTCTCTAATAGAGAGTTAACTTGGAGTAACGCTAGATAGTCTCCTTCCATGGCTCTTCTTGATAGATTTTTTGTTAGTGATGAAATTGAGGACAAATTTCCTATCTTCAGAGTCAATGGCTTACCATATACCTTTTCTGACCATTGTCCTATTATCCTATCTTGTGATTATCATAGAGTTATCATGAACAATTTTAAATTTGAAAAGATGTGGCTTTTAGAATCTAACTTTGTAAACTTAGTTATATGTAAATGGAATTCTTTGAGTTTCCATAATTTCAGAAATAAGGAAAATTCTGCAAAAGCTTTTATTTCTAAACTTAGAGATCTTAGGATTTTTCTCAAAAATTGGAACAAAAATGTATTTGGCAATTTAAAAATAAAAAAGATAATATTCTTAATTAAATGCTTAAAATAAACAAGATAGAAGAATCTAGAACTCTAAATCTAGGTGAACGTAATGTTCTTTCTAATTTAAAAGATGATCTAAATTCTATTTTAGAAAAAGAGGAGGTGATGTGGAAGCAGCGATCCAGAATTCAATGGATCAATGAAGGCGACAATAACACCAATTTTTTTCACAATATTGCCAATGGTAGAAAATGTAGTAATACAATTAACTCTATATTTGTTAACAATATAGAGTTAGTTGATCAAAGTGATCTCAATAAGGCTTTTACAGACTATTATAAGGATATTTTTGGTTCTAAAATCAAACATAGAATCAACATTAGATGGACAGATCTGTATCCATCAGATTCTATTGTTGATTTATCAGAGTTAGATAAATCTTTTTCAGAAGAGGAAATTAGGATAGCAATTAATGATTTGCCAAGTGATAAATCTCCGGGACCAAATGAGTTTCCTATTTTATTTTATAAAACTTTTTGGGATGTTTTAAAATTAGACTTAGTTAATTTGTTTAATGATTTTTATAATGGTAATTTGCAACTAGGGAGATTTAATTTCGCAAATGTTATTTTTCTTCATAAAAAAGTTGGAGCTAATAACTTAAAAGATTTTAGACCTATCTTTTTGATTAACTGTTCAGTAAAAATCATTTCTAAAGTTCTAGCTAATAGACTTAGTTCAAAAATGAATGATTTAATTGATTGTTCACAATCGGCTTTTATTAAAGGGAGAAATATCACTGATGGAGTGGTTGCTGTACAAGAATATATTAATTACTGTTGTAAGAACAACATAACCTGTGCGATTTTAAAACTTGATTCTGCTAAAGCTTTTGATTCAGTAGATTGGGATTTTCTTGTAGATATTTTTCATGCTAGAGGATTTGAACAAAGATGGATTAGTTGGATTTTGCTTAAAATTGGAAATTCTAGTATTATGGTTAATGGTATATTAGGTAATAGAATTCAGTCAAAGAGAGGATTAAGGCAAGGGGACCCATTATCTCCTTTGTTGTTTAACCTTGCCTCTGATGTTTTTACTAAAATTATTAAAAGAGCAGTGGATAATGGATCTCTAGGAAGTGTTGGCAACGACATATCGCGTAATGGTATATCGGTTCTGCAATTTGCAAATGATACCTTACTTTTTTCTTCTCTTCTTCCTAGACACATTATCACTCTTAAGTTTATTCTTTATAGTTTTGAGCTTTTATCTGGTTTAAAAATAAATTTTGAAAAAAGTTCAGTTTTAGTTTTAAATGATTTTGAAAAAGTTGAAAACTTAGTTGCTAATACTCTTAATTGTAAAATTATGAACTTTCCTTTTGACTACCTTGGTTTTGTGATTAGACCCACCAAACTCAAACATGATGATTGGATTATTATTATAGATAAAATTAAAAATAAGATTTCTAATTGAATGGGAGATTTTTATCTAGAGCAGGTAGACTAGTGTTAATAAATTCGGTTTTATCAGCCCTTTCGATTTATTGGATGTCCATGCATCTGTTTTCGGATTGGGTTATTGATAAAATTGATAAAATTAGAAGAGACTTCTTATGGAATGGGGAAAATTCTAATAATAATATAAAATATCTAGTAAATTGGGAAACCGTCTGTAAGGCCAAAAAGGAAGGTGGTTTAGGAGTTATTAATTTGCGTAATATGAATTTGTCTCTTTTAGGTAAATGGCTTTGGAATTTTAAAGATATAAATGATAACGCTATTTGGAAAGAGATCATCTCCAAATACTACTATAACGGTTATACCAATTTATATCAAATTGCTCATCCATATAATCATAATTTATCTAATTTTTGGAAAAACATTTTAAAATGTCATGAAATTTTTAACTTAGGAATTAATACGATAGTACATTCAGGTAATTGTACTTCTTTTTGGCACGACCGTTGGATTTCGATCTTGCCTCTAAAGTTAGAATTTAAGGAGCTATATGAAATTTGTAACTTAAGTATGCTTTAATCAATGAAGTTTATTCTCCCGAAAATGATCCTCCTTGGAATTTCAGTTTTAACAGAATTTTAGTTGATTCAACCCTTAGGCAACTTTCTTTGCTTTATGCTAGATTAAATCTTTATAATATTGATAATAATAATGATTTAATTAGCTGGGAATGGGATAAGAGTAAGAAGTATACTTCTAATTCTTTTTACAGATTTATTAATTTTTCGGGTACTATAAACAATTCTTTTAAATATTTGTGGAAATCTAATGCTCCTCCTAAGTCCAAAATTCACATGTGGTTAATGATTCATGGAAAACTTAATACAATAGAATTTTTAAAAAGAAAAAACATTCAAAATGATAATAATTGTTATTTTTGTAATCTGCATCTTGAGGACATTAATCATTTATATTATGATTGTTTAGATACTAATTACATCCTAATTAATACTCTTAAAAATTTTAACTTTAATATAATATCTAAAATTTCGAATTGTGAATTTTACTGGAATAATTTTAGATTCAAATTCAAAAAAAATATTAGATTTTTACTAGACTCTTTATTCATTATTATTAGTTGGTTTATTTGGTTTGAAAGAAATCAAAGAATTTTTAATAATAATAACAATCATTTAAACAAATTGATTTTTTCAATTTCTTCATTTTATTTTAATTGGATTTCTAACCCCAAATATAAATTAGCTAAAATTATTCATTTCAAACGGTATCTTAACAAAGTCAATCATAATATTAACTTTTTTAAACACAACAATAATTTTTTTAACATTAATAATAGTATTATTAATCTTTTCTCAAATTTATATGATGATTTCACTTTTAATCATAACTTACTTATGATTAAAGAAGCATAATATAGATCTGTCTTATTTTTTGTACTGGTCTCTGTTTGGTTTTATTTTTAAGACATAATATTGATCTGTTTTGTTTTCTAATTATGTTCTGCTTTCTAAAATTCAATATCTTCGAATCAAATCCATATTAGCCTTGGGTATTTAAATGAAAATTGTTTGTAAATGTATATTGTAGATTATAAAATAGTTTTAGGATTTTTAAATACAACAAATTATGTTTAAAATGTAAATAACTGAGGAATTCATAATTATGGTAAATTTCACTCACCTTATTTTTAGATTTGGATGGCATGATGATATTTGTAGCAGGAACTCTTGAATTTTGATAGTTTAATCACGATTTTTAGTGTATCATTCTTTGGGTTATAGGGAGTAGTGTGGTTTTGACATTTTCGTCGATTTGAGGTGTTCGACGGCTAGGTTTCTGGCGAGGGTTGGGCTAGTGATGGATGGGTTGTTGATGCACTCTGGAAAAATATTGGAAGTATTTTTCATTGGCCGAGGTGAGTGGATTTTAGCAAACTAGGATTTAGACTGGTTTTGTTCTCGACGTGATTGTCGAGTAATTTTCGACGCAGGCGATGGTTCGGAGGGTTTCACGATGGTGGGGATGGTTGCTGGAAGGTGTGTCGTGGCTACAGTGTAGAGGTCTGGCGTTCTCGTGGTCGGAGGCGTAGGGGGTGTGTGTTTCTCCGGCTTGTATCGTTTCCTGATGGTCGAGTTTTTTACTCAATTTTGTTTTTGTGGTTTTTTCATGCGATCTGGGTTCTCGCTTGGGGTAGCGAGGGTTCATGTGATGGTCGAGGTTAGCCGCGTTGATCTCCGGAGTTCGGCGACGTCGGTGCACGTGCACCGTGTGCACGTCGAGTCTGGGGCGTTGGGTTTTAGTGTTTGGTTCGGGTGGTTCTCGTGTGTACTAGGGGATGACACGATGCTATTGTAGAAGATGGTTGGCTCGGGGCAGGTGCTGGTTGTTCGTGGGTTCGTCTCGTGATTGTATGTTGTAGGGTTTCTCTGTTTTAGTATAGTATTAACAGACTTGGAATAGAGTATCAAGCTTGAGTAATGTTTTGATTAGAAAATCAGTTTAAATTTTAAAAGGCAAGATCTTTTTAAATAAATGGTAAGTTTTGAAAGGATTATAATAGTTGATTTTAAAGTAATTAATTAAAATTTATTTTTAAATTGAATTTAAAGGTATTTTCAATTTAAATATTAGATCAAAGTTCTTAAGAAATTCAAACAAGTTTTAAATAAGAATGTTTCAAGTTATAAAGTTACATTCAAAGTAACTATAAAGTATTCTTTAATTAGATTTCAAATATATTTTAAATAGATAAGCTTAAAGGATATGATAATTATTTCAAAGTTAAATAATTGTTTAATTTAATTAATCATGTTTGAAAAGAATTTTCAAAGATTTTATGTACATTAAAAATTAAGGGTTTGAATTGTTTTAAAGCAAAATTATATATTTTTTCCTTATAAATACATATATATGTATATTTATTATACAAATATACATATATATGTATTTTTACTAATTTTTTCCTTAGTCATGTTTCAGATACAGATACGGGAAATAGGTTTTCAATTTCTTTTTGTAGGTACTCTTGTTTTTAGATTGCTGGATATCAGATTGCAGAGAGGTCATTAGAGCAGAGTTTCTTCATCCAGGACCACTAGCAGTTATCTGTTCAGATATAGGATACTGCTATCTTCATTATGGAGTACTTTTATCAGGAGGATCTATTCTTCAGTTTGCCATTTTTGAGCAGTCTCTCTCTTCAGTAGATCCTCTTCAGAGCAGATACTTATTCACCCCTTCTGATTCAGATGTTTTGGAGCTTCCTTATTAGTGTGTGTCGTCATCCAGTAGTCTTTGTTTTTTCTTTAGTTTTTAGGTACTTCTAACACCCCAATATTGGGCGATGGCCTTGCCGGAGCTCGATATTGGGATGTGATGGGTGGTGGCCTTGCCAGAACTCATCTTAGGAGTACCTGAGTTTTGATACATGTTTTTTTGTTTTTTGTTACCTGCCAGGCCATGTTGGCAGCACCTTATTTACGTGATATATACATTCACATGTGTACTCTCCTCTATTCGTAGAGGATCACACATTTTTTCTCAAAAAAAAAAAGAATTTCGTCGTAGAAATTCCCCAATGGTTGAATCATGCGACATAGCGCGCAATCAATCTAAGCTATCAACCAATTAGTGTACAACCAATTTTGTTGCAAACGTGTACAACTGCATGGTGTATCATAATAAATAAGACATGCATGCAGAATGATTCCAAATCGGTGCCTCCTATATGAATGCATTCTTTTAAAAACATTTTGAAAATATGATGCAAATAACCTAGATACACTGGTAGTTCTATATGTATGAATGTTTTCAAAAATCCTTTTACAAACAATGATTTCCACACTCCTAGTAGTAGGAGCACTAGTAGAAGTATGGTTCAACCAATTATGTATCCAATACCTACCATCCAAAACCTAACATACAATTTCTAACATCAATTTTTTTTAATATCCACTTATTATGAATCCATACTCCTATGCCAGAAAAGGATTTTAGATGGAAAATTTTACAATTTCACCCTTCTTTTGGCTACCTATTCGTCATACCTTGGAACTTTCTCTTTTGCCCCCCAAAACTTTACCAACTTTTCCAAGTGCAATATGCATAAAGAGGTTTATTTTTGGATGTTAAAACATAAGTATCCTAAGCACAACTTTTATTTCACCATCAACAAGGTATGGAAATAGAAATTCCAATGCTAAAACAGCTTTTTTCCTTGTTATTATCTATGTTTAGTATACTGTCACCCTTTGTCGGACAGTAAAAATTCAAATTCACTAACACGTCGACCCGCCCTACGTTAAGCATATGGCACTAGAAAATTGGAAATTTTTCATCTTCTATCAAAAATATTTTCCTTTTCTAATCAAACTTGCAAAATAGTTTGAAAAATCAAATTCCCAAAAGCATTTATGCACCATTTTTTTTCAAAAGCACTTGAACAAAAATTTTCAAAAACATTTGAACTCAACTTCTCAAAAGTATTTAAAAACAAATTTCAAAAGCATTTGAACATAATTTTTCAAAACATTTGCCACTCCATCCTTAAAACAAATCAGGTCACGCCTTAATGCAATCAGGACTTAGTCAATGAGTTATTGTATATGATTGACCCTAGTATTATGCAATCAATCTTAGATTTAAGGATTCTTTTATTCTAAACAATAAACTACCTATAAGCATATTTATAAAATTAAGCTTTAGGGCATAAAGATAGTGACCTATGATTTCGCAACAACCTTTCCCTATCCTCCGTTTGCTAAATTTTATTTTTCAAAAATTCTGAAGTTTTTGGAATTTAAGCATTTTTAATTTCTAGTTGCTAACTTAGTTTCCTAATTTATTTTATAAACATCCAGTCTTACATACATTTTATCGCTAGTTAAGTATCCTTATGAGATCTCCTTATTTACATTATTTCTCAATGTGTGTGTGTAGCGGTCCAATCCCATCCATAAAATCAGTACAGTGATAAAATAGGAACATATCTCACGTTATATCATACGATTCTCCAATAATCAAAGGGAGACAACTAGCAATTACAACCCAAAAACCCTAAAAGAAATTTTTTGCTAGAAGCTACCATTCATCATCAACTAGTGTTAATGATGTTGTGGCCCTAACACTCTTTGCTAAATTAAGATGGACATTTCTAGTATGTTATTCAACTATGGCTTAACTTACCTCCTTGACTTCTAATAAATAAGGTCTATCCATTACTTCAATCATTCCACCCGATTATGGGATAAACAGTGCATTCCTACACCGTATTTGGTATAAAAAAAATAAACTATGCACATTTAGAATAACTCATCATAAAATTGATTTGGTGAAATAACTTTCCTACCACCTATCTCCCTTCTTTAACCTTAAGTCAACCAACACCCTTTATGTTTGTTTGCCATCTTATTACTCATGTCCGCAATCATACTACTATCTTCTCTAAATCACAATATCTTGACAGTATCCTTAAACTTCTGTATTTACTTCCTCTATATCCTTGATCCTCCATGCAAGTATATCTTAAGACTTGCAAAATTGTACTTTGACACCATTACCTATTCCTTTGAGGGTTCTTCTTATGGCTTTCACACACCTCCAATCAACCTTCCTACCAACATTCCTTATATTCAGCGGGAATTCCTTATTTCTAGCCTATGAGCACCATAGCAATTTATTCCTAGCCTAAATCTTTACCTGTCTTACCTACAAAGTGATCCATATCTACTCCATATTAAAAATTTGATTGCATCCCACCATTCTTTATAAAAATAGAACTTCATAATCATGAAGTACTCGATCCAAACCTTTTACCTTCAAAAATATAAACTTAGAAACCTTTTTATCAATTTGAAAAATTGATTGGTCTAAAAAATAGGAGCCATGAAAATTTTTCTTTTTCTAACCAACTTTACATTTTTAAGGACTTTCTACAACAAAGATTTACTTCCTTTAAAAGTAGGATTCTTAACTCAAAACATTTAAAATAATTATCGTACCAAACCATTTTTAAAAAAACATCTTTTATAACTTTAACAATGAAAAGTGGAGCAGACAAGGATAACCTCTATCCTATTATTTTCCTATTACTCATGCTATATCCACTTCCACCTTCGATGGAGATTTTAATAGCATATGGGGAGACTCCTAAAAGATACGTGTAATTGTTGCGTCTATCTAAGCTTCTGTCTAAAATATATGCGCAATTACTACATATCTATGGAATTTATCCATTCTTCCGACCCTATTCCTATTGCTCCTTTCCTATATTCTTTCTATCTAAATTAATAATCTTATTTTTTATAAATTCCTAATTCTATTTCTATTTAAATCTCTAATGCTACTATTAAAATTTCTCCTACCTAAATTTCCTTCAAGTGGGTTTCACTTATCTAATAATATATTCCTTCGATCTTGTTATCGAGCATTTTTACCCTCCTATTCTCTATGTCCCATTCGAAACAAGTAACATTTTCATTTATCCACCCTTTATAAAGAATTTTACAAAAATAGGAAAAATCATCAAGCTAAACCTACACTCTATTTTCCATTCATTTCAAAAATGAAAACCCCTTTCTCCAAAAACCTTTAAATTAGAAACTTTTGATCTAACCAATTTTAAACTAAGAATTTCAAAATTTACTTACTTTTTCAATACAATAGATTCTCAATAAATATTTTGTAAAGCCCATTAGAAACGTTTCAAGGAATTCCCAAAAATATTTTTTTCAAATTCTTCCATATGGGGTCTGATACAAAAACGTATTTTAATCGTCCTTCTTTTTAGACTTTCCTTCTTCCTACTCCTTAACCCTTCTTCGTGAAAGTCCAGCTATCTTCTAATGGTGTTCAATGTACACCTTCTTATCATAACTTTCCCCACTCCTATTATACTTTTTTGGATGCTTGCAAAATATAGTTTCTTACTTCCCATTTATCTGGATGAAATATGTATCTTCAATCAGTAACCCAACGAAATCCACAGTCATAAGACGGCCTATGCCCAACAAAGAAGTCAAGTACCATCCGGCCTCCGGGATTCTTCTATATGTCGTGCTCATGCTCTTCTTGGTCAACGCTTTGTAGTACGCCTACACTTCATAAGGTAATCGGGGTAGGCGTACAAATTTAACTCTATTTATTAACCTAACTCATAGTTGCCTCGTCCATACTTTCAAAATATGGTCGCAACTACTTCTATTGTCGGAATTTATAAAATTTAGCATATAATATATATGTATATATAATTATAGGTAAAAATACAAATACGTTCTCTCAGTGTATCCTAATTTCTATGATCAACTAATCTAAGCACTGATACTAAATGTAACAATCCATACCTTAATAGGCCCAAATTTCGACTAAATCGAAACCCAAGTCCATTAGGGTACGAATCGTTGGTTTTGGTAACCTGTAATAGACACAGGCATATTAGAGAGCGATCAACATAAACCCATAGTGGAATTGGAAATATAATAGAATCTACATATTGACTAAGGCTACTACCTTGGTATCAATATTATTCTTTGGACATCTAGTGCATTGTCAGCACCGAGCATGAATAAGAAGACTTCTCCATCTACCATTACCGTCTTGCTCTAGTAGTCTATCCTTCTAAATCTATCATGTGGGTTGTAATAAGGAGGGGGGGCCAAAACAACGTTCTGGAGATTGAAAAATTACATACTTTACGCATACCATTATTCTGATTGATTTCCATTTAAGTATTATGTCTATTACTTACGGCTAATTTTTTAAGTCCTATATGTGCGTACGGTATGCCTAACCTCCTCCAAGGTATAACTATATATATATATATATGCCAATGTTCATATATATCTAAACGATGCACTACCCAAAAACCCTAACCACTTGATACTTTTTAAATAGGAAGAAGGTAGACCCAACGGCCATTTACTATCTCCATTCCCAAAGCGGGCTTTCCGCAAGGCAAACGCTAGTCGATCAGTTCTAGCTATAGAGACCGATGACCTCTATATATGGCTTTATAATTATGATTTAATTATGGTACTACTAACACATCTCAAACACTCATCTAAGGGTTAACTAGTCCATCTCTGATAAATAAATTTTTGTCTAACCATCTACCTTGAGGCTTGTGCCACTCATACGGGTTCAGCACTAGTAGGAAGCAAAATTCATAAGGGCATAACCCAAGTCTTTGCTACCGCTCACTCGAGACTACTGGTGTTCAAAGTCTATATGACAGACCTACTACTAAATACCGGTACAAAATACTGACATAGCTCATCGACCTTTAACAGTTGACATCCCATTTAGAATGACCTATGTAAGTAAAGGAAAATGCCCTTTTATGTTACTTAAAACCTCTTATTAGAAGTGAGTAGACCCCGGTTCCTTAAAAGTACCATGCTATTTAATACTTCAAATCTAAGGCAAACCCTCGATATATTTTCCCCCACCTATCTTCAATGCATATCCCTTCCCTATGGGTCCTATGGTCGGAGATATCTCACATTAGTAGTAAGTGTACACAACTGCTAGTAGCCTCTAGGTAAATGACAGACTTTTGTTGTGTAACTTTACTGAACTCGCATTCCAACCCATTAAACCAAACCAATCACCCAAAGCCAAAGTATTAGGCTAGGCCCACTAATTCATGCTCATTCTAAATGTATAATTGAAGCTATACAATTTCCTAATATGAAATTATATCGCCTTCTACATGTATTTAACAGTATTTATACTTACTTGTTTGCTACATAATTATTCCTATTTTATACGCTAAGGCTTTGGTTCCATTATTTCTTTCTTATATTTAATAAATGTCAATTGTCCGTAACAATCAGTCATTAATGTCAAAATTAGACAATCTCTAATGATATTTATTTACCTGTTTCAAAATCCATCTATTATGCCTATTCAATTTTTCCATAAATGCCATATTAAATTCTTAATCAGTTCCTTTAACTCTTTATTAATACAAATTTATTGCCTATTAAATTTGTAGTTATTGTCCATAAATTTTGGAATTACTATTTCTTTCTTTTTCAACCTCCTAGTCCTATAATCTTTACGTTATTAATAACTAATATGACTATCATAGTAAATTACGCTATGTATATATTTTTATTTTTAAACTTTAAGCACGATTATACATATACATATATATATATATATTTCTAACTATAAATTCCTATACTAAAACATTTCTTTCCATGTTTTAATTTATCAGAGCTACCCTTTCAAAAGGATTACCGTTATAGCTTTCCATAAATTAACCAAAAACGAGGTCCTCATTTTTTTGAAATTACAAAGAATTATTTCTCTTTTTTTATTGAAATAGAGTGTAAACTACGGATTACCGTTATATCTATATTTTACACATCTCTTTCTTTTTTCTATCCCACTAATTTAAACGACGCACTTTTATACATATTTTTGGAATTGGATAATTTATGTAAATTACGTGAAAATAGATATAATTAAATTATACCCCACTCCAAGTAAATTAAAATATAAAAATTCACATTCTAACTCAACTAGGATAACCTAATTTACAACCCAATTATAAATCTGGAATAAACTTGACAACTTTACAAACATTCTGCAATAATAAATATTTAGGTCTAAATTCAGACTTCCAAATTAGGTTGTACATACCATTTCTATTCCAATTACCTATATTATTAGATATGTAGGCAATAATTCTATATGTTTATTTTAAGCCTGTAACTCATCAGACCTATATAGGCATAATAATTAGATAAAATTCAACGATATAAATTTCAATGTTATAAATAATTATATAATTTTCCTCTCATCCTCTAGCTTTCCAAATCTCCCAAACCTGAATCCATTTTTTTACTTGACTCCATTTCCATTCTAATCCAAAAGAATATATATATATATATAACATGGTACACATATACTATTAGAATTACAGATCTGAGAAGAGATTTGGGTTAAGGAGAATATATATTGAAATTTTGCTTTTTCTGCAGTATTGATTCACTCCTTCTTTTCTTCTCTTTTATTTTCTGCCTTTCTTTGATTTGTGTGTGTGTGTGTATATGTATGTATATATATATATATAATATTTTATAATTTTTAGAAATGAACAAGAAAAAATGAAAGTGCTTCGTTGATTGGATTAGAAAATATGACAAGAGAAGTGAGGGGTCAGGCCTTTATTTATAGGCGCTTGAATCAACTGTAACCGTTAGATTAAAATAATTAAATCTAAGCCGTTTAGCCAACGTTCAGCTCTAGCCGTCCTATATAAACAGTCGACTGCTAGTAGTCGACCGACCCAAATAAGGGGGTCGACTGTGGGGTATCGCATTTATTATAATATATTTCCTTTTTCGTTTTTAATTATTTTCACTCTGAAAACTTCAAACACCGATAACTTCTTCGTTTGAGCTCCGATTGCTAAACCCCAAACATGAAAGCTGCTTAGAAAATCCTCATGAATACAACGGTTTAAGTTTCATGGCCAAATTCCATCATTTTCTTAATTTCTAGAGCTTTATTAATTATCGTTAATTTTACGGGGTGTTACAAATCTTATTCATATTCCTTTGATCAGTTTTCTCAAAACTGATTGGGTGAGTACCTCAATGAACAGATATGTTATATTGTTTTAACTATCTACTTTGTCAATCTACTCCCTTCAACGTTGATTAGTTTCCTTTATCATATAGAACTCTTCGAAGTAAGTTTCTCTACTTCTACTGAGATCTAGGTTCTTTTGTGATCTATATTATAACACCGTTATCGCATAACAATTGTAAGTGATTCTCAACATTTGCAATCACCCCCAACTCAGTTATAAACTTATGCATTATAAATCTTTTGTTATGGTGTTATTTAAGGCGATGTACTTAGCCTTTTGGCTAGCCATAACCTTTCATTTGGAACAATCCCAACTTAGAGCTCCTTAACTAAGATTATCATGAATTTAGGATTTACACTTGACATCACTTATGAAGTTCGAGTCTGACTACTCCTTCATAAGGATTCATTGTTTCTATAAACAATTATTTGGTATTTTGAAAATACTCGAGATCACTTTAAATTATAACTCAGTGATCTTTATTCGGATTTGATACTTACTTTATGTATCAAATACATAAGCAAAATGTGCATCATAGACAACACAACATGTATGATAATTCCTATTGCTAATGCATAAGGAATCCATCTTACACACTCCACATTAAACATTTTAATATGGTCTATGTATATCATTTGGGACATTTCCAACATCCTTTTATACTGTTTACAAAAATGTCCTTTTAAATCCAATATTGAGAATACAACCAAACTATAACGATTTTAATATAGGCACATTGTTAATAATCATAAATTTGTAGTTTACTTACAGTTTTAAAAATATTCTAGCACCTTTATAGTTCTTTGTTACAGACACAAGCTTTCTCTGCATTTTGACTGAAATTCAAACTGTTTGTTTTTCTATCAAAATGTTTGCTCAATTTTGATGCTTGCTGAATGAAACTTTCTTATCAGTTCTTGGATCTCATCCGAAACCCACAAACTGAGTATTCCTCCCATTGACTTCGAGACACTTTGGTTGTTATGTGCAACTTGATTATTCTAAATCATTGTTTAGAATTTCTGTTTCAACATATGTGTACCGAAACTCAAAATCATATTGAGCGATAATTTTACGAGTAAAATCTAAATTAACTTTAGCACATTGAATAATGAATTCATTAAATTAATTTCAACAATTGAAATTTACTTTGTTATTCTTACCAACGTAGCTTGCTATATTCCAACTGCATTGATCTTTTCATAAAAAACACTTTAATGGTCGATGGATCGTATCCTTTCGGGCACGATTATCAAAATCACATTTTGATAATGTACTTGTAATCCATTCTGAATTTGCGTATTGTGCCATATAGAAGAGTTAATACTCTTAATGGCTTATTTAACAATTGATAAAATTCTTTTCTCGATACTGATATGAAACTCATAGTTTCTCATTAATGTACTAGAGTTCTTATTAGATATGCTAAAGAGTCGTGTCTATTTGATTTTTTTTATTGTTTATTTTCTACTTTGTAATCGGTTTTATATTTACATCGTATCGAAATCCATTTTACAACCAATAATCAATAAAAGAAATTCCTTCATCACGAAGTTGGTGATTCCTGAAAAAATAGTTGTTTCTTAGTGTAACGGAACATACATTCAGGAACATTTTATGAACTGCATATGAACACGCATATCCAAATGATTCAGCTTCGAGTTTATGAAAAATCATGTTCATATCATAAGTTGCCCAACCAATATTGGCCTACCACTAAACTACTTTAGGGTGATCCACTCAAGATCCCTCATGAACAAATATTACATGCAGCCTCTCGATTTACATAACCCATCGACTCCTTGACCAGAGGTATGCAGGGGTTTCTTCTAAACTATTATCTTGTATGATCTTGTAAACTATGCTTTGGATGAATTTAATTTTAACCTAAGTATTTACTCTTAAGTATACATCCTAACAGAAAGAAGTTAACTTAACTTCACTCATTATCAACCGTCCTTTATCCAACAAAGTCTGATTACTCCTTATCAATACTTCATTATGTATCATATGGAGGATTGACTTTTGAGATTGAAGCTCATTTGATTTTAGGTACTTCGATTTTAGGTACTTCTAGAAATTACTTGTGTATCAAATACACATGCTCATTTCTATGATAAATCAATCTATGAATTTAACAAAGTAAGTGGATCTTTTTGATGTCATTATACTTTGAACTACATACATCTATATTATCAATCTGAAGAGTTCGTTGACTCTTTTATTGCTCCTACTTAATAAGTGATTCACCCTTAATCTTCTAAGATACAAATCATCAGTACTATATTATTCATAATCATATGGTTGTTGAATTATTTCTTAAAACTGTAGCTTAGTCCATAGTTCTATATTAATTGTAAAATTCAGATACTTCTATATTTTCTAATGCATCACTTTAGTTATAAATACCACCATTATAGATATATTTTATACCGGATATTCATAGTGTTCACATAGAAATAAAACTATATCTATTTTTAGTCAATAACTAAAACAACGATTATTTCATAAATAATATTTGATATATTTACAAAAATAATTTGTGTAACTTGATGCATCAATTAAGAAGTTTTATATAGTATGCTCCCACTATTTCCACCATCACTATAGCAACGTAAGAAATTTGAAGCTTCATTCAACTACTTATTACCGAATTTTATTTCATACAATATAACTAGTTTACAATCGAGAGTCTCAAGTCTAATATCTTAACCTCAAAGAAAAAACTTCATGGGAAATAATTTTCTATATGAAAATACATTTAGAACAGAAATTGCATTTCTCATTCCATATTAAGTAACTTTTAGTATTATATACAATTCTCGTTTCCACTATCTCTTCATGAAGAAGAGGTGACCATTCACTCACTTCATCCCAACTATGTCTAAGTTTCATTCACTCTCATACATTCTCTTTCCTTTTTAAATGGTCAAACAATTCAAAAAGAAACCCTTACTATAAGACCATAACGAACTCTTTACAAAAATACATTTGATCATCCTTAACATTTAAGGATATCAAATAAGTTGCTTTTTACATAAACTGATCAAACTAACATTTTAGTGATCGAATTTCTTGGTACATCTTGTAGCTCTTGGTTTAGTGCTACATCTAACACAACAAGATCCTTACAGCAAATTAATTGTATTGAATATACAATCTTATACTATGCTTTACTTACTTATTTTGAATGAACTAATTTCATTAAATTTTTGTATTACCAATAGCAATTATTCACTATATAACATTTATATGTGATCGAATACGGATCAAATATCAACATTCTTGTATTGCTTAAAAATTCAAAACTCAAAGATGACAATACATAGTCTTATACAAATAAAAACTTAAGCAATTAGGGTAGATTTCTTAGTGGTTTTATAAGTTGGTTTTGAATGGGTCTTAAAGTGACAATATGCCAAAAAATCTATTATTAAACATATTTTATATTTCTATGTTCTTTTGTATATTTTGACCGATGGACATTTTATTAATTATAATGGTTGCACAAATTTATCTAAGTAGATTATTTTAACTTTAGATAACATATATTCTTATAATATTAGAAAGTTTAAATGTATTTAATTCACTTTTCTAATACGGTTCCCACTAGATTTTTATCTTCCTCAAAAATCTAAGAAAAAACATAGAAATCCTTTTGATTTCTCTCGTGTGCATTAGGACTCGCTTGCCTTAGGATTCTGACCTCGAGGAAACTTAACAAATCATATGCCTGCATACAATAAATAGCACCTCATCGGTTGTATCATACAAAAATCATAACCCATGATCTTTGTCATAATCTCATCTCAACCTTGAGGAAACATAACAAATTAAAAGAGACTATTCACTCATACTCGATGGCCTAAGTTTAATGCATGTACTCTATGACAACTCGACAATTACGTGCATGTATCTTACCTCGTATAGTCAATATGTTTATAGTACTACATGTAACATCTCTAGCTTGAGGAAACTCAACAACTAAAGAGTATGGAAGTAATCTATTAATATATAAATGGCAGAGGACAATTAATATATTAAGGATTCGTAGTCTTTAATACACACACACACTTTGAGCGATATCGATTTAGGGAACAATGTAGTTCTTATGAAATATCCTTGTGATTCGAGTGTCAAACACATCTGAAATCACAGTATACGTACAATACATATATACTCGTTTCTTAAACCTAGGTTGAGTTTTTTAAAGTTCCACTTATGTTATACATTCATATTATATTAATTTAATTCGTATATAATAGTTTTTAATTTAATTAACTTATATAATAGTCTTCTCTATATTATTAGCTATATCTTATTCAATTAATTTTATTTCTTATTAATTAAATCATATTTAATTAACTTTAATTTATTAATTTAATTAACAAATTAATGAAATTATTTTAAAATTCAAATTTTATTTTATTCATCCTAGTCAATTTAAGTTAAATATAAATTATAACATTTATAGTTATATATACATGTATCATTATATATATGTATATCTTTAATAATTAATGTTTAATTAATTTACTTGTAAAATAAGCATCTTATTTTATTAAAACAATTTTAACTAAATATTTTAATAAATTAAAATATTATTTTAATTTACCTTAAATGATTTAAGATATATATATATATATATAATACTATAACATTTATTGTTATATATGTATACATATATTAATATATATGTTTTATTTTAATTAATTAACTTTTAATTAATTATTTGTTCAATAATCCAGTTAATTTAATTTCAAATATTTTTCAAAGCATCAATTTATTTAAAAAAATTTGAAACTATATTTTATAACTTTTATAAATTTTATTTTATATTTTAAACTTAACTTTTAAGTTTAAAATATATCACAAAATTTCAAACTAATATTTTAATTTTGAATGTAACATGTATACACATAAAGAACTAAGCTTTAATATCATTGGAGGAACTAGGTTTACAAAAGATGAAATGTGTAGATTTAAAAAAAACATCTATATGGATCATAGTGGACCTATGAAGTCGAATGAGTTTAACTCGATCTAATCTAGTTATTAAATAAAATCATATTTTATTTAACTTTATTTTACATTTGTGAATTAGTCATATAAATTAATTCAACTAAATATTTAAATTTTGAATGTATCATGTATACATTCAATAACAACATAACCTAACATAATATAAACATGTGTATAACTATATACACACACACGTATAGATATTGAGATTTATACCTATTGTATATACATATATATTATAGTTACATATACATGTAATAAATTCACATGCATATCGGGAATATAAATGCTTAAGTATATAAATATGTTTGAATATACTACAATATATGTAAATGGTTATATACACATATTGACAGTACTACACACATAGATATACATACATACATACATATAGTTTAGATGTACACATACATACATATATGTTATTGCCACTTTGTAACAACCCGAATTCCAGTGGGTCCGGATTTTTCACAAAAATGCTAAAATCCAAGCCCACGGAAGCCCGAGTTGGGTGTCTGGTATCCTGCAAATAGGCAAAGACATATATATCAGAGCTCAAATAAATATCTCACCGTGGAACTGACTAAATATAATAGTAAGTAAATACTCACCAATATGACACTTTCTAAATAAGTGTCTCAAAGCTGGAAAGTCTCTGCCATCTACATAACCTGTAGGATGTTATGAGGAGGAGGTCAGAACTAAAGTTCTGGTGAATGGACAAATTATACACTTCTAAGCTTAATTCTACATATACCATTTTATTTCCATTTTCTGTTAAATTAGGTTTATTGGGTTTATAGTACTCCCGCCTCTATGCGTGAATTGTACCCATCTACTCCCTAGTATATTAAAACCTAATAACTAATATATATATATATATAGCTATATGCCCAATGGCCGCATCGGTCCTAGGTACTACCCATAGTACCTTCCGTATCCTCCTCAAAAAGGGATCCATCGTCTTGCTCCTAGAGCGTTCTATGACTACCTCTGTAAAGGACAGCTTCGTGAGGCCTACGATACGGATGATCCGTCGTCTACTATGAAAACGTAAAACTACATCTGCACTAGCCTATACTAATGCTCGGACATCCACAATGTACCACCCAGTGCGTACCTTGAGGACTATACGTAATCATTCCGTCTACTCCTTGAATCCCGTTTAATAAGGTCTACCATGTATGGAACTTAGTCGGGGGTTTTCTATATCTGTAAAGGACAGCTTAGTTAGGCATACAATATAGATATTCTACTTGGTCTGCCTCTTTTCTCATCATGGCTATGTCCCCACGCGGCCACCCCTCAACTAATCGAAAGACCTCTAAAGAGCTAACTGGTTGTGCCCTACTGCAAACAATCTAAACTTCCAATTGGCTGCGCCCCTCATCCAATGTCTCGAAGGTGAAAGAATCATTGGCTTGTTGGTTTAACTTTAGTCTTTCCCGAACTCGCTCTTGGTTGATAATGGCTTGATCTCCGCATGCGACTATCCTTTTGGGTCCTGTCCACTAAAACTTTGCAAGTCAAAGTACGGTGTCATAAGAATATGCTACTCCATTCATCAAAACTAAAGTTCTGGTGAATGGACAAATTATACACTTTTAAGCTTAATTCTACGTATACCGTTTTATTTCCGTTTTCTGTTATATTAGGCTTACTGGGTTTATAGTACTCTATGCGTGAATCGTACCCATCTACTCCCTAGTAGATTAAAACCTAATAACTAATATATATGTAGCTATATGTCCAATGACCGCATCGGTCCTAGGTACTACCCATAGTACCTTCCATATCCTCCTCGAAAAGGGCTCCATCGTCTTGCTTCTAGAGCATTCTGTGACTACCTCTGTAAATGACAGCTTCGTGAGGCCTACAATACAGATGTTCCATCGTCTACTATGAAAATGTAAAACTGCATCCGCACTAGCCTATACTAATGCTCGGACATCCATAATGTACCACCCAGTGCATACCTTGAGGACTATACGTAATCGTTCCATCTATTCCCTGAATCCCGCTTAACAAGGTCTACCTTGTACGGAACTCAGTCGGGGATTTTCTATATCTGTAAAGGACAGCTTCGTTAGGCCTACAATATAGATATTCTACTTAGTCTGTCTCTTTTCTCATTATGGCTATGGCCCCACGCAACCACCCCTCAACTAATCGAAAGACTTCTAAAGATCTATGTGGTTGTGCCCTACTGCAAACAATCTAAACATCCAATTGGTTGCGCCCCTCATCCAATGTCTCGACAGTGAAAGAATAATTAGCCTCTTGGTTTAACTCTAGTCTTTCCCGAACACGCTCTTGGTTGATGTTGGCTTGATCTCCGCATGAGACTATCCTTTTGGGTCCTGCCCACTAAAATCTACTCGCAAGTCAGAGTACGGTGTCATACAAATATGCTACTCCATTCATCAACCTTTTGACTGCCTACAAAGGTTCGCTTCATTAGGCATGCAATGCAAAAGCAGTCAAGGCATACTCTCTTGATGGAACACCTACAGACCTGCCTCCGGGGGTGCAGCTTCGTTAGGCCTACCCTAGAGGGTCATCCTAGAGTACCCTCACGCCCGTTGAAATCTTGTACTTCCTTCTAGCCTAAATTAACTAAGTTGGACGTGCTATTTCTGTGCTAAAAATCTTTGATGAACTGCTTCGTTAGGCTCTTCATCCTTTAGGCTGCTCCAAACGAATCTTACCATTTTATTAGACCCTACATCTAATCTTTTATTATGCGTTTGGTTTACTTTTCTAATTTTGTTGGCTACTTATTTACCCTAATCAGCATAAACTTGCCCAGCCTCACCTAATTGTTGTGATACCATCAGTTACTAAATGAAAGGGAATGCTGTTGGTATGGGCCTTTCCTCTATGTTTGCTTATTAACTTAGTGTAAGTTTTAAAATAAGTCTTTTCTATTATCTCTAAATATAACCTATGTTATAATTATACTTGCAATTGTTACTTCTATATTCTTTTATAATCTACATATTATAAATATAATTGCAAGTGTCTCTTTTCTATTATATTTGTCTTCTTTTATTATGATATTGAATTCTCTTTAGTTCTCTTATATTATATGACAATCTTGGCTTGGGACTACGTCCAACTGTCACAAATTTACTTATCATAATAACTTCTTTGCTTTTATTCTACTATCTGCGCAGTAAATGTAGATCTAGGCACATTTCTGTTTATTATTTCTAGTCTTGTCAAATAATTAACTTGATTTTTCTTTAATTTTCTTTAACTCTTTACTTTATCTGCTTTTATTCTAGGAAGTATTTCTATTCTATTTGGTTGGTTACAAAAACTGTGCTAAAAATCCATTTCCATATTTAATACTAAATAGTAAAAGAAATGCTATAAATAATAATTCGTAATTGCAAGATATTTCTTTTAATATTTCTTTAATTTTTGGGTAATGCAAAATACAGTGATGTCTATATTTTGCACTAAATTCCATTTTTCTTGTTTTTATTCTTGCAATTACGTGCATCGTTATTCTTACAATATTAAATTATGGAAATGTATTGTCTTTTCTAAACCAACCAATTATTCTATTACTAACTCCCAAATCAAGTTATTAGTTTTTCTTCTTTTTAATTTATTTTTCCCGTTTTGGCATAATTTACTGTAAATTTCTTACTTCTAGGCTTATGCCTTTCTCTATAACTATTAAGCCTAATATTATTCATATTTAATGGGACTTCTATCTTTCTTTTCCATATAAATAATAATTAAATATAATCTCTCTTATAAAATTTACAGTTTTCAACATAACTAATTAACAGAACTAATTACTGAAAATAAATGCTGACTTAAATATTTAACGGGAATCTAACGATAATATATGATAAACGTAAAAGATATATAATTTAAGTCTACTCACAAACCGTCCTTAGCTTTGCTTGTTTTTAGCTTTGCTCCATGGCCTTCCTGGATCCCCTTCTAAGGCGTCTAATATTTTTATTAAGAAGATCTTCTCCCTATAAATATTTTCTATTTAGGGTTCAACCTCAGGCATGAACCCAATTAGCAGAAAATCTGATTGTGAGAAAATAGTTAGGTCTAGGGTTCTATTTATAGTGGAGTTTGGGGATCTCAGACTGTTGGATTTTTGGATTGAATCCGGTGAGACCACATCACAGGTTCACTGCGAGTCGTCGGATTTAGAAAACAACGGCTGTGATTGCTCGAAAATCAAATAAAATAGGCTTGGCACGTACCTAGACAAGATTGCGTCCAGGCTATAACGCGGGTCGACCTATAGATTGCATCCAGACTATAACGCGGGTCGACCTATAGGTCGACCTGTGCGTTTTAAGGGTCGACCATATGGTTAACCTGTGTATATTGCGGGTCGACCCGTAGGCCCTTTTTTCGATTATTTATGATTTCCGTTTCTCTTGTAACTTCTTCGTATTAACTCGGATTTCGACAAGTTATATATGGAAATTGATCAAAAAATCGCCACAAACACAATGGTATAAGTTTCGAGGCTATATTCTGATAATTCCAAAAATGTTTATTTTCATTGTTCATCATTATCTGATTATTGAATTATCAAAAAATGCGGAGTGTTACATTCTCCCACACTTTAGGAAATTTCGTCCTCGAAATTCAACGAAGGTAAAATTATGTAATTCCTCACATCAATCAATTCCATTTTGTGTACATCCAATTTTGCGACCATCCGTGTCCTTGTGCAATGTGTCATTCAACATGAAATATATGCATGTACATGAAGTTCTAAGCGGTGCCTCCTATATGAATGCTATTCTCATTTAAGAATTTATTTTAAAACATGATGCACACACCCTAAATATACTTGCAATTTCTATATGAATGCAACCTTTTTGAAAACTTAAAACGTTTTTCATCCAGTTTTTCCCATACTCCTATTGAATAGGGGCGTAGTTCAACGAATTTTACATCCAAATCCTACCACACAACTTTTAATATTCGAATTTTAGAAAAATTCTAATTTTTCGAACTCGATTACTTATGTCAAAAAGAAGGTAGATAACGGAACACCTTATGTTTAGCATTTTACTTTTGTGCACCTCTTTCCCCATATTTGGAACTTATGCCAGTATTCTGTAAAAATCTCTATTTTCTTTCCCAAGCATGGTTTACATAAGAAAAACTTTCCTTTTCAAACTTTTTCCTAAGCTTAATTTATGGGAAAAATGTGTTTTTCTTTTGCAATTCTCATTTATTTCTATTGACGTTTTTGTCACTTTCTTTAGACCTTACTGTTTTTCTTTTAGATACTTTTATCTGCTTTTACTTTTCTTTAATATAACAGCTAAACACAGCTATCATCTATGGCTAGGAGGCCTAGGACCATGTCCACTCTGACACAGATTGGTCCTACTCTAGGAATCCAAGTAACTCATATGCTCCTTCTGCCGCCTATTACTTTTTACTAACTTATGTTGTATTACTCACAATGAATAAGATCTATTCATCTCTTCCTTTCCATACTCAAAATGGAATAACCAAATCTCATTTACTGCAATGAATAAGGATTTTAATCTATGCAGTCTCTATCTAAAAAAAGCAACTAAGCTTAGGGAAATTTTCTCTTTACCTTTACTTTTCATTTTTCCCCAACTAAGGTCTATTTATCCCAATCACGTGTGTCTTACCATCTTAATAATATCACTTTACTATTCTTCTATAGTCTACACACATGAAACAACATTCCTAGGTTCTCACCAGGGTCCTATACACTTTACGGGAACTTTTATTATTACTACTAAAAGTAATCACTGCTATAGCCTTACACTTTTCCCGTCACACCTAGGAAATGATTCCTATCTACTCCATATTTAAAAGTTTGGTCTGGTATTTATCATTTCATTTTAAAAAGTAAAGCTTCTAAATTTTTGAAACATAAAATCCCAAAATTCTTGCCTTTAAAAGTGTTACTTTGAAGTTTATATTAAATTCAAAGGTACTTGGTTACTTAACATTTTATCTTTCTAGACTTTCATCTTTATAGCTTTTTGAATTTAAATAATTCACCAAACCTAGAGGAGAAAACATACAAATTCTAAGTTCAAAACTTATTCCTCCTTTTCTTTTAAAGACCTTTACAGCTTTCCTTAAAAATATTTTGGACTTTTTTAAATTTAACTGTTTGCTAAGTTTTTCTCTTCCAAAAACTTATTTACTTTTTCACCAAACCATTTTTCTTTAAAACATGCCTTGCTTGTTCTTAAAATATTTTTCTTTTTTTCTTGACCTCCAAAAATGTCCTCACATGTTTTCAAAACATCTCCTTTTCATAGATTTTCAAATTCACTAAAACTGTATTTTATCAAAAATCCCTTAACTTTCCTACTCTTCCAATTACCTAACCTTGGAGGAGTTTCTAACTTACTACAAATGGGGACTTTCTACAAAGGCAAGCAACCAATGCGCATAATCAATGGAAAATTATGAAATTTCCATTGAGCTTTCCTACTAAAGCTCTCTATAATATCCCTTCTAACTAAAACTGTCTCTAATTATTACTCTTCTTATTACACCTAATGGCTTTATACCTTAATGTATTGGAACTACTTTCTCTTATGAGAAACCATTAATGCTAAAACCTTCTATGAATCCTTTAAAAGAGGATTTCATATTTATGTGAAATTACAAGGAACTTATTTTATATTTTATCGAAATAGGCTATACAAAATATGGTGCTTTCCATACCTTGTACATCACTTTCACGTATTCCTTATACTTTGCACAAAACATCTTTATTTGTGTTTTGGTTTCATAGAAAATTATATCATTATTCATTTCATTCCAATAGATTAAAGTATGTTTAATCTATATTCACTTATAATAGACATTTCCTAAGAAATTTATTAATTTCCTAATATTTGACTGACATCTTCTTCAGAAGAATTCATTTTTAAAACTGTTTTAACATTTTCATAACTAGAAAACATTTCCATATACTTATTTAAATAATAAGTGTGCTTACAAACCACTTTATTTCTATACTTAGAAATTATCTTCAAAACACATTTTTATCTGGGTTAAAACATATGTTGCGTAAAACACCGTTACTACAACCCAAAAATACTAGTAGAAGAATTCATTTTCAAAACAGTTTTAACATTTTCATAACTAGAAAACATTTCCATATACTTATTTAAATAATAAGTGTGCTTACAAACTACTTTATTTATATACTTAGAAATTATCTTCAACACACATTTTTATTTGGGTTATAACAGATGTTGCGTAAAACACCTTTACTACAACCCAAAAATACTAGTATATGGATTCAGTTAAAATAAATATTAATAAATCCCATATGCTATGTAAAAACATTTCCTTTAGGAGTCACCTACTATAACAATAGTGTCATAGTCTATGCATTCTTTATTTTTCATGAAAACATCTATTACAATAATAAATGTTGTAACCTACGTTTTTGATACTTAACACACTCTAGGTTTTTATATTTTAAAATCTTTGTTTACCTATGACGAAACTAGCGAGCTATATATGCTCTATAATTCTTCAAAAAGAATTAAAATTCACATCATATAAAAAAACCAATTTAAATTTCATACCACTTTTTTTTTCAAAAAACCCAATATTTACTTCAAACATACCAACAATTATATTTTTCAACTTTTCAATTCTAAAAAGTTTCATTTTATTGGGCTAGACATAAAGTGGATTTTCTTCTTACTATCCTCGGAATACTCCTTCCTAAACTTTGGAAATCTCATTTCCTTACTAAAATCTCTTATTCCTACCAAATAAAATACTCTCCCTACTATCCCTAGGGAACTTTCCCACTTTTTATAACATATAGATACCAATTTTCTCTCAAAACATAAATTATTGTACACTATAAATTGGTAATAACTTAGGGCTCAACACTCTTGGGTCATCCCAAACCCAACTAGCAAACTATGCACAAATGTACTTCTAAAAACTTCCCATATGTTAAAATCTATAATTGGGGACTATTTGGATTTTAGTACACAATATTTTTTTATATTTTATTCAAAAATACAAATACGTTCACTCACTATCTACCTAGGAACCCTAAACCTAGGCTCTGATACCAAATGTAACAATCCGAATTCCAATGGGTTCGGATTTTTCCCAAGTCACCGAAGCCCGAGTTGGGTGTCTAGTATTCTACAAATAGACAAAGACAAATATATCAGAGCTCAAATAAATATCTCACAACGGAACTGACTAAATATAATAGTAAGTAAATACTCACCAATATGACACTTTCTAAATAAGTGTCTCAAAGCAGGAAAGTCACTGCCATCCACATAACCTGTAGGATGTTATGAGGAGGAGGTCAGAACTAAAGTTCTGGTAAATGGACAAATTATACACTTCTAAGCTTAATTCTACATATACCGTTTTATTTCCATTTTCTGTTAAATTAGGTTTATTGGGTTTATAGTACTCCCGCCTCTATGCGTGAATCGTGCCCATCTACTCCCTAGTATATTAAAACCTAATAACTAATATATATATAGCTATATGCCCAATGACCGCATCGGTCCTAGGTACTACCCATAGTACCTTCCGTATCCTCCTCAAAAAGGGATCCATCGTCTTGCTCCTAGAGCGTTCTATGACTACCTCTGTAAAGGACAACTTCGTGAGGCCTACAATACAGATGATCCGTCGTCTACTATGAAAACGTAAAACTACGTCTGCACTGGCCTATACTAATGCTCGGACATCCATAATGTACCACCCAGTGCGTACCTTGAGGACTATACATAATCATTCCGTCTACTCTTTGAATCCCGCTTAACAAGGTCTACCATGTATGGAACTTAGTCGAGGGTTTTCTATATCTGTAAAGGATAGCTTAGTTAGGCATACAATACAGATATTCTACTTGGTCTGCCTCTTTTCTCATCATGGCTATGTCCTCACGCGACCACCCCTCAACTAATCGAAAGACCTCTAAAGAGCTAACTGGTTGTGCCCTACTGCAAACAATCTAAACATCCAATTGGATGCGTCCCTCATCCAATGTCTCGAAGGTGAAAGAATCATTGGCCTGTTGGTTTAACTCTAGTCTTTCCCGAACTCGCTCTTGGTTGATAATGGCTTAATCTCTGCATGCGACTATCCTTTTGGGTCCTGTCCACTAAAACTTTGCAAGTCCAAGTACGGTGTCATACGAATATGCTACTCCATTCAACAACCTTTTGACTGCCTGCAATGCAAAAGCAGTCAAGGCATACTCTCTTGATGGTACACCTACAGACCTGCCTCATGGGGTGCAGCTTCGTTAGGCCTACCCCAAAGGGCCATCCTAGAGTACCCTCACGTCCCGTTGAAGTCTCGTACTTTCTTCTAGCCTAAATTAGCTAAGTTGGACGTGCTATTTCTGTGCTAAAAATCTATGATGAACTGCTTCGTTAGGCTCTTCATCCTTTGGGCTGCTCCTAACGCATCTTACCATTTTATTAGACCCTACATCTAATCTTTTATATGCGTTTAGTTTACTTTTCTAATTCTGTTGGCTACTTATTTACCCTAATCAGCATAAGCTTGCCCAGCCTCACCTAATTGTTGCGAGACCATTAGTTACTAAATGAAAGGGAATGCCGTTGGTATGGGCCTTTCTTCTATGTTTGCTTATTAACTTAGTGTAAGTTTTAAAATAAGCCTTTTTGGTTACCTCTAATTATAACCTATGTTATAATTATATTTGCAATTGTTACTTCTATATTTTTTAATAATCTACATGTTATAAATATAATTGCAAGCGTCTCTTTTCTATTCTTGTCTATCTTCTTTTATTATGATATTGAATTCCCTTTAGTTCTCTTATATTATATGACAATCTTGGCTTGGGACTAAGTACGACTGTCACACTTATCATAATAACTTCTTTGCTTTTATTCTACTATCTGCGCAGTAAATGTAGATCTAGGAACATTTTTGTTTATTATTTCTAGTCTTATCAAATAATTAACTTGATTTCTTCTTTAATTTTCTTTAACTCTTTACCTTATCTGCTTTTATTCTAGGAAGTATTTCTATTCTATTTGGTTGGTTACAAAAACCGTGCTAAAAATCCATTTCCATATTTAATACTAAATAGTAAAAGAAATGCTATAAACAATAATCCATAATTGCAAGATATTTCTTTTAATATTTCTTTAATTTCTGGGTAGTGCAAAATACACTGATATCTCTATTTTGCACTAATTCCATTTTTCTTGCTTTTATTCTTGCAATTACGTTCATCGTTATTCTTACAATATTAAATTATGGAAATGTATTCTCTTTTCTAAACCAACCAATTAATCTATTACTAACTCCCAAATCAAGTTATTAGTTTTTCTTCTTTTTAATTTATTTTTCCCGTTTTGGCATAATTTACTGTAAATTTCTTGCTTCTAGGCTTAGCCTTTCTCTATAACTGTTAAGCCTAATATTATTCATATTTAATGGGACTTCTATCTTTCTTTTCCATATAAATAATAATTAAATATAAGCTCTCTTATAAAATTTACAGTTTTCAACATAACTAATTAACAGAACTAATTACTGAAAATAAATGTTGAATTAAATATTTAACGGGAATCTAACGATAATATATCATAAACGTAAAAGATATATAATTTAAATCCACTCACAAGTCGTCCTTAGCTTTGCTTGTTCTTTGCTTTGCTCCATGGCCTTCCTGGATCCCCTTCTAAGGCGTCTAATATTTTTATTAAGAAGATCTTCTCTCTAGAAATATTTTCAATTTAGGGTTCAGCCTCAGGCGATGAACTCAATTGAGAGAAAACCCGATTGTGAGAAAATAGCTAGGTCTAGGGTTCTATTTATAGTGGAGTTTGGGGATCTCAGGCCGTTGGATTTTTGGATTGAATCTGGTGCGACCACGTCATAGGGTCACTGCGAGTCGTCGGATTTAGAAAACAATGGTTGTGATTGCTCGAAAATCAAATAAAATAGGCTCGGCACGTACCTGGACGAGATTGCGTCTAGGCTATAACGCGGGTCGACCTATAGGTCGACCTGTGCATTTTAAGGGTCGACCTGTGTATATCGCGGGTCGACAAGTTATATATGGAAATTGATCAAAAAATCACCACGAACACAATGGTATAAGTTTCGAGGCCATATTCTGACAGTTCCAAAAATGTTTATTTTCACTGTTCATCGTTATTTGATTATTTAATTATCAAAAAATGCGGGATGTTACACACTTATATATTTAATGTACGTACATATACAAAATTATGAAATCAAATCTACATAAAATTAGACATTTCAAAACAATATAAACTAGAAAGATGAAGAAGGAAATAAAATTTATGTTAGATTTAGATTTAATCAAATTAAAATTAAAAGGCAATAACATGATGCAATATACTAAACCTTTTTCTTCAAACATTTACAATAATAGATTTAATACCATATAAAATTCTATAATTAATTACAAAAAAAATAAACCTCTAAAATTACAGATCGAAAAATACACACAATAAACGTAAAGAAAATTAAAACTTTTGACATAATTTAATGCATTATTCCAATAACATAATCAATCCAACAAAAACATGGATATATTTATATACATATATATAGTAAACTGATATTTAATTTTAAAACATATACTTGATAAGGTAGTAAAACCGATTGAATTAATTTAAAACAAATTAATCTAATAAAAGGTTTAACTTGATATTAGTTTACAATTAAATATGATTTAACAATTATACATACATATATATACACGATTCAATTAATCAAAATATTAATGGCATGATTATAAATGTAACGACCCGATATTTTCAACCATTCGCATCCATTATAAGTGTATAGGTAGACACTCATGCCGGAATTGAATTTCTCAAAATACCGCATTGTAAATAAAATTTGGCAAATCTCAGAATATACAGTAAATAAATATAATCACAGATCACAGACACAGAGTAAAATAATGCAGCGGAAGTAAAAGAAATAGTAGTTCATGAAGCTACTATATAAATATATCAGAGTTACATAAGATATACAAAAGAAATAGAGAACAACAGAAGTCTCAATAAAATAACCAAGTACAAGTTGAGTAGGACAACGGAACTGAAGTAGATAGGACAAGACAAGCAGATAATCTCCAGCGATTCAAATCTCCAAGAGAGTGGACACCCAAATTTGTGAATAACTCAGGCTGACCCGAGCGTACAGCAAAACACAAAACACTCGAGTCAGGATAATATATACTTATATAATGTAAACCAACTCAAGTGAACTGTAATAAGGTACAAGTAACTTAAAGAAAGCTTGGGACCGCCCATTCTTTAAGGATCCGTTAAATTATCTACTATGTAGTAATATACGCTATATACAGTAGTGTCTAATTAGTAAAGTATAATCATATAGAAAATAGTGTTAGGGGGATGGAGAACCTTAACGCGGTCGGATCTTAAAATCATAATCGTAGTAAAGCTCGATATGGTAGGTGACATGGCACAACTAGGCAATGCTAGGGTAGATATACCAATTACGCATCCAGACTAGTGGTGACGCATAGCAGCCACTACCGCCCACCTCGAACAACACTCCCTGTCATGGCCCGACTTTCTATGCCCAGAAAGACGTATCGTGAATTAAGAAAGAAAGGGATAGAAGAAGAAAATAAAGAAAAGAAGAAAGAACAACAACATCAGAAACTCACAGCGGAACGAATGAAATATAATATATCATATAAAATATTACATAGTATCATATACATCAGAGTTACACAACTTATACATCTCAAATTAGACAGTTATAAACATCTGTCTATCATACATCTCAATACATCAATACAATACAGACACAATACAAACACAGCGGAAACTTTTTATATCTACACGCTGAAGCCTCCTGCTCCTCAGCTCCTCCAGAATTCGTCAAGACTATCCTGAATCCCTCGACTACTCAATACAATATTGAGTACCCAAGAGTTTAATAAAACAGAAAATAAACACTTGGGTCAGACATGGGTCTGGTGTGAGTAAACGGTTAGATTGCTTAACTTTGAAAACCTTTGAAAACAAAAGTATCACGTAAGCCTCCCCACAAATAAACATGGGTAAGTTTTTATCTTACGCTAACTAAAACATTTGATAGGAAATCTGATTGTATTATAATAGGGTCTAGGGTTTTCAAGTAAAATACAGAAATAGTTGAAATGCTTACATCTCACATTCCAACGTAGTTGGGCACAACTAATACGTACGACACTTATTGGAGTTTGGACTCCATACAATGGCAGGGCTACTGGGGTACCGCCCGTCACAGTACGTGGCCTAGATCACCGTACCGAGGAGTACGCCCGCTCCCCTGCAACACAAAGCCGGAACCATCCCTTACTGGATAATTCCGAACAAGATAACCCCGTAGTTGGCACGACCAACCACACACTAAGCCAAATAAAAAGAAGGGACCTCTAGACAGGGATATATCTTGCTCTCAGTGGAAGCTACCCACGAAGCTTTGCTGCATCTCCCCTGTTTTAGCCATTCCCGGTTGATGAGGCTTGAGGCTACGATTACCTTTATAGAACACATCTATCTTAGAATGCTCATCGCCCTCCTGACGATGTGCTGAAAGCATTCAATCCATACAAGTTCGTTCCGGGTTCGAACGAAACCGAAGGCATTATCTCATTACACTCGTTTTGGAATCACCCTCAGAGTTAACGACAATAACCCTTGCACTCTGAATCTTCATCTTCACTTGAGATTCACGACCTATCGTTAATTTGGATCGATGTGGTATTCGGGTCTCCAGACCTGGAATACCGGTATACGGAAACCCGATCCCGGTCTCATCGAAATCCAAAACGTATCTTTTAAGGCCAAGTTGTTTAAAGGTTTAAACATTTAAATTTATTCAGGATGATATAAACAGATAGATAAATCATATTATCACAATTGATAATTCATATCAACATTCATCTCACAAAGCAGCATATATCATATATATATCAGAAATATTCAAATCATCCAATATCAACCAATCACCCAATATCAAACATCCAGTATTAATCAATTATCTAAACAGAATTGATTAACTCTAATCAATTTAATTAACCTTTAATTAAATTAATTACTATCCTTTAATTACTTGGATTATCTTAATCCTGCTTATTATCATTAATTAATTACAAATTAATTAATTAAACATCTTAATGATCTTCCTTATTTAATCTTCCTTGATTAATTTTACTTTAATTACATTCAAGTAATTATCCTTAACCATATTCAGTAATTAACATTTAATTACTATCATTAATTACAATAATTAATGAACCTTCATTAATCAATTAACTAGAATTAATTTTATTAATCCTCAATTAATTACAATTAATTAATCATACTTAATTTAATTACTTTTATTAATCAACCTTGATTAATTCATTAAATAATTCTTATTAATTAATTAACCTTTTAATTAATTAAATAATTAATTTTAATCAACCACTTCATTCATTAATCAGTCTTAATTAATCATAATCAGTAATTAACAATTTGTAATTACTTATCTTAATTAATTACTTCTTAATTATTTATATTAACCTTGATTAATTAATCTAATTAATTATTCTTTAATTACTTCATTAAGTAATTATTAATCAATTTTAATTTAACAAATAATCCTTAATTAATTACTTTTAATTAATTACACTTAGTAATTAATCTTAAATTAAAAACAATTAATTAATCACATTAATTAATTAACTAAAATAATTAAGTAATTAACTCTTAATTACTTACATAAGTAATTATCTTCTAATTACTTCATTTAAATGATCTCGATTTCTTTCTTAATTAATTACTTAACAAATAATTAATTCCATCATTTAATAATTCTTAATTAATTACTACATAATTAATTAACTCAAAAACAATTTATATTAATTAATTCCTTAATTAATAACATCATGTGATTATTCATTTATCACTTTAACTAATTACCCCATAAGTAATTTTCCTATTAATTACTTCCATAAGTAATTTCATTCAATAATTAACCAATAATTACTTTATTAAGTAATTACTCTTAATTAATCCATAATTAAGTGATTATTTAAAAATTAAATAAACAATTAACTAATTATTTAAAATTAATTAAACAATTAATTAATTAACATTCTATATTTAAAAATCCTTAATTAATTATGAAACCATTATTCTTAATTAAACTTTACTTAAATCGTATTTAAATTAAGTATTCTTAAATTCATATCAATACTAATTTAACCTTATTATTCTTATAAATAAATTATTTGAATTATTTTAAATCTCATTATTCAAAACAAATTATTAACTTGATTTACCAAAATCATAATAATAACCTTATTTGGAGATAAAGTATTTATAAATCATTTCCAAATTTATCAAATACTTAAAAACTTGTTTATGCTTTAAATTTTTAAAACTCAGATATAATTTTCTTTTAAAATTTCAAAACCAAGTTACTGGGATAAAAACGACCCGAGTCATACCCCTAATAAACCCGAGCTAGCTTCGAGTCTCTCCCCCACGTATCTGCTTCGAGTCGCACGCGATGAAAACACGAACCCAAACCCGAGACATCTCCTTCTTCTCCAACGCAAACAATCCAGATACCCAAACGTGCATACGTGCACGTGCACGTCCACCCAACGCCACTCCGATCATCGCCGAAGCCTTCAGCAAGTCATCGATCACCTCTCCGACCAACACGATTGCCCAGATCGCCGGAAACGACCTCAATTCAAAATCGACCCAATCGATCAAAAACTGGAACCCACATCGATCAGAAAATCACCCATCGCCGACGTCTCCAACCTCGATGAACCACGCCGACCTGATCCAAGCTTCACCTCGTCCTCCTACAACGATCCCCCCCCCATCGCGAACGATTCCGGTTCCCTATCCATGTCGAAATCGCCTCGACAGTCAAGCCAAACAAAATACTAGTTAAACCCTAATTCGCCCTTCCCCGACCACCACAGTTATCTAAAAATTTTCTCACCATTTTTCCTGTGATCCATACTCCACTAACAACCTCCAGACCAAACCCCATCACACTCGATCAAGCCGATCACCAGAAAAAGCATGAAACCCATTTTCTGGTCATCAATGAACTGCACTCTCAATACTATATTAAAAATTCTGATTTTCTGCTTAAAAATCATATTTTCCAATATTGATTCAAATTTAATACTTGAATCATCAATTTAAGAAGTTTGGTTTTCAACATGTTTTTTTTTTTTAAAAAAAAAATCTACTGTATTTTCTTGAGTCCAGAGTCTTTTCAAACTTATTATACTTGAACTTGTTTTTAAAATCTAGATGATGTTTAAACTAAACTATCTTGTTTGTAATCCAAAGTTTAATAGTAAACAGATAAAAAGATTTGGAATTTTTATCAAAATTCAAATCTGTAACATGAACAGAGGTACACTCTGATATCAGACATGCAAGCTTAAATACATTCATATAAACATGTTTCAGGACTCAAACATATACACAATTTCAAACATACATGCAAAGCAACCATCAACGCAATAATTCATATGCAACAGATATTTGTTACTTAAGTTCTTAATTCAAATGTTTACTCACAGGAAAATAACAGAGAATAATGAACATTCATGTGCATAATCAAACTCTTATGTAAACATTCATTTATATTCAATCATTCAAGTAAACATTGCATATCATGTTATTATAATATTTATCAGACATATCAAACATATTAGCAGATTTTAAAACTGTTTTTAAAATTAGATTTACTCACCTTTTTTTTTTAAAGAAGCAGAGCAGTTTTATTTCCAGGTTTTTATATTTTGAATTCTGGAAACTTGCATTTGATTTTCTTTGCTGTTGACATTTGAAATCCCTTGCATGCCTTCAATTTGATGTTGAAACTGAAGCCTTTGCATTTGAATTTAGTTTCCAGGTTGAAGATTGAAAAAAACTGATGTTGAAATGAATTTGAACTGAACTTGCATTTTGGTTTCTGCTTTGATTTATTTATTTCTTTGTTTCAGTTTTTGGAAAGATGAGGAGAGAAAAAGAAGATGGAGGAAGGAAAAGATTCGAACTGAAGAAAATGAAACCAGGTTTCTTCTACAACTACATTATTTATAAAATAAAATCTTTAAATAAAGAAAATGTTGCCACTTGTTTTATTACTAATTAGACAAATGTCCAACTTGTTTTTATATGTTTACAAGTGTTAAAACAATGCATAATTATGTCTAAACCCTTATTAATAAAAGTAATTATGTTTTTTTCTATTTATGTAAATGTGAATTATTATTTATTTTTACAAACCTTCTAAATTTAAGAGATATTTAAAAAGAAAGTTTATTTAATATCATATATACACACTTATAACCATTTTAGTTTAGTACTTTTTAAAAGAAAACAAGATAAAATAATTCTTTTATTAAATCTTATTTAAACTATCATACTTTAGAAATAATAATTATGTTATATTTTGAAAATATAAAATTATCCTTAAATTAGCATTTGAAAAATATTAAATTTAAATCAAAGACTTCCTATTTACAATATGTATACAAATATATACATTATAAATAGAATATATTTTTATTAGCTTTGAAAGATAAATTTTATCCATTTTAAATTGTTAGAAATGATATAAATAAATATTACTAAATTAAATATAGCCAGATTAAATATTTATTATCTTTTAAAAGATTAAATTATCAATTTAAATTATAATTATAAAGAAAATTATCAATTCAATTAAATTATCAATACAGATTATTAAATTTATATTACCCAAAAACCCGAGATATCACATTCCTCCCCCCTTAAAATAATTTCGTCCTCGAAATTAAAAGCAAAGTTAATTTAATAATCCAGTAAAGATTTTTAATTTTAAATACAAACCTATCATCCAATTCTTATCAATCAAAGCAACCAGTCAAACAATCTAATCTAACTAACTATTCTGATATAAATCAGAATAGACTTCATAATACTATCTCGAGTTTCCCCAAGTATAAATCACCGGGAGACTCGCTCTACAGAAGCTAAACAAACTACACCACCACAATCCAGAGCTCCTCTCATCTCTAGATTCACCAATTCTGAACAAAATATCAGATCACACTCAAGTCCAACTCAACTTCCAAATCCAACTGAACTACAGATTCCACAACCAACGATGAATCCTACACGTACTTCCTCAGAGATACGTGAAATACAACGAATTTCCAGATATCCAAACTGGCCATTCAATCCTGTAGACAAAGAACTACTTCTCTCGAGAACACAGGAAAATCCAAAATACTTTTGGAGCTAACTTTCCAGACTTACCAAATCTAATAGTTCTTTAATCGGAGAAAAACTTAAACAACTTCCAATTTCCAACTCCGAATTCCAAACTCCGTCTTATATCTGCCTAACTCATCAGACGATCCCGAGCTACCTCATCTCTTCCCGATCAGCTCAACCTTCGCTGATGCTTCTTGAAACAAATATGAACCAAGCACAAAATGATCTTCAAATCTGCTGAAATCCACAAACTCTACTCCACAAGAAATAGAAGACTGAACTTCCTTCTCCTAGATTCCAGAAAATTCTATACACACTTAGAAATTCACATAAACTTTTTGTAGAAATCGGAGGTTACTTCCTTTCTTGCACAGCTACTACCTTTGCTTTCGCTGCACAACTCTGATTTGAAATAGATGAGAATGTCGATGAACTCGAGCACAAACTAGATCCACAAACAAGCGGAAACATTGGTTATCTTAAAGACATAACCAACTTCTCAAAGAATAGACGAGTCCTCGGTCAAGGGTACTGTCTTCAGCTATCCTTGGCTAGAGGAAACTCGAAACTAGAAGCAGAAGAGAAAACACAGATACTCCATAAAATTCTAAGATACTTCACCAAATCCTTCTCTAGGAACCAAATCGATATAAACTAAATCTTTGACCTCTTCGATAACTTTTACTTCCTCTTGAGATGTCTCAATTTCATACAAAAGATTACTCAAGATGAACTCTCAAAATAATCGCAATTCACTTTTGCGATCCTACCTAGTTCGGATTCCAAAGAAACTGTTCTCTCTTTACTAATTAAAACAGCCTTAAACTTTTCCAAACAAGGTTAACCCTTCAAGAAAACATTCACCATCTTCCCGGACTGCTGATAGAAGAATCACAAAGATTCTGGTACCATCGAAGAAACGGAACACACTGTTGCTTCCAAACTCTATCTCTGGGACACTGCTAAGCCAAAGACCTCCTCGTCAGCACACCGAACACTTCGAGTTGCACTGCTACCACAGTTAACCAAAAGCTTCTAATCCAAAGGCTTCTCAAAACTAAAACCATCAACAAACCTCACAACGAACCTCCGAGATGGCAGACATTCGGGCTCCAAACCAATCGCCAATAACTTACTCTTCTTAAGGGAACAATGAGACCATGTCCGAAGAACAACTAATTGACCTTAGTCCCATACTTCAAAATAGACAAAACTCTCTTACTTGATATCGGAGAATTCCTATACAGTCGAGTCTTTCTTGCGGTAGACATCAACTGTTCCTCCAATACCTTCTTAATCTTGCTCCAAAAAGAAAATCTCCTTCGGGAACATCCATAGGTACTGCGTCTTATCACACAACTGCTCCTTCCTGAAGTCGCCAAGCTACCATCACTTACTTCTGCACAACTGATAGATTCAACTCTAGAAAATCTGCTCACCCGAGCTCAACCAATTTTACATTCCAATAATGGACTCTGAATCTTGAAAAGGATTTTCTTCAGAGATCCGAGACATCCTTACTCCATACTGCCAATTTACTCGAGACGATATTGGGTTTACAGTCTCGATATATACTTCCAACCTCAAACATTCAAACTCCAACTATTGGTAATTGTGTTACACACACTACCACCTTATCTACCTTTATAACTTATATTGGAAAACCCGAACAGGTAACCCAATAAATAGGTAGAAATACATAAATATATATATTTAAAATGATATTTTTTTTATATAGAAATTATTTCTGGGTAAAATTATTTCATCTACCTCTTTAAAACAATATTGTGTCCGTTGGCCTGGTTCAAGTGTTTAGAGATCCCTATCAATAACGTTAGCTACTCGTATTGACCAGAATCCATATACCACTCAACCGATCAATTAACACAATATAAAACCATTTTTATATAACTTAACAATTACGCGCTCTCAAGATAGACACCACTTCAGAGCCTAGGTATTCACTCAACCTACTGCTCTGATACCAACTGTCACGGCCCGACTTTCTATGCCCAGAAAGACGTATCGTGAATTAAGAAAGAAAGGGATAGAAGAAGAAAAGAAAGAAAAGAAGAAAGAACAACAACATCAGAAACTCACAGCGGAACGAATGAAATATAATATATCATATAAAATATTACATAGTATCATATACATCAGAGTTACACAACTTATACATCTCAAATTAGACAGTTATAAACATCTGTCTATCATACATCTCAATACATCAATACAATACAGACACAATACAAACACAGCGGAAACTTTTTATATCTACACGCTGAAGCCTCCTGCTCCTCAGCTCCTCCAGAATTCGTCAAGACTATCCTGAATCCCTCGACTACTCAATACAATATTGAGTACCCAAGAGTTTAATAAAACAGAAAATAAACACTTGGGTCAGACATGGGTCTGGTGTGAGTAAACGGTTAGATTGCTTAACTTTGAAAACCTTTGAAAACAAAAGTATCACGTAAGCCTCCCCACAAATAAACATGGGTAAGTTTTTATCTTACGCTAACTAAAACATTTGATAGGAAATCTGATTGTATTATAATAGGGTCTAGGGTTTTCAAGTAAAATACAGAAATAGCTGAAATGCTTACATCTCACATTCCAACGTAGTTGGGCACAACTAATACGTACGACACTTATTGGAGTTTGGACTCCATACAATGGCAGGGCTACTGGGGTACCGCCCGTCACAGTACGTGGCCTAGATCACCGTACCGAGGAGTACGCCCGCTCCCCTGCAACACAAAGCCGGAACCATCCCTTACTGGATAATTCCGAACAAGATAACCCCGTAGTTGGTGCGACCAACCACACACTAAGCCGAATAAAAAGAAGGGACCTCTAGACAGGGATATATCTTGCTCTCAGTGGAAGCTACCCACGAAGCTTTGCTGCATCTCCCCTGTTTTAGCCATTCCCGGTTGATGAGGCTTGAGTCTACGATTACTTTTATAGAACACATCTATCTTAGAATGCTCATCGCCCTCCTGACGATGTGCTGAAAGCATTCAATCCATACAAGTTCGTTCCGGGTTCGAACGAAACCGAAGGCATTATCTCGTTACACTCGTTTTGGAATCACCCTCAGAGTTAACGACAATAACCCTTGCACTCTGAATCTTCATCTTCACTTGAGATTCACGACCTATCGTTAATTTGGATCGATGTGGTATTCGGGTCTCCAGACCTGGAATACCGGTATACGGAAACCCGATCCCGGTCTCATCGAAATCCAAAACGTATCTTTTAAGGCCAAGTTGTTTAAAGGTTTAAACATTTAAACTTATTCAGGATGATATAAACAGATAGATAAATCATATTATCACAATTGATAATTCATATCAACATTCATCTCACAAAGCAGCATATATCATATATATATCAGAAATATTCAAATCATCCAATATCAACCAATCACCCAATATCAAACATCCAGTATTAATCAATTATCTAAACAGAATTGATTAACTCTAATCAATTTAATTAACCTTTAATTAAATTAATTACTATCCTTTAATTACTTGGATTATCTTAATCCTGCTTATTATCATTAATTAATTACAAATTAATTAATTAAACATCTTAATGATCTTCCTTATTTAATCTTCCTTGATTAATTTTACTTTAATTACATTCAAGTAATTATCCTTAACCATATTTAGTAATTAACATTTAATTACTATCATTAATTACAATAATTAATGAACCTTCATTAATCAATTAACTAGAATTAATTTTATTAATCCTCAATTAATTACAATTAATTAATCATACTTAATTTAATTACTTTTATTAATCAACCTTGATTAATTCATTAAATAATTCTTATTAATTAATTAACCTTTTAATTAATTAAATAATTAATTTTAATCAACCACTTCATTCATTAATCAGTCTTAATTAATCATAATCAGTAATTAACAATTTGTAATTACTTATCTTAATTAATTACTTCTTAATTATTTATATTAACCTTGATTAATTAATCTAATTAATTATTCTTTAATTACTTCATTAAGTAATTATTAATCAATTTTAATTTAACAAATAATCCTTAATTAATTACTTTTAATTAATTACACTTAGTAATTAATCTTAAATTAAAAACAATTAATTAATCACATTAATTAATTAACTAAAATAATTAAGTAATTAACTCTTAATTACTTACATAAGTAATTATCTTCTAATTACTTCATTTAAATGATCTCGATTTCTTTCTTAATTAATTACTTAACAAATAATTAATTCCATCATTTAATAATTCTTAATTAATTATTACATAATTAATTAACTCAAAAACAATTTATATTAATTAATTCCTTAATTAATAACATCATGTGATTATTCATTTATCACTTTAACTAATTACCCCATAAGTAATTTTCCTATTAATTACTTCCATAAGTAATTTCATTCAATAATTAACCAATAATTACTTTATTAAGTAATTACTCTTAATTAATCCATAATTAAGTGATTATTTAAAAATTAAATAAACAATTAACTAATTATTTAAAATTAATTAAACAATTAATTAATTAACATTCTATATTTAAAAATCCTTAATTAATTATGAAACCATTATTCTTAATTAAACTTTACTTAAATCGTATTTAAATTAAGTATTCTTAAATTCATATCAATACTAATTTAACCTTATTATTCTTATAAATAAATTATTTGAATTATTTTAAATCTCATTATTCAAAACAAATTATTAACTTGATTTACCAAAATCATAATAATAACCTTATTTGGAGATAAAGTATTTATAAATCATTTCCAAATTTATCAAATACTTAAAAACTTGTTTATGCTTTAAATTTTTAAAACTCAGATATAATTTTCTTTTAAAATTTCAAAACCAAGTTACTGGGATAAAAACGACCCGAGTCATACCCCTAATAAACCCAAGCTAGCTTCGAGTCTCTCCCCCACGTATCTGCTTCGAGTCGCACGCGATGAAAACACGAACCCAAACCCGAGACATCTCCTTCTTCTCCAACGCAAACAATCCAGATACCCAAACGTGCATACGTGCACGTGCACGTCCACCCAACGCCACTCCGATCATCGCCGAAGCCTTCAGCAAGTCATCGATCACCTCTCCGACCAACACGATTGCCCAGATCGCCGGAAACGACCTCAATTCAAAATCGACCCAATCGATCAAAAACTGGAACCCACATCGATCAGAAAATCACCCATCGCCGACGTCTCCAACCTCGATGAACCACGCCGACCTGATCCAAGCTTCACCTCGTCCTCCTACAAAGATCCCCCCCCATCGCGAACGATTCTGGTTCCCTATCCATGTCGAAATCGCCTCGACAGTCAAGCCAAACAAAATACTAGTTAAACCCTAATTCGCCCTTCCCCGACCACCACAGTTATCAAAAAATTTTCTCACCATTTTTCCTGTGATCCATACTCCACTAACAACCTCCAGACCAAACCCCATCATACTCGATCAAGCCGATCACCAGAAAAAGCATGAAACCCATTTTCTGGTCATCAATGAACTGCACTCTCAATACTATATTAAAAATTCTGATTTTCTGCTTAAAAATCATATTTTCCAATATTGATTCAAATTTAATACTTGAATCATCAATTTAAGAAGTTTGGTTTTCAACATGTTTTTTTTTAAAAAAAAATCTACTGTATTTTCTTGAGTCCAGAGTCTTTTCAAACTTATTATACTTGAACTTGTTTTTAAAATCTAGATGATGTTTAAACTAAACTGTCTTGTTTGTAATCCAAAGTTTAATAGTAAACAGATAAAAAGATTTGGAATTTTTATCAAAATTCAAATCTGTAACATGAACAGAGGTACACTCTGATATCAGACATGCAAGCTTAAATACATTCATATAAACATGTTTCAGGACTCAAACATATACACAATTTCAAACATACATGCAAACCAACCATCAACGCAATAATTCATATGCAACAGATATTTGTTACTTAAGTTCTTAATTCAAATGTTTACTCATAGGAAAATAACAGAGAATAATGAACATTCATGTGCATAATCAAACTCTTATGTAAACATTCATTTATATTCAATCATTCAAGTAAACATTGCATATCATGTTATTATAATATTTATCAGACATATCAAACATATTAGCAGATTTTAAAACTGTTTTAAAAATTAGATTTACTCACCTTTTTTTTTTAAAGAAGCAGAGCAGTTTTATTTCCAGGTTTTTATATTTTGAATTCTGGAAACTTGCATTTGATTTTCTTTGCTGTTGACATTTGAAATCCCTTGCATGCCTTCAATTTGATGTTGAAACTGAAGCCTTTGCATTTGAATTTAGTTTCCAGGTTGAAGATTGAAAAAAACTGATGTTGAAATGAATTTGAACTGAACTTGCATTTTGGTTTCTGCTTTGATTTATTTATTTCTTTGTTTCGGTTTTTGGAAAGATGAGGAGAGAAAAAGAAGATGGAGGAAGGAAAAGATTCGAACTGAAGAAAATGAAACCAGGTTTCTTCTACAACTACATTATTTATAAAATAAAATCTTTAAATAAAGAAAATGTTGCCACTTGTTTTATTACTAATTAGACAAATGTCCAACTTGTTTTTATATGTTTACAAGTGTTAAAACAATGCATAATTATGTCTAAACCCTTATTAATAAAAGTAATTATGTTTTTTTCTATTTATGTAAATGTGAATTATTATTTATTTTTACAAACCTTCTAAATTTAAGAGATATTTAAAAAGAAAGTTTATTTAATATCATATATACACACTTATAACCATTTTAGTTTAGTACTTTTTAAAAGAAAACAAGATAAAATAATTCTTTTATTAAATCTTATTTAAACTATCATACTTTAGAAATAATAATTATCTTATATTTTGAAAATATAAAATTATCCTTAAATTAGCATTTGAAAAATATTAAATTTAAATCAAAGACTTCCTATTTACAATATGTATACTAATATATACATTATAAATAGAATATATTTTTATTAGCTTTGAAAGATAAATTTTATCCATTTTAAATTGTTAGAAATGATATAAATAAATATTACTAAATTAAATATTGCCAGATTAAATTTTTATTATCTTTTAAAAGATTAAATTATCAATTTAAATTATAATTATAAAGAAAATTATCAATTCAATTAAATTATCAATACAGATTATTAAATTTATATTACCCAAAAACCCGAGATATCACACTCCCAAATCAAGGGTGGCCACCAAATCAATCACAAGTAATAGAATGGTATCGAAGAAGTATGTCCGATCAGAGGTGCTACCTCCTTGGTCCGTCAATCGCTCCTGTTTTAGCCACCTTATGCCAACTCATGGGAGTTGGGTCCACGTATATACCTTAGGATCGTCGCCACCATCCTACTTCATTCTGGAAACTCCACCGCGTACACAGTTGTCAAAGTGGTTTTCGGTATCGACAGAGAGTATGTCCATATTCGATCCCGGTCTCTTTAACAACCAATCGTTATTATAACCCGTGGTTATAACTTTTAAAACAATACTTTACTTCAAAATAAAATATCATTTCAAAACCATATATTTATCAAAATAAAGATTAAATCAATTCCAAACCATTTCCATATATTTAAAATATCATATCATTTCAAAACTTCATTTCAAATCATTTCAATATATCAAAATATCATATCTTTCCAAAACTTCATTTCAAATCATTTTAATATAATAAAATATCATATCCTTACAAATCCAAATATTCAACTTTAAATACCTTTTAAATTCAAAGATATCGTTCATTTACTATCATTTCAAATCACCTTTAAATAGTTTAGATTCCAATCAAAATAATTCATTTAAACCTTTTAAAAGTGTAATTATTATATTTTTAAATCAAGTATTCAATTTCCAAAGTTTCAAACCATTCTGAGTTCGTTTACTAAGTCAAAAACCCTAATTATTAAAATTTCAGCATTTCACAGCATTTAAAAACAACTGCTACAAGTTATATTTGAAAACATTTTTAATTCAGCAAAGACAGCACTTAAAACTGCTGTTAAAACTCAGTTTTAGTGAATTTTAGTTCAAAACAGAAAAGACAGCATTTCAGAAGTGCTGCGGTAGTTCAGATTTCAAAACAAGTGTTAAATTTGGTTTCAACAAAGACTGCAGACCATTATAGCATTTCCAGAGAATGCTATAATAGGCCTGAGTTCAATATTAGCCTATAAGTTCATCTACAGCAACTACAGCATTTCAGAAATGCTGTAATAGCTCCTTTTTACACAATTTTAGTTCAAAACAGAATCTATAGCATTTCTGAATGCTATTAAAAGTTAATTTCAGGTGTTAGTGTATTTCCAGCAATTAAATAACTTTAATTTAAAACACATAAATATTTTAAAAATCATATTTTAACATTTAAAATGTTCATTTACATATCATTTAACATATATCTTTTCACAATAAATTCCTTATAATCAAATCCAATTTCAACAATTTACTTAATAAATTTAAGTGTGAAAGTGTCCAATTCTTCACTTTTCAACAAATAAACTTAACACTTCAAATTTAAATTACCATTTCACAATTTAACTAAATTTCCAATTTTATTTAATTAACTTAAACCTTTAATTAAAACCAAATTTCACATTTCCAAGTCAAGTTATATTTTAAAAGATCACGGACCAACATTCATTTATTTAACCACTTAAATTCATAGAAAAATCAATAATACTTTAATAAATCACTTAAATTCAAATTTAATCAAATTATCATATTTACCATTTCCAAATAGAATTTAATATCCATTTTATTTATATAACTTAAATATCATTTTTAACCAAAATTCCAAATTTCCAACTTAAGTTATATTTCAAAAATCCAGTTAAACCATTCATTAATTACATTTTTAACACATAGAAAAATCATAATTTCTTTAATTCAAAATATTTCAAAATCTGTTTAAATCAAATTTCATAAATTTATATTTTTAAAATACTTAAAAATATCCAAAACACTTTATAAAATAACCACGGGCCTGTATATAGTTTTCTAGCCTAGGTCAAGTGATACGGATATGTATCATTTCAATCCGCAGTTTAAAAAGAAAAATCCGGGTTCTATCCTTTCAAACTCGCAATCCCAAGTTAAGATAAATTAAATAAAAACCGTTCAGGCCTATCATTTCAGCCCATAACGATTTTTCCCTATTCTAAAGTCCGTTCGGGTATGTATCATTTCAACCCATAGTGAATCTAATCTACAGGGAACTTGCAGTGTGATAAACAAATATAAAATGAACAGTATACAAAATATAACAGTAACAGATGAGATGACAAGTAAATTAACAGGTTTAACAATCATATAATTAAATCATCATAGGCAGTTATAACATCATATAAAATTCTACACATTCAATTGTTGTCGTTTCACAATTGCATAAGTATAAATGTCTAGTGAGATTTACTCACCTTTTGTGCTAGAGTTATCAATTCAAATGATACAAACGGATACCAGAAAGCATGATGACACAACAATGGATTCAAGTGGAAGAGAACCAAGCTAAAGAACACGTGTTACAACCTAAAACAAAACCAAGATAAATCAAAATTCAATACAACATTGAATTTGAATAACTTTGAAATGAAAACAAATATGAATACAACGACTTTTGCCTTGCTTTCTCTATCCTTTTGCATGGCCTAGGGAATGTTTTGGTTCAGGTTTGGACATGGTTTAGGTCTGGTTTGGACCAAGGGATGCACGGCTACAAGCTAGAGATGATGGGGAAGTTACAACATAGGCATGTGAAGAGTTTTATGCAATATGGTGGAGTTTTGGTTCATCTTTGGCTCGGTCTATAAGGTCCTAGGCTTGGCCATGACTTGCTACAGGTCTGGACAGAGGAGATGGTGATGTGTAGTGGTGGTAGCAAGGTGGTGGTGGTGGGTAGAGGTGGTGTCCAAGGTGGTGGGCGAAGGTATGTTGCAACTAGTGGTGGCTATGCATTGTTTTAAGGGATTTGTGCAAGGTTTTGTGTGGTTTTTAGTCAAGAGGAGTGCATGGCCTATCATGGTCAGAGGAGGAGGGGGTTTGGTCGTGGATGGTGTGGGGAAGGAAGTGGTGGTGGTCGGTGGAGGAGATGGTGGAGGTGTTAGGCCAAGCAAAGCAAGAGAAACATGGCAAAAATCATTGAAAATGAAGAGAAAAGTAGAAAAAAGAGAGAAGAAACCATTATCACTTCCTTTGGCCATGAATATAAAATGAAAAATAAGTTTTTCTCGTGAATTATGACTGAGAAACTCACGGCTAAAGATCAGGTAGGGTATGGCCAAGCAAAGTATATGAAAAGACAAAGAAAATGAAAAGACCAGCAGCCGAAAAGTCACACGTTATAGAGTTTTTTAGTCCCTTCAAATTTCCATTTCTATTAAATCAAATAAAACAAATAAATTTCAGTAAATAGATTTTAAAACTGAAAACAAAGTAAAAGAAAATAAAAATAAATAATTCAATTTAAAGAAAATAGAGAAAGAATAAAAGAAATAGCTTAAAAATTGGAAACAGAGTCCAAAAATTACAAATAAATTATCACTATCTTTTAGAAAATTTCTACTTCACTTAAAATGGTTTAAAATAAATCTTTGAGATACAAAATAAAGTGAAAATGAAAAATAAAGTAAAAATAAATAAATAATTTTATGGAAAATAGAAAAAGAATTAAAGAAATAGTTCATTAATTTAAAACAAGGCTTAAAAATTACAAGTAAAACATCACTAGTTTTATAAAAAATTTATTTCACTTTAAAACAAATAAAAGTCCAATAAATAAAATAAAATGAGAAACAAAATAAAGTGGGAATGAGAATAAATAAGTTCTTAAGAAAAATATAAAGATAAATAAAGAATTTCTTTTATTAAATGAAACTGGAAATTAGAAATTATAAACATAATACAACTGACATTGGAAAATGTCAATTACACTTTGAAAAAAATGTTTTAAAACCAAAATATATACATAACAAGTTATTTTACCCATATTAGAACATTACATGACCAAATAAAATATTATTTATATAATTTAAAATAAACAATTTTGTTAAATACAGCAAATTACACACAATATTCAAAAGGGCATAACTTTCACATTATAAATCAGATTTCAACGAAACGAAAAGCGGTATTCTTGAAATTTTATTTACTTTCATAATAAAAGATAAAATTAAAAAAATTCAAACTTTTAAAATTTAAATTAAAAGTCAAAGTTTGACCATATTGACCAAAATTCACTATTTTGGAAAAACTCTATTTATTCATGTTTGGAATTATAATTCACATACAAATCATAAATAATATTTAAAATAACAACATTTTCCATTTAATAAATAAAATAAAGTTTTTAAATCAGGAAATTCAATTTAAAAATAATTGCAAAATAAGGTTGTTACAATAAATGAATTAAATTGAAACACTAATAATAAATTTAATTGCAGCAAATCAAATTTATAACAATAAATAATCTAAGATCCAACATACAAAAGAAATTATATTAATACACAAATGAGTCGATAATAAATAGTTTTTAGTTAGATAGAAAATTAATCAACTGTGATAATAATAAAAACTTTATGACAAAAAATTATAACTAATGATTTTAGATTCAATCAAAATAATATCAACATTCAAAATCAGAAACATACATAAGGTGGATTTTGCATTTAATTTTCAATCAAATCTCATCATATCTCTTCGTCTCTCTCTATCATGGTAGGCCACATCATTCCATTACATGGATAATTATTTCCAAAAGCTTATTAAGCATTAAAATATATTTAAAACCCAATAAATATATACCAATGTTGTATATCGATACGAGCATATACAACCTTTGTATATGCATTCAAATAATTACTAAAAACATCAAATAAATTAAATAATAATCCATATTTCTCAAATATTAATTAATTTAATTAATTTACAATATTTTATAAATTAATTAAATTGTGTGGTTTTCCGAAGAATTCATAAATACGGTTATGTGACTCAAAGGTGTGAATTTACATCAATTAATTTTAAACAATTCAAATATTAACGTTCACACGTCACCTTAGTTAGTGGTGTGACAGTTTGGCTTAATTCATTGCTTATAGACCTTTTTGGTAAAATCATATTTTATATTTTCTTAAGAGGTACCTTTTAGTAACCAATATTTATGTATACTCTCTTCGTCAACACTATATCACTTCAGGACCTATGAAATTTGGTTTTGGTCAAAGTTTCAACATCGTCCATATTCAACTTGGTTAGTCCATAAATAAGGTTCTTGGTTCAGAACCCTAAAAGTCGGCACTAATACATCTGAAACAAACCTAACTTTTTGATTCGTAGAAGTCGACACTAGTACATCCTCAGTATTCATATGACGAACCACCAAGTGCCGAAAAGGCAGATTGTTAGGGGAAAGAAAGTAGAAAAGAAAGATAAGGAGAAACTGAAAAACATGGAATCTCACAACGCAACAGAATAATATATATATATATATATAATCAAGTCTTTACAAAATCTGAGACCCTTTTTTAATACATATACATAATAGAGTTGGACAGTTATAACAGCTGTCCTTACAACAACATACAAACTACACATAACACATTCACAACTGAAGATATCCAAAATATGAGAGTACGTCCTGGGCCTCCAACTCGACTACATAACTCCAAAGATCTAAAGCTAACCTGGATAACATGCTTGGTCTGACATGAGCATTATAAGGAAATAACGCCCAGGTCAGTCTTGAATACTAGCGTGAGTAAACTCAAATCATAAAAAAACTTTATTGGTTTATTAACTTGAAAAATCCTTTGAAATCAAAGGTATCTCGTAAGACCTCGCCACACCTAAACACGGATGGGTTTTTACCTTACGATAACCAAAAAACTTTTATAGAAAATCTAGTGATATTATAATAATGTCTATGGGTTCAAAGTAAAATATTAAAATAGTCGGAATGCTTGCATCTCACGTTCTAACATATTTGGTATACAACTAACACCGTAAAGCTCGTATTGGAGAATGGGTTTCAACCAATGACTGGGCTACTGGGGTACAGCCCGTCACAGTACACCTCTAGAACAATGTACCGAGATCGTACCTAACGACCCCTGCCAACACAGGACCGCCCTAACCCTTCCTGGATAGTATCGAATATGTCATCACCGCGGTTGTTCCCATCCGTTTTACTGAGCTCATATGCATAACTGAATCTGGAAATATGAATGGTCATCTAAAAAGACGATGATATACCCTGATCGGTGTGACCCGCATAGCCCTACTGCATCTCCCATATTTTAGTCATTCCTGGTTGATGAGGCTTGAGGCTACTTTTACCTTTCTTTAGCACTTTCCACTTGGAATGCTAACACTGCCCTTCAGGCATCAATGCAATGTCAGCATTCATTTATGCAAGTTCATTCTGGGACTGAACGAAACCGAAGGCACTACTTCTATTACATCCATTATGGGGAATCCCTCCCATGGAAAATAGAAAATAACCCTTACACTTTAAAACTCCATCTTCGATTCCATGCTCTTCAAGATGTCTTCAATATGAAACTTTGAGTTAGATCGAAGTGGTTTTCGAATCACATATCTGATCTCGGTCTCCTCGAAACAACTTTCAACTGTCCCGGTTAACTCAATCATGGTTCTTTAGGAAATAAACAGACAAAGATAAGAGCAAAGTTCACATCCTAACTGTTAGTGGACAGATTCCTCATCATTCGTCCTAGAAGAACGAAACAAGTTTATACGTATAGTATAGCACCTTCGACGGTAATTGTACCATATAATTCCCACGTTTCTCCTAGATATTTCGAAAGTTACGTTTTTTCCAGATTTGATAGTTGGTTATTTAACTATCAAATAAACAAATGTCCTATCATGTTTTAATTTCCATATGGAATCCACTAAGCCTTTATTAATTCCCTTTAATTAAAAAAACCACTATATAAAACTTGATCAAAAGATCTTTTCAAAACACTATTTCCAAACCCCTTACATTTCCTTTATACTTAGAAAACATTTATACACTTATCTCAACGGTATAAGTATATTACCAAAACATTTTACATTTCATGCCTTGAAAACAAAATTATATACTTATCTTATCAGTATAAGTATATTTACAAACTTTTCAAAGTTTTCTTCTTTCCAAATCCCATACTAAATAACCAAACATTTCTTCAAAATAAAACATCGCGCTTATCCTTTATCAAAAATTCCCTTTTTAAAAGCTCGTCTTATATTTCAATTAACTTATAAATTTCAAAATAAAATTATAACCCATTATAAACCCTTAATTTAATTTATAAACCACTTTCCAAATCTCTAAAATGATTTATAAACCCTTTTCCTATTTTTAAAACTCTTTATATAAACCTTTCTATACTCCTTTATAAAATATCCTTTATAAATATCATTTACAAAACATCATTTGTAGAACACCTTAATAACCCTTTTCATTAGTAAAATCCCTTTTTATAAACAAGTTATCATTTATAAATTCATTTATAAGAATTACATAACTTGAAAAACCATTTATAAACCCTTAGCCTCAAATTGATTAAAGAATTAAAGTAAATTCAAAACCATACTTTATAAATTCCAAATGAGGCTTAGCAGTCCTAATGATACTAATTTAAGTTACCGTTTAATTTCAGTTCGATTCCCAAATCACATAACAATTATTTACATAAGCTTCCATATATGTAAATACAGTTCATATCTAATCAGGGAATAACACGTCAATATAACTAATTGGCATATACAAGTCCAAATAACATAACAACAGGATGGTGATTTATCCTACTAAATAGATGTCCAAACAATTCAATCAATTTATAGTAGGACGGAGATTTATTCTTCTTAACACATGTCGACACAATCAAATCACTTACACTATATCAAAATGGTGTTTTGTTCAGCTAACGGATGTCATTTAATTCTCCTAATAATATGGGTTACTTAAGGGTCCGGATAAGAGATCCTTTGATTTGGAATCAGATCTCTTTAAAAAGAAAATTTATTTAAAACACATTCGTTTCAGTTTTAAATCACCTTTGAAAAGATTTAAATACATTTAATCAACTTAAACCATAATTAAATCTTAATTAACCCTAAGTAAATCAAGATTAAATCATAAATAAATTCTAGCTAGTCTTAATGAACTTGATTAAATACAAATTAACTTCCTAATGCAACTTGGTTAAGGTTGAATCGAATTGTTTAAAAGTTAAACCCTAATTTATCAAATATTAATTAAATAATTAATTAATTAACCATTAATCTTAATTAAATAATTATTAATCATGTAATTACTTCTTAACTACATTAATCACTAATTAAAACTTCATTAATTAATTAGCAGTCATTAACTTAACTTAAGTGATGATTAACCTCTAATTACCTTCTTAATTACCAATTAAGTGCCAATTACCTTTTAATTAACTAACTAACTAATTAAATAATTAAATTACAAACTTAATTACTTTTTAATGTTACAAATTATGTTTTAAAACTTATTACAAAACAGTTTCAAATTAAAAAAACTGAAATAGAAATTCAAAACTTTAGTCGAACTACATCCATAGCGACTATCGCTATGAGTGCAGTTCGCTTTAACATATTTTTAAAGCATAAAAACCTCACTAACTTCACCATTTCATGTTTATAAACCTTTTAAAAAGTTTTACAAACTCTAAACTTAGATATACAAACTTTAAAAACCAATTTAAAACTTTTAACTCTTTTAAAAATAAATAAACAAAACATGATTCCATTCGGGTCTCGGATCCGTCGCAATTACATATAAAGTCGCTAACTTTGTTTCTAAACATCATGGCCTTAGTTCACATACACAATCATACATCACATAACATACATCATCCTTACCATATACCACATATATACTCACAAAGATTCATTCTTACTAACTACATAATATCACAACCAAATCGCATAAACAAATCCAACGACTAACACTTTTCACATCAATGATTATCAACATCATAACTAACCAATCTTAACACTATATACTCATCACATATAATGTCAACATTCAAGCTAACCTTTATACTAAAAAGTGAGTTAGTTTACTCACCAAACTTCCACAAAATCTACCCGAACTTAAGCTAAACTTGCCAACGACTCGCTAGCTTTGAAGAACCAAGGCTTTAGGTTCTAGCAACCCTCTAAATAGGCTTGGCTTAGTTGTATGTAGGCTTGGCCAGAGGTGTGGGGGTGGATGTGGGGTAGTAGCTTGAAGGTAGAGGAGCTTCGGGTTATCATCGATTTCAACAAAAATGGAGGAAAATGGGTCAAATTTCCATTGATTTTTGGAAAGGTAAATAACAAAATTTAAAAAAGTGGTTACAATAAAGGTTTTATGAAATTCTTTCCTCTATCATCTTAAAAAAAGAATCACTCATTTTCGATTTGTTTTGAAGAAGTTATGATCAAAAGAAGAAGGGTAATTTACGGACTTGAAATTCTAGGTGAAAAAATACTTTGCAAAGATTGGGTATTTTGACATAGCTATGATCGAAATTAGAAAAAGTGGTCAACTAGAATGTTGTAGACACTGGAATTTTAGGTGATTTGGAAAATGAAGATCACCATTTGATGTGGGAATGAAAAAGTTATGGTTGGAGGAAGAGGAAATAAGAGAATGAGAAATTCAAGGGCTATTTATAAGCAAGATCTCACACCTCATCATTTTGTCAAGTCACATCATCTCTTCTCTTCCTCTCTCATATTAAATCCCTCCCCTCTCTAGTTATATCACTTAAGTAATGATGGCTAATGATGAAAATATCAAGTGATATGACAAGAGATAAATATATGTATTTATATATATATATATATATATATATAAGTTTATTATTTTTAAACCCATGAGTTGTCACATCACTTCTTAAACATAATTAACATAAAATATTATATTCTTAAGCATATTATTATATACTTAATTATCTATCGTATATATGTATATATAGTGCACAAAGACGAACAATGTTTTCGACAACTTTCTGATGTCTAAAGGTAGAAATTTCGGAAAACGTTCCTCGATCACAATTCTGCTTTTCTACGAATTATTTAATTTGGTAAACAAATTTTGAAAATAATTTTACCATCATTATTAATTAATTAAAATGAGATTATTTATCTATAAAAATTCATTTATTGTCTATAAAAAAATATATATAATTGCTTAGTTTAAGTGACCAAACCCTGGGTCGTTACAACATCCACGGTATTCATGTGCCAGAAAGATAGATTGTTAGGGAAATAAAAGAAGATAGAAGATAAGAAGAAACTAAACAATCATAGAATCTCACAACGCAATGAAATAACATATATTAATCAACATAATTTTTTACAAAGTCATTTTCAAAATGATCATCAGAGTCATAATAATACAAATTCTACCCTAGGACAGTTATAACAGCCTGTCTCTACCTAACTGATACAACATACATATACAAGATAATAACTAGCTATCGATGAAGCTCCTACTCCAATCTCTTCCAAAATATATCCGTGGGAAACCTGAACTATTCCGTAGCTCATACAAATTTGAGCACTAAGAGTTTTAGGAAAAGAAAAATAAAACTCCGGGTCAAACATGGGTTTGATGTGAGTTAATTCAAAACAACTGAATTATTACATTAAAACTCTTTGAAATCAAGGGTATCTGGTAAGACCATGCCGCACATAAACAAGGATGGTTTTTACGATAACCAAACATTTCTATAGAAAATCCAGTGATATTATAATATTGTTCAAGGTACAAATACATATTAATCATAGCCGAAACTGTTACATTAATTAAATTCCAACATACTAGGTTCTACAATCAAAACTGTAAAGGCACGTATTGGAGAATGAATTCCAACAATGACAAGGTACGGGACTACTTTTCAAATGGTACACCTCTAGATAAAATGCACCTGGGGTCTGACAAGTACATCTTGTACCTCTGCCAACACAGGATCGGCATACCTCTTACTCGATAGTACCAAGTATGTTATCACCCTGATTGTTCCTAATCTTTATCGAGATCTCCCATGCATAACCAAATCCATAATAGGGTAATCAAGAAAGGTGATGACACACCCTTATGGGAGCGACCCACATAGCCCTGCTGCATCTACCCTGTTTTATCCATTTTCAGGTTGTGAGGCTTGAGACTACGTTTTACCTTTTATATAGCAAACCCACTTGGAATGCTAATACTGCCCTCCCGACATCAGTGCAATGCTAGCATTCATCCATACAAGTTGGTTCTAGGATTGAACAAAACCGAAGGTACTACTTCTACTAAATCCATTTTGGAATCACCCTTAAGAATAGTAGCAATAGCCCTTGCACGTCACAGCTCCATCTTCAATTCCATACTCTTCAAGATGTTTCCAATTCGAAAAGCTTGAGTTGGATCGAAGTGGTTTTCGGATAACATATCCAATCATGGTCTCTTCGAAACAACTTTCGATAGTTCTGATAAAATCAACCCCGGTTCTTTACGAAATAAGCAGACAAAAGAATAAGAGCGGAGATTACCTCCTAACCGTCGAATGAACGGATTTTCTTATCATTTGTCCTAGAAGAATGAAACGAGATTTATACGTACAGTACATCATCATTAGGAATGACTATGCCATATAACTCATGTGTTTCTCCTAGGTATTTCCAATGTTATGTTTTGGTCAAGATTTGATAGTCGGTTATTTAACTATCAAATAAACAATCATTCAAACATGGATTTAATTCTATATGAGATCCACTAAGCCTTTATTAATTAATTAAAATCACTTTATAAAACTTGATCAAAAGATCTTCTCAAAAACACTATTCCCAAACCCCTTACATCCCTTTTATACTTGGAAAACATTTATATACTTATCTCATGGTGTAAGTATATTACCAAAACATTTTATTTCCAATACTTAGAAAACAAAATCAAATACTTACCTTATTGGAATAAGTATATTTACAAAAATTTACAAAAGTCTTCTTCTTTTCAAATTCCGTGCTAAATGGCCAAAAAAGTTCCATTTAAAACATTACTTCCCATAAAACCCACCCCTTATCCTTTATAAAAAGTTCCCTTTTAACAGCCCCCTTCATATTTCAAATAACTTATAAATTTTCCAAATAAATTTATAACTCACTTTTATAAAATCTCTAAGTTAAATTATAAAACCTCTTTACAAATCTCCAAAATGATTTATAAATCTCATTCATATTTTTAAACTCTTTATAGATCTTCCTTTATAACTCCTTTATAAATATTCCTTATAAAATATCATTTGTAAAACACTTTAAATAAGTCCTTTCATTTAGTAAAACCCCTTTTTATAAATAAGTTATTATTTATAAATACCTTTATTAAATAATAATTACATAACTTGAAAAATCATTCATAAACTTTAAACTCCAAATTGATTTAAGAATAAAAGTTAATTCAAAACCATACTTTATAAATTCAAAAAGAGGCCTATCAATCCAGTGGTACTAATTTAAGTTTCCATTTTATTTCAATTTGATTTCTAAGTCACATAATAGTTATTTACACAAACCAACATATGTGTAAATAAAATCCATAACCAATAAGGAATGACATGTCAATATAAAACACCGGCATATACGTGTTCAAATAACATAATAGTAGAATGGTGATTTGTCCTGCTAAATTGATGTCCAAACAGTTCACTACTTATGGCAGAATGAGAATCTATTCTACTAAATAAATGTCCACACAATCAACAATTACATTATAGCAGAATGAGGATTTATTTTGCTATTAGATGTCCAAACAATCAATTTATAACAGAACATGGATTTCTTCTGCTAACACATGTCCAAACAATCAAACAATCTGCATTATAACTCATTTACAATTTTTTGGCTACTTAGTGGTATCGACATTTAAATCCCTTGTGTTCAAAAACTATTCAATGTAAAAGAAAAATCCTTCTAAATAAACCGATTTTTGGAAAACAAAGCCATTTGAAAACTTAAACCTCTTTTAAAAATAATAAATTACAAGTTAAACCTTTTATTAAACTATAATTAAACTTAATTAAATCTTAACTTAATTCAATTAATAATTAAGAGATATTTAAACCTTAAATAAATAATTTATTATAAATTTATACCCTTAATTAATTTATAATTAGAAATAATTAAAACATTTGATTAATAATTAACAACAATTAACCCTACATTTAATTAATAATTAAATTAAAAATAAATTTTATACTTAACTCATTATTAATTAAAAATTAATCTTGCTTAATCAATAACTAAATAAAAATTAATCTTACTTTTAAATGATAATTAATTAGTACTAATCTGCACTTAATTAAAAATAATAAACCTTGTTTAATATTTAATTAATTATTAATTACTAAACTTAATTAATTAAAAATTAATTATTAAATTATTAATTAACTTTCTAAAATATTATTATTAAGTTTATAAAACACTTTTAAAACACTTTTAAATAAAAGCTTAAATTTTTCCAAAAATTGAACTTTTATCGAAACTACATCCATAAATGCCATAACTTGAAAATGTTTTTTTTTTGACTTTCCTCTTTGAAAAATTAACACTTAAGAGCTTACTAAATTTTCAAACATAAAGTAAATGCTTTATAAAACTAAACAAAATTTGAAAACTTGAAACACTTCTGATTCTGGAAACACATAATCAACTTATCTACACAAGGATTTCAAGTCGACTAACCATACAAAAGCATTAACTTTCTAAGCATATAACCACGTATTCATGTTCATATCATACAAGCATATCACAAGTCGCAAACATAAGCAAAATCTAAACTTTACATCATCCATCACACGAAGATTATAACTTGCAATTTACCAACTTCACTTAACATTCACTACAAGTCCAAACTCACAACCAACAAGGCAAATAAGATCTCATAAACACACATCACCAATATAATATATTTTCAACAAAATCAATGCAAACCAATTTGCAATAATATTAAGGTCAAAACTAGTTTTAAAAAAAGAGTTTAGCTCACCAAAACTTAAGAAAACAAACCAAACTATTCCCGAGCTCCTTATCATCCCCAGACTTTGAAAAATGAAAATTTGGTGGCCTTAAAGGCCTATATGGGCTCGGCCATAGTCATATATTGCTCGGCCATGGTGTTATTGAGGGGTATAAGGGCTTGTTTTTGAAGTAAAAAGATGCAAGAAGGAAAAGAAAGTGTTTAAACAAGTTTTGAAAAAGATTTAAAGTTAAAGTTTTGGTTTCTTTTTAAACTTTAGAATTTGAGATGGAAGGCATTAGCATGGTTTTAGAACTTGGAAAAGAAACAAAAGAAGCTTTGAAAAAAACGAAAAAGTGAAAATGAACATGGAAAAGAAAAATGAACAATTGTTTTATATAAAACGAAATAATGAAATTATTAAACTACCCCTAGGGTACATGCCCTCCACTACATGAATGCCACATCACCCCCCCTCCCCGTGTCTCCTCCTCCTTTACCCATGAAAATTTGGTCCCCCTTTCCATTTTTCCATGAGAAAACATGCATTAATGCCTAAGTATTAATGTTTAAACATGTTTTATACTTAAGTTGCCAAAATGTCAAATCAATGTTTAACTTAACTTAATTAAGTTGTTTAAACGTTTTTATATCTTCTTAAACTAATACATATAATTAGTATATTTGTGTGTATATATTCAAAAGTGTACACAATATTTCAAAAAAAAAAGTTATACGATGCAACGTCGAAAATTCGAAAAACGTTTTCCGGTCACATTTTTTGTTTTTTATCGAACTAAATATTTTTGTAAACAAATTCAAAAAAAAATTCTATTATTATATATAAGTTAAAAGAGTGCTATTTTAAATATAAAAACCATTATTTAAATATTTATAATCAATTAAATATTCACAAACCAAAGCGATAAATTCCAGATCGTTACATTCCTTACTACTACAGTTGACAATAATACTAACTCATATAAGTAAGTAGAAGAATTATCTATTAGATAGTGTTTTACTTCTGATGCTTCAACTCAGACCCAATTACAGTTGTCCCATGGACGCTATGCCATGGTTTGCCTATAATCAAATTAGAGTGTTCATATTGAAGTTCTACAGTGTTCTTAAGTCGAGGGAATTGTGTAATATCATCACTTTGAGATTTCCTACTTGACCTTAGTTATTATTAACCAACAGGAAACTCTCGCATGAGTCATTCCATAGTTGTCAATAAGCATATGTACATAACCTTGTAGTGTATCCAACAGCCATGAGTAATACATTGTCTATAACGGTCTAGATTTTCGACGCTCGAAAGTCGACATTAATACGTCCACTGTATCAAATGCCGCGTAATCGAATACCGGAAAACCGAACCATTAGGGTTAAAAAGAAGAGGTAGAAGAAGACAAAAGAAAAAGAGAACAGAAAAACAAAAGCAGAAACAATATCAGAATCTCACATTCGCAGCGGAACAATATACAATAGATGAATCAATAATCTTTAAACAAAAGACTATATTAGTTTATACATACATCAATCAGAGTCAATATACAACTCAATACAACAATGGACAGTTATATAAACTTGTCCTCATATAGAATACACAGCGGAATAAATAAACAAGTACGGTAGTACGCTTTGCCATCCAGCTCATCTCCAAAACTCTAGAATATCCAGAATATCCTGATAACATAACTCTAGGCTGCCCGTGTGGAAAATTATTGGCACCCAGATTTTAGAAAGGGAACAATAAACTCCGAGTTAGTCATGGTGACTGGTGTGAGATCGTAAAACAGTTATTTTCACAAAGAAAATAAAACAGATTCGCAATGCTTTTGGAAAATGAAACTACCATAAGGCCTCCTACCACACACACAATGCAAACGCAGAATTGAGGAGATTTCCCCAAATGATAGTCAAAAATGCTTACTACGCAAAATCAGTTGATATTATTATTATTAATGTCTAGTGTGGAAAACATTTCGAAAGTATAATATCAATCTTAGCCAGCATACAACCATTGTTGTATGCCTACTATAGCTACTACGTTCAGTAGCAGGTTACTGCCACATTCCATAGCAGGTAATACAACTAAAAAACCGTACAAGGTTCGTATTGTTTCTTTGGATTTCCAACAAATGGTCAGGCTAAGAAACTTCCTTACACCGAAATAGAAACGCCTCTGGAAAGACGCCCCGGATCCTAACCGGATCTCTGCAAACACAAGGACGACACTACCTCACGTTGTACAGCTGTAACTAGGTAACTAACACACTGACGCTACCTCACGCTGTACAGCTGTAACTAGGTAACTAACACACGAGCTATGTCATCCCCCGGTCGTCACCGACCTTTATCCGAGGATCCTCAATCACAAAGCAACAATCACAAAGTATAATCAACATAGGTAAAATATCTGGGCTCCATACCATGATATCACCCTTTTATCCAGAAGGAAATGACATACCCTAGGGGCGCTACCCCTACAAACCTTTGCCGCAACATTCCTGTTTCGACCATTACCGGGTTGTGAGGCTCGACGAAGTCTCGTCCACAAAGCTACGCTTTTTCACAAAGCCACGCTTTTTCACAAAGCCACGCTTTTCCATAAAGCCACGCTTTTTCACAAAGCAACGCTTTGATCAACAAATGATCAACAGCACTTTGTGTGCCACATTACCAAATTAGGAATGTATCACTAGTAACCATCAACTACATAACCTCTAAGCTCGTACGTCTCAGAGAAGGGTGTTAAGCTAAGAGAATAAATTCTGCGCCACCAACAGAAATGTATTTGATAGAAACCATCTTTACATCTCAAAGTGTAACGTCAGACACACATCCATACAAGTCTGTTCCGGGTTCGAACAGAACCGAAGGCACTTCCAAAGAAGCCCTTGCAATCCATATATTCACTAATCACGTCAGGACTTCCCATCACAAAAAGAGTGATATAAATCTCTATACCGGAGCAACTCGGTGCAGAGACATTCGACAGGTTGTCCTTTCATTTTCGAAAATATCTGGTCTTCAACACCGGTCTTCAATACGATCCATATCGTCGTATCACTAATTCGGAATGGGTTATATGACACAGAGGTCTTTTCCCGGCTAACCCAAATAGTGAGCGTTTGTTTTAAAAACAAATCAAGTGCCATTTCAAAGGCAAATATTTCGGTTATTTAACTATCAACAACATTCACAACAATCAACCAATTTAAATAATTTTTCCCAAATTATTAAATTTCAAATATCTTCGCGAGATATATATTTTCCACACTTCACATTTGAAAACCAATTTCAAATCACATTTTCACACTTCACATTTGAAAACCAATTTCAAATCACATTTTCACACTTCACATTTGAAAACCAATTTCAAATCACATTTTCACACTTCACATTTGAAAACCAATTTCAAATCACAAAATGGTCCATTTAAACCAATTAAATAAATCCTTATCGATTTATTTTAAATTTACATTCCAAATCTGTAAATTTATTTCCACACTTCAAAAATAAATCAATGTTTATTTTTAAAACAAATTTCCCTTTCCTTTATAAATTCCATCGTGAATTTAAATTTCCAAATATCCACTTACATACGATTTTCAAAAATCGTTTTCCAAAGATTCACTTTCAAACACCAAATCAATTACAAATTGATTTCTAAATTTATTTTAATCCCAAATCAATTACAAATTGATTTCTAAGTTTATTTCAAATCCCAAATCATTTTACAAATCGATTTCCCAATTTATTTCAACACAAAATCTATTTTCATTTAACATCAAATAAATTTTCATATCGATTTCCCAAATTATTTATTTTCAAATACAAAATCAATTATCAATTGGATTTCAAACAAATTTATCACTTTTAAAATAAATTCCTTTATCCCTTCCAAATTATTCAAAATTGCATTTCTAATAAATTCTTCTGCTTTTAAATAATATTATTCAAAGCCTATTTATTAAAACTCTTTTCCATATTTTGGAAATAATTCGACAAGATTTATAAAAATCAACTTTATGCTTTAAAATTCCTTCTTTTAAATTCACCCAATTCTTTCAAAAGAATTTACTTAAAATTTCCAATTTTAATTTCAAAAATCCAATTCCATTTATTTCTGGTATCCAACGATACCAAAAATACATTCAGCTAAATTTTAGCCTTCAACAAATTCAATCATAGATATAATCATCCACATATTATAAATAATCAATCACACAACATATGAAACCAATTCATACAACATATGAAACAAATTCATATAATTTTGAGGAATCCAGTTGGATCCCTCCAACCTATTTCCCTGCATCCACAGATGTTAGCACAATACCAATTCCACTTCGAGGTGGAATATCGCGGTATATGGGATTTATAAAAATATCATCCGCTATTATGCGGCGCAATAGGGTCTCATCCGCTATATAATGTGGGAAATCAACAACTCCAATATATACATATGCCAATATGTATATATTGCTATATACTACTATATATAGTATCATTCAAGCACACAATCAACACAATCAACAATTTTAAATATAACTATTTAAAATTAAACAAATCCCTTTGTTTGAGTGAGAAGATCTCACCTTTGCTTTTAAATTTGCAATCCATTTTCCATTTTGACCATTTCTTCACTGTTTTAGACCTTGTATAAATAATTATACAATTCATTAAAATTCGAAATAATCGAATAACAAATTACTATCCCTTTATTTATTTATTTATTTCGAACAAATCAATTTCCATATAGATAAATTTAATTAACTAAAAATTTGATATTAACAAATTCATTTTACTGAATATACTTTATTTTAAAAGAACAGTAGGCTAGATATATAAATTTATACTTACTTAAATCCTTATATCTTCCAAAGATAAAATAATTTCTATTTTTTTCTTTTTACTGTATGCATATAAATATGTACAGTATCATTTATTCCTCTATAATTTACAAATATATTCATTTAAACTAAATTAAAACAAAAGCAGCTACCTCATTGCGTTGATCGAACCCCAGGCTACCCCCCCTTACAGCGAGAACACGGCGACCCCAAGCACCTATTTTCCTCACGCGCGCCTCCTTATTGCGACAACGCCGCCCCAAATCTCAAATGAGATCGCGACGAACTTCAAGTTCCACGAGCCTGTCTTCTTCGATCGTGCTTCCTCCGAACGCAAATCGCCGCCCGCTTCCACGTGCTCGAGTGCGAGCGCCTCCAGCCTCCATCGATGTCGCGCGCCTCGCGAGTTGAAATAGTGGAGAGGGGAACGTCATGACTTATTCGAACTGGCAAAAAAATATGGAGGAGGGGTTTCGACTTTGATCAGTTGCCATTGTTCGTTGATTTTTGAACGAGATCGAGTCTCGAGTGGAAGAGAGGGAATTTTATTTATTTTTCTCTGAAGTCGGCCATTTTTCTTTTGATTTCGAACAAAGATTGTTTTCGTTTGTTTATTTGAATGAGATGCTCGATTGTTTAAAGGTGGAAAGAGGGACCAACGTACGCGATTATCAGCTGGAAAGAGGGGAACAAGAAAAGATGGTTACGTGCTTTACTCAGCTTGCTACAATGCTTCTGAGGTGAAAGGAAAAAGTAACGATGTGAAATAATATCAACGGCAGTTGACTAATATTTCAATTCAAATTCAAATCGTCACGAATTTGCAACACGAAATTTTTTGACATCCAATCGAGGCGTGCCGCTAGGCGTTCGTAATATTATACGCCTATTCCGAACACAATGGAAAAGGTTTCAAGTCCAAATTCGATCGTATGGAAAAGATAGCTTTTTGGACCAGTCATAATATTAAATTTTCGATTTAATTTCGGCGCGTTTGCTTATCGTACGGCCAAACGATCACTCCAAACGTTACGAAAATTGAAATCCGATAATAATACAATATTACGGATCCAATGAAACTGGTTTCGTCGAATTCCGAGACTATGGCCCGAAACGCTATTTTTAAATATCGATTTAAACGATAAAATTCAAAACTGAACAAAACAGTTCCAAATCCAATTCTGAAAGTTCCAATACCTTCAGAATTATCAATATAAATTTTCAAAGCCTTCAGATTATTTTTAATCAGCTTAAAACTGAAAATTCAAATTTTTACCCAATTTCAATAATTAATTTCAATAATTTAATTGCCAAATTCACTCTGATAATTGAATTTCAGATTAAATTATCATTCGAATATTTAAACTCAATTAAATATTCACTTTTCAAATGTTAAAAATTCAGGGTCGTTACAATCTTCCCCCTTAAAAGAATTTCGTCCCGAAATTACAAGTAAAGAAGAATGCTCCAATTCCCTTTAACTATTTTCTCAAAACTAATCAGTTTTTAAACAACTTTTCAGAATAATCTTCTGTTAAGACAAACCAATCTTTCCCAACTTATTTATAAGTTCAAACAACTTTATTTTACTTCACAATTCAAATTTAAATTTGAATTCAAATTTTAAATTTGAATTCAATTTTTAAATTATCCAAAATTTCTCAAAAATTTTCTAACTCTCGAAATTTTCGAAAAATTTCGCAAGCGTCTCCTTTGCGCGGCTAACTCTGTACGACTACAAAACGTCCCTACGGACTCTCAAATCCCAGTAGAAAACAAAATGCCAAGTGGCAAAATCAGAAACTCATCAAATTTCATACTGAAATTCAAATACATACCTTTTGTTGAGAAATTCAAATTATCTTCAAAATCTAAATCCAATTCCAAATACCCTGTATATTTTACTTAACGACAATGTCTAAATTCACTTATTGGATTCCCAAATACTCATTTTACTTAAGAATTTCTACCATTCTTTTCTTAAGTTCAGTATAAGTATTTACATACTTATATTTATTTTCACTTCACTAACAAAGTTATATATTCATTTCCATTCAACTTTGTATTTTCAATTCCATTTGAATTCAATTACAATTTCAATTCTATGTGGAATTCATTTCAAATCTCAATACTTTTATTTTCAAAATTTTTCATTTAGATTTTCATTTCGAATTTTACTTGAATTCGATTCATTTTCTAATTTCGAATATTGAGTTTTTATTCACTTTTATCTCAAATCCCAATTTTAAACCTTTTGTCGTTAAGTGAAAATTTTCCAAAATTTTCAAAATTTTTCTAACTCCCAAAATTTTCAAAAATTTTTGGCGGAGTCTCCTTTGTACGGAGGAGCTTTTGCAATATGACAAAAGATATAAATATGTATACATCGACCCACTCGGTCGGAAAAGCAGAAAAACAGTTCATATTTCCTATTTTGTATTGCGTAGGCGTACCTTTTTAGCATTTTAAGCAAAGCGGTTATTTATTAGCTTATTAACGCAACCAAAATGCAGCTAACGGCTTCCAAAAACCTGTACTTACTCAAATTAAACATGTAAGTGACATATATAGGAAATCTATTAACATTTCATTTATTTTCAATAGTAACAAGTGGTTTTCATAAGCAATACATTCAAAATAAATTCCAATAGCAATTCATAAAGTTTCGATGCAATTTAAATCGCTTACAACTATATCACACATCATTTTTATTCAATTCAATGGTTTTACAATTCATTTCTTCCATTCAATTCATTTTTAAGTGAAACGAATTCATATCAATTTCAATTGATTCCAAAATCAATTTAATTTACATTCCATATTCACATTCATTTCATTTGAAACCATTTCACAAAATTTCTCTTAAGTCGAGCATTCATCCAAATATCGCTTAAGTCATTTCAATTCAAAATTCAAGTTACATTCATCAACTTAGAATATTTTCAATATCAAATTTACTTAAGAATTTCACACTTATTTCTCAAGTTCAATACAAGTATTTTCCATACTTTTTATATAAATTTTCAATTATTACTTGGTTTATAACCACTTATATTTAAACTGGATTGCCAATTCCATATAAATTCAATCAATCTTTCATTTATAATTATTGAATTCAATTCGTTTCAAACCTTATTCATTTGGTCAATCTTCAATTAGCTTCACTTACTAATTTTAGTTTAATACTTCACTTTGTTTTTCACAAATCAAATTCAATTCTAGTTCTATTTACTTAAAAATTCAAAATGAATTTCAACATTCAATTTCATTTTCTTGCACTTGCAATTGCAAATTTACTTATTCATTCACAAACTCATTCATTTTTAATTTGAATCTTGTTCCAATCAGATTTCAAATATTTTATAAGTCTTCAACTTATTTACATTCCATTAACGAATTTCATTTTCAAATATCTTCCTGGAATTCAATTCCAAATTATAAATCACATTTACAATTTACATTTACAAATTTCATTTGTATATGGATTTATTTCTTATACTTTCAATTTATATTTATAAATTTGATTTGTTAAATGAATTTATCTCCAAATCTTTGGTTATACCATTATTTCTTATTCAATTTCAATATAACAATTATAATAACTCAATATTATCTTTTCCTAACAACCAAGCATCCATATACAATAATAATTCATAGAAAATCATTTCTTTTCTATACAAAAATAGTTTTGGGCAAAATTATTTCATTTACCCAATTTAAAACAATACTGTGTCAGTTTATCTTGTTTAAGAGTTTAGAAATCCCTATCGATTACAGTTGGCCACCCTGCACCGACCAGAATCTATAAACAATCAATCGATAAGTCAACACAATAAAAAACAAATTTTGTATTCACTAACAAATACGCGCTTATATCTATTATTACACTCAACTCATTCTAGAGTACTACTGACTCTATCTCTAATGAGTAATTCCCAACAGAGCCAGGGTTGTCGCTTAACCAACGGCTCTGATACCACTTGTAACGGTCTGGATTTTCGACGCTCGAAAGTCGACATTAATACGTCCACTGTATCAAATGCCACGCAATCGAATGCCGGAAAACCGAACCATTAGGGTTAAAAAGAAGAGGTAGAAGAAGACAGAAGAAAAAGAGAACAGAAAAACAGAAACAGAAACAATATCAGAATCTCACATTCGCAGCGGAACAATATACAATAGATGAATCAATAATCTTTAAACAAAAGACTATATCAGTTTATACATACATCAATCAGAGTCAATATACAACTCAATACAACAATGGACAGTTATATAAACTTGTCCTCATACAGAATACACAGCGGAATAAATAAACAAGTACGGTAGTACGCTTCGCCATCCAGCTCATCTCCAAAACTCCAGAATATCCTGATAACATAACTCTAGGCTGCCCGTGTGGAAAATTATGGGCATCCAGAGTTTAGAAAGGGAACAATAAACTCCGAGTCAGTCATGGTGACTGGTGTGAGATCGTAAAACAGTTATTTTCACAAAGAAAATAAAACAGATTCGCAATGCTTTTGGAAAATGAAACTACCATAAGGCCTCCTGCCACACACACAATGCAAACGCAGAATTGGAGGAGATTTCCCCTTATGATAGTCAAAAATTCTTACTACGCAAAATCAGTTGATATTATTATTATTAATGTCTAGTGTGGAAAACATTTCGAAAGTATAATATCAATCTTAGCCAGCATACAACCATTGTTGTATGCCTACTATAGCTACTACGTTCAGTAGCAGGTTACCGCCACATTCCATAGCAGGTAATCTTCAAAAGTGAGACACAACCGATTGATTAACGATCAAAGTCATATGAAGATGCATATTTGCAATGTACTCGTTGTATCAGAATGAATATACTGAGAACCATAAGGACATGTGACATTGCCTAAACCATGTATCCATAAATGTGTAGAGAGCACGAAGTATAATCGTTCACTAATCAATAGTGTGAGTTGCTGCAAACTGCTGATCGCTGCATGATATACCAAGTTGATCGTACTTTTTTAATTTGAGAAGAATTCCAAACCAAAGAGATGTAAAAGGAAAACATGCATAAAAGTGTCACTCATGTTGTATCTCTATGTGCAACTATGTACGCTTGCAAATATGTCAACGTAATAGTTTAGCATTAAATCTGCCCCTCATCAAACTAGGACAACAATAAAATATTATACTGTGGTAACTCGAACTCATCCTTTAACAACCTAGGCATGCACTCATGGACTCTATCTCTATGGTGGTCAACATGTATGAGTCACTGAGGGTAATTCCAAGTCAAAGTAAAGAACATGAAATGTTTGAGTGGTGGGCCACCTTCTCTCTAACAAGGCCTGAAGATGGTCGTAGGATTGAATGATCCTAGTCTATAGGAATAAACAAATTAGACTCTCACGAAGTCTATCTATGATACCTCAGGGTAATGAATCATAAAAAACACATACACACTTGGGCAAATCGCCTCGAATAGTAATATACCTAATGTTTATGAAAAAGAACAATACATATTTTGGCCAGCTCAGCGTTGAGCTGGACAAAACATACTGACGCCTTTCAAAAGGCACCAGTTATATTATTTTTTTAAAATCAAACAATCGACTTTTGAGAAGTCGCGAACATGTGACTTTTGAAAAGTCTCCAATTGACGACTTTTCAAAAGTCGCCCATACGGGGTTCTACAATAAAACAGAACCTCCCTCCCTCCCTTCTTCACTTTACTCTTTCATTCCGCTTTTCTAAAAAAACTCGAAACCCTCTATCTCCATTTTTTAAAACCACCTTAAATTTCATTTAATCTCAATAAAAGCATTAGATTTCGAAGATCTACCTCAAGCATAACAATTTCTCATTAGCTCGAATCCAATCAAGGTATGTAGTAGAAACCCTAAGTTTTCCTATTAGTTTGTAAATTAATTTGATTATGTGGTTTTTGCATGGTTGATATAGAATGGCTCCTAGTTATATTCCAACCATATGTTATTATGACGTGAATTGGTTATTGATGATTTAATGTATGGAAAATATATTGGTGGATCTTACAAACCGGCTAAAGTTCGAAGAGGTTCTACTTTTGAACAGTTGAAAGAGTCGGTTTACAAAGCAACAAAGATAAAATCAGAAGAGTATGATATAAATATAGTTTGCAATCAGCCAATCGATTCTAGATCTAAAGCAATAAAAATTGTCGACGACAACGATGTTGAATTAATGTTTGATGCTGTGACTAAATCTATTGAGTTGTTTGTTGGGAAAAATAGAAGATCGGTTGCAGAACAACCAACAACAACACCTGTATCAAATTTTGGCGTTGAACAATATTCTAGAATGGTGGGGAACATAAGTACTGGGCAAATAATTCCATCTTCTAGTTTTAGTAATCCGACTCAGCACGTATCGCAATATGGGCAACAACAAATATTTTATGGTTATCATCCTTTCATGAATTTGCAGAATGTCCAATTTACCTATCCCCATTTGATGCATGACAGCGTTGCACAAATGTGTCAGAGATAACATTTAGCTGTGATTACATACAGATCTAATATATTGAATTGATTTAATTATTATACAAAAATTGTATTCCTGTGCAGTTTTATCCCACTTCAAAATTCGAATCAAAGAAGTGCTAGACCATCTAGTAGCCGGTACATCCGAACGAATGCAGCCAACTTCGTCTGAACTTTACCAATTAAGCCAAAAGTAAGTTAAATATTGCGATATGATTTAAATTCGTTGGTATGTAGAAATAATCTAAAATTGATGTATTTTTTTATTGCAGCTTCGCAGTAAGCAATATTACGACATAGTCATATGTCCAACCACCGAATGAACCAGTGGGTCAAAGTATATGTAACGATGATATGGATGTAGATGATGAAGAAGTTGTACAAGCTTAAGATGTTCCTGCACTTGATAGTATGACTGTTGTGTCAATACCAAAGGTTGATACAACATGGGTGGAAAATATGCAAGTAAACAATGATCCACTGAACTATGATTTTGGAGGTGCAGAACCAGATTGTGTGGATAGCGATGAACCAGAAATGGAGATACCGATGGACGACAATGCACAAATTATGGCTAGGTCGATAGTAGCAAATGTAAACTTCAACAACGAAATATTTTCATCTTCTAGCATACAAACCGATTTCAAAGTTGGCATGATTTTTGAGAGCAAAGCTAAATTTCTGCAACAACTATCTGAATGGTCATTCTTACATGTGGTGTCCTTTAAGCCAATCAGATCGAACAAATCAAAATACACCGCGATGCTAGTTGTCCTTGGAGAATATGTGTTATTGATTCAAAAAAGACACAGGCTGGATGGTGGGTTATTAAAAAATATCCAAGCGGTCATACATACGTAAACCCAATAGTGAACTCAAATCATAGGCAAGCAACATCTTCTTTTATGGTATCGAAGATCATGCCTTTCATGAAATCTGATTTGAACATTACGGCTGGAACAGTGCAGGTTTTAATGGAGGAAAAATTGTTTATCAAAATTAGTTATTTGAAAGCATGGAAAGCATTGAGCAAGGCAATTGAACGCATATACGGTGATTGGGTAGAGTCATATTCAAACCTACGACAATACTTTGGTGAAATATGCAAAACAAATCCAGGTAGTGTAGGACATGTGACCACTAATGAGTACAGAGTGTTCGATCATGCATTCTGGTCATTTAAGCCATGTATCGAAGGATTTGTCCACTGTCGACCTTTTCTTTGGATAGACAGTACACATCTATATGGTAAATACAAAGGTACCTTACTTGTTGTAACCATAGTTGATGCAAATGATCAGCTATATCCTTTGGCATTTGCTATTGTTGAGTCCGAATCAACTGATAGTGGGGGTTGGTTTATTGCGTGCATGCAAAGGTTCATTCACAGTGTGAACAATCGTTATATTACTTTCATTTATGATAGAATGAACGGAATACCTACAGCTTTGGAGAGCAAACGACGAGCCCCACATAAACATAGATATTGTGCTAGACATTTGAAAGCTAACTTTCAAGGAGCGGGTTTTAGAGATAAACGATTGACCGGTTTATTCTACGCTGCTGCATGTGCCTCTGAGGAGATTGAGTATTTACATATTCATGAAGAAACTAAAACCACTAGTATTAGAGTACACAACTGGATAGAGAGAAGTTTGGTTGGAAAGGAGGAAAATAGGGCATTATGTAAAGGCGATGGTGGTCGTTTTCATGTTTTGACAACTATTGCGTCAAAAAGTTTTAATGGTGTACTTAGGGGTGCAAGACCTTTGCCTATTAGAGCACTTGTTGCATGTACCTTCTATCGATCCGTTGATTACTTTTGCCAAAGAAGAGAGTTAGCTAAGAATTCCACACTTTGTGTTACTCCAAAATAGGAAGCAAAAATAGCGGAGAGAGCAAGCGAAGCAAGACATTGTCGGATTGTCTGTTTTAGTCAAATTGAGTGGAAAGTAATTCATTACTTTGGAGATGAATTCAAAGTTATAATCGATGGTAACATATGTTCATGTACATGCAACATCCCATCACTGCAGCATCTCCCCTTTGCCCATGTGATGGCTGCTTGTTCGTCACTGGCCAATGGTGCAAATAGAGCTCATCATGATTTTGCATCACATTGGTAGTCCGTACAAAACTACCTAGCGGCTTACTCAGCAGAATTTCATCCCGTACACGATAAAAGGTATTGGGCTCCACACGAAGGACAAATGATTCTTCTACCCCCAGCTCAGCGAGCTCCAAGAAGGCCTAAGTCTACTAGATTTAAAGGCACTATGGATGAGATGCAGCCTCCATGGCCGAATAGATGTAGTAACTGTGGTCTGTACGGTCATAAAAGGAGTCGTAATTCAGTTACTTAGTTTTCGTACGTGTGTTATTATTTGGTATGATGTTTATAAATCATATGTTGTTTATGTAAGAACATTTTGTGTTTTTATTCCATGTGTTGTGTTTGTTTGAGCCGATGAATGCTATGTGTTAGTATTGGATTACTCCACTGAAAGTAACTTAAGAAATGATAAATGATACATAAACAGATGCAAGGATACATGCTAATGATACATAAACTGATTACATAATACACGGTCGGCGATACATAAACCGATGACATTATACATTAACATCCAAATTCGTAATTATTTCTCCTCCCACAATCTATGAGGACTCAACTTTTCGAACGCTACGCCCTTATTCAATAGCGTGTTGCAATACTGTAGGTTCAACTTCTCCAAACGAGCATTTTCTGCTTGCATCTCAAGGGCATATTCAACTCCCTTTTGACACATTTCAGGATCTTTCCACTTAAAAAAGTTACAGCATTCAACATCGTTAGGCCGTACCTTATTATCGATGTATGATTCACAACAGTAAAAGCGACAGCCCGCATTCCTTTCATTCCTACACACAACTATTTCGCATTCATCTACGCAATAACAAAGTACTCGAGGTGGTGGCCGGCTGGAACTAGCACTGTTAGGCTTACGATGAGCTAGCACATCCATTAATTTTCCAAGAAGTGATTGCTTTATTGGTTCACCACTAGCCATGGCCATTGTTGATGTACCTCCACCCCCGGAAGGGGGCAAATTTTCAACCTGCGTCTCGGGGACGAAATCAACCTCAATAGTTTCTTCATTAACTGGTACAAAGCCTCGTTGTTGTTCAAATTGTCATACATTTTCATCATCGTGCCGTAATCAATCTCCCAATTGTTCATTTTCAACAACCTATTTATTGAAAATAGCAATGTTGGAATTAGTCTTAATTGCAAAAGATTATACAAAATTAGTAGTGCTAATGGAAATTACCTACTTGTTGTGTCTCCAAATCTATAAAAGATATTCGACTTCGTCGGGAAATATTGAAATTACGGAAGAGAGATGTAGCTTAGGTTTTTGGTTTTATTTTTGGTTTTTGGTGAAGTGAGAAATGAGGAAGGGTGTAGTGCAGGGTTTCTATTTTGAAACCCTGCACACTTCTGAGGCGACTTTTCAAAAGTCGCCCCAGAAGTTTGTGCAGTGTTTCAAAACAGAAACCCTGCATCACACCAATCCTCAATATCACTACATTCACAATTCAACAATTTATTCAAATTCCAACATCCAATAATTCAAATTACAACATCCAACAATTCAACAATTGAATTCAAATTCCAACATCCAACAATCAAATTCAAACATCCAACAATTCGATAATTCAACAAAAAAATTCATTCCAACATTTCAGCAATTCATTAAACACAACAAAATCGGACACAATTCAACAATTTAAACCATCCTAACTACTTCGACCTACGAAGTTCATGTGGAGTGCATCTTGCTTTCCTCCTAGACAATGGAATTTCGTCCGGCAAATCTTCTTTTTCGCTTGCTTGCATAGGATCTGTAGGCTGTGAAGGGCTGGGAGCAACTTCAACTTGTGTTTATTGAGATGAAAAAGCGTCTTTTCGATGTTTCCATCATTAATATGTCTGAGTAGTAGGAGGAACATCGATGGCTTCTATGGCATGTTCGATGAGCGCCTGTGGTGGAGGTGGTGGAGGCGGTTTTGGTCTTGTTAACTTGTTCCTCCCAAAAATAGATTCTAAAATGTGTTTAACACTGAAGCATTTCCCTTGCGACCTTTCAGAAACCTCTTGTGCAAGCTTGTCTACAATCTCTAGTGCACGGTAAATGCCATCCGCCTGCCAAAATAACATAAAGTACAAGGAAAAGTATTTATTTCAAATATTTGAATAAAGATAGGACATACGACGTACCAAATTCCTTTCAAGGGGTGCTCTAGGAGTGTAAGGGTCTGCAACAATAGGAGGCGCTGTAGGTGACTCCATAGGATAAAGAACATATCGACGCGTGATGTTCCAGTATCAAGAAAGATATTCTTCTTCGAACAATGTGAACTCGCGTTCCTGTTGCGTGCGCATATAGCGATCATTCCATGTCTCAATCACCATTGCGTATTCTCCAACTGCAAAATCTATCCTGTAATGTGGTGGTTGTTCCGATAAATGCTGGACCATACCAAACTTGTAACGACCTCGAATTTTGTATATATTTGAATTGATAATTAAATAAATCTTTGAATAAATTAATGGTAAATTGATCTGAGTTTCCCCAAAACACTAATAAATTGCGTTAAATCAAATGAATTTAAATTGTAAATAAATGGTTTAAAAATGAAAAAATATATATGATATAAAAGTATATATACATTGACATAAGTATAAAATAAATAAATAAGTAATTTTAAATTTAGAATTGATGGTTAATAATAATTTGAATTTATAGATTAATATAAGACAATAAATAAAATTAATAATAATAATTTAAGCTAGAAATAAATATATAAAAGGGTAAACTATAAAATCCAAAGTAACACATTAGAGAAATTATAACACGATAAATAAATTATAACCACAACAAAACAAAAGAAAACACATTCAAATAAGAAAAGAAAATGTGTATGCAAACAAAAGAAAGTATATATATTCAAGTGTAAATAAACAAATTAAGCTTATAAAAGAAGCACATCAAGTCATCTCATATTTTTGGTACAGCCGAAACTAAAGAAAAGAAAAATTTATAAATGAGATATGGTACAAATCAAATAAAATAAGGGTAATTGTACAAAGCTAATTAATGTTTGGCCACTACAACAAAATCTATAGCCACCAAAGCAAGATGTATATCAGCCCCAAGCAAGAAAATCTCTGACCTTATATGGTACTAGAGAAGAAAAATATATCATGTTGTACAAACCAAATAATATCAACTTGTACAAAATAATACATCACCCAGTAAAACTCATTTCTATATATCATTTTTTCATCTCAGTTTCGTTCATTTCAAACTAAATAAAACTGAAGTAAGTATCATCAAACTTAAACAATACTTCAACTTAAAACAACTCTACAAACCAGATTTATCAAAGATCAAAGAAGAAGTTTTCAACTTGAAAATTTTCAAAGCCTGGTTCAAAAAGCATGCTCTGTTCTTTCTTCCTCTAGAAACAAATGTGAGTAAACTCATTTTAACCCAGGATCTGTTTGAATATTTGTTTGCATGTGATCATCTGGGTAGTTATTAATCAACTATGCTTGTACAGTAATGGAAATATGCCTGTATATATGTATGCCCTCTGTGTGTATATCTGGAATTAGCAAGAAGGCCTCTGTTAACAAAATTTACAGGTGTTAATTAAGTCTGAAATTCAATTCCACCTTCCTCAATCATTTCTGGCTTGTGATGTTAAGACAAAACATGTTTAAAATCACCCTAACTTAATTTTAAAAATATATTTCCAAGATAATAAGAAATGGTTTTGTCTGGAAGTAGGAATATAGTGGAAATTCAAACTTTATCCAATTTTCAACCTACATGAATTTAAGATTCATTTATATAATCCTAATCCATTTCGAAAATGATGATTATTAAAACAAAAATTAAGTTTTTTACTTACGAATTGAGGTCGTACTTATTGGATGAACGGAAAATGGGTTCTCGCGATTTTCTGATGATCGCGTAGGCTGGAGAGATAGGGATTGAGGCTAGAGGAAGGTGGTAGGTCAGAGATGTCGGGAAAAATGTTCAATTAAATTTCTGATCATCATTGATGGCTAATAGAGTCGATTTAGGGTTTAAGACCCTGTTGGGTTCAACGTGGTTTTCGAAAGCAATGGCGTGGTCATGAGTGATTTAGAAGCGATCGCGAGTGGGGGAATCATCGCGTGGGTTGATGACGAAGCCATGGTCGGAATGATAGGGTAGCAGATAGTCGAGATCGTCGGCGTCGAGGCAATTTTTATTGGAGTTTGGGTTCCAGTGTTCATCGATTAGCTCGATTTTTGATTCCGGTCGAGATGGGCGAACTAGGTGGTCAGGTCATCGGAGGAGGGAGTCGTCGACTTGTTGACGATGGCGTGGTTGGTCGGAGTGGCTCCGATCGCGTGTACACATACACGTGTATCACTGTATATTGGCTCGTATATATAATTTGGGGAAGAAGCAGTTTCCCCGGGTATGTCTCGAAGTTTTATATGTGTTGACTCGAAGATGAGTGAGGCGAGGGAAAACTCGAAGTAGAGCTCGGGATTTTTGCAGTTTTGCTCGGGTCTGTAGTTTTTATATAGTTTTTTTAAACTTTAAAACCAGATCAAGTTGTATTTAAACGATTTTTGTAAAATAGTTCTTTTGCAAATGATAAATGTTTATCCAAGTTGAATTGGTCAAAAGGTTTAAAAGTAAATTATTTCAAAATTTATTAAGTTAAAATTGTTCTAAATCTATATAACTTTTGATTTTAAAAGTTATAAACTTAATTTTTGTAATTAAGTGAATGATTGAAAGAAAAATGAAATGGTTTTATAATCCTTAATCTAACTTAAAGATTTTAAGTTAATAAATGTATTGATGATGGCCTATTCCCAAAGGATTATTAAATAAGGATTAAATGATAATTGAAAATAATAAAGATAAATGGTTTATCTTTTAGTTGATGAAATCTTAAATAATTAAAGAATTATTAATTAAGTAATGAAAGTGATTGAGGAAGAATTGATTTAATGAAAGTGATTAAGGAAGAATTGATTTAATGAAGGTGATTAAAGGATAATTAATTAATGTTTTGTAATTAATTAATTAATATTAATCAGGATTAGAAATTTATTCATAAGAAATTAATCTGATTTGAATTAATCAGACAATTAACTGATCTTACTTATGAATGTTTGGATTTTACTGAATGGTTGAATTGTTGACATTCCCTGATCTGTGATGCTTAGTGATACATCCTGATTTATGTTGTGATCTGTAATGTAATTTATTTATTTGTGATGATGTAATTTATTATTTGTGATATATATACATCTTTGATCTCTAAATGAAAGGTAAGCGTTATAGTTTATACCGCTTATCAAATATATTATTGTATTTGAATCTATGATGATTGAATGATGTTGCACTATTGTGTGTAAAACCCCTGGACTACACCATACACACACAAATATGGATTTCACGTGGAAATCGGTTAAGTCACAGATGATTTAAATTTAATGTTTTTGAAATTGAATTTTTTTTTATTTCAATTGATTTTGAAATTGGAAATTAGGGTTTAATATGAAAAGCTTTTGAAAGGAGTTTTAAAGATATTTTGGATATCTTGAAATTTAAATAATTTGATTTAAATTTGAATTCAAGTTTGAAATTGAATTCTATGATTTGAAACTAGGGATTAAAGATGTTGTACAAGTTATATATGGGTTAAACCATTTTAAAGGTATTGATTTGGGAATTTGAATTTAATTCAAGGGTTTTAACTCGTGTAAATATAACTGGATTTTTCCGAAACGAAAACTACTTGTTTTCACATAATAATAGCTTTCATTTTAAAGAAGGATTTCCAAATTGTGTTGAAAGGTTTCAAGTTTGAAATAGAATTGAAATGTTTTGAAAACTATGAAATGAGTCTTTGATTCAAAGACCGGATGAGTTAATCCAACTTGAAATGGAATTGTTTTGAAAGACTATGAATGAATCTTTGGAAACGAGTTTTGAAAGCTATAAGTTAAATCTTGACTTAAAGATTTAACGAGTTAATTCAATTGAAATGGAAATTGTTTTGAAATCCATAAATGGATCTTTGTGAACGGGGTGAACTTTGTGAATTGAATCTTTTTGTTTAAAAGATTAAAAGTGTGGAAATTGTTTAAACCATTGAAGGTTTTTGAAATGAATCTTTTTGTTCAAAAGATTGGAAATGGTAATTTGTTTTAACCATTCGAATGAAAAGTTTTGGTCTTTAAGCTGTGATTTAACTGAGACCCCAGTATCCATATGATTTTTAATTGCGCTTCTTATTCAGTTTAGCCGGGAAAGGACCTTTGTGTCATATAACCCATTCCGAATAATGATACGACGTATATGGATAGCATTGAAGACAGATGGTGAAGACCGGGTATTTTTGAAAATGAAAGGATTACCTGTCGATTTTCTCTGCATCATGGCTCCGGTATAGAGATTCCCTAAGTGATGGGAAGTCCGATCGGGATTGTGAATACCCGGATTTGCAAGGGCTTCTTTGGAAGTGCCTTCGGTTCTGTTCGAACCCGGAACAGACTTGTATGGATGTGTGTCTGACGTTACACTTTGAGCTGTAAAGCTGGTTTCTATCAAATACATTTCTGCTGGTGGCGGAGAATTTATTCTCTTAGCTTAACACCCTTCTCTGAGACATACGAGCTCAGAGGTTATATAGTTGATGGTTACTAGTGATACATTCCCAATTTGGTAATGTGGCATACAAAGTGCTGTTGATCATTTGTAGATCAAAGCGTGGCTTTGTGAAAAAGCGTGGCTTTGTGAAAAACGTGGCTTTGTGAAAAAGCGTGGCTTTGTGGACGAGACTTCGTCGAGCCTCACAACCCGGTAATGGTCGAAACAGGAATGTTGCGGCAAAGGTTTTTAGGGGTAGCGCCCCTAGGGTATGTCATTTCCTTCTGGATAAAAGGTGATATCATGGTATGGAGCCCAGATATTTTACCTATGTTGACACTATAAATTTATTACTGTGTGATGTTGCTTTGTGATCGAGACGTCTCGGATAAAGGTCGGTGACGACCGGGGGATGACATAGCTCGTGTGTTAGTTACATAGTTACATCTTGGTTAAAGCGTGAGGTAGCGTCGGCCTTGTGTTTGCATAAATCCGGTTAGGTTCTCGGGGTATCTTTCCAAAGGCGTTTCTATTTCGGTGTCAGGAAGTTCCTTTGCCTGACCATTTGTTGGAAAATCCAAAGAAACAATACGAACCCAGTACGGTTTTAGTTGTAGAACCTGCCATTTACTTATGGTGGTCACCACTGTTTAGATGGTAGCTATAGTAGGCATACAATAATGGTTGTATGTTGGCTAAGATTAATATTATATTTTCGAAATGGTTTTCCTACACTATGCACTAGTGATAATATCAAAAGAGTTGATTTTGCGTAGTAAGCATGTTTGACTATCATAAGAAGAAATCTCCTCCAATTCTGCATTTTCATTGTGTGTGTGGCGGGAGGTCTTATGGTAGTTTCGTTTTCCAAAAGCATTGCGGATTTCAATGTTTAAAATTCTTGTGTTGTTTGTTTTAAAGATAAACTATTTTTTTTGCTCACACCAGTCCCATGACTGATCCGGAGTTTATTGTTCCCTTCCTAAACTCTGGGTGCCCACAATTTTCCACACGGGCAGTCTAGAGTTGGGTTTCTCAGATATTCAGGTTTAGTAGATTATCTGGAGCTAGTTCAGTAGTTGGAGTTCATGGAATGCACTTGTTTATCTTTGTGCATCGTAATGGTGGTTTGAGCTGATGTTGGAGTAGTTGGATTCATTCCCTTTTGAGGATCATTTGGAGTTATTAGTTCTGTTTTCCGTTGTATCATTATTAATCTCTGATATTGTTGTATCATATTGATATCATTGTTGTATATCATACTGGATATTGTATTCATTGGAGTTGTATATGATATCATTGTTTTCTTTCTTCCGCTGTGTTGTTATACTTAATTGTGTTATAAGCTCCGGTGAACCAGATTCGGCGTTTGAATCTGCGGCATTTTGAGTACAAGTGAAGTACGGGTGCCGATTTTAGAAGGCCGATTTCAGGGTCATTACATTTGGTATCAAAGCTAAGGTTGAACTTTAGCTCAGGAGTATAACACATTAAGTAGCTCATTAGAGATAGGGTGAAGTATACCCTAGAATGAGTAATCTCTAAGATATTTGTCTGTACGCCTCAGTAAATTCTCTTGCTATCCACTGATAGTGAGTATGAGTGCAAGAAGAGGATGAGATAGGGGACAAGGGAATACGACTATAAGTGGTCAATACCCTGTAACAACGAGGAAGCAATCTTTTCTCTATCAATCTCTTTTGTTCGTCATCTTTTCTCAATTCTTTGATAGTTCCTGGTAGATCCAGGAAGGGATTCGATATATTAATATGGGACATAAACTCCAAATAGGCCAAAATTGTTTGTTTGGATGTATTGGTTTCCTTGTTTGCTTTGATTGCTATGGTTGATAGGTATACTTTAGTTTTAAACTAAAAGTTTTGAAATTGTGTCCATATATCTATCTATTCTTTGGGTCCCAATATATTCTACGAATGGTTAGTTATCCTTTCGAACTAACCGATGCCCCTGCATATTTCGTAGATCTGGATAACCCGAGTATAGTGTGAAAAACTTAATAGATTCGTTCTTATATCTATTGTTGATATTCTGATTTGGTAAGCCAAATGCAGAATAAGTATTCAGTTTGATTTGATGAAATATTCTTCATCTATCTTTGTGTCTCCTTGGCAATTTCAAGGACAAAATTCTTTTAAGGGGGGAAGGTTATAACGACTACGAATTTTGTATATATTTGAATTGATAATTAAATAAATCTTTGAATAAAAATTGAAAATTAATGGTAAATTGATCTGAGTTTCCCCAAAACACTAATAAATTGTGTTAAATCAAATGAATTTAAATTGTAAATAAATGGTTTAAAAATGAAAAAATATATATGATATAAAAGTATATATACATTGACATAAGTATAAAATAAATAAATAAGTAATTTTAAATTTAGAATTGATGGTTAATAATAATTTGAATTTATAGATTAAATATAAGATAATAAATAAAATTAATAATAATAATTTAAGCTAGAAATAAATATATAAAAGGGTAAACTATAAAATCCAAAGTAACACATTAGAGAAATTATAACACGATAAATAAATTATAACCACAACAAAACAAAAGAAAACACATTCAAATAAGAAAAAAATTGTGTATGCAAATAAAAGAAAGTATATATATTAAAGTGTAAATAAACAAATGAAGCTTGTAAAAGAAGCACATCAAGTCATCTCATATTTTTGGTACAGCCGAAACTAAAGAAAAGAAAAATTTATAAATGAGATATGGTACAAATCAAATAAAATAAGGGTAATTGTACGAAGCTAATTAATGTTTGGCCACTACAACAAAATCTATAGCCACCAAAGCAAGATGTATATCAGCCCTAAGCAAGAAAATCTTTGACCTTGTATGGTACTAGAGAAGAAAAATATATCATGTTGTACAAACCAAATAATATCAACTTGTACAAAATAATACATCACCCAGTAAAACTCATTTCCATATATCATTATTTTCATCTTAGTTTCATTCATTTCAAACTAAATAAAACTGAAGTAAGTATCATCAAACTTAAAAAATACTTCAACTTAAAACAACTCTACAAACCAGATTTATCAAAGATCAAAGAAGAAGTTTTCAACTTGAAAATTTTCAAAGCCTTGTTCAAAAAGCATGTTCTGTTCTTTCTTCCTCTGGAAACAAATGTGAGTAAACTCATTTTAACCCAAGATCTGTTTGAATATTTGTTTGCATGTGATCATCTGGGTAGTTATTAATCAACTATGCTTGTACAGTAATGGAAATATGCCTGTATATATGTATGCCCTCTGTGTATATATCTGGAATTAGCAAGAAGGCCTCTGTTAACAAAATTTACAGGTTTTAATTAAGTCCAAAATTCAATTCCACCGTCCTCAATCATTTCTGGCTTGTGATGTTAAGACAAAACATGTTTAAAATCACCCTAACTTAATTTTAAAAATATATTTCCAAGATAATATGAAATGGTTTTGTCTGGAAGTAGGAATATAGTGGAAATTCAAACTTTATCCAATTTTCAACCTACATGAATTTAAGATTCATTTATATAATCCTAATCTATTTCGAAAATGATGATTTTTAAAATAAAAATCAAGTTTTTTACTTACGAATTGAGGTCGTACTTATTGGATGAACGAAAAATGGGTTCTCGCGATTTTCTGACGATAGCGTAGGCTGGAGAGATAGGGATTGAGGCTAGAGGAAGGTGGTAGGTCAGAGATGTTGGGAAAAATGTTCAATTAAATTTCTGATCATCATTGATGGCTAATAGAGTCGATTTAGGGTTTAAGACCCTGTTGGGTTCAACGTGGTTTTCGAAAGCAATGGCGTGGTCATGAGTGATTTAAAAGCGATCACGAGTGGGGGAATCATCGCCTGGGTTGATGACGAAGCCATGGTCGGAATGATGGGGGTAGCAGATAGTTGAGATCGTCGGCGTCGAGGCGATTTTTATCGGAGTTTGGGTTCCAGTGTTCATCGATTAGCTCGATTTTGATTCCGGTCGAGATGGGCGAACTGGGTGGTCAGGTCATCGGAGGAGGGAGTCGTCGACTTGTTGACGATGGCGTAGTTAGTCGGAGTGGCTCCGATCGCGTCTACACGTGCACGTGTATCACTGTATATTGGCTCGTATATATAATTTAGGGAAGAAGCAGTTTCCCCGGGTCCATCTTGAAGTTTTATATGTGTTGACTCGAAGACGAGTGAGGCGAGGGAAAACTCGAAGTAGAGCTCGAGATTTTTGCAGTTTTGCTCGGGTCTGTAGTTTTTATATAAAAACAGTTTTTTTTTAAACTTTAAAACCAGATCAAGTTGTATTTAAACGATTTTTTTAAAATAGTTCTTTTGCAAATGATAAATGTTTATCCAAGTTGAATTGGTCAAAAGGTTAAAAAGTAAATTATTTCAAAATTTATTAAGTTAAAAGTGTTTTAAATCTATATAACTTTTGATTTTAAAAGTTATAAACTTAATTTTTGTAATTAAGTGAATGATTGAAAGAAAAATGAAATGGTTTTATAATCCTTAATCTAACTTAAAGATTTTAAGTTAATAAATGTGTTGATGATGGCCTATTCCCAAAGGATTATTAAATAAGGATTAAATGATAATTGAAATAATAAAGATAAATGGTTTATCTTTTAGTTGATGAAATCTTAAATAATTAAAGAATTATTAATTAAGTAATGAAAGTGATTAAGGAATAATTGATTTAATGAAAGTGATTAAGGAATAATTGATTTAATGAAGGTGATTAAAGGATAATTAATTAATGTTTTGTAATTAATTAATTAATATTAATCAGGATTAGAAATTTATTCATAAGAAATTAATCTGATTTGAATTAATCAGACAATTAACTGATCTTACTTATGAATGTTTGGATTTTACTGAATGGTTGAATTGTTGACATTCCCTGATCTGTGATGCTTAGTGATACATCCTGATTTATGTTGTGATCTGTAATGTAATTTATTTATTTGTGATGATGTAATTTATTATTTGTGATATATATACATTTGTGATCTGTGAATGAAAGATAAGCGTTATAGTTTATACCACTTATCAAATATATTATTGTATTTGAATCTATGATGATTGAATGATGTTGCACTATTGTGTGTAAAACCCCTGGACTACACCATACACACACAAATATGGATTTCACGTGGAAATCGGTTAAGTCACAGATGATTTAAATTTAATGTTTTTGAAATTGATTTTTTTTTAATTTCAATTGATTTTGAAATTGGAAATTGGGGTTTAATATGAAAAGCTTTTGAAAGGAGTTTTAAAGATATTTTGGATATCTTGAAATTTAAATAATTTGATTTAAATTTGAATTCAAGTTTGAAATTGAATTCTATGATTTGAAACTAGGGATTAAAGATGCTGTACAAGTTATATATGGGTTAAACCATTTTAAAGGTATTGATTTGGGAATTTGAATTTAATTCAAGGGTTTTAACTCGTGTAAATATAACTGGATTTTTCCGAAACGAAAACTACTTGTTTTCAAATAATAATAGCTTTCATTTTAAGGAAGGATTTCCAAATTGTGTTGAAAGGTTTCAAGTTTGAAATAGAATTGAAATGTTTTGAAATCTATGAAATGAGTCTTTGATTCAAAGACCGGATGAGTTAATCCAACTTGAAATGGAATTGTTTTGAAAGACTATGAATGAATCTTTGGAAATGAGTTTTGAAAGCTATAAGTTAAATCTTGATTTAAAGATTTAACGAGTTAATTCAATTGAAATGGAAATTATTTTGAAATCCATAAATGGATCTTTGTGAACGGGGTGAACTTTGTGAATTGAATCTTTTTGTTTAAATGATTAAAAGTGTGGAAATTGTTTAAACCATTGAAGGTTTTTGAAATGAATCTTTTTATTCAAAAGATTGGAAATGGTAATTTGTTTTAACCATTCGAATGAAAAGTTTTAGGCTTTAAGCTGTGATTTAACTGAGACCCCAATATCCATATGATTTTTAATTGCGCTTGTTATTCGGTTTAGCCAGGAAAGGACCTTTGCGTCATATAACCCATTCCGAATAATGATACGACGTATATGGATAGCATTGAAGACAGGTGGTGAAGACCGGGTATTTTCGAAAACGAAAGGATTACCTGTTGATTTTCTCTGCATCATGGCTCCGGTATAGAGATTCCCTAAGTGATGGGAAGTCCGATCGGGATTGTGAATACCCGGATTTGCAAGGGCTTCTTTGGAAGTGCCTTCGGTTCTGTTCGAACCCGGAACAGACTTGTATGGATGTGTGTCTGACGTTACACTTTGAGATGTAAAGCTGGTTTCTATCAAATACATTTCTACTGGTGGCGGAGAATTTATTCTCTTAGCTTAACACCCTTCTCTGGGACGTACGAGCTCAGAGGTTATGTAGTTGATGGTTACTAGTGATACATTCCCAATTTGGTAATGTGACATACGAAGTGTTATTGATCATTTGTTGATCAAAGCGTGGCTTTGTGGACGAGACTTCATCGAGCCTCACAACTCGGTAATGGTCGAAATAGGAATGTTGCGGCAAAGGTTTTTAGGGGTAGCGCCCCTAGGGTATGTCATTTCCTTCTGGATAAAAGGTGATATCATGGTATGGAGCCCAGATATTTTACCTATGTTGACACTGTAAATTTATTACTATGTGATGTTGCTTTGTGATCGAGACGTCTCGGATAAAGGTCGGTGACGACCGGGGGATGACATAGCTCGTGTGTTAGTTACCTAGTTACAGCTTGGTTAAAGCGTGAGGTAGCGTCGGCCTTGTGTTTGCAGAGATCCGATTAGGTTCTCGGGGCGTCTTTCCAGAGGTGTTTCTATTTCGATGTCAGGAAGTTCCTTTGCCTGACCATTTGTTGGAAAATCCAAAGAAATAATACGAACCCGGTACGGTTTTAGTTGTAGAACCTGCCATTTACTTATGGTGGTCACCACTGTTTAGATGGTAGCTATAGTAGGCATACAATAATGGTTGTATGTTGGCTAAGATTAATATTATATTTTCGAAATGGTTTTCCTACACTATGCACTAGTGATAATATCAAAAGAGTTGATTTTGCGTAGTAAGCATGTTTGACTATCATAAGAAGAAATCTCCTCCAATTCTGCGTTTGCATTGTGTGTGTGGCGGGAGGTCTTATGGTAGTTTCATTTTCCAAAAGCATTGCGGATTTCAATGTTTAAAATTCTTGTGTTGTTTGTTTTAAAGATAAACTGTTTTTTTTTTGCTCACACCAGTCCCATGACTGATCCGGAGTTTATTGTTCCCTTCCTAAACTCTGGGTGCCCACAATTTTCCACACGGGCAGTCTAGAGTTGGTTTCTCAGATATTCAGGTTTAGTAGATTATCTAGAGCTAGTTCAGTGTTTGGAGTTCATGGACTGCACTTGCTTATCTTTGTGCATCGTAATGGTGGTTCGAGCTGATGTTGGACTAGTTGGATTCATTCTCTTTTGAGGATCATTTGAAGTTATCAGTTCTGTTTTCCGTTGTATCATTATTTATCTCTGATATTGTTGTATCATATTGATATCATTGTTGTATATCATACTGGATATTGTATTCATTGGAGTTGTATATGATATCATTGTTTTCTTTCTTCCGTTGTGTTGTTATACTTAATTGTGTTATAAGCTCCGGTGAACCAGATTCGGCGTTTGAATCTGCGGCATTTTGAGTACAAGTGAAGTACGGGTGCCGATTTTCGAAGGCCGATTTCAGGGTCATTACAAAACTGCCTCATCACTCGGTCTAGAAGATGATACACGACATCATTCAAGCAAATGAGTGGAACACGAGCAGTCCATAGCTGAATGGAAGTGGTACACAAGTTTGACAGATCTCCAAGCACATCTGCATATGGGGTCCAATTCGGAGAATGATAATCTAGCACATCAAACTCATTACGGTTGAAGGAAACATTACGCCTTGGTGATGAAACGGTGCTTTTAGGTCCTACCCACCTGCTGCAATATAAAAATGTAATTTATCAAATCCGAACAACTATACGTACTATACTTCAGCACTAATTATACCTGGCACCGTATGGCAATGATAAATCAATCGCCGTCCTCCTCATGGATATTCTATCTACAGGTAGATAAGTCCAATACCAAAGCTACAAATAATAGTTAACTCATGTTTTCAAATGGATAAGAGCATATGAAATAATTGTCGGTGAAAGTAAATAATGCAAATACCTGTACTAGACTCACACAACCACCAATGCTTGTGCTCTCTTACAAAGCAAGCCTCGTCAACTCGGCATATGTATACGTTAGAACTGCACTGCCCTAAGAATACTGGGGACAAACACCGAAGTCTTCTAGAAATGGGAGCCATCTAAGCCATATTTGTGTCTTTGAATGATCGCATATCAACCTCGAGCAAATAATATGCAATATAATGGCTCTTGCTCGCTGCTGAATCTGAATCTCCATGACGTCCGCTGGTATGTCATCCGCAAGCTGTTGTCTAAACCATCTTGTCTGTATCATCTTGTTACCCCACCACTCCTCTACTGGAGGAGTTAAAGTTAGGAGCTCCTGACATAAACTAAGGAAACCAACTGGCTCGGGGTTGGTCAATGGAGCACCATCTATGGGTATACCAAGTAAGCACGCAACATCACCTAGCTTGATAGTCATCTCCCCAACACGTAGGTGAAATGTAGATGTCTCCAGCCTCCATCTATCCACCAAAGCGGTGATAAGATGATTATCCAATTGGATGTGCCCCAACCAAAAAACTAGTCCAAATTCGGCTTGGTTTATCAACTGTAGAATGCCTGGATGAGAAGATGTTACTCTCTTCAATTTAGACGAATGGTCCATGGTCTCGTCAGCAGTAGTGCGTTGTCAAAATATCACAAAAATGATATCAAAATCTAACAGACAATATTAATCAATATTTACGTTTCAAAACTAAGATTTTTACCCTGATGAATTCAGAATTATTCGTTCGATGACGTTCTTGCAAATATAGGACAGAACCATCGATAGGTCCCGGTAACATCTCCGAGTAATCTACACATATACAAGAATTAGATATTCACATTTATTTTCCAACTTCAAAACTATGAATTTAGGCATTGTTTTTCGACAATGTAACAATGATTTCGCCTATATTAAGTTATCTCTATAATCAATTACTACTTATAAATCTTAAAAACTAATATTTTGCAATTTTTTTCAAAACCCTAAATTGTAAAATTTTTGATTTATCCATACCAAGAGGAGCATCCCACGATGAAGAGCTTGCCATCTTCGAATTTGCTAAAAAAATGCTAAAAGTTTTAAGCTTGGGGGAAAGTTTTTAGATTTGGATGGGTTTGGGGTTTTTTAGAGAAGAAGAGTAAAAGGGTAAAGCGAAGGAGGGAGAGAGGGGGGTTCTATTTTGTTGCAGAACCCCGTATGGGTGACTTTTGAAAAGTCGCCAACTGGCGAATTTTCAAAAGTCGTCCATAGTATATTTTTTTAGATACGAACAAACAGGCGACTTTTCAAAAGTCGCTTGTTCGATTTTTTTTTTAAATATAATTGGCGCCTTTTGAAAAGACACCAGTATGTTTTGGCCAGCTCAAGCTGAGCTAGCCAAAACAGGGTTATAAACGATATTAGTTTTGAAACGAGGCTATTTGCGATAATAAGTTTCAAAACAAGGCCAAATCGAAAAAAATCCAATATTTATTTAATGTAACGAACTATATTAATGATTGTAGAATAGTCACAGGGCTATTAAATTTATAAATTTATAACAAGTCTGACACATAATATAGTTTCAGTTTACACTAATCAATTCAATCAAAGGACGTATTAAATTTAACTAAATAATATAAACTGAACAATATGAAATGTAGTAGATCCTCATATACATATCTAGGTGGAAATTCTTGTTGAACAAGAGATCATGATAGTCATACCATGTATACGACGAATATGTATTGGTCCAATGTCATCATCGTACTATGGAAGGATTATTCTATACCACGATGACATTTTGTCGAAATTGTAAAAAAAAGGGGAATAAGTCAGAGAAATGGTGGAAAATGAGTCTGAAGGTCATTTTATAAGCATCTGCCTTCAGTGTTTATAAATACCTGAAGTTGAAGTGTTTATTTAGAGCATGATTTTTAACTCTTTATAAGTAATCAAAACTACTTACAACAAAAATTCTCGATTAACTCTAATTAGGTATGTATTAGGATTAATCGTTTAGGAGGGGATTAATTGATAATTAATCATAGTTAGGCGTTATTGATAACCCATGTATTTTTAATAAAATTTTTGTGTTTTATTTAAGGTCGATTGATATAAGTTAAAAAATGGGGATTTTTAATGTGCTTTAGAATAGCCAAGGAAGCAGGACCGCCTAAACCTTGTACTTAATGCTTGTACATTGCACTGAACTTTAAATAACGTCTAACCACTGTTTAAATACATGTTTAAATTCTTATATAAGGCAATAAACCTTGTCTAGGCTTGGCGAATCAGTAGGCGGTATGCTTCGCCTAATGCCTAGGCGGGGTCTAGTCCAAGGCCTAGAAGGATTTTTACAATAGTACTTTCAACCAACTTATTTCACTTTTAGTGTTTGATAGCTTCGCATATGCATCTTGCAGAAGTAGCTAATAAGTAAAAACTAGTGAGTAGTCCATGTTATGCACACGGGCAGTGTCAATCTCCATAAATTTTAATTCCAACACCAGAAAGGCGATTTGAGGATGAAAGAGTGACCATATCTTTCGTACACATATTCATGCATAATGTACAGCGGATACATATGTCAGCACAATGAGCATGACAAACATAAATAAGTAGGGTACTTCAAAGCTGAACTTGCGATTAAAAAATACGCACATATGTAATGTGGGTGAAAGCAAACTGATTTAGCCATCATACGTCGTGACATACAATTTAAAAAAAAAAGATCAAAATGAGTTAACGGAAAAAAAAGTTGACGTGGAAAACATACATAAAAATAGCAGCTAAATGCATAAAAACGTAACTATAGCATAAACATGAGAGCATAAACTTTCAGACATTAATTTCTTTGCATCTTCTCCCAAATCTTGATTCCAGATGCTGCTGCGGCCTATTGATCTGTATAACCATCCTACGGATTAGGAAAATAAGATACAGTTTAAGTTTGTAAGCATAAAACATGTTAGAGTAACACAAGTTAATGTTTTTAAGTTAAGATAGATAGCTACAGTATGGGTTTGAAAGGTTTAATAGTTCAAAGTATGAGTATCCATAAATATAACAATCAGTTAGGATTTGGTAGTGAAGAAGTACTGTACTGTTATCTACTAAAACAATGTACATAGGATGTACAGTGCAACCTTGTACGTGACATATAATATATATTAGTAGATATAAATAATGCGTAGAAAGTAATTGTGCATGCTTTGAAATAATTACTGGCAAAAGTAGATGGAGAGTAAAATAGTGAAAAAATTCGTACCTGAATCGCATTTCCTCTTCTTAACGTCTTTCTGGGGAGTAGTGGATCAGAAGCACGTACTACCAGATGGATCACACTATCGTCGTCTTGATAAACATAACAAACTATCATTGCTATGCCAACAATCCACTAAAGACAGAACAGTGACCAGGATTGTAGATCAAACCCGAGCAATCTGTTTCTTTCCTTTGATGTATGTTCCGGACTGTAAGTTATGTTTATCCGTGTCTAAGGGACAAACCGAGTTAAAACTTTGATCGCTAGGTGGATTTAGCTGTAATTTTTAAAATAATGAAAAACATCAAACTATGTCAATAAGAGTTAAGATGTAGGTACACAAATTATAAGTTAACAGCTACCCGAGATTGAGAATGTACCGTCTCAGTCACAGCTACGTTTTTTGTGATTTTTCTAGTAGTGAGGTAAGCATCGGGATTATTCATCTCATAGTTACTCGGTCTAAATTCAAGTAACGCTTCAGAACCCGACAGATGATGGAAAATCGTCAATCTTTTGTGCCTCATTTTCTTGCAACATATAACATTTTATATTGGGACACACGATTTAGAACGTGCAGTTAATGTTGTTATTACCCATGTAGTGGTGCACAGATGCCGGGTAATACAGAATTGTACAGATATGAGTACTACTGTTATGGACGCAACTCAACCAGTGAAAGGACAATATAATAGTAGTTGGTGCTAATGCATGGATGTAGCACCGTAAGGGGAAGCATTAAACTGAATAGTAAAACTTTTAAAAGAACGCATATATGCTGGGAAATGCTAAAGGTATAGTACAGAAACATATAATTCAACTATGTCACATTCCACATGGCTATACACAAAGCATGACCATGCGGTGATGTCTACATCCGGGCTCTATGTCTAAAGCTTTTTATCATAATATGTAAGTACCCTTAAATCATCGTACAATTTACTGCGGTAGTAAATCTATCAACACCGGTGGAATGTGATTATATATATATATATATATATATATATATATATATATATATATATATATATATATATATATATATATATATATATATATCAATAAATTGGACAGAATAAAATGAACACAGCACTAAAATGTATAATTATGCATTTTTACCAAGTTGAGAATGGCAAGCATGTCGTCAACCTTATGTCCGAGTAGCCATTCGGCTTCCTTGTCAAAAGCGATGATAGTAGTAGACATAAAGGAGTCTAATATGTCCACATTTAAATGTTACCTATAAAATAAATTTTTAGTGGTATCAGTTAATATATCCCAAAAATTGGAACAAAGAATCAGTGAAATGTTACCTGTTTGTGGGATTTACAACCATTCGGTGACATCCGAAGCAAAAATAGTTTGCTCCCTCAAAGGAACCATTGATTTACAGAACGCACATGAAAGATAGCTTTAAGTATAACTTTTCAGTTTCACAATGGTTGCGGGTATGACATATATTCTATCCCAAATAAAAGTGTTGTTTAAATTAGTAATTAACTATATCGGCGAAAATATTTTAAATTCAAAATGCAAAAGTTGAACATAAAAATGGCAAGTGGATTAGACTTGATTTTTTTTTCAAAACCAAAGAATACACATAGTACTACCGTAGCATGAAGGAAAGGTAAAAAAAAGTGATGAACCAATAAAAGGGTATGTACGCTGGCGTAGAAATCTTATACACGTGCATATACATGTGTAAGCACAACGTACCCGACAATTTGCTGTCCTAACACGTTCAAAAGTTGTGTGATCGTAGTATCGATCCTTTCTAACACACCACCACGATTTGAGGCAGAGTGGTCTATCTACTCGATTTTTTTCCGTCATCTAGGTTGGATCTATGCAGTGTAAACAAACAAAGGCAAATGTCATTAAACGGGTAAAAATACAACCAGTATGTACCGACAACATACCTGGATTTAACATCATTTAGTTCAGGCAAATCAATGTCCAGATATATCTTTGTCTCTTTAGTAGAGCTGAAAGTAAATGAACCTGAGAAAGTAAAATATAAATTAGAAGGCAATTTTTATGGGATGGTGGAGAGCAAGTACACGGAGTAACAGCATACGGTCGTATGTTGCGACTGTCAGTGAGGTGACAACAATCGTAGGCGATTTTTCAAACTTGTGTACAATAGATTGGTCAACTAAATCCTTTTGGCTCGCCCATAGTGACACGATGGTTGTATTCCCACTATGTGAGAAAGAAAATTAAAACAGCAGTTGATTAATTGCATTAAAAAATTAGGTTAAATTGGCAGCACCTATTGCTTTTCACATGCAACTCTCGTCTTAGTGTTTAGGTTCCACTTTTAGTAGTCACACTGAATATATTAGTTACAGCACGTAATATACCACCCATATCTTTATCAAGTCATGCATTTAAGACGTGAGTACGTATACCTAGATTAATGGAAATAGGTGATATAAATGTAGAGGAGAAAAAGTACCGGTAAGGTTATCTATATGGCATAGTCTGCTTATAAGCGTGCTTTCATCAGCAAAGCCAAACATATATTATGGTATTTTGTCTAATGCATCTGTTACATTGAATGCTAGGGTATCAGTTCTCAGAACTATTAATCAATCGTCGTGTACAATTTTATATGTTGTTTCAGCGTTTTGGACATTGAACCTTGTCTCGTCGTACATCGAAGGTTCTTCGAACACACTTTCAAACCGGCGTAGAATATATTTTTGGATCGTTGCCACCTTCTCATTTCCCTGTCACGTAGAAGATTGACTTTGATTGTGAGGATATAGGTACTGTTATATGGACTAATTCATGTAGGGACATAAATTAACATACGCATGTACCATTACATGAACTAGCATCAAACGTGAGCATGTATCGTGTTAAATAGTGTCAGTGCATTGTAAATTAACGTAGTACTACTACCAGCTATGTACAAAGTGTGCTATGTTCCCATACCATAGTCGACAAACGCTAATATACAAATAAACGTTAACTAACCTCTATCGGTTGTACTTGCATTCATCTATATATAAGCTGTACGCTATGTATTTCGCAGTTGTAAAATGCAAGTGCATAAAGTAAATAAGTTCACATGCTTATAAATATACATTTTAGTAACACTGCATGGACGTGGTTTATGAGAACTAAGATTATTAAAGCAAGAATCGGAATCAACCTATATACAATTCCTCATACACACTTCCATTGTCACAGGTGTTAAAAAAATCGTTATATTTAAATACCACTTCGAAAAAACAGCATACCACCCAACTCATCAACATTAGATAATAAAATACCTCGCTGTCAACAAACTACATGTTGAAGGCGTAAGCTTTATTTGTTCCCTGACCGACCAATTTCCTCAGCCTAACCACCCTTACTCGAACGGTATTCCAATTGGTAACAAATACCAATTCTGAAAGCAACGGGTTATTACCATCCATGATATGAAGCAAAGTGAAAAGAAGTGGAGCAGTTAGTGCAGGTTCTATGAAATGGAGAAGACAGAGTGCACATTATGCTGGTAAAAAAGAGTTTGTTACAGCAAACGTGGTGAAACTGCCACAAAAACCGTCCACGTATATTCTCTTTCCCACTTTCTGCACCAGTAATTGTTTTATTTATAGTGTAAGTTAAAAAAAAAATTAAAACAACAATTTTGCTACATTGCCCGAAATGGAGTATGTCATTTTATGAGGAATGACGTGGAATTACAGTGTACAGCATCTCAGTCGTAAAACAGAAATTGCCCCTGCTAATTTCCTCCGTAGGATTTCAATTCGTTTATTTTGACAAACTATCTTTAGGTCATACTAGCATATCCTTAAAACAAATAGTAGCACCGTCACAGTCAAATTCCTACTACTCCAAAAGAAACAAATGCTGTTGAGATGTACGGCAACCCAAGACGGCGAGCAAGTTAAAGTTAGACATTTAATATTTAATATACCATTATCTTACATGTTTACAAAATATAATCGAATAATGAACATATTTTATGTACTCTAATACATGCATTCATGCACAGACATATGTGTAGTTTTTTCATTCTTTTTCTTAGCTGAATAAATTACAGACGTCAGGACAACAACAAAGTATCAGTGAAAACCCAATAATTACCATCCAGCCAGTAAACACGGGATATGTTTAGTTTGTGGCATCAAAATTAGTTCTAGTAATGACGTATGATTCAGATAGCTAGGTGGACAGGCTTATTATATACATCTATGCACTGATATAACAGACATGTTTAACGTGTTTATGTACTATGCAGCAGAGCACAAAATATTAAATATAATGTTGGACACAGAAGTAGTTGAACTAATTTTTCAAAGAGGCACATAGATAACAGGGCAAGTTTATGGAAAAAAATAACATATAACTGAAATTATACACAAGTCTTGGATTCTCAACAGTAGCTTAATTGCAAGATAAATAAAGCAACGGTATTTGAAGAATTAGATTGTAGCCAAATTCAGAAAAAGCGGATAAGTATACGTGCAATATAATAACTTGTAGTGGCAACTGTAGTAATGATTTCAATGCACAATCATCAAGCTCAGATGCACAGTGACGACAAAAAATTTATATCGGATTCAGTAATGTATAGGTGTATGACGACTGCTCCGTATTATGAACATAAGATGAAGAAATTCCACAATTTACATATGAATTTGAAACTCAGAAAAAGACAACAAAGTTATTCCATTCAAAGGAGAATAATGTAGTGATATGTAGCTGACAACATCACTACAACCTCATATAAAGTGTAATATATAATTTCTGTAAATATGGAAGAGTTATAGTGAATAGAGTAGTATACATTATCCTGTAAACACGTTAAAAAATGATATTCAGAATGAATATTTAAGTTGAAAATATACATGTTCGTAGTTCAGTTGTATAACGTGTAGGACGGGCGAATGTATGAAGTTAAGCTGCGAATGGAGATTCAGACAATACGGTGTAAATATGCAGCAGTGTCGGTAGTACAGTTTCCTCATAGTACATACATAGATGGCCGTAATAATCAGAAACATATTGTTAAATAACAGAGTTTATGTGTATATGTCATACAGAACCAGTAACAAGCTTATACAAAATTATCATAGGTACAACTGGCATACAAATATATAACTTTTTCCAGCAGCAATACATAAATAAAAAGATCATATCCAAGTCATCCATAACGGGATGTGAGCATAGCCTATTGAGATTTCAGGCATCGTACAGGGTTGTTTCTGTACAATCCTATCAGTGTTTGGTGTAATTCCTGGAAGCAGGGGTACATAATCTGTGTTAGAGCTTTTGAACCATTGGTATACTACAAGGCACGGTGTAACAGCAGATTGCAGATAACAATTTTTTTTATATTTTGCCTTGCACAATAAACTTATGTTTTTCTATGTTAACAGTAGATGTAATAGTAAGTCATCCATATTCGGAATATGCTAAGATACGAAGACGGCATAGATCAACCGTAAATCAACGAGTCACACCTACTTGAACAAGTGGGTAATTTATTTTACAGATACTTGGTATACACATATGTCGTCAAATTTGGATGAAATACAGCCAGACAAACATTCAGTAGTGAGCCCAGTAATCAAAGTTTACCAAACCATGTAGGTTGTAACGCCAGTGTTGATAAAGTACAATGGCCATTTTTTCTATGTTTAAATAATTAGCAAACAAAGTATTTTTTTGTAGAACTGAACTAATTTTTGTAAATGGAAAACATATGCCCATTAAGCAACTATAAAACCGTATCTAGTTATGGAAAATACGGAAATAGAATTACCAAATAGCGAGCCATAGCATCATTTCTTTTCTTTTTCATTTTTTGAACCATATAACAACTGAAACATCCGTTTGATTTGTAACAGCAAAGGGGAAAAAGAACCGGAATATAAGCAATCCCCTATGTGAAACAATGTTAACCGTCTCAAATTTGTTTGAGAAATAAAAAAATGAAGAAGATGAAAAGTGCATAAAAAACACAGTTGTGTCATAACATGGCCGTTTGTGCAATAGTGATAATTGTTGGTTTCAAACAAAATAAAGCATCTAGACGTAAGTAACATATTACCAAAACTAACTCATATAGATAAAAACAGAGATTAATAATTCAAACTTCCATGGAAATTACAATTGACGGTAACATGTGATGTCAGTCATAAACCACTACGGCATCATCCGTGCGTTCTACACCTAGATCGTAGGAAACATATTGAACATCATTTTATGAGAGAATTTTATTAATGTTAAATTAGTAATTAAAAAACCTGAATCATGGATAAAGAACATCATACCAGCAAGATTTGTAAAGACTTCCTTGTAGACAATATTTTGCGAAACCCGGTTTGTTCGCGCCGATCAATATTTCAACCCTGACATTGATGTCATCCTAGAAATGGCTACATACAGGTGTCCATGTGTGAAAACAGGCATGGTAAATAAATTCCCAATTGTTCCAAAGTTTGTCCCTGACTTTTGTTAATTGTCATTGCAAAACAAACTTTAACCGAGAATTGACGTCGACGCAGGATAAATGACCACTTTGTGTCGTTAGAGGTTAAAACTATCCTTGGAAGCAATACTTTCCTACCCACATTGTTCCCAGTTACAATCTCCGCTTCAATCACTTTTTTGGATAGTTGCATAACAATTAATCTTTTACCATTACATAAATCTAGATTTTGGTTAAGATTCCTCAGCGACATTATTGGCACACCCACCTTCAAACGTAACTCATGATTTAACAGGCCTGAAAGTTTTAATGTGTTTAAAAATTTGGGAAGATATAAAAGATGATGTTCTTCGGTTGTATCCGAAATAGGATTGATTGAATCCGCGCTTAAATAAGTTTGCATGAATCACCCACCAGATCAATTGCATAGGAATTAATTTCCTCAACGCAATCGTTTGTTGGAGCCCGGATAACCCTGTCTCGCAAATAAGACTTTTTTAAAATATTCCTATCCAAATCAGGATACGTGATTTCCACAATTTTGTGAAAGGCATCATCTGCGTTCGGTATAAGATATTCATCAGGTATTTGTATCCAAGTAGGTTCTTCATTCATGTCTAACGATATAGACGACACCTTCCCTTCGCCCACATCCAGTATCCATCTGGAAAACGATGACAGCTTCGCTCTTTCATCGCATGTTAAGTTGTTACTTTTTAATCGCATATTTGTCGCAAGCGTGAAAACTTTACACTTTTGCTAGAGTGGTGAATGATTTATAGCAGAGCGAACAATCATTTCTCTTGTGCCTTTAGGAACAACGGGCAGTGTCTGCCTAAAATCCCCATCCAGTACAACTGTTTTCCCACCAAAAATTTGATCACTTTCATTACTTGAATCGGAAGAGACTATATCTGACAATGACTTTTCAAATGCTTCAAGTGCATTTCGGTGAACTATAGGAGCCTCGCCCCAAATAATCAAATCCGTCTGCCTAAGAAAATTCAGCCAAACACGACTGCTTGGAAATATTGTAGGTGGACATGTCATCAAGATTTATAGGAATTTTGGACTTTGAATGTGATGTTCTTCCACCGGGAAGTAGAAGTGATGCAATACCAGAAGATGATACCGCCAATATAATTCTACCTTCCGCCCATACGGTGCATGTTAAAGTATTCCATAAAAATGTCTTCCCAGTCCCTCCACTTCCATACACACAAAAAAACCCTCCACTGTGGTTATGTACAGCATAGATTACGGCGTCAAAAAACGGTTTCTGCTTTGCATTTAGCAACGGCTCTTACTTTACGGCTTCCATGCACAATAAATCACAGTCACAGTCCACTTCATCGAATTTTAGTGTGTTATCTACTATATGAAAATTTACGAAGTCGTCTTCCTTTAATGACCAGTACCCGGTTATTGATCAGTTGTTTCTGAGCATAATCTTTTCAAGAGCAAGTAATGCTTCTGATCTCACCGTATTCGCATACACCTCATGTGGCCCACCTCTGTTCGTGCGTATGTACCTCCATTCCATATCCTCGCTAAACTTCTCCCAATGTTTATCCCACAGTTGTTTAGGATTTGAAACCTCACAAAAACACAGCAACATTGCAAACATTTCAGTTAATGAATTTGGGGATGTCCAGGTTGCAGCCTCAGTCAATGCCTCATCCCACTCATTGTCATCCTCTAGCAAACCACATGCAATGCATGCATCTTTAAAGGTATTGCAAATAACACCATTCACAGTTCTAATGTCTTGATAGCAGGTAGGGCCGCGAACAATATTTAAAAGCATACGCAGATATAACCTCCCCTGACATAGGATGTGCATAATATATTCTACCAATACAATCCCCTTTCTACCTCATCCTTCATTCCTTCGTAGACTTATCCCATACCTACCTGGTAGGAAAATCAACATAGGTAAGCTGTCGAGCCGCGTTCTATTAATTTCTAACCACTGGTTAAACATAGTTTTGTGAATATTATGTCTGCCTTGGACGTCATTTAAACGTTCTGTTTCATTGAAATACACAGTTTTCTCTCCTGGCCTATGGAACATCAACCTCTCTACCGCCAGGGTGTGGTATTGAATATCAAACTCAAATATTCTCCAAGATGCCTCTGAAGCGGAAATATATTTGCAGTCCAAATAAGTTTTTACTTCATCGACCTCTCGAACTAACGTGCGTTCTTTGTTTGTACTATCTTCGATAACAATAGTTGCTCTATTATGACCCTTGTTGATGTACTTAAATAGATATTTCACTGATCTTGCTCTATTACATATCGCTACATTAATATGTGCTTGATATTTGACAACTAAATTTACATTATGAGGTATAACCCAACCATTGTCTTGCACGAACCCATTTGCCATCTCCGTTGAGAACCCATTATTCCTTCGTCTATAAATTGAAAACTCAATCTTGTCAAAGCTGGTTTCGTTGCTATACTGTTTAGGATAATGTTTGGAGCAAGAACCATCCATCATGCAAGGGCATCCAGGATTCGCATAACCACAGGGTCCATGAATCATGTACTGACATATTGACTGATAAGCAAATGGATCTGCATGTTTATCTGGTATTTCAGCATAATTACTGCGTCAACTTGACTAACAAACTTTGGTCTCTGATCGCCAAACACAAATATAAGTATATGAGCACGCGGTAGTCCCCCCTTCTGAAATTCAATTGCGTAAACAACTGTAGAAAAGAAGAAGAAAAAAGCAGGAAAAAAATCAGTTATGTCGACGGAAGTAAAGGAAAAAAGTGTGAAAAACTCATTAATAAATTCTCGAGCTTACGTACTGACTTTTCCAAAATGACATTCAGTCTTTATGTCATGCATTAGCTTCATAAGCTTCATGTGGAAAACACGTGAACCAATGTCTAGTCTATCATCAGCTTTCTGACTGGGAATGGTAAGTAAGGCCATTTCAATCTCGGGTCACTTTGGATTACATGTAAACGTTACAAAAAATCTAGGGATCCCGCCCACCGACATATAGCCATAGCATTCTGATAATTTTGTACCATGTACCTAGGACCTCCTGTGAAAGAGGAGGGTAAAATAACCTTACTTCCTAACGCGCGTGTAGTCGTGTCACCAGCCGTAATTGCATCATGAAGACCCCTGTACAGTTCACATCATAACGTACTTTGATTATTCTTAACTCATGACAGCATGTCCTCTTCAATACATGTATAACAGTCAATGATAAACTGGTGGAAAATCCTGCCACCCCATAACAGAACCGAGCCATCTTCTCGCCTGTGCTGAATAAGGTAGGCATAATACTCCCTCATTGTAACAGTCGTTCTTTTAGTCGGTAAACATACGTCAAGTACTCTGTATTCTATATCACGCCTGAAACCATCCTCACCACATGGAAACAAAATTGGATATTGCATGGACATAAAAGAAGGATGTTTTTCACTAATCCTTTTCAGTATCCCATTGCTATCTTCAATCATAATATCCCGACAACCACATGAATCCACATTTGAGTTATCAATCAATGCTGCAATCTCTGACGTGGTTGGTAAATTGTACTATCGTCCATCCCTATAACATCTCTCCAACAGCTTAATGGTATTCCAAAGCATGAAACTATCTCTAGCCATCCTAAAAACTTTAGCCAACTCGCTATATTGGTTGAACATGGGTATTAGATTGTTAACAATAACCACATCTAAATTTTGCATCGTATTTTCACCATGCAATGAAACTCGATTACTAACTTCATTACCGGTGTCATAGAAATATAATTGAGCAAACTTTGGTTTACCCATCGACGGCAAAAGCGAGCCAATTCGGTGATGGTTCTGACCATTTAATCTGAAAACATATGGACCACGACCATTGTTTATGGAGTTATCAACATTCCACCCATTGACGTAAAAGCAAAAATAGAATTAATTGTTGGTATATGTTGCCGAAATCCTTTTGAAATAGAACCTCCATTACAGTCAAGAAGCTCCATCAAATAATCGAGGGCTTGTTGATAGGATGGCAGCTGAACCTTTCCCTTTTGACAGCAGATTGAAAATTTTAAATTTGCATTCGTACTTCTCTTTTTTACTCTTTCTTCAAACCAAAGAATCTGCTCCACGGTATAAACATGTACATGTAGGAGCAACAAAATTGTGCGCTGAAAACATTTTACCTGCAAATTTAGCCAAAACGGTAAGAAAAGGTTTGAACATCCAATACATCGTTGCAATTATCAATTTAAACCGCGTAACATACGCTGCCCATAATTCCCAAGTGCAGTAGAATGGGTACACTATGAAACAGCCTGCTTAGGTATAATGTTCCCCCATCGGGCTGCGTCAGATACTGTCGGGAATGAGTCGGTGGAACACCCCATCAGCTCGTGGTTTCCTGCAATAACAACTAACAGCGCTAAGCATGTAGAAAAGATGTAATTATCTTTAACAACCATAATGTACAGCAGGCATATATATATTTGTCGATGGCTTATAAAAAAAGAAAAAAAAATCGGTCATACCGACAGCTAACTTCCACATATTTTTATGTCTCAGTTTTCGATGTTTGGAATGACGATTTATCTGACAAACTTCAAAAGGAAAACAACATATCAAGCATGGCTGTGCAATGTACATGCGTTCAAAGTGTTAACAAAAAATTGTTGATAGGAAAATGTTACTCACTCTGTCGACGGTAAGATCGCTCAATCGAAAATAATTTGTTGGCGTCGAAAAAATACGTCCGAAAAATTATGCAGTGATAGGTCTACGAAATCATGACAACAGTTGCTGCACTGCATCCACCTACTTGTATGATATCTTTTTGCCTGTTTCAACGCCAGCGGAAATCTACATCTTACTCTTGCAGACTTGCATATGTGGATTTATAAATTATTTCGGCTTCAGGACAGTCTCAGCAAATGCAATATTACACCAGGAACAACGTCAGGAAACATAAAGATAACTATAAATGTCAGTGCGCTGTTTATAACCATATTGGACGAAATATGCGTACCGTCTGCTAGCATGTAAGCGTGTGTGAGATTCTGCTGTCCCGCATCGAAATCAACCACCCAGACCAAGGAGATTGGGTACGAAGAGTCTACTGAGCCGAGGACAACTGGCTAGGAAAAAAATAGGTAAAAATAGTAATAATGGTTGTTCATTAAACAAATCAAAAGCATGGGCCTGTGAAACCACATGCTTATAGAGTTGGCATTTGAAGTAGACAATACAAAAGCATGCATATAGAGCTAACAGTTACATTAGGAAATACATTGTTATAATATACGGTACTATAAAATACAGTTGATGCAAACCATATGGTACCGACAGGTAACATAATGAGAAATGTAAATGTCAGGCAACAGAATTTGAAGTAGACAATACAAATGCAAACTATATCGCACGTCATTATTTTCACTTATTAGCTATGCATATTTCAATGGAAAATATTCATTAATTACACGCATCATTTACTGATGAGCTATGGATAAAAAATGATTGAAACGATGACACTACCAATGAATATCTATTCCCCTACGCCACATGATCATCCGGTAACACTCAACTGAAAGGAAGTGTAGCAGGGAAAAAAAATTGTTTGACAAATGAATGAAACTAAGTTGCATACCTCAAGTGAAGTCAGATGACAAAATCAGACGGCCTTTTCCACAAAAAAGAATGCGGACAACAGCAGATTTCAGTAACTGGTTATATGCAAATATATATCATGCAACATGTACTAATACACTATAATTTCACCTTTCAACGGAGAAAATCATGAATGGCAACAAGAATCCTTTGTGTATGATAATCTACAATGTCCTTGAAGCATGTTGTGATTTTGCCATCTCTCTTAAAACAGCTCAAACAATCGCAGTTGTCTCCTGAAATCATTAATCGACGCTCTCTTTCATTCAAATTACTCAATGTCTAATGATTACATGAATAATGTTAGTATAATGGCTAATTCAAAATAAATAAATTATTCTAGTATTTCTAAAAATAGAGTAATGTAAAAAAAAATTGTGAGATGCTTAAAAGAAATGATTATATTTAGTATGCCGATGCTTTCTACTATGTTGATATGAACGGGAAAGTGATTACTTCTATAACAACTTAAATTTATGCACAGACATAACACATCAACTATAAAACCAAATTGAAGATATACGTTTGCCAAGCAATTACACCATTATTTAAGCAAATCAACTGGATAGTTAACAGTTCATCAAACAAAGAGTTGTTCATTTTTAAATGACAGTAAACACATACTACTGGTCCAATGTTACACCAACCCATTGACATAAAAAAAAACCCAGATAAAGATGACCACGAACTAATGAGTTCATACTAACAACAAACTAAATGTATACAAACCTTTCAACTTGACTAAAAAGCAGAAAATATCAAGTAAGGTTTAAGAAGGATTCCATAGTTCCCTAATTAAGTTCGTGATGCAAAACAATACATACAAAATATATATCAAACTTGGCGTATAATTTCAGTATATAAAACAATCAAAATTAGAGATCATAACACAACTAATTTAGATTGTAACCCACTTTTAAACATTCAGTAGCGGCACATTAGGAAAAATAAATCTACAGGATTTTGTTTCCTCATGGACAACCTAATCGATGATTCTGAATATACAGTTTGTAAGAACATTTACTTGGGGAAATCCAAAATATCATCGCTGTAAACAATGCACCCCTTGTATGTTAAACTAATTTTTTTTAAATGGTAAGCTTAAAAAAATGAGGGAAAATATAATTAAAATTGGAAGACATACCAAGGCTAAGACATGTATACAGGATAAAGATGAATGCAATTTGTATACATGAACATCAAAAATAACAACAAATAACAATTAAAATTGGAAAACCTCTTCTCTCCACCTATGTGACCATAAAGAATGCAAATAAAGGATGCAAGAAGGAAGTTTGAAACCTAGCACTACACACTTACTTCATTCTATGATTACTGTTTGTCCTAGATTTTATTTTTTGCTTTTTACATGACAACTCAATGTTAAACATGTATCCTTAAAGACCTCAATTTTCACCTATCTGCAATTGTATTTTTAGTTTATACAACTGTGGTTGAATCAACGAATTTACAACTAAAGTTTCCCAAAAATTTTGCTCCATCACATTTCTTGTGAACCATACAACAGTATATCATTAATTTGCTTCGTTATCCAACATTTCATTATTCTCATTAAACTAAGCTTCAAAACTTAACCTTGCATTTTTCTTTGTTGTTATATTCATCACTTTAGGCACGCAGTCTTTTGCTATAATGTTATGCATCTTACTATACGCAGTTTGGGTTGTTTTTCTACCAACGATTTGCTTATCTACTAAATCCTTTCACAAAAGATTTTCTATATGAATAGGGTCCGTAGACAAATAATTCTGATTTCGGCTCCCAAAATTTTAGAGGTTGCTAATAACTTATTATGCAATTCATCTTCAATAGGTACTTATGGTGCTAAAAGTTTCAATATGATAGCATTAATTGCTCTCATGCCATAAACAAAAGACTCTATCCAAATTTCAAGTCACGGTGACACCCACTTTGATAAAATCCAACAAGACCACAAAAATAATCTCCATTGTCTTAAACCATTTAGCCATAATACAACCATATTCAGAAAAGAACCCCCACCAAATGCCCGCGTGCGAAGCACGGGTGTCATATTTTATGTTAAACTAAAAAAAATTAAAAATGGTAAGCTTAAAAAAATGAGGGAAAATACAATCAAAATTGGAAGACATACCAAGGTTGAGACATGCATACAGGATAAAGATGAATGCAATTTGTATACATGAACATCAAAAATGATAACAAACACCTCCGCTTCTTTGTTTATCAGGTAGGTATAACATGCTCACCGATTCCACAGTTTGTCGGTCGCACAAATATCAGTTGCAGTTGAAATAATATGTAGTAAGCAACAAAATAGCTTATGTAACGCAATGTTCCAAAACTTGTGGAATCTTGATGTTAGGTTATATCCCTAACTATATAAAGCAAAATGTAACATCATTATCGAGCATGCATATTTTTTTAAAGTCTTCAACATATGAAAAAAGAAAAAAAAGGATTCCACCAATATTTTGAAAAAACAAATTATTTTAATGCAATAAATGACCAACAGTTCATCAAAGTCTATTGGCTTCAAAGGCTACAGTCTTGTGTGTGATTGAATGAGCACCAGCTATATCCTACGTACTTGAATGGATTTGTAAATATTCACAGACAAATTGGATAAAAAACGGGAATTTTGTGCACAGTTTGGATTTACACGTACTTAATTAAAGTTGATGGATAGCAAAAGGTAGTTAACTTTGTTTTAGCTTTTTACCTGTTTTTAGGACCACTCTTTCAACTTGCTCAAGTTGAACTGGGTCGCTTGACTTCCTCAACCAAATTCCCCATTCCAATGAACCTATGATGAACATCATCCTATTTTAAAATAAGGTACCATTATGTATTCTGGATTGGTGGTAATTTGATAGCTGCATGACAATTTTGGTATCAATAATAAGGGTAAAAAATTTCATATTCTTGGTATACATATCAAATAATTTAACGATACTTTAATTATGCTATAGAACGCTTCAAAGCCATTTATTTAGTGGATGCTGTGTTTTACATGGATGTCAGTCTAAACTTTATAAGTCTCTTTAAGGTTGGAAATGATTATAATTTTACCAAATACAATACCATTTACACCTAGAAGGCGGAAACTGAAATTTAAATGGAGACTGCACATGTATATTTGATATATCCATGCAAATCACAGTTGACAATACCAGAGATCTCATTTTTAATAAAAACAACAAAACAAGGATGCTAAATTATATTGACCACACTTCTAAATCATGTCATCTTATATCAACAGTGGGTTTATAGCAGTGTAGTCAAGGCGAAAAAGCCCCAAAAAGCCCCAAGCCCTCGCCTAGGGCTTTTTGGCGCCTAGGGCTTTTTTGGGCGCCTTGAGTGCCAGTTTTGCTGTTTTAGTAAAAACTGCACTTAAAAAATAACTGCTTTTAAAAAAACTTTTACCTGCATTTTAAAATTCATTTTAAAAACTGCACTTAAAAAAACTTTTAACTTCATTTTAAAATTCATTTTAAAAACTGCATTTTAAAAACTGCATTTTAAAAATCAATTTAAAGTTAAAATTTTACAGTTTAAACTATAAAACTTGAAGAGTGATTGGAGAGTTTTTCCATGAATCTGCGATCTTTGGGATCGCAGACTCTTTGACTGAAAAATTAACTGAAAAATTGGGTCCATGGCAAAGAGTCAAAGAGTCAAAGAGTCATGAAAAATTAACTGAAAAATTCATCGATATCTTTAGTCAAAGAGTCTTTTGGCAAAGTCGAGATACCCAAAGATTAACTGAAAATCAATGATTATTAGTCATGAACATCGATTGTGCATCGCAGATTCACCACGGATATCGATGAATTTTGTCCGAGTCCGGATCGGGCTACAATTGACAAGACACGTCAAGCAGAGCCGTGAAAGTCAACGTTCCAAATATCAAGTCAATCCGAGGTCGCACGCTCAAGATATCATCGGAGCAAGTGGGGAACATAACCTCGGGTTCGCACCCATATGAGTCGAATCCATCAGTTTCGACTCCACCTGGTTCGACTCAATTTACTTTATATTCATCGGCAGGGCTTATGTTCGAATCGCCTTAAGACATCGTTGGTTCGAATCCATCCATGAGAACATAGTTCGAATCCATGAAAAGGACCGTAGCTTCGAATCCATCGATCAAGCCTTTGCCTCGAATCGATCACGACGAGTCTTGCTTCGAACCCATCAGAATACGCCTTGCTTCGACTCGATTGAGCAAGCCTTTGTTCGAATCCAATAGCCCGAATCCATTGGAACGTTCCCACCTTCGAATCCCTTCAAACAGTGGGGTCTTCGTATCAATCGACTGAAGGTTACCCAGATCGATTCGAAGGAAGCATGTCTTCGAATCGATCACCTCGAATCCACCACGTCTACATAGCTAAAACCCCGGCCACGACTCAGTAAAACTCGGAGAAAAAGGAGGATCGACTCGAAGATTGCGCGCCACATTACCACGAGCACGCGTGCCATGATCGAGTCGAAGCAATCGATTCGAACAGAACGCTGCATCCAGAAATACAACCTTGAATCGATCATAGCTTGAGATCTACGCATCCAAATGCTATGAAATTTTCACGGAAGCTTGAGCACATGCTGAAGAATGTCCACACCAAATTTCAGCTTGATTGGACAATTTCTTGATCGATTCGAACCTAGGGTCGAATCGATCCCGGTGTGGGCCCGGATTTCCATAAAGCGGGCATGTGGGCCCCCTGACGTACCAGAACTGGTCTCCCTTCATTTTAGGCGAAATATCAGCCTCCTACACCTATAAATAGAGCCCCTGGTCATTCAGAAAAGAGGTCGGACAAATTTGAGAGCTAAAGAGCGCCCAGATTCTGCCATAGTTACTCCAGATCACCATTGCTGCCTTAGATTCAGACTTAGTTCAGCAAATCAGTTGTAATACAACATACAAAATTGTAATCTTCAAGCATCGAGCAATAAAATCATAAAAACCTTGAAGTGGACGTAGGCCGGAGATAGCCGAACCACTATAAATTGTGTGTCACTGTTCATTATTTCTTAATTGGTGCTTATTACTTGCTTAGATCTGTGATTTGTGTGTGAATACTGTTGATTCGTATTCATACGCTGGTGCTTTCACTACACTTGGGGTTTGTGACCATTTTTGGTGCAAACACTTTGGTGCTTTCACCGAGAAGAACTAGCACCCGCTACACCAAATTCAAAATTTAGATTTGGAATTTTAAGGATTCAGATCTGACTCTACAATGACTCGACAAACTAGACAAAGAACTGAGAGGAGTCAACAGGCAGGAAGTCAAGAGGCATCCTCTGACGCTGGAGAATGACAAGCTTCGATCTACATTACTAGAGATGAGATGGAAGCGATGAATAACTTAATGCAGGAAAGAATGATGAAAAGCCAACAAGAGATGCTGCAGAATTTCTTTGAGCAGATGAGAGCTGCAGGGACGCAGAACCCTGGGCCAGCTACAGCGGCTGTGAATGTGGAACAAGGAGCTAGGGCTATGGAACCCAACGGAGGACAGAATGCAGAACCAGAAGGCAATCAACAAGGGCTTGGGGGCAGGCCCGCAAGATCCGACGCAGAAGGACCTTTGGAAGGAGCTCAACCGGCTAGGGCCAACACAAATACTAACGAGCCACCCGAAGAGTACGTACCAGAATTCCCTACAAGACTCGGAGGGCAAGACAGAGACATGACAAGGGGGCAACCCCTGGATGGAGATGAAAGAATGATCGGCCTAGTGAGACGACTCATGAGAGAAGGGTTTTCAGGAGGAGGATTGGAAGAAGTTAGTCGGAGTCCGTTCGCTCCGAATATCAGGAATGCAAGGAACCCTCCGAAGTTCAAACTACCAACGTTGAATCCTTATGACAGAAAGTCAGACCCGACCATGCATATCACCAGATATATCAGACACATGGAAGTGCTGGGAGCATCCGAGGAAGTGATGGCACGATGTTTCCCCTTATTCTTATCAGATTTGGCTGCGCTTTGGTTTAGGCAGCTAGAAACCGGATCAATCAGGACATGGGGCGAGCTTGTGGATTGCTTCATGAAGCAGTTTAGGGTTCACGTGACGCGACCTAAGAGCGTGATGACTTTGGCATCAATAAAACAAAGGACCGGAGAGTCCATAAAAGATTTTTTGTTACGATTTAATGTGACGGTGACTTCTGTAGATCGCCCGGACCCATCGATGATTTTGATGGCGGCAGTGGCAGGAGTTGGAGAAGGCACCGAACTCAAAGACTCTTTGACTAAAGATCCACCGCAAGATCTTGGAGAGTTTTTCCATGAAGCTGAAAAATTCATTCGATTAGAGGAATCACGAGCCGAGAGGCAGGAAATAAATGTTGCACAAGGCGAAGGAACCGCCAGGGAACAGTCCAGGGCAGACAAAGGAAAGAGAAAGCAGGATGACGCACATGACGGTCCTGATAAACGGAAGAAATTCCGAGAGCCCAGATTCAGGCAATACACAGACTTGGTGGCAGGACTGGAACGAATTTACACCGAAACTCGGGGGCAACTCCCCTATCGAAAACCACCCAGGAGAGATCCCACGGAGCGGGAACGTAAGACTGGAAAGTACTGCCTATTCCATGAGCTGGATGGGCACACTACCGATGAATGCCGCCACCTGAAGGATGAGGTGGAAGAACATGCCAGGAGTGGTAGATTGCCGCAGTATGTCAGAGAACGTACGACGGCGGTTAGACCCGAACAACTACCGCATCAACCAAACAGGAATGATCCTGGGTCAGGATCACGACTCGTCATCAACTGATTGAGATGGCAAGGGCCAAGTTCAAGATTTGGACTCTGGTCGATTAGTTTTCTTAGATTTGATTTCCAAAATAAAACGGCTATCCCACTTACTCATGTACGGGAACCGGAGAGATCCCTAGGCATGCTCTGAGATGGAAATAGACCGCTCCGCCCGGAGAGGCATTATCTTGTTTTTCCTGGTGTTTGAGATTGAACATCTAGGATTTAAATTTAATAAAGAAACACTTATTAAAATAAACCTTTGACCGGAGAGTTAAAGGATGAACATTAAATATCAATATAAACATGATCGCTTTATGACCTTACCCGGAGAGGCGGGGTCCGGAGTGCAAGAAGTGAGTTGCTTCGCCGGAGAGCGACGGGATCGACTCACTTAAGCATCGTTTCCCATTCACCGGAGAGTGATTGGATCGGGATTCGATAAGAGCCCGAAGAGGCTATGATCGGCCCACGATTTAGGCTATGACATCGCTTAATGTTCAGATACACTGAACCGGAGTGCAGGAGGTGAGTCACTTCGCCGGAGAGCGACAGGATTGACTCGCTTAACGTTGTTTCCCCTTCACCGGAGAGTGACAGGATGGGATCCAACATGAGCCCGGAGAGGCTGTGATCGACCGACGATTCAGGTCATGACATCGCTTAATGTTCAGATACACTGAACCGGAGTGCAGGGGGTGTAGCCGCTTCGCCGGAGAGCGACAGGATCGGCTCACTCATCGTTGTTTCCCCTTCACCGAAGAATGACAGGATGGGATCCAGCATGAGCCCGGAGAGGCTATAATCGGTCGAGAACGACCAAGACATCGCTTTACGCCCTAGCTGGGGCCAGAGTGCAAGGGATAGAAAGCAACGCCGGAGTGCAATAGGATCTTTCTATTCAATCGCTAAATCTAGAATGGGTTTGACAAGGGTCCGGAGTGACCATCAATAGTACGGAGAGACCATGGAATTTCATTCTTAACTTCCACTGGAAAAAATTGATAACAATTCGGCTTCGAACAGCCATGGACTTGATTGAAAATGCTATAAGCTATGAGTAAAACATGAACTCACTGCATCCAATTTAAGACTGATCAAAACACGCCTTTTACCAAAAAGGCATGTTTTGGGGGGCAAAATGTTATCCCAACTTTTGGCAAAGTCGAGATACCCAAAGATTAACTGAAAATCAATGATTATTAGTCATGAACATCGATTGTGCATCGCAGATTCACCACGGATATCGATGAATTTTGTCCGAGTCCGGATCGGACTACAATTGACAAGACACGTCAAGCAGAGCCGTGAAAGTCAACGTTCCAAATATCAAGTCAATCCGAGGTCGCACGCTCAAGATATCATCGGAGCAAGTGGGGAACATAACCTCGGGTTCGCACCCATATGAGTCGAATCCATCAGTTTCGACTCCACCTGGTTCGACTCAATTTACTTTATATTCATCGGCAGGGCTTATGTTCGAATCGACTTAAGACATCGTTGGTTCGAATCCATCCATGAGAACAGTTCGAATCCATGAAAAGGACCGTAGCTTCGAATCCATCGATCAAGCCTTTGCCTCGAATCGATCACGACGAGCCTTGCTTCGAACCCATCAGAATACGCCTTGCTTCGACTCGATTGAGCAAGCCTTTGTTCGAATCCAATAGCCCGAATCCATTGGAACGTTCCCACCTTCGAATCCCTTCAAACAGTGGGGTCTTCGTATCAATCGACTGAAGGTTACCCAGATCGATTCGAAGGAAGCATGTCTTCGAATCGATCACCTCGAATCCACCACGTCTACATAGCTAAAACCCCGGCCACGACTCAGTAAAACTCGGAGAAAAAGGAGGATCGACTCGAAGATTGCGCGCCACATCACCACGAGCACGCGTGCCATGATCGAGTCGAAGCAATCGATTCGAACAGAACGCTGCATCCAGAAATACAACCTTGAATCGATCATAACTTGAGATCTACGCATCCAAATGCTATGAAATTTTCACAGAAGCTTGAGCACATGCTGAAGAATGTCCACACCAAATTTCAGCTTGATTGGACAATTTCTTGATCGATTCGAACCTAGGGTCGAATCGATCCCGGTGTGGGCCCGGATTTCCATAAAGCGGGCATGTGGGCCCCCTGACGTACCAGAACTGGTCTCCCTTCATTTTAGGCGAAATATCAGCCTCCTACACCTATAAATAGAGCCCCTGGTCATTCAGAAAAGAGGTCGGACAAATTTGAGAGCTAAAGAGCGCCCAGATTCTGCCATAGTTACTCCAGATCACCATTGCTGCCTTAGATTCAGACTTAGTTCAGCAAATCAGTTGTAATACAACATACAAAATTGTAATCTTCAAGCATCGAGCAATAAAATCATAAAAACCTTGAAGTGGACGTAGGCCGGAGATAGCCGAACCACTATAAATTGTGTGTCACTGTTCATTATTTCTTAATTGGTGCTTATTACTTGCTTAGATCTGTGATTTGTGTGTGAATACTGTTGATTCGTATTCATACGCTGGTGCTTTCACTACACTTGGGGTTTGTGACCATTTTTGGTGCAAACACTTTGGTGCTTTCACCGAGAAGAACTAGCACCCGCTACACCAAATTCAAAATTTAGATTTGGAATTTTAAGGATTCAGATCTGACTCTACAATGACTCGACAAACTAGACAAAGAACTGAGAGGAGTCAACAGGCAGGAAGTCAAGAGGCATCCTCTGACGCTGGAGAATGACAAGCTTCGATCTACATTACTAGAGATGAGATGGAAGCGATGAATAACTTAATGCAGGAAAGAATGATGAAAAGCCAACAAGAGATGCTGCAGAATTTCTTTGAGCAGATGAGAGCTGCAGGGACGCAGAACCCTGGGCCAGCTACAGCGGCTGTGAATGTGGAACAAGGAGCTAGGGCTATGGAACCCAACGGAGGACAGAATGCAGAACCAGAAGGCAATCAACAAGGGCTTGGGGGCAGGCCCGCAAGATCCGACGCAGAAGGACCTTTGGAAGGAGCTCAACCGGCTAGGGCCAACACAAATACTAACGAGCCACCCGAAGAGTACGTACCAGAATTCCCTACAAGACTCGGAGGGCAAGACAGAGACATGACAAGGGGGCAACCCCTGGATGGAGATGAAAGAATGATCGGCCTAGTGAGACGACTCATGAGAGAAGGGTTTTCAGGAGGAGGATTGGAAGAAGTTAGTCGGAGTCCGTTCGCTCCGAATATCAGGAATGCAAGGAACCCTCCGAAGTTCAAACTACCAACGTTGAATCCTTATGACAGAAAGTCAGACCCGACCATGCATATCACCAGATATATCAGACACATGGAAGTGCTGGGAGCATCCGAGGAAGTGATGGCACGATGTTTCCCCTTATTCTTATCAGATTTGGCTGCGCTTTGGTTTAGGCAGCTAGAAACCGGATCAATCAGGACATGGGGCGAGCTTGTGGATTGCTTCATGAAGCAGTTTAGGGTTCACGTGACGCGACCTAAGAGCGTGATGACTTTGGCATCAATAAAACAAAGGACCGGAGAGTCCATAAAAGATTTTTTGTTACGATTTAATGTGACGGTGACTTCTGTAGATCGCCCGGACCCATCGATGATTTTGATGGCGGCAGTGGCAGGAGTTGGAGAAGGCACCGAACTCAAAGACTCTTTGACTAAAGATCCACCGCAAGATCTTGGAGAGTTTTTCCATGAAGCTGAAAAATTCATTCGATTAGAGGAATCACGAGCCGAGAGGCAGGAAATAAATGTTGCACAAGGCGAAGGAACCGCCAGGGAACAGTCCAGGGCAGACAAAGGAAAGAGAAAGCAGGATGACGCACATGACGGTCCTGATAAACGGAAGAAATTCCGAGAGCCCAGATTCAGGCAATACACAGACTTGGTGGCAGGACTGGAACGAATTTACACCGAAACTCGGGGGCAACTCCCCTATCGAAAACCACCCAGGAGAGATCCCACGGAGCGGGAACGTAAGACTGGAAAGTACTGCCTATTCCATGAGCTGGATGGGCACACTACCGATGAATGCCGCCACCTGAAGGATGAGGTGGAAGAACATGCCAGGAGTGGTAGATTGCCGCAGTATGTCAGAGAACGTACGACGGCGGTTAGACCCGAACAACTACCGCATCAACCAAACAGGAATGATCCTGGGTCAGGATCACGACTCGTCATCAACTGATTGAGATGGCAAGGGCCAAGTTCAAGATTTGGACTCTGGTCGATTAGTTTTCTTAGATTTGATTTCCAAAATAAAACGGCTATCCCACTTACTCATGTACGGGAACCGGAGAGATCCCTAGGCATGCTCTGAGATGGAAATAGACCGCTCCGCCCGGAGAGGCATTATCTTGTTTTTCCTGGTGTTTGAGATTGAACATCTAGGATTTAAATTTAATAAAGAAACACTTATTAAAATAAACCTTTGACCGGAGAGTTAAAGGATGAACATTAAATATCAATATAAACATGATCGCTTTATGACCTTACCCGGAGAGGCGGGGTCCGGAGTGCAAGAAGTGAGTTGCTTCGCCGGAGAGCGACGGGATCGACTCACTTAAGCATCGTTTCCCATTCACCGGAGAGTGATTGGATCGGGATTCGATAAGAGCCCGAAGAGGCTATGATCGGCCCACGATTTAGGCTATGACATCGCTTAATGTTCAGATACACTGAACCGGAGTGCAGGAGGTGAGTCACTTCGCCGGAGAGCGACAGGATTGACTCGCTTAACGTTGTTTCCCCTTCACCGGAGAGTGACAGGATGGGATCCAACATGAGCCCGGAGAGGCTGTGATCGACCGACGATTCAGGTCATGACATCGCTTAATGTTCAGATACACTGAACCGGAGTGCAGGGGGTGTAGCCGCTTCGCCGGAGAGCGACAGGATCGGCTCACTCATCGTTGTTTCCCCTTCACCGAAGAATGACAGGATGGGATCCAGCATGAGCCCGGAGAGGCTATAATCGGTCGAGAACGACCAAGACATCGCTTTACGCCCTAGCTGGGGCCAGAGTGCAAGGGATAGAAAGCAACGCCGGAGTGCAATAGGATCTTTCTATTCAATCGCTAAATCTAGAATGGGTTTGACAAGGGTCCGGAGTGACCATCAATAGTACGGAGAGACCATGGAATTTCATTCTTAACTTCCACTGGAAAAAATTGATAACAATTCGGCTTCGAACAGCCATGGACTTGATTGAAAATGCTATAAGCTATGAGTAAAACATGAACTCACTGCATCCAATTTAAGACTGATCAAAACACGCCTTTTACCAAAAAGGCATGTTTTGGGGGGCAAAATGTTATCCCAACTTTTGGCAAAGTCGAGATACCCAAAGATTAACTGAAAATCAATGATTATTAGTCATGAACATCGATTGTGCATCGCAGATTCACCACGGATATCGATGAATTTTGTCCGAGTCCGGATCGGGCTACAATTGACAAGACACGTCAAGCAGAGCCGTGAAAGTCAACGTTCCAAATATCAAGTCAATCCGAGGTCGCACGCTCAAGATATCATCGGAGCAAGTGGGGAACATAACCTCGGGTTCGCACCCATATGAGTCGAATCCATCAGTTTCGACTCCACCTGGTTCGACTCAATTTACTTTATATTCATCGGCAGGGCTTATGTTCGAATCGACTTAAGACATCGTTGGTTCGAATCCATCCATGAGAACAGTTCGAATCCATGAAAAGGACCGTAGCTTCGAATCCATCGATCAAGCCTTTGCCTCGAATCGATCACGACGAGCCTTGCTTCGAACCCATCAGAATACGCCTTGCTTCGACTCGATTGAGCAAGCCTTTGTTCGAATCCAATAGCCCGAATCCATTGGAACGTTCCCACCTTCGAATCCCTTCAAACAGTGGGGTCTTCGTATCAATCGACTGAAGGTTACCCAGATCGATTCGAAGGAAGCATGTCTTCGAATCGATCACCTCGAATCCACCACGTCTACATAGCTAAAACCCCGGCCACGACTCAGTAAAACTCGGAGAAAAAGGAGGATCGACTCGAAGATTGCGCGCCACATCACCACGAGCACGCGTGCCATGATCGAGTCGAAGCAATCGATTCGAACAGAACGCTGCATCCAGAAATACAACCTTGAATCGATCATAACTTGAGATCTACGCATCCAAATGCTATGAAATTTTCACAGAAGCTTGAGCACATGCTGAAGAATGTCCACACCAAATTTCAGCTTGATTGGACAATTTCTTGATCGATTCGAACCTAGGGTCGAATCGATCCCGGTGTGGGCCCGGATTTCCATAAAGCGGGCATGTGGGCCCCCTGACGTACCAGAACTGGTCTCCCTTCATTTTAGGCGAAATATCAGCCTCCTACACCTATAAATAGAGCCCCTGGTCATTCAGAAAAGAGGTCGGACAAATTTGAGAGCTAAAGAGCGCCCAGATTCTGCCATAGTTACTCCAGATCACCATTGCTGCCTTAGATTCAGACTTAGTTCAGCAAATCAGTTGTAATACAACATACAAAATTGTAATCTTCAAGCATCGAGCAATAAAATCATAAAAACCTTGAAGTGGACGTAGGCCGGAGATAGCCGAACCACTATAAATTGTGTGTCACTGTTCATTATTTCTTAATTGGTGCTTATTACTTGCTTAGATCTGTGATTTGTGTGTGAATACTGTTGATTCGTATTCATACGCTGGTGCTTTCACTACACTTGGGGTTTGTGACCATTTTTGGTGCAAACACTTTGGTGCTTTCACCGAGAAGAACTAGCACCCGCTACACCAAATTCAAAATTTAGATTTGGAATTTTAAGGATTCAGATCTGACTCTACAATGACTCGACAAACTAGACAAAGAACTGAGAGGAGTCAACAGGCAGGAAGTCAAGAGGCATCCTCTGACGCTGGAGAATGACAAGCTTCGATCTACATTACTAGAGATGAGATGGAAGCGATGAATAACTTAATGCAGGAAAGAATGATGAAAAGCCAACAAGAGATGCTGCAGAATTTCTTTGAGCAGATGAGAGCTGCAGGGACGCAGAACCCTGGGCCAGCTACAGCGGCTGTGAATGTGGAACAAGGAGCTAGGGCTATGGAACCCAACGGAGGACAGAATGCAGAACCAGAAGGCAATCAACAAGGGCTTGGGGGCAGGCCCGCAAGATCCGACGCAGAAGGACCTTTGGAAGGAGCTCAACCGGCTAGGGCCAACACAAATACTAACGAGCCACCCGAAGAGTACGTACCAGAATTCCCTACAAGACTCGGAGGGCAAGACAGAGACATGACAAGGGGGCAACCCCTGGATGGAGATGAAAGAATGATCGGCCTAGTGAGACGACTCATGAGAGAAGGGTTTTCAGGAGGAGGATTGGAAGAAGTTAGTCGGAGTCCGTTCGCTCCGAATATCAGGAATGCAAGGAACCCTCCGAAGTTCAAACTACCAACGTTGAATCCTTATGACAGAAAGTCAGACCCGACCATGCATATCACCAGATATATCAGACACATGGAAGTGCTGGGAGCATCCGAGGAAGTGATGGCACGATGTTTCCCCTTATTCTTATCAGATTTGGCTGCGCTTTGGTTTAGGCAGCTAGAAACCGGATCAATCAGGACATGGGGCGAGCTTGTGGATTGCTTCATGAAGCAGTTTAGGGTTCACGTGACGCGACCTAAGAGCGTGATGACTTTGGCATCAATAAAACAAAGGACCGGAGAGTCCATAAAAGATTTTTTGTTACGATTTAATGTGACGGTGACTTCTGTAGATCGCCCGGACCCATCGATGATTTTGATGGCGGCAGTGGCAGGAGTTGGAGAAGGCACCGAACTCAAAGACTCTTTGACTAAAGATCCACCGCAAGATCTTGGAGAGTTTTTCCATGAAGCTGAAAAATTCATTCGATTAGAGGAATCACGAGCCGAGAGGCAGGAAATAAATGTTGCACAAGGCGAAGGAACCGCCAGGGAACAGTCCAGGGCAGACAAAGGAAAGAGAAAGCAGGATGACGCACATGACGGTCCTGATAAACGGAAGAAATTCCGAGAGCCCAGATTCAGGCAATACACAGACTTGGTGGCAGGACTGGAACGAATTTACACCGAAACTCGGGGGCAACTCCCCTATCGAAAACCACCCAGGAGAGATCCCACGGAGCGGGAACGTAAGACTGGAAAGTACTGCCTATTCCATGAGCTGGATGGGCACACTACCGATGAATGCCGCCACCTGAAGGATGAGGTGGAAGAACATGCCAGGAGTGGTAGATTGCCGCAGTATGTCAGAGAACGTACGACGGCGGTTAGACCCGAACAACTACCGCATCAACCAAACAGGAATGATCCTGGGTCAGGATCACGACTCGTCATCAACTGATTGAGATGGCAAGGGCCAAGTTCAAGATTTGGACTCTGGTCGATTAGTTTTCTTAGATTTGATTTCCAAAATAAAACGGCTATCCCACTTACTCATGTACGGGAACCGGAGAGATCCCTAGGCATGCTCTGAGATGGAAATAGACCGCTCCGCCCGGAGAGGCATTATCTTGTTTTTCCTGGTGTTTGAGATTGAACATCTAGGATTTAAATTTAATAAAGAAACACTTATTAAAATAAACCTTTGACCGGAGAGTTAAAGGATGAACATTAAATATCAATATAAACATGATCGCTTTATGACCTTACCCGGAGAGGCGGGGTCCGGAGTGCAAGAAGTGAGTTGCTTCGCCGGAGAGCGACGGGATCGACTCACTTAAGCATCGTTTCCCATTCACCGGAGAGTGATTGGATCGGGATTCGATAAGAGCCCGAAGAGGCTATGATCGGCCCACGATTTAGGCTATGACATCGCTTAATGTTCAGATACACTGAACCGGAGTGCAGGAGGTGAGTCACTTCGCCGGAGAGCGACAGGATTGACTCGCTTAACGTTGTTTCCCCTTCACCGGAGAGTGACAGGATGGGATCCAACATGAGCCCGGAGAGGCTGTGATCGACCGACGATTCAGGTCATGACATCGCTTAATGTTCAGATACACTGAACCGGAGTGCAGGGGGTGTAGCCGCTTCGCCGGAGAGCGACAGGATCGGCTCACTCATCGTTGTTTCCCCTTCACCGAAGAATGACAGGATGGGATCCAGCATGAGCCCGGAGAGGCTATAATCGGTCGAGAACGACCAAGACATCGCTTTACGCCCTAGCTGGGGCCAGAGTGCAAGGGATAGAAAGCAACGCCGGAGTGCAATAGGATCTTTCTATTCAATCGCTAAATCTAGAATGGGTTTGACAAGGGTCCGGAGTGACCATCAATAGTACGGAGAGACCATGGAATTTCATTCTTAACTTCCACTGGAAAAAATTGATAACAATTCGGCTTCGAACAGCCATGGACTTGATTGAAAATGCTATAAGCTATGAGTAAAACATGAACTCACTGCATCCAATTTAAGACTGATCAAAACACGCCTTTTACCAAAAAGGCATGTTTTGGGGGGCAAAATGTTATCCCAACTTTTGGCAAAGTCGAGATACCCAAAGATTAACTGAAAATCAATGATTATTAGTCATGAACATCGATTGTGCATCGCAGATTCACCACGGATATCGATGAATTTTGTCCGAGTCCGGATCGGGCTACAATTGACAAGACACGTCAAGCAGAGCCGTGAAAGTCAACGTTCCAAATATCAAGTCAATCCGAGGTCGCACGCTCAAGATATCATCGGAGCAAGTGGGGAACATAACCTCGGGTTCGCACCCATATGAGTCGAATCCATCAGTTTCGACTCCACCTGGTTCGACTCAATTTACTTTATATTCATCGGCAGGGCTTATGTTCGAATCGACTTAAGACATCGTTGGTTCGAATCCATCCATGAGAACAGTTCGAATCCATGAAAAGGACCGTAGCTTCGAATCCATCGATCAAGCCTTTGCCTCGAATCGATCACGACGAGCCTTGCTTCGAACCCATCAGAATACGCCTTGCTTCGACTCGATTGAGCAAGCCTTTGTTCGAATCCAATAGCCCGAATCCATTGGAACGTTCCCACCTTCGAATCCCTTCAAACAGTGGGGTCTTCGTATCAATCGACTGAAGGTTACCCAGATCGATTCGAAGGAAGCATGTCTTCGAATCGATCACCTCGAATCCACCACGTTTACATAGCTAAAACCCCGGCCACGACTCAGTAAAACTCGGAGAAAAAGGAGGATCGACTCGAAGATTGCGCGCCACATCACCACGAGCACGCGTGCCATGATCGAGTCGAAGCAATCGATTCGAACAGAACGCTGCATCCAGAAATACAACCTTCAATCGATCATAACTTGAGATTTACGCATCCAAATGCTATGAAATTTTCACAGAAGCTTGAGCACATGCTGAAGAATGTCCACACCAAATTTCAGCTTGATTGGACAATTTCTTGATCGATTCGAACCTAGGGTCGAATCGATCCCGGTGTGGGCCCGGATTTCCATAAAGCGGGCATGTGGGCCCCCTGACGTACCAGAACTGGTCTCCCTTTATTTTAGGCGAAATAGCAGCCTCCTACACCTATAAATAGAGCCCCTGGTCATTCAGAAAAGAGGTCGGACAAATTTGAGAGCTAAAGAGCGCCCAGATTCTGCCATAGTTACTCCAGATCACCATTGCTGCCTTAGATTCAGACTTAGTTCAGCAAATCAGTTGTAATACAACATACAAAATTGTAATCTTCAAGCATCGAGCAATAAAATCATAAAAACCTTGAAGTGGACGTAGGCCGGAGATAGCCGAACCACTATAAATTGTGTGTCACTGTTCATTATTTCTTAATTGGTGCTTATTACTTGCTTAGATCTGTGATTTGTGTGTGAATACTGTTGATTCGTATTCATACGCTGGTGCTTTCACTACACTTGGGGTTTGTGACCATTTTTGATGCAAACAATTATAGTGAAAGAAGAGGAGAACATAGATATAAAAAATGTATTTTACTTTTGGAAATTTATACCCAAAACGTAACTTAAAAATGGCAAATTCTATTTCAACACGATTTTTTACTTAGTAGCCCCTTGAAATTTAATAAAGCCACTATACCCACAAAATGACTTAGTAGCCCCCATGCTTTCCAAAACTACCCTTTCTGCTCATCACGTAAAAAACCCTAAACTACGTTCATTTCTCCACACGGCGTCATCTTCCTCCTCCAGAGCGGCATCTTCCTCTTCCAGCGATCCAACTCTAGCGGCATCATCTTCCTCTTCCAGCGATCCAACTCCAGCAGCATCTTCTTCCTCTTCCAGCAGCGTCATCTTCCAGCAGCGTCATCTTTTTTTTGGTTTTCTGTTAACATACCGCACTGACAAGACGTGGTTTGTAAACAAACCACGCTAGAGGAGTACGTGGATTACTAAATAACCACGTATAAACTCTACGTGAGATTCAGATAAACCACGTAGTGTCTCTTCGTGGTTATATGTGGATCCTAGTAAGATTTATACGTGAATTTGTTACATTCCACAAAATCGAGTGTTTACGATTTGCTTTCAAAAAAAATTGCTAACTTTTCAAAAAAAACCCAATTACCTGTTGTGATTGCGATAATGATTGATTATCTTTTTCAATCTCCATTCGCTGGTACTGAAATATGAGTAATTTTTTTATATTGATTTGTTAATTAGGGTTTTTGAATTAACTGGTTTGCGCTGAGGAAGATGACTGAGAGAAGGAAGAGAAGAACGTACGTAGTTGATTAAGGGTATTTTTGTCTTCTTAATTTTATTAAAATTAAGGGGGCTACTAATCAACTTAGTGGGTTGCAATAGAATTTGCCCTTAAAAATTTTCATGAAGTTAATACAGATAATCAATCATTTTTAAACAACTATAGTTTGCTACAGAAAACAAAATCATTAAATTCTATGAAGGTGTTAAATCAAAATCAGTGCAAACAGAAATGATTTATGGTTTAGAGTTTAACAATATTTGCAATCAGCTACCATTCGACATCAAACTTCAGTTCAAGCATCGTGAATACGTACATAGAAACGGTTGGAGTACATGAGGTGGAAGGATTTGCCTCTCAGAACTTTTGTAAAGATGAAACACTAGGTACAGTGGTTAACACAGTTCGAATAAAACACTCCATCATAAAAGTTGTGTTTGTATATGTAGAGGAAAATAGTAATTACCTGTATAGTCGATTGAGTAGCGGGTACGAGAACGTTGACGCGTTACTGTGTCGTCGAATGTCTGGTTGGCAGAAATACTGGTTGCACGTAATCGACGGATGAAGAAACTCAACCGGTTTAGTTAGTCAGCGATTGGAAAAGGGGATATACAATTGGTCATTTTTCAAAGAGAGCAGATTTGGAGAGAGAGGGGAAGCAGCTGTGGGGTGATAGAGAGCGGAGGAAGATGTGAACGGAAGTGCGTTAATAGTTGAACAAAGGGCAAGAGTTGTGGGCGGTTGTGAAAAAGGAAAGAGATGAAGTTGGATGGAGAGAAGTCATGGGGAAACAAAACGAACATGAGGTGGGTCGCACGTGATGGAATAGGTTTCCACAAGTAAAAAAAAGGTGGAATTGGATAATGAAGCAGTATTTTGAAATGAGAAGGGTATAGAAGCCCACATCAGCGTTGAAAGGTTCCTGCTTTAAGTTTTAAGTAATAAATTTGAAAAAAAAATTATGCTCTACTAATGAACTAAGAAGTAATTCTATGAGTTTATATTTAAAATACTTATTGCTACTCGAAACTCATGTTCCTTTGTTAGAATTTTTGTCTATTTTGCCGTTCAATTTCTATATCAATAATATGGTACTAGTGTGTAACTCGTGCAATGCAAATGGTAATATTGTATATAGTATTTATACTTGTAATGTTAAAGTTAGAACTTTGTTATATAACATATAATAAATTCAGTAAAATAAATGAACTATAAATTAAGATTGTCATTATTTTTATGTATAATTCATGTTATGTAGCTTATATATCTTTATATTTGATTAAACAAACTAATTTTATCATTTTTGTTCATATGAATATGATATACATATTAAAACTGATATATTATAAAGATTTATTAAATGAATTAACAAATATTATTTATCCGATTTTTTTAAATATGTTAAATTTAAATTATGCAACTAGTTAGAATATATGTACTTAAAGCTAAACGGTAGGAAAGAATTGAGAAAGATTTTGTAATAAAATTGTAGAAACCGTAATATAGATATTAGAGGTTTAAAAAAGAATTTTGTAATGCAGTGTATGATAAAATTTTGAGATAAATGACTATAAGTGATTTACAAATTAAATTTGTCATTATTGTTTATGAACATAATTATGCAATCTATATCTTTGTTGTTGAATGAAAAAATAATAATTTTACTATTTTTGTTAATATATATATATAAACAGAGATATATTCTTGGGATTTATTAGAAGAATAGGGTATCTATTGACTGAGATTATATAAATAGTTTAAATTTGAGATTTCATAAGTAATTTAAATACATGATTTGAATATAAAATATTAGGGAAGAACTATAAGGGTGTTGTGTAACGGCGGTCGGATCAAGCTTCCCCTTTCGAGCACGAGGCGTATGCATATGAGTTGACACACACTTTATTGTAACAAAAGGAATCCCAATGTTATGTGCCTACCAACTCATATTTATACACCACTTCTCCAAGTAATTTAGTAATGTGAGACTTTTCCAAATCAGAACCGTCGTTCCTCCATTAAACATGCGAGACAATCCTAACAGTCTCCCCCTTGACTCGCATCCCTTTGTAGTAACCTTTGAGAGCACTGCCATGTCTGCATGGCCCAATCCATAACCATCGGCTCTGATACCTCTGTTCTGTAACGGCGGTCGGATCAAGCTCCCCATCTCTAGCACGTGGCGTACGCATATGGGTTCGTGCACACTTTGTTGTAACAAAAGGAATCCTCAATGTTACGTGTCTACCAACGCATACTTATACACCACTTCTCCAAGTTATTTAGCGATGTTGGACTTTTCCAAATCTGAACCGTCGTTCCTCCATTAAACATGCGAGACAATCCTAATAGAGGGGTGTAAATAATTGTAGAAACGTTACAATGTAAGTATTTGAAGCTAAAAATAAAAATTTACAATGCAATTTATGATAAATTACTGAGATAAATGAATAATAAATTAAATTTGTTAATATTTTTTATGTATATTATTTATGCTTTGTGATTTATATATCTTTATATTTGAATGGAAACAACTGATTTATCACTTTTGTTGATATGAATACGGTTGACAAATTGAAATGGTCATGTTTTAGGATTTATTAGATGAATTAATGAATATTTGTTAATTGAATTTATTCAAATAATTCAAATTCAAGATTGCATAATTAATAAACATATATTGATTCAGATGTACAATATTAGGCATTGAGGTGTGTTTTATACACAGTTGAAGAAGTTTTAAAATGTTGGCCAATGACGTTAAAAAATGAATTTTATAGTGCAGTGCATGGTAAATATATTGATATGAGTTATACATTAAATTCATAATTATTATTAATGTATATATTTGTGTGTATGTGATTGATGTATTTATATATCTAAATGAATTTTGTACCATTTTTGTAACGACATGGAATTGCAAATACTTTGTATTTAAATATCTAAATTATTTAAATATTCGAATCTTGGATTTAATATGATTAAATTGATTTAATAACCTTGTTAATCATCTTTTAATTAATAATTAATGATAGTAAACTTGTTTTTGGAAAAATGTTTACAAAAATAAATACTTTGAAGAAATATCGATAATGTAATCGAAAATCGTTTTATCGCTAAATAGCTTTTTTCTCGGTAAAAGTTGTTCAAACTTTTTCTACGTAGACTAAATAACTTAGGAAATCATTAATAAGTAATAAAAATGATTTGTGCTAAGCCAATTTGAGAAGCTTCTAGAAAGGGGGTAACATGGTAATTGGCTAAGGGGAGGAGGAGATATTTTCTCTTAACTTTTGAGGTGTAAAGTAGCACATGGGAGAACATGGAGGGGTGAGCCTTCCTTGGCCTTAAATGGATGTGAGGGAAAAGGGTAAGGCAACCACTTGAAGCCTATATAAGAGTATGCATAGCTGATTTGATCACTTTTACATTTTTACACAAAAATAAGCAAGCTCACTTCACTCCTCTCTTCATAAATTCCTAAGAACAGATTAATTAAAAACAACTCCAAACTTCACCAAACTCTAGTATATGGCCTAACACAACATAGAAACACATATTAGTAACTCGAAGAAGGAAGAAATGGAGCACAAAATCCCAAACTTCTCATGGCCGTGAGCATTCTAGCCATCCCAAACCTAGGTCAAGAGCTAGTGAGAGGTAGGAACGTGTTTTAGTGCTGGTATGATTGAGGTAGGAAGAAGGAAGCTTGATTAAGGCTTGAGCATGGTTGTAGTGTGTTAATGGATGAGCTAACGCACCATTTAAAAAGTATATGAAGTGTATAATGCTTGTATTATAATATAGTATTTGTTTGACTATATGTTATTGCTTATTTTCTTGTGATTGTTGCTTTGGAAGGCAAATGACATATGTAATTGATGGGTTTAGACTTGCATGACTTTGTATGACTTATTGCATAACCTGGTTGGAATTTGATTTGAATAGGACTTAATATAAAAGTGGTTTTATAGCAATAGTCACTATTAACGTAATTTGGAAATGCCTTGTGTTTGGCATTTCCATAAAAAACTATAGAGAGATTCTTATGGGTTTCTCGTCGTAGTTGTGATGTATTATGTGTATATTAGCTAATATAGAACGATTGGATACTAAATTTTTTTATCATATCGAAAATCGATCAAACTTTCAATATATCAAAACTGGCCTAGGTCGCACTCTTTAATAGCCCTCGACCGTAGCACTTAAAAAACTTTGTCTTTGCCTCTGTACCACTTTTTACAGTATTCAACAAATGCTGGCTATTCTGTTTGAGAGTTTAAATTGCTTTGAAATGACTTTAAATTTTATTTCGATTCGATATCTTTAGAAATGTTTTTTAACTTGTATTAGAGTACACTACAACAAAACAGGCTTTTACAACGGGCAATGCCCGTTGTAATATGTGTTCCACAACGGGCAGCGGACCGTTGTAATAGGCGATGTTGTAATAGATCACCCATATTTTACAACGGACAGATAATGTTGTAAAGACCGTTGTAGTAAACTTTTTTACAAGCCGACTGTTATAATAGACTGTAATACAAGCTACTTTGCCCGTTGCAAAATACTATCATACAAGATGGATAGCATGTTTTACAACATTCCCTGACCGTTGTAAAAAACTTTTTGACAACGGTTATTGACCGTTGTAATAGAGTATAATACAACGCGCTTTGACCGTTGCAGAAAAAATGCAAATTAAAAAAAAATTACAGCAACGTATAGGTAGCACATCCATACAAATAATGAATAATTTAACAATAATAAATATTACGCACAAACAACCAAAATCACATGCGAAAAGATCAAAAGATAGTCATAAAATTCCAACACTCCAAAAAGTCAGATAAGTTTACCTCCTAAATTCATAAAGCATTAATACATAACAGTCGGCTATAAATATCAAGTTCTAAGTACAATCATACTAGACTAAGAATATAAAGTCTTTGTGTCACGCGACGGTTGATCCAACGGCCTCTTTAATAGTGGACATCTCTGAATTTGGCCTAAATAAAAAAGCTTCTGGTTCCACCGCTACATCCACCCATACTTTCCAAGCTTCTGCTCCAAGCTTTACAAAATGTACCGACGCATCAGGATCAGTGCTTGCTATTGTCCCCTCTGCAACTACGTTCTTCTCCCAACTCAATAGCCTGCACTTTTTTTGAAACAAGTTGATTCACACCTGATCTCATTGTATTTTTGAAATAATATGACGTACAAATACAGTGGTCAAGTTTATTTCATCTCTTCTATAGAAATTGAAGATTTTCTTTTGAACCACAGATCAATTTTCAGGAATAAAAGCAATTGCATAGTAGTCGCCCCTTCATGTTGTGCCACCAAAGTTATTCCATCTGGATTCATTGAGAAGGTAACTAAAAATAACATATTTTATTAAGTTAGGATCAATACTATTGTTACTATGATGCCTAGCTATTGTAAATAAGCAGTCTTGCAAATGTTATTTATTATGTATTTTGAGGGCACGTTCTGCATTCCATAATGCGTTGGATCCTGACATTTTCACTTGTTATTCACTGGTCTTCTATTTCTATTAATTTTGACTGATTCATCAATGTAATGCATCATATATGGAAATCAATAACCAACAAAAGAACTTACATTTAGGTCCCATAAAGTATATCAGTAAACAACAATTAATTTGAATATGAAACATCGATTTACATATTAATCTTCAACATGTGAATAAGCAATCATACCTTATGTATTAATCCCATTCTTTAGGATACTCATACACGACAACACAAGAAAACAGAAATTCTGCTCACGGGTCGCAATAATTTAGTTTATGATATATTGGAATCTTTCCATTACAAAAATTAGATTGTTTCATTTAGGCAACTTGTTGCTCAACGTCGGTGCACCATATACGTTTTTCGCTTATATCAAAATTTGCATGTGTCCACATATAAAACTGTTGGCCCCTGTGTTTTGTTTACGGCATTCTTAACTATAAAAAACGTAAATTATGTTTTCCTGACACTCTTTTAAATGAATGTGACATCATCCATTTTTTATTGGCATATGTTTTATATTTAAACTTCATTTTTATTACAAGTAATTTTATTTTATTTTTCAATTCTTATGTCCTATCTACTAAACGAATTGTTGAGTTTCTCACACTTTTCGAAATCAGTCTGGAAATTCTTCCGAAATAAACTATTTTTGATATTCTTCCGAAATCAGTCTGGAAATCTATCAAATTAAATAGAAATATGCTAATAGAGGATCCAGAAATACATTATTTCACCATCATGTTATGATCAATATACATATGCATTGTAGAATTTCGTTGTAGCAAGTTAATTTATTACTCATTTTTTTCGTAATGGTAGGTTTTGGAGTATATTCCATCTATGTTCCCCAATCAGAAATTTAGTTTGGATACGTAATTATGTTGTCACAGTTAACGCTATCTATATCTCGATATTTAAAACTTCAAAGTATACACTAAATAGTTTATTGAGTGGATTGCCAAAACAACCAACATATCTAATATTAAATTCATGCCATATTCAGGTAAAGTTGTTGACTAAAAGGTTGATTTCCATCCTCATTTCCTCATTATTATTTCCTGAAAAACCCACTCTGCCGAAGTAGCTATATTACCAGATGGTTACAAATGCTTTTGGTCAAAAATGAAAATTCTTTCCCAGAAACTATTTTATTCCTTTTAAAGCCGTCGTTCGTCTTTAAATCCCACCATCTTATACCTACCAAAATGCAATAAAGCCTCCTTTATAAAATCACAATTTCCGGTTTTAACCCTCCTTTATATCAAAAGGACATCAGTCTGCTATAATTTTCAAGCTATCAAATAAATTTTCCATCAAAAGGATGCAGACATTCATTACTCTTCTTGTATTCTTCTTGTGTTTTTGTATCAATACTAATAGCCTAAATCTATGGCCAATGCCAATGTCAGTAAAACATGGATCTAAAACTCTCACTTTGAGCAACAATTTCCAGCTAAACATAGAAGGAAGCAAGTATTCAGATGGTTCTAGTATTTTAAAAGATGCATTTGTGAGAATTATTGATGTCGTTAAAGTTAATCATGTTATTGATGGGATTGCTATAGGCTCTAAAGTTCTTGCTGGTATTCATGTCATTGTTTTATCCCCAATTGAAACGGTATGAAATTGCAATATTTTTAGCATTTTTATGAATTATAATATTGTATTTAGAATGTGTTTGGTTAATTTTAGTTTTCGTTGTTGCTTTGCAGTTGAATTATGGGATTGATGAATCCTACAAATTGTCTATTCCAGTAACTGGAAATCCATTATTTGCACATATCGAGGTCGGTTCTGTTTGCTGCAACTTTATATAAAAGTTGTAAAGTATACATCATTTCATTAGAAAATAATTTCAGTTTGTTATATTAAATTGGTAGGAAATCATTTGCAGGCACAAACAGTTTATGGAGCACTTCATGCTTTACAGGTCAATTGAGCTCATTGAGTACAAAATTTCAATTTTTTTATAGTAGTTTAGATAAGATACATACCTCTTAAATTTTACAGACTTTTAGCCAACTTTGCAACACTAATCTTGCATCGAGGACAATAGCATCGTAAATGTATTTTTGAAGTTTTTATATCATTAGAAAATACATCGAGGACAATAGTCGCCGCATCGTAAATGAAGTTTTTATATCATCTTTTAAATGAAGTTTGCACATATTAAATGATCTACCAGGTATTTCATTAATTATTTTTTATATCATCTTTTAAATGAAGTTTGCACAGATTTGATCTCAACAAAGGTTCAATATATAATATACAATGCCGCCACAAACAAAGGTTCAATATATAATATATCACTAGATTGAACTCAACAACAAATTAAATTAAGTCTTCAGAAGACATTTATGTACCTTGAAATCGATTAGTTGCTTGCAATCCTTAAACCAATAAGCAGTAGTACTAACAAGAGGTGTGGTGATTGAATCCGACTGCAATCGACGTCCATATCTCTCACCTATAAAAAATAAATAAATCAATCAATAAAAAATCCAACAACAGTCAAGCAAACAAAGAGCAACGATGAACATATTTCCTAGACAAGACCCTTAAAAATTTAAACAGCGATGCAAACAAATAAAGAGATTTCATTTATCGCTTGAGTGCATATAAGTTTTTATTCAGAAAATGAGATCTAATTCAAAAAATTACCAGCATGAATCAAAACGCTCTCATCAGAGCTAAACACTGCAGAATCATATTTAACTTCAGCCTCGCTATCTACACCTCCACCTATAACCACACCGCTACAGTCACCACCTTCACTGGCAGTGACCGTAATCCCCACCTCCTCCGGTACAACCACGGCCCCATCCAGCACAAAAGCAGTAGGAGGGGAAGCAGCAGCGGAAGGAGGAACATAGTCGGGAATCGGCGAGCTGGTCCAAGAAGCCGCCACCACTTGCGCTACACCAATGTTGCTACAGTTCCTGCGAGCTTTGATGCTGAGCTGGCGAACGAAATTTGGAGAAAAGCGGAGGATGAGAGTGGAGGAGAAGCCATGGCGGATGGAAGATCTAGGGTTTGACCAAGATTTATGGTTTGAGTTTTTAGATGAGTAGGTGAAATTAGGGTTGGGGGTCGGGCGGGAATTTGAGATGGTGGAAGTGGAGTTTGAGAAGAAAGAGCAAGCAATCACTTGAATTCCCAAATCGAGCTTCTGCGCAGGCAAACGAAAGTGCATACAAATCGCAAGTGTTTTTATCTCAATAAACATTTGAGTCTGGGAGAGAAGCTAGTGCCCTAATCACGTGAGATTTGTACTCCATTTATTACAACGTCCAGAGGGAGAATGTGGTAAAATATACATCTTTTACAACGGGCAGAAGCTGACCGTTGTAATATTGCTCTATTACAACGGGCAGAAGTTAACCGTTGTAAGAAAGGCATTGGACAGAGCATCTATTACAACGGTCATAAGAAGACCGTTATAATATATGTCTATTACAACGGGCAATATATGCCCATTGTAAAAAGGACGTTGTAATATGGTATTTTTGTTGTAGTGGTATTTTAAAAGCGGTTTAGAATTTTTAAGAATTTTTAATAATTAATCATGAATTATTAAGGTAAGAGGCTTATTTTTATAAAAGGAAAACATGTGCTTTGAAGTTTTGAATAATTCATGAAATAAGTATTTTTGAGTAATATTCTAACTAAATGATTTAAAGAATATTATAAGTTTTTTAAAGTATATATATAGTTTTAAGAAAATTAGTTAGTTATTTTATTAAAGTATTAAAAAGCTTTTGTAATACAATATCTTTTAAATTGATTTTTAAAATTTTATTAAATATCTTAGCTTTATAAATAAATTAGTATACATATATATGAGTATGTGTGTGTATCAAATTCTAAGGTTTTTAGTAAACATATAAGTTTTGGAAAAGTCGTAAGTCTTTTACAAAAGAATAAAAATGCAGTTTTGGATTATAATACTTATGTTATAATAAATGGTTTTGTAAAGTTAATTAAAGTCTATTGCCTTGTTTAATAAGTGTAGATATACTAGACCTTTAAAATGAATGTTTTTTAAAATAATGACAAGTATGTAATAATTTTGGATTGTTGTGACAATGCGTTAATAACATTTATCTTTAACCTTTTTTGATTCTTTAAAAGAATGTTTTAAAGATAATTATAAGTGATATAGTTTTGGTTTTATTATAACAATGTTTTAATGACATTTTATTTTAACCCATTTAAAGTATACTTGTGCAAATGTGAAATCTTTTTAAGATTTGTGAATATTACTATACCATTTGGAATAAGAATATCGATACATTTCTAAGTATTGAAAAGAGTATAAATGAATAGTGGAAGAGTATAAATGAATAGTGACATAGCAATATACATGTGTATATCTATTGTAAAGTTATTTTACTTATATATACAAGTATTTACAAAGAGGTTTTAATTAATAAAATGATTAATTAAATAAAAAGAGATTAGAAGACGCTTATGTGACTTAATCGTGCTTTATATGACTTAATCATGCTTTGTGTCACTTAATCGTGCTTTATTTGACTTGATCGTGCTTTGTGTATGTTTGCTTCTTTATGAAAAGTAATTAGTCGTGTACTTCGCACTAAAATCCATAAAGTAGATTTATTCTATCTGTAAGAGTTAAGACTGATGTTCGAGTAAGGTTTAGGAGCAATGGTGCTCTAACCTACAGGCTTCACTCTTGACTGAGGGATGGTATAAATTGAGAAAGTCATAAACATGAGAAGTATATGAGACTTGATTTTCATATACGATCATCTATTTGTACTTGATAGTCAATTAGTCGACTATCGAAATTGACCAAATTAACTTAGGAAGTATCTAAAAGCTTCAAGGCTTCATACGATTTGAGATCTTACGGGGAGGACTCATTCATATGAATTGTCTCTTGCTTTAAGAATGTATATGTACGAGATCCCCTGGGGAGGACTCCTTTATATCGTCCGTTAACTTCTTAAAGAATCGAAATTGAGTTAACCGGAAAATCATCGATATCTTTAGTCAAAGAGTCTTTTGGCAAAGTCGAGATACCCAAAGATTAACTGAAAATCAATGATTATTAGTCATGAACATCGATTGTGCATCGCAGATTCACCACGGATATCGATGAATTTTGTCCGAGTCCGGATCGGGCTACAATTGACAAGACACGTCAAGCAGAGCCGTGAAAGTCAACGTTCCAAATATCAAGTCAATCCGAGGTCGCACGCTCAAGATATCATCGGAGCAAGTGGGGAACATAACCTCGGGTTCGCACCCATATGAGTCGAATCCATCAGTTTCGACTCCACCTGGTTCGACTCAATTTACTTTATATTCATCGGCAGGGCTTATGTTCGAATCGCCTTAAGACATCGTTGGTTCGAATCCATCCATGAGAACATAGTTCGAATCCATGAAAAGGACCGTAGCTTCGAATCCATCGATCAAGCCTTTGCCTCGAATCGATCACGACGAGTCTTGCTTCGAACCCATCAGAATACGCCTTGCTTCGACTCGATTGAGCAAGCCTTTGTTCGAATCCAATAGCCCGAATCCATTGGAACGTTCCCACCTTCGAATCCCTTCAAACAGTGGGGTCTTCGTATCAATCGACTGAAGGTTACCCAGATCGATTCGAAGGAAGCATGTCTTCGAATCGATCACCTCGAATCCACCACGTCTACATAGCTAAAACCCCGGCCACGACTCAGTAAAACTCGGAGAAAAAGGAGGATCGACTCGAAGATTGCGCGCCACATTACCACGAGCACGCGTGCCATGATCGAGTCGAAGCAATCGATTCGAACAGAACGCTGCATCCAGAAATACAACCTTGAATCGATCATAGCTTGAGATCTACGCATCCAAATGCTATGAAATTTTCACGGAAGCTTGAGCACATGCTGAAGAATGTCCACACCAAATTTCAGCTTGATTGGACAATTTCTTGATCGATTCGAACCTAGGGTCGAATCGATCCCGGTGTGGGCCCGGATTTCCATAAAGCGGGCATGTGGGCCCCCTGACGTACCAGAACTGGTCTCCCTTCATTTTAGGCGAAATATCAGCCTCCTACACCTATAAATAGAGCCCCTGGTCATTCAGAAAAGAGGTCGGACAAATTTGAGAGCTAAAGAGCGCCCAGATTCTGCCATAGTTACTCCAGATCACCATTGCTGCCTTAGATTCAGACTTAGTTCAGCAAATCAGTTGTAATACAACATACAAAATTGTAATCTTCAAGCATCGAGCAATAAAATCATAAAAACCTTGAAGTGGACGTAGGCCGGAGATAGCCGAACCACTATAAATTGTGTGTCACTGTTCATTATTTCTTAATTGGTGCTTATTACTTGCTTAGATCTGTGATTTGTGTGTGAATACTGTTGATTCGTATTCATACGCTGGTGCTTTCACTACACTTGGGGTTTGTGACCATTTTTGGTGCAAACACTTTGGTGCTTTCACCGAGAAGAACTAGCACCCGCTACACCAAATTCAAAATTTAGATTTGGAATTTTAAGGATTCAGATCTGACTCTACAATGACTCGACAAACTAGACAAAGAACTGAGAGGAGTCAACAGGCAGGAAGTCAAGAGGCATCCTCTGACGCTGGAGAATGACAAGCTTCGATCTACATTACTAGAGATGAGATGGAAGCGATGAATAACTTAATGCAGGAAAGAATGATGAAAAGCCAACAAGAGATGCTGCAGAATTTCTTTGAGCAGATGAGAGCTGCAGGGACGCAGAACCCTGGGCCAGCTACAGCGGCTGTGAATGTGGAACAAGGAGCTAGGGCTATGGAACCCAACGGAGGACAGAATGCAGAACCAGAAGGCAATCAACAAGGGCTTGGGGGCAGGCCCGCAAGATCCGACGCAGAAGGACCTTTGGAAGGAGCTCAACCGGCTAGGGCCAACACAAATACTAACGAGCCACCCGAAGAGTACGTACCAGAATTCCCTACAAGACTCGGAGGGCAAGACAGAGACATGACAAGGGGGCAACCCCTGGATGGAGATGAAAGAATGATCGGCCTAGTGAGACGACTCATGAGAGAAGGGTTTTCAGGAGGAGGATTGGAAGAAGTTAGTCGGAGTCCGTTCGCTCCGAATATCAGGAATGCAAGGAACCCTCCGAAGTTCAAACTACCAACGTTGAATCCTTATGACAGAAAGTCAGACCCGACCATGCATATCACCAGATATATCAGACACATGGAAGTGCTGGGAGCATCCGAGGAAGTGATGGCACGATGTTTCCCCTTATTCTTATCAGATTTGGCTGCGCTTTGGTTTAGGCAGCTAGAAACCGGATCAATCAGGACATGGGGCGAGCTTGTGGATTGCTTCATGAAGCAGTTTAGGGTTCACGTGACGCGACCTAAGAGCGTGATGACTTTGGCATCAATAAAACAAAGGACCGGAGAGTCCATAAAAGATTTTTTGTTACGATTTAATGTGACGGTGACTTCTGTAGATCGCCCGGACCCATCGATGATTTTGATGGCGGCAGTGGCAGGAGTTGGAGAAGGCACCGAACTCAAAGACTCTTTGACTAAAGATCCACCGCAAGATCTTGGAGAGTTTTTCCATGAAGCTGAAAAATTCATTCGATTAGAGGAATCACGAGCCGAGAGGCAGGAAATAAATGTTGCACAAGGCGAAGGAACCGCCAGGGAACAGTCCAGGGCAGACAAAGGAAAGAGAAAGCAGGATGACGCACATGACGGTCCTGATAAACGGAAGAAATTCCGAGAGCCCAGATTCAGGCAATACACAGACTTGGTGGCAGGACTGGAACGAATTTACACCGAAACTCGGGGGCAACTCCCCTATCGAAAACCACCCAGGAGAGATCCCACGGAGCGGGAACGTAAGACTGGAAAGTACTGCCTATTCCATGAGCTGGATGGGCACACTACCGATGAATGCCGCCACCTGAAGGATGAGGTGGAAGAACATGCCAGGAGTGGTAGATTGCCGCAGTATGTCAGAGAACGTACGACGGCGGTTAGACCCGAACAACTACCGCATCAACCAAACAGGAATGATCCTGGGTCAGGATCACGACTCGTCATCAACTGATTGAGATGGCAAGGGCCAAGTTCAAGATTTGGACTCTGGTCGATTAGTTTTCTTAGATTTGATTTCCAAAATAAAACGGCTATCCCACTTACTCATGTACGGGAACCGGAGAGATCCCTAGGCATGCTCTGAGATGGAAATAGACCGCTCCGCCCGGAGAGGCATTATCTTGTTTTTCCTGGTGTTTGAGATTGAACATCTAGGATTTAAATTTAATAAAGAAACACTTATTAAAATAAACCTTTGACCGGAGAGTTAAAGGATGAACATTAAATATCAATATAAACATGATCGCTTTATGACCTTACCCGGAGAGGCGGGGTCCGGAGTGCAAGAAGTGAGTTGCTTCGCCGGAGAGCGACGGGATCGACTCACTTAAGCATCGTTTCCCATTCACCGGAGAGTGATTGGATCGGGATTCGATAAGAGCCCGAAGAGGCTATGATCGGCCCACGATTTAGGCTATGACATCGCTTAATGTTCAGATACACTGAACCGGAGTGCAGGAGGTGAGTCACTTCGCCGGAGAGCGACAGGATTGACTCGCTTAACGTTGTTTCCCCTTCACCGGAGAGTGACAGGATGGGATCCAACATGAGCCCGGAGAGGCTGTGATCGACCGACGATTCAGGTCATGACATCGCTTAATGTTCAGATACACTGAACCGGAGTGCAGGGGGTGTAGCCGCTTCGCCGGAGAGCGACAGGATCGGCTCACTCATCGTTGTTTCCCCTTCACCGAAGAATGACAGGATGGGATCCAGCATGAGCCCGGAGAGGCTATAATCGGTCGAGAACGACCAAGACATCGCTTTACGCCCTAGCTGGGGCCAGAGTGCAAGGGATAGAAAGCAACGCCGGAGTGCAATAGGATCTTTCTATTCAATCGCTAAATCTAGAATGGGTTTGACAAGGGTCCGGAGTGACCATCAATAGTACGGAGAGACCATGGAATTTCATTCTTAACTTCCACTGGAAAAAATTGATAACAATTCGGCTTCGAACAGCCATGGACTTGATTGAAAATGCTATAAGCTATGAGTAAAACATGAACTCACTGCATCCAATTTAAGACTGATCAAAACACGCCTTTTACCAAAAAGGCATGTTTTGGGGGGCAAAATGTTATCCCAACTTTTGGCAAAGTCGAGATACCCAAAGATTAACTGAAAATCAATGATTATTAGTCATGAACATCGATTGTGCATCGCAGATTCACCACGGATATCGATGAATTTTGTCCGAGTCCGGATCGGACTACAATTGACAAGACACGTCAAGCAGAGCCGTGAAAGTCAACGTTCCAAATATCAAGTCAATCCGAGGTCGCACGCTCAAGATATCATCGGAGCAAGTGGGGAACATAACCTCGGGTTCGCACCCATATGAGTCGAATCCATCAGTTTCGACTCCACCTGGTTCGACTCAATTTACTTTATATTCATCGGCAGGGCTTATGTTCGAATCGACTTAAGACATCGTTGGTTCGAATCCATCCATGAGAACAGTTCGAATCCATGAAAAGGACCGTAGCTTCGAATCCATCGATCAAGCCTTTGCCTCGAATCGATCACGACGAGCCTTGCTTCGAACCCATCAGAATACGCCTTGCTTCGACTCGATTGAGCAAGCCTTTGTTCGAATCCAATAGCCCGAATCCATTGGAACGTTCCCACCTTCGAATCCCTTCAAACAGTGGGGTCTTCGTATCAATCGACTGAAGGTTACCCAGATCGATTCGAAGGAAGCATGTCTTCGAATCGATCACCTCGAATCCACCACGTCTACATAGCTAAAACCCCGGCCACGACTCAGTAAAACTCGGAGAAAAAGGAGGATCGACTCGAAGATTGCGCGCCACATCACCACGAGCACGCGTGCCATGATCGAGTCGAAGCAATCGATTCGAACAGAACGCTGCATCCAGAAATACAACCTTGAATCGATCATAACTTGAGATCTACGCATCCAAATGCTATGAAATTTTCACAGAAGCTTGAGCACATGCTGAAGAATGTCCACACCAAATTTCAGCTTGATTGGACAATTTCTTGATCGATTCGAACCTAGGGTCGAATCGATCCCGGTGTGGGCCCGGATTTCCATAAAGCGGGCATGTGGGCCCCCTGACGTACCAGAACTGGTCTCCCTTCATTTTAGGCGAAATATCAGCCTCCTACACCTATAAATAGAGCCCCTGGTCATTCAGAAAAGAGGTCGGACAAATTTGAGAGCTAAAGAGCGCCCAGATTCTGCCATAGTTACTCCAGATCACCATTGCTGCCTTAGATTCAGACTTAGTTCAGCAAATCAGTTGTAATACAACATACAAAATTGTAATCTTCAAGCATCGAGCAATAAAATCATAAAAACCTTGAAGTGGACGTAGGCCGGAGATAGCCGAACCACTATAAATTGTGTGTCACTGTTCATTATTTCTTAATTGGTGCTTATTACTTGCTTAGATCTGTGATTTGTGTGTGAATACTGTTGATTCGTATTCATACGCTGGTGCTTTCACTACACTTGGGGTTTGTGACCATTTTTGGTGCAAACACTTTGGTGCTTTCACCGAGAAGAACTAGCACCCGCTACACCAAATTCAAAATTTAGATTTGGAATTTTAAGGATTCAGATCTGACTCTACAATGACTCGACAAACTAGACAAAGAACTGAGAGGAGTCAACAGGCAGGAAGTCAAGAGGCATCCTCTGACGCTGGAGAATGACAAGCTTCGATCTACATTACTAGAGATGAGATGGAAGCGATGAATAACTTAATGCAGGAAAGAATGATGAAAAGCCAACAAGAGATGCTGCAGAATTTCTTTGAGCAGATGAGAGCTGCAGGGACGCAGAACCCTGGGCCAGCTACAGCGGCTGTGAATGTGGAACAAGGAGCTAGGGCTATGGAACCCAACGGAGGACAGAATGCAGAACCAGAAGGCAATCAACAAGGGCTTGGGGGCAGGCCCGCAAGATCCGACGCAGAAGGACCTTTGGAAGGAGCTCAACCGGCTAGGGCCAACACAAATACTAACGAGCCACCCGAAGAGTACGTACCAGAATTCCCTACAAGACTCGGAGGGCAAGACAGAGACATGACAAGGGGGCAACCCCTGGATGGAGATGAAAGAATGATCGGCCTAGTGAGACGACTCATGAGAGAAGGGTTTTCAGGAGGAGGATTGGAAGAAGTTAGTCGGAGTCCGTTCGCTCCGAATATCAGGAATGCAAGGAACCCTCCGAAGTTCAAACTACCAACGTTGAATCCTTATGACAGAAAGTCAGACCCGACCATGCATATCACCAGATATATCAGACACATGGAAGTGCTGGGAGCATCCGAGGAAGTGATGGCACGATGTTTCCCCTTATTCTTATCAGATTTGGCTGCGCTTTGGTTTAGGCAGCTAGAAACCGGATCAATCAGGACATGGGGCGAGCTTGTGGATTGCTTCATGAAGCAGTTTAGGGTTCACGTGACGCGACCTAAGAGCGTGATGACTTTGGCATCAATAAAACAAAGGACCGGAGAGTCCATAAAAGATTTTTTGTTACGATTTAATGTGACGGTGACTTCTGTAGATCGCCCGGACCCATCGATGATTTTGATGGCGGCAGTGGCAGGAGTTGGAGAAGGCACCGAACTCAAAGACTCTTTGACTAAAGATCCACCGCAAGATCTTGGAGAGTTTTTCCATGAAGCTGAAAAATTCATTCGATTAGAGGAATCACGAGCCGAGAGGCAGGAAATAAATGTTGCACAAGGCGAAGGAACCGCCAGGGAACAGTCCAGGGCAGACAAAGGAAAGAGAAAGCAGGATGACGCACATGACGGTCCTGATAAACGGAAGAAATTCCGAGAGCCCAGATTCAGGCAATACACAGACTTGGTGGCAGGACTGGAACGAATTTACACCGAAACTCGGGGGCAACTCCCCTATCGAAAACCACCCAGGAGAGATCCCACGGAGCGGGAACGTAAGACTGGAAAGTACTGCCTATTCCATGAGCTGGATGGGCACACTACCGATGAATGCCGCCACCTGAAGGATGAGGTGGAAGAACATGCCAGGAGTGGTAGATTGCCGCAGTATGTCAGAGAACGTACGACGGCGGTTAGACCCGAACAACTACCGCATCAACCAAACAGGAATGATCCTGGGTCAGGATCACGACTCGTCATCAACTGATTGAGATGGCAAGGGCCAAGTTCAAGATTTGGACTCTGGTCGATTAGTTTTCTTAGATTTGATTTCCAAAATAAAACGGCTATCCCACTTACTCATGTACGGGAACCGGAGAGATCCCTAGGCATGCTCTGAGATGGAAATAGACCGCTCCGCCCGGAGAGGCATTATCTTGTTTTTCCTGGTGTTTGAGATTGAACATCTAGGATTTAAATTTAATAAAGAAACACTTATTAAAATAAACCTTTGACCGGAGAGTTAAAGGATGAACATTAAATATCAATATAAACATGATCGCTTTATGACCTTACCCGGAGAGGCGGGGTCCGGAGTGCAAGAAGTGAGTTGCTTCGCCGGAGAGCGACGGGATCGACTCACTTAAGCATCGTTTCCCATTCACCGGAGAGTGATTGGATCGGGATTCGATAAGAGCCCGAAGAGGCTATGATCGGCCCACGATTTAGGCTATGACATCGCTTAATGTTCAGATACACTGAACCGGAGTGCAGGAGGTGAGTCACTTCGCCGGAGAGCGACAGGATTGACTCGCTTAACGTTGTTTCCCCTTCACCGGAGAGTGACAGGATGGGATCCAACATGAGCCCGGAGAGGCTGTGATCGACCGACGATTCAGGTCATGACATCGCTTAATGTTCAGATACACTGAACCGGAGTGCAGGGGGTGTAGCCGCTTCGCCGGAGAGCGACAGGATCGGCTCACTCATCGTTGTTTCCCCTTCACCGAAGAATGACAGGATGGGATCCAGCATGAGCCCGGAGAGGCTATAATCGGTCGAGAACGACCAAGACATCGCTTTACGCCCTAGCTGGGGCCAGAGTGCAAGGGATAGAAAGCAACGCCGGAGTGCAATAGGATCTTTCTATTCAATCGCTAAATCTAGAATGGGTTTGACAAGGGTCCGGAGTGACCATCAATAGTACGGAGAGACCATGGAATTTCATTCTTAACTTCCACTGGAAAAAATTGATAACAATTCGGCTTCGAACAGCCATGGACTTGATTGAAAATGCTATAAGCTATGAGTAAAACATGAACTCACTGCATCCAATTTAAGACTGATCAAAACACGCCTTTTACCAAAAAGGCATGTTTTGGGGGGCAAAATGTTATCCCAACTTTTGGCAAAGTCGAGATACCCAAAGATTAACTGAAAATCAATGATTATTAGTCATGAACATCGATTGTGCATCGCAGATTCACCACGGATATCGATGAATTTTGTCCGAGTCCGGATCGGGCTACAATTGACAAGACACGTCAAGCAGAGCCGTGAAAGTCAACGTTCCAAATATCAAGTCAATCCGAGGTCGCACGCTCAAGATATCATCGGAGCAAGTGGGGAACATAACCTCGGGTTCGCACCCATATGAGTCGAATCCATCAGTTTCGACTCCACCTGGTTCGACTCAATTTACTTTATATTCATCGGCAGGGCTTATGTTCGAATCGACTTAAGACATCGTTGGTTCGAATCCATCCATGAGAACAGTTCGAATCCATGAAAAGGACCGTAGCTTCGAATCCATCGATCAAGCCTTTGCCTCGAATCGATCACGACGAGCCTTGCTTCGAACCCATCAGAATACGCCTTGCTTCGACTCGATTGAGCAAGCCTTTGTTCGAATCCAATAGCCCGAATCCATTGGAACGTTCCCACCTTCGAATCCCTTCAAACAGTGGGGTCTTCGTATCAATCGACTGAAGGTTACCCAGATCGATTCGAAGGAAGCATGTCTTCGAATCGATCACCTCGAATCCACCACGTCTACATAGCTAAAACCCCGGCCACGACTCAGTAAAACTCGGAGAAAAAGGAGGATCGACTCGAAGATTGCGCGCCACATCACCACGAGCACGCGTGCCATGATCGAGTCGAAGCAATCGATTCGAACAGAACGCTGCATCCAGAAATACAACCTTGAATCGATCATAACTTGAGATCTACGCATCCAAATGCTATGAAATTTTCACAGAAGCTTGAGCACATGCTGAAGAATGTCCACACCAAATTTCAGCTTGATTGGACAATTTCTTGATCGATTCGAACCTAGGGTCGAATCGATCCCGGTGTGGGCCCGGATTTCCATAAAGCGGGCATGTGGGCCCCCTGACGTACCAGAACTGGTCTCCCTTCATTTTAGGCGAAATATCAGCCTCCTACACCTATAAATAGAGCCCCTGGTCATTCAGAAAAGAGGTCGGACAAATTTGAGAGCTAAAGAGCGCCCAGATTCTGCCATAGTTACTCCAGATCACCATTGCTGCCTTAGATTCAGACTTAGTTCAGCAAATCAGTTGTAATACAACATACAAAATTGTAATCTTCAAGCATCGAGCAATAAAATCATAAAAACCTTGAAGTGGACGTAGGCCGGAGATAGCCGAACCACTATAAATTGTGTGTCACTGTTCATTATTTCTTAATTGGTGCTTATTACTTGCTTAGATCTGTGATTTGTGTGTGAATACTGTTGATTCGTATTCATACGCTGGTGCTTTCACTACACTTGGGGTTTGTGACCATTTTTGGTGCAAACACTTTGGTGCTTTCACCGAGAAGAACTAGCACCCGCTACACCAAATTCAAAATTTAGATTTGGAATTTTAAGGATTCAGATCTGACTCTACAATGACTCGACAAACTAGACAAAGAACTGAGAGGAGTCAACAGGCAGGAAGTCAAGAGGCATCCTCTGACGCTGGAGAATGACAAGCTTCGATCTACATTACTAGAGATGAGATGGAAGCGATGAATAACTTAATGCAGGAAAGAATGATGAAAAGCCAACAAGAGATGCTGCAGAATTTCTTTGAGCAGATGAGAGCTGCAGGGACGCAGAACCCTGGGCCAGCTACAGCGGCTGTGAATGTGGAACAAGGAGCTAGGGCTATGGAACCCAACGGAGGACAGAATGCAGAACCAGAAGGCAATCAACAAGGGCTTGGGGGCAGGCCCGCAAGATCCGACGCAGAAGGACCTTTGGAAGGAGCTCAACCGGCTAGGGCCAACACAAATACTAACGAGCCACCCGAAGAGTACGTACCAGAATTCCCTACAAGACTCGGAGGGCAAGACAGAGACATGACAAGGGGGCAACCCCTGGATGGAGATGAAAGAATGATCGGCCTAGTGAGACGACTCATGAGAGAAGGGTTTTCAGGAGGAGGATTGGAAGAAGTTAGTCGGAGTCCGTTCGCTCCGAATATCAGGAATGCAAGGAACCCTCCGAAGTTCAAACTACCAACGTTGAATCCTTATGACAGAAAGTCAGACCCGACCATGCATATCACCAGATATATCAGACACATGGAAGTGCTGGGAGCATCCGAGGAAGTGATGGCACGATGTTTCCCCTTATTCTTATCAGATTTGGCTGCGCTTTGGTTTAGGCAGCTAGAAACCGGATCAATCAGGACATGGGGCGAGCTTGTGGATTGCTTCATGAAGCAGTTTAGGGTTCACGTGACGCGACCTAAGAGCGTGATGACTTTGGCATCAATAAAACAAAGGACCGGAGAGTCCATAAAAGATTTTTTGTTACGATTTAATGTGACGGTGACTTCTGTAGATCGCCCGGACCCATCGATGATTTTGATGGCGGCAGTGGCAGGAGTTGGAGAAGGCACCGAACTCAAAGACTCTTTGACTAAAGATCCACCGCAAGATCTTGGAGAGTTTTTCCATGAAGCTGAAAAATTCATTCGATTAGAGGAATCACGAGCCGAGAGGCAGGAAATAAATGTTGCACAAGGCGAAGGAACCGCCAGGGAACAGTCCAGGGCAGACAAAGGAAAGAGAAAGCAGGATGACGCACATGACGGTCCTGATAAACGGAAGAAATTCCGAGAGCCCAGATTCAGGCAATACACAGACTTGGTGGCAGGACTGGAACGAATTTACACCGAAACTCGGGGGCAACTCCCCTATCGAAAACCACCCAGGAGAGATCCCACGGAGCGGGAACGTAAGACTGGAAAGTACTGCCTATTCCATGAGCTGGATGGGCACACTACCGATGAATGCCGCCACCTGAAGGATGAGGTGGAAGAACATGCCAGGAGTGGTAGATTGCCGCAGTATGTCAGAGAACGTACGACGGCGGTTAGACCCGAACAACTACCGCATCAACCAAACAGGAATGATCCTGGGTCAGGATCACGACTCGTCATCAACTGATTGAGATGGCAAGGGCCAAGTTCAAGATTTGGACTCTGGTCGATTAGTTTTCTTAGATTTGATTTCCAAAATAAAACGGCTATCCCACTTACTCATGTACGGGAACCGGAGAGATCCCTAGGCATGCTCTGAGATGGAAATAGACCGCTCCGCCCGGAGAGGCATTATCTTGTTTTTCCTGGTGTTTGAGATTGAACATCTAGGATTTAAATTTAATAAAGAAACACTTATTAAAATAAACCTTTGACCGGAGAGTTAAAGGATGAACATTAAATATCAATATAAACATGATCGCTTTATGACCTTACCCGGAGAGGCGGGGTCCGGAGTGCAAGAAGTGAGTTGCTTCGCCGGAGAGCGACGGGATCGACTCACTTAAGCATCGTTTCCCATTCACCGGAGAGTGATTGGATCGGGATTCGATAAGAGCCCGAAGAGGCTATGATCGGCCCACGATTTAGGCTATGACATCGCTTAATGTTCAGATACACTGAACCGGAGTGCAGGAGGTGAGTCACTTCGCCGGAGAGCGACAGGATTGACTCGCTTAACGTTGTTTCCCCTTCACCGGAGAGTGACAGGATGGGATCCAACATGAGCCCGGAGAGGCTGTGATCGACCGACGATTCAGGTCATGACATCGCTTAATGTTCAGATACACTGAACCGGAGTGCAGGGGGTGTAGCCGCTTCGCCGGAGAGCGACAGGATCGGCTCACTCATCGTTGTTTCCCCTTCACCGAAGAATGACAGGATGGGATCCAGCATGAGCCCGGAGAGGCTATAATCGGTCGAGAACGACCAAGACATCGCTTTACGCCCTAGCTGGGGCCAGAGTGCAAGGGATAGAAAGCAACGCCGGAGTGCAATAGGATCTTTCTATTCAATCGCTAAATCTAGAATGGGTTTGACAAGGGTCCGGAGTGACCATCAATAGTACGGAGAGACCATGGAATTTCATTCTTAACTTCCACTGGAAAAAATTGATAACAATTCGGCTTCGAACAGCCATGGACTTGATTGAAAATGCTATAAGCTATGAGTAAAACATGAACTCACTGCATCCAATTTAAGACTGATCAAAACACGCCTTTTACCAAAAAGGCATGTTTTGGGGGGCAAAATGTTATCCCAACTTTTGGCAAAGTCGAGATACCCAAAGATTAACTGAAAATCAATGATTATTAGTCATGAACATCGATTGTGCATCGCAGATTCACCACGGATATCGATGAATTTTGTCCGAGTCCGGATCGGGCTACAATTGACAAGACACGTCAAGCAGAGCCGTGAAAGTCAACGTTCCAAATATCAAGTCAATCCGAGGTCGCACGCTCAAGATATCATCGGAGCAAGTGGGGAACATAACCTCGGGTTCGCACCCATATGAGTCGAATCCATCAGTTTCGACTCCACCTGGTTCGACTCAATTTACTTTATATTCATCGGCAGGGCTTATGTTCGAATCGACTTAAGACATCGTTGGTTCGAATCCATCCATGAGAACAGTTCGAATCCATGAAAAGGACCGTAGCTTCGAATCCATCGATCAAGCCTTTGCCTCGAATCGATCACGACGAGCCTTGCTTCGAACCCATCAGAATACGCCTTGCTTCGACTCGATTGAGCAAGCCTTTGTTCGAATCCAATAGCCCGAATCCATTGGAACGTTCCCACCTTCGAATCCCTTCAAACAGTGGGGTCTTCGTATCAATCGACTGAAGGTTACCCAGATCGATTCGAAGGAAGCATGTCTTCGAATCGATCACCTCGAATCCACCACGTTTACATAGCTAAAACCCCGGCCACGACTCAGTAAAACTCGGAGAAAAAGGAGGATCGACTCGAAGATTGCGCGCCACATCACCACGAGCACGCGTGCCATGATCGAGTCGAAGCAATCGATTCGAACAGAACGCTGCATCCAGAAATACAACCTTCAATCGATCATAACTTGAGATTTACGCATCCAAATGCTATGAAATTTTCACAGAAGCTTGAGCACATGCTGAAGAATGTCCACACCAAATTTCAGCTTGATTGGACAATTTCTTGATCGATTCGAACCTAGGGTCGAATCGATCCCGGTGTGGGCCCGGATTTCCATAAAGCGGGCATGTGGGCCCCCTGACGTACCAGAACTGGTCTCCCTTTATTTTAGGCGAAATAGCAGCCTCCTACACCTATAAATAGAGCCCCTGGTCATTCAGAAAAGAGGTCGGACAAATTTGAGAGCTAAAGAGCGCCCAGATTCTGCCATAGTTACTCCAGATCACCATTGCTGCCTTAGATTCAGACTTAGTTCAGCAAATCAGTTGTAATACAACATACAAAATTGTAATCTTCAAGCATCGAGCAATAAAATCATAAAAACCTTGAAGTGGACGTAGGCCGGAGATAGCCGAACCACTATAAATTGTGTGTCACTGTTCATTATTTCTTAATTGGTGCTTATTACTTGCTTAGATCTGTGATTTGTGTGTGAATACTGTTGATTCGTATTCATACGCTGGTGCTTTCACTACACTTGGGGTTTGTGACCATTTTTGATGCAAACAATTATAGTGAAAGAAGAGGAGAACATAGATATAAAAAATGTATTTTACTTTTGGAAATTTATACCCAAAACGTAACTTAAAAATGGCAAATTCTATTTCAACACGATTTTTTACTTAGTAGCCCCTTGAAATTTAATAAAGCCACTATACCCACAAAATGACTTAGTAGCCCCCATGCTTTCCAAAACTACCCTTTCTGCTCATCACGTAAAAAACCCTAAACTACGTTCATTTCTCCACACGGCGTCATCTTCCTCCTCCAGAGCGGCATCTTCCTCTTCCAGCGATCCAACTCTAGCGGCATCATCTTCCTCTTCCAGCGATCCAACTCCAGCAGCATCTTCTTCCTCTTCCAGCAGCGTCATCTTCCAGCAGCGTCATCTTTTTTTTGGTTTTCTGTTAACATACCGCACTGACAAGACGTGGTTTGTAAACAAACCACGCTAGAGGAGTACGTGGATTACTAAATAACCACGTATAAACTCTACGTGAGATTCAGATAAACCACGTAGTGTCTCTTCGTGGTTATATGTGGATCCTAGTAAGATTTATACGTGAATTTGTTACATTCCACAAAATCGAGTGTTTACGATTTGCTTTCAAAAAAAATTGCTAACTTTTCAAAAAAAACCCAATTACCTGTTGTGATTGCGATAATGATTGATTATCTTTTTCAATCTCCATTCGCTGGTACTGAAATATGAGTAATTTTTTTATATTGATTTGTTAATTAGGGTTTTTGAATTAACTGGTTTGCGCTGAGGAAGATGACTGAGAGAAGGAAGAGAAGAACGTACGTAGTTGATTAAGGGTATTTTTGTCTTCTTAATTTTATTAAAATTAAGGGGGCTACTAATCAACTTAGTGGGTTGCAATAGAATTTGCCCTTAAAAATTTTCATGAAGTTAATACAGATAATCAATCATTTTTAAACAACTATAGTTTGCTACAGAAAACAAAATCATTAAATTCTATGAAGGTGTTAAATCAAAATCAGTGCAAACAGAAATGATTTATGGTTTAGAGTTTAACAATATTTGCAATCAGCTACCATTCGACATCAAACTTCAGTTCAAGCATCGTGAATACGTACATAGAAACGGTTGGAGTACATGAGGTGGAAGGATTTGCCTCTCAGAACTTTTGTAAAGATGAAACACTAGGTACAGTGGTTAACACAGTTCGAATAAAACACTCCATCATAAAAGTTGTGTTTGTATATGTAGAGGAAAATAGTAATTACCTGTATAGTCGATTGAGTAGCGGGTACGAGAACGTTGACGCGTTACTGTGTCGTCGAATGTCTGGTTGGCAGAAATACTGGTTGCACGTAATCGACGGATGAAGAAACTCAACCGGTTTAGTTAGTCAGCGATTGGAAAAGGGGATATACAATTGGTCATTTTTCAAAGAGAGCAGATTTGGAGAGAGAGGGGAAGCAGCTGTGGGGTGATAGAGAGCGGAGGAAGATGTGAACGGAAGTGCGTTAATAGTTGAACAAAGGGCAAGAGTTGTGGGCGGTTGTGAAAAAGGAAAGAGATGAAGTTGGATGGAGAGAAGTCATGGGGAAACAAAACGAACATGAGGTGGGTCGCACGTGATGGAATAGGTTTCCACAAGTAAAAAAAAGGTGGAATTGGATAATGAAGCAGTATTTTGAAATGAGAAGGGTATAGAAGCCCACATCAGCGTTGAAAGGTTCCTGCTTTAAGTTTTAAGTAATAAATTTGAAAAAAAAATTATGCTCTACTAATGAACTAAGAAGTAATTCTATGAGTTTATATTTAAAATACTTATTGCTACTCGAAACTCATGTTCCTTTGTTAGAATTTTTGTCTATTTTGCCGTTCAATTTCTATATCAATAATATGGTACTAGTGTGTAACTCGTGCAATGCAAATGGTAATATTGTATATAGTATTTATACTTGTAATGTTAAAGTTAGAACTTTGTTATATAACATATAATAAATTCAGTAAAATAAATGAACTATAAATTAAGATTGTCATTATTTTTATGTATAATTCATGTTATGTAGCTTATATATCTTTATATTTGATTAAACAAACTAATTTTATCATTTTTGTTCATATGAATATGATATACATATTAAAACTGATATATTATAAAGATTTATTAAATGAATTAACAAATATTATTTATCCGATTTTTTTAAATATGTTAAATTTAAATTATGCAACTAGTTAGAATATATGTACTTAAAGCTAAACGGTAGGAAAGAATTGAGAAAGATTTTGTAATAAAATTGTAGAAACCGTAATATAGATATTAGAGGTTTAAAAAAGAATTTTGTAATGCAGTGTATGATAAAATTTTGAGATAAATGACTATAAGTGATTTACAAATTAAATTTGTCATTATTGTTTATGAACATAATTATGCAATCTATATCTTTGTTGTTGAATGAAAAAATAATAATTTTACTATTTTTGTTAATATATATATATAAACAGAGATATATTCTTGGGATTTATTAGAAGAATAGGGTATCTATTGACTGAGATTATATAAATAGTTTAAATTTGAGATTTCATAAGTAATTTAAATACATGATTTGAATATAAAATATTAGGGAAGAACTATAAGGGTGTTGTGTAACGGCGGTCGGATCAAGCTTCCCCTTTCGAGCACGAGGCGTATGCATATGAGTTGACACACACTTTATTGTAACAAAAGGAATCCCAATGTTATGTGCCTACCAACTCATATTTATACACCACTTCTCCAAGTAATTTAGTAATGTGAGACTTTTCCAAATCAGAACCGTCGTTCCTCCATTAAACATGCGAGACAATCCTAACAGTCTCCCCCTTGACTCGCATCCCTTTGTAGTAACCTTTGAGAGCACTGCCATGTCTGCATGGCCCAATCCATAACCATCGGCTCTGATACCTCTGTTCTGTAACGGCGGTCGGATCAAGCTCCCCATCTCTAGCACGTGGCGTACGCATATGGGTTCGTGCACACTTTGTTGTAACAAAAGGAATCCTCAATGTTACGTGTCTACCAACGCATACTTATACACCACTTCTCCAAGTTATTTAGCGATGTTGGACTTTTCCAAATCTGAACCGTCGTTCCTCCATTAAACATGCGAGACAATCCTAATAGAGGGGTGTAAATAATTGTAGAAACGTTACAATGTAAGTATTTGAAGCTAAAAATAAAAATTTACAATGCAATTTATGATAAATTACTGAGATAAATGAATAATAAATTAAATTTGTTAATATTTTTTATGTATATTATTTATGCTTTGTGATTTATATATCTTTATATTTGAATGGAAACAACTGATTTATCACTTTTGTTGATATGAATACGGTTGACAAATTGAAATGGTCATGTTTTAGGATTTATTAGATGAATTAATGAATATTTGTTAATTGAATTTATTCAAATAATTCAAATTCAAGATTGCATAATTAATAAACATATATTGATTCAGATGTACAATATTAGGCATTGAGGTGTGTTTTATACACAGTTGAAGAAGTTTTAAAATGTTGGCCAATGACGTTAAAAAATGAATTTTATAGTGCAGTGCATGGTAAATATATTGATATGAGTTATACATTAAATTCATAATTATTATTAATGTATATATTTGTGTGTATGTGATTGATGTATTTATATATCTAAATGAATTTTGTACCATTTTTGTAACGACATGGAATTGCAAATACTTTGTATTTAAATATCTAAATTATTTAAATATTCGAATCTTGGATTTAATATGATTAAATTGATTTAATAACCTTGTTAATCATCTTTTAATTAATAATTAATGATAGTAAACTTGTTTTTGGAAAAATGTTTACAAAAATAAATACTTTGAAGAAATATCGATAATGTAATCGAAAATCGTTTTATCGCTAAATAGCTTTTTTCTCGGTAAAAGTTGTTCAAACTTTTTCTACGTAGACTAAATAACTTAGGAAATCATTAATAAGTAATAAAAATGATTTGTGCTAAGCCAATTTGAGAAGCTTCTAGAAAGGGGGTAACATGGTAATTGGCTAAGGGGAGGAGGAGATATTTTCTCTTAACTTTTGAGGTGTAAAGTAGCACATGGGAGAACATGGAGGGGTGAGCCTTCCTTGGCCTTAAATGGATGTGAGGGAAAAGGGTAAGGCAACCACTTGAAGCCTATATAAGAGTATGCATAGCTGATTTGATCACTTTTACATTTTTACACAAAAATAAGCAAGCTCACTTCACTCCTCTCTTCATAAATTCCTAAGAACAGATTAATTAAAAACAACTCCAAACTTCACCAAACTCTAGTATATGGCCTAACACAACATAGAAACACATATTAGTAACTCGAAGAAGGAAGAAATGGAGCACAAAATCCCAAACTTCTCATGGCCGTGAGCATTCTAGCCATCCCAAACCTAGGTCAAGAGCTAGTGAGAGGTAGGAACGTGTTTTAGTGCTGGTATGATTGAGGTAGGAAGAAGGAAGCTTGATTAAGGCTTGAGCATGGTTGTAGTGTGTTAATGGATGAGCTAACGCACCATTTAAAAAGTATATGAAGTGTATAATGCTTGTATTATAATATAGTATTTGTTTGACTATATGTTATTGCTTATTTTCTTGTGATTGTTGCTTTGGAAGGCAAATGACATATGTAATTGATGGGTTTAGACTTGCATGACTTTGTATGACTTATTGCATAACCTGGTTGGAATTTGATTTGAATAGGACTTAATATAAAAGTGGTTTTATAGCAATAGTCACTATTAACGTAATTTGGAAATGCCTTGTGTTTGGCATTTCCATAAAAAACTATAGAGAGATTCTTATGGGTTTCTCGTCGTAGTTGTGATGTATTATGTGTATATTAGCTAATATAGAACGATTGGATACTAAATTTTTTTATCATATCGAAAATCGATCAAACTTTCAATATATCAAAACTGGCCTAGGTCGCACTCTTTAATAGCCCTCGACCGTAGCACTTAAAAAACTTTGTCTTTGCCTCTGTACCACTTTTTACAGTATTCAACAAATGCTGGCTATTCTGTTTGAGAGTTTAAATTGCTTTGAAATGACTTTAAATTTTATTTCGATTCGATATCTTTAGAAATGTTTTTTAACTTGTATTAGAGTACACTACAACAAAACAGGCTTTTACAACGGGCAATGCCCGTTGTAATATGTGTTCCACAACGGGCAGCGGACCGTTGTAATAGGCGATGTTGTAATAGATCACCCATATTTTACAACGGACAGATAATGTTGTAAAGACCGTTGTAGTAAACTTTTTTACAAGCCGACTGTTATAATAGACTGTAATACAAGCTACTTTGCCCGTTGCAAAATACTATCATACAAGATGGATAGCATGTTTTACAACATTCCCTGACCGTTGTAAAAAACTTTTTGACAACGGTTATTGACCGTTGTAATAGAGTATAATACAACGCGCTTTGACCGTTGCAGAAAAAATGCAAATTAAAAAAAAATTACAGCAACGTATAGGTAGCACATCCATACAAATAATGAATAATTTAACAATAATAAATATTACGCACAAACAACCAAAATCACATGCGAAAAGATCAAAAGATAGTCATAAAATTCCAACACTCCAAAAAGTCAGATAAGTTTACCTCCTAAATTCATAAAGCATTAATACATAACAGTCGGCTATAAATATCAAGTTCTAAGTACAATCATACTAGACTAAGAATATAAAGTCTTTGTGTCACGCGACGGTTGATCCAACGGCCTCTTTAATAGTGGACATCTCTGAATTTGGCCTAAATAAAAAAGCTTCTGGTTCCACCGCTACATCCACCCATACTTTCCAAGCTTCTGCTCCAAGCTTTACAAAATGTACCGACGCATCAGGATCAGTGCTTGCTATTGTCCCCTCTGCAACTACGTTCTTCTCCCAACTCAATAGCCTGCACTTTTTTTGAAACAAGTTGATTCACACCTGATCTCATTGTATTTTTGAAATAATATGACGTACAAATACAGTGGTCAAGTTTATTTCATCTCTTCTATAGAAATTGAAGATTTTCTTTTGAACCACAGATCAATTTTCAGGAATAAAAGCAATTGCATAGTAGTCGCCCCTTCATGTTGTGCCACCAAAGTTATTCCATCTGGATTCATTGAGAAGGTAACTAAAAATAACATATTTTATTAAGTTAGGATCAATACTATTGTTACTATGATGCCTAGCTATTGTAAATAAGCAGTCTTGCAAATGTTATTTATTATGTATTTTGAGGGCACGTTCTGCATTCCATAATGCGTTGGATCCTGACATTTTCACTTGTTATTCACTGGTCTTCTATTTCTATTAATTTTGACTGATTCATCAATGTAATGCATCATATATGGAAATCAATAACCAACAAAAGAACTTACATTTAGGTCCCATAAAGTATATCAGTAAACAACAATTAATTTGAATATGAAACATCGATTTACATATTAATCTTCAACATGTGAATAAGCAATCATACCTTATGTATTAATCCCATTCTTTAGGATACTCATACACGACAACACAAGAAAACAGAAATTCTGCTCACGGGTCGCAATAATTTAGTTTATGATATATTGGAATCTTTCCATTACAAAAATTAGATTGTTTCATTTAGGCAACTTGTTGCTCAACGTCGGTGCACCATATACGTTTTTCGCTTATATCAAAATTTGCATGTGTCCACATATAAAACTGTTGGCCCCTGTGTTTTGTTTACGGCATTCTTAACTATAAAAAACGTAAATTATGTTTTCCTGACACTCTTTTAAATGAATGTGACATCATCCATTTTTTATTGGCATATGTTTTATATTTAAACTTCATTTTTATTACAAGTAATTTTATTTTATTTTTCAATTCTTATGTCCTATCTACTAAACGAATTGTTGAGTTTCTCACACTTTTCGAAATCAGTCTGGAAATTCTTCCGAAATAAACTATTTTTGATATTCTTCCGAAATCAGTCTGGAAATCTATCAAATTAAATAGAAATATGCTAATAGAGGATCCAGAAATACATTATTTCACCATCATGTTATGATCAATATACATATGCATTGTAGAATTTCGTTGTAGCAAGTTAATTTATTACTCATTTTTTTCGTAATGGTAGGTTTTGGAGTATATTCCATCTATGTTCCCCAATCAGAAATTTAGTTTGGATACGTAATTATGTTGTCACAGTTAACGCTATCTATATCTCGATATTTAAAACTTCAAAGTATACACTAAATAGTTTATTGAGTGGATTGCCAAAACAACCAACATATCTAATATTAAATTCATGCCATATTCAGGTAAAGTTGTTGACTAAAAGGTTGATTTCCATCCTCATTTCCTCATTATTATTTCCTGAAAAACCCACTCTGCCGAAGTAGCTATATTACCAGATGGTTACAAATGCTTTTGGTCAAAAATGAAAATTCTTTCCCAGAAACTATTTTATTCCTTTTAAAGCCGTCGTTCGTCTTTAAATCCCACCATCTTATACCTACCAAAATGCAATAAAGCCTCCTTTATAAAATCACAATTTCCGGTTTTAACCCTCCTTTATATCAAAAGGACATCAGTCTGCTATAATTTTCAAGCTATCAAATAAATTTTCCATCAAAAGGATGCAGACATTCATTACTCTTCTTGTATTCTTCTTGTGTTTTTGTATCAATACTAATAGCCTAAATCTATGGCCAATGCCAATGTCAGTAAAACATGGATCTAAAACTCTCACTTTGAGCAACAATTTCCAGCTAAACATAGAAGGAAGCAAGTATTCAGATGGTTCTAGTATTTTAAAAGATGCATTTGTGAGAATTATTGATGTCGTTAAAGTTAATCATGTTATTGATGGGATTGCTATAGGCTCTAAAGTTCTTGCTGGTATTCATGTCATTGTTTTATCCCCAATTGAAACGGTATGAAATTGCAATATTTTTAGCATTTTTATGAATTATAATATTGTATTTAGAATGTGTTTGGTTAATTTTAGTTTTCGTTGTTGCTTTGCAGTTGAATTATGGGATTGATGAATCCTACAAATTGTCTATTCCAGTAACTGGAAATCCATTATTTGCACATATCGAGGTCGGTTCTGTTTGCTGCAACTTTATATAAAAGTTGTAAAGTATACATCATTTCATTAGAAAATAATTTCAGTTTGTTATATTAAATTGGTAGGAAATCATTTGCAGGCACAAACAGTTTATGGAGCACTTCATGCTTTACAGGTCAATTGAGCTCATTGAGTACAAAATTTCAATTTTTTTATAGTAGTTTAGATAAGATACATACCTCTTAAATTTTACAGACTTTTAGCCAACTTTGCAACACTAATCTTGCATCGAGGACAATAGCATCGTAAATGTATTTTTGAAGTTTTTATATCATTAGAAAATACATCGAGGACAATAGTCGCCGCATCGTAAATGAAGTTTTTATATCATCTTTTAAATGAAGTTTGCACATATTAAATGATCTACCAGGTATTTCATTAATTATTTTTTATATCATCTTTTAAATGAAGTTTGCACAGATTTGATCTCAACAAAGGTTCAATATATAATATACAATGCCGCCACAAACAAAGGTTCAATATATAATATATCACTAGATTGAACTCAACAACAAATTAAATTAAGTCTTCAGAAGACATTTATGTACCTTGAAATCGATTAGTTGCTTGCAATCCTTAAACCAATAAGCAGTAGTACTAACAAGAGGTGTGGTGATTGAATCCGACTGCAATCGACGTCCATATCTCTCACCTATAAAAAATAAATAAATCAATCAATAAAAAATCCAACAACAGTCAAGCAAACAAAGAGCAACGATGAACATATTTCCTAGACAAGACCCTTAAAAATTTAAACAGCGATGCAAACAAATAAAGAGATTTCATTTATCGCTTGAGTGCATATAAGTTTTTATTCAGAAAATGAGATCTAATTCAAAAAATTACCAGCATGAATCAAAACGCTCTCATCAGAGCTAAACACTGCAGAATCATATTTAACTTCAGCCTCGCTATCTACACCTCCACCTATAACCACACCGCTACAGTCACCACCTTCACTGGCAGTGACCGTAATCCCCACCTCCTCCGGTACAACCACGGCCCCATCCAGCACAAAAGCAGTAGGAGGGGAAGCAGCAGCGGAAGGAGGAACATAGTCGGGAATCGGCGAGCTGGTCCAAGAAGCCGCCACCACTTGCGCTACACCAATGTTGCTACAGTTCCTGCGAGCTTTGATGCTGAGCTGGCGAACGAAATTTGGAGAAAAGCGGAGGATGAGAGTGGAGGAGAAGCCATGGCGGATGGAAGATCTAGGGTTTGACCAAGATTTATGGTTTGAGTTTTTAGATGAGTAGGTGAAATTAGGGTTGGGGGTCGGGCGGGAATTTGAGATGGTGGAAGTGGAGTTTGAGAAGAAAGAGCAAGCAATCACTTGAATTCCCAAATCGAGCTTCTGCGCAGGCAAACGAAAGTGCATACAAATCGCAAGTGTTTTTATCTCAATAAACATTTGAGTCTGGGAGAGAAGCTAGTGCCCTAATCACGTGAGATTTGTACTCCATTTATTACAACGTCCAGAGGGAGAATGTGGTAAAATATACATCTTTTACAACGGGCAGAAGCTGACCGTTGTAATATTGCTCTATTACAACGGGCAGAAGTTAACCGTTGTAAGAAAGGCATTGGACAGAGCATCTATTACAACGGTCATAAGAAGACCGTTATAATATATGTCTATTACAACGGGCAATATATGCCCATTGTAAAAAGGACGTTGTAATATGGTATTTTTGTTGTAGTGGTATTTTAAAAGCGGTTTAGAATTTTTAAGAATTTTTAATAATTAATCATGAATTATTAAGGTAAGAGGCTTATTTTTATAAAAGGAAAACATGTGCTTTGAAGTTTTGAATAATTCATGAAATAAGTATTTTTGAGTAATATTCTAACTAAATGATTTAAAGAATATTATAAGTTTTTTAAAGTATATATATAGTTTTAAGAAAATTAGTTAGTTATTTTATTAAAGTATTAAAAAGCTTTTGTAATACAATATCTTTTAAATTGATTTTTAAAATTTTATTAAATATCTTAGCTTTATAAATAAATTAGTATACATATATATGAGTATGTGTGTGTATCAAATTCTAAGGTTTTTAGTAAACATATAAGTTTTGGAAAAGTCGTAAGTCTTTTACAAAAGAATAAAAATGCAGTTTTGGATTATAATACTTATGTTATAATAAATGGTTTTGTAAAGTTAATTAAAGTCTATTGCCTTGTTTAATAAGTGTAGATATACTAGACCTTTAAAATGAATGTTTTTTAAAATAATGACAAGTATGTAATAATTTTGGATTGTTGTGACAATGCGTTAATAACATTTATCTTTAACCTTTTTTGATTCTTTAAAAGAATGTTTTAAAGATAATTATAAGTGATATAGTTTTGGTTTTATTATAACAATGTTTTAATGACATTTTATTTTAACCCATTTAAAGTATACTTGTGCAAATGTGAAATCTTTTTAAGATTTGTGAATATTACTATACCATTTGGAATAAGAATATCGATACATTTCTAAGTATTGAAAAGAGTATAAATGAATAGTGGAAGAGTATAAATGAATAGTGACATAGCAATATACATGTGTATATCTATTGTAAAGTTATTTTACTTATATATACAAGTATTTACAAAGAGGTTTTAATTAATAAAATGATTAATTAAATAAAAAGAGATTAGAAGACGCTTATGTGACTTAATCGTGCTTTATATGACTTAATCATGCTTTGTGTCACTTAATCGTGCTTTATTTGACTTGATCGTGCTTTGTGTATGTTTGCTTCTTTATGAAAAGTAATTAGTCGTGTACTTCGCACTAAAATCCATAAAGTAGATTTATTCTATCTGTAAGAGTTAAGACTGATGTTCGAGTAAGGTTTAGGAGCAATGGTGCTCTAACCTACAGGCTTCACTCTTGACTGAGGGATGGTATAAATTGAGAAAGTCATAAACATGAGAAGTATATGAGACTTGATTTTCATATACGATCATCTATTTGTACTTGATAGTCAATTAGTCGACTATCGAAATTGACCAAATTAACTTAGGAAGTATCTAAAAGCTTCAAGGCTTCATACGATTTGAGATCTTACGGGGAGGACTCATTCATATGAATTGTCTCTTGCTTTAAGAATGTATATGTACGAGATCCCCTGGGGAGGACTCCTTTATATCGTCCGTTAACTTCTTAAAGAATCGAAATTGAGTTAACCGGAAAATCATCGATTTAGTTTTGAAGAGATTGAGATTGATAAGTGTTTTGCTTACCAAAAACCACTTCAAAACTGATGACGGGTTCAATGTTATAGAAGCGATTATGAAGTGGAATGTTATAAAGTTCAACTGTCTATTCTACGGTTAAGTCCAAGGGAGAAATCAGCATTAGCATTCGTTGGATTACTTATGCAGGGATCCTTAAAGTGATTCATGGACTGTTCGAGATGCTGGAATCCACAGAGAGATTCAAGATATGTTCGAGTGATGTAGACTCGTATGAGAGATACCAAACGTAACCTCGATATCAAGAAATGACTAAAGACAAAGAAGGATGCATAGTCTGGGGTTTAACTAACCCACTATAGGGTATATCAACTCCATATCTAGAGATGCTTATTGATGTTGCGCATGGGAGTTGATGATACTTGGTTTCATGTGGTTCATACTATGTTCTAGCGTGGGCCAATTGTGTTTACCTTATGGTATATATGATCTAGAGATATAGGACACTTGCAAGGTGGTTTTCGATCCTTGTTCATGGAGATCCGCTTTAGTTTACTGGAGGCGTCTCCGTAGAAAATCCATTATGTGAATGTACCTTAGCGGTTTTAGGTGTACTTTAATATTGTTATATCATAGATGCAAGCAGCACAGCTATTTTCTGATTTATATTCTATACGCTAGACATTATTTATTATATCACCTTATGTGCTTAGTAGATTGGTGGTTCTTTTGAGGGGATAATCGTTACGGTATTCCTTGCAATCTTAAAAGTACTGTTATATGTTGATTGCATATTCTTGAGTTTATCACACCAGACTTATGTCTGACTCATGGTTTTATATTTTTCTTATTTCCATGGGTGCTCTTCGAGTATTCCGCGGAGGGCAAGTTTTCATTGATGTGCTTTGAAGCTTCTAAGGGCAAGCTAAATGCTTCCATAGTATTTTTGTTTCCACTACATTACTATTATGTATATCTTAGTATTTATGAAGACATGCTGTTATAATTGTCCGGGCTGATGATAGTATTTAGAATTGTTACTCTAAAATACTAAGTTTCTTAGAGTAATGGTTTGTATTATCTATTGATATTATATGTTATTGTTCCACTGGTGAGATTCATATATTGTGTTCTCTTCTTTCTTGTTCTATTTCATTTTCTTTTTATTTTACCCTAACAATTTGCCTTTCCGGTACTTGAGTGCTTAGCGCACAAGTACTGTAGATGTATTAGTGTCGACATTTGGGGGTCGAAAAAGTGAATCGTTACACTTGGTATCAGAGCTGAAGTTTCAGCGAGAACCTTGGCTTTGGTTGGGTATAGCTCATCAGAAATAGGGTAAGTGACACTCTAGAATGAGTTGAGTGTATTATACATATGAGAGCATATTGTATTTGTTATATATTAGTTATATATATAAGGATGTGTTAATACTGTAGTCTAATTTATGTAGGGATTAATGATGCTCGTCTACTATCCCTCTTTGATTAGCTTAGTCATGCTTAGTCAGTTTACGAGCATTAACTATTGTTTATAGATTGTTGATTTGTGCTTGACTGGTTTATGATCAATTTTACCTTTTCACTGCATGGGTTGTGTTGACAGTAATTGTAGGTGCACTGAAACGAATACGTTATGAATTAAGTTTCATAGTTTGACTATAAGACATTCGATAACAATGTTGGGCTAAAAGTTAAATTTAGTAAAAAATGTTTATTATAATCTAAAGGAAAGATAAGATGTTTTGAAAGTAAACATTTGTAAAACGATTTTATATAAGAAAGTAACTTATATAAGTATAATTTATAAACGAAGAGGATTTAAAATGGTAATTTAAGGACTTAAATCCTGGTGCTTTTAAAATTGGTTTTATAAAATTTTGGAAAATAATACCTGTATCATTTTGAAGTATTTGTGAATATTAATATTTTGTAAAGAGTTTTTAGATTTGTTCGAGTTCAAGGTTGCTCTCGAAATCGATGAATTGATTTGGAAACAAAATATTTTTATGTTAACTAGTTCGAGTGACTCGAAAGTGATTAAAAGTGGGCATGGGATGTGTTTGGTTGGTAAGCACTTCTCGTGGACATTACCTTTTAAATACATGGTACGACTTGGTAGGACCCGTTTCCATGGTGTCTTTTTGTGTTGCTCGATCTATATGTATATTTTCTTTAGATTTTAAAGTATATATATTTGGAAAGTTGGTTTATGAAATTGAGATAATGGTAGTTAGTAATATTTATGAAGTATTTGATGGCACTTTGAAAATAAATTTTGATTTAATCCCAAAAGTATGATTTGATATACAAAAGATATATGTATATATTATTGTTTCGAAATGATCTGGAATAAAACCAGGACATTTAGTTCTAATGTTTTTATTTAAAGAAATTGGAACTTTGACAAGTTATTATATTGACACATGCATCATATCCATTAGGACAGTGTGGTATGTTTATTATATTATGATATGTTGTTTGGTAGTTTTCATCTGTTAAAGTGAAATGGTTTTTTCAACGATTTTGGACAGTCAAAAACTTCCAGATTATTATTAAACTTAAAGTTAAGTGTTTTTGAAAATATAAAGAGAAGTTTATATAACTTTTGAATTGATAATGTAGTAAGTTAGAACAAGTTTTAAAATGGGTTGAACATTCTTGTTAACTAACTCATTCGATGTTATTGGACCAACTAATAAACATCTTTACCTTAGGGTTGCCTAAGGAAAGTAGATTTAGGCATAAGTTTGGATACCAGAATCCTTCTCTTCCTAGCTACTTACCTAACTCGACGGTTAAAGAAGTCTAGAAGCTTGACTCTATTATAAGACCGAGATTTATTTTAGGCCCTTCATTTGATTTTTAGACGTAAAATGAATTTGATGTTTTGTGTATAATCTTAGGATGTAGTAGAGTATTATACGAGTAATAAAGTGAAGTAAGTTTTTAGTGAAATGTTTTATAAATAAAGAATATCTTTATAAAATATTTATAAACTCAAGTGATGCTTAATGAAATGTTTCATAAATGGTTTTAGTATTAAAATAGATAATATTAGTGTAAATGAACGTGAGCTAAAAATAAATTATTATAAGTTAAGAAACCAATAAGATAAAAATGTAAGTTGTACATAGATCATTTTGTTCGCATGACAGTTCTTGATTTAGGATTCGAGTACAGGATTTTAAGGTGGTTTACAACGGTCTGAACTAGGATTTTACACTCAATTCTTGATGGCGAACACTTGATACAGATTCTTGATGAGATCCTAGAGTTTTCTATCATAGTATATGGCTATGCAAGGAAACAGAAGTTTCTAATCAAGGAGTCTGATCGGAGTCCGCACTAGAGAGGTCAAGTGATCTATACTAATTTAGAAGTGAAATTTTTGTGATCAAGCAAGTGATCAGATCTAACATTGCATACGGATGATCCATGCACATCATACAGGCTTAAGTTATATATGCATACAAAGTTTTGTTGGCTTATGGAAAGTTCATGGAATGACACTTTTATTTGTTATGAGGTAGCATAAATAATCATCTAAGTAATAACCTGAGGCCGTTGAGCGTAAGGTATGCTTAGTAGATTGTTTATGGCCTCATGCAATAAGAGGGTTTCTGGACCTGAGCAAACCGTAGGCTTTGTTTGCTAGTGTTTTGAATACTGTTAAGTATTGGATTGTGCTTGTTTCTTTGTATGTGTCAGCCGCGTTGGAATTTCGAGAATGAAATGTTTTAAGTGGGAGAGAATGTAATGACTTGGAATTTCAAACACTTTATATTTAAATATCCGAGTTATTTAAATATTTGAACTTTGGATTTAATATGATTGAACTGATTTAATAACCTTGTCAACCCTCTTTTAATTAATAGCTAATGATGTTAAACTTTTTTTGGTAAAATGTTTATAAAAATAAATACTTCGAAGAAATATCGATAATGTGATCGAAAATCATTCTACCGATAAACAGCTTTTTTGGGTAAAAGTTCTTCATACTTTTTCTACATACACTAATAAATTAGGAAATCATTAATATGTAATAAAAATAATTTTTCTAAGCCACTTTAAGGAATCTTGTAGAAGGGAGTTAACATGATAATTGGCTAAGGGGAGGAGAAGATATTTTCTCTTAACTTTTGAGGTGTAAAGTAGCACATGGGAGCACATGGAAGGGTGAACCTTCCTCGGCCAGAAATGGATGTGAGGGAAGAGGGTAAGGCAACCACTTGAAGCCTATATAAGAGTGTGCATGGCTGATTTGATCACTTTTACATTTTTAAACAAAAATAAGCAATCTCTCTTTACTCCTCTCTTCATAAATTCCTAAGAACAAATTAATTCAAAACAACTCCATACTTCACCAATCTCTAGCATATGGCCTAACACAACATAGCAACACATATTTGCAACTCAAAGATGAAAGAAATGAAGCACTCCAAACTTCCCATGGCCATGAGCATTCTAGGCCATCTCAAGCCTAGGCCGAGAGCAAGTGAGAAGTAGGAAGGTGTTTCGGTGGTCGTTGAGGTAGGAAGAAGGAAGCTTGGTCAAGCCTTGAGCATAGTTGTAACGTGTTGATGGGTGAGCTAACTTGCCTTTTAAAAAGTATACGAAGTGTATAATGCTTTTATTATATTATAGTATTTGTTGGACTATATATTATTGCTTATTCTCTTGTGATTGTTGCTTTGAAAAAGAAAATGGCAAATGTAATTGATGCATTTGGACTTGTATTACTTTGTATGACCTGTTGCATGGCCTTGTAACAAAGAACATAGAGTCTAGTTGGAATTTGATTTAAATAAGACTTGATTTGGAAGTGGTTTTATAGCGATAGCCGCTATAAACGCACTTTGGAAATGCCTTGGGTTCGGCATTTTCCATAAAAATTTCTAAAGAGGTCCTAAGGGGTTTTCCTCCATGGCTGTGATGTATTATTTGTATACTAGTTACTGTAAAATGCTTATATGCTAAAAAATTTGTTATCGTATCAAAAATCGATCAAATTTTCAATATATCAAAACTGGCCTAGGTTGCACTCTTTAATAGCACTTGTCCTTAGCACTTACAAAAGGTGTCTTTGCCTCCATACCCCTTTTACAGCATTCTGAAAATATTATATTTTCCGTTTGAGGGTTTAAATTGCTTTGAAATGACTTTAATATAAGTATTTCACTTCAATCTTTTTGGAGATGTTTTCTAGCTTATATTAGAGTATTTTTAAAGCGAGTTAGAATTTTTATGAATTTTTAATAATTAATTATGAATTATCAAAATACGAGGTTTATTTTATAAAAGGAAAACCTGTGTTTTGAAGTTTTAATTAATTTATAAAATAAGTATTTTTAAGTAATATTTTAACTAAATGTTTTAAAGCATATTATAAGTATTTTTAAGTACATAAAGTTTTAAGAAAATTAGTTAATTATTTTATTAAATTATAAAAATCCTTTTGTAATAAAATATCTTTTAAATTATTTTTTAGAATTTTATTAAATATCTTAGCTTTACAAAAATACATTAGTATACATATATATTTCATTTTCAAAGATTTTTAGTAAACATATTAGCTTTGGAAAAGTAAGAAAATGTTCTACAAAAAAGTAGAATTGGATTATAACATTTATGTTATCATAAATGATTTTGTAAAGTTAACTAAAAGTGGGTTACCTTATTTAATAAGTGTAGATATACTTAAATCCTTAAAATGAATGTTTTAAAGATAATGGCAAGTATGAAATGGTTTTGGGTTATTGTGATAATGTATTAATAACATTTGTTTTTAACCCTTTTTTATTATATATAGTAATATAATTAGATCTTTAAAAGAATGTTTTAAAAATAATTATAAGTGAAATGGTTTTTGATTTATAGTAATAATGTTTTAATGACATTTGTTTTCAATATACTTGTACAAATGTGAAATCTTGTTTAAGATTTATAAATATTCTTATACCATTTGGAATAAGAATATGGATACAGTTCTAAGTGTTAAAAAGAGTATAAATGAATAATGGAAGAGTATAAATGAATAGTGACATAGTAGTATACTTGTGTATATCTTTTGTAAAGGTATTTTAATTATATATACAAGTATTTACAAAGAGGTTTTAATTAATGAAAGGATTAATTAAATAAAAAGGGATTAGAAGCTGCATTTGTGACTTCATCGTGCTTTGTGTGACTTGATCATGCTTTGTGTGACTTGATCGTGCTTTGCGTGTGTTTGCTTGTTTATGGAAAGTAATTAGTCATGTACTTCGGACTGAAAGCCAACAAAGTAGATTTATTCTATCTACGAGAGTTAAGGCTAATGTTCGAGTAGGGTTTAGAAGCAATAGTGCTCTAACCTACCGGCTTCACTTTTGACCGAGGGATGGTATAAATTGAGAGAGTCGAAAATGTGATACACACACACATACATATATACTAGACTTGGTTTCCATATATGATCGTCTATTTGTAGTTGATAGTCGATTAGTCAACTATCGAAATTGGCCAAATTAACTTAGGAAGTATCTAAAAGCTTCACGGCTTCGTACAATTTGAGATCCCCCGAAGAGGACTTGTTCATATGAATCATCTCTTGCTTTAAGAATGCCTATATATACGAGATCCCCTAGGGAGAACTCATTTATATCGTTCATTTACTTCTTAAAGAAATGGAATTGAGTTAATAAAAAATTCATCGATTTAGTTTTAAAGAGACAGGGATCGATAAGTCTTTTACTTATTGAAAACCACTTCAAAACTAATGTATGGGTTTTATGTTTTGGAAGCGGCTGTGAAGTGGAATGTTATATAATTGTCTATCCTACGATTAAGTCCAAGGAAGATGTCAACATTAGCATTCATTGGACGACTTATGCTGGGATCCTTATAAAGATTCGTAGATTGTTCGAGATGCTGGAATCTAAAGAGAGATTCAAGTTCTATTCGAGTAATGAAGACTCATGTGAGAGATGCCGAATGCAACCTCAACATCGGGAAATGAATAGATTCAGAGTAGGATGCATAGTCTAGGGTTTAGCTAACCCACGATATGGTATACCAACTCCATATCTAGAGATGCATATCGATGCTGGGCACAAGAGTTGATGATACTTGGTTCCACGCAGTTCATACTATGTTCGGATGTGGGCCAGTTGTGTTTACCTTATAGTATATTTGATTTAGTGATATACGATGCTTGGAAGGTGATTTCTAATCCTTGTGCATGGAGATCCGCTCCAGTTTATTGGAGGCGCCTTCATGGAAAATCTATTATGCGAACATACCTTAATAGTTTTAGATGTACTTCAATATTGTTGTGCCATGAGGTTCAAGCGACACAACTATTTTCTAATTTATATTCTACACTGTAGACATTATCTATTATATCACCTTATGTACCTATTAGATTGGTGGTTCTTTTGAGAGGATAACCGTTACGGTATTCCATGCGGTCTCAAAAGTACCGTTATATGTTGATCGCGTATTTATTTATTTTCTCACACCAGATTTATATCTGACTCATGGTTTTATATTCCTTATTTCCATGGGTGCTCTTTCGAGTAGTCTAAGGAAGGTAGGTTTTCGTTGATGTTCTTTGGAGCTTATGGAGACGAGCCGAATGCTTTCATTCACCTACCGTGGTATTCTTATTTCTCCTGCATTATTATTATGTTTATATCAGCATTGTTGAGGACTGGCTGTTATAACTGTCCAAGCTGATGATAGTATTTAGGATTATAACTTTGAAATGCTATGTATCTTAGAATGACAATTTGTACTACCTTTGATATTATATGTTATCGTTCCGCTGGTGAGATTCTGATATTGTGTTCTCTGCTCTCTTATTCTTTATATTTTACCTAAAAAATTGTCTTTCTAGCACTTGAATGCTAGGCATACGAATACCGTGGATGTATCAGTGTCGACATTTGGAGGTTAAAAAGACAAATCGTTACAGTTTTGTTAATATGAACATGATATAAAATTGAAATTTTTGTGTTTTTATAATTTATTTAACAAATCAACGAATAATAGTTTACTGATTTATTTAAATAGTTTTAAGATTACATGATTAATTCTAATGTATGGAGTCAAATGTAAAACATTAGAATGAAATTGTGTCAGGTTTGCAAATGGTTAGTTAAATTCAAAATGATGGTAATTGAAGTAAAAAAGACAATTTTATAATGCACTATATTACGAATTTATTGGGATAAATGAAATTATGTTGAATTTGTTATTATTGTTTATAAATGTACTGTATCTGACTTATGTACCATTGTTTAATGAAAATGTAATTTTACCATTTTTGTTAATATTAGTATGGCGTACATATTAAAATTTTCTTATTTTCATAATTTGGTATATGAATTAACGAGTATCATTTAACTGTATTATCCAATTAGCTTAAATTTGAGATTGCATAATTAAGTTAAATATTGGACTGAAACTTAAACTATAAGGATAAAAGTGGGGTGAGTTTTGTAAATAACTGGGGTACTTTAAATGTAGGTATTTGAAGTTGAAAGTAGAATTTCACAATGCAACATATGACAAACTTATGGAGATTAATGAACTACAAATTTATATTTTATTATTATGTTATATGATTTATATATCGCAGTTGAATAAAAAATTAGTTTTATCATTTTTGTTGATACAATGGTAATATACATATTGAAATTGTCATTATTTATAATTTATTAAAAATATTAATAAATACTAGTATAAATCGCACGTATATGCATTTAATAACTAATTGATTTTTTTTATTTAACAAAAATTGAACGGAAGGATGATGATGGTGGAGGATGCAAAGTGATAGTGAAATTTCAATGATGGATGGTCAGGAAAGGGACGATGATGGATGCTGCAAACCGATAGTGTCCATTGATGGATGGTTCGAGAATTGTATTTTCGAAATTTTAAAAAAATTCATTGAAAATTATATTGATTGAGTTTTCATTATTAGTAGTAGAGATTAATTACCTGAATATATTTAAAAATGGATTAATATATTGACTTGGGGATAAAATGTAGGATGTAATAGATGAATTATTTGTAAATAATTTTCCAAATTTATGGGTGTACGTATCAAAATTTAAAATGATGCTAGAGATTTAGTAAAATAAACGTAAATCGATAAATTAAAGCATTTAAAGTAAATATTAAAATATAACTACGGAGAAGAGTGAAAATCTTCTAATGGAGAGTTAAATTCTGTTTTACTCAATAATAGACGCATATAGGTCTTATAATTTCGAAATCTTCAATGGCGGAAGCAATTCTCTCTCAACTCCAAATCCAACTCCAGAAATGCAAATCTCTCCAGCACTTAACTCAAATTCAGGCACTCTTCCTTCGCCTAAACCTCATCCACCACCCGACGTACCTATTCATCTCAAACAACATGCTCAAACTCTTCATTTCAAACAATCAAATGCATTTCGCTGTCCAATCATACTCCCAAATGCGTCTTCTCGGCCTTTCTCCTAACAATTTCACATACCCATTCGTCCTCAAAGCTTGCACGAGGCTTCATGATGTGAAAAAGGGAAAATTGATTCATACCCATATTCTAAAATCCGGTTTTGAGTTCAACATGTTTATCAAAACTGGATTGTTATGTTTCTATGCAAAATGTGGGTTTTTAAACCATGCATGTAAACTGTTCGATGAAATGTCTGACAAGAGTGTTGTTTCTTGGACTGCGATGATCAGTGGCTATTTAGACAGCGGCATGTTTTCTGAAGGCGTTGATTTGTTCAAAAAAATGTTAAACATGGGTTTAATTCCAGATAGTTTCATGATCGTTATGATTTTGACTGCTTGTTCTAAAACAGGAGATTTAAAAACCGGAGAGTGGATTCATGATTACGTGATTTACAAACATATGGATAAAGACGTGTTTATTTCAACTTCTTTAATTGATTTATACGTGAAGTGTGGGCATATGGATAAAGCAAGATTTGTTTTTGATAGAATGCCAGAGAAAGACATAGTAACGTGGAGCATCATGATTAATGGTTACTCAACTAATGGGCTACCTAATGAAGCATTACAACTTTTCTTCCAGATGGAAGAAGAAAACATAAAACCAGACTGTTTTACAATGGTTGGCATTTTATCAGCTTGTGCTAGACTAGGTGCTCTAGAATTAGGTGACAAAGTAAGTAGATTAATAAGTATGCATGAGTTTCTATCAAATGCAGTGCTGGGAACTGCTCTAATAGATATGTATTCAAAATGTGGAAGGAGCGATAAAGCCTGGAACGTTTTTAAAGAGATGAAGGAGAGAGATGTTGTTGTATGGAATGCTATGATTAATGGACTAGTGATGACTGGTTATCATAATATAGCATTTGCAATGTTTGCACAGATGGAGAAGAAGCAAATTAAACCTGAAGCAAATACATTTGTAGGACTTCTTTGTGGGTGCACTCATGCAGGTTTAGTTGAAGATGGACGTAGATATTTCAAAAGTATGAACCGAATTTATGGATTATCTCCGAAAATTGAACATTATGGTTGTATGGTTGATTTACTAGCAAGAGCTGGTTTACTAGAAGAAGCTTATGAAGTGATTCGAAAAATGCCTATGGAGGCAAATGCAGTAGTATGGGGAGCTTTATTAGGTGGCTGCAGATTGCATAAAGATATCAATTTGGCTGAGCATGTGTTGAAGAAACTTATTGAGATAGAGCCTAAAAATTCTGGTAATTATGTATTGTTATCTAATGTATATGCTAAGACTAAGAAATGGGAAGAATCTGCAGAACTAAGATTGTTGATGAAGGATAAAGGGTTGAAGAAGACGCCAGGGTCGAGCTGGTTGGAACTGAATGGTACAGTTCATGAATTCCATGTTGGTGATAAGTCGCATCCTTTAACAAAGCAGATTTATTTGAAACTGGACGAATTGTCGAAAAGACTGAAGGATATGGGATTCAGTCCAACAGTAGAGGAGGTGTTGTTTGATATTGAAGAAGAAGAAAAGGAGCATTTTCTTGGTTACCACAGTGAGAAAATAGCTATTGCATTTGGATTGATTTGTACTGGTTCTGATGAAACTATTCGAGTTGTAAAGAACCTTAGGGTATGTAATGATTGTCATGCGGCGATAAAACTTATATCGGAGATTACGAAAAGGGAGATAATTGTAAGAGATACTAACCGGTTTCATTGTTTTAAAGATGGGTCCTGCTCCTGCAACGATTATTGGTGATGCTGAGCTTCATTGTGTAAGTTAAACACACATTTGTTTGCAACATATACAGTATTCTTTTATTTATTTTTGTTTCTTTTAAGAATAAATAAAATTAAGCTACTAGGACATCTACAAGTAATATTACTATTGTAAACTATGGATGGCATAATTGTATCTGAAATTACGCCGTGAACTACAATCGGGAAGGCTGGAAACAGCTTAAATATAAGCAAATGTAATGATTACATATCACCGGTGAAAAATATTAAATAGATATTTTCCGGAGTCACGTTACAAAAATAATCAACGTCCAAAATATGTGTTCACCTAAATCAATACTTGCTTTCTTAAACATTGAAGTTTGCTATTGCGCAAACTTAAAATTTTACAACATTTTGTGATACGGTGCAATACATTTCTCCTTCAGTTATGCATGAGAGGCTTGAATATGCATGAGAGGCTTGGATGCAACATCAAAGTACAATTTTATATAATGATTAGAGTGGTCCAAATGCTTTGGCAGGTGCTAAATAATATTGCACTAGAGACAAGGAAGTTTGTTAGCGTCATAGAATCCTAAAGATTGCAATTTTATGTTATGGCCAGCTGGTTTATGAGAAAACTGTTGCTATAAATATAGTGTGAATGAATGGAATCTGTAGGCTTGATGAAAATAGTTCATTTTTATTTGTTATTCTTGTGCTTCCTTCCCTTGTTTCTCCTCTTTCTTCCTTCTTTAAAATGTTCACCCTATCATTTGGTGCTTTCACTATTGGAACTCCATGGACATCCGATTGCAGTCACAACAAACAACTCAAATTACAATCCAATTTGTTGAATCTGCATTCTCTCTCTACTCACAATCTTTCACTCAGCCCATCCACTCCAACTGGTACTCTTTACCAACCTCTTCCCTCGACTTACCCCACGTGTACTCTACAATCTTCCATGGCTTCTCCGCCTCCCTCTTCTTCCACCTCTACCTCTCCAAACTAAGCTTCAGCGCTAAACTCGAAACCGTCTCGCCCAACCACCGCCTCACCATCACAACCACTTTTAGATCTGACTGCAGATCCAACTCTGCTATCCAGATCTTCATCGACATCGTCCAAATCATGCATCCATATCTGATCAACGACGGAAAAATCATCGTCCACGGCATCTTGAACTTCATCGCCTCTCTTTCATCCTTCTCCTACATCGTAGACAAATCGACGATTGATATCTTTTCAGCTCAATCAGCTTCCACAGCGATGCTTCATGATGCCATCATACGGCTCAGAAGCTCTGAACACAATGTACTCGCCCTTGCCACGAAGATCCAACCGCCCAAGCTCGTCACTTTGCAGAACATGACCCTTTTTGCGCTTGATGATGCTACGATATTTAATGGAGTTGGTTATGCGTATATCCACGAAGATAGATTTCATGTGCTGCTGCAGGTGTACAATAATTATTATGCATCAAAGATGGAGCAAGTTAGCAGTGCGACATATGATAGCAGATCGGTTAATTTTACAAGGGCAGCTGCAGCTTCTAGCATAGTGGCGTTTTGTGCGGAAGGCGGTGGCATTAAGATAAACACACTGTGCAATAGCTTGGATGTATCATTCAAGGAGGCATTGGAAGCATTCGATAAAATGTCACAGTCAAAATTGATGCCAAATACAGTTACGTATTCAGACAGCTCCTCCGTTAACACCCTCTCAGCCATAGACATTAACATTGGTCAAATCATCGACAACATCCTTACCTCCTTCGTCTGTTCTCTCCCTCCTCATCTCCCCTTCATACAACAACGACATCAACATCTCTCTCAACACCTCTTTCCTTAAGAACTACGAACCCAACCGTCAAATGCTTAAACCCCTCTTCGACCCTTATATTGTGATCACAATCGACAACGAGATCCTCTTAAACAACATCGACACTTTCTTCTTTGTCATTCCAACCATCGGCATCGTTGCCACCGTTCGATCCTCCCTCCATTCCTCTTCTTTCACCGTAGATCTTATTCTTGTTCACTTCCAATTCGACAAGCTTGATTTCACCTCAAGCGAATTTATATTAGTCTCCTTCTCCATCATCACTTTCTCCTCAACGAAAGCTCAACCCAATGACAACCTCCTCCACTCCATTTATCACCACCCTCGAAACCCAAACCCCAAAATCCTCTCCTCTTTGCATATCGACCTTTTCTTTGCTTTTAGAAATACATTCGACAACACATATTTCATTTTCATCCATGATAACTATAGTCTCTTCTTCACCATAGAAAACATCTTCGACCTTGAGGACAAGGTCGACTTTGAGGGATTGGCAATGATACGGTGCAATACATTTCTCCTTCAGTTATGCATGAGAGGCTTGGATGCAACATCAAAGTACAATTTTATATAATGATTAGAGTGGTCCAAATGCTTTGGCAGGTGCTAAATAATATTGCACTAGAGACAAGGAAGTTTGTTAGCGTCATAGGATTCTAAAGATTGCAATTTTATGTTATGGCCAGCTGGCTTATGAGAAAACTGTTGCTATAAATATAGTGTGAATGAATGGAATCTGTAGGCTTGATGAAAATAGTTCATTTTTATTTGTTATTCTTGTGCTTCCTTCCCTTGTTTCTCCTCTTTCTTCCTTCTTTAAAATGTTCACCCTATCATTTGGTGCTTTCACTATTGGAACTCCATGGACATCCGATTGCAGTCACAACAGAAACAACTCAAATTACAATCCAATTTGTTGAATCTGCATTCTCTCTCTACTCACAATCTTTCACTCAGCCCATCCACTCCAACTGGTACTCTTTACCGACCTCTTCCCCCGACTTACCCCACGTGTACTCTACAATCTTCCATGGCTTCTCCGCCTCCCTCTTCTTCCACCTCTACCTCTCCAAACTAAGCTTCAGCGCTAAACTCGAAACCGTCTCGCCCAACCACCGCCTCACCATCACAACCACTTTTAGATCTGACTGCAGATCCAACTCTTCTATCCAGATCTTCATCGACATCGTCCAAATCACGCATCCATATCTGATCAACGACGGAAAAATCATCGTCCACGGCATCTTGAACTTCATCGCCCCTCTTTCATCCTTCTCCTACATCGTAGACAAATCGACGATTGATATCTTTTCGTTCATATAAAAATGCGCACGATACATGTATATTTTAAAAGATGATCAATTTAGAAAACGAAGTTAACATACAAAATAGATTTTTTTTTTAATTTTTCTTGTTTTGGAAAATAACGAAAGCACGAAAAACAATTTATCTTTTCATCGTCCCTCCATTCCCTCCGTCGCCCCTTCCATCTTTCTTCCACCCCCTCCTTCTTTCGTTCACTTTTCTCATATTTTGTAATTAATGTCGAAAACTCAAAACACAAAATACAAAATAAACCAAATGGGTCTTAATTTTTTGGCCAAAGGTCGATTCTAGATCAATTTTCTCATTTTACTTCCACATTTTTTCTACGGAATTCTTTTTATTAAAAGTATGCAACTTGAACATCTATCAAATTAGAGAGAAGATTAAGCATTTCACAATGGAGAAAAGTGGAGGTCAATCAAAGTTACGGTTTGAAAGTCATGGTTGAAACTGTGATTGTTGTAATGGTTGATTTGGAGTAGGAAACAGTCCACCAGTGCAAAAGTAATTTATTGGTCAATCGGATTTAATGGACGACCGGTTCGAGGCTGAAGCGAAATTATGGGCTTGATTTTGATGGTTTTAATGTCCTCGATTGTTTTGGATGTCATCCGATGGTTCCAGATGATTGTAGATTATTAGAAAATCGTCTTTTCCCTCTTCATCCGAGACGTCATTAATAATCAAATGAATTATATAATCAAATGGAAATCATAGAGAAAGAAAATTGGGAGTTTTATTGATTTGGCGTTCTTTTCTTGAAATTGGCTTTTATATTAAGATAATTAGTGAGATTGCTCTATTCTAATGTATTCAATAATCTTGTAATTATTTATTTCTCTTATACTCTTGCACACGTGAATAAAAGATATTATTGGGTCCGTGGATGTAGGTCGATTGGCTGAACAACGTTATATTTGATGTTTTTAGTTTCTATTAATGTTTGATTGTGGTGATGAAATCGTTTGAATTTCTCAATGTTGGCAAACTAGATCTATGGTCAATTGCCTAGCTTTTAATTAGCTATCAATGGTTGGTTCTTCACAGAATGAAAGTAAAAGTTTAAATAATTTGTTGGTTCAAAAAAGGGCCCAACATCCCATTCGATATCCAAGAGAATTCAAGTCACTGGATGTGATTCTGAACTTACATTCATATTAATCTTCCAAATGTTCTTATGGATCCTTATTTTTTAAGAGGACCAGATTGGCTATGATTTGATTATGTACCTTTGATGGATAAAAATAAAAGAACACCGGGAACACAATATCGATCAATCTCATAACAAATTATGCAAAGTAAAGAAGAAAAAGAGAGAAAAAGAGGAGAAATAACGTAATTTTTATAGTGGTTTGATAAATTTTTGACTTATGTCCACTTTGATCTTTTATTATTGAGGTTTTATTTCAATAGTAAGAGGTAATGATTTTAAGATCTGATCTTTTTGGGTTTTAGTAGAATCTGGTGAAGAGATGAAGTTTTGTAGAGTTTTGGCGTAGAGGAATCGATCCAAAAGTCCCTTTCTTATTGAAGATGAATGCATATTTATAGCTGAATTGAGCTGCTTCAGGCCTTCGGATTCGTCGTATCTTGTCTGGATTCATTAATCATCAAGATCCTGAACATTTGGAAAGAGATCAAATCAAATCTGGACCAAATCTCGCGGCTTGATAGATTGGTACCAGTCCACCGTCTTGGTCCAAAATATCGTGCTTTGCTCCAAAATGCCTTAGTTTTCAACGCTTTTAAGTTTTAGGATCAAAATGGTCTTTATGGTGGATCGGTACTAATCCATCATCCATGCTCAAAACTTGTCTTTTTCTTCAACATGGTTTAGAGATCCATTGCACTTGAACTTTGGAGGCAATTTCGATATTTTGATGGATCAGGACTGTAGCACTCCGTAAAAATTTATAAGAAACAAATGAATTAATTAAATAAGATAAAGCCAAAAATGAAAATTTTATAAAAATCAAAATTTGACCATGAAGGTTATGTCGTTGCGTTCGTGGAGATTTTCTAATCAATTTCCATATATAATATTTTGAAAACGGAGCTCAGACGAAAAGTTATTGACGTTTGAAGTTTTTGGATTTAAAATAATTTAAATGGAATTCAAATTCAAATAAATAATTAATTCTTAAATTTGAAATTAAAGAAGTAACATTAATTAGACTTGGGGGTTAAGTAAAGATTAAAATAAACGTTAATGTTAATTGATAATTAAGGAATGAAATAAATATATAAAGGCAACAAAAGTAAACGGTCCCAAAATAGGTGAACCGGTCGACCGCTTATGGTAGACCGGTCGACCGCTTATGGTAGACCGGTTGACCGGTGAATGTTACAGTGGCTAGGGTTTTCACGTTTTGAACTATCTGGATTTTATTATTTTAAATTGACTTAAATCCGACGATTTTAATGCTTTCTAACCACTATAAATAAGAGTCTATTCCCCTCACTTTTATTCATGAATTATTTTGCGATGTCAATCTATCTCCTCAAGGATTTAGAAAATACTTTACGGTTTCAAGTAAGAAATTTTATTATTCAATTTCTAATCATTTTCTTCTCTAATCCCTAAATTTCTGAATCTAGTTTGTATACAATTCCATTATTGTATATTTTTAAAAGGAGATATATGTACGAGATTAAAGCAGGCGTATCAAATCCAAAAAGGGAAGAGCTAAGGACTGATTGTGAATGGAAATCTTAGTTTTTCTTATTTTAGTAATTGTATAGTATAACTTGAATTTGATATATGCCTTTGGGGAATTTTGTTTATGTAAACATCACACTAAAACCACAAAATTTCCCTAAAGCGAAATGTCAATTCTTAAATTAGAATCTCAATTATTCAATATTAAAATAATGGAATTGTGTAAATATTACAATTTTAATATTTTACATTATATTTCATTTCTTCCTTTTCTTCTGGTCTGATTAAGGGTTTTGAAATTTAAATAGAAATTCCCCTTTTCAATTTTATACAAAGAAGTTGAATAGAGCGTAAAAATATTTGAATTGTAAATTTTTATTAATGATCGATTTCACTATTTTAGTATAAAATAAGTTTGATATGGACTCTATTTTATACAAGTCTGTTGATTGAATTGTAGATATTGGATATATGGTATATTTATCTATGAAATTGGACTTGTATAAATCTGAAGTTTTGATATTTAAACGTTAGTTTAAGGTGAAATCTTCACACACTTAGAAATATTTTAGGCATGCGTGTGTGTGTGTGCGCGTGTGTGTATTAGCGTAAATAACGTATTAATTACGTAGTTAATAGGTTATTAATTATCATTAAATCCCCTTTAGGAAAGGAGTTAAATTGTAAAGGCGAAATAAGAGTTTTCTTATAAGGTCTTGATATGAAATGTGGTGAGATGTGTGATAATATGTTAAGAGAGTGTTATAGATTATGACTAAGTTATAGGGATGCGAGATTAGTCAAAAGCACGTAGAAGTTTGCTCGGCTAATCTGGCTACCAACAGTGTGACTTTAGGACTGATGTAAGATATCGTGTATAATAACTACCCACGGAGGACGTGAGGTTGGTCTCAAATTCTATAAGGTAAACATGCCCAGTTAATCTAGCTACCAGTATCTACGTATAGTTGGACTAATGTGAGACGTCACGGTTGGGTTACGGGTCATAATATGTAGGACCTGCTTCGAGGTTGAAGGTATTAAGTGGCTGGTTGAGGGACTTCCTCTTCCCTAGTAGTAAATGATCGAGGTTAGTGGTTAGGCGCGGTAGAGGATATCTCGGGAAGGGTCCGCTTCAGACTTAAAGCATTAAGTGGCCTGAAGAGATTCCGTGCAATGTCAGCTAGATAATATCGGAGAGAGGTCTGCCTTGGGATAGGTATTAAATAATGGGGACATGCCTTGAATGGGATATTAAATGGTCAGAGTCTGCCTAGTTCCCATTAAAAAGGGTATTAAGTGGCTTGGGTGCTATCTCTTACAATGTTATGGCATTATTGACAATAGATATTAGTTATTCGATTGAAAGAATAATGATGATAAAATTGGACTGGAAAAGCCTTGGAGCTTATAGTTGGACGACTTATAATATGGTTAAAGTACGCAAGACATATTCTTATTTAAATTATGATGACTAAATACTATTATAGAAAGGCTTGAAATTTTATTCACCAGACACAGTTGTTATGACTACTGCCTTATTACAACACAGGTTGGAGATAATGATTCAGATTTTCAGAGATGATGACAGAGACGCAGACTTGTGGCAGTTGTTTAGCTATCTATATTATTTTTCTATTTTTGATGTACCTATTGAAACATGATGTATTTTAAGATATTATACCATGGTGTTGTTATGTGGAATTATGTGTTGCTTTTGACATTTGAATTTTTAATGAATGGGTACTGTTTTGATATTATATTTTATCCTTCCGCTATGAGATTTTGAATGTGTAGATAGATAGCTCTATGTATTGCTCTTTAAATAAATTTATGAACCAACGGCCAGCTTTGGAATGGGTCTAAGGTTCTATGGGCCTTTTCTGGGTTGAAAATTATGTCCGTTTCGAGGCGGGTTATTATAGGAACCAATCCATGGATTTGGCCAAAATTTCTTCATTCCTTCCTTTACTCTTTGCATTTGACCGTCTTCAAATGCAGAGTCCATTCCCTCATCATTTTGTAGTCTAATTCCATTGAAATGTCAATTGAGTGAAATGTCGGATAACAAACGAGTTAAAGAATAGGTAAAATGTTGAATAAGCCTATATGGATCAGTGGTGGCCCATCCTTATGGATCAGGGATGATCTCTTCCTATGAATTGGTGGTAATCAATCCCTATGGATCGGTAGGATAGATAGGGGTTGATCCATCCCTATGGATCAGTGTTGATCCATCAAAACAAACTAGGGAGAAAATTGATGATCGACTCATAACTCCTACATTTTACGTCGGATTCTCCCGAGATTTGAACCATTAATCTTGTATCATCATTTAAAACACTCCAGCGCTCTTCATTACTTCAATTTATGATCCTCTAATGTAAGGATCCACCTTCTCGACTCTTAAAACTCGACACTAATACATCCATGGTATTCATGTATCTAAAATCCAAGTGTTGAAAAGACAGATTGTTGGGGTGAAAGAAAATAAAGACAGAACAGAATCTCACATCGTGACGAATAATATATAATATACAACAGAACTTTACAAAAATAAGACTTTAATATACATACACATCAATTAGAGTCAACTAAACAATCATCAGCATGGACAGTTAAATAGCCCGTCCTTACGATTGTTGATAAAAATAAACAATATCAAGAACAATAAACTACGAAAGAATATAAGGTACGTAAGTACGTCTTAGAGAATCCATCCCATCTCCTCAAAGCTCCAAAGCATCCAAACTAGATATGAAAATATGCTCGGTCTGACCCGAGCATTATAAGAAAAATAACGCCCGGATCAGTCTGGTAAACCAGCATGAGAAACATCTCAATTGGATTTTAATGTTATAAAAATCTTTTGAAAATAAAGGTATCTCATAAGACCATGTCACATATAAACATAGATGGGTTTTTACTTTACGATAACCAAAACATTTCATAGGAAATCTTCTGATATTATAATAGTGTCTAGGGTTTAAAATAAATATTGAATATAGCCGAAATTATTACATTAATTAAATTCCAGCATAATAGATATACAATCAAGTCCGAAGGCTCGTATTTGAAAATGGATTCCAACTATGAAAGGGTAAGGGTTTACCCACCGAATCAGTATGCTTCTAGATAAATTTAATGTACTGGAGGTTACAACATGTTGCACCTCAGCAACTCAGGACCGACCCTACTCCTTACTGGATAACACCAAATATGATCACTGCTAGGTTGATAAACAACCATAATAGGCCCCGAAGCATACATAGATATCGACTCTAAATAAGGCGATGATCATACCCTCCAGTTAGATAGCCATTCCACTTGGAATGTTAACACTACCCTCCAGTTAGAAATGCAATGCCAGCATTCATTCATATAAGTTCGTTTTGGGTCTGAACGAAACCGAAAGCACTACTTCTACTACATCATGTTAGAATCACCCTTGGGATTAGTAGCAAGTAGCCCTTGCACTTTAAAGAGCTCTATCTTCGATCGTCTTCAATATATCTTCCATTCGAATGCTTATACCGATTTGAAGTGGTTTTCAGATAATATATCCAATCTCGGTCTCTGCGAACTGACAACGATAGTTTTAAACAGGACAACATTTTATAGTCAGTTATTTAACTATCAAATAACAAACAATTCAACCAGAGATTTAATTTCCAAGGAAAATAACACTAATTAAGCATAAAGCACCTATTAGTCTCCTTAATTAATCTTTTCATTAATTAAAATCACTTTTTAAATACCCGTATCAAATTACTTTTACAATGATATATTCAAAAATCATTTATACTCCTTTCAATACTTTGAAAAATATCCATATACTTATTTCAATGGTTTAAGTATATTCGCAAAACATTATGGAAGATTTCTTATCTCAAAAATCATATCAAATGATTATAATAAATATTGTTTTAAAAGAAAGGAGATAAAGATAAACTCAAACACTATTCCTTCGGTGTTAAGCATGGAACGAACGTCCATACCACCAAAATTAAGAAGGTCAAATTTGGGGAAATCCAATCTCAATTTCTTTTATAAATTTCTTCAACAAATCCTTTTTAATAAATCTCTTTCATTTATGAACATATCTTTTACAAAAATTCCAAAATCATTTATAAAAACTTTTAATAAATCTCCAAGTTTATTTGTAAAACTCTTTTATAAATATCCAAAATCATTTATAAAACTCTTTTATAAATCTCTAAAATAATTTATAAAACTCTTTTTATAGATTTCTAAACCATTGATAAAACTCTTTGTTTATAAATTTCTAAACCATTGATAAAACTCTTTTTATAAATTTTTAAACCATTGATAAATCTCTTTTTTTGTAAATTTATAAAGCATTTATAAAACCATTTTATAAATCCATAAAACTATTTATAAAACTCCTTTTATAAATTTATAAACCCATTTATGAAATTTATTCTTTTATAGAACTTCTTTATAAAGAAAATCCCTTCTAAAATTACTTTTAACAATCTTTTCAAAATCCCTTTATAAAAATTCTTTATAAAGCCTTTATAAATACAAAACTCCATTTTCATTTTTAAACTCCTTATTAAATGAAGTTCCTTTGTAAATCAATTTATTATTTACAAATACAATTAATCAAATAAATTAATTAACTTTAAACATCATAAATAAATAATAAAATAACTTTTCAATAACTTAATAACACGGCCAATTTCCATTAGAACTCCATATTGAAATAATTAATTTACTTCAAAACATTATTAGTATAATAATAAATAACTTCAAAACATTATTAATATAATAATTAATGATTAATCTTCAAAAACCTTATTATAATAAATAATTAACTTCCAAAATATTATTAATAAATAATTATTGTTATCTTCAAATAATATCAATTATTTAAATAAATAACTTTTAACAATATTAGAATATTAATAAATAACTTTAAAATAATATTGAATAGAAACAAACAACTTTTAAACAATATTAAACAATACTCAAACAACTTTAAATCATTATTAAATGATAGTTAAACAACTTTAAAACATTTCTAAATGATAGTTAAACTACTTTAGAACATTTCTAAATGATGGTTAAACAACTTTAAAACAATTCCGAATGATTTAGAAAAGACAAATAAAAAGGTTGGGGTAAAATAGAGAAGTTCAAAATCTGCTTAAACAAAAATATTCTAGAAAAGCTAAAGATTTGATTTGAAATTATTTTCCAAATCAAAAATTCATTTCAAACCAAAATGGCAATTAATAGTATTTCAAAATACTAAATTGATGCCAATAGCCACTAAGTACTAAACCAATGTTGTTATTGATTTTTATCACTATAGGGTTAAGTTTTAACACATAACAATGTCATAACCAATCGGGCCAAACAATCAGATTTTGATATCCAATAATTCATACAACATGAATATGATTGAAAATAAATCAACAACGGTAAGGAATCCCGTTGGATCCCTCTACAAATTCCCTGTACGTCAGATAAATTCCTTCAAATGATTTCATATATTGACGGTTTTCAAAAGTGACAATTCATCAAAACCAAACAGTCAACCAATTAAAATGTCCAAGCATACAACCAATAATTTCAACAAAACATAAACAGTAAAATTTATCTACTGTATATCTTAATGATAAACCAAAAAGGTGAGTTTAACTCACAAAAATTCCAGTTGTCGCTGAAGTATTCTGGTTCCGTCCCATTCGATTTTAGCATAAAATCCTACTAGCTTCAAACTCGACCAATCCAATTCCAAATCATGGCTAACATTGATACAAGTCCAACACGACTGACCACATCCGAATCCGACCTTGTATGAGCAAGTTATTCATTATATGAGTTTTTGAATTAAAATAAAATTAATTAACTTAATCACTTTCTTTAATTACCTTTAATTACATAATAAAATCATCTTTTCCAAATGAAAAAATTTTCCTACCTCAATATTCACAACTTGCTACTATCCATAACTATGTCGTGCCTCTCTCTCCTTAATATCACCTCTATAGCCAACGAGATCGACAACCGACCTCACCATTGCCTTCACCTTTGCGAGCTAAACCTGTCCATCCCCATAAGGAAGCACCGACCTCTTCCTCCAAAACACGAATCATAGCAAACCCCTCGGTAGTACGCAACAACGCGCTACCCTCCAATCGACCGCGCCTCCTCATACTCAGTGCCAAGGTGCCAAACTCCACCACAAACTTGAAACTACTCCCCTTTTTACAAATCGATGCCTAGATTTAGAGAAATTACTAGCCTTAGTCATTAACAACCCACAACCATACATTGTTGAGCACCTCAAAATATAGCCGCGACTTCCACAAATCCAACCCTATGTAAATCTAAGCTCCCTACACTCAAAGATATCATTTTTATATTTTTATGATTTTTCTTTGATTTGATTTCAAATTTTTTAGAGGATGGATTATTTTCTTAATGGGTACAGGACTGTCTGCTGTTGATTTTACAAAAAATGGGTTAGCAGGTGCGTAATGTGACGCAGTAAAAGTACCTAAAGCTCTTGGTGAAGCCTGGAAAGAACAAACAAGGCAGGCGAAGAAATTAGTCTCAAGTCATAGGCGATGCATCTCACAAATTTACTAATTATTGAGCTACTGTGTTAAATTGAATTTTCCAGTCTTTGAGTAAGCTTAAGAGTAGCTCAAACAACCCTCACTTATGAGCCCAGAGATTTTTAAAGAGTAGGTGTCGTTGTATCTATCATTGGGACGATGAGGTTGTTTATTCCTTTTTGAAACTTTGTGACTTTTTACAACTCCTAAAATACCACTTCTCGATTGATCGAATTTCTTAAGATTTTTTCCTTTTTTATTAGAGTGCAATGATCGGCCATACTCAATTAGGCTACATCTCGATTCGTCTTTGATTTTCACCACAAGTTCCAAATTAAATAATGTACTTTCTCTTTTTTTCTGCTATACTATATTATTTAATTTGGTATTTGAGGCGGAAACCATGAAGGAATCAAGGTGTAGCTTATTCTTGCCTATGTGTGTGTGTTTTATTCACATCAGGTGTAAATCGAGCTTTTTATCATTTTGTAATTAGAAAGTCTACTAGAAGTCATATTTGATTTTGTGATGCAAAAAGATATCACCAATTGGATTACAAACATTAAAGTAGCAGCACATGTCTCACTCAGTTATAAATAAATAATACTAGTATAGCAACAAAAATACGTTCACAAATCAGTGCATGCTATGACAAATCCTTGGTGAAGTATCAGTATCAAAGTGTTTTGAACCTGAAAGAAATAAAGAAAAAATGAAAAGGAACAAGAATTATGGAAAAGTTGGAAACTGACTATTATTAATTTTCTTGTTTACTTTGTTACTTATATGGCATGCTGAATTTTGAATATCAGAACAACCTGAAAGACCATTACTGATAATAGTCTTACGGATAATATGATTTATTGTGTATGTGCGCTTATGAATTCTTCACATAAATTCTTTGAATTAGATATTATTAGTTACATGACTCGGTCTGTCGTGGCAATAATAATTACTGATATAACATGTGTTAACCTTGTCTTTTAGACATATTATTTTCATTATTGTTCTTATTCTTTCATTGCATCCTGCTTATGATAGTAAATTCATGTAAATATGAACGAAATAAACCACAATGGAAATATTATACTGGATAGTATTGATTGTTTTTCAATTGATGCTTTTATTTTATGTCATATAAACGTAATTGTCTGGAATTGGTTTCAACTGTAGTATCAGTATCAAAGTGCCAAAAACTATTATCTAAGTGACAAGTTTTTTCATTGCTAAAGTCAGAGACAAATTACCATAAAACCTAATTATCATATTAAAAACAACTCCAATCCACACACAATGTTATAGCAAAAAGAAAAGGAGGCTGCAACCATTGGTAAATTCATTACAGGAAGAGAGTAAATGATATTGCTATCACCGCAGCACTTTAGTTTCATTTAATGTTTATGTATGTATGTGTATGTACGTGTACATTTAGTGAAAACTAAATTTCCTTTTGGTTTTTCCATGAAGAAATATTTAGAATTATATATATATATATATAAATGAATGTGCCTATATAACATAGTGTGTGATAGTAAATTTCAAAACCTACTTCTTAATACGTGATCACAAGGAAGAAAACTGCGCATAATCCAAGACTAGTAAAGAAGTGAAGTATAGTATCATGTTTGTATAGAAGAAAGAAAAAAGAATCTTGTACATAATAGACTTAGGACTAAAAATGGTAACATGAAGCTATAGTGAAAAAATAGTCACCTGATATTTGAGCATCAGATCCTCTAAAATATAGTAGTCTTTTCGGTAACAATTCTTTCTAACGTGCTTTTTACCAAGAAACTTCTCCCAACTTTCAAACGGCATAGGTTCAGCGTGTGTAATCTAAGTTCCCACAGCTTCTCTTTTCTCAGGCCTTTATAGAAAGCAAGTGATTTCCCTGTAAAGAACACTAAAATCAAGCAGAATAGTGTATGCGACAGAATAATGTATGCGGCGGCCTCAAAGCAGTACAATTCTGAATGCAACAATTATTGCCATAATGAACAAAACCTATCTAAGTAATTAAAATCATGATAATTAGCCTACATAAAACAAATGCCCGACATCAACAAAGACGCATAAAGTTGTGCATCACCAAAATACCATCACTGCTTATATTGAATATATGAACAATACCAGTCCCTTAGTTATCAATATGAACACCATGACACCGTGCCATGGGTGTACAAGCTAAACCCTAATTAGAATCGGTTTTAACACAAAAATGACAATAATAACGGATTCAAGTAAAATCGAAACAATTTTTTTTCCAGAACCAACCTTAACAAAATATAGAGAGATTGATGAAACAAGGAGATTACTTGGCTACGAACTTCGAAGAGAATCGGCATGATCCAGAGTAAACAAAAGGATCGGGTGAAAAATGTTGATTAGACAAGAAGAACGATGAGATATTTGCAGAGCACGGATGGAGCTTCCATGGAACAGTTTTTGTTTTCGTGACTTGAAATGGAACGGTAAGAGAGGGGAAGTGAATACTTTTGAAACACATAGTTAAGGGATGCAAATTAAAGTAATTGCATCGGTTGACTTTAAAACCGATGCGACTAAAACTATTTGCATCGATGTATTTTCTTCGGTTGTTGGTCATAACTGATGCAAATTTGATTTTTTATTACCTATTGCTTTCCACGTACCAATTGCACCAGTTATTAAGATAGAACTGATGCAAATAGTTCTATTTGCATCAGTTTTTACTTCAACTGATTCAAATGATGCGAAGCAATATGCACTTTTTGTACTAGTGTAAATTCCCTTTTACCTATAACCCACATTTATAAATTATACTTATAAAAATTTCACTTCCTTATATAAAACCATTTCACAAATGTACATTTTTCTGTAGATTATAATAACCATATTTAATTTAAAATTAAATTTTTAACCCATATTATAACCGAACGCCTTCTAGTCAAATTGTGAAACTAAATTCACAAGGTGTTCATTTCAATGTTCCTACAATTTCTATTTACCCAACCCATGTAGTGTAAAGGATAAAACTGCCTCTAATCAACCGTAATAGTCAATGCCCATAAACTAGTCGGGCATAACTACTCAATCAACAGCCAATGCTCCTAAATGGGTGAGCACGACTAACCAACCAATAAATGATAATAATTAAATACTATCATTTCCTAACAAACAAGCACACCATTAATAACTATACTTATTTTATGAAAATTATTCCTTCATATACAAAATATAAAATCTTGGTAAAATTATTTCATTTATCAATTTTCAAAAGCAATACTGTGTCGATTTGCCTCCTTTAAGTGTTTAGAAACCCCTATCGATACCGTGGCATCCCACATCTCGACAAAAATTCATAAGCTACTCAATAGATAAATCAACACAATATAAATCACTTTATAATCACTAACAAATATACACTCTTATATATAATACACAACTCATTCTAGGGTGTTACTAACCCTATCTCTAATGAGTTCTATCCCACCAAAGCCTAGGTGTTCACTAAGCCTAAGCTTTGATACCAAGTGTAACGACCCGCCTTCTCGACCCTTAAAAGTCGACACTAATACATCCAAGATATTCATATATCGAACATCCAAGTGCTAGAAAGACAGATTGTTGGGGTGAAAGAAAATAAAGACAAAATAGAATCTCACATCGTAACGAATTATATATATTATACAACAGAACTTTATAGAAAGAAGACTTTAATAGACATACACATCAATCAGAGTCAACTAAACAATCATCAACCTAAATAGTTATAATAACACGTCCTTACAATTTTTGATAAATATAAACATATATCAACAATAATAAACAACGAAAGAATATAAGGTACATGAGTACGTCTTGAAGAATATAGTTCGTCTCCTGAAAGCTCCAAAGCATCCAAACTAGATCTAAAAATATGCTCAGTCTGACCTGAGCATTATAAGAAAAATAACATCCAAATCTGTCTGGTAAACTAGCGTGAGAAACACACCTCAACTGAATTTTAATGTTATAAAAATCTTTTGAAAATAAAGGTATCTTGTAAGACCACACCGCACACAAACACGGATGGGTTTTTACCTTACGATAACCAAAACATTTCATAGGAAATCTTCTGATATTATAATAGTGTCTATGGTTTAAAATAAATATTGAATATAGCCAAATTGTTACATTAATTAAATTCCAGAATAATAGGTAAATAATCAGGTCTGAAGGCTCATATTGGAAAATGGGTTCCAACTATGAAAGGGTAAGTGTCTACCCACAGAATCAGTACACCTCTAGATAAAATGTACTGGAGGCTATAATACATTGCACCTCAGCTACTCAGGACTGGCCCTACCCATACTAGATAGCGCCAAATACGATCACCCCTAGGTTGATAAACAACCATAATGGGCCCTGAAGTATACATAGACATCGACTCTAGATAAGGCAATGATCATACTCTAATAGGAGTGACCCATTTAGCCCTACCACATGTCCCTACTTTAGTCATTTTACCTTTTAATGTGGCTGGAGCTACGTTTTACCTCTTAGATAGCCAATCCATTTGGAATCCTAACCTAACCTCCAGGTAGAAATGCAATGCCAGCATTCATCCATACAAGTTTGTTATGGGTCTGAATGAAACCGAAGGCACAACTTCTACTACATCCATTTTGGAATCACCCTCAGGATTAGTAGCAAGTACCCCTTGCACTTTAATGAGCTTCGTCTTCGATCATCTTCAAGATGTTTTCCATGTAAACGCTTATACCAATTAAAAGTGGTTTTCGAATAATATATCTGATCCCGGTCTCTCCGAACCGACAATGATAGTTTAAAAAAGGTCAACATTTAATAGTCGGTTATTTAACTATCAAATAACAAACAATTCAACTAGAGATTTAATATCCAAAAGAAAATAATGCTGGTAAAGCAGAAGCACATATTAGCCTCCTTAATTAATCTTTTCATTAATTAAAATCAATTGTAAATACTTGTATCAAAATAGCTTTACAAAGATATATTAGCAACCCCTTTATACTCCTTTCAATACTTTGAAAAATATCCATATACTTATTTCAACGGTTTAAGTATATTCACAAAACATCATGAAAGATTTCTTAGCTCAAAATCATATTGAAGGATTAAAATAACATTACGGAGATAATGATAAATCCAAACACTATTCCTTCAGTGTTGAGCATGGAATGAGCATCCACGCCATCAAAATTAAAAAGGTCAAATTTTGGGGAAATCCAATTTCAATTTCTTTTATAAATTTCTTCAATAAATCCTTTTTAATAAATCTCTTTCGTTTATGAACATCTCCTTTACAAAGATTCCAAAACCATTTATAAAACTCTTAATAAATCTCCAAGTTTATTTATTAAACTCATTTATAAATATCCAAAATCAATTATAAAACTCTTATAAATCTCTAAAACAATTTATAAAACTCTTCTTATAAATTTCTAAACCATTGATAAAACTCTTTTTATAAATTTATAAACCATTGATAAAACTATTTTTTATAAATTTCTAAACCATTTATAAAACCCTTTTATTAATCCAAAAAACTTTTTATAAAACTCCTTTTAAAAATCTATAAACTCATTTATAAACTTTATTCTTTTATAGAACTCCTTTATAAAGATCCTTTATAAAAATCTCTTCTAAAATTTCTTTATAACAATCTTTTCTAAAATCCCATTGTAAAAATTCTTTGTAAAGCCTTTATAAAAATCTTTTATAAATACAATACTCCATTTTCATTTATTAACTCGTTATTAAATGAAATTTCTTTATAAATCAGTTTATTATTTATAAATACAATTAATCAAATAAATTAATTAACTTTAAACATCATAAATAAATAATAAATTAACTTTTCAACAACCTTAATAACACGGTCAATTTCCATTAGAACATCAATAATGAAATAATTAATTTACTTCCAAACATTATTAGGATAATAATAAATAACTTCAAAACATTATTAATATAAAAATTAATAATTAATGTTCAAAAACCTTATTATAATAAATAATTAACTTCCAAACTATTATTGATAAATAATAATTATTATCTTCAAACAATATCAATTATTTAAATAAATAATTTTCCACAATATTAATATATTAATAAATAACTTTAAAATAATATTAAATAGAAACAAACAACTTTTTAAATTATTAAACAATAGTTAAGCAACTTTAAAACATTTTTAAATGATAGTTAAACAACTTTAGAACATTTCTATATGATAGTTAAACAACTTTAAAACATTTCTAAATGATTTTAAAAAGGCGAATAAAAAGGTTGGGGTAAAATAGAGAAGTTCAAAAGCTTCTTAAATAAAAATATTCCAGAAAACCCAAAAATTTGAGTTGAAATCATTCACCAAATCAAAAACCCATTTTAAGCCAAAACGATAGTTAATGGTATTTCAAAATACTAAATTGAGGCCAATAGCCACTAAGCACTTAACCAATGTTGTTATTGATTTTTATCACTATAGGGTTAAGTTTTAACACATAACAATGTCATAACCAATAGGGCGAAACAATCAGGCTTTGATATCCAATAATTCATACAACAGAAATATGATTGAAAATAAATCAATAACGTTGAGGAATCCCATTGGATCCCTCTACAAATTTCTTGTATGTCAGATAAATTCCCTACAAATGGTTTCATATATTGACCGTTTTTAAAAGACACAATTCATCAAAATCAAACAATCAACCAATTAAAACATTCAAACATACAACCAATAATTTCAACCAACACAAACAGTAAACTTTATCTACTATATATCTTACTGATAAACCAAAAAGGTGAGTTTAACTCACCAAAATTCTAGTTATCGCTGAAGCGTTTTGGTTCCGTCTAAAATCGAACGCCATTCGATTTTAGCATAAAACCCTACTCGCTCCAAACTCTGCCAATTTAGTTCCAAATCATAGCTAATGTTGATACGAGCCCAACGCGACTGACCATGTTCGAATCTGATCTTGTATGAGCAGTTATTCATTATATAAGTTCTCGAATTAAAATAAAATTAATTAACTTAATTAATTTCCTTAGTTACCCTTAATTACATAATAAAATCATCTTCCCCAAATGATAAAAAATTTCCCGCCTCAACCTGCTACTATCCACAACCATATAGTGTCTCTCTCCCTTTAATATCCCCTCCATGGATAAAGAGATCGACAAACAACCTCACCATTGTCTTCACCTTCACGAGCTAAACTCGTCCATCCCCATAAGAAAGCACTTGACATCTTCCTCCAAAACGCGACTCATAGCAAACCCCTCGGCCGTACATAATGATGTGCAACCTCCAATCCACCGTGCCTCCTCAAACTCAGCGCCAAGGTGCTAAACTCCGCCATAAACTCGAAACCACTCACTTTTATACAAATCGATGCCCAGATTGAGAGAAATTGCTAACCCTAATCATCAACAACCCACGACCATGCACTATCGAGAACCTCAAATTGTAGCCGCGACTTCCACAAATCCAACCCTATGTAAATCTATGCACCCTACACTCAAAGATATCATTTTTATATTTTATGATTTTTCTTTGATTTGAATTCGAATTTTTTAGAGGATGGATTTATTTTCTTTTATTGTCGGCTTGAAACAAGAAAGAGAATATCCTAGACCTTGATATCGAAGTTGAAACTCGACATGTATAAACATGCCTAATCCCGATTACTCCAGTGACTTCATGCCTGATTTCGATGACTTCAATGACATCATGCCCAACATCGACGGCTTCTATTATCCTCGACAAGACTCTCCTCTAAAATAATTCTGTACTTTTACACTTTGGGGTGTTGACGAACTTTTTCGACCCTTAAATGTCGACACTAATATATCCACGGTATTCACGTGCTGAACATCCAAGTGCCGGAAAGACAGATTGTTGGGAAAAAAGAAAGAAAAAACATAACAGAATCTCACATCCTGCCGAGTAATATATAATATACAACAGATCTTTACCAAAGAAAAACTGTAATATACATACCATCAAATCAGAGTACACTATACAAGTCATCAGCTTGGACAGTTATAACAACATGTTCTCACAATTGCTGATAAATATGAACAACCAATGCAGCAGAAAATAAACATATATGTGAATACGTCTTGAAGTCATCCAGTTCGTCTTCTAAAGCTCTAAAGTATCCAAACTAGATCTGTAAATATGCTCGGTCTGACCCAAGCATTATAAGAAAATAATGCCCGGATCAGTCCGGTAAACCAACGTGAGAAACAACTCAAATGAATTTTAATGTTGTAAAAACCTTTCAAAATAAAGGTATCTCATAGGACCATGCTGCACATAAACACGGTCGGTGAAATAAACACAAAACATTCAAAACACAATTATCATCGTAAAATAATAAATAAGATCAGTATTCTTCCAAAGGGTTTTCTAGTTACACGGATTATCATTTCCAAAATAATAATTTTTCTCTATTATCATTTCTAAATAACACTATACCATTCTAAAATATAGATTAACATCTATTGCCTTATTATTCAAAATATACCGTTATTTGACAAAATACTTTTTGTAAATTTGTTCAAAACTCTTAAAATTCCTCGCAATCCTTTTCTTATCAATTCCAATAATATTCTTTTTCAAACAAGTTTTGAATTTGAATTAGGAAAAAAGCATATATAAAATTATCAAATTTATACAATTTCCTTTCCAAAAATACCCAACTCATTTATTAATCATCATTCAAATCATTTCAATTGTCAAAGATACCTTTTATAAGTTTAAATTACGGAAAAATAGAATAGACAAAGATAACTCCTATCTTATTCCTATACTCCTCTTTTCAAATTAAAAATTACGGCAAAATCAAATAAATTAAATTAAAAATACATCAATAGAAATCGAGTCATTAAAATAAAAATAAATCTTCTGATTAATTATTCGAACCATTTGTCTTTGTAAATAAATTTACAAACGAATTCACTATTATTATTCATTTATTTAAAGGGAGTTAAATAAGACCATTAAATCAAATTAATTAATATTAAATTTAAAATCCAACTATTTGAAACACTATTCAAATATTAATTCACAATTTAAATACTTTCAAACAATCCATATATTTGAATCTAAGTTTAAAACCTTAAAAACTAATTATTCAAATATTTAAAATTAATTGAATATTTAAATTCAACGACCAAAATCCCGGGTCGTTACATTTAAGGTACTTTTCTTAGGTGCATACATATTGATTAGAGTTGATCAATAATAATTAGAGAGAGAAAGGACGATTCATCCATAACTTCTTTATAATAAGTCGAATTAGCACACGATTTGGGTCGTTCATTTTGCATCATTATATAGAATATCTCGACACACCATGTTGCCTTACTTTCTTAACATCCAAGGGGTTTCTCCAAGATGGGCCCAATTGGGAAAACCAGATAGTCCATCATCAAACTACGTACCTTAGTCATGGTAACTCGGATTTGGATGCAGTTTCAATTAAAATTCATCATTTTTCATTGTAGACGTTTCGCTACTAATTTGAGCCAATTTCGAGACTGTGGAAAATTTTCCGATAACATAATTATACAGTTCTAAATTTGATGGAAGTGGAGATTTGGTACCTGTAACATGAAGATGAGGTAGTATCGTAGAAGGAGAAGACTTATGTATTAGTTTCTAATCTAGAGAAATTGAAAGAATAGGAAGCTGATGTATTGGAAGAGATGGAAGAAAAAACCCTTACACCCACTTAGATATGCCTGTTAAATGAGGTAATTCGGGAGTTTTCACAAATGTAGACAACAAACAAACTTGGGGATGCATTGTAGGCAGCTTCTCAAGATAAGTCTTTGATAAGTTATGTCTTATAACAACGACAATTACACACCTTCAAGATGAATCTCATAACTACACTTTGCAGCATATAGACACACTCAATACATTAATTGTAGATTTGAAGGTTGTGGATGTGGATATTAGTAATGAGGCGTAGGTAGTCATATATTTATTTTCATTGTCCTACATGTCGGTCAATTATTCATGTTAACAAAATGCAGGCTCTGATGTAATTATTGTGTGACTCCTTGGTATGACCTCAACCCTCAGTAATATTTAAACAATTAAATATTAATCATGCATAACTTTGTTGAAGCATAATAGTGGAGAGAGTTCAGTTGCTTACAGATTATCTAAGTGGAACCTATTTCTAATCATTTAGGCTACGCCCTAGAGATGGTATATTATGCATGTTTTCTCTTCGTCATCACTATATCACTTGGATATTTGATCTTGGTCAATGGCCAAAACTCTAATAATATATGTATTCAATTATGAAGTTCACCATTAAAATTCAAGATCCAATCTGATAATATTTATTAATTAACTGATTTACTTTGGTTAAAGACTTTGATTTTAAGTTGAATACAAATTTGGGTGATGCTAATCTTTTATTAAAAGGAGACAAATCCTGTCTTGAATAGTGTGTCACTCTAAGTGTTTCAACTTAATCAAACTATAGCCTTAAAACGATCATCATTGTCGTATGATTGATCATAACCAAAGTATAGTTTTGACACTAAAGAATCACAGTATTCTCAAGTCAAAAACTACTACACATCCTTAGGTGAGATCTTTTATTTGACTTTTCACCTATAGATGACTCTCGATGATTTGTTCTGTAATTGTTCAAAACAGTCACACATACGTAACCCCATGGTACCTCCAACAATCATGAAGAGTTCACCGCCCATTATATGGAGAGTGTTACATACACTAGTAATTGATATATATATATATATATATCATGTTCCCGATACATCTTGACTATGTACATTTAAGGATAAGTGTTTATTGACACGTTTCAATACTCATGATTACGAACACATTCATATCTACAGGTTGAATACATTTCCTAGGGATTTTGTACTTGTATATGTTTAATATATTTAAAACATCACTTATATAACACTATATACAATAGAAAGCATAATCAAAAGCTTACTTTATTCTGAATAAGATTCATTATAAGAATTAGGTTATATAATCAAATTACATAATTGTCACTAAGGCATATCGTTAATTCTATCAATCTCTCGTTTGCACTTGGGGCTAATTATGTTGTCTCGTACCATACTCTTGATTAATTTTCCTAGAATAAACTAAGAAGGAATGTTAGTGAGTGAACCTGTAATATTATTATTTTGTATCTACTTTTAGTTATTCTTCTCCATCACTGATAAACTGTTTTATCACATGGTAATTACGGAGAATATTTCTCGGCCACTTATTGGGCTATCAGTTCCTATTGTATTTTATATTGCATCATTGTTATCACAATACATTTTAGTTTCTCAATGGTGGGAACTATCCCTAGCTTTCTTATAAATTCACGCACACGTGCTACTTTCTTTGTCATACTATTCAAGAAGTGAAATGACCCACTTAAATTTTTTTACATATATATATACAGTGGCCATTTAATCAAGAAAATATTACATTCCAATTTTCTTCTATCCAGGACCTTTATGCCAATATAAAAATATTGGTTTACTCAATTCATCTTAAACTTACATATGTGAAGATATATAAGTCACTTTCTACTTGAATCAGAGTACAGAAATTTGGAAGTAGAAATCTGTTTGGGAATCATTTAAAAGAAATAATCCCTACATAGCAATAGTTTATCTAAAAACCAGATCTTCCAAGTATACTTAGATTATTGCATAACTATTGGTTTCATGTCTCAAGACTTATCATTTTGCATGAATTTCCATAATTTTATTACTGTATGAACTGTACTTTTGCATGTGCATGTGTGTGCATGTTCCTGTGCATGTGTGTGTCTATGCTCTTGCATGTGTCTAATTTTTCCTCCTCTTGTTAGCCAAAGTAACTGAGTCTACCCTATATTTGGGTTGTAAAACAGAGCTGAAAATTTAACTTAAAACTCTTTAGTGCTGGCTTAACCCAGGCTCAGTAAAATGTTCATGTTAGCCATATTCAACTTGATCTTTTCTTAAGCAAAATACATGTCATTTTGTTTTCTTTTCAAAGCAACTCAAATCCTCATTCTGCCAGATTTTATTTTAACTTAAACATGGATTTTCTTATGTTAAGTACTTGGATATACATTCAATCCACAAATCCTTTCAATCTCAGATTTTCAACCATTTAAACTAACTGTTATTGAGGCTTAAAAATCCCATTGCTTAGCAAAACATTTTGTAAAACAAAACACATAAGTTTCAGCTGATACACATATAGGCTCCACACTTGTAAAACATTAGTTCTAACCATACATTAGTTTTCTAAGCAAATTTAAACAAAATATCTTAACATAATTCAGCATAAACATCTATTTTGACTTCAACAAATCTTTAAATATATCATCCAATTCCTTAAGCAGCTAAACATCCAAAGCCTGATCAAAGAAATTCTTACTTTCCTACAAAATCACCATGAACTGCCCCATATGAATATGAGACACCCAATGGTGCATAAAACACACAAGGGTCAGACTAAAGTCTGGTATGAGTAATCTAACTGAAAACATGATTTATATGACACTTATTCATATTCAAATAACTTCAAAATGGATAAAGGAATTCAATACTATTCTTGTGCATGTTCCTGTGATACATGTGCATATACATCAGTGCACAACAAATCATACATGATTCAATGGATTAGTTCAGTAATAACAATCATAGGATCCATCCATAAAACATTATAAATCAATCAACATATTCATCAATTTAATCATCAAGTCTTTCCTACCAGATTACTGGCCATCAGGGATTTTACCCAAGCCCTCTCATGAACCTATTTCTATTGTTCACTATCAAGTATGTTATGGTATTTAGCTACTTTCTCTTGTTAAACCACACACTGCCTGGGACATATCACTGTTAACCCAGCACACTCAGGCCCCTGGGTATAAGCATACCATGTGTGAGCTTGCAATGTTCACCTTGCCAAGCCATATTTTGTAGCACTAAGATCCAAAAGTCCCTAGTTAAATTACTAAGTGTTATTTTCCTTTTCTCATTCCTATGCTAATCCCTTCTGCATATCATGTTTCAATCAGAGAAATAAACATCCAACCAACATGTATTCCTCTAGAGATTGGTAAGTCATGTTCTCATAAGCAAGCATTTAATCATGCAAACAGATGTGATTTCTAAGCATATTATTCTTTTGTCTATGGGTTTCAATAGATCAAGTTATAAACATATGGTCATAGATAGTTTTCTGGTTGTCTCCTTTTACCTCTGGTTCAATCAGACCTTTGTTAATTTAAGATTTGGCTAAACCATAAGTATATGCTTTGATTTGGAGAGTTCATAAAACATAGAAGCTCAACACATGTATAACATTGCACCTCTACATTTATCTTTATTTTAGTGGATATGAGACATAAGCAACAACACAATGTTGCAGCCCCACATTTTCTTTCATCTTTAGACCATATATCTACCACACAAATCCTGGGTTTTTAAATAAATAAATGCATAAAGAAAACCAATAAAAGTCTACTTCATCTCAAAGTTAAACCACAACACAGATCACTACATTTAAACATGAAATCCATGACTCTTTTATACTAGATAATGTCACTATAAAGGGTTTTATACTTGAGCAGATCATTGTCAAGCCAAAATTATCAAATCATAAAATGAACATAGCTTGCAAAAGTGAAATATAAATTTAATTAGGCTGCCTCAATATTCAGGACTTATTGCCAAAGTTTCCAGTGAGGTTACTCACCTTAATCCTTCTTTTTCCTAAGCTTTTGAATCCTTTTTGGTCTTCTGCCTTCTTCTAATTCTAATGGCCAATGCTCCTTACCTTTCTCTGGCTTATATTTTTATTTTTCTTTAAATGATGAAGAGAAAATTCTGTAAGGTCTCACTACACTAAGCCTCCTTATACCAAATCCCTGGCTGCTACTAGGGTTTAACAAAATTACCCAATGTCATTTTTACCCTATACAAAACATGGTCTGCCTCTCATTTTGATTCAAGAAAATAAAAGGTTATGTGGTCCTTGTTTTTATTTTCAGAAATAAGCCTTATCCCTTTACCCCGGTCATGTTATATGTATGACTCTCATTTTCCAAATTAAAGAAATTACTGGAAATGGATAAAGTGTTTACTTAAGGGTTCATGCTATTTCCATGCAATTTTTGTTTTCTTCCAACAAATGTTTGCTTGTGCAACAGCTATATGTATGCCTATTTTGCCTAAGTCCTTATTTTCTTTATTTAAATAAATTTAAGTTTATTCCTGCCTAACATTTATTTTCTTTGTGCAAGATTTATTAAAGACATAATCCTATGTTCATACATATGTATTTCTAAATTACTTATTCTAATTTACATATTGATTTCTGCCTATTTTATTATAGAGAAAACTGTGTGCATGTGTGTGCACTATCTTGTGCACATGTACATGCTTAAACCATACATTTGCAATCAGTTTCCATTCCTATTTTTCTCAATGCAATTTTAAACAAATATAAACTAATTTAAATCATGAAATTGCTCACAAAATCAGGGTTATCACATATACCCCCTCCTTTTAGGAATTGTGTCCTACAATTCTCTCATACTTAACTTAAGTATCATCAATCCAGAAAATGAATTTTTCTGATCTCAAACCATTCTCAAGCCAATCACTTGATTAAACTCTATGCATATTAAAACAAAAATCACAATGCATGTTCAATCAAAACATTCATCAGTATATATAAATTTACCTTTCATTTAACCAAACACTTGTGGATAATCATTTCTGGTTTTATCCTCCACTTCCCATGTGCAATCATTTGGGTCAAGACTCCATTGCACTTTCACTAATTTAATTTCTTTGTTTCTCAATTTCTTGGTTTCTCTAGCAACTATGCCCACTGGCTCCTTTTCATAAATCATCCTGGGGTCAATCTGCACATCCTTAGGGGATTCTAGGATTGCCTCCTTATCATGAACCCATCTTCTTAGTTGAGACACATGAAAACCATCATGCATTGCTCTCATTTCTTCTGGCAACTCCAGATTATAGGCTATAGTTCCTATTCTCTCTAGAATTTTATATGGCCTTATGTACCTAGGAATCAACTTTCCTTGTTTCCCAAACCTTAGAACCTTCTTCATGGGTGATATTTTTATAAATACATAATCCCCAACACCATATTGTACCGCCTTCCTTCTTTGATCTGCATATTTCTTTTGCCTATCCTGGGCAGAAGCAATTCTTTTTTTGATCAAAGCTATTTTCTCTAAAGTTTCCTTCACACTCTCTGGCCCTAAAACCACTTTTCCCCAGATTCAAGCCAACTTGAGGGTGATAAACATGGTCTCCCATAGAGAGCTTCAAAGGGTGCCATGCCTATGCTACTATGATGGCTATTGTTGTATGCAAATTCAGCTAAAAAGATATGATCCTCCTAACTTCCTCCCCAATCCAATACACAAGCTCTCAACATATCTTCAAGCAATTTGTTCACAATTTCTGTTTGACCATCAGATTGAGGATGGTATGCTGTGCTTAAGCATAAATCAGTCCCCATTGCCTTGTGAAAACTCTGCCAAAATTTTGAAGTGAAAATGGTATCTCTGTCACTTACTATAGTCTTTGGTATACCATGTAGTCTAACCACTTCCTTGATAAATAACTGGGCTAGTGTACATGCATTTCTCTCTGACTTTACTGGTATAAAATGGGCTGACTTGGTTAACCTATCAACCACTACCCAAATGCTATCATTTCCCCTCCTAGTTCTAGGCAAACCATCAATGAAATCCATTGATATATCCTCCCATTTCCACTGTGGTATTTGCAAAGGTTGAAGCATCCCTGGGGGTTTTTGATACTCAGCCTTCACTTGTTGGCAAACCATACATTTAGATACATAGGTTGCCACTGCACTCTTCATACCACTCCACCAATAATTCCTCTTGAGGTTGTGATACATCCTTGTGCTTCCTGGGTGTATGGTGTATTTGCTTTTGTGGTAAGCATTCAAGATTTCTTGCTTCAACTCATCAATTGTTGGAACACATATTCTTTTTTCCTTTCTTCAAATGGCCTTGATCATTCAACTGAAAACCTTCCACTGCTTCACCTTTTAATATCCGAGTTTTCTTTTCAAACAAAAATGGATCTTGGTCTTGTAACTTTACAACTTTGTTTTTCAATTCTGATTCCAGAGTGATAAAGCTTAACTTTCCCATTTCTACATGCTCACTGCATAGGCTCATGTTTTCTACATTATCACTTTCTATCTCTAAATCAGTTAATAATGATAAAGTGTTAAACTCTTCTATAATTAATCTAGCCACTTTAGCATGTTGTCTACTTAGGGCATCTGCTACTTTATTAGCCTTACCAGGGGTGTATAATATTTCAAAGTCATATGAGGCTAGGAGTTCAATCCACCTTTGCTGCCTCATATTCAATTCTCTTTGTGAAAATAAATATTTAAGTGACTTATGATCTGTGTAAACGTCAAACCTTGCCCTTAACAAGTAGTGTCTCCATAGCTTAAGAGCATACACTATAGCAGCTAATTCAAGGTCATGAGTAGCATATCTTACCTCACTTGGTTTCAATTGCCTAGAAGCATAAGCTATTACTTGATGTTGTTGCATAAATACTGCCCTAAGCCCTTGTCCACTTGCATCAGTATACACCACCAAGTTTCCATTCCCTTTAGGTACTTTGAGGATTGGAGCTTGTACTAGTGCTTCCTTTAATTTCCCAAAGGCTTTCTCACACTCTTCAGTCCAAGTAAACACTTGATTTTTCCTAGTCAAGCTGGTTAATGGGATTGAAATTTTTGCAAAATATTTTATAAACCTTCTATAGTAACCAACCATTCCCATGAATGATCTGACTTCAGTGACATTGGTAGGCCTTTTACAAGCTTGCACTGCAATGACCTTATTGGGATCTACAGATATTCCTTTTTCTGATATAATGTGGCCTAGAAAATTCACTTCATTTTGCCAAAAAGTGCATTTTGAAAACTTTGCTTTCAAGTCTTCCTGCTTCAATTTATCAAATACCATATGCAAATGATTTTCATGCTCTCTAATTGACTTAGAATAAATTAGTATGTCATCAATAAATATCAATACAAATTTATCCAAGTATTCTCTAAAAATCTTATTCATCAAATCAACAAAATAGGAAGGGGCATTTGTCAAGCCAAATGGCATTACTAAAAGTTCATAAAGTCCATATCTTGTGTTAAAGGCTGTATACTTAATGCTTTCCTCTTCTACTTTCATCTGATGAAAGCCTGAAGCTAAATCAAGCCTAGAAAATATTTTTGCACCACTCAATTGATCAAAGAGATCATCAATTCTTGGTAAAGGAAATTTATTTTTAATTGTGACTTTATTTAATTCTCTATAGTCAATACATAACCTAAGGGATCCATCTTGTTTCTTAACAAAGACTACTGGTGCTCCCCATGATGAGCTACTAGGTCTAATAAAGCCTCTTTCTTCTAATTCAACCAATTGCTTTTTCAATTATATCAACTCCTTAGGCCCCATTCTGGTTGGTCTTTTAACCACTGGGCTAGCTCCTGGAATTATTCTGATTGAAAACTCAACTGGTCTGTGGTTTGGAACTCCCCTCACTTCACCAAACACATCAATATATTGATTCACTATGGGGATTTCTTCTAATGCATGCATGGGTTTTTCACTAGACAATGCAAAAAGGTTGGCTATATTTCTATTCTTGTCTGCCTCACAAAGAACAACTACCCTTTGTCCATCAGAAATTTTCAATGGTATGGTGGATGTCTCCATATTTATGATAGCCTTATATTTACTCAACCAATCAACTCCTAGAATAACCCCTATGCCCGGATATTGCAACACATATAGGTCTGAGTTAAACACATGTCCCCCTATATCTAACCCCAGTTGCATACACATCATACCCAGAACACATGAGCTACCTATAGGGCTTCTAATAAACAGTGGCTTATCAACAAACAATTCAATTTTAATTGTTGTGCAATATCATGGGAGATCAATGAGTGTGTAGCCCTAGTATCATACACTACTGCAAAAGGTATTGAGTGAATAAACAAAGTACCTTCAACTTGGCCATGTCTCTCAACATTTGATCCCTCAGTTGCCTTGCCTTTTCCTTCCAAAGCCCCTAATTTTCCTTGCTTAAAATATGGACAATTCCTCTTTATGTGACCTTCCTTCCCACAATGGTGACATTTGAAGGATGCTGGCCAAACATTTGTGCACCTGTTCTTCATATGTCCCTATTGGCCACAGTTATAACAAGTAATCTTCTTCTTAATTTCAGCAGCACTGGCTTCTTCTGGTTTCTTGGTGGAAGCTGTGTCTACTTTCTTCTTATCATAAGGGTGAAATTTTCCCTTTCCTTTCTTGTTTTGGTTATTCTTGAATGCCCTAAAATTCTCACTAGCCTTATCATGTTGTTCAATGCTCAAAGTCAAGTCCAAAACTTGATCAAAAGTCCTGTCCTTGTATGGTAGCATGGCTCTACTAAGGCTAGGGTTTAGCCTTTGTATATATCTGCCATTCTTAGCCTCCTCAGTGGTGATGAGTACTACACCATACTTTGCCAATGATTCAAACCTCTGAGTGTACTCAGTGACACTCGTAGTCCCTTGCCTTAATTTGATGAATTCCTCTAGCAAAGACTCCTTGGCTGATGCAGGGACAAACCTACCTTCCAGCATTGCTTTAAATTGATCCCATGTCACTTCTCCTTCAGGTCTTCCAGCTATGATAACCTCCCACCAATCCAAAGCTGCTCCTCTCAGTTGCCTGGACGCAATTTGCCTCTTCCTCTGGTCTTCAACTTGCATATCTGCAAAGATTCTTTCCAAAATCCTGAGCCAATTTTGAACTCCCATAACTCCTTCTGTGCCATCAAAAGTTTTGCCTCCAAGGTTGGTAAAAGTCTTGAGTAGTTTGGAAAGCTCCTCATGTGGATTTTCCTGCCTGTTGCCTACTCCATCCCTTATGGCTCTCATGAATTCTTGCACATTCACCATGGGCGGTTCACTTGTTCCTACATTTTGATGTCTGGGTCCTACCATAGCTCTATGGATATAACACTTAGGTTAGTCCATTTTGCCTAATACTCTATAGATTAATTCATTTCAATCTATCCCAATTCAATTATAATAGATATTAGTAGTATAAGCACTAACAAAACAAAGCATCCAAGGCAGTCAACACTTCCATACATCCAATGCAAACAAGTTCATACAAAATTTTGCTATGTTATTTAACAACATAGCTCTGATACCAAATGAAATGACCCACTTAAATTTTTTTTTTACATATATATATATATATATATAGTGGCCATTTAATCAAGAAAATATTACATTCCAATTTTCTTCTATCCAGGACCTTTATGCCAATATAAAAATATTGGTTTACTCAATTCATCTTAAACTTACATATGTGAAGATATATAAGTCACTTTCTACTTGAATCAGAGTACAGAAATTTGGAAGTAGAAATCTGTTTGGGAATCATTTAAAAGAAATAATCCTACATAGCAATAGTGTATCTAAAAACCAGATTTTCCAAGTATACTTAGATTATTGCATAACTATTGGTTTCATGTCTCAAGACTTATCATTTTGCATGAATTTCCATAATTTTATTACTGTATGAACTGTGCTTTTGCATGTGCATGTGTGTGCATGTTCCTGTGCATGTGTGTGTCTGTGCTCTTGCATGTGCCTAATTTTTCCTCCTCTTGTTAGCCAAAGTAACTGAGTCTACCCTATATTTGGGTTGTAAAACAGAGCTGAAAATTTAACTTAAAACTCTTTAGTGTTGGCTTAACCCAGGCTCAGTAAAATGGTCATGTTACCATATTCAACTTGCACTTTTCTTAAGCAAAATACATGTCATTTTGTTTTCTTTTCAAAGCAACTCAAATCCTCATTCTGCCAGATTTTATTTTAACTTAAACATGGATTTTCTTATGTTAAATACTTGGATATACATTCAATACACAAATCCTTTCAATCTCAGATTTTCAACCATTTAAACTAACTGTTATTGAGGCTTAAAAATCCCATTGCTTAGCAAAACATTTTGTAAAACAAAACACATAAGTTTCAGCTGATACACATATAGGCTCCACACTTGTAAAACAGTAGTTCTAACCATACATTAGTTTTCTAAGAAAATTTAAACAAAATATCTTAACATAATTCAGCATAAACGTCTATTTTGACTTCAGCAAATCTTTAAATATATCATCCAATTCCTTAAGCAGCTAAACATCCAAAGCCTGATCAAAGGAATTCTTACTTTCCTGTAAAATCACCATGAACTGCCCCATATGAATATGAGACACCCAATGGTGCATAAAACACACAAGGGTCAGACTAAAGTCTGGTATGAGTAATCTAACTGAAAACATGATTTATATGACACTTATTCATATTCAAATAACTTCAAAATGGATAAAGGAATTCAATACTATTCTTGTGCATGTTCCTGTGATATATGTGCATATACATCAGTGCACAACAAATCATACATGATTCAATGGATTAGTTCAGTAATAACAATCATAGGATCCATCCATAAAACATTATAAATCAATCAACATATTCATCAATTTAATCATCAAGTCTTTCCTACCAGATTACTGGCCATCAGGGATTTTACCCAAGCCCTCTCATGAACCTATTTCTATTGTTCACTATCAAGTATGTTATGGTCTTTAGCTACTTTCTCTTGTTAAACCACACACTGCCTGGGACATATCACTGTTAACCCAGCACACTCAGGCCCCTGGGTATAAGCATACCATGTGTGAGCTTGCAATGTTCACCTTGCCAAGCCATATTTTGTAGCCCTAAGATCCAAAAGTCCCTAGTTAAATTACTAAGTGTTATTTTCCTTTTCTCATTCCTATGCTAATCCCTTCTGCATATCATGTTTCAATCAGAGAAATAAACATCCAACCAACATGTATTCCTCCAGAGATTGGTAAGTCATGTTCTCATAAGCAAGCATTTAATCATGCAAACAGATGTGATTTATAAGCATATTATTCTTTTGTCTATGGGTTTCAATAGATCAAGTTATAAACATATGGTCATAGATAGTTTTCTGGTTGTCTCCTTTTACCTCTGGTTCAATCAGACCTTTGTTAATTTAAGATTTGGCTAAACCACAAGTATATGCTTTGATTTGGAGAGTTCATAAAACATAGAAGCTCAGCACATGTATAACATTGCACCTCTACATTTATCTTTATTTTAGTGGATATGAGACATAAGCAACAACACAATGTTGCAGCCCCACATTTTATTTCATTTTCAGACCATATATCTACCACATAAATCCTGGGTTTTTAAATAAATAAATGCATAAAGAAAACCCATAAAAGTCTACTTCATCTCAAAGTTAAACCACAACACAGATCACTACATTTAAACATGAAATCCATGACTCTTTTATACTAGATAATGTCACTATAAAGGGTTTTATACTTGAGCAGATCATTGTCAAGTCAAAATTATCAAATCATAAAATGAACATAGCTTGCAAAAGTGAAATATAAATTTAATTAGGCTGCCTCAATATTCAGGACTTATTGCCAAAGTTTCCAGTGAGGTTACTCACCTTAATCCTTCTTTTTCCTAAGCTTTTGAATCCTTTTTGGTCTTCTGCCTTCTTCTAATTCTAATGGCCAATGCTCCTTACCTTTCTCTGGCTTATATTTTTATTTTTCTTTAAATGATGAAGAGCAAATTCTGTAAGGTCTCACTACACTAAGCCTCCTTATACCAAATCCCTGGCTGCTACTAGGGTTTAACAAAATTACCCAATGTCATTTTTACCCTATACAAAACATGGTCTGCCTCTCATTTTGATTCAAGAAATAAAAGGTTATGTGGTCCTTGTTTTTATTTTCAGAAATAAGCCTTATCCCTTTACCCCAGTCATGTTATATGTATGACTCTCATTTTCCAAATTAAAGAAATTACTGGAAATGGATAAAGTGTTTACTTAAGGGTTCATGCTATTTCCATGCAATTTTTGTTTTCTTCCAACAAATGTTTGCTTGTGCAACAGCTATATGTATGCCTATTTTGCCTAAGTCCTTATTTTCTTTATTTAAATAAATTTAAGTTTATTCCTGCCTAACATTTATTTTCTTTGTGCCAGATTTATTAAAGACATAATCCTATGTTCATACATATGTATTTCTAAATTACTTATTCTAATTTACATATTGATTTCTGCCTATTTTATTATACAGAAAACTGTGTGCATGTGTGAGCACTATCTTGTGCACATGTACATGCTTAAACCATACATTTGCAATCAGTTTCCATTCCTATTTTTCTCAATGCAATTTTAAACAAATATAAACTAATTTAAATCATGAAATTGCTCACAAAATCAGGGTTATCACAAGAAGATATATTGAGCCTTCATATTTCTCTTATTCACAGCCTCATATTCAAAACATTTCCAATTTAAAGTCTCTTTGTTAAGGGTAAACATGAAATCTAATATTGGCTTACTATTCTAAGTGTCACTTATGATATTCGAGTTTGAACACTGTTGGAACTGTGCTAGCCTACAACAGAAGTTATGGGTGAATTTCAAAAAAAATTACCATATAGGATCTTCATTGGACCTATGGAGTCTAATTTATTTAGAACATTTCTAAATTTAATTTAAATAAAATCATATATTTCTTTTGAATTTATAAATGGCTGATGGAAATTTATTTAATTTATTTTCAATTTGCTTATAAATATACATATATATATATATATATATGTGTGTGTGTGTGTGTGTGTGTGCATGTGTAACATGCCCATATATAAATGTTGACATTTACATCGCAACAGACATGTTAGCTCATTCTATATGTATTGAATGTTGTCCAAATATGTGTATATATTTATGCTTATTATATATAAAACCAAGAGTAAATATACAGACACACACATACATATATACATACAAATATATATATATATATAAGTTAAAATTTTATTTTATATATTAAGATATGTATGTATGTATGTATATGTATATGTATAATATATACATTATTTAAATATAAATATGTTTTAGAATGGTTTATATATACACATAAACATATATATTACAAAGTTAAAAAATTTCTTTTTTTAATGTTCTAGATCAAATGCAGGTACAATTTTAATTATAATTTTATTATATTAATATATAAATATTATGAATTAATTAGTTAAACAACAATAAATAAATGATAGAAAATATTATGTATATATATAGGTATATGTTTCGAATTTTAAATTTCCAGAAAATCTGAAATCATATTTTATAGCTTACGGAAAAATTTGAAATTTTTCTATGTCAAAATATTTTTTATTAATTAATTACTTTTAGCCTGATTAAAAATAATTTTTTTAAATATTAACAATAGTTAAAAAATATAGTTTTTTGACTAAAATCTTCTATAATGATAAATTAATTTTAGAAAATTTAAGATCTAATTTTCAAAGCATAATTTATTTTATATAAATTTTTTAATTCGTATAATTATTAAATGATGCTAGAAATATTAAATAATTACTAAAAAATTATTTGCAGTTACTAAAAATTATAATTGATATAAATACACATTTTAAAAATATTAGCTTAATTTTATACGATATAGTTATATATAGATTAGTATTAGTCATATAAATAAATAAATAAATATATTAATATATGTGTAAATAATTAATAAAATAATAATAAATGAAATAAAATAATTTTGCCTATGTGTATGAAATCTATTATAAAAAATGCTTTTTTAATACACGTAACCATTCAATATATGTGACGACAATAATAACTATAGGAATCTCACCTAACTAAGAATTCGGTAATAAATGTGCGTGTGTGTGTGTGTTTATAGAAACAATATTGAGTTAAACAGTGATTATGCATCATATATAAAACTAAATAACTTTCCTAAACTAATGCCCTTCAGTATACCTTATAATGATGAGTTCCCTTCCTCTTGAAACCTTCCCGATTCATCAGATTGCAAGTCTTTGAATCGATGACCATTTGCTATCGAATAGCTATTGATTTGAATTGATTTTATTTAAGTTGTGTTGGAGCACTAGGAGGCATAATATGGCAGAAAAAATGGAGAGAGGAGGCAAATAAAAATTCTTCTAAAGGTTGAGGATAGAGATGCTTATACAAAGGAGAAGTTGGAGATGTTTTAGGATCAATATCCTACATCATCTTTTACCAATTCTCTTCCATCTTAGCCCTCCATCTCAAAGCCTTTGTTGCATCATCTTATGGATCATATTGCCCACATTTTGGTTGAAATTTCTAGCCCCTTTTAGGGGCTTTTAACCCATTTTAAGGCCAAATAAATATTATTAATTAAATCTAATTTAATTGCTTATCGATATCACATATCGATCGATATATTTATAACTATTATAAATATATATATGATAATGTTTATTCCTCAAATCATATTCAAAATTTTATAATTAATATTTCATAAATATTAATAATTTAATTAATTTATAACAATTATAAACTAATTAAATCGTTTGGTCTAAAGAAAATTCATTATTCTGGTTATGTGACTGATCGGATGTAAATTCGGTTGGCGATTGACATCAGACTATTCGAGTGTTAGCGTTCACACGTCACTTAGCTGGTGGTGTGATATTTTGACCAAATTTACCACTTACTTGGTTTTAGTAAAATCTAATTTCACTTTATTAAGCATTACCCAGTTGTGACATTTATTTACACCAATTCTCTTCGTCAAAACTATATCACTTTGGACTTATGGAATTTGGTAATGGTCAAACTTCCAATATCGTCCATATTCAATTCTATAGTCCATAAACAAAGTCCTTTGTTCAATAATAACAATTATTATTAACCGAAATGATCTAGCCAACGACTTTGACTTTGAGTTGACTTAAGTTGACCGTGATACTAACCCATATAACCGAGGAGATGAATCCTTTCTTGAATAGTGCTTCACTTCCAATACTTCCACTCGACCCAACTATAGTCACTCGATGGAATGCCATGCCATGATTTGACTATAATCAAAGCAAAACTTTCATATTAAAGATCCATAGTATTCTCAAGTCAAGAGAACTATGTAAATCAGTTATATCGATATTTTCTGTTTGACCTTGGTTATATTAACCAACAGAAAACTATCGAGTGAGCCGTTCCATAGTTATCTAATAACTATCAATACGTAACCCCTTGGTGCCCCCAATAGCCATGAGCAATAAACTATCCAACATTTGGAGAGCATTACGTACTCTATTCTTAATGGGTACATCGATATCCAGTCTCGATGCATCTTGACTAGGAACATTTAAAATGGTATATTTATTTTCATTGTGATAAATTACTCATAGTTACAACACTTTGTAACTACTATCACAAAATGTACCATTTATGGATTTTCTATTAAATATACTTTTAGTTAAATTAATTAATTAATACAACACATTATACCAAGTATATAATAGAAAGAAAAACATCTTTTATTTCGAACAAGATTGATTACCAAGTTGGATAAATGTAACAGATTATATAATTGCCTCGAGGGCATACCCCTAACTCTAACAAACATTTTTTCATAAGGAGTTTTTTATTTCTATAAAAAATTCTTCGGTATTTCATAAATACTTGAGAATACTCCTAACTACAATTTAGTGACTATTAACTTTGATTTTTTATTCCCTTACTACATCAAGTGCATAAGCGAATTTCCTTCTAGTACATAAATAGCCTATATGAGGGTTTCTATTTTCAATGTATAAGAATTCTTTTTATATTCCTATATTAAAAAAAATTAATATAGCATTTATGTATATTAATTAGTACAATCCCAATATCATTTTATAACAAGTATATGCCTTTTTGAAATCCTTCATTGAGAATTAAGCAAACAAGCATTAAGCCATTTTGATATGGATACATCATTACCAGTCAGGAGCATAATGTTTACTTATAGTATTAGACATGTGATTCCCCCGCATTTTGATTGAAACCAAACAATTCGAATTTCATGTCAAAATACTTGTTCAACCTCTAGATGCTTGTTTAATATCATATCTTAATCTTAAAAGGTCCACAAGTCTTGCTATCGCTCTCACTGCCTTTGAGACATTCGATTATGGTATGTAAAATGTCTCCTCTAAATCATCATTTTAAAGTTATATTTCAGGGCCAATATGCCAACATTCATAGTCAAAATGTGTGATGAATCCGAATGGACTTAAACATGTTGACATATGAAATAGTTTCACTAATTTCAACGTTAGAAATCGACGAGATCATTTCCTGTCAACCTTTTCTTATACATTTCCAATTGCATTGATCTTCTTCTTGAAGATTCACTTGCAACCAATGGATCGTATTCTTTTGGGTACATCTTCCAAAATCTATTTTTATCAGTGCACTTGAAATCCAATTCGCATTTAAAACATCACGCCATGTGGCAGAGTCAAAACTCTTCATGTTTGTCGACAACCGAGGTGATTGTCATTATGAACAATCCATTTGTTCAACAATGATGATAAACTCATAATGTCCCTTCAATGTACAAGATTTTTTATTGGACATCCTAATAAGCTATGTCTTTTTGTTGGATCAAGCGCATCGACAAATGAGCAAAAAAAGGCAAATTTAAAAAATAATTTATTTTGTTAATTTTGCACTAGATCTTAACTTTGTGTTACTATGAATAATATGGTCACATTAAACCATATTTAACGTAATTTCAGTGAAAGTAAGTTTTGTGTTTTCAAATTAATTCTATTTTGATTTCAACTTTGATATTTTGTTTAATAATTTAATTTAATTTAACATTCGCTTTAAGTCTACTTAATCTTGGTTTAGGTTTATGTATTTTATATTTTATTTATTGTTATGAAATTTCATATATTCAAAATGATGAATGACATATGAAATATAAGATTATACACTAATCTAATTGAGATAAGAATTGGACAACGCGGGTTGCATATCTGATCAGGATTAATGATAATATTAACTGCATACAATATGTACATTTAATATTGAATTATATATATACTGTCTTGTTAATGTATATATATAAACATATACACATATTTAATATAGAAATATATACATGTGTTGTACATACCTATACACACACACACACACTTTCATCTACTTTGATAAACAAACTTATTTAATAATGCTTTTGGCCTAATAAAAAATAATTTTTTATATATATACATTTATAAACAAATAAATATATAGCTATATAATGTGATAAACATGTTTATATAATTTATATATATAAAATAAAGTTTCGTCCAAAAAGAATAAAAACCATAAATTTAAACATGCAAGCATATTGCCCATATTACTTATACACACACACATCTCTCTCTGTGTGTTAAAATTTAACAATTTAAACTTATCATTATTTATATATAATGAGAATACTTTCAAATGAAGCTCTTGAAGTTACTAAAATACCCTTTTAAATTATTAACAAATAATCGACAGTGTTGTAATTTCACTTTCACCCATCTGCAAACCACTATACTTGGCAGCCAAAATAACCAACTCTTAACTTATAATTTTAAAACCTTCTCCTATAATCAATAATATTTAAGTCAGGATCCAAATTTGATTATCACTCTTTTAAAAAAATTGTTCCAATATTATCTTTCTTAATTTTATTTGTATAACACATGTATTTGGATATTTAGTTTTAGGATCTCTTTCATTAGTGAGTGTGAATTTTTCTTTTTCAGTGGTTAATAAATATGAGGCAACAACGGTGCTGCATTTGCATCGACATATACTAACTATAACATCATAAATTTATTTAGACATGAATGTGCTCACGGTTTCTATGCATGCGTCAAACAGACATGCCAATATGCAGGTATACATATGAACACCTCTATTTGAAGTTTTTGAAATGTCCAAAATTTCCATGTTGTTATTCTTCATCAAGCATGTATATCTAAGGGCATCTTTGTCATTCAGTTTCCCCATGTCATTTAGTAAATCTATCCTATTTAACTTCATAACTGCTTTACTTTAGTTTCTACTTGCTGAAATGTCATTTTCTCAAAAAACTAGGGTTTTAGTTTAATCTAAAACCCACCTTTTGTTTCTACCGACATGGTTCAACATACATCTGTATATACTAGTCCTAAGAGTTCGGTAACTCTTTTATTACTCCCACTGAATGTGTGCTAAACTATTTTACCTTGGAGGCATGACTTACGAGTATTAAATGATTCAGAATCAAAATTTGAGGAATAATCCTTGATTTCTTAACTTGTTCAATCATTTCTCACTTATATGGCGTCTATAGTGCCATAAGTAGTTGTCATTTATATTAGATACATTATTATTATCAATAGCAAATACATAATTATTGTTAAGTATATAAATGCCATCTTTAAGGGTACAAAAACACACGGTTCTAATTTCATAACAAACATCCATAATACTGTCATTACAAATAAAACAATAACTGTTTTCCGTCAAACATGAAATAAAGATTATTCCACTAATAAAGTTTGGTACAAAATATCAATTATCTAAACTAAATCATGTCCACTAGCAAGCTTCACATGGTAATCTCTCATTGCTATGGTAATTATAATTGCTCCATTTGCAACTTGAAATTCCACGGTTCCTCTTGTATGGGCCTTTTTCTTCTAAGTCCACGTAATTCACATATATGGGTTCTGGATCAGTATTTAAAACCTAAGAAGAACTTATAGAAAAAAAAAATCTATATCAAAAATATCCAACAGCAGAATCAGATTCCTACCCTTTGATCATCTAAATTATTTGAACAGTTCCTCTACCGGTGTCTCTTTTTAGATCAATGGTGACATTTAGCCTTCTATTTGTTGGCCTTGGCTTTACCTTTTCTACCCTTCAACCTACGTTTTCTCTTTATTGAACTATTAGAAGAAGTACCTTAAGCAATAGTATGACACTTGGTTCCTTCTTGAATATACTCAGGGCTATCCTTAACATATTAGGGAAATCCACGATATTACACTTCAACGAGTTCATATATAAGTTTAATACGAATGGTTTAAACTGTCGGGTCATTGATCCAAGAATCAATATACATTCTTAATCAACAGTCATTATCATGTCAACAAATCTCTTTATGTACCTGAGTGTGTGATCCTGGATGAGACTTATCTTGTCTATCCTTACTAGAAATAATTTCCAAGGGATCTCGTATCTTGTCGAAGGAGATTGTACACTGAACAATCTTTGTAGTTGCTTAAATATGGAACGAACTTCCACATTCTCATGCTCTCTTTGAAGCTTGGTGGTCATAGTAGATAGTACATTACATCAAGCAAGTTTACAATATAATAACCATGATTCATACATGACTGTTATTCAGGCATAACATTCTTGTCGTGTTTAGCCTTGGACTCATTAGCAAACACATGCCAGAGTTTTTTGTAGGTGAGTGTGATCCTAAGTATCTTGACCAATCTTTATAATTCACAATGTAACAACCCGTAATTTTTGATAATTAAAAATAGTTAATTTAATAAGGTTTTGTGATTTAATGTTGGAAGAAATAAAAATTTGTGATTTAATAATAAGAATATAACTAGAATGAAATGTAATAGTATTAATTTAAGGTAATTGATAACTGCTTTAAATGTAATTCCAATTAATTGAAATGATTAAAAAGTTATAATTAGTTATAGATTGGAAATTAATTGTAATAATGTGTGTATTAATTGATAATTGGATTAAAAGAGTAATTGATAAAATGTTGTATTAATTAATGGAATAATGTGTAATAAATTGTAATTGGATAGAATTAGTATTGTGTAAGTTGTTATAACATTTGTCTGTAAATAATAAACTTATAAAGGTGATTAAAAGTTAATGGTGCAATTATTATATGTTACCTATTTATTTAGTCTGTTAAATTAAATTGGAAATCAATTGCAATTAAATGTAATTAAATATTACGTTAATGGAAATCAAGATGAAATTGGAGAATATTAATGTAATAAGATATTAACCAATGTTAACTATGCCCACAGAGTAATGATTGATTGAATAAAAAGATTGAAATCAAATTTAATCAATTTATTGGAATTAAAATATAATTAATTGGATTTAATTACAGTTGAAATTGAACACTGTAATTTGTGGGATATTTAACACTGAATTGATATGTAAATTTGTTTTCAATTATTGTAAATGTCTAAGTAATCAAAAATGATAGAAATTGTTAATTATTAAATATGAATTGAAAATTTGATTTAATTAATTTAATATTAATTTATTTAATTAACGTGAAAATAGTCATTTTGGCCACTAACTCGGATTTCGATTGAAACTAGTTTCATCGGATCCGTAATGGTGAATTATCGTAGGATTTTAAGTTTCATAGGGATCAGACTTGTCGTTTGATCGTACGAACTTGAAACGCGCAGAAATCAATTTAATTGAAATCAATTTGAAATAAGCTGATTTTAAAGCAATTTCTCCATACGATGGAATTAGGAATTGAAACCTGTTCCATTGAGTTTAAAACTATTGAAAACATCTATTTTGATATATGGGATGACCATTTTCGTTCCGGAGGCAGAACGGACTTTTTGGGTCATTATTCGTCGTTCGTACAAATTCGATATGTGTTTATTTTCTTATCGGGCTTTGTTAATATATATAGTCTTATTTCCCAAACCCTAGCAGTCATTTTTCTTATTATGTACGTACAATTCTATCTGACTATCTCCTCCTTCTAATGGCTGAAACAAATTCCAAATACAAATCCAAAATCCAATTTCAAATTCAAATCGAAAATCAAACTTCTCAAAACCATATCAAATTATATACTGTTTTGAAGCTCTCGACGAGCGCATTCTATTGCAATGATTTGTTTATTGATTTAGACTATAGTTTGGCCAGAATTGGGTGATTAATTCTCGGCCGTTCGTTGTGTCGTGATCAACTTCGACGGATCATCGATTTGTGGATATGGGGCTGTGGAGAGTAGCGAGGGGATTGCATCGGCATGGTTCGTTTGATGATTGGACAGTCGGATGTGGCCAGAAAATTCGATTAGGGTTTGAGACTCTATCGTAGCTGGCTGACCTGTGGGGTGTAGAGTGGCGAGCCGTGGGGCCTTGGAGGTCGTGGTGGTGATGGAGGCGAGGTCGGCAGCTCTTCGACATGGGTGCGATCGTGGTCAGTGGGATGGAGGCGGCGGCGAAATCTAGGGTTGGTGGCGACAACAACATTCGATCGTAATGAACAGGGAGGAAACTAGGGTTGGGCACGACTGTTCTAGGGGATGACGTGTCAGGTAGTTAGTGAGTGTTTTATTTTTTTTATTTTTATCTACATTTAATTTTTAGAACGTTCTAATGTTAATATCTTTTGCATACGAGCTCGGATTCACGTGTGGTTTCCTCCACTGCGATTGTATTGAAATTCCGAACATTATGGAACTTGTTTGGATGAATTCTGATACTTTTAGATTTTAAGCTAATTTTGGATTTGAAATCGATTTGAAATCAAAAGGTGAGTGTTTTAACACACTCACAACTACTAAATTATCTTATGTTAGTTAAATTGAATTTATGGTGTGTTTGGAATTGATTAGTTGATGTTTGGTATATTTAAATTGTCATTCTAGTTAAATTTGACTTTTATTGCATTTAATCATCGTTTAATTCAATATTGAATTTAATTGTCAATTTAATACCAGTTAATGATAATCAGTTATCTATTTATGCTTATTGGTTAATTTGGATGATGATTGTGATGGATGTTTGATTGTTGATATTGGAGGACTGGATGTTATATTTATATTGTTATAACACTACAAGTTCCCCATGGGTTGAAATGATACATACCTGAACGATCATATAGAATAGGGGAAAATCGTTATGGATTGAAATGATAAACCCAAGCTATTTTCATTGAAATAAATTTGGAATTGCGAGTTGAAATGATATATACCCGTAAATTTAAATATTTGCGGATTGAAATGGTAAATATCTGTATCACTTGACCATAGGGTAGAAAATTATATACGGACACCGGATTGGTTAAATTTAATGATTTTAAATCTTTAAACTTTGAATCCAGTTAAACGATATTTGAAATAGAATTTGACTGATATAAATTGAATTGTTTTAAGTAATTATTTAAAGGATTTAAATTGAAAATTTTAAAGTTGAATTTGAAGTATAAACGGCATTCATCAAAATTGAGTTATTGAAATGTTGGAAACTGTAACTTTGAAATTTATTATCTTAATATAAATTGTAAATGTTCTTTTAAATTCTAATTTTAAGATTTTCAACTGTTACAATAAGTTAATCTATTTTAAACCAACTTAATCAATTTAAACTATTTAATTTATTTTAATCTAATTTAACCTATATAATCTATCTTAATCTATTTTGATCTATTTTAATATATTTTAATCTATTTTAAATCATTTAAACTTTATTAAACTATTTTAATTTATTTTTAAACTATTTAATTTATTTTAATTCTATTTAATCTAATTTAAATTCATTTTATCTATTTTAAACCAAACAAATCCATAATAAACCTATTTAATCTATTTTAAACCATCTAAACTATTTTAAATCTATTTAAAGTATTTTAATCTATTTTAATCTATTTTAAATTTATTTAATCTATTTTAAACCTATTTAACCTAATTTATATCTATTAAAAACTATGTTAAACAAATTAAACTAATTATAACTATCTAAATTATTTTCTAAATTTCAAATGGTGTAAAGCGGAAATGTTTATAATTAAAGCCTTGATTTTAAAGCGAATAAGGTTTAATAATGTTATAACATAAGTTGGGATTTGAAATTTGCTGGTGAAATGACATATTTGAGTAAATATGATGATTTTGAAATGAGAATTTAACCCAATCGTGAATAAAATTTCAAAAGTGAAATGGTTTGAATTGAATATGATATTTTAATATCAATATTAAATTGTTTTTGAAATTTAAAAGAACCATCCGGTGTGAAATAAGCGTTTGGCTGTTAAAGAGACCGGGATCGGATATTTTCATACTGCCAATACCGAAAACCACTTTAACAACTGTGTACGTGGTGGAGATTCCAGAAATGAAGTAGGATGGTTTGGCAAACGATTCTGTATGAGGTATTTACGTGACCCTGACTCCCGTGAGTCAGCTTAGATGTGACTAAAATAGAAGCCATGTCGAGCCAAGTGAGGTCATTCCTCCTATCGGACATGCTTCTTCGATACGATATTATGACCTTGTGATGATTTGGTGGCCACCCCTTGATTTTGATTATCGGAGTGTGTTCCGAGGTGGACGGTAGTAGCTGCTATGCTGTAACGACCCCACCGCGATGCCTAGATTTGCAAAGAATTTTATAAGTAATGTTGTCTGCTAATCCGGAAAATACGGCTTGTTAAGGGCGATCGAATGTGAATATATCTTTATACTAACACTGACACGTCATTTATACCTTTTCTCTAAATATCTGAACTGAATTTGACGTGTACGGTATTAATACAAAGTAATAGACACACCGATTTCTCATAATCAGAACAATATATCATATAAATAAGAGTCATAGATCATAGCGGAATAAATCTCAACTTACACATATACAAATTTTGAGTTTACAAAATGAAATACTAAACTCGATTGTTATACAAGTTTAACAATTCTCTAATCTCAATTGTACGTCTTATAAACATATTCATAGGTTTCCTAAATGAGATAAACTAAAAAGTCAAAAATGTTTATCTCCTTGCTAGCCCAAACATCCAAAAGTCAACTTGTCCTGTAACCTGAAAAGTCTCGGCACCCGAGCAAAATAACACCCGGGCCAGACCATCTCTAAATATTCAATAAGGTGAGAATAGAATATAACACAAGAACAAACAATATATAACTAAATACAGATGTCCAAGATATAACAAGTCACGGGAATTAATTTAACTTAGAGTTCATCACAAGGCACATGATTATACATTTAAGCCACAGACGCATATTAGCTATTAAACATAAAATAATAGAATCAACTCAACATCCATCACAAGACACAAGAACACATGTTTATTTCACTAACACAAAACACAGGAATATATATTAATTTCACGAACACAAAATAGTCACAGAATCCAAATATCTAGAATCCAAGATATCTTAATCCAAACCGATCGTAATGATCGTCCAAAACAATCGCAATGATTGTACTCAAAACCCGTGGCAAATAAACAAACAAATTGGTATCACTCGAACTAATTTGATACCAAAGATCGTACTCAGACCGGGAACACAAAATCATAGAATGAACTCGAGGATAGTCCATATCGATCAAGGTGATCATAGAAACCATGACTCCATAAATCCACATTTATTAAATATTATTAAATTATTATGTTCGAAAAGAAATCCAGTAATAAACTTCTTAAGGATCTAGCAGCCACTTGCCGCACACCAAAAGAGAGTAAACTCTAAAGTGCCAAATACTATCACCTTCAGCAATCACGAGAATTTAACCAATACGTCCCATACCGTATAGTGAAATTCAAGTATTTACTAAAAGCTAGTAAATATCACTTATTACGGATACCATTGGAAAACCTGAACCATATTCTCTTAAGAATCTAGCAACCACTTGTCGCACACTAGAAGAGAATATAACTCTTAAGTGTTAAGTACTTTCCAAATACGATCACAAGAATTTAACCAAGGCATCCCATACTACCCAGTGAAATTCGAGTATTCGTTAATAGGCTAGTAAATTCCACTCAAACATTCTATTCAATGAGTTATACCATATTCAACAAAGCGTTATTCGAAAGCATTTAAACCAATCAATGACACTAAGTCGATTATTAGTACTCCTTAGTTAGAACTAAGGCTCTCAAAACATTTATTTGATTTATTATTTATTAAAATATTGCGTTGATCCAAAGCTGTTCTAAAAGCACTTATTTTATAAAATCAATAATTTACATATTCCAAAGCGTGTTTTTAAGTCCACTTATTTTATAAAACAACAATTATTCCTCGTCCAAACTCTTATTGAAATAATCATTTCCTAAGAAATAAATTATGTTTATATTTTCTAAAACCTATACATTAAAATCCATAAAATATTCTCTAATACTTAAGATTTACAAGCCAAGCTAAGTGGCTTAGTACATGAAAATAAAAGCAACAGATAAGTTAAAATGAGAGAAGGTGCCTATAAATTTTGAAACATATATATGCTTATTTTGTAAAATATGTACATGCAAGTTTTAACAAAAGTTAGGCTAGTGTAATTGTCAAATCAAACCATGATCATAAATGCATGTACATACTAGCTAAGTCCTAACATATATACAAGGTAAAGACAAGGCTACCATTTTTAAAGCGAAAAGGTGTCAGGTCCTTAAAATAAACATGTATAAGTAATGGATAGTAAGCTATATAATATACATAACATGTACAGCACGTCACTATTTTGTTCACACCAAAGTGACTTTATACCAAAGCAAAAAGGACAAAGCAAATATAAAAAATTAGTTTACAAAATAATTCCCAAGTCAGTACGGAAGAAATAAATGTAGCAGAAAAGGTGTGTCCACTTTCAATTCATAAAATGAGACTACAGGCAAGTGAATTAAATAAAGCAAAGCTAAGTTAGGCATTAGGCATAGATTGACAAAGCTAAAACACTAAAGCAACTGACAAATTAAGTGACAACTTTTCAATTCTCAAAACAAAGAAGGATCATAAAACATTTTAATCGGCTAATGCATGAATATATATAGCTACACTTAGTTGAAAACTAAACTAACACTTATCTTGGTTTACAATCTAAGTCTCTTTATATATTTTAAATCTAAACTTATAAATATAAGTAAATGTGTTTTTAAACTAAGGTGAAATCCAGTTTTAACAAAATGTAATATGTTTTGAAGTTAGGTTATTGTTATACATAAGCAACCATATCACATATTCATTTAAGGGCTACTAATAAAACATGCACTAAGTCAAGCCATATATATGTAGTATATAAAGACATGGACAATACGTCCTTTAAATGGAAAGAAAATAGGCAACTAAATAAAGTCTAAGTCAAAAAAAATTCACATATGGTACTATGCCATTACTTAAAAATGCCAGGCTATTAGTTTATACATAAGCATAAACAAGGCTTTATAACACATACAAAAGTATGGACAACGCACTTCCTTTTAAGTATTCTAGAAATATAGGTTGTTAATAATAATATGTACTAAGTCAATGTATATGTATACTTTGTAATTTTTTTTAGGCACTGTCAGGTCAAGATCTACATCATGCAACATTTCAAAACTCATATATACACTTTGTTTTGGAATTATAACTTAAGATTTATAAACTGTCCCAAACACTTATGCCAATCCAAATGAATATGCAAGACATAAGGTCTGATCTCTATTGCAAGGTGACTGGCATAAGAAACATGAGCACATATGTGAGCAAACATAGTTTCAAGTTAGAACTTCAAGTGTACAGACTAAATTACCAGTTCGAGCATAGGGGTAATGGTCAAATTAAAACAACCTATTAGTCTAAAAACACAAAGATCCAAACATGGCAGCAAACAAAAGACATCGCAAAACAATGGATTTGCTAATTAATTTTTATTATTAGTTTCTAATTATATGTATATATAATCATGAATTTGATAGCCAGCAAGTGGAATTTTAAACAACAGCACTCTAATTCCAAGTAATAACAACTACAGTAACAAATATATGGATTATCAAAATAGATTCCGTGAGTTGTAAACTCACCAAAATCATCAGCAAGCTGCTCAACCCCAACAGCCTCGCCACCTGAAACGATTGCAAACCTCCACACCGCCCTTGCCTGCCTTAGCCGAGCTCGTCCAAGTCGCCAGCTCCAGTCACATTTCCCAACATCTGACGCTTGTCGTCCAGTTCGACGACTCCACCTGGCCTCGCCACGATGCGCCCCCACCATCGCGGACCTAGCCTTCCGTCGTGCCACGCCTCCCGAGCTTGTTCTCTATTGTTGCATTGTCGATTAGGAATATGGGAAAATAGGGGATCGAGTTCTTGTTTTAGGGCATAGTTCTTTTTTATTAATTTAGGGGATAGGAGAATTTGGGTTTGATTTCTATCTTTCTCATTTTAAAGAACGTACAGAATTGTTTTTATTTATGAGAACAAAGCATGGTATCCTTTTAGTTTGGTTTATGTAATATTACGGGCTTTAATTCAGGCCCATCAAAATAAACATTCAAATACTTAGCTTTTGTTTATTTCTTATACAAATTTATTAAATTCAACTAACCAAAACTAAATTATCTATTTAACTTTTTTTTATTACCGTTTATTAATACTTAAGCATATAGAACAAAAATCCAAATTTAAAACTTCATTTTACAATTTCACAAGCTATTGCTATTATCCTATTATATTTGATAATCAAAATAAATTAGTTTTGACCAATTCAAATTCTATTTTCTTACTAACAATCAAATGCTATAAATTTAATGATCAAATCAATTACTCAAAACAAATTATAATTTTACAATTTATATCACAAAATCCCAATAAATATTAATTAACCATAATTAATCGTAATTAATTAGGTAATTAATAAACAGGGTTGTTACATATGCGTTAATCACCAGTCTGGATCCGCAATTGGTAGAATCCTATCCTGGCATTGCCTCAAGTGTCGTGTTCACATGCCTTATCGCGCCTTCTACGAGTTTGTTTTGTGTCGTACCTATAGAGTGCTCCCTGATAGCCCACCAGTTTACGGTGAAGTTTACAATATCTGTATAGACTACGACATTATATAAAATATGTTAAGGGGGACATGGGTAACGCCTTAACGCTATTTTAATACTTTACTTTACTGTAGACACTATTATAATAGTGTATTGTACTATGTATGTAAATAGTTTAACGGATCCTTAAGAGACGGAAATCCCAAACATCTCTTAAGTTATTGCACTCACGTTGACACTGGATAGAAGATGCCAAACCCCATAAACATCTCCGACGCTGTTACAATCATATTTATTTACTGTTGATTTAACTTACATAAGATCTTTTAGTTCTCACTCGAGTGTTTTGTCATTTCAATTCGCTTGGGTCAGTCTGAGCTTTTCAGTTTATTGAAGACTGCTTTCAGGAGACGAAGACGAAGGTTTAGTACTATTACTATTTACTATATTATTTGTTTTAATTTTCTGCTGCATCATGTTGTTCCGCTGCATTATTTATATCTGCTGTACGTACTCTGATTCTGTACTGTAAATTGTAACCAAATGTTATTTGTAAAACAACTTTATGAACTGTTTATTTGATTGTTATATTTTGTCAGTTCGTTGTGAGATTCTGTGTTTGTTTTCTTTCTTTCTCTATATTTTCTTATTTACCCCATAACAATTTGCCACTTTGAATGGTTTGAGTTGGCATGTGTGTCGATTTAAACCGTCCAAAAAGGCAGGTCGTTACACACAATGATTTGTGTTTTTTCTCTGTAAATAGCTTCATGGTTGTCATTTTATCTATACAAATTATTTAGAGTAAATTAAACAATATTACATATGTTCTTTTACTTATCAGATTAATTTATTATATATATATATATATATCTAATATGGCTTCCATTAGATTTTACATCTCTTAAAAGCCCTAAAGGAGATGCGGTAGTTTCTCATATTCCTTTAATGAGAGTTAGGATCCATTTTTTATGTTAGTACAACCTTAAGGATGCTCAACAAATTGTAGTCCCTATGAATGGTAAATAATTATATGCTAATTATATCTCATATATACTTACTAACCATATATATTTGCTTCTAATTATTTTTATGACCTTGAGGGTGCTCAACAGATCATAAAGTACACTTGATAATCACGATCCATCATTTTACAATTTCCTAAGGGTAAATTTTTTAACCCTGAGGGTGCTCAATAAAGTTATAATATTCTTACCAATCTAGAGACAATATAAACATCACTATAAATATTTTATGGCTTAGAGAGTGCTAAAAACTATAAGTATGTATAATACTCTATTTATATTGTAGATGATAGAGTGCAAATTTCTTTAAAATTTTGTAATTTAAACTAATAATAATTCATCGACATTCTTAAGTAGATGGGTATACTATCTCAGGGCATGATACGTATGTATATCTTATGTATACTCCCTAAATCTATATGGGTTTAATTCATTTTACCTTCCTCTTTATACATATGTGTGTATATGTACTTTTAATTTATCATAACATTTATAATTTTAAAGTTATATACATACACATTCATATATGTATTTTTAGTAACTAAACCTTTTAAATATTGTAAATATAACTTTTATATTTATGCAAAGTTTAAAACTGTTATAACTTTGCATTTTATAAAATTCTATAAAATTTTATTTTACTTTATTACAAAGCAATTATAAATTTTATGACTCTAATATGCATATTTGAATCAGTTTAAGGCACAAGATAATTCTGGGCCTTTCACGAAGGGCGAATCCTAGAAATGACCCCTATGATGATCTAGGTAAGGGCCACAGACGGGGAGGTTTTCCTTTTATAAGAATGTTCCTTAATTAGAGTAGTATTCTCCTTAGTTAAATATCTTTTTATTATAAACCCATATGATTGGATTATCTAAGTGACCGCCCAACATGTTAGTTAATTATTTATGTTAACACAATGTAGGCTCTGATACCATTGTTGGATTATCTACATTAGCATTTGAGGGAAAAGGTTAAACTAAAAGAATCCCTTTGCAAATTTTTCACTAGATCTTATTTGTGTCATAATAAATAATATAGTGACATTATATCATATTTGATGTAACTTTAGTAAAATTAAGTTTGTGTTTTGAAATTAGTTCTACTTTAATTTCAACTTTAATATATTGTTCAATAATTAGTTTAATTTAATATTGGCACTAAATTTAATTAATCTCAGTTTAGGTATAAGCATTTTATATTTTATTTATTGTTAGGAAATTTCACATATTTAAAATGACGAATGACATATGAAATAAAATCATACGCTAGTTTAAATGAGATGAAGATATCATAAAATAAAACAAAAAGTCTCTTAATAATGGTGACATTTCTGACCGTTACTACCTAATAATAGAAAAAAGATAACTACTTTGTTCTTCTCTAACAAAAATTGGCATGCTCCCCTTTCTCCGCCTCCCTCCACGCTCCTCCATCATCGCCTTACATCCCTTATTGCAATCTTCCCAAATCCAACACATCCATTCGTGCCATGCTTAACCACCACTACATTGCTCACATTGCTCTAAGCTCAACCACCAGCCTTGCCCATGTCGATCCATGTTTAACTACCTCGCACTTCCCACACAAGTCCCAGTTGGCATCGACCAACTGTCATGCACTTCCCGCACAAGTACCAGCTACCACTACCGCCTCCTTCCACTTCACCATCATGCCCATCACTTTTGGATAACCTATGGCGACGGGATATCCATTGTTGTTAGCTCAACTAGAGGAATTTCTACCTCTATGCTCATCAATCCCCAAGTCGGGCAATGCTCATGTCCCTATCTCAAATCTGATAGCTCGAGAAGCATTGACAACTTTTCCACCTTCTTCTGTAGCTCAACCATGCCAAATATCGTCATGAGCTGCATACAAAAGCTTAGGCAGTATAGTCTCGAGAGGAACAAAGATTAGCAAACCAAAGCCACTCTCTATGGGAGAGCCGATAGTGTTCTTTAATAAAGTATAACTTAAATATTTCCCTAAACCATTCCACAACATGTTAATACACCGCTTCTTTGGATCTCGGCCGTCGGTATAAGCCATTAGAAAACTTTTGCCAAGTTTTCACTTATCAATCAAGCAAAAGAGTGTGTCAAAGATGATAAACACATATTAATCCAACTCTACAATGAAGAGGATTTCCTTCGACTTTGGCTATGTGAAATCTTAACTACCTTGAATTTTCATATGAAGGTCTTCAAATGGTCGATCGGCTTCCATCTGATGCTTGATAGACCCCATTATTTTATTTGGCTATCATTTCCATATTTTTCGATGCATTTATACAAGAAAGAGACTCTAAAAGAACTGTGTAAACAATACGTAAGCAAACCAAGGAAAAGGAAGCTACTATCGACCTTAACCATCCTAGTTTGGCACACGATTGTGTCCAAATAGATCTCACAAACCCCCCTCCCCCACTTCGAGTGTTTGTTAGGTAATAAGAAGTGGATTATTGGCAATACACAAAGCATGAAAACCTCCCATTCTATTGTACAAAATGTAGTAAGTTAGCCCATAAGCAAGATGTTTAATGTAAGGAAGTCATTATCAACCACAACTTCGAGACCGCTTCGCTAGCTAATTCTCAAGCGCAAAAATCTCAGCCAATTGAGGCGGGACCAATCCCAAACATGCTAACCGGATCCTCAAATGTTACGACACTGAATACTCTTACTTCAACTGCGGCATCTCACATTGATAATGTTAAAGGCAATGGCGTAGTTAGCCAATAGATTCAGGTGGGGCAAAGAATTTAGTGGGAGAAAAAAGTTAAAGTTATTGACTATTCGTTCAAGTAAAGAAAAGTTTCACATCAGCGTGGATAATAATTGACATCTATAAAAGAGGTGGTTGGTTAAAGTATGAATAATTATAATACAAAAATGAGCCTTACATATGATACTGTTGAACCAAATAGGGCTAAACTGTAAATTCAGCTATGGCCAATCAGTGAATTCTAATATATGTTTTAATTACATTGCTCAAATTCAAGTAGGGTACAGACCTCAGTTGGCTTTTACTTGAATTGGCCCCTGGTTAAAGTCCAACAATGGCTCCCTATCTCACTTCAATTAGTTGAGTGCGCACCCATATCCATGTCCAAACTTTAGCTCAACCAAAAAAACAAACCCATAATTTATTTTCAATTGACACTTCAAGGTCGCAAGCTTCAACTCCACAATGATCAAAATTAGGATCCAATAATGTTGCACCCACATCAGCTCTCTCACACATTCATCCTGATTTATCCCAGCTCGCCAGTGTTTTTCCATTTATTTCCAATATTAACTCAACTGCCTAGCCAATTTCCCAGTCTTCTATATCAACTGTGGCCTTAGATGCAGCAGAGTTGCCTTTAATTCAAGGCTCATCAATAATTCCCCCCACCCAAAGTCATTTACAAGCCTGAAAGTTAAAACTATCTTTGAGTCAATTGACTTTGTCTTTAGATCTCATACCATTCAACCCTATTCCAGGCCTCAATTTCTAGTTGGATACAGTATCACATCATCCAACTGGCCTATTGAAACGAGCTCATCGTTTAGCTCTAACCCACATCCATTTTATGCAGAATTATGTCCTTATTCTACCATGTGAAGATGAATATTGCTTTAACCCGCAGCCCAGAACACAACATCGGTGACATGTGCATTTCCCTACTCAGGCCCAGTTTCTCAAGGCCCACTACTTCCTTCTTCGACACTTCAACTAATCAAAACTCTCACACACACAAGTGTGGATCTCCTAAGTCAGCTTTGTCCACCATGATCTTCAACCACGTGTTGGTTTCATTCCAGCACCTACATCCAGCTTGGAGCGCAGTAGAGGCCAACCTAAGAAGCATCTAGTAGCTACTCCAATAACTTAAAACCCATTTGTCATTTTGGATTCGGATGTTGCAGTAGATAACATCACTAATCAGATTCCAATCAACGTTGATGCAAATGACGATGATTTCCTTACCGACGAAGAGATGATGACCTCCGCACACAGGGTCGGCCCAGGGGGAAGCCCACTAAGCCCATGGGTTTGGGCATCCCCCATGCCAAAAGCAATATATAGATTTTTTTTAACATTATGCCGATACATAAATGGAGTTGAGTAACAATTTACATATAAAGATGTTTGATTAAGTGGAACATCGTGTATGGTTTGTGTTTGAGGGGCAGTGTTCAAGTCCTAGCAAGGCAATATTCTCTCAAAGTTTGTAACGACCCGGATTTTCTGACGTCTGTTATTGGGCAATTAACTGAATTTAATTTTTGAAATATAAATTTTTATTAGTCAAATAAATAAATTTTCTGATGCTTAAAATACCTAAATATATATAAACTGATAAAACCATATTAAATTTATAAAATCTCTGGATATGATAAATTTTATAGAAATATAAATAAAACTCCACCATTAAAATTCAAGGTAGAATATATTTGTATATAAATATAAATACATACAAGTTAATGATGTTCATATATATATATATAAGCATATAAGAATATATATATATATATGCCATATAAAGTAATGTATATGGAAATTTGCATAAATGTATATACATATATATGTGTGTGATGACAAGATATACATAAGTATATGTATATGTATATATAATAGTGAATGGGAAGAATGTAAATACATGTGTAAATAAATGTATACATATCTACAAGGAAGCACAAACTTTATGATAATAATAAAATGTATATATGTAAAGATATATATGTGTATATATATTATTATAAAAATAGAAAGGGCAAACATATACCCATGGTCAAGAGTATAGGAGGATCTACACATAAGGATATATATATATATACATCAATTCATATAAATGTATATGTAAACACATAAGGGAACATGGCAATTAATACACATCATCTCAAGCATATAATACATCAAATCTTCCTTAAATTAATCAAATAACCTACATTCTATCAGGTTAGTTCAAAATCAAGATAAATCAAAACAAAAGAAAGAAAAAGAAAATAAAAATGAACTTACTGTACACGATAAGCTACAGCCTATCCTCCTGCTTATAAATAAGCAGTGCTTTGTTCATATCCTTGCATTCGAACAAGAAAAATAAAAAGGAATACAAGCTGCCATTAAAACTTAAAGAAAATAAAAAAACACTCAAGTACGGAGAGGATCAAAACCAAAGTAAGCAAATATTTTCAAAAAAAACAGTGTCTCTGTTCCAAAGAAAAAGGTGAGTAGAATTTAACTTCTTATATACTGAAATTTGTGTTACATACTTGGATAGGGGAATTGTAGTGTTGTTGATAAGTATGTTTTGCACAGGAATATATATATATATACACTTATATATGAATGTATATTAAGGTTATAACTAGAGAAACCCATGGTCTTGTTCATCACTTTGCTCTGCTGTATATTGAAGAAACTATCCTACTTAACTTTTAAATTCTCTATCTCTCAACCTAATTAGTTTTAGGTTATGTTTTAAAAGAAAAGTTGTTTGTTTTTTATTATACTTTGTTTTAAAATTGGTTTTGTTGAATATTATTAAGCATAGGGGTTGAAAAGTATGTTTTATAGTAAGACAACCAAATATGGAAGAAACTCGAGTATCATGGTTTGGGTCTTTGCTTATATAAATGTGTTCGTCATCGAAAATGATGATTTTTGAGGGTGATTAGGAAATTTTTAATGAGGTTGTGAGTGGGGAATTTGGGGTTGAATGAAATGTCGTCTTTGGTCAATTTCCAGCAAACCAGTTGATGGTAGGTGTAACAACCCTTATATTTACAATTAAATATTTAAATGTTTTATTTAAATATAGAATCGTTAATCGGATTGAAGTTCGAAAAGCTACATTTTGTAAACAGTCAAATTGGGACTCGAGACCACCACCATTGAGTCCAAAATGGCGTTTACAACTTTTTTGAGTATAAACATCGATATGTTTGGAGTAAGTTGAATTTTGCTATTTTCTAAGTGGGCTTTTGGGTTTGGGTTTCACCCAAACTCATTCTATTACCCTAACTCAGCCCCCCTTCATCCTTTCACTTATTTCATTTTTTACAAACACTCAAGCAAAACTGAAAATGGGGGAAGAGTATAGGAATCAGAAATTCCAAGCCCTAGATTCCATTTGCAAACTCAAGTCTTGCTCCAAACTCTTGGAAAAGCTTTGGTAAGCCTCCTCTTCATCTCCTCCAACTCATTCTCTCTTTAATTTCAGAAATTTCCTAAACCTAACTTAGGAAATGTTCTTCTTTTGAGCTTAGATTCAAGCCTCTTGAGTTGAAGTTGAAGAGTAGTTGATCTCCCTTTTGCCTTCAAGCTTCTCCTTCATCGTTTTTGGATTTAAAGGTGAGATATTTATCTGACATCTTTGTCTATAACTATCTTTGATTGTTAGGTATGGATTCCTAACATCTTTACATGTTCATTTGATTTTGGTTTGGATTGATTTGGTGAACATTTCAATTTTTGGTGTTTTGAAGTCTAAAACTCTAAAAATCTTAGCTTTGATGTTTGATCATGCTTTTGGTAGTGTATCAAAGAGCCTATAGGGCTGGGTTGTCGATTGGCATGAACCCCTAGCGCCCATTGCTCGTCCGATCGCAATTTGGAAGAGTTTGCTCTTCACTTGAATAAGCTGAAAAACAGCCCCAGTGCAAGTCAGTCGACTGACCCTCTGCAGTCAGTCGACTGGCTGTAGAAACCAGGCAAATCTAGGACTGTCTGTAGAAACAGAGAGTCTCTGTTTTCTGCAGTCAGTCGACTGGCCCCCTGCAGTCAGTCGACTGACTGCAGGAAATGAAACTCTCTGGTTTCTGGTTCAGTCGACTGCCCCTTTGCAGTCAGTCGATTGACTTGCTTCATTTTGCCTATTTTGCCCATTTAACTTGAGATTCCAACTTTTATCAATTCGTGATTATCCGATTTATTGTTATCATTTATTATTGACTTTGATGACTTCCTTTTCGGGATTTTTGAGAATGTCCATTTTAATGGAATTGGTATCGATTTCTTTGGATTTGATTCACGTCTTCGAATGTGGATTTTGGTGATTGATTGTTTCTAAAATCATTTCTGTGATTTGTGACTTTAAAATATAAAGGTTTTCTATACTAGTAGTAAATATTCAAACTCTTTTACAAAGATGATTTCAACTCTATTTTTTAAAATATAAAGCTTGTTTTCAAAGCCGTTTTCCAATCTATTAGTATATATAAACCTTTACCTCATTCGTATGAGAAAATATAATTAAACGGCTTAGCAAAACAAGTGGTATGAAACGCTTGCGTTTACTTTGTTGGTTAATTTTTGGACTTGTTCGATTGAAACTCTTGTGACAATTTTCGAGTGGAAATCTACAATTCGTTCGTAAATATTTAAGTTAAGCTAGTGGTTATGGGACATGAAGCTAAACTCATATATTTACTAGCTTAGTGTAATTCACACATTTTATTGATCGATGGTGATCATTTTGTGATTTAGACTAGCGATGTGCGATGTCTATTTGTCTGCGAGGGAAACTAACCCCGTTTCTGTGGAACTTCGGTTCAATTTGGCGGGGTAGCGACCCGTGGTCTTCGGACCGTTTGTGGAGTTTTGGCTCAATATCTATGGTTAGTGACCATGGAATAGCGTTCCGTTTGTGATACACGTGTTGGTGAGTTTTCATGTTCCCGTTTGTGATAGGCCTCCCCCTTTGTGATTTCTGGATTTCTTGTTGTGATTTCTGGAATTTGTGTTTCACCTCTTTTTGTAATTGGCAATTATAAGTTTGTCAATATTTGGTGTTTGGTGAATAAATAAAGAATGTGATGTTCTTTTTGGTGCTTTGAGATTTTAGAGATATTGTATGATTTTGTTGATGTTTAGAGTACACTTGTCACTGTACGTCATTTTTGTTATCATACGATTTTAGTCATATCTCTCTTTCTATCTCATTTTATCTGATATTTATAGCTAGACTGATCCGTTTATTATTTTCTTATTAAATAATACTCGGGTCAGACCTAGATGTTACAGGTGCATCTGCTTGACTCCTTGTCTGGGATCATCTTCTGACTTTTGTCTAACTACAGTATATTTGTAGTTTTTGTTGTTATACATTCGTGATATAGAATCCATGATGTATACATATTCTTTTGTCTAGCACTTGTATCTATTCTTTTGTGATATTGTGGATCTTATTTGTCCACTACCCTGATGTACACTTCTTTGTGTTATATATTCATATCTATTTCCGCCTTTGTGATATGAACATCTGTGATTGATTTATGTTATGCTTATTTCTATATTTGTTTCCGAAGGTCCACCTAGCCAGTGTGTGGTAGCTTTGAGTTTGTATCGGTATGTCGGATTTCCTCTTGAAATGAAATGCTTGTTATACTAGCTGACATATCGATACTCGCACAAGGCAATTACACAGATGGTCGCTCCTCAACAGCCTTATTCTTTGCGCTAGTTGACGGCATTACTCCGTAGTGTCCTTGGCTAGCGTGAGCATAGAGGTGGGGCGTCACAGCTTGGTATCAGAGCCAAACTTCGGAACAATGTAGAATAATCTAGCAAGGATCATTGTCCTAAGCCTTTCTTAGGAATCGTGCCATAAGGTTTAATTCGAGTGTTCGTACCGTCCTATCCTATTTTCTTTTATGATGCCTTGTTTTATCAATCAAGTTTGATTGATATTCATTTTGTGAATAACCTTTTTCCACTTCTTTCTTTCTTTCTTAGAGAAGAGAAATGGTTAGACCTGGCCGTCCCAACATCGGTCAATCTAGTGCTACTCCCCAGAATGGAGTATTTATGTCTGCTCAATAACTTCTTGATCTTGTAAGAAATGCTCAAGCTGCCGGACCTATTTCTGAGCCCACACATCCTAAATCAGGGTTTGCACGCTTGTGCAGTGATTACATCAACTTGGGTGGAAAGCCATTCAAAGGTTCCGAGAGCGTTATAGAAGTCCAGGCTTGGCTTCGAACATGCGACCGCATCTTTTCTCGCATGAATCTTATTGACCTTCACCGAGTCCAAGTGGCTTCTAGTATGCTCCAAGAAAGAGCATTAGACTGGTACGAACTTCTGACCTCCGAAATTGTTGAAGCGGACCTTACTTGGGAGCAATTCTGGGAAAGATTCGAGTTGAAATTCATACCGGAAGCTGAAAAAGTATCTCTAGCTCGACGCTTTATTAACCTTGTTCAAGGTTAATCTTCCGTGACAGACTATGTCGCTTCTTTCGAATCTCTATCCAAATATGGGGTCGAGTATATTAATACCCCATTGAAGAAAAATTAGAGATTTGTGTATGGCTTGAACAAGAGCCTCAAAAAGCCATTACTTCTGAAATTGGAAGTTTCTTTTGATCAACTTGTTGATATTGCTCTTCGACTCGAAGAGTCTGATAAAGATAGTGATGCTGAGGTCAAACAAAACATCAATAAGAAGAGACCTTTTAAATTCAAGCCTAATCCCAATAAGAAGGGAAAGCAAGCAACACCGGTAGCAAATACTCCTACCTCTCGTCGCGGAGAATGTTACAATTGTGGTTCTAAGGACCACTATGCAAACAAGTGCCCGAAGTCTCTTTCTTGCCGCTATTGCAAGAGTTCGGGTCATACTTTATCTTCATGTCCAAAACTTCAGGGCAAGAAGGAGGGCAAGCTAAATGTTGTACAAGCCCCTGCTAACACTTCTCGAGGTCAAGGTATATCTCATCCTATCCTTGATGGCATTATTATATTTCGTGGATTTCCTATTCGAGTTCTTTTTGATAAGGGTGCATCTCACTCTTTTATATCAAAAGAACTTGTCGATGCTTTGTCTTTGGATGTTATTGGCTTGATGACTTCTTTGAGAATTGCGAATCCGGTTGGTGGATCTGCAACACTCAGTTTACTTTGTAAAGATGTCAAAATTATTTTATGTGATTTTTCATTCCGTGCCGATTTGCATGTTATGTGTTATTTAGGTTTTGGAATGATTTTGGGAATGGATTGGCTTAACCGTTATGAAGCCCATATCCTATGTCCTGAGCGGACTATATATCTTCGACATGCTTAATCTGTTAAGCAGATTTCTCTTGTCCTTGAAGATCCAGATTCCAATTCGAAAGCGTCCTTGTTTTCTCTAAATCCTCGTGATGACGATAACGATGATGAGGAAGATGTCATTTCTCTCATTCACATTGTTCGTGAATTTCCCGACATATTTGAGCCCATTTTAGGATTACCACCTAAACAAGCAATTGAGTTCAGAATTAATCTAATCCCTGGAGCTCTACCTATCACTCGTCCTTCTTATCGTATGTCCAATAAAGAAAATGAGGAGATGCGCAAACAATTATCCGAATTGAAAGCGAAGCAATTTATTCAATCTAGTTCCTCTCCATGGGGAGCTTCAGCTATTTTTGTGAAGAAATATGATGGTACACTTAGGCTTTGCGTTGACTACCGCAAGCTTAATGATCTCACCATCAAGAATAAATATCCCTTGCCTCGGATTGATGATTTATTCGATCAACTTAGTGGTGCAAAAGTCTTTTCACAGTTAGACTTAGCAACCGGTTTTCATCAGCTTCGTATTGCAGAGGATAGCATTCCTTTGACATCGTTCCGTACTCGTTATGGATCTTATGAATGGCTTGTTATGCCATTTAGTTTGACGAATGCTCCAGCTTATTTCGTCGACCTTATGAATCGAGTTTTCAAAGACTTCCTCGATCAATTTGATCTCATCTTTATCGATGATATTCTTATTTATTCTAAAACCGAGGAAGAGTATGAAAAACATCTTCGGATTGTGTTGGAAACTCTTAGGAGCAACCAATTGAAAGCAAAATTTTCTAAATGCCACTTTTGGCAATCTCGTGTGAAATTTTTGGGACATATCATTTCTGAATCCGGAATTTCCATGGATCCTTCAAAAATTAAAGCGATTCAAAATTGGAAGAGACCGGAGTGTGTGATGGAAATTCGTAGCTTTCTCGGATTGGCGGGCTATTACCGTCGGTTCATAAAAGACTTTTCTAAAATTTCCGTGCCTCTTACTAGTTTGACAAAGAAGGGAGTTAAATACGTTTGGTCGAACAAATGTGAAGCTTCTTTTTAGAAATTAAAAGAACTCCTTTCTGATGCTCCTATTCTTGTGATTCCCGATGGGAACCAATATTTTATTGTTTATACCGATGCTAGTCATGTTGGTTTGGGTGCCATTCTCATGCAGCGAGAACGTGTTATCGCCTATGCTTCTAGGTAATTAAAGCCTGCCGAGACTAGATATGCCACTCATGATTTAGAGCTCGCGGCTATTGTTTTCGCCCTTAGAATTTGGCATCATTATCTTTTGGGAGAGAAATTTGTTCTCTATACCGATCATAAATCTTTGAAGTATTTATTTTCTCAAAAGGAACTTAATTTGCGTCAACAACGTTGGCTCGAATTCCTTGCATCTTATGATCTTGATATTCTTTACACTCCCGGAAATGGAAATCGTGTTGCCGATGCCCTTAGCCGTAAGCAACAAGCGGTTGTTTCCATGATGGTATCCGAATGGAATGATCTCGCGACTTTGTCCACTTGTGAGATTCGAGATCGTGAATCCAATTTGTGTTCATCTCTTATTTTGTGTAGCCTTGAGGCTCATCCTTCTCTTTTAGACCGCATTCTTGAAGCTCAAAAGCATGATCCCGAATTGGTTCTTCTTAGCCAAAGTTGTAGGGATAAAATTGATATTGAAGGTTTGATTGACTTTGATATTGATGATCGTGGAGGTATTCGAAAATTTGGTAGACTTATTGTGCCAAATATTATTGACCTTCGTAAAGACATTTTAGAAGATTCTCATTGTTCCAAATTTACCATTCATCCCGGTAGTAGTAAAATGTACGCGGATATGAAGCGACTTTATTTTTGGGATGGAATGAAATCTGATATTGCTAACTTTGTTAAGCGTTGCATGACTTGCCAACTTGTTAAGGCCGAGCATCAAAGGCCCGGTGGGTTATTACAGCCATTGGAAATTCCAATATGGAAGTGGGATCAAATTTCCATGGACTTTGTTGACGGTCTTCCCCGTTCTTGTTTGGGTCATGATAGCCTATGGGTGATAGTTGACAGACTTACAAAGTCCGCCCATTTTATTCCCGTTCGATCCAATCAGACCGTACCTATTTTGGCTAAACTTTTTGTCAAGGAAATTGTTAAATTGCATGGAGTTCCTACTTCTATTATTAGCGATCGTGATCCATTGTTTACTAGTGGATTTTGGAAAGGTCTTCAAAAAGCTTTGGGAACGAAGCTTAATTTTAGCACCGCTTATCATCCTTAGTCCGATGGACAAATCGAGCGTGTGAATCAAACTCTTGAAGATCTTCTTCGTGCATGTGTTCTAGATTTTGGTGGAAGTTGGGAAGATCATATTTCTCTTGTTGAATTTTCCTATAATAATAGCTTCCAATCTAGTATTGGTATGGCACCTTTCGAGGCACTATATGGAAGGCCATGCCGATCTCCTTCATGTTGGCTTGAAGCTGGCGAGAAGCTGGTTTTAGGTCCAGATTTTATTCATGATGCCACAGAAAAGATTGACCTTATTCGACATAGGATGAAAGAAGCTCAAAGTAGACAAAAATCCTATGCCGATAACCGAAGAAGGAAATTAGAATTTTCTGTGGGAGATTTTATGTTTATTCGTGTTTCACCTATGAAGGGTGTTGTGCGATTCAGTCGATCGAGAAAATTAGCACCTCGATATATTGGCCCATTTCCCATCACCGAACGCATTGGTTCCGTGGCTTATCGCCTTTTATTACCGGCTCATTTTTCTGCTATTCATGACGTGTTCCACGTCTCTCAACTACGAAAATGCCTTCGAGATTCTGATTCTATTCTTGAGCCCGGTGTTATTGAAGAAATTGAAGTTTCGCCTAATTTGACTTATAAGCAACATTCCATTCGTATCATTGCTTCGGAGGTTAAACGCCTTCGAAATAAAGATGTTCCTCTTGTGAAAGTTCAATGGTCCTCAAATCCTAAGGATTGCTCTTGGGAATCCAGAGAATTCATCGAGCAAACACATCCAGATTTGCTCTCTCGTGCTCCTTAAGGTGAACTTTTTATTTAAAATTTCTTCCTTTTGTGTTGATATGCCTTTATTGTTGTTACTTCTTGTTTAATTCTTAAAGATTGCGAGGACGCAATTTCTTTAAGGAGGGGAGTCTGTAACAACCCGTATATTTACGATTAAATATTTAAATGTTTTATTTAAATATAGAATCATTAATCGATTGAAGTCCGAATAGCTACTTTTTGTAAGTCGAATTGGGACTCGAGACCACCTCCATTGAGTCCAAAATGGCGTTTACAACTTTTTTGAGTATAAACATCGATTTGTTTGGAGTAAGTTGAATTTTGCTATTTTCTAAGTGGGCTTTAGGGTTTGGGTTTCACCCAAACTCATTCTATTACCCTAACTCAGCCCCCCTTCATCCATTCACTTATTTCATTTTTTACAAACACTCAAGCAAAACTGAAAATGGGGGAAGAGTATAGGAATTAGAAATTCCAAGCTCTATATTCCATTTGCAAACTCAAGTCTTGCTCCAAACTCTTGGAAAAGCTTTGGTAAGCCTCCTCTTCATCTCCTCCAACTCATTCTCTCTTTAATTTCAGAAATTTCCTAAACCTAACTTAGGAAATGTTCTTCTTTTGAGCTTAGATTCAAGCCTCTTGAGTTGAAGTTGAAGAGTAGTTGATCTCCCTTTTGCCTTCAAGCTTCTCCTTCATCGTTTTTGGATTTAAAGGTGAGATTTTTATCTCACATCTTTGTCTATAACTATCTTTGATTGTTAGGTATGGATTCCTAACATCTTTACATGTTCATTTGATTTTGGTTTGGATTGATTTAGTGAACATTTCAATTTTTGGTGTTTTGAAGTCTAAAACTCTAAACATCTTAGCTTTGATGTTTGATCATGCTTTTGGTAGTGTATCGAAGAGCCTATAGGGCTGGGTTGTCGACTGGCATGAACCCCTAGTGCCCATTTCTCGTCCGATCGTAATTTGGAAGAGTTTTCTCTTCACTTGAATAAGCTGAAAAACAACCCCAGTGCAAGTCAGTCGACCGACCCTCTGCAGTCAGTCGATTGGCTGTAGAAACCAGGCAAATCTGGGACTGTCTGCAGAAACAGAGAGTCTCTATTTTCTACAGTCAGTCGACTGGCCCCCTGCAGTCAGTCGACTGACTACAGGAAATGAAACTCTCTGGTTTCTGGTTCAGTCGACTGACCCTCTGCAGTCAGTCGACTGACCTGCTTCATTTTGCTTATTTTGCCTATTTAACTTGAGATTCCAACTTTTATCGATTCGTGATTATCCGATTTATTGTTATAATTTATTATTGACTTTGATGACTTCTTTTTCGGGATTTTTGAGAATGTCCATTTTAATGGAATTGGTATCGATTTCTTTAGATTTGATTCACGTCTTCAAACGTGGATTTTGGTGATTGATTGTTTCTACAATCATTTCTGTGATTTGTTACTTTAAAATATAAAGGTTTTCTATACTAGTTGTAAATATTCAAACTCTTTTACAAAGATGATTTCAACTCTATTTTTTTAAATATAAAGCTTGTTTTCAAAACCGTTTTCCAATCTATTAGTATATACAAACCTTTACCTCATCCGTATGAGAAAATATAATTAAACAGCTTAGCAAAACAAGTGGTATGAAACGCTTGCGTTTACTTCGTCGGTTAATTTTTGGACTTGTTCGATTGAAACTCTTGTGACAATTTTCGAGTGGAAATCTACAATTTGTTCGTAAATATTTAAGTTAAGCTAGTGGTTATGGGACATGAAGCTAAACTCATATATTTACTAGCTTAGTGTAATTCACACTTTTTATTGATCGATGGTGATCATTTTGTGATTTAGACTAGCGATGTGCGATGTCTATTTGTCTGCGAGGGAGACTAAACCCCGTTTCTGTTGAACTTCGGTTTAATTTGGCGGGGTAGCGACCCGTGGTCTTCGGACCGTTTGTGGAGTTTCGGCTCAATATTTATGGTTAGCGACCATGGAATAGCGTTCCGTTTGTGATACACGTGTTGGTGAGTTTTCATGCTCCAGTTTGTAATAGGCCTCCCCCTTTGTGATTTCTGGATTTCTTGTTGTGATTTCTGGAATTTGTGTTTCACCTCTTTTTGTAATTGGCAATTATAAGTTTGTCAATATTTGGTGTTTAGTGAATAAAATAAAGAATGTGATGTTCTTTTTGGGGCTTTGAGATTTTAGAGATATTGTATGATTTTGTTGATGTTTAGAGTACACTTGTCGCTGTACGTCATTTTTGTTATCATACGATTTTAGTCATATCTCTCTTCCTATCTCATTTTATCTGATATTTATAGCTAGACTGATTCGTTTATTATTTTCTTATTAAATATTACTCGGGTCAGACCTAGATGTTACAGGTGCATCTGCTTGACTCCTTGTCTGGGATCATCTTCTGACTTTTGTCTAACTACAGTATATTTGTAGTTTTTGTTGTTATACATTCGAGATATAGACTCCATGATGTATACATATTCTTTTGTCTAGCACTTGTATCTATTCTTTTGTGATATTGTGGATCTTATTTGACCACTACCCTGATGTATACTTCTTTGTGTTATATATTCATATCTATTTCTGCCTTTGTAATATGAACATCTATGATTGATTTATGTTATGCTTATTTCTATATTTGTTTCCGAAGGTCCACTTAGCCACTGTGTGGTAGCTTTGAGTTTGTATCGGTATGCCGGATTTCCTCTTGAAATGAAATGCTTGTTATACTATCTGACATATCGGTACTCGCACACGGCAGTTACACAGATGGTCGCTCCTCAACAGCCTTATTCTTCGTACTAGTTGACGACATTACTCCGTAGTGTCCTTTGCTAGCGTGAGCATAGAGGTGAGGCATCACAGTAGGGGTCGGGATTTGGTCGGAAGGAAGCTGGAAGGGGGGGGGGGAACTCGGGAAAAATAGTGTTGTATTTTATAGAGTGGTGTGGTGGTCGATCGAAGGTGATTTAGGGTTTTAAGGTTGTGATTGTGTGGGTTCAGTCTTGGATAGACTGCGGCGGCGAGAGGCGACTTTAGTGGTGCGGTCGTGGGGGAATTATAAGAGGAGGGAATGGTGAACCAATGACTGAAGTTTGTTGAAGGACGGTGGGCCGTGGTGGTGTGGCGGGGCGTTGAGGGGCTTCGGTGGTTACCAAGTTTGGTTTCGAAGTCAAAAATTTTGAGTTTTGAGGTGGGCGGTGGTTCCAGGAGGGTGGACGAAGTGTGGTGGTCGTAGGCGACTCGCGAGTGAAATCGGCGGCGTGGTTGGTCAGTTAGCGTGAGTGTGCAGGTGCACATACCCAGGTTCGTGCATGTCTTCGTGCTTTACAATAGAAATGGGAGGAGCAGGTAAAGGAAAAAAGAACAGAGGATGGATAAGAAAAACTGGAAAGGGAAAAAGGAGAAGGGAAAATGGGCCGGGGAAAAAAAGGGCCGAAGGAAAAATAAGGAAAAAGAAAAGAAAAGGAAAGAGAAAAGGAAGAAAGAAAAGGAAGAAAAAAAAGAAAGGGAAGAGAAAGGAAAGGGAAGAGAAAGGAAAGGAAAAAGAGGAAGAAATGGGATATACATATATATTTATATGATAATTTATATTTTCTTTTATTTTTACTACAAATCTATTGTCATTTTAAATCCGAAATTTAAAGTTCAATAATATTTTATAATTTAATGGGTAATTAATTATATTATTATTTGATTTAAAAATTTATATAAATTAACAAAGTGGATATTAAATAGAGTGTTAAATTTTAATTAACTAAAAATAAAATGTTTTTATAATTTCTTTAAATTAATTTGAATTTAAAAATAAATGGATATGGTTAATCAAGGTAAATTAAATCTTGATGAGTGAATTGTTTGATATTGGTTATTGATCATTATATTAGTTAATTATCTATATCTTGGCTTAACTCTATTGGATATTTATTTAAATTATCCTTGTCTGTACCATCAAGTGGTCAAACGAGTTAAAATAGTTAAATAAAAATGATGATACGTTTTTTTTGGAATAAACAAATGTAATAAATTCCCATATTGAATATTGTCACCCTAAATAATAAATTGTTTATTTTAAACAATTTACCCTTTAAAATTACTTGGATTCGAAGAGACCGGAATCAGATATCAGTGTTATCCGGAACCGCTTTAATTTAATAATCACTACGAACCTTCACGGGTTGATTTTAGAGTTTAATATGCTAGAATTGGATTAATCCCATAAATTCAACTATTTTAAATAAGTAACTGTACTTAGACATTATTATAATATCGATGGATTTTTGAAAAAGTTTTTTAGTTATAATCAGATAAAACTCGTCGTGTTATACGAGTTACCTTGGTTTCCAAAGATTTTCATAACTTAAGTATTTCAAATTAAGTGGGTTTACTCACGCTGGCTTCCAGCCTGACTCGAGTGTTACTTTATTGTAATGCTCAGGTCAGACCGAGTATTACATAATTTCAGGTTAGGACACTTTGGAGCTCAGGAGACGAGCTGGATGGCATAGACGTATTTCACGTATTTGTTATATTCCGTTGTGTATTATAGGTTGTATATTCAACAGTTAGGGACAAGTTATTATAACTGTCCAGTTTTATATGTTGGTGATTGTACTCCGATAACTTGTGTGTATAATAACAGTTATAGCTTTCTTTGTATAAATGTTGTTATTGTATATTATATTTTTGTTCCGCTGCGATTGTGAGATTCTGTGTTGTTATTTCTGTTCTTTTTCTATCTCCTTTTCTTCTTAAACCCTAACAACTTGGTATTTCCAGCACTCGATTTCTCGGCACTCTATACAGTGAACGTATTAGTGTCGATTTTCGGGGGTCAAAAATCGCCTGGTCGTTACAAATTTATTCCTTTTCTAAATAGGCTAAATCATATTATGGGCCCAGGCAACAAATTGATTGGGCCAGGCCTGTCCACATAATCTCCGGTTGTTGCAACTTTAAAAGTGATTGCTTCTTCTCCTCTTCTGCAATCCAAGTTGGGCTCTGATCTTGCATCTCCTGGGCCTATTGAAGGTTCCATGACTGCTATGCTTAGTGAAAATGATCAACCATCTGGTGTGATTCTAAATTTCAGATCCAACCTACATGGAATGATTTTCTTGTTGCTTCATACATCACGTCGAATTAATGCACACTCACTGACGCATACAATGTTTACAATACGCATAAACCTATTTACTAATTATTACATCCAATCTATTCTTGTCCTGACTACACACTGTAATGACGTCATCATCACTACATCTGTAGGGTGCTCTTTTCAAGAAGCACACTCCTTATCTTTGGCTATTTCACTTGTAGACCCACCTAACTCGTACTCACATGCATCGTTGAGTCCAGCTTCATTCCCTACTTTCACTCACTCCAACTTGGCCCCAACCACTATATCCTCGCATACTTCTACCTCAATATCAAATAGTAATGCCCCGAAAGAGCCCTCATCTTCCTCCTGACCAAAAGGAAGTAAATCTATCCCTACCGCACCCATAACCAAACTTCGTACATGCTCTACACTAGCTAAATTATCAAAAGCTGTAGAGTTAGGGGTATGCTCTAGGGCAGTTCGATAATTTTTGTAAATTATTATCTTTGTAATTAAATTTTTTTCGAAATAAAACGTGTTTTTCCTTTCTATTATATGCTTATCGCATTATGTATGTTAATTAATTATTTAGAATGTATATATTAAATAGAAAATGCTTAAAGAATATATTTTGTGATAATAATTGCAATATGTTTTAATCATGAAAATTTTATCACACTAAAATTTACATATTATTTTAAATATTCCTAATCAAGATGTTTCGAGATAGAAAATCGATACATCTATTGACACTAAAGTACGTAACGCTCCTCAAATTTGGATGGTGTATTACTCATGGCTGCTGGGAGAATCAAGAGGTTACATACTGATGGTTATTTGATAACTATGGAATGACTCACTCGAGAGTTTTCTATTGGTTAATATAACTAAGGTCAAACAAAGAATCTCGAAGTTACGATATTATACAGTTCTCTCGATCTAAGAATAATGTTGAACTTCAATATGGATACTTCACTTTAATTATAGTTAAATCATGGTATGACATCCTTCGAACAACTATAGTTAGGTTTGAGCCAAATCGTTGAGAGTGAAATACTATCCAATAGAGAATTCGCCTCATCAGTTATATGATGTTAATATCATGGTCAACTATGGTCAACTCAAAATCAAAGTCTTTGACTAGAGCAGTATGGTTAATAATAATTGAACAAGGACTATAGTTTTGGACTATACGAGTTGAATGTGTATAATATTAGAATTTTGACTGAAACCAAATTCCATAAGTCTTAAAATTGATATAGTTTTAATAAAGAGAATTGATGTAAATAATCATTATTACTAGGTACCATTTAAAATAGCTAAATTGGATATATACCAAAAAGATGTATAAGCGACAAATTCAACGAAACTGTCACACCACTAGCAAATATGACGCCAGAACTTTAATATTGTAATTGTTTAATATTAATCATTAACCGAGTTTACATTTTTGAGTCGCACAATTATAATGATGGATACTCCAAAATACCATACAATTTAATTAATTTATAATTGTTGTAAATTAATTCATATTTATGAAATATTAATTAATAAATTTTTGTTGATTTTTTGGGTGCCATTAGTATTTAAAATGTGCATATATAAAAGTTACATATGTACGTATCGATATACGATATCGATAAATATATAATTTTGATTTAAATGGATTAATTACTAAATGAGTTTTGGAAATTTTAAAGCCCTATATGGTTGGCCATAGGAGCGCATGGGAGAGGGGGTTTAAGTGTTTCAAAATAGTTTTGAAAAGGTTGAAAAGAAAGAGTTTGGAAAAGAAAGTGGAGAATTAAGTGATTCAAAATAGTTTGGAAATCATTACTGCCTCTTCTTAATGCCAACTAATTAAGCCACCTCATCTCATTGTCTTTTGCCTTCATCCACTTCATTAGTTCGGACCAAAAAATCTAGGAGGCTAATAGCAATTGATTCCAAATAGTAAATCACAACAAAATCAAATTAAGTAAAAGGTGGTGTCCATCTTTTGATAGTTTCATTTTCTGAAGATAGTTCAATAAAATCAAAGGAGTCTTTCTTTATTTAGGGTGCGAATCACATGCAGATTCTGTAGGTAATTATTCTAGTTCAACCTCAATTATATATATCATCATGGTTGTGTAGATTGGGTCTCTTATGCTTTATGATGAATTTATGTATGTTTGTGCTGTCCAATTTGATTTATACGTACAAACTAACTTAGACATAAACAGATAAAAAATTATCATCATAATATATATTTTCAACTATGATTTTTTTATATAAATAAATAATATTGTTCTAGTTATAAAATTATTTTTGTTAGTTAAAAATGATTTTAAAATATTTTTAAAATATAGATATGTATATGTATTATATATATTAGTTTGTTTAAAATTAATTTTATTATAGACATACTCTCAGGTTAAAAAATTTGATTTTTATATTTACATATACTAATAATATTAAAAAGAATTTTAAATCATATAAAAAAAATATATTTATATGTATACGTTATATAAAAAATATTTCCTTATGGATTTTAATTTAGAAAAATATTTTAAAAAACCCTACAAATAAAAATATATTATTGATATATTTTAATATATATATATATATATTGATAATAATTTTATCAAGATTATTTATAAACCTACTTTTATAAAATATAATATATTTTTCGAACATAAATAATTTATATATATATTTTAATTAAAAATTTATAAATAGACATTTTGCTTAAAAACGTAGATTTGATTTTTATTTTCACTATGATAGTAATTATTGTAGCTCTGAGCTTTTAGGTTACAACTGCTTGTTTCTAAGAGATAAAAATGAGAGTAATAAATGAAAGCTCCATCCTTATACAAGTGTGTTCATTATTGTATTTATAGTAGCTTAAATTTGGTGAGGATGGCTTAGATTGGTATACCAACTACTTTGTTTTCTCTTAGGCATTGATGGCGTTAAACAATTTAGTTGCAGGCCAGTTAGGATGCTAATTAGTTTCAATCATTCAAATGATAGCCAATTTTGAGGCGTACCAAAGCATGTTGTTGTCAAATACAATGACATAAGGACAAGGAATATTTGAACAATAACATCATTGTCATCTGGACAGTGAAGGACATGGAGTGGTTGCTGTACATTAGTGCTTTTGTTAGATGAATAGTCTAGTATATGTCAATCTTTTTGGTAGAACAATGCAGAATCGTTGCTTCATTTTGTAGAAGCAGCTAGGTGCTTTAGTTAAGGGTATACCTGGTCAAAAAAAAGGGATAGAGGTTGGCAAACCCTCGGGTAGGTTGTAGGATGACAAGGAATTAGCAGCTCAATGAGGAAAGCGTGAGAGTGGCCTTAATGATGCGGGGAGGTACTCTTGGATTGAAGCTCTCTTACTGAGAGCAATGTCCAGTCGGACTGATGTTTGAAGTTGTTAGCCACTAGGCACTGTGAACTTTTCCGAGTTGCATACGCATTTATGAATATGATGGGTCGGGGGTGATGAGGCTGGGAGATTGGCTTATTTATTACATTGCAAGAAAAATGAGAAACAGATAACATTAAACATAAAAACATATATTATCAACTATATAAATTTAGCTCAAGTGGTTAGAGGTGTAATGCTTTAGACAAGGTTCTATATGTCATGGATTCAATTCCTTGAGACATCATAATGAGTACTCTACTTGAATATAGTATCACTCTCATTATCAAAAAAAATATCAACTATATAGAGCACCCATATTTTATTCTTCACGAATTTATTTACATTCTTTTAGCTAATCTTGTTAGAAATTCCATTTTAGAATTTCAATGACAATAACTATATAATCACATATACAAGATATATCTTATCATATTACAGGTATATACTAAAAGAAGATCACTGTGCTCAACAAAATCATGGCTCAAAGTCAATTGAAGAAAGATGGATCATGCTATTTAAAAGTAAGGTCATATTATTGTATTATAGTCATAAATAAATGTTGTACAATCTCCTCGAGTGATCGTAATACACATCATTTTCATATCGACAAATCTCGATAATAAACTGCCCAAATTTAGCAAATTCCATAGCGACAGACATTTATCTATATGCCGCAGATGTCAATGACATGTTTCTGGTTTTCTTTTCTGAAATACCACAGGCATTTGACATATATTGACAGACGTCTGAGGGGAGTTTCGGCCTACATAGGTAAAACTGCAACTGTCATTTTTTGAACATACGCTTCTCTCTACTTTGAACAAACATCCTTCTACTTCAACAGTTGCAACCATTAATCAGAGAGCAATTTTTCTAGGAGTCACAACTTTTCAAATACAACTCTTTGATAACATAAATACTAAAAATCAATTGAGATTTAACTCACCTTAATTTACTACTCTCTAACTTCTATATTCATATTCTTTTATGCTATCATTGATTTAATATTCTCAATCACTTACAGTCAAAATCTATATTTTGGTATATTATTTCCTAAAAATCCAAGCAACTCACTATCACTCAAAGGAGATTATAGGAAGAATTGTACTGGCAGTAATATCCAAGTTGTGTTGAACACAAGATTGTCAAAGGAATACTTTTGTAACAATCTGCCTTTTTGGACATTTTAAGCAGACACACATGCTAACTCAAACCATACAAAAGGGCAGATTATTATTGGGGTAAATAAGAAAAAGAGAAAGAAATAAACAAATACAGAATCTCGCAGCGGAATGACAAAATATAATACTCAAATAAAAGTTCATGAAGCTATTTACAAATAAATTTCATTATACTAATACAATATAGAATCAGAGTTACAGTCAACAAGAATAAATAAATAAATGCAGCGAACAATATGATGCGGTGGAATACATATATAAAATAATAGTAGTACAAATCTTCGTCTTCGTCCTCCAGGTATAAGGTCTTCAACCCTGAAATGCTCAGGCTGGCCCGAGCGAATTGAAAAGACAAAACACTCGAGTCAGAACTAAAAGATCTTATGTAAGTTAAATCAACGGTAAATATGTGTGTGACGGCGTCAGAGATGTTTACGGGGTTTGACATCCCCTATCCAGTGTCTAACGTGAGTGTAGTAACTTAAGAGATGTTCTCCTAAGGATCCGTTAAACTATCTACTATGTAGTACAATACGCTATTATAATAGTGTCTACAATAAAGTAAAGTATTAAAATAGCGTTAAGGCGTTACCCATATCCCCCTTAACACATTTTTATATATTCCCATAGTCTATACAGTACCGTAATTCCTCCATAAACTGGAGGGCTATCAGAGGGCACTCCATAGGTATGGTACAAAACAAACTCGTAGAAGGCGCTCCAGGGCTTGTGAACACGGCACTCGACGCAATGCCATGGTAGATATACCAATTGCGTATTCGGATTGGTGGTAACGCAATGCATGTACTACCGCCCACCTCGAACACACTCCCAAATCAAAATCAAAGGGTGGCCACCAAATCAATCACAAAGTAATAGAATGGTATCGAAGAAATGTGCCCGATAGGAGGAATAACCTCACTTGGCCCGGCCTGGCTCCTGTTTTAGTCACATCTAAGCTGACTCACGGGAGTCCGGGTCGCGATCCGGGTCGCGTCATACCTCATACAGAAATCGTTCACTAAACCATCCTACTTCATTTCTGGAATCTCCACCACGTACACAGTTGTTAAAGTGGTTTTCGGTATTGGCAGAGAGTGTGACAATATCCGATCTCGGTCTCTTTAACAACCAAACGCTTATTTCACACCGGATGGTTCTTTTACATTTCAAAAGTCAATTCACAATTTATATCAAAATATCATATTCTCAAAACCATATCACTTTCGAAATCATATTCATTTTGAAACCATACTCACCTTTGAAATCATATCGTTTTCGAAATCATATTTTCTTTCAAAATTGATATTTCCAATTAGATTAAATCCTTACTTCAAAATCCTCATATTCAATAAATTATAACATTTAAATCCCAACTTAGGTTATAACATCACTTAACCGTATTTGCTTTTAAACCAATGAATTTGAATATAAACACTTTCCCTCTACTTAGTTTGAAAATTTAGAAAATAGTTTTAATTATAGATTAAAGGTACTTGTTAAATTGATTTAAGATAGTTATATAGATTTAAAATAGATTAAATATAATTAAGACAGATTAAATAGCTTTAAAATAGATTAAGTAGATTTAAAATAAGTTAAAATGGGTTAATTAGTTTTTTAAAATAAATTAAATGGTTTTAAATAAGTTAAAATGATTTAATATAGTTAATATAAATTAAAATAGTTTAATAATTTGAAAATCTTAAAATTTAGAATCTTTAAAATAATATATTTTTAAAAAGTATATATTCAAACATGAATTTGAAATATATACCAATTTAAACTATTTATTTTCTCAACACATTTGGACCATTTCCAATTTCCAAAAACCCAATTTCAAATCTTTCAATTCAAATTCTCAATAAAATATTTAATTCTAAATCGCTTCCAAATCCATGTTTGAAATATCAATTTAAATTACTCCAATTTCAATATATTTCAAAGTTATATTTCAAACAATTTTAATAACCCAATTCTGACAAACTTCACGTATACTTCAAATTCAACTTTAAAATTACAATTTAATTTCTTTAAACAATTCCTTTAAACCAATTCCAATTTTTCACATAAAAATTGAATTTCGATAATAATTCAATTTATATAAATCAAATTTTATTTCAAAATATCATTTAACTACATTCAAGAAAATTAAGGATTAAAATCATTTAATTTAACCAATCCGATATCCGTATAATTCTCTACCCTAGGATCAAGTGATACAGATATTTATCATTTCAATCCACAATTATTTTATATTTACGGATATATACCATTTTAATCTACAATCTCGAGTTAATATAAAAATCCATAAAATCGCTCGAGTCTATCATTTCGACCATAATGATTTTTAATAAAATCTACAGATCGAGCCTAAATTTGAACAGTCTCAGATTCGTCCAAACCCATGTCAAAATGTTTGGAATTTCTATACGATCTCGGCAAAACAAACCGCGCGTGAATTGGACCTCGTATGTAAAAGGTATGCAATTCAGAACATTATACGATAAAATTATATAAAATAAAATAAAACAAAGCATACACGTCATCATCATCTCGTTGAACCCTAGCCCGCTCACGAACTCCCTTCGCATGTATGAATAAACGGAGCCGCCGCTTCCATCGTTCACCCATGCCTTCGACGCCACACCCTTTCCAGAAACGCCGCCTCCCTCCACGGCCTTCGCGAATCACCACTGGCCATCGAAGCCCCAAATCCAACAGTCGCCGCCACCATATTTTGCAAACCCTAACGAATTGTCTAAGCCGATCCGACCATCAAAACGCCAAACAACCCACGCCGATGAACTCCTGTGACGCCCCACCTCTATACCCACGCTAACCAAGAACACTACGGTGTAGTGCTATCAATTAGCATGGAGAATAAGGCTGTGGAGGAGCGACCATCCATGTAACTTCTTTGAGCGAGCACCGATATGTCAGATGGAATAGAATGCATATCTTTTAAGGAGGAAATCCGACATACCGATACAAACACAAAGCTATCACACGGTGGCTATATATAATCTTCGGAAACAAACATAGAAGTAATCATAACATAAATCAGTCACAGACATCCATATCACAAAGGCGGAAGAAGATATGAATAAATACATAACACATGAAAGTGTACATCAGAGTAGTGGTCAGAAAGATCCACGATAATACAAAAGAATAGCATCACGTGCTATACAAAAGAATAAGTACACAACATAGAGTCTATATCTCAAAGATGTACATCCCAAAAACTATTAATCTATGTAGTTAGCCAAAAGTCAGAATAATCCCGAAGAGAAGTCAAGCAGAAGCACCTGTAACATCTCGGTCTGACCCAAGTATTATTTATAAGAAAATAATTAACGGATCAGTCTAGCTATAAATATCAGATGATATGGTATAAAGTAGAAGGCATGACATGAACATGTAATAACCATAACGACATACTACTATAAGTATGTAAATGATAATCAATAAAAGATTAATCAATATCACAAGGATCTTCTCAAAGATAAAATAGGGTATCATACCCTAAACTTGTATTCATAACAAGTCAATAACACATAAATTCACCAATGCACAAAAACTGATATCATACCAATGAAAATCATGAAAATTGGTGAAGCATAAAATTCCAGAAATCATCACCAGAAATCCAGAAAACACATAAAAAGGGGGAGGCCTAACACATGAATGGGAGCATGAAAACTCACCTACGCGTAAACACATGAATGAGAAGCTATCTCATGGAAGCTATCCATTAAATTTCCACACAGAAATGGCCCGAAGGCCATGGGGTGCTACCCCATATATGCGATGGCGAAACATCACAAAAAAGCGGGGTCTAGTCTCCCTCGCAGACAAAGAGACATCGCTCAATCGCTAGTCTAAATCACAAAAATGATCGTCATGATCATAAAGAAGTGTCAATCACACCAAGCTAGTAAATATATGAGTTTAGCTTCATGTCCCATAACCACTTGCTTAACTTAAATATTTACGAACAAGCTGTAAATCTTCACTAGAAAATTGTCACAAAAAGGGTTCAATCGAACAAGTCCAAGAGCTAACCGACGAAGTGAACGCAAGCGTTTCATACCACTCGTTTTACTAAGTCGTTTAAGTCGATTTCTCATCCGAGTGAAGTAAAGGCTTGTATATACTAGTAGATTGGAAATCGGTTTGAGAAAAAAACTTTTGATATTTGAAATAGTGTTGAAATCGCTTTGATGAAAGAGTTTTGATATTTACTACTAGTATTGAAACCTTCATATCTTTAAAGTGACAAGTCACAAAACGATTGTTGAAACAATTCGAATCACATCAATTCACGTTCGAAGACGTGAGTAAAGTCCAAAGAAGTCAATCCCAAAACCATCAAAGTAGAAATTCTGTTGAATGTTTTTTTCCAGATAAGATCCCCTACGAAGGGGGGTACGGGGTTCGACCTAAGTGAAGACAAGCAGCCTACGACCTAAAGCAAATTGAGGTCTAACGACCTAAAGAGTTTGCAACCTAAGGGATACGACCTAAGTGGCGCGACCTAGTGGGGCTTAGGTCGGAGATGACCTACGAGGTAAACTAGGTCGACTTAGTAGACGAGCGACCTAAGGTGAATGGTCCAACGACCTAACTCGAACGACCTAGAGGGTCGAACGACCTAGAGGGTCGAACGACTTAACTAGAGGATAGGTCGAAGACGACCTAGTGGAAATGGTCGAGCGACTTACGAGCTACGACCTAAAGTGACGAGGGAAGTTAGGTCGGAGACGACCTAACACTTGACTCGCGAGCGACTTATGGAAAAGAAGTGGCGAGCGACTTATGGTCCAGCGACCTAAGATGAAACGACCTAAGATCGAAAACAGGGTCACGCGACCTAACAGGAAACAAGGTCAGGCGACCTAAAGAAGTTCGCGACCTAAAGGTGCACGACCTAAGGTCTTACGACCTAAGGAAAAAGGTCTTACGACCTAACAGTATGGTGAGTAATTAAGCCAAACGACCTAAGACCTAAGCCTTAAACGACCCAAGGAGTTAACTCGCGAACGACCTAACTCTTTAACTCACGAACGACCTAAGCCTTTAACTCGTGGACGACCTAAGCCTTTAACTCGTGAACGACCTAAGCCTTTAACTCGTGAACGACCTAAGAAGGCGGTGACTTTTCAACACGCGTGAGCTAGCAGCCTGGACGACTTAACCTGGGCAGAACGACCTAAGGGCTGGAACTCATCAAAAATGCTAAAAATTGGAGTTTTTCGCCAATTCAATCCAAACCAAATGCAAATGAGCATGCTAAAGTGATAGGGAACCATTCCCAACAGTCCAAGATAGTTATAAGCAAGAGTTTGAGATAAAAATCTCACCTTTTCACTAAAATGGATGAAGATGGAGATTGAAAGCAAGGAGAAACAATCCAAAGCTTGAATCCACTATCTTCTACTTGAATTTGGAGTTGAATCTCGGATTTGAAATAGAATTTGAGTTTGGAGTTTTAATTTCTCTTTCCCACCACCATTTTTGACAAAGCTTGAAGCGTTTGATAAAGTGAGGAAGAGGGTTGGGCTGAATTAAGAAGGTGCAATCCAAACCAAAGTCAAAGGCGGGAAAAAGTGATGAAATTTCCACTTACTCCAAACATGTCGAAGTGTATACTCAAAAAGATCGCAAACGTCATTTTGAACTCAATGGGAGTGGTCTCGAGTCCTAATTTGACCGTATGCAAAAAGTAGATTTTTGGACTAACAACCGACTTAACTATAAAATATTTAAATATAGAATTGATAAATATGCGGGTTGTTACAACTCCCCTCGGTCCTCTATACAAAACTGTGCCCCCAATTTGACGATCCGACAAAGTTGATCGTGACATGATGAACGTCCGAGGCTAAATCACCCAATTTCGGCCACATAGAAACCTAGATCGAAAAACGAGCTACATATTTGACTGCGCTCGTCGAGAGCTTCAAATTGATATATAATTCGATAGGGTTTGGAGGAGTTTGATTTTGGAATTGAATTTGAAATTGAATTTGCAATTTGGGAATTAGAGTTTTTGTTTGTCTACCATTGGAAAGAGGAGATGAGAAAGAAATGTACGTAAAGACAATAGAAAATAAAAAGAAGCTAAGGTTTATAATAGGTTATTTATAGGCAGGTCCGAAATAAAATGAATGGACAAGATTTAATTGAAAGTTGAACGATAAACGACCCGAAAAGCCCGTTCTGTCTCCGGAACGAAAATGGGTCATCCCATATATCAAAATAGATGTTTTCGATTAATTTAAACTCAATGGAACAGGTTTCAAGTCCAAATTCCATCGTATGAAGAAGTTAGCTTAAAATCAACTTATTTCAAATTGATTTCAATTGATTTCAATTAAGTTGATTTCTAGGCGTAACGAGTCCGTACGATCAAACGACAAGCCCGATCGCTACGAAACTTGAAATCCTATAATAATTCACTGTTACGGATCCGATGAAACTGGTTTCGTTGAAATCCGAGTCAGTGGCCAAAATGGTTATTTTCACGTTAATTAAATAAATTAATATTAAATTAATTAATCACTTTTTATATTCAAATTAATTAAATAACCAAATTTTATCATTTTTTATTTTATAGACATTTAAAATAAATTAAAACAAGTTTACATATAATTCGGTGTTAAGTATTTTACAAATTACAGTGTTCAATTACAAATGTAATTAAATCCAATTAATATAATTTAATTTCAATAAATTTATTTAATTTGGTTTCGATCTTTTAATTCAATCAATTGTTTCTCTACATACATAGTTAATTTTGATATATATTTTATTACATTAATATCTTACCATTTTCATCTTACTTTTCATTAACGTAGCATTTAATTGCATTTTAATTGCAATAAATCCATTTATTATAATTTAAATACCAAAAAATTGATTTAATTTGGTTTAAATCTTTATATACAATCCATTATTACTCTAATAGCCTGGTTATTTGTTTATATCTTATTTCGCTAATATGCAACAATTTCCATCTTTTATTTGTATTAACTACCATATTTCAATTATATTGAATTTTTGTCAATTTTACACATTAATTATAATTTAAAACTCCCAATTAAATATTTTATCTCGGTTTCATTCTTTTATTGAATCACTCATTACATTATGAATAAAATTAACATTTATGTTCCTTTTATTGCATTCACAATTTACAGTTACTGTTTTAACTCACATTAATGTAACATTCAATGACATTCAATTGTAATTGATTAAATGAATTGGTAACAAATAACAATTGTCACCATTTCATTATTTGATCACATTTGTAAGTTTATTATTTACAACAGAAGTTATAATTACTTACCTAACGCTGATTTTATTCAATTACCATTAATTATATATTATTTCATAAATTAGTTCAATATTTACATTTGTTTTCTTATATTCAATTTATAACAAAGTACAACATCTAAATCACTTCAATAAATTGGAATTTCATTCAAATTTTTAAAGATTAACTTTAATTAACATTGCTACGTTTCATTTTGGTTATTATTTCATTATTAAATTACAAAATTTTGTTTCTCTCAATATTAAATTACCAAAATCTTATTAAATTAACTAATTTAAATTATCGAAAATTACGGGTCGTTACACTCTCTCCACTCAAAACTTTTCGTCCTCGAAAAGGGAAAAGAAGGAATTAAGTAATCAATATATCTTATTCAAAATATTAAATTTATAAACAATTAAATTTCATAATTAAATAATTTGAATAAAATATATCAATTTATAACAATTTAATCCTTTCATATTCAAGTAAATAAAAGTTTGAAAAACATTTCAGAAATTTTTTCTAAGTCAAAAATTCACAGAAAATTTCGGCAGAGTCTCCTTTGTACGGAGAGGTTTGGAAAAATAGTAATATCAATAATAACAATATATATATATATATCATATTTTTCAAAATAAGATATCCTAACTACAGGAAAAATAATATAATATCGCTAGAAAACCGTAATCCGAGAACGTACCTATTTGTCGGGTAAATAACACTTATTTTATGAAACCAAAAGCAGTAGCAATTGCTTCCATAACCTGTATTTCACTTATATAATCCAAAGAGGTTAATAATCATATAAAATGAAATATTCAAAGTTGTTTCAACCACTAACAAACAAATCAATATAATACAACAACAATCACTTGCAACCAAAATCATACAATCATAACATGAAATCAATGTAATCAACCATCCATCCATATCAAGCAAAACAAATGGTTTGTTTGGGTTTAGACACCTTTAATCGTATAGAATGACAAATAAACTACTAAGTATACCATCTACTCAACAGTCTTAGATAAAACTCAACGGATTATTCATACATCCAAACAATTAGAAGTATCCTCTCCCAAACAATCCATAAGCCAAACAAACACAAATTCCAAACATTATTTAAGTTTATTCTTATAAATTTCCTTTCACAACATTTATTGTTCATTTTTTTTCATACAATGATTATTTCATTAATTTACATTTATTTCTCACAAATTCAATTCCCATTTATTCATATAATATTTAATTCCATTTATTTACATTTATTTATCTACATATGTTATTTACATTTTATTACATATGTGACTTATATATAGTTATTTAAACATATGTATATCAGTTCTTAAAGTACTATATAGGTTTCTTTATAATTAAATTCACATTCATTCATTTAGTACTTATTTTCATTTGTTTACATTCATTACTTACAAAATTCATTTTCAGTTATGCATATAATGTCAATTTCTTTTTCATTTCTTTACATTCATTTCTTACATAAGTTACTTCCATTCAATTATTTATAATAATCAATGAATTTATTATTTAAGTATTACATACATTTTATTGCAGCTTAGTTCACATTTATTAATTTATATACTTGATTTCTATTAGATATTAATATTCATTAGTGCATAAGTTCATACCTAAGTTTCTTACTTTTAATTCGTCCTTCATTTCTTTACAAAGTGTCATTGAATATTAAATCTATTTTCCGAATCCTTTCAACCTTTCTGAAGTTATAGTCATTAACTTAATATAGTATTAAATTTAATTACAAAGTGCTTCATCATTGATTTAAGTTTATCATCATCTACTTACGGTATTCATCAATTCTACTTATTTTAATTGTAATTAACTTCAAACAATTACTTAGTTTATACTCATTTATTTATAGTATTCATGTTCAATTCAATTACTTAACATATCAATTCATTAACTTAAGTTTATAATTATTAAAATATCAAAATTCTTACTTATAAAAGAAATTCCATTGAACACTTTCATTGCTTAAGTTTTACTTGTATAATATTCCATTACATATTCTTTTTAACATTACAACCTTTAATATTTTGGTAAATTTTATATTTATGTTTCTAAGAATGCAATTGAAAGTTACACAAGTTTATCTTATTTATTTTAATTAACTTAATGTTCAATAGTTATCATTTTTCAGTTTCATATCCTTAAGTTTACAGGTTACAAATTTTCAAATTTCTTGCATATTTCATTTATAACTTAGCGTTTAATTTCTTATTTTCATTTTAGAAGTTCCAATTATTGAATAGTTAAATTTTCATTTCATTACAATAATTGAAATCTCTAATTTATAGAATTTTAAGCACTAAATGTCGGGTTCCATTTCAAATCATTTAAAACAATATACATATCATATCTTTTATATATATCAAATCATATTTAGAAATAAAATTTAATATTTATTTATCAAAATAAATGTGTAGTAAATTACTACAGCAGCCTCACCACTTTGAAACTCGAATATGAACGTTGATGATGCGTGAGCGATAGAGAGGGGAGTACAGAACTTATTTCCTTCCAAAATTCTTTTAAACATTTCTTCCAAATCACATTGAAATATTTATTTCAGAAAATACTTCCAAATAATATTAATGTTATATTCCAAAATCTTTCAAAAGAAATTTTCAAAATTCTTGGAACTTAAGTTCTAAATTTTCCAATTTATATTTATTTTATTTGTACAAATCTTATTTTCAACTTATAAATTTCACTACCTAACAACAAATATATTACAACCAAATATATCATTTATAAAATTATTATTTTATATACAAAAATACATAATATGCAAAATTATTTCATTTGCCTATATTTCAAAATAATATTATGTCGGTTTGTCCTATTAAGTGTTTAGAAATCCCTATCGGTGTCATAGCGTCCCATGCACCAACCAGAATTTATAAATACAAAACGGAACAAATTAACACAATACAAAACCTTTTACAACACTAACAAATACGCTCTCTCATATATATACACTCAGCGACTCATTCTAGGGTATTACTATCCTATTTTTAAAGAGTCGGACCCCACAAAGCTAAGGTTATCGCTAAACCAAAGCTCTGATACCAACTGTAACAACCTGCCTTTTTGAACGTTTTAAGCAGACACACATGCCAACTCAAACCATACAAAATGGCAGATTTTTATTGGGGTAAATAAGAAAAAGAGAAAGAAATAAACAAATATAGAATCTCGCAGCGGAATGACAAAATATAATAATCAAATAACAGTTCATGAAGGTGTTTAAAAATAAATTTGATTATACTAATACAATACAGAATCAGAGTTACAGTCAACAAGAATAAATAAATAAATGCAGTGGAACAACATGATGCCGTGGAATACATATCGTAAATAATAATAGTACAAATCTTCGTCTTCGTCCTCTAGGAATAAGGTCTTCAACCCTAAAATGCTCAGGCCGACAAGAGCGAATTGAAAAGACAAAACACTCGAGTCAGAACTAAAAGATCTTATGTAAGTTAAATCAACGGTAAATATGCATGCGACGGTGTCATAGATGTTTACGGGGTTTGACATCTCCTATCCAGTGTCTAACGTGAGTGCAATTACTTAAGAGATGTTCTCCTAAGGATCCGTTAAACTATCTACTATGTAGTACAATACGCTATTATAATAGTGTCTACAATAAAGTAAAGTATTAAAATAGCATTAAGGCGTTACCCATATCCCCTTTAACACATTATTATATATTCCCATAGTCTATACAGTACCGTAATTCCTCCGTAAACTGGAGGGCTATCAAAGGGAAATCCATAGGTATGGTACAAATCAACCTCATAGAAGGCGCTCTAGGGCATGTGAACACGTCACTCGAGGCAATGCCAGGGTAGATATACCAATTGCGTATCTGCACTGATGGTAACGCATAGCAACTACTACCGCCCACCTCGGACACACTCCCAAATCAAAATCAAAGGGTGGCAACCAAATCAATCACAAAGTAATAGAATGGTATCGAAGAAATGTGCCCGATAGGAGGAATGACCTCACTTGGCCCGGCGTGGCTCCTATTTTAGTCACATATAAGCTGACTCACGGAAGTCAAAGTCACGTCATACCTCATACAGAAATCGTTCACCAAACCATCCTACTTCAATTCTGGAATCTCCACTACATACACAGTTGTTAAAGTGGTTTTCGGTATTGGCAAAGAGTATGACAATATCCGATCCCGATCTCTTTAACAACCAAACGCTTGTTTCACACCGGATGGTTCTTTTACATTTCAAAAGTCAATTCACAATTTATATCAGAATATCATATTCTCAAAACCATATCACTTTCAAAATCATATTCACTTTGAAATCATGCTCACCTTTGAAATTATATCGTTTCCGAAATCATAATTTCTTTCAAAATTCATATTTCCAATTAGGTTAAATCCTTACTTCAAAATCCTCATATTCAATAAATTATAACATTTAAATCCCAACTTAGGTTATAACATCACTTAACCGTATTTTCTTTTAAACCATTGAATTTGAATATAAACACTTTCTCTCTACTTAGTCAGAAATTTTAGAAAATAATTTTAAATAGTTATAAATAGTTAAAATAGTAATAAATGGTTGAAATACTCTAAAATAGTTTAATTATAGATTAAAGGTACTTGTTAAATTGATTTAAGATAGTTACATAGATTTAAAATAGATTAAATATAATTAAGATAGATTAAATATAATTAAGATAGATTAAATAGATTTAAAATAAGTTAAAATGGGTTAATTAGTTTTTTAAAATAAATTAAATGGTTTTAAATAAGTTAAAATGATTTAATATAGTTAATATAAATTAAAATAGTTTAATAATTTAAAAATCTTAAAATTTAGAATCTTTAAAATAATATATTTTTAGACAGTTTATATTAAAACATGAATTTGAAATTTATACCAATTTAAACTATTTGTTTTTTTTCAACACATTTGGACCATTTCCAATTTCCAAAAACCCAATTTCAAATCTTTCAATTCAAATTCTCAATAAAAATATTTAATTCTATATCACTTCCAAATCCATGTTTGAAATATCATTTTAAATTACTCCAATTTCAATATATTTCAAAGTTATATTTCAAACAATTTTAGTAACCTAATTCTGACAAACTTCACGTATACTTCAAATTCAACTTTAAAATTACAATTTAATTTCTTTAAACTATTCCTTTAAACCAATTCCAATTTTTAACATAAAACTTGAATTTCGATAGTAATTCAATTTATATAAATCAAATTTTATTTCAAAATATCATTTAACTGAATTCAAGAAAATTAAGGATTAAAATCATTTAATTTAACCAATCCGGTGTTCGTATATAATTCTCTACCTTAGGGTCAAGTGATACAGATATTTATCATTTCAATCCGTAATTATTTTATATTTACGGATATATACCATTTCAATCCGCAATCCCGAGTTAATATAAAAATCCATAAAATCGCTCGAGTCTATCATTTCGACCCATAACGATTTTTCGCAAATCTACAGATCGTTCGGGTATATATCATTTCAACCCATAATGATTTTTCTAATAATAATTAAGGGAACTTGCAGAGTGATAACAATATATATTAATTAAACATAACATCCAATCATCAAATATCAATAATCAAACATCCATCACAATCATCATTCAATTCAACCAATGAATATCAACAATTAACAGATTATTATATACAGGTAATTAACTAGCAATTTAATTTCAAAATAAATTAAATGACAATTTAATTCAAATTAATAGGAATAGCAATTTAAATATACAAAACAACCATAAATAATTTCCTAATCACTTCATAAATTTAATTTAACTAACATAAAAATTTTTAGAAGTTGTGAGTGGGTCAAAACACTCACCTTTGAATTTCAAATCGATTTGAAATTCAAAATAGGGCCTAAATTGAACAGTCTTAGAATTCATCCAAACCAGCGTTAAAATGTCCGAAATTTCGATACGATCCCGGCAAAACAAACACGCGTGAATTGGACCTCATATGTAAAAGTTATGCAATTCAGAACAATATACGGTAAAATTATAAAATAAAAAAAAACAAAGCATACATGTCATTATCATCTCGTTGAACCCTAGCCCGCTCACGAACTCCCTTCACACACTTGAATAAACGGAGCCCCCGCTTCCATCGTTCGCCCATGCCTTTGACATCGCACCCTTGCCAGAACCGCCACCCCCCTCTACGGCATTCTCGAATCACTACTAGCCATCGAAGCCCCAAATCCAACAGCCGCCGCCACCATATTTTGCAAACCCTAACGAATTGTCTAGGCCGATCCGACCGTTGAAATGCCAAACAACCCACGCTGATGAACTCCCCTCGGTCCTCTCTACAAAACTGTGACGACCGCCCATGACCCCTGCACCGAATCTAGAGATAGAGCGCTGTAAAGTGTGCCAGGCGACCATGGACGATTGTCAAGGTGAGATTTAAAACAACAGAATCTATCGTATTACTCACAACGCATGGACAAAATACAATAGAACATATGTATAGTGAAGCTTTACAGAACAAAATGACATCATATAAAACTCCATAATAGTTGAATACAAGCATCCACATAGTCAATACATCCAGCCTCACTACATATCTCTCAGAGAATACAAAACAGCGGAATATCCAGTACATATAATAAGAAGATAATATGCAACCCTCCAGCTCGTCTTCGATATCAGCATCGTGAGAAGAGAACAGCACCTGTCACCTGCTACCTAGTCTGCCCGTCCCAAAATGGACGAACAGCCCAAGGCAATAAGAATTAAAAACATAAAGCCTTGAGTCAGACAACAGTCTTAGTGAGCAGTAAATTAACTAACAACATACCAAAAGAGCATAAAGGAAAAGGAATAGGAATACAACCCTCCCACTCCAACCTCATTCTACAGTGATAGCCCCCAGACACACACTAAGCAGAAGCAAACATAGCAGAGCATACAATTTAAAGTAAAGCTACTATCACTCGAGTCAAGGGCGATGTTTTCCAAGTACCAAGGCCTAAATCAGATAAGTACCCAGAAAATACCGCTCTTGAGTCCGAATGATGATACAACCAAACATCCATGACTCTGGCTATCACTGTTATCATTGCTTCGATATCACCGTTAATTGAATGACCGGCACATTCTTTCAGCCGTCCGTCAAGGGCTAATGAAAACCCCGGTTCTAGACATAACTCCCGCACGTCGTCGCAGCCCGTGCCTAGGACTATCGAATCTGCCCAGAGTACTCGACCATCAACAGTTGGCCGTTGGGACTATCGAATCTGCCCAAACGTACTCTTGCTTAGAGCATGCTAGAACCTTCAACAACGATGCTATCCAAGCCTCCTAGTCATCCTCCTCGACGACTATTCTCATCCATTCATTATCCTCAACTCGAATCATATCACCGAGTTATCAACATGCTTGGAATGATCCCGTCTGGATTAGACCAAGTCTTCATCACATGATTGCCTCGCTTCATTACATCCTCGCAAAGCCTCATCTCATCATCACATCATCAAATCTATGCATAAGAGCTTCATCATCCCGCTACATATGCCACGAGCAGCTTTTCCAATTCAAGAGCCTTTTCCTTAACTTTTGAATCATCTTCGATCTAAATCTAATCATCAATCATCTAGTTCATAACAAGCAATCAAATCAAACATCAATCCAAGCAATCAAGCATTCAAATATGATCTAAGTAGACAATTATAACAATAATGGCATTTTCGTAATTAAAGAGTTGAAAGTCCAATAAGCATGAAAACATGGATTATATCTCTACAACTTGATGAATGAACTTGCATAGGTTAACATATGATAAAATGGATGTAACATCATCATGAACAATGGATCTATATGGATCTACACTTAGGATGAAGAAAATGCATGGAAATCTCTAATTTAACACCAAATCGAGCCAACAATCCGATATACTCCTTTGGATCCGTGTGAGAGATAATCACCACTCACCAAATCACCTAAACAATCCAAAAGATATCAACTTCAGATCTGGACAGCGAAGAACTAAGCTAGATCCGACAAGATCTCACTTCAAACGATGAAATCTCTCTTCGATGGATGAAGATCTTCAACTTTAGCTCTTGGATCTTCGATCTTGATCTTCGATTTAGATGGATGGAGATGCTAGATTAGAGAAGAGAAAAGAGATGAAGAAATGTTGTAGTCGAGCTCTCAAAATGGCAGCACTTCGTTGCTTCAAAAACCGGTGCCAAAAAGTGAGCCAAACCCTTCTATTTATAGGCAGATTTTTATGTCGTCCGCCCCTATAAGTCGTTGCCGACCTAACCCTCTGCCGACTTACGACCTACCGACTCACAACTCAACACACGCTGCCGACTCAACTACCTACCGACTTACTCTTCCTAGCGATCTACCCTAAGTCGTCCAACGACCTATCTCCCTTAACTCGCGTTAACGACCTAACTTGCTAACGCTCATAACAGGGTCTCCACGACCTAACCATACTTAAGTCGCTTACGACTTAAGCCCTAGCACTAAGTCATTCACTACTAACCTGCTAACTCGTCCCAGTCCTTAAGTCATAATCTCTTAAGTTGGTCATTCCTATAGGTCGGTCATTCCACTGAGTCGCCCCACCGACCTAAACTCCACACAAGCTAACTCTAGGTCGTCCCTTCCTATGAGTCATCAACTCTTAAGTCGGCTGACTACTTTAACTCGGCCACACTGTTAAGTCGGTCTTCTCTTAACACGCTCACCTTCTTAGGTTGTCTATCCCTTAACTCGGCAACGACTTACAACCTACGACTCAATACTTGCCGAGTTAACTTTGACCTCCTAACTTAGCCCAGCTACGACTTATCTCCTTAGGTCGTCGCCGACTCACCCCCTTAAGTCCTTAACTCACCCAGTCTCATCACTAACTCGTCCAGAACTCATAAGTCGGCTATGACTTAGGACTTAACCAAAATTCTTCCCAAAATCTGAAACAACCTAAAATGTTGAAAATTCCAGATTTGAACGAACTTTTCGATCCGTAAAAATACGGGTCGTTACATTCTCTCCCCCTTAGGAATTTCGCCCCCGAAATTCCAAACAAACAAAGCAATCAAAAACTATTCTGCACGCCTACCATCCATAGCAATCAACAAACCATGCATCCAATTCTAGCTTAGCATGCAGAATTCTAAAACTAGAACAAGTTACAATTTCGTTAGATGACACGACTTCTTAGGGCCATACCTCGAAGAGTTCAGGATGAGCTGCTTTCATCCTCTCTTCCACTTCCCACGTACAGTCGTTATCATCATCACTCCATTGTATCTTGAGCAACTTAACTACCTTCCTCCTAAGCTGTTTCGTGTCGGTTTCAACAACACGAAGCGGTTTACGAGGTCTTCTATCAACTGGATCAACTTCAAAATCTTCATAGCTATCAGCAGAAACCACGGTATTCGAGTCGTGCACATACTTCCGTAGATATGATACGTGAAAAACATTGTGCACACCCGACATCTTCTCAGGTAACTCCAACCTATAGGCGAGCTTTCCAATTCGCTCGATGATCGGGAATGGTCCAACAAATCTCGGAGTCAATTTTCCTTTCTTCCCGAATCGAATAACATTCTTCAGTGGAGAAATCTTCACAAAAACCATATCTCCTACGTCGAATTCCAAATCCTTTCGACGCTTATCAGCATAACTCTTTTGACGGTCTTGGGCTGCCTTCATTCGTTGCCGAATGATCTCTATGCAATCCGAAGTCTGCCGGATCATCTCTGGCCCAAGTATCAGTTTTTCTCCAGTTTCCAACCAACATGCCGGAGAGTTACACGGTCTTCCATACAATGCCTCATACGGTGCCATACCAATGCTTGACTGGTAACTGTTGTTGTACGCAAACTCCACCAAATGAAGGTGATCTTCCCATGATCCTCCGAAGTCCAAAACACATGCTCTGAGAAGATCTTCCAAAACTCGGTTGACTCTCTCGGTCTGACCATCTGTTTGGGGATGATAAGCTGTACTCAAACACAACTCGGTTCCCAAGACTTCCTGGAAGCTCTTCCAAAATCCACTAGTGAACAATGGGTCTCGATCGCTCACTATACTTTTCGGAATACCATGGAATCGGACTATCCACTTAACATACAACTCAGCCAACTTTGATGCAGTCCTAGTCGATCTAACAGGAATGAATCGTGCACTCTTAGTCAGACGATCCACAATGACCCAAATCCCTTCATTTCCCGTTCTGGTTCTAGGCAACCCATCGATAAAATCCATCGACACTTGTTCCCACTTCCATGTAGGAACTTCTAATGGTTGAAGCAATCCGCTTGGCTTCTTCTGTTCGGCTTTTACCAACTGGCAGTTCATACATTTGGAAATAAAATTTCCAACATCCTTCTTCATACCTTCCCAGTAGTAGGTTCTCTTCATATCCCGATACATCTTATTTCCACCTGGATGAATTGTCAACTTCGAGTGATGACTTTCCTTCAGAACTTCACTCCTCAATTCATCTATATCGGGAACAACTAGTCGTCCTTGCTTCCGAAGCCAACCCTCTCGATCGACCTCGAATCCTTTATCCTTTTCTGGATCCAATCCAGATTCCAATTCACGGATAATCTTGACAAGCTTATCATCTCGCTTTTGGCTCTCACCAATTCTTTCCACAAGAGTGGGTCTTATTGATAAGTTTGCCAACATCTCAGGTTCCAATTCGCATCTAGGCCTGAAGTCAAATCCAGCTAAATACTCGAGACTCTTCCATTCTGAAAACATGGCTCCCAATCCTGCATGTCTTCGACTTAACGCATCTGCCACTGCGTTACCTTTTCCCGGAGTATAAGCTATACCAAAATCATATGATGCTAAAAACTCTAGCCAACGTTGCTGCCGAAGATTCAAATCTTTTTAGGAGAAAAGATACTTTAACGACTTGTGATCCGTAAACAACTCGAATCGAACTCCCAACAGATAATGTCTCCACATCTTCAGAGCAAATACAATGGCCGCTAACTCCAAATCATGGGTCGGGTAATTCCTTTCATGCGGCTTTAGCTGTCGACTTGCATACGCAACAACTTTATCCATCTGCATCAGCACTGCTCCAAGTCCAGTACCACATGCGTCGGTGTAAACCACCATCTCATCATTCCCACTAGGAATAGTCAAAACAGGAGCACTCGTCAATCTCTCTTTCAGGATTGCGAAAGCTTGCTCACACTTAGCATCCCAACTGAACACTTGGTTCTTCTTCGTCAATCCTGTTAACGATGCAGCTATCTTGGAGAAGTCTTTGATAAACCGTCGATAATATCCTGCTAATCCAAGAAAACTTCTCACATCAGATGCATTCTTAGGTCTAACCCAATCCTGGATTGCTGCCACCTTAGCGGGATCAACCGCTATTCCACTTCCAGAAATCACATGGCCTAAGAACCTCACTTCACTCTTCCAGAAGTGACACTTCGAAAACTTAGCCTTTAGCTGATGTTTCCGTAATATCTCCAAAACAATACGCAAGTGCGTCTTGTGCTCTTCTTCCGTTCTGGAATAAATCAGAATATCATCCACGAACACAAGTACAAACTTGTTCAACTGATCTCTGAACACTCTATTCATAAGATCCACAAAATATGCTGGCGCGTTAGTCAATCCAAACGGCATTACCAGCCACTCAAAGAAACCGAATGGTGTCCTAAAAGCAGTCTTCGGCACACTATCCTTAGCCACTCTCAACTGGTGAAATCCCGTTGCCAAATCCATCTGAGAAAACACCTTAGCCTCGTGAAGCTGATCAAACAAGTCATCTATTCTCGGCAATGGATACTTGTTCTTCTTTGTCACCTTATTCAGCTCACGATAATCCACACACAATCTCAATGATCCATCTGCCTTGGTTGCGAACACAACTGGTGCACCCCACTCGGATACACTACGCCGAATGAATCCTTTCTGTAAAAGATCATCAACTTGCACCCTCAACTCCTGCTGTTCCCTAGGCGCCATCCGCCTAAGAGGCATCACAACAGGTCTAGCTCCTTCAACTAGATCTATACGAAACTCGATCTCTCTATGCGGCGGTAACCCTTTGACTTCGTCAAAGACATCCTCGAATCCATTAGCGATCGGCACTGATGACAGTCCATCCTGTGGAACAACTAGCGAATACATGAAGCTCATGAAGACGCCTTCTTCATGCTTACATCGTATCACAATCTTTCGCCCCTCCACATTCTCGACTGTCACTTCCAACCTTTCGCAATCAACCTTAGCCGCATACTTCCTAAGCCAGTCCATACCCAAAATAATTCCGAACCCCGCAAAGTTCAGAACAAAGCAATCACAAACAAAAGAGCAACCATGACTCGATACAACTAGACCACGGCATAACATACACAAACAAGACGAACCCCCAACTGGATTAGTCACAACCAATGGCCTATCAACAATATCCGGTTCCAAACCTAACCGGCCTACGAGTTCATTACAAACAAACGAATGCGACGCTCCAGTATCAAACAAAACTCTAACTGGAGCACCACATAGGAAAAGAGTACCTTGAACAACCACACTCTTTCCTTTCTCTTCAGCAGTAGGAGCTTTTGAAGACGACGGAACAGCTCCCAAAGCATAAGCTTGCACAATCTGCTTATCTCTCCTCGGTTCTGGACAATTCTTCCTGAAATGCCCCGGCTTGTCACAATTATGACACTTCATTGGCACCTTAGGATTCTTACAATCCTTCGAGAAATGGCCCTTCTGCTGACAGTTGTAGCAAGTCACCTCGCCTTTCGGCTTCTTCTGGCCATCCTTACCCTTCTGCTGCTGCTGCTTCCTCTTCTTGTTTCCACCCTGCTGGGGTTTAGACTCTTCCCTAGTCACAGCAACAACAGATCCTTCCTTAGGAAACAGACTCTCATGCCTAAGAGCTTTCTCCACAAGCTTCTCAAATGAATCGTCCAAATGATCCACCAACTGTCTCCCCAGATAACTGTCCAAGCCTGTCACAAACTTCTCATTCTTCTGATAAGCAGACTCAATATATGACCGGGCATACTTGGACAAAGCTTTAAACTCAGAAACATACTCAAGAACAGATCTTCCACCTTGCTTGAGCTCCACAAACTTCTTGAACAGAACAGACTTCTGAGCTGTAGAAATGAACTTAGCTTCAAATCTGACTTGGAATTGCTCCCAAGTAATCTCTTCTTCCGGAGTAGTGATGGTAATAGAGTTCCACCAATCAGAGGCTCTCCCTTGAAGCTGCCTTGATGCCAACTTCCTTTTAGTTGCATCATCAATTCCCAAATCACCAAAGATCCTTCTACAAGCATCTATCCATCTCTGGACTTCGATAGTTGATTCTGTTCCCAAGAAAACCTTCCCTCCAAGAGCAGTATAGTCCTTGCACAACTTAGCAAAATCCACTGGTTTCGGAGTTTGAACTTGAACTCCAACGTCAACTGCCGCCCCCGGAACTGGTATCCTCCTCATGATCGAAGTCATCATAGCTTCGAACATGGCTGCATAATCAGCAGTCTCTTCAGTAGCACGGCCTTCCCTAGCAGCTGGTCTCCCTCTTCGACTCATTCTCAATATCTATAAAAAGGAATGATTAGAACATCTAGAGAAACAACTGCATAAAGGACTCAAACCCTACTAAGCTACTATATTATATATAGTATTCATCCATCAAAATACAATTACGTCTCTCATACGTAGTTACGACAGCGAGCGTTGGGTAAAATCGATTAACCAATGCTCTGATACCAAATGTGACGACCGCCCATGACCCCTGCACCGAATCTAGAGATAGAGCGCTGTAAAGTGTGCCAGGCGACCATGGACGATTGTCAAGGTGAGATTTAAAACAACAGAATCTATCGTATTACTCACAGCGCATGGACAAAATACAATAGAACATATGTATAGTGAAGCTTTACAGAACAATATGACATCATATAAAACTCCATAATAGTTGAATACAAGCATCCACATAGTCAATACATCCAGCCTCACTACATATCTCTCAGAGAATACAAAACAGCGGAATATCCAGTACATATAATAAGAAGATAATATGCAACCCTCCAGCTCGTCTTCGATATCAACATCGTGAGAAGAGAACAGCACCTGTCACCTGCTACCTAGTCTGCCCGTCCCAAAATGGACGAACAGCCCAAGGCAATAAGAATTAAAAACATAAAGCCTTGAGTCAGACAACAGTCTTAGTGAGCAGTAAATTAACTAACAACATACCAAAAGAGCATAAAGGAAAAGGAATAGGAATACAACCCTCCCACTCCAACCTCATTCTACAGTGATAGCCCCCAGACACACACTAAGCAGAAGCAAACATAGCAGAGCATACAATTTAAAGTAAAGCTACTATCACTCGAGTCAAGGGCGATGTTTTCCAAGTACCAAGGCCTAAATCAGATAAGTACCCAGAAAATACCGCTCTTGAGTCCGAATGATGATACAACCAAACATCCATGACTCTGGCTATCACTGTTATCATTGCTTCGATATCACCGTTAATTGAATGACCGGCACATTCTTTCAGCCGTCCGTCAAGGGCTAATGAAAACCCCGGTTCTAGACATAACTCCCACACGTCGTCGCAGCCCGTGCCTAGGACTATCGAATCTGCCCAGAGTACTCGACCATCAACAGTTGGCCGTTGGGACTATCGAATCTGCCCAAACGTACTCTTGCTTAGAGCATGCTAGAACCTTCAACAACGATGCTATCCAAGCCTCCTAGTCATCCTCCTCGACGACTATTCTCATCCATTCATTATCCTCAACTCGAATCATATCACCGAGTTATCAACATGCTTGGAATGATCCCGTCTGGATTAGACCAAGTCTTCATCACATGATTGCCTCGCTTCATTACATCCTCGCAAAGCCTCATCTCATCATCACATCATCAAATCTATGCATAAGAGCTTCATCATCCCGCTACATATGCCACGAGCAGCTTTTCCAATTCAAGAGCCTTTTCCTTAACTTTTGAATCATCTTCGATCTAAATCTAATCATCAATCATCTAGTTCATAACAAGCAATCAAATCAAACATCAATCCAAGCAATCAAGCATTCAAATATGATCTAAGTAGACAATTATAACAATAATGGCATTTTCGTAATTAAAGAGTTGAAAGTCCAATAAGCATGAAAACATGGATTATATCTCTACAACTTGATGAATGAACTTGCATAGGTTAACATATGATAAAATGGATGTAACATCATCATGAACAATGGATCTATATGGATCTACACTTAGGATGAAGAAAATGCATGGAAATCTCTAATTTAACACCAAATCGAGCCAACAATCCGATATACTCCTTTGGATCCGTGTGAGAGATAATCACCACTCACCAAATCACCTAAACAATCCAAAAGATATCAACTTCAGATCTGGACAGCGAAGAACTAAGCTAGATCCGACAAGATCTCACTTCAAACGATGAAATCTCTCTTCGATGGATGAAGATCTTCAACTTTAGCTCTTGGATCTTCGATCTTGATCTTCGATTTAGATGGATGGAGATGCTAGATTAGAGAAGAGAAAAGAGATGAAGAAATGTTGTAGTCGAGCTCTCAAAATGGCAGCACTTCGTTGCTTCAAAAACCGGTGCCAAAAAGTGAGCCAAACCCTTCTATTTATAGGCAGATTTTTATGTCGTCCGCCCCTATAAGTCGTTGCCGACCTAACCCTCTGCCGACTTACGACCTACCGACTCACAACTCAACACACGCTGCCGACTCAACTACCTACCGACTTACTCTTCCTAGCGATCTACCCTAAGTCGTCCAACGACCTATCTCCCTTAACTCGCGTTAACGACCTAACTTGCTAACGCTCATAACAGGGTCTCCACGACCTAACCATACTTAAGTTGCTTACGACTTAAGCCCTAGCACTAAGTCATTCACTACTAACCTGCTAACTCGTCCCAGTCCTTAAGTCATAATCTCTTAAGTCGGTCATTCCTATAGGTCGGTCATTCCACTGAGTCGCCCCACCGACCTAAACTCCACACAAGCTAACTCTAGGTCGTCCCTTCCTATGAGTCATCAACTCTTAAGTCGGCTGACTACTTTAACTCGGCCACACTGTTAAGTCGGTCTTCTCTTAACACGCTCACCTTCTTAGGTTGTCTATCCCTTAACTCGGCAACGACTTACAACCTACGACTCAATACTTGCCGAGTTAACTTTGACCTCCTAACTTAGCCCAGCTACGACTTATCTCCTTAGGTCGTCGCCGACTCACCCCCTTAAGTCCTTAACTCACCCAGTCTCATCACTAACTCGTCCAGAACTCATAAGTCGGCTACGACTTAGGACTTAACCAAAATTCTTCCCAAAATCTGAAACAACCTAAAATGTTGAAAATTCCAGATTTGAACGAACTTTTCGATCCGTAAAAATACGGGTCGTTACAAAAACTATACCCTTAATTTGACGATCCGACAAAGTTGATCGTGACACGATGAACGGCCGAGGCTAAATCACCCAATTCCGACCACATAGAAACCCAGATCGAAAAACGACCTGCAGATTTGACTATGCTCATCGAGAGTTTCAAATTAATGTATAATTCGGTAGGGTTTGGAGGATTTTGATTTTGGAATTGAATTAGAATTGAATTTGCAATTTGGGATTAGAGTTTTTGCTTGTCTGCCATTAGAAAGAGGAGATGAGAAAGAAATGTACGTACAAACAATAGAAAATAAAAAGGAGCTAGGGTTTATAACAGGTTATTTATAGGCAGATCCGAAATAAAATGAATGGACAAGATTTAATTGAAAGTTGAACGATAAACGACCCGAAAAGCCCGTTTTGTCTCCGGAACGAAAATGGGTCATCCTATATATCAAACTAGATGTTTTCGATTAATTTAAATTCAATGGAATAGGTTTCAAGTCCAAATTCCATTGTATGAAGAAGTTAGCTTAAAATCAACTTATTTCAAATTGATTTCAATTAAGAAAATTTCTAGGTGTTTCGAGTCTGTACGATCAAACGACAAGCCCGATCGCTACGAAACTTGAAATCCTACAATAATTCACTGTTACGGATCCGATGAAACTTGTTTCGACGAAATCCGAGTCAGTGGCCAAAATGGCTATTTTGACGTTAATTAAATAAATTAATATTAAATTAATTAATCACTTTTTATATTCAAATTAATTAAATAACCAAATTTTATCATTTTTGATTGCATAGACATTTAAAATAAATTAAAACAAGTTTACATATAATTCGGTGTTAAGTATTTTACAAATTACAGTGTTCAATTACAACTGTAATTAAATCCAATTAATATAATTTAATTTCAATAAATTTATTTAATTTGGTTTCGATCTTTTAATTCAATCAATTGTTTCTCTACATACATAGTTAACATTGATATATATTTTATTACATTAATATCTTACCATTTTCATCTTACTTTTCATTAACGTAGCATTTAATTGCAATAAATCCATTTATTATAATTTAAATACCAAAAATTTGATTTAATTTTATTTAAATCTTTATATACAATCCATTATTACTCTAATAGCCTGGTTAATATTTGTTTATATCTTATTTCACTAATATGCTACAATTCCCATCTTTTATTTGTATTAACTAACATATTTCAATTATATTGAATTTTTGTCAATTTTACACATTAATTATAATTTAAAACTCCCAATTAAATATTTTATCTCGGTTTCATTCTTTTATTGAATCACTCATTACATTATGAATAATATTAACATTTCTATTCCTTTTATTGCATTCACAATTTGCAGTTACTATCTTAACTCATATTAATGTAACATTCAATGACATTCAATTGCAATTGATTAAATGAATTGGTAACAAATAACAATTATCACCATTTCATTATTTGATCACATTTGTAAGTTTATTATTTACAACAAAAGTTATAATTACTTACCAAACGCTGATTTTATTCAATTACCATTAATTATATGTTATTTCATTAATTTGTTCAATATTTACATTTGTTTTCTTATATTCAATTTATAACCAAGTACAACATCTAAATCACTTCAATTAATTGGAATTTCATTCAAATTTTTAATGATTAACTTTAATTAACATTGCTACGTTTCATTTTGGTTATTATTTCATTATTAAATTACCAAATCTTATTAAATTAACTAATTTAAATTATCGAAAATTATGGATCGTTACAACTTTTGTATTAACATGTTCCTCCGGGCGACGCAAGGGTTATTGTTTACTGAAATACCAAAGGGGAGCTATGCGAGTTGACGTAGGACGGGAGGTCCGAACCAGTATAAACACTCTGGTGTGCTCGTTTTTGTACTATGCTTTTTATACCGTGTTACATTGCTATATTTAGCTCATATATTTGGTATACACTTACATACTAATACACAAGTCATATTAGATACGATCCACTAGACTATCATTTGGTATCAGAGCAAGGTTATTTCAATTTACAATAACACATAATTAAAAACTTTTAATATGGCAAGTGCATTTCAAGTAGGTCAATCAACCGCTCGTCCCCCACTATTTACCAGTTCTAATTATGTTTATTGGTCAACACATATGCGAATTTTTATGGAAGCTAATGGTTTAGAAATTTGGCAAACTACTCAAACTAGATATGAAGCACCTACCACTGACATAAGCACTTGGACCAATGCACAAAAGAACATGACAACTAATAATGTCAGAGCCATGAATGTTTTATTTTGTTCACTTGATAAAAATGAATTTTCATGAGTTATGCTTTGCACTACTGTATATGATATATGGCGCATGTTGCAAGTTACTCATGAAGGCAAGACAAAAGTCAAGCAAACAAAAATTTCTATTTTACAAAATCAATTTTCGTCGTTTAAAATGAAAGCAAATGAATATATTATTAACATGCATGCTAGATTCCAAACTGTACAACACGATCTTATGGCACTTGGGGTCAAATTCACTGATTTTGATCTAGTTACATGAATTTTAAATTCTTTGACCGTCGAATGGGAAAGAACGGTTTTAGCCATTGAAGAAGCTAACGATCTTTTTCAACTCAAAGTCAAAGAACTAATAGGATATCTGATGTCCAATAAAGCAAATTTGCAGGCAAGAAAGAAGAAAAAAAAAGAAATATTGCCTTTTAAGCAAATAATGAAGGTTCTGATTTGGACGAGGAAGTAGTTATGTTCATCGCCAAGAACTACAACAAATTCAGGAAATTCAAATGGATGAAAATGTTTTAGAATGATGGCAAGTTTGGTAATATGAAGAAAGATTGTCCAGAACTCAATAATGACAGAAAGAAAAGCAAATTCGAGAAATTCAAGAAAAAGCAAATAGCCTTTCAAGTAACTTGGGACGATTCTGATTCTTGTTCTTCATCTAACAGTGATAGTGAAAGTGACTCAGAACAAGCTAATGTCTATTTTATGGCTAACACTGATGAGGTACGTCCTGAATAAACATATGATGAAAATTTTCAAATTAGCATAGAATTGGACGATAAATAGAGAGAATCTAAGAAACTAAACAAAGAATATGTAGGAAAGTTAAATAGAGCAAACTTAGAAACTAGTTTATTAAAAGATGAGAAAATAATCTTAGAAGAAGAATTAGAAATAGCTCAAAAGGAGTGTAAAAAATTATCTTCTCAAAATACTACTCTAATACATAATTTAAAAAATAGCAAATAAGAAAATGCAAACTTGAAAAAGAAAAACTATAACTAAAGACAAGTTTAGATTCTAGCAATATTGAAATTTTTAATCTTAAGAGAAAGTTAGATAAAATAACCAATAATGTATCGAAAATCAAATGGGGAAAACAAAATTTAGAAAATTTGATTAAAATATCAAAACCAACTGTAAATCGAAATGGATTAGGTTTTAATAGTAATCAAAAACCTAAGAACTATAGTACACTATATACCAAGATCAAAAAGACAAAATCTAAGACTAAGTTTAAGGCTTCAAAGTCAAAATTGGTCAAGATATGGATTCCTAATACAAATAAAAAGTTAATTAGACAGAAACACATTAATGCATATTTTAAATTTTTTGTCTATAATGATAATTATATTTCTAAAGGTCCTAAATCCTCTTTGATATGCCTACCTTCTCTCGATAACACATAGGACCCTAATGAAAGAAGTGAATACTAATTAAATATTTATTATTTTGCAGGTACCTAAAATTAAAATTAAAAGCAAGGAGAAATGAATACTCGATAGCGGATGCTCCAAGCACATGACAGGAAATGCACACATGCTATCCAACATAACATTTATCATTGGAAGCACTGTAACATTCTGTGATATCCCGGAATTTTGGCAATATCAATTTAATAATCTTTATAAATAATTAAATTGATTTGTTGATTTATTTTATAAATTGACAAGTTTATTCATTTTAAAAGGTTAATAACATTTTAATTGGCAAGTTTATTTCTTTAAAAACTAATAACATTTTAATTTGGGAATATCTTTTCTAACAATTTTAAATTGGGAAGATTTATCTTTCTAAAACTTATATATAAATGTTTTATATTTATAATGTATATATATATAGGTATATATATTATAAATAGGGAGTCTTTTAAAACTATGTTTTCAAATTATAATATATATGTATATATATATATTGTGATTTGGAGTTATGTATTAAATTCAATATAGTAATTATCAAAGCTAATGTTAAAAGTATTTCCATTTAGAATATATATAATTGTATATATTGAAATGGAAAGAATATTGAATTTGAATTTAACAAAGTATTTTCAAACTTTAATATTTATATAATTTGTAATTTGGAAATTTGTAATTTAACTTAATACTTTTGAAAATGATATTTATGATTTAAATAACAAGAATAATTTCTTATTTAAAAATATATATGTAAGCTTAAGTTTAAATAAGATTTAAATAAGAAGTTCATTTATTTTAATAATCTTTTCTCTTTTAAAGTTCAAAATGGTTTGTAAAAATATATATATAGTTAAGCTCAATTTCTCAAGCATATATAAGTATGTTATATTTAATTGATATAAGCATAAGTTATTTTAAATAATTGTTTTTCACATTTGTATATTTATTAAAATCTAAAAGCTTAAATTATAAAAAGAGATAAATACATTATATACTTATAAATATTTCATAAAACATATAAATGTCTTAAATAAATTTATTAAAAACAAGAATAACACTTGTTGGCATATTAGAGTAGTTTAGTGACATTTGTAATTTGCAAACCTATGTGTAAGCTAATTAAAGAGACAAGTGGCTATATTTTAATTTAAGTTTTAAAATAAATAAAATTAGTATGTAAGAAGAAATATCTGTTTTCATTTTTCAGTTTAAGATTATCTTCATTTCTTTCTCCACTAAAATACAATTCGAATCTAAAGATAAGTAAAATCTGAAATCAAATTGCAAAGAAGAAATGTAAAAACTGGAAATTCTAATGCAAACTTAAAGGAGATCAAAGGCAATTCAGTAGCAGTTCCAAATCAATCAACAAGCAACTAAATGCAAGAAATCAAACAGCAAGTACAAATTCAACAAGCAAAAACAAAAGAAATTCAAAACTGGAAAGCCTGGAAACAGAATCTGTTTTCTGTTTTAAATTACTGGTGAGTAAATATCATTTTAAAAATAGAGTTAAACTTTTTATATGTGATGATTTATCTGAAATGACTGTAATGTATGCATGTTGTATATGAATGTTTGAAATGCCTGTATTGTATGTTTGAAATGCCTGTATAGTATATTTGAATGCCTGTAGGTTGATAACTTAGTTCTGTAAATTGATGACAGTCTTGATTTTCTTTTTAAAATATGTATCTCATCACTTGATCTCTAATAACTTAGAATTTACAAACGAAAGATGTTTGAAATCAATTAACATCACTTTTAAAAATAATTACAGGTATTTAATTTAGGTAATTAGCTCGGAAGTTTCTAATTTACAGTAAAATTCAATATGGGTCAAAATTTTATCGAATCGATCTTGAGTTTGGGTTTTATATTTGAATTTGTAATGAAAAATCGTGAATTTAGAAACTTGTTTCAAGATTTTTAGATTCGTAATCAATGAGAATTTTGAATTTTATGTTTTTGGGAACTTTGGTCAAATCAAGGCGAACGACGGCGAGATGATCAACGTTGTTGGGCATGGAGGTGAAGGAAGTGTAGTAGATCATCGGAAAAATACTCGTGTATTTTATTGATGGTCGAGGAGGCTGGAATTCGAACGAGTAGGGTTTTGGAGTCTGTTAATCGTTGTCGATGTTGGTCTCGACTTCGCGGCGACGTGATGGAACCGGACGCGACCGCGAGTGGTTCTGGAGTTAGAGGGGAGTAAGGCGGAGCTGTGGTAATGCCGGTGGGTCTCCTCGAGGTGTATGTTGGCATGGCGGATGGGTTTCTGGTGATGCTTCGTTCCAGTGATGAGTTCGATATAGTCGAAATTGAATCTCGATCGAATGGAGAAGTTTGGGGTGGTCGATAGTGTTGCCGTGACCAAAGGTGACTTGCCGAAGGACTGATTAGAGTTCATCGACGTTCAGACGTGGCGTGCACGTGCACGAGCTTGTTCGTGTGCATCTGGAGTTTGGAATTGGGGAAGAAGGCTTCTGGCTCGGGTTTTGCCTCGGGGGTTCTGATGTTTTTCTCGAAGCAAGTGGTAACGTGGGTTGGTCTCGAGGGCTACTTCGAGTTTTTAAGTGTTTTACTCGGGTTTGGTTTGGAAGCAGACTTTGGAATTTTAAAAGAAATGTTTAAAAACAAAAGAAATTATTTTGAAATGTTTCTAAGTTTTTAAAACAAGTAAACAAGTTTTGTTTATAAAATTAATTCGTTTTAAGTTAATGTTTTAAACAAAGTTTTTATATTTTGAAATGTAAAAAGTTTAAAATAAGTGAATTTTTGAAATAAGTGTATTTAATTGTATTTAAACAATTTTGGAAAGTTTAAAGATTTAAAAGTTTTAAATTTGAATATTTAAGTTATTTGATTTTAATTAATTTTAAATTGAATTTATTTTAAATAAGTTTAATGATTTAAAATCAATTATAATAAAGATTTACATATGTAAATTTGAATTTGAAGGAAATTTAGATAATTAAATTATTTTAATTATCAAGTGTTATTGGTAAATAATTGATTTAATTAAGATAATAGTTTCTTAATTAAGAACCTTTAATATAGTAAGTTAAGAATCATTTAATTAAATTTAAATGATTAAGTTAAATTAATAATTAATTAATTAATTTGTGATTAATTAAGAAAATCATTTATAAATTAATTAAGTATAATTAATTAATGAAGTAATTTAGGAATAATTACTGGATGTAATTAAGTAAAGGTAGATTATTTAATAAAGTAATTAGAGGATAATTATTTATGAAAGTAATTAAATAAGAAGTGATTAAGGTTAATTACCTAGTGTTATTAATTAAATAATTTATTTAATTAAAGGATTAAGGTTAATTAATAAGGTAATTAATTATTTGTTAAGGTAATTAATTAAAAAGTAATTAATTAATGGAAGTAATTAAGGGAAGTTAATTACTGGATTATATTAATCAAAGGTGATTAATAATTATGATTAATTAAGAATAATTACTTAATGTAATTAATAAAATAATTAAAGGTGTAATTAGGGATCATTAGTTTATAATTAATGATTTAATTAAGAATTGATTGATTAAGATAAATTAATCAAATGATAGGTGATTAATTGAAATTAATTAATAATTAAAGTAATTGATTATAATTATAATTAATTAATTAATGAAGTAATTAAAGGTTAATTACTGTATTAAATTAAGGATAATTAATTTGTGAAATTAATTAAAGATAATTACTTAAATGTAATTAAAATATAATTAATCAAGGTGATTAATTAAAGTGGATAATTAGAGAATGATTAATTAATTTATTTAATTAATGATTATATAAGTAAGATTTATAATGAAGTAATTAATTTAATTTATTTTAAATTAATTAAGAGATGAAGTAATTAATTTAATTCACTTTAAATTAATTAAAGATAGAGATAGTTAATTTAATTCATTTTAAATTAATTATGTTGTGATTAAGTAAATCATTGCTTATATAAGAATGGATGACATTGATTGTCTTGAATGGATGTAATCTCAGAAATGAGATAAGAAATGTTGTGTAGTATGAATGCTTGGTTGCATTATGATGGTAATATAGATTAACTATTGTGATGTTGATATGGATTACCTATTTGGTTATAGATCATTTGTTTATTTGATAATGTGATTATCAATTGTGATTTCTGAATTATCTATCTGTATGAATATAGATAAGTTAAATTGTTTAAACCTTTAAACAACTTGGCCTTAAAAGATACGTTTTGGATTTCGATGAGACCGGGATCGGGTTTCCGTATACCGGTATTCCAGGTCTGGAGACCCGAATACCACATCGATCCAAATTAACGATAGGTCGTGAATCTCAAGTGAAGATGAAGATTCAGAGTGCAAGGGTTATTGTCGTTAACTCTGAGGGTGATTCCAAAACGAGTGTAACGAGATAATGCCTTCGGTTTCGTTCGAACTCGGAACGAACTTGTATGGATTGAATGCTTTCAGCACATCGTCAGGCGGACGATGAGCATTCTAAGTGATATGTTCTGATTAAAGGTAATCGTAACCTCAAGCCTCATCAACCGGGAATGGCTAAAAAAGGGGAGGTGCAGCAAGGCTTCGTGGGTAGCGCCCACTGAGAGCAAGATATATCCCTATCTAGAGGTCCCTTTCTATTTTTCGGCTTAGTGGGTAGTTGGAACTGCAGCCAACTACGGGGTTGTCTTGTTCGGGATTATCCAGTAAGGGATGGTTCCGGCTTTGTGTTGCAGGGGAGCGGGCGTACTCCTCGGTACGGTGATCTAGGCCACATACTGTGACGGGCGGTACCCCAGTAGCCCTGCCATTGATGGAAACCCATTCTTCCTACGAGACCCTACGGTTTTGATTGTATAACCCACTTTGTGGCTAGTATGCTGGAATTTAATAATGTAACAATTTCAGCTATATGAGTATTTATTTGAAAACCCTAGACCCTATTATAATATAATCGAATTTCCTATCAAAGTTTTGGTTAGCGTAAGGTAAAAACTTACCCATGTTTATGTGTGGGAAGTCTTACGTGATACCTTTTGTTTTCAAAGGTTTTTCAAAGTTAAGCAACTTTTAACCGTTTACTCACACCAGACCCATGTCTGACCCAAGTGTTTATTTTCTGTTTTATTAAACTCTTGGGTACTCAAATTTGTATGAGTAGTCAAGGGATTCAGGTTAGCCTTGACGAATTCTGGAGGAGATTGGAGCAGGAGGCTTCAGCGTGTAGATATATAGAGTTTCCGCTGTGATGATGTATTGTATGGATGTAGTAGTGTTGTATAATAGACAGAATTTATAACTGTCTATTTTGTGATGTAAGTTGTGTACTCTGATGTATATGATACTATGTAATATCATATGTGATATATTATATTTCATTCGTTCCGCTGTGAGATTCTGATGTGTTGTTGTTCTCTCTTCTCTTCTTTTCTTCTTCTATCCCTTTCTTTCTTAATAATGATGCGTTTTCCTGGGCATAGGAAGGCGGGTTGTTACAGTGGTATTAGAGCAAGGTTGAGTGAATACCTAGGCTCTGAAGTGGTGTCTATCTTGAGAGCGCGTAATTGTTAGTTATATAAAAATGGTTTTATATTATGTTAATTGATCGGTTGAGTGGTATATGGATTCTGGTCAATACGAGTAGCTAACGTTATTGATAGGGATCTCTAAACACTTGAACCAGGCCAACGGACACAATATTGTTTTAAAGAGGTAGATGAAATAATTTTACCCAGAAATAATTTCTATATAAAAAGTATCATTTTAAACATATATATATATATATATATATATATATATATTTCTACCTATTTGTTGGGTTACCTGTTCGGGTTTTCCAATATGAGTTATAGAGGTAGATAAGGTAGTGGTGTGTGTAACACGATTACCAATGATTAGAGTTTGAGTGTTGAGGTTGGAAGGGTATCTGACGAGACTGTAGACCCAATACCGTCTCGAGTAAACTTTGTTGTGGTGTAAGATTTCATCGATCTCAGAAGGAAACTGTTAAGGTTCGGAGTTTGTCTTTGAAGTTGGATGAATAGAGTAGATCTATTGGATGAGCTGAAGAGAGTGATGGTATTTTGGCAACTTCAGGAAGTAGTAGCTGTGTGGTGAGACGCGGTGACTATGGACGTTTCTGAAGATGTTTCTTCTGAAGCAAGTTTAAGGAAGTAGATCTGTTTCGGTGTTGTGGCTGAGTCCAGCAGGGTGTTTCTGTTGCTTTGAAGTCCGAATTTCTCGAGGAGTTTAGGATAAGAAGTCTTTGGCATCTATGGCAGCAGTGCAGCTCGGAGTGTTCTGTGATTGGCAGGAAGTTTTCTGGCTGAGCAGTTTTTCTGAAGGTAAAGTCCAGAAGCAGCAGAGTGAATCCATTTCTTCGATGAATTGGATGGTTAAGTGTAAGCTGTTCTGATTAGTGAAGAGAGAACAGTTATCTTTGGAAATTAGGCCGGGCTGATCGCAAAAGTGACTTGCGATTGTTTGAGTGTTCTCTTGGGTTATTGGAGATTGAGATTCTGTATCGATTTGATTCGTGGAGTTACCCGTGATTCAGCTTTGTAGAAGGATGTCTCCTAGAGAAGAATTTTGGTGAAGCGGCTCAGTATTCTTTGGAAAGGGATTGATCACACCTAGTTGAGTTTCTGCTGAGATGTTTTTGATTAAGTAGAATGGTTCACTAAGATTTTATGGTATGGTGAACTGTGGATGATCAAGTTTGTGCTCGAGTTTCTCCGACGGCATTCTCATCTGTTCAAGATCAGAGTTGTGTAGCGAAAGCAAGATAGCAGCTATTCTAGGGTGGGAACAACCGGGAGTTGTGATTTTCTTGGAGTAGAGGATTTCTATAGGAAATTCAAGTGTATCTCTAAGTTTGAAGGAATATTCAGGATTTGGAGATAAGATTGTCAAGTGCAACTGTTTGGCTATTCCAGAAAGGAGAAGTAGTTCGAAATGCTCTAATGTTGTGGAGTAGAGTTGTGTTCTGGATTTCGGTGATTTTTGGGGAACCATTTTGTTGAGTAGGATCCAGAAATTGATTTGATGTTGGTCTAGATTATTTCAAGAGGCATCAGCAAGAGTTAAGCTGATCAGGAAGGATGAAGTGACTCAGGATCGTCAAAAGAGTTAAACAGTTAAGAATGGATGGAATTTGGAATTTGAAGTTGAAATTTGGATATTGTTTAAGTTTTCTCCAATCAAAGGAGATGTAAGATTTGGAAAAATTGGAGAGTGAGCTGCAGAAGTATTATGAAATTTTTCCTATGTTCCCAAGAGGATTAGTTCTTTGATCTATAGGATTAAATGGCCAGTTCGGATAATTGGAATTCATTTTATTTCACGTATCTCTAAGGGAATACGTGTTTGATCTGTCATTGGTTGTGGGATCAGCAGTTCAGAAGGATTTGGTAGTTGAGATGGTTTTGAGTTTAGTCTGATATTTTGTTCAGATTTGTAATCTAGATGGGAAGGAGTTCTAGACTATTGTAGATAGTTAGTTAAGATCCTGTAGAACGAGTATCCCGGTATATATATATACTTGGGGAAACTCGAGGAAATTCTATCCAGAATTTGTCTGGATAGTTAAATTTGTTTGATTAAATTGTTTGTTATGATTGTTAGAATATGATTGATATGTATGGTTGCTGTTTGAAATTAAAATTAAAATTTTGCTGGGTTATTAAATTATCTTTGCTTTTAAATTTCGGGGACGAAATTATTTTAAGGGGGGAGGAATGTGATATCCCGGAATTTTGGCAATATCAATTTAATAATCTTTATAAATAATTAAATTGATTTGTTGATTTATTTTATAAATTGACAAGTTTATTCATTTTAAAAGGTTAATAACATTTTAATTGGCAAGTTTATTTCTTTAAAAACTAATAACATTTTAATTTGGGAATATCTTTTCTAACAATTTTAAATTGGGAAGATTTATCTTTCTAAAACTTATATATAAATGTTTTATATTTATAATGTATATATATATAGGTATATATATTATAAATAGGGAGTCTTTTAAAACTATGTTTTCAAATTATAATATATATGTATATATATATATTGTGATTTGGAGTTATGTATTAAATTCAATATAGTAATTATCAAAGCTAATGTTAAAAGTATTTCCATTTAGAATATATATAATTGTATATATTGAAATGGAAAGAATATTGAATTTGAATTTAACAAAGTATTTTCAAACTTTAATATTTATATAATTTGTAATTTGGAAATTTGTAATTTAACTTAATACTTTTGAAAATGATATTTATGATTTAAATAACAAGAATAATTTCTTATTTAAAAATATATATGTAAGCTTAAGTTTAAATAAGATTTAAATAAGAAGTTCATTTATTTTAATAATCTTTTCTCTTTTAAAGTTCAAAATGGTTTGTAAAAATATATATATATAGTTAAGCTCAATTTCTCAAGCATATATAAGTATGTTATATTTAATTGATATAAGCATAAGTTATTTTAAATAATTGTTTTTCACATTTGTATATTTATTAAAATCTAAAAGCTTAAATTATAAAAAGAGATAAATACATTATATACTTATAAATATTTCATAAAACATATAAATGTCTTAAATAAATTTATTAAAAACAAGAATAACACTTGTTGGCATATTAGAGTAGTTTAGTGACATTTGTAATTTGCAAACCTATGTGTAAGCTAATTAAAGAGACAAGTGGCTATATTTTAATTTAAGTTTTAAAATAAATAAAATTAGTATGTAAGAAGAAATATCTGTTTTCATTTTTCAGTTTAAGATTATCTTCATTTCTTTCTCCACTAAAATACAATTCGAATCTAAAGATAAGTAAAATCTGAAATCAAATTGCAAAGAAGAAATGTAAAAACTGGAAATTCTAATGCAAACTTAAAGGAGATCAAAGGCAATTCAGTAGCAGTTCCAAATCAATCAACAAGCAACTAAATGCAAGAAATCAAACAGCAAGTACAAATTCAACAAGCAAAAACAAAAGAAATTCAAAACTGGAAAGCCTGGAAACAGAATCTGTTTTCTGTTTTAAATTTCTGGTGAGTAAATATCATTTTAAAAACAGAGTTAAACTTTTTATATGTGATGATTTATCTGAAATGACTGTAATGTATGCATGTTGTATATGAATGTTTGAAATGCCTGTATTGTATGTTTGAAATGCCTGTATAGTATATTTGAATGCCTGTAGGTTGATAACTTAGTTCTGTAAATTGATGACAGTCTTGATTTTCTTTTTAAAATATGTATCTCATCACTTGATCTCTAATAACTTAGAATTTACAAACGAAAGATGTTTGAAATCAATTAACATCACTTTTAAAAATAATTACAGGTATTTAATTTAGGTAATTAGCTCGGAAGTTTCTAATTTACAGTAAAATTCAATATGGGTCAAAATTTTATCGAATCGATCTTGAGTTTGGGTTTTATATTTGAATTTGTAATGAAAAATCGTGAATTTAGAAACTTGTTTCAAGATTTTTAGATTCGTAATCAATGAGAATTTCGAATTTTATGTTTTTGGGAACTTTGGTCAAATCAAGGCGAACGACGGCGAGATGATCAACGTTGTTGGGCATGGAGGTGAAGGAAGTGTAGTAGATCATCGGAAAAATACTCGTGTATTTTATTGATGGTCGAGGAGGCTGGAATTCGAACGAGTAGGGTTTTGGAGTCTGTTAATCGTTGTCGATGTTGGTCTCGACTTCGCGGCGACGTGATGGAACCGGACGCGACCGCGAGTGGTTCTGGAGTTAGAGGGGAGTAAGGCGGAGCTGTGGTAATGCCGGTGGGTCTCCTCGAGGTGTATGTTGGCATGGCGGATGGGTTTTTGGTGATGCTTCGTTCCAGTGATGAGTTCGATATAGTCGAAATTGAATCTCGATCGAATGGAGAAGTTTGGGGTGGTCGATAGTGTTGCCGTGACCAAAGGTGACTTGCCGAAGGACTGATTAGAGTTCATCGACGTTCAGACGTGGCGTGCACGTGCACGAGCTTGTTCGTGTGCATTTGGAGTTTGGAATTGGGGAAGAAGGCTTCTGGCTCGGGTTTTGCCTCGGGGGTTCTGATGTTTTTCTCGAAGCAAGTGGTAACGCGGGTTGGTCTCGAGGGCTACTTCGAGTTTTTAAGTGTTTTACTCGGGTTTGGTTTGGAAGCAGACTTTGGAATTTTAAAAAAAATGTTTAAAAACAAAAGAAATTATTTTGAAATGTTTCTAAGTTTTTAAAACAAGTAAACAAGTTTTGTTTATAAAATTAATTCGTTTTAAGTTAATGTTTTAAACAAAGTTTTTATATTTTGAAATGTAAAAAGTTTAAAATAAGTGAATTTTTGAAATAAGTGTATTTAATTGTATTTAAAACAATTTTGGAAAGTTTAAAGATTTAAAAGTTTTAAATTTGAATATTTAAGTTATTTGATTTTAATTAATTTTAAATTGAATTTATTTTAAATAAGTTTAATGATTTAAAATCAATTATAATAAAGATTTACATATGTAAATTTGAATTTGAAGGAAATTTAGATAATTAAATTATTTTAATTATCAAGTGTTATTGGTAAATAATTGATTTAATTAAGATAATAGTTTCTTAATTAAGAACCTTTAATATAGTAAGTTAAGAATCATTTAATTAAATTTAAATGATTAAGTTAAATTAATAATTAATTAAATAATTAATTTGTGATTAATTAAGAAAATCATTTATAAATTAATTAAGTATAATTAATTAATGAAGTAATTTAGGAATAATTACTGGATGTAATTAAGTAAAGGTAGATTATTTAATAAAGTAATTAGAGGTAATTATTTATGAAAGTAATTAAATAAGAAGTGATTAAGGTTAATTACCTAGTGTTATTAATTAAATAATTTATTTAATTAAAGGATTAAGGTTAATTAATAAGGTAATTAATTATTTATTAAGGAAATTAATTAAAAAGTAATTAATTAATGGAAGTAATTAAGGTAAGTTAATTACTGGATTATATTAATCAAAGGTGATTAATAATTATGATTAATTAAGAATAATTACTTAATGTAATTAATAAAATAATTAAAGGTGTAATTAGGGATCATTAGTTTATAATTAATGATTTAATTAAGAATTGATTAATTAAGATAAATTAATCAAATGATAGGTGATTAATTGAAATTAATTAAGAATTAAAGTAATTGATTATAATTATAATTAATTAATTAATGAAGTAATTAAAGGTTAATTACTGTATTAAATTAAGGATAATTAATTTGTGAAATTAATTAAAGATAATTACTTAAATGTAATTAAAATATAATTAATCAAGGTGATTAATTAAAGTGGATAATTAGAGAATGATTAATTAATTTATTTAATTAATGATTATATAAGTAAGATTTATAATGAAGTAATTAATTTAATTTATTTTAAATTAATTAAGAGATGAAGTAATTAATTTAATTCACTTTAAATTAATTAAAGATAGAGATAGTTAATTTAATTCATTTTAAATTAATTATGTTGTGATTAAGTAAATCATTGCTTATATAAGAATGGATGACATTGATTGTCTTGAATGGATGTAATCTCAGAAATGAGATAAGAAATGTTGTGTAGTATGAATGCTTGGTTGCATTATGATGGTAATATAGATTAACTATTGTGATGTTGATATGGATTACCTATTTGGTTATAGATCATTTGTTTATTTGATAATGTGATTATCAATTGTGATTTCTGAATTATCTATCTGTATGAATATAGATAAGTTAAATTGTTTAAACCTTTAAACAACTTGGCCTTAAAAGATACGTTTTGGATTTCGATGAGACCGGGATCGGGTTTCCGTATACTGGTATTCCAGGTCTGGAGACCCGAATACCACATCGATCCAAATTAACGATAGGTCGTGAATCTCAAGTGAAGATGAAGATTCAGAGTGCAAGGGTTATTGTCGTTAACTCTGAGGGTGATTCCAAAACGAGTGTAACGAGATAATGCCTTCGGTTTCGTTCGAACCCGGAACGAACTTGTATGGATTGAATGCTTTCAGCACATCGTCAGGCGGACGATGAGCATTCTAAGTGATATGTTCTGATTAAAGGTAATCGTAACCTCAAGCCTCATCAACCGGGAATGGCTAAAACAGGGGAGGTGCAGCAAGGCTTCGTGGGTAGCGCCCACTGAGAGCAAGATATATCCCTGTCTAGAGGTCCCTTTCTATTTTTCGGCTTAGTGGGTAGTTGGAACTGCAGCCAACTACGGGGTTGTCTTGTTCGGGATTATCCAGTAAGGGATGGTTCCGGCTTTGTGTTGCAGGGGAGCGGGCGTACTCCTCGGTACGGTGATCTAGGCCACGTACTGTGACGGGCGGTACCCCAGTAGCCCTGCCATTGATGGAAACCCATTCTTCCTACGAGACCCTACGGTTTTGATTGTATAACCCACTTTGTGGCTAGTATGCTGGAATTTAATAATGTAACAATTTCAGCTATATGAGTATTTATTTGAAAACCCTAGACCCTATTATAATATAATCGAATTTCCTATCAAAGTTTTGGTTAGCGTAAGGTAAAAACTTACCCATGTTTATGTGTGGGAAGTCTTACGTGATACCTTTTGTTTTCAAAGGTTTTTCAAAGTTAAGCAACTTTTAACCGTTTACTCACACCAGACCCATGTCTGACCCAAGTGTTTATTTTCTGTTTTATTAAACTCTTGGGTACTCAAATTTGTATGAGTAGTCAAGGGATTCAGGTTAGCCTTGACGAATTCTGGAGGAGATTGGAGCAGGAGGCTTCAGCGTGTAGATATATAGAGTTTCCGCTGTGATGATGTATTGTATGGATGTAGTAGTGTTGTATAATAGACAGAATTTATAACTGTCTATTTTGTGATGTAAGTTGTGTACTCTGATGTATATGATACTATGTAATATCATATGTGATATATTATATTTCATTCGTTCCGCTGTGAGATTCTGATGTGTTGTTGTTCTCTCTTCTCTTCTTTTCTTCTTCTATCCCTTTCTTTCTTAATAATGATGCGTTTTCCTGGGCATAGGAAGGCGGGTTGTTACAGTGGTATTAGAGCAAGGTTGAGTGAATACCTAGGCTCTGAAGTGGTGTCTATCTTGAGAGCGCGTAATTGTTAGTTATATAAAAATGGTTTTATATTATGTTAATTGATCGGTTGAGTGGTATATGGATTCTGGTCAATACGAGTAGCTAACGTTATTGATAGGGATCTCTAAACACTTGAACTAGGCCAACGGACACAATATTGTTTTAAAGAGGTAGATGAAATAATTTTACCCAGAAATAATTTCTATATAAAAAGTATCATTTTAAACATATATATATATATATATATATTTCTACCTATTTGTTGGGTTACCTGTTCGGGTTTTCCAATATGAGTTATAGAGGTAGATAAGGTAGTGGTGTGTGTAACACGATTACCAATGATTAGAGTTTGAGTGTTGAGGTTGGAAGGGTATCTGACGAGACTGTAGACCCAATACCGTCTCGAGTAAACTTTGTTGTGGTGTAAGATTTCATCGATCTCAGAAGGAAACTGTTAAGGTTCGGAGTTTGTCTTTGAAGTTGGATGAATAGAGTAGATCTATTGGATGAGCTGAAGAGAGTGATGGTATTTTGGCAACTTCAGGAAGTAGTAGCTGTGTGGTGAGACGCGGTGACTATGGACGTTTCTGAAGATGTTTCTTCTGAAGCAAGTTTAAGGAAGTAGATCTGTTTCGGTGTTGTGGCTGAGTCCAGCAGGGTGTTTCTGTTGCTTTGAAGTCCGAATTTCTCGAGGAGTTTAGGATAAGAAGTCTTTGGCATCTATGGCAGCAGTGCAGCTCGGAGTGTTCTGTGATTGGCAGGAAGTTTTCTGGCTGAGCAGTTTTTCTGAAGGTAAAGTCCTGAAGCAGCAGAGTGAATCCATTTCTTCGATGAATTGGATGGTTAAGTGTAAGCTGTTCTGATTAGTGAAGAGAGAACAGTTATCTTTGGAAATTAGGCCGGGCTGATCGCAAAAGTGACTTGCGATTGTTTGAGTGTTCTCTTGGGTTATTGGAGATTGAGATTCTGTATCGATTTGATTCGTGGAGTTACCCGTGATTCAGCTTTGTAGAAGGATGTCTCCTAGAGAAGAATTTTGGTGAAGCGGCTCAGTATTCTTTGGAAAGGGATTGATCACACCTAGTTGAGTTTCTGCTGAGATGTTTTTGATTAAGTAGAATGGTTCACTAAGATTTTATGGTATGGTGAACTGTGGATGATCAAGTTTGTGCTCGAGTTTCTCCGACGGCATTCTCATCTGTTCAAGATCAGAGTTGTGTAGCGAAAGCAAGATAGCAGCTATTCTAGGGTGGGAACAACCGGGAGTTGTGATTTTCTTGGAGTAGAGTATTTCTATAGGAAATTCAAGTGTATCTCTAAGTTTGAAGGAATATTCAGGATTTGGAGATAAGATTGTCAAGTGCAACTGTTTGGCTATTCCAGAAAGGAGAAGTAGTTCGAAATGCTCTAATGTTGTGGAGTAGAGTTGTGTTCTGGATTTCGGTGATTTTTGGGGAACCATTTTGTTGAGTAGGATCCAGAAATTGATTTGATGTTGGTCTAGATTATTTCAAGAGGCATCAGCAAGAGTTAAGCTGATCAGGAAGGATGAAGTGACTCAGGATCGTCAAAAGAGTTAAACAGTTAAGAATGGATGGAATTTGGAATTTGAAGTTGAAATTTGGATATTGTTTAAGTTTTCTCCAATCAAAGGAGATGTAAGATTTGGAAAAATTGGAGAGTGAGCTGCAGAAGTATTATGAAATTTTTCCTATGTTCCCAAGAGGATTAGTTCTTTGATCTATAGGATTAAATGGCCAGTTCGGATAATTGGAATTCATTTTATTTCACGTATCTCTAAGGGAATACGTGTTTGATCTGTCATTGGTTGTGGGATCAGCAGTTCAGAAGGATTTGGTAGTTGAGATGGTTTTGAGTTTAGTCTGATATTTTGTTCAGATTTGTAATCTAGATGGGAAGGAGTTCTAGACTATTGTAGATAGTTAGTTAAGATCCTGTAGAACGAGTATCCCGGTATATATATATACTTGGGGAAACTCGAGGAAATTCTATCCAGAATTTGTCTGGATAGTTAAATTTGTTTGATTAAATTGTTTGTTATGATTGTTAGAATATGATTGATATGTATGGTTGCTGTTTGAAATTAAAATTAAAATTTTGCTGGGTTATTAAATTATCTTTGCTTTTAAATTTCGGGGACGAAATTATTTTAAGGGGGGAGGAATGTGATATCCCGGAATTTTGGCAATATCAATTTAATAATCTTTATAAATAATTAAATTGATTTGTTGATTTATTTTATAAATTGACAAGTTTATTCATTTTAAAAGGTTAATAACATTTTAATTGGCAAGTTTATTTCTTTAAAAACTAATAACATTTTAATTTGGGAATATCTTTTCTAACAATTTTAAATTGGGAAGATTTATCTTTCTAAAACTTATATATAAATGTTTTATATTTATAATGTATATATATATAGGTATATATATTATAAATAGGGAGTCTTTTAAAACTATGTTTTCAAATTATAATATATATGTATATATATATATTGTGATTTGGAGTTATGTATTAAATTCAATATAGTAATTATCAAAGCTAATGTTAAAAGTATTTCCATTTAGAATATATATAATTGTATATATTGAAATGGAAAGAATATTGAATTTGAATTTAACAAAGTATTTTCAAACTTTAATATTTATATAATTTGTAATTTGGAAATTTGTAATTTAACTTAATACTTTTGAAAATGATATTTATGATTTAAATAACAAGAATAATTTCTTATTTAAAAATATATATGTAAGCTTAAGTTTAAATAAGATTTAAATAAGAAGTTCATTTATTTTAATAATCTTTTCTCTTTTAAAGTTCAAAATGGTTTGTAAAAATATATATATATAGTTAAGCTCAATTTCTCAAGCATATATAAGTATGTTATATTTAATTGATATAAGCATAAGTTATTTTAAATAATTGTTTTTCACATTTGTATATTTATTAAAATCTAAAAGCTTAAATTATAAAAAGAGATAAATACATTATATACTTATAAATATTTCATAAAACATATAAATGTCTTAAATAAATTTATTAAAAACAAGAATAACACTTGTTGGCATATTAGAGTAGTTTAGTGACATTTGTAATTTGCAAACCTATGTGTAAGCTAATTAAAGAGACAAGTGGCTATATTTTAATTTAAGTTTTAAAATAAATAAAATTAGTATGTAAGAAGAAATATCTGTTTTCATTTTTCAGTTTAAGATTATCTTCATTTCTTTCTCCACTAAAATACAATTCGAATCTAAAGATAAGTAAAATCTGAAATCAAATTGCAAAGAAGAAATGTAAAAACTGGAAATTCTAATGCAAACTTAAAGGAGATCAAAGGCAATTCAGTAGCAGTTCCAAATCAATCAACAAGCAACTAAATGCAAGAAATCAAACAGCAAGTACAAATTCAACAAGCAAAAACAAAAGAAATTCAAAACTGGAAAGCCTGGAAACAGAATCTGTTTTCTGTTTTAAATTTCTGGTGAGTAAATATCATTTTAAAAATAGAGTTAAACTTTTTATATGTGATGATTTATCTGAAATGACTGTAATGTATGCATGTTGTATATGAATGTTTGAAATGCCTGTATTGTATGTTTGAAATGCCTGTATAGTATATTTGAATGCCTGTAGGTTGATAACTTAGTTCTGTAAATTGATGACAGTCTTGATTTTCTTTTTAAAATATGTATCTCATCACTTGATCTCTAATAACTTAGAATTTACAAACGAAAGATGTTTGAAATCAATTAACATCACTTTTAAAAATAATTACAGGTATTTAATTTAGGTAATTAGCTCGGAAGTTTCTAATTTACAGTAAAATTCAATATGGGTCAAAATTTTATCGAATCGATCTTGAGTTTGGGTTTTATATTTGAATTTGTAATGAAAAATCGTGAATTTAGAAACTTGTTTCAAGATTTTTAGATTCGTAATCAATGAGAATTTCGAATTTTATGTTTTTGGGAACTTTGGTCAAATCAAGGCGAACGACGGCGAGATGATCAACGTTGTTGGGCATGGAGGTGAAGGAAGTGTAGTAGATCATCGGAAAAATACTCGTGTATTTTATTGATGGTCGAGGAGGCTGGAATTCGAACGAGTAGGGTTTTGGAGTCTGTTAATCGTTGTCGATGTTGGTCTCGACTTCGCGGCGACGTGATGGAACCGGACGCGACCGCGAGTGGTTCTGGAGTTAGAGGGGAGTAAGGCGGAGCTGTGGTAATGCCGGTGGGTCTCCTCGAGGTGTATGTTGGCATGGCGGATGGGTTTCTGGTGATGCTTCGTTCCAGTGATGAGTTCGATATAGTCGAAATTGAATCTCGATCGAATGGAGAAGTTTGGGGTGGTCGATAGTGTTGCCGTGACCAAAGGTGACTTGCCGAAGGACTGATTAGAGTTCATCGACGTTCAGACGTGGCGTGCACGTGCACGAGCTTGTTCGTGTGCATTTGGAGTTTGGAATTGGGGAAGAAGGCTTCTGGCTCGGGTTTTGCCTCGGGGGTTCTGATGTTTTTCTCGAAGCAAGTGGTAACGCGGGTTGGTCTCGAGGGCTACTTCGAGTTTTTAAGTGTTTTACTCGGGTTTGGTTTGGAAGCAGACTTTGGAATTTTAAAAAAAATGTTTAAAAACAAAAGAAATTATTTTGAAATGTTTCTAAGTTTTTAAAACAAGTAAACAAGTTTTGTTTATAAAATTAATTCGTTTTAAGTTAATGTTTTAAACAAAGTTTTTATATTTTGAAATGTAAAAAGTTTAAAATAAGTGAATTTTTGAAATAAGTGTATTTAATTGTATTTAAAACAATTTTGGAAAGTTTAAAGATTTAAAAGTTTTAAATTTGAATATTTAAGTTATTTGATTTTAATTAATTTTAAATTGAATTTATTTTAAATAAGTTTAATGATTTAAAATCAATTATAATAAAGATTTACATATGTAAATTTGAATTTGAAGGAAATTTAGATAATTAAATTATTTTAATTATCAAGTGTTATTGGTAAATAATTGATTTAATTAAGATAATAGTTTCTTAATTAAGAACCTTTAATATAGTAAGTTAAGAATCATTTAATTAAATTTAAATGATTAAGTTAAATTAATAATTAATTAAATAATTAATTTGTGATTAATTAAGAAAATCATTTATAAATTAATTAAGTATAATTAATTAATGAAGTAATTTAGGAATAATTACTGGATGTAATTAAGTAAAGGTAGATTATTTAATAAAGTAATTAGAGGTAATTATTTATGAAAGTAATTAAATAAGAAGTGATTAAGGTTAATTACCTAGTGTTATTAATTAAATAATTTATTTAATTAAAGGATTAAGGTTAATTAATAAGGTAATTAATTATTTATTAAGGAAATTAATTAAAAAGTAATTAATTAATGGAAGTAATTAAGGGAAGTTAATTACTGGATTATATTAATCAAAGGTGATTAATAATTATGATTAATTAAGAATAATTACTTAATGTAATTAATAAAATAATTAAAGGTGTAATTAGGGATCATTAGTTTATAATTAATGATTTAATTAAGAATTGATTAATTAAGATAAATTAATCAAATGATAGGTGATTAATTGAAATTAATTAAGAATTAAAGTAATTGATTATAATTATAATTAATTAATTAATGAAGTAATTAAAGGTTAATTACTGTATTAAATTAAGGATAATTAATTTGTGAAATTAATTAAAGATAATTACTTAAATGTAATTAAAATATAATTAATCAAGGTGATTAATTAAAGTGGATAATTAGAGAATGATTAATTAATTTATTTAATTAATGATTATATAAGTAAGATTTATAATGAAGTAATTAATTTAATTTATTTTAAATTAATTAAGAGATGAAGTAATTAATTTAATTCACTTTAAATTAATTAAAGATAGAGATAGTTAATTTAATTCATTTTAAATTAATTATGTTGTGATTAAGTAAATCATTGCTTATATAAGAATGGATGACATTGATTGTCTTGAATGGATGTAATCTCAGAAATGAGATAAGAAATGTTGTGTAGTATGAATGCTTGGTTGCATTATGATGGTAATATAGATTAACTATTGTGATGTTGATATGGATTACCTATTTGGTTATAGATCATTTGTTTATTTGATAATGTGATTATCAATTGTGATTTCTGAATTATCTATCTGTATGAATATAGATAAGTTAAATTGTTTAAACCTTTAAACAACTTGGCCTTAAAAGATACGTTTTGGATTTCGATGAGACCGGGATCGGGTTTCCGTATACTGGTATTCCAGGTCTGGAGACCCGAATACCACATCGATCCAAATTAACGATAGGTCGTGAATCTCAAGTGAAGATGAAGATTCAGAGTGCAAGGGTTATTGTCGTTAACTCTGAGGGTGATTCCAAAACGAGTGTAACGAGATAATGCCTTCGGTTTCGTTCGAACCCGGAACGAACTTGTATGGATTGAATGCTTTCAGCACATCGTCAGGCGGACGATGAGCATTCTAAGTGATATGTTCTGATTAAAGGTAATCGTAACCTCAAGCCTCATCAACCGGGAATGGCTAAAACAGGGGAGGTGCAGCAAGGCTTCGTGGGTAGCGCCCACTGAGAGCAAGATATATCCCTGTCTAGAGGTCCCTTTCTATTTTTCGGCTTAGTGGGTAGTTGGAACTGCAGCCAACTACGGGGTTGTCTTGTTCGGGATTATCCAGTAAGGGATGGTTCCGGCTTTGTGTTGCAGGGGAGCGGGCGTACTCCTCGGTACGGTGATCTAGGCCACGTACTGTGACGGGCGGTACCCCAGTAGCCCTGCCATTGATGGAAACCCATTCTTCCTACGAGACCCTACGGTTTTGATTGTATAACCCACTTTGTGGCTAGTATGCTGGAATTTAATAATGTAACAATTTCAGCTATATGAGTATTTATTTGAAAACCCTAGACCCTATTATAATATAATCGAATTTCCTACCAAAGTTTTGGTTAGCGTAAGGTAAAAACTTACCCATGTTTATGTGTGGGAAGTCTTACGTGATACCTTTTGTTTTCAAAGGTTTTTCAAAGTTAAGCAACTTTTAACCGTTTACTCACACCAGACCCATGTCTGACCCAAGTGTTTATTTTCTGTTTTATTAAACTCTTGGGTACTCAAATTTGTATGAGTAATCAAGGGATTCAGGTTAGCCTTGACGAATTCTGGAGGAGATTGGAGCAGGAGGCTTCAGCGTGTAGATATATAGAGTTTCCGCTGTGATGATGTATTGTATGGATGTAGTAGTGTTGTATAATAGACAGAATTTATAACTGTCTATTTTGTGATGTAAGTTGTGTACTCTGATGTATATGATACTATGTAATATCATATGTGATATATTATATTTCATTCGTTCCGCTGTGAGATTCTGATGTGTTGTTGTTCTCTCTTCTCTTCTTTTCTTCTTCTATCCCTTTCTTTCTTAATAATGATGCGTTTTCCTGGGCATAGGAAGGCGGGTTGTTACACATTCAAAGATAATTCAAAAGTTTTGGTCATTGGCATTGGAGAAGTCATCAACGTCGGTATATCTACTTCTCCCATAGTTACTAATGTTTTGCTCGTAGAAAATTTAAAATACAACCTATTAAGTATAAGTCAACTATTGATAAAGGATTTAAAATTGATTTCGAAAAGGATAAATGTTATATTTTCGATAAAAATAAAAATCTAATATTTAATGGATTAAGAAATCGAAATATATATGTTTTGAACACGAATATCAAACATAATATTGATTTTTGCTTAGATGCAAATCATAATGATCCATGGCTATTGCACAGATGTTTTTGTCACATAAATTTAAATACATTAACAAACTAACAAAAAATGAATTAGTTAGAGGATTACCCAATATTAACTACAAAGTCAAGAATTTATGTGATGCGTGTCAATTCGAAAAATTAAAGAAAAGTTCTTTTAAATCTAAAAAAGAAATTTCTACAAATCAACCACTTGAACTACTTCATCTAGATTTATTCGGACCAACTTAAATATGTTCGATAAATCATAACAAATATGTTTTTGCAATTGTCGATCATTTTTCAAGACACACTTGGACATTATTTTTGAAACATAAATGTTTGAAATGTTTAAAATTTTTGCTAAAATAATTAAAATTTAATGAATTTAAAAATTAGAAGTATACGAAGTGATTATGGAGGAGAATTTGAAAATGAACCTTTTTCAAAATTTTGCAATAAAAAGGGAATTATTCATAATTTTTCATTTCCACGAACACCACAGCAAAATGGTGTAGTAGAAAGGAAAAATCACACACTACAAGAATGTGCACGAACACTACTTAACAGTAGTAACTTACCAAAGAATTTTTGGGCCGAAGTCGCTGCTACTGCATATTATGTATTAAATCGTGTAACTCTTAGACCAATGACTAAGAACACATGCTATGAAATATTTTTCAAAAAGAAACCTAAAGTATCATATTTTTTATATTTGGTTCTAATGTTTTATTTTAATACTAAATATAATCTTGGAAAATTCGATTCAAAAGCTAATAAAGGAATTTTTGTTGGTTATTAAGATCGAAACAAAGCATATAGAATTTTTAATAAATGACTAACATTATAGAAGAAAGTCTTCACGTTTCCTTTGATGATGAATTTAAAAATAATAAAAATGATGATGATGAAGAAGTTCTAGATTATAATACTACTAATAATATTACTGAAAACAGTAATAATGATATCAATAACAATAATATTTTAAGATTACCACCTCGAATTTTAAAAGACTATCTGATTAATAATGTAATTGGTAACTTAAACACTAAAGTTTCACTAGAAATCAGCTAAATCAAATAAGTCACGTGGAATTCATATCCAACTTCGAACCTAAAAATTATAAAGAAGCATCAAAAGATGATTTTTAGATTTTAGCAATGCAAGAGGAACTTAGCCAATTTGAACGAAATGATGTTTGAGAACGCGTACCAAGACCAGATGATCAATCCGTAATAGGAACAAAATGGCTTTTCAAAAATAAAGCAGATGAAAATGGAAACATTTTTCGTAATAAAGCAAGATTAGTTGATCAGGGATACAATCAAGAAGAAGGAATTGATTATGAAGAAACGTTTGCCCTTGTAGCTCGGCTTGAAGCTATAAGAATATTACAAGCGTTCGCATGTTTTTATAATCTTAAACTATTTCAAATGGATGTTAAAAGCATTTTTTTAAATGATTTTATAAAAGAAAAGTTTATGTTGAACAACCGCCTCTATTTTCTCATAAAAATACTCGGATCATGTTTTCAAACTTAAAAAAAGATTATAGGGTTTAAAACAAGCACCCTATGCTTGGTATGAGAGATTAAAAACACAATTAATAAATTTTGGTTTTCAAATTGGTAAAATTGGTACAACATTATTTATAAAAAGGGAAAATAATGATATACTAATAGTACAAATATCTGTTGATGATATCATATTTAGGTCAACTAATAAGAAATTATGCAATGATTTTTTTGACATAACGAAAAATGAATTCGAAATGTCTCATATGGGAGAATTAAATTTCTTTTTAGAATTACAAATAAAATAATTTGAAAATGGAATTTTTATAAATCAAGAAAAATATTGTAGAGAATTGTTAAAATGATTTGGAATGGATAGTACTTCAAGTAAACCAACTCCTATGAACACGAGCTTACATTTAGATAAAGATGAAAATGGAAAGGATTTCGATCAAAATTATATTGTTATATGATAAGATCTATATTATAATTAACAACTAGTAGACCTGATATAATGATAAGCATCTGTTTATGTGCAAGATTTCAAGCACAACCTAAAGGAGTCACATCATCGAGCGGTTAAAAGAATATTGCGATACTTAACCAACACCAAACAATACGATCATTTTTACCCGAAAGACAACACTTTCGAACTCGTATCATACAGTGATGCTGATTTTGGTGGATGCAAAATGGATAGAAAAAGTACAAGTGGAACATGCCATTTTGTTGGTTAATATATGGTTTCCTGGTTCAGTAAAAAGCAAAATTGTATTTCTCTCTCGACATGTGAAGCCGAGTATATCTCAGCAGCCTTAGCTTATGCACAAGTAATTTATATGCAACAAACACTTCTAGATTTTGAAAAGATTATTAATAAATCTCATATATATTGCATTAATACTAGTGCCATAAATTTTTCTAAAAATCCAGTTGATCATTCTTGAAAGAAACATATTGATATTCGTCATCATTTTATTAGAGATAATGTGGAAAAGAGTATCATTTCTGTCAAATTTATTAACACTGAAAATCGAATTGTCGGTATTTTCACTAAACCATTATGTGAATCAACTTTTATAAAGCAAAGACGAGACCATGGTATATGTTCATTTAATTTGTTAATTAATTAGTATACGTCATAATTATTTATCATAAAATTTTGAACTCTATTTTTCTATATAAGATTTTAATTATTGTTATTTTTAGTTAATTTTTAACAACCATAACAAAAACCGTTAACAAATTTATGGCTAAAATAGTTCTATCCATAGAAAGCTTTTACTACAAAAAGATTATACATTCTATTTATACATAAACACTTGGTTAAAGAAAAATAAAACAAAAATATTGTTTATAAACTTAGAAAAACTAAACATGTCTTTTGATCACGACTCCACTTACTCAACTATTGACTTTATCTCATCTTCATCAAATAGCACCTATATATCACCAACAAAAACCATACCTCCTTCAAATCGATCAATCTCACTAAATATTATGGCATCACCTACATAGCATACTGGCTGCTCTACGAAAGAAAAGAAGTTTAAACGAACGATTAATCATGAATCATCGTCTCTCAATACTAAAGTGGATGAAATATATCGCTATCAAAAAGAAATGATGTGAGTTCAACGATAAATGTATTACGAGCAACGACGTCAAGGATCTCATCCTAATTTCTCGAAAAATGTATTCTAGCAATCTACGGTAATTCACCAACAAAAAATTATTTACAAAAATATCTCTTCGTTTAATCAAGGCTCCTATAAAATGTTGCGACATTACTCCAAGAAACTTATGGGAGATAGAGCCATCAAACCAAGTCTAGAATAACACTTCGGCTCGTCCATGTTGTCTCTACTTAAGCCTCAACATGAGCAAACTAAAAATAACACAAACTCTTGGGATCAAACTGAATCAAGAACTCACAATCTTCAAAGGAAAAATAATTCAATATATATATATAGAGCAATAAAATGTAAACAAATATAATATATATATTTTAAGTCTGTATGTTGCTTGATTGCAATAATCATTCATTATGCTATTTTTATGAAAATATAAATAAAAAATATAAACGTCAGAGTTACAAATAGAAATCTGAATGTCTCAAACGTCCGTGCCAATATGATAGACGTCTGTCAAAAATTTTTGAGAAAATTTCCCTATTTGATCTCAGACTTATGTCGTCTATCCTCAGATATCTGAGAGGACTCTCGGCTTACCATAGACTGCATCCCTTTATAATGATTTTTCACCCCCTTCTTCATTTTCTACCCAAACCACCTCAGTTTATACTCCAAATCAAAATCCCAAGCTTTCTCAAAACCCTATTTCTTCAAAAATAACACCCAAAGCGAAGAATCCAGTCAACAAGAGATCAAAGAGAGTCCAATCTTCATCTTCTCAAACCAATCTTGTCACCGATGCACGCATCCAAGATTGGCTTCACAATAGTACAATCGCTAACAAAAGATTCGACGATTTAAAACAAAAGAGACTTCATTCTAGTCCCTTCTATCGATTATGCAAATTTGAAGAATATGGTATTCAAGGACTCACCATCGCCTCAAGATGTCGTGAGTTATTTAACTTCGATGAAAACGAAGTACAAATCGAGAAACTAGCCATCTTTCTTTTTTATGCAAATTTGTGTAGTAGTAATATTTGGACACCCGAAAATGAAGAAGGATGTTATGGACTAGTGTGTATGGACGTGTTTTGAAAATTAGTGTAAACATGATTGATCGATTACTAGATTGTTCCTCTATTGGAATTAGTTTAGAGGAAATTCCCGATCGTAGAAATTTGCCACGTGATAAAGTTACACATCAAATATGGGAAGATAGAATGCCACAATGGAAATCGGTTCATCTACGACCAAAGGCTAGATTGTTAGATCGTATGATAATTAACACAATAATTCGTCGATTAGGAAGTTATGAGCAAATATATGAAAATGACCACAAAACCCTATATGTTATATTTGGTGGAAACTATCAATCTGGTTCTTCTGCCTACTGTGAGTATTATGAGAATTATGGTGATTTCTCCACTTACAACTATAAAGTACTGTCATGATTGTTTAAATACTTTTGTTGCTAATTAATGTTTACTATTCCTGTTAACCGATTATTTGACCCGGTAACGAGAGGCTCGGCATAGAGTTCCCATTCGGCATGCAAAGCCATCGTTCGGCTTGCATGGAACGGTGCACAGTAGTCATCTTCTATAGGGCCGAAGTATCTCACTCCTAGGCCCAAGAGGGAAGTCCAACCCATCTTCGTCTATAAATAGAGGGGCAGGGGCATGCTGAAAAAGAACTTTTTGGGGAGAACACTGGGGAGACTCTGCCACTTTCAAGACTTATTATTTTCAGTTCAAACTTGTATTCAAGTCATTAATATACGGATTGTATCTGTATTCAACTACTTGTGAAAGCAATAAAAAACAAAACTCAAAGTGGATGTAGGCAGTTACGTCGAACCACTATAAATCTGGTGTTCTCGTTTTTGTTGTTCTTTTGGCATTGAATTACACTATTTTTCAATTCTAATTTATCTTTTTTATTAATCTCTCTACATAATCTTTCTTAATGAGGTTAGTGACCAATTTTGGTGCTAACACTTCCCTTACCTACTATTGATATTTCTTGTTTTCATATCTCAGTAACTATTCCGTCATGCTTCTTATGGCTATATTTTACTTCAGTTACAATATTATTTTTTGATAATGAAAAAGGCAGGATAAATTTGTATATACATAGGGGGAGATAACATACAGGGAGAGCTATTTTTTAAATATATCATTACTAACAATTGTATAGTTCTCATCATAAAAAAGGGGGGAATGTTAGAACTTCTATTCTAGAATTTCAATGACAACAACTATACAATCACATATACAAGATATATTTTATCATATTACAGGTATATACTAGAAGATCACTATGCTCAACAAAATAATCGCTCAAAGACAACTGAAGAAAGATGGATCATGCTATTTAAAAGTAAGGTTGTATTATTGTATTATAGTCATAGATAAATGTTGTACAATCTCCTTGAGTAATCCTAATACACGCAATTTCATATCGACAAATCTCAATAACGAACTACCCAATGTTTGCAAATTCAACAGCGACAGACGTCTGTCATTATACCATAGACATCCGTGACATGTTTTTAGTTTTTGTTTTCTGAAAAACCATAGACTCTAACATATACTGACAGACGTCTGAAGGGAGTTTCGGCCTACATATGTAAAACTGCAATTATCATTTTTTGAACAGACGCTTCTCTCTGCTTTGAACAAACATCCCCCTCCTTCAACAGTTGCAACCATTAACCAAAGAGCAATCTTTCAAGAATTCACAACTTTTCAAATACAACTCTTTGATTCTATAAAGGTGGAACCCAGTGCACGAGGCTCTCGCACGATAGCGGGTTTTAGGGAGGTCAATAATGTACGCAGCTTTTCACTCGCACTACGAAGAGGCTATTTCCAGATTCGAACCTGGGCGCACAGATCACCATGCGAGTGACCTAACCATTGCACCAAGGCTCCACCTCAGCTCTTTGATTCTATAAATACTAAAAATCAATTGAGATTTAACTCACCTTGATTTACTACTCTCTAACTTCTATATTCATATTATCTTGTAATATCCTGTGCAGTTAAAGCGCTCGATGGATTCAATGCGGTAGAGGTGCAAAAAGTCATAGCGGGGATGTAGCGAAGATATAGCGGGATATATCGGATTACTCTAAAATAGCATATAAATCACATACTTGTTGTTTTTACAAATATGTAGATAGTAATTATGTGAAAAATTAACATTCAATTGAATTATAATTAATACAAAAATAATTTTAAATAAAAATATGTGTAAATGTATTGTAAATGAACGTAAAACTGTTATATAACTTAATTTAATTTAGTAGAATATTAGAGTATTATCATTTCTAAACATATATAAAAAATTCAATGAAATTAATTAATTTCATAATTTTTATAGCGTATAAATATCATTTTTCAATCCAATTTTTTATAGAAGATATAGCGGAAATAGCGGAATATAGCGGAAATAACGGGATATAGCGGAAATAGCGGGGATTAAAGCGGAAAGGATATATGTTGGGGATATATGGAAAAATCGTAGCGGTAGGAATCCGCTATAAGATATATCGGAGTTATAGCGGGGATATAGCGGGGCATTAACTGCACAGGTAATATCATTGATTTAATATTCTCAACCACTTGCAATCAAAATCTATATTTTAGTTAAAATATTTCCAACAAATCCAAGCAACTCACAATCACTATCACTCAAAGGAGATTATAGGAAGAATTGTACTAGCAGTCAATATCCGTGTTGTATTGATGTAACAATTGAACACAAGGTTGTCAAAGGAATACTTTTGCATTAGCCTGTTCCTTCGGGCGAAGAAAGGGTTTTTGTTTAGTGAAATACCAAAGGGGAGCTTCGGGACTGGACATAGGACAGGAAGTCCGAACCAGTATAAAAACTTTAGTGTGATCATTTTTGTACTTTTCTTTTTATACTATGTTATATTGCAATATTTAACTCATATATTGGTATACACTCACATATTAATACATAAGTCATATTAGATATGATCCACTAGACTTTCAAATCTTACTTTTAATGTTTATGTACAATTCATTTTACCTATATATTTTACCTTTATAATGCATTTGTTAATATAATTTTAATTTTATAATGCTACAAACGAATTTATTGAGTAATTTCAGGTACAGTAAGTATAAGAAAAGTTGTTTTTTTATAACGCCAATAGATAAAACCTTATTCCGTAGTGTTATTGTTCATTTTATTTAAAGTACAAATTCAATAGGTAACACTTTTAGCAGGCAATCTAGGTTAATTATTTTTGTGGCTGCCACTTTCTCAAATTATTTCACTCTTTCCTCTTCCCTTTCATTTTTTTCCATCTCTCAAACAAGAAACATTAATTACCTCTCTTACAAATCCCTAAATCCCCAAATCCCCCAATCACTCCTAATTATTTTCATAGCATGGCACCGCCACCCCGATGCATTTCTCAACTGCATTACCTCCGACCTTAAATCTCGCGGCAATTTTGATGGTGTTGAACGGGCCCCAAAGCTAGTTGAAAAGTTTAGTAAACTCATATGTAATGACCCACCTTTTTGGATGGTTTAAATCAACAATAAAGCACACATGTCAAACTCAAAACATTCAAAAGGGAGAATTTTTAATGGGGTAAATAAGAAAATAAGAGAAAGGAAAGAAAAACAAAACATAGAATCTCACAGCGGAATGAAAAAATATAATAATCAAATAAACGGTTCATGAAGCTGTTTTACAAATACATTTGATTACACTTTTATAATATAATCAGAGTTATACATACAGCAGGTAAAATAGGATAATGCAGCGGAACAACATGATGTAGCGGAAAGTCATAAATAATATAATATACCAAACTCCGTCTTCGTCCTCCAGAAATCAAATCTTCAATGCTGAATGCTCAGGCTGACCCGAGCGTAATGAAAAGACAAAACACTCGAGTCAAAACTAAAAGATCTTATGCAAGTTAAATTAATAATGAATAAATATGATTGTAATGGCTTCAGAGATGTATACGGGATTTTACACCTCTATCTAGTGTATAACGTGCGTGCAACAACTTAAGAGATGTTTGGGATTTTCATCTCCTAAGGATCAGTTAAACTTTCTATATATAGTAATATACGCTATATATGTAGTGTTTATCAGTAAAGTAAAGTATTAAAATAGCGTTAAGACGTTACCCATATCCCCCTTAACACATTTTTATAAATGCCATAGTCTATACAGTACTATAAACTCCACCAAACCGGCGGGCTATCAGGGAGCATTCCATAGGTAGGATACAAACCAAAATTGTAGTGGGATCGATAAGGCATATGACAGGGCACAAGAGGCTATACCCACAGTAGGATTCTACCAGATTGCGGAACCAGGCTGGTGGCAAAACATAGCAGCTACTACCACCCACCTCGAACAACACTCCCATAATCAAATCGAGTGTGGCCACTAATCAATCACAAAGTAATAGAAATAGTATCGAAGAAGCGTGTCCGATCTGAGGAGCGACCTCACTTGGCCTAGTTATGGCTCCTGATTTTAGTCATATCAAGCTGACCCGAGGGGGTCAGGGCTGCGTTCTTACCTCATACCAGTAGCGTTCGCCAAACCATCCTACTTCGTTCTGGATTCTCCACCACGTGCACAGTTGTTAAAGTGGTTTCGGAATTAGCAGAGAGTATGACAATATCTGACCCCTGTCTCTTTAACAACCAAATGCTTATTTCACATCGTGGTCATTTTATAAAACATTTTTAATAATAAATCCAGAAAACAGTGTATACCTTCATATCAAGATATCCCTATACTTATTCCAAAAGTATAAATATATTCATAAATACCGAGGAAGATTTCTTTCAATCAATTTCGAAAATAATATATAAATCTCTCTTAAACCATTTATAAATTATTTATAAGCTTTAAAACCATTTATAAAGCTATTTATAAATTCCAAAACAGTTTGCAACTCTTCCCCTTTCCATAAACCTCTACGCAAACTTCTTTAAAACGCTTTCAAATCCCTTTATACCAGTTCTTTATGAAAATGGACATTAGAAAAGCTTTTGACTCTGTTAACTGGACTACCCTCATGCCATCATGACATTGATGAATTTTCCTTCTAAATTTAGCAACTTGATTTATCAATTCATTTCTACTATTATATACTCTCTGGTATAAATGCCCATATTGTTGGATACTTTAAGGGCATGAATGGCCTATGGTAGGGAGACCCTATTTCTGCCTATCTTTTCATTCTTATAATAGAAACTCTTACCAAAGCCTTCAACAACAAGTCCTTATAAAAAAGTTTTCTCTTCATCCCAAGTGTAAAATGCCTATGATCACTAGTCTTACCTTTGTTGATGACCTTCTAATATTCACCAAGCCAACTGCCCAATCCTTAAATACCATTATGACCACTTTTGACACTTTTTATAAATTCTCTGGACTTCAGCTTAACCATGAAAAATCCCATATACTTATAGTTGGGTTGAGCATTTCTGATATTTCTATGTGTCTCTCCATTCCCAAAATGACAACTCTTGAATCTGACATGACCTATTTAGGGATTCCTTTAGCTTCCAAAAGGATCTCTACTTCCCAATGTATGCCCCTCTATGAATACACTACGCCATAGATGGCCTATTGCAACGAAATTACAAGGTGTTGCTAGCTACAATGTAACGATAGCTATGCTGATTTTTGTCTATTGCAACATTCACTTCAATGTGTTAGCATAGATATCAGCAAAATGTTGCAGTAGCTATAAATATATTCAAATTAATAAAATTAATAAAATTTTACACCTTAGCGATCCACACCATCATTTAAAACAAAATCTCAACCGTCAATCCACACCATCAATCCACACCTTAGCAATTTCCATTTCCCGCTTTACTTTTCTTTCTCGTTCCTCTTTGTGTGAAAATTAGGGCACGACATTTTTCTTTCTCGTTCCACTCTGTGAAAACTAGGGCACGCGATTCCAGTTGCTTTGATGCTCTGATTGATCGAATCTAGTGTGAGAAACGTTCCTGGTAGCTTGCTCCTTCATTCTCCTTGATTGATTGCTCGAATTGCTTTGACTTCGTCGTCCGGTGCGATGTGATATTATTTGGTATGTTTTCTGCCTTCTGGTTTACTTGATTATTCTCGATTTTGATTACACTCGCATGCTTTTGCCGATGATGAATTGGGATTTATTTATAGGCTTTATTTCCTATAATCTCGAGTTTAATCTTTCTGTTGGACTTTGAGAAATCTGGTATGTTGGATTGCGATGATGTATTGGTATGTTGGATTTTGGTTCACTGGCTTGATTTTGCTGTGCCGATGTTGAATTGCGATGTGATATTATTTGGTATGTTGGATTTTGGTTCACTGGCTTGTTTTTGATTTCTAATCTGAGCTTGTTAGATCCTTTCTGCTGCATTTGTTAAACCAGAACTTGAACCTTTGTTAAACCAGAACTTGAACCTTTGTTAAACTTGTTCACATACCTTTGTACCTTGCTGTTGTTAAACCAGAACTTGAAGTATTTGTATTCTGCTGTCCTCTAGAAAATTGCTTCACTCGAAAACTTCTGCATTTTTGAAAATCAGAACTTTGAAAGTGATCTTTGGTTTTCTAAAACTGTTGACTAATCTGAACATTGAGTTTTGATTTCCACGATATATACAAACATATGTGTGTTGAGCTTTGTTGGTTTTTCTTGGTCTGGACTGAACTGGTACCATGCTAACCTTGTTCTTTAACATGAACTGATGCTCCAAGTCCTCTGTATATCATATTACTGCCTATGTTTCTCTTGTACATGCCTGATGCATTCACTGTTTTTGCTTGATGGGCTGCCTATGTGTACTGCTGTGTTTCTTGCACTGGCTTGTCTACATTTTGCTGAACCTGGTTCTTGTTTGTTTTGTTGGTTGCTTGGCCCTGAGTTGAATCCAGTCGATGACTCGGGTTTGACCTTGTGCCGTGTCCTTGTATCCATGTGTTGCATTCATGTTTGGCTTATGCACTTATGAAAAGAAACAACCCAAATACCTGAGGCAAATATTATAACAAAAATATTTTCATTTTCTGTTTGAGTTAAATATTATTTTCCAGATTACTGCTTTTGAATTATATGTGATAGGTATTGAAGACTGGACAGCTGGATACAAGCTTGAAGACAGAGTCAAATCAAATGTGCATGAGTGTATGAATGCATGAGCTTGAAGACATGTTTCAAAGAAGGCTCGATCTTCCGAAATCGGATGAATCGGGCGGTGCCCACTTGTCGATCCCCGCCGGGACTGCGGTGCCCCGGACCCCCGCCGGCGCTGCGCCCGGACCCGCTTCTCGGCTCGCCTTCGGCTCGGCACTCGGCTCGTCATATATTTGTCAGTGTCGGTGTCTGTATAAATTGAAACTGCATATGTAATGAGTGAACTAAGTGATGTAGTGAGGATTATCTGTATATGTAAATATCAGTGTTATATATCATTGAATTGTAAAATAGTGGAGTCAGGAATTTGTACTATTTCAAATGTTGAAATAAAATATTTATTTAAATAAATTACTGTTTGAATATCAAATTCTGTGCAATAGCATTTTATTAAATAAATATTTATTTCTATTAAAAAATCAAATATGCTCTACATTGTGGGCCCCACAAATTCAGAAAGTTAATATCTATAGCAACATTTTGGAATGTTGGTACAGACACCTATGGATGTTGCTATAGACCCAAATATGGTTCTATTGCAACAATATTTCTTATGTTGCCTTAGATAGTCAAAATGTTGCCTTTGAGGTCTGCGGCAACGCGGCAAAATGCAACACCGAGAAAGTGTTGCCTTTGCCCTTTTTTAGCCTACAGCATCATTTTTTGGCACTTCCTGCATCACTTCTTTGGTGTTGCAGTATGCAATCTATGGCGTAGTGATAATTAGTGTTTTTTAGCAATGGCACAACAGACATCTAAGTCAAGCAGGAAGACTAGTCATTATTAACTCGGTGATCTTCTCAATGGAAGTTTACTGGTGTAGGACTTTTCTCCTTCCAACAAAAGTTATAGCAATGATTAGATTGGGGATGATTAGATTCCTATGGACTGGAACAACATATAGTAGAAAATTGTCTCCTATTGCCTACAACAAACTTGAAAATCCTAAGAAGTTTGGAGGACTGGGAATAAAGAATCTGAAAACATGGAACATAGCTGCCCTATCCAAAAACTTTGTCAATCTTTTCAACAAAGCAGACACCTTATGGGTAGCGTGGTGTTACAGTCATTATCCTAAGAATGGGGAAATTTGGACTATCAAGCCTAAACAGGCTAGTAGTTGGGTTTGGAAACTGATGATGAAAGTTAGGAATGCCATATTGCCACTCTCCTTTATAACCTTAAGCCAACATAGCAGTACTGGGTTTTGGACTGGACCTTAGTTAGATAATGGACTGATATTATGTTCTTCTATGTCATATGATGAAGTACAATTATCTGGTATCCCTATTCATGCAAAAGCAACATCATATATCAGAAATGGCAAGATTGATCTGCGTATCTCGAGCATTCCAATCCTTAATGATAAATGGAATAGATATAACCATGAATCGTACACTTATGCATCTAAGGATGAATACAAATGGACAGGAAAGCATAGAGAGCACTCTACTACTATCATATACACTGCTTTGGAAGAAGAAGCAACTCAATCCAGATATTCTTGGAACAAGCGTATTTGGAATCGACATACTAATGAAAGATTGAATTTTATGCTCTGGAAGATATTCATGAATGCTATACATACCAAGGCAAATCTGAGTAGAAAAGGCCTTACTTTGAATACATTCTGTTTACCGTATCAAAACTATGAAGAATATATACACCACCTATTTTTCTCTTGTCCTTACACACATTTCATCTGGTCTAGAATTAGACTTAAGGGAGGTTTTTCAAGACCGCATTGGGATAGCAAGAATGTATGGTTTAATATATATACTGCAACAAAATGGAAGACGACTTCTGCTTATGCATTGCTACTCTATGTTAAGGTTACAACTGCAGAACTGTGGCGAGAGAGGAACGAAATCTTGTTTACCAAAAAGATTAGGAAGAGACAAGAGGTATACCATCGCATTTGCAAGCTGATTCACACTGCGCTATCTTACTATTCCTACCCTTTTGAAGAGGCACTGGTTCGTCTTTGGGAATGACCTATTGATCTATATAGTGTTGTTTTTTTCTCTTTATTTTTTACTTTCTTATCTTCTTATTTAGACTCTGTGATTCTTATTTATGATGTAAGAACTATTCCTTTCATTATAAGTACATGGTAGGGGCCATTAATCCCCATTGGCTTTGCCAAAAAAATCCTTTAAAACCCTTATAACTCCTTTATAAAACCATTATAAAATCCTTTATAAAACCTTTTATCTATTAAAGTTATTATAAAAGTCTATATTTATTGTCTTTAATCAAAACTATATTTATTATATTAAATTAAATTTAAAATATATATATTAAAATTATATTAAATATTTTATTAAATTAAATTTAAACTATTTAAAAATATATCTTTAAAACTAAATAAAATTATAAGTTAAGATCTTAAATTTACATTTAAAACCATATATTAACTTATAATTTGAAGCTTTAAAACATATAAATAAATTATTTTCCAAATATAAAATTTTTAAGTAAAATCATTAAACTAAATTTAAAAATCAAATTTATAAATCAAACATACTTTACCATTTAGAAAATAATTTAAAACCGACCAATGGTGTCTGTATATAATTTTCTACCATATGGTCAAGTAATAGGGTATGTATCATTTCAACCACAAGTAGTTAAATTTTCCGGGTATATATCATTTCAACCCGTATCCCGAATCAACAATTTTCAAATCAATAAAATCGCTTGGGTTTATCATTTCAACCCATAACGATTTTCCCTAATCTATAAGATCATTCGGGTGTGTATCATTTCAACCCATAATGATAACAGAGATATAAACATCCAATCATCCAAAATGTCAACAAATAAACATCCATCACAATCAACATCCAAATCAGCTAATAAATCACAACAATTAACTGGTTATCACAAGTATTTAACTAACAATTTAAATTCAGTATTAATTTAAATGGCAATTTAATTCAATATAAATTCAAATTAAATTAAAATGTCAAATTAAACTATCAAATAACAAACAATAATATTCTTATCACATCTTAAATTTAATTTAACTAACATAAGATGGTTTAGTATTTGTGAGTGGCTTAAATCACTCACCTTTGATTTTAACCCATTTAAAATCCAAATAAAGCCCAAAATTCCAACAGTCTTAGAATTTAACCAAACCAGTTCCATGATGTTTGGAATTTCAATACGATCCCAATGGAAGAAACCACATCCAAATCCGAGTATGTATGAACAAGTTATGATAGTTAGAACGTTCAAATTTTAAATTAAAATGAAGTTAAAGGGCAAATCTGTAATTACCTATCACCTGAATCCCAGCACGAATGCTCGTCTCTCACATAAACCCATCAGCCGCCGATCTAAAAATGTCCATCGCCGCCGCTACGAGAGCCATGATCCAGATTAGACCACCGCGCCTCGCCCTACGCCTCACACCGCCCACCTGGACCCCACGTGCGCCACCTCTGGTCCCCTTTAGCCGCTCCCCCACCATTCCCTTTATGATCGAATTCTAGGCAACTTCAACGATTATGGCAAGAACCAACCGTATTGATGCACTCACTTTGCTTCCCTCTACCAGCAGCAACTTCCCGATCGTCAAACGGTCGACGATCCACCGTGAAATCCCAAGCCCTAATATGGACGGCCGAGGCTTCTTCATTGATTTCAGACCAAACCATGATTCGATTGCAAAAATGAACTGTAGGAATAAATTACGTTCGTCAAGGGATTTTTAACAATATATTATATGGCATAGTTTGAGGAGTTTGAATTTTTGGATTTTGATTTGAAATTGAAACTAGGGTTTGGGTTGTCTACCATTGGAAAGAGTAGATGAGAAAGAAATGTACGTACAGATAATAGAAAATAAAAAGGCTGGTAGGGTTTATAACAGCCTATATATAGGCAACGATGGATAATAATGGATGGTATGGATCGAATTGGTCGAATCGATTACGCGAACCCGAAAAGCCCGTTCCATTCCCGAAACGAAAATATGTCGTCCAATGCATAGAAATATAGGTTTTCAATATTTTTTAATTCAATGGAACTAGTTTCAAACCCTAGTTCCATTGTATACAGAAGTTAACTTTTAAAATCAGATTATATTCATTTAAATTCCATTAATTGATTTCTACGCATTTCGAACTCGCACGATCAAACGATAAGTTTGATCGTTATGAAACTTGAAATCCAACAATAATTCACTGTTATGGATTCGATGAAACTTGTTTCATCAAAATCCGAGACAGTGCCCAAAAACCTAATTTTCACGTTAATTAAATAAATTATTATTAAATTGATTTAATCACCTTTAAATTCAAATTTAAAGGTTAACAATTTTATCATTCTTGATTAATTACATAGAAATTTGATAATCTTTTAAAATAAATTTTTCCATGTTAAATCCACTATTTAAATATTGCACAAATTTTGGCGTTCAATTACAACTGTAATAAAACCCAGTCAATTATATTTTAATTTCAATCAAACTCTTTTATTTCGATTTACACTCTTATTATTGAATTACTATTACCTTATGAATATAATTAACATTAGTTTATTTTTTATTACATTCATATTCTACGGTTATCATCTTAACTCATATTAACAGTAACATTTCAATTTCATTAATTCCATTAATTACCAATTAAATTCCTTATTTACAATTAGAACCAAATTAACTTTACAATTATTTCAATTGATTGAAATTACATTAAAATAGTTGTCTATAACATTCAAACAACATTATTAAATCATATTCTAATTATTTTTCTCATTAATAAATCATAAATTTTAATTTCTCACAATATTAAATTTCAAAATCTTATTTAATTTAATAGTTTAATTATCTAAAATACGGGTCGTTACATCACCGGAGGTATATGGATATGGACCAATGGACTTTGCCTGTAATTACATGATTAGAGAAGGAAGATCGATGGCTGAAATCAAACGAAATTAGTTAGTCAAGAAAGAAAGCAAAATTGAAGAAGAAAACAACTGTTATGTGTTAGTTGGAATTCTAATTGATGAAAATGGAAAAGAGTTGCAAAATTATGCTTTGAATAATACAATCGAAGAAGGAGATAGAGTTATTGCTCTTTACATTTTGTGCAATTCAGGTGATTTAATCTCCACAAAATTTACATTTTTTTACTTCATGATCATTTTTCTAGTTCTTATTGCTAAATTTACTTAAGATCTTGGTAAGAGTACTTAAACCTCGATCATAGCATTAAACAACTTTTTAGTTCAGTACAAAGAACTCTATGGGTCAAAAAGGTTAGCACTTGAGTACTTTCCTTCTTTCTAAAAATTATATTATTTGTAGTTTAATCTCTATGATTTTAACGGAGTTTAGGTAAGAGTTACTAGTCGCGTTGCTCGAGGAATTTCTATAAGAACAATAGTTAAAGACAACATAACCATATTACAATATGCATAATGATTCTTGTGCATACACAAAATTAAGGTAGGTAGAGAGAGAATTTAAGCTTCTATGGTTGGTCTTGATTCAATAAAGTTATGTAGACATCAATTTTACTGATATCTCTCATTTCTTTAAAATGTTTGTAACTTCGGTTTCAATAGTCGTTTTTTTCTCTAAAATAAAACCTAAGAAAATATGCTAAAATATAAGAATGTATGTGTTTGTAGTTTCAAGTCTAGGGCATTTATGCTATGGCTTTAGAAACACCATGGATCCAGAGCCAGAAAAATTATTAACCAAGCTAGCTAAGTAAAGTAAGAAATTATAAAATATTAACTATGTTATGTGAGTTTTACAAAAAATAACTAAGTTTATGTATAATAATAATTTAACTTAGTTTATAATAATTATACTAACAACAACAGTCATATAGTAATAATAACAATAAACAAACAAAGTTTATAAAAATAAATTAAGTTTCATAAAAATTAACTAAGTTTAGAATAACAACAACAATAATGATAAATGATACAATATTAACCAATTTAACTCGATTTAATAAAATTGAACTAAATTTATATAATAATAATAACATAAACAAACTAAGTTTATAAAAATTAATATGTTTCATAAAAATTAACTAAGTTTAGAACAATGACAACAACAATAATGGTAAATGACAAAGTAATAACCAATTTAACCTTGTTTTATAAAATTTAACTAAATTTATATAATAATAATAAATTAACTAAAATTACAAAAATTAACTTCATTGATTAAGTTTTATAAGAATTAAATTTTTGTATAAAATTAACTAAGTTTATAATAATAATAAATTAACTAAGTTTGAAAAATAACTAAGTTTATAATGATAACAACAACAATAACAATAATAAATTATAAATCATTCAACATCTTTACATCTAATTCATTTTATAAATTTCTATATTTTATAAAAAATAACTAAGTTCATATAGTAATTAATAATAATAATAATAATAATAATAATAAACTAAGTTTGTAATAATTAATTAAGTTTATAATAATAATAATAACAATAACAACATTAATGAGGACGACGATAATAACAACAATAAACAAACTAAGCTAATAGTAGAAATAATAATGCCTTAAGTCTTGTCCTAGTAGATGATAATGCACGTGACCATTCTGATTTATTGCTTTGATTAGGATAATAGCTATTGTTTAGAATTATTTTTCTTCACCAACAAAATTAATGTTAGTTTAACCTTCGTAGTCTTATTTCTATGGGTTTAGTTGTATAAATTCATAAATATATGTCCTTATATGCTTGTTTGAGTTAAGTATAGGTATTTGATGGCTCTTGACTCACTTTTGGTTCTTTTCATGCTCATGTTTCTTTGGAAATGTTAGCAAACTTGCTAATAATGCTAAAAGGTATATTTTAATGCTTAACAGGAGGGTATGCTATGTGACATAAACACTTTATAAGATATATATGTAAATATTTGAATATTAAACCTGTGTGGGTGTTTGTGATTGATATATTATGATTCCGATCATGTTTCGATCGTGTGTATCTATTTCTTATCTTTGGGATTTTTCTCGGTGCTAGCTGCACAAAGGAGACTCTGACAAATTGTTTTAGAAATTTAGACATCTAAAATATTTTTGATAAGAAATCTTTAGCCATTATTCATATTCATATTTATATTCATTTCTAGCGGAGATATTCAATTCATTTGCAGGTGAGAGAATGAAAGCTTTGGGATATTTCTTCTTTTTTATGCAAACAAGTATCTACTTGTTATTTGTGTACATATATAATAGAATATTATATAGTTAAAACTATGGGATGTTAAGTCTAGGAATATTTGATTATGTTTAATACAATGTGTTCTATCTTTTTGCTTAATATTTTCTATGACTTTTCATTATTTAAATGGTTTATCTTTTAGAAATATTATTAATACATCATTTTGATATGTATTGACTATCGTTATTTATAGGGATGCGGCGGATTTTAAAAATGCAAAAAAATAAACCATAACAGTTAGAAAACGTTATAGGAAGCTTGCAAAAATAATAGCAGTTTATTGTGTTATAAATAGTTTAGTATCTATTACATGTCGATATACAATGCTTATTAAACCACTATTAAAAAACTTACAATAGCGAATAAGAAGCGCTGTTGAAAGTAAACTTTATATAGCGGTTTTTTTGTGCTATAAATAAGCCATTATTTTTTATATCCTGTCGATATATAGCATTTTTTGAACTGTGATAGTTGTCTTTTATAGCGTTTTCTTGCCACTATCGATGACTTTTTTTATTATAGTGAATAGTGCTAATGATACAATGACAATCGATAAAAGTTCGACAGTGTTGAATATATGAAAAATATCAAGAATGGAGACATACAATGGAGAAAACATTCAAAGACATCTAATGAATACATAAAATCTATTGGAATACAATAATATCGAAGAAATAGTCGAAGATAGATACAGCGATGCAAATGTCAAGTATGTTGTTTATTGAGTCCTTATCGAGTTCTATTTGTCTAGATTTTTTTAAAACTGCACAATTAATCTCCAAATCATTTCAATTTTGACCGAACCTTCTATGTATCCTAAAGTATTTTTGAGAAATTTTCAAGATTTTTCAAAACAACAAAAGTTCAAATAAGAAGGAAGAAAGCGGTAGAATCATCAATTTTCAGCCTTAAGACCATAGTTGCCTTAACATGCCAACCATGAACACCACAAGTCGACATGTGGTCTCACCACAGGTCGATATATGGTAGAGCACAAGTGTAACGACCCAGAATTTTGAACAAATTAAATTGGAAATATTTAATTAATTTTAAATATTTGAACGACGATTTAATTTGAATCCCGAATATAACTTTAAATCGGCGATTAAATTATAGAATTTAATCTGTTGATAGTTGAATAAAAATTCGAATCTTCAATTTTAAGCTGAAGAAAAACATTTCAAAGGCTTTTAAAATTCGTAATGATAATACTGGGGATAATAGAAGCTTCGGAATCGAGTTTGAAAATGATTTGATCAGTTTTGAAATTAAATCGTTCGAATCGATATTTAAAAATAGCGTTCCGGGGCACAGTCTCGGAATTCGACGAAACCAGTTCCATTGGATCCGTAATATTGAACTATTGTCGGATTTCAAATTTCGTATTTTTCGGGTTTGTTACGTAAGCATACGGCGAGCAAACGCATAGAAATCAAAGTAAATTCAAAATTAAATTTAATATTTAAATCTGGTCAACTGCAGCACGTTCGTTCCTTTATTCACGCCAAAAATCAAGGGAGAGAAATCGTGGAGGACATGCCATCTTCAGTTTTAAATTACAACCCTCCCTCTTTGCCTTCAAAACTTCAGCATCTCGTTCTCCTTCCAAATCGATTCGATGCCGAGCAAATCATAAAGGAAGTCACGCATTTCTTCCTTCCTCCATTCCTTATTCAACTAAACTGACTCAGAGCAAAATGAAATCTCACGAAAGAAATAAAATAAAAATAAAATAGGAGTGCGATTTGAATTCAATCGCGTTCATTTATAGGGGGGAAACTCGATCGTACATCGAAAGGGAACGGCGAGTACTCTCGTTGGCTCGATTTCGAAATCAGGAAAGGGGATAAGCCGCGATTCCAGATCGCGATTAGTTCGTGTGGCCATGGCATGGAGCAGCGACCGTGGGCGATGATGGGCGATCGCAAGGCGGCATGGTGGTTCGTTTTGAATTGGATGAAGGCGCGAGGCAAGGGGAGGAGGCTCGTCGATTTTGTGACTGGGGGAAGTTCGCGTGTGACGTAGGGACTCGAGAGGTGTCGCGATGTCATCGAGGCGCGAGTGATTTCGAGAGTCGCAGAGGGTAACCGCGAGGCCAGGAAGGGAGACGGCAAGCTAGGGCGTGCGACTCGATTTTGTTCGATGGTGGTTGGGTCGCGACTATGGATGGTGACGCCGCGGTGAGGGGACTGTCGAAGTCGATGTACTCGAGCGGTTGAGGTTGTGATGGGGGTTCGTCATCACGGCAAGGGGGAGGCAGGCGAGGCCAGTTTTCTCGAGCGAGTGGGTTCCTGTACGAATTGAGGTAAATTCGATTTTTAAAATTTAGTAAGTTTAAAACTTTTATATTTAAAATTGTTGGTTATTGTTTCATTTAAACAAGAGAAGTTTTTGAAATATGGGAAGTTCATTAGTCTAAATAAATAATTAGTTAGTTAAAATAAATTTAGTTTTAAAAATAAACTTTTGAGTTAAAATGAATTTAGTTTTAGTCTTAAAATTTTGTTGAATAAATTATTAAAAAGGATTAATTTAAAATCAATTGTATTAGATTTGTTAAAAAAAAAATTTAATTTAATTGTTTTAGAAATGGGTTTGAAATAAAATCATTTGTTTAAATTAAATTGTTAGTAAATTAAATTTGCCAAATGGTTAGACAATTAGATTTATTAAGGGAAATCAGTTTATAACAAATCATTAGTTAATTAAATTTTAGAACGGTTAATCGATTTCGAATATTAATAAATTGTATAAATTATTTATACAAGGTTAAAAATCATGCAGAAAAGGTCAAGATATAAATGGATGGCAAATTAATAACTAAGGTGAGATTTTCTCACTCAAAAATGAAAGTGGAATTTTCAGTTATTTATTGCTTGATTTGATTGCTATATTGGATGTGATATTAGATATAGTAGGATATATCTATATATATATAGCAATATATACATATTGGCATATGTATATATTGGATTGATGATTTCCCGCTTCGTATAGCGGATGCGACCCTATTGCGCCGTTAGTAAGCGGATTATTTTTATAAAACCCATATACCGCGATATTCCACCTCGAAGTGGAATTGGTATTGTGCTAACGTCTTTGGATGCAAGGAAACAGGTTGGAGGGATCCAACTCGATTCCTCACCAGTATTTATTTATTTACAGATATTGATGTATATTCTGTTATCATATTGATATATGATGTTTGTTGTTGTGATTGACTAATTGATGCTGTTGCATCATCAGATTCAAGTTTTGAAGTTTAAAAATAACGACTTTACTTTAAAAGGATTTTTAAAGTGATTTTTGAAAATATTCGTTTTATTGAATTTTGGAATCAATTCATTTTAAATAAATAAATGTTAAAAATTTTATGTTATTAAAAATTGTGATTTTTGTGAAATATAACCGAAATGTGAATTTTGAAACAAAAGTTGATTTATTTATTAAATAATTTAAATAGAGATTTTTGAATTTATTATGAAAGCTCTATATATAAGATTTATAAAATTTGATTTTTATAAATCAAAGTGATGAAATTATTAAGGAGTTTTAAAGACGTTTTAAATGATGTTAAAATGGGTTTTATAAAGGACATAATAAATGATTTGTGAAGTCCTAAAAGAACGATTTTTGTAAATAAACGAATTATAAGTGTTTAACTTATAGAATGGACTTTTGGTAGAAAATTGAGTTATAAATTGAATTGGATAATAAAAGGAATTTATAAGTTGAAGTAGTTATAAAATATAAAATTGTGATTTATAAACGTTGTTTATGAATCCGAAATCACTTATTTTGATAAGTGAATTGTAGAAGTTAATTAAAGGAATTATATCCACGATTTTGGACAGTGGATAAGCCTTTAAACAAAACGTGTAGAAATGTTGAATTTGGATAACGAACTATATTCACGATTTTGGACAGTGAATATATTATTGAAAAAAATGGTTATGTTTGGGAAAGCGATATTATAAATGAAGTTGATTGTTTTAAAAGATGTTTTAAAACGTGTGAACTATCGAAATCATAGATTTCAACATTCATTGTTGAAATAGACGTTTTCGAGAAATAAGGAAATGGTGGACTATAACACTGTTGTTATAGTAAATGATTTTCGAAAGAAAATGTTTTATGTAGTATTGGGATTTATATATACCTATCTTAAAATCCGAATCCCTATACTAGTGATTTCGAGTCGTCGTAACGATGTTTTACGTAACATTCGTTTTTGACTCAAATAGATGTTAAAATTAATGATTTCCTTAAAGAATGAAACGTATACTTAATATTGATTTAAGTATATTGAATATTTTCAAATGTTGAAAATAGATGATTTGTGAATTACTTATTATTAAATAAGTATGGAAATGCTTTTCCAATATGAAATGAAATGTTTTTGAGAATTTATCTTCTTAAAGATAAATTGAAATTGAATATTGAAATCGATTTGAAAATCGTATATCAGTAGATATTTTTGAAATATAAATTCGCTATGGAATTTATAAAAGGAAAGGGAAACTGTTTAGAAAAATAAACGTTGATTTACTTTTGAAGTGTGGAAATTTTATATCTAGTAAAAGATATTTTGGAAGATGAAATAATTTGGAAAATTATTTGGAATCTGATGATGTTGCGCATCTTTATTGATAGTTAAAGAACCGACTATCAATAATTACCTTGAATTGGTATTTGTTGTGAATTGGATGAATTTGAATGCCACACTTATTTTTGAATAATCGCTCACTATTCGGGTTAGCCGGGAAAGGACCATGGGGTCGTATAACCCATTCCGAATATGTGATACGTCGTTATGAATTGCATCTGAAGACCGGTGTTGAAGACCGGATATTTTTGAAAACGGAAGGATTACCGTCGAGTTACTCTACATCGGCTGATCTCCGGTTTAGAGGTTTTATCACCCTTAGTGACGGGAAGTCCGGACGTGATTAGAAATTATCCGGATATGCAAGGGCTTCGTGAGAAGTGCCTTCGGTTCTGTTCGATCCCGAAACAGACTTGTATGGATTGTGTGTCTGACGTTACAATTTGAGATATAAAGCTGATTTCTTTCAAATACATTTCTGTTGGTGGCGGAGAATTTATTCTCTTAGCTTAACACCCTTCTCTGAGACGTACGAGCTCAGAGGTTATGTAGTTGAAATTTATCAGCGATATACTCCCAATTTGGTAACGTGGCATACTGAGTGTTGCTGTGAAATGATCAGTGTTTGATCATTTGCGATATGATCATTTGTTTGATCTTATATCTTTATGATCATAGGTTGATCATTTTGTTTGACCCGAAGCATGGCTTTGTAGAAAGCGTAGCTTTGTGGACGAGACTTCGTCGAGCCTCACACCTCGGAAATGGTCAAAACAGGAAGGATGCGGCAAGGTTCTAGGGAGTAGCGCCCCTTAGTGTATGTCATTCCTTCTAGATAAAGGTGGTATCATGGTATGGAGCCCATATACTTAACCTATGTGGTTGCTGCATTTTTACTATGTGGTTTGTTGCGAATCGGGGATCCTCGGGAAGATCGGTGACGATCGGGGGATGGCATACGCGTGTCAGTAGTTACCTACTTTTGCAGAGGTAACCCGACCTTGTGTTGGCAGAGATCTAACCGTAATGTTAGGTTATTTCTCGGGTCGTTTATTCCAGGGACGTACCCATCGTGGATAGGAAGTTCCTTAGCCTGACCATTTGTTGGAAATCCAAAGAAACAATACGAGCCTTGTACGGTTTTAGTTGTAGAACCTGCCATTTAATATGGTAGCTATAGCAAGCATACTATAATGGTACCTATGTTGGCTAAGATTTATATTCTACTTTCGAAATGTTTTCTACACTATGCACTAATAATAATATCAAAAAGAATTTGATTTTTTGCGTAGTAAGCATCTTTGACTATCATAAGAAGAAATCTCCTCCAAGTCTGCGTTTGCATTGTGTGTGTGGCGGGAGGTCTTATGGTAGTTTCATTTTCCAAAAGCATTGCGAATTGACATTAAAGTTTTCCCGTTGTTTATTTTAAAGATAAACTGTTTTACGATCTCACACCAGTCACCATGACTGACTCGGAGTTTATTGTTTCCCTTCTAAACTCTGGGTGCCTACCAATTTCCACACGGGCAGTCTAGAGTTAGATTATCAGGATATTCTGGAGCTTTGGAAGCAAGCTGGATGACGAGACGTAGTACTTGTATCTGATAGTATTTATTCCGCTGTGTATTCTGTATGAGGACAAGTTTATATAACTGTCCATTGTTGTATATTGACTCTGATTGATGTATGTATAAAACGATATAGTTCTTTGTTTAAAGATTATTCATTTACCTATTATATATTGTTCCGCTGCGATGTGTAAGATTCTGATATTGTTTTCTGTTCTGATGTTGTTCTGTTGTTCTTCGTTCTTCTCGTTTTCTTCTATCTTCTTCTTCTTCTGCCTTTTTCTTCTTTCTTAAACCATCACTATTGGAGTTTCCGGCACTCGATTGCTCGACAGTCGATAAAGTGAGTATCGATGTTGAATTTTCGAAAGTCGAAAATTTCGGTACGTGACAGCGTGGTATCAGAGCATATGGTTAAGCGACAACCCTGCTCTGTTGGGTGTTACTCATTAGAGATAGAGTCAGCAGTACTCTAGAATGAGTTGAGTGTAATAATAGATATGAGCGCGTATTTGTTAGTGAATATAAAAATGTTTTATATTGTGTTTGCTTATCCGTTGAGATGTTTGTGAATTTTGGTCGGTATGTGGGACGCCATATTATCGATAGGGATTTCTAAACACTTAAACGAGGCAAGACGGCATAGTATTGTTTTAAATAGGGTAAATGAAATAATTTTGCCCAAAACTATTTTTGTATAGAAAAGAAATAATTTTCTATGAATTATTATAGTATATGGATGTTTGGGTGTTAGAAAGTGATAATATTGAAATGTTATCATTATTATATGAAATTGAATAAGAAATTGAAATCATAACTCCAAAGTTAAGAAATAAAATTCACATATACAAATGAAATTTAAAGAATGTAAATTATAAATGTGATTTGTAATTTGAAACGGAATTCCAGAGAAGTATTTGGAAATGTTTTGAAAAGAATTTGAAAATTTTGGAGATTTGGGAAGTTAAATTCCTTTTTGGTTTGAAAATGAATTTCGAAGGTTTTGGAAAGTATTTTGAAGGATGAAAAGCTCTAAACTCTTTTTGGTCGCTGGAAAATAACTTCGATGATGACCGCGGCATCATTGGTGTTCATTTTTGGGTTTCCAAAAGAGGAAATTGCTCCCAAATTATTTTAAATGGAAGTTGTTTGAAAATTTGGATTTGGTTTTAGGAATTCAAAGGATGATTTGAATTGATTTCAAAATGGTTTTTTTTGAAAGGGTGAAAAGACTCTGGAATACTATATATAAAAATATTTATGAAATATTGTAAGTTGATAACTTATACAAATTGAATTTTGATAGAATAAATCTAACTTAAAAGAATGAAGTTAAATCAAAGCAAGTATAAGTGAATCAATTAAATGAAAATGAAATTGAAAGTTGAAATTCATTTCGAATTCGTAAGCAAATGAATTGAATTGAATAATTGTAAATGAAAGATGAATTAAAGTTCGTATGGAAATTGGAAATCCAGTTTAAATGTAAGTAGATTTAATCGAAGTAGGATTAAAATAAATTGAATTGATATCAATTTGAATTAGTAATTGGAACTAATTTAAGATTGTGCAGTTGTAAATGACAGATAATTGATAAAATTCAATATTTTAGAATTGAAAGTAAATTGAATCCAAATTTAGTTGAAATGGTAAACTAAATACAAATGAATGGGAAATGTAAAATTGAATGAGAATAGATATATAACTTCAACAGTGAAGTAAAACTATATAAGCAGTTTATATTGAAAATTTTGTAATGGAATTTGCAAAATAGTTTGAATGCTGTAATTAGATATTATGGCTAGTAGGACATACAGGTGTTATAAAAGGAATTGGGATTTTAATTTTGAAGAGAATTTGAATTGCTCGACAAAAGGTAAGTATTTGAATTATAATATGAGTTTTTGATGATTTCTTGTCCAGCCGCTTGGCTTTTTCTTTTCTTTTTGAAATCTGAGAGTCCGTAGGGACGTTTTGTAGTCGTGCCGTATTAGCCGCGCAAAGGAGACGCTGGCGAAATTTTTCGAAAATTTAGGGCGTTAGAAAAATTTTGAGAAAATTTTGAAAGTTTAAATTTGAATTTTGAAGTAAAACAATATTGTTTGAAACTTAAAGTTGAAGTTGAAATTTAGTTGAATTAATAACGAACCTTTAGTAGAAAGATTTGTTTTGAAAATTTGATAAAACTATTTGGATGTTGAAAGATAGTAGACGAGTTAAGGACCTTTTTTTTTCCTAACTTGTAATTTCGGGACGAAATTCTTTTAAGGAGGGAAGTCTGTAACGACCCAGAATTTTGAACAAATTAAATTGGAAATATTTAATTAATTTTAAATATTTGAACGACGATTTAATTTGAATCCCGAATATAACTTTAAATCGTCGATTAAATTATAGAATTTAATCTGTTGATAGTTGAATAAAAATTCGAATCTTCAATTTTAAGCTGAAGAAAAATATTTCAAAGGCTTTTAAAATTCGTAATGATAATACTGGAGATAATAGAAGCTACGGAATCGAGTTTGAAAATGATTTGATCAGTTTTGAAATTAAATCGTTCGAATCGATATTTAAAAATAGCGTTCCGGGGCACAGTCTCGGAATTCGACGAAACCAGTTCCATTGGATCCGTAATATTGAACTATTGTCGGATTTCAAATTTCGTATTTTTCGGGTTTGTTACGTAAGCATACGGCGAGCAAACGCATAGAAATCAAAGCAAATTCAAAATTAAATTTAATATTTAAATCTGGTCAACTGCAGCACGTTCGTTCCTTTATTCACGCCAAAAATCAAGGGAGAGAAATCGTGGAGGACATGCCGTCTTCAGTTTTAAATTACCACCCTCCCTCTTTGCCTTCAAAACTTCAGCATCTCGTTCTCCTTCCAAATCGATTCGATGCCGAGCAAATCATAAAGGAAGTCACGCATTTCTTCCTTCCTCCATTCCTTATTCAACTAAACTGACTCAGAGCAAAATGAAATCTCACGAAAGAAATAAAATAAAAACAAAACAGGAGTGCGATTTGAATTCAATCGCGTTCATTTATAGGGGGGAAACTCGATCGTACATCGAAAGGGAACGGCGAGTACTCTCGTTGGCTCGATTTCGAAATCAGGAAAGGGGATAAGCCGCGATTCCAAATCGCGATTAGTTCGCGTGGCCATGGCATGGAGCAGCGACAGTGGGCGATGATGGGCGATCGCAAGGCGGCATGGTGGTTCGTTTTGAATTGGATGAAGGCGCGAGGCAAGGGGAGGAGGCTCGTCGATTTTGTGACTGGGGGAAGTTCGCGTGTGACGTAGGGACTCGAGAGGTGTCGCGATGTCATTGAGGCGCGAGTGATTTCGAGAGTCGCGGAGGGTAACCGCGAGGCCAGGAAGGGAGACGGCAAGCTAGGGCGTGCGACTCGATTTTGTTCGATGGTGGTTGGGTCGCGACTATGGATGGTGACGCCGCGGTGAGGGGACTGTCGAAGTCGATGTACTCGAGCGGTTGAGGTTGTGATGGGGGTTCGTCATCACGGCAAGGGGGAGGCAGGCGAGGCCAGTTTTCTCGAGCGAGTGGGTTCCTGTACGAATTGAGGTAAATTCGATTTTTAAAATTTAGTAAGTTTAAAACTTTTATATTTAAAATTGTTGGTTATTGTTTCATTTAAACAAGAGAAGTTTTTGAAATATGGGAAGTTCATTAGTCTAAATAAATAATTAGTTAATTAAAATAAATTTAGTTTTAAAAATAAACTTTTGAGTTAAAATGAATTTAGTTTTAGTCTTAAAATTTTGTTGAATAAATTATTAAAAAGGATTAATTTAAAATCAATTGTATTAGATTTGTTAATTTTTTTTTTTTTTAATTTAATTGTTTTAGAAATGGGTTTGAAATAAAATCATTTGTTTAAATTAAATTGTTAGTAAATTAAATTTGCCAAATGGTTAGACAATTAGATTTATTAAAGGAAATCAGTTTATAACAAATCATTAGTTAATTAAATTTTAGAACGGTTAATCGATTTCGAATATTAATAAATTGTATAAATTATTTATACAAGGTTAAAAATCATGCAGAAAAGGTCAAGATGGAAATGGATGGCAAATTAATAACTAAGGTGAGATTTTTCTCACTCAAAAATGAAAGTGGAATTTTCAGTTATTTATTGCTTGATTTGATTGCTATATTGGATGTGATATTAGATATAGTAGGATATATCTATATATATATAGCAATATATACATATTGGCATATGTATATATTGGATTGATGATTTCCCGCCTCGTATAGCGGATGAGACCCTATTGCGCCGTTAGTAAGCGGATTATTTTTATAAAACCCATATACCGCGATATTCCACCTCGAAGTGGAATTGGTATTGTGCTAACGTCTTTGGATGCAGGGAAACAGGTTGGAGGGATCCAACTGGATTCCTCACCAGTATTTATTTATTTACAGATATTGATGTATATTCTGTTATCATATTGATATATGATGTTTGTTGTTGTGATTGACTAATTGGTGCTGTTGCATCATCAGATTCAAGTTTTGAAGTTTAAAAATAACGACTTTACTTTAAAAGGATTTTTAAAGTGATTTTTGAAAATATACGTTTTATTGAATTTTGGAATCAATTCATTTTAAATAAATAAATGTTAAAATTTTTATGTTATTAAAAATTGTGATTTTTGTGAAATATAACCGAAATGTGAATTTTGAAACAAAAGTTGATTTATTTATTAAATAATTTAAATAGAGATTTTTGAATTTATTATGAAAGCTCTATATATAAGATTTATAAAATTTGATTTTTATAAATCAAAGTGATGAAATTATTAAGGAGTTTTAAAGACGTTTTAAATGATGTTAAAATGGGTTTTATAAAGGACAGAATAAATGATTTGTGAAGTCCTAAAAGAACGATTTTTGTAAATAAACGAATTATAAGTGTTTAACTTATAGAATGGACTTTTGGTAGAAAATTGAGTTATAAATTGAATTGGATAATAAAAGGAATTTATAAGTTGAAGTAGTTATAAAATATAAAATTGTGATTTATAAACGTTGTTTATGAATCCGAAATCACTTATTTTGATAAGTGAATTGTAGAAGTTAATTAAAGGAATTATATCCACGATTTTGGACAGTGGATAAGCCTTTAAACAAAACGTGTAGAAATGTTGAATTTGGATAACGAACTATATTCACGATTTTGGACAGTGAATATATTATTGAAAAAAAATGGTTATGTTTGGGAAAGCGATATTATAAATGAAGTTGATTGTTTTAAAAGATGTTTTAAAACGTGTGAACTATCGAAATCATAGATTTCAACATTCATTGTTGAAATAGACGTTTTCGAGAAATAAGGAAATGGTGGACTATAACACTGTTGTTATAGTAAATGATTTTCGAAAGAAAATGTTTTATGTAGTATTGGGATTTATATATACCTATCTTAAAATCCGAATCCCTATACTAGTGATTTCGAGTCGTCGTAACGATGTTTTATGTAACATTCGTTTTTGACTCAAATAGATGTTAAAATTAATGATTTCCTTAAAGAATGAAATGTATACTTAATATTGATTTAAGTATATTGAATATTTTCAAATGTTGAAAATAGATGATTTGTGAATTACTTATTATTAAATAAGTATGGAAATGCTTTTCCAACATGAAATGAAATGTTTTTGAGAATTTATCTTCTTAAAGATAAATTGAAATTGAATATTGAAATCGATTTGAAAATCGTATATCAGTAGATATTTTTGAAATATAAATTCTCTATGGAATTTATAAAAGGAAAGGGAAACTGTTTAGAAAAATAAACGTTGATTTACTTTTGAAGTGTGGAAATTTTATATCTAGTAAAAGATATTTCGGAAGATGAAATAATTTGGAAAATTATTTGGAATCTGATGATGTTGCGCATCTTTATTGATAGTTAAATAACCGACAATCAATAATTACCTTGAATTGGTATTTGTTGTGAATTGGATGAATTTGAATGCCACACTTATTTTTGAATAATCGCTCACTATTCGGGTTAGCCGGGAAAGGACCATGGGGTCGTATAACCCATTCCGAATATGTGATACGTCGTTATGAATTGCATCTGAAGACCGGTGTTGAAGACCGGATATTTTTGAAAACGGAAGGATTACCGTCGAGTTACTCTACATCGGCTGATCTCCGGTTTAGAGGTTTTATCACCCTTAGTGACGGGAAGTCCGGACGTGATTAGAAATTATCCGGATATGCAAGGGCTTCGTGAGAAGTGCCTTCGGTTCTGTTCGATCCCGGAACAGACTTGTATGGATTGTGTGTCTGACGTTACAATTTGAGATATAAAGCTGATTTCTTTCAAATACATTTCTGTTGGTGGCGGAGAATTTATTCTCTTAGCTTAACACCCTTCTCTGAGACGTACGAGCTCAGAGGTTATGTAGTTGAAATTTATCAACGATATACTCCCAATTTGGTAACGTGGCATACTGAGTGTTGCTGTGAAATGATCAGTGTTTGATCATTTGCGATATGATCATTTGTTTGATCTTATATCTTTGTGATCATAGGTTGATCATTTTGTTTGACCCGAAGCATGGCTTTGTAGAAAGCATAGCTTTGTGGACGAGACTTCGTCGAGCCTCACACCCCGGAAATTGTCAAAACAGGAAGGATGCGGCAAGGTTCTAGGGAGTAGCGCCCCTTAGTGTATGTCATTCCTTCTGGATAAAGGTGGTATCATGGTATGGAGCCCATATACTTAACCTATGTGGTTGCTGCATTTTTACTATGTGGTTTGTTGCGAATCGGGGATCCTCGGGAAGATCGGTGACGATCGGGGGATGGCATACGCGTGTCAGTAGTTACCTACTTTTGCAGAGGTAACCCGGCCTTGTGTTGGCAGAGATCTAACCGTAATGTTAGGTTATTTCTCGGGTCGTCTATTCCAGGGACGTACCCATCGTGGATAGGAAGTTCCTTAGCCTGACCATTTGTTGGAAATCCAAAGAAACAATACGAGCCTTGTACGGTTTTAGTTGTAGAACCTGCCATTTAATATGGTAGCTATAGCAAGCATACTATAATGGTACCTATGCTGGCTAAGATTTATATTCTACTTTCGAAATGTTTTCTACACTATGCACTAATAATAATATCAAAAAGAATTTGATTTTTTGCGTAGTAAGCATCTTTGACTATCATAAGAAGAAATCTCCTCCAAGTCTGCGTTTGCATTGTGTGTGTGGCGGGAGGTCTTATGGTAGTTTCATTTTCCAAAAGCATTGCGAATTGACATTAAAGTTTTCCCGTTGTTTATTTTAAAGATAAACTGTTTTACGATCTCACACCAGTCACCATGACTGACTCGAAGTTTATTGTTTCCCTTCTAAACTCTGGGTGCCCACCAATTTCCACACGGGCAGTCTAGAGTTAGATTATCAGGATATTCTGGATATTCTGGAGCTTTGGAAGCAAGCTGGATGACGAGACGTAGTACTTGTATCTGATAGTATTTATTCCGCTGTGTATTCTGTATGAGGACAAGTTTATATAACTGTCCATTGTTGTATATTGACTCTGATTGATGTATGTATAAAACGATATAGTTCTTTGTTTAAAGATTATTCATTTACCTATTATATATTGTTCCGCTGCGATGTGTAAGATTCTGATATTGTTTTCTGTTCTGATGTTGTTCTGTTGTTCTTCGTTCTTCTCGTTTTCTTCTATCTTCTTCTTCTTCTGCCTTTTTCTTCTTTCTTAAACCATCACTATTGGAGTTTCCGGCACTCGATTGCTCGACAGTCGATAAAGTGAGTATCGATGTTGAATTTTCGAAAGTCTATATTTATTGTCTTTAATCAAAACTATATTTATTATATTAAATTAAATTTAAAATATATATATTAAAATTATATTAAATATTTTATTAAATTAAATTTAAACTATTTAAAAATATATCTTTAAAACTAAATAAAATTATAAGTTAAGATCTTAAATTTACATTTAAAACCATATATTAACTTATAATTTGAAGCTTTAAAACATATAAATAAATTATTTTCCAAATATAAAAATTTTAAGTAAAATCATTAAACTAAATTTAAAAATCAAATTTATAAATCAAACATACTTTACCATTTAGAAAATAATTTAAAACCGACCAATGGTGTCTGTATATAATTTTCTACCATATGGTCAAGTAATAGGGTATGTATCATTTCAACCACAAGTAGTTAAATTTTCCGGGTATATATCATTTCAACCCGTATCCCGAATCAACAATTTTCAAATCAATAAAATCGCTCGGGTTTATCATTTCAACCCATAACGATTTTCCCTAATCTATAAGATCATTCGGGTGTGTATCATTTCAACCCATAATGATAACAGAGATATAAACATCCAATCATCCAAAATGTCAACAAATAAACATCCATCACAATCAACATCCAAATCAGCCAATAAATCACAACAATTAACTGGTTATCACAAGTATTTAACTAACAATTTAAATTCAGTATTAATTTAAATGGCAATTTAATTCAATATAAATTCAAATTAAATTAAAATGTCAAATTAAACTATCAAATAACAAACAATAATATTCTTATCACATCTTAAATTTAATTTAACTAACATAAGATGGTTTAGTATTTGTGAGTGGCTTAAATCACTCACCTTTGATTTTAACCCATTTAAAATCCAAATAAAGCCCAAAATTCCAACAGTCTTAGAATTTAACCAAACCAGTTCCATGATGTTTGGAATTTCAATACGATCCCAATGGAAGAAACCACATCCAAATCCGAGTATGTATGAACAAGTTATGATAGTTAGAACGTTCAAATTTTAAATTAAAATGAAGTTAAAGGGCAAATCTGTAATTACCTATCACCTGAATCCTAGCACGAATGCTCGTCTCTCACATAAACCCATCAGCCGTCGATCTAAAAACGTCCATCGCCGCCGCTACGAGAGCCATGATCCAGATTAGACCACCGCGCCTCGCCCTACGCCTCACGCCGCCCACCTGGACCCCACGTGCGCCACCTCTGGTCCCCTTTAGCCGCTCCCCCACCATTCCCTTTATGATCGAATTCTAGGGAACTTCAACGATTATGGCAAGAACCAACCGTATTGATGCACTCACCTTGCTTCCCTCTACCAGCAGCAACTTCCCGATCGTCAAACGGTCGACGATCCACCGTGAAATCCCAAGCCCTAATATGGACGGCCGAGGCTTCTTCATTGATTTCAGACCAAACCATGATTCGATTGCAAAAATGAACTGTAGGAATAAATTACGTTCGTCAAGGGCTTTTTAACAATATATTTTATGGCATAGTTTGAGGAGTTTGAATTTTTGGATTTTGATTTGAAATTGAAACTAGGGTTTGGGTTGTCTACCATTGGAAAGAGTAGATGAGAAAGAAATGTACGTACAGACAATAGAAAATAAAAAGGCTGGTATGGTTTATAACAGCCTATATATAGGCAACGATGGATAATAATGGATGGTATGGATCGAATTGGTCGAATCGATTACGCGAACCCGAAAAGCCCGTTCCATTCCCGAAACGAAAATATGTCGTCCAATGCATAGAAATATAGGTTTTCAATATTTTTTAATTCAATGGAACTAGTTTCAAACCCTAGTTCCATTGTATACAGAAGTTAGCTTTTAAAATCAGATTATATTCATTTAAATTCCATTAATTGATTTCTACGCATTTCGAACTCGCACGATCAAACGATAAGTTTGATCGTTATGAAACTTGAAATCCAACAATAATTCACTGTTATGGATTCGATGAAACTTGTTTCATCAAAATCCGAGACAGTGCCCAAAAACCTAATTTTCACGTTAATTAAATAAATTATTATTAAATTGATTTAATCACCTTTAAATTCAAATTTAAAGGTTAACAATTTTATCATTCTTGATTAATTACATAGAAATTTGATAATCTTTTAAAATAAATTTTTCCATGTTAAATCCACTATTTAAATATTGCACAAATTTTGGCGTTCAATTACAACTGTAATAAAACCCAGTCAATTATATTTTAATTTCAATCAAACTCTTTTATTTCGATTTACACTCTTATTATTGAATTACTATTACCTTATGAATATAATTAACATTAGTTTATTTTTTATTACATTCATATTCTACGGTTATCATCTTAACTCATATTAACAGTAACATTTCAATTTCATTAATTCCATTAATTACCAATTAAATTCCTTATTTACAATTAGAACCAAATTAACTTTACAATTATTTCAATTGATTGAAATTACATTAAAATAGTTGTCTATAACATTCAAACAACATTATTAAATCATATTCTAATTATTTTTCTCATTAATAAATCATAAATTTTAATTTCTCACAATATTAAATTTCAAAATCTTATTTAATTTAATAGTTTAATTATCTAAAATACGGGTCGTTACATCACCGGAGGTATATGGATATGGACCAATGGACTTTGCCTGTAATTACATGATTAGAGAAGGAAGATCGATGGCTGAAATCAAACGAAATTAGTTAGTCAAGAAAGAAAGCAAAATTGAAGAAGAAAACAACTGTTATGTGTTAGTTGGAATTCTAATTGATGAAAATGGAAAAGAGTTGCAAAATTATGCTTTGAATAATACAATCGAAGAAGGAGATAGAGTTATTGCTCTTTACATTTTGTGCAATTCAGGTGATTTAATCTCCACAAAATTTACATTTTTTTACTTCATGATCATTTTTCTAGTTCTTATTGCTAAATTTACTTAAGATCTTGGTAAGAGTACTTAAACCTCGATCATAGCATTAAACAACTTTTTAGTTCAGTACAAAGAACTCTATGGGTCAAAAAGGTTAGCACTTGAGTACTTTCCTTCTTTCTAAAAATTATATTATTTGTAGTTTAATCTCTATGATTTTAACGGAGTTTAGGTAAGAGTTACTAGTCGCGTTGCTCGAGGAATTTCTATAAGAACAATAGTTAAAGACAACATAACCATATTACAATATGCATAATGATTCTTGTGCATACACAAAATTAAGGTAGGTAGAGAGAGAATTTAAGCTTCTATGGTTGGTCTTGATTCAATAAAGTTATGTAGACATCAATTTTACTGATATCTCTCATTTCTTTAAAATGTTTGTAACTTCGGTTTCAATAGTCGTTTTTTTCTCTAAAATAAAACCTAAGAAAATATGCTAAAATATAAGAATGTATGTGTTTGTAGTTTCAAGTCTAGGGCATTTATGCTATGGCTTTAGAAACACCATGGAGCCAGAGCCAGAAAGATGCAGGAGAACAGATGGTAAGAAGTGGAGGTGTTCAAGAGACATAGTGCCAAAGTAGAAATACCATGAGAGGCATATGCATCGAGGAAGGAACCGTTCAAGAAAGATCGTGGAATTAACTGTAAGTGATTCTAATCCCAATGCTACTTTTTTAACCGTAGGTGTTCAAATGACATATGTTCTCTGTTGTAACCTTTTGCTGCATTTGTAATTTTTTTGGAGAATGTTTAGTGGTTGATAAGCTGTCTAGTGTATTATTGCAACAATAGTTTCTATAGTTTTGCAACAATACACATGTTTTCACTACGGTAAAAGATTTGCACAACAAAGATGAATTTAGAAGAAAGTTGGCAATATTGTAACTAATTTACATATTGGTGAACTTGTAAAGATAATAAACTTTGATAAGAAAAAGTCATCAAGAATTCAAGAAGTGAGAATGTTCTGCTTTTAGTTGCAAGATTTTTGAAAAGTGCCACTAGTTATGAATTAGAGGTGTGAAAACTTGTAGAGATGCTAAATAGAATATGTGGAATCATATTACTTGCTAAAATTTACATATGGCGGTTGTAGACCATTATGAAGATTTACAGCTTTCCTTACTTTTTTTTTGAATTTTTAGGCAATGGACAAACTGGAGCATGTACAATTCTTCTATCATAGAATTCAGATTATGGACAGTTGTCTTATTTGTCTATGTTTTAGTTTACTTAATATTATTCATGGTGAGACCAGTTTAGGCGAATGTTATCAATATGTAGGTAAGTGATAAGGGCTGGTACTGGCTGAAAGCATTTGCCTTGGCTACCGTAAGAGGCTCCGAATTGTGACAATTGTGAAGTATGATGCTATGTGATTGATTAATTTTCCTTGATTGTGACGATTGTGAAGTTCACTAACCTTCTATTTTATTTGTTTTTTCTCCTTTGAAGGCTATAAAATATTATGGAAGCTTGTATTGATGCTGGTGAAAAATATGAAGCCTTCAAATACATCCCAATACACACTCATCCTGCAGAAAAGTCACAGGTAAAATTAGTAGCTTAGCTTGCTCCTATTGTGCTTTAATTACTTACGTTTTCAAGTTAATTACTAACATTTTTGAGAAATTATGTTGTTAGTAGTTTCGGATTAAGGAACATGGAGTTAATTTAAATTTATGTTAATAAATGTTATGATGTTCATAATATTGCTATTTTCTTATGCATATATGTTATGATTGTATAAATTGTCCCACGTAGGTTACATAATAAAAGTAATAGTAATAAATTAACTATAAGTTTTATAAAAATTAACTAAGATTATAATAATAATACTACTGATGATAAATTAACTAAAATAATAAAAATTAACCTTGTTAACTAAGTTTTATAAAATTTAAATAAGTTTATAATAATACGACTAATAATAATAATAAATTAACTAAAATTATAAAAATTAACTTCGTTAATTAAGTTTTAAAACAATTAAATAAGTTTATACAAATTAGTTAAGTTGGTAATAATAATAATATAACTAATGTTTATGAAAATTAACTAAGTTTATAATAATAATTCTACTAATAACAATTACAACAACAAAAATCATAATTGCAATAGTAATAACTCACAAACTAAGTATATAAAAACTAATCAGGTTTCATAAAAATTAACTAAGTTTATAATAATAATAACAATAATAATAATGAATTAAAAATTATTAACCAAGCTAGCTAAGTAAAGTAAGAAATTATAAAATATTAACTATGTTATGTGAGTTTTACAAAAAATAACTAAGTTTATGTATAATAATAATTTAACTTAGTTTATAATAATTATACTAACAACAACAGTCATATAGTAATAATAACAATAAACAAACAAAGTTTATAAAAATAAATTAAGTTTCATAAAAATTAACTAAGTTTAGAATAACAACAACAATAATGATAAATGATACAATATTAACCAATTTAACTCGATTTAATAAAATTGAACTAAATTTATATAATAATAATAACATAAACAAACTAAGTTTATAAAAATTAATATGTTTCATAAAAATTAACTAAGTTTATAACAATGACAACAACAATAATGGTAAATGACAAAGTAATAACCAATTTAACCTTGTTTTATAAAATTTAACTAAATTTATATAATAATAATAAATTAACTAAAATTACAAAAATTAACTTCATTGATTAAGTTTTATAAGAATTAAATTTTTGTATAAAATTAACTAAGTTTATAATAATAATAAATTAACTAAGTTTAAAAAATAACTAAGTTTATAATGATAACAACAACAATAACAATAATAAATTATAAATCATTCAACATCTTTACATCTAATTCATTTTATAAATTTCTATATTTTATAAAAAATAACTAAGTTCATATAGTAATTAATAATAATAATAATAATAATAACCTAAGTTTGTAATAATTAATTAAGTTTATAATAATAATAATAACAATAACAACATTAATGAGGACGACGATAATAACAACAATAAACAAACTAAGCTAATAGTAGAAATAATAATGCCTTAAGTCTTGTCCTAGTAGATGATAATGCACGTGACCATTCTGATTTATTGCTTTGATTAGGATAATAGCTATTGTTGTAACGACCCGTAAATTTCAACTGTTTAATAACGTAATTAGTTGAAATTTTGTGAAATTTTAAACGATAAAATTTTGAAACAAAAATTTGATATTTGGAATACGTCTAGTTAAACATAGCAACTGGTAAATTTTCGTCCGAAAATACGAAAGTTTATTTCGCGCGTAAATTCACTTCAATTTAATCAGTTAAAAAGCGTTGAAAATAAAATGTTCCGAAACCTAAATATTTTTACATAGAAAAATTCTAAATCATCTTCTGAGCAAGATTTCAGTTTGTCGTTTTTCCAAATTCGGACATCTTTGGCTCCGTCGTTCTTATTTTCTGCAAAATAGCAGTATTCTGGTACCGATATCGATTTTTGTCGGATGATCGTACCACTGATTTCTATATACCGTTTTGATCGTCTCGTCGTACCGATCTCTACGGTATATTCGATTGTCAAATTCGGAGTTCCGTTGTACGTTGCATTTTACGTAACGCTTACCGTATCGGTACCGGTTTGTGACGTTTGGTTTTTGTGCCTTTTGATTTTCCTTTTGTGACCATTCAACTTTCCTCCGTAAATCCAACAGCCATCGTCATTAATAATTTTCAGCTTTTGGTTTTCCAATTCATATGGTTCCAATGTTATCAACCGGTACAATATCTTTCCAATTATTCACGGTTGCTTTTCATTTGATAGGCCACTTCATTCTAAACATCTTCCTTACCTGTTCATATTTGTTCAAGCTGAACGTCATTTTCATTTTCTTTTCCATTGTTTTCCCTCTCCACCCACTCTTCACGCCACCTTGCAGCCATAACCGAAGAAAACAAACCGCCACATCTTCATCACGTGAGTCATCTCATCCATCCAGCCGAGACCAACACCACCCCGATCTGGCCAAAGCCCATCACCATTCCCTCCACCATTAGCCTCGCCTGAACCCTTCCCACGTGAAGTCTCCTGCCGCCGCACCACAAGCAACTACAGCCATGCTGCCACCATTTTCACCGTAGCCTACAAGTATCCGCCCACCTTCCAGTTCGACCGCCGGAAGCCGCAACCCATCCCCATATCTTCCACGCCCATTCACCACTTCGCCGAACAACCATCACCCGCGCAACAGCCAATCGCCCACCATCTCAGCAACCGAGACCCACAGCTCACCCTATTCTTCGATCCATAGCATCCACCTACAACCTTTGCCGAGCACCGACGCAGTAGCGCCTCCACCATACATCGACCCTACTGCCAGACACTGTCCAACCTTCCCCTCCACGTGCTCACTCACGCCTAACTTCCGCTCACGTCGATAGCCACCAGTAGCCGATCCCACACGCATACAACCTCTCTAACCCTGCCATGACTCGCTCGCCTATGCTCTCCTCACCATGGTGGAATGCAACGCGCAGGCTACCTTCTCCCTGAGCACCGTTCCCAACCTCACGACCACCGAGTTCACCATGCCATCAACAGCCAGCCGAGCCCTGTCACGTGTAACATGCTGCAACAGGAGAGGTGAGAATTTGTTATATATATATGCTATAGTTATATAAATATCGATCGGGATAGTTTTTCGAAAGAATATACTGTTTTAAAGACATGTTAATGCTTATTTCAAAGTTTGTGTTGAGTAAGTCAGTATGAATTACAAATTATATATATAACAGTCTATTTTAAAAATATATGTTTAGCATATAAGACTATGTTGTATATTAGTTTTTGTAAGTATTACTTATTGATATATAATCTTTTATGAATGAGTCATTCTATATATATACAGTAGTAGTTTTTATTATTATGAGAGCATTTGGTATTGGTACATAAGTTTATATGCTCTGTTAGTTTTATAAAGTATATAATATTATACATCTATATATATGTGTTATAAGTTGTTGAGTTTATATTCAAGCATATATATGCGTCAGTATACAGCATATGCGTTTAAAGGAATACAAAATATTTTGATTAATGGTTTGAAGTAGACTTTGTGTTTGGTTTTGTTTGAAATAACTGTATTAAAATTTTAGTCTGTGAAATATTTTAAAAAAATATATATGAAATGATGATAGTTACTTTGTAGGCTAGCTGTTCATAAAAAGCGGTACGGGATTTTGTTTGAAGTGTATTTAGATAGAGTTGTTTATAGTAATGATTAGTTACATAAGACTTCAAGAAAATACTAGTTTGTATATAAATGGTTATAGAGTATAAAACACTGGCCTGTATATATACATTTGCATCTGTATCGTGTTGCTATAAAATTGTGATATATATACGATTTTATTTTAAAGATATATTTTCATCGTGTCATTTTTTTTAGTTATCATGTATTTTGATAGTTATACATTCGAGCATATATATTTGGAATCTGGAAGTAACATGTCTATATGATTTTTTTTAAATATATTATTTTTAATAGGTATAATAGGTTTAAAGGTTTATATATATACATTTGAATTTTATAAAAATGAGGTTGAGTATAAAATATGATTTATGTGCGTAATTACATATGCTAGTTTATACCATTTATGATCATCGATCCCGTCCTAATTTGATTTCGTCAATTTCTATTCATCAGCTTTGTTCGTCGAACTCGAGCCCATCGTAATTCGCTTTGAAATTCGTGTTGGGTTCCTTGACTAAATTCATTGTCTCTTCTCTAGCCTCGAAAGGTGAGCAATCACTCACGATTAACGTTTTTTATTTATTAAATTTGATTTCAATTGAAACGACAATTGAAATATGCTGCTGTTAGTTATTTACACTGTTATATATGCTATTACCTGTATCTGTTCACCTATGACATCTGACACCATTATCTGTTAATTATTTATGCGATGATAATACAGTTAGGTCGATAATTGATTGATTGATTGTTGTTATATTGGACGTTAAATTGTTAATGTTAAAATGATAAATAGTATGCAATTGAAATTGATATAGGATAGTTAAATGTTAAATTTGATTAAATGACATTTGTATAATATGACCCCTTTAACTGTTAAATTTATTGACACGTAGGATTTGTTTAATTACACTTGGAACCACTGAATGTATGTTGTTAAATTGATGATGTATGAAAATCGAAATTGAATGACAAGTGAAAACCGTAATGTAATAATCTTTAATCTACATGAAATGATAGTGTAGATTCTAGAAATAATTTTATTAATTCGTACAAATAACAATGCGAATTAATACGGTTATTTCGGGATTATTTGAATTGATTATTGGATTGATATTGATTGTTGTTATTGCTTGTTTATTTACTTTGACACCATCTCAGTTATCACACTGCAAGTTCCCTTTGTTATATTTTTGATTTTGAATTGAATTGGAATCGGGTTGAAATGATAAATACCCAAAATTGAACTTTGACCTAGGAAAGAAAATTAAATAAAAACCCGATTGGTCAATAATTTGATTTAAAAATAAAATGAAGATTTTATTTGAATGAATGATATGGTTTTGAAACGAAATTGGAAATTGAATTTAATGAAATTTAAACGTGAATATTTAATAATCTGAAGTGAAATATTAATAAAGAAATTGATGAAAGAAGGTTGTTTAATTTGAGAAATGATTGAATTAAGTTTGAAATTATAATTAAGTTTGAAATTATTAAATTTGAAATTTATTTAATAATTAAGTTTTGAATTATTTAATAATTGAATAAGATTGAAGCACTTGATAATTGAATAAAAATTTGAATTCTTTGATAAGAGAAAAATTGAACTTTTGAACAAGTGAATTTACTTCGTAAATAATTGAAATTGAGTTTCTTTATTAATTAAGTTTTGGAAATTTATTTAAGTAAGTAATAAGTGAAATTGAATTTCTTTAACAAGAAAAAAATGTGATTTATTGAAATTAATGTAAGACTTGAAATTTAAAGAATTTGATTTGACGAATTTAGTTTAATTCAAAATTGTAAATTTTGAATTTAATGAAATTGAACTTAAGAAATTGATTTAATGAATTGGAAATTTAATGGAAATTGTTTTGAATGGCATAATAACTTAACGAATCTTGAATGAAATCGATAAATGATTTTAAATTGATTGGAATGTTAAATAAGATTTAATTTAAATGTTTTCGAAATGAAACTTGTATTCGAACTTGAATCAATATTTGGATTGTTTTAAATAGAAATTGAAATTGAATTATAAGATTTTGAAATGGTAATTTGGAAGTTTTGAAACGTAAAGTATGGAAACTGTTTTGATAGACAATAGAAATGTTGATTTGCGAATTGAAATTGAAATTGAAATTGATTTGGTTTTGAAATTTGTTAAACGACCGATCGGTGTAATAATTACGAAAGTTATTAAAGAGACCGGAATTCGGTTATGGATATACTCTCTATCTAAACCGAAAACCACTTTAATAACTATACGCGGAGTGATGATCCAGAATGAAGTGGTTGGATTGGCGAACGTTGATGATTGAAGAAAGAGAACGATAATGGATAGCCTTGACACTTGTGTCAAATTTGAAATGACTAAAACAGGAGCTGTGCCGGGCCAATGGAGGATTGATACCTCAAGTGGACACACTTCTTCGAACTACTTATACTTGTTGTCGATTGGTGCACCCTTGATTTTGGGAGTGTTGTCTCACGGTGTTGCGGGCGCTGCGGCGTTGCGTTCTCACCAGCCCGGATCAGGCGAACGGTAGTATCACTACCTTGGGTATAGCCTCATGTGCCTTGTCATACTTGTATTCCATTTATGCGCGACCACTACGATTTTGATTTGTACCTTGAGTATATGGATTTCCCTCTGGTGACTTCCGGTTTTGGGGAAACTACGGTCTTGTATATGCTTGTGGGAATAAAAATGTGTTAAGGGTGGAATGGGCCATGACTTAACGCTATTTTGATATCTTTATATTACTGATAGACATGATCTACTTAGCGTATATTACTACCTAGTAGATAGTTTGACGGATCCTTAAAGGATGGTTATTCCAAACATCCTTTGAGTTACTTGTATTTCAATTGCTATTTCACTTGAGTTGGATTTATTAATATAAGAATGTTAATCCTGACTCGAGTGTTTTGTATTTTGCTTTACGCTCGGGTCAGACTGAGTAGTTCAGCTTTCGAGACTCACCTTTGGAGTTGGAGCTTCGCTTGGAGATCCAGCCATCTATTCAGTTTTCCGGTATTCGATGATTCCAGTGATGTATTCTGATTTGTATCTGATGTATCGTATTACTCTTCTGTTGTAAACTCTGATGTATTTTATATATTCATATAGTAGCTTCATGAACTACTATCTCTTTTATTCCGCTGCACTTATTACTCTGTGTCTGTGATCTGTGATTATTTATTTACTGTATATGTTCAGTTTTGCCAATTTTAATTAACAACACGGTATTTTGAGCAATTCAACTTCGGCATGAGTGTCTACCTATACACTTATAATGGACGCGAATGGTCCAAAATGGCGGGTCGTTACAGTTGGTATCAGAGCTTTGGTAGCTCTAGGCAAAACTTAACATATAGGGTAAATGTATTTACAGAATCACTCTCATTCGAGTTTCAATCTCTTCCTTTGACTCAATTCCTTTGAATTTTGGAACGTTCCCCTCGGTTCCGAAATTCATTCGTGTCCTTCACTATTCGTCTTCTTTCAAATTCTGGAGCACCCCATAACTCATAACTCCATTTTGAATGATATCTATAATAGATCGGCGGTCTCGCCAAACTTCGAATGATTTGTAAAGGGGTGAAACTCCTTTACAATTGGCATTGATTTACCGGAGTTTTCTGTATCCTCGATTTACGATGTTATCCATCTCCTGCTATACCTGAATTCTATCTCTTGAGATCGAGTGTTGTTTTACCTCGGAATTCAGCATCGATCTTATTCTTGAAGTTACGGACGATCCGGTTAAGATTGCCCGTGAATTAAATAAGCTTATCCAACCCGATTATGTTAATTGAATCATCTTATCTTTTCTTTCAAACTGGTATTCAAATCAGAATTCTCTTTAATTTGAGTCCATCAAATTTGAAACCCTATCCTTATTTTGAAAATTCATCCCTGTATCGTCAAGCAAAGAAGTGTATTTGTAAATTAATTTTAAAATGTTTTAATATATACTGTGTTGTTTGAGTTGTTGATGTTGATTTGGGTTTCCGATCGATTCGTCTGATCAACGCTATCGATAGGATTTCCAAAACACTTGAGCAGAGCAAACTAACACAATATCATTTTCAAATTTGATAAACAAAATAAAAGTTTTGTATGATTATATTATATATAAATATAAGTTTTCTGAAGTTAAATTGTTAATGAATTTGTTGTCTAAAATAATAATATTTGATTTCATTTATTGTTTTGTAAACCATTAACTATTGCATAATATAAATAAATGAATTTATAAACTTGGTTATAAATTAATTGGAATTTGAAATGAATTTAATTCAGAAATTTGAGAATTTAGTTTCCGGTGTTTTCGAACTTTGGTTTTAAAATTTTAAAGTGTATAGAATTTAAAGTATTTTCAAATAGAAATCGTTTTCAAAGAATTTTAAAATGTTGAAATCAGTGCTCTTCTCTTTATCGCTGGAAAATAATTTCGATGATGGCGGCCACATCATCGACATTCATTTTCGAGTTTTGAAGTGGAGATACTATTCCGTAGCCTTGCTACGGTTGTGTTTGAAAAATATTTTGATTTAAATTTCTTCAGTATAATTTGATTTATATATATATGTATAAGTACCTTATTTTTAAAAAAAAAAAAAAAATTTAATTTGATTTGACATAAATATATATATATCCCTAAATTGTTTAAAGTTGATCGGAAATCTAATTCTTAAATTTTGTTAAAGGATGATTTTAATTATAAATAAAACCAAAAGTTGGATAAATATTTAAACTTGAATAATTGAAATGAGGAAAATTTTATTTGTATATTGTTCAACTGCATTCTAATACAACTTACCTAAATCATCCAGAAGTTGAATATGTAATTGGATAATATATAAGATAAAGTGAATTATAAATAAAATTTAAGTGTTTATAATAAATGTTATACACTAAATTTTGATTATAAAGATGTTAATAGAGTTAGATAGGATAATAAGTAAACTCGGTTAATGATGAGACAAATAAATTTGTTTTGAAAGAATTAATAAACTGAAATTTGATCAACTTAGAGAAATACATTGAATTTAAAAGCAATTAGTAAATATAAATTAATTTAAATCGAAACTTTTGTGGTTTAAATAATTTATATGGGTTAAATATATGTGATAGGATTTATTTAGTAGAATAAATTTAACAGTAATTTGGAATAAAGAAGAATTTAAATTGTGAAAATAAAATATGATTATAATAAAGGATTATTCAAATTTATGGTTTTAGAAATTGTAAATTAAAGATAGTTGGATAATAAAGATAGTGAATTTAGAAATAGTAGAGATTGATTTTGGTGAAATCAAATGGATTAAATCAATTATTGAATACCAATTAATTTAAATTTGAATTTATATGTTTTAAATTAATTGTTATTTTGTATTTCAAATCTGTTTTCTTTCTAGTTGTTTCTATTCTCCTACCTCGTTCCTTTTCGGGGACGAAAAGTTTTGAGTGGGGGAGAGTGTAACGACCCGTAAATTTCAACTGTTTAATAACGTAATTAGTTGAAATTTTGTGAAATTTTAAACGATAAAATTTTGAAACAAAAATTTGATATTTGGAATACGTCTAGTTAAACATAGCAACTGGTAAATTTTCGTCCGAAAATACGAAAGTTTATTTCGCGCGTAAATTCACTTCAATTTAATCAGTTAAAAAGCGTTGAAAATAAAATGTTCCGAAACCTAAATATTTTTACATAGAAAAATTCTAAATCATCTTCTGAGCAAGATTTCAGTTTGTCGTTTTTCCAAATTCGGACATCTTTGGCTCCGTCGTTCTTATTTTCTGCAAAATAGCAGTATTCTGGTACCGATATCGATTTTTGTCGGATGATCGTACCACTGATTTCTATATACCGTTTTGATCGTCTCGTCGTACCGATCTCTACGGTATATTCGATTTTCAAATTCGGAGTTCCGTTGTACGTTGCATTTTACGTAACGCTTACCGTATCGGTACCGGTTTGTGACGTTTGGTTTTTGTGCCTTTTGATTTTCCTTTTGTGACCATTCAACTTTCCTCCGTAAATCCAACAGCCATCGTCATTAATAATTTTCAGCTTTTGGTTTTCCAATTCATATGGTTCCAATGTTATCAACCGGTACAATATCTTTCCAATTATTCACGGTTGCTTTTCATTTGATAGGCCACTTCATTCTAAACATCTTCCTTACCTGTTCATATTTGTTCAAGCTGAACGTCATTTTCATTTTCTTTTCCATTGTTTTCCCTCTCCACCCACTCTTCACGCCACCTTGCAGCCATAACCGAAGAAAACAAACCGCCACATCTTCATCACGTGAGTCATCTCATCCATCCAGCCGAGACCAACACCACCCCGATCTGGCCAAAGCCCATCACCATTCCCTCGGCCATTAGCCTCGCCTGAACCCTTCCCACGTGAAGTCTCCTGCCGCCGCACCACTAGCAACTACAGCCATGCTGCCACCATTTTCACCGTAGCCTACAAGTATCCGCCCACCTTCCAGTTCGACCGCCGGAAGCCGCAACCCATCCCCATATCTTCCGCGCCCATTCACCACTTCGCCGAACAACCATCACCCGCGCAACAGCCAATCGCCCACCATCTCAGCAACCGAGACCCACAGCTCACCCTATTCTTCGATCCATAGCATCCACCTACAACCTTTGCCGAGCACCGACGCAGTAGCGCCTCCACCATACATCGACCCTACTGCCAGACACTGTCCAACCTTCCCCTCCACGTGCTCACTCACGCCTAACTTCCGCTCACGTCGATAGCCACCAGTAGCCGATCCCACACGCATACAACCTCTCTAACCCTGCCATGACTCGCTCGCCTATGCTCTCCTCACCATGGTGGAATGCAACGCGCAGGCTACCTTCTCCCTGAGCACCGTTCCCAACCTCACGACCACCGAGTTCACCATGCCATCAACAGCCAGCCGAGCCCTGTCACGTGTAACATGCTGCAACAGGAGAGGTGAGAATTTGTTATATATATATGCTATAGTTATATAAATATCGATCGGGATAGTTTTTCGAAAGAATATACTGTTTTAAAGACATGTTAATGCTTATTTCAAAGTTTGTGTTGAGTAAGTCAGTATGAATTACAAATTATATATATAACAGTCTATTTTAAAAATATATGTTTAGCATATAAGACTATGTTGTATATTAGTTTTTGTAAGTATTACTTATTGATATATAATCTTTTATGAATGAGTCATTCTATATATATACAGTAGTAGTTTTTATTATTATGAGAGCATTTGGTATTGGTACATAAGTTTATATGCTCTGTTAGTTTTATAAAGTATATAATATTATACATCTATATATATGTGTTATAAGTTGTTGAGTTTATATTCAAGCATATATATGCGTCAGTATACAACATATGCGTTTAAAGGAATACAAAATATTTTGATTAATGGTTTGAAGTAGACTTTGTGTTTGGTTTTGTTTGAAATAACTGTATTAAAATTTTAGTCTGTGAAATATTTTAAAAAAATATATATGAAATGATGATAGTTACTTTGTAGGCTAGCTGTTCATAAAAAGCGGTACGGGATTTTGTTTGAAGTGTATTTAGATAGAGTTGTTTATAGTAATGATTAGTTACATAAGATTTCAAGAAAATACTAGTTTGTATATAAATGGTTATAGAGTATAAAACACTGGCCTGTATATATACATTTGCATCTGTATCGTGTTGCTATAAAATTGTGATATATATACGATTTTATTTTAAAGATATATTTTCATCGTGTCATTTTTTTTAGTTATCATGTATTTTGATAGTTATACATTCGAGCATATATATTTGGAATCTGGAAGTAACATGTCTATATGATTTTTTTTAAATATATTATTTTTAATAGGTATAATAGGTTTAAAGGTTTATATATATACATTTGAATTTTATAAAAATGAGGTTGAGTATAAAATATGATTTATGTGCGTAATTACATATGCTAGTTTATACCATTTATGATCATCGATCCCGTCCTAATTTGATTTCGTCAATTTCTATTCATCAGCTTTGTTCGTCGAACTCGAGCCCATCGTAATTCGCTTTGAAATTCGTGTTGGGTTCCTTGACTAAATTCATTGTCTCTTCTCTAGCCTCGAAAGGTGAGCAATCACTCACGATTAACGTTTTTTATTTATTAAATTTGATTTCAATTGAAACGACAATTGAAATATGCTGCTGTTAGTTATTTACACTGTTATATATGCTATTACCTGTATCTGTTCACCTATGACATCTGACACCATTATCTGTTAATTATTTATGCGATGATAATACAGTTAGGTCGATAATTGATTGATTGTTGTTATATTGGACGTTAAATTGTTAATGTTAAAATGATAAATAGTATGCAATTGAAATTGATATAGGATAGTTAAATGTTAAATTTGATTAAATGACATTTGTATAATATGACCCCTTTAACTGTTAAATTTATTGACACGTAGGATTTGTTTAATTACACTTGGAACCACTGAATGTATGTTGTTAAATTGATGATGTATGAAAATCGAAATTGAATGACAAGTGAAAACCGTAATGTAATAATCTTTAATCTACATGAAATGATAGTGTAGATTCTAGAAATAATTTTATTAATTCGTACAAATAACAATGCGAATTAATACGGTTATTTCGGGATTATTTGAATTGATTATTGGATTGATATTGATTGTTGTTATTGCTTGTTTATTTACTTTGACACCATCTCAGTTATCACACTGCAATTTCCCTTTGTTATATTTTTGATTTTGAATTGAATTGGAATCGGGTTGAAATGATAAATACCCAAAATTGAACTTTGACCTAGGAAAGAAAATTAAATAAAAACCCGATTGGTCAATAATTTGATTTAAAAATAAAATGAAGATTTTATTTGAATGAATGATATGGTTTTGAAACGAAATTGGAAATTGAATTTAATGAAATTTAAACGTGAATATTTAATAATCTGAAGTGAAATATTAATAAAGAAATTGATGAAAGAAGGTTGTTTAATTTGAGAAATGATTGAATTAAGTTTGAAATTATAATTAAGTTTGAAATTATTAAATTTGAAATTTATTTAATAATTAAGTTTTGAATTATTTAATAATTGAATAAGATTGAAGCACTTGATAATTGAATAAAAATTTGAATTCTTTGATAAGAGAAAAATTGAACTTTTGAACAAGTGAATTTACTTCGTAAATAATTGAAATTGAGTTTCTTTATTAATTAAGTTTTGGAAATTTATTTAAGTAAGTAATAAGTGAAATTGAATTTCTTTAACAAGAAAAAAATGTGATTTATTGAAATTAATGTAAGACTTGAAATTTAAAGAATTTGATTTGACGAATTTAGTTTAATTCAAAATTGTAAATTTTGAATTTAATGAAATTGAACTTAAGAAATTGATTTAATGAATTGGAAATTTAATGGAAATTGTTTTGAATGGCATAATAACTTAACGAATCTTGAATGAAATCGATAAATGATTTTAAATTGATTGGAATGTTAAATAAGATTTAATTTAAATGTTTTCGAAATGAAACTTGTATTCGAACTTGAATCAATATTTGGATTGTTTTAAATAGAAATTGAAATTGAATTACAAGATTTTGAAATGGTAATTTGGAAGTTTTGAAACGTAAAGTATGGAAACTGTTTTGATAGACAATAGAAATGTTGATTTGCGAATTGAAATTGAAATTGAAATTGATTTGGTTTTGAAATTTGTTAAACGACCGATCGGTGTAATAATTACGAAAGTTATTAAAGAGACCGGAATTCGGTTATGGATATACTCTCTATCTAAACCGAAAACCACTTTAATAACTATACGCGAAGTGATGATCCAGAATGAAGTGGTTGGATTGGCGAACGTTGATGATTGAAGAAAGAGAACGATAATGGATAGCCTTGACACTTGTGTCAAATTTGAAATGACTAAAACAGGAGCTGTGCCGGGCCAATGGAGGATTGATACCTCAAGTGGACACACTTCTTCGAACTACTTATACTTGTTGTCGATTGGTGCACCCTTGATTTTGGGAGTGTTGTCTCACGGTGTTGCGGGCGCTGCGGCGTTGCGTTCTCACCAGCCCGGATCAGGCGAACGGTAGTATCACTACCTTGGGTATAGCCTCATGTGCCTTGTCATACTTGTATTCCATTTATGCGCGACCACTACGATTTTGATTTGTACCTTGAGTATATGGATTTCCCTCTGGTGACTTCCGGTTTTGGGGAAACTACGGTCTTGTATATGCTTGTGGGAATAAAAATGTGTTAAGGGTGGAATGGGCCATGACTTAACGCTATTTTGATATCTTTATATTACTGATAGACATTATCTACTTAGCGTATATTACTACCTAGTAGATAGTTTGACGGATCCTTAAAGGATGGTTATTCCAAACATCCTTTGAGTTACTTGTATTTCAATTGCTATTTCACTTGAGTTGGATTTATTAATATAAGAATGTTAATCCTGACTCGAGTGTTTTGTATTTTGCTTTACGCTCGGGTCAGACTGAGTAGTTCAGCTTTCGAGACTCACCTTTGGAGTTGGAGCTTCGCTTGGAGATCCAGCCATCTATTCAGTTTTCCGGTATTCGATGATTCCAGTGATGTATTCTGATTTGTATCTGATGTATCGTATTACTCTTCTGTTGTAAACTCTGATGTATTTTATATATTCATATAGTAGCTTCATGAACTACTATCTCTTTTATTCCGCTGCACTTATTACTCTGTGTCTGTGATCTGTGATTATTTATTTACTGTATATGTTCAGTTTTGCCAATTTTAATTAACAACGCGGTATTTTGAGCAATTCAACTCCGGCATGAGTGTCTACCTATACACTTATAATGGACGCGAATGGTCCAAAATGGCGGGTCGTTACAATTGTTTAGAATTATTTTTCTTCACCAACAAAATTAATGTTAGTTTAACCTTCGTAGTCTTATTTCTATGGGTTTAGTTGTATAAATTCATAAATATATGTCCTTATATGCTTGTTTGAGTTAAGTATAGGTATTTGATGGCCCTTGACTCACTTTTGGTTCTTTTCATGCTCATGTTTCTTTGGAAATGTTAGCAAACTTGCTAATAATGCTAAAAGGTATATTTTAATGCTTAACAGGAGTGTATGCTATGTGACATAAACACTTTATAAGATATATATGTAAATATTTGGATATTAAACCTGTGTGGGTGTTTGTGATTGATATATTATGATTCCGATCATGTTTCGATCGTGTGTATCTATTTCTTATCTTTGGGATTTTTCTCGGTGCTAGCTGCACAAAGGAGACTCTGACAAATTGTTTTAGAAATTTAGACATCTAAAATATTTTTGATAAGAAATCTTTAGCCATTATTCATATTCATATTTATATTCATTTCTAGCGGAGATATTCAATTCATTTGCAGGTGAGAGAATGAAAGCTTTGGGATATTTCTTCTTTTTTATGCAAACAAGTATCTACTTGTTATTTGTGTACATATATAATAGAATATTATATAGTTAAAACTATGGGATGTTAAGTCTAGGAATATTTGATTATGTTTAATACAATGTGTTCTATCTTTTTGCTTAATATTTTCTATGACTTTTCATTATTTAAATGGTTTATCTTTTAGAAATATTATTAATACATCATTTTGATATGTATTGACTATCGTTATTTATAGGGATGCGGCGGATTTTAAAAATGCAAAAAAATAAACCATAACAGTTAGAAAACGTTATAGGAAGCTTGCAAAAATAATAGCAGTTTATTGTGTTATAAATAGTTTAGTATCTATTACATGTCGATATACAATGCTTATTAAACCACTATTAAAAAACTTACAATAGCGAATAAGAAGCGCTGTTGAAAGTAAACTTTATATAGCGGTTTTTTTGTGCTATAAATAAGCCATTATTTTTTATATCCTGTCGATATATAGCATTTTTTGAACTGTGATAGTTGTCTTTTATAGCGTTTTCTTGCCACTATCGATGACTTTTTTTATTATAGTGAATAGTGCTAATGATACAATGACAATCGATAAAAGTTCGACAGTGTTGAATATATGAAAAATATCAAGAATGGAGACATACAATGGAGAAAACATTCAAAGACATCTAATGAATACATAAAATCTATTGGAATACAATAATATCGAAGAAATAGTCGAAGATAGATACAGCGATGCAAATGTCAAGTATGTTGTTTATTGAGTCCTTATCGAGTTCTATTTGTCTAGATTTTTTTAAAACTGCACAATTAATCTCCAAATCATTTCAATTTTGACCGAACCTTCTATGTATCCTAAAGTATTTTTGAGAAATTTTCAAGATTTTTCAAAACAACAAAAGTTCAAATAAGAAGGAAGAAAGCGGTAGAATCATCAATTTTCAGCCTTAAGACCATAGTTGCCTTAACATGCCAACCATGAACACCACAAGTCGACATGTGGTCTCACCACAGGTCGATATATGGTAGAGCACAAGTGTAACGACCCAGAATTTTGAACAAATTAAATTGGAAATATTTAATTAATTTTAAATATTTGAACGACGATTTAATTTGAATCCCGAATATAACTTTAAATCGGCGATTAAATTATAGAATTTAATCTGTTGATAGTTGAATAAAAATTCGAATCTTCAATTTTAAGCTGAAGAAAAACATTTCAAAGGCTTTTAAAATTCGTAATGATAATACTGGGGATAATAGAAGCTTCGGAATCGAGTTTGAAAATGATTTGATCAGTTTTGAAATTAAATCGTTCGAATCGATATTTAAAAATAGCGTTCCGGGGCACAGTCTCGGAATTCGACGAAACCAGTTCCATTGGATCCGTAATATTGAACTATTGTCGGATTTCAAATTTCGTATTTTTCGGGTTTGTTACGTAAGCATACGGCGAGCAAACGCATAGAAATCAAAGCAAATTCAAAATTAAATTTAATATTTAAATCTGGTCAACTGCAGCACGTTCGTTCCTTTATTCACGCCAAAAATCAAGGGAGAGAAATCGTGGAGGACATGCCATCTTCAGTTTTAAATTACAACCCTCCCTCTTTGCCTTCAAAACTTCAGCATCTCGTTCTCCTTCCAAATCGATTCGATGCCGAGCAAATCATAAAGGAAGTCACGCATTTCTTCCTTCCTCCATTCCTTATTCAACTAAACTGACTCAGAGCAAAATGAAATCTCACGAAAGAAATAAAATAAAAATAAAACAGGAGTGCGATTTGAATTCAATCGCGTTCATTTATAGGGGGGAAACTCGATCGTACATCGAAAGGGAACGGCGAGTACTCTCGTTGGCTCGATTTCGAAATCAGGAAAGGGGATAAGCCGCGATTCCAGATCGCGATTAGTTCGTGTGGCCATGGCATGGAGCAGCGACCGTGGGCGATGATGGGCGATCGCAAGGCGGCATGGTGGTTCGTTTTGAATTGGATGAAGGCGCGAGGCAAGGGGAGGAGGCTCGTCGATTTTGTGACTGGGGGAAGTTCGCGTGTGACGTAGGGACTCGAGAGGTGTCGCGATGTCATCGAGGCGCGAGTGATTTCGAGAGTCGCAGAGGGTAACCGCGAGGCCAGGAAGGGAGACGGCAAGCTAGGGCGTGCGACTCGATTTTGTTCGATGGTGGTTGGGTCGCGACTATGGATGGTGACGCCGCGGTGAGGGGACTGTCGAAGTCGATGTACTCGAGCGGTTGAGGTTGTGATGGGGGTTCGTCATCACGGCAAGGGGGAGGCAGGCGAGGCCAGTTTTCTCGAGCGAGTGGGTTCCTGTACGAATTGAGGTAAATTCGATTTTTAAAATTTAGTAAGTTTAAAACTTTTATATTTAAAATTGTTGGTTATTGTTTCATTTAAACAAGAGAAGTTTTTGAAATATGGGAAGTTCATTAGTCTAAATAAATAATTAGTTAGTTAAAATAAATTTAGTTTTAAAAATAAACTTTTGAGTTAAAATGAATTTAGTTTTAGTCTTAAAATTTTGTTGAATAAATTATTAAAAAGGATTAATTTAAAATCAATTGTATTAGATTTGTTAAAATTTTTTTTTTTTAATTTAATTGTTTTAGAAATGGGTTTGAAATAAAATCATTTGTTTAAATTAAATTGTTAGTAAATTAAATTTGCCAAATGGTTAGACAATTAGATTTATTAAAGGAAATCAGTTTATAACAAATCATTAGTTAATTAAATTTTAGAACGGTTAATCGATTTCGAATATTAATAAATTGTATAAATTATTTATACAAGGTTAAAAATCATGCAGAAAAGGTCAAGATGGAAATGGATGGCAAATTAATAACTAAGGTGAGATTTTTCTCACTCAAAAATGAAAGTGGAATTTTCAGTTATTTATTGCTTGATTTGATTGCTATATTGGATGTGATATTAGATATAGTAGGATATATCTATATATATATAGCAATATATACATATTGGCATATGTATATATTGGATTGATGATTTCCCGCCTCGTATAGCGGATGAGACCCTATTGCGCCGTTAGTAAGCGGATTATTTTTATAAAACCCATATACCGCGATATTCCACCTCGAAGTGGAATTGGTATTGTGCTAACGTCTTTGGATGCAGGGAAACAGGTTGGAGGGATCCAACTGGATTCCTCACCAGTATTTATTTATTTACAGATATTGATGTATATTCTGTTATCATATTGATATATGATGTTTGTTGTTGTGATTGACTAATTGGTGCTGTTGCATCATCAGATTCAAGTTTTGAAGTTTAAAAATAACGACTTTACTTTAAAAGGATTTTTAAAGTGATTTTTGAAAATATACGTTTTATTGAATTTTGGAATCAATTCATTTTAAATAAATAAATGTTAAAATTTTTATGTTATTAAAAATTGTGATTTTTGTGAAATATAATCGAAATGTGAATTTTGAAACAAAAGTTGATTTATTTATTAAATAATTTAAATAGAGATTTTTGAATTTATTATGAAAGCTCTATATATAAGATTTATAAAATTTGATTTTTATAAATCAAAGTGATGAAATTATTAAGGAGTTTTAAAGACGTTTTAAATGTTGTTAAAATGGGTTTTATAAAGGACAGAATAAATGATTTGTGAAGTCCTAAAAGAACGATTTTTGTAAATAAACGAATTATAAGTGTTTAACTTATAGAATGGACTTTTGGTAGAAAATTGAGTTATAAATTGAATTGGATAATAAAAGGAATTTATAAGTTAAAGTAGTTATAAAATATAAAATTGTGATTTATAAACGTTGTTTATGAATCCGAAATCACTTATTTTGATAAGTGAATTGTAGAAGTTAATTAAAGGAATTATATCCACGATTTTGGACAGTGGATAAGCCTTTAAACAAAACGTGTAGAAATGTTGAATTTGGATAACGAACTATATTCACGATTTTGGACAGTGAATATATTATTGAAAAAAAATGGTTATGTTTGGGAAAGCGATATTATAAATGAAGTTGATTGTTTTAAAAGATGTTTTAAAACGTGTGAACTATCGAAATCATAGATTTCAACATTCATTGTTGAAATAGACGTTTTCGAGAAATAAGGAAATGGTGGACTATAACACTGTTGTTATAGTAAATGATTTTCGAAAGAAAATGTTTTATGTAGTATTGGGATTTATATATACCTATCTTAAAATCCGAATCCCTATACTAGTGATTTCGAGTCGTCGTAACGATGTTTTACGTAACATTCGTTTTTGACTCAAATAGATGTTAAAATTAATGATTTCCTTAAAGAATGAAATGTATACTTAATATTGATTTAAGTATATTGAATATTTTCAAATGTTGAAAATAGATGATTTGTGAATTACTTATTATTAAATAAGTATGGAAATGCTTTTCCAATATGAAATGAAATGTTTTTGAGAATTTATCTTCTTAAAGATAAATTGAAATTGAATATTGAAATCGATTTGAAAATCGTATATCAGTAGATATTTTTGAAATATAAATTCGCTATGGAATTTATAAAAGAAAAGGGAAACTGTTTAGAAAAATAAACGTTGATTTACTTTTGAAGTGTGGAAATTTTATATCTAGTAAAAGATATTTCGGAAGATGAAATAATTTGGAAAATTATTTGGAATCTGATGATGTTGCGCATCTTTATTGATAGTTAAATAACCGACTATCAATAATTACCTTGAATTGGTATTTGTTGTGAATTGGATGAATTTGAATGCCACACTTATTTTTGAATAATCGCTCACTATTCGGGTTAGCCGGGAAAGGACCATGGGGTCATATAACCCATTCCGAATATGTGATACGTTGTTATGAATTGCATCTGAAGACCGGTGTTGAAGACCGGATATTTTTGAAAACGGAAGGATTACCGTCGAGTTACTCTACATCGGCTGATCTCCGGTTTAGAGGTTTTATCACCCTTAGTGACGGGAAGTCCGGACGTGATTAGAAATTATCCGGATATGCAAGGGCTTCGTGAGAAGTGCCTTCGGTTCTGTTCGATCCCGGAACAGACTTGTATGGATTGTGTGTCTGACGTTACAATTTGAGATATAAAGCTGATTTCTTTCAAATACATTTCTGTTGGTGGCGGAGAATTTATTCTCTTAGCTTAACACCCTTCTCTGAGACGTACGAGCTCAGAGGTTATGTAGTTGAAATTTATCAGTGATATACTCCCAATTTGGTAACGTGGCATACTGAGTGTTGCTGTGAAATGATCAGTGTTTGATCATTTGCGATATGATCATTTGTTTGATCTTATATCTTTGTGATCATAGGTTGATCATTTTGTTTGACCCGAAGCATGGCTTTGTAGAAAGCGTAGCTTTGTGGACGAGACTTCGTCGAGCCTCACACCCCGGAAATGGTCAAAACAGGAAGGATGCGGCAAGGTTCTAGGGAGTAGCGCCCCTTAGTGTATGTCATTCCTTCTGGATAAAGGTGGTATCATGGTATGGAGCCCAGATACTTAACCTATGTGGTTGCTGCATTTTTACTATGTGGTTTGTTGCGAATCGGGGATCCTCGGGAAGATCGGTGACGATCGGGGGATGGCATACGCGTGTCAGTAGTTACCTACTTTTGCAGAGGTAACCCGGCCTTGTGTTGGCAGAGATCTAACCGTAATGTTAGGTTATTTCTCGGGTCGTCTATTCCAGGGACGTACCCATCGTGGATAGGAAGTTCCTTAGCCTGACCATTTGTTGGAAATCCAAAGAAACAATACGAGCCTTGTACGGTTTTAGTTGTAGAACCTGCCATTTAATATGGTAGCTATAGCAAGCATACTATAATGGTACCTATGCTGGCTAAGATTTATATTCTACTTTCGAAATGTTTTCTACACTATGCACTAATAATAATATCAAAAAGAATTTGATTTTTTGCGTAGTAAGCATCTTTGACTATCATAAGAAGAAATCTCCTCCAAGTCTGCGTTTGCATTGTGTGTGTGGCGGGAGGTCTTATGGTAGTTTCATTTTCCAAAAGCATTGCGAATTGACATTAAAGTTTTCCCGTTGTTTATTTTAAAGATAAACTGTTTTACGATCTCACACCAGTCACCATGACTGACTCGGAGTTTATTGTTTCCCTTCTAAACTCTGGGTGCCCACCAATTTCCACACGGGCAGTCTAGAGTTAGATTATCAGGATATTCTGGATATTCTGGAGCTTTGGAAGCAAGCTGGATGACGAGATGTAGTACTTGTATCTGATAGTATTTATTCCGCTGTGTATTCTGTATGAGGACAAGTTTATATAACTGTCCATTGTTGTATATTGACTCTGATTGATGTATGTATAAAACGATATAGTTCTTTGTTTAAAGATTATTCATTTACCTATTATATATTGTTCCGCTGCGATGTGTAAGATTTTGATATTGTTTTCTGTTCTGATGTTGTTCTGTTGTTCTTCGTTCTTCTCTTTTTCTTCTATCTTCTTCTTCTTCTGCCTTTTTCTTCTTTCTTAAACCATCACTATTGGAGTTTCCGGCACTCGATTGCTCGACAGTCGATAAAGTGAGTATCGATGTTGAATTTTCGAAAGTCGAAAATTTCGGTACGTGACAGCGTGGTATCAGAGCATATGGTTAAGCGACAACCCTACTCTGTTGGGTGTTACTCATTAGAGATAGAGTCAGCAGTACTCTAGAATGAGTTGAGTGTAATAATAGATATGAGCGCGTATTTGTTAGTGAATATAAAAATGTTTTATATTGTGTTTGCTTATCCGTTGAGATGTTTGTGAATTTTGGTCGGTATGTGGGACGCCATATTATCGATAGGGATTTCTAAACACTTAAACGAGGCAAGACGACATAGTATTGTTTTAAATAGGGTAAATGAAATTATTTTGCCCAAAACTATTTTTGTATAGAAAAGAAATAATTTTCTATAAATTATTATAGTATATGGATGTTTGGGTGTTAGAAAGTGATAATATTGAAATGTTATCATTATTATATGAAATTGAATAAGAAATTGAAATCATAACTCCAAAGTTAAGAAATAAAATTCACATATACAAATGAAATTTAAAGAATGTAAATTATAAATGTGATTTGTAATTTGAAACGGAATTCCAGAGAAGTATTTGGAAATGTTTTGAAAAGAATTTGAAAATTTTGGAGATTTGGGAAGTTAAATTCCTTTTTGGTTTGAAAATGAATTTCAAAGGTTTTGGAAAGTATTTTGAAGGATGAAAAGCTCTAAACTCTTTTCGGTCGCTGGAAAATAACTTCGATGATGACCGCGGCATCATTGGTGTTCATTTTCGGGTTTCCAAAAGAGGAAATTGCTGCCAAATTATTTTAAATGGAAGTTGTTTGAAAATTTGGATTTGGTTTTAGGAATTCAAACGATGATTTGAATTGATTTCAAAATGGTTTTTTTTGAAAGGGTGAAAAGACTCTGGAATACTATATATAAAAATATTTATGAAATATTGTAAGTTGATAACTTATACAAATTGAATTTTGATAGAATAAATCTAACTTAAAAGAATGAAGTTAAATCAAAGCAAGTATAAGTGAATCAATTAAATGAAAATGAAATTGAAAGTTGAAATTCATTTCGAATTCGTAAGCAAATGAATTGAATTGAATAATTGTAAATGAAAGATGAATTAAAGTTCGTATGGAAATTGGAAATCCAGTTTAAATGTAAGTAGATTTAATCGAAGTAGGATTAAAATAAATTGAATTGATATCAATTTGAATTAGTAATTGGAACTAATTTAAGATAGTGCAGTTGTAAATGACAGATAATTGATAAAATTCAATATTTCAGAATTGAAAGTAAATTGAATCCAAATTTAGTTGAAATGGTAAACTAAATACAAATGAATGGGAAATGTAAAATTGAATGAGAATAGATATATAACTTCAACAGTGAAGTAAAACTGTATAAGCAGTTTATATTGAAAATTTTGTAATGGAATTTGCAAAATAGTTTGAATGTTGTAACTAGATATTATGGCTAGTAGGACATACAGGTGTTATAAAAGGAATTGGGATTTTAATTTTGAAGAGAATTTGAATTGCTCGACAAAAGGTAAGTATTTGAATTATAATATGAGTTTTTGATGATTTCTTGTCCAGCCGCTTGGCTTTTTCTTTTCTTTTTGAAATCTGAGAGTCCGTAGGGACGTTTTGTAGTCGTGCCGTATTAGCCGCGCAAAGGAGACGCTGGCGAAATTTTTCGAAAATTTAGGGCGTTAGAAAAATTTTGAGAAAATTTTGAAAGTTTAAATTTGAATTTTGAAGTAAAACAATATTGTTTGAAACTTAAAGTTGAAGTTGAAATTTAGTTGAATTAATAACGAACCTTTAGTAGAAAGATTTGTTTTGAAAATTTGATAAAACTATTTGGATGTTGAAAGATAGTAGACGAGTTAAGGACCTTTTTTTTTCCTAACTTGTAATTTCGGGACGAAATTCTTTTAAGGAGGGAAGTCTGTAACGACCCAGAATTTTGAACAAATTAAGTTGGAAATATTTAATTAATTTTAAATATTTGAACGACGATTTAATTTGAATCCCGAATATAACTTTAAATCGGCGATTAAATTATAGAATTTAATCTGTTGATAGTTGAATAAAAATTCGAATCTTCAATTTTAAGCTGAAGAAAAATATTTCAAAGGCTTTTAAAATTCGTAATGATAATATTGGAGATAATAGAAGCTACGGAATCGAGTTTGAAAATGATTTGATCAGTTTTGAAATTAAATCGTTCGAATCGATATTTAAAAATAGCGTTCCGGGGCACAGTCTCGGAATTCGACGAAACCAGTTCCATTGGATCCGTAATATTGAACTATTGTCGGATTTCAAATTTCGTATTTTTCGGGTTTGTTACGTAAGCATACGGCGAGCAAACGCATAGAAATCAAAGCAAATTCAAAATTAAATTTAATATTTAAATCTGGTCAACTGCAGCACGTTCGTTCCTTTATTCACGCCAAAAATCAAGGGAGAGAAATCGTGGAGGACATGCCGTCTTCAGTTTTAAATTACCACCCTCCCTCTTTGCCTTCAAAACTTCAACATCTCGTTCTCCTTCCAAATCGATTCGATGCCGAGCAAATCATAAAGGAAGTCACGCATTTCTTCCTTCCTCCATTCCTTATTCAACTAAACTGACTCAGAGCAAAATGAAATCTCACGAAAGAAATAAAATAAAAACAAAACAGGAGTGCGATTTGAATTCAATCACGTTCATTTATAGGTGGGAAACTCGATCGTACATCGAAAAGGAACGGCGAGTACTCTCGTTGGCTCGATTTCGAAATCAGGAAAGGGGATAAGCCGCGATTCCAGATCGCGATTAGTTCGCGTGGCCATGGCATGGAGCAGCGACCGTGGGCGATGATGGGCGATCGCAAGGCGGCATGGTGGTTCGTTTTGAATTGGATGAAGGCGCGAGGCAAGGGGAGGAGGCTCGTTGATTTTGTGACTGGGAGAAGTTCGCGTGTGACGTAGGGACTCGAGAGGTGTCGCGATGTCATCGAGGCGCGAGTGATTTCGAGAGTCGCGGAGGGTAACCGCGAGGCCAGGAAGGGAGACGGCAAGCTAGGGCGTGCGACTCGATTTTGTTCGATGGTGGTTGGGTCGCGACTATGGATGGTGACGCCGCGGTGAGGGGACTGTCGAAGTCGATGTACTCGAGCGGTTGAGGTTGTGATGGGGGTTCGTCATCACGGCAAGGGGGAGGCAGGCGAGGCCAGTTTTCTCGAGCGAGTGGGTTCCTGTACGAATTGAGGTAAATTCGATTTTTAAAATTTAGTAAGTTTAAAACTTTTATATTTAAAATTGTTGGTTATTGTTTCATTTAAACAAGAGAAGTTTTTGAAATATGGGAAGTTCATTAGTCTAAATAAATAATTAGTTAATTAAAATAAATTTAGTTTTAAAAATAAACTTTTGAGTTAAAATGAATTTAGTTTTAGTCTTAAAATTTTGTTGAATAAATTATTTAAAAGGATTAATTTAAAATCAATTGTATTAGATTTGTTAAATTTTTTTTTTAATTTAATTGTTTTAGAAATGGGTTTGAAATAAAATCATTTGTTTAAATTAAATTGTTAGTAAATTAAATTTGCCAAATGGTTAGACAATTAGATTTATTAAAGGAAATCAGTTTATAACAAATCATTAGTTAATTAAATTTTAGAACGGTTAATCGATTTCGAATATTAATAAATTGTATAAATTATTTATACAAGGTTAAAAATCATGCAGAAAAGGTCAAGATGGAAATGGATGGCAAATTAATAACTAAGGTGAGATTTTTCTCACTCAAAAATGAAAGTGGAATTTTCAGTTATTTATTGCTTGATTTGATTGCTATATTGGATGTGATATTAGATATAGTAGGATATATCTATATATATATAGCAATATATACATATTGGCATATGTATATATTGGATTGATGATTTCCCGCCTCGTATAGCGGATGAGACCCTATTGCGCCGTTAGTATGCGGATTATTTTTATAAAATCCATATACCGCGATATTCCACCTCGAAGTGGAATTGGTATTGTGCTAACGTCTTTGGATGCAGGGAAACAGGTTGGAGGGATCCAACTGGATTCCTCACCAGTATTTATTTATTTACAGATATTGATGTATATTCTGTTATCATATTGATATATGATGTTTGTTGTTGTGATTGACTAATTGGTGCTGTTGCATCATCAGATTCAAGTTTTGAAGTTTAAAAATAACGACTTTACTTTAAAAGGATTTTTAAAGTGATTTTTGAAAATATACATTTTATTGAATTTTGGAATCAATTCATTTTAAATAAATAAATGTTAAAATTTTTATGTTATTAAAAATTGTGATTTTTGTGAAATATAACCGAAATGTGAATTTTGAAACAAAAGTTGATTTATTTATTAAATAATTTAAATAGAGATTTTTGAATTTATTATGAAAGCACTATATATAAGATTTATAAAATTTGATTTTTATAAATCAAAGTGATGAAATTATTAAGGAGTTTTAAAGACGTTTTAAATGATGTTAAAATGGGTTTTATAAAGGACAGAATAAATGATTTGTGAAGTCCTAAAAGAACGATTTTTGTAAATAAACGAATTATAAGTGTTTAACTTATAGAATGGACTTTTGGTAGAAAATTGAGTTATAAATTGAATTGGATAATAAAAGGAATTTATAAGTTGAAGTAGTTATAAAATATAAAATTGTGATTTATAAACGTTGTTTATGAATCCGAAATCACTTATTTTGATAAGTGAATTGTAGAAGTTAATTAAAGGAATTATATCCACGATTTTGGACAGTGGATAAGCCTTTAAACAAAACGTGTAGAAATGTTGAATTTGGATAACGAACTATATTCACGATTTTGGACAGTGAATATATTATTGAAAAAAAATGGTTATGTTTGGGAAAGCGATATTATAAATGAAGTTGATTGTTTTAAAAGATGTTTTAAAACGTGTGAACTATCGAAATCATAGATTTCAACATTCATTGTTGAAATAGACGTTTTCGAGAAATAAGGAAATGGTGGACTATAACACTGTTGTTATAGTAAATGATTTTCGAAAGAAAATGTTTTATGTAGTATTGGGATTTATATATACCTATCTTAAAATCCGAATCCCTATACTAGTGATTTCGAGTCGTCGTAACGATGTTTTACGTAACATTCGTTTTTGACTCAAATAGATGTTAAAATTAATGATTTCCTTAAAGAATGAAATGTATACTTAATATTGATTTAAGTATATTGAATATTTTCAAATGTTGAAAATAGATGATTTGTGAATTACTTATTATTAAATAAGTATGGAAATGCTTTTCCAATATGAAATGAAATGTTTTTGAGAATTTATCTTCTTAAAGATAAATTGAAATTGAATATTGAAATCGATTTGAAAATCGTATATCAGTAGATATTTTTGAAATATAAATTCGCTATGGAATTTATAAAAGGAAAGGGAAACTGTTTAGAAAAATAAACGTTGATTTACTTTTGAAGTGTGGAAATTTTATATCTAGTAAAAGATATTTCGGAAGATGAAATAATTTGGAAAATTATTTGGAATCTGATGATGTTGCGCATCTTTATTGATAGTTAAATAACCGACTATCAATAATTACCTTGAATTGGTATTTGTTGTGAATTGGATGAATTTGAATGCCACACTTATTTTTGAATAATCGCTCACTATTCGGGTTAGCCGGGAAAGGACCATGGGGTCGTATAACCCATTCCGAATATGTGATACATCGTTATGAATTGCATCTGAAGACCGGTGTTGAAGACCGGATATTTTTGAAAACGGAAGGATTACCGTCGAGTTACTCTACATCGGCTGATCTCCGGTTTAGAGGTTTTATCACCCTTAGTGATGGGAAGTCCGAACGTGATTAGAAATTATCCGGATATGCAAGGGCTTCGTGAGAAGTGCCTTCGGTTCTGTTCGATCCCGGAACAGACTTGTATAGATTGTGTGTCTGACGTTACAATTTGAGATATAAAGCTGATTTCTTTCAAATACATTTCTGTTGGTGGCGGAGAATTTATTCTCTTAGCTTAACACCCTTCTCTGAGACGTACGAGCTCAGAGGTTATGTAGTTGAAATTTATCAGCGATATACTCCCAATTTGGTAACGTGGCATACTGAGTGTTGCTGTGAAATGATCAGTGTTTGATCATTTGCGATATGATCATTTGTTTGATCTTATATCTTTGTGATCATAGGTTGATCATTTTGTTTGACCCGAAGCATGGCTTTGTAGAAAGCGTAGCTTTGTGAACGAGACTTCGTCGAGCCTCACACCCCGGAAATGGTCAAAACAGGAAGGATGCGGCAAGGTTCTAGGGAGTAGCGCCCCTTAGTGTATGTCATTCCTTCTGGATAAAGGTGGTATCATGGTATGGAGCCCAGATACTTAACCTATGTGGTTGCTCCATTTTTACTATGTGGTTTGTTGCGAATCGGGGATCCTCGGGAAGATCGGTGACGATCGGGGGATGGCATACGCGTGTCAGTAGTTACCTACTTTTGCAGAGGTAACCCGGCCTTGTGTTGGCATAGATCTAACCGTAATGTTAGGTTATTTCTCGGGTCGTCTATTCCAGGGACGTACCCATCGTGGATAGGAAGTTCCTTAGCCTGACCATTTGTTGGAAATCCAAAGAAACAATACGAGCCTTGTATGGTTTTAGTTGTAGAACCTGCCATTTAATATGGTAGCTATAGCAAGCATACTATAATGGTACCTATGCTGGCTAAGATTTATATTCTACTTTCGAAATGTTTTCTACACTATGCACTAATAATAATATCAAAAAGAATTTGATTTTTTGCGTAGTAAGCATCTTTGACTATCATAAGAAGAAATCTCCTCCAAGTCTGCGTTTGCATTGTGTGTGTGGCGGGAGGTCTTATGGTAGTTTCATTTTCCAAAAGCATTGCGAATTGACATTAAAGTTTTCCCGTTGTTTATTTTAAAGATAAACTGTTTTACGATCTCACACCAGTCACCATGACTGACTCGGAGTTTATTGTTTCCCTTCTAAACTCTGGGTGCCCACCAATTTCCACACGGGCAGTCTAGAGTTAGATTATCAGGATATTCTGGATATTTTGGAGCTTTGGAAGCAAGCTGGATGACGAGACGTAGTAGTTGTATCTGATAGTATTTATTCCGCTGTGTATTCTGTATGAGGACAAGTTTATATAACTGTCCATTGTTGTATATTGACTCTGATTGATGTATGTATAAAACGATATAGTTCTTTGTTTAAAGATTATTCATTTACCTATTATATATTGTTCCGCTGCGATGTGTAAGATTCTGATATTGTTTTCTGTTATGATGTTGTTCTGTTGTTCTTCGTTCTTCTCTTTTTCTTCTATCTTCTTCTTCTTCTGCCTTTTTCTTCTTTCTTAAACCATCACTATTGGAGTTTCCGGCACTCGATTGCTCGACAATCGATAAAGTGAGTATCGATGTTGAATTTTCGAAAGTCGAAAATTTCGGTACGTGACAACAAGTCAACATGTGAGCCTTAGTGAGGCCGACCTGTATAAAATTTCAAAATCAAAATTTAAATCGTTTCTGCCTTCTTTTCATATCTTCATGCTATTCTTCTTCTAATAACTTCTCCTCGATAAAACACCATTCATCTTTATTTCTATGCGTTGATGATATGTTGCATGTGGTATTGATATTTATTGCATAGACAACATAATAATGTTATTTTCAACTATCATTTTGAATGATCTGATCGTAATTGTCGCCCAATACAAGTATGACAATGAGCCTTACAAATTCACATAGAAAAAAATCTATTTGCTCTGTAATCTTTCTACCTTCAATTTTTTTGAAACAATCTATTTTGGATCACTCATTTCCATATCAATGATATTTAGATCACTTCATATTCATCTTGATCATTCATTTCAGAAATTTATTGTATGGACCACAGGGGATTGTACTAAGAAAGAAGGCATCTATATTGCAAGACACAAAAAGTCTATAAATAAACTTTTGTATTGAAGTCAAAGTCATGTTGCGAAGTCATTAAGCGGATTGTTTACAGCCCTATTGAGAAGCTCGGGCAAGGTTGTTGTAAACATGTTCCTCCAAGTTAAGTGAGGGTTAAATTAAGTGAGGGTTAAGTTGGTAAAATTGCAGAGAGGATTTATAGGACTGGATTTAGGATGGGAGTCCGAACCAGTGTAAATAAATTTCGTTGTTCAAATATTTATTTAATTAGAAATTAGTTACTACTTACTTGGTCAATATTTATAAGTTAAGTGATTAATTAATTGGCCATATAACTCAAACCGATCCTTTAGACACTCAATTTCAATCTCGAATCACCTTAAATAGGAACATTAAAGGATAAGTATTTATTTTTATTTACATAATTGCAATTGGTTAAATACTTCTTACGAATATCATATTGTATGTATGAATGTAATCATCCACATTCAATACACATATACACACACAGATATATATATATATATATATATATATATATATATCTGTGTGTGTATGTGTGTGTGCACATACGATTGAAAATGATACTGTGACGAGCCTCCCTTCGTAATACCCTGAATCAACGTTGAAAGAACGTCTAACTCCCGAATACCACAAACGACAGCTTATCAGGGGAAAACAAAAAAAACAAAAAACCAAGGTATAGCGATATAATCTCATGGCGGAATGATAATATATTGAATATAAATAAACATAACAAGATAAACAATATATTAGAGAATGCACTGATGGAAGTAGCTGATAAATAAACATCAAATAGAAAGTCAGAATACAATATCCGATACAACAAGTCTCACATATAATGTAACACCCCATATTTTTAGTAACATTATTAGGAACATTTAATTAGGTAAATTAAATGAAATAATGTAAAATGGCTAATGGGTTAAGATTTATGATTAAATAAGGGGTAGTCGTGCCATGTTAACAATGAACTAAAGAATAAAAATGAAGTGTTAGGGTACATAGATAACACACAATATAAGAAAAGGATTATTCTTATACCATAAATCCTTAGGCCATTCAATTCACACGTTCATTCATATATTCACAAACAAAAATATAACCTAAGGCCTACCACCAATAGTAAGCACAAGGGAAGATAAAAGCTAAGATTTCAAGAGGAACAATAAAATCACTTAATCAAGAACAAATCTCACATCTTTAATCACAAAGCTAAGGTGAATAATGACTGCATCTTATTTTTCTTAAATGTTTTCAGTTTTAAGGTTGAATCCAATTTATCTTGCATAATTTTGCCATGTTTTTGAATGATTAAATGTTTATATATGCTTGTTGATGATTTATGCCTAATCATATAGGTTTTATGATATGTTTTAATGTGAAAACCCGATTTAATAACATCCAATTGCCTTGCGATTTTAGATCTAGATTAGAAATGATATTTAGAGATGTGTTTCAATTTTCATAAGTTTCTGAATTAATGTGGGTTTTATATTAATTTTCTAGTGAAGAAAATGTTTATTTGGGTTTAAAATTATTTACGGTTAAATAATATATGTTTTGAGTCTGAGATTAATATATGTTAGAAAACATATTAAAAATGATTTTCTGGAATTTTTGAAGAATTTTCATGAGTGTTTTGATGAATATATAAAATTATTTAAGGTATGGGACTTAAATGTTTTATATATTTATAAAAGGAGAAGGGGTATTTTATAAATAAATTAAATTTTTTATTTTTGAAATAATTGGCAGCACTTTTAGAAAAGAAAATTAGCAACCGATAATATTTTGACAAACAAGGCAGGTTAGTTAAAAAGAAATTCTTTTTAAAGTAAAAAAAACAGTTTTTACATGCTTTTGGCATGTTTCACTACTTTCGACACCAAGGGTTCCGACCAAGTACTTCCGCCTTCATTGCCATCGAAACCAATGCATCTAGTATCAAGTAATTGGTACGTAGCGAATTAGACTAAGGCGAAAGGCACTGGGTCGAAGCTAAAGGTTCCGAAGGGTTCGAAACGTTGCCATGCTTCTAAATGAAAATGCGCCTACTTTGCTTTCAAAGGAAGAGCTTTCGACTTGGTTGGCTTTCGGCTGAGTCAAATGGTTTGAAGGAAAGGTTTCGAATAGGTTGCGCCATTTATTTTAACTAAATGCTTTCAAATGGGGTCGAAACCCCTAGCTGTCGCCTTTCTACCTTTCGATGCCAATGTTTTCAGAAGGTATACTTTGCTTTTGAAAATTACCCGCTTCTCCAATGCTTTCGGAAGGTTGGTTTCAACACCATCATTTCTTTACATAGGAATAGCTTTCGAAAGAGTGCTTTTGACTTAAATGTTTTAATGACCCTTTTTCTCTATTGAAGATAGAATCCAAGTGGTTTCGAAAGAGATGATTTTTAATGGTTTCGAAAGGTGTTTCCACGTGTGTTAAATTGAACCCAAATGCTTTCGAAAGGTTTGTTGTTTACAAAGATTTTGATGATTTCGAAAGGTTTTGAATGAAGGTTTTGAAGGGATGGTTCCCCAATGGTTTCGAAAGGTTTGAAAGGAATGGTTTTCCGATGTTTTCGAAAAGCAGTTTAAAGTGTTTTAAAGACATGATGTATAAGGTTTTTTAGCTTTCAAAGGAAAGGTTTTAAAAGTGTTTTCGAAAAGAAGGATTAATGGTTTCGAAAGGAATGTTTTGGCCTTTCAGTCAAGGTGAAAGAAAGGGGTTTACGTGGTTTCAAAAGGGGTATTTTCAATGGATTCTAAAGGGGTACTTTCAAAGGTTTAAATGTTTTCATCAACAAAGATAGAGTAAAGTATATATAACATGACGAGGTGATTTTGAGTAAAGCGTGGAGTATATGTATTTTCCTTGTTTAAGTTTGATTTAAATGTGTTAAATCAATTAAAGATGAAAAGGTTTTCAAGGAAATTTTAAGGGAAGATCCATAAGTAAAATGACTCAGATATTAGAATAACAAATGTGACTGGTATAGGGACGCGCCCTATACTTTAGCTATTAGCCCCAGCTAATTTAGTCCAAAATTCCAATGTGCAGGGCTTTGTCACTGGTAAGACTAAAAATATGATTACACACAAAAGGGAATATATATTTGTATACAAATAGGTTATTGGTGAGCCCGCAAAACCATTAGGATCAGGTGACCCTGGGAGAAGATAAGTTAGGGATAGACCGTCCAGAAGAGGAGTATCTAACATGTGACGCCCCACCTCTATACCCACGCTAGGCAAGGACACTATGGGGTAATGCCGTCAACTAGCGCGGAGAATAAGGCTATTGAGGAGCGACCATCCGTGTAATTGCTTTGTGCGAGCACCGATATGTCAGATAAAATAATAACTTTTCATTTCATCTCAAGAGGAAATCCGACATACCGATACAAACTCAAAAGAACTACACAGTGGCTATATATATACTTCGGAAAACAAATATAGAAATAAACATAACACAAGTCAGTCACAGACAATTCATATCACAAAGGCGGAAATAGATATGAATATAACACATGAAAGTGTACATGAGAATAGTGGTCAACAAGATCCATAATATCAAAAAGAATAGATACAAGTGCTAGACAACGGAGTATGTATACATCAATGAGTCAATATATCGAATGTGTACAACCAAAAACTACAATGCTAAAGTAGTTAGCCAAAAGTCAGATGATGGCTCCAGATAGGAAGACAAGAGGAAGCACCTGTAATACCTCAGTCTGACCCGAGTATTATTTAAGAAGAAAATAATAAATGGACCAGTCTAGCTATAAATATCAGATAAAGTGGTATAGAATAAGAGATATGACAAAAATGTATGATAACCATAAAGCCATACTGTGATAAGTATCTAATCGAGAATCAATCTAGAGATTAATCAATATCACAAGAATCTTCTCAAAGATTAAAAAGAATGTCATATTCTTTATTTAATTCACCAAGCCACAATAAATGACATACATATCAATGCCAACTGAAAAAGGTGGTGAAACATAAATTCCAGAAATCACAATGAGAAATCCAGAAATCCAGAAATCACAAGAGTTAACGACACACAAATTCTTGAAATCATCAACAAGAAATCCAGAAATCAAAAGGGGGAAAGGCCTATCACAAACAAACGGTCCGAAGACCTATGAGCCGATTGCTCCACGAATGATCCGAAGACCTATGAGCCGATTGATCCACGAACGGTCCGAAGACCTATGAGCCGATTGCTCCATGAACGGTCCGAAGACCTATGAGCCGATTGCTCCACGAACGGTCCGAAGACCTATGAGCCGATTGCTCCACGAACGGTCCGAAGACCTATGAGCCGATTGCTCCATGAAAATGAGACGAAGCTCAATAAAATGATGTACAGTCCTCCACATAGACAAAGAGACATCGCACGTTGCTAGTCTAAACCATAAAATGATCATCATCGATCATCAAGAAGTGTCAATTATAATAAGCTAGTAAATATATGAGTTTAGCTTCATGTTCCATAACCACTAGCTTAACTTAAATATTTGCGAACAAATTGTAGATCTCCACTAGAAAATTGTCACAAGAGTTTCAATCGAACAAGTCCAAAAATTAACCGACGAAGTAAACGCAAGCGTTTCATACCACTTGTTTTACTAAGCCATTTAATTAGATTTCTCATACGAATGAGGTAAAGGTTTGTATATACTAATAAATTGGAAAACGGTTTAAGAAACGAGCTTTGTAATTAAAATAGTGTCGAAATTGTTTTGATGGAAGAGTTTTGATATTTACTACTAGTATTGAAACCTTCATATTTTTTAAAGTGATAAATCACAAATGTGATTGTAGAAACAATCAATCATCAAAATTCACATACGAAGATGTGAATCAAATCCAAAGAAATCGATACTAAATCCATCAAAATGGATATTCACATAAACCCCGAAAAAGAAGTCATCAAAGTCGATAATAATTGATAACAATAAGTCGGATCAACAAAAATCGATAAACCTTGGAAATTTACTCGAAAATAGGCAAATTAGGCAAAATCAGCAGTTCCAGACGTCTGGTAGGTGTTCCAAGACGTCTGGCCCAAGGTTCTGGAAGTTTAAGTGTTTTCTCCCTTCTATTTTTAATTCCTGGGCCATTTCAGACGTTTGAAAATTTCAACCAGACGTCTGAATTTGATTTCAGACGTTTGGATTTTGTTTCAGACGTCGTGATTTTATTACTGCCTTTTCCAGACCCCTTTCCAAACGTCTGGAATTTTCAACCAAACGTCTGGATTTGGTTTCAGACGTCCGAAATTTTCTGCTAGGCAAAAAAAACAACCAAGCTCAAAAACGACAAATCCAAACTGAAATGCGATCGAACGAGCGACGAGCACTAAGGGTTTACACCAATCGGCAACTCGGCCCTATAAGCACTTCGATGCATCACCAAAAACATGTTCAAACATCCATAAAAGGATTTTCATAAAATTGAACCAAAACACCAAAAATTGGAGAATTCACAAAACCAATTCAAATCACAGCAAATGAACACAAAATAGATGTTAGGAATTCATACCTAACAACAAAGATAGATATAGACATAGATGTGAGATAAAAATCTCACCTTTGAACCCAAAAACGATAAAGAAGAAGCTTGAAAGCAAAGGAGGATCAACCACTCTTCAATCCCAACTCAAGGAGCTTGAATCTAAGCTTTAAAAGAAGAACATTCCCAAAGTTAGGTTTAGGAATTTCTGAAATTGAAGAAGGAAAGAGTTGAAGAAGATGAAGAGAAGGCTTACCAATAGCTTCTTCTTAAATTTGGAGATAGAACTTGGATTTGCAAAGATGATTAGGGCTTTGAATTTCCTAATTATTTTTCTCTTCCCCCATTTTTGATAAAGCTTGAGTTGTATTAGGAAATGGAAGTGAATGAAGAGAAGTGAGGGTGGAGCTAGGGGATTGTGTTAGGATATAGGGCTGAAACCCAAACTAAAGCCCTAAGTGAAAAAGTAGCAAAATTCTACTATCTCCAAACATATCGAAGTTTATACTCAAAAAGGTCGCAAACGGCATTTTGAACTCAATGGAAGGGGTCTCGAGTCCTAATTCGACCGTTTGCAAAAAGTATATTTTCGTACTAAAATCCGACTAATGATGAAATATTTAAATAAAATATTTAAATATACACTCGTAAAATATGCGGGTTGTTACAGACTCCCCTTCTTAAAGAAATTGCGTCCTCGCAATACTTAAGAAGAAAATAAATAGTAACAACCATAAAAGCATATCAACACAAAAGAAAACTTGAAATAAGAAGTTCACCATAAAGAGCACGAAAGAGTAAGCCCGAACGGCTTCGCTCGTTGAATTCTCCGGATTCCCAAGAGCAATCCTTAGGATTTGAGAACTATTGAACTTTCACAAAAAGAACATCTTTATTTCGAAGGTGTTCAACCTCCGAAGTAATGATACGAATAGAATATTGCTCATAAGTCAAATTTGGTGAAACTTCAATTTCCACAATAACACCGGACTCAAGAATAAAAATTGAAATCCCAAAGGCATATTCGTGGTTGAAAAACGTGGAAAGCGTCATGAATAACAAAAAATTGAGCCGGGGTGACGGTGTAGTACAATAACAATACGCCCGAGAAACTGCAAACACGAATAACTCCGAACACCGACGTAGTACAAAAACGGTATGTCCAATGAACCCATGCTAAAATAATTTGGAACACCGACGCAGTACAAAAACGGTATGTCCAATGAATCGAAGGCCATAAAAGGACATCAGACGCTAGTCCATAAAAGAAATGAGACGAAGCTCACTAAAACGAAGTACATCGAAACGTCCGATGAACTTGGTAAAAAGATTATTCCTTTTGGACATCATCAAAGAAACAACCACTTATTGCTTGCAACTAAGGATATTGGCAACACGATTTCCCCTTTCGAGAGTATAAAGAATATCAAGATCATAAGATGTAAGGAACTCGAACCAACTTTAAGTTCCTTAGGAGAAAATAAACATTTCAAAGATCTATGATCGGAGTGGAGAACGAATTTCTCCCCCAAAATAATGATGCCAAACTCTAAAAGTGAAAACAATAGCCGCGAGCACTAGATCATGAGTGGCATATCTAGTCTCGATAGGCTTAAATGATTTAGAGGCAAAAGTGATAGCACGTTTTCTTTTGCAAGAGAACGACATCCAAACCAATACAACTAGCATCAGTATAAGCAATAAAGTCTTGGTTCCCTTCGGGAATCACAATAATAGGAGTATCGAAAAGAATGAATTTCTTTTAAGTAATCTTCTTTTCCGAAAAGCTAAAACTTTTAAAATTACAATTATCTTTATGTAATAATCTTTTCAGAAAAACTTTTATTTAAGTCAATTTACGGTGTTTGATTGTCTCATCAAAGCGTTTAGGAGATTCCTATCGATAACGTTGATCAAGCGCATCGACCAGAATTCTTAAAGCACTCAATGGGCAAAACAACACAAAAATCATTTTCTATATGGTAAACATGTTTCTTAAAAACCTTTAAGAATATTCTTTGCTCGTTTAAGAGTAAAATCAAATTGCACTTATAAATAAATCTTATGAAAAAATTTGCAAAATTTTAAACTGCTGTTTTCATCCAAAATCAATATATACAAGAATGGAGTCATCGAGATATTCGTAGAATACTCGATTCATAAAATGGATGAAATAAGATGGACAAACTGAATGACGTAATAAGTCATTCATAAGAATCATAACGAGTTTGGAATGCGGTAAGTGGAATGCTAACTTCCGCAACTCGTAGCAAATAAAATCGGTAGAGAGGTCGAGCTAAAAATACCATAATACCGCTCAAAAGATTGCTTAGGTGATGATCCTAAGAAAAACTCAAAAATACCGGAAAATTCTCAATCTACTGAATGAGAGAAATAACACTTTCCTCATCATGTGAGCTTAAAGAATAAAATGATGCCATCAAATTGGAATCAAAATCACAAAGGAAAAACAAAAATCTGCTTAACAGATTGAAAATGTCGAAGACGAATAGTCCACACGGGACAAAGGATATGGCTTCATAATAATTAAGCCAATCCTTACAAAAGTCAATTCCGAAGCATAAGTAAAAATTGGCTTGAAAAGAAAAATCACATAAAATAATTTCGACATCAGTAAAAAGCAAATTGAGTGTTGCGGATCCACCAAATCCGGATTCGCAATCCTCAAGGAAGTCATCAAGCCCAGAAATGTTTAAAGAAAAAGAATCACAAGTTCTTTTGATATAAAAATAATGAGATGAAACCCATATCAAAAAGAACTTGAATAAGATAATCACAAAATAAATGTCATCAAGGATAGAATAAGGAATACCTTGACCAAGGGAAGTGTTACTAGGTGTTTACACAATATTTAGCTTTCCCATCCCCTTGCTCAAAAGTTTGGGACATGCAGATAAAAGATGACCCGGATTTTTGAAATAGCGACAAGTAAGGGGTTTCAGACACTTATTTGCATAGTGTTCCTTAGAATTACAATTGTAGCATCCTCCACGATTAAGGATTGGAGTCTTTGCTACCAAAGTAGTTTGCTTCACTTTCTTATTGGGATTAGGGCTCTTGAACTTAATATGCCTCTTCTTGGAAATCCCAATATCACTATCACTTCCTTTACCAACCTCTTCATGTCGAAGAGTGATATCCACAAGCTAATTGAAAGGAACTTCAAGTTTCAAAGGTAAAATCTTTTCGGGGTTCTTACTCAAAGCACAGATAAACCTTTGATTCTTTACAAGATCCAAAAGTTGTTGGGCAGACATAAATACGCCATCCAGAGAAGGACTACTGGATTAACCGGCATTGGTACGACCAGATCTAACCATTTCTCTTCTTTAAGAAAGGAAGAAGAGGAAAAAGGTTATTCACAAAATGAATATCAAACAAACTTGATTGATAAAACAAGGCATCATAAAAAGAAATAGGATAGAACGGTACGAAGACTCGAATTAAATCCTATGGCACGATTCCTAAGAAAGACTTAGGACAATGATCCTTGCTAGATTATTCTACATTGTTCCGAAGTTTGGCTCTGATACCATGCTGTGACACCCCACCTCTATACCCACACTAGGCAAGGACACTACGGGGTAATGCCATCAACTAGCGCGGAGAATAAGGCTGTTGAGGAGCGACCATCCGTGTAATTGCTTTGTGCGAGCACCGATATGTCAGATAAAACAATAACTTTTCATTTCATCTCAAGAGGAAATCCGACATACCGATACAAACTCAAAAGAACTACATAGTGGCTATATATATATACTTCGGAAAACAAATATAGAAATAAACATAACACAAATCAGTCACAGACAATTCATATCACAAAGGCGGAAATAGATATGAATATAACACATGAAAGTGTACATGAGAGTAGTGGTCAACAAGATCCATAATATCAAAAAGAATAGATACAAGTGCTAGACAACAGAGTATGTATACATCAATGAGTCAATATATCGAATGTATACAACCAAAAACTACAGTGCTAAAGTAGTTAGCCAAAAGTCAGATGATGGCTCCAAATAGGAAGACAAGAGGAAGCACCTGTAATACCTCAGTCTGACCCGAGTATTATTTAAGAAGAAAATAATAAATGGATTAGTCTTGCTATAAATATCAGATAAAGTGGTATAGAATAAGAGATATGACAAAAACGTATGATAATCATAAAGCCATACTGTGATAAGTATCTAATCGAGAATCAATCCAGAGATTAATCAATATCACAAGAATCTTCTCAAAGATTAAAAAGAATGTCATATTCTTTATTTAATTCACCAAGCCACAATAAATGACATACATATCAATGCCAACTGAAAAAGGTGGTGAAACATAAATTCCAGAAATCACAATGAGAAATCTAGAAATCACAAGAGTTAACGACACACAAATTCTTGAAATCATCAACAAGAAATCCAGAAATCAAAAGGAGGAAAGGCCTATCATAAACAAATGGTCCGAAGACCTATGAGCCGATTGCTCTACGAACGGTCCGAAGACCTATGGCCGATTGCTCCACGAACGGTCTGAAGACCTATGAGCCGATTGCTCCACGAAAATGAGACGAAGCTCAATAAAATGATGTACAGTCCTCCACATAGACAAAGAGACATCGCACGTTGCTAGTCTAAACCATAAAATGATCATCATCGATCATCAAGAAGTGTCAATTACAATAAGCTAGTAAATATATGAGTTTAGCTTCATGTCCCATAACCACTAGCTTAACTTAAATATTGCGAAAAAATTGTAGATCTCCACTAGAAAATTGTCACAAGAGTTTCAATCGAACAAGTCCAAAAATTAACCGACGAAGTAAACGCAAGCGTTTCATACCACTTGTTTTACTAAGCCGTTTAATTAGATTTCTCATACGAATGAGGTAAAGGTTTGTATATACTAATAGATTGGAAACCGGTTTAAGAAACGAGCTTTGTAATTAAAATAGTGTCAAAATCATTTTGATGGAAGAGTTTTGATATTTACTACTAGTATTGAAACCTTCATATTTTTTAAAGTGACAAATCACAAATGTGATTGTAGAAACAATCAATCATCAAAATTCACATACGAAGACGTGAATCAAATCCAAAGAAATCGATACTAAATCCATCAAAATGGATATTCACATAAACCCCGAAAAAGAAGTCATCAAAGTCGATAATAATTGATAACAATAAGTCGGATCAACAAAAATCGATAAACCTTGGAAATTTACTCGAAAATAGGCAAATTAGGCAAAATCAGCAGTTCCAGACGTCTGGTAGGTGTTCCAAGACGTCTGGCCCAAGGTTCTGGAAGTTTAAGTGTTTTCTCCCTTCTATTTTTAATTCCTGGGCCATTTCAGACGTTTGAAAATTTCAACCAGACGTCTGAATTTGATTTCAGACGTTTGGATTTTGTTTCAGACGTCGTGATTTTGTTACTGCCTTTTCCAGACCCCTTTCCAGACGTCTGGATTTTTCAACCAGATGTCTGGATTTGATTTCAGACGTCTGAAATTTATTTCAGACGTTTGAAATTTTCTACTAGGCAAAAAAAAACAGCCTAGCTCAAAAATGACAAATCCAAACCGAAATGCGATCGAACGAGCGACGAGCACTAAGGGTTTACACCAATCGGCAAACCGGCCCTATAAGCACTTCGATGCATCATCAAAAACATGTTCAAACATCCATAAAAGGATTTTCATAAAATTGAACCAAAACACCAAAAATTGGAGAATTCACAAAACCAATTCAAATCACAGCAAATGAACACAAAATAGATGTTAGGAATTCATACCTAACAACAAAGATAGATATAGACATAGATGTGAGATAAAAATCTCACCTTTGAACCCAAAAACGATAAAGAAGAAGCTTGAAAGCAAAGGAGGATCAACCACTCTTCAATCCCAACTCAAGGAGCTTGAATCTAAGCTTTAAAAGAAGAACATTCCCAAAGTTAGGTTTAGGAATTTCTGAAATTGAAGAAGGAAAGAGATGAAGAAGATGAAGAGAAGGCTTACCAATAGCTTCTTCTTGAATTTGGAGATAGAACTTGGATTTGCAAAGATGATTAGGGATTTGAATTTCCTAATTCTTTTTCTCTTCCCCCATTTTTGATAAAGCTTGAGTTGTATTAGGAAATGGAAGTGAATGAAGAGAAGTGGGGGTGGAGCTAGGGGCTTGTGTTAGGATATAGGGCTGAAACCCAAACTAAAGCCCTAAGTGAAAAAGTAGCAAAATTCTACTATCTCCAAACATATCGAAGTTTATACTCAAAAGGTCACAAACAACATTTTGAACTCAATGGAAGGGGTCTCGAGTCCTAATTCGACTGTTTGCAAAAAGTAGCTTTTCGGACTAAAATCCGACTAACAATGAAATATTTAAATATACAATCGTAAAATATGCGGGTTGTTACATAACAGGTGTTAGATTATTTTATTCATATTGTCTGGTAGGCCCGAGTCAGCCAAAGGTTAGTAGTTAGCCAAACAAAACTATAGTGTTCGAACAGATAGTTCATTTATTACCTCATATGTATGTTTACCTGATAATGCTTTACAGTTTTAACCAGTTTTGGTTGCAGGATAAAGGTTTGCAAAAGATATGTTTTAAAAGGATATTAGTGAGGGGAAACCCATTCCGCTAAGCGGTGTGGTCTCACTTAATATCAAATAACCAAGATGTATAGTATTATTCACATTAGGCTTTATGTTTGACTCGAAGTTTATGTTTTCCCCTTAAGTTCTCGGATGCTCAAAATTGATTTGAGTAGGCTGGGGGTTGAGGTTTATAAGTTATAGTAGGTTGGCGAATAAAGCTTCCGGAGACGAGCAGGTGGCTGATGGATAGCTATTTAGGAGTTGTTGTTTTATTTTGTTTGATTTCGTTGTGTTGTATTAAGTCAGTTATGACTATATAGTACTTTGGTCAACCAAAGGGGCATCTTCATATGTCACTCTTGGCGTTTTTATGTAATAATTATATTTTATCTGAACTTGGGAAACGATTATGGGATTATGTAATCTTGATATGAAACATGTTTTATGAATTGTAATCAGAAATGTTATTTTGTGAAATCTGTTATTTTGTTTCATATTCGCGTGCTTCTGATATTATGGGTACCATTAACATTACCGTATTTGATCACCAGAAGTTAATACTACGGATGACTGCAACATCTGAAGCACTTAGCTTTGGGCCTCTAGATAGGGGATGTTACAACTTGGTATCATAGCATAGGTTTATGAAAAACTTTAAACTAAATTGATTTTTGAAAACATACTCCTAAGGAATTAGAGATAAGATCGGGGTTTGGGAAAACGCTATAGTAACGTACTTGTATTTGCTGTATATAAGTATACGCTATATCTCTATTTCCTAACTTTCTTAGGCTATTCTTCTGTATCTCACGAGGCTTGAATAAAGGTATGGACGCTAGAAGTGGAAGAGTGAACCTTGGAGGAAGCACCGCCACAAATGGTAATGCCAGACCAAATACTAGAAGGAACCAAGGTTAGGCATAAGTGGGGAATGTTGGTGCTGGAGTCCCACAGGTGGATATGGGAGCTATGTATCAGTTTTTCGTGAATATGATGCAAGCTGGAATTGCTGCTGGAGTGGTTGGAGTAAATGCTGGGGTAGGAGTTCAAGAAGCTCCGGTGGTCAACAACTATGCTATTTTGAATAGAGACTATGCTAGGCTTGGAGGAAGGCCATTTATTGGAATCGAAGATGCTATAGAAGTGGAGAACTGGTTGTTGCATTGTGATAGGATATTTGCAGACTTGGGAATCAACGATGAACATAAGCGGAGGCTAGCTTCGAGACAGCTTCGAGAAGCAACTTTATTTTGGTGGAATAGTGTGATGGCTGGAGTGGATGAAGAGACGATGACATGGGCTGAGTTTAGGAGGAGGTTCCAAGAGAGGTTCATGTCTATGATGGCACGGTCTGCTTTGCTCAGAAATTTTGCTGAGTTGGAGCAGGGGGAAATGACTGTGTTGGAGTATGCTAAAAGGTTCAAGGAGTTGGCAAGGTATAGACATGCCATTATGGATATAGTGATAAAGAGAAATGAGAAGTTCATAAGGGGGTTGAAGCCTGAGTTGGCAAGGGTGACATTACCTCTATCAGAGATCCTTTTGATGTTGTATTAGAAATGGCGTTGAGACATGAGGAAATACTTGCTTCTCTGGAGAAGAATAAGGCAAAGAAAGTCCAAGGAAGGGCAAAGTCAGAAAAGGAAGTTCTTTCATAAGAAGTGTGCTCGGAAAGGTGGAGCCGTGAAGAAAGAAAAGTCTGAGGTTGTTTGCTTTAAGTGCAATAAGAAGAGGCATTTTGCGAAGTGATCGGGAAGAAGAACATCAGATGCTTCAATTGCGATCAGATTGGTCAATATAAGAATCAATGCAAAGAGTCTGCAAAGGATGGGAAGGGCAAGGTGTATGCATTGGAGCCAGCTGCATCAGGACCAACGATGTAGGAAAAAGGGAAGGTAGAGTCTTAGGAGGTATGCTTTAGATTCATGTATGTCTGTTAGCGTTCTATTTGATACTGGTGCATCACATTCTTTTATATCTCATTGTTTGGTAGATAAGCTTAACCTAGAACCCTTGTACTTAGTTACTTCCTTAATGGTTGCAAATTCGATAGGAGGGTATGCGACACTTGGGATGAAGTGTGACCACCTAGAGTTTGATTTCTTAGGTCATACCTTTGTTTTCAGTTTGCATGTGTTTGACTTTGTAGGATTTGGAATTATTTTGGGTATGGATTGGTTAAGTATGATGTTAGGATATTTTGCCATGATAGGAAAATATCACTTAAACACCCTGACAGTAGTGATCAGATTGTATTTACCATAGAAAACCCTAGTTGTGAGGTGAATGCTTTGTTGGGTGTTGTGGATGTAGAAGATGAGTTGAATTGAATTTTCATTGTTAGAAAATTCACAGATGTGTTTGAGCCTATAGTAGGATTGCCACGAAACGAGCCCTTGAGTTTCAGATAGATTTGGTGCTTGGAGCAGAACCAGTGAGTAGGCCGCCAAGTAGAATGACACCTACTGAGATGAGGGAATTAAAGGTGCAGTTGATGGATCTGGAAGGCAAGAATTTTATTAGACCAAGTAGTTCACCTTGGGGAGCAGCCGCAGTGTTCGCTAAGAAGCCGGATGGATCTTTGAGTTTATGTATCAATTATCGTAAGTTGAATGAGAAGACGATAAAGAATCGATATCTATTGCCTAGAATTGAAGATTTGTTCAATCAGTTGTGTGGAGCTAAGGTATTTTCTCAGTGGGATTTGGCAACAGGGTTTCATCAGCTTAGAGTAACAGAGCATAGTATTCCTTTGACGACATTTAGGACAAGATATGGATCGTATAAATGTTAGTGATGCCGTTCGGACTAACTAATGCACCGACATTCTTTGTGGATTTGATGAACTGAGTTTTTCGAGAGCACTTGGATAGGTTCATGTTGGTGTTCATAGATGATATTTTGATATACTCTAAAGATGAAAGGGAGCATGAAGTTCATCTTAGAATTGTGCTTGAGACGTTGAGGTAGCATCAGTTGAAGGCAAAGTTTTCGAAATGCCATTTCTGGAAGAAGGAAGTGAAGTTTCTTAGTCATGTAGTCTCAGAGAAAGGGTTGTCTATAGATCCGACTAAGATTGAAGCGGTGAATAATTGGAAGAGACCTGAGACAGTGACTAAGATAAAGGGTTTTCTGGGATTGGTTGGATATTATCGGAGGTTCATTAAGGATTTTTCGTGGATAGCAGCACCGATGACCAAGCTAACACGAAGGGATGTGAAGTTTGTGTGGACCGATAAGTGTGAGGAAACATTCCAGTGCTTGAAACGTTTATTGACCCATTCACCTATACTTGTTGTTCCAGAGGGGAATACGGAATTGGTAGTTTATACGGATGCGTGTGGAACTGGATTAGGTGTTGTGTTGACGCAAAGAGGTAAAGTGATTGCCTATGCTTCTCGACAGTTATGATTGAAAGGATTGCTTCTAAACAGAAGGTGGATCCAGTGTTGGCTGAACGGATCAAGAAGTTGAAGGATGGAACCGAGAGCGATGACTTGAAGGATCTTAATCTTTACCAGAATGGGTGGTTGAGAAAGAAAGAAAGGTTGTGTGTTCTGAATGTAAGAGACATTAGGAAGGAAGTTTTAGAGGAATGTCATCGTTCGAAGTTCACTATTCACCCAGGAGGAACTAAGATGTATCAGGATACGAAGAGAAGCTTCTTCTAGGAATGTACGAAGAGGGATGTTGGCTTATGGGTAAAGCAGTGTTTGAACTGTCAACAGATAAAGACCGAACATCAGAAGCCAAGTGGATTGCTACAGCTATTGGATATTCCGGTATGGAAGTGGGATTCTATTTCTATGGTTTCATAGACGGGTTGCCAAGATCTAGTAGAGAAAATGAAAGTATATGGGTCATAGTGGATAGACTAACCAAGAGTGCCCATTTCATTCTAGTTAAGTTAACTAGGACGGCACATGTTTTGGCTAAGTTATTTATGAAGAATGTGGTCAGACTGCATGGAATTCCTAGTAGTATAGTAAGTGATAAAGATTCTTTGCTCACTAGCGAGTTCTGGAAGAGTCTACAGGGTATTTTAGGAACCAAGCTCAAGATGAGTACCATTTACCATCCACAGAACGATGGGCAAACAGAAAGTGTTAACAAAACCTTGGAGGATTTGTTAAGAGCTTGTGTGTTAGATTTTGGGGGACCATGGGAAGACCATCTATACTTAGTCAAGTTTTTGTATAACAACAGTTATCAGACTCGTATAGGGATGGCACCGTTTGAAGCTTTGTATGGACGGCCATGCAAATCACCATTTTATTGGTTAGAGACCGGGGATAGGTTGGTTCTTGGTCCAGATTTGGTTAAAAAAGCTGCAGAGAAGATTGAGTTGGTTCGAGCTAGGATGAAGGAGGCTCAGTCTAGGCAGAAGAGTTATGCAGATAGAAGATGAAAAGACTTAGAGTTCTCTGTTGGAGATCATGTTTTTATTAAGGTATCACCGATAAAGGGTGTGATACGATTTTGGAAATCAGAAAAGTTAGCACCGAGATTCGTAGGACCACTTCCTACTGTAAAGAGGATCGGGAAACTCGCGTATAGAGTAGAGTTACCGAACAGTTTGGCAAGAGTCCATAATGTTTTTCATGTTTCTCATCTAAGGAGTGTGTTAGAGACCTGGTGACTACTATAGCACCGACTGTGTTAGATGATTTAGTAGTAGAGCTAGACTTGACTATAGTTAGAAAGCCGATTCGTATAGTCACGAGAGATGAGAAGAGGCTAAGGAACAAAACAGTCAGATTAGTGAAAGTCCAGTGGAGCGACGATGAGAGAGACTATACTTAGGAGACTGAGAGCAGGATCAGAGACACTTATCCTGATTTGTTTGATGGTATGTTTTACCTTTGATTGATTTGTTGTATACCTTATCGTAATTTTGAGGACGAAATTCTTTAAGGAAGGGAGATTGTAACACCCCATGTTTTTAGTAACATTATTAGGAACATTTAATTAGGTAAATTAAATGAAATAATGTAATATGGTTAATGGGTTGAGATTTGTGGGGTTGCCGTGCCATGTTAACAATGAACTAAAGAATAAAAATGAAGTGCTAGGGTAAATAAATAAGGGGCAATATAGGAAAAACATTATTCTTATACCTTAAACCCTCAGGCCATACAATCCACACGTTCATTCATACATTCACAAACAAAAATATAGTCTAAGGCTGGCCACCATTAGCAAGCTCAAGAGAAGATAAAAGCTAGGTTTTCAAGAGGAAGAATCAAATCACTTAATCAAGAACAAATCTCACATCTTTAATCACAAAGCTAAGGTGAATAGTGACTCATCTCATTTTTCTTAAGTGTTTTTGGTTTTAAGGTTGAATCCAGTATATTTTGCATGATTATGCCATGTTTTTGAATGATTAAATGTTTATATATGCTTGTTGGTGATTTATGCCTAATCATATAGGTTTTATGATATGTTTTAATGTGAAAACCCTATTTAATTACATTCAAATGCCTTGTGATTTTAGATCTAGATTAGAAATGATATTTTAGAGATGAGTTTCAATTTTCGTAATTTCCTAAATTAATGTGGATTTTATATTAATTTTCTAGTAAAGAAAATGTTTATTTGGGTTTAAAATTATTTATGGTTAAATAATATATGTTTTGGGTCTGAGATTAACATATGTTTGAAAACATATTAAAATTGATTTTCTGGAATTTTTGTAGAATTTTTCTAAGTGTTTTGATGAATATATAAAATTATATAAGGTATGGGACTTAAATGTTTTATATACTTATAAAAGGAGAAGGGGTATTTATAAATAAATTAAATTGTTTATTTCTGAAATAATTTGCAGTACTTTTAGAAAAGAAAATTAGCAACCAATAATATTTTGACAAATAAGGCAGGTTAGTTGAAAATAAATTCTTTTTAAAGTAAAAAAAACCAGTTTTTACATGCTTTTGGCATGTTTCACTACTTTCGGCACTAGGAGTTCCGACCAAGTACTTTCGCCTTCATTGCCATCGAAACCAATGTGCCTGGTATCAAGTAATTGGTACGTAGCGAATTGGACTAAGGCGAAAGGCACTGGTTCGAAGCTAAGGGTTCCGAAGGGGACGAAACGTTGCCTTGCTTTTAAATGAAAACGCGCCTGATATGCTTTCGAAGGAAGAGCTTTCGACTTGGTTGGCTATCGGCTGAGTCAAATTTTTAAAGGAAAGGTTTTGAATGGTTACGCCTTTTGTTTTAAGTAAATGCTTTCGAATGGGGTCGAAACCCCTAGCTGCCGTCTTTCTACCTTTTGACGCCAAAGTTTTCGGAAGGTATACTTTGCTTTTGAAATTTAGCCGCTTCTCTAATACTTTTGGAAGGTTGGTTTCGACACCATCACTTCATTACTTAGGAATAGCTTTCGAAAGAATGCTTTCGACTTAAATGTTTTAATGATCCTTTTGCTCTGTTGAAGGTAGAACCCAAATGGTTTCGAAAGAGATGAATTTTAATTGTTTCGAAAGGTGTTTCCATATGTTTTAAATTGAACCCAAATGCTTTCAAAAGGTTTGTTGCTTACAAAGGTTTTGATGCTTTTGAAAGGGTTTAAATGAAGGTTTCGAAGGGGTGGTTCCCCAATGGTTTCGAAAGGTTTAAAAGGAATGGTTTTCCAATGTTTTCGAAAGGTAGTTTAAAGTTTTTTAAAGACAGGATGTCTAAGGTTTTATAGCTCTCGAAGGAAAGGTTTTTCAAGTGTTTTCGAAAGGAAGATTTAATGGTTTTGGAAGGAATGTTTTGGCCTTTCGGCCTAGGTGAAAGAAAGGGATTTACCTGGTTTTGAAAGCGGTACTTTCAATGGATTTGAAAGGGTTACTTTCAAAGGTTTAAATGTTTTCATCAACTAAGATTGAGTAAAGTATATATACAAGGTGCTTTTCAGTAAAGCGTAGAGTATATGTATTTTCCTTGTTTAAGTTTGGTTTAAAGGTTTTAAATCAATTAAAGATGAAAAGGTTTTCAAAGAAAATTTAAGGGAAGATCCATGAGTAAAATGACTCAAATATTAGAACACCAGATGGGACTGGTATAGTTTGCGCCCTATACATTAGCTATTAGCCCCAACTAATTTAGTCCAAAATTTCAGTGTGTACGGCTTTGTCACAAGTAAGACTAAAATGATGATTACATACAAAAGGAAATATATATTTGTATACAGATAGGTTATTGGTGAGCCTGCAAAACCACTAGGATCAGGTGACCTTGAGAGAAGATAAGTTAGGGACAGGCCATCCAGAAAAGGAGTATCTAACAGGTGTTAGATTATTTTATTTATATTGTCTAGTAGGCCCGTGTCAGCCAAAGTTTAGTAGTTAGCCAAACAAAACTATAGTGTTCGAACAGATAGTTCATTTATTACTTGATATGTATGTTTACCCAATAATGCTTTACAGTTTTAACTAGTTTTGGTCGTAGGATAAAGGTTTGCAAAAGATATGTTTTAAAATGATATTAGTGAGGGGAAACCCATTCCGCTAAGCGGCATGGTCTCACTTAATATCAAGTAACCGAGATGTATAGTATTATTCACACCAGGCTTTATGTCTGAATCGAAGTTTATGTTTTCCCCTTAAACTATCGGGTGCTCAAAATTGATTTGAGTAGGCTGAGGGTTGAGGTTTACAGGTTTTAGTAGGTTGGCGAATTAGCTTCCAGAGATGAGCAGGTGGCTGATGGATAGCTATTTAGGAGTTGTTTTATTTTGTTTGATTCCGTTGTGTTGTGTTAAGTCAGTTATGACTATATAGTACTCTAGTCAACCAAGGGGCATCTTCATATGTCGCTTTTGGCGTATTTCTGTAATAATTATATTTTATTTGAACCTGGGAAATGATTATGGGATTATGTAATCTATATATAAAACATGTTTTATTAATTGTAATCATAAATGTTGTTTTGTGAAATCTGTGATTTTGTTTCATATTCATGTGCTTCTAGTATTATGGATACCATTAACATTACCGTATTTGTTCACCAGAAGTTAATACTATGGATGACTACAGCACCTATAGTGCTTAGCTTCGGGCCTCCAAATAGGGGATGTTACATATAAATAGCATATCGATCATGTACTACCACAATATCAAGTATATATCCAAAGTATCGACTTCTCCTTTAAAGTGATCCAACTGTCCTGAAAGCGTATCACCAAGAGTACTAGCTCTAAACTACTCAATCGAATACCCAGTAGTATTCATGACACAAACAGACAAAGAAAAAACGTAGGTCAAACATAAAGCCTGGTATGAGAGGAATTATCTCAAAATACTATATATCAAAACAATATACAAATAAAAAGGAAACTACTGAAGTATATCCGGTCCTCTCCACAAACGTGGCTCGGGGGTAATCCAGACTGCCCATAAATAATTAAATGTAAACCCAACTCAAAGATAGGGAATCATACCATAACCCCCTCTTCTCTGTCATCAATGAATTGACACAACTAATATAGTGTGACTAATATGTAAAAGTATACAATAAAGGTTACGCAATATACAAATGCAGGGTTAATATAAACATCACAATAATACTAACAACCAACTAATATGCTACACACAACATAACAGTAAATGAAAAATAGATAATAAATTAATACCCATCATTACTGATGGGTGGCTTCCACTACGGACACTAATCGATTCAATGAAACCTATCGAAGCATCTAAAGTACAAAATAGATACAGTCTTATAACAATGCTACTAAGGTAGCATTTCTATATCCAAAATCGAAATACAGATATCTATAACTGATACTCATCTCGAATTGTCATTAGCTACCAAAGAGACATACCGAAAGCCACAACTAACTCGTGGATTCCCCTAGAAACCAACACCTCAAATGAAATTGGTCTGTAGGTCCTATCATAGCATCCAATTTTACTACGGAACAGTATATGACCTACTCTACACTGCCATTTCAATCTCTCTACACACCTGCTTCGGTACCATGTCTACAGGTCGTGCGTCTCAATGGTACAATGGATTCCCTCACTAGCATCCTTTTTTCGATTTTCTATACCGACGTACTAGAAGCATATATAAATGCTAAACCCCACTTACACCTTTCCCACACGTGTACACAAAAAGTATTGTCATCCCCGTGTGGATCATGATTCGTTCTTGAAGTACCTTGCACTGGTTGCCTCAAGTCAGGCATACCAAACCAATATATATAAATCGCCCAAACCATGCATATATATATATATATATATATCACTTGAACCACATATTTATACATCTCTATGATATATTTCGTCCACTATTCCATAACCCCTAGTCAGGCATACCGAGCTATACATACTCTTAAATTGAGTATCGATAAGCCTTTCCGAATTTCCATTAGCTATCAAAGAGACCTATCAAGAGCTCAACTAACTTATGGGATCCCTGAAAATCAACACCTCAAAAGAATTTGGTATGTAGGTCAGGTCGCAACACCCAATCGTACTACGGAACAATATATGACCTACTCTAGACTAGCATCCCAGTCTCTCTTCGCCCCTTCTTCAAGACCACGTCTACAAGTCGTGTACCTCGGTGGTGCAATGGATTTCATGCACCAACCTGTAGTGCCAAGTTGGACATACCAAAATTATATATAAATACTTTAAATTGCATATCAATATATATATATATATTCTGCATCTCCCAGTAGTCCCAAATCGAACATACTAGAACTATATTTATACATATAGACAAATATAAATCACATAAATTATATGCAGGTATATATATAACTAGTCCAACTATATGGAACTAATAAACACATATCATGCACATCTACATACACGAAGGCAATACACAACCAAGGTAACAACTCTATCATCTCAATATCAATAACAATTCACACATACAATCATATAACAATCCAATAAAAATGCATGTTACTTAAGTAACCAATCGAACAATTATATCTTCTCTGTAATATTTTTTAGAAGTCTCAAACTTATTTTATAAAATAATATTCTTGCCAAATCAATCCCTATATAACCTTAATCAAACCATATTGAATAATAAAACTCTTCTTTAATAATTTCTAACTTTCCAAATCACCTTTATGAAAATTCACTAGTTAGTTAGTTATTGAATTACACCATAAAAACCAATGTCAAGGCTAGATAAACTTTAAAGCCCGTTTTAATATAAGTTTAACCTACCTAAATAATTACTCTAGCCTTACAGCTTATTTTAAAGGTCATACTTTTAACTTCCAATTTGTAACAAATATATAATAATATTTCTATCACTAATATAACTACAAATTAGAGTTCAATTAATTTATAACTATGTTATAAATTAATATTGAGATCATTTAACTATATTCAATATGAATATAATACAATATTTATATGTGCATGATTTTAATCAATTATCGAGAATATCTGCAATAAAATATAGAATGATATTATTATCACTAATATAACTACAAGTTAGAGTTTAATTAGTTTATAATCATGTTATAAATTCATATTAACTTCATCTGATCCCTTTCAACATGAATATGGCACAATATCAATATATGCGGGATCTTAATCAATTATCCCGAAAATTTATCCAAACCAATCTAGTCAAAGAGGGGAAACAGTTACCTATATATTATTCTACCTCTTCAAGGTAATATTTTCCAATATATATAACTAAGGGGATTTATACTACAATTTAAATTTAGAGTTATATTTCTGCTCAAATAAGCCATAAATTCTTGAGTGTTTGAATCCCAACCAAAACTACACCGTGACATAGATAATCTCCCTACTAGTGTAATGGCGAAAACTGCATCTCGATTGGACCTCGTATGCAACGGATACAAATTTTATAAGAATTCAAATTAACTAATATAATAAATTCCCTTAATTAACCACTAGTTACCTTACCTCCTCCTTAGCATGTGCACAAAACATGCACACAACCCACGAGCCCCTCTTATGTCTATCATTTCTCCCTCTACACTCAACAATTCGATGCACAGACAATTCTGTTGCGCTCTACTTCACATACTCTCTACGAAGCACCCCTTCCCGATTACTCCAGTTTCCCTGTGAAAACATGACCCGGCTTACCATTTAGCCCTCAAAACAACACGATGCAATAGACGAAGCCGCACTACTCTAAATAGCCACCACCAACTCGTCTCCGCACGGCAAGCACAACGTCACTCTCCGTTTCACCCAACTCTTCACTGTCTGCCTACAAACTCAAGCCCTAGTCATGGCATAAAAAGTTTGAGCACAGCCAAACACTACTACACACCCCAAAGAAACCATAGATTCACTTCCCATCTCGCCACGAGTTCAACAGATCCATTCTCGTCCTCTTTTATGGCCAGAAGCTCTTAATTTAATTTAATGAGGAGGAGCAACTATTTTTGTTTACTGCAGGATGAGTTGTTATGACAAAGTGAAGAAGATATTAAGGAGAAGGATATATATATATATATATATAATACATATATTTTATTTAATTTCTTAGATAATTTGCCACACATTTCAAGCTCGTACAATCACACGGTACACCAGATCACCATGAAACTCGTCGTCACACAACATCTCATTTTTCTGGTGCTGTTGGCATAAATTCGTCGCCATCTAAGACAACACCATAATGATAATTTCACGTATTTCGATGTCATTTTGGCCAATGGATCATTCAATTTCAAAAATTCTTCAACCGCACGTCTTATAATGAAGTCCTTATCCTAAAAACACAAGACGTTGGTCAATATCCCACAGGACTCGACCACGCGCTTATTTTTACAAAAACAGACGATAATACGTACATCGTAAAAATTCCATGACTCCAAATATAGCAATATTTATACTCATTTTGATTTCCAACGTCAATATGGACTCAACAGAAATGGTATCAAATCCTTATGCACTCATATGCGAATAGTCGGATTTTTGGACCTTCAATTAATTAATGATCCATTATTTAAATTAATTATTCAAATGTTCATTTGTTAAATCAATGTGGGTTGTTACATTCTCCCATCCTCAAAAGAATTCTGTATATGAAATTCCTATGAATATGCTAATGCAACCCGACTAACCAAAAATTTTCACGTATCAGCTTCTGTAAAATTACCACCAATTTTCCCATATGCGGTTAGCATTTCAAAACTGCCAAAGCATAAAATATCATCCCTAAACCTTAGGATTCTAAAGCGCCTCTTGTTTCGAAAAAATTCAACAGCACCACCTTTGCGCGGCTAGCTTCGAAAGAATTCCAAAACAACGTGTATACACACACAGATATATATATATATATATATATATGCACGCGCGGACACATCTCATATCTACGGCATCGCATATCTAAGGCATATCATTTCTGGGGACACAGAAGTATATATATCCATACCATATACATTATAGACCTTATGTAGGCAAAAGCATGCCATTTAGTCAAATCCGAGCGAAAAAGCATTCCAATGGCACATAACTGCTTCCATGTACCTAACCATGTATTCAATAAAGTGGATTAAACGCAACTACAACATTAAAAGATTTAAGCATGCCAAATCATATATGCAATCATCTCAAGTAAATATGCTATATAAAACCATGCAACAAGCATCTCAATAAATATGTTACAACTACTGTGTAATAAACACATCTAATGCAACAAACATCTCAAATAAGCATGCTATAGAAAACTGTGTAATAGGCATCTCTAATGCAACAAGCATCTTTAATGTAATAGGTATCTCGGACAAACAAGTTACCATCGAAAACACTAAGCACACTTGTAAAATACAAGCAATAACAAAGCAAGCTCTATACTATGTTTTCTTATATTTTAACAAAACAAAACGATAAACAAAATTTTCCTTCAGTAATTGGAGAAATACTAATACAAAGCTCCATCGAACAAAAACAAGCTAAATCTCATCGGTCTGAAGCCATATAGCCCATTTCTCAAAAATGAATAGGCCCTTGAGGTCCAAAGCCACTTCTAGTTCACTTCCACTTTCTCTATTCAAGTCATCACGACGACGTCACTAGAATGATACTCTTATATAAACAAAATTCATGAAATGCATCGTGCACACCTTCTACTAAAAAGGAAAATTAACACAATATGCTAGCAATAACAATCAACAACGAGCAATCAATAAGCAATAAAAATCAATCAACAAAAATAAACAATCAATCAATAATCAAACAACAGTAAGCAACAGTAAGCAACAAAAATCAATAACAAGAATAAACAATCAATCAATAATCAAGCAAATGATAAGAAATCAATAAGCAACAAAAACCAATAACGATACTTACAAATAACCAATTATTCAAAAGGGGTTTATAACAACACATTACAATATAGTCATAGCATGCATGTCAAGCTGTAAACTCTCATGAGTCTGTTTGACCCCTTAGATGACCCAAATGGTTAAGTGGTGAAAATCCATTTTATGAATACTATACATGAATGTTTATCACATCTCCCACTCTGAAAAGGAAAACTTATATGATAGGCTTGATCACCGATCCTCAAAACTCTTGAATAAACCTAACAATCTATGTCTCAACGTTCCTTTCTCCTTCGAGCGGAACTCGTTCTCCAATGGAGAAAATTTTACTAATTAAATTATTATTAAATGACAATCCACAAATGTTGGGCTTGCTTGGGTTCAAACTTACCTCAACCGCATAATGATAATAAGGATAATATACTAAGGTACTGCGACGATCGCCTAGGCAAAGTATCATATTGTCATTAGAAGATTCTCTGAATCGTCACAAAATTAATCGAGAAGTCCTTTCCCGAGTTATCACAAGCTATCTCATCTATACTATACTATAATAACTTTACAACAAATAAAGATCATCGCGAATAATATAAGATGCCCGATCCAATCCTTTGTTCGCTTGCAAGATTTTCTTGTTAAACTAAGGTCGGCCACCTAATTCCTCTTAAGCGAATTCCAATCTGGTTTCTTGGTTCAACTACCGAAATTTCCTCACACGACTATTGTCATGCTTCAAAAATTTCTAAGTCGCCTCAAGAATCTGATACAAGTGCTCGCCTTTAAGAATCAAGTGAAAAACCCTTGCATAATATGTGAAAATCACTAGAAACCCTGCGCTCAAACTAGGAACTAAGAATTGATATGTGAATGGACTGTTTCTTATAAAACAATAATGTAGTTAATCCGATTAACCCCATCACTTAAGATTTTCCAACACAAGGTCAAACACTTTTAGCATGAATGACTCAACACAAAATGTAGAAGTCATGTGCTTGATCCTTAATCATTTTTGGAAAACCATTAGATCCTACTTGGAAATAGAATCCAAGTCATGACCTACTCGTCAACCCCTTCTACTACCATGCCTTAAGGGCTACACCACCTCCAACACCTACCGCAGTTACTGAAATGTTCGCAGATGGCGAAATAGCCCTTGCGATATTCCAATAGTCTCTGAACCAATTAGGCATCTCAAACTTCATATCCTCAGTCGCTCGTTCACGACATCAGCTTATACAAATAGTCTTAAATGAAGATACCTTAGCCACTAGCGAATGAATAAATCAAAGTTCAGGAGACAACTAGTGTATGCAGTGTTATATAGTAGAAAAATAAAAGTACGCTCTCTCAACGTGTAATATCCCTCATTCTGAGGCGCAAAACTAACTGTTACGGATGTTGCGGTCTTCCACAGTTATTAATTCTCAATGACAAAATGCAGTTATGTTAATCGTATCAATAATCAGAAGCACATGAATATGAAAAAATTTCAAACATAGTTTAATAACAAATTTTCACGTTTCATTTCACAAATGATATTTCACTTTCATTGCATAATCCCATTCGTAACCCCATATTCAGAGAAAATATAGTTATTAAAAAATGCTCCAAGAGCGACATAAGAAGATGCCCCTTGGTTGATCAAAGTCAAATATTTGGCAATTATATAACTTTTCCATTACATCCATGTAAACAAAACCAAACTACACAGTGGAAATAGATAAAGTTCTTAATAGCTAGATGACCTCCTACACGCCTCCGGAAGCTTATTCGTCTAACTGAAAACCTGAAGATTACCTATCTAAATTTCAAATGACAACCCATGATGTAACGACCCACTATTTTGGACCATTCGAATCGACAATAATCCACACATGTCAGACTTGAAAAATGCAAAATAATAGATTGTAATAAAATTTGGAGCAAATAAAATCATTCACAGAATCACAGACATAGAAATATATCAGAATAACTCGCAGCGGAATTTAAAATAACCATAGTGGTTCATGAAGCCACTAAAATACAGAGTCTCAAAACAAGTACAAATTTCATAGTCTAAAAACCAATACAGTTTGAACAACCACAGAAAATCCCAAATTCATTTGTCTTAATTACATAAGCTAAAATAAAGGACTGAATAGCAAAAAAAAAACAGATAGCAGCTTGATAAAGATGATCTCCAGTAGTCCTAGCTCCAAGAAGATGAAGTCCAAACTGATATTCAGGCTGACCCAAGCGTAAAAATAAAACATAAACACTCGAGTCAGGACATACATACTTATACAAATGTAAACCAACTCAAGTGAACTATAATAAGGATACAAGTAACTTAAAGAATGCTTGGCATCGCCCATTCTTTAAGGATCCGTTAAAATATCTACTATGTAGTAATATTCGCTATTATAATAATGTCTAATAATAAAATAAACATACTTTTAAATAGCATTAAGGGGTTACCCATATAGCCCTTAACACATAATAGTGCCAGTAGTCTATACAGTACCTGCATACCCCAAGAGGCTACGAGAAGATACTCCATAGGTACGACACAAATAGAAACTCGTAGTAAAGCTCGATATGGTAGGTGACACGGCAGACAAGGCATTGCCAGTGTAGATATACCAATTACGCATCCGGACTGGTGGTGACGCATAGCAGCCACTACCGCCCACCTCGAACAACACTCCCAAATCAAGGGTGACCACCAAATCAATCACAAGTAATAGAATGGTATCGAAGAAGTGTGTCCGATCAGAGGTGCTACCTCCTTGGCCCGTCGATCGCTCCTGTTTTAGCCACCTTATGCCAACTCATGAGAGTTGGGTCCACGTATATACCTTAAGATCATCGCCACCATCCTACTTCATTCTGGAAACTCCACCGCGTACACAGTTGTCAAAGTGGTTTTTGGTATCGACAGAGAGTATGTCCATATCCGATCCCAAGTAAATAAATCATTTTAAAAATTCAATATAAATCAATTTAATATTATTACAAATATTTAAAATATTTAAAAGTATCCAAAAAAATACAGAAAATAACCACGGGTCTGTATAATATTTTCTAGCCTAAGTCAAGTGATACGGATAATATATCATTTCAATTCGTAGTTTACAAAGAAAAATCCGGGCTTTATCATTTCAAACCCGAATCCCAAGTAAATAAAATTTAATCGAAATCGTTCAGGCCTATCATTTCAGCCCATAACAATCTTCCCTTATTCTAAAGTCCGTTCGGGTATGTATCAATTCAACCCATAGTGATTCTATTCTACAGGGAACTTGCAGTGTGATTTTAACAGAATAGAATAACAGTAAAATAAAAACAAATATAACAGATGATATGTTATGCAATTTTAACAAGTTTAACATCATATATAAATAATCATAGGTAATTATAACATCTATTTTTCTTATATATTTTTTCTACATATTCAGTTGCGGTCGTTTCACAATCATATAAGTATGAATAGTCGTGTGAGATTTACTCACCTCTACGGAGCTGGAGATTTGATTCAAAAAGAAAATACGATGTCTCCCGAAAAGCACACGGAAAGCACGATTAGTTTTTAGAGGAGGCGCCAACAAGATTCAGATCTTGAAACAAAATGAATAAAACAATCTAAATACGAATAACTATATATATTTTTTTCAAATGAAGCAAACAAAACAAAAAAAACAAGTTGAATAATCGAAAGAAATAGCTCGACCACTTCACCATATTCAAGATTTTTAAAGGCTCGGAGGAGTTGTAGTCTGGGACTTCAAAATACAAAGGTGGCAAAAGGCAATTTTTTTTTGTTCATTTCTTTTTTTTTCAAAACAAAGGCTCAGTGGAAAAATAGACTAAAATACCAAAATACAAAGGTGACAAAAATGGAAATTTGTTCATTGTTCTGGTTCAAGTACAAGGGGCTCGGTCTGAACTGGGTTCGTGGTGGCATGGGGTTCGGTCTGGCGAGGCAGGTCGGAGGCGGTGACTGGGCTTGGTCTGGCATGGGGTTGGAGGCGTGGGGTTCGGTGGTGGTGGAGGAAGTATTGGATGGGCTAAAGCAAGGGGTTTGTGGTTGTGCGCCTTACTAGAATTCACGGCCAGAGGAGGGGAGAGGCTGCGGTGGTGGTCTAGGCTGGAGTAGGGGCTGTTCACGATGGTGGATAGGCCGAGCATGATGGAGCAACAACATGATAATGCAAAACAAAGCAGGGGAACAAACAAAATAAAAAAAAATGAAAGAAAAAGCATGCGGCCATACCTTCAGGAAGATGGTCACGCAAATTCAATGGAAGCTGAAGTGAAAAATTATGGTCTGGAAATTTTGAACGTGGTGTATATTTTATAACAGCTGCCCACTTGATTAGTGGAGAGAAGGCAAAATTTAGTGCTTTGAATAAATAGGCAATGAATCAAGGCAAGAGAAACTTATAAAATGTAATGCCCAAAGTAACGTACAAATTTTATTTGTTTCCCTTATTAAATAAATTTAAAAATGATAACGTTTTCTTTTAATAAAATAACGCATCATTTTAAACCAAAAATTAAATAGCTATTATACCAAAATTAAATAAAATTTGATTTAGCTTCATCCAATTGGTTGTTTAATATAAAGTTAAGAAACGGATGTAAATATACGTAAAAGAAATGTAAAGTTTATTTCCCATTTCACACTAATTATTACTAAATTTTAAAAGTATACAACAAATCTGACCGAAACAAAAGTGAAACAAATGTTGCACAATTATATACAGTTTAAGATGAGAATTTGACAGTTAGAATTATAAAATTTAAAATTTCTATTAAAGTTAACTTTTTATCCAAATCAAAATTACAGAAATTGCTTTATTGTTATTACAATTTGGGAAATTGATCAAAAATCATTACAAGAAAATTTCCAAAATTAGATTTTTAAAAAATCAAACGCCAAAATCTTTAAATAAATGAATAAAATACTTGTTAAAATTTTTGGGCTGTTACACTCTCCCCCACTCAAAACTTTTTGTCCTCGAAAAGGAACGAAAAAGGAAAACAAAGAAAGATAAGACAGTAGAGCAAAAGTACCTGAAATAGACAATTCCGGATTCGAAGCACGAATGCTCTCCTCCGTCTCCCAGGTGCAATCCCGTTCATCAGTGCTCCACTGCACTTTGACCAGGTTGATAGATTTCCTTCTTAGTTGCTTCGTACCTCGATCGACAATACGAAGTGGCTTCCTCTCAATAGTCAGATTTGGCTCAATATCCAAACTATCAAGAGCAGAAGGCTGGATAATAAGAGATGGATCATGAAGATAGCGATGAAGATGAGATACATGAAATACATTATGCACTCTAGAAAATTTCTCGGGCAAATCCAGACGATAAGCAAGAGAACCAATTCTTTCCACAATGCGGAAAGGACCGATGAACCTAGGAGAAAGCTTTCCTCTACGACCAAAACAAATAACATTCCTTAAGGGAGAGACCTTAAGGAAAACCAAATCACCAACAACAAACTCTAAACTCCGCCTACGCCTATCAGCATACTTCTTTTGCCTATCTTGAGCAATCCTCATCTTCCTCTTAATCTCTTCAACTCTCTTAGAAGCTTCTAAAACCATCTCAGGACCAAGAACCAAACGATTACCGGATTCAATCCAGCAAGAAGGAGATCTACAAGGTCGGCCGTAAAGAGCAGAAAACGGGGACGTCTCAATACTGGCCTGATAACTATTGTTATAGGTGAATTCGACAAGATGGAGATGATCTTCCCAATATCCTCCATAATCAAGCACACAAGCACGAAGAAGATATTCTAGAATCTGATTTACCCTTTCTGTTTGACCGTCGGTCTGTGGATGGTAAGCAGTGCTCAGATTCAGACGAGTACCAAAGGAATCCTGAAAGGCTTTCCAAAACCTACTAGTAAAGATAGGATCACGATCACAAATGATACTGAGAGGAACACCATGGAGATGAACAATCTCCCTCATGTAAATCTCAGACAAACTAGAAGCTGAACGGGTAGACTTGACCGGAATGAAATGAGCTGATTTGGTCAATCTATCCACAATAACCCAGATACTCTCGTTACCCTTCCTAGTCCTCGGTAAACCATCAATAAAATCCATAGAAACTTGTTCCCACTTCCAATTGGGAATCTCAAGAGGCTGCAATAAACCAGGAGTCTTCTGATGATCTGCCTTGACTTGCTGACAAGTCGCACACCTATTAACAAAAATGGAAATATCTCGCTTCATACCTTTCCACCAATATAACTTCTTCATGTCCTGATACATCTTGGTCACACCTGGATGAATAGAAAGTCTAGACTGATGATTCTCCTGAAGTAACTCCTTTCTCAATCCATCAACATTTGGGACACAAATCCTATTATTAATCCTCAACACACCTTTATCATCTAACTGAGCACTACTGCCATCAAGACTACTACCTCCAACTCTACTTCAAACTTTCTCCTTAATCAATCTAAGCATCTCATACTCATCCTGCTTAGCCATATTACGATCCACCAGAGGTGAAGAAACAACAAGCTACCACAACAAAGCCTTCTTCCTACTCAAAGCATCCGCCACAACATTAGCTTTTCCAGGGGTATAGTTGATGTCGAGGTCATAAGAAGCAAGGAATTTTAACCACCTAACTTGTCTCTGATTCAAATCCTTCTGAGAGAAATATACTTCAAAGACTGATGATCTGTGAAAAGCTCGAACTTGGTACCCAAAAGATGATGTCTTCAAAGCTTCAAAGCGAAAACAACAGCAAGCAACTCTAGATCATGGGCAGCATAATTTACTTCATGGGTCTTCAACTGTCGACTAGCATAAGCAATCACCCTACCATCCTGCATCAGAACAGCTCCCAAACCTTCTCGACAAGCAACAGTGTATACCGTTAATCCCTCATTTCCATTTGGAACAGTAAGAACAGGTGCGGAAGTAAGCTTGTGTTTTAACTCACTGAATGCAGCCTTACACTCATTACTCCAAATAAACTTAGCATTCTTCCGAGTTAAAGCAGTGAGAGGTGCAGCAATCCGAGTGAAATTCTCAATGAATCTCCGGTAATAACCGGCAAGGCCCAGAAAACTACGGATATCAGTAGGAGTCTTAGGAGTTTCCCAATCCTGTACAGAATAGGGATAGAAGGACAATAGGAAAGATAGAATAGTTTGAATGAAACAAGGAAAGAGAAGGAAGAGAGACTTACATTGATCGTAGCGATTTTGACTGGATCAACAGAAACTCCATTACCAGAAACAATATGCCCGAGGAATCGGACTTCATCTTTCCAGAAATGGCATTTGGAAAATTTTGCCTTTAACTGATGATTTCGAAGAGTCTCAAGAACAGATTTCAAATGTGACTCATGCTCTTTCTTGGACTTAGAGAAAACAAGGATATCATCAACAAAGACTAGAACAAATTTATTAAGCACATCACGGAAAACTCGATTCATCAAATCAACAAAGAAAGCAGGAGCATTAGTCAAACCAAAAGGCATGACTAACCATTCAAAGAATCCATTCTCAGTACGGAAAGCAGTCTTGGGAATAATTTCTTCAGCAACTCTGAGCTGGTGGAAACCCGTGGCAAGATCAAGCTGAGAGAAAACAGTAGCACCATAAAGCTGGTCAAACATATCATTGATGCGAGGCATTGGATATCTGTTTTTCATAGTGAGCTTGTTCAATTCCCTATAATCAACACACATCCGGAGAGAACCATCGGACTTGGTGACGAAAACCACCGCAGCTCCCCATTCTGAATAGCTAGGTCTGATCAGACCCTTGGAAGACAGATCCTCAATTTGCTCCCTTAACTCAACCTTCTCGTGGGGTGCCATTCTTCTAGGGAGAAGAACTACAGGTCGAGCTCCCGGAATAAGATCAATGCGGAAATCAATTTCCCGCTTAGGAGGTAAAGCAGTAACTTCACCAAAAACATCGGGATAGAGATTGACTACACGAGTCGACTGAAGATCAAGGAGAAGAATCCAAAGAGTAGATAAAATTTCCAGCAAAATCCTGAGGCATGCGGCACTGAATAACCAAAGGATCACCCTTATCTCCTACAAGAGTCACGATACGTGCTTTGCAAGAGATACGGTCATCATGCCTATCAAGCCAATCATCTCTGAGTAATAAATCAAAAGCATCAAAACAAAGAACATAGAAATCTCTAGAAAACCGATAACCAGAATGAAAGAGTTTCACATGTTTACAAATCTTATTAAGATTTGCGGGACCACCAATAGGATTTGAAACACATAAAGGGACAGAAGCATACTCAGGAGAGAGGAGATGTTCAAACTTATTACACAAATCATCAGAAATAAAACTATGCGAAGCTCCAGTATCAAATAAACACGAACAGGATGATGAAATAAAGTAAAGGTGCCCTGAAGAGTACCTTGATCATCGCTAGGAGCAGGAGTAGGTGCAGCAGGTGAAGAAGCAGATGTGACAGCAAATACACCAGATGGCTTCCCCTTCTGATACAATGGGCAGTCATTCTTAAAATGACCTGGCTGAAGACAAACATGACAAAGATTGTTCCTGGTCACCTGAGGTGGAGGAACAGCAGCACTAACCGAAGTAGGGCAACTATTAGCATAGTGTCCCTTCTGGTCACATTTGAAGCAGGTAATGGGGGATAGATCAATGGGGTGTCTCTGGGAAGGAGAAGATGATGAAGATCCCAAACCCGGATGTTTGAGCCAATTTTTCTTCTACTGGTGGAAGTTGGGCTTTCTCTTCTTGGAATTTGCAAAGGAGGACTGTGATACATGAGCACCAGAAGCAGCAGGACCCTTGGAAATAGGGTTCTCATAGCGAATAGCCATATCCATGAGCTCAGTAAAAGTACCATGAACATGCGAAATAAGATGGTCGTAGAACTCCAGGCGAGCTCCAGCAATGAACTTCTCATTTTTCTTTAGCTCAGTGTCGAGAAGACCAGGACCAAATTTGGAAAGTTCATTGAACTTCCGCTCATACTCCGAAAAAGACATGGTACCCTGCTTAAGATCCATGAATTCACGATAAAGCTGAGATTTCCCGGCTTCGGGCATCCATTTCGCCACAAAAGCCTCCCTGGAAAGAAGATACAGAAACTGAACTTAAGATAGATTCAAAAGAAAAGGAAATGGGGAAAATTCAAGATAACACGAAGGATACCTGAACTGCTCCCACGAAAGATCACCTTCGTTAGTGTGAGCCGTAACAGACTCCCACCAATCTAAGGCCGACTCTTGCAGCTGCCGTGCTGCTAACTGACGCTTCTGGGCTTCAGTGATCTCAAGACCAGTAAATATTCTCTCCAAACCCCGTAACCATTGCTGGGCTTCGACAATACTCTCTGAACCGGTGAACTTAGTACCACCGAGCTGAGAGAATTCCTTACAAAGAACAGTAAACCTAACAGGCGCAACACGTGGAGGAGCTGGGGCAGTACCACGACCCCTACCTCTAGCATTTCCACGATTCATCCTGGAAATATCAAGAATGAATTTAAGACAAAGGTACAGAGAAGGCAAATATAAGCTAAGACAAGACACGATAAGATCACTTGAATGAATATCCTAATAACAAAATTTCTAATAAGGTAGATACGGAAAGAAGGAAGTTTAGGAAAATTGCCTTTTAAAACAAGAAAATTTTATATCAAAATAATCTTTGAAAAATCATTTGAAAAAAATCATTTAAAATCATTTTTAAAAAAAAAATCATTTTATACTTTGAAAATACGTTCACTCACAAAGAAATGATTCTGAGTTTGATTTCACTCATTCTAGGGTATTTCTACCCTATCTCTAATGAGTTTTTGCTCCATAGGCTAAGGTTTGCCTAAAACCAAAGCTCTGATACCAAATGTAACGACCCACTATTTTGGACCATTCGAATCGACAATATCCACACATGTCAGACTTGAAAAATGCAAAATAATAGATTGTAATAAAATTTGGAGCAAATAAAATCATTCACAGAATCACAGACACAGAAATATATCAGAATAACTCGCAGCAGAATTTAAAATAACCATAGTGGTTCATGAAGCCACTAAAATACAGAGTCTCAAAACAAGTACAAATTTCATAGTCTAAAAACCAATACAGTTAGAACAACCACAGAAAATCCCAAATTCATTTGTCTCAATTACATAAGCTAAAATAAAGGACTGAATAGCAAAAAAAACAGATAGCAGCTTGATAAAGATGATCTCCAATAGTCCTAGCTCCAAGAAGATGAAGTCCAAACTGATATTCAGGCTGACCCGAGCGTAAAAATAAAACATAAACACTCGAGTCAGGACATACATACGTATACAAATGTAAACCAACTCAAGTGAACTGTAATAAGGGTACAAGTAACTTAAAGAATGCTTGGGATCGCCCATTCTTTAAGGATCTGTTAAAATATCTACTATGTAGTAATATTCGCTATTATAATAATGTCTAATAATAAAATAAACATACTTTTAAATAGCGTTAAGGGGTTACCCATATAGCCCTTAACACATAATAGTGCCAGTAGTCTATACAGTACCTGCATACCCCGAGAGGCTACGAGAAGATACTCTATAGGTACGACACAAATAGAAACTCGTAGTAAAGCTCGATATGGTAGGTGACACGGCACACAAGGCAATGCCAGGGTAGATATACCAATTACGCATCCGGACTGGTGGTGACGCATAGCATCCACTACTGCCCACCTTGAACAGCACTCCCAAATCAAGGGTAGCCACCAAATCAATCACAAGTAATAGAATGGTATCGAAGAAGTGTGTCCGATCAGAGGTGCTACCTCCTTGGCCCGTCGATCGCTCCTGTTTTAGCCACCTTATGCCAACTCATGAGAGTTGGGTCCACGTATATACCTTAAGATCATCGCCACCATCCTACTTCATTCTGGAAACTCCACCGCGTACACAGTTGTCAAAGTGGTTTTTGGTATCGACAGAGAGTATGTCCATATCCGATCCCGGTCTCTTTAACAACCAAACGTTATTATACCCGTGGTTATAGATTTTAAAACCGTTTATATCAAAATACTTCAAATTAAACCATTTAAAAACAAAGTCATTATTCTTTTAAATCAAATATTAAATTCCCAAAAATTTAGCCTTTTCTGAGTTCATTTATTCACTTAAAACGATAAAACATTGAAATTTCAGCTTTCACAGCATTTAAAAAGTGCTGCGGTAAGTTATATTTGAAAACAATTTAATTCAACAAAGACAGCTTTTATAAACTGCTGTAACAGTTCAGTTTTAAACAAAATCATATTTCAGCCTACTGCAGCTCTTAACAAGTGCTACAGTAGCCTCTCTATTAGCTTCAGGTTCAATTTTTAGTTCCTGCTACAACAGCACTTACCAAGTGCTATCATAGCCTTAGTTCATTCTACTCTTTTGGTTCATTTATATAACCACAACACTTAACAAGTGCTGCAGATTCTACTTAGTTCAGAATTTGTTCATTTCCAGAAATGGTAGCATTTCTGAAGTGCTATAAATTAAATTTCCAGGTTTTAAGTGCAATTCCAGCCATAAATAAACTTCCATTTAAATCATTTAAACTTACAAAAGTCATAAATTTTCACATTAAAAATGTTCATTTAAATCCTTTAACTTATGATTTTTCTAAAGAGAAATTTTACAAATAAAAACCAAAAATTTACAAAGTTCACTTATTTAATTCAAGTGTGTCAATTCCCATTTTCATTTAAACAATTCATTTCAACACATAAACTTAAATCTCCATTTTACACCATTTTAAAACTTAATTTTCATTTTAATTTAATTAACTTAAGTTTCCATCTTTTCTTTTTAGTCAAATTTTCAAATTTAAGTTACACTCTAAAGTCAATATTTTTATCCATTTATTTACATTTATCACATAGAAAAATCATTTCTACTCTAAATAAATCATTTTAAAAATTCAATATAAATCAATTTAATATTATTACAAATATTTAAAATATTTAAAAGTATCCAAAAAAATACAGAAAATAACCACGGGTCTGTATAATATTTTCTAGCCTAAGTCAAGTGATACGGATAATATATCATTTCAATTCGTAGTTTACAAAGAAAAATCCGGGCTTTATCATTTCAAACCCGAATCCCAAGTAAATAAAATTTAATCGAAATCGTTCAGGCCTATCATTTCAGCCCATAACAATCTTCCCTTATTCTAAAGTCCGTTCGGGTATGTATCATTTCAACCCATAGTGATTCTATTCTACAGGGAACTTGCAGTGTGATTTTAACAGAATAGAATAACAGTAAAATAAAAACAAATATAACAGATGATATGTTATGCAATTTTAACAAGTTTAACATCATATATAAATAATCACAGGTAATTATAACATCTATTTTTCTTATATATTTTTTCTACATATTCAGTTGCGGTCGTTTCACAATCATATAAGTATGAATAGTCATATGAGATTTACCCACCTCTACGGAGCTGGAGATTTGGTTCAAAAAGGAAATACGATGTCTCCCGAAAAGCACACGGAAAGCACGATTAGTTTTTAGAGGAGGCGCCAACAAGATTCAGATCTTGAAACAAAATGAATAAAACAATCTAAGAACGCATACGAATAACTATATTTTTTTTTCAAATGAAGCAAACAAAACAAAAAAAAAAGTTGAATAATCGAAAGAAATAGCTCGACCACTTCACCATATTCAAGATTTTTAAAGGCTCGGAGGAGTTGTAGTCTGGGACTTCAAAATACAAAGGTGGCAAAAGGCAATTTTTTTTTGTTCATTTCTTTTTTTTTCTTTTCAAAACAAAGGCTCAGTGGAAAAATAGACTAAAATACCAAAATACAAAGGTGACAAAAATGGAAATTTGTTCATTGTTCTGGTTCAAGTACAAGGGGCTCGGTCTGAACTGGGTTCGTGGTGGCATAGGGTTCGGTCTGGCGAGGCAGGTCGGAGGTGGTGACTGGGCTTGGTCTGGCATGGGGTTGGAGGCGTGGGGTTCGGTGGTGGTGGAGGAAGTATTGGATGGGCTAAAGCAAGGGGTTTGTGGTTGTGCGCCTTACTAGAATTCACGGCCAGAGGAGGGGAGAGGCTGCGGTGGTGGTCTAGGCTAGAGTAGGGGCTATTCACGATGGTGGATAGGCCGAGCATGATGGAGCAACAACATGATAATGCAAAACAAAGCAGGGGAACAAACAAAATAAAACAAAATGAAAGAAAAAGCATGCGGCCATACCTTCAGGAAGATGGTCACGCAAATTCAATGGAAGTTGAAGTGAAAAATTGTGGTCTAGAAATTTTGAACGTGGTGTATATTTTATAACAGCTGCCCACTTGATTAGTGGAGAGAAGGCAAGATTTAGTGCTTTGAACGGTAGAAAAAAATTAAGGCAATTAATTTTATTAAATAGATGGAAACGTACGGAAGGCAAAGGAAAGCAATAATTCTCACGTGAAAACGATTTAAGGCAAGATTTCAAATTCTAAAAGAAAAGAATATACGGCATAAGATTTGCAAATTCTAACGCATAAAATAAATAGATAATGAACCAAGGCAAGAGAAACTTATAAAATGTAATGCCCAAAGTAACGTACAAATTTTATTTGTTTCCCTTATTAAATAAATTTAAAAATGATAACGTTTTCTTTCAATAAAATAACGCATCATTTTAAACCAAAAATTAAATAGCTATTATACCAAAATTAAATAAAATTTGATTTAGCTTCATCCAATTGGTTGTTTAATATAAAGTTAAGAAACGGATGTAAATATACGTAAAAGAAATGTAAAGTTTATTTCCCGTTTCACACTAATTATTACTAAATTTTAAAAGTATACAACAAATCTGACCGAAACAAAAGTGAAACAAATGTTGCACAATTATATACAGTTCAAGATGAGAATTTGACAGTTAGAATTATAAAATTTAAAATTTCTATTAAAGTTAAACTTTTTATCCAAATCAAAATTACAGAAATTGCTTTATTGTTATTACAATTTGGGCAATTGATCAAAAATCATTACAAGAAAATTTCCAAAATTAGATTTTTAAGAAATCAAACGCCAAAATCTTTAAATAAATGAATAAAATACTAGTTAAAATTTTTGGGCTGTTACACATGACGTTTTACATTGGATACCCGTCTTATTTTAATCCGACTACCCGTGTTATAATTATGTGGACTACCAATCTCACATATAGCATATTCAAATTATGTGGACTATCCATCTCACATATAATTATCACTTGAATTACCCATCCCCTACCATACTGACTACCCATCAAATATGGTTTCATTGTTTAAATTATGTGGACTATCCATCATACATATTCCATTTAACTTAAAATGACGTGCACTATCCATCACACATCCCATAGTTTTCCTAGGATGCCTATGAACCCTTCATTATCCTCATAGAGACTATCTATCCCCAGCATGATATGGACTATCGATCTCACATCCCATAGTTTTCCTAGGATGACTATGAATCAATCATTTACAATTTAATTTATGTTACACACATGTTTCAATTTAATTCATGTTATCCACATGTATCAATTTAATTCATGTTACCCACATGTTTTCCCTTATAGTTATAACATTTCAAAGTGGCATAACATTGGTATCCCCAAATGATTTATTTCGAAATCGATAAAAATGGACATTGGTATCCCCAAGGTTGAAATCAACAATCATATAACACATGGCTTGCCACCATTTAATAATTCAAAATTAAGATCAATGTCGATGTTCATCTACATTGGTATCCCCAATGATAATGTCGAAGTGTACAATTTAAAATGACATTGGTACCCCAATGATGAACATCGAAGTAGAAAACTTAGGCTCTCTACCCTTTAATAATTTAGTATAGATCAATGTCGACATAGAGGTCTAAGGCACTCCACCTTTAATTATAACACACATGCGGTTTTAAAACAATGTCGAAGTCATAAAACATAAGGCTCACCGCCTTTAAACAAGTTAATATAAAGCAATGTCGAAGATGATGTTATCGACCTTCATAAACTACAAGCAATCCACCTATTAAACAAAATTTTTAACTTTGATAAGTTATATGGCTATTGTAACGACTCGATTTTCGATGCTCGAAAGTCGACATTAATACGTCCACTGTATCAACTGCCGAGTAATCGAATGCCGAAAAATCGAATTATTATGGAGAAAAAAAAAGAAGAGGTAGAAGAAGACAGAAGAAAAGAAAGAAGAAGCAACAGAAACATTCGCAGCGGAACAACATATAATAGATAAATGAATAATCTTTAAATCAAAGAACTATATAAGTTTATATATTACATCATCATCAGAGTTTACAACAACAATACATCAATGGACAGTTATATAAACTTGTCCTCATACAGAATACACAGCGGAATAAACAATATCATATACAAGTGATACGCCTCGCCATCCAGCTCGCCACTGAGCTCCACAGCATCTTCTGAATCCAGAATGACCTGATAACCTAACTCTAGGCTGCCCGTGTGGAAAATGATGGGCACCCAGAGTTTAGGAAGGGAACAATAAAGTCCAGGTCAGTCATGGTGACTGGTGTGAGAACTAAAACAGTTATTTTCACAAGAAAATAAAACAGATTCGCAATGCTTTTGGAAAATGAAACTACCATAAGGCCTCCCGCCACACACACAATGCAAACGCAGAATTGGAGGAGATTTCTCCTTATAATAGTCAAAAATGCTTACTACGCAAAATCATTCGATATTATTATCATTAGTGCATAGGGTAGAAAACCATTTCGAAAGTATAATATTAATCTTAGCCAGCATACAACCATTATTGTATGCCTACTATAGCTACCATCTAAACAGTGGTGACCACCATAAGTAAATGGCAGGTTCTACAACCAAAACCGTACAGGGTTCGTATTATTTCTTTGGATTTCCAACAAATGGTCAGGCAAAGGAACTTCCTTACACCGAAATAGAAACGCCTCTGGAAAGATGCCCCGGACCCTAACTGGATCTCTGCAAACACAAGGCCGACGCTACCTCACGCTTTAACCAAGTTGTAACTAGGTAACTAACACACGAGCTATGTCATCCCCCGGCCGTTACCGACCTTTATCCGAGGATCCTCAATCACAAAGCAACAACCACAAAGTATAATAAATTTGCAGCATCAACATAGGTAAAATATATGGGCTCCATACCATGATATCACCTTTTATCCAGAAGGAAATGACATATCGTAGGGGCGCTACCCCTAAAAACCTTTGCCACAACATTCATGTTTCGACCATTACCGGGTTGTGAGGCTCGACGAAGTCTCGTCCACAAATCTACGCTTTTTCACAAAGCCACGCTTTTTCACAAAGCCATACTTTTTCACAAAGCCACGCTTTTTCACAAAGCCAATCTTTTTCACAAAGCCACGCTTTGATCAACAGCACTTCGTATGCCACATTACCAAATTGGGAATGTATCACTAGTAACCATCAACTACATAACCTCTGAGCTCGTACGTCTCAGAGAAGGTTATTAAGCTAAGAGAATAAATTCTCCGCCACCAAAAGAAATGTATTTGATAGAAACCAGCTTTACATCTCAAAGTGTAACGTCAGACACACATCCATACAAGTCTGTTCCGGGATCGAATTGAACCGAAGGCACTTCCAAAGAAGCCCTTGCAATCCGGGTATTCACTAATCACGTCCGGACTTCCCATCACAAAAAGAGTGATATAAATCTCCATACCGGAGCAACTCGGTGCAGAGACATTCGACAGGTTGTCCTTTCATTTTCGCAAATATCTGGTCTTCAACACCGGTCTTCAATACGATCCATATCGTCGTATCACTAACTCGAAATGGGTTATATGACACAAAGGTCTTTTCCCAGCTAACCCGAATAATGAGCGTTTGTTTAAAAAAAACAAATCAAGTGCCATTTCAAAGGCAAATATTGATAGTCGGTTATTTAACTATCAACAACATTCACAACAATCAACCAATTTAAATAATATTTCCCAAATTATTAAATTTCAAATATCTTCCCGATATATGGTTTACACTTCAACCATTTGAAAACAAATTTCAAATCACGTTCATTTAAACCAATTAAATAAATCCTTATTGATTTATTTCAAATTTACACCCCAAATTTTTAAATTTATTTCCACACTTCATCACTTTGAAAACCAATTTCAAATCATAATTAAATAAATCCTTATCGATTTATTTCAAATTTACATCCCAAATCTGTAAATTTATTTCCACACTTCAAAATAAATCAATGTTTATTTTTAAAACAAATTTCCCCTTTCCTTTACAAATTCCATTGTGAAATTAAATTTCCAAATATCCATTTTTAACTCCAAATCAACTTTCAAATTGATTTCCAAATTTGTTTCAAAACCGAAATTGATTTTCCAAACCTTTATTTCAAACACCGAATCAAATTCCAAATTGATTTCAAAATTTACTTTACACCAAATCAATTACAAATTGATTTCAAAATTCATTTCAACACAAATCAATTTCCTCATTCAACATCAAATAAATTTTCATATCGATTTCCCAAAGATTTATTTTCAAATACCAAATCAATTATAAATTGATTTCGAGAAATTAATCACCTTTTCAAATAAATTCATTTATCTCTTCCAAACCATTTAAAATTCCATTTTAAATAAAAAATTTCAACTTTCGAATAATACTATTCAAAATCCATTTATAAAAACCTTTCCCCAAATTTTAGAAATAATTCGATAAGATTTCAAAAATCAACTTTATACTTTAAAATCCTTTCTTTTAAATTCAACCAATTCTTTCAGAAGAAATTTACTTAAAATTACCAACTTTAATTTCAAAAATCCAATTTCATTCATTTATGGTATCCAACGATACCAAAAATACATTCGGCTAAATTATAGCCTTCAACAAATTCAATCATAGATATAATCATTCACAAATTATAAATAATTCATCACACAACATATGAAACAAATTCATACAACATATGAAACAAATTCATATAATTTGAGGAATCCAGTTGGATCTCTCCAACCTGTTTCCCTACATCCACAGATGTTAGCACAATACCAATTCCACTTCAATATGGAATTATCGCGGTATATAGGATTTATAAAATACTATCCGCTATTATGCGGCGCAATAGGGTCTCATCCGCTATATAATGTGGGAAATCAATCAACTCCAATATATACATAGATAATACCAATTCCACTTCACGGTGAAATTATCGCGGTATATGTTTTTAATAATAATCTCTGCTTAATATACGGGGTATAGGGTCTATTTATCACAATAGATAACAATTTATCATCCAATCACACAATCAACACAATCAAAAATTTTAAATCTCAACTATTTAAAATTTAAATCGAAACAAAATATTCGATTGAGTGAGAAGTTCTCACCTTGCTTTCAATAACGGTTGCAGCGTTTATATTTCGAATAAAATCAAACGACCATTTAACTTTACCCAAAATTTTCACTGACTCCAAACAACTCCAATCGAGTTCCATTGCGAAGAGCTCGTCGAAACGATTCCAATGCAATTTGTTTCATAATTTTTCGACCTCGTACGAAAAAGATACATTATTTTAAAGTTTGAACGTATTTATATAAATCAATTTACATATTTATTTTTATTTTCAAACCCTCCAACCTATCTACACCGTGCATTTTGAAACTTCAGATCCTGGCCGCGTTTCTCCTTTCTTCCCCCCATCGAGAAAATGCACGCAACTCCTAGGGTTAAGAACCCATCAGCCGCCATTTTTCTTGAATTTATACTCCTCCATCTCGCCACTTGACGACGATCAGCGAGTGCCACGACGATGCTCACTAACACCACTACCCACGGCCTCAACACCATCAAGCTCGGCCCTCCCCAACATGAAATCTATTGACTTGAACGCGGCCACAACGTGAGTCTCCAGCCTCCAATACGCTTTGCTAAACTTGATCATCTCCATATGGATCTGTAGATCTCACGATGCTCTACCCTTTTGTAGTTGATGACTTCTTCTAATTGTTAGTGGATTTGAAGAAATTGAGGAAAGAAAATTGAGCATTTCCGGCCATTGAACGTGAGGGTGGCGGCCACAAACAATAACCCTAGCTTTGTTTTGCAAATGAAGAAATAGAAGTCCTTTTATAGAAAATTTCACAAAACACTATTCATTGAAAATTTTCCGAACTCCAAATCGAGTGTGGCGCCCCACCTCTATGCTCATAATAACAAAGAGTATTAAAAGAAATACTGTCTATTATTACGAAGAATAAGGCTGGATAGGAGCGACCATCCGTAGTTGGCCTTACACTAATATTGGTTATCTCGATAGGAGTGGTATATGCTTTTTATTTTTCATCTATTATTTATTTACTCCCATCGACATATCCAATTATCAGTATAAAACAAACTACGATAGTTCATAATAGTTTAGGACATTAGATATAACAATAACACAGATAATATAATTGCGGAACACAGATTAACAAAAATCTCATATATATATAACCGATGTCAGTTACAATATAGTTGACACGATACATATGATACAACTACAACTGTCGACTCTAGAAGTTATATATACAAGTACATTATCGACTAATATACATGAATACATATCATTCTATATACTGACACGACTACTACAAAATGACACTGACAACTTCAGAAGAGGTGAAAAGTCTTCAAACCTCGAACAGCAACTCAAAGAAGGAAATCTACAACCTGAAATAACTCGGGTCTGACCCGAGTATTAAATTCAAAAGAAAATAATACACGGGTCAGTCTAATTCAAACTCAGTTATTAATACACAGAAGCAATAATAATCGAATATCAAACTGACGATAGTCACAGAAATCTTGTATATCCGATTCTTCGATAAAACAATCGGATAACGGCAGATATAACACTAAATAGTGTTAAACAACAAATCAGCAGGTTTAAATCATCAACAAAGATAATTGAAAAGAATACCAATGAAGATAATCTTAAAAACATCAGAATTGCCTAAACGGCAATTATCAACAAAATCTAATCAATAAATAGTAAATAGAAACTCAGAATCTAATTATCGAATAGATAATTAGACACAACAAAATGATCCATCGAATGAAATCAAATACAATTCCCAAATATCGAATTGAACGCAAAACAATTCAATTAATTGAAATATCAATTAAAACGACACATCAGTGTGGCTGTAGTACACGCACGCGTGTACTGCCTCGCCACTTCACGATAAAATAAAAGGCAACACAAGGTCAAACCCAAATCATGTCGGGTTCAACTCAAGTGTACAGGACTCTAGGACAAAAGCAAATAGACATCAAGCTACAAAGTTCAAGCTATAACACAGTGCAACAAATCAAATTGCAATTTTCACACAGTCACAAAAGCACAGAGGCACCAAGCACGAAGGAATAAGGGCAGTTCAAAATAAAGGGAAGCTACTCAAGATAAATCAGGTCAGGCAGCAAACTCCAGATGGATATCACAAGTATAGACTCAAATGTGCAACTCGAAGCCATACTCAGTGTACAATTTACAAGATCCTCTGTACAACAACCACAAAGCTAATGCCAAAGTCGATTGTGCTACATAGTTACCACGCAACGGACATGGAACCACGAAACCAAGTCAAGCAAGGTAGAACCGAAGTCAAACTGAGATCATCAACACAGTAAAGTCAATGGGAACAAAGATCACAATCATCCTCTACAATTGAAACTAGCAATGGATGCAGCAAAACTGGTACAACATGGAAATAGTGCACACTGAACAACTAGACTGCAACAGTGACACCAAGAATACGGTGAACTAAATCAAGTCTTCGAATAAATGTGACAGACTAGATTGCCCATTCAAGCCAATCCACCAATATATGCATACACACATACATATGTATATAAGCACATATATGTAGCAACAATGGACAAAAATTTAGCAAAACCACTCAACTTACAATGGAACTGACTTCAATATGCACCTGTTATCCTACATGGAGTCTAAACATGACTCTGTGAATATGACACATATATGAAGGCCAATAACAATTGAAGACTCAAGTGTAATGCCCAGTGATCAAGTGAAATGTCTCAATACCAGGTCAGGATAAATGCAAAAGTCCAGGCCCCTTTCCAAATAAACAAAGTCACGTCCAATCTCATATTCGAACAAAGTTCAAAGTCATGTAACTAACAGTAATTGAAACTATCTGCAGTTCAGTGAACCTATATGCAAGCCGAGATTACAGGGACAACACCTCAATAATACCATATGATATGCCTCAAAGTTCAACAGTGCCAACAGATTAGGGTCGAGCACAAAGGAATGCAACACTGCTTCTCATAAATGAATGACCAGACAATTAAGTAGACAATTGCACCACAAACAAGACTACTATATCAGTGATACTAAGTACATCTGAAAATCAAGCAAAAAAGAACAACATGGTGGCCAGTTCGAACAATTCCAAAACTGAGCAACTACGAATATACATGTATGCTAGAACCCAAAATGACACTGAAACAACTGAATTTGACCAGTGACCAATCATCATAACCCAGTCGAAATCGAGGTAAACAAGTCAAGCACAGACCAGATTCAAAACAAAACTCAGTGCTATGCACATAACCCCTTCCATCTCAAATGCTAGAAGAAAACCAACAAGTTCAAGTTACCAGAATGAATGAACAACATAAAGTCAGAAGTTCGCACCACAAAACAAGTCGAAGTCAACTCGAAATCATCATAGTCGAAAGAATTCAACATCGAAAGACAACAAAACAGAATCAACATCGATACAATCAAGTCGAAATCGAATGCCACGGAAATAAAATAAGCAATGGATTTAACCAAGTCGAAGAAGATGTGAGTAATAGAAATTACTCACCTTAGATTCAAAGTCACACTCCATCCAAACAGAAGCAAGAATCGAACTCGTCTATGTAGCCAGAGGGAGCAAAGAGAAATCGATCGAGCTAAGAAATTCTCGAACAATCAACAGAACAATCGACGTAGGGACGGCACTTCGAAAAGCCCAAAGTTCAGAGCGCAAGAGGAACGAAAGCCCCAAATTTGTAGAAACGAACGAGCACGAAGAGAGCCACCATTTTATTCTTTCGAACGTTTGCTAGGTTTTCTTCGAATAGGAAAAGATAAAGGAGGAACGGTTTATAACTCGAGATACCCAATACAAAACCCATGGGCCAACATTCAAAGCCCAAAATATTTTCTTAACCAAATGTTTAAAAGAATTCAAACTGGGTTCAAAACTCAAATTAACAATTTGCAACTGAATTAAATCGTCATTTTGACGATAATTGAAATTACAAAAATCCCGGTTGTTACATCGAGCGTTCCGGCTAGCGTTTCTAAGGTTTTACCCACGTTCTGAACACAATGGAACGTGTTTCGGGAGCTAATTCGGTCGTATGTGAGAGTTACGGAAATAAACGATCAATTTTAAAATTAAACCGATTAAAACGATTTCAATGCGTTTTGGCTTGCCCCGGACAAACGGTACATCCGATTGCCACGAAATTTTAAATCTTACAATAATATCACATTACGGATCCGATAAAACTAGTTTTGTCGAAATCCGAGACTGTTTGAAAAATGACTATTTTTCACTAGTCGATTAAATAATAAAATATTCAATTTTCACAAATTAACTTTTAAATCGATTTTAAAAGTTCTATAACATCATTATAACTCCAATATGATTTAATATAACTTTATAAATCATTTTTACACACATTGGATCCGATTTCCAATTATTTCTGGAATTTCAAATATAAAATTGTCGATTTAATTATCCAATTAAATCACTATATTCAAAATTTAAGTTATTCAACTTACAAATCTCACTTGTTAATATTTAAAATCAATTAAATATTCGAATTTCAAATGACAGGAATTCTGGGTCGTTACAAATTCCCCCCTTAAAAGAATTTCGTCCTCGAAATTGCAAAGTAAGAAAAATGCCCAAAATCCATTAACCTTTCAAAAATCCACTTAGTGAAAATTTTATATTCTCCTTTTCCAAAACCTTTAACTTCAACCAAAACAATGGTTTCCATTTTCTAGTTCAATTCCTACGTTTTCATTACAATTTAGAAATTGACTTTTCTGTTAACAAAAATTTTCCAAAATTTCCCGAAAATTTTCTAATGCCTTAAATTTTCAGAAAAAATTCGCCAGCGTCTCCTTTGCGCGGTTCGATCGTAGTAGCATCACAATAGACATAAATATATATACATCGACCCACCCAGTTGGAAAAGCAGAAAAACAGTTCATATTTCCTATTTTTATTGCGTAGGCGTACCTTTTTAGCATTTTTAAGCAAAGCAGTTATTTATTAAGCATTTTAGCGCAACCCAACCAACCGAACGGCAACCACGGCACCTGTACTTACTCAATTTAAACACGTAAGTAACATATATATAAAATTATTAACAATTTACTCTTTTAAACAACTACAACACTTGCATATCAAAAGAAATGCATACTAACAAGGTTTATAAGCAACTTATATAATTTCAACATCACTTTCAATTGTTTACAACCAATTCATATACAACAACATTCATTTCTTCATTTTCAATTAGTTTACATTCACTAATTTAAATTTAAGTCGGTTCACTTTCAATTTGGATTCAATTACCTAGCTTTCATACGTTAGCTTTTCATTTGATTAATTCAATTACATATGAATTTCTATACAATCAACTAACAATCATCTAACAACCAAATCATAATCAACATAACCAAATTATTCAATTTACTTTACTTCACATTTAATTTGGTTCAACACTTTCAATTTGTTTTAATGGATTAACACTTACATTCACTATTCCATATCGATTCATTCACATTCTATTGATTACCATTCAATCCATTTATTAATTCAATTGCTAATTCATTTACAAATAAAGTTGAATTTCATTTATATAACTCAAGTTCATATTTATTTAATGACATCATTTCATTACTTCATTTTGATACTAAAATCAATTTTATACAACATTACTTAAGTTATATTCCAATTAAACATCATTTGTTTAACTTCACTTAATTTTCCACTTATAAATCCAATTCAAATTCCAATTCCAATTCTAAAATAAATTTTATTTAACTTTTACCAAAGTCAAATTTCATCAATTATTCAAATTCATATCTCATTTTGCTTAACAAAATTCGTTTAAACACTTATCATTTGGTTTCACTTACATTTACTCATTTTATAAGTTACACAACTTATATATTTAACTTCCAAATCATATTAAATAATCACCTATCAAATCCAATTTAATTTATTTAACTTTCCTTTAGTTAAATTTCCAAATCATAGTATAAGTATAAAACTCATTTCACTTATATTCATCAATTTCAACTTGGATTTTAATTTCAAATTTGTTTATCATAACAAAACTTCAATTTTCAATTTACTATGGTAGCAAATCCATCACACAGAAACTCGAAAATGATACTGATGATGCTGCAGTCATCACCCTTATTATTTCCCAGCAACACTAGTGAATTCAGTGCTTTAAATTCTTTCAAAATTTTCCTTTTATTTATAAATCACATTTATAAATCTTTTTCTCATATAATTTCACCATTCCACTTTACTTATACAAGATTATTTCACAATTGTAAATCATCTTAGTTATAATTCCATACTTATACAATTGTTGCCTTTATATAATTTATTCAAACTACTTTCATTAATTTATATATATTCACATTTTCAACAACCAAACAATCAATTTATATACACTTTAATAATTCTAAAAAATCATTTCTTTATATACAAAATATAATCGAGGTAAAATTATTTCATTTACCCAATTTAAAATGATACTGTGTCGGTTCATCTTGTTTAAGAGTTTAGAAACCCCTATCAATACAGTTAGCTAGACTGCACCGACCAGAATCTATAAACAATCAATCGATAAGTCAACACAATACAAAACAATTTCATATTCACTAACAAATACGCGCTCATATCTATTATTAAACTCAACTCATTCTAGAGTACTACTGACTCTATCTCTAATGAGTAAAACCCAACAGAGCCAAGGTTGTCGCTTAACCAACAACTCTGATACCACATGTAACGACTCGATTTTCGACGTTCAAAAGTCGACATTAATACGTCCACTGTATCAACTGCCGAGTAATCGAATGCCGAAAAACTGAATTATTATGGAGAAAAAAAGAAGAGGTAGAAGAAGACAGAAGAAAAGAAAGAAGAAGCAACAGAAACAATATCAGAATCTCACATTCGCAGCGAAACAACATATAATAGATAAATGAATAATCTTTAAATCAAAGAACAATATCAGTTTATATATTACATCATCATCAGAGTTTACAACAATAATACATCAATGGACAATTATATAAACTTGTCCTCATACAGAATACACAGCGGAATAAACAATATCATATACAAGTGATACGCCTCGCCATCCAGCTCGCCACTGAGCTCCACAGCATCTCCTGAATCCAGAATGACTTGATAACCTAACTCTAGGCTGCCCGTGTGGAAAATGATAGGCACCCAGAGTTTAGGAAGGGAACAATAAACTCTAGGTCAGTCATGGTGACTGGTGTGAGAACTAAAACAGTTATTTTCACAAGAAAATAAAACAGATTCGCAATGCTTTTGGAAAATGAAACTACCATAAGGCCTCCCGCCACACACACAATGCAAATGCAGAATTGGAGGAGATTTCTCCTTATGATAGTCAAAAATGCTTACTACGCAAAATCATTCAATATTATTATCATTAGTGCATAGTGTAGAAAACCATTTCGAAAGTATAATATTAATCTTAGCCAGCATACAACCATTATTGTATGCCTACTATAGCTACCATCTAAACAGTGGTGACCACCATAAGTAAATGGCAGGTTCTACAACCAAAACCGTACAGGGTTCGTATTGTTTCTTTGGATTTCCAACAAATGGTCAGGCAAAAAGGAACTTCCTTACACCGAAATAGAAACGCCTCTGGAAAGACGCCCCGGATCCTAACCGGATCTCTGCAAACACAAAGCCGACGCTACCTCACGCTTTAACCAAGCTGTAACTAGGTAATTAACACACGAGCTATGTCATCCCCCGGCCGTCACCGACCTTTATCCGAGGATCCTCAATCACAAAGCAACAACCACAAAGTATAATAAATTTGCAGCATTAACATAGGTAAAATATTTGGGTTCCATACCATGATATCACCTTTTATCCAGAAGGAAATGACATACCCTAGGGGCGCTACCCCTAAAAACCTTTGCCGCAACATTCCTGTTTCGACCATTACCGGGTTTTGAGGCTCGACGAAGTCTCATCCACAAATCTACGCTTTTTCACAAAGCCACGCTTTGATCAACAAATGATCAACAACACTTCATATGCCACATTACCAAATTGGGAATGTATCACTAGTAACCATCAACTACATAACCTTTGAGCTCGTACGTCTCAGAGAAGGGTGTTAAGCTAAGAGAATAAATTCTCCGCCACCAACAGAAATGTATTTGATAGAAACCAGCTTTACATCTCAAAGTGTAACGTCGGACACACATCCATACAAGTCCGTTCCGGGATCGAATGGAACCGAAGGCACTTCCCAAGAAGCCTTGCAATTCGGGTATTCACTAATCACGTCCGGACTTCCCATCACAAAAAGAGTGATATAAATCTCCATACCGGAGCAACTCGGTGCAGAGACATTCGATAGGTTGTCCTTTCATTTTCGCAAATATCCGGTCTTCAACACCGGTCTTCAATACGATCCATATCGTCGTATCACTAATTCGGAATGGGTTATATGACACAAAGGTCTTTTCCCGGCTAACCCGAATAGTGAGCATTTGTTTAAAAAAACAAATCAAGTGCATTTCAAAGGCAAATATTGATAGTCGGTTATTTAACTATCAACAACATTCACAACAATCAACCAATTTAAATAATTTTTCCCAAATTATTAAATTTCAAATATCTTCTCGATATATGGTTTACACTTCAACCATTTGAAAACAAATTTCAAATCACATTCATTTAAACCAATTAAATAAATCCTTATTGATTTATTTCAAATTTACACCCCAAATCTGTAAATTTATTTCCACACTTCATCACTTTGAAAACCAATTTCAAATCATAATTAAATAAATCCTTATCGATTTATTTCAAATTTACATCCCAAATCTGTAAATTTATTTCCACACTTCAAAATAAATCAATGTTTATTTTTAAAACAAATTTCCCTTTCCTTTACAAATTCCATTGTGAAATTAAATTTCCAAATATCCATTTTTTACTCCAAATCAACTTTCAAATTGATTTCCAAATTTGTCTCAAAATCCAAATTGATTTTTCAAACCTTTATTTCAAACATCGAATCAAATTCCGAATTGATTTCAAAATTTACTTCACACCCAATCAATTACAAACTGATTTCAAAATTCATTTCAACACAAATCAATTTCCTCATTCAACATCAAATAAATTTTCATATCGATTTCCCAAAGATTTATTTTCAAATACCAAATCAATTATAAATTGATTTCTAGAAATTAATCACCATTTAAAATAAATTCATTTATCTCTTCCAAACCATTTAAAATTCCATTTTAGATAAATTTTTCAACTTTCGAATAATACTATTCAAAATCCATTTATAAAAACCTTTCCCCAAATTTTAGAAATAATTCGATAAGATTTCAAAAATCAACTTTATACTTTAAAATCCTTTCTTTTAAATTCAACCAATTCTTTCAAAAGAAATTTACTTAAAATTCCCAACTTTAATTTCAAAAATCCAATTTCATTCATTTTTGGTATCCAACGATACCAAAAATACATTCGGCTAAATTATAGCCTTCAACAAATTCAATCATAGATATAATCATTCATAGATTATAAATAATTCATCACACAACATATGAAACAAATTCATACAACATATGAAACAAATTCATATAATTTGAGGAATCCAGTTGGATCCCTCCAACCTGTTTTCCTGCATCCACAGATGTTAGCACAATACCAATTCCACTTCAATATGGAATTATCGCGGTATATGGGATTTATAAAATACTATCCGCTATTATGTGGTGCAATAGGGTCTCATCCGCTATATAATGCGGGAAATCAATCAACTCCAATATATACATAGATAATACCAATTCCACTTCACGGTGAAATTATCGCGGTATATGTTTTTAATAAATAACCTCCGCTTAATATACGGCGTATAGGGTCTATTTATCACAATAGATAACAATTTATCATCCAATCACACAATCAACACAATCAACAATTTTAAATCTCAACTATTTAAAATTTAAATCGAAACAAAATATTCGATTGAGTGAGAAGTTCTCACCTTGCTTTCAATAATGGTTGTAGCGTTTATATTTCGAATAAAATCAAACGACCGTTTAACTTTACTCAAAATTTTCACTGACTCCAAACAAATCCAATCCAGTTTCATTGCGAAGAGCTCGTCGAAACGATTCCAACGCAATTTGTTTCGTAATTTTTCGACCTCGTACGAAAAAGATACACTATTTTAAAGTTTGAACGTATTTATATAAATCAATTTACATATTTATTTTTATTTTGAAACCCTCCAACCTATCTGGACCGTGCATTTTGAAACTTCAGATCCTGGCCACGTTTCTCCTTTCTTTCCCCCATCGTGAAAACGCACGCAACTCCTAGGGTTAAGAACCCATCAGCCGCCTTTTTTCTTGAATTTATACTCCTCCATCTCGCCACTTGACGACGATCAGCGAGTGCCACGACGATGCTCACTAACTCCACAACCCACGGCCTCAACACCATCAAGCTCGGCCCTCCCCAACACGAGATCTAATGACTTGAACGCGGCCACAACGCGAGTCCCCAGCCTCCAATACGCTTCGCTAAACTTGATCATCTCCATATGGATCTGTAGATCTCACGATGCTCTACCCTTTTGTAGTTGATGACTTCTTCTAATTGTTAGTGGATTTGAAGAAATTGAGGAAAGAAAATCGAGAATTTCCGGCCATTGAACGTGAGGGTGGCGGCCACGAACAATAACCCTAGCTTTGTTTTGCAAATGAAGAAATATAAGTCCTTTTATAGAAAATTTCACAAAACACTATTCATTGAAAATTTTCCGAACTCCAAATCGAGCGTGTCGGCTGGCGTTTCTAAGGTTTTACCCGCATTCCGAACACAATGGAACATGTTTCGGGAGCTAATTCGATCGTATGTGAGAGTTACGGAAATAAACGACCAATTTTAAAATTAAACCGATTTCGATGCGTTTTGGCTTGCCCCGGACAAATGGTACATCTGATTGCCACGAAATTTGAAATCTTACAATAATATCACATTACGGATCTGATGAAACTGGTTTCGTTGAAATCCAAGACTATTTGAAAAATGACTATTTTTCACTAGTCGATTAAATTATAAAATATTCAATTTTTACAAATTAACTTTTAAATCGATTTTAAAAGTTCTATAACATCATTATAACTCCAATATGATTTAATATAACTTTATAAATCATTTTTACACACATTGGATCCGATTTCCAATTATTTCTGGAATTTCAAATATAAAATTATCGATTTAATTATCTAATTAAATCACTATATTCAAAATTTAAGTTATTCAACTTACAAATCTCACTTGTTAATATTTAAAATCAATTAAATATTCGAATTTCAAATGACAGAAATTCTGGGTCGTTACAGCTATTTACCGATAGGCTCATCGTCCCTCTAAAACATAGGCCTTTTCGTCCCTTTTAAAATAGTTTTAGTTAACATCAAAAGCAAGTCTCTTCGGCATTAAAAAGAAGAAGACAGACGTTGATGCTACACGGAATCATTGCCGACTCTATTCAATATAAAATTCCAAGTATATAAGGTCACCGACCTTGACGCACAATGACAACAAGACCCTTAACGTCATTATAAAACTTCCATACTTAAATCACTTTGGCTATTATGCCACTTTTTATATATAGAGTAGAAGACATAGTAAGCGGCATGATTTCCTTGATTTGGAAAAAAATGAAGAGATGAGATGTAGCATCATTTAAGACAGTGATGAAAACATGCGATGACGTCTATGTCAAAGCTAGGCTTTTAAATGTTTAAATGAATCACGACACGGCTATGTCGCCGACAATCTTATGCCGCCTTAGCCCACTTCAATACCATTGGAATCACTCCATAACTACCTAAGTAGTTATCACGTGCTTCCTTCTTCATTGACGTTGACCTTTATAAATGCAGCCTCATCTTTAAGCTCGACGACGTTATGGTAGCATGGCATTATCGTAATTCTTATAAAAATTGTTTTACTACTACTAAAAGTAATTGCATTTCACCAAATCTAATTATTTGTCAAAATGTGATTAGTTTACAACAACACTTTGCATTTTCTTTTCAGATTTACTACTACATTCAATTTTCAAAGTCCAAATCATTTATTTAATAAATTAATTAATTATCATTTTAAATGCTTATCTAGCATAAATTTTTTATTGTAATTCAAAATTACTTGGGAAAAATCCCAAAAATTCACTGAAATTCGAGAATATCCTCCTCTTCACCATATAAACATTTTAGGGCCAAAAATCTTAACTAATTATTTTAAATAATTAAACCCGAAATTAAGTTATTTCCTTTTTAGGAAATTCATAAAATAATATATATAACAGGGAAAATTATAAAATTAAAAAACCATCTCCAAAATAATGTTTTATATAACATATCATAAAATCAAAGCATTTAGAGATTAAAATCTTAGGTTTCACCCTTACAACCCATTTAAATAATTTCATAAAAATCCCTTAATTTATCATTCTATCCAAACAATGAATATTCAACCATATCTTGGCAAAATCTATCAAAATAATTCAGATATTACCCATGGCTGAATTTAAAAGGCACAAATAGAGATGGAACACTTATTATTCACATTAGATTAATTGTTGGAGTTAAGATTTGACTTGGTCTTAGTATCCATAAGCTTCTTCCTCTTGAATCCCTTTGATTTCGATCCCCTAGCTTGAGTTATGGCTGGTCTTGGTATTTTTTCTTTTGATTGCTTAAGTTTGTGAATAATGAGAATGAAATGAGGGGGAGAGAGTTTTAAAGGTTAAATGATGGATCTAACTGTTTTGCCCTCCTCATATTTTCTCTTATATGTTTAACTTTTAAAACAATCTTTTTACTTAATTCTTTAAGGCATGACCTTGTAAATGTTCAAATCTCATTCTCCTTAACCCTTTACATTATTCTATTTAATCTATCCAATTTGATGTCCTAAATATTGTTTAACTAAAAATAGGGGTGTTACGGGCTCCCCTCCTTAAAGAATTTCATCCTAGAAATTCAGTAAGAACTACAAAACAAGCATATCAAACATGAAAATAATGCTAGTATATCCTACCAGCTACAAAGTCTATGCACAATCAAATATAGAGCATACCATCATAACAGCTCGGGATAAGTATTCCTAATCCTGTCCTCTGTCTCCTAAATACAGTCTTTCTCGTTGTCTCTCCACTAGACTTTCACTAATACGACTGTCTTGTTCCTTAATCTCTTCTCATCTCTCACGACAATCCAAACTGGTCATCTCACAAAATCAGATTTGGTTCTACTACTAAATCTTCCAGTGCAGTCAGAGCAATAGTAATCTCTGGATTATGCACATACTTCCTAAGATGAGAAACACGAAATACATTATGGACACCTGCCAAACTACTCGGCAACTCTACTTGGTAAATGAGTTTTTCGATCCTTTCTACAATAGGGAATGGTCCAACATGTCTCGATGCCAGTTTCCCTGAATTTCCAAATTGTACCACACCCTTCATCGGTGATACTTTAATAAAAACATGATCTCCAACTGAGAACTCAAGCTCTTTACGCCTTTTATCTGCGTAATTTTTCTACCTAGACCGAGCTTCCCTCATTCTACCTCAGATTAACTCAATCTTCTCTATGGCTTCTTTTACTATATCTGGACCATGGACCAATCTGTCTCCATTTTCTAAACAACATGTTGGTGATTTGCACGGCCATCCATACAAAGCTTTGAAAGGCACCATTCCTATACTAATCTGATAAATATTATTATAGGAAAACTCAACCAAGTGCAAATGGTCTTCCCACGATCCACCAAAATCTAGTACATAAGCTCTCAACAAATCTTCAAGTACTTTAGTGGCTCTCTCTTTCTATCCTTCTGTCTGTGGGTGATAAGCGGTAATCATCTTAAGCTTGGTACCTAATAAACTCCTATAGACTCTTTCAAAATTCACTAGTGAATAATGCATCTCTATCACTTACTATACTACTAGGAATCCCATGCAGTCTAACAGTATTCTTCGTAAATAACTTAGCCAATACAAGCGTCTTCCTGGTAGACATAACAAGAATGAAATGGACACTCTTGTTTAATCTATCCACCATAACTCATATATTTTCATTTCCCCTATTCGACCTTGGCAACCCGTCAATAAAATCCATGGATATCAAATCCCATTTCCAAACCGGTATATTTACAAGCTGAAGCAAACCACTCGGCTTCTGATGTTCGACTTTTACTTGCTAACAATTCACACACTGCTTTACCCATAAGCCTACATCCCTTTTCATACCTTCCTAGAAGAAACTCCTCTTCATATCCTGAAACATTTTGGTTCCTCCAGGATGAATCATAAACAACGATCGATGACACTCCCTAAAAACTTCCCTCCTTAGGTTTCCAACATCTGGAACACATAACCGCCCCTTCTTCTTTAACCAACCCTTCTAATCAAGACCAAAATCCTTCAGATCATTGTTCTCATTTCCATTTTCCAATATTCTAATCCATTCAGGTAATACTAGATCATCCCTCTACTTAGAAGCAATCCGTTTGATCAACAATGGTCAAACTTCCAAGCAAGATAACATGAATGTACTTTGGCTAGAACTAGCAGTCGATCTTAACTGCACACTACAAGTAGTTAATGACTCTAGATCCTTCCATTCTGCCAACATAGCTAACACCACATTCTGATGTTTCCTGCTAAAGGCATCCGCAACTTTATTTCCTTTTCCCAGTGTATACTCAATTCTAAAATCATAAGCTGCTAAAAACTCCAACTACCTCTTCTGTCTCATATTCAACTCTTTCTGAGAGAATAAGTACCTCAAAGACTCGTGATCCGTATACAACTCGAATCGTTCTCCTAAGAAGTAGTGTGTCCATACTTTAAATGCGAAAATCACCGCTACCAACTCCAAATCATGAGTCGGATATCTAACTTCATATGGTCTGAACTACCGAGAAACGTAGGTAATCACTTTACCCCTTTACATCCATACAGCTCATAATCCTGTTCTATATGAATCCGTATACACCATCAAATCTTGACTCCCATCTGGAACTACTAACACTGGCACATTGGTCAACAAATGCTTTAACTTAAGGAACGCTTCCTCACATTTATCATACCAAATAAACTTCACATCCTTTCTGGTTAGCTTAGTCAAAGGCGCTGCTATCCACGAGAAATCCTTGATAATTCTCCGACAATAACCAGCTAATGCAAGAAAACTTCTTATCTCGGTCACCATTTCAGGTCTTTTCCAACTGTTAACAGCTTCGATCTTGGCTAGATCGACTAACAACCCATTCTCTGAAACTACATGACCAAGAAACTTCACTTCTCTTTTCCAAAAATGATACTTTGAAAACATCGCTTTTAGCTTATGCTACCTAAGCGTCTCTAGCACTATTTTAAGATGAATCTCATGGTCTCTTTCATCTTTATAATATGTTAAAATATCGTCTATGAATACCAATACGAACCTATCCAAATGCTCTCGGAATATACGGTTCATCAAATCCACAAAGAAAGTAGGTGCATTAGTTAATCTAAATGGCATCACTAACCACTCAAACGAACCATACCTCATTCGAAATGCCGTTAACAGAATACTATCCTCCGCCACTCTCAATTGATGGAACCCTTTCGCCAAATCCAACTATAAAAATACTTTGGCTCCACTCAACTAATCAAATAAATCATCAATTCTCGACAAAGGATATCCATTCTTTATCGTCTTTTCATTCAACTTACGATAATCGATGCACAATCTTAACGACCCGTCCAGTTTCTTTACGAACACCTCGGCCGCTTCCCAAGGCGAACTGCTTGGTCTAATAAAATGCTTTCCTTCTAAATCCACTAGCTCACTTTTAACTCCTTCATCTAGGTAGGTGTCATCCTGCTAGGTGGTCTACTAACGAGTTCAGTTGCTGGTACAAGATCTATTCAAAACTTATTAGCTCGTTTCGGTGATAGTCCTATAATCGGCTCAAAAACATCTGCAAATTCTTTTACAATTAAAACCCAACTCAATTCGTCTTCCACTTCTGTGGCACCCAATAAAGCACAATTTTATGGACTCGAATTCTTAACCGAGTACACTATTTGGTCACTATTATCAGGGAGTCTTAATGATATTTTCCTATCATGGCAAAATATCCTAGCATCGTATCTGCTCAACCAATCCATACCCAAAATAATCCCAAAACTCGCAAAATAAAATACATACAAACTACAGGAAAAAGTATAACCTAGCAACTCAAACTCTAGATAGTCACATCTCATCCCCAGAGTTGCATACCCTCCTATTGGATTAGCTATTCTTAAGGAAGTAAAAAGGTATGATGGTTCTAAACATAACTTATCTACCAAACACTGAGATATAAATGAATACGATGCACCAGTATCGAATAGTACCTTAACTGGTATGCTACGAATCAAAAGCGTACCTTCCATCAAATACTTTTGCTTCTCAACTTATGTTAGTCTTGATTTAGACGGCTCCAAAGAAAAGACCTTTCCTTTTCCTGCCTCAGCCACTTTTAGGAATTTGTTCTTATAGTTCCCCACCTGGTTGCAGTTAAAGCACTTCGCATTCTGCTTCCCTACAACCACCTTACCATCACCAGATTGGCACTCATTAGCATAGTGCCCTTCTTGTCACACTTGTAACAAACTATATCAACTTTCCCCTTTTTTTGCAGCCCCACCTTTCTGAGCTCCCTTCTTCTTAAAGAATTTCCTCTTCTTATTCTAAGAATTCTAGTACCACTGACTTCTCTTTCCCAAAGGTCAAAAGCATTTCTTCATTCCTAATAACAATCTCCACCACTACGTTTGATGGATCTCTAAGATGTGGCATCGTTTCCCTAGTAATCTCTGGCATCAACCCCCGGATAAACTTCTCATTTTTATTGATAATAGTGTCAATGGTGGCATATCCATATCTAGACAGCTCATCAAACTTAGCAGAGTATTCCAACACTGACATTCCCCCTTGCTCAAACTCTATAAACTTCCTTAGAAAGGTAGAATTGTCAACTTCAGACAAAAACCCTTTGTTAAATCTTCTTCGAAATTTCTCCTAAGTCAATTCCTCTTCTGGTACTCATACAATCACCTCGTTCCACCAAAACAAAGCAGCTCCTTGAAACTGTCTTGAAGCCAGTCTCCTTTCTACTCATCATTCAAACCCAAATCAGCCAAAAATCCATTCATAATGTAAAATCAATTCTCCACTTCTATCGCATCCTCAATCCTCAGAAAAGGCTTCCTATCCAGATTGATGTAATCTCGACTTAGCTTAGCATAGTTATTACCAACTGCCACTACGAGATTGACTCCTCCCGCATTAGCAACATTTCCTCCAACTGCTCCAGCTTGCATCAGATTGATAAAGAACTAATACATAGTCCCCATATCTACTGGTGGGGTTCTGACACCTACATTAGCATTTGCATTTTGATTAGCATTTACCTGTCGACCCCGGTTTCTCCTGGTGTTGGGCCGAGCAATTCCATTAGTTGTGGTGCTTTTGTCACTGTGACAACCCGAAATTTTGAGCAATATCAATTTAATAATCTGTATTAAATATTAAATTGATTTGATATATCTTTGTTAATAAGATTTAAGTTGATACTCTTCTTTTAATAAATATCTAATTGGTGAGTTTTATCTTTTAAAACTAATGTATTATTTTCTATTTATAATAAATATATATTTGTATATACTGTAAATAGGAAAACTTTGTTTTAAATTTAACTAATAAAATTATGTTTTCAAACTCTAATATACATTTTAGTGACTTGGAAATTATGATTTATTTAATATTAAGCTTTTCAAAAGCTATTTAATAAATAACTATATGGTTTTAAATACTTAAGATAAATGTTTAATAGTTTAAAACTTATTCTAGCTTAAGTTTAAAGTTAAATTTTATTAACAAAAAAAAAGGATTTGTTCTATTTTCTTTGTAAGAATAGCTTGATAAAAATATGGTTTAAAATATATATAAGTTTTAAATGCAATTCTGTCAAATGATACATAATATATATAATAAAATTAGTAATTTATAATAAAGAGATAATTTCTTTTATAAATCATTTCAAATTGATAAATGTGTTATTTTTAAATAATATTAATAAATAAAAACGTACATATAGAACTACAATATTTTAAGTAATAAGTTAGACATAGAAATAAAACAAATATACATAAGTTAAATTTTATAGTTTTGTAAATTATAAAATGAATACACTATAAATATTTAAACAACATGTTAAAATAACATTCAATTACATTTCAAAAATATAAAACAAGGAAACAAAAAGGAATCTGCATAGGCATTTGAGCAAAAGAAATAACATTCAAGTATGAACACTTAAAGAAAAATATATATAAGCTTGCAAAGAAAGGAACCAGATAGATATGTGATGGTACAAACAATATTAGCTAAATCTGGAAAGTGAGAATCAAGACAAGCATTAAATGCTAGCCACAATATTTCTTATCTCAGCCACCAAGACCAAAAGAAGATCTACTTAGGCAAATAAACAATGGGAAGAATCTCTGATTTTTGTACAAAAGTATACACAGTTTTGTACCACAATACACTGTATTGAAAATATAAAATTGTGCCCTGTCTACTTCCTTTTCTTTATATCTCAGTCTTCCATCTTTAGTTCATAAACCAAAACCTAAAATCTGAAGTAAAAACTATTTCAAACTAAACAAAGCTTCTACTTGAACAATAATCAAGATCAAATCAACCAGAGATCAAGAAGCAGTAACATTTTCAACATTCATGTTTTCAAAAGATTTCTAAGGTTCAAGCTTTTTCAAAATCAAAACCAGAGGCTCTGTGTTCATCAAATTTCAGGTGAGTAACATCACATTTTTTAAAAAAAAACTAAGTATGGCTTTGGTTGCATGCTAGTTTCTGTGATAAATATTGTATTGTGTAAGTTTATCCTTTGTGTATATGTATTTTTCTGTGTATATATGGATGAATGGTTGTGTACATGTTGAAGTCTCTATGTCTATACTGTTTTTGTTTCCAGGCTCTGTTCTTTCACAATTCAGGTGAGTAGCACCATTTTTCTTAAAATTAAAGGATGGAAATCTATTACAAACATATCTCTACATAAGTATGGTAGTACATAGGTATATATAACATCTCTGTGTTCTTGAATATTGGAAGTAATGGTACAGTCTGATGATCATATGTTCTCTATCTACAAATTTTAACCCAAGAACTTAGTTTTAAAATCTGTTCCTCTTGATTTACTCAATGTTTGAATTTAGTATTAGAACAAAAATTTGTCTGGTACTGTGCAAATTAAGTTATAAAAAATTTATTCAAGTGTAAACAACTTGCCAATGTCACAGGAAGGTGAGATATCTCAGAACAACTCAAATGAGTTAAAATTCGAATTTCATAATATACGAATTCAGGCCTGTAACTTGAATCCGTATGCTTTGACATGATTTTTAAAGCAAAAATCATGATTTTTAGAGGAGGGAGTGAAGAGCAGTTCGAGTTCGACTGTTTTGGGCTTTTTGAGTTGCCGTGGGTGATCTAGTTGACTGGAGGAGTTGAGTTTCCTCCTGGAGGTGGAGGAGTGATCAGAGGGGCTAGGAAAAATAGTGCGGTGGTGGTCAGGCGAACGTGGTGGTAGCGACGAGGTTTTGAAAATTCTAAACCTAATTTTAAAGAGGCTGAGCTTTTCGTTTCGTTCGTCCTCTTCGTACGATCGAGTGTTGCATGATTTAGGGAGGTGGTAGAGGTTGAGGCGACGAAGTGATGACCTAGTTTTCGCGTGCTCAGATGGTCGGAGCTGCGATCACGAGATGGTTTCAGGTTGGGGTTGTGGTGGTCTTCCTGTTCCAGGTTTTTAATTCAAACTCGATTTCGAATTCGTGCTGGAAACAAAGTTCTGGGTGGTCGTGAAGCTTGAGGGGATCATCGGCGACTTACCGAAGATCGTGGTGATGGTCGGAAGGCACTGGAATGCCGGTGCACGTGCACGGGGTCGATTCCGTGCATCTGAATTGTTTGGTGGAGAAGAAGAGTCTGGGCACGAGGCTTTTCTCGCGTGTGGCTCGAGTAATTCGAGTCATATACTCGAAGCAGTTATAGGTTGTCTCGGGTAAATTTGTAGTACAGGTTTTAACCTGTAAGTTTTTTTAAAAATTTGAAACTGGAATTTAAATGTGAACTAGAGATTTAAAACTAGATTTAAATCAAAGTTTAAGTTGGATTCAAATGTAGATTGAATCTTAGTTTTAAAATAAATAAGTTTTTAAAATTTAAATTGTTTGAACAACTTTAAAATGTTAAATAGTTTAAATTTAAAGGTAAAGCTTTAAATAAAAATAGAGATTTAAGCCTAAGTTTAAATCTGGATTCAAATCCAAATTTGAATCTTAATTTTGAAATAAAAGGAAGTTTTTAAAAATTTAAGTGTTTAAATAACTTTAAAGGTTTAGGTTGTATTTTAAATATGATTTGTATTTTGTAACGACCCAGAATTTTGAACAAATTAAATTGAGAATATTTAATTAATTTTAAATATTTGAACGGTGATTTAATTTGAATCCCCGATATAAATTCAATTATGGCGATTTAATTATATAATTTAATCTATTGAACTGGATAAAAATTTATATCTTCAATTTTAAAGCTGAAGAAAAATAATTCTAAAGCTTGTAAAATTTGTATTGATGATACTGAAGATAACAGAAGCTTCAGAATCTAATTTCAAACTTTTTCGTTCAGTTTTGAAATTTATATCGTTCAGTCGATATTTAAAAATAGCCGTCCGAGGCACAGTCTCGGAATTCGACGAAACGAGTTCCATCGGGTCCGGAATATTGTATTATTGCCGGATTTCAAGTTTCGTATTTTTCGGAGTTGGTATGTGAACACACGACCAGAAAACCGCATTGAATTTTTAACGAAATTCAAATTTAAATTAATATTTTAATTTGTCAACTACAGCATGTTCTCCTCCTCGAATCACGCAGAAAGAAAAAAAATCACGATATCAGATCGTGTACACCATGCCTCCTCTGATTTTAAACACCCCTCTTCCACTCTCTTCCTTTCTTTTAAATCCCTTCTCCCCTTCATTTCGAACAGCCGAGAAAAGAAAAAAAAACCATATCTCGTTCAAATTCGTGACCACGCGGTTCGTTTCAAAGGCAAGACATCGCGAACCAATTCGCGACCAAAATCGCGATGTTGATAGGATGGAGGCAATCGATTTCTGGGTGCGAGCGACTGAAGGCAAGTCGCGAGCTAGGGTTTCGTCGAGCTCGAGTACGACGTCGCGGCAAGGTCAGGGGTTCGAGTATGGGGGGATGCGGTGATGGAGGCGCGCGTCTTGGCGATTGTCGCGATCAAGTAAGGTGCGGTGGCGAATTGGAACGGAGCTAGGGTTTCGCTCGCGTGTAGTTGAGGTGACGCACTCGTGTGGAACGAGGAGATCGAGACTGGGTTTGGGCTTGCCTTGGCATTGGGTTTTGGTGCAACTCGAGTTTCGGCAAGTTGTCGTCAATTTGAGGAGGCTGTTAGGTAATGTTTATAACTTGTATAAAATTTACAGCAAACAAGTTTCAGTTGAAAAGATGCATATATACAGTAAAATATAATTTGATTTATAGGAAAATTTGTTCAAGAATTTTTTTTTTAAAAAAGAAGTTTAGTTTTAAATTTAAATTGTTTAGTTAAATAAATTATTAAAGGAAATTTAGTTCTAGATTTGTTTTTGTTAAGTAAATTTATTAAGTAAGAAATTAGTTTAAAACTGGGAATTTGATATAGCTTTAAATTGTTTAAATTGAATTGTTATAAAAATTTAAACTCGTCAAATGGTTAGACAATTTGATCATTTAAGGAGAAACCGTTCAAATTTTAATTTTTAAAGTTTAAAATAAAATTTTTGGTAATTAAATTTATAAATAAAAATTTAATGGTTCGATTGATTCAAATATTAATAGACTGTATAAATTATTTATACAAGGTTAAAGTCGAGAAAGCGAAAGAAGAATTGGATTGGATTGCAAAATTAAAAGCTAATGTGAGATTTTTCTCACTCAAAATTGAAGTGGAATTTTCAGTTATTTATTGATTGATTTGATTGTTATTGGATGTGCTATTAGATATGATAGGATATATCTATATATAGCAATATATACATATTGGCATATGTATATATTGGATTGATGATTTCCCGCCTCGTATAGCGGATGAGACCCTATTGCGCCGTTAGTAAGCGGATTTATAAAAACCTATATACCGCGATAATTCCGTACTGGAGCGGAATTGGTATTGTGCTAACATCTTTGGATGCAGGGAAACAGGTTGGAGGGATCCAACTGGACCCCTCACATTGATTGATTTTATTTATACTGTGATATGAATCTGTGAATGATTATATTGATGTTATTGATCATATCGATGTCTGGAAATTGATTGAAAGCTAAAATTTAGCTGAATGGATGTTTGATATCATTGGATTCCAAAAATAAATGAAATTGAATTTTTGAAATCAAAATAGAAATTTTTAAGTAAATAAATTTTTAGAAATTGAATAGAATTTGAAGAAAAGAATTTAAAGGTATAAAAGTTGATTTTTATAGTATTATCGAATTTATTCCAGAATAAAGTGAAAATGCTAAATAAATGGATTTCATAAAACAGTGATTTTAAATTGAAGAATTCAATTTAAAACTTGGATTTTTTTTTAATAGATTGAAAGAAACAATTGAAATTATTTTCTTAAAAAGGAAATTATTTAAAAAGAGATAAGTTGGAAATCCAATTAGAAATTTAAATTGGTAAATTGAAATAATTTGGGAAATCAATGTAAAATGATTTCAATTTGAAGAATCCATTTAAAAATAGAATATTGAATGATTTGAGAAAAATAAGGAATTTATTTAGTAGCGATAAATAAATTTAGAAATCAATATTGAAATTGATTTGATATTGAAGTTCTTATAAATAAAATTGGAATTTACAAATGCTGTTTATAAATACGAAATCACTTATTTTGATAAGTAAAATATAGAAGTTAATAAAAAGAAGGTTTATAAGTCGAGGTTGTTATTAAAATAGAAATGGAATTTATAGACGTGTTTATAAATTCGAAATAGATTGAATTGGACAAATTTATTTATAGAAGATTTTTAAAGAAAAGATATATTCACAACTCTGGACCGTGAATATATTATTGAATAAAATGGATTCATTTTTGAAGAAGTGATATTTTAAAATGAAGTTAAATTGTTTTTAACGATGTTTTAAAATGTATTATGAATCGAAAGCATAGATTTCAACATACTTGTTGAAATAGACGTTTTCGGAAAATAAGGAAATGATGGACTATAACACTGTTGTTATAGTAAATGATTTCCGAAAGGAAATGTTTATATAGTATTGGGATTTATATATCTATTTTAATTTCGAATCCCTATACTAGTGATTTTGAGTCGTTGTAACGATGTTTTACGTAACATTCGTTTTGACTCAAATAGATGTTGTTAAAAAGAATGATTTCCTTAAAAGAATGAAATATATATATACTTAATTTGATTTAAGTATATCGAATATTTTCCAAGTGTTGAAAATAAATGGATTGTGAATTGCTGACTTATTTTTAAATAAGTATGGAAATGTTTTCCAAAATGAAATGAAATGTTTTGAGATTTTATCTTCTTAAAGATAAATTGAAAATGAATATTGGAAACGATTTGAAAATCGAATATCAGTAGATATTCGAAAGTATAAATTCAATACGGAATTTATAAAAGAAAGCGAAGTTGTTAAAAAAATAAATATTGATTTATTTTTGAAGTATGGAAAATTGATTTGAAATTGTTTTCAAATGGTTAAGTGTGGAAATTTTATATCTAGTGAAGATATTTTTGAAGATGAAATAATTTGGAAAATTATTTGGAATCTGATGATGTTGCGCATCTTTATTGATAGTTAAATAACCGACTATCAATAATTACCTTTAGATAGGTATTTGTTGTGAATTGAATGAATTTGAATGCCACACTTATTTTTAAATAAGCGCTCACTATTCGGGTTAGCCGGGAAAGGACCATGGGGTCGTATAACCCATTCCGAATATGTGATACGTCGTTATGAATTGCATTCGAAGACCGGTGTTGAAGACCGGATATTTTTGAAAACGGAAGGATTACCGTCGAGTTACTCTACATCGACTGATCTTCGATTTAGAGGTTTTATCACCCTTAGTGACGGGAAGTCTAGACGTGATTAGAAAATTATCCGGAAATGCAAGGGCTTCGTGAGAAGTGCCTTCGGTTCTGTTCGATCCCGGAACAGACTTGTATGGATTGTGTGTCTGACGTTACAATTTGAGATATAAAGCTGATTTCTTTCAAATACATATCTGTTGGTGGCGGAGAATTTATTCTCTTAGCTTAACACCCTTCTCTGAGACGTACGAGCTCAGAGGTTATGTAGTTGAAATTTATCAGCGATATATCCCAATTTGGTAACGTGGCATACTGAGTGTTGCTGTGAAATGATCAGTGTTTGATCATTTGCGATATGATCATTTGTTTGATCTTATATCTTTGTGATCATAGGTTGATCATTTTGTTTGACCCGTAGCAGGGCTTTTTGAGAAAGCGTAGCTTTGTGGACGAGACTTCATCGAGCCTCACACCCCAGAAATGGTCGAAACAGGAAGGATGCAGCAAGGTTCTAGGGAGTAGCGCCCCTTAGTGTATGTCATTCCTTCTGGATAAAGGTGGTATCATGGTATGGAGCCCAGATACTTAACCTCTGTGGTTACTGCATTATTATTATCTATGTGGTTTGTTGGAAATCGGGGATCCTCGGGAAGATCGGTGACGATCGGGGGATGGCATACGCGTGTCAGTAGTTACCTATTTTTGCAGAGGTAACCCGGCCTTGTGTTGGCAGAGATCTAACCGTAATGTTAGGTTATTTCTCGGGTCGTCTATTCCAGGGACGTACCCATCGTGGAAAAGGAAGTTCCTTAGCCTGACCATTTGTTGGAAATCCAAAGAAACAATACGAGCCTTTACGATTTCAATTGTATAACCTGTCTCCTCAGGAGGCAGCTATAGCAGGCATAATATAATGGTACCTATGCTGGCTAAGATTTATATTATACTTTCGAAATGTTTTCCACTATGCACTAATAATAATATCAAAAAGAATTTGATTTTTTGCGTAGTAAGCATCTTTGACTATCATAAGAAGAAATCTCCTCCAAGTCTGCGTTTGCATTGTGTGTGTGGTGGGAGGTCTTATGGTAGTTTCATTTTCCAAAAGCATTGCGAATTGACATTAAAATTTTCTGTTGATTATTTTAAAGAATAACTGTTTTACGATCTCACACCAGTCGCCATGACTGACTCGGAGTTTATTGTTCCCTTCTAAACTCTGGGTGCCCACCAATTTCCACACGGGCAGCCTAGAGTTATGTTATCAGGATATTCTGGATATTCTGGAGCTTTGGAGATAAGCTGGATGACGAGACGTAGTATTTGTATCTGATAGTATTTATTCCGCTGTGTATTCTGTATGAGGACAAGTTATATAACTGTCCATTGTTGTATATTGACTCTGATGATTGATGTATGTATAAAATGATATAGTTCTTTGTTTTAAAGATTACTGATTTATCTATTATATATTGTTCCGCTGCGATGTGTAAGATTCTGATATTGTTTTCTGTTCTGATGTGTTTTCTGTTGTTCTTCTTCTTTCTTTCTTCTCTTTTTCTTCTATCTTCTTATTCTTCTACTTTTTCTGTTTCTTAAACCCTCACTATTGAAGTTTCCGGCACTCGATTGTTCGGCAGTCGATAAAGTGAGTATCGATGTCGAATTTTCGAAAGTTGAAAATTTCGGTATGTGACAGCGTGGTATCAGAGCATATGGTTAAGCGACAACCTTGCTCTGTTGGGTGTTACTCATTAGAGATAGAGTCAGCAGTACTCTAGAATGAGTTGAGTGTAATAATAGATATGAGCGCGTATTTGTTAGTGAATATAAAATTATTTTGTATTGTGTTGACTTATCGGTTGATTGTTTATGGATTTTGGTCGGTGCAGTCTAGCTAACTGTAATCGATAGGGGTTTCTAAACTCTTAACAAGATAAACTGACACAGTATTGTTTTAAAATAGGGTAAATGGAATAATTTTGCCCAAACCTATTTTCGTATATAAAAGAAATGATTTTCTATGAATTATCATAATATATGGATGTTTGGTTGTTAGGAAAGTGATGATATTGAAATGTTATCATTACTATTGAAACTGAATAAGAAACTGAAATTGTAACTCCAAAGTTAAGAAATAAATTCACATACAAATGAAATTTAAGAATGTAAATTATAAATGTGAATTGTGATTTAAAACGGAATTCCAGAGGAGTATTTGGAAATGTTTTGAAAAGAATTTGAAATTTTTTGGAGATTTGGAAAGTTTAATTCCTTTTTGATTTGAAAATGAATTTCAAAGGTTTTGAAAAGTATTTTGGAGGAATGAGAAGCTCTAAACTCTTTTCGGTCGCTGGAAAATAACTTCGATGATGACCGCGGCATCATTGGTGTTTATTTTCGGGTTTCCAAAAGAGAAATTGCTGCCAAATTGTTTTAAATGAAAGTGTTTGGAAAATTTGGGTTTTGTTTTAGAAAATTCAAAGAATAATTTGAATTGTTTTCAAAAATGGTTTTGAAAAGGTTGAAAAGACTGGGGTAATATATAAAAATATTTCTATTATTTAGTTGATAACTTATACAATTAGAATTTTAATAGAATAATTTAACTTAAAGAATGAAGTTAAAATAAAGTAAGTACAAGCGAATCAATTAAATGAAAATGAAATTGAAAGTTGAAATTCATTTCGAATTTGTTAGCAAATGAATTGAATTGAATAATGTGAATTGAAAGATGAGATTGAATTCAAATGGAATTTTTGAAATGTAAAATTGAACGAAAATGAATATGTAACTTCAACAGTGAAGTAAAAATGTATAAGCAATTTATATTGAGAATTGTATAATAAAATGTGCAAAATGGTTTGAATATATGCAACTAGATATTATGGCTAGTAGGATATACAGGTGTTGTAAAAGGAATTGGGATTTTACTTTCAAAGATGAATTTGAATTGCTCGACAAAAGGTACGTATTTGAATTATAATATGAGTTTTTGATGATTTCTGGTCTAGCCGCTTGGCTTTTTCTTTTTCTTTTTGAAATCTGAGAGTCCGTAGGGACGTTTTGTAGTCGTACCGTATTAGCCGCGCAAAGGAGACGTTGGCGAAATTTTTCGGAAATTTAGGGCGTTAGAAAATTTTTGAGAAAATTTGAAAGTTTAAAATTTGAATTTAAACTCGAATTTGAATTTTGAAGTAAACGATGTTGTTTGAAACTTATAGTTGAAGTTGAAAATTTAGTATGAATAATAACGAATCTTTAGTAGAAAATTGATAAAACTATTTGAATGTGGAAAGATAGTAGATGAGTTAAGGATCACTTTTCCTAACTTGTAATTTCGAGGACGAAATTCTTTTAAGGAGGGAAGTCTGTAACGACCCAGAATTTTGAACAAATTAAATTGAGAATATTTAATTAATTTTAAATATTTGAACGGTGATTTAATTTGAATCCCCGATATAAATTCAATTATGGCGATTTAATTATATAATTTAATCTATTGAACTGGATAAAAATTTATATCTTCAATTTTAAAGCTGAAGAAAAATAATTCTAAAGCTTTTAAAATTTGTATTGATGATACTGAAGATAACAGAAGCTTCAGAATCTAATTTCAAACTTTTTCGTTCAGTTTTGAAATTTATATCGTTCAGTCGATATTTAAAAATAGCCGTCCGAGGCACAGTCTCGGAATTCGACGAAACGAGTTCCATCGGGTCCGGAATATTGTATTATTGCCGGATTTCAAGTTTCGTATTTATCGGAGTTCGTATGTGAACACACGACCAGAAAACCGCATTGAATTTTTAACGAAATTCAAATTTAAATTAATATTTTAATTTGTCAACTACAGCATGTTCTCCTCCTCGAATCACGCAGAAAGAAAAAAAATCACGATATCAGATCATGTACACCATGCCTCCTCTGATTTTAAACACCCCTCTTCCACTCTCTTCCTTTCTTTTAAATCCCTTCTCCCCTTCATTTCGAACAGCCGAGAAAAGAAAAAAAAAACCATATCTCGTTCAAATTCGTGACCACGCGGTTCGTTTCAAAGGCAAGACATCGCGAACCAATTCGCGACCAAAATCGCGATGTTGATAGGATGGAGGCAATCGATTTCTGGGTGCGAGCGACTGAAGGCAAGTCGCGAGCTAGGGTTTCGTCGAGCTCGAGTACGACGTCGCGGCAAGGTCAGGGGTTCGAGTATGGGGGGATGCGGTGATGGAGGCGTGCGTCTTGGCGATTGTCGCGATCAAGTAAGGTGCGGTGGCGAATTGGAACGGAGCTAGGGTTTCGCTCGCGTGTAGTTGAGGTGACGCACTCGCATGGAACGAGGAGATCGAGACTGGGTTTGGGCTTGCCTTGGCATTGGGTTTTGGTGCAACTCGAGTTTCGGCAAGTTGTCGTCAATTTGAGGAGGCTGTTAGGTAATGTTTATAACTTGTATAAAATTTACAGCAAACAAGTTTCAGTTGAAAAGATGCATATATACAGTAAAATATAATTTGATTTATAGGAAAATTTGTTCAAGAATTTTTTTTTTTAAAAAGAAGTTTAGTTTTAAATTTAAATTGTTTAGTTAAATAAATTATTAAAGGAAATTTAGTTCTAGATTTGTTTTTGTTAAGTAAATTTATTAAGTAAGAAATTAGTTTAAAACTGGGAATTTGATATAGCTTTAAATTGTTTAAATTGAATTGTTATAAAAATTTAAACTCGTCAAATGGTTAGACAATTTGATCATTTAAGGAGAAACCGTTCAAATTTTAATTTTTAAAGTTTAAAATAAAATTTTTGGTAATTAAATTTATAAATAAAAATTTAATGGTTCGATTGATTCAAATATTAATAGACTGTATAAATTATTTATACAAGGTTAAAGTCGAGAAAGCGAAAGAAGAATTGGATTGGATTGCAAAATTAAAAGCTAATGTGAGATTTTTCTCACTCAAAATTGAAGTGGAATTTTCAGTTATTTATTGATTGATTTGATTGTTATTGGATGTGCTATTAGATATGATAGGATATATCTATATATAGCAATATATACATATTGGCATATGTATATATTGGATTGATGATTTCCCGCCTCGTATAGCGGATGAGACCCTATTGCGCCGTTAGTAAGCGGATTTATAAAAACCTATATACCGCGATAATTCCGTACTGGAGCGGAATTGGTATTGTGCTAACATCTTTGGATGCAGGGAAACAGGTTGGAGGGATCCAACTGGACCCCTCACATTGATTGATTTTATTTATACTGTGATATGAATCTGTGAATGATTATATTGATGTTATTGATCATATCGATGTCTGGAAATTGATTGAAAGCTAAAATTTAGCTGAATGGATGTTTGATATCATTGGATTCCAAAAATAAATGAAATTGAATTTTTGAAATCAAAATAGAAATTTTTAAGTAAATAAATTTTTAGAAATTGAATAGAATTTGAAGAAAAGAATTTAAAGGTATAAAAGTTGATTTTTATAGTATTATCGAATTTATTCCAGAATAAAGTGAAAATGCTAAATAAATGGATTTCATAAAACAGTGATTTTAAATTGAAGAATTCAATTTAAAACTTGGATTTTTTTTTAATAGATTGAAAGAAACAATTGAAATTATTTTCTTAAAAAGGAAATTATTTAAAAAGAGATAAGTTGGAAATCCAATTAGAAATTTAAATTGGTAAATTGAAATAATTTGGGAAATCAATGTAAAATGATTTCAATTTGAAGAATCCATTTAAAAATAGAATATTGAATGATTTGAGAAAAATAAGGAATTTATTTAGTAGCGATAAATAAATTTAGAAATCAATATTGAAATTGATTTGATATTGAAGTTCTTATAAATAAAATTGGAATTTACAAATGCTGTTTATAAATACGAAATCACTTATTTTGATAAGTAAAATATAGAAGTTAATAAAAAGAAGGTTTATAAGTCGAGGTTGTTATTAAAATAGAAATGGAATTTATAGACGTGTTTATAAATTCGAAATAGATTGAATTGGACAAATTTATTTATAGAAGATTTTTAAAGAAAAGATATATTCACGACTCTGGACCGTGAATATATTATTGAATAAAATGGATTCATTTTTGAAGAAGTGATATTTTAAAATGAAGTTAAATTGTTTTTAACGATGTTTTAAAATGTATTATGAATCGAAAGCATAGATTTCAACATACTTGTTGAAATAGACGTTTTCGGAAAATAAGGAAATGATGGACTATAACACTGTTGTTATAGTAAATGATTTCCGAAAGGAAATGTTTATATAGTATTGGGATTTATATATCTATTTTAATTTCGAATCCCTATACTAGTGATTTTGAGTCGTCGTAACGATGTTTTACGTAACATTCGTTTTGACTCAAATAGATGTTGTTAAAAAGAATGATTTCCTTAAAAGAATGAAATATATATATACTTAATTTGATTTAAGTATATCGAATATTTTCCAAGTGTTGAAAATAAATGGATTGTGAATTGCTGACTTATTTTTAAATAAGTATGGAAATGTTTTCCAAAATGAAATGAAATGTTTTGAGATTTTATCTTCTTAAAGATAAATTGAAAATGAATATTGGAAACGATTTGAAAATCGAATATCAGTAGATATTCGAAAGTATAAATTCAATACGGAATTTATAAAAGAAAGCGAAGTTGTTAAAAAAATAAATATTGATTTATTTTTGAAGTATGGAAAATTGATTTGAAATTGTTTTCAAATGGTTAAGTGTGGAAATTTTGTATCTAGTAAAGATATTTTTGAAGATGAAATAATTTGGAAAATTATTTGGAATCTGATGATGTTGCGCATCTTTATTGATAGTTAAATAACCGACTATCAATAATTACCTTTAGATAGGTATTTGTTGTGAATTGAATGAATTTGAATGCCACACTTATTTTTAAATAAGCGCTCACTATTCGGGTTAGCCGGGAAAGGACCATGGGGTCGTATAACCCATTCCGAATATGTGATACGTCGTTATGAATTGCATTCGAAGACCGGTGTTGAAGACCGGATATTTTTGAAAACGGAAGGATTACCGTCGAGTTACTCTACATCGACTGATCTTCGATTTAGAGGTTTTATCACCCTTAGTGACGGGAAGTCTAGACGTGATTAGAAAATTATCCGGAAATGCAAGGGCTTCGTGAGAAGTGCCTTCGGTTCTGTTCGATCCCGGAACAGACTTGTATGGATTGTGTGTCTGACGTTACAATTTGAGATATAAAGCTGATTTCTTTCAAATACATATCTGTTGGTGGCGGAGAATTTATTCTCTTAGCTTAACACCCTTCTCTGAGACGTACGAGCTCAGAGGTTATGTAGTTGAAATTTATCAGCGATATATCCCAATTTGGTAACGTGGCATACTGAGTGTTGCTGTGAAATGATCAGTGTTTGATCATTTGCGATATGATCATTTGTTTGATCTTATATCTTTGTGATCATAGGTTGATCATTTTGTTTGACCCGAAGCAGGGCTTTTTGAGAAAGCGTAGCTTTGTGGACGAGACTTCGTCGAGCCTCACACCCCGGAAATGGTCGAAACAGGAAGGATGCAACAAGGTTCTAGGGAGTAGCGCCCCTTAGTGTATGTCATTCCTTCTGGATAAAGGTGGTATCATGGTATGGAGCCCAGATACTTAACCTCTGTGGTTACTGCATTATTATTATCTATGTGGTTTGTTGGAAATCGGGGATCCTCGGGAAGATCGGTGACGATCGGGGGATGGCATACGCGTGTCAGTAGTTACCTATTTTTGCAGAGGTAACCCGGCCTTGTGTTGGCAGAGATCTAACCGTAATGTTAGGTTATTTCTCGGGTCGTCTATTCCAGGGACGTACCCATCGTGGAAAAGGAAGTTCCTTAGCCTGACCATTTGTTGGAAATCCAAAGAAACAATACGAGCCTTTACGATTTCAATTGTATAACCTGTCTCCTCAGGAGGCAGCTATAGCAGGCATAATATAATGGTACCTATGCTGGCTAAGATTTATATTATACTTTCGAAATGTTTTCCACTATGCACTAATAATAATATCAAAAAGAATTTGATTTTTTGCGTAGTAAGCATCTTTGACTATCATAAGAAGAAATCTCCTCCAAGTCTGCGTTTGCATTGTGTGTGTGGTGGGAGGTCTTATGGTAGTTTCATTTTCCAAAAGCATTGCGAATTGACATTAAAATTTTCTGTTGATTATTTTAAAGAATAACTGTTTTACGATCTCACACCAGTCACCATGACTGACTCGGAGTTTATTGTTCCCTTCTAAACTCTGGGTGCCCACCAATTTCCACACGGGCAGCCTAGAGTTATGTTATCAGGATATTCTGGATATTCTGGAGCTTTGGAGATAAGCTGGATGACGAGACGTAGTATTTGTATCTGATAGTATTTATTCCGCTGTGTATTCTGTATGAGGACAAGTTATATAACTGTCCATTGTTGTATATTGACTCTGATGATTGATGTATGTATAAAATGATATAGTTCTTTGTTTTAAAGATTACTGATTTATCTATTATATATTGTTCCGCTGCGATGTGTAAGATTCTGATATTGTTTTCTGTTCTGATGTGTTTTCTGTTGTTCTTCTTCTTTCTTTCTTCTCTTTTTCTTCTATCTTCTTATTCTTCTACTTTTTCTGTTTCTTAAACCCTCACTATTGAAGTTTCCGGCACTCGATTGTTCGGCAGTCGATAAAGTGAGTATCGATGTCGAATTTTCGAAAGTTGAAAATTTCGGTATGTGACATATTTCAAAATGAATTTGGTTTTAAACTCCTTTAAACTTCTTTTATAAAATAAGTAATTCTTTAGCATAAGGTTTAAAGGATGTTTAGATGGTTTTAAACTTTATTGAAGTTAAGTTTATCTTCATTTTAAATCTTAAATTTAAAATGAGATTTGAAAACAAATTTAAAAGTAAATTGTTTTAAATGGTTTTGTTAAAAATATTGTAATAATTAAAAATAAATGTTCTTATTTTAAAGTGAATAAAGATTTAATGAATTGTGATTCGTTAAATTAGTAAGGTAATTAAATGGATCATTAATTAATTTATTTAATTAAGAAATTAAGGGTTTTAATTAATTAATTAAGGGTTTTAATTAATTAATTAAGGTTAAGGTAATTAAATTGAAATTAATAATGGTTAATTTGAGTTAATTACTTAAGAAAGGTAATTATGAATAGTTAATGAAGATCATTAACCAGGATTATTAAATTATTAATTAATGTGATTAGTTTTTAATAATTAATTAGATTTATTAATTAAAGATAATCATTTATGAATTGTTTAAGTGTAATTACTTAATGAAGTAATTAATGGTAATTACTGTATGTAATTAATTAAAGAGATATAAATATGAAAGTAATTTGGATTAAATTACTTTGTGAAATTAATCAAGGGATTAATTAAGATAATTGATTAAGGAATAATAAATTTATTAAATGAAGTAATTAAGGGTAGTTAATTACTGGATGTGATTAATCAAGAGTGATTAATAAATATTGTTTAATTAAAGATTAATTACTTAATGTAATTAATTTAAATAAGAAAAATAATTAAAAATGTAATTAGGGATCATTAAATTATATAATTAATGATGTAATTAAGGGTTGATTCATTAAGATTTATTAATCAATAATAAGTAATTTTGAGTAATTAATTAAGGATTAATGTAATTAATTATAGTTAATTAGTAAATGAAGTAATTAAAGATTAATTACTGTATTTGGTTAAGGATAATTAATTTGTGAAATTAATTAAAGGACAATTACTTGAATGTAATTAAAGGATAATTAAATCAAGGATGATTAATTAAGATGGGAATTAGGGAATGATTAATTAATTGATTTGCAATTAATTATTGGTTATGTAAGCAGGATTTATAGAATGAAGTAATTAATTTAATTTACTTTGAATTAATTAGAAATAAGGTAATTAATTTAATTCATTTTAAATTAATTATAAATAAATGTGCTGATTAATCCTTGCTTATGTATTGATGGATGATATTGATTTCCTTGAATGGTTTGAAATCTCAGATATGAGATAAATAATGTTGTATGATATGGTTGTTTTGGTTGAAGTGTATCGATAATGTAGATTATCTATTTGTGATGATATTGTGAATCATCTATCTGTGATATTGTGAATTATCTATCTATGTGTATATGGATAATGAATTGAATTGTTTTAACTTTAAAACAACTTGGCCTTAAAAGATACGGTTTGGATTTCGATGAGACCGGGATCGGGTTTCCAGATTTGGATATCCGAAAACCACATCGATCCAAATTAACGATAGGTCGTGAATCTCAAGTGAAGATGAAGATTCAGAATGAAAGGGTTATTGTCGTTAACTCTGAGGGTGATTCCAAAAAGAGTGTAACGAGATAATGCCTTCGGTTTCGTTCGAACCCGGAACAAACTTGTATGGATTGAATGCTTTCAGAACATCGTCAGGTGGACGATGAGCATTCTAAGTGATGTGTTCTGATGAGGTAAATCGTAGCCTCAAGCCTCATCAACCGGGAATGGCTAAAACAGGGGAGGTGCAGCAAGGCTTCGTGGGTAGCACCCACTTGAGAGTAAGATTTTCCCCTGTCTAGATGTCCCTTTTTATTTGGCTTAGTGGCAGTTGGATCTGCAGCCAACTGCGGGTTTATCTTATTTGGAACTTTTCAGTAAGGAATGGTTCCGGCTTTGTGTTGTAGGGGATTGGGAGTAATCCTCGGTACGCTGATCTAGGCCAAGTACTGTGACGGGTGGTACCCTAGTAGCCCTGCCATTGTATGGAATCCAATCTCCAATAAGTGCCATCGAATTTGATTGTTTTACCCACTTGTTGGCTTGTATGCTGGAATTTAATCATGTAACAATTTCAGCTATTTCTTATTTACTTGATAACCCTAGACCTATTATAATATCACTGAATTTCCTATCAAATGTTTGGTTAGCGTAAGGTAAAAACTTTTCCATGTTTATGTGTGGGAAGTCTTACGTGATACCTTTTGTTTTCAAAGGCTTTTCAAAATTAAGCAACTTTAACCTGTTACTCATACCAGACCCATGTCTGACCCAGAGTTTATTTCTATTTTTCTTAAACTCTCAGGTACCCAAATTTTTACAAGGGATTTAGGTTAGCTTTGACGAATTGTGGAGACGCAATGGAGCAGGAGGCTTCAGCGTTATAGATATATAGTTTTCCGCTGTGTTGGTATCTCTGTGTTGTATTTGAGTTGTATCGAGTTGTAGGTGTTTATAACTGTCTAGTATGTGATATATTATTTGTGTAACTCTGATTGATGTTGTATATTATGTAATATTTATGTGATTAATATAATTTATTCGTTCCGCTGTTGAGATTCTGATGTTGTTTCTTCTTTCTTCTTTATCTTTTCTATTTCTCACCCCTTTCTTTCTTAAAGATGATGCAACTTTCTGGTGGTAGAAAGTTGGGTCGTCACAGTCACCTAGATTCACTCTTTTGTTTCCTGCCTCCGTATCTTTCTTTCTTGTAAATCTACATACGAACCCTAGTAAGATATAGAAGAACGGTCTAAGAGAGAGAGGAGAATAGAAATGGAATACTTACTTATATATAGCAAATACAAGTATGTTATTATAGTGCTATCCCATACCCCAATCTTATTCTCCGATTCAATAGGATAATGTTTTCAAAAACTCTTTAAGTTTAATATTTTTTAAATCGTAAGCCTATGCTATGATTCCAAATTGTAACATCCCCCATTCTAAGGCCCAAAACTAACCGCTAAGGATGCTACAATCATCCATAGTTATTAATTCTCGGTGACAAAATGCAGCTATGTTAATTATATTAATAATTATAAGCACGTGAACATAAAAAATTTCAAACACAATTTAATAAAAAAAATTCACATTTCATTTCACAAATGATATTTCATTTTCATTACATAATCTCATTCGTAATCCCACGTTCGAAGAAAATATAATTATGACAAAATGCTCTAAGTGTGACATATGAAGATTCCCCCTTGGTTGATTAGAGTCAAATACTTGGAAATTATACAACTTTTCCATTACATCCAAATAAACAAAACCAAACCACACAGCGGAAATAGATAAAGTTCTTAATAGTTAGATTACCTCCTACATGTCTCTAGAAGCTTGTTCGTCTAACTGGAAACCTGAAAGACCTTACTCCCAATCTACTCAAATGAGTACCCGAGAGTTTAAGTAGAAAAACAAAAAATTCGGGTCAGACAATGGTCCGGTATGAATAATAACCTATTATCTCGGACTAAATAGATATATAATGTAACCACGCCATTGAGCAGAATGGGATTTCCCCTCACTAGTATCCTGACCAAAGCTAATTAACCAAATATTGTGCTCCTGCAACCATAATGGTTAGAATAAGAATATCATTTATTGTTATGCAATATATATAGGATTACCCATCCCAATTTATTAGATTACACATCTAAATTTCAAATAACTACCCGTCATAATTTAAACTGGCTATCCGTCTTATTTTAATCCGACTACCCATCTTATAATTATGTGGACTACCCATCTCACATATAGCATATTCAAAATTATATGGACTATCCATCTCACATGTAATTATAACTTGGATTACCCATCCACTACCATAATAACTACCCATAAAATATGGTTTCATTATTTAAATTATGTGGACTATCCATCTCACATATTCCATTTAATTTAAAATAATGTGGACTGTCCATCACATATCCCATAATTTTCCTAGGATGACTATGAATCCTTCATTATCCTCATAGAGACTATCCATCTCCATCATGATTTGTACTATCCATCTCACATCCCATAGTTTTTCTAGAATGACTATGAACCATCATTTAAAAATTAATTCATGTTACCCACATGTTTCAATTTAATTCATGTTACCCACATGTATCGATTTAATTCGTGTTACTCACATGTATCAATTTAATTCATGTTACCTACATATATCCCCTTATATTTACAACATTTCAAAGTGACATAACATTGGTATCCCCAATTGATTTATGCCGAAGTTAATAAAAATGGACATTGGTATACCCAAGGTTGAAATCAAAAATCATATGACACATGGCTTGCCACCATTTAACAATTTAATTTTAGATCAATGTCGAAGTTCACCTACATTCGTATCCCCAATGATAGTGTCAAAATGCACAATTTAAAATAGCATTGGTATCCCCAATGACGACGTCGAAGTAGAAAATTATGCACTCCACCCTTTAATAACTTAGTATAGATCAATGTCGATGGCATTTAACAATGTCGACATAGAGGTCTTAGGCTCTTCGCCTTTAATCATAACACACACGCGAATTTAAAACAATGTTGAACTCATAAAACATAAGACTCGCCACCTTTAACCAAGTTAATATAAAGCAATGTTGAAGATGACGCTATCGACCTTTATAACTATAGGCTATCCACCTATTAAACAAAAATTTTAACTTTTATATGGATATCTGCCTAAAATGTAGGGTCATCGACCCTCTAAACCATTGGTCTCTCCACCCCTTTTAAAATAATTTTAGTTAGCATAAAAAATAAGCCTCTTCGGCATTAAAAAGAAGAAGATTGACGTCGATGTTGCACTGCATCGTTGCCAACTCCATTCAATATAAAATTCCAAGTATATAAGGTCGCCGACCTTGATGCATAATGACACCAAGACCCTTGACATCATTATAAAACTTTCATACTTAAATCACTTCAACTATTATGCCGCTTTTAATATATAGAGTCAAAGACATAATAAGCGGCGTCATTTCCTTGATTAGGAAAACAAACAAAGAGATGAGATGTGGCATCATTTAAAACAGTGATGATGTATATGTCGATACTAAGCTTTTAAACATTTAAATGAATCATAACGAGGCTATGTCGCCGACATCTTATGCCGCCTTAGTCCACTTCGATGCCCTTGGAATCACTCAATAACTGCCTAAGTTGTTATCATGTGCTTCCTTCTTCATCGATGTCGACCTTCAACAATGGCCCTCATCTTTAAGCTTGACGATGTTATGGTAGCATGGCTTTGTTGTAATTCTTATGAAAACTGTTTTACTACTACTGAAAGTAATTGCTTTTCACCAAATCCAATTATTTGTCAAAATGTGATTGGTTTACAACAAAACTTTGCATTTTCTTTTAAGATATACCGCTACATTCAATTTCAAAAGTCCAAATCATATATTGAATAAATTAATTAATAACCTTAATTAATTATCCTTTTAAATGCTTATCTAGCATAATAATTTCATAGTAATTCGGAATCACTTGGGAAAAATCCCAAAAATTCATAAAAAATCGAGAATATTCTCCTCTTCACCATATAAAATTTTAAGGCCAAAAACCATAGATAACTATTTTAAATGATTAAGACTAGAAATTAAGCTATTTCCTCCTTAGGAAATTCATAAAATAATGTATACAACATGAAAAATTATGAAATTAAAAACCTATCTCCAAAATAATGTTTTATACAACATATCCGAAAATCAAAGTATTTGGAGATTAGAATCTTAGGTTTCACCCTTAAAACCCATTTAAATAATTTTATAAAAATCCCTTAATTCATCATTCTATCCAACAATGAATATTCAACCATATCTTGGCAAAATCTATTAAAATTATTCGGATATTACCCATCGCCAAATTTAAAAAGCAAAAATAGAGATGGAACACTTATTACTCACCTTAGATTAAATGTTGGAGTTGAGATTTGAATTGGTCTTAGTATCCCTAAGCTTCTTCCCCTCGAATCCCCTTGATTTCGATCCCCTAGCCTGGGTTATGGCCGGCCTTGGTATTTTTTCTTTTGATTGCTTAAGTTTGTGCAAAATGAGAATGAAATGAGAGGGAGGGGGTTTTAGAGGTTAAAGGATGGATCTACCTATTTTGCCCTCTTCATATTTCATTTTCTTTAACCCTTTACATTATTCTATTTAATCTATCCAATTAAATGTTTTGAATAATGTTTAACTAAAAATAGGGGTGTCACACAATGTATCTCCATCTACTTGGTTGCTTAACTTAAGCTGGTGTACTTGGACCTGAGCGTTGAACCTAAGCTCTGATACTAACTATAATGACATGCACTTCATAATACCCTGATATATTATTGAATGACAATGTCTAACTCTCAAATACCATAAAAGACAGCTTGTCCTGATAAAATAAAAAAACACAACACCAAACCAAGGCACAACAATAGAATCTCATAGCGAAATGATAATATATAATATATTGAATATACATGAACATAACAAGATAACTAATATATAAGAGATTGTACTGATGGACGTAATAGATAAATAAATATTAATATAGATATTCAGAATACAGTATTTAATACAACAAGTCTTATATATAAATAACATATCTGCCATATATTACAACGGTATCTAGTACATATCTGAAGTATCGACTTCGCCTCCAAAGTGCTCCAAATGCCCTAAAAGTGTATCCCCAAATGCACCCGGTTTCCAAACTATACAATTGATACTTGAGAGTTGTCATGAAAAAAATGGAAAACGACAAAACAAGGGTTAGAAATTAAGCCTGATATGAAGGGAACTTTCTCAAAATCCCATATATCGAAACCTTATAGAGGAAACTACTGAAGTACAGCTGGTCCTCGCCACAAATGTGGCTTAGGAATAATCAAGATTGCCCATAAAAAAGTAAAGTAAACCTAACTCAAATGTAGCGACCCGCCGTTCCGTACCCTTTGAGCTGACATTAAATCACACTTGTCCAACACAAATTGTACGAAAAGACAAATAACTATGAGAAAGAAGAGGATAGAAGAAGAAATAGAACCAACAATACAAATCTCACAATTACAGCGGAACAAAATATAATATATAAAAACAGATCTTTATACAAAGAAACTTTAACTGTAATATACATACAATCATCGGAGTACAACAGTCAATAATCAATTTGGACAGTTATAATAACTTGTCCTCACATGTACTGAATATACAGCATAACACACACAGCGGAAATAACCAAGTACATGTAATATGACTGAAATCCTCCAGCATTTCTTCTTAGCTCCATAGCATCCTAACCTGAATCTGTAATACTCGGCCTGACCCGAGCATTATAATAAAATAATACCCGAGTCAGTCTGGAAAACCAGTGTGAGAAAAAACACTAAATTTGAATTATTACTGCTATCAAAATCCTTTGAAAACAAAGGTATCTCGTAAGACCATGCCACACATAAATACGACGGTTTTTACCTTACGATAACCAAAACATTTTATATCAAAATCATCTGATATTATAATAGTGTCTATAGAAAATAAACTATAAAATAGCTGAAATGCTTGCATCTCACATTTCAGCATAGTTGGGCACATCTGAAACCGTACAGCGCTTATTAGAGAATGTATTCCATACAATGACTAGGCTACTGGGTACCGCCCGTCACGGTGCATCTCTAGATAAAATAACACCGAGGACCTCGCTTGGATCCCTTGCCAACACAGGACCGGCCTACCCCTTGCTGGATAGTACCGAATATGATCATCCCTTCGTTAATGGGCCCCGAGCATATAAATGAGAGATAATAGCGACTCTAGATAGGGATGATCATACCCTACTTGGGAGCGACCCACTTAGCCCTGGTGCATCTCCCATGTTTTAGTCATTCCCGGTTGATGAGGCTTGAGGCTACGTATTACCTTAAGAATAGCATTAATACTTGGAATGTTAATACTGCCTTTCAGGCAACAATGCAATGATAACATTCATCCATACAAGTTGTCCTAGGTCTGGACAAGCCGAATCTCAAAATCACTGTCTTCATTATCTTCATGATATCACAATTCGTAACGCACAAATCAGATCGAAGTGGTTTTTGGATAATTAAATCTGATCCCGGTCTCTTCGAAACGATCAATGAATTTTGGCCAGATTTTGATAGTCGGTTATTTAACTATCATATTACACACATAAGCAGTCACAAGGCCCAATTTGTTATTCTCAATATATTAAATCTTTACAAAACCTTTGTTCCAAAATATCTTCTCGAAGATATATTTTCAATCTCTTTAATATTTCAACATTTGAAAAACTTTATCCATAACAGGATATTTCAAACCATATCAGTACTTAGAAATATTTCTTCCCAATTCCATTTATAATTCAACACTTTGAAAAATATTTCTATAATAAAAATCTCGTAGTTAAATATTTCAAATTCTTCCAGTCCAATACTTAGGAAATATTTATAAGTATATTTTCCCAAAATCATTTTTTCCAATACTTAGGAAATATTCCATTTATTTCATACTTCTCAAAATCCTTTACAATTTATTTGTAAATTCCTTAACTCAAAGTTTCCGGAATTCATTAATTAATTTCCTCTAAAATTCCAAAATCGGTTACACTTGTCTATAATTCCAACTACCCATTTCTAACTTCTTTAATTCTAACTCATTTTCGAAGTTTCTGTATTTAAAAACTTTGGAAATTTCCATAAGTTCCTAAATTTTCATTATAAGATTTTCTCTTATAAAATCACATTCATTAATTTAAATCCCGATTTACAAATCTCGAGAGCATTTATAAATAAATTGCAAACACTTGTTTTTAACTCCATATATATATAATATGTATTTTTAAAGAATAAAAATTATTTTCCAAAACGCTTTATGTAGTTATTTAAAATATCAAACACTTTTCAAATAAACAAATGGAAACTGATTTCCAATCTATTTTAAATAATATAAATCGACTTACCAATTTTATTAACAATAAATTTAGTCATTTGAATAGTAAACCTTTCCAAAATATTGTAAATACTAATAACAATTTTAAACAACACCGTTTAATAAATAATTCCTTTTGGAAGCCAAACCTTCTTCTCAATACCAAAAATCCATTTTAAAAATTCCAATATTACCATCTCCAATTTATAAAACATCCTCGATTCATCCACATCGGTTCACAATTTCAATTTCATAACCATTTCCCCGTTTTCCATAATAAAATCCAATATTCCTTCCTAAATCGATTCCCATATTTCATTTTAAATCCACACTTTGGATTTATATTTCCAAACTATCAATCGATAATCATTTCACTTATTTATAACATTGGTTATGAATTTATAAAGTTCTCCCAGGTTTTTCCCCTTAATTATAAAATATTCTCATTTATAACTCTTTCCAACTCTATTCTTTTCAAATCTCATTTAATTGCCAAATTCCTTCCGAATATCTGTTTAATTTCTTCTTCTATATTTTATCAATTTATAACCATTCCACTCTACTTATAAATATCATCCATGGATTCATAAACTCATTCTGGTTTTTCTCTGTTAATAATAGATCATATCACAAAATCCTTTTATAATCGATTTCTATTTTAAAACCCATTTAGAAATTTATTTCTAATAAAACCAATTATATTCCAAAACTATTCAAAACTCGATTTCAACTTCCATTTAAAATTTTAGAAATATCATTAAAATTTATTCCAAATTCCTTGAATAAATAAATTTCAAAAATATTTATTTGAAAACTCTTTGCAAAATAGTTAAGTGAATTCCAAATCAAATCCTTTATTATTTAATTCACATTCATTCCTTATCGAATATTCCAAATCAATATAAATATTTTTATTTCCACAAATCGCCTTTTGAATTTATTTTTAAAATTTAAAAATATTCTTTATGGTATTTAAAATACCAAAATTAGGCCAGTGCTACTATAGCATCCAATAAATCAAATCACACAACAATCCATAATAGATTATTCAATCACATTGTTTATCGCTATATATGAAAAACAATCAATATATTTAAGGAATTCAGTTGGATCCCTCCAACCTATTTCCCTGCAACCACAGATGTTATATATATAACATAAAATAATAATCTCGCTTGGAGGTGGGATATCACAATAAAAAGGGTCATCCGCTATTATGCGGGACGCATAATGTCTCATCCGCTCCAATTGGCGGGAATTTATATCCAACTACTAATATATATACACTACTATAAATAATATAACATCCAACTGATAAATTATTATAAATCCATCCAATCAACCAATAAATAATTTTAACATTATAAATTAAAACCAGTTATCCAAAATGAGTGAGATTTAATCACCTTGACTTTTATTTGCAATCCGTTCCAATTTTAAATTAAATCGAACAACGTTCGATTTAAATCTAAAATTCTAGCTGACTTCGAAAAATTCCAAACTAATCCCAGATAGTAGCCTACATCCTTATGAATCCAACGTTGCCGGTTTCATGCCATTTCGACCTCGAATAACAAAGTTATTGAATTTTTAGTTATCGATTTACAAACTATAATTAATTTAAAACTAATCACATTAGTTACCCTTAATTATGATTTAAATTAATCCTTTCTTCCTCCTACTCTAACTTCCACCTAACAACTACAGCTCCACCTAAAGACAGCCCTTCCACCGGCCATCTCTCAAATAATTCTCGTCGATATTCAAATCTGACCACACTATCTCACTCGTTGTTGAAAACTGCATCTTTTATCACCATCCCATTCAACCCGAGCCCATTCTCCACGTCGTGACTCAGCCAATCCTCCATGCTACCTCACCATGTCATGGTTGCAAATATGGAGCCACACCTCCCAAAATTCATGCTTTAGATGTTATACAACCTGCTAAACCCAGATACAACCATCGACTAGCCAATCGACCACTGTAATTCATGAAAATCAAAACCCTAGTTTTATTTGAGCTCTCGACTTCCCCCTAACATCGACGAAGACGAGCATCAAACCCAACAAGAAAGACCAAGATTGAAGAGCTCGCTATAGGCATTACAACACAATTTATTTCATGAATTTAAGTGGTGTATACAATTTGATTTATGATTTTTGAAGCTATATGCCATTTTCGTTTACTGGTTTGAACTAGAATAAGGAAGAGAAGAGGAAATTGAATACTGAAATGTATAAAGAAAAATGGGTTAAGTGATGATTCCTTTTTGATTTCATAATAGATTCTTTTTAAAACATACGTGATGATTATGTTTTTTCTCTTTTATTTATTTGTACGAGCCCTTTTCTTGCTGGTACGAATGGAGACAATTTGGTATGCTGAGTGTAAGGATGGTTGGAGTGAAGGTTTATATATATATATATAATTTAAATTAGAAAATATCTGGCTATAAATTACGGACTCCAACGAGGCATGCCGCCTGGCATTCCTAATGTTATACCTCTATTCCGAACAAAATGGAACAAATTTCGGGACCTAATTTGATCGTATGGAGAAGATAGCTTTTTGAACCCAATTATAATATTAAATTTCCAATATTAATTTCAATGTGTTTCTATCCCGTACGACCAAATGGTACATCTGATCGCTACAAAATTTGAAATCCTGTAATAATACATTATTACACATCCAATAGAACTAGTTTCGTCGAATTCCGAGACTGTGCCGCAGAAGACTATTTTCACTCATTAATTAAAACGAGTTATTTTATAAAATCGATGAAATTACTTGAAATTCCAGTTTTAAAAACTTACTATCTAATTCAAATAGAACTTATATTCACTTTAAAATTCATTTCGATTCATATTCACCTCAAATTCCAATTATTTGCATTATTCGTATTACGATAATTACTATATTAGAAATTTAAATCTTCTTCCACTTATTCGATCGATAAACTTCATATCAAAAATCCATTTACATTTCAAATTCAACATTTAAAACCATTTAAATATTCAAAATCAACGACCGAAAAATCCGGGTCATTACATTCCTCCCCCTTAAAAGAATTTCGTCCCCGAAATTGCTAAGGTAGGAAAATGCTCCAAACCCATTAACTTATCAAAACCCACTTAGTTAAAACTCGATATTTCACTTTTCTAAATCCTTTAGTTCCATACAAAATATTTTGTTTCCATTTCTAAACCAAAATCCCTTATTTCAATTACAATTCGAAATCAAGTTTTGGCTAACAAAAATTTTCATATTTTTTCTAGCACCCTAAATTTCTGAAATTTTTTGGCAAAGTCTCCCTTGTACAGAGAGCCTTTTACAATATCACAAATATGATAAAAAGTTATACATAAGCTCTCATGGCCAGAAAACACAATATATATATATCAATATTTTTATTTTTCGCTCGCTAAATTCGTAAGCGTACCTTATTTTAGCGTTATTAAGCGAGTTCGCTTAATTTATATGCAATTGCGCAACCAAAATCTAGCAAAATAGCTCCATGTACCTGTACTTACTCAAATAAAACCATAAGTACCAAAAACATGAAATTTAACAACATTCCATTTATTTAACTAGTTAAACATGCCATTTGCATAAACCAAACATGTTCTCTATGCATTTATAAGCAATTACAGGGTTCTAGCATAAAATTATCCACTTTCAATCGATTTATATACCTTTTATCCGATTTCTAATAATCCACAAGCAATTTATTTGCATTCAATGTATATTTGCACACGTTATATTCATATCCATTTCAAATTGGTTCTAAATCAATTTATTCACTTTCCATTGAATCATAAAATTTTGTTTTCTCCCGTTTACTTCAAACGACAAATTTTCCAATGCAAATTCGGTGATATTCATTTAATAAAATACCCACTTCAGTTTATAAGCCAATTTAAATTGCTTCTAAATCAATTTATTCATTTTTATGGATTCACATTCAATCTATTCACAAAATCTTGTTCACTTCATTTTATATTAGCGGCGTTTCATTCCATGTCAATTTATTTATGAATCACTTCATAAAATTAATATTAAGGTGTATTATAACCTTTTATACATCACTTATACTCATTTCCACTTCAAAATTTAATTCCATACTCAATTTCATTTACATAACATCTCAAAACCATATTCAAATTATTTACACTTAAATTGAATTTGTTTATAACTTAAGTTATCACCATTTCAATCCATTTCTATTTTATTCGACAACATTTCAAAATATATTCAATTCGCTTAAATATAAGTCGAATTCCATTTATAACTCAAGTTCTATTTCAAATATTCAATTCATAATCCATTTTACTCAACCAAGTTAAGTTCTTTTTCTATTCAATCAACTAATTAATTTATCTAATTGGTTCACCTTTGTTTTATAATTCAAAATCTGTTTTTTATTTCAAAAATCACTTTTATTGGGTCGACTTGAGTTCAACTTCATTTCATAATACAAATTTGGATTTCCATTCCTTTACAAAAATCTCAAACCATCTCTATTTTGATTTTTCTATTCCAATTTCCAATTTACAAGTTATACAACTTATATATCACATTTTCATCAATTTTATACTTGGGTTGATTCCATTCAAAATTTATAACTTATAGTTATATAATCATTTTACAACTCAAATTATATATTCAATTCCATTCGATATCATTTCTATCCAATTTTATTTAACTTGGCTTAAGTTAAATTTCAATTCATACAATTCATTTTAACTTATTTAAGTTAAAATTCAATTCCAAAATTCCATTTTTCACACTTCTTTCTTTACCAATATCATTCTCAACTTATAAGTTCAAAAACTTATTTCCTGATATTTTTCTAAAACATTTAAATAAGGATTCTAGAAATCAAACACCTGGTTTCATTTCAAATCATTTTGAAATCATAAATATATATATATATATATACACACCAAATCACACTTTTTTTAAAATTGAAACCAAACCTGGTTTTTATCCAAAACAAATCCCCTTCGGAATTTCCAAAACAACCTTTGTTTCCAAACAAAAATCCTCATATCAAATTACTACGGTAGCAATCTGCCACTTAGAAACTCGAAAATGAAGACTGATGATGCGGCCGTCATCACCAGAATTATTTTCCAACGACTGAAGTGAGTTCAGTGCTTTATCACTTCCAAAATCCATTCAAAAACATTTTTTATTCAAATACGTTTCCACAATAATATTACCATTATTTATTTCAAACACATGGAAAACATTTTCAAAATTTCCGGGATTTAAGTTTCCAAATTCTGGTTTGAATCAAATTTTAGTTTTAACTCATTTGTATAATTCATACTTATACCCTTTAATTTGGTTATATATGACCATTCCAATTTATAATCTTGTTTTGATCATATTAATAACATCCAAACACATCAACATACTATAATAATTTCAGAAAATTATTTCCCTTATATCCAAATATAATTTGGGTAAAATTATTTCATTTACCCGCTCCAAAACAATACTGTGTCAGTTTATCAATACAGTTGTCCAGACCGTACCGACCAGAATTCATAAGCACTCAACCGATAAGTCAAGACAATATAAAACAATTTATATTCACTAACAAATACGCGCTAATATCTATAATACACTCAGACTTATTCTAGGGTACTACTGACTCTATCTCTAATGAGTAATCCCCACCAAAGCCTAGGTGTTCGCTCAACCTGGCTCTGATACCAAATGTAGCGACCCGTCGTTCCGTACCATTTGAGCTGACATTAAATCACACTTGTCCAATACAAATTGTACGAAAAGACGAATAACTATGAGAAAGAAGAGGATAGAAGAAGAAACAGAACAAACAATACAGAATCTCACAATCGCAGCGGAACAAAATATAATATATAATAACAGATTTTTATACAAAGAAACTGTAACTGTAATATACATACAATCATCAGAGTACAACAGTCAACAACCAATCTAGACAGTTATAATAACTTGTCCTCACATGTACTGAATATACAGCATAACACACACAGCGAAAATAACCAAGAACGTGTAATATGCCTGAAATCCTCCAGCATTTCTTCTTAGCTCCATAGCATCCTAACCTGGATCTATAATACTCGGTCTGACCCGAGCATTATAATAAAATAACACCCGAGTCAGTCTGGAAAACCAGCATGAGAAAATACACTCAATTTGAATTATTACTGCTATCAAAATCCTTTGAAAAAAAAGGTATCTCGTAAGACCATGCCACACATAACTACGACGGGTTTTTACCTTACGATTACCAAAACATTTTATATCAAAATCAACTGATATTATAATAGTGTCTATAGAAAATAAACTATAAAATAGCTGAAATGCTTGCATCTCACGTTTCAGCATAGTTGGGCACATTCGAAACCGTACAACGCTTATTGGAGAATGGATTCCATACAATGACTAGGCTACTGGGTACCTCCCATCACGGTGCATCTCTAGATAAAATAACACTAAGGACCTCGCTTGGATCCCTTGCCAACACAGGACCAGCCTACCCCTTGCTGGATAGTACCGAATATGATCACCTCTCCATTAATGGGCCCCGAGCATATAAATGAGAGATAATAGCGACTCTAGATAGGGATGATCATACCCTACTAAAGAGCGACCCACTTGGCCCTGCTGCATTTCCTATGTTTTAGTCATTCCCGGTTGATTAGGCTTGAGGCTACGTATCACCTTAAGAATAGCATTCATACTTGGAATGCTAATACCGCCTTTCAGGTGACAATGCAATGATAGCATTCATCCATACAAGTTTCCCTAGGTCAGGACAAACCGAATCTCCAAAATCACTGTCTTCATTATCTTCACGATATCACAATTCGTAACGCACAAATCAGATCGAAGTAGTTTTTGGATAATTAAATCTGATCCCGGTCTCTTCAAAACAATCCACGAATTTTGGCCAGATTTTGATAGTCGGTTATTAAACTATCAAATTACACACATAAGCAGTCACTAGGCCCAATTTGTTATTCTCGATATATTAAATCTTTACAAAACCTTTGTTCCAAAATATCTTCTCGGAGATATATTTTAAATCTCTTTAATATTTCAATATTTGAAAAACTTTATCCATAACAGGATATTTCAAACCATATCAGTACTTAGAAATATTTTTTCCCAATTCCATTTATAATTCAACACTTTGAAAATATTTCTATAATAAAAATCTGATAGTTAAACATTTCAAATCCTTCTAGTCTAATACTTAGGAAATATTTATAAGTATAAAAAATCATTTTATTTCCAATACTTAGGAAATATTCCATTTATTTCATACTTCTCAAAGTGCTTTATAATTTATTTGTAAATTCCTTAACTCGTTTATAACGAATTCTATAAGTTTCCGAAATTCATTAATTAATTTCCTTTCAAATTTCCAAAGTCGGTTACAATTGTCTATAATTCCAACTACCCATTTCTAACTTCTTTTATGAATTCTAACTCATTTTCGAAGTTTCTCTATTTAAACACTTTGGAAATTTCCTTAAGTTCCCAGAATTTCATTATAAGATTTTCTCTTACAAAATCACATTCATTAAAACCTGGTTTACAAATCTTTAGAGCATTTATAAATAAATTGCAATCACTTATTTTTAACTCCATATATATATATAATAAGTATTTTTAAAGAATAAAAATTATTTTCCAAAACGCTTTAAGTAATTATTTAAAATATCAAACACTTTTCAAATAACCAAATGGAAGCTGATTTCCAATCCATTTTAAATAATATAAATTGACTTACCAAGTTTATTAATAATAAATTTAATTATTTGAATAGTTAACCTTTCCAAAATATTGTAAATACTAATAACAGTTTTAAACAACACTATTTAATAAATAATTCCTTTTGGAAGCCAAACCTTCTTCTCGATACCAAAAAATCATTTTAAAAATTCCAATATTACCATCTCCAATTTATAAAACATCCTCGATTCATACACATCGGTTCACGATTTCAATTTCATAACCATTTCCCCGTTTTCCATATTAAAATCCAATATTCCTTTCTAAATTGATTCCCATATTTCATTTTAAATCCACACTGTGGATTTATATTTCCAAATTATCAATTGATAATCATTTTCACTTATTTATAACATTGGTTATGAATTTATAAAATTCTCCCAGGTTTTTCCCCTTAACTATAAAATATTCTCATTTATAAAATCCTCTTTCCAACTCTATTTTTTTCAAATCTCATTTAATTGCCAAATTCCTTTCGAATATCTATTTAATTTCTTTTTCTATATTTTATCAATTTATAACCATTCCACTCTACTTATAAATATCATCCATGGATTCGTAAACTCATTCTGGTTTTTCTCTGTTAATAACAGATCATATCACAAAATCCATTTATAATCGATTTCTATTTTAAAACCCATTTAGAAATTTATTTCTAATAAAACCAATTATATTCCAAAACCATTCAAAACTCGATTTCAACTTCCATTTAATATTTTAGAACTATCATTAAAATCTATTGTTCCAAATTCCTTGAATAAATAAATTTCAAAAATATTTATTTGAAAACACTTTGCAAAATAGTTAAGTGAATTCCAAATCAAATCCTTTTTTATTTAATTCACATTCATTCCTCATCGAATACTCCAAATAAATATAAATATTTTTATTTCCACAAATCGCCTTTTGAATTTCTTTTTAAAATTCAAAAATAATCTTTATGGTATTTAAAATACCAAAATAAGGCCAGTGCTACTGTAGCATCCAATAAATCAAATCACACAACAATCCATAATAGATATTCAATCACATCATATATCGCTATATATGAAAAACAATCAATATATTTGAGAATCCAGTTGGATCCCTCCAACCTGTTTCCCTGCAACTACAGATGTTATATAACATAAAATAATAATCCCGCTTCGAGGCGGGATATCGCAATAAAAAGGGTCATCCGCTATTATGCGGGGCGCATATTGGCTCATCCGCTCCAATTGGTGGGAATTTATACCCAACTACTAATATATATATATACACACACTACTACTATAAATAATATAACATCTAACTGATAAATTATTATAAATCCATTCAATCAACCAATAAATAATTTTTATCATTATAAATTAAAACCAGTTATCCAAAATGAGTGAGATTTAATCACCTTGACTTTTATTTGCAATCCGTTCCAATTTTAAATTAAATCGAACAACGTTCGATATAAATCTAAAATTCTAGCTGACTCCGAAAAATTCCAATCTAATCCCAGATTGTAGCCTATGTCCTTACGAATCCAACACTGCCGGTTTCATGCAATTTCGACCTCGAATAACAATGTTATTGAATTTTTAGTTATCGATTTACAAACTATAATTAATTTAAAACTAATCACATTAGTTACCCTTAATTATGATTTAAACTAATCCTTTCTTCCTTCTACTCTAACTTCCGCCTAACCATTGCAGCTCCACCTAAAGCCAACCCTTCCACCGACCATCTCTCAAACAATTCTCGTCGATATTCAAATCTTACCACACCATCTCACTCGCAGCTGAAAATTGCATCTCCCATTACCATCCTGTTCAACCTGAGCCCATTCTCCACGTCGCGACTCAGCCTTTCCTTCATGTAGCCTCACCATGTCGCGGTTGCAAATATGGAGCCGCACCTCCCAAAATTCATGCTTCGGATGTTATACAACCTGCTAAACCCAGATACAACCTCTGACTAGCCATTCGACCACAGTAATTCATGAAAATTAAAACCCTAGTTTGATTTGAGCTCTCGACTTCCGCCAAACATCGACAAAGACGAGCATCAAACCCAACAAGAAAGACCAAGATTGAAGAGCTCGCTATGGGGATTACAACACAATTTATTTCATGAATTTAAGTGGTGTATACAATTTGATTTATGATTTTTGAAGCTATACGCCATTTTCGTTTACTGGTTTGAACTAGAATAAGGAAGAGAACAGGAAATTGAATACTGAAATGCCTAAGGGTTAAGTGATGATTCCTTTTTGATTTCATAACAGATTCTTTTTAAAACATACGAGATGATTATTATTTTTTTCTTTTATTGATTTGCACGAGCCCTTTTCTTGCTGGTACGAATGGAAACAATTTGGTATGCTGAGTGTAAGGATGGTTGGGCTAAAGGTTTTTATATATATTATTTAAATTAGAAAATATCCGGCTATAAATTATGAAATTTAATCGAGGCATGCCACCTGGCGTTCCTAATGTTATACCCCTATTCTGAATGAAATGGAACAAGTTTCGGGACCTAATTCGATCGTATGGAGAAGATAGCTTTTTGAACCCAATTATAATATTAAATTTCTGATATTAATTTCAACGCGTTTCAATCCCGTACGAAAAATGGTGCATCTGCTCGTTACAAAATTTGTAATCCTATAATAATACATTATTACAGATCTAATGGAACTAGTTTCGTCGAATTCCGTGTGTCCCGGAAGGCTATTTTCACTCATTAATTAAAACGAGTTATTTTACAAAATCGATGAAATTACTTGAAATTCCAGTTTTAAAAACTTACTATCTAATTTCTAATTCAAATAGAACTTATATTCACTTTAAAATTCATTTCGATTCATATTCAGCTAAAATTCCAATTATTTGCACTATTCGTATTACGATAATTGCTATATTAGAAATTTAAATCTTATTCCACTTATTTGATCGATAAACTTCATATCAAAAATCCATTTACATTTCAAATTCAACATTTAAAACCATTTAAATATTCAAAATCAAACGACCAAAAAATCCAGGTCGTTACATCAAAGGTAGGTAATCATACCATAACCCGCTCTTCTTACGTCCTCAACAAGTCAGCACAACTAATATAATTTGACTAATATGTAACAGTATACCATGATAAAGATAACCCAATATACAAATGCAGGGGCAATATAGATATCACAATAATATTAACAACCAACTAATATGCTATGTACAACATAGTGGTAGATGACAAAAAAAGAATAAATTGATACCTATCATTACTGATGGGTAGAGTCCACTACAAACACCAATCGATTCAATAATCCCTATCGAAGCATCTGAAATGCAAAATAGATACAGTGATATAACAATGATACTAACATAATATTTCCAAACCCGAAGCCAAAATAAAGATATCAATAACTGCTACCCATATGTAATTGTCATTAGCTACCCAAGACACCTATCGAGAGCCATAACTAACTTATGGACTTCCTCTAAAAACCAACACTTCAAAAGAAGTCGTCATGTAGGTCCTATCGTAACATCCAATCATACTACGGAATAACATATAACCTACTCTAGACTGGCATTCTGATCTCTCTCCACACCTGCTCTGGGATCACGTCTGTAGGTCATGCATTTCAATGGTACAATGGATTCCCTCAGCAGCATCCTTTCCTTAGGTTGTCTAATCCGAAAAAATGAAAGCGGTTGTAAACACTAAACCCCTATACACCCTTTGCATACATGTACACAACACCGAAGTATTATCGTCTCCATGTGGATCGTGATTCCTTCTTAAAGTGGCTCGCACTGCCCAGTTGCCCCAAGTCAGGCATACCAAACCAATATATATAAATCACACAAACCATGCATCTATAATTATATATATATATAATTTTATATATATCACTTGAACCATGATAGACTTAGGATTATGCCCTAGGGACAATTATATAATTTATTGTAACTTATTAACTTTGTAATAAATTCTCGTTTGTAATAAAGGTGTTTTTCTTTCTATTATATATTTGTTATAACGTCTTATAAATAATTTAGCTAAAATATATTTAACAGAAATCCATAAATGGTGTGTTTGTGGTAGTAATTACAAATAGTTGAAATCATGGATATTGTATCACAATATAATAAACACATCAATTTAAATATTCCTAGTCAAGATGCATCGAGACTGGATATCGATGCATCCATTGAGATTAGAGTACGTAACGCTCTCCAAATGTTGAGAGTGTATTACTCAATACTGTATGAGAATCAAGCGGTTGCGTACTGATAGTTATAGGATAACTATGGAATGACTCGCTCAATAGTTTTCTGTAAGTTAATATAAATAAGGTCAAATAGAAAATATTGATGTGACTAATTTACACAGTTCTCCCGACTTAAGAATATTGTTGATCTTCAATGTGAAAGCTCCACTTTGATTATAGTTGAATCATGGCACGACGTCTACCGAGTGACTATAGTTAGGTCGAGTGGAAGAATTGGAAGAAAAACACTATTTAAGAGGGGATTAATATCCTCAGTGATAAGGGGTTAGTATCACAGTCAACTGAAGTCAAGACAAAGTCAGAATCTCTGGCCACAGTAGTTTGCTTAATAACAATTGTTATAATTGAACCAAGGATTTTGCTTTTGGACTATAGAGCTGAATATAGACGATATTGGAATTTTGACTATTACCAAATTCCATAAGTCCAAAGTGATAAAGTTTTGACAAAGAGAATTGTGTAAATAATCATCACTATTGGGTAACGCTTAACAAAGTAAGATTAAATTTTACTGAAACCAAATAAGCAATAAATTTGATCAAAGTATCACACCACCTGTTAAGTCACATGTGAATGTTAATATTCGAATTGTTCGGTATTAATCGCGGACCAAATTTACATCTAAGGAGTCACATAACCGAAATGCTAAATACTCCTTAGACTACATGATTTAATTTATTTTGTAATTATTATAAATTAATTAATATTTATGAAATGTTAGTCATATAAATTTTATTTGATTTGTTGAAAAATATTAATAAATATGTTACAGTTATAAATATATTAATCGATATACGATATCGATACGCGTTTAAATTGGATTTAAATGCGATAAACATTGTTCGGGCTTGAAGTGGATTTGTAGCCCATAAGGGAATTTTGGCCATGATATGATTATGGTATGGGCAGCATGACATGGCGGGGGTGGGTTTTGATATTTTAAAAGGTAGAGAATGAGTAAGAGAGAAAGGGTGACCTTGATTCTACTTTATCTCTCTAGCCTCTCTTTATAAAAGCATAATAACCCTCATTCTAAATTTACCTTTTCAAGCCTCCACTAATATCGTTGCTAGTTGAAAATATTCCTCCGCTCTCCTCCAAATTTCCAAGCTCAAATCAAATAAATTAAAAGTTATACGATAGTTGATGGTCAACAATTCAAAGCTAGCACCTTCAAAATTGGAATATGATTCAAAGGAGCATGTATCTTCGTTTCAACATGTATTCAATAATCCTTGGTCAAAGTATGTCTATGATTTACAAAATATAAATTAGTTTTATCATATAATGTTTAGATTGATAGGTCAGGAATCTAGTATGTCGACATATCATCACATTTATGATGATTGTGTATTTATGTGCTTATGTAATTTATAAAAAAAATTACAACATACACAAACCTTAACACTCACGGCATAATTAAAAAAATTCTGATTTAATATTAACTTTATATTATTTAATTCATATAATGTTCATAAATTTAAATATTAAATATTATATCATATAAAATTTGTTTTAAACTTATATAAATAGTTTCATATCTAAAAGGGCTTCGACATATTTTTTTAATATATATATATATATATTATTTAAATCAAAATTTCATAAATTTACAATGTCAATAAATATTCATATAAAATATGTTTTAAATTTTATAAAATTAATTTCATACCAAATAAGCTTTTAGAAATAAAAAATATATATTTTATTTTATAAATTAAATATGTGTGTGTGTGTGTTTGTGGAAATTAATAATTAAGTATAGGTTTGATTTTAAATTATAATATATGTATGGATATTTTAAATGTTAAAAATATTGTTTAGAATTTTATAAAATATTAATATACAAACTTTTATGTTTCGAAATTATTTTTATTAATTTTCAAATGAAATTTTAATTTAATATAATATTTAAAAAACAATTTTTTTACTATGATCATTATTGGGTATATTTATTTATTTATTTACATATTTCATTTATGTATTAACATATATATATATATATATATTAGCATATTATTTATAACTATATATATATATATAAATTATACGTATATTTAAAAAAATAGATTTTGTTTTCCGATTTTATAATAAAATATATAAATAATTTTTTAATCTTTTATTTAAAATGAATTTGCATTTATTATTTTCATAAATATATGTGTGTAATTATATATAAATATATATATATATATATTTGTATATATATGTAGTTATATATATCTATATATATATATATTATAAATTCCTTATATATATATATATATTATTCAAAATTTAATATAGGTACATATGTGTATTTGTAATACTTTATATATATATATATATAATTTAAAGCACATAAGCATACGTTTGGACAATGTATTTGTATACTAGATGGGCTAACATGGTCGTTGCAGTGTAAATCCTAACTCTTATACACAGGCACGTCAAACCTTACACGGAGTGTTATATTACACATGCACACACATATATATGTCTATAAGATATATATATATATATATGTGTGTGTGTGTGTGTGTGTGTGTGTGTGTGTGTGTGTGTAAAATACAATAATAATTACATAACATAAAACTATATTATAAATTAAAATAAAATAATGATTTTATTTAAAAGAAATTTAGAAATGTTTAGAATGAAATAGACCTCATAGGCCCAATAAAGATCCAAAATGGTTAAAAAAATTGAAATTCACCTATTTCTTCCACTACGAGTTGACCTAGTTCCATTAATAGTATTTGAGCCCAATAGGCTATGTGATCCAAATTAGTCATGTTGGATTAACTAATTATGCTCATATCCCAGATAGTACGATATCTAGAAAGGTAGTGTAGAAGGATTGAGTTTGGGTAATCAAATACTTTGCCCTACCTGGCTACCAGTCTGGTCTGAACAGATATGTAAGCCCAAAAGTTATCCCTAGTAGAAAAGGCCCCGTTTGAATTAGACCTTGAGCTAATTTTCAATATTTTTGAAAATTAGAAATATAAGATTTCAAATTTAAAAGTTAAATTTAAAATAAAATATATACATATTATAAAAGTTATTGTACGATGAAAATTTTCAAAATGTTTGAAAATAAATATAAGATTGATTTCAAAATAAATTTTTAACAAGATTAATAAAAATAATTAATTAAATAAGTTAATTAAATGGAACATATATACATGTGTAATATATATTGATATATGTTATGTTGTTTGAAATGTTTAAGATAATATTAGGAGTACATGTATGTATATGAAGTAAATTTTCAAAATTAATTAAATTTAATTAAAATGGTTTAATTTAATAAATAAAATAAAATAAAATTAATATATTAAAATAGATATATGTATGTATATGATATATGTGTATCGCTATAAAGTTTATAGTATATTCAGTATAATAAGTTAAAACTGAATAATAGAAAATTAATTAAAGAATTAATTGATTAAAAATTAATTGAATAAGATTTAATTAATATAACGTTATACATAAGAATATTATATAAGCTAATTAAAAGATAAATTTAATATAATAATAAAACTTATATCATATTAATGTATAACTAAAGGTGAAACGTTAAGAAACCCTAAATAGATTAAAGGAATAAATACATACGTAAATATACATATACCGTGATTCCCGAAGTGTCCAACACTTAAATCACAAGGGTATTTCATAGGAAATACATTATTCCATAATTCGATATCACTCAATATAATATACTGAAGATTATGAATCTTTGATATAATGTTGTCATCTACCATATATACATATATATATATATATTAGTAAATTACTTGCATACTCCTTAGTTATTGAGCAAACTCAAGCTAAGGGTGGTATGTGTAGTATTATTAATATATTGAATAGATGAGGTAAGATAACCATACGTATTTGTTAAGAAAACTTAAGGTACATATACTATACTTAGGCCGTCATGATATGGTAGGTACGAGTGAATAATTTCATTTCGATTTGTTAAACAAACATAAGGTCAAAGTGAAATTAGGTAAAGTACCATGGGTTAGGAGTTGTATATGATAAAACCGATAAGAAGTTATCCATCAGCTGTAGAGCTATGACTTGTTGAGAAAACTCAAGGTCAAAATTCCAAGAGGGTCGAGTCCAAACACCTACTAGTGAAGTCGAAAGACTTCTATGTTTCACTTAGGGTTTGGCTAAACATAAAAGACTGGCGGGAGCTTGTTAGTAAAATAAAACATAAATTTCAACCTTACTTATATTATAAGAACATCTACTATGATATTGCCGTAATAATCTACCAATTAAAACTTGCAGAATGACAAGTCCAAAATTGTTTTCTGAAAGTGATAAGCTTACCAAACCAAACTATATCAACTGGCTAAGAGCGATTAAGATAGCGTTGACTTACGATCGTCTTTGATTGGCTATTACATGTGAACCTTAAGAACAACCCACTGATCATACGGACCTCGAACTTCAATTTGCTTAAGACAAATGGGTTTTAGACCTTGAGATCGCCCAAGTTTTCGTGTTATCTATGTTAGACAAGTCGTTGCAGAGGCGGCATGAAAGCATTTTTGTCCATGAGATATTTGATAGTCTCAAGGCCTTATTTGGTGAACAGTCACATTCTTCAAGTTACAAGCTACGAAGAAGCTGTTCAATACCAAAATGATTAAATGACATAAGGTGGACAATTACGTACTAATGTGAAGGGCTATATTGATAGGCTTTCATTACTGGATGTACCGATAAGCAAGGATTACAAGTTAATTTGACCCTTGGTTCTCTTACACCTCAGTATGAACCATTCATACTGAATTACAATATGAACCAATTGATTGTAAATCTCGTGGAGCTCCTCAATATGGTAAGGTCGATCGAGTATGCATCTAAGGATCAAGTGGTTGTGCTTATTGTAAAGAGTGGTGCATCATCTTCGAAAGGTTCGAAGAAGCGCAAAAGAGAAGGTAAGAAGAAGAAAAAGAAAAGTAAGAACACTGATGACAAGGGTGAATGTCACCATTACCGCCAGAAAGGTCACTGGAAAAGGAGCTATCACCACTACACAACTGAAAATCGTAGGTTTTCTCCCGTCGCTTGATTCTGAATCATTTGATATGTGTGAGTCATGCCTTAAAAGTAAAATGACCAAACGCCCCTTCAGCCGGAGCAATGAAAGGGTTGATGAACTCTTAGGGTTAGTATATAGTGATGTATGTGGCCCAATGCCTGTAATCACCAAAGATAATAGTTCTTACTTTGTTACCTTCACTGATGATTTCTCAAGACTAGAATATGCGTATCTAGTGAAGAACAAATCCGGTGTCTATGAGAAATTTTTTGAATATAAAAATGTAGTAGAAAACCAAATTGACCGTAAGATTAAGATTCTTCAATCTAATCGAGGAGGTGAGTACGTTGGATAGGAATTACAATAGTACTTAAAAGATAATGGGATTATCTCTTAGGTTACTCCACCTTATACTCCATAACAAAATAGTGTGTCAAAGTGAAGGAACCAAACCGTATTAGATATGCTTCGTTTTATGATGAGTAAAGCCAAGTTACCTCTATCCTATTGTGAATATGCACTAGAAACTGCAGTGCATATGTTGAACCTTTTGCCCACTAAATCAGTGCCTAAAACATCATATGAGATGCGGTATGATAAGAAACCCCAACTCTAGTATTTGAAGGTATGGGGCTATCCGGCGTATGTTAAGAACATTGGTCTAAATAAACTAGAGGCAAAATCGATACTATGTAAATTTATAGAATATCCTAAAAATTCAATGGGGTATATTTTCTACAATATCGAGGAAAAAAAGGTTATTATTTCTTGACAGTCTATCTTTTTTAAAAGGAATTTCTATCAAAGGAAATTAATATCAAAGTTGTAGACTTGGATGAGATCTAATAAGTTAACACTAAGGCCGAGCTAGTAGGAGAACCAAGTTCACCTATATACAAAAATACGCATCCTGTTAAAAGTTCTAGTAGGGAATCTCGTGCACCAGAGAGTTACTATAGTTTTCTTATGGATGGAAAAATTAAGGACTATGCCTTAGATAATGACACTCCTTTATCTTTCCAACAGGAACAACAGAGTAAAGACTCTACACTTTGGCCTCGAGCAATGAAGTCCGAGATGAATTCTATGTACAAAAACAAAGTATGGACTTTATCAAACGTACCCAAAGGGATAAAATCCACCGGCTACAAATGGATTCTTAAAAAAAATCTAAATGTAGATGGGGAAGTAGAGACTTATAAGGCAAGGCTAGTTGTGAAAGGATTTCGCCAAATTCAAAGTGTTGATTATGATGAGACCTTTCCGTTCATGGCCTTGCTTAAATCCATTCAGATTATGCTAGCCATTGCTGCATTCTATGACCATGAAATATGGCAAATGGATATAAAGATGGCATTTTCAAATAGTGATTTAAAAGAAATTGCATATATGTCACAGCCCGAGGGTTTTGTGATCAGTGGATGTGAGGGTAAGGCTTGCAAGTTATAAACAATTTATGGACTTAAACAAGATTTAAGAAGTTGGAACAAGTGTTTTAATAAGGTAATCAAATGGTTTGGTTTTTATCAAAACACAAAGGAAGCATGTGTATACAGAAAGGAATAGGGGAAATCTATCGTATTCTTAGTGCTATATGTCGATGATCTTCTATTGATAGGCAATGACATTTCGTTGTTACAATAAGTGAAAGCCTGGCTTTCCAAGAAACTCTCCATGAAGGATTTGGGAGAAGCAGCCTATATGCTATGTATAAAGATCTATAGAGATAGATCTAAGAGGCTGTTGGGATTGTCTTAGTCCCTGTACATAGATACCAAACTGAAGGGGTTCAGTATGCAGAATTCCAAACGTGAAAACATTCCAACGCAGTATAGAATCGTTTTTTAAGAAGGACGCTTTTCATACTGAAGAGGAAAAAGAGCGTATGAAGAGGATCCCTTATGCTTTAGCCATAGGATCCATAATATATGCTATGATATGTACTAGACCGGATGCGTCTTAATATAAGGAGTCGTAAGTCGATACCAGTCTAATCCTGGAGAAAAACATTAGACCACCGTAAAATGTATGCTAAAGTATTTAAGAAACACTTGGGACTTATTCCTCATTTATGGGAATAGAGATCTCCTTATAAAGGGATATATGTATTCGAGCTTTCGAAGTGATATTGATGATAGTAATCAGTGTCTGGTTATGTCTTTACACTTAACGATGGAGTCGTCAGTTAGAAAAGTTCCAAAGAATAAACAATAGCTGATTCGACGATGGAGGTCAAGTGCATCGCCCTTAAAGAAGCAGCTGAAGAAACAGTCTACATGTGCAAGTTTTTAAATGAGCCCGGAGTGATTTCGGATACCGAGAATTCAATGGCATTATTCTGTGATAACAATATGGTGATGCAGATCGCAAAGGAGCCCAAGGCACATAAGAAATCACAGCATATTTGTAACAACTCTGCTTTTGGTGATTACCTGTATTATAATTTAATATTGTGAAATAAAATAAATCGAAGATTTAAAATTGTTTATTTTATATAAACAATGGGTTTAAAATGTGAAAATAAAGTTTTTGGAAACTTTATTTTAGTTGTTTGTATAAAAATGTGTATAATTACTGCCAAATGTCTCTTTTATTATTATTTTTTAAAAGAAGTATTTGTTTTATAATGTGGTATATTATAAATAAAAAAGGGTACTTTTTGTTTAAAATTAATTTTTGGGTGTAAAAATGTTGAAAAAATGATTTGTTAAATTTAATTACACAAGGAAATAAATTTTATGTAATTTTTGAAGTTAAAAATGGAGTTTTAAGTAATAATTGTGTGATTTGTGCTTTTAAATTAAAATAAGAGTTTTATTAATGAAAATAAAATTTTAGAGCTAAATAATCTTTTATTTTGTTGTAAAATAATTTTTAGAACATAAGAGTATGTTTGTGATTTTTATAAGGTGAAAACATTGCATATATATGTTATAACTTGTGTTTATGTTAGTGTATAATAGAACTTAGTGTGTTAATTTCTTTTTAGGCTAAGTTAATTAATTTTGGGCTTGGCCCATTTTGCAAACCTAATCAGGAAAAGAGAAAAATCCTTCTCTCATTATTCCTATACGTTCACTCTTCTTCCAGAAATAGAAAGAAAAATCAAACCCACTTCTCCTTTCTCAAAAAAAGCCACAAATCTCCAAACTTTATCAAATCCTTGCTGTAATTAACAAATTAGAGACAATATATACAGATAATCTATCTCTAAAACCAAAATACTTCATCAAATTCTGATTTTTGAAGAAGTTGTTTACTGTAATTCTGATTTTCTCTAGTAGCTCAAGTATTTTGCGAGGTGAGTATCAATCTCACAAAAGCTAGCTTAAGCAAAGACCAAAAAAAACAAGCTGAAATGAAAATTCGTTTACTGTAAATTGTTTGCAGTGTTTTGAAATGTGTAAACTGCTCTAGGTAGCATCTTTGTTCAATCATATCTCTCAATTCCCACAACGAAATGCTGTCGTATTTTCTATGTTTTGTAGAACATGTTCTGTAGATTATGCATGCCAAATTTCAGGTCATTTCGTCCTCTATAGCTTATAAGAATCTGCTACAGAACTTTGATTCGGAGCATGTTTTACTCCATATTTTTACAGTGAAATCACTGCCTAGATTCTACTTTGAGACATCATAACTTTCTCATACCTTGTCCAAATTGCGTGATTCTTTTTTCAGTTCAAATTATAGTTATTGAAATTTATACATGCCAAATTTTAGGTCATTTTGACATATATGGCTTATAGAAATATGCTGTCGAACTTTGATTCGGAGCATGTTTTTGCCCGGATTTTCGCAGTGAAATCATTGCTTGGGTACAACTTTGAGACATCATAACTTTCTCATACCTTATCCAAATTGCATAATTCTTTTTCAAGTTTAAAATATAGTTGTTGAATTTTATGTATGCCAAATTTCAGGTCATTTCAACCTATGTGGTTTATAGAAATATGCTGCCGAACTTTGATTCGGAGCGTGTTTTTGCCCAGATTTTCGCAGTGAAATCATTGCCTGGGTACAACTTTGAAACATCATAACTTTCTCATACCTTGTCCAAATTGTGTGATTCTTTTTTTTATTTAAATTAGAGTTGTTGAACTCTATTCCTATACAATTTCAGGGCTTTTAGACCTTTGTAACTAGTTGAAATCTTGCCTGGAACGTTGAATCGGAGCATGTTTTGCTCCAGCCTTTTACGGTAAAATCTAGCTGTGAGTCCAACATTGTGACATTATATCTCTCCCTTTTCTTATCTAATTGTATCCGGGTTTTTTTATTCCAAGTAGAGTTGTTGGACTCTATGCCAGCAAAATTACAAGCCTTTTAGACCTTTGTAACTAGTTAAAAATTTGCCTGGAACTTTGAATCGGAGCATGTTTTGCTCCAGCTGAAAATTTCTGAATTGTTTTCCATGGATTTCTTTCGATATTATTTTTGATCGGCTTGATCCTAAGATGGAAGATCCAATATTACCACTTATCCGTATTTCGGGTTGGTGAGTTTTTAGGAGATTTTCGTATAACGATTTTATGAATAATTTCATTGAATTTTTGCTGATTTTTGTTGTTTTTTTGCACGTGCTTTCTAAACCCTTTTCGGAAGATTTTTTTATAAGATGCTTGCGAAATAAATATTTTAAAATATTTATAATTATTTTAAAGCTATTAAAATTATTTATTCTCTATAATAAGAGAATTTCAAAAGTTATTTTCCAAAAAGATTTTGAAAATAGTTTTAAAAGTTTGTTTTTTATAATAAATTTTTTTTTATATAAAAATACACGTTTTTGCACTATTCGAGCGAATGAGAAGGAGAATTAAACAATTCGGTATAACACGTGGTATGAGACATGTGCATTTACCTTTTCAGTTAATTCCTAACTTGTCTGTTTGAATGTTTTGACCTTCGGGTCGTATTTGCCGATGAGATGAGGCAAATATTTTTACTGCTTTCTAGTGTGACATTGACTAGCGGTTAGGAAACTGTTGAGTGAGAATGTGTGGTATGGGACGCATTATTACCACTTTTCGGGTACCTCTCTAGGAGTTTGTGACACATTCACGAGTGATTGCCAGTACTTAGACTGTTGGGTCGCTTATGGACTGTTGGGTCCTATGTGCATATATACAGCTGTTGAGCTACCCATGGATTGTTGGGTCCTATAGAGACTGTTGGGTCTCTTATGCACAAGTACTTGGTAGGCTGTTGGGCCATATATTGGACGTCCTAATCATTTATAGTTGTTGGGCTTTTATTGGACTGTTGGGTCCTATTTTCATTTAGCTGTTGACCTTTTATTGGACTTCTGGGTCGTATATTCATTTAGCTGTTGGGCTTTTATTGCACTGTTGGGTCCTATTTCCTATATTAATGTTTTCTAGATTTCTTTGTGATGATTTCTAGAATTTTGATGATTTATATGTGTTTTCACCATAGTCGCCTTTGTTGAGTTATCTATTTAGCGTGAGTGCTATAGTATTGACTATATGGTGATTACATTCGGAGTTTTGAACTCTTAGTCGAGTTCTATTTATATTGTGATTTATATTGCCATTCTTTGGCGTTTTAGTTATTTGTATACGCCGATGAGATGAGGCGTGTATTTGTAGATAATTGGTGTTGTTTAACTTAGCTATTATATAGCTAATGGATAAAGCCGATGATATGAGGCATTTATTGTACTTCGTAGTGTTTTATTGATGGGCTTACGTCTTTCGAGGACATACACTTAGTGAATTACCTCATATGGAGTAAGGACATGCTCTTATCATGGTTTCTTCTCATTCGAGAGGATACTCTACCCTTTACCTTATGCTTTATATTATCACTTATCTTACTAAACTGATTGTTTTAGCTAGACTGACCCGTGTATTTTATACTCGGGATAGGCCGAGTTGTTTCAAGTTGATACCTGCTTTTGGACTTAACTTTGCTTTGATGCTACCGCTTGGATATCAGCTTATCTCTATTTGTGTAGTTTTGTAGTCTTTCTGATTGACTCTGATATGTATATTGTTTTGACTCGTTGTATATAGTGTGTCTTCGAACCACTTATGATGTATCATTTTGCATTGTACTGGGGATGTATCAGTGTATATGTGTATATATATCTGTTGTTGTTCTATGATGTATTGTACATTTGGTTGTTGTATTTTATTCTGATAGATCTGTTAGCCACCTGTAGTTTTGTATTAAGCATTTATTGAATATGTCGATCCACTTGAGATAGAAAAAAATTAGAGCATTAATCGACGTATTTAATAGATGTTTAAGACAAAGCTATAGATGGTCGCTCCTAACCAGCTCTATTCTCCGCATTAGCAGACAGTATTACCCAGTAATACTATTTGTTAATGTGGGTCTTAGGGTGGGGCATCACAGCTTTGTATCAGAGCTAAGTTTAGAACAAAATATGATAAACACATAATAGAAACATATATTACGGTACATCTAAGTATAATATGAGTGTTACAAATCCCTTAATCATTTTGTCCTTGACCTTTTCATGTCCTTTGTTCTTATCCTATGAACAATGTTTATTGTGATTATTTTATTCTAGTTCTCTTCGATGCGGGTGCTTGATACATTTGTATCGAAGGAGCTTATTGATATCGTTAGACGTTTCTTATCTTGTTACTTGTTGGAGGATTGCGAATCCTATTGAGGAGATCTGTAATACTTGGCATATTGTGTGGTAATATTGAGGATAATCTTTGTAGCTTTCTTTCTGTGCAAATCTGCACATTAGTCATCACCTTGGGTTAATATAATTTGGGGATGGATTGGTTTGCTTGTTATAAAACCCCCAATCCTATATTCTAAAAGGATCCTATATGTTAGGCATCCTAATTTGGCTGATTAGTGTCTCTAGTTCTTTGAAATGTTGATGATAATTCTGAAGTGTTTTTATTTATTCTTGGGTTTCGAGATGATAATGTATCTCGAATTTTAGTTGTCTGTGATTTTGTTGATTTATGTGAGTTTGTTTCGGGTTTGCTACCTAATCGGGCAATTGAATGTTGTGTTGATCTCATTCCTGGTTCTTAGCTTTTTAGTCATCCCTCCAAGAGGGTGTCCATTAGGAAATAAGAAACCCTCGAAGTAGTTGCTGAAGCGTGAAGCCAAGCAATTTATTCAGTTCAGTCTTTACCGTGAGGTGTCACGGTCATCTTTGCTTAGAAATCTGATAGTATTCTTAGGCTTTGCATCCATTTTCGCAAGCTTAAGGAGTTAACCATTAGAATGAGTATCTATTGCTTATGATTGATGACATGTTCAATCTATTGAGTGGTGCTAGGGTCTTTCCTCAGCTTGACGTTACACCGATTTTCATCAGCTACGAGTTGCGGAGGATAGCGTTCCTCTTACTGAATTCCGCACTCGTATGGTTCTTGTGAGTGGCTCGTTATACCGTCCGATTTAACGAACACTTCATTTTATTCCGTCAATCTTGTAAATCGAGTATTCTGGGAATATCTTGATGAGTTCTCTTTATGTTCTTTGATTTTGAGTGTAAGCAACAGTTTGAATTTTCAAATCTTCCAAATTGAAAATATTTTTTTAAAAGTAAGATTGGATTTTGTTTATTGAGATAAACAAAGAATATTTTATGTATTATATATGAGGTATTTCTTTTTATAGAAAATGATATTTGTGTTGGGTTGTCCATCGAGTGATTTAAGAATTCTAGTCGATGTGCCTGATCAACAATATCGATAGGAATTTCCTAAACTCTATGATGAGGCAATCAGACATGGTAAATTGAGTTTTAATAAGTAAAGTTTGGAATAAATTAATATGGTTTGAGAAGTGAATGTGTAATGTAGCCATTGAACCATAATGAGGGTTGGATGAGTGGCGAGGCAGTTTTGATCATTTGGTCAACTCTGCAGCCAATCGATGGGGTTATACGCTATAAATCAATGGCGAGGCAATACCCTTGTATTATTTGAAATTTTTGAAATTGAATATGCTTATTTTAAACTTTTAGCATGAATTTGTGAGCAAATTTTTGTTTAAAATTTTGGTTGTGTTAAAATTTGTTGATGTGAATTTGTAAAATTCTTTTGAAAACAAATTTGAATTAATTATCAACTTTAATAAAGTTTTATGTTGATAATTAGTGGAAAATTTAATTTTTGTAATAAAGTGGAAATGTGAATTTGAGTTGTTTTGATAAATGAATCATTTATGTAGTATAATCATTTTAATTATGAGAATAATTATATATATATATATATCCCAAAAATTTATTTTATGGATAATCAATAATCATCTTTGATAATAGAAGAGAGTAGTTATCTCTTCCAAAATGAATTTTCTTAGTTAATCGCTCTAATGCTAGATTTTGGAAAGTAATGAAAAAATTTCCAATTAATAAATTGTTCCTTTTATGTTGATTACATAAAGTCGATCATATTTTGGTGTGTCTTAGCTTCCAAGGAAAAAGAAGATCATTTAATAAATGATTTAGCAAAAGCTTGTTTGAAAATATAATTTGAAATCAAAATGGTTTGGGAAAATTTCAAATTTTGAATTGATTAGAAAGATGAAATTTGGTATGAAAAAGAGCTGTGCTAAAACAACAATAACTTGAGCTTTTTAACTCCAAATGAGTCCAAACTTTTTGCAAATGAAAGAGTTTTTGGAAAGCTATACATTTTATTTATACCACATTGGCAGATTTTGCTTTATATTCTATCTAAAATAGGTTTGAAGGTGAATAAACATTTCTGTCTTATAAGTTTCTAAAATTTGAACTGAAAGTAAAATTTGCATAACTTTCAAACCGTGAATCCGATTTTGATGATCTTTATATCTCTGGAAAGCCTGGACTAAGTAAAACAACTTTTACTCTATAAGAGTTCTCTAATTTTGTTGTTTTCTAGGTCAAAATTTTCTTTCTTTACAGCAGGTCTGAAATTGAAATTTACTTATTTTCTTTGTGGTCATGTGTATTCTACCTATTTTGTGAATGTAATAGAGTTGATTTTTAGTATAAATATATGTTTCAAACTGATATATATATATATGTGTGTGTGTGTGTGTGTGCGCGCGCGTGTATTGGTAGAATTTAAAAGTGAAGCATTTTATTTCACTTTAAATGGAGAGTTTGGAGATTAAATTGGTTTTTTGTAAGAGGTTTTGAAAATTTTCAAAATGTTGAAATTTGAGAATTTGATTATGTAGTAAAAGGATTTTGATAACCTTAAAAATATTTGTTTAGTAAAATTGGAATATAAATATCCATATCTTGAGTTCGTCTTGCCTTTGCGCAATTATCTAACGACTTGCATTTATACGGTCGTTTGAGTTTGGTGGTGTTTGAAGAAACCACATCTCGTCGATTTTTCTTACCTCTATTGTTGTCAATCCTATATCGGTGTGGTTCCTTTCATAGTGTCATACGGAAAGTCATGTCGACAATTATCTAGTTTGTTAAAACCGAGTTAAAATTTTGTTAGATCCCGACTATATTCGAGAAACTCTTGAGGAATCAATCTCACTCGATTGATCTTTTTGTATGGCATCCTGTTTGTGATCTTGATTCGAAGGTAAGACGCCATCAAAATCATGATGTATTGCTCGTAGAAATTCAATGGTCCGTTAATCCAAATATTAGCATTTGGGAAACCAAAGAATTAATCGAGCTATCTCACCTTGGTTTTCTATCATCCTGTGTCGAGAGTGAGAAATTTTAAACTTGAGCTTGTCTATCTTACTTTTGCTTGATGAAGTAATTTGTGTTGAATACAGCTCTCCTCTAGAAATTGCGAGGACGCAATTTTTATAAAGAGGGGAGTCTGTAACAACCCTGGTTTTGGTGATTACCTGTAATATTAAATTATAACAGTGGTTATAATTTAATATTGTGAAATAAAATAAATCGAAGATTTAAAATTGTTTATTTTAAATAAACAATGGGTTTAAAATGTGAAAATAAAGTTTTTGGAAACTTTATTTTAGTTGTTTGTATTAAAAATGTGTAAAGCATGGTTTTAATTTAAAGAAATGCAATAATTTTGATAATTATTTCCAAATGTCTCTTTTATTAAAAAAATTTTAAAAGAAGTATTTGTTTAATAATGTGGTATACTATAAATAAAAAAGGATAATTTTGTTTAAAAATAATTTTTGGGTGTAAAATTGCTGAAAATATGATTTCTTAAATTTAATCACACAAGGAAATAAATTTTATGTAATTTTTGAAGTTAAAAATGGAGTTTTAAGTAATAATTGTGTGATTTGTGCTTTTAAATTATAATAAGATTTTTATTAATTAAAATAAATTTTTAGAGTTAAATAATCGTTTATTTTGTTGTAAAATAATTTTTAGAACATAAGAGTATGTTTTGTGATTTTTATAAGGTGAAAACATTGCATATATATGTTATAACTTGTGTTTATGTTAGTGTATAATAGAACTTAGTGTGTTAATTTCTTCTTAGGCTAAGTTAATTAATTTTGGGCTTAGCCCATTTTGTAAACCTAATTATGAAAAGAGAAAAAGCATTCTCTCATTCTTCTTGTACGTTCACTCTTCTTCCAGAAATAGAAAGAAAAATCAAACCCACTTCTCCTTTCTCAAACAAAGCCACAAATCTCCAAACTTTATCAAATCCTTGCTGTAATTAACAAATTAGAGATAATATATACAGGTAATCCATCTCTAAAACCAAAATACTTCATCAAATTATGATTTTGAAGAAGTTGTTTATTGTAATTGAAATATCTTGTGTTGTATGTTTGTTAAACTCCATTTTCAGGTTATTGAAGCCATTTTCAAGGCCAAAGCTTGCTCCTTTTCACCGATTTTCTCTAGTAGCTCAAGTATTTTGCGAGGTGAGTATCAATCTCACAAAAGCTAGCTTAAGCAAAGGCAAAAATCACAAGCTGAAATGAAAATTCGTTTACTGTAAATTGTTTTCGAGTGTTTTGAATTTTCTGTGTAAACTGCTCTAGGTAGCATCTTTGTTCAGTCATCTCTCAATTCCGGCAATGAAATGCTGCTGGAATTTCTCTGTTTTGTAAACCATATTATGTAGATCATGCATGCCAAATTTAAAGTCATTTCGACCTCTGTAGCTTATAAGAATATGTTGTCGTACTTTGATTCGAAGCATGTTTTACTCTAGATTTTTACAGTGAAATCACTGCCTGGATTCAACTTTGAGACATCATAACTTTCTCATACCTTGTCCAAGTTGTGTCATTCTTTCTCCAGTTTAAATTATAGTTATTGAAATTTATGCATGCCAAATTTCAGGTCATTTCGACCTATATGGCTTATAGAAATATGCTGGCGAACTTTGATTCGGAGCATGTTTTTGCCCAGATTTTCGCAATGAAATCATTGCCTGTGTACAACTTTGAGACATCATAACTTTCTCATACCTTGTCCAAATTACGTGATTCTTTTTCCAATTTAAAATATAGTTGTTGAAATTTATGTATGCCAAATTTCAGGTCATTTCAACCTATGTGGCTTACAGAAATATGCTACCGAACTTTGATTCGGAGCATGCTTTTGCCCAGATTTTCGCAGTGAAATCATTCCCTAGGTACAACTTTGAGATATCATAAATTTCTCATAACTTGTCCAAATTGCATGATTCTTTTTTTATTTAAAGTATTGTTATTGAACTCTATTCCTGTAAAATTTTAGGGCTTTTAGACCTTTGTAACTAGTTGAAAACTTGCTTCGAATGTTGAATCTAAGCATGTTTTGCTCCAGTCGTTTACGGTAAAATCTGGCTATGAGTCCAACTTTGTGACATTATATCTCTCCCGTTTCTTGTCTGATTGTATCCGTTCTTTTTAGTAGAGTTGTTGAACTATATGCAGAAAAATTACAAGCCTTTTAGACCTCTGTAACTAGTTGAAAATTTGCTTAGAACTTTGAATCGGAGCATGTTTTGCTCCAGCTGAAAATTTCTAAATTGCTTTACATGGATTTCTTTCGATGTTGTTTTTGATCAGCTTGATCCTCAGATGGAAGAGTCAATATTGCCACTTATCTGTATTTTGGATTCGTGAGTTTTAAGGAGATTTTCGTATAATGATTTTATGAATAATTTCATTGAATTTTTGTTGATTTCTGTTGTTTTTTTGCACGTGCTTTCAAAACCGTTTTCGGAAGATTTTTTTTATAAGATAGCTTGCGAAATAAATATTTTACAATATTTATAATTATTTTAAAGCTATTAAAATTATTTATTCTTTATAATAAGAGAATTTCAAAAGTTATTTTCCAAAAAGATTTTGAAAATAGTTTTAAAAGCTTGTTTTTTATAATAAATTATTTTCTATATAAAAATACACATTTTTGCACTATTCGAGCGAATGAGAAGGAGAATTTAACGATTCGGTAAAACACGTGGTATGGGACATGTGTGTTTACCTTTTCGGTTAATTCTTAACTTGTCTGTTTGAATGTTTTGGCCTTCGGGTCATATTTGCCGATGAGATGAGGCAAATATTTTTACTGCTTTCTAGTGTGACATTGAGTAGCGATTAGGAAACCGTTGAGTGCGAACGTGTGGTATGGGACGCACTGTTACTACTTTTCGGATTCCTCTCTCAGAGTTTGTAACACATTCACGAGTGATTGCCAGTATTAGACCGTTGGGTCACTTATGGACTGTTGGGTCCTATGTGCATATATACAGCTATTGGGTTATCCATAGACTGTTGGGTCCTATAGAGATGGTTGGGTCTCTTATGCACAAGTACTTGGCAGGCTGTTGGGCCATATATTGGGCGTCCTAATTATTTATAGTTGTTGGGCTTTTATTGGACTGTTGGGTCCTATTTTCATTTAGTTGTTGGGCTTTTATTAGACTATTGGGTCCTATTTCCATTTAGCTGTTGACCTTTTATTGGACTGTTGGGTCCTATATTCATTTAGCTGTTGGGCTTTTATTGGACTGTTGGGTCCTATTTCTTATATTAATGTTTTCTAGATTTCTTTGTGACGAGTTCTAGAATTTTGATGATTTATATGTGTTTTCACCATAGTCGCCTTTATTGAGTAATCTATTTAGCCTGAGTGTTGTAGTATTGACTATATGGTGATTACATTCGGAGTTTTGAACTCTTAGTCGAGTTCTATTTATATTGTGATTCATATTGCCATTCTTCGGCGTTTTAGTTATTTGTATACGCTGATGAGATGAGGCGTGTATTTGTAGATAATTAATGTTGTTTAACTTAGCTTTTATAATGGATAAAGCCGATGATATGAGGCATTTGTTGTACTTCGTAGTGTTTTATTGATGAGGTTACGTCTTTCGCGGACATACACTTAGTGAAGTACCTCATATGAAATAAGGACATGCTCTTATCATGGTTTTTTCTCATTCAAGAGGATACTCTACCCTTTACCTTATGCTTCATATTATCACTTATCTTACTAAATTGTTTGTTTTAGCTAGACTTACCCGTGTATTTTATACTCGGGTCAGACCGAGTTGTTTCAGGTTGATACCTACTTTTGGACTTAGCTTTGCTTTGATGCTACCGCTTGGATATCAGCTTATCTCTATTTGTGTAGTTTTGTAGTCTTTCTGATTGACTATGATATGTATATTGTTTTGACTCGTTGTATATAGTGTGGTCTTTGAACCACTTATGATGTATCATTTTGTATTGTACTGGGGATATATCAGTGTATATGTGTATGTATATCTGTTCGTTGTTCTGTGATGTATTGTACATTTAGTTGTTATATTTTGTTCTAATAGATCTGTTAGCCACCTGTAGTTTTGTATAAGCATTTATTGAATATGTCGATCCACTTGAGATAGAAAAAAAATTAGAGCATTAATCGACGTATTTAATAGATGTTTAAGACAAAGCTATAGATGGTTGCTCCTAACCAGCCATATTCTCCGCATTAGCAGACAATATTACCCAGTAATACTCTTTGTTAATGTGGGTCTCGAGGTCGGACGTCACAATATTTTTTGAAAGTTCCACCTTATTAGAGAATTCATAGAGAAAAAAGAGAGCGTGATACAAGGGGTGGATATAAGGATAACATAGTATATCCATTCACCAAGGGTCTAACTCGGTCGGCTCTGGAGAAGCTGACTAAAAGGTTGAGATTGAGATTCCATGATTGGCCCTAAGTGCAAGTGGGAGATTGATAGAGTTAGGATTATGCCCGAGAGACAATTCTACAGTTTATTGTAAATTTTTAACTCCGTAATCAATTCTCGTTCGTAATCAAGGTGTCTTTATTTTTGTTATATATTTATTATAATGTGTTATGAATAATTAAATATTTAATTGCAATATATTTAACAAAAATCCATGAATGGTGTGTTTGTGATAGTAATTACACAAGTTGTAATCATGGGTGTTGTATCACGATATAATAAATATATCATTTTAAATATTACTAGTCATGATGCATCAAGATTGGATATCGATGCATCTAGTTGAGACTAGAGTATGTTACGCTCTCCAAATGTTGGGCAGTGTATTATTCATGACTGCTGAGGGGCACCAAGGGGTTACATACTATTGTTATTGGATAACTACGGAATGACTCGCTCGATAGTTTTCTGTTGGTTAATATAACTAGGGTCAAACTGAAAATATCAATGTGACTAATTTACACGGTTCTCCTGACTTGAGAATACTATTCATATTCAATATGAAAGCTTCACTTTGATTATACTCAAATCGTGGCACAACGTCCATCAAGTGACTATAGTTGGGTCGAGTGGAAGTATTGGAAGAGAAACACTATTCCAGAGAGGATTCGTCTCCTCAATTATATGGAGTTAGTATCACGGTCAACTGAAGTCAACACAAAGTCGAAATCTCTGATCAGGGTAGTTTGTTTAATAATAATTGTTATTATTGATCCAAGGACTTTGCATTTTGACTATAGAGCCGAATATAGACGATATTGGAATTTTTACCATTACCAAATTCCGTAAGTCGAAAGTGATATAGTTTTGATGAAGAGAATTGGTGTAAATGATCATCACTGTTGGGTAATGGTTAAAAAGTAAAATTGGATTTTACCGAAACCAAGTAAGTGATAAATTTGAATAAAATATCACACCACCTACTAAGTGATGTGTGAACGTTAATATTTAAATTGTTTGATATTAATCGCAGACCAAATTTACACCTAAAGAGTCACATAACCGAAAAGTTGAATACTCCTTATAAACATGATTTCATTAATTTGTAATTATTATAAATTAATTAATATTTATGCAATATTAGTAATATAATTTTTATTTGATTTGTTAAACAATATTAATAAATATGTTTATAATAGTTATAAATATATTAATCGATATGCGATATCGATATGCGTTTAAATTGGATTTAAATGCGATAAATATTTTTCGTGCTTAAAGTGTGTTTGAAGCTCATATGGGAATTTCGACCATGATATGATCATGATATATTAAAAGGTAGAGTATGATTAAGAGAAAAAAATGGGATCTTAATCCCACTTTATCTCTCTAGCATCTAGATCTCCTTTATAAAAGCATCATAACCCTTATTCTAAATTTACTTTTTGAAGCCTCTACCTATCTCCTTGTGGGACAAAAATGATCCCCTCCAAATTTCCAAGCACAAAACAAATAAATTAAAATCTACACGATAGTCGATAGTCAACGATTCAAATCTAGCACCTTCAAGATTAGAATATGATTCAAAAGAGCTCGTATCTTCGTTTCAATGTGTATTCAATAGACCTTGGTCAAGGTATGTCCCTGATATACAAAATATAAATTAATGTTATATTTTATATCATATGATATGTAGATCGATAGGTGACGAATATAGTATATCGATATATCGTCGTAATTGTGATGGTTGTATATTTATGTGCTTGTCCAACTTTTAAAAAAAATTGCAGCATACACACCTTAATACTCATGGCATGATTAAAAAAATATTTTTTTCTAATTTAAAATTAATTTAATGTTATTTACTTCATATAAGTTTCATAATTTAAATATTAAGTATTATATTATACAAAATATATTTTAAAATTTTATATAAATAGTTTCATACTTGAAAGGCTTCTGGCACAAAAAATTTAATATATATTATTTAAATCAAATAAATTTCGTAAATATATAACATCAATAAACATATCGTATAAAGTATGTTCTGAATTTTATAAAATTAATTTCATAACACACACATATATATAATAAAATAATAATTACATAATATGAAAGTATATTATAAATTCAGATAAAATAATGATTTTATTTAAAAGAAATTTAGAAATGTTCCAAATGAATTAGACCTCATAGGCCCAATAAAGATCCAAAATGGTAAAAGAAAAATTGAAATTCACTTATTTCTTCCATTGTGGGCTGACCCAATTCCATCAATAGTATTAGAGCCCAATAGGCTATGCAGTCCAAATTAGTCTTGTTGGGTTAACTAATTATGCTCGCAGCCCAAATAGTAGGGTGCCTAGAAAGGTGGTGTCGAAGGATTGGGTTTGGATAATCAAGTGCTCTACACTACCTAGCTACCGACCTAGCCCGAATAGATATATGAGCCTAAAGGTTGCCCCTAGTAGAAAAGCCCCAATTTGAATTAGGCCTTGAGCTAATTTTCAAAATTGTTTAAAAATTAAAAATATAAGATTTTAAATTTAAAAGTTAAATTTAAAATAAAATATATACATATTATAAAAGTTATAATACAATGAAAATTTTCAAAATGTTCGGAAATAAATATAAGATTGATTGCAAAATAAATTTTATTAATACGCTTAATAAAATTAATTAATTAATTAAATAAGTTAATTAAATGTAACATATATACATGTGTAATATATATTGATATTCGTTATATTGTCTTAAATGTTTAAACAATGTAAGAGTACATATATGTATATGAAGTAAGTTTACGAAATTAATTAAATTTAATTGAAATAATTTAGTTAAATAAATTGATTAAAAGTTAATTAATATATTAAAACACATACATATATATATATATATGATATATGTGTATCGGTATAAAGGTTATAGTATATTCAATATAATAAGTTAAAATTAAATAATAGATAATTAATTAAAGAATTAATTAATTAAAATTAATTAAAGAATTAATTAATTAAATAATATTTAATTAATATAATGTTATACATAAGATTATTATATAAGCTTTTTAAAAGACAAATATAATATAACAATAAAAATTACATAATATGAATATATAAACTAAAAGTGGAACATTAAAAACCCTAAATCAATTTAAGGAATAAATATATATGTAAATTTTCATATACCGTGATTCTCGATGTGTCCAACACTTGAGTTATGTAGGTATTTCATAGGAAATACATTATTCCATAAGTCGATATCACTCAATATAATATACTGGTGATTATGAGTCTTCAATATAATGTCATCCTCCACTATATATATATATATATATATATATTACTTGCATACTATATAGTTATTAAGCAAACTCAAGCTAAGGATGGTATGTGTAGTATTATCAATATATTAAATGGACAAGGTAAGATAACTATATGCATTTGTTGAGCAAACTCAACGTATATATACTATAATTAGGCTATCGTGATATGGTAAGTACGAGTGAATAATTTCATTTTAATTTGTTGATAAAACTCATAGTCGAAGTGAAATTAGGACAAGGCACCATGGGTTAGGAGTTGTATATGATACAACCGATAAGAAGTTATCCATCCACCGTGGAGCTATAACTTGTTGAGCAAACTCAAGATCATATTTCCAAGATGGACGAGTTCTAACACCTAGGGTTTGGAGAAACATAAAGACTGGTGGGAGCTTGTTAGTAAAATAAGACATAAAGTTTAACCTTGCTAATATTATAAGAACATCTATTATGATATTATCCTAATAATCTACCAATAAAAACTTGTAGAAAAATGGCAACTGTGAAACTGTTTTCTGAAAGTGATAAGCTTGTCGGACCAAACTGTATCGATTAGCTAAGAGCGATTAAGATAGCATTAACTTACGAGCGTCTTTGGTCGACTATCTCATGCCAACTTAAAATATAACCCGTTGATGGTGCGGAACTCAAATTTTGAATTTCTTATAAGAAATGGTTTTTTGACCTTGAGATCGCATAAGTTTTTGTGTTGTGTACGCTAGATAAGTCTTTATAGAGGCAATACGAAAACATGTCTGTCCATGAGATATTTGATAGTCTCAAGGCCCTATTCGGTGAACTATCATGTTCCGCAATATACGAAGAAGCTTTTCTATACCAAAATGACTAAATAACAGAAGATGGACTAATGATGAAGGGCTACATTGATAGCCTTTCACAATTGGACATATAGATAAGTAATGGATTACAAGTTGATTTGATCCTTGGTTCTCTTACACCTCAGTATAAACCGTTTATATAGAACTACAATATGAACCAACTGAATGTAAATCTCATGGAGCTCCTCAGTGTGTTCAGGTCGACCGAGTCTACGTCTAAGGATTAAGAGGTTGTGCTAGCTATAAAGAGTGGTGCATAATCTTCGAGAGGTTCGAAGAAGTGGAAAAGAGAAGGTAAGAAGAAAAAGAAAAGTAAGAAGATAAATGACAAGTTATGAATGTCACCACTGCCACAAGAAAGATCACTGGAAACGAAACTGTCCATATTACTTAAAGATTGTTAGAGAAAGAAAGAAGAATGGTTCTGTAGCTCCATCAAGTACATTTATGATTCAAACTGTTTTGTAATCAATAGAATGTATTGGGTCTTAGATACTAGATCTGATACTCATATATGTAATTCATTATAAAGGCTTAGGAACAAGCACTACGTGGCAAAAGGAGAGATAAGGCTCCAAATTGTTGATGGATCAATCGTAGATGTAACAGCAATAGAAGATTATCATTTATTTTTGCCTAATACAGTAGTTTTGGTATTAAAAAATTACTATTTTGTGAAAGACTTTCTTTGTGGGATTATATCTGTTTCTAGATTGTATGAGATCGGATATATATATTTCATTGTGCAAATAATGTTATGAACATTAGTTTGAATGGAAATAAAGTTTACGATGGTGTTCTTGAAAATGACATTTATGCAATCAATGCTAATTATATATGTTCAGTTAATAATTCTTCTAACAAAATAAATGGTAGTTATCTTTGGCATTGTAGGCTAGGTTATATAAGTGAGAAATGACTATACAAACTAAAACCGAAGGTTTTCTCCTGTCACTTGATTCTGAATCATTTAACACGAGCGAGTCATGTCTTAAATGTAAAATGACCAAGCACCTCTATGGTGGGAGAATGAAAGAGTTAATGAATCTTAGGGCTAGAACATAGTGATGTATGTAGCCCAATGCCTATAATCATCAAAGATAATAGTTCTTACTATGTTACCTTCACTGATGATTTCTCAAGATTAGGATATGTTTAACAAACCCGATGTCTATGATAAATTTGTTGAACATAAAAATGTAGTAGAAAACCAAATGGACTACAAGCTTAAGATTCTTCAATCTGATCGAGGAGGTGCATACATTGGATAGGAATTCCAATAGTGCTTAAAAAGTAATGGGATTATCTCTCAGATTACTACCCTATACTCCACAACTCAACGGTATGTCGAAGCGAAGGAACCGAACTCTATTAGATATGGTTTGTTCTATGATTAGTAAAGCTGAGTTACCTATGTCTTATTGGGGATATGCACTAGAAACTACAACGCATATGTTGAACTTGTTGCCCACTAAATCTGTGCCTAAAACACTACATGAGATGTGGTATGGTAAGAAACCCCAACTATAGATTTGAAGGTATGGGGTTTTTCGACGTACGTTAAGAATGTTGGTCAGAATAAACTAGAGGCAAGATCGATACTGTGCAAATTTATAGGATATCCCAAAAACTCAACGAGATATATTTTTTACAATATCAAGGAACAAAAGATATTGCTACTCGACCCGCTATCCTGTTAGAAATGGAATTTCTATCAAAGGAAATTAACGGCGAAGTTGTAGACTTGGATGAGGTCCAAGAAGTTAACCTTAAAGCCAAATTAATTGAAGAACCGAGTTACCCATAGACGAAAACAAACAACCTGTTAGAAGGTATAGTAGAGACCAGAGTGATAATGCGGTTTTCTCATGGATGGCGAGAAGGAGGAATGTGTCTTAGATGATGACACTCTTATGTCTTTACAATAAGCACTACAAAGTAGACTCTACACTCTGGCTTTGAACAATGAAATCCGAGATGGATTCTATGTACAAAAACAATGTATGGATTTTGTTCGACGTACCCGAAGGGATAAAACCCATCGGCTGCAAATGGATTCTTCCAAAAAAGCTAAATGTAGATGGAGAAGTAAAGACTTATAAGGAAATTCTAGTTGTGAAAGGATTTCATCAAATTCAAGGTGTTGATTATGACGAGAACTTTTCACTCGTAGCTATGCTTAAGTTCATTCAGATTATACTAGCCATTGCTGCATTCTATGACTATGAAATATGGCAAGTGGATGTAAAGACAACATTTCTAAATAGTGATTTAGAAGAAACCATCTATAGTTGCAACCTGAGGGTTTTGTGGTTAGTGGGATTGAGGGAAAGGCTTACAAGTTGTTAAAGTGTATTTATAGACTTAAACAGTCTTCAAGAAGTTGGAATAAGTGTTTTGATAAGGAAATCAAACAGTTTTGTTTTTATCATAACACAGAGGAAGCATGCATATGTATAAAGGAAGGAACAGGGGAATGGTATCGTATTCTTAGTGACATATGTTGATGATCTTTTGTTGATAAGCAATGACATTTCATTGTTGCAATCAATGAAATCTTAGCTTTCTAAGAACTTCTCCATGAAGGATTTGGGAGAAGCGGTCTATATACTATGTATAAAGATCTATAAAGATAGATCTAAGAGGTTGTTGGGATTGTCCCAATTCATGTACATAGATACCATACTGAAGAGGTTTAGTATGGAGAATTCCAAACATGGAAATGTTCCAACATAGTCCGGAATCATCCTTTCTAAGAAGAACGCTCCTTATACCAATGAAGAGAATGACTGTATGAAGAGGATCCCCAATGCTTCGCCATATGATCCATAATGTACGCTATGCTATGTACTAGATCGGATATGGCTTACGCATTAGGATGCAAAAGCTGATACCAGTCTAGCTTGAAGAAAAATATTGGATGGTCGTAAATGTATACTGAAGTATTTAAGAAATACTAGGAAATTATTCCTCATTTACGGGAATGGAGACCTCCTTATGAAAGGGTATTACAAATTCAAGCTATCAAAGTGATATTGATTATAGAAAATCGGTGTCTGGTTGTGTATTTACACTTAATGGTGGAGCCGTCAGTTAGAAAGGTTCCAAATAAGAAACAGTAGCTGATTTGACGATGGAGGCCGAGTACATCGCCTTCAATAAAGCACCTAAAGAAGCAGTCTACATGAGCAAGTTTTTGAATGAGCTTGGAATGATTCCTAATACCACGAATCCAATGGCATTGTTCTGCGATAACAATGCAGCGATACAGATCGCAAAGGAACCCAGAGCACACAAGAAGTCATGGAAAATTCTTCGAAAGTTCCATCTCATTAGAGAATTTGTCGAGAAGAAAGATGTCGTGATACAAAGAGTGGATACTGTTAATACCTTAGGTATTGGTTTTAATGACAACAACCATATGAGATCATATAAAATATAGATACTAATTTTTTATCAAAGTATATAGAGTATATAGTGCAGGATATTAGACAGATGTTGGTTAAGAAGACTGTATAGTATCAAGAGCAGACTCCAAAGGCCGATAAAGAGGAAGATATAGAGATTAAAGAGTTAGAGATTGAAGACTCATGAGTTTGAAGATTTAAGATATCAAGGTAAGTTATAGAGTCAGATATATATTTTGTTAAAGCCCTATAGCACTTCTTTGATCTCTCTTCATTTTTTTCAAAAAGGTTTTTAAATATGTTTTCTGATTTTAATGATTTTCAAATATCCTGGTTTTCAAGAAAAATGATTTTTAAGAATCCCTATTTTTAAAATGATTTTTACATATCTTTTCAAAATAGCTTTCAAATGATTCCTAACCTTTTAATTATTTATTTACAAATATTATTACATTAAGTTTCTAATTATTTTATATTTTATATACTTTTAATTTATTATATTTAGATATAGATTTTGATTTTATATTTTCTAAATGTTTATGGTTATTAAAAGTATATTTTGACATTCATTAATACTTTAATATATATATTCACTTATACTTTATATCTTATTTTATTTTTCAAAAGAAATTTATACTTAAATCCTTTATATATTAAAATATTTCAAAATAATTTCATAAAGTTTTTTTAAGCTTTATTATGATTAAAATATGTATAAACTATGCTTAAATGATTTTACAAGGTATCAAAATATTTTACAAAGCTTAATATTTTCAAAACAATTTTTATAAAGTAATTTTTCAAAATACAAAATGATATGTCGACATATCCTCCATAAGTATATCGACATATAGGCCGAGATTTTCAAAATTCAAATTTTGAATGGAAGTACCTTTTCGTCGTATCTTTTCATGAATAGATATAACTGTTGTTTCTCTATAAATGACGGTTCTCTCAATGAATTTTAAATGACTACTTTCTATTATTTTCTCTCCTCTTTCACTCTCTTGATTTCTAAAAGAAATTACACTCAAGATCTTCTCAAATTCAAACTATATTGATATGATTCTCTATTGAATACTCTCTGACTCACTCATCTCTCTCACTCAAATCATGATCAAAGTGCTATTCAAGAGGCTATAGGATTATTTGTATTCAAGATTAAAAAATTAATTTTGTAAACTCTATCAAATCATACTCAAATACACTTGGGTGTGCTTGGTGTCCCTGAAATCCAAGTGGGTGTGCTTATGTTCCGTTTGAATCAAGTGGGTGTGCTTGGTGTCCTGTTGAATCCAAGTGGGTGTGTTGGTGTCCGTTCGAATCTAGTGAGTGTACCCAGAGCTTAGAAAATCCAGAGGTGTGTCATGTAGCCTTGAAATTGATATTGTATAAGCTTTTATATTTGAAAAGAAATCTTTACAAGAAATTGTACAAGACTTAGTGTAGGGTAACTCCGAACTAGTATAAAAATCCCGGTGTGATCTCTCTAACTCTTTACTTTTTACTTTTACTACATTTATATTTGCATGTGTTTACAACTGTGACTGTCAATTTGCATTGTTTAAACTATAATCTTAAAAGAATTCAAAAGAATTCATAAAAGTTGGTAAACACTATTCACCCTCCCTCCAGTGTTAAATTGGCCTTAAGATCATTTTACCGCAAACTAACATTTGGCATCAGAGCATTTGTTTTTAAAGTATTCATAATTTTGATTTTTAAAAAGTTTAAATGGTTAACAACACTGTTAGTAACATTGTTAATTCACTTGTTAGTAACACTTTTATCGAAGTACAATCTACTGCTAGACCCTACTTTTTAATCGCAGTAATTACATCAATTGGTCATGTAGAATGAAAATCTATTTACAATCAAATATTCCAGATATTTGGAATGTCACACAGAATGAGTACACTTAGCCCCGGACTAACTTTTCACAATGGACTACTGACCAAAAGATGCTTGCACAAAGTTACTCTAAAGCCATGAATATTTTGTTTTGTTCATTAATTAATAATGAATTCAATAGAATGTCTATTTGTAAGTCTGCATATGAAGTATGGAGAACACTGCAAGTTACACATGAGGGCATTAGTAAAGTCAAACAGACCAAAATATCTATGTTAACTAATCAGTTTCAATGAGTCCAAATGAGTCCATTTCTGATATGTACATCAGATTTTAAGATATAGTACATTCACTAATTGCATTAGATAAAAGTTTTTCTGAAGAGGATCAATTTAGAAAAATCCTCAATTCACTTACTCCTGAATGGGAACAAAGGACTCTTGCATTTGAAGAGTCTAATGACATTAGCACTCTGAAAATTGAAGAGTTAATTGGTAATTTAATGTCATTGAAGCACAAATGCAGGGCAGGAGAGAAGCAAGGCAATTGAAAAGAAATCTGTTACTTTTAACGCAATAACAGATGATTTGGATTCAGACAACGATGATGATGAGGAAATTGCTTTCATGACCAGAAATTTTAGAAAATTTCTGAAACACAGAAAAATGAATAATCTCAGGAGAAATGATAACAAAAATCCAGGAAGAGGAAATGCTATTAGATGTTTAAACTGCATGAATTTGGCCATATGCAGAGAGACTGTCCACAACTGGAGAAACCGAAAATCTCACCAAAAACTTATTCATCCGGAAAATGAAGAAAGTCTTAAACTGCAACATTAGATGATTTAGATGCTTCCTCAAGTAATAATGAACCAGTTACGGAAGATGCCAATATGTGCTTCACAGCAATAATCAATTAAATTTAGAAAATTTTGAAGAAACGGAGCAAAAATAGGTACGCATTTAAAAATTAAATTTTTTGATTGGATTTTTGGTTACTTTTGACAGGATTAGATTAATACCAATATTGGACGAATATAATATTATATATAAAGAAAATTTTATAAAATTATACTAATAAGAATATAATATTGAATAAAACTAATATAAAATATATGTATATTTTTAAATTATTTATGAAGTATATAGATTAGTAATTTATAGGATAATTAGACATTTACATATATACGTAAATAGAACTAATTTATTCAACTCCTCCTTTTAAAATTCACGGGTTATATGTCGGCATACCCTCTACCCATATGTCGACATATCACATGAATTCGGAAATTTGAATTTTCTTTTCAAATTCAAATTTTTAATTTCCCTCCACCTCTTCACCAGCCCCTATGTTATGAAAAGCTGTCTATTGCCCGGTGAACATGTCCATTTACTTTCTATTTAATTACTTTATCTCCATCCATTCATTTCACCCTCATTTTCAAAATTCAAAAACCCATTATCTCTCTTATCTCTTCAAACAATTCATCAATCGCTTCTTCAAGCAACACTCCAAAAACCAAAGGCTTTCTAAAAAAACCAAAGGCTATCTTCTCCATGAAAAAAGGCCATTGAAGCCTATATGGAATATGTTTCTTTCGGAAAAGTCTTTCTTGAAAGATTTGCCAAATTCCATGATTTTCCTTCTTATGATCTTTATGAACTTTGTGATCAAAATGGAATTCTTGGTTTAGTTTATGCTTTACAAAATGATTTGTGTGTTTTCCAAACTTAGTGAAAATGTTTTATGCTAATTTGAAAGGAAAGTTTTATGAAGGAAATGAAGGTGAAGTATGGAGTAGTGGCAAAGGCACTCAAATTGTTTTGAATTGTGAACTTTTACGTCATATTCTCGGATGCAAATCTAGTGAAATATACCTTTCGTCTTTTAGAATTGAAAATCAAAATCGTGAAATTATTTATGATATTTTTTAAAGTGATGATGATTTTGATTTTAAAATAAGAATTTACGTCCTAAAGCGACAATTATGAGTCTCATTTTACAACAAAGCATAACTCCGAGGATAGGAAATTATGATAACCCGACTCAAAAGGTTTTCAAAGCACTTTTTGCAATTTATGGTCATTGCAACATAAATTGGGCACAAGTCATTTTGAATGAATTCTTTCTAAGAATATTTCTAGGCACAAGACTCTTTCATGGTGTGTATCTTACTAGAATATTCACATATTTTGGTGTTGACCTAAGAGAAGAGGAAACCATTCCTCAAAAAATCTTCGACGAGGCTAACATTTCTCTCATGCACATTTCACCCATTTTTGAGCCTTATGAAACTCTTATGGAGAAGGAAGCAAGATTGGCTTGGGAGGAGGAGCGTGAAATTAGAGAAGAGGAGGAAGAAGGAGGAGAAATGGAAGAGGAGGAAGAAGGAGGAGAAATGGAAGAGGAGGAAGAGGAAGAACAAGAAAAGGAGGAAGACACTTCTTTGGAGAGTTTTGAAAAGCCAACTCATCCATCACCAAAGAAATTCTCAAGAATCAAGAAAAGCTTCTAAAAACCAAAAGAAGCTTAAGAAATCATTCGCTTCTCTTTCCAATAAAGTAGACAAATACTTTAGAAAGATTATTCACAAGATTAGTAGAAAATCCTCATTTTCATCTACTTCTTCCTAGTTATATTTCCTATTATTTTCTAGCTTTTAGTTTGGACAGTTCTAGTTTTAATCCATGTATTTTTTATGTTTATGTTTAAATTTCATGTACTCATCATTGGTAATCAATGAAATCTTGTTCCTTGCTGTTATATGTTGTTATTTGTCTTTGGAAAGTCAAAAATGTTTAATAATTTAGGCTAATAACAAAAATATAGCAAATAAGTAAGTACTACACAGTATGATACATATGTCGACATATGTGCACCATGTATGTCAACATATAACGGGCAGTTTACCAAAAAATTTAAAACTCAAAATAAAATAACAACCATCGATTCAACTTATTGAAACGACTTTTCACCCCTATATAAACCTATTCACTCCAGAATAACACCATTTGTACTCTCATTTTTCTCCCTTTTCACTAATAAACTTAACTTCTCAAAAATGACTTCTCCACACCAAAAATTGTGTGAGAATCTTGAACAAAGCCTTCAATCGTTCAAGAATAACCTTACTTTTATCCTCAGAAATCAAAGACACTTAGAATTGAGTCAAATGCAGATGATAAAAGAACAAGAAAAGCATTTTGACGCTATTCGATGAATGATTTCTTCCCTTATTAAATATGAACTTACCAACAATTCGGATAGTGCCATCAACAAAGACAATGAAGATTGGAGTGCAATCAAAGAAGATCCAATTTTCAGTTCCGATGGTTGGGTAGAAATTCTTAAGGAAGTTTAATTTGATTGATTAGTTTTTGAATAATATATAAGATTTGATTTAAGTTTGTATATTAAAAGATTACACCAAAATAAGAAGTATGGATTGGTTTGTATGAACTTATTTAGGATTAGAATTGGTTTGGATTGATTTGTTTGACTTATGGTTAAATTGAATTGTATTGACTTTGGATTGGTTCGGTTGTATATATTGGATTGGATTGATTAATAAAATTTGTTTGTATTACCACTTCTTACTTACCAATATATAAATATCTCACAACATATCATATAGTACTTTAGTAGAGGGAGTTTTTGGTTAAATTATTTGTTGATGACAAAGGAGGAGAAATAAATAAAATACAAAGCATAGATTAAGGGGGAGTTTTGTAACTCAAAGGGAGTTATATCACATTTTATATACATGGTTGTCTTCATCAAAAAGGGGGAGATTGTTAGTACCTTAAGTATTGGTTTTGATGACAACAACCATATGAGATCATATAAGATATAGATATTAATGTTTTATCAAAGTATATATAGTATATAGTGTAGGATATTAGATAAGTGTTGATTAAGAAGACTGTACAGTATCAAGAGAAAGAGGTCAATAAAGAGGGTGATATAGAGATTCAAGAGTTAGAGATTGAAGACTCATGAGTTTGAAGACTCAATATATCAAGATAATTTATAGTGTCATAGATTATTTTGTTAAAGCCCTAGTAACACTTATTTGATGTCTCTTTAGTTTTTTCAAAATGGTTTTTAAATTCTATTCTCTGATTTTAATGATTTTCAAATATCCTGGTTTTCAAGAAAAATGATTTTTAAGAATCCTTGTTTTCAAAATAATTTTTCAAACATCTTTTAAAAATAATTTTCAAATGATTACTAACCTTTTAATTATTTATTTACAAAAATTATTATATTAACTTTTTAAGTATTTTATATTTTAATATATACTTTTAATTTATTATATTTAGGTATCCATTTTGATTTTATGTTTTTTAAATGGTTATGGTATTTAAAAGTATATTTTGACATTCATTAATACTTTGATATATATATTCACTTATACTTATATTATTTTATTTTTCAAAAGAAATTTATATTTAAATCCTTTATATATTAAAATATTTCAAAATAATTTTATAAAGTTTACTTATGTTTATTATGATTAAAATATATATAAACTATACTTAAATGATTTTTCAAAGTATCAAAATATTTTACAAAGCTTAATATTTACAAAACAATTTTTATAAAGTAATTTTTCAAAATACAAAAGATATATCGACATATCCACCTTATGTACGTCGACATATAAGCCGAGAGTTTCAAAATTCAAATTTTGAATGGAAGTGTCATTTCATTGTATCTCTTCACGAAAGCACATGACTGTTGTTTCTCTATAAATAAGGGTTCTCTCAACGAATTTTAAATAACTACTTTCTTATATTTTCTCTCCTCTCTCACTCTCTTAATTTCTAAAAGAAATTCTACTTAAGATCTTCTCAAATTCAATCAAAATCAAATTCAAACTCTATTAATTTGATTCTCTATTGAATACTCTCTGACCTCTCTCTTCTCTCTCACTCAAATCATGATCAAAGTGTTATTCAAGTGGCTATAGGATTATTTGTATTTAAGATCAAGAAATTGATTTTGCAAACTCTATCAAATATACTCAAATACTCTTTGGTGTGCTTGGTGCCCTTGAAATCTAAATGGGTGTGCTTGTATCCCATTTGAATCAAGTGGGTGTGCTTTGTGTCCCATTTTAATCCAAGGGGGTGTTTTGGTGTCCCGTCCGAATCTAGTGAGTGTACCTAGAGCTCGGAAAATCTAGAGGGTTTGTCTCGTAGCCTTGAAATCGAGATTGTATGAACTTTGATGTTTGAAAAGAAATTTGTTCAATAAATCGAGATTGTACGGGACAAGATGTAGGGTAACTCCGAACGAGTATAAAAACCTGGTGTGATCTCTCCTACTCTTTACTTTTTACTTTTGCTGCATTTATATCTATCTGTGTTTGTATCTATGATTTTCAATTTGCATTGTTTAAACTATAATCTTAAAAGAATTCAAAAAGTTTCATAAAAGTTAGTAAATACTATTTATTCCCTCCTCTAGTGTTAAATTAGCCTTAAGATCCTTCTTCCGCAAACTAGCATTTGGTATTAGAGCATGGGTTTTCAAATTATTCATAATTTTGATTTTTGAAAAGTTTAAATGGCTAACAACACTATTAATTCACTTGTTAGTAATACCTTTTTCGAAGGACAATCAACTGCTATACCCCCACTTTTTAATGGCGCTAATTACACCTATTGGTTATGTAAAGCGAAAATCTTTTTACAATCAAATGGTCTAGATATTTGGAATGTCACACAGAATGAGTACGTTGAGCCTTAGACTAACTTTTCACAATGGATTGCTGACCAAAAGGCACTTGCACAAAGTAACTCTAAAGCCATGAATATTATGTTTTGTTCATTAGATAAGAATGAATTCAACAGAGTCTCTATTTGTAAGTATGCATATGAAATATAGAGAACACTGCAAGTTACACCTAAGGGCACTAGTAAAGTCAAACAGACCAAAATTTCTATGTTAACTAATCAGTTTCAATTATTTAAAATAAGTCCAAATCTAATATGTATAATAGATTTCAATATATAGTACATTCACTAATTGTATTGGGTAAAAGTTTTTCTGAAGAAGATCAAGTTAGAAAAATCATCAATTCACTTACTCCTGAATGAAACCAAAAGACTCTTGCAATTGAACAGGCTAATGATATTAGCACTTTAAAAACTGAAGAGTTGATTGGCAATTAAATGTCATATAAAGCACAAATAAAGGGTAGGAGAGAAGCAAGGCAATAGAAAAGAAATCCATCCCTTTCAGTGCAACAACGAATAATCTGGATTCAGATAATGATGGTGATGAGAAAATTGCTTTCATGACTAGAAATTTTAGAAAATGTCTGAAATACAGAAAATTGAATAACTCAAGAAAAATGATAACAAAAATCAGGAAGTGGAAATGATGTTAGATGTTTTAACTGCAATGAATTTGGTCATATGTAGAGAGACTGTCCACAACCGGAGAAACTGAAAATCTCATCAAAACCTGATTCATTCAGAAAACGGAGAAGGGCTTATACTACAACATTAGACGATTCAGATACTTTCACAAGTGATAATGAACCAGATACAGAAGATGCCAATATGTGCTTCACGATAATAATCAATTAAATTTAAAAAATTTCGAAGAAATGGAGCAAAAATAGGTACACGTTTAAAATTTAAATTTTTTGATTGGATTTCTGGTTACTTTTGATAGGATTTGATTAATAACAATATTAGATGAATATATAAAGAAAATTTTATAAAATTATTCCAATAAGAATATAATATTGAATAAAAATAATATAAAACATATATATATATATTTTAATTATTTACTAATTATATAGATTAGTAATAATCATAGGTTAATTAGACATATGCATATATAAGTAAATAGAAATAATTTATTTAACTCCTCCTTTTGAAATTCACGGGCTATATGTTGACATACCCTCTACCCATATGTCGACATATGCACATGATTTCAAATATTTGAATTTTCATTTCAATTTCAAATTTTGAATTTCCCTCAACCTTTTCACCAACCCCTATGTTCTGACAAGCTGTCTATTGACCAAAAAAACATGTCCATTTACTTTCTATTTAATTACTCTATCTCCATCCATTCATTTCACTATCATTTTCAAAATTCAAAAATCCATTATCCTCTTATCTCTTCAAAGAATTAAGCAATGGCTTCCTCAAGCAACACTTAAGGCTTTCTTAGAAAACTAAATGCCATCTTTTCCATGAAAAACAGGTCATTGAAGCATATATGGAATATGTTTCTTTCGAAAAGTCTTTCCCGGAAGATTTGCCAAATTCAATGATTTTCCTTCTTATGATTTTTATGATCTTTGTGATCAAAATGGAATTCTTGGTTTAGTTGATGCTTCTCAAAATGATTTTGTGTGTTTTCCAAACTTAGTGAAAATGTTTTATGCTAATCTAAAAGGAAAATTTTATAAAGGAAATGAAGGTGAAGCATGGATTAGTGCAAAGGCACTCAAATTATTTTGAATTGTGAACTTTTAGGTCACATTCTCGAATGCAAATCTAGTGGAATGGACATTTCGTCTTTTAAAATTGAAAATCAAAATCGTGAAGTTATCCATGATATTTTTGAAAGTAATGATGATTGAGTTTAAAAATAAGAATTTATGTCCTAAAGTGAGAATTATGAGTCTCATTTTGCAACAAAGCATAACTTCAAATATGGAAAATAAAAATAACCCGACCCAAAAGGTTTTCAAAGCACTTTTTGCGATTTAGGGTCATTACAACATAAATTGGACACAAGTCATTTTGAATGAATTCTTTCCTAAGAATATCTCTAGGCAGGAGAACACGTTCTTTCATGGTGTGTGTGTGTGTGTGTCTCACTAGAATATTCACATATTTTGATGTTGACCTAAGAGGAGAGTTAACCATTCCTCGAAAAATCTTCGATAGGACAACATCTCTCTCATGCACATTTCACCCATCTTTGAGCCTTATGAAACTCTTACGGAGAAGGAGCAAGATTGGCTTGGGAGGAGGAGTGTGAAATTAGAGAAGAGGAGGAAGAAGGAGGAGGAGAAATGGAAGTGGAGGAGGAGGAAGAACAAGAAGAGGAGGAAGACATTTCTTTGGAGAGTTTCGAAAAGCCAACTCATCCATCCACCAATGAAATTCTCAAGAATCAAGAGAAGCTTCTTAATAAACAAAAGAATCTTAAGAAATCATTCCCTTCTCTTTCCAACAAAGTAGACAAGTACTTTGGAAAGATTATTCACAAGATTAGTAGAACATCCTCATCTTCATCTACTTATTCCTAGTTGTATTTCCTATGATTTTCTAGCTTTTAGTTTGGGTTGTTCTGGTTTTACTCCATGTATTTTTTACGTTTATCTTTAAATTTCATGTACTCGTCAGTTGTTATCAATGAAATCTTGTTCCTTACTGTTATATTCTGTTATTAGTCTCTGGAAAGTCATAAAATTTCAATTGTTTAGGCTAATAACAAAAATATATCAAATACGTGAGTACTGAAAAATATGATACATATGTCAACATATGTGCACCTTGTATGTTGACATATAACGGGCAGTTTGCAAAACAATTCATGATTCAAAATAAAATAACAACCAAAACCTATTTTCATCCCTATATAAACCTGTTCACTTTAGAAAAACACCATTTCTACTCTCATTTTTCTCCCTTTTCACTAATAAACTTAACTTCTCAAAAATTACTTCTCCACATCAAAAATAGTGTGAGAATCTTGAACAAACCCTTCAGTCATTCAAGAATATCCTTACTTTTATCCTCAGAAATCAAAGACACTTAGAATTGAGTCAAATGCAGATGATAAAAGAATAAGAAAAATATTTTGATGTTATTCGATGGATGATTTCTTCCCTTATTAAAGTTGAACCAACCAACAATCCGGATAGTGCCATCAACAAGGACAATGAATATTGGGATGCCATCAAAGCAGGTCGAATTTTCATTTCTGATGGTTAGGTAGAAGTTCCTAGGGAAGTTTAGTTGATTGGTTAGTTTTTGAATAATATATAAGATTTGATTTAAGTTTGTATATTAAAAGATTACACTAGAATAAGAAGTATGGATTGATTTGTATGAACTTATTTAGGATTAGAATTGGTTTTGATTGATTTGTTTGACTTATGGTTGAATTAAATTGTATTGACTTTGGATTGATTTGATTGTACATATTGGATTAGATTGATTAATAAAATTTGTTTGTATTATCACTTCTTACTTATCAATATATAAATATCTCACAACATATCATATAGTACTCTAGATGGAGGGAGTTTTTGGTTAAATTTTGTTAATGACGAAAGGGGAGAAATATATAAAATATCCAAGCATAGATTAAGGGAGAGTTTTGTAACTCAGAGAGGGTTATATCATATTTTATATACATGCTTGTCATCGTTAAAAATAGGGAGATTGTTAGTACCTTCGCTGTTAATTTTTAATGACAACGACCATATAAGATCATATAAAATAAAGATACTAATATTTTATCAAAGTATATATAATATATAGTGTAAGGTAAAGTTTTCTTAAGTTTTATTATGACTAACATGAGTATAAACTATGCTTAAATGGTCTTATACAGTATCAAAATAGTTTACAAAGTGTAATGTTTTCAAAACAATTTTTATAAAGTAATTTTTCAAAATACAAAAGGGTGTGTCGGCATATCCTCCTTGCGTACGTCGACATATAGGCCGACATTTTCAAAATTCAAATTTTGAATGGAAGTGTCTTTTCATCGTATCTCTTCAGAATTGACATGACTATTGTTTCTCTATAAAGAGGGGTTCACTCAATGAATTTTAAATAACTACTTTCTTATATTTCTCTCCTCTTTCACTATCTTGATTTCTAAAAGAATTTTACTCAAGATCTTCTCAAATTCAATCAGAATCAAATTCAAACTCTATTGATTTGATTCTCTATATAATACTCTCTGATCTCTCTCATCTCTCTCACTCAAATCACGATCAAAATGCTATTCATGAAGCTATAGGGTTATTTGTATTCAAGATCAAGAAATTGATTTTGTAAACTCTATCAAATCATACTCAAATACTCTTGGGTGTGCTTAGTGTCCTTGAAATCTAAGTGGGTATGCTTGTGTCCCGTTTGAATCAAGTGGGTATGCTTTGTGTCCCGTTTGAATCCAAGTGGGTGTGCTGGTGTCCCGTCCGAATCCAGTGAGTGTACCTAGAGCTTGGAAAATCTAGAGGGATTGTCTCGTGGCCTTGAATTTGAGATTGTATAAACCTTGATATTTGAAAAGAAATTTGTACAAGAAATTGTACGGGACTGGATGGAGGATGACTCCGAACCAGTATAAAAATCCTGATGTGATCTCTTCAACTTTTTACTTTTACTGCATTTATATCCATCTGTGTTTGCATCTGTGATTGTCAATTTGCATTATTTAAACTATAATCTAAAAAGAATTCAAAAAGATTCATAATAGTTAGTAAACACTATTCAACCCCCTCCCCCACCCCTCTAGTGTTAAATTGGCCTTAAGATCCTTCTTTCACAAATTAACATTTGGTAGCAAAGCAATGGTTTTCAAAGTATTCATAATTTTGATTTTTGAAAATTTTAAATAGCTAACAACATTGTTTGTTCACTTGTTAGTAACACCTTTGTCGAAGGACAATCAACTGTTAGACCCTCACTTTTTAATGGCAGTAATTTCACCTATTGATTATGTAAAATAAAAATATATTTACAATCAAATGGTCTAGATATTTGGAATGTTACACAGAATGAGTACACTGAGCCCTAGACTAGCTTTTCACAATGGACTGCTAACCGAAAGGCATTTGCACAAGGTAACTCTAAAGCCGTGAATATTTTGTTTTGTTCATTAGATAAGAATGAATTCAATAGAGTATTTATTTGTAATTCTGCGTATGGAATATGGAGAACACTGCAAGTTACACATGAGGGCATTAGTAAAGTCAAACAGACCAAATTTCTATGTTAACTAATCGGTTTCAATTACTTAAAATGAGTCTAAATGAGTCCATTTTTAATATGTATAGCAGCTTTCAAGATATAGTACATTCACTAATTGCATTGGGTAAAAGTTTTTCTAAAGATGATCAATTTAGAAAAATCCTCAATTTACTTACTTCTGAATGGGACCAAAAAACTCTTGCAATTGAATAGGTTAATGACATTAGCACTTTGAAAATTGAAGAGCTAATTGGCAATTTAAAGTCATATGAAGCACAAATGCATGGCGGAAGAGAAAGCAAGGCAATAGAAGAGAAGTCCATCGCTTTCAATGCAACAACGGATGTTTTGGATTCAGGCAACGACGATGATGAGAAAATTGTTTCATGACCAAAAAATTTAGAAAATTTCTAAAATACTGAAAAATGAATAATCTCGGAAGAAATGATAACAAAAATCCAGGAATTGAAAATGTTGTTAGGTGTTTTAACTGCAATGAATTTGGCCATATGTAGAGAGACGATCCACAATTGAAGAAACCGAAAATCTCACCAAAAACTAATGCGTTCAGACAACGAAGAAAGGTTTATACTGCAACATTAAACGATTCAGATGCTTCCTCAAGTGATAATAAACCAGATACGGAAGATCATTACTTTTATTACAATATAACAATACACACAACAGAAAACAAAACCAAAAATGCATCCTATTTTGAACAAGATTCGTATATAAGAGTTGTGCTATATATTAAATTGCATAATTGTTCTTTGACACACCCTTAACTTTATAAGATCTTAAAGCATGTTATACAGTAGAGCGATAATGAATGGTGTATGGTGTACAGTAACTTTTTTTGGGACTAACTTACCGAATTTAGACTTTTATGGTATGAATAAACAAGGTAGTCAGCTGTTAGTTCTTTATATGGCCTGTATAAAAATGAATGAGTGTAAATCAGGCCACAAGTCACTATGATTAGTAAGAAATGATCAAGAGCAACAAACAAGTAAATTAAGCTAAAAGATGCAAACGCGGTGATTTTTTATCCTAACTCAGGTATACCACTGTACGTTCGGTATCATAGCTAACTTCTACATATTTTCAGTATCACGGTCTTGCCATCATCTACAAAAAGGATTTACAACCTCAAAAATCTCTCCTCGAGACTCAATAGTTCTGGTCGATGCATAACATTTTCAAGGAATCAAAATAAGGATGCAGAAATTTTCTCATTATACAATTCCTAAATCTAATAGCCTATTTACAATAGTGAAGAGTCATGCTTCTTTGCAAAAGAAACATCAAAAGATTGAAACTTGATTTTTTTTTAAAAAAAGTACTAACTATTATGATCTATCAACAAACCAAGACATGTCTATCAATAGATTTGGTCGTTGAAGAACCTATTCGCTCAAAATTATGATTTAAAAATATTTTAAATAAGAAAAAATATGAAAACAAATGGACCTAAAAAATCATTTTTGAGTGAATGGGGTGCTGCGAGGCCTTTTAAGAAAGATTTTATGATTCAGTAAATATTAAAATACTAGATGCACAAGTTCATTTCAGCACGCTCTTGTATTTGAACTTTCTTCACGTCGTTTTGATAAATGTACATCCTACATTTTCGCAACAAGTCATGTAACACCCAATAAGTAGGGTAAATTGTAAGATTGTCCACATTAAAATCAATAACTTAGATTCTAATACCATGTGTAGGACGTACCAATATGTCTCATATGAGATAGGGCTATCAAGCACATATCCAATTATAATAATATCAAGCACAACCACATCCGAGGAACAGCAAACTGCACAATTCGTAACAGGCTGTATAAAATGTGTCGTAACAGCGAATAATAAATTCCAGAGCACAAGAAAAAAAGGTGCATAGACAAGAAAAAGAATAATAAGTGCAATAAATTTCAACTCGGAGCATGAAACTCAGTTTATTGTGAAAAGGGAATAGAACCCCAAAAAAACATAGAATGTTTTTACCTCCAACATGGTTAAAAAAGATGAAGCTAATCCCTATCAAAATGACCCATGAACCATAAAGGTACACAGATCTATATTATTCAGCCCAACCTCCTTAACTTTATCTCTGAGATATATACACGAGCCTAGCTATCTATATACAACTCCTGCTAAACCAACTGCAGTCATCATGTTTCAAGGATTCAGGCTTAAAAAATTCAGAACACTATTGATTCCATGGTCTAACAAAAGGTTTCCCTGTCGAATCCTGCAAATTAGAATTCTGCTGAGTTTGAAAATTAATCCATGGATTAGGCAACGCAGCAGTTACACTATTAGAAACTGCTTCATGGCTACTTAAACTATTGTACTGAGGAACATAGCTGTAGTTTTCATTAGGAACATAATTCAGAGGTTCCGAACTTATCAGGTTATTGTTCTGCAGTTGTGACGGTAGATTTGGTAGGTTTCCACAGCCTGATAAAACACTGAATAGGCTTCCATCAGGGTTAACATTGGAAGTTCCAACCCCAGACCAGTAAGTATTATTACTATTATTAACACACTGATTATTTGGGTACCAACTCTGGTTCATTAACTTACTGCTTGCAGAAGGATGTAATTCTTCATTTGGGTAGCTTCTGTTCGAAAAGATGGTATTTTTCAGATTTTGCTGCTGGTGAAACTGGTTAGGAAACTGAGTAGTTCCTGACATACTCCTGTTAACTAAGAGTCTCTTGTTTATATTTTGTTGCTGCTCCTGGAACAAAGAAGGAAGCTGTGTGGTTTCTTGCATGAATTGCATTTTGGGTTGCCTTACATGATGGTTTATATTGCTATCCTGAGGATACGATAGCAGCATTTCAGGAGCTTTTGGAAAAATAGGAAGATGACTAGTCACTCTTTGGTTGCTGTATGACGTAAATACTGCAGCATTGTTAGATGGAGCAACATTATTTTCCATGTTAAAAATGTTAGCTTGAAGCTCTTCTGTTTGTTCAAGCTTTGCAGCACCGAGAGAGAAATTACTAGGAATGAAGGGGTTGTCCACAGCTTGCCACATGCTTTTAGGAGGTGAACTTAAAGTATTTGGCTCTATGGGACAATCTAGAAGGTTTTCTTTAACATTTAACTGAGAAACCAATGGGCAATTTTCTTTAGAAATCAAAACATCTTGAGTGGCAGGTTCCTTATCTAGAGGTATTAGTCCCATATCGGAGTTGAAAGAAGCAGAGATGGCAATGTTTGGAATGAGCACATCTCCTGGGTTTTGATCATATGCTTCTTCCTCTTTCATATTCTCCTGAGGAGGTATTTCCATCTCGCATATATCAGCCTGATAAGATAATTGAATACAAAATCAAATATGCATTCCTAGAACTCAAGAAAAGCTTGTTGAATAGTTTTAATCACAATGGCCCAAACATCAATGTTTATGCTTTACTATGTGCATTAAAGAAAAAGCAAACAACTCACCACTGTTCCAGATCTCAGAAATATCGGCCGAGATCACAGTTCGATCTCCCCGCAAAAAAAAACAACAAATCTCGGTGTAAATCTCGTTTCAAATATATCGGCCGAGATATGCAATATCGGCCGATATATCGGCCGAGTTTTTCCTTTTTTTTTAAGCTAAAATTTTAGCCTGTACCTGACCAAAACAGTAACTAAAAAAATTAAAGCATGGCTACTATAAGCTCCTGCTATTTCAATAATTAACTCCTCTTTTAACTGCTAAAATTAAACCCTAAAAGATTTCCTAAATCGAACAACCCTACGCGAGATATTTGAATCACATTCCAAGTCACTTGAGAAATAGCCTTTTAAGATGTATTAATGACTCTTTTTGATAATTGGTTTGTAAAGGTAAAAGCCTGGTTTTAATTGGTTCACAATCATGCTCTTTTTGTATGATTTGTATGTAAATAGAAGTCTTGAAAAGAATCATGTTTAATCTTTAATGTTTTATGTACATTTTGCATGTTATATGACTATATCGTATGTTCATATATGTTCTACAATCTTTTGCATTTTCATGTTCGTAGTTTCTTTCCATGCATATTACTTATGAATGTATGTGTTTTATGTTATACAGCTGTGTTATTGTTTAATGTTTTGGATCTTTTCTATGTTCTATGTCTAACAATAATTCATGTTCATGTGGATCATGAGTTGTAAGCTATAATCTATTTGTATTGTGTTATTCTGTTAGTTTAACCATATTATGATTTATGAATATGAATGTTGTTTCCAGATTAATAACAATGGATTGATTTTGACAATTAAGTTTAAGTTATTATTTTTATGGTAGCATTCATAAAAATTGTTCTGTAAGAATATCAATTTCTAACATATAATATACCCAGAGATGGTTCCGAGATGAGCTTTAAGACCCAGATGGAACTTCGAGACAAACACCCGAGATGGACTCATCTCGTTCGAGATCTCCCCCGATACGATCTCCCCCGATACGAGATCGAGTCTCTAAAATCACCAAGACGAAACGTGATCGAAATCTGATATTTAAAACCTTGCAACTCTCACAATGTTTTCGAGGTTATGAAATCTATTTGTGCATAACTTTAGTTTTCTTCATTCCAATTTATGCATGTGAATATTACTAAAACGTTGTAGTTATCCAAGCACACATGGATCAAACAGTAAGAATAACATAGCATTCACACGACCGCATGCATTCTGATATTAATTTAGCACCATGCTAAATAAATAAGATATACGATTGAGTACAGATAAAACTCAACTTAATGAAGGCATATGAATATACCTTGTCTACTATCAAGGTTTGTTTTTCAGAAAGCTCTTGTTCCAAACGTTTCATCAATTCTTCTCTTTTTAATATCTTTGTTTGGTACTCCTCAAATGCTACGGGAAGATCTTTTATTACTACCTGCAACCTGTATATGCACCATGTCTTAATAATATGATTTCTAGTACCTCCATAAATTTGACAGGTGCTGTGAGAAAGCAAACTAACCAACGGTCATGTAACTTGAGTTTATCCTCCTTTTCAAGTTCTTCAAATGGATGAACAGGAAAATTCTTGATATCACCAAGGACACGACTGATGGATTTTGACTGAATGGCATCACCAGAACTTCTTAAGTTGCTTTTTATTGCCTCATGTTGCTTTTTGGTTATCTGAAATGGTAAAGAATGTGATGAATATAGTAAGATGGAAAATGGAAAATACGTTACTGATCATTTCTTTCAGCTGATCATATCTGTTTCAAGGATTGTAAAGTCAACTATTCAAAACTTTCAATGATGAACAAATGGCCATATGCATTTGTTCTATGTTATGTTGATCCAGCAAATTGTCAGGCATACTGTCGTAGAAAATCAAACAATGAAATTAATGTGCTTTCAAATCAAGGTTTGAGAACTCGGTCTTGGTTTCGTCTGGTTGAAATTTTCTTAGTTTCGGTTAATTTCGAAAGTTTCAATTTGGGTTTCGATTTCGGTCCCAGTTTTCAAATTTTATAATGAAAATGTAACAATAAGCATGGTAAATAAATTACAACATAAAACATGTTCTTTAAAGAAATAAAATAACATTAAACTACACTTGTACAAAAAACAATTTCTGTAGTACATAAATTCCACTGCCTGAACACAAATAAAGCAGCCCAATAACCCAGCCCAACAAAATTTATCAAACCCAACTCATATTCCTCCCTCCACCAAATATTAGTCTCCCACTTCCTAAAGACCAACTAGGGCAAAAAATAAAAACATAAATAAAGTCGCCTGCTTGAATGAAGCTCGTCGCCACTGGACAAAGCTTGAATTAAACTGCCCAATGTTCGAATTAAGCTTGAATGAAGCTTGTCACTACTGTAAGTATGAATTTGAAAAGAACCGTGGCAGGAAGCTTCGATTTTGATGAGATAAGTATTCAATTACTGCTAGATATAAATTAGGTTTTCTTTTCAATTAAATAATCCAAACCCGCAATTTCTATTCATTTCCGGATCATCGCTGGCCGGTACAGATCCAGTACTACCGGAATTCCTATGTACCGGCCGGTACCTCAAACCTTGCTTCAACCGTATTGAAATCATTAGATGTTTACAATATTCGCATAATAGTACTGTATAATTACATGTACAAACTAGAATAAATGGAACGGTTACCTAGAAATAAACATTTACTTCTTTACATGTAATTGCATGGCCATAACAACATTCAATAGCTGAAACATTTTCATGGTCATTTGTGAAAAGGGACAGAATAAAAATCTGAACATGAATTAAGAATCTTTAACTAGCTTAGATAACTAGGTGGAATTGTATATTTTTATCTATAAATGGAAAATTTTCTGATATAATAGAAGGATCTTGTTATTTACAAAATTAAACCTAAAGATGGATATGAAATTGGATTTTCCAACCTAGACCTGCTGCACTGACAGTTACTTTATCGGAGAATTTTATTTTAAAAACAACATGTTGACCAACAATTTATAAGAATTTGACAAAAAGTTAAACATGTTCGGCAAATATAGCCATGTTCATTAAAAAAATTACACCATGGATGAATGAAAAAATGAAGAGAGAAGGTCCAAAAAGATTAAGTCAAGGGAACTAAGGTCATCAACAAGGAGATGATAACTTACGTTCTGGCAACAGATCAGCGCAGAAAACTTTATGAGTTAAATTAATAACACTGAAGCTACTCTAACTTTCTAATCATTGATCTCCTTCGTAACACTGAAAACATGGTAACTCTCCATTGAAGCATAATATTATCCAATTTATTGTAAAATCAGTTTAAACGTGTGCATTATCTTCATAAACAAATCTTCCATAAACCCGCTAAGAATGCTTTTGCACTAATTTGATAGCTAATTTTTATGAACACAAAAATATTCAAACCATACATATCGTCCGCAATAATAAATTAAATAAAAATGCATGCTTGATGCTACATAGATTAGAAAAAGAATCCCGACCTTGATATAGGACATATATTTGGAGGTATCAACTGCCCGGATCTGAACTTTTTGTGGTGGTTCCTTAATCTTTGCTGAAGATGCAGGTAAACTTCGTACCTTGGGCTTGACCAACTCTTTACTGGAAATTGAAGAAGCACGTTTGGTAAATTGCTTTGAGTGGTAAGAAGTAAAATGGTGGTTATTCAATTGGTACACGGAAAATAAGCATTATAGCTAACATTCAGTATTAGAAAAATAAGGGCGGGCTAACTATACATGTCGCCGTCCACATTATCTACCTATAAAAGGCTCCCACTTAAGCGGTGTTTGGGAGGGGCAAGTTGTATGCAACCTTATTCTCATTACTAAAGAGACTGTTTCTGAAGCTTGTTTAATAAATCAAACCCCTACAAAAGCTAAATCCAATGATGCATGAATAAAGCTCACATTAAGCTTAGATATTCAAAGCAAACGGATCCACATATAACATGTATTTTACTGTATGCCTATAAAGTGAGGCATCCAGCTAATCAATATAGATTAGACATCAAACACCGAGGCAAGCTAACTATACATGTACCGCTAAATATAAAGTAGTAATATGAGCATACACACACCTTAGCTCCCTAATTTCATTCACAATCTTGTATTTAAAAATACATTTTTTCTCTCTCTTAATACATCATACTATTAATTCAATACAAATTTGTGGTTGAACTTGGGGGTTATAGCTGAAGGGCTAAACAAAGAGGGTTATTGTTCATACATACATACATACATACACAGACGCGCACACATATACAGAACACAGACACACACACAGAGAACACACACATGCACAGGCACACACCACACACAAGCGCGCGCGCATGCATGCATGTATGTGTGTGTGTATGCATAGATACACACACATACAGACACACACATATACAGAACACACATACACACAGAGACACGGTACACATACAGAACACACGCACGCAGAGAGAGAGAGAGACAGAAAGACACAGACACACACATATACAGAACACAGACACACACAGAGAGACACAGGTAGACATACAGAACACACACACGCACACATACAGAACATAGACACACACAGAGAGACACATATACAAATACAGAACACACACGCACGCAGAGAGAGAGAGAGTGACAGACACAGGCACACACCACATATTGGGGGGGGGGTGTACATACAGGCACACACCACATAGTGACAGACACATGTATGTATGTATGTATGTATATATGTATGTATATATATGTATATAAAGTGCAACTATCTGCACCCACTTTAAATCTTTCTAAACTCATTGCTTCCCTCTTCTTCTTGAAAATTTTAACCCACCACAATTTTAATATTTTAACCCCCTAAATCTCCATCTCTCCATCACGGTTGGCTCTCAAAATCCCACTATCTCTTCAATTTCGAATCGAATTGGAAGTGCAAACAAATTCGAAAATTTCCCATTCCTTTCTAATCAATTTGAATCCATGAATTACATGTTATGAATTCCCAACTTGGTCAAAATTATACAAAACAGTGGTATTAATATCTTCCATTATTTCTGCTGCTGATAGTTGAAATTGTGAGAGAAAAAAGTGAACATAATCAGGGTTTTCCCATTACAAAATAAAACACAGGTCGGTTTTACATGTCCGATGCTTTTTTCTCATTCGGTTTTATATAACTAACTGAGATGGGTTTAGGAAGTAGATTTTCTGAATTTAGATTTTTTTAGCTTTTAAGTGCCATTAGTGTAAAAAAAAAATTGATGGAGGTAGGTAGTAGCAGGATATATACACACGTGCGCCCATATCAACATGAAGGCTTCACTTATATTTATTCAGAAAGTGCCACTGATCAACCAAAATAAGTATACAACAAACAACAAAATTTAGGAGATGATGTTAAAATTTATGAAGCAGAAAATGACCTTGTTTCAGTCTCCTTGCTATTTTTCCATTGAGCCTTCAAAAATTTTAATCGTTCAATCATGCTGACCAAAGAATAATACAAAGTTACATGAAGTAAAAGATATGCAATCAAGATTCAAAACAAAGAGAACATCGATCATCATAAAAAATGAGACTGCTTTCAGTTCGCATACTTTGTGTGGTACTTCTGTAATTCAGGGTAATATTGCTTCTTATTGAATTTAATTTGCCGCTCCTTTTGAAGGACAGCATCAGGATGCAAATTACCAGAGCAAAGTAAAGATGACCTGCCAATGTATATATAAACTTTTTGGTGGAAAATAATCATAAGAACCAAGAACATTGAAGCAACTAATATCCTATATGTGGTGTTTCCCGAAAAGACAGCATAAATTATGCTTACCACAGAAAAGAAGGGTTACCAAAATGATGGTTTTCCCCTGAAAGTAGTGGTCGAACTACTTTGTCCATGTCCATGCCATTAGGAAGAAACTGAGCAAGAAATTCTCTCTCTGAGTCCGAAAGACATGTAGACCAAACCTAACAAATAGAAAGTGAGCGATTTGGTGGATGAACCAAGATATAACCCCCCCCCCCCAAAACCCCTCCTTCCCTCTCCCAACCTAAGATACGAAAAAAAAAAAGTATTGCCAAACATACTCGCTTACCTCGTAAGAAAGAACATCTTCCAAATTATCCAAATCATGTATTTCCTTTGGAACACAGACGACATCAGCTAAACCCGATCGATGTTTACTAGTAGAATCAATATAAGGACCCATGTCCTTCCATGTTATTCCAATTTGTTCCCTTTGTGCTGAAGTAGTTTCCTGATTTTCACTTTCCAAGTATATTTGTGATCTTAGGTTCAATGTGTACTCAGATGATTTCAGACTCTTTTTCTTCTTTTCTTTGCAGCGCTCAGGTAGACTGGAACTTATCAGTCTTTTCTTTTGTTGGCCCGCTGCCATTTTTCACACTTCAACTACAATTTTTTTTTCTGGGGCACTTGATTAACTCAGAAACTCCATAATCATATTTAAGGATCGGTTCACTAGTAAGTTACGCAACAATTGTCAGAATGTTTGCATGGAGAAAAGAGCTAACGGTTTTAGTAAGCAATATTGACCTAAATGCTAAAGCAAAAGAAAACCCACGAAACATGAAAATGCTAGTTCTTTATACTGTTCTAACAGAACCAAACAACAAACTACTTGTTTAAACTGAATGTTAATGCCTAAATACCAGAAAAAAAAATTGTTACTTCTGCACCAGGATAGAACAGACCCAAATGGATCTAAAACTTAAGGTTCATATTCATTATCCAAATATTTATCATCTTATTTATACAATTCACAGATTATAAACCACGACATGGGATTTTATAGAATTGGAACTCAATGCAAGAGCAGACATTGCATCACGAAGTACATTTTTACATTATTTACTTCCATGGTGACATTGGATAAAAGAAAATGGTATAAAGGATGTTAGTTTTAAACCAATGTTCAAAGGAAAAAGTACAAGCTTCTTATTTTATTTTTATTTAAAATAAAATAAACTACAAAGTTGCACTCTTGCACTATGCAATTAAAGCGCTTACCGGTTTATTGCGGTGGAGAAGCAAAAAGCTATAGCAGGAATATATCAAAAAATAGCGAAAGTATAAAAATCTTTTATTAGAAAAATCAAATCTCCAAAATTGATTTATTTCCATTACCGCATCATTTGTATAGAAAAAACATTGTTTACTCCTATATAACAAAACTGAAGAAAATCATGATTCATGCAGTTCGGGCTAGGTAAATAAAATAGAGTTCTAATTTATGTTGAGCGCTTAAGACTTGTACTTAGACCTATACCTCAAATTTGTTGATTTGGTTTATAAAAAAAGGGTCAAATTAACATTTTTATATTAAACTTGTTAAAGCGGATGCCAAAAACCCCTGATTTTGCATACGTAGTGGAAAATGGCGATGTTTTAAGCGGACGTACTATTTAATAGCGCTAAATTAAAAATGTATAGCGGTCGAAGAGCACTAAGCACTTTAGCGGAGCATTAGTGAGGCTTTAGTGGGCCTTTGCACAGCTCTCGCAACATAAATAGATCAAAATTTTTGATTTGATAAATAAAAAGTAATGTTAATTATGAAGATATATCTGGAATGTTATAATACTGAAAACTTGAACGTTGTGAACTGCATGAATCAGATAGATGGAAATAAAATTTATTACAGCAAGATTAACATACGGGAATAACACGACTTGCTATTTTTAAAGAAATGCTTTCGGTGCAAGGGCAGACAATGAGTCGAAAAGTGTATATTTATATTATTCATTTGCTGGGTTCCTTTGCAGATGCAATTTTGAAAGAAATACAATTCAGTGCAAGTGCAGACAATGCGTCATAAAGAACGTATTCGCATAATTCATTTGCAAGGTTCCTTTATGGACAAAGAAGATGTTGCAAAGGGATTTTAGCCAGTTTCAAACAGAAGATCAAAGAGTTCATGCTTTAAAAATACAATGCAAATATGAAGATATCCGGAAGTTAAAATGTAAAAAACTTGAATATTATGGATTACATGAATTAGTTGAATGGAAGTAAAATATAGTACAACAAGATACACAAGCATACATAAACAAACAAGACTCCTACATGTTAACTTTGCAATACCATTAGTGTCTTTTGTTCATTCAATTATTTCAACTTCAGGAAAATTCTTCAAATCTTCATGAGAAAGTACACTTTTGAAATGTCATGCGATGATTGGTGTAACTAAGAAGTTGCATTCTTAACAGAACAAAATTTCTCCAAAAGTAGAGCCAGAATGGAGATCTGTTATTACAGTGATATCACGCGTACCATTACATATTCAATCATGGTCATCCCTTTGTAAAATGTAAGCATGATTCAACCATCAAAAATTAACATGGGAAAATATCAAAAACGATCATTTCTTTGGTCATTTAAGCATCAGTAAAGAGAGGAGATAATATTTACACTGAACCCAAAAAAAAAGACTTGAATTAACATGGGAAGGAAATATCAAAAAACGATCTAAATATGGTAAATCTAACTACTAATATGATTCAAGATAAAAAATCATGGAAATTGAGAATTCATGCGGTCAACCCCAAGCATTTGGAAAAATGTAAGGATAATGATGATGATTCAACCATCATTACACATGCATATGAAAAATGGATAGCTATATTTTAAGTATAGATGGGAGCACTCACTTTGCTACATGTATAACAAAAATTGACATACAAACTTGATGTTGTTTTTTCATTGTATTTGTATTTTTAATTATATCGAATAACAATCAGTGATTGCAAAAATCGCGAGATTGTACGTTTCAAAGCGCGATTTGGCAGGAATCGCAGCCTTCCCGATCCGAGAGTTAAATTGGATCGCAACCCGCGTAAAATGTGCGATTCTATTTCAGAACGAAAATATTGGAGTCCAATACTGAATCGCGATTTCAATTTAAACATCGAATTGAACAAAATCAAAAGAGATTTAGTTCGGCATCGCAATATCGACTCAGCAAAAATGAAAAAATGAAAAAAAAAAAAAAAAAAAAGGAGGAATAGGAAGAAGCAGCAGCAGCAAACCTGAATTGAAAAATCTAGGATTCAGAGGCAAATTGATTTATTTTTCTCTTCTATTTTCAGATTTTTTAGAAACCCTAAACTTCAGGGAGGAAGATGATTAAGATTGGGTCGGCCTTATCTCCGCCCACCAAATTTTCAGCCCTAAACTCATTTGTTCTCCCACCCATGCAAACACCGTTCGGACCTTGCAATTTATTTTTATTTCTTTTCATCTTACCCACATTAATATTTTTCTTCTTCTCGATAAAAAATTGTAAACCGCATTCAAGCATCACTTCGTCGATTCCACTTCGTTGATTCGTAGGCATTTGATATCAATTTTGAACGCAAAAACTTTTCAAACGCTGTTCTTTTCGTCATCCAGTTTTTATTCATCGATTGCTAGATATTCAAATCGACGCTGTTTCCGATAAATTTATCGCGATTTTGAAATTGACTTGGATCAGAGAAACTAGACTACAAAACGATGAATGAATGACTCAAGAAACTTGGAAGATGTCAAGATTGAAGAACTCAAAGATTTAACGAAGTTTTTAAAATGCAAAACAGGTTGACACCAATGTATCTTGTACCTGCATAATTGGTATCGACATGTTTGGTATCGACGTGATTTGGGAACCATCAAGAATAATAAAAAGGAGTATACAAAATTTGGCTAAGTTTTAGACAATAAAAACAAATCGGCACTGACATGATTTGGTCGGTACCGACATGATTTTGGATCTTGATTTGACTACTTTGAAGGCTAAGGAATCAAGCTACGAAGAAAAAATAAAGTTTTGACACATAAATACATGTAGGTACTGACATGTTTGGTGCCTTGGGAAACGTGTGTGTAGACCTATTCTTCACGTGGAAAATTCGGATCTGGAAGAAATGACTCGTTCAAATTGGGAATGGCGAAATTCGTGCTGAATCTCGTCTATAATAGCAGTCTATCTTCAACTAGTAAGAGGATCGATCTTCTTCGTCTTCTATTTCATTAGACTTTGAAAAAACGATGATATATTGATAATAACTCGGGTTTGATTATAAATTGTGAATTTCAGAAAGAATTCATAAATAAAAACGATTGAGCGGACGTAAGTCGAAGATTTTACCAAACAACTATAAAAATCTTATGTATCTCTTCATTCTCTTTTGATTTCTTCATTTTACTATTTGTTTGATTCATTTTTTAGTGATATTAGGACGTTGTACCAATTCTTTAGGCAATATTTTTGGTGACTCCACTAAGATGAACTTAAATTCAATATTGGAGAAGATGAAGAGGCATATTATAAGAGTCATTGTTAGACCAAGTCAACTAAAGCATGGGTCACGCAGGAAGTGTCCACTAGTTCAAATCCACATTTTATGTATGACTAGAGATGAGATGAGATGGATGATGACAAGTTTGCAAGAGAGATTGGTAGCTCGATAAGAAAAGATGATGAATGGATTCTACCAAAGGATGGAATAATAAAGTACAGTTGGATTTGTTGAAAATCAGAACTGGAGCTAGAAAGCAAAGCAGATGGACAAGGAAATAAAGCGGAACAAGCTGGAATCTTCCCTTTGCATGCCAATAAATCAGTACCAAGAGGTCCAAACTAGTCGATATCGATATGTTTGGATAGGGGAGAATGGTCGATCTGAATGTCGAGCATGGAAGGGTGCGTCAAACGAATGATGTTGAGCCTTGAAATCAAAATCAGAATACAAACTTGCAACCGAAAGTCCCCTGCGAGAGCATGAAGAAGATTTGAATCAAAGGCGTGCAAAGATAATTCAATTGAATCTAGATATCGCCAAGCTGAGATAGTAAGACATGTACTTCGAGGTGAGCTATGGATCGAAGTTTGGAGGATGTGAATGGAAACCATTTCACCCCAGAACACTCGATACGCTAGGAATCCTGTAACAACCCACACCCCAATGGGTTTGAATTTTTGCTAAATCGAAAACTCAAGTCCACCAAGATACGGATCATTGGTTTGATCCTACAAATAAACAAATAACTACATTCATAGCACTATCGATATAACTCACATGGAATAGTATAATATAATAAATCATATAGTTACTGACCAAGGTTGACACTTCCAAAATCTACTTGTCAGTGCCAAACATGCTTGAGGAAATATGTCCTTCTATTGTTCTTGCTTGTACCGGTATCTGTACCTCTAAAGCTATCATGTGGGTTGTAATGAGGAGGGGGTCAGAACAATATTCTGGTGACTGGTGAATTACATATTTTACACATAACAATGGTTTATGCCGATTGTCTTCCATTACATGTTATGTCTTTTAATTTTTACTTAGTTGTCTTGACTCCACGTTCACATACGATGCACCTCATCTACCAAAAGTATATTTTAACTACTTACGTGTATATATATATATAAATATATATAAGTATCACAATCCCCTATTGTACCAAAATACTATTCCCATTAGTATTTGTAATTCTACACCGCCGTGCATCATCATCAATGTCTAGGCTAAATTGTCGCGTACAAAGTAGAACCTTCCGTTACTGTTAAATAATGTGTCACAAAAGTTTGGCCGCATTATATCTCATCTTAGGGATTTACTAACTTGTCTACTTCCTATTATGGACTCAACTTCACGAACTACCCCATTCGTTTTTGAAAGAACTCTTCTATGGCTTAACTAGCCTTGCCCTAACAAACAAACTAGCAAACAACTATGGTGGTACAATACCTAACGTGGCCTATTCTAGTAAGAGGCATAGTCCGTTAGGTGTAACCTTGTCTTTTTCATTTTGACCGCTATTGAACGATGATGCACTCAACCTATGTAGCTCCTACTCCTGATTTGTTGCCAACACCTGCTAATATAGCGTCGAGCTGCTCACCATCCTATTTAGATTGTCTAATACAATCAAGGCAATACACCTCTTTCCTATTTTTTTAAAGCAGGCTTCACTTCCTATTGGGGTATTCCTTTACCTATACGCAAACATATATACTCCACGGGTCCTACAGTTGGATATGTCCCACATCAGTATAATGTATACACACCTGCTGATAGCCCCCTTGCGGTGGGTAGACTTCTATTGTGTAACACTACCGACCTCGCATTTCAACTCATTCTAATGACTATGTCATTCTTATTTACTAAATTATTTACATACATATATATTTCATGCCCATCATAATGTATATTTGAATATACATTCATTTAATTATTATTATTATTATTTACTTTAAATCATCGTTGTTCAATAAATCTTACATAACATACTTTTGATTTATTCTTGTCATTTACTATCATTTGTTATCCATTTATAATTTATTGACTTAACTGTCATTTATTATTTCCCTTTCCTTTGACATTATTGGATGAAATCCCTTATTTCCTTTTTAACTAATATCTTCCTTTAATTGCCTATTTAGACATATTACTTCCTTATTCGTTTAATTGTATATTGTTTGTTTACCGTTTGTTTTCTACACCATCTTAAATTACATACTTTGGGTATTCCATTTAAATTGATGTTATTATTCCTACTTGCATTACTTTAGTTATACTTAAGGATTTTTATACCTTAATACATTGGAATTACTTCTTTCCCCAAAGGAAATTGTTAACACTATAATTCTCTATAAATTACTTAAAAGAGGATCTGTGTTATGTCTGAAATAACAAGGTATTATTTTTTATTTTTCTACTGGAATAAGCAATACAAAATACGGTGATTCTGTTATTTTGTACATCTCTTCCTTTTTGTTTATATTCCTTGTCATTTCAACCAATATACTTTTATTTGTATTTTTAGATAATTTTTAGAAATTCACATTGTTACATGATTCATTCCAATGTATTAAATATTGTCTAATCCCAATTTAATTTATAATCAATTCTAATTTATGTTCAACAATCCATATAAACTAACCAAATCTGAAATCCCAATATGATTTCATTAACAAGTTATTTGCAAATGTAGAGACTATTTATATTCTAACTTTCCAAATCCAAACGTATACAATATCTATCATGTTTAGGGTTTTTCATAACATATAGGCATATTTTTCATAATAATTGCTCGTATACAATTAAATATCTCATTCGTGATTTATATCGATTCCTTGCGCATATAAAATTAAACATCTAAATTGTAATTTATATCTAGTCTAGACATAAATGAAATAGATCTACAACGATATAAATCCGATATTATTATAAAATATGTAATTTCTCACTCACCTTGCTTTAGCTTTCTAATTCTCCGGATCTAGATCCATTCCATTTTATTTGACTCTCTCTTACTTTAAATTCAAACTATAAAAAGGGTATACACTAATTAGAATTATAGATCTGGAGAAAGAATTGAATTAAATTTAGATTTGAGTTTAAGATTCATAATTTACTTTTGTTTCTGTGTTCTGAATCGATCATATTCTTCTCTTCTCTTATTCTCTATTTTTCTTTACTTACTTATATATATATATATATATATATATATAGTTTTACTACTTTTGGAATTTGGAGGAGAAGAGTAAACGGTAGAGTTTCAGTACGTAGTAAGTTTTCTGAATATATTAGGGTTAAGTTAGCTATTAATTTATAAGGGTTGTGAATTAATTAAAAGCGTTAGATTTAGCCTAGAAAAACTTTAATTTCATCTTGGACATTGCTTAATTACTTCATGCGCAAGTAAAATATTACAGTTCATCACATTCATCCATTTCTTATTTTAAATCAACAGTAGCAACGATCGACCGCTTAAGGCCTACGATTGACCGCTACCGGTCGACATGGGTACATCCGTGGTCGACCTATTGTTTGCTTTTAGCGTTGATTAATTATCCTACGTGATTTGTATAATTTCATTCCTTCTTTTAATTGATTACGTTATTTATTTCCCTTAACATTTGTTTTCCCATATTTCATTTAACATTAACTTTTCTTAATGTCTAAGTTTCCACTAACGTTGGTAATTCAACTGATTAACTCTTATTACCATAATTACATATATAATTATTTTCGATTCAAAAACTTCAACCATTAATAACTTTTCATTTAAACTCCAATTGGAATACTTTATATATGAAAATTGATCGAAAAATTACCACGAACCCAACGGTGCAAGTTTTTTAACCAAATTATAAAGTTTGTAAAAATTCTATTTTTCGACGCTATTATTCATTAATTAATTATCATAAAAATTAAGGGGTGTTACAAATCCACTTGATTTCAAGTAATCTACTTTGGAACGGTATGACGTAAGGATGGATCCAACTATTCACTTAATGATATACATCTAACGTATGAGAGTGTTAGCAGCTTCAAAGGAGGTAATGGAACCATGATCCCATTGTAATTGACTGATTTGGCTGCCATGTGGTTTCCCCAACTGGATAATATGTCCATATCAGTATGTGGATCGAGTTAGTGGAAAAGTTTATGAGCCAATTCAGAGCTCATATAGTTTGACCAAGGAATGTGATGATGCTTTCAAGTGTAAAGTATAGAGAGAATGAGCTTTACAAAGTTACTTGATTAGTTTAACGCATAGCCACTGCATTTCAGAAACCAGACCCATCGATAGTAATAATGGCGACAGTTTCCAAAGTCGCTAATAAGACTTATTTTAACAAAGCATTGAAAAGAGATCTGCTAATGGATCTCACGGACTTTTACTATCAAGCTAATAGATATTTGTACCAGGAGGGCACAGAAGCCAAGAGCAGCGAAGTAAATGCTACGGAGGATGGAGGACCTAAGGCAAGATCTTGAAAAGATAAAGGAAAAAAGAAAAGCTGATGATGGCTTTAGATGATCGAAGCGACAAAAGAGGGAATCAAAGTTTTTCTCCTGTACTAAGTTCACCGAGACCTTGAAGAGGATTTATCTTGATACTAGGGGTAGTGTAACAACCCGAAATTTAAGCTATAGTAATTAATTAACGAATTAATTAAATAATAAAATAAGATTGTGAAATTTTCAGAATTGGACCACGGGAGTTGCACCATTGTGTCCTTGGCGATTTTCTGATCAATTTCCATATATAGTTTGTCAAAATCCAAGCTAAAACGAAGAAGTTACGAAATGAACAAGAAAATGAACAAAAAAAATTATATAAGGTCAGGTCGACCCTAGGGTCGACCTTCCCCATAGCAGGGTCGACATATAGGTCAACCCCCCACCATACATAGGTCGACCTAGCGGTCGACTCGCGTACATATGTGGACGTTGTTTCGTCCAGTTTCAAGCGTGACATGTTTTGCAACTTTTATTCCATCTCGTGCGTTCGTGCTTCCATCCGACGGTTCCCAGCGAGCCTATGACGTGGTTGCACCAGATTTAATCTTCAAATCCAACAGCCTGAGATCCCTATGTGACACTATAAATAAGACCCTAGACCTAACTATTTTTCTCATTTAGATTTTCTCCTATCCGGGTTCATTGCCTGAGGCTGGACCCTAAATAGAATATTTTTCTAAGGAGAAGATCTTTTTAATTAAAATATTTTATACCCTAGAAGTGGATCCGGGAAGGCCAAGGAAAAGAGCTAAGGACCACAGTTGAGTGTTTAAGTAATTATTTTAGATTTTTATGTAATTTAAAATAATAGGGTTTCCAGTAGTTGTAGTTTTTCTACAATTTTGGGGTAACCTTTATACAAGTTTATTTACAATCTATTTTTAAGTAAATTTTAGACTTTCTTTCCAGTTTATTTTCTTTTAGCTATTTTATTTCAGTTATTTGCAATTATTTACTGTTATTTACAGTTTTTCCAATTATTTGCAGTCATTTATTGTTATTTACATCTATTCCTTTTTAGATGAAATTTAGCCTGTAAAAGTTAGTTTCTTTTTAATCCTTTTTACGCAAATAAACTAAATAAAAGAGAATGATTCGCTAATATGGACTAAAATATAAGAACACTAAATTTACAAAAACTAGATGTAAAGTAAGAAGAACCGTACTAAGTTGGACATAGACAAAAATAGGCAAATTAAGACATTTGCAAGCATAGTTATAACAAAATTATAACTAAAAAGAACAATCATAACATAGAGTATAATTAAGTAGAAAGAACAGAACGAAGCTTATTTTAAGACTTAGATTAAGTTAATAAGCAAATATAGCAGAGATAACATAAGATGCTTATTTTAAAACTTACACTAAGTTACTAAGCAAACATAGAAATAGGACCCATACCAATAGCACTCTCTTTCATACTAGGACCGATGGTCTCACAACAGATTAGGTGAGGCTGGGCAGGACCCTTTCAAACTAGGACTGATGGTCTCACAATAGTTAGGTGAGGCTGGGACCCAGGGTAAATAAGTTGCCAATAAATAGAAGCTCGATCAAAGGATTTGGGCAAGGGGTGCAACTAGATTTTTGTTGTTAGGACTCATACCAACAGCATCCCCTTTCAGATTAGTACTGATGGTCTCAAAACACACTTAGGTGAGGCTGGACATGACCCCTTTAGGCTAGGACTGATGGTCTCACAACAGATTAGGTGAGGCTGGGCACGCTTATACTGACTAGGGTTTGTAAGAGGTCACAATAGGGTGCGACAGTTAGTGTGTACCACGATGACCGTGCGTACGGCATTGAGTAAGGTAAATAATTTGCTACTGCGTACAAAACCCTAAGCATGTGTCTTGTTGCTGTGGGACCCACGTGATAGGACTAGCTCACAGTGGCACAATGGAGATAGAAGGCCGATCAACGGGTAGAATTAGGATTTCAGCCTCATTAAAATAGAATTTGGATTTCAACATAATTAAAATAGGATTAGGATTTCAGCCTAACCAAAGCAGCAATCTAAGACAAGTGCAAACAATCCAAGCAAACAATCATAATCAAAGCAAACAGTTAAACAGTATTTTATCCCAGTTTTATCTTTCCTTTATTTCCTTTTATACTAGAACTATTGCTAAGTCTATTATCTTTATCTTACTTAAAAATGCTAGTAGTTACTTTCACTCACCAGACTTATAGTCTGACCCACTCCTTTATTTCCCCTTTTCCCTCATAGGCCAGCAGAGGCAAGGACGGTAGATTTGGATTTCTTGGAGACCCGTTTGTAGAGCTTTCTCATTCTTCATGTATTCTTTCTCTTTTCATTTTTCCTTTCACTTGAGTTTGATGTACCAGTACTTTATGATAGAGGTAGGAAAGTCTCTGTAGAAGGTTTGATCTCTATTTCGAATTTTCTTATTCAGACTCTTTTTTATTCTGGAGCATCGCACTCTTTCATTTCTAGTTCTTTGGTTTATTGTTTGCACTTAGATATTTCTCTTGTAGTAGACTCTATAGTTGTTTCAAACCCCATAGGAGGATCGGCACATTTGTCCATGATTTGTAGGGTTTGAAAATTTTTATACTAGGTGTGGAGTTTGATTGTGATGCCTATGTACTGGGATTTTCGGGGTATGAGATGATTTTGGAGATGTATTGGCTATCCACTTATGGAGCGATATTGGACTGGGAAAGGAGAGTCATTAGACTAGAGACATGCAGTGGCAGGACTCTCGAGGTTTCTTGCGACCCACAGGGGTCAGTCATGTTGAGCTTCCTTTATTCCCTTAATTCTTCATTAGGAGAGCTAGATTCCATTCCAGTCGTTAGAGATTTCCTAGACATTTTTTGAGGAGATTAAGGGATTACCCCGTAAGAGAGAGATCGACTCTAGGATCTATCTTAATGACAATGCTAATCCAATGGCATTGCCCATGAGACACATGGCACCTTAGGAGAGGAAGGAGTTAAGCAAGCAGATTGGTGAGCTATTGGAGAAAGGCTTCATCAGGCAGAGCATATTTGAGTAGGGAGCGCCAGTCGTCTTCGCTACAAAGGTGGATGGTTCCCTTCGACTTTGCGTAGGCTACGGAGAGTTGAATAAGCTCATAAAGAAGAACCGTTACCCCTTTCCTAGGATAGATGATCTTTTTGATCTTTTGGTTGGCTTAGTATTTTCTCAGCTTGATTTACCTATTAGATTCCATCAGCTTAGAGTTGCTGACGATAGCATCGATAAGACAACATTTAGGACAACCGACGGATTCTTTGAATGGTTGGTTATGCCATTTGGGCTAACCAATTCCCCAACATATTTTGTAGAATTGATGAGCCATGTTTTTGGAAATTTCCTAAATGAGTTCGTAGTAGTATTCGTGGAAGACATTTCAATGTTTTCCAAGAGTATGGAAGAGCATGCTATTCATCTAAAGGAGGTTCTTCGTACACTTCACGATTATTAGTTGAAGGCAAAATTCATGAAGTATCACTTTTTGGCATAAGGAAGTACGTTTCTTAGGGCATAGCGAAGGTCAACACATGGAAAGAGTTTGAGAAACGGTTTTGTACATTTAGGTTCGGATTGTGGAAATCCAAAGAGGTGTAGGCAAAGATTGGAGATGTACAATATATTCAATTAAAAAGGAAAAGAAAGCCCATGCGTAAATAATTGCAAAAATTATAATTGTTTTAGATAAGTGGATTTAACGATAGTGCCTTGAAATAAATATAAGCATAAAAGGGGGATAGGAATAAAAGACTTTAGTAAGGAAATGAGATTTCCAAGGTTTAGGAAGGTACTCCTATGGTAGTAAGAAGAAAATCCACTTTATGTCTAGCCTAATGAAATGAAATTGTTAAATTAAAAAGTTGAAAAATGTAAATTTTGTTAAAAGTGAAATTCTTTTTTTAGAATTATAGAGCATATATAGCTCGCTGGTTTCTTTGTAGGTAAACAAAGATTTTAAATATAAAAACCTAGAGTGTATTAAGTATTGGAAACATAGGTTACAACATTTATTGTTGTAATAGATATTTTTGTGAAAATAAAGGGAGCATAAACTATAACACTACTATTATATTAGGTGACCCCCAAAGGAAATGTTTTTATATAATATATGAGATTTATTAGTATTTATTTTAATTAAATCCACACTAGTATTTTTGGGTTGTAGTAACGGTGTTTTACGCAACATCTGTTTTAACCCAAATAAAAATGTGTTTTGAAGATAATTTCTAAGTATAGAAATAAAGTGGTTTGTAAGTACACTTATTATTTAAATAAGTATAAGGAAATGTTTTCTAGTTATGAAAATATTAAAACAGTTTTGAAAATGAGTTCTTCTGAGAGAAAAAAAGGTGTAAGTTAAATATTAGGAAATTAATAAATTTCATAGAAAATGTATATCGTAAGAGAATATAGATTAAACATACTTTAATCTATTGGAATGAAATGAATAACGATACAATTTTCTATGAAACCAAATCACAAATGAAGATGTTTTGTGCAAGTTATAAGGAATACGTGAAAGAGATGTACAAGGTATGGGAAGCACCATATTTTGTATAGCCTATTTCGAAACATATAAAATAAGTTCCTTGCAATTTCACATAACATGAAGTCCTCTTTTAAAGGTTTCATAGAAGGTTTTAGCGTTAATAATTTCCTATAAAAGAAAGTAGTTTCAATATATTAATTTATAAAACCATTAGGTGTAATAAGAAGTGTAATAATTAGAGACAGTGTTAGTTAGGAGAGATATTATAGAGAGCCTTAGTAGAAAAAGCTAAGCAATGGAAATTTCATATATATATTTTTCCATTGATTATGCACATTGGTTGCTTGCCTTTGTAGAAAGTCACAATTTGTAGTAAGTTGGAAACTCCTCCAAGGTTAGGTAATTGGAAAGTTAAGGGTTTTTAATAAAATAACCTTTCTTATCTACTCCAGTTTTTGCAAAATTGAAAAGCTATGAAAAGAAGATGTTTTGAAAACATGTGAGGATATTTTAAAGATATCTTAAAAAAAAATGGTTTGGTGAAAAAGTAAATAAATTTTTGAAAGCGAAAAAAATTTAGTAACGGTTAAATTTAAAAATCCAAATTTTTATAGAAAGCTGTAAAGGTCTTTAAAAGAAAAAGATGAATAAGTTTTGAACTTAGAATTTGTAAGTTTTTCCCTCGAGGTTTGGGGAATAATGTAAATTCAAAAAGCTGTAAGGATGCACGTCTAGAAAGATGAAATGTTAAGTAACCAAGTACCTTTGAATTTAATAGAAACTTGAAAATAACACTTTAAAGGCAAAAATTTTGGGATTTGATATTCTAAAAATTTAGAAGCTTTAATTTTTGAAATGGAATAATAAGTACCAAACAAAAATTTTAAATGTAGAGTAGATAGGAATCATTTCCTAGGTGTGACGGAAAAGTGTAAGGCTATATAGAAGATAGCAGTGATTACTTTTAGAAGTAATAATAGAAGATTCTGTAAAGTGTATAGGACACTAGTGAGAACCTAGGATTGTTGCTTCATGTGTGTATACTATAGAAGAATAGTAAGGTGATATTAGTAAGATAGTAAGACACATGTGGTTGAGGGTATGTATTCTTGATTTTGGAGGAACTTGGAAGGAGCATCTTCCTTTAGTGGAATTCGTGTATAATAATAGTTTTCAAGCAAGCATTGGGATGGCACCTTTTGAAACTCTTTATGGAAGAACGTGCAAGTCACCTTCGTGTTAGTTAGAGTCTATAGAGAGATTGCTACTTGGTCCCGACATGGTTAAAGAGACTTCGGAGAAGATTGATTTGATTAGGAGAGAATACGTACCTCTTATCCACATCTCTTTGATAATAAATTTTGAATTTCCTGTTTCCATCTTTAGTTTTGAATAGGTTATTTCCTTTATTATCCTTTGAGAGGGTAGATCTTAGGATTTAACCTATGGATGGTAGGATTTGATGTAAACATGTTATTAGAACACGTTATGTATGATGGATGCTAGTGGTTGCAAGTGTTTGCTAGTGGATTCTAATGGACGCATATATATACACTAAGCACTATTATCTCTTAGGGATCAGCCTAACTAGGTCACTAGAGCACATGCATATGGATGTGTGCACATTTGCATTTTATTTTATTCCATGGTTGCATAAATAGATGATTATCACATGATTATTGCATTTGGATAATGATTGTAGCAAGCATGTAGAACTATCAATTATCATTTGGAATTTTCATTCATTTGGATAGATGGCACGGACATGATTGCATAAAAAAAGAGGTTGACTGAATCAGTAGACCGCCTAATCTTTTACATTAGTTAGGGACATTGACACGACACTATTTGCATATATATATATATATATATATCATAAATTGCATTAGAACAACTTAAGGACAATGGATGTAATGAATGATGGTCGAGTAGTTGGTTATAGCATTTGAATGAAAATATTTATTTCATTCTTCTATCCTTAGAGATTTCGGGGACGAAACCCTTTAAGGAAGGGAGAATGTAACAACCCGAAATTTAAGCTATATTAATTAATTAACGAATTAATTAAATAATAAAATAAGATTGTGAAATTTTCAGAATTGGACTATGGAAGTTGCACCATTGTGTCCTTGGCGATTTTCTGATCAAATTCCATATATAGTTTGTCAAAATCCGAGCTAAAACGAAGAAGTTACGAAATAAACAAGAAAAAAAACAAAAAAAATTATATAAGGTCAGGTCGATCCTAGGGTCGACCTTCCCCATAGCTGGGTCGACCTATAGGTCGACCCCCACCATACATAGGTCGACCTAGCGGTCGACCAGCGTACGTATGTGGACGTTGTTTCGTCCAGTTTCGAGCGTGACGTGTTTTGCAACTTTTATTCCATCCCGTGCGTCCATGCTTCCATCCGACGGTTCCCAACGAGCCTATGACGTGGTTGCACCAGATTTAATCTTCAAATCCAACGGCCTGAGATCCCTATGTGACACTATAAATAAGACCCTAGACCTAGCTATTTTTCTCATTCAGATTTCTCTTATCCGGGTTCATTGCCTGAGGCTGGACCCTAAATAGAATATTTTTCTAAGGAGAAGTCTTTTTAATTAAAATATTTTATACCCTAGAAGTGGATCCGGGAAGGCCAAGGAAAAGAGCTAAGGACCACAAGTGGGTGTTTGAGTAATTATTTTAGATTTTTAAGTAATTTAAAATAATAGGGTTTCCAATAGTTGTAGTTTTTCTACAATTTTGGGATAACCTTTATACAAGTTTATTTACAGTCTATTTTTAAGTAAATTTTAGACTTTCTTTCCAGTTTATTTTCTTTTAGCTGTTTTATTTCAGTTATTTGCAATTATTTACTGTTATTTACAGTTTTTCCAATTATTTACAGTCATTTATTGTTATTTACATCTATTCCTTTTTAGATGAAATTTAGCCTGTAAAAGTTGGTTTCTTTTTATTTCTTTTTACGCAAATAAAATAAATAAAAGAGAATGATTCACTAATATGGACATAAGAACACTAAATTTATAGAAATCAGATGTAAAGTAAGAAGAACTGTAATAAGTTGGACATAGACGAAAATAGGCAAATTAAGACATTTGCAAGCATAGTTATAAAAAAATTATAACTAAAAAGACAGAATAAAAGAACAATTATAGCATAGGTTATAATTAAGTAGAAAGAACAGAACGAAGCTTATTTTAAGACTTAGATTAAGTTAATAAGCAAATATCGCAGAGGTAACATAAGATGCTTATTTTAAAACTTACACTAAGTTAATAAGCAAACATAGAAATATGACCCATACCAATAGCACCCCCTTTCAGACTAGGACTGATGGTCTCACAACAAATTAGGTGAGGTTGGGAAGAACCCTTTCAGACGAGGACTAATGGTCTTACAATAGTTAGGTGAGGCTGGGACCCAGGGTAAATAAGTGGCCAATAAATAGAAGCTCAAATAAGGAGATTTGGACGAGGGGCGCAACTAGATTTTTGTTGTTAGGACCCATACCAATAGCATCCCCTTTCAGACTAGTACTGATGGTCTCACAACACACTTAGGTGAGGCTGGGTAGGACCCCTTCAGGCTGGGACCGATGGTCTCACAACAGATTAAGTGAGGCTGGGCACGCTTATGCTGACTAGGGTTTGTAAGAGGTCACAAGAGGGGGCAACAGTTCGTGTGTACCATGATGACCGTGCGTGCGGCATTGAGTAAGGTAAATAATTCGCTACTGCGTTCCAAAGCGCTAAACATGTGTCTTTTTGCTATGGGACCCATAGGATGGGACTAGCTCACAGTGGCACAACAGAGATAGAAGGCCGATCAACGGGTAGAATTAGGATTTCAGCCTAATTAAAATAGTATTGGGATTTCAGCCTAATTAAAATAGTATTGGGATTTCAGCCTAATTAAAATAGGATTAGGATTTCAGCCTAATTAAAGCAGTAATCTAAGACAAGTGCAAACAATCCAAGCAAAAAATCACAATCAAAGCAACCAGTAAACAGTATTTTATCCGATTTTATCTTCCTTTATTTCCTTTTATACTAGAACTATTGCTAAATCTATTATCTTTATCTTGCTTAAAAATGCTAGTAGTTACTTTCACTCACTAGACTTATAGTCTGACCCACTCCTCTATTTCCCCTTTTCCCCCATAGGCCAGCAGAGGCAATGACACTAGATTTGGATTTCTTGGAGACCCGTTTTCTGAGCTTTCTCATTCTTCATGTATTCTTTCTCTTTTCAATTTTCTTTTCGCTTGAGTTTGATGTACTGGTACTTTATGAGAGGGATGATTTTTATTATTATCTATGTACTATGATGATGTGACTGAGATGGTAATTTTCACGAGACGTATGTATTTGGTTTTCAAGACATATTATGTATTTGGTTTTATGACTCATTTTATAGAGAAATGAAGTTTAATTTTAAATGTTTCCACTGTTTTATTTATTTTCTTATGAATCTTAGTCTCTGTAAAGATTTTAGCTATACCTATAATGCACCATATCCTTTAGTGTGTCCTTTTGGGTATACTAAGGGGTGTGGGGGTGTTTCAGGTATATTATCTAACTTTGTAGTTATGTAATTTATTATAAATTATCTAACTCTACAATAAATCTCACTCAAAATAAAAGGTGTTTGATTTCTTTTATATGATTTGTTATATTGTGATATAAAATAATTAATTAAAAGTGTATAAATAAGAAATTCCTTAAATAAATTGTTATGTGATTGTAATTGCAAGTAGTTGCAATCGTGAGTAATAAATCACATCTGAAAATAGCGTTTGTTATAAATATTTCCGGTCAGGTGTTTCGAGAAAGGACATTGATACATCCATTGAGACTAGAGTTTGTAACGCTCTCCAAATGTTGGGCAGTGCATTAATCATGACTACCAAAGGGTTACATACTCATAGTTATTAGATAACCATGGAATGTTAACATTAGAATTATTTAGTTATTAATCATGACTACCAGAGGGTTACATACTCATAGTTATTATTTAGTTATTACATACTCATTGTTATTTGTAAGACCACCCAATTTAATTAGTTTAAAATATTTATAAATTAATTAATATCCAAGAAAGATTAATTACTATTGTATTTTACGTTAGGGTGTATTTAGTAAATGGAGTAGTCTTTAGAATATTCTAGGTGCTAATAGTAAGTAATATGTATATAAAAGTTGTTTTTGTACATATCAATATACGATATTGATATACATTTAATTTTGATTTAAAATGAATTGATTGCAATTGGGTTTTGTAGTTTATTAGTCCATTAAGGGACTAATGAGAATCAACCATAAAGGGATAAAGAAGAAGCCTTAGGAGTTGGATTTAGCAAGAGAGAATGGTGGAAAATATTTTCCACTTGTTCATTTATATAAGCAACTAAAACCTAAATTATTTTGGTTCCTGCTCTCTCTCATCCTTGGCCTCCATTTACATCTATCGTCCCTCATCATAGTTGATCTCTATTCAGCCCTCCATTCAGCCTTAAAACATCAAGCAACTCAACTCAAGTGGTGATATACTGAAACAAACAACTTTGGGTAGGGATCAAAGAAATCTATGAGATTTTCCAAAATCGACCGCATCTCAATCAAGTAGATTCTAACTTGCAAATGTACTATTATTGTATGCTATTTAGAATCATTTGTATATACATTGGTTGTCATGCTTTAGTTATAATTAAGTATATTAATATAATAGTAAGTTAAAAGCATTTATTCACTTTAACGTAATAATATAAATAAAATATATATGTATATCATTTAAATTATAATATACATTTATATCAAATTAGAACTAAAATAATATACATGACATTAAAATCAAATTGCTCTCTACAACTAAAAAAAGATTAGGACAAAAGATATTTATTTACATTTTATAATCTAACTAAAAGGGTACTTTTAAATAATATGTTAGTGTGTGTATTTATATATTTATTTATTAAATTACTTTCGACATTTTATAAAAAAATATTGCCAAAATAATTTTTATAATATTTATTTATACTCAATTTAAATACAAATATATATATATATTAAATTAATTAAAAAATATATTTTTAGTTGGATTATATATAAATCAATATATTTATTTTATAGTAATATTACTTAGTCTGATATAAGATGTTTTACAACTTTGAATTAATAACTTAGACCTAAATTTGAATTGGAATTTTTGTTTACCAAAGTCAAAATTAGATATTTGTTTTAACATTCAAATTTGAAAATCTTAACTCAGGCAAATTATATATGATATTTTACAAAATTATATTTATTATATTATTAAATATGTATGTATGTTTGTATTATAAACATATTTTTACATTAAATAATTTAATTATGGCAATTTATACACACACACATATGGTAGAAATAAATCTTATATCTACACATGTATATATTTGATCATGCTTTTGTTTGATATTATAGACATCGCACATATATGTCATCTCACATATGCATGAATATATATATATATATATAATGATACATTCATAATTATACAAATATTATATTTAGTTATTACATATTAAATAAATAAAATATGATTTTATCAGAAACAACCCGGTTAGATTCAGTGTTAAATATTAGATTTCATGGGCCCATTAAGATAAAATTAGGGATTTTTTTTGAAATTTACCCTTTCAACCATTGCCGAATGGGCCAGATCCAGCACTTTCTATGTTTTCGATGACTACCGAAGTCATACTTCTAATAGTTTTGCCCTTCGTATGATTGATAGCAACTCCCTTAATGCTTAGATGATTAATGACTAGAAAGTTTTGTATAACATCAGCGTTTATTAAGTATTTATATATTTAGTGCACATATTTGCAATAACCTGCACTTCATGACACATCAATCCAAAGCTTAGGGTGACTTTCGGACTCGCGTCATGCCGAGAAATATAAGCTGTTAGGTTTTTTTTCATTATAGAGCATGATTATAAAGGTAAATTCTAATACATTTTACACTTTTCGAACTCACGACGGAAGAAATTTAAAATATAAGTACTGAAAATAGATGTAACGACCCGAAATTTTAGTCATTTGATTTTGAATATTTAATTAATTTTATTTATTAAAATATTGGTTTAAAAGCTTTAAAACTCGAATTAAATTATAGGATTGTTTAAAATCTTTGAATTGTGAATAATTATTTGAATATTAGGATTTTAATTGAATATTAATTCTATGGATTAAATGGACTTATTTAACTCCTTCTAAATTATTAAATACTATAAGTGAATTTTTTGTAAATTTATTAACAGTAGTAAATGGTTCAAATAAATAATCAAAAAATTTACTGTTAATATTTCAACTCGAATTCTATTGATGTATTTTTAACTTTTTTTAATTGATGTTTCCATAATTTTTAATTTGAAAAATATTAAAATTGTTGTTTGACGATTTTTCGGCAACCGACGGTGTTTTTGTGATTTTACATAATTCAATAACAAGTGTATATTATTATTGTTTTGGGTTCGCATTGTTGTTCTAAGCGCGACCGTATTTTTGTTTTATCGATTCAGAGTCTGTACGCGAACGGAAAGCGGTGCAGCGAAATGTTGAAAACTTCAATTTAAAACTAAATTCTAACTTAGACAATTTGTACACCTATCACACACTTTTGTCTCCCCTTGAACTGTTTCATTTCTTTTCAGCAAGCAAGAAAAGTGGGCTTTCTTCTTTAAATCCCAGAACCCAAAATAACTACTCATCGAAGAAATTGAAAATTAAAACTGAGATCCTTAATCTCATGGGGGATGGACTGGTATATCTTATGGTTTAGGATTGGTTGGTAGTTTGCAATGTGGTTTTGGTGATTGCGTCAGTTTGGCCAAGGTCAGCTAAGTTAGGGTTACAGTTTATAGGCGATTCAAGTGAAGTGAGGCCTTGGGATGGTAGTAGTGTGGTTAGGGCAGTGAGGGGCATCGTCGGTTGGAGATGGGTGGTGTGCGACTCCAGATAGATGGTCACAATATTCGTGAGGTTGAAGTGTTAGCGGCAGGTCGTGATTTGAGGGAAGCATGCAGAGGTGAGGGTATGAGTGCGAGCAGGTCTGCCTTAGCTCGACATGAACAATGGTGGCGGCGACAAGATCTCTAATGGCTCGAAGCTTCATGGATGATCTTGGGCCGAAGCCTGGGTGAGTTTGTGAGCGGGAGTTTAAGTTTGGGAAGATGGATTATTAATGGGTAATTAGTTTATAAGAAAAGCAATTAATGTTTTAATATATGCTTTATAAATCGACAACTTATAAATGTAATAACTTCTTCATACAATGTCAGAATCAAACGCTGTCAGACGCGTTGCGCTCGTATCGTCATCCTCTACACTGTGGAATCAGTTTGGATGAACTTAGAACTATTGAAATTTCAAGCTAAAATCAAATGTTGTTCGATTTTAGACGGAACCAGAACGCGAAAGCGACAATTGGAACTTCATTGAGTTAAACTCACTCTTTTTGGTTAATTAGTATGATTATAGTAAATAAAATTTATTTATGCCTGTTTGGATTGTTGAATTTGTTGGTTGTTGAATCTGACCTAGGATCACGATATAGCATCATGAAATGCTATTAGATTGGTTGAATTTGATCTAGGATCACTGTAACAACCCGGGTTTTTCCTACACGAAAAACCGGACCATTTGGGTAAAAAGAAGAGGTAGAAGAAGAAGAAAAATAGAAAACAACAACAGAATCTCTCATACGCAGCGGAATAAACTATAATAGGTAATAACAGATCTTTACACAAAAAGAAATCTATATCTGTTTATATATACATTATCCCAATACATCATCAGAGTACATCACATCAATATCATACAACTGGACAGTAATCATAACTTGTCCTCACAATCTGAATACACAGCGGAATATATAACTCAAATACGAAAGTACGTATCGCCATCCAGCTCCACAGCATCATTTCCTGTATTTTATAATACTCGGTCTGACCCGAGCATCATATAAAACAATACCCGAGTCAGTCTGGAAAACCAGCGTGAGAAAATCACACTCAATTGATTATTAAAGTTTCAAAAATCCTTTGAAGACAAAAAGCATCTCGTAAGACCACGCCACAAATAAACATGTCGGGTTTTTACCTTACGATAGCTAAAACACTTTTTATCAAATTCCTTTGATATTATAATAGTGTCTATAGAAAGTAAAATATAATCTAGCTGAAATGCTTGCATCTCACATTTCAACAATAGTTGGGCACAATCAAAACCGTATAGGCACGTAGGGAGAATGGATTTCCAACGAATGACTAGGCACTGGGGTACCACCTATCACAGTACGTGGCCTAGATCACCGTACCGAGGAGTACGCCCGCTCCCCTGCAACACAAGGCCGGAACCATCCCTTACTGGATGATCCCGAATAAAATCACCCCACGGTTGGGATCAGCAACCGCACCACTAAGCCGAAATAAAAAGGGACATCTAGACAGGGATGACCTTACCCTCCAGTGGGAGCTACCCACGAAGCCTTGCTGCATAACCCCTGATTTTCAGTCATTCCCGGTTGATGAGGTTCGAGGCTAAACGATACCTTTTAGAGAACATATCCCTTAGAATGCCCATCGTCCGCTGACGATGTTTCGCAAGCATTCGTCCATACAAGTCCGTCCTGGGTTTGAACGGAACCGAAGGCACTATTCCTACTACATCCATTTTGGAAATATCCTCAGGATTAGTAGCGACTAGCCCTTGCACTTCACAGCTCCAATCTTCGACTCCGAACACGTTACACGAAACGTACAAACCGGATCGAAGTGGTATTCGAGTCTCCAGACCTAGAATCCCGGTATACGGAAACTCGATCCCGGTCTCTTCGAAACGATCAGCGCATTTGGCCAATATTGATAGTCGGTTATTTAACTATCAATTAACATCCACAAGCAACCATCACACAATAAATAATTTCCCACATTATTTATTTGCCCAAATATCTTTCCAAGATATATTTCCGAATTTTCAAAACTCATTTGAAAACAATTTCAAAACAGTTTCCGCTTACGGAATACATTTCCAAATATTTATTTCCTCTGAAACACCAAGTACAAAACACTTAGATTTTAAAATAATCTTAAAACACTTTACTATAAATATACTTAATAATATTGAAATTTTAAAAAAAAACTACTTTAATACCTTAACAAAATATATACTTAAGAAATATTTCAAATGAAACCACTTTACAAATATAAAGTAAATTTCTCTTTTTAAAATACAATACCAAATCACTTTTATATAATTACTACAATAATAGATCTTTGAAAAATACTTACTTTAAAGTTTAAATATTTAAAAAGAATAGGTTTCCTAAAACATACTTACTTAGGAAATTAACATTTAGAAAAAATAAATTTTCTAAAATATGCTTTTAAAAATACAATTAGAACTTTTAACTTATATTAAAATTGCTTTGAAAACGTACTTGGCTATACAGAGAAATATCCTTCTCACTCCCATCTTTTAAAAATAAAATAACATTTATTTTTAAACCAAACCATATCCTTTTATAAATTCCCACTTTGAAATTATATTTTCAAATATCCTCTGATATTTTATTTTACTTTACAAACCCAGTTTATCTCTCCCAAATCTCATTTCTCTTTAAAATTCAAATCCCAAAGTATTTAAATCAATTTATAATTGATTTCCCAATTTATTTTACTTTGAAATAAATTTTCTTACTTAATCCATTTATTTCCAAATTCATTAACTTCCAGATTTTATTTCTCATTATGATTTAAAATCTTTAAACCGAAACACAAGTTTCAGATTTCCCAAATTCCTTCTCTTTTTAATTACATTTAAACATTGAATTAAAATAAATTTTTATCCCTTTAAATAACATCACATAAGTCTTCTTTAAATTCAACATTTCTCTATTTATTCAAAATTCCTCTTTTCCATATTTAATTTATTCGAATTCACTAGAATTACTTAACTAAATTTTACTCTTTTATATTTTTCAAAAAATCCAATTCGATTGCTTTTGATAACTCATTATACTGGGAAATTCAATCCAACCAGATTATCACAGGATAACAACAATCATATCACAGAATATTTAAACAAAAATTAAATATTTTGAGGAATCCAGTTGGATCCCTCCAACCTGTTTCCCTGCATCCACAGACGTTAGCACAATACCAATTCCACTTCGAGGTGGAATATCGCGGTATATGGGTTTTATATAAAATATCCGCTATTATGCGGCGCATAGGGTCTCATCCGCTATATAATGCGGGAATATCAACAACTCCAATATATACATATACCAATATATATATATATTGGTATAAACTACTATATATAGTATAGCATATTCAATCAATGCAACCATTCAATCAATTATTTAAATTTAACCATTTAAATTTAAATCTAACTGAGTGAGATTAACTCACCTTTTGCCTCTTCTATTTTGCAATTCAACCCAAATCAATAGTCCTCTTCACGATGCCAGACCTTGAATACATATTTATATGATTTTATTAATATTCGAATAAACCGAATATTCATTTATATAAATTTAATTAACTAACACTTAAGTTCAAACTAATTTTCCATTAACCATTTCTAGAATGATTAAATAAGTTAAGTAAACAAATTCATTACTTAAATAAGGTCTTTATTATTTTCTTTTTCTATGTTTCCCAAAACCTTACGTATCCCTATTTCGGTTTATCCTGGGTATATTTAAAGTAGAATAGGTATGTATATACAGGTAAAATCCTTTAGACTGAAAATTATTATCAAATATAGCTTACTGTACATTTTAAATCTTGTCTATCTATATTTCTCCTTTCTGCATATATATATACATATATATTTAAAAACTTCAGACTTTATATAATTTAATTTCTTTTATATACATAAATATTTATCAAATCAAAATTGAAACTGCAGAGAAAAATAACTTCAAAATTACTAAATACCTTACACACGCAACAGATCCTTGAAGGCTTAATGACTTCGGCCACGAACGATGGCCATCCCTCCATACGGCGTCGGGGACTGTCACATCTCCTCACGAAACCAACAAGCCACCACTTCCCAAAACTGCATAGTAGGCCGAGCCACCCATATTTCGATACTGCCTCATCGAGTTTTGCTCCACCTCGAACGAACGGGGATGTCGCCTCCCTTCACGCGTCGCAAATCGACCCTCCAATCCAACGTCTTCCCACACCCCAGGCGAAGTTGCGAATTGCCAATGTCCACCCAATTCTCCACGCGAACCAGCTTCTGCCCTTGCCTCGAACGATCATGACAAGAGCTCAAACCCTAGTCGTCGATCCCCAATGACGATCCATCTCGATTGAATTAGCAGTGGCCGTAAAAAGAGACTGTAGCAGAACCTCAAATCAGCAGTAGAAAATATCGCGTAGGAGCAAGGACGAGCCAACGATGGCTGATGGAATAGCCAAGTTTCGCAGCGATGATTAACTCGAAGGCGTTGATTTGCGAAACCCTAGTTTTCTCTTGGTTTCAAGCATCGCGATATGGAGATTTATATTGAACTGTAACTTGATTTAAAGAGGGAGGAAGAACAGATTAAATTTTGATTTTCGATTGCCCCTTTTTCTTTCTTTTCTGATTTCAATTGGAAGGAGTATAGGAGGCACGGGGTTCTTTTTCTTGAGAGAGGACGCGTGTTATACCAGTTGAACACGTGTTTAAATTATACGTATCTACATCTAATTACTTAGGCAAGAAGAGAACGTTGCCAGGAAGGACACATGCTCTGAATTTCTATGCGTTTATATACCGTATGCTTACACAACAACTCCAAACGCTCCGAAATTTGAAATCCGATAATAATACAATACTACGGATCCCATGGAACTGGTTTCGTCGAATTCCGAGACTGTGCCTCGGAAGGCTATTTTAAAATTCGATTTAAACGATATATTTTTAAAACTGAACAAAACTCTTTAAAATTCCATTTTAAAAGTTTCATCACCTTCAATATTAACAATATAAATTTTCTGAACCTTTAAACTATTTTCAACAGGCTCGAAACTCAGGATTCTCTATTTTACCCTATTTTCGATTGTTTAATTCAATAATCTATCATCCAATAAATACTTGTATTTGAAATTAAAGTTAATAATTATCTTTTGAATATTTAAAATTAATTAAATATTCCTATTTCAAATGCTCAAAAATTCCGGGTCGTCACATTCCTCCCCCCTTAAAAGAATTTCGTCCCCGAAATTACCAGTTAAGAAGAATGTCTCATTTCCCGTTAGCTATTCCCCAAATTCAAACAGTTTTAATAATACCCAAACAATCTTTTATTAATGATACACTAATCATCTTTTAACTTCCCAAACTTATTCATAAGTTCAACTCATACCACCTACTTATCCATTCAAATTTAAATTTGAATTCAAATTTGTGAATTATCAAAAATTTCTCAAAAATTTTCTAACTCTCTAAATTTCCGAAAAATTTCGCCAGCGTCTCCTTTGCGCGGCTAGCTCGGTACTACTACAAAATGGCTCTACGGCCTCCCAATCTCAAAAAGAAAACAAAAAGCCAAGTGGCTGGATCCAAAACCCAATCAAATTTCATATAGAAATTCAAATACATACCTTTTTGTCGGGCCATTAAATTTTATCTTCTAAATCAAAAATCCCAATTTATCCATTGCTTTTATACACCTGTATATCCTACTAAGAAATAATATTCAATCACAATTTCAAAACCATTCTATACTTTCCTTTACAAATTTCCAATATTTGTTTTACTTAAGCCCGTACGATGCACATATATCATCCGTACGCAATATCACATTCGATCGCTCAATCGATCACACAATTTCACTTCCGAACTAGTATTGTCCACCCGACTTCCTAGTGCGGACTCAGATCTGGTTTCTTGATCAGAAACCGTCATTCTCCTTGCATAGCCACAAACTATGATAGAGAATATCCAGAATCAATCAACAATCCATATCCAGGTTCGCCGTTGAAAATCGAGTAAAAAATTCCAACTCGGATCGATATATCTATCCCGAAATTCTGTGTTCGAATCCGGATCAAATAGCTATGCGAATAAATAATATACGTACACCTTACGTATTAATTTCAATTGATTATCAGTTATATCAATTCTCTTTTATTCACATTCCTTTTTGATTGTTATCCCCTTATTCACAACTATCTCATTTCACAACTTCAGTTTTAGTCTTCATTCAACTATTCACTTAGTATATATATATATATATTTTTTTTTCCATTCCAAAATTACTAAGTATATTTCCAATACAAATTTTTCTTAAGAATTTCATTCTTCAATTCTTAAGTTCAATATAAATTTTCTTATATTTATTTACTACTTTACCACTGAAGTGTATATATTCAAATTGAACTTCCATTTCATATGAATTCCAACTTCAATTTACTACTTCATTTCCAATTTTTTTTCCTTAAATTCAATTCATCTCCAACTTCCAAAAATGAATTTTATTTAGCTCGAAAACAATCCAAGTTAATTCATTCAATAACTATTTCTCAAGTTATTTAAACCACTCCTCTGTTTAAGTTCAGTTTCCCTTCAACATTTACTTAAGTCAATAACTTAAGTTTATTTTTCCATTTAACCAACCCTTTTAAATTTTATTTCCATCTTTCATTTGATTCTTATTTAATCAAATTCCATCCATTTATTTATTTAATATAAGTGGTTCATTCACTCAATCATTATGAATTTTAATTTCCATACTCAATTTATCTGGAATTATTTTATTAATAACCAGGTCATTTCCAATTTATTTTCACTTATTTGGATTCATTTGCAATTTAAACCATCACTATGTTAATCCAATTTCATTAACTCACAATTCAATTTCATTAACTAATTTATTATCAAATTAGTTCCTCCGCTGGTTAAAATTAAATACTTTCTTTTTAATTCCTAATATCACTTCACTTAATTATCTTAAGTTCAATTTATTTTATAATTCAAGTTTGGATTTATTAAGATTGCTCATCTTAGTCGTTTCCATTTGATAATTACAATTTCAAATTATAACTCTTAATGGTTCAAAGAAATGAATTCCCATTTATGACTTACAATTTCATTTCTATTCATAAGTTTTAACTTACTTACTTAAGATCTAGGACTATTCATTTAAGTCCATTTCCATCTTTACAATCAAATCTCAAATTATTACACTTAAGAACTTAAGAATATGAATTTCTTTACACAATTATAAGCATTTTACATTACCTTTATATCCAATTCAATTCAACTTCAACTTACTTACATTTAATTCAATTCCAATTCTCAACTTTATTTAACTTATCTTAAGTTAAATTCAAATATATTTTATTCACCTTCATATACTCGAATTAAATTTTAATTCCAGGATACAAATTTTATACAAAATTTACAATTCATTCACCTTCAAGTTCTCTAACTCTTTTATCTACCAGCTTATATTACTCATTGAGTTAATTTCATCTCATAATTATAATCCCAGAATTAAACTTCCATTCCCTTCTTATTTAAATCAACTTCATTTGTTGATTCATTTAAATTTCTACATTTATATTTTAAATAGAATTTCCAGAATCCAATTGCTCGATTTTATTTTAAAACCATTTTGAATCCATAAATAACTCATACACATCTGGTATATCACATCAAATCCCAATTTCTAAAATAATCTGCTTTTACCAAACAATTTTCCTTTTTGAATTTCAAAACCAACCCAGTTCACAATCATTTACAATTTTAAAACAGTTTGGTAGCAATTTCTCTTTGGAAACTCGAAAATAGACATCGATGATGCTGCAGTCATCACCGAAATTATTTTCCAGCGACCAAAAAAGAATTTAATGCTTTTATCACTTTAAAACATTTCAAACATTTTTAAATCCCAAATCCCACCAGATTTCAATTCAATTTCAAAAATATTCATGAAATAATATCACTATTATTTCCCAAAACCTTTAAAAACTATTTTTAAATCCAAAGGAATTTAAATCTTTCCCAAAACTTCAAATTCAAAATCCATCCAATTTTTATATCCAAACATTACTCTGGAATTCTATCACGTTTTATTTCAAGTTATAAGTCACATTTACAATTTACATTTACAAATTTCATTTGTATATGGAGTTTATTTCCATTTATAAACTACATTCTCAAATTCCACTTATTATATAAATTATTTCTCAACTTTGGTTATAATTCAATTACTTGTTCAATTTCTACACAATAGTGGTAATAATTTAATATTATCACTTCCTAACAACCAAGCAACCAAATACTATAATAATTTACAAAGTTATTCCTTTATATACAAAAATAATTTGGGCAAAATTATTTCATTCACCCTATTTAAAACCATACTGTGTCGAACTGTTCTATTCAAGTGTTTAGAAACCCCTTCGATACAGTTGTCCAGACTGTGCCGACGAAGGTTCATATGCCACTCAATAAACCAACCAACACAATATAAAACCATTTTATATTCACTAACAAATACGCGCTCATATCTATTAGTACTCTCAAAATTCCCACCAGAGCCAAGGTTATCGCTAGCCTAAGCTCTGATACCACTGTAACAACCCGGGTTTTTCCTACACGAAAAACCGGACCATTTGGGTAAAAAGAAGAGGTAGAAGAAGAAGAAAAATAGAAAACAACAACAGAATCTCTCATACGCAGCGGAATAAACTATAATAGGTAATAACAGATCTTTACACAAAAAGAAATCTATATCTGTTTATATATACATCATCCCAATACATCATCAGAGTACATCACATCAATATCATACAACTGGACAGTAATCATAACTTGTCCTCACAATCTGAATACACAGCGGAATATATAACTCAAATACGAAAGTACGTATCGCCATCCAGCTCCACATCATCATTTCCTGTAATTTATAATACTCGGTCTGACCCGAGCATCATATAAAACAATACCCGAGTCAGTCTGGAAAACCAGCGTGAGAAAATCACACTCAATTGATTATTAAAGTTTCAAAAATCCTTTGAAGACAAAAGCATCTCGTAAGACCATGCCACAAATAAACATGTCGGGTTTTTACCTTACGATAGCTAAAACACTTTTTATCAAATTCCTTTGATATTATAATAGTGTCTATAGAAAGTAAAATATAATCTAGCTGAAATGCTTGCATCTCACATTTCAACAATAGTTGGGCACAATCAAAACCGTATAGGCACGTAGGGAGAATGGATTTCCAACGAATGACTAGGCACTGGGGTACCACCTATCACAGTACGTGGCCTAGATCACCGTACCGAGGAGTACGCCCGCTCCCCTGCAACACAAGGCCGGAACCATCCCTTACTGGATGATCCCGAATAAAATCACCCCACGGTTGGGATCAGCAACCGCACCACTAAGCCGAAATAAAAAGGGACATCTAGACAGGGATGACCTTACCCTCCAGTGGGAGCTACCCACGAAGCCTTGCTGCATAACCCCTGATTTTCAGTCATTCCCGGTTGATGAGGTTCGAGGCTAAACGATACCTTTTAGAGAACATATCCCTTAGAATGCCCATCGTCCGCTGACGATGTTTCGCAAGCATTCGTCCATACAAGTCCGTCCTGGGTTTGAACGGAACCGAAGGCACTATTCCTACTACATCCATTTTGGAAATATCCTCAGGATTAGTAGCGACTAGCCCTTGCACTTCACAGCTCCAATCTTCGACTCCGAACACGTTACACGAAACGTACAAACCGGATCGAAGTGGTATTCGAGTCTCCAGACCTAGAATCCCGGTATACGGAAACTCGATCCCGGTCTCTTCGAAACGATCAGCGCATTTGGCCAATATTGATAGTCGGTTATTTAACTATCAATTAACATCCACAAGCAACCATCACACAATAAATAATTTCCCACATTATTTATTTGCCCAAATATCTTTCCAAGATATATTTCCGAATTTTCAAAACTCATTTGAAAACAATTTCAAAACAGTTTCCGCTTACGGAATACATTTCCAAATATTTATTTCCTCTGAAACACCAAGTACAAAACACTTAGATTTTAAAATAATCTTAAAACACTTTACTATAAATATACTTAATAATATTGAAATTTAAAAAAAAAACTACTTTAATACCTTAACAAAATATATACTTAAGAAATATTTCAAATGAAACCACTTTACAAATATAAAGTAAATTTCTCTTTTTAAAATACAATACCAAATCACTTTTATATAATTACTACAATAATAGATCTTTGAAAAATACTTACTTTAAAGTTTAAATATTTAAAAAGAATAGGTTTCCTAAAACATACTTACTTAGGAAATTAACATTTAGAAAAAATAAATTTTCTAAAATATGCTTTTAAAAATACAATTAGAACTTTTAACTTATATTAAAATTGCTTTGAAAACGTACTTGGCTATACAGAGAAATATCCTTCTCACTCCCATCTTTTAAAAATAAAATAACATTTATTTTTAAACCAAACCATATCCTTTTATAAATTCCCACTTTGAAATTATATTTTCAAATATCCTTTGATATTTTATTTTACTTTACAAACCCAGTTTATCTCTCCCAAATCTCATTTCTCTTTAAAATTCAAATCCCAAAGTATTTAAATCAATTTATAATTGATTTCCCAATTTATTTTACTTTGAAATAAATTTTCTTACTTAATCCATTTATTTCCAAATTCATTAACTTCCAGATTTTATTTCTCATTATGATTTAAAATCTTTAAACCGAAACACAAGTTTCAGATTTCCCAAATTCCTTCTCTTTTTAATTACATTTAAACATTGAATTAAAATAAATTTTTATCCCTTTAAATAACATCACATAAGTCTTCTTTAAATTCAACATTTCTCTATTTATTCAAAATTCCTCTTTTCCATATTTAATTTATTCGAATTCACTAGAATTACTTAACTAAATTTTACTCTTTTATATTTTTCAAAAAATCCAATTCGATTGCTTTTGATAACTCATTATACTGGGAAATTCAATCCAACCAGATTATCACAGGATAACAACAATCATATCACAGAATATTTAAACAAAAATTAAATATTTTGAGGAATCCAGTTGGATCCCTCCAACCTGTTTCCCTGCATCCACAGACGTTAGCACAATACCAATTCCACTTCGAGGTGGAATATCGCGGTATATGGGTTTTATATAAAATATCCGCTATTATGCGGCGCATAGGGTCTCATCCGCTATATAATGCGGGAATATCAACAACTCCAATATATACATATACCAATATATATATATTGGTATAAACTACTATATATAGTATAGCATATTCAATCAATGCAACCATTCAATCAATTATTTAAATTTAACCATTTAAATTTAAATCTAACTGAGTGAGATTAACTCACCTTTTGCCTCTTCTATTTTGCAATTCAACCCAAATCAATAGTCCTCTTCACGATGCCAGACCTTGAATACATATTTATATGATTTTATTAATATTCGAATAAACCGAATATTCATTTATATAAATTTAATTAACTAACACTTAAGTTCAAACTAATTTTCCATTAACCATTTCTAGAATGATTAAATAAGTTAAGTAAACAAATTCATTACTTAAATAAGGTCTTTATTATTTTCTTTTTCTATGTTTCCCAAAACCTTACGTATCCCTATTTCGGTTTATCCTGGGTATATTTAAAGTAGAATAGGTATGTATATACAGGTAAAATCCTTTAGACTGAAAATTATTATCAAATATAGCTTACTGTACATTTTAAATCTTGTCTATCTATATTTCTCCTTTCTGCATATATATATACATATATATTTAAAAACTTCAGACTTTATATAATTTAATTTCTTTTATATACATAAATATTTATCAAATCAAAATTGAAACTGCAGAGAAAAATAACTTCAAAATTACTAAATACCTTACACACGCAACAGATCCTTGAAGGCTTAATGACTTCGGCCACGAACGATGGCCATCCCTCCATACGGCGTCGGGGACTGTCACATCTCCTCACGAAACCAACAAGCCACCACTTCCCAAAACTGCATAGTAGGCCGAGCCACCCATATTTCGATACTGCCTCATCGAGTTTTGCTCCACCTCGAACGAACGAACGGGGATGTCGCCTCCCTTCACGCGTCGCAAATCGACCCTCCAATCCAACGTCTTCCCACACCCCAGGCGAAGTTGCGAATCGCCAATGTCCACCCAATTCTCCACGCGAACCAGCTTCTGCCCTTGCCTCGAACGATCATGACAAGAGCTCAAACCCTAGTCGTCGATCCCCAATGACGATCCATCTCGATTGAATTAGCAGTGGCCGTAAAAAGAGACTGTAGCAGAACCTCAAATCAGCAGTAGAAAATATCGCGTAGGAGCAAGGACGAGCCAACGATGGCTGATGGAATAGCCAAGTTTCGCAGCGATGATTAACTCGAAGGCGTTGATTTGCGAAACCCTAGTTTTCTCTTGGTTTCAAGCATCGCGATATGGAGATTTATATTGAACTGTAACTTGATTTAAAGAGGGAGGAAGAACAGATTAAATTTTGATTTTCGATTGCCCCTTTTTCTTTCTTTTCTGATTTCAATTGGAAGGAGTATAGGAGGCACGGGGTTCTTTTTCTTGAGAGAGGACGCGTGTTATACCAGTTGAACACGTGTTTAAATTATACGTATCTACATCTAATTACTTAGGCAAGAAGAGAACGTTGCCAGGAAGGACACATGCTCTGAATTTCTATGCGTTTATATACCGTATGCTTACACAACAACTCCAAACGCTCCGAAATTTGAAATCCGATAATAATACAATACTACGGATCCCATGGAACTGGTTTCGTCGAATTCCGAGACTGTGCCTCGGAAGGCTATTTTAAAATTCGATTTAAACGATATATTTTTAAAACTGAACAAAACTCTTTAAAATTCCATTTTAAAAGTTTCATCACCTTCAATATTAACAATATAAATTTTCTGAACCTTTAAACTATTTTCAACAGGCTCGAAACTCAGGATTCTCTATTTTACCCTATTTTCGATTGTTTAATTCAATAATCTATCATCCAATAAATACTTGTATTTGAAATTAAAGTTAATAATTATCTTTTGAATATTTAAAATTAATTAAATATTCCTATTTCAAATGCTCAAAAATTCCGGGTCGTCACATTCCTCCCCCCTTAAAAGAATTTCGTCCCCGAAATTACCAGTTAAGAAGAATGTCTCATTTCCCGTTAGCTATTCCCCAAATTCAAACAGTTTTAATAATACCCAAACAATCTTTTATTAATGATACACTAATCATCTTTTAACTTCCCAAACTTATTCATAAGTTCAACTCATACCACCTACTTATCCATTCAAATTTAAATTTGAATTCAAATTTGTGAATTATCAAAAATTTCTCAAAAATTTTCTAACTCTCTAAATTTCCGAAAAATTTCGCCAGCGTCTCCTTTGCGCGGCTAGCTCGGTACTACTACAAAATGGCTCTACGGCCTCCCAATCTCAAAAAGAAAACAAAAAGCCAAGTGACTGGATCCAAAACCCAATCAAATTTCATATAGAAATTCAAATACATACCTTTTTGTCGGGCCATTAAATTTTATCTTCTAAATCAAAAATCCCAATTTATCCATTGCTTTTATACACCTGTATATCCTACTAAGCAATAATATTCAATCACAATTTCAAAACCATTCTATACTTTCCTTTACAAATTTCCAATATTTGTTTTACTTAAGCCCGTACGATGCACATATATCATCCGTACGCAATATCACATTCGATCGCTCAATCGATCACACAATTTCACTTCCGAACTAGTATTGTCCACCCGACTTCCTAGTGCGGACTCAGATCTGGTTTCTTGATCAGAAACCGTCATCCATTTTAAAGAGTTTTCAAGTATTTTTGAGACGAATGGTTTGTGAATATACTTATTCCGATGAGATAAGTACGTGAATGTTTTAATAAAGAGATTCAAATTAACGAAGATTTAATTGAATGAGGCTTAGTTGTTTCCATGGGAAATGTAATCTCTATTTTGAATGCTATTTATTTGATAGTTAAATAACCGACTATCAAACCTGGCCAGTTTTAAATTATCGTTGTCGGTTCGGAGAGATCGGGATTGGATATATTATCCAAAAACCACTTCGAACTGGCATAAGCGTTCGAATTGGAACATCTTGAAGATGATTGAAGATGGAGATTTTGAAGTGCAAGGGCTACTTGCTACTAATCCTGAGGGTGATTCCAAAATGGATGTAGGAGAAGTAGTGCCTTCGATTTCGTTCAGACCCAGAACGAACTTGTATGAATGGATGCTAGCATTTCAATTCTTCCTGGAGGGTAGTGTTAGCATTCCAAGTGGAATTGCTATATAAAAGGTAATCGTAGCCTCGAACCTCACAACCCGAGAAATAGCTAAAACAAGGTAGATGCAGCAGGGCTATGTGGGTCGCTCCCATTAGGGTGTGTCATCACCTTTATCGATCATCATATTATGGATTTGGTTGTGCACGAGGGCTCTCGATTAAGGTTGGAAAACAACCGTGGTGATGACATATTCGATACTATCCAAGTTCAGGGGTAGGCCGATTCTGTGTTGGCAGGGGTGGACCAAGTTTAGGGTCTGACCCCAGGTACATTTTATCTAGAGGTGTACTGTACAGAAGGTAGTCCATTACCTTGCCATTGTTGGAATCCATTCTCCAATAAGCACCGTGCGGACTTGATTGTAAACCCATTATGCTGGAATTTAATAATGTAACAATTTCGGTTATGATTAATATGTATTTATATCCTAGACATTATTATAATATCATTGGATTTTTTATAGAAATGTTTTGGTTATCGTAAGGTAAAAAGCCGTCCTTGTTTATGTGCGGCACGGTCTTACGAGATACCTTTAATTTCAAAAGATTTTTATAACATTAAAATTCAATTGAGGTGTTTTTCTCACGCTAGTTTACCAGACTGATCCGGGCGTTATTTTTCTTATAATGCTTGGGTCGGACCGAGCATATTTTCCATGTTTAATTGGATGTTTTTTGAGCTTCAGGAGACGAGCTGGAGGCCCAGAGACATATTCAATACATGGTTATTTTTTCGCTGCATTCATTTATTGTATTTATTAGCAATTGTGAGGACAGGTTGATATAACTGTCCAGGCTATTGATTTAATTGGTTGACTCTGATTGATATATGTATAATAAAGTTCAATTTTTCATTGGTAAAGATCTGCTGTATATTATATGTTATTTGTTATGATGTGAGATTCTGTTCTGTCTTTTCTTCTTTTTCTCCAATAATTTGTCTTTCCGGCACTTGAAAGCTCAGCACGTGAATACCATGGATGTATCTGTGTCGACTTCTGAAGGTCGAAAAGGCGGGTCGTTATAATAGAAATTTCAAATAAACAATCTCTGAAATGCTTAATTCTTATATACACCATTTCCAACGTACAATATAAGTTTGATAGATATTTAAATACAACAAATAACTACATGAGGAACAATGAAGGATAGGGGAACTCCAATGTTTAGCTCTTTTCTCCACGTCTTACCCAATCATTTACTAACCCGTCATTCTATGGTGGGGGAAAATGAAAAGAAAGGAGTGGTTTAGAAAAAGTCTTGTGAATGAGTACATGTTTAATATACGACAATCATATGCAATTGACTTTAATTCTACTCTATATGACCTAGGGTCTTCTACAAGTGTCCATGTATTTCTATGGTCCTTTACTTAAGGGTTTTTATCCAACACACACCTACATTACAACTTGTGTAGGCTCCTGCAAGGATCGAACTACAGATCGAACCTCAATGACTAATGATCGGCCCTGTTCCTAAAGCTACTCAATATGGAAACACCGCTTCTAGAGCTACTCGATACGGAAACACCGCTACTAGAGCTATTAAATATAGAAACACCACTACTGGAGCTACTCAATATAGGAACACTTCTACTAGAGCAACTCAATATAGAGACACCACCACTAAATCTACTCAATACACCACTACTAGAGCTACCCAATATAAAAACACCGCTACTGAAGCTACTCAATATAGAAACACCGCTACTAGAGCTACATAGGAATAAATTTCCTATAACTACGACGACACGTAACCCAATTATGCATCGAGGAGGAGCCTTCAATGCCGACTCATCGTTGTGTCTCATTGTATGCATCTGTGTCCATCTCTCGAACGTAGTATACACCTCTTATTGCACGGGCTGGGATCCATCGACAACATAATATCATACCCGCGTCAGAATTGTGGATACCAAGAAGTCTTATTGTGTCGGGCCCGCACACTTCATCAGGCATCAGTCAGTGCTGCATGTCCACCGTAGAACCTTCTGTGAGTGCCATTTGCGATAGAATCACCCCCATTAGGTAAAGTACGTTTATCCAATCCTGCAATGTCCTAGCATCATCTTATAAGGTACTGGCTTCCTTACTATCCCTAACACCCACACATATGTATACATATACTTATATATACAATTAATAGTTTATATTTTAATTGGGGCTCAAGCCGAGGTTTAGATTATGCATTTCAGCCTTTAACCAGTCAACTGCTACACCCTATCGGTCAACCGCTTGTGGTCGACCGCTCTCAGGGAGAACAGTCGACGGGTTGTAGTGTAAAATTTAGAGTTTTCTGATTTTCAACGATTTGATTTTAAATTATTCGTTACTTCTATCAATTCGATTTATACAGTGAACCATAAGCATCAATTTACACTGACCAGTTTTTGCAATTTTTCCATACTTTTTATTAGTTTCGAATTCATTGATTATACCGGATTAATTATACTAGTTTAATTCGGGGTTAACCAATTTTTAGGGTTTCAGTTCAATAACAAAGGGGTAAAAATGAGATTAGTCAATTTATACCAATTTCACTTTCTAATTCGATTTCATATTTAACAATTAGGGTTTACAGTTTATAGTTTAATTACTAACATCCTAGATTAGAGAGAATAGGTTAAGATTAAATGTAAATAATCAGCTTATTAAATTTGTTCCCACTTACCTCGGATCCAAGCTCTAGCTTTATGCTCCATCATTCGCTAGCTCGCCCCCTCTTTGATCCGATTTACTAGTGCTTTCTTACTTTGTTTTTAATTTGTTTTTGAAAGAAATTTTATAAGTGGAGAGGAGAAATTTTTGCAAAGTTTCAATACGCTATTAACTTTCTAATGAAATTAGGGTTAGATTAGGTTAGCTATTTATTTATAGGGGTTACAGATTGATATAGAGCATTAGATTTACCCTAGGGAATCTTCAGTTTCATCCTGGACGCACCTCAATTACTTCGCACGCGAGTAAAATATTCCAGTCCATCACGTTCGTCCATTTGATGCTCCAAATCCATGATTTAATACGTTAATCAGTCGACCACTCATAGGGACCGGTCGACCGCTACCAATCAACCGGTGGACCCTAGGGGTCACTGTTGAGGCGTTTAATTAAGGAAACTTTTGTATTTTTAATTTATTTCTTTTTCTATTTTTCAAACATCCGTAACTTTTCTGTGCTAACTCTGATTTCGAAGTGTTATACGTGAAAATTGTCTATAAAATCGCTACGAATGCAATGGTGCAAGTTTCGTAGCCAAATTCGGACGTTTGTGAAAATTTCATTATAGTCGTTATTATATTTAAATTTAATTTTTTATTAAATTTTCTACCAGATTTTCGGGGTGTTTCATTCTCCCTCCTAAAAGGATTTCATCCCCAAAATCTCAAAGGACGAAAAATGTAACTCGTACATGCAACATTCAATAGCTACAACCATCTACTCATCCATCATCAATGGGTAATCATTGTCCTTAATAAATTTCTAATGTAGTGTGTGTGCGCATCTATATATACAAGCGTGAAATGCACATGAACCTATACTAATGCAAATAGTATGCGATCTTCTATTCTAGTCGACCTCTTGTCATGCAAGTATGCATTCCATCAATCCAAAATGTTGCAACATGCAAAGTAAGTATACCTGCCATTCTACATGTATGAGCAACCATTCAATCCATATGCATAATGCTCAACAAGATAAACAACAAACAAGAGATGATGTAAATATGTGTGTACTATCTAGAGGATATACTATCCTAAACGTGTAAAAGAAATAACATCCATTTGCATCCATCATCCATAACATGTCCTAATGACACGTTCGCAACCATTCCTGTCATCCAACAGTCTCTACTGAAGCTATAATCTAAAGACAAAAGTAATCTATGCTTTTCTAACTATAACAGAAACATACTAGAAAAGTATTCTGGATGGGTAGCTCGGACCTTCTCCTCAGGCTACCATGTACTCTCAACTGGATTGTATCCCTACTGGACTTTAATCGGTTTAATTACTTCATCACAGAGTCAATTTGTCCCATGTCCAAAAATAAGGATAGGTGCATGGCGAATAAGAGATTCGCTTATATTTTTTAACCTTCCTTAACTGACACGGCTTGACCATGGTAACTGCATCGCATAAACACTTCTGTAAATGTGACACAAAATAAACATCATGAACTTCCATTAACCCTCCAGGAAGCTCCGCTCCACAAGCTACCTCCCCAACTCTATCCAAAATCATAAATGGCCCTACAACTCTCGGTGCTAACTTTTCTGAACTACCAACCTAATATGTATCGATGAGGCAAGATGGTCACATGGACCATGTCACCACCGCGGACCTCGACTCCACGTGTCTCCTGTTAGTATATGCTTTCTACCTATCTTGTTCAGTACCTGTCCTTCTATAAATTGAATCCACTTTTTCTCAACTGCACTTCTCATCCTTTACTACTAGTACGTATCTCAAATCCAAATGTACATGCATATACGACACTCCGCAATTGTTGCTACCAACTTAAATGATGACAACTTGCACCATACAAATAACTTGAATGTAAGTATACTCCTATAAAACTGTAGCCCTATGCAATCCTCAAAGCACATATGCACTGCCTTAAATCATCGAGTGGTATACCTAATCACTTCATCTTCTGAATACTAAGGTAAGACAAAAGTGGATGGTGTCCCTTCCCTAGTAATTTCTACTTAGACTTTTTGCTACTTCTCCATTTCCACTTAAGGATATCCAAACTTATTGATTTCTTAACTGCTAAAAATAGCATAATTTCTTTCCCAATTCGATCCAACTTAAGTCATCTCATTTTACTCCTGAATTGTTTCTTTAGTCCTCTAAAAATCATGGCATATAGGTATCACATTTCTAGTCTGTAGGGATTTAATCTAAGTTCTACAAGTAAGAAAGTACTTAAATGTCCTACTAGCGAAAATTTGGTCTATCTTCCTATTCAAACCTACTAATAAAAGTCCTAAAATTAATTAAAGTTATAAACTGGAATTATTTTAGCATTGATGATAATTATCTAAGTACTTCGTTCGTGTGCAATTATTATGAAACACAAACTATATATTCTAAGTTAGTCTTTCATGAATTCTGTTAAGTAAATAATCTTCTTCCAATTTGAGGGATGATTGAAAAAAATTCTCTTATCCTTTCGTCCATACCTTACCAAAAATTTCCTGATCTAATTTTCTGTAAAAAACGCCTTCGCATTCTCAATGTGTGCAAATAACAATATCATTTTCTTGATGGAGACCCAAATTCTTGAATTAACCATCCACTGCACAATCTTGACTACAATTTTATCTAGGATACCTTTTATGGTTTGAACTTCCAAAAATTTACCATTTCTTAATGTGCTCCCATAAATGAGACCTTTTTACCAAACGTAACATCTTAGCACTTTATTCTAATCATTTCATGGTTGAAATAACTCAATATGAAATGGTGCCTTGCCATTTTAATCCAATAGACATAATGACCAATACTTATGTAACAACCGATTTTTAAGTAATAATTAATTAAAGTTAATAATAATAATTTGACTAATTAAATTAGAATTTGAAAATTTATTTGACAAATGGGTTTTAAAATTACTTAATAAAAGGATTTAAATCATGAAATTATAATATTTAAATTTTAAAATAAATTAAAATGTAGAAAATAAATTTTATAAAAGTGATGTGTCTGAAATATAATATTAATTTGGTAAAAGAGAGATTTTTAAATAGAAATTTGCGATTATTAAAATTTAATAGAAATTAGCTTATAAATAAAAGAATACACACACACAAACACACACACACACACACACTCTTATTTTATAATATTATAGCCCAAGCCCAAGCCCAAGCCCAACCATTCAAAACCGAAACCCAATCTTTACTCTAAAATTCTCTCTCACTTCCTTAAGCACCCACGTACACTTCACCACATTATTTCATCTTCTCCAAGGAAAAAAACACTAAACCCTCTTCTCCTTCATAATTAAAAATTAAATCAAATAAATATCTATAAATCTCCGAACTTATATATGTGATTTCTTGCTTCATCGAGCATATATGGTAAGGTGAACATCGATTTTTTTGGTTATAGAGGCGAGTAGTGCATGTAGAAAGAAGTGGAAGAAGAGATGGTGCCGCGTTTACAAGTGAGCATAATTCGCTCACATATCGCTAATCCATCCAATTACTTATGTATCATTGCATATATGTTTGTGCGAATGTATACATATGTAAGTGATCTTGATTTCCTAGGTATAGAAGTGATTAAGGTTCATTTAGCATTAAAATTAAATCGATATAGCTGCAAAATTATTTTAGGATGGGTCGACTAGCTAGATCACCAGGTCGACCGATGGCCATAGCTGATGGAAAAAATAAAAAATAAATTTTTTTATAATATAATTAACGCAACTAATTAGAATAGTTTTGTGAAAGTTTATACAAAAATTTATTAGTATAATATTTATTAGTTTAAAAGAATTAATTAATATAAGAATAAATTAGGTCTTTGCTCTAAAAATCATTTAAGATTTGTATAAATATTCTGAAATATAAGGAATGTAATCAAATTAATGTTTAAAGTGTTTTTGAAGTAAGTTGAGTAGTTAATAAATTTAATTGGAATTCTATTATTTAATTATTGATGTTTTTATTTATATATTTTTTAATTTGCCGGTATTTAGTTAATTCTAAAAGTTGATTATTATTTATTGTTACATTCTCTTTGTGTTATTAAATATAGTTGTGTGGGTAATTTAGATGCATAAGTATATGAAGAAATATTTCATTCTAAAAGTGGAAATATAATTTTCTATCATTTAAGAGTGGTTTATTTGTTTAAGGTAATATATCTTGGTTTGAATTGTTTAATTTAAAAGGTATATACGTACATAAATTGTTTGGAAATAAGAACCCGTTAGTAATTAAGTTTTTCCAAAAGTATAGTTATGAAATTCTAACATATAATTCAAGATTTAGAAAAGGAATTATTTGAATTTGAAAATATTAAATGGATTTAGATGTTTAAAGTTATTTATAAATTGTATTTGGTTATAGAAAAATTATGGAATAATTATTATATGTAATATTTAGCTTTGAAAACTATTTTTGGGGTTTCAAAAGTAGTATATGTATTTTCTGAGCATATAAACGATTATTAAATTTATTTTATTTTTAATATCTAGGAGGTAGAGAAATTAATAAATTATTGAAAAGAAATTCTATATTAGTTTTAATTATTTATTTAAAGCATATAAATTATTAAAAATTCTCATATTAGTATTGCAAGTATTTTTAAAGTGTATTTCCTTAGGATTGTAATTATTTATACATTATTAACGTGTGTTATAAAAATGTTAACATATGATTTTTGAGTTTTTTGATTTCTCATCTTCTCAATGTTGATTCCAATATCATGTGTGATTTACCGTTGATGTGGATTTAATTGAGTATTTAAGATGATACAGCGATAACATCCTTTTGTGTGATTTTGTGATTTTACTATTTTGTGTGATGAGAAATCGGAATAAACGGAGTTATAGTACCATCTGGTATGGGAATTCAATAATATTTCTCCAGTTACTCTTTTGACTAGTTATAAAGAATATTTAGTAGTTTCAGTGTTAGTTTATAAGCAATGATTATCACGTAGTGGTATGGGACGCTATTGTGATATTTATTCTGCTATTCATTGTAAGTAGATGACACTCACGTGACGGGAATAGAGTGGATAGTATGAGGTGAAATGTAGTGATATATGGCTCCATGCCTCTATTTAGCGAGTATGGCTCCATGCCTAACGATAAGCATGACTTCGTGTCTATATGTATTGATTCTATATGCCATTATTATGATGTACTCCTATTATGTTTGTTAGAGAGGAACAAATGGCTAGATTCCACCCTAGCGTCCTGGTCGTGGGGTTGCTCCCTATATCTGTGACACTATATTATATAGCTTTGTGCTACTCTTATGCGCACATTTGCCCATGTGTCACCTAGGCCAGCAGTCTGTTACCTATAGGGGCATATGTAGTGTCATGGCTTAAGAATCCTCGCGTTGACAAGCATAGTGGGGATACGTGTCACGATGACTATGAGGTAACTAAAAACTATAGAGATTTAGTGTCTCTAAGGCTTGCTTAGTGCTACCAGTCTCCCCTTTGGTACTAACAGAGTAGTAGATTGGCATATATGATTGATACACCTCACTTGAGTATAATATGGGTTTGACGACTCATATAGCATTATATGTATAGCTCTACTTGGGACTTCGTGTCTATCTTACAGCCATTTCCCATCACGATATTTACAAATAGATATTATATGAGGAAATGAGATTATACCTATGATATATGTCCAATGAATAGTGGATTCTCAGTATATTGATAGGCAGTTTATCCTATCCTATTATATATATACCAATGATGATGTTTTATTGAGATTGATAGATATATTTGGGAAATGCTTGATTAGACATAGTCTGACCCATGTGTTATTTATGTAATACTCGGGTTAGTCTAAGATGTTTCGGTACAAGGACGACATGACCATCATTTATTTCATTGCGCTTAGAGGAGTCTTATATTAGGATTGTTATATGATGTTAGTATGACATTGATTCACAATTTATACATGTTACCGAGTTGTATATTGTTTATTTATTGCATTATTTTGAGATAGTTGACATTTGAGATGTATTGTACCCTTGTGACATTATTGTATTATATATTATCGCTGCGATTACTCTACATTCTCTGTGGTTTACTGTATATAATGTATTGTTCTATCCTGGAGGCGCATGTGTTTATTGCTTTGTACCGATACTGTGTATGTTTATACGTAATATTTATTTGATGTTTTACATCGGTGTTAGTCCAAGGGAATATTCACGTATGTACCCTTTATAGCATCATTCTTCATATTATCTGACAGTATTACTCTATAATACTCTTGAATAATATGAGTATAGAGGTAGGATGTTTACAACTTTGGTTTATACTTAGGGATTTCTTCTTTTTAATGCATTGGAATTACATCTTTTCCGAAAAGGAATTGTGAACACTATAACTTTCTACAAATTACCTAAAAGAGGATATGTGTTATGCTTGGAATTACGAGGAATTATATTTTCTATTGAAATAGACGATACAAAATACGTAACCATCCCTATTTTGTACATCTTTTCTTTTTGGTATATTCCTTGTTATTTCAAACGACACAGTTTTATTTATAAATCTAAATTTGGTAATCTATAGAAATTGACATTGCAACACCTTATATTCCAATGAATTAAAATACTACTTAAATCCTCACAATTTATTTTGATAACTTAACCTGCATTTTCACTTGCAAAAGTCATTTAATTTTATAGATCTGGAACTATCACATAATTTTATAAGTTTTAGAGACTACTAATACCCAATACTAAATTCGGGGACTACTACCCAACATTTTCTAGATTCACATACATGCAATATTTAACCCTACAATTCCAAGATCTACATTTAGGCATATGTGGAACACATCTACAATGATATAGCTCCAATAGCTTATATTAAAAGATATACCTTCCCATTAACGTCCACCTGGCCCACCCGTAGCCTTCAAGGAAACAACACAATACTTGGAGTGCCCATAGCCTACATGTATCTCATTCTCACCTAATCGATATCGACCTTACTAATAAAGCACCGAGCCTATACTTACCATCCCATTTAGATTGCCTGCTGTAATAAAAAAAATGCCCATACTTAACACCCCTTATAAGGATTGAAATAGATCCTACTTGGTGCTTTTACACTTCAAATTGAAAAACTTCTCGCATCCACAGCCTTCTTTGACATAATAAAACATCTTGGCTTACTCTTTCCGTATTCGAAAATATGTTTACCCAAATCACTTTTTCAAACTTCTTTACACAAAGATCCTACAATTCAAACCATACTTGGGTAGAAAGATATAAGGTGGTGTTCACTCTTCGCTATTACAGGAAGTTCGACATAATACTATATCCTTCCAATTTAATCGTTGATTGAAAAGTCACTAAATTCCCATGTTACTTCTTATCTCTGTCCCAACCATTTCAATGCCTCCAAATTCCATAGTCGACTATGTCCCAGTGGGCTGTTAAATTCTATTTATCTAACTTCAATCTATTTCTTTTCTTTTAAGTTTAAGTGATAATCATAATATTTTCATTTTACCTTTTTAAATCAAAACCTTTGATTGTAACATCATTTCCATAAAACTAGTAGGACTTTTTTAAACTATAAAACCTTCTAATCATTTTCAATAAACGTTTCCTTTTTTACTAAAATCATGGCATTTTCTTTAATTAAATTATCAAAATGATTAAGCTTAACTTGGGAAGATATACATAAAACATACCTTTCCAAAAAAATTCTTCTATAAATAAGGAATTTTCATAAAAGCGTATTTTTAAAGATAATGTGGTATTTTTAGCCTATTATTATTATTTTAAAGTTTGATAGAAACATTGATAAAAGACATTTTCAAGTACTAACCATTTCTTATTTATAAAATGAGTTCAAAAGTTGGGTCTTACATACTTTTCAATTTTATTTTTTTCAAAAGTTATATTATTAAAAGCGAAGTGCATATTGAGGGTAACTGTAATAATGTGAACAAAAGACAAAATAAAAGCTTTAAACAGTTATTTAAATATTGCTTTTTATCAAATTCTCTAATTTCTCCTTTTTAAACAAATTCCATAAAGTTTGTCTGACTATTTTTTATATAAAATCATAAATCCACATTTTCTCTATTTAAAATATCAAACACCTACTGTTTCTAACTTTTAGAAAACATTTTCGTTGGTTTATCACTTAAATCGGAGTAGACAATAGCAACCTAATTATCTAAGCCCACTTATTCCTAACCATGCTTTAAGTGCATAAGTTTTCCTTCATTCTTTCCAAAAATGGTTAACTCAAGTTTATTTTCGAATATGGTGTCCAACTTTAATATAGAAATACTTTAGTGTTATCCCGCCTTTTGGCAAGGCCGAGATATCAAGGAATTGACTGAAAACCAAGGATCGCTCATCCCGAATCTTGAGTATGCGCAAGTTTGCTATGGATGTCGATGAATCTTGTCCGAGTCCGGATCAAGCTACAATTGATATGACATGACAAGCAAAGATATGGAAGCCAACGTCCTAAGTTTCAAGTCAATCTGAGTTCGTATGCTCAAGTTATGATCGATGCAAATCAAAGGAAATAACCTCACTTCGTATCCATCCTTAAGCCTTGGTTCGAATCGATCCTAATTCGAACCCATCAGTGAGCAAGCTCCAGTTCATATCCATGGACTAAAGAGACTTGTTCGAGTCCATCAGGAGCATGTGACATCGTATCGATCAGGGGAACTGCGTCCTTCGAATCCATCCACTCAACAGCCTTGTTTGCATCGATCAAGTTACAGCAGTTCACATCCATCGAATGGTCCTCACACCATGTACTTTGTATCCATTGTCTGTAGCATCCATGTTCATTTCGTATCGATCAAGTTACACTTATTTCATAACGATCGGCCACAGATCGATACGAAACCAACACTCCTTCTCGATACGAAGTGGCAAGCCAAAGGATGATGCAAAGTAAGGTACATTCGACTCGATACGAACATCGTAATATCATCGATACGAACTACGCCACCTTCATCGATACGAACTAAACCATCTCCGTCGATTCGAACTGAGCATACTGTAGACCGATACGAAGAGCACGCTATCGATCGATTCGAGCTACGCAACGACCTTCGATATGAACAAGGCGAGAATCTGGGGACGACTCGGTCAACTAGGCATGAAAAGTGGATCGATCCAAAGAGTGCGTGCCATGTCATCAACTGGGCACGTGCAACCATCGATTCGAACAGATCGATTCGAAACCATCGATTCGAACCAAACAGCCTACCGAAGAACATCAACTCGTATCGATCATATCTGGCAATCCACAAGTCCAAATGCCATGAAATTTTCATGGGAGATTACGTACAACATAAGGAAGGCTCATGCCAAGTTTCAACTCAATTGGATCAAATCTTGATGGATAAAAAATTTGTTCGTATCGATCACGGATAGAGCCGAAACTTTATGGGCATGGTCGCGTGGGCCCACTCACATGCCTGAAAAAGTCTCCCGAGATCTGAGCGAAATATCAACCTCCTCCGCCTATAAATAGAGCCCCATGGCCTACAAAAGAGTGATCTTTTGACCCTCCAACGCCCAGACTCTGCCGGATTCAACTTTATATTCCATTACTGCCGTTGTACTCGAGTTTCGTAACTTGAATTCGCTGTAATCCACTGCAATCAGTTGTAATCCTCAAAGAAACATCAATAAAGTGATCAACTTCATAGTGGACGTAGGCAACATACCGAACCACTCTAAATTGCTGTGTGTCTGTGCATTTACATATCTGTTTTTTTGGAGTTTTTGTTAGATAATCCTCTTTTTCCATTTAATTTCTTCATTTTTATCTCTTCAAAAACTTCTGAAGAGTGTTGTCCCCATTTTTGGTACAAACACTTTGGTGCTTTCACTGAGAAAAACCCAGCTTTCTCCTGCTCTTTGGATCTGCTATCGATACCGGATTGCATAAATCCAAGAAGAAGATCCAGATCTCAAGCCTTGAAGCCCTTCCATCCTATTCAGATTTGCATCAGATCTAGGAAAGGACTTCGTCAATTCATCATGGTGAGCACACAAACTGCTTCTACAGCCGCCGATCAGGAAGGACGGGATAGACAGAATCCCGTACAGTTGCCTCCATCCAACCAAGATGCCGCCGGACCTTCAGATCCATCAGGCCCGGTCACCAGACAAGAGTTCCAGATGCTGCTTCAATAGTTGACCCAGAGTCGGCAACAGCTTACTGAACAACTGCGCGCCAACGCAGAGTTGACCAACCAACTGAATTGCCAAAGGCGCAGAAGATCCAGAAGAGATCAAGCTTCTTATTCTTCCACGGAGAGTTCAGCCTCATCCGATGATCATCACCGATCTACACGCCCACGGCTGGACGTAAGCTACACCCAGGCCACAGGACATCAACCTGCCCTAAATCTTGGACGACCCAGGACTAGACCATCCACCAGCCATCAGACCGGACCCTCATCCCGAAGGGGGTGCCGCTCCTTACTATGTCACAAGCAACCTCGCTACCACCACCACTACCGAACAAGGAGTTGATGCTAGAAATCAAGCTGATCCACATCGTCGCCGACGAGAACACACTCCAGAACCTTATGTTCCTGAAAATCTTGAACCAAGGAGGCAAGACATGGACCGTCGACCGCGCCCGGTCCAGCCTCGCATTGTGGAACCCGACCACACCTTGGCATAGCATGCTCCAAATATCAAAATGCCGGATATACCGACGATGATTCGTCAGATGATCCGTGAAAGTCAGGGTCTCACTAATGACGATTGGGGGATTTCCCGGAGTCATACCCCTTTCACTGATGACATATTATATGCTGAACCACTTCGGCGATTCAGGATGCCAACTTTGTCAGTCTATGAAGGAAGTTATGATCCCAATCAACATATCCTGAAGTATGAATGGTTGATGAATGCTGCGAGGGCTGACGATGCAGTTAAATGCCGTAGTTTCCCCATTTCCCTGGGGGGAATTGCAACTATGTGGTTTACTCGTTTGCCACCAAAATCCATTTCTAATTTCGACCAGATGGCCACCAAGTTTGTTAAACAGTTCCGTATGCACGTAGCGAGACCTAAAGATGTTAATACTCTGTCTTGTGTCACTCAAGCTCCCGGAGAGAGACTCAAACGTTACTTGGAGCAATTTCATGCTGCATGTGCAGAAATAAGCAATCCCAATGACAACTCTATCCTGATGGCATTAACTAAGGGGATTGATCCTGATTCCAAGTTCAGAAATTGGTTAGTTGGGAAGCCGCCTGCGTCATTGGACCGTTTCTATTCCAAGGCAGCCCAATTCTTAAGGAGGGAGGATGCGAAACAATCTAGGAAGCAGGATGATGTAGGGCCCGGCATGGAAGGAATTCAAAGTAACATTGCAGTTAAACAATCCGAGGAGAGTTTCAGAAAAGTTTAGTTGAATATACACAACAAACAAAACCAGCAGAAGGACAGTGGAAATCAAGGTAAAAAACGAGATCAAAATCGTGGTCCACGACGTAAAGCTCCCATGTTCGACAATTATACTCCACTGAATACGTCGTTGGAAAATGTGTATTTGCAGACCTGTAATACCATGCAATATAAGAAACCTACCCCGAAGCCGTCAACGGAAAGATAAATCCAAACAGGGAAGTTTTGTAGATTCCATGAAAGTTATGGCCATAATACAAATGAGTGTCGTCATTTACAAGATCTCACTGAAAAGCTGATACGTGAACGAAAGTTGGATCAGTTTGTGCGGGCGCCGCAGTCAGGAGGTGCGGGCCCATCGAATCAGAATCGTGCACCAAACTAGGAAAGGCAGGAGGAACCCGCTTGTACCAGCGGGAGGTTAGTGATAAACACTGTTTGTGGTGGTCCTCATCCAGCAGACCGAAGCTGGAAGGAAATGGAGTCGTATGCCAGCTCTATTAGGCATGCGGACTTCGAGTGTTGCAGTAGTTTTGATGAAGGGGCTCCGGCCAAACAACAGAAGACGATGACTGATGACATTGTATTCAAAAAAAAGAGATGCTGATAAAGTCAAAGCCCCCACTATCGATCCACTATTCATCTCGGCTCAAGTAGGTCCTGCTTGGATGAAGAGGATCTTAGTTGACAATGGAAGCTCAGTGAATATTCTGTTTAAACAAACTTACGATCAGATGAGGATGGAGGCTAAAGATTTAAAGCCTTGCCAATCTTGAATTCATGGTTTCAATGGGAGCGCTACTATACCCACTGGAGTAGTGGAACTACCAGTGGAGTTGGGGGTTGTAGAACGCCGGAGAGTCCGGATATTGCAGTTCGTTGTGTTGGACATAGACTCCCCTTACAATGCTTTCTTGGGTCGACCTGCCCTCGCTGAATTCACGGCAGCTATTGCCCCGTGGTGTTTGATTTTGAAGTTTTCCACTGATCGTGGAGTGGGAGTCATTCAAGGAGATGAGGCTGCTGGAAGAGCCTGTTACATTGCCGAGCTGTGGGAGGCGCAGCGAAAGGAGAAAGGAAAGGGCGTAGAGGAATCTCTCTGCGTCCGTTTTGCTGATAATTGACAAATAATGCCTGGGCCTAGGCCCGGGCACCCGAGCCAATTCCAAAGGGATCTTGACCCAAGAGAAACTGAAGATGAAGGAGAATCTAAAGAAAGTCAAGCATCCCCGGTCGAACTGATGATCGACGTCCCAGTTGACGATGATGATGATTCAAAGATGATAAAGATTGGATCTCAGCTAAGCCAGCAGAATCAAGAGGAATTGGTTGAGTTTCTACGGGCAAATCTTGACGTATTCGCCTGGACGCATTCTGATATGTGTGGGATCTCGCCGGACATCGCGAGCCACACTTTGAATATTGACCCACGGTATGTCCCGGTCAAATAGAAAAGGTGTGGTATGGATCCAGAGAGATCTGCCGCCCTTAAAGAAGAGGTAGAAAAGCTTAAAACGAATGGGTTCATTCGAGATGCGCTATATCCTGAATGGGTGTCGAATCACGTGCTTGTCCGAAAATAAAACGGAAAATGGAGAACATGTGTCGATTACTCCGATCTGAATAAAGCCTGTCCTAAAGACAATTTCCCGCTTCCCAGAATTGATCAGCTCGTAGACTCAACATCTAGACATGAACTATTATCCTTTATGGATGCGTATTCTGGCTACAATCAGATACCAATGCATTTACCTGATCAGGAACATACCAGCTTCGTAACCAATCTGGGACTTTATTGTTACAAAGTTATGCCATTCGGACTCAAGAATGCCAGGGCTACTTATCAACGATTGGTCAATCAGATGTTTGCCAATCAAATCGGGAAAACCATGGAAGTATATGTAGACGACATGCTTGTGAAGTCATGATTTTCCACTGACCATATTAAAGACTTGGAATCAATGTTCAACATACTTCGAGAGTACAGAATGAAGCTCAACCTACTGAAATGTCATTTTGGAGTTGCATCCGGAAAATTCCTTTGGTTTATCGTCAATGCTCGAGGAATCGAAGCTAATCCTGAAAATATCTGGGCAATCAGAAATCTTGAAACTCCGAAAACTATAAAGCAAGTCCAGAGTCTCAATGAGAAAGTAGCGGCACTGAGCAGGTCCATTTCAAAGTCCATTGACAAATGCATTCCCTTCTTCGATCTGATCCGAAAAAGAAAATGAAACTTTGAATGGACCATGGAGTGTGAGGGCGCTTTCCAAGCATTAATTCAACATCTATCCACGCCTCCTATCCTGTCAAAACCTATTGATTATGAGAAATTGTACGTTTACTTGGCGATATCAGAAAATGCTATCAGCGCTGCCCTAGTTTGGGAAGAAGACAGGATATAGAAGCTAGTGTATTACATCAGCAAACGGTTGACTGGAGCTGAAAGGAATTATCCGAAACTAGAGAAGCTGGCTTATTGTCTTGTTGTTGCATCAAGGAAGCTCCGCCCATATTTCCAGATCCATCCTATTATTGTTTACACCGACCAGCCGTTACGACATGTCCTTACGCGGCCTGAGACGTCTGGTAGGTTACTCAAGTGGAACATCGAACTGAACCAGTTTGATATTACTTATACTCCAAGGCGAGCCATTCATGGACAAGTCATAGCCGATTTCATAGCTGAATTTACCATTCCAGAGGACTTGCCCGAAACCAGTGAATCTCCCGAATACGTCTGGAAGCTGTACATTGATGGTGCGTCAAACGACCGGTGCTCGGGCGCTGGGGTTGTACTTGAATCCCCCGAAGGCCGATCTATATGTTATGATTTAAAGTTCGATTTTCATGCAACCAATAATGAAGCTGAATATGAAGCCCTCTTAGCTGGATTGAAACTTGCTAGAGATTTGAGAATTATCACTGTGGAAATTTATTGTGATTCACAATTAGTTGTATGTCAAGTTCGGGGAGAATATCAAGCGAGAGATCAAAGACTGGCAGCTTACTTAGCTCGGGTTCAGGAAATACTGAATCAGTTTGATTATTATGCCATTTATTGTATACCTCAAGAACGCAATCAGAAAGCCGACTCGTTGGCAAAGTTAGCCAGCACGGGTGAGGCACAACAAATGAGACTCGTTCCCGTAGAGACGTTATCTTCCCCAAGTATTGACCGGGCATAAGCAGATTGGATATGTGAAGTCGCTCCCGATAAGGAGTCGTGGATGACTCCATTCAGAAATTACCTTGAGCATGGAATCTTGTCGGAGCGCAGGAGTGAAAGAAGACAAGTCCTCCGAAGGGCTTCGCGATTCACCATCCAGAATGGAGTCATGTACAAAAGAGAGACTCTGTTCCTTTACACCGGTGTATCGCTCACGATGAAATTAAACGAGTATTATACGATGTACACGAGGGAGAATGTGGCGATCACACCGGGGGGTAGGCACTTGCCAAGAAAGTACTTCGATACGGATATTTTTGGCCGACTATAAATCGCGATGCGTCGGGTTATGCCAAGAAATGTGATAAATGTCAAAAGCATGCTCGAATTCCTAGAGCCCCACCTACCAAGATAACTCAAATGGTCAGCCCATGGTCATTTGTAATATGGGGCATCGACATCATTGGTTCTCTACCTCTGGCAAAAGGTGGTGCGAAGTACGCCATCGTCGCAGTTGATTACTTTACAAAGTGGGCTGAAGCTGAACCTCTTGCTACCATAACGACAAAAAAAGTGATCAACTTTGTAGTTCGCAACATTATCTGTCGATTCGGTCTCCCACACACCATTATCACCGATAACGGAACCCAATTCGACAGTGTTGAATTTAAAGATTTCTGCAAACGATTTTGCATTCAAAAGAAATTCTCAGTAGTTGCACACCCTCAAGCAAACAGACAGGTCGAAGCAGTCAATAAGGTTATAAAGTCCATTCTGAAAAAACGACTGGAAAAGGTCAGGGGCAAATGAGTCGATGAACTTCCTATGGCTTTATGGGCTTACCGAACAACCCACAAGTCCGCGACCGGTCACACTCAATTCTCTCTTCTTATAGTTCAGAAGCTGTTATTCCAATCGAGCTAGAAGTACCTTCTCATCGTGTGACATACTATGATCCGAAGGCAAATGCTATATTACTTGCTGAATCTCTCGATTTACTAGATGAGAAACATGAAGAGGCTGATTTGAGGGCAGTCGCATATCGAAGTCGAGTTGCCCGATTGTACAACGCCAAGGTCCGCCCGCGAACCTTTGAACTCGGCGATCTCGTCCTGAAAAGAATCTATCCAGTTCCTTCACATATGAAGCCAACATGGGAAGGGCCGTACGTTATTGAACGAAAGCTCGGAGATGGCATATTCAAATTATCGACCGTCAACGGTCTTACTCTACCGAGAGCCTGGAACAGTGAGAGTCTTCTTCGCTACTACACATAACAGGCTCTGTTTATTCATTTAGTTTATTTTCATTTGCAATTTGTTTCTGAATTTCGAGATTAGAATTTTAATAAGGCAACCGACTTTGCCATATTTTTTTATTTCAACAATAAAATGCAATCTCTTCGAGCCAGAGCTGTGATTTACTTGAAATGCTTCATATAATCATCACCATGCACGGAGAGCTAAGTTCCATCATACGGTGGGATTTATTCAAATAGGGAGTGACTGTGATGCAACCGGTCACTCGCTAAGTGAAACCCATGCTCGGGGACAAGCCATCACACCAAAGTCAAAAAAGGATTGATACACGACAATCCTTCACTCAACTCCAGATTCCCAGAGTGCGAACTGGAGTATAAACTTACAAACACGTTTGCGAAGAGGGTGGATCGGTCCACCTAACGACTTCGCCCATATCCGAACCAAGTTTGAGGAGGGTGGATCTGTCCATCTAATGACCTCACTTGTTAACTCAGGGTGGATGTGATCCGACCTTCCATGATCCTGATACACCTTTCGTTCCCAGAGTGCGAGCGAAATCCAAAAACATGCAACAGATGTGACTGACCGTCTGTTTATCAACTCCGAATTTCCAGAGTGCGAAACAGAGTATAAACTTCAACTCCGAATTCCCAGAGTGCGAGACGGAGTATAAGCTTCAACTCCGAATTCCCAGAGTGCGAACCAGAGTATAAACTTCAACTCCGAATACCCAGAGTACGAATTGGAGTATAAACATCAACTCCGGATTCCTAGAGGCGAATTGGGGTATAAACACCAACTCCAAACTCCCAAAGTGCAAGTCAGAGTATAAATGTCGACTCCAAGTCCCCAGAGCGCGGACAGATACTTAAAACTTAAAATGGCGTAACCAACCGCATGTAAACAAATAAAAATCCCTGGAGTGCGGATGTGATTATCGATAATCAAGCAAGTGCAGTTGAACCACTCAATCTTCGCTTGTCTCAAACATCCATTCAGGGCACTAAACTCAACGTGTTATGAGTGAGATGTAATCACTAGCTGATGTTCTACAACTCATCCCCAAGAATGGAGGGAAAAACTTAAGTGTCGACCATCGACTGAAGCAGTGAGACATCAAAGTTCAACTCACTTCCCGATCATTAATCGTGCCCGCAATTTCCGGACCTGACAGATAAAAACAAACATGACTCGGAAGCTGGAACTTCATAAGTGCACTTCAAATATTGAAATACTTAAGTAAATACACAATAACTGAGAAGAAGCCAAAAAAGAAGAGTTTCATTTCTACTGTCTGTGAAAGAAATTCATATACAAGTTTATTCCAAAAAATTCCTACAAGCAGGGGCCGAACCCGCATCTATACACAGCCTACGAAAAGAAAACCAAAATAAATCCCTATTTACTCAGAACAAACTGAAGAATCCTATCTATTTCTTCTTCTATCTCGGCTTCCTCCTCGGTGTAGACCCGCTGAAGCCACCACTAACTTTCCTCTTCGAGCCTTTACCCTTCGGTGGTCGGTCTCCAGGCGGGGGCATGATCTCGACATCCTCCTCCAAGCTCGAATGTATAGGGATGCTTCCTACGGGCGGAGTCGGAGGAACAGGATCAAGTGTAGGAGGCAGAATGGGCACACTAGTGTCAATAACTGTACCACCAGGTGATATCATTCTAAGCGGAGTTGGACCAGGTGCCGCCATTCCACCTCCAAAACTGCCACCACGAGCCGCTGCTTCCATTTCAGCGTCAATTTCGGCCAATATTTATTCTTCCGCTTGAGCCTTGCTAGGAGCATCAGTGGCTGGCATTGAAGAGCCAGTAGCGGGGGCGCCTCCACCCATAACAAATGGTAGGTCCATAAAAGGATCGCTATGATGACCAAGGAGTTCCTCCATCATCTGCTCATAAAAAAAAGCGTACTTCCCTGCATTTCATCAAGTGGCGCAGTTGTAGTCACGGTGGTCGCTTCGGTGACGATAGCCTCCTGCGTCTGATGTGATTCTTGGGTTGCAGGAAGCACGATCAGTGCAGCATCAATCACTGGACAAAAACAAGAGAACTGTTAGTACTTAATTCGAATGACGACCCCGACTTAAGATAGACATATAGGATGTTCAGAGTACCTTCCTCAGTTTGGCTTGTAGATGGCTGAACGGCTTCAGCAACTTGCTATATAGCCGGAGATATCTGTGGTTGATCTGGATTGTAGGCAGGGACAGCTTGGGGATCAACCGTAGGTGAGGGTTCAGGCTGGGTTGACACAGGAACTTCGAGACTTGCATCGTGGTTTTCAACCCCTGAGCCTTCTCCTACCTCTAAGTGCTGGGCACCGAGCCTCTCCTTTTCATGCAGAATCATCGACTCATGAAGGATCCTCCGTTCATCTTCATTCAGCAAACGATTCTTGAGCTCAAACTCATCGACTGACTCACCCAGATGCACCGCCTTCTCCTCCTCAACCAATCGGCCCCAGGCGTTGTATAAATGTATCGGGTAGTCATCAAGCCAGGTTAGACCTCTGTGCCTCAACACGTTAGCATTGTAAACAACAAGGAGATCTTCAATATCGGCTTCTAGCCTGGACTCGGCCGATTTCACCTCCTCCTCAACCTTATTCTCCACCTCATGGACCTTAGCCACGGCCGCATCCCATTCACCCCGAAGCAAGATAGCCTGTTCGCACGCCTCCTAGGCTGCGTTGTTCCCATCGTCCCTTTCCTTAGCAATGTCAGAGAATTTGGCTTTAAGCTCGTTGAGTTCCTTAATTGCCGCATCCCGTACGGCGGTGACCATAGTATTTTGGTGGCCCATCTCCTCCACCAAGGAAACGTGTGTTTGCCTCAATCTCTCCATCGCCACATTCGCTTCATCAGCTTTTTTGGTGGCCTCAATTTCAGATTTCCAAGAAGACTCGGCCTCGATATTGAGCACTTGGATGATTTGGTCCTTTTGAGCGAGTTCAGACTCCATCTTTCAATCGCTTTGGCCCACTCAAAGGCCACCTTGGAAGCTTTTTCTACAGCCTTCACCCACTCTCTATACTGGGCGTAGATGTCATGAATGTAATCATGCATCGTGTTTTTCGCCCCCGATGGAATTCTCTCTAAATGAGGTGGAAAGACATAGCCGTCGAAGCATATATTTGGGAACTCTTTCCTCAACTGAGCGATTTTAATAGCCCCTTCCTTCGTGGGCTCAGTTATGGCCTGCTCTGCAATTATATGGGCTATAGTTTCGACTCGCTGGTGATGAGTTTCGGGCCTAGAAGTGTGAGAAGACGGTCTATGTCGTGGAAGCTCTGATGGGTGTGAAACGTGAACAGGAGATGGTGAGGGGATTCTAGGAGGTGGAGAACGGGACCTAGATCGGTATCTATAGTCTCTATCCCTATCCCACTCGTATCTTTCCTGATTGGAGTACTCGCAATCGCGGTCTCTATCTGAATCCCTCCTTCGGGGCTCGTAGTAAGTAGAAGACTTTTGAGCCGAGCGAAGGCTCCCTAACATCGATCCTCTCCCAAACATCGTACCTGTAAATGAGAAATGAAAGAAAAGTTAGTGATCTCTTGAATTGGACAATTTACGATTGTAAATCATGTAGTGCCGTGAAGTGTATGTATGTGCAACCCCCCGACCAACCAGAAATGTCGGCCGCACTTATGGCAAGCGACTCACTCAGATCAAGAGCACTGTAAAGCTCCTCCAACCTGGTGTCATGTAGAAATGACACATAATCCGGAATCGGAATATCAGCAAGCCTTTCAAATGGATTGGAGCCTCCAAAATTATAATTCCAGGAACAGGCAAAGACACAACCACAGATTTCAACCTCATGGATTTAGAACGCTTATGAGCAACTGCCTTGCCTTTTCTCCTGCCTTCTGAGTCCTGAAAACTGCCAAAAGGCCCAGCTATAAGTTCGTCATCAGTGGGTGTTCTCTCTGGATCAACCCCTTCAGCTATTACGACACCGGGCGCTTTGCGTTTCACCCGCTTCTTCGAGACTTCCCTTAGTGTCCCTTCAAGCCTTATGCTTTGATTCCATTCAATCAACCTGACGATTCTCAAATTTTTGTCGGTTAGAACTTAATCAATGTCCCATATTTTGCTAGGAACTTCTTGGAGGACCCTTACTATCTCTTTGAAGTACCCACCTTCAGGTCGTGAAATTACGACTGTAAAATGAAAAGAAGATGTCAGTTTATATCAACTACTATCATCTGGATAACTCTTGAAGAATACTGTAACACTTACGTCTGACTAGCCATCGGCTGGCAAATCCTAGGGGGCACCGGACATAGAACCATTCTGTTTTAAAGTAACTCAACCTTCCCCAGGATCCGGTTACTACTTGGCAGTTCCTGACTGACTCCAGGAAAGTGAAAAATGGGCTATCACCCCTACTCTTGAAGTTAAAAAGGTATATAATCTCAGTCAGCATTGGCGGTCGGAAGAGATGCTCCATGAATACGATAAATAGGCTATTCAGCAAAGCGTATCCATTGGGATGTAGTTGTGATGGGGCGATTTTGAGAAAAGACAACACTTCTCTAATATATTGGTTGAAAGGAGGAAGTGTTCCCGCTGCACACGCATGATGGTTAAAGGCAGTAAACCTCTCTGGGGGAGTGTGCGGTCTATCGTTTGGTCTCGGTAATAGTACGTCGTCCAATGACGAACCATGCCTTAGGTATATTTGTCCCAACATGTCTTCAGAGACATTGGATGGTATAGAATCTTGGGGATTACAAATGAGCGTAGCGTTAGGTAGCTCATCCGGAGCCGGGTCTATAAATTCGGCCGCGATGGCCGGAATCTCTAGGACAGAAGAAGATGAATCCTGAACTTCCTGCTGTTGTGAGTTTGAAGGTTCCATAATTAACTAACTTATGAGAAATCATCATTAGACGACAATAACACTCTTGCTTCCCCTAGTGTAAAGTGTGTGAATGTGTTATGCAAGTGCAGTGCTGCATAATACTTAAGAAATTATACAAGGTTAGAGAAAATGTCTGAACGATAAGACTTCGAAATTCAACTGAAGTGACCGTCATCGCTGACCGTCACAACCGTGCCATCCAGATGTTGGTGATCGATCCAAGTTAAATTTCGTTATCATTTTGTTAGGTTACAGTTCCATCGACGAGCTTCGAAAGGCAGTCAAGTGTGTGGTTCAAAAGTTAATTCCAGATATGCAAGAATGAAGCTCGTTGGAGTCGTGTGTTTGGTTGGAGTTCGTGTCCATCAAAATACAAGTTCGGATCGACCACCCAAAGTCTTGTTCTTATCGATCCCCTGAGGGAACGATTTCGAATCGATCACCTTGAGACCAGATCATGTCAATTCAAGTCCCTCATCTCGTATCGATCATCGCCCATGTTCTCGTATCGATCATCGCCCATGTTCTCGTATCGATCGGCATAGTCACTACTTCGTATCCATCGAAACTCTGTAGTTTCGTATCGATCAGAAAACATTTACTTCGTATCGATCGGGTCGCATTGATTTCGCATCCATCGGGTTACAACACAGTTTGTACCCATCACAACTATACTTTGTATCCATACCGATTCAAAGTGATAAAAATAGAATCAAAGGATCAACAATCGACACGAAGTTAAAGGTAGGCGATCGATGCGAAGCTCCCAGTTAAGGATCGATGCGAAATCAAGTTCCTTTAAAACCTTCACCGATACGAAATCAAAGCCGAGAAACTTTCGCCGATTCCTTCGTCTCCTTCCTCACTCCTTCTTCCCCAAATGGACAACTCCATTTCCTTTCTCCCTTAGCCTTGCTTTGAGCCAATTTTGACCTCAACATTACCAGAAATCGGCTATGTACGTGAATGGAATAACAACTGGACTCGAATCTCGCCGTTCTTAACATAAATTCATCGATTCATTACCTGATTGCAGCGTTTAGTTTGATGAGTGGAAGGTTTAATTTGGTTCGAAGGCAAGTACAGTTTCCTCTTTACTGGGCCTCTCAATCGTTACGAAGACGAAGCGGAAAAGTGAAAAGTAAATTAATTTCTAAGTAAAGAGCCCCGTATTTATATGGGTGTGAAGCTGAGGGTAAGAAACGATTCGCCTCCTGGTAAACTCGACCGGTTACAATGGGTCCACCACTAAATCGATTCGAACAAGCTATTCGAATCCATAAACTCGAGCTTTTATCGAGACGAAATTTTCAACAGAGGTTTGTCTGAGACACAAGGTCCATCAATATGAAACCGTTGTTCGTATCCATTGTTTTAGACTCCAACCACATTTCATCGATGCGAACTCCACTGTTCGAATCCATCAAGTCACAGCCTCCAAAGGCCTGTATCCATCGATGCGAATTGACTATTCGTATCCAACAACACAAAATTCATCGATGTGAACGCTTATTTCGTATCCATCACTGTGAATCGCATCGATACGAGAAACTGCCTTTCAACCTTCTACATCGATCCAGGAGAGGATCGATACGAAGGGACATTCTGAAACAACCATCTAGCGTTATTGCAATTCGAATTTCACATTGGTTCAGGAAAGGATCGATACGGGATTCGATACGAGAGAACTGACAATGACTCATAAACGTGCAACGCCAACGAGAGTCAGATTAACATATATGCATATATGTCGGACTAATATTCAATCTTTAATATCCACAGGAATTGGATACTCATCTGATAACGATTACGACGACAAACAGCTAATCACTATCATGCAATAATCGATTACAACGGTACAACAGTTGGCAGTCATCAATTCATATTACTGAAAAATCATACTAGAATTACAAATTCCAACGAAAAGACGACAATCATTTAGCAAGTCGGACAGAACCATTCAGGACGAAAAAAGTGGCTGTTTAAAGCACGTCGTGTTCACACAAGACGTACTTTGGGGGGCAAATGTTATCCCACCTTTTGGCAAGGCCGAGATATCAAGGAATTGACTGAAAACAAAGGATCGCTCATCCCGAATGTTGAGTATGCGCAAGTTTGCTATGGATGTCGATGAATTTTGTCCGAGTCCGGATCAAGCTACAATTGATATGACACGACAAGCATAGCTATGGAAGCCAACGTCCTAAGTTTCAAGTCAATCCGAGTTCGTATGCTCAAGTTATGATCGATGCAAATCAAAGGAAATAACCTCACTTCTTATCCATCCTTAAGCCTTGGTTCGAATCGATCCTAATTCGAACCCATCAGTGAGCAAGCTCCATTTCGTATCCATCGACTAAAGAGACTTGTTCGAATCCATCAGGAGCATGCGACATCGTATCGATCAGGGGAACTGCGTCCTTCGAATCCATCCACTCAACAGCCTTGTTCGCATCGATCAAGTTACAACAGTTCGCATCCATCGAATGGTCCTCACACCGTGTACTTCGTATCCATTGTCCGTAGCATCCATGTTCATTTCATATCGATCAAGTTACATTCATTTTGTATCGATCAGCCACAGATCGATACGAAACCAACACTCCTTCTCGATACGAAGTGGCAAGCCAAAGGATGATGCGAAGTAAGGTACATTCGACTCGATACGAACAGCGTAATATCATCGATACAAACTACACCACCTTCATCGATACGAACTAAACCATCTCCGTCGATTTGAACTGAGCATACTGTAGACCGATACGAAGAGCACGCTATTGATCGATTCGAGCTACGCAACGGCCTTCGATACGAACAAGGCGAGAATCTGGGGACGACTCGGTCAACTAGGCATGAAAAGTGGATCGATCCGAAGATTGCGTGCCATGTCATCACCTGGGCACGTGCAACCATCGATTTGAACAGGTCGATTCGAAACCATCGATTCGAACCAAACAGCCTACCGAAGAACATCAACTCGTATCGATCATATCTCGCAATCCACAAGTCCAAATGCTATGAAATTTTCACAGGAGCTTACGTACAACATAAGAAAGGCTCATGCCAAGTTTCAACTCGATTGGATCAAATCTTGATGGATAAGAAATTCGTTTGTATCGATCACGGATCGAGCTAAAACTTTATAGCCACGGTTGCGTGGGCCCACTCACGTGCCAGAAAAAGTCTCCCGAGATCTGAGCGAAATATCAGCCTCCTACGCCTATAAATAGAGCCCCAGGGCCTACAGAAGAGGGATCTTTTGACGCTCCAACGCCCAGACTCTACCGGATTCAATTTTATACTCCATTACTGCTGTTGTACTCGAGTTTCATAACTTGAATTAGTTGTAATCCACTGCAATCAGTTGTAATCATCAAAGAAACATCAATAAAGCGATCAACTTCATAGTGGACGTAGGCAACACGCCGAACCACTCTAAGTTGCTGTGTGTCTGTGCATTTACATATCTGTTTTTTTTGGAGTTTTTGTTAGATAATCCTCTTTTTCCATTTAATTTCTTCATTTTTATCTCTTCAAAAACTTCTGAAGAGTGTTGTCCCCATTTTTGGTACAAACACTTTGGTGCTTTCATTGAAAAAAACCCAGTTTTTCTCCTGCTCTTTGGATCTGCTATCGATACCGGATTGCATAAATCCAAGAAGAAGATCCAGATCTCAAGCCTTGAAGCCCTTCCATCCTATTCAGATTTGCATCAGATCTAGCAAAGGACTTCGTCAATTCATCATGGTGAGCACACGAACTGCTTCTACAGCCGCCGATCAGGAAGGATGGGATAGACAGAATCCCGTACAATTGCCTCCATCCAACCAAGTTTCCGCCGGACCTTCAGATCCATCAGGACCGGTCACCAGACAAGAGTTCCAGATGCTGCTTCAAGAGTTGACCCAGAGTCGGAAATAGCTTACTAAACAACTGCGCGCCAACGCAGAGTTGACCAACCAGCTGAATTGCCAAAGGCGCAGAAGATCCAGAAGAGATCAAGCTTCTTATTCTTCCACGGAGAGTTCAGCCTCATCCGAAGATCATCACCGATCTACACGCCCACGGCTGGATGTAAGCTACACCCAGGCTACATGACATCAACCTGCCATAAATCTTGGACAACCCAGGACTGGACCATCCACTAGCCATCAGACCGGACCCTCATCTCGAGGGGTGCCGCTCCTTACCATGTCACAGGCAACCTCGCTACCACCACCACTACCGAACAAGGAGTTGATGCTAGAAATCAAGCTGATCCGCATCGTCGCCGACGAGAACACACTCCAGAACCTTATGTTCCTGAAAATCTTGAACCAAGGAGGCGAGACATGGACCGTCGACCGCGCCTGGTCTAGCCTCGCATTGTGGAACCCGACCACACCTTGGCACAGCATGCTCCAAATATCCAGATGTCAGATATACCGACGATGATTCGTTAGATGATCCTTGAAAGTCAGGGTCTGACTAATGACGATTAGGGGATTTCCCGGAGTCATACCCCTTTCACTGATGACATATTATATGCTGAACCACCTCGGCGATTCAGGATGCCAACTTTGCCAGTCTATGAAGGAAGTTCTGATCCCAATCAACATATCCTGAAGTATGAATGGTTGATGAATGCTGCGAGGGCTGACGATGTAGTTATATGCCGTAGTTTCCTCATTTCCCTGGGGGCATTACAACTATGTGGTTTACTCGTTTGCCACCAAGATCCATTTCTAATTTCGACCAGATGGCCACCAAGTTTGTTGAACAGTTCCGTACGCACGTAGCGAGACCAAAAGATGTTAATACTCTATCTAGTGTCACTCAAGCTCCCGGAGAGACACTAAGATGTTACTTGGAGCGATTTCATGCCGAATGTGTAGAAATAAGCAATCCCAATGACAACTCTATCCTGATGGCATTAACTAAGGGGATTGATCCTGATTCCGAGCATTGCTTTCAACGAGAACCATTTAGGGATGTTCACGTTTGGAATCTTAGCTGCTTACTAGAGCCGTTTCCCGAAAAAATCACTCATTCTCGCTATATATGTTAGGGAATTATTTTCAACTTTCCCACAAATGGTATTAACAAGGATAATTGATTGTAATAAATTTTGAAAAACTACACACACACATACATACATATATATTCTCTTTGAAAACACTCTGAAAACTTATTGAAAAACCTTTTTGGAAAAACTATTTCAAGTACATCACTATATACGTGCCTAAATCCTTGGGAATCTTAAACTTAAGCTCTGATACCAAGTATAACAACCCACACTTCCTGGTATACCGATCCAAAGCTTAGGGTGACTTTTGAACTCACATCATGCCGAGAAATACAAGCTGTTGGGTTATTTTTCATTACAAACCCTAATTATAAGGGTAGATTCTAACACATTCTACACTTTCAGAACTCAGTATGCAAGGAGTTTAAAATATAAGTGTCGAAAATAGACATTTTAGAAAAACAGTCTCCAAAATACTTAATTGTCATATACACTATTTGAAAAGTACAATATAAGTTTGATAGGAATTTGAATATAATAAATAAATACATAAGGAATAACAAAGAAAATGGGAATTCCAACGTTTAGCTCCTTTCTCCATGTTTTATACCCAATCATCTACTAATCTATCATCCCGTGGTAGGGGAAAATGAAAAGAAAGGAACAAGTCAGATAAAAATATGGTGAACGAGTACATGTTTAATATATGGTGATCATGTGCAATTGACTTTAATTCTACTTTATGTGACCTTGGGTGTCCTACAGGTGTCCGTGTATTCATAAGGTCCTTTATTTAAGGGTTTTTATCCAACATACACATACATTACAACTTGTGCAGGCTTCTACAAGGATCAAACTACGGATCGAACCTCAACGACTAACAATCTACCACTGCTCCTAGAATTACTCAATATGGAAACACCACTTCTCGAGCTACTCGATACCCAAACTATAACAACCTGCATCACTAGATACACCGATCCAAAGTTTAGGATGACTTTTGGGCTCATGTCATGCCAAGAATACGAGCTGTTGGGTTTTTAAAACATTATAGAGCGTAATTATAAGGATAAATTCTAAGACATTCGATACTTCCAGACTCACAACGGAAGGAATTAAAATAGAAGTATTGAAAAATAAACATTTCAAAAAAGTCTCCAAAATACTTTATTTGCCATTTACACCGTTTCAAAGTACAACATATGTTTTACAGACTTTTAATATAGTAAATAACTACATGTTGGACTACAAGAATATGAGAACTCCAATGTAAAGCTCCTTTCTCCACGTACTATGTCCAATCAACTGCTAACCTGTCATCCTGTGGTGGGGAAATATAGAAAGGAGGGAGTGGGTTAGAGAAAAGTCTGGTGAACAAGTACAAGTTTAATATGTGATGATCATGTGTAGTTATTTCAATATTACCGTAGATAATATAGGGCGTGGTATCGGTGTTCGTGGATTCCTAAGGTCTGTTACCTAAGGGTTCTTGTCTAATACATCCTATACTACAATTTGTGTAGGCTATCACAATGGGTCAAATTAAGGATAGATCCTCACTTTTAACGATCGGTCACCACTCCTAGAGCTACTCAATGTAAACAGTGCCACTAGGCTACTCAAACATGTAAATGCCGCCATAACACTATTAAACATGGAACCACCATCCCCTTGGCTACTAACCGTGAAAACACCGCCACTAGACTACCGTGGGGCTAAATTCCCAATACTATCACCACCACTAGGCTACTGTGAAATGATTCCCATTTCACTATGCTTGGAGTGGAAGAACCCGAGATACTAATTCGTCGGTATGTCTCATCGTCTACATCCACTTCCACCTCTCGATCATAGTGTTAGTCTCCTATTGCATGCTCTAGGTCCTCCATTTGAACTTTATCATGTGTGTCAGAAATCGTGCATACATGGACCTCCCGTTGTGCCGGACCCACTTCATCGGGCATCCGCGCCTGTTTGCACACCCATTGTTGGAACCTCTTGCGAGTGCCATTTGCAAAAAAAAAACATCGCCTTGAATTACGTACTAGATCCTAAATTGGGTAAACAATATGTACCCAACACCGCCACGACCTAGCTTTCGCTCCTAGAGAACCAGCTTCGCTACAAGTCCCAACATTCATCCAATTGCCCTTAAATAGGCTCACAACAGTTAATGTTTATTATATATTTTAAAAAACTTGGGTCTTAGGCCGAGGTTCAATATCCGTATTTTCATTGTGAATGGTCGACCGCTGAGGTTCTATGGTCGACCATTCACTTTATACGGTTGGGGTTTCTGCATATTTTTAATGTTGATTGTTTATATAGTTTAATCTAAGTCATAACAGTAATTGGTGAACCCTAATTCTAGTCTAAGCATCAATTTGCAATTCAATGATTTGTTGGTTTAGGGTTTTCAAATCTAACTGTAGAAGAGATGTAGATATCAATTTCATGTTATCAATTTACTATTGTTCAATTCTAGCCTAGTTTGCATTTAGGTTTTTATATAGTTCAATTTAGATTTCTAGCACACTAAATCAATTAAAATGGTTTGAATCCAAATGCAATAATTATCTTATTAAAATTGTTCCCACTTATCTCCAACCTAAGCTATTCTTGTTTGCTTTGCTTGACGATCGCCTCTCCTAATGCTAGCTTTGTTTGTTCGATCTAGATCCAATTGGTTGTCTCCTTCTTATTTGATTTTATTTTGATTTTGAAGAAGATTTAGGGTTAGAGGAGAGGTTGGATTTTGGCAACATTTCTTTATAGTAAACTTTTCTATTGGTTTTAGGGTTAGCTTAGGTTCCAATTTATAGAGATTAGGAGTGAATATAGGGCATTGATTTTAGCTGGAGAATATTTGTTAACATTACGTATGGTCATCAAAAATTAGCCGCCAAGCAACGATCTTCATCGTCAAAGCAATGCTCACATGAAGCTCTATATTCCTGTAATTTATGCACCATGGTCGACCATAGAAGGCCCATGGTCGACCTAAAACAATCGACCGTGGAAAACCTGAGGTCGACCTATGTTATTTTTTCTTTTCATTTTTTTCAAATCTTTCTATGCCCCTAACTTCACCATACGAACTCCATTTTTGAAGTGTTATGTATGAAAATTATCCAGAAAATCGCTACAAACGCAATGGTGCAAGTTTCGTATCCAAATTCGAATATCTGTGGAAATTTTCTTTTTAGTTCTTGTTTTAATTAAATTTACTTTTCTTATTAAATTTCCGTTTAAATTTATATTGAATTCTTGTTAAATTTTACGTAAAATTCTGGAGTGTTACATTCTCCTCCCTTAAAAGGATTTCATCCTCGAAATCTCAAAGGATGGAAAAATGTAACCTATACACTTAACAACTAATAATTACAACCATTTACTCATCCATCATCCACGGAAATCATTGTCCTTAGAAAATTTCTAATGCAATATGTACATATATATGCAACGTGAAATGCATGTGAACCTATGCTAGTGCAAAAAGTAGGCGGTCTACTGATCCAATCAACCCTGTCATGCAAATGCTTATGCCATGAATCCAAATATATGCAACATCTTAAATAAGTATACTTGCAATTCTACATGTACGCACAGCCATTTCATCCATATGCACGATAAACAACAGTCAAGCATCCGTATGTATCGTAAAAAATAAGCTAGACAATAATAAGGGATAATGTGAATGTGTGTGTACTACCTAAAGGATATACTATCCTAGACGTGTATAACAAGCCATCCAAACAATACATCCAAATACATCCACTAGCACCCATCATCTATAACACGTCCTATTGACATGTTTGCAACCATTACTACCATCCAACGGTCTCCATCTAAGCTAGAACCTAAATACATAATTAAAATAGAAACATACCAGAAAAGAGTTCGGAATAGGTAGCCTAAACTTTCTCCTCATGCTCCCATGTACTCTTAACCGAATCGTCTCCCTACCAGACTCTAACCAGTTTTATTTATTTTATAACAAAGTCAGTTTGTCCCATATCTAAAAATATGGCTAGGTGCATGGAGAACAAAGGATTCACGTATCCTTTTTAATTTTCCCTAACCGACACAGCTTGACCACAGTAGATGCATCGCATAGACACTTTTGCAAGTACCTAATGACCACTTCCTTATAATTTAGCCGTATTCTATCTTGCCTTGGGGATATTCTACTGGTCTATTTTCTATTATGGACTGAGCTCCATAGGCTACCCCATATGTCTCCTATTAGTACTTGTTTCCCGCCTATCTTGTTCAGTCCTTGTCTTTTTTAAAACAAATCTACCTATATTTTTCAACCACACTTCTCATCCTTTACCACCGGCCTACACCTTTAATCCAAATGTATGTGCGTAGCTAATTCTTTGCAATCCTCACTACTAACTCAAATGGTGTTAACATGTACCACGCTAAATAACTTGAGCATAAGTATGCTCCCACGATACCGTAGCTCTATGAAATCCTCAATGCACAACATACAGCCTTAACTCATCCAGTGGTATACCTAATCACTTCAACTTTTAGATACTAAGTGAGACAACTTGAATGTGGATGGTGTCTCCTTCTATGGTACTTCCTATTTAGCTCTTTGTTATTTCTCCACTTTACCGAAGGGTATCCAACTCGGTGATTTATTTAAATGTCAAAAATAATAGAACTTCTTTTCCAATTTGGTCTATAGGGATCCATCCTAAATTCTATAAGTGAAAGTTTAGTCTATCTTCCCATTCGACCTTAATAATAAAGGTCCCAAAATTAATTGAAGCCATAACTTAGAATCATTCTAGCATTGGTAATAACCACCCAAGTGGTACTTTGTTCGTGTGCCACTGATATGCACATAACTGCGTATTCTAAGTTAGTCTTCCATAAATTTCCTTATTTAAATAGTCTTCTTCCAATCCAAGGGATGATTGGAGAGAATCTTCTTATCCTTTCCTCTAAATATTACCAAGAATTTCTCTTCTTATTTTCTTCGAAAATCGCCTTTGCATTCTGGGTACATGCAAAATACAATATCTTTTCTCTTGATTGAGACCCAAATCCTTGAATTAACTATCCTTTCCAAAATCATGAGTATAATCTCATCTAGGATACTTTTCATGGTTTGAACTTCCAAAACTTTACCATCCATTCATGTCCTCTCATAAATGAGACCTTTTTACCAAACATAACCTATTATTACTTTTATTCCAATTATTTCATGGTTGAGATAACTCAATATGGAATGATGCCTCACCATTTTAATCTGATAACCATGACGACCAATACTTTGGCTTATACCTAGGGGTTCTTGTATTTTAATGCATTTGAACTACATTTCTTCCAAAGGAAAGGTTGATAGTATAAATTTCTATGTCTTATCCAAAAGGAGAATTAGTGTCACGTTTGGAATTACAAGGAATTTTCTTTTTCATAATTATTGAAATAAATAGTATAAAATATGGTAAGTATCCCTATTTTATATATCTCTTTCTTTTTGGGCATATTCCTTGTCATTTCAAAGGATACACTTTTATTTACAAATCTGAACTCGATAATCTATAGGAATTTGCATTGCAACCCTCTACATTCCAACGAATTAAAATACTACTTAACTCCCATTTCCAATTTATCACTACTTCCAGTTGTATCTACTAACCCATACCAATTATCCAACAATTCCAAGGGTCACCTAAATCCCAACGATTTATCATGATAACTTAATTTACATTTTTCTTGCACACGTCCTTCAAATCTACAAACTATCGCATGATCTATAAGTTCAGGGACTACTACTACCCAACGTTTTCCAGATTTAATTATGTGCAAATTTCTAACCATACAATTCCTAGGTTTACTTAGGCGTACTTGGAACACATCTACAATGATAGAACATAATAGGGTAACACTTTCAGTAGGCTACTATGGAAACCAATTTCCACTAATACCACCGTATAACACTACTGTGGGGAGTGGTCTCTCACAATACGACTTTGCACTCTGTCAACCTGGTCCGCCTATAGCCTCCAGTGAAACAACATAATACCTAGACCACCCGTAGTTTACATGTATCCATCTTTTTCTATGTGGTATCGACTAATACCCGGACTGCCCCTTTGTCACTTAACTTACTATATAAGAATTGAAGTAGACCCTACTTGGCCCTTTTTACACTTCAAATCGAATAGAACTCCTTGCATATGTAGCATCCTTTGATGGAACTAAACATCCCAGCTTACCCTTTCCTTATTCAGAAATATGTCTTATCCAAATCATACTTTCCAAACTTCCTCGCATAATGATTCTAAGATTAAAATCATATTTGGGTAAAAAGATATATGGTGGTGTTTATTCTTCACTATTTTGGGAATTTCAAATTCAACCTAGCACTATATCTTTCCAATTTTAACCGTTGATTGAAAAGATCATTAAATTCCCATGTTTCCTTTTTTATATCTGACCCAATCATTTCAAGGCTTCTAAATTCCATAGTCAATTATATCTTAGTAGGCTGCTTAATCCTATATATATCTAAATTCGATCTATTTCTTTCCCTTTTAAGTTTAAGTGATAGTTATACTATTTTCACTTAACCCTTTTTAAATTAAAACCTTTGATTTCGACTTTATTTCCATAAAACTAGTAAGTTTTAAAACTACAAAACTCTCTTTTCATTTTAATAAGTGTTTCCTTTTTACTAAGATCATGTTATTCTTCTTTAATTAAATTATCAAAAATGGTTGAGCTTAACTTAGCAAAATGTACATGAAACACTCCATAAATAAGAAATCTTCACAAAAACGTACTTTTAAAGAAAATATGGTATTTTTAACTTATTACATTTTTTTAAGGTTTAACAAAAAAACATCGATAACAGACACCTTCAAGTGCTAACCATTTCTTATTTATAAAAAGAGTTCAAAAATCGAATATTACATACTTCTCAACTTTTATTTTTATTTTTCAAAGTTATATTTGTGCATATATGTATACTGCCTTTATTTCAATGTTATTCAAGGTGATGCAACAAGCCTCTCGTTTAAATTAGCCACCAACCTCTCGTTTGGAACATTTCTAGCTCAAAACTCCTTGCTTAAGTTGAACATAAATTTAGGATTGGCATACTACATTTGATATCATTTACAAAGTTCAAGCTAGAGCACTCCTTCATAAGGAGTTCATTGTTTTCGTAAAAAATTCTCTAATACTGTATAAATACTCAAGAATGATCTTGATCTTAGTTAGGACTTGATATTTGGTCCGTGTACCAAATACATAAGCGGATTTCGATATAGTAGAAAACATAGCATATATGATAATTCCAATCGTCGATGCATAAGGAGTATCCATCTCATACGCTCCATCTTAAATATTTTTATATTGTTGCATATTTATACCCTTTGGGATAAACCTAACACCCTTTTATACTGATTTTAAAAGATGTTATTTCAAACTCAGTATAAGGATTAAAAAAACAAACTAAAATAGATTTTAAACTAAGTACATCATTAACAATCATTAGTATGTTATTTACTTAAAATTTTGGAATATCTTAGTATCTTTTAATATTCTTTCATACAAATACATGATTCCTTTGCATTTTGATTGGAAATCAAACTATAAATTTTTCTATCAAAATATTTGCTCAATTCTAATGTTCGTCGAGTGACACCGACTTGTCAATTATTAGATTCTATCTAAAATTTGCAAAACCAATCATCGCTCCTATATACGTTGTGATATTTTGGTTATCATGTGCAAGTAGTCTATTCAAAATCAGTATTTTAGAATTTCTATCTCAACATAGATATATGAAAACTCAGTCATTTTGCGATAATTTTCCAAGTAAAATCCATATTAACTCAAGTATAATGACTGATGAATCTGTTACGCCAATTTCAACAATTGAAATTTGCAAGGCTATTCTCATTAATGTTGTTTACTATTATCCAACTACATCGATCTTCCTTTTAAAGAAACAATTACAGCAGGTGGATCATAGTCCTTCGGCTACATTTATTAAAAATACTATTTTGATGATAATGTACTTGTAATCCATTTTAGATTTAAAGCATTATACCATATGATAGTGTTTATACTCTTTATGGCTTATGACAACTGAGGAAATTATTACTAATAATAATTCTCTTTCTTTACATTGATAAGAAACTCGTTGTTTCCCTTTAATGCATGGTACATTCGAATAGGTTATGTCCATTTTGGGCTTGGTTAAGTTTATTTAATCTTACACAATCAGTTTCCATGTCATAATCTTTAGATCATATCCAAGTCCATTGTGCTGCCACTAATTTCCATTGTTGGTAGGCCCCAGACTCCTCTGGGGTAGTCCACCCAAGATCCCTCATGACTGAATTTTATGTACAGCCTTTCGACTCATATAACATCGAAAGTCTTGAGGATCGTATACTATCTAACTTGTGTATAATATGCAAGTATATAAATCAATGCAATAGTAGATAATAAATAGTGTTAGCACCAAAATTGGTCACTAACCTCGTTGAGAAGGATTGTGAGGAGATATAAATGAAGAAGATAAATTAAACAAAGAAGAATATGCTAATTCAAATGCAGAAAATAAGAGCACCAGATTTATAGTGGTTCAGCGTAATTGCCTACGTCTACTTTGAGACTAAACTTTATTGATCTTCTTAATGATTGATTACAAATACAATTCGTAGATCAAATGCTTGAATGAAGTTGCTAAGTAAAGAAGATGAGTCTGAAAAATGGCAGAGTCTCCCCAATGTTCCCGAAAAAAGGTCTATTTCACTGTGCCCCTGCCTCTCTATTTATAGACAAGATGGGTTGGACTTCCCTTATGGGCTTAGGAACAAGGTGCCTCTGCCCATAGTAGGTGAATCTGCGCACCAGGCCAGGCAGGCCGAATGCTCTTGCTTTGTTGTGGGCCTGACAACTTGCTACCACCTCCAGTCTCTCCTTGATCAGAATCTTGTCTAGTGCTAATGATAATTTCTTCAACTGTCGTTTTGTAACCAGGCCAAGATGTCGGTTAACACTTTCCCCCCAAAGTGTGTCGTGTGAAGCAACACAACACGCTTTGAATCAGCGAGTATTCCTTGTCTTCAGATAGAAATCCACCATGTTTCTTGAACAGTCATTATTCTCCAATTTATCCTCCCAAGGTGTTGTATCCTTCTTTGGTCATCGTGATGCTTGGTCGATTCCCAATATTATAAATCCAGGGTTGTAGTTCATTAGTGGCCATCCGTGACTGATTCTGCAGAGCTAATAAGCTTCGGCTATCTGATCTAGCCTTTTCCTAATAACCCTTAGTGAGAATTCAATTTCTGTTGATTTCAAGAAGTCGAACTTTTTCGGATGTACACATGCACGTTCGGGTACATGTTCTTGCCATTGGCTCTCGGATGCGTTTTATATGCTCATAAGTCATCACCAACTCCGTCTAGTTTAATTGCAATTCAATCGCGGTTCCTTGTTTGTATTTTCTTTGAAATAAGGGTTGCAATCAGCCACTTGAGGAGTTTTCCAAACCTCTCTTCAGTACAGACTCTATGATTTTGTTCACAGCTTCAACCTGTCCATTTGCAGTTATAATGGATCATGGAAGGTCATAAGGACAGATGACGTTATGGATAAAGAAGTTGATTATTTTCTTCATCTTGGTCGTGGTTGAGAGTTCTTCATCTGCCCATTTGGTGATGTAATCAACTGCTATGATGGTGTATTTCGCACCACCTTTAGGATCGACAAGAAGATGATTTCAGTGCCCCCAAGTGACAAACGGCTATGAACTAGCCATTTGAATAATTTCCATCGGCGGGGTTCCCGGATTTTTTGCAAACATCTTGCACTCGTCACATTGTCTAGCATGATCAACCACATCTGGGTTGATAGTTGGCCAGTAATACCTGTAGCAGAGTATCTTCTTTATCATGGTTTTCCCCCTGACGTTATTACCGCATTCTTCTTCATAGACTTTGCTCAAGATATCATCATAGGCGATATGCCGAAGCATGGGGATGGATAAACTCCTTTTGACACACGACTTATTCTTAGATGATTTGGCATGAAGCTTTGAGGAGGATCTGTCGTTTTCCATTCCTCCGTTCAGCAAGAATTCCTCATTGTAGATAGTCTTTGATAGGAGTCAACCATGACACCTTTTCATTTTGTTCGCTGAGTACGTGTGTAATGATGTAATACGTAATGTCGGTTAGTAGCTCTTGGACTTGGTCGAGATAAGGAGCAAGACAATGCCCCATAGCAAGATCAACTTCCTTAAATTTGTATACTACCAATCAAGAATCATAAAAGAAATGTAAAGTTTTCACTTCAAATCCTCTAGCAAGTTTGAGGCTGGCAGTCAAGGCTTCATACTAAGCATCGTTGTTTGTTACAGGTAAATCAGGTTTTAGGACGTAGCAGATTGATCGTTCCTCAGGAGTCATTATCATGACTCCTATGCCATAACACTGATCATTGGATGCTCCATCCGCGTACATTTTCCATCTTATGGTTGGTTCTCTACTACTCTTCGAGTAGTCATCTGAGGTAGTGAATTTGGGTGTGAGGCTGCTAATTTCCGTCCTTGGATAGCCTTCGTGGGAAATAAGTGATATCGAATTAGCTTAGTTCGATATTCTATTTAAGTAGTCTTTCAGACGTCTCAGGTCATTGTATGCCCTGTCGCAATGGCTGGTAGGCATAGACGTTGATGGGGTGAGCCTAAAAGTAAGAGTGGAGCTTTCATGATGAAATCAGTAAAGATTGTGCTAGCTTTTGTAGCTTCGGGTTGATATCCAATGCATGGCTCGCGATAGTTAATGAAATCACATATGCATGTCAGAATGGGTCCAAGGGAACATATCATCATTTATTCAGAAAAATCCAACTAATTCTTTTATCATCACTGCACTGAGCTGTGATTCGATATTCAGCACCCGAAAAGGGTCACCATAGCTGGCTGTAATGTCGACCGTCAGCTTAGTAGGTGCCATCCCAGATTCTTTGAGTAAAGATGTAACTATTTTGCATAACATTCAATGTGAAATATGGTTGGGACAGTCAATGTTGATGGTTACTCTGGTCGAATCCTAGAGTTTTGTCATGAGTTGTTAAGTCAAATAATGAAGGGCTCTAAATGCTCTAATTGATTATTTGCAAATGGACAAAGATCAGGCTTAAAAGCACGTTGAAGGAAATGTCGAGTAGGGGCCAGCCTCGAGTTGCGTGCAACTGCATAGATGGATCTTGCTATGAGTTTGAATTTGCTTGTATATTTGAGTAACGCATTTTCTATTCAATGCATTCATGATCCTTCACTCGCCCTTCGGGTTGGAGTGACAGTCAGTTGCCCACAAGCTTTGGCATCGATTTAATGATTCTATCTCTAGGCATCCTTCCGGTCGTTGCCTTGAGTAGTTGTAAGAATTATATATAAGTTTTAATACTGAGCTATCGTAGCTAGTTTTTGGATGACCATGCATTGTAACGATCCGAATTTTCGCGTTCGAAAATCGACATCCATACTTTACATCGTACTCGAATGTCATAGATTCGACCGTTCAAATCCGAGTCGCCGGAGCTTATAACACAATTAAGTAAACAACACAGCAGAAGAAAAAGAATAATACATTGATATACAATATCTGATACAACAGAGTGATACAATGAATATCAATATACATCAGAGATATGATACAAGAAATAACAGCGGAAAAGAAAAGATAACATCAGCAGCGGATAGAATATCCCTAATAGAATGCTCCAAGATAAGCAACGTCAATCCATGAACTCCAAGAACTGACTAGCTCCAGATAATCTACCAAACCTGAATATCTGAGAAAACCCAACTCTAGACTGCCCGTGTGGAAAATAGTGGACACCCAGAGTTTAGGAAGGGAACAATAAACTCCGGATCAGTCATGGGACTAGTGTGAGCAACAAAAACAGTTTATCTTTAAACAAACACGAAAGGCTTTTAAACATTGAAATCCGCAATGCTTTTCGAAAATGAAACTACCATAAGGCCTCCCGCCACACACACAATGCAATCGCAGAATTGGAGGAGATTTCTCCTTATGATAGTCAAACATGCTTACTACGCAAAATCAAAACTCCTTTGATATTATTACTAGTGCATAGTGTGAAAATATTTTGAAAGTATAATATCAATCTTAACGAGCATACAACATTTCATCGTATGCCTACTATAGCTACCATGTTTAATATCAGGTTACCGTCACATTCCATGGCAGGTTATACAACTAAAAACCGTACATGGTTCGTATTGTTTCTTTGGATTTCCAACAAATGATCAGGCTAAGGAACTTCCTTACCGAAATAGAAACGCCTCTGGAAAGACGCCCCGGATCCTAACCGGATCTCTGCAAACAAAAGGCCGATGCTACCTCACGCTGTACAGCTGTAACTAGGTAACTAACACACTGACGCTACCTCACGCTGTACAGCTATAACTAGGTAACTAACACACGAGTCATGTCATCCCCCGGTCGTTACCGACCTTTATCCCGGGATCCCGAAAACCAACAAAGCAACATCATACAGTAATAAATTACCGTGTCCACATGAGTTAAGTATCTGGGCTCCATACCATGATACCACCCTTTATCCAGAAAGAAATGACATACCCTAGGGGCGCTACCCCTACAAACCTTTGTCGCAACATTCCTGTTTTGACCATTACCGGGTTGTGAGGCTCGACGAAGTCTCGTCCACAAAGCCACGCTTTTTCACAAAGCCACGCTTCGATCAACAAATGATCAACAGCACTTCGTATGCCACATTACCAAATTGGGAATGTATCACTAGTAACCATCAACTACATAACCTCTGAGCTCGTACGTCTCAGAGAAGGGTGTTAAGCTAAGAGAATAAATTCTCCGCCACCAACAGAAATGTATTTGATAGAAACCAGCTTTACATCTCAAAGTGTAACGTCAGACACACATCCATACAAGTCTGTTCCGGGTTCGAACAGAACCGAAGGCACTTCCAAAGAAGCCCTTGCAAATCCGGGTATTCACAATCCCGATCGGATTTCCCATCACTTAGGAAATCTCTATACCGGCGCGACTCAGTGCAGAGACAATCGATAGATCATCCTATCGTTCTCGCAAATACCCGGTCTTCACCACCGGTCTTCAAATGCCATCCATATACGACGTATCACTATTCGGAATGGGTTATATGACACAAAGTGTGACGCCCCACCTCTATGCTCATAATAACAAAGAGTATTAAAAGAAATACTGTCTATTATTACGAAGAATAAGGCTGGATAGGAGTGACCATCCGTAATTGGCCTTACACTAATATTGGTTATCTCGATAGGAGTGGTATATACTTTTTATTTTTCATCTATTATTTATTTACTCCCATCGACATATCCAATTATCAGTATAAAACAAACCACGATAGTTCATAATAGTTTAGGACATTAGATATAACAATAACACAGATAATATAAATGCGGAACACAGAATAACAATAATCTCATATATATATAACCGATGTCAGTTACAATATAGTTGACACGATACACATGATACAACTACAACTGTCGACTCCAGAAGTTATATAAACAAGTACATTATCGACTAATATACATGAATACATATCGTTCTATACAATGACGCGACTACTACAAAGTGACACTGACAACTTCAGAAGATGTGAAAAGTCTTCAAATCCTGAACAGCAACTCAAAGAAGAAAATCTACAACCTGAAATAACTCGGGTCTGACCCGAGTATTACATTCAAAAGAAAATAATACCCAGGTCAGTCTAATTCAAACCAGTTTATTAGTGCATATAGGCAGTAATAATTTAAATAGACAACAGTCACAATAATTCCCGTCTATCCGATTCTTTAAACAAAGAAACCGGATAACGGTCAATATAACACTTAACAGTGTTTAATCAAAAATCAGCAGGTTTAAATCATCAACAGAGATAAATAAACAAGTTATCAAATCGACTAAATCAATTTAAAGCCATTGAAATTGTCACTTTAAAACCATCAAAACTCGATTGGCTGCCGTACACGCACGCGTGTACGGCCTCGCCAATACTGCATAAAAGATCAATGTATCACGACACCAAAGAAATATTAATTCGAAACTGTCGGGTTTGGGTGGCTGCAGTGCACGCACGCGTGCACTGCCTCGCCACCACAGCATATCAAGAGAAAGCAACAAGGCATCAGGCCAATGCTCAAGAATTCACAGTGCCAACAAATGCAATAGGCAAGTGACAGTAGTGGAAAGCTTCGACCAAGTGAGTTGAAGAGGTTGGCTGCCTCAAACAATCAACAACCAAATCAGTTTGGACAAGGAAGAGAAATGCCAGAGAAGTCAAGAAATGATGCCAACAAACTGCAGCCGAAAGGCCAGATACATCAATCAAACGAATGCAGCCAGGGGGTAAGGCTGCCCGGTATAAATGGTAAGCAAACCAATTACCACCAAGTAAATGTAATAACACTACAAATTCGAGCAGGTAGAAAACTACCACGAAATGCAAGAAGGTCAAGTCTCTGACTCAACACGTCTGCAGCACCAAAGCACAAGGCAGTGGTACAAGTACAAAATAGAAGGAGAGTGATTACATGGAAAAATGAGGTGGTGTGCAATGGTGAACAAAACTGTGAAGCAAGCAGGACAAGTGCAAGTCTGTACGACAATACTGCAAAATTCAAGAAGGCATCAAGCTCCAAACCAAATGCAAAGCCTCATCATTTACACAACTAAATACATATGCACAGTTAACCAAAGCAACAGAGATGGCTATGTGAAACTGCACCAACTAAATCTACGGTGAACACAAGTAAATGTGGCTGCAGTTTAAATATGTGAAGATAAGTATTCAAGCAGATGCAGACCACTATGAATCTAGGTACTAGACTCTAAGCACCGTGCACATATAGCAGTGAAGCACACGAGCTAATACAAACAACAAAGACAATATAGCTTCGACTAACCGGAGTGTCAAGAGAACCAGAATCCAATTCAAACTACAAATGCAACATAAAGCAACAGTGTTCATATAAATGTTGCAAGACCAGTAAAGTGAAATGGTTGACTACTGAACATTATAAGTGACAATGTAATGATATGCAGTGATCAAGTGATCTGGAACTCCACCAAAGAAGTAACAAAACAATGCCGATCAAGTATGCAACTGTGAATTTGGGTAAATCAGGTGCAGACACAAGTGATGCAAGCATCAGACGAAAGTTTTACTTATCATGAAGCAAAGCTAAGTTCAGGTTAATTCAAAAATACTACAGGTAGATTGCGGTGATACAAGGCGAACAACAAAGGCACTGGCACATCAGAACTGAGTTCAACGTAAATGCGACAATTAAAGGTCCAACACCAAACTGGAAGTGACCAGAGCTTAAGTAAAAAAAGAATCAAAGCTATGCAACAAACTAAAGGAAGTATAGACGAATTCTGTCAGAGGTACAACACAGAAATTGGTCACGAGTGTAACCAAGTCACACTCGAACTGGAGACCACATGAAAACTCAGATATTAATAACTAAATTCACCAACAAGATTAAGTGGCCTAAGCCTTCACAAATTCACGGCACTAAGCAAGGTTTTACAGGTTTCAAAACAAGGTTATGCAAACTCAGATGGACTCGTAGCCGAGAAACAAAACCAAAAGCATTGTATAGGGGCACATGGACAACTCCAATAGATGCAAAATACATCAGTGTGCATTGAACTGTAATCAAATGGATACAAAACAGAATGACATGATACTATATGAAACTAGTAGCCGAAATAAAATAGTGCTGTGAATACCAGAAAACAAGAAATCAATCAACATCGAAACGAGTTTACCAAAAACGAACAATTCAAAACCAACGGCAACAAAATCAACTTCATAAAACGAAAGACACGCATTTGAACAAGCCAAAGATTGCCCAGATGATTTGAATTAAATGTGAGTGAAACAATCACTCACCTTGGATTCGAAGGTCGCATACTTCCGAGACGAAGCGAGGTCTTCGAGGGATTGAGCTCGTCACAACGAAGCCGTAGCCTCGAATAAGAATCGACAGTGCAACACGCGAATTCCAGAATCGACGAATAGAAGGAGCGCGCAAAGCCATAGCAAGCACAAATCACCTTCTCAAGCAAAGCCGAGCACTAAGGGGAACGAAGCCCCAAATCAGAAAAACCCTAAATCTCGTGAGCCTCCACAAGCAAGCGGAAACGAGATCATCTCAAGGCATTCGAGAAGCACGAAGCTCCAGACAGCAAGAAGAGCACAAGCCCTAATTTTTTGAGACGCCACCATTTTTTTCTTTCTTTGATTTATTCTCGGGCACGAGTGAATGAGAGGGGATGGGGATGTCGTTTTAAAAACGTGGTATAGGTATGGGCTGGTATAGAGAAGGTATGGGTTAAGTATGTTGTTATTTTATTTATAAAGCCCGCAAAATTCTTTTAACGAATTACAAAAGAATTTTCAACTCGATTAAAACTTCAGCTGAATTAAACAAACAATTTGAGCGTCACATTGACGATAGTTAATTGTTATAAAATCTCGGGTCGTTACACAAAGGTCCTCTCCCGGCTAAACCGAATAACGAGCGCAATTCAAAATCATATGGATACTAGGATCTCAGTTAAATCACAGCTTAAAGCCCAAAAACTTTTCATTCGAATGGTAAAACAAATTACCATTTCCAATCTTTTAAACAAAAAGATTCATTTCAAAAACCTTCAATGGTTTAAACAATTTCCACACTTTAATCTTTTAAACAAAAGATTTAATTTACAAAGTTCACCCCATTCACAAAGATCCATTTATAGATTTCAAAACAATTTCCATTTCACTAGGATTAACTCGTTAAATCTTTAAGTCAAGATTTAACTTATAGCTTTCAAAACTCATTTCCAAAGATTCATTCATAGTCTTTCAAAACAATTCCAATTCAAGTTGGATTAATTCGTCCGGTCTTTGAAATCAAAGACTCATTTCATAGTTTTCAAAACATTTCAATTCTATTTCAAGCTTGAAACCGTTCAACACAATTTGGAAATCCTTTCTTAAAATGAAAGCTATTATTATTTGAAAACAAGTAGTTTCCGTTTCGGAAAAATCCAGTTATATTTACACGAGTTAAAACCCTTAAATTAAATTCAATTTCCCAAATCAATACCTTTAAAATGGTTTAACCCATATATAACTTATACAACATCTTTAATCCCTAGTTTCAAATCATATAATTCAATTTCAAACTTGAATTCAAATTCAAATCAAATTATTTAAATTTCCAAAACTCGATTAAGTTATTCAAAATAACTTTTATCTTTGAAATTCCATTTCAAAAGCTTTTCATATAAAACCCCAATTTCCAATTTCAAAATCAATTGAAATTAAAATTTCAATTTCAAAAAAATTAAATTTAAATCATCTGTGATTTAACCGATTTCCACGTGAAATCCATATTTGTGTGTGTATGGTGTAGTCCAGGGGTTTAACACAATAGTGCAACATCAATCATTACAGATATATCGATAAGCGGTATAATCGATAACGCTTATCTTCATTCACAGATTCATAGATAAAATAAATTTATCAGTCACAAAGATTCATCATTACAATTCGATGTGGGTTTCGGATAACCAACTGGAATCCGACTCCCTGTCGCATCGAAATTCAAGTGTCGTTTACGGGTCAAGGGTTTTCATAACAGATATATATATCGCAGATAAGTAAATTACAGATCACATCATAAATCAGGGTATATCACAAAGCATCACATATCAGGGATATCAAACAATCAAATCATCCAATAGAATCCAAATATCCATAAGTAGAACCAATTAATATCTGATTATAATTAATTTATACCAGATTCATTACTTATGAATAAACTACAAATCTTGGTTAATTAATCATTAATTAATTATAAACCATTCTGATTAATTATCCTTTAATCATTTAATTAATTAACCTTAAATTAATTAAATTATCCTCAAATTAATTACCTCAAATAATTAACCTCATTAATTAATTATTCTTTAAATTAATTAATCTTTAAATACTTGATTAAATCAATCTTACATCCAAAAATTTAATTACTTTTAATCAAGTGATTATCTTTTAAGTAATTGATTTCCTTTAATTACTTATCATTAATAAATCTTAATTAATTTTTCCATAACTTTTTTTTAAAATAAATTATCATCATTTTATCAACTTAAACCTTTAGATTAATTAACTTCTTTAAAACTTGTAAAAACATGATCCCAGGCAAGCACGTTACTTACTCGAGCAAGGCTGAGTTTTCCCCAGTATTCTCCCGCGTCACCCTCCCTATACACAACTTCTTCTTCCCCCTTTCTCATTTTTTTTCTTTTCAGCAAGTTTAAAGTTTTAAACAAAGTTATAAATAGCATCTGGAAACTTGCATTCGAACTCGATATAAAACCCAAGGAAAATCACCTATTTACTCGAGCGCGTCTCAAGTCAGATGTCATCAACGACACTGACACGGTTCACCTCGCTGTACACGTGCACGGCGGCGCGGACGACCTCCGGCAATCACCAACATCATCGACAAGTCCCAAATCTCACGTAGGCACGAAAATTTAACTCGAATCGCCTCAAAGAATTTCGAATCGAAATTTAGATGTTTTGCTCGAAACCTGTCACTCCCCACAGTCGAACTTCCACCTCTCCACCGCCACTCACACCACCGAAGTTGCCGAAAATTCATCCACATGACGACATCACGCTTCTCTTCCACTCCCAAAAATATCGTGACACTCGATCACCTATAGGGGCCCTACGCGTCTAGTAACAGACATGGAAAAAAAACTTTGAACAAAACCCTAAATCGATCTAGTTTCAAAAATTTACTCAATAGAAAATTCTTCTGATAATTTTCATGAAAACATAGATGCTTAAACTTGCTTCATCCCAAATTTCAACTGTAATTATTGGATCAAACATCTGAAGTTGGTAAAAATGTAATTTTATTTCAAATACAAACTACTCTCAAGCTACTTAAGTAAAAATCATCACATTGCCTTTAAAAATCATGACTTGATATGCTTATTCAAATTATGTGATCAAATCCATGATTTAAAATAGTTGAATTCATCAAAGAATTTTGTTTTTTTTTTCTTTTTTCACTGTAAATTACAAGTTGCACAGACAAATGCTTCATGTTCAAACTTGAAACAAAATTTTAACTGTGATTTAAGTTGAAGCAACCTTGTTTTGAAAGAAAAAAAAAACTAAGCTAAAAAGATTGTGTGAGTTTATTTAAATTTTCTTCAATTTACATTTGTTCTGAAACTATATGTTAAGAACAAACTGTATGAATACTTCCAGTAATTCAGAAACATACTCAATAACATTTTCTTTTCCATATACAACTACAAACACAAGATCCATGAAATAAATACTTAGATTTCAAAAACAAATAAGTTTGCTCACCTGGAACATAGTTGAAACAGAGATACTGCTTTGAAACAGGCTATTTAAATTGCCAGCTGAAGTTTTTCTTGATCCTGGTTTGTATTGATGTTTATAAACTGAAGTTTGTTTTAGTTTGAGATAACATTACTTTGGGTTTTCTTCCATTTTTACTCACTAGTGAAAACAAAGGAGTCTAGGAAAGATAAAGTTGCTCACAATGATTTTCCAGGAAAAAGAAAGAACAGAGGCTCATGTTTTGAAACCCTGGAACAGATTCAAATCTGGAATTTAATTCTTTCTGATTGATTTGCTTGATCCACTTGAAGTTGTTTGATTTTTTTTTGTTTTGATCAGAAACTTTGTTTTTTTTGAAACTAGCTTGAACTGAAGCTCTATTTGTTTCAGGTAGAATTTTGGATCTGCTTTTTGTTTTAAGCTTAGATGATAAAGGAATTTGAGAAGAAGAACGTAAACTTTTGAACTGAAGATTGATAATCAGGCTTTCTTCTTGACGTTGTTTAAAAATGAGGTGGTATTTCTTCAACTGAGAATGAGGTGATATACATTTGTACAGGGTATTAAAATAGGTTTGTAGGCTGATATAGACGAGATGTGTACAGGGTATTTTATATTGTTTGTACAATAGGGTAACACATTATTTTGGCTTGTACAAATATATCAGAGATATTTTTTCTTTGTGTTCTTTGACTAAGCTATTCCGGCTGAGACAATTTGGTGGCTGATGGATACATTTTGTACAAGTGATATAATGCTTTGTTGTACAATGGTCAGTGGTTTTTCTTTTCTTACCTTGCATTTCTAACTCTACAGGCTGCCTTGAATACTTGAACATATATATTTCTTTGTTTTATAATATGAATGAAATGCTATACTTAATATGTTCTTCTTTTGCAAGTGTATATACATAGCTATGTATATTTGTTCACACTAGAATATACTTGAATGTATATTTCTTTTATCTTGTCTTATGAATACATTTTTATTTTTAAATCATTATTCACGATTTAAATTCAATTATCAATATTTTTAAAGTTTAAATGATTTATACCAAATTTATTTGAATTCGGGGAAACTCGCATCACTTCATCATTTAATTTAACAATTTTAATTCAAAAATCCAATTAATTATCAAATTAAATTTATATAAAATTCGGGGTCGTTACAGACTTCCCCCCTTAAAAGAATTTCGTCCTCGAAATTTGCCAGGGAGACACAAAGATAGATGAAGAACATATCATCAAATCAAATGAATATCTATTCTGCATTTGGCTTACCAAATCAGAATATCAATAATAGATACGAAAACGAATCTTTTTGAATTCTTTCACCCGATACTCGGGTTATTCAGATCTACGAAATATGCAGAGGCATCGGTTAGTTCGAAGAAATAACTAACCATTCGTAGAACATATCGGGACCCAAAGAAATAGATTGATATATGGATACAATTTTAAAACTTTTAGTTTAGAACGAGAGTACACCTATCAGCCATAGCAATCAAAGCAAACAATTCATCCATACAAACAATTTTAGTCCATCCGGAGTTTATGTCCCATATCAAATATAGCAAATCTTCTTCCTGGATCTACCAGAAATTATCAAGAAATTAAGAAGAGATGACGAACAAAAGAGATTGATAGAGAAATGATTACTTCCTTATTGTTACAGAGTATCGACCATTTACAGTCGTATTCCCCTGTCCCCTATCTCATCCTTTTCTTGTACTCATACTCACTATCAGTGGATAGTAAGAGAATTTACTGATACATTCGAACGGATATCTGAGGAATACTCATTCTAGGGTATACTTCACCCTATCTCTAATGAGCTACTTAATGTGTTATACTCCTGAGCTAAAGTTCAACCTTAGCTCTGATACCACATGTAACGGAGCTAACCCAGCGGCCACCGGTAGGCTTTGCAACCATCCCAGTCTCACCGTGGCTTACATTGGCACCTCGCATTTACTTTTACGGCCAGCCTCTCGACTGTCACGGCCTTCGCCTAACCAACCCATCCCTCTCAGGGACATGTAGGGGTAAGAGTCCCCCGTTCGCCACCAAACTGCGAAGCGAGAACCCCCTATCATGCTGTAATATAGCAAATGCGATCCATATACGACGTATCACTATTCGGAATGGGTTATATGACACAAAGGTCCTCTCCCGGCTAAACCGAATAACGAGTGCAATTAAAAATCATATGGATACTAGGATCTCAGTTAAATCACAGCTTAAAGCCCAAAAACTTTTCATTCGAATGGTAAAACAAATTACCATTTCCAATCTTTTAAACAAAAAGATTCATTTCAAAAACCTTCAATGGTTTAAACAATTTCCACACTTTAATCTTTTGAACAAAAGATTTAATTCACAAAGTTCACCCCATTCACAAAGATCCATTTATAGATTTCAAAACAATTTCCATTTCACTAGGATTAACTCGTTAAATCTTTAAGTCAAGATTTAACTTATAGCTTTCAAAACTCATTTCCAAAGATTCATTCATAGTCTTTCAAAACAATTCCAATTCAAGTTGGATTAATTCGTCCGGTCTTTGAAATCAAAGACTCATTTCATAGTTTTCAAAACATTTCAATTCTATTTCAAGCTTGAAACCGTTCAACACAATTTGGAAATCCTTTCTTAAAATGAAAGCTATTATTATTTGAAAACAAGTAGTTTCCGTTTCGGAAAAATCCAGTTATATTTACACAAGTTAAAACCCTTAAATTAAATTCAATTTCCCAAATCAATACCTTTAAAATGGTTTAACCCATATATAACTTATACAACATCTTTAATCCCTAGTTTCAAATCATATAATTCAATTTCAAACTTGAATTCAAATTCAAATCAAATTATTTAAATTTCCAAAACTCGATTAAGTTATTCAAAATAACTTTTATCTTTGAAATTCCATTTCAAAAGCTTTTCATATAAAACCCCAATTTCCAATTTCAAAATCAATTAAAATTAAAATTTCAATTTCAAAAAAATTAAATTTAAATCATCTGTGATTTAACCGATTTCCACGTGAAATCCATATTTGTGTGTGTATGGTGTAGTCCAGGGGTTTAACACAATAGTGCAACATCAATCATTACAGATATATCGATAAGCGGTATAATCGATAACGCTTATCTTCATTCACAGATTCATAGATAAAATAAATTTATCAGTCACAAAGATTCATCATTACAATTCGATGTGGGTTTCGGATAACCAACTGGAATCCGACTCCCTGTCGCATCGAAATTCAAGTGTCGTTTACGGGTCAAGGGTTTTCATAACAGATATATATATCGCAGATAAGTAAATTACAGATCACATCATAAATCAGGGTATATCACAAAGCATCACATATCAGGGATATCAAACAATCAAATCATCCAATAGAATCCAAATATCCATAAGTAGAACCAATTAATATCTGATTATAATTAATTTATACCAGATTCATTACTTATGAATAAACTACAAATCTTGGTTAATTAATCATTAATTAATTATAAACCATTCTAATTAATTATCCTTTAATCATTTAATTAATTAACCTTAAATTAATTAAATTATCCTCAAATTAATTACCTCAAATAATTAACCTCATTAATTAATTATTCTTTAAATTAATTAATCTTTAAATACTTGATTAAATCAATCTTACATCCAAAAATTTAATTACTTTTAATCAAGTGATTATCTTTTAAGTAATTGATTTCCTTTAATTACTTATCATTAATAAATCTTAATTAATTTTTCCATAACTTTTTTTAAAATAAATTATCATCATTTTATCAACTTAAACCTTTAGATTAATTAACTTCTTTAAAACTTGTAAAAACATGATCCCAGGCAAGCACGTTACTTACTCGAGCAAGGCTGAGTTTTCCCCAGTATTCTCCCGCGTCACCCTCCCTATACACAACTTCTTCTTCCCCCTTTCTCATTTTTTTTTCTTTTCAGCAAGTTTAAAGTTTTAAACAAAGTTATAAATAGCATCTGGAAACTTGCATTCGAACTCGATATAAAACCCAAGGAAAATCACCTATTTACTCGAGCGCGTCTCAAGTCAGATGTCATCAACGACACTGACACGGTTCACCTCGCTGTACACGTGCACGGCGGCGCGGACGACCTCCGGCAATCACCAACATCATCGACAAGTCCCAAATCTCACGTAGGCACGAAAATTTAACTCGAATCGCCTCAAAGAATTTCGAATCGAAATTTAGATGTTTTGCTCGAAACCTGTCACTCCCCACAGTCGAACTTCCACCTCTCCACCGCCACTCACACCACCGAAGTTGCCGAAACTTCGTCCACATGACGACATCACGCTTCTCTTCCACTCCCAAAAATATCGTGACACTCGATCACCTATAGGGGCCCTACGCGTCTAGTAACAGACATGGAAAAAAAACTTTGAACAAAACCCTAAATCGATCTAGTTTCAAAAATTTACTCAATAGAAAATTCTTCTGATAATTTTCATGAAAACATAGATGCTTAAACTTGCTTCATCCCAAATTTCAACTGTAATTATTGGATCAAACATCTGAAGTTGGTAAAAATGTAATTTTATTTCAAATACAAACTGCTCTCAAGCTACTTAAGTAAAAATCATCACATTGCCTTTAAAAATCATGACTTGATATGCTTATTCAAATTATGTGATCAAATCCATGATTTAAAATAGTTGAATTCATCAAAGAATTTTGTTTTTTTTTCTTTTTTCACTGTAAATTACAAGTTGCACAGACAAATGCTTCATGTTCAAACTTGAAACAAAATTTTAACTGTGATTTAAGTTGAAGCAACCTTGTTTTGAAAGAAAAAAAAACTAAGCTAAAAAGATTGTGTGAGTTTATTTAAATTTTCTTCAATTTACTTTTGTTCTGAAACTATATGTTAAGAACAAACTGTATGAATACTTCCAGTAATTCAGAAACATACTCAATAACATTTTCTTTTCCATATACAACTACAAACACAAGATCCATGAAATAAATACTTAGATTTCAAAAACAAATAAGTTTGCTCACCTGGAACATAGTTGAAACAGAGATACTGCTTTGAAACAGGCTATTTAAATTGCCAGCTGAAGTTTTTCTTGATCCTGGTTTGTATTGATGTTTATAAACTGAAGTTTGTTTTAGTTTGAGATAACATTACTTCGGGTTTGCTTCCATTTTTACTCACTGGTGAAAACAAAGGAGTCTAGGAAAGATAAAGTTGCTCACAATGATTTTCCAGGAAAAAGAAAGAACAGAGGCTCATGTTTTGAAACCCTGGAACAGATTCAAATCTGGAATTTAATTCTTTCAGATTGATTTGCTTGATCCACTTGAAGTTGTTTGATTTTTTTTTGTTTTGATCAGAAACTTTGTTTTTTTTGAAACTAGCTTGAACTGAAGCTCTATTTGTTTCAGGTAGAATTTTGGATCTGCTTTTTGTTTTAAGCTTAGATGATAAAGGAATTTGAGAAGAAGAACGTAAACTTTTGAACTGAAGATTGATAATCAGGCTTTCTTCTTGACTTTGTTTAAAAATGAGGTGGTATTTCTTCAACTGAGAATGAGGTGATATACATTTGTACAGGGTATTAAAATAGGTTTGTAGGCTGATATAGACGAGATGTGTACAGGGTATTTTATATTGTTTGTACAATAGGGTAACACATTATTTTGGCTTGTACAAATATATCAGAGATATTTTTCTTTGTGTTCTTTGACTAAGCTATTCCGGCTGAGACAATTTGGTGGCTGATGGATACATTTTGTACAAGTGATATAATGCTTTGTTGTACAATGGTCAGTGGTTTTTCTTTTCTTACCTTGCATTTCTAACTCTACAGGCTGCCTTGAATACTTGAACATATATATTTCTTTGTTTTATAATATGAATGAAATGCTATACTTAATATGTTCTTCTTTTGCAAGTGTATATACATAGCTATGTATATTTGTTCACACTAGAATATACTTGAATGTATATTTCTTTTATCTTGTCTTATGAATACATTTTTATTTTTAAATCATTTATTCACGATTTAAATTCAATTATCAATATTTTTAAAGTTTAAATGATTTATACCAAATTTATTTGAATTCGGGGAAACTCGCATCACTTCATCATTTAATTTAACAATTTTAATTCAAAAATCCAATTAATTATCAAATTAAATTTATATAAAATTCGGGGTCGTTACAATGCATCTTCTCCTAGTCTTGGGTTGATAAATGTACTGCATGGATGGTTGAGTCTCGTCCTAGCTATGTTTATGTTTTCACCTAAACTCCAAAGACATAGAGGTGATTGGTGAATAGTCGGTTCATATTCATCTTGCTTCTCGCTCGTGCCCCAAGGTCTGGGGCATATACCGATAAGTAGGAAGACCAGCCACACCCACTTTAGCTTTACTCTCTTTCCCGTTGGATCCTGGGATCATGTCAGTCGATGGGAGACTAGGCCTCGCCTATCTTGGATTTTATCGTGGTTTTTCATTCCAAGAGGAATACTTCGATGCCATGTAAGTTTCAGGGCGTAATTTGGACAGTGGATGGTCATCCACGTCCACTTTGGTTCATGCTCTGTAATCGGATCTCGGGGTAAAGTTGGCTACAAATGCAGTCTGGTTATGCTCATCCAGTTTCATACTCCTCCTAACAAATCGAAAGAGTGTGCTGGAGAATTTTTGACCAAGTATTCGTGGTTTACCCTCCTTTCCATACTCTGGGGGTCATAGTTTTTCAAAAAACATCCGAGTCACATTCGTATGTGCTTGGTGCGGATCGGCATTGACCCTTGGTCTGAGGTATGATATAGTAGGTTGCTTGTAGCTTTGGATGCCGTTTCGATTGGTTCTGTATTGAGGCCTCCCTACAATCGCTACCTCAAGTTATAAAGAACGCCACGCTAGAGCTTCAATGAGCTATCGTATTCAGCTTTTAGTGATTTGTACTCTTGCTTCATACATTGATTTGGCCAGGCCACAAGTCGGATGGTCGAACTCCATCCCTAGTGAGTTTACACTCCTTCCGTTGATTTTAGGCCGAAGTTTGCAGAATAGAGAACGGTCGGAATCCACTCATCTATTTATCAAAGTTTATATGCCACTCTGCATTCTAGTGACTTAGAGTTATTCTTCCCCCGGTCGGCTCGTTCCCAATTTGTGTTCATGCTTCGGTCCATGCTCCGGGGATGTAGAGATTTGTCGAATGGTTTATGCTCTAGTCCACAGTTCAGGACGTAGAGATTTTTGTCAAGTCATTTATACTCTAGTCCGTGCTCTGGGGACTTAGAGTACTCTAGTCTGCTTCAAGAACTTAGAGATTTTTCTGAAGTCGTTTATACTCTAGTCCGCGCTCTGGGGACTCAGAGTACTCTAGCCAGCTTCAAGGACATAGAGATTTTTCTGAAGTTGTTTATACTCTAGTCCGCGCTCTGGGGACTCAGAGTACTCTAGTCCGCACTCTGGGGACGTAGAGGTTTTTGAGTCATTTATACTCTAGTCCGCACTCAGGGACTTAGAGTACTTTAGTCCGCATTCTGTCTCCCATTCCAGAGGGTGAGACCCCCTGGATGGCTGAGAGTTTGCCTGAACCTGGTAGATAATCCTTCTCTTTAAGATTCCCTTTAAGATTTTGAAAGTCATTATTCCCTTTAAGATTCCCTGACTATTGCATTCTAATGCTTGTTTTCCACGATTTTGTGCAGGACGTTCTGACCCCGAGCCCACTCCGAGGAGCGATGTCGCCAAGGAAATGGGGGAGAAAACAAGTGAAGCCACTCACGCAGGGGAGGCTCCTGGTCCAGACGCTCAGGTGATCGGAGCGCTTGATGAAGACAAGTCTGAAACCTCCTCTCCTACCGATGGGGGTTATGAAGTAGAAATTACAGGCGCCTCTGAGCACACATCCGAATTGAGCATGGAGGAGCGGCTCGAGAAAGAGAAGGAGGAGACGGTCAAGGTCATAGTAGAGCCCCGAGTTGTGGACTTGGACGATCCTTTGAACAAGCCGTTGAAGGTCATCCTTCCTGGCGGGTCCAAGCCCATGGAAGGCCCCCGTACTCCTTCAGTTGCTACCCCTCTGTCAAAGAAGAGTACCAAGGGTAAATGCTCTGGAGAGGAGCCGTTTGGAAAGAAGTTGAAGAAGCATAAGAAGTGATTACTATCCTCGTTCAACGAGAGTTAGTTTAAGTCATGTAATTATTTTCATTTATTTCCTTAGTCCTTGTAAATAGAATGTCGACTCCGAACTTTGGAGGGGTTGTAGTAGAAACTCATTTCTGAATAAGGTTTAGTTCCTTTTTCTGTCTTACAAAAGACTCTGATTGTTCAGTTTTCTTTGTGATTGTGACTTTAATCCAAGCAGTTGTGAGTAACATAGACTTCTCAGTCCATCTTCATATAACTCGGAAACTCTTCGGGAGTCGTTGAACTTCCATTATGTGCTTCAAGCACTTAGAATACTTTCTAGCCCATATGTCAGGGATTTGAAAAATTCAAGTCATCTGTGTCATAGTTCATATTCAGGGAACTTGGAGATCCGATTCGCTTATATTCGAGTCCGCACTCTGGGGAGTTAGAGTACTCCAGTCCGCACTCTGGGGACTTGGAGGTTTAAGTCATTTATACTATAGTCCGCACTCTGGGGACTTAGAGTACTCTAGTCCGCGCTCTGGGGACTTGGAGGTTTAAGTCATTTATACTCTAGTCCACACTCTGGGGACTCAGAGTACTCCAGTCCGTGCTCTGGAGACTTGGAGGTTTAAGTCATTATACTCTAGTCCGCGCTCTGGGAACTCAGAGTACTCCAGTCCGTGCTCTAGAGACTTGGAGGTTTTAGTCATTTATACTCTAGTTCGCGCTCTGGGGACTTAGAGTACTCCAGTCCGCACTCTGGGGACTTGGAGGTTTAAGTCGTTTATACTCTAGTCCGCGCTCTGGGGACTTAGAGTACTCCAGTCTGTACTCTGGGAACTTGGAGGTTTAAGTCATTTATACTCTAGTCCGCGCTCTGGGGACTTAGAGTACTCCAGTCCGCACTCTGGGGACTTGGAGGTTTTAGTCATTTATACTCTAGTCCGCGCTCTGGGGACTTAGAGTACTCCAGTCCGCACTCTGGGGACTTGGAGGTTTAAGTCGTTTATACTCTAGTCCGCGCTCTGGGGACTTAGAGTACTCCAGTCCGTACTCTGGGAACTTGGAGGTTTAAGTCATTTATACTCCAGTCCGCGCTCTGGGGACTTAGAGTACTCCAGTCCGCACTCTGGGGACTTAGAGGTTTAAGTCATTTATACTCTAGCCCACGCTCTGGGGACTTAGAGTTTTAAGTCATTTATACTCTAGTCCGCGCTCTGGGGACTTAGAGTACTCCAGTCCGCACTCTGGGGACTTGGAGGTTTAAGTCGTTTATACTCTAGTCCGCGCTCTGGGGACTTAGAGTACTCCAGTCCGCAATCTGGGGACTTGGAGGTTTAAGTCTTTTGTACTCTAGTCCACACTTTGGGGACTTAGAGTACTCCAGTCCGCACTCTGGGGACTTAGAGGTTTTAGTCATTTATACTCTAGTCCACGCTCTGGGGACTTAGAGTACTCCAGTCCGCACTCTGGGGACTTGGAGGTTTTAGTCATTTATACTCTAGTCCGCGCTCTGGGGACTTAGAGTACTCCAGTCCGCACTCTGGGGACTTGGAGGTTTAAGTCGTTTATACTCTAGTCCGCGCTCTGGGGACTTAGAGTACTCCAGTCCGCAATCTGGGGACTTGGAGGTTTAAGTCGTTTATACTCTAGTCCGCGCTCTGGGGACTTAGAGTACTCTAGTCCGCACTCTGGGGACTTGGAGGTTTTAGTCATTTATACTCTAGTCCACGCTCTAGGGACTTAGAGTACTCCAGTCCGCACTTTGGAGACTTGGAGGTTTAAGTTGAGAGCAGTCGTATTTCCACTCTTTAATTTGTATTCATCTACTGTATCGAGGCTAATGTCGTCGAACGAACAATCAAACCACGTTTGCTCACGGAATGGGATTCTGCCCCCTAGGATGAGGGACGGAATTTGAAAAATGGACATCGATTCTCGTCCGCTTGGTGATTATAGCTCTTCCAATCAAGTCAAGGAAGGAGGTATATGATAGATGGTTGGATCACATCCATGTTGGGTTAGATAGCCAAATCTCTTACAATTTGCTCCGTATCTCCTTCTAGAAGATAAGGATAATAGATTGTTGAGTAGACAAAGTAAGTTGCATATGTTCCAAGGTGCAGTCGTGTCCATATATTGAGAGCGATGGTTAATGAGTAGGCAGTCCACCACAACTACTTCAAGTCGGGCTTTCGAATAACCTTTTGTGTTTGAGGTAGGATTTGATGTGTTGATGAACAAATCATGTCCACTCTAGATAGATCCCGGCGTCACTGAGTTTTAGGAGGGGCATCTGTATTTTGTCGAACTTTGTTCCATGACTCGATTTGAGTGGATGATCAGGCCATACCCATTCCAAGCCTTGCTTAGGTCTCCGAGTCAAAAGTGGAGGTCGATGAATGGATGGTTGGTCATGTTTACTTTGTATTGGGCTCTGATCGTGATGAACTTTTCAATATTTAGTCCATAGCCCCAAATCAAAGGCATATGGTTGATGATGAGCGATTGAATTATGCTCATCTAGATGTAACTCCACATGTCCGATCATGGTATGCGTAGATTGGTTGGCAACCAAATCTGAGTACCTGGTCACCTGCATCGTTTTGAAAATAGTTTAGTTCAAGCTAGTCATAGTTCATAGAACAATTGAAATAGAGATGGAAATGGAAATAATTCAAAGAAGATTATGGTAAATCTCATTGATATGTGAAGTAGCATCGTGTGCTCGCTATTCGACTCCGCCTCTGGCTCCTTTCAAAGGGATGTCGACCGTCAACCGTCCAATTGATAATCATAGCCCTTTATTAATAGGCATCGGATATTCGCTGCCCGCTATTCTACAGGACTTGTACATACTATTGAAGCTTTCCTTTCTACGTCATCTTTTCGATCACACCTCGGAGGTGTTTGTAATCGCCCATGTTAGGATCATTGAGCATCTGGGAATATACAACATTCCCCTAATTTTCTTTAGACTTTGGTGTACTCTCGCGAGGTTGGTTTCCAGTACCACTCCGAGTCGTGAGTCTTCAAGTAGAGGTTGTCAATTTAATCTTTCAAAGAGCATATGAGCTGAATTCTGAAGTCTTGTTTCGGCTACTGGGATCTACATCCTTAGCCAACAGGACTTCATTGTTATTTTTCTTAGTCTGATCCACTCCTCCTCACTTTAGTTCTGATTCATTTTGTAAAAGAAACGATCCATAGTCGTAGGAGGCTCTTTAGCTAACTAGCTTCCAAAATATATCTGGGGGTCGACTTTCCTCAAACGCGATCAGTATGATACCCTTGTTAGTATTTGGAATAAATTGCTTAGAGCCAAACATTGGTTTGCCTGGAGTCACTAAATTCGAAGTGCTAGGTCAGCGAAGAATGGTGCTTGGAGTCATATCATCTATGTTCTCCAACCTTTGGGAGTACCATTTGAATAACGGTTGCTTGTCCGTTCCCTTGATGCCGTTCATAAGCTGCCGCCAGATCCTCTATGCCCTGGTCGATCATGGGATGTCAGGGAAGTGGATAGAATGTTCCTTTATTAAGTTGAGTTTTGAATTCACTATCCAGAGGCACTGCGGTGCGGCTAGGGTTCGGGGGGGGGGGGGGTTCCCCCCAAAATTTTTTTTAGCCTCACTTTCAAAAATTTAGGTCGTACCCGAAAAAGTTTTTTTTATAAATAGGGGTCGTTTAAGAGACCGGTGTAACTTAAATTTCGATCGGCATTGAGGGCCGTTCGACATGACAAAGTTGCTCGGCATACAGGATTGTTCGGAATCCACACTGTTCAGCATCCACACTGTTCGGCATTCCACAGTGTTCGGCATCCACACTGTTCGTCTCCATACTGTTCGGCATTCCACTGTTCGGCATTCACACTGTTCGGCATCCCACACTGTTCGGCATTCCACACGTGTTCGGCATCCACACTGTTCGGCATCCCACACGTGTTCGGCATTCACACTGTTCGGCATCCACACTGTTCGACATCCCACACTGTTCGACATTCCACACGTGTTCGGCATTCACACTGTTTGGCATTCCACACTGTTCGGCATCCACACTGTTCGGCATCCACACTGTTCGGCATCCCACACTGTTCGGCATTCCACACGTGTTCGGCATCCACACTGTTCGGCATCCCACACGTGTTCGGCATTCACACTGTTCGGCATTCACACTGTTCGGCATTCCACACTGTTCGGCATTCACACTGTTCGGCATTCCACACCATTCGGCATCCACACTGTTCGGCATCCACACTGTTCGGCATCCACACTGTTCGGCATCCACACTGTTCGGCCTGGAGGTATGGATCGGCCTGGATACTGCTTGGCATAGGCATTTTCTAGAGCTGTCGGCATACGCCTTTTCTGGAGCGGTCGGCATACGCCTTTTCTGGAGCGGTCGGCATACGCCTTTTCTGGGGCGATCGGCTGAATTGCCTTTAGAGGAGGGTCGGCCTTCATTCAACTTGAGTGCAAACTTCAACGTCCAATCCCCAGATCTTGCGTACATCAGTGAATCCATCTACGGCTATCAGCTTCCTTTAGATTTCTTTCAAATCTGAGTAGAACAGGAAGTTTTCTAGTAAACAACTGGATCTATCTCGCGAATATGGAAATCCACTAGTAGACGATGAGATCCAATCAAGCTGAGAATTCAATTCTCAGTGAAAGCACCAAAATTGGTCACTAACCTCGTTGAGAAGGATTGTGAGGAGATATAAATGAAGAAGATAAATTAAACAAAGAAGAATATGCTAATTCAAATGCAGAAAATAAGAGCATCGAATTTATAGTGGTTCAGCGTAATTGCCTACGTCCACTTTGAGATTAAACTTTATTGATCTTCTTAATGATTGATTAGTAATACAATTCGTAGATCAAATGCTTGAATGAAGTTGCTAAGTAAAGAAGATGAGTCTGAAAAATGGCAGAGTCTCCCCAGTGTTCCCGAAAAAAGGTCCATTTCACTGTGCCTCTGCCTCTCTATTTATAGACAAGATGGGTTGGACTTCCCTCATGGGCTTAGGAACAAGGTGCCTCTACCCATAGTAGGTGAATCTGCGCACCAGGCCAGGCAGTCCGAATGCTCTTGCTTTGTTGTGGGCCTGACAACTTGCTACCACCTCCAGTCTCTCCTTGATCAGAATCTTGTCTAGTGCTAATGATAATTTCTTCAACTGTCGTTTTGTAACCGGGCCAAGATGCCGGTTAACAAATAGTAAAATAAAAAAGCATACAAACCAGAGTTTTTATACTAGTTCGGACCTCCCGTCCTACGTCCAGTCCCGAAGCTCCCCTTCGGTATTTTCTTTAAACAAATTACCCTCACTTCGCTCGAAGGAATAGGAAATACAAAAGTATCTCTGATAATCTTGTGTTCTGATAACACAGTTTCTGACTTACAGTACAGATCTTCCTATAATTTCTTTTGAGTATATGAATATGAATGCTTTGAGTTGTAGGAAGTGATTTAATCAAAATTCTATTATGGTTATAATGGATTGAGAGTATGTAAACAGTGTATATGCAAGAGAATGCTTAGAAACCAAGAGAGTAAAGAATAGATTAATTCAAGTTCAATGATTTTTACTTCTCAATCAAAGTGGTATTTATAGATTTAGAAAGTTGCAAATGAAAAATTGTTACTCTTGGAGAAAGTCTCTTTATTTTAATGGATGCTACTCTTCAGTGAAAGATGATTTCCTTTCGATTAAAAACAGAAGTGTCTTTTCAAATGTGACAGTTTTTCCCATGACAGACGTCTGTGGTAAAATCCTCAGACGTCCGTGACTTGTTTAATTTTTAATCTGAAACTTGTCACAGATGTCTGTTGTTTTGTCATAGACGTCTGTGAGGTGTAAAAACTATTTTCACCTTATTTTGATGTATATGAAATTTTGTATGCTCGTATATTCATATATACTCAAGGAGACCTTAACAATATTATATCTAGGACTCTTTTATAGTTGAATAACCTTAGTATGGTCAATGAATCTTAGTTTCTCTTTGAGTCTCAATATCTTCGAGCATGGTCTTCTTGAAGCATATACCTGCAATCTTGATAAGGTCTATATATGTATATGATTGTATAGTTGTTATCATTGAAACATAAATTGGAGGTTTTAACAAACATTTTGTTTCTTGAAGAAACAATTGTTTCTTAGTGCGATGGAATAAGCATTCAAAAACATTTTATGAACCATCATTACACTTTCATAAAACTGATTTTTTTAGTTTACGAAACTTATGTTTATAACATAAATTAGTCAACCACACATCTTAATCTATTTAAGATCAGGTTATTTATCTATTCATATCTTATGTGATTTCTTGAACAATGAATTAGATCAAATTAAATATAACATATGTACTTACTCATAAGTACATATCTTTATAGAAAGAAGTTAACTCAACATCACTGGTTATCAATCATACTTTGCCCAACAACGTTCGATTTCTCTTTATCAACACATATCATAGGGAGCAGTGACGTTGAGATTGAATATTATTTGTTTTAGGTACTTTTGGAATTATTTCAAGTATACTTACCTATTTGATCAAATTGAATTATTTTATTTCCTTTGCACATTAGTTTTCTACATTCGTTTTATATTATATGAACTTATCATTGCTATACTACTTGTGTATCAAATACATTTGTTCATGTCTGTGATAACTCATCGGCTAATTTATGAAGTAAGCAGATCTATTTTGGTATCACTACACCTTGGACTAAATACATCTATATGTGTTAATCTAAAGAATCATTAACTCTTTTGTCACTACCACTGAATAAGTGTTTTGCCTTTAACATTTTGAGACAATTCACCAGTACCAAATGATTCATAATCATATAATAAGGATTACTCAAGGATATGACACAGTCTATAATTCCAAAATAATTATAGAGATTTTTGGATACTTCTGTATTTTCTATAGGTAATGCATCAATATTGTCATAAAGAAAAAGTTCCATTATTATAATAGAATGATTATTCACAATATTCGTATTGAAATAAAATATTTCTATTTTCAATCAACACTAAAAATAGCTATTATTTCATAATATTTGGTATACATACGAAAGCAATCTTTCATAACTTGATGTATCAACTAATATGCATCATATGGTATGCTCCCATTATGCTCGCCGTTACAATTTCAACACATGAAATAATACGAAGCTCCATTCAACGCCTAGTATAACTAGTTTACAATCGAAAATTTCAGATCAAATATCTTGAACTTAAAGAAATTACCCTTTTAGCAAAAACTATTCTATAAAAATACACTTGGAATATAAATCAAACTTCTCATTCCAATTTTAGTATCTACTAATATTTTATATAGTTTCCGTTTTTGATGTTTCTTTATAAAGCAGAGGTGACCATTTGCTCTCTTTATCCGACTTATGCCTATGTTATATTCACTCTTGGACATTCACTTTCCTTTCCAAATGGTCGCACCATTCAAAAAGAAACCTTTACTACAAGGCTACACTGAATTCTTAATAAAAGCCCATTTGTATTGACATCGAATAGGTTGCACTTTAGCAAAAAACTGACATTCCAGTGATCTAATCATCAGTTGCTCTTTAGTCCTTGGTATAGTGTTGCTTTTAACACAACAAGATTCTCATTATGTTTAATCATATTAAACACATGCTCTTGCACTATGGTTTACTTGCTCGTTTCAAATGAACCTATTTCATTGAGATTTCGTATATTACAAACATGACTTTTCACTATATAAGTTTTATATGCAATCAAATGTCGATCAAATATCCATATTCTTATATTACTTTAGAGTTTAAAGCTCATTGACGACAACACATAGTCTCGGGCAAATAAACATTTAAGTGATCAAGGTATAAATGCACTTAGTAGTCGAATAATTTGGCCCTTGAATGGGTCTTGAAGTGACGACATGCCAAAGATTTATTACTAAGTATATTTTATATTTCCATGTCAACCTTAATTTATTTCATTCGTATATTTCAATTGATAAATAATTTTATCAATTAGATAAGTTGCACAAATTTGTTGAAGTGGATAATTTTAAATTTTCATAGTATGTGTTCTTACAATATTCAAAAGGTTAACTGTTGTCAATTCATTTTTCGAATAATGCTCCCGCTTGATTTTTATATTCCTCAAAACCAAAAGAGAAATATAGAAACCTTTCGATTTCTTTGGCAAGAGTTAGGACTCGCCTACCTTGGCATTTTGACCTTGTGTTTGCTCAAATAAGCCGATCGATGATGGGTAACTCTGCATTGATTGTATCATATACAACCTCTTACCGTGTGTTTACTCTAATCTCGACCTTGACTATGGGTTTGTTTAACAAATCAAGAGAGATTATTTACTCTTGCCTATCATTTCTTGATGGCCTAGGTATAGTACATCTGCATTGAGTTTGCTCAACAAATACAAGCATGTTTCTTACCTTATCTCGGTAATATATTAATTGTTATGCATAATTGCTCTAGCATGAGTTTTGTCAATAATTAGCATGTATGCAAGTATCAATGTAAAAATGATAGAAGGCAACTCATAATGAAGTATTATAATCTTGGATATAATTTGAGTGATATTGATTTAAGGAATAATATATTTATTATGAAATACCCTCGTGATTCAACTATTGGACACATATGAATTAGGGTATATGTACCATACATATGTATTTATTCCAAAAATCTATTTAGTTTTATTTCAGTTCCACTCAAATTTAATTAATACACATAATCATGTAAGTTTAATTTATTTATATAATTATAATTTGATTAACTTATATAGTATTTATATGTATCTCATTAGTTAACTTATATTAATAATTTTAATTCTTGATATAATTAACTAATTTAACTAAACTTTAAAATTTGAGAATTTTTATGTTATTCTTAAACTATTTAAGAATAATATTTAACTATAACTTTTATAGTTATATATATATTAATTAACTATTTAATTGTTTAATTATTTTTTAAATGTTTAATAAATTTTTAAAATTTATTTAGTTTAATTTTTGCAGAACAATTTTAAGAAAACCAAAACATTTTAAATTACTAAACTATAACCTTTATAGTTTTTATTTGCACATATTAGTATATATTTTAACTAACTGACATCTAATTAGTTATTTATGAAATAACTAATTTATTTAATTAAACATTTTAATTAAATGTTTTAATAATTTTAAATTTTTTCATTTAATTACCTTAAATAATTTTAAGATAAATTTTCAATTGTAACCTTTATTGCTATGTATATATCAATATATATATATACTAATTAACTTTTAATTAATTATATTAATTAAATATATAATTTTTTTTTGAAAAATATCAAATTAGTTTCTCAAAAAATTCTGAAAATTTTCAATTTATTTTATAACATTTATAAAATTTTATATTATATTTTAAACTTAATATTTAAAGTAAAACATATTTTAAATTTTCAAATCTTAATTTGAAAACATCAAGGACCTCTAGCTCAAGTGGTTAAAGGTATGACGCTTTGGACAAAGGTTCTAAAGGTCATGGGTTTGAGTCCCTTAGACATTATAATAAGTGCTCTGTTTGAATAAGTATCACTCTTGTTATAAAAAAAATCTTAATTTGAAAATTAGTCCAAGGCCCAAACCAAATTGGAGTCTTACATTTGAGCCAACCTTTTGTGTTGGGAACATAGGTTAAGTGCTTTGATGATAGCAACTATACAATAATGCTACTAACATGTTAATGCGATATTACGGGATGTGTAGCAAAGTAAGGAGTTCAACCATATAATTGTGTGCAAGGGTTGGTGTTATACAAAGAATAAACACAATGTCGTGATGTATCAGAGCCAAACGAAGAGATAAGACTTGATGTAATATAATCTTAGAGATGAACGTTCAATGGAGTATATCAGATAAAGGAGATTGCAACAAACATACCTTGGATAAGTCAAAGTGCAAAATTTAAGTTGAAGGAAAAACCTAAATGTCGAAGAGCTATGTTGTAAGTCCATACCGAGTCTTAGAATGTTAAAACCCACAACAAACTCTTCCAAATCACTTCCTAAACCAGCTAAATCACCCAAAATTTAATTCATAATTTTCTACAATTTTATACATCAAGATTTCATGTTGTTGTTTCCTTAAGCAACTTGAACAGTAGGCATCTGGTCATGCGGTTGACTTAACAGGTTGACTGGTTGTAGAAAATTCAAGTTGCCCGAGCGTTGGCAAATTTCTAAAGCGATGCATCCTTTTATTTTAGTCACATCTCTTCTTCTTCAATCATTTTTCTTTTGAATCAACTCTTGATTACTCCTTACTCCTATAAAAGGCATATTACTCCACTAGCAAAAAAACGATTCTGCTTTCTAATTGCTTTTAATTTCTATTGTGATCTTGTGGTCTAAATTGCTCTAACTCTCTTATCCTACAGTGCAGTTGTTCATTCAGTTCTAAATTCAAGTGCTGTAGCAAATTTCTAAGTCCAAAACCTTCTGGTACACTACCACTAATATTTGTTGTTGAGTTATAGGAATTTGTAAAACTGTTAAAGGCAAAATCAGTATAAGGAGATACATTATTGCTGATTGATCTTTACTTTATTAAAGTGTTGAAGTCCTATCTGGTTGTTCAGGCATTTGTAAACCTGATCCTATGTGTGAAGTGAGTTTGTTGATTGTGAAAATCCAAAAGGAAGTCTGGGACTAGAAGTTGGATGGGTGTGTCCGACCAAGATAAAATCGATAGTGCACTCTATTACTTTTTACTGCTTTGTTACTTATTTATATTCATCTAAGTTTGGCTATAATATTCACTTTAACTAGATATTGTAACTTAGACATATTAGAGATCCATTTTTATATTGTCATAAGTTTTGGTAGTATCTTAGTTAGCATACCCAAACTTTCATTTGGTATCAGCAAGGCTTTTCATAAACCATAACATAGTTTTTAGAAAGTAATGTAATATCTAACATGATAATTTTTCAATAAGGATAATCTACTACTAGACCACCCCTATGCACCAGAACTACTATAATAAATGGGCTACCAGGAGAAGAATATACACACACACACACACACACACACACACACACACACACACACACACACACACATATATATATATATATAGGCCAATAGCTATCAATATGGAAAACAACTCAAACTAAGTTTTAAGAACCTTCAACCGAGTATGAATAATGGACTAATGAGCAAAAAGCCATGGTTGAAAATAACTCAAAATCCATGAATATTCCGTATCGTGCACTAGGAAAATACGAATTTAATAGAATTAGTATTTGTAAATTTGCATATGAAATTGGACATACACTTCAAGTTACACATGAAGGCATAATTAATGTCAAACAAAGTAAAATCAATATACTCAAAAATTAGTTCCAAACTTTAAAAGTGCATGATAAGGAAACTATTACTGACATATACCTATGACGTTAAAATATTGCACACTTACTAATTGGTTTAGAGGTCACTATTTTTGATTTGATATAGTTTCAATAGATTTAAATTCTTTAACTGGTAAGTGCGGGAGAAAAGTATTAGCTATCGAAGAAGCCAATGTCATTTCCAGACTCAAGGTTGAAGAATAAATTAGAAACTGATGTCATACGACATAAACTTGCAGACTTTAAAGGAGCAAGCCTGAAAAGAAGTCAACCACATTCAAGTTAAAGACAATGATGATTTTGATGAAAATGACTTATCTTTCATTACTAAAGGCATTAATAAAATTTTCATATCTCAAAAAACCAATTTTGATAACAGGAAGTTATCTTCATTATAATGCTTTGAGTATGGTAAAAGCGGACACATGTAGAAGGGTTGTCCTTAAAAGAAGCATAAATATTCAGAGGACAGTCCAATAATAAGAAACAAGCCTTTCAAGTGACTTAGGATGCCTCCAAATCATCTTATCTTCAAAGAGTGACAGTGATAGTGACTTAGAGCTTGCAAATGTTTATTTCACGACTTCTGAAGATGAGGTACACAATGAATCTACTTACGACAAATTATATAAATTTGCAAATGGATAAGATGATAAACTAAACACATGAAACCCCAAAGAAAATAGTTAATGGCAAAAGTAAATATATTAGAAATAGAAGTTAGTATGCTGAAAGATGAAAAAGTAACTCTTGAAGAAGAACTACAAAAATAACAAATTTCTTGTAATAATTTACTTTCTAATTTTGAGGAATAAAATGAGGAAATCAAAGCATATTGAGACGAGAATGTAAAATTACCTATAGAAATTTGCGATTTAAAATAATCTTTAGAATTAATAAAAAAAAGGGAAACATGACCTTGAGGATAAACTTGAAGATTTATCTAAAAATAATTCAAAATTATTAATAGGGAAGATAATCTATTAAATTCGATAAATATCTCTAAAGCGGCTCTCAATAAAAATGGGCTAGACTTGAAGAAAAATATTAAGAATTGAAATAGTCCTAAAAAATATAGCTCATTATATAATAAGTTTAGGAAGCCAAAGGTTATTAGTCAGGCTAAAACAGAAACATATAAAACTAATGAAATTTGTGGTCATAAGAGTAACTGTATTTTGATTATGAAAAAATACATAGAAATTTATGTTAGAGGTCCATAAGTATAAAAAATTATTTCAAAGATCTTACCGGACCCTACAGGGTATGGTTATCTGAAACTTAACCCCAGGACCCTTACATAAGAAGTGGGTACTAATAAAATTAATTCTTGATATCCATTATAAATAAAAATGAGAAATGAATACTAGATAGTAGATGTCCAAACATATGATGGGTAACTCAGACATGCTTACAATACAATATTTCTTGATGGTGGTATCATCACTTTCAATGATAACTCAAAGGGATATGTTATCAGAAAAGGGGAAGTCAGTAATTTTCATAATTCCAAATCATTTTTAACCACTAAAGTTTTAGTAGATACAAATCTAAAACGTTTTTTATTAAGTATTAGTCAATTATTTGGTAAGGGATTAAATGTAGTATTTTGTTAAAAACAAAATTTGATTTTTGAAGGACTAAGAAAAGGGAACATTTACATTTTTGATAAGAAAGTTAACTTTGACAGTGGTCTGTGCTTGGGTGCAAACATCAATGATCAATGGCTATGGTACAGGCGTTTTTGTCATATTAACTTTAATTATATAAATAAATTAGGAAAAAAAATATTGCGTGGTTTACCTAAGATAAATTTTAAAGTTAATAATTTATGTGATGATTGTCAAAGGATAAACTTAAGAAATCAACTTTTAAATCAATAAAAAAAACTCTTCACAACCTCTAGAATTACTTTACCTTAATTTATTCGGTCCTACGCAAGTATGATCAATAAATCATAGTAATTATGTTTTTGTAATAGTGGATGATTTTTCAAGATATTGTTCGACCCTTTTTAACACATGAAAAATGATACGTTTGAGATGCATAAAAGTTTCACAGAAAAGTACAAAATTTGAAAAGTTTGAAAATTTTAAAGTATACGAAGTGATCCTAGAGGTGAATTTGGTAATCGACACTTTTCATACTTTTGTGATAAGAAGGGTAATAGTCATAATTTTTCTTTTCCTAAAACTCTGCAAAAAAATGATGTTATAGAAAGGAAAAATAAGCCCTTACAGGAATGCGCTAGAGCATTACTCAATAGCACTTTACCTCAAAAATTTTGAGCTAAAGCAATCGCTACTGCATGTTATGTTCTAAATTGTGTTTCTATACGGCCCAAGACTAAAAATACTCCTTATGAACTTTTAATAAAAAGAAACCAAATTTGTGGTGCAAATGTTCTATATTAAATATAAAGATAATTTAGGCACAATCAATCCAAAAGCGGATGAAAGCACTTATGTATTGAAAATGAAAATTCCCAAACCACGTCTATAAACTTAAAAAGGCTCTTTATGGTCTTAACAAGCACTCCATGGTTGGTATGATCGACTTAAAAGTTATCTTTTAAGTTCTGGTTTTGAAATCAGAAAAGTTGACTCTACTCTATTTAGTAAAAGAAATAATAATGCTTTACTAGTTGTTTAAATATATGCAGATGACATTATATTCAGATCAACTAATGAAAATTTATGTATATAATTTTTAGTAATATGAAAAATCAGTTTAAAATGTCATATCTGGAGGAAGTAAACTATTTTCTTGGTTTACAAGTAAAACAAGTTGAAAATAGCTTTACTATAAATCAGGAAAAGTACTGCAAGGATTTATTAAAAAGACCTGGAATGGAAAATATGAGTTGTAAACCAACCCCTATAAGCATAAGTATACATTTAAATAGAGATAAAAATGGAAAGGACGTAGATAAAAAATTATATAGAAGCATGATAGGATCTTTATCATTTTAACATCTAGTGGAGAAGATATCATTATGAGGTGTATTGATGGAACCGGGTCAGTCTACAGTGGGTGAAATGGGTAGATTTCAAAAAAACCTTAGTTGTTAGTGGACCTATGAAGTCAAATAGTTGTACTAGATCCAATCTAGTTAATTTAAAAAAAATCAAATTTTAAATTTGATTTAATTAATTAATGACTTAATTAAATAATGTGTTACATATATCATTTATGAGTTTATCATTATGTACTACTATGTGTGTAACATGCACATGCAATATAGTAATGTGTACATAGTTAACGCATATGCATATAAATGTTAGGATTTTCATCTATAACATATACATTAGCCATTTATATACCCATTAGTTGTCTCAATACTATTTAAAATTGCACATGAAAAACTATAAATATATTTCAAATATATTTTATATTTAAATAAATCAGAACTCTTCTATTAAATATCAAAAATAATTTGAATAAGATTTGAATTCAAGTTAACACCTAAAATATCTAATATTTTGAGTTAGCAAAATTAGTTTGAATTTCTAATATAGATTCATAAAATAGAAAACAAAATATTTTTTGTTTTAAAACAATATATATATATATCATTTTATTATTATTAGTTGTAATATATATATATATAACTTTATAATAAAATAAAGTGTGTATATACTATAACAAAATAATTATAAAATATATATAATATGTAGATTTTTAATTCTTCACGGCCAAAATAATATTTTATTATTATAACCATTTTTAGTCTTATAATGTATTTAATATTTATGTATGAATTAATGCATGATAAATATAAAGCAATCAATAAAAATACATAAATACATACATACATACATACATGCATGCACGCCCCCCCACACATATATTACTATAGGTTTGAAAAAAAATTATTCTAAATCTAATAACCATTTTTAAATATATATTAATTTTAAAATAAAATAAAATATATTACATTTATATAAATAAATTAAAATGAACAAACAACAAATTTAAATAATTCAAATTAATATTAATATATTGAAATTATAACATATATTATAAATAATGGCCAAGAATGAAAATGTATATATAATTTTTAATTTAAACAACAATATTGATAATTCTAATTCAATCATTGAAATTAATGATATATAAAACAAGAGACAAATGATGCATGTATAAAATCATTATAAACATTATCTACTGCATGGCAAACATAATATAAAATATCAATCAGATTTTATACCTTAATGATGTGCCTTTGAACACAAGTTAATTGAAGCGGTTCTCCTAGATTCACCTTGATTCGATCTCCGAACATTGCGATAGGCTGAAGTACAACAATTTATATTTTATTTGATATATCTAGGACAAAAGAATTTTCGACCATCATGGGTTGTGAGGATGCTCATAGCCTAGAGTGTTAAAGGGAGAGAGAGAGAGAGTCATATAAATGAATGAGGGGTATGTTTTTTTTAATAGAGAAAAGGGTGGAGATTCTCCTCCTTTTACTATTTCTTTATTTACCAATTCTAGATTTGAAATAGAATTTAAAACAACCTCTCCCCGCCCTCCTTTCATAGGTCGACCATCATATGGGTCCTACCGGGGTAATGAGACATCAAAAATCATTAGTAAATAACGTCATTTCAATTATATTTAAATGCGTATCAATATCGTATAATGGTATATGTATGTATATAACTTCTATAAATGCACCCGATTAATTACTAATGACACCCAGAAAATACTAAAACACCCATACATCAAATAAATAGTTAATTAATATTTCATAAATATTAATTATAGTTAATTTATAATAATTGTAAATCAATTAAATCATGTGGTACTTCAGAAAATTCATCAATATGATTGTGTGACTCATAGATGTAAATTCAATCAATGATTAAAAACACATTATTCTAATATTAACATTTACTCATCATCTTAGCTAGTGGAGTGATAGTTTGGCCAAATTTATTGCTTATACATCTTTATCGGTAAAATCCAATTTTAAAATTTAAGTGGTATGTTTTATTATCGATTATTTACACCAATTTTCTTCATCAACACTATATCACTTTAGGATTTGCGGAATTTGGTTTTGATCAAAATTCTAGTATCATCTACATTCAGCTCGGTTTGTCCATAAACAAGGTTCTTTTTCAATAATAACATTTATTACTAATCGTACCACTCTGGCCTGAGATTTTGACATTGAGTTGACTACCGTTGAGTGTGATACTAAACTCATACAACCGAGGAGATGGATTCTCTAATTAATAGTGTTTCACTTTCCAATACCTCAACTCAAACCCAACTATAGTTACTCGATGGTTGCTATGCCTTATTTTACTATAATCAAAGCGGAGTATCTACATTGAAGCTCGATAGTATTTTTAGGTTGAGAGAACTATGTAATATCGTCACTCCGAGATTTCTTGTTTGACCTAGTAGTCATTAACCAACAGAAAACTCTCGGGCGAGTTAGTCCATAGTTATCTAATAATTATTAATACGTTATCTCCTAGTGCCCCTAGCAACCATGTATAATACATCGCCCAACATTTGGAGAGTATTACGTAATCTAGTCACGACGGGTGTATCGTTACCCTTTCTCGAATCATCTTGATCAGGAATATCTAAAATAATATGTTATTTTATGCTATGATAATTTTCTTATGATTACAACTCCTTGTAATTATCATCACATAAGATATCATTTTAGGATTTTATATAATTAATTATTTAATTATTACATTACTATATATCAAAGTATATAATAAAAATCAAATACCTACATTACGAACAAGATTGGTTATAGAGTTAGATATATCTAACAAATTACATAATTGCCCTAAGGGTATACCTCTAACTCTCTCAATGTAACAGCCCTATTTTCTATACCATAACAATAAATCAGCTTAAGTAAAATAAAATGTTTGAATTTAATTTTTATAACTATTATTTAAGAAAGTAAAATTTTACTTAATTAAAATTCTATTTAATAAATGATTTTTATTTTGATAAATTGAACTTAATTTATAAATCTTTTTTAAATAATCTATTGAGTTGAATAAAATGTTTTGAATTGAATACGAAAATTTTTTGACGTGTAAATTAATTCGAATTAGATTAGTATGATTCCACAAATAAATAAAAAGTATTGTTTAAAAGAAAAGAAAAAGGATAAATAAGTAGGCAAAGTAGAAAATTAGAAATAAGACCCGAAGCCCGTTAATATTCTCATTGCTTATGGTATTCTCTTAACACTTCCTCCCTTTAGCCCAAAAAGCCCAAATTCCCTCATTTTCAACTGGAGCCCTAAATCCCAAATTCATTTACGCACGAAAAAAGAAAGAATAAAAAATGATGATCGATCAGGCGATGAGAGCAATGCCTATGACCAGGAAGGTGGCGCGTGATGGGGTGATGTCGAGAAGGCTGGAGCTTATGCACTTGTGCGACCTAGTGTGTGTACGAATGAAGATGCACGACCTTGATGATGACGTGGATGCTCGAAGATGGCTGCATGATTGGGTGACGATTGCTTGCTTAGGGCGGTGGCAACTTGGTTACCGTTAAGTTGGGCGCATGAGAGAGATAAGGGAAGGTGATGATGTTGTTTCATGTCGATGTGAAGCTGTGTATGTTTGGGTGTGATAATAGCCAAGGCAGTGAAGTCGTTGCTATCGTTGATTTGGGACTCGAAGATGGATATTCGATGATGATGATGGTGGCTATGATTATAGGCAGCGACGATGAGATAGTTGTGCGAATGTTTGGTCTACAGTGGTGAAATATGATTCAATCGTTGTAAGCGTCGTTCAGTAAGAATTTCTTACTCATAACTATATTTAGTTCCACTCGTATCTTATATATCATTAGTAACCAGATTATCTATAAAAATTACTTGGTTGAATTGCTTGTGAATGTTAAGTTTGCTTAGATGAATTATCGATTGGGATATTTCACTGTTTGTATGATATTAGATTTGTGTTTGTTGGATGTCCATAATGCAAAGGAGATGTTGTCCATTTCATTTTAACATTTGGAATTTATTTATATTGCGTGTACAGTTTATCAATGGCTGAAATTCAATGGAATTCGACTCGGCTACACGATAAAATTTATATTGGTGATTGTTGTTGATTTTGGTGGATTTTGCTCCGTAATTCATATTTTTGGACGTTCAAATGATTTCTAGTTTTAAAATATTTTTGAAAATTGCGATAAATTATTGTTGATATTTTAAAATTAAATTGAAGCATATTATAGAGAAATAAAGTATGGTTTGAAATAAAAAGAATTATTTATGGGAATTGTTTTCAAATAAAAGTTGATTTGAAAATGAAAATAGAGAATATCCAGAATAATCGAAAGTATGAATTTTGTAAGCATAAATGAGGATTTTAATAATATCTTAGAAAAGGGATTTTTGAGTTTATGAGCTTATTTTGAATATTGTTGAATGTTTTAAGAGTGTTATAATATAAAACCCCTTTTCGTATATTTTTTTGATGGTTCGAAATTGATTTATTGATATTATAGGAAAAAATCTATATGACGAGAGGATTTTGAATTATAAATGATGACTTGAAATAGAAAGAATTATTTTGGAGGTTTATAAATTTATTTTTAAAATAGTATTTAATTGTTGAAAATTATGAAATATTTGTTAAGTGTGATGTTTAGTTTTATAAATAATTTGGACGTTTTAAAAGAAGGAAATGAAGTTTCAAAGTTATTTCTGAATATTAAATTAATATTTAAATTTATAAAAGGTTATGAAATTAGTAATTATTGAAAGGAGAACATATATTTTTTATCCATTTCAAATAATTTATTTTGTTATAAAAGAATAGATGTTGCGAATGATTTATTATTAAGATTGATTTGTTTACTGTTATATATATATATATTTGTTGTTTATTTGAATATTCTATTTTTATATTACTTTTCTGTGCATTATTTCCTTTTACATTGAATTGAATTGTATGAATGATTCACCGTTGAGATGGATTTGATTGATGACTTTAATATGATACGATGATGACATCCTTCTATGGGATTTTATGCTATTTTATTATATGTGATGAGAAACTAGAATAAACGGATTAGCGATACCATATGTTATGAGACTTTCGGGAACACTTTTTTGCTTATTCTTTGAACTTGTTATATAGAATATTGAAGGGAGAGTGCTGTTGTGAGCACTGAATAAACAGACTAGTAACACGTAGTGGTATGGGACGCCGTTATGATATTTATTCGGTTATTCTTTTGCTCGTGAATGGCATTCATATAAAGATTTGTTTTGTGTGATAAGGCTCGCTGTGGTTAGTCACGTATCTAGCTGTGTATTAGCAGTTGTATCGAGTCGTGTGTCGGCAATATACATAGCTGTGTATCGACATATGTATTTAGCTGCATGTAAACATATGTATGGTGTCATGTGTCGGTATATGTATTTATCTATGTGTCAGCATATGTATAGTGCCATGTGGCGGTATATGTATTAAGCTGTGTATCATTATATATAAAGTGTCGTTTGTCGATACTTGTATATAGTTGTGTGTTAGCTATTATATGTATATATATTTATAGTATTTGTCTATCATTGTCCAACTTCCTTTATGGTGCGGAAGTTTAACCGGATTGGCTAGTATCCATCATAGCAGCCTAATTGTGGCGATCGCGCCCCAGATCTATGACACCCCACTACCGTGTGTCGGCAATGTTCTAGCCGTATGTCGATAATCTTTATAGCTGTGTGTCGGCAATTGTAGAGCCATGTGTCAGTGATGTTTAGCCCCTTGTGTGTCACCTATCTAGAAGTCATTTACCATTGGGGGGGCACGTGTAGGGTCATGATCAATGTTGAGCATAGTCCTATAGCGTGTTTATGACATGCAATGGATAAGAGTCACGATGTTCGTCGAGGTAACCAAGGTTGTAGGAGCAGTGCTGAATGGGCACGTGAGTCGTGTTCGCCAGTTATGTATGTAGTCTTCTAGAGCAAGTGTGTCCATTAGCCTCCTGTCTAGTTTTGGTGTGTGTGTGTGTGATATAGTCAAGTAATTATTCTTCTACTTGGGATAATGAATTGTGATTATAAAAGAGACTATGTCCTGAGTATGATCAATCCCCATACCCTTCTCCGGCGAGTGTCGCCAACCATTATTCATTGATATGTGTTGCTTATTTATTATTGTGTTATCTATTTATACCTCTCAGGCGTGTGTTCCCGATTATTCTTTAAAGGCATGTGTTGCCATTTTAGTTATTTTGTTTATGAAGGAGTATTTTTATTGATGTGGAGGATACTTTATTTTTAGAGATTGAGTAATATATTTGGGCAAGCCACGAGTTAGCCTAATTATACATGGTGATATCTCTGTATCAATGATTTGGATTTTGATGATGGTTTTTTTGATATGGATGATTCACCCATTTGATGTTGTTTTATGGTTTCTGAGGTGAAGAGCTTTTATATGAGTGAGGACACCTTTATGTTGGGTTTTGTAGTGTTTTACGTTATAAGATATTGGAGTTGGTTGGGATACAGTATAATTATTTATATATCCAACATATTCTATGTTCTATATGTTTATTGACTTTGGGTTTAGGTATAGTCTGACCCATTTATTAATACTCGGGTCATTCCAAGACATTTCAGGTTTTGGGACAGTGAGACCAGTTTGTGTTTTGGGCATAAAGGAGATTAAGATGTGGTACTATTAGATATAAGTTGAGTATTATATAATTTCTTGTGTGTGTATTTTGATGTTGTATAATAAATATACAACGTATATTTATGTATTATATATTATCGCTGCGATTTAAACTTTGTGTTCTCTGTTTATATAATGTATATTATTCTATCTTGAGGCACGCGTGTTTACTGCTTTGTGTCGATACTATGTATGTATAAGTGAGTTACTTGTTTTATGTTTTAATACGTAACAGTGTTAGCCTAAAGGAATATTCATGTGCGTACCCCTTATTGCCTCATTCTCGATATTATCTGACAGTATTACTCAGTAATACTCTTGGATAGTATGGGTATAGAGGTGGGATGTTAAAAAGTTGGTGTTAGAGCAAGGTTTTGAACAATACATCATATATAAAAGATATGAGTCTTTGCCTTAGATGAGATTTAGAGTCCCTGTCCCCATGGGTGTGAGATAGGTTATTGTTTATACTTAAGTGATAGTAGGAGTATACGGTGATTACCGGGGTAATCATTTTGGGACATACTTGTTACTTTCTCTACTACATATATATTCCTTATCTCTACCTCTTCTGTATGTATTTATTTTCATGTGAAGTGGAAGTCAACGGGTGAGATAGTAAAGTAAAGAGTAATTAGACTGACGAGTAGTATCGGTATTGATGATGGTGAATAAACCTCTATGTTGCTTTGAACAAAGTAGCCTGATCTAGTAGAGATCAGAGTGCGAAGCAGTAGTTGATAAAAAAATTCCACTGAAGGCGTTTATTTGATGTGTGATGATTTGTATTATTATTTATGATTGCTGAATGGAATGTGTATACAAATTTTTGAAAATAAATATTTTATTCAAACAAGAAAATGATTTGGAAAAATATGAATTTGATTTTATAAAGTGATTTGAAATTATTTTAGTAGTTTGTTTTAGTGTTGATTTGTCCGTCGAGTGCTTTCAGAATTCAGGTCGATGCGGGTGCACACATATTCGATAGGGATACCTAAACACTTAAATGAGGCAAATCTAACATAATATTTTAGAATGATATAAGAAATAGTTTACTCAGAATTATATATTATTTTGTAGAATAAAATATTATTTATATAAATGAAAATATTATATTTCTAGATTTAAATATATTAGAACACGTGTGCAGCCATTAGATGTTAGTGTAAAGTTGAGATCATCGACGAGGCAGTGTTGATACAAAATCCTAAGCAGTCAATATTGCAGCCAATTGGCAAAATGGGTCACTAAGATTTATAGTGCGACAACGTTGTATATTTTAATATAAATTGATGCGTGTAAATTTTATTTTTGTCTAAGTTTGAAAAAAAATGAAGTAAGGAGTTAGAAGAATTTCTAGTGAAAATTAATTAGATATTTATATACTAGAGTTGTTTTGCGTTGAAGGAAAATTTTCGAACGAGAAAAATAAAATAAAAATAAACATGTTACTCATTCTTATTAATAAATTTTTGTTAAGGAATTTGTGGTATAATGTTGTACTTATTTTGAATCGTGTGTTGAAAAAAAATATGGATGTATCTTAAAAGTAACAAACCTTGATTTGATTATGAATGAATTTTTGTTCATTTGTCGATAGTAGTTCAAATTTATTTGGTAATTTTGGATTAATTAATCTCATACATGCTTAAAGTTAAAAAAATAAAAATAAATGAATATAAATAGATATTTAAATTATATTATAACCATTTTGTTTTTGAAAATGAGATGAAGTAAGAAATTTGGTAAAAGAATGAAGTTTATATATTTGTGAAGAAGAAGAAAATGCTACCTACCTTATTAATAAAGTTTTGTAAAAAATAATAAGAGAAGGCATATAGTTTAAATTGTGTTTCAAAAAATATACAAATATTGTAGAGATGATTGAAATCATATTGATAAGTATAGAAAGTAAAAGATTGAAAAAGAAAGAGTGCATGTGTGTGTGAGAATTTAAAGCATATGTTGTTAACAGTACCATCCTTTTACAGTGTATACAAATTAATCAATGCTTGCTTATTTGATAGGCAAGTGCATAGAAATTAAATGAGTGCATTTGGTTGATGATTTGAAAACACGCAAAGAAGAAAAAAAAGATATGAGTGAAGTTTAGAAATTTCATCTTGAAAGTGTTGTATAAACATGATAATAAGTTTTGATTGTATGATTCGATTTTGATGAACCTTTTTCCATCTGAAAGTTATTTTAATATGGAATGACTTTTATATGTGTCACTTTTCAAAATTTTAACATTTGTTAATGTTTAAATATGTTTGAAAGTAGATAGAAAATTAGGCCCGTATGTGTATCACTGAAATTTGACATTGTGTTCGTTAGACAATAACTTTCAAATGATTTGTTCGATTTCGAGGATATTGGCCATTTCGAAAAGCTTGAAACATATGCAACAACTTCTAGAGTATTTAGCAAAAATTTGAAATTTACTAAGCTAAAAACATATATTTATATATCAAGTCTGCTCTTTAATTCCATTTTGGAATTTTACACTTTTAGAAAAAAAATACCATAACTGGAATTGTATTTCACGTTTTTGCAATCCAAAAAATGTTTTGGAAACAAATTTCTTCATGCTAAAACTTCACTTTTGGAAGTATCGTCTAAATATGTGTTTTAACATTTTAAACTTAGTAGGAAAGTGACTAAACTTATAATGCTTTAGTGTTAATGGATATGAGAATGCAAACTACCTTACATTTATACAATATAATCTTATATGGTTTTTTTAGCCTAGCACAGGTACATGAAGACGTTGTGGGATGATTTTGGGCATACTATAGCTTATATGCGCATAAAAGCTAAGCAAATATGCTTAAAAATGCAAATATAAGGTACGTTTTAACGGTATATCGATATAAAATGTGATATTATCTTGTTTCCCCATGTTTCAGAAGGCCCCATGTTGGGATGCCTCTTCAGAGATGTATACCATGTGATTATATCGTGTTCTGCTTTTTTGGAATGCTCTTCGTACAAAGCAGACTGCCGAAATTTTCTGAAAAATTCGACACTTAGAATATTTCACAATATTTTTATCGTATGCAAAAATAGAAAGTCATTGAATTAAATCTATTTGAAATATGGCATACGATAAGATGAGTTGGAGTGTAAGAGCCACATAGAGTATTGAGTAGTTGAGTTTTATAGATGAGTTTTGAATATGAAGAAAGTCTAGGTTTGAGTTGTTTAACGTCTCCCTACAAGAAATTGCGAGGACGCAATTTTTATAAGGGGAGAGTCTGTAACAACCTCACTTTCTACGCCGTTACTTAATTAAAATTCTATTTAATAAAAGATTTTTGTTTCAATAAATTGAAATTTATAAATTCTTTTTGAATAATCTATCGAGTTCAATAAAATGTGGTGAATTGAATATGAAATATTTTTGATGTGTAAATTAATTTTGGATTAGATTAGGATGATTCTGCAAACAAATAAAAAGTATTGTTTAAAGGAAAAGAAAAAGGATAAATAAATATGTAAACTAGAAAATTAGAAATAAGGCCCATAGCCTGTTAATATTCTTATCGCTTCTGGTATTCTCTCGACACTTCCTCCCTCTAGCCCAAAATGCCCGAACTCCCTCGTTTTCAACTAGAGCCCTAAATCCCCATTCACGCATGAAAAAAAGAAGGTAGAAAGAAAAAGGCGATCGATCAGGCGATGAGAGAACACCTATGACCAGGAAGGAGGAGTGCGATAGGGTGGTGTCGAGACGGCTGGAGCTTATGCATGTGTGTGACCTAGCGTGCGTATGAATGGAGATGTGCGACCTTGACAATGACGTGGATGCTCGAAGATGGCTACATGATTAGGCGACGATTGCTGGTTTAAGGCGGTGGCGAATTGGTTGTTGTTAAGGTGGGCATGGGAAAGAGATAGGGGAAGGTGACGATGTTGTTTTAGGTCGATGTGAAGCTGTGTGGGTTTGGGTGTGATAATAGCTGAGGTAGTGAAGTCAATGCTGTCATTGATTTGGGACTCGAAGGTGGCAATTCGATGGCGGATGGCGGCTGTGATTATAGGCAGCGATGAGGAGATAGTTGTGTGTAAGTTTGGTCTATAGTGGCAAAATAGGATTCAACCTTTGTAAGCGCCATTCAGTGAGTATTTTTCACTCACAACTATATTTAATTCCACTCATATCTTATATTGTTTGCAACCAAATTGTCCACAAACACTCAAGAACATGTTTAAGTAGTGAAATAAATGAAGAAACTAAATAAAAACAGAGGAATATATCAAAATAACAGGAAAAAAACAACAGAAAGCAAGAACAACAAGATTTATTGTGGTTCGGCGTAGATTGCCTACGTCTACTTTGAATATTCTCTTTATTGCTTTTCAATCAACTTGATTACAATTAGAAACAACAAGAAATAGCAAGAGATAGAGAATAATGGAGGAAGTTGATTACAATAACGGTGTTGTCTAACCAGCAACGTCTAGATCCTAGAATGACCCTCTAGGTCTGTATTTATAGGTGAAGGCGACTTCCAATCTGACTGGAACTTCGGCAACAGAACCTTCTCATCCATAGGGGCCCACCATAGGGAGGGCTAGGTCTAAATCTCAATGGAGAGTGATCGGTACCGATCCCTCAATGTGTTAAGTTTGGGGCAGCGATCCCTATGGTTGCCTCCTTATGCTATGGTATGATGGTGCTTCAAATGTCATGATGATTGGATGTGTTAAGCTCGAGGTTTGGTTGATCTTTGGTTCAAATCTCATTTTAGTCAAGGAAGTGCCGATCCCTTCGAATAATAGTGCCGAACCCTCTTGCTTCCTTAACATATTCCGATCCATACTACTCGGAATATTATGTCAATCTATCTATCGTGAGCAAAGCCGATCCCTCCGTTTATTGCATATTATACCGATCCATAATGCTTGCGAGATGTATGTTGAACCCTATAGGGACCCTTCACCATGCCGATTCCTTCATGACTCTATCTACGCTGACTATCCACCTAACTTATCATGCCGACCCCTATGGTATTTACACATCACGTTGAACTAAATAACACTGCCTATGCCGACCCATCTAGCACCATTAAATCATATGGAACTATGCTGATCCCTATTGCCTTGTTTTTCTATACCGATCCCTTTGTCACCTCACCTATGTTGACAAACGATTATGCCGACCCCTACCTTATCTAAGCTAATTTCCATATCTCTGATATCATGCGTTGTCTCTCTATCAACCCTGTCCAATCCGAACTTCGTATCATGGTCCGGACTCTATATCTATGCCCTGAGTCGATTCCCCATGGTTATTATTCTTATCAGCAGCCGAATCTATCTTGCGCGGCCAGTCCAATATAGCCGGGTCAAGGCACCGGGTAACACTTTGCCCCCTCAAAGTGCGTCTTGTGAGTAACATGACGTGCTTTGAATTGACAAAAGTCTGAGTTGCCGGAAGGAAGTCTATCTAACTCCCTGGTTGACTTATATTCCTTTATCGATCTTCAATAATACACTTCTAGTGTCGTGTGCATCTTCAATAAGATCTTCAATATCGATCTTCAATAATTCAATCATGCGGGGCTTATAGGTTTTTTTTTGATTCGATCTCGAACTTGACTGTCTTAGGCTTGACCGCAATTTCAGTTGATTTCAAAAGGTTGAATTCTTGAATCGTTTCCGAGCACACTCACATACATGTTTCTGTTGTTGGCCCCATGACGTGTTCGAACGTCCGCTGGTCATTGCCAACTTTAATAGTGTCCTGTACACTTATTTTTATAGCTGAATCTTTACGATGACGATCATCTGCCACTTCCTAGTTGTCCATCACGTCTCTACTTCCATTTTTATTTCATTCATACCCATTATTTTCTTTATTATTATTATTATTATTTTTAATGGAGGGATCGGTATCCCACTTACCGATCCATTACTAGAGATACGTGAGTAGGGTTCGGCATGCCTCAGTACCGACCCTTTTTCGTCTCTTTTTCTTTTTGACCAGGTCACCCTTAATAACCGGTTGGACTTCTCTATGTAAACATACATATATAAGCACATTTCTCTTCTCTCCTTCCCTTTACTTTCACATTCTTACAACTTTTACTACTTTTATCTGCCTTTGCATTTTCAAGCTCCCCTTCCACTGAACCAATAACATCGCAACCCCTTGCTGTAAGCAAAATCCCTCAAACTTGAGACCTTAACATCGAACACAAATTCGAGCAGCTTCTTCGCAGTCACTCCTCCATAATCTTTGATTCTCAAGTTCGACATCTTCCCCCCCTTTAATTTAATCTAACATACATATAGGTATGAACTCTCCCTCCTTATTTATGTCATTGGGTCATGAATTTTGAGTGATTTCTAGGTGAATGATTTAGTAAGTCGCAATAGGATAAGAGAACGAGGAGGTAACAGAGAAGGAGATGGAGAAGAAGACGGAGAAGGAAGGGTTCGACTGGTGTCTTGGAAGGGATGGAGGAGAGTTGGTTTATAAGGTTTGAGAAGAGGAAATTAAGATGGGTGAGGGTTCGGTCTTTTTAGTTGAAAAGGGATCGGTGTAGGAAGCGGCTTTACGAGGGATCTCTAGGAGTTTGTATAAGACGAGGGTTCGGTAGGTCATGCTAGTGAATGATGAATCGGTAGATTATGTTAGCGGAGGTGTAGGGATCGGCAATGAGACCTGGGTGAGGGATCGGCATAAGGTGTAGGGATCGGCATGGACTATAAAAAATCTAATCTAAGTCAAACAAACACTTGATTGCATATGCCTTTCCCGAACATAGGATGACTAAGAACAACACGACTTGCACTGAATTGTTGGACCTAATCTTGAACAAACAAACTTCCGGGCCGCTCAATATGGACTAAGTAGAAAACTAGCTAACGAACCTAAACAATGAACTTTATGATTCATAATATCGACAACCGATCCTAAAACCTTTGTGACGCCCCACCTCTATACTCACGCTAACAGAGGACACTACGGGGTAATGCCGTCGACTAGCACGAAGAATAAGGCTGTTGAGGAGCGACCATCTGTGTAATTGCTTTGTGCGAGTACCGATATGTCAGATAATATAACTTACATTTCATCTCAAGAGGAAATCCGACATATCAAATACAAACTCAAAGCTACCATACAGTGGCTATGTGGACTTCGAAAACAAATATAGAAATAAACATAACACAAATCATTCACAGATATTCATATCACAAAGGCGGAATCATATATGAATATAACACATAGAAGTGTACATCAAAGTAGTGGTCAAACTAGATCCACTACATCACAAAAGAATAGATACAAGTGCTAGACAAAATAATATGTATACAACAAGGAGTCTCTATCTCAAATGTATACTAACAAAAACTACTATGCTAAAGTAGTTAGCCAAAAGTCAGGTGACGGACCCTGATAAGAAGTCAAGCAGAAGCACCTGAAATACCTCGATCTGACCCGAGTATTATTTAAGAAGAAATAATAAACGGATCAGTCTAGCTATAAATATCAGATAAAATGAGATAGGATAAGAGATATCACAAAAACGTATGATAACAATAATGCCATACTGTGATAAGTATACATCAGATAATAACAAAAATCATACAATATCTCAAATATTCTCATACACCAAAAAGAATGTCATATTCTTTAAATTATTCACCAAAACACAAATATTGACAAAACATATCAATGCCAATCGCATAAAAATCGGTGAAACGCAAATTCTAGAAATCATCAACTAGAAATCCAGAAATCACAAAGGGGGAAGGCCCATCACAAACGGGAGCACGAAAACTCCCCAACATGTGTATCACAAATGGGTCGCTATCCCATGGTCGCTAACCATAGAGCCGGTGCCACGACGTAGTACAGCGAATGCCCAAGGAACCAAAAACTCAAATAATCCAGAACATCGACGTAGTACAGCGTTACGCTCGATGAACCAAACTCAAATAATCAGGCACAACGACGTAGTACAGCGAACGGCCGATGAACCTAAACACAAATAATCCGGAACATCGACGTAGTACAGCGAACGCCCGATGAACCAAACTCAAATAATACGGAACAACGATGTAGTACAGCGAACGCCCGATGAACCGAACTCCAATAAGCCGGACAACAACGTAATACAGCGTTATGCCCGATGAACCGAACTCCATAAAACCATAGGTCGCTAGCCTATAAAAATGTGACGAAGCTCCGTAAATCGGGGTACAGTCCCCCACGTGGACAAAGAGACATCGCAAATTGCTAATCTAAACCATAAAATGATAACCATTGATCAATAAGAAGTGCAAATCACATTAAGCTAGTAAATATAAGAGTTTAGCTTCATGTCCCATAACCACTAGCTTAACTCAAATATTTACAAACAAATTGTAGATTTCCACTCGAAAATTGTCACAGAATTTCAATCGAACAAGTCTAAGAATTAACCTACAAAGTAAACGCAAGCATTTCATACCACTTGTTTTGCTAAGCCGTTTAATTAGATTTCTCATACGAATGAGGTAAAGGTTTGTATATACTAATAGATTGGAAAACGGATTTAGAAATGAGTATTATATTGTAAGTAAATGTTGAAATCGTTTTGATGAACGAGTTTGAGTATTTACTACTAGTATAGAAACCTTTGTATTTTAAAGTGACAAACCACAGAAATGATTGTAGAAACAATCAATCACCAAAAATTCACATACGAAAATGTGAATTAAATCTATAAAAATCGATATCAAATCCATCCAACGGATATTCCCAAAAATACAAAGAAAGAAGTCATCAAAGTCGATAATAAGTGATAACAACTAACCGGATCGACAAAAATCGATTAAACAATGGAAATTCACTCAAAAATAGGCAAATAGGCAAAACTGGGCAGTTCCAGACGTCTAGGGGTCAATCCAGACGTTTGGATTTGGTCTTTGGAAATATTCCAGAAAACCACCCAGACGTCTGAAACTTCTAAACAAACGTCTGAAACCCCTTTCAAACGTCTGAACCATAAATTCAGATGTCTGAAGTTGTTCTCTGCCATTTTTATTTATTTTCTGCTTTCCATATTTTTTCTCTCCAGGTCTAAACCAGACGTCTGGACTTGATAACTAGACGTCTGGTCACCTGGTTTGGGCAAAAATTTGCCTAGGCCAAGATGGCCAAAACGTTTCGGGAGCGATCGGACAAGCAACTACGACTAGGGATTTATGCCGAGCGACAACCTAGCCTTAAAGGCTCTTCGATACACCCCGAATATCAATGTCCAAACATCCATAGAAGGATTTTCATAAAAATTGGACCAAAACACCAAAATTTGGAAAATTCACCAAATCAATTCAAATCAAAAGCAAATGAACATGCACAAATGTTAGGAATTCATACCTAATAACAAAGAAAGTTATAGATGTAGAAATGAGTAAAAGAACTCACCTTTAAACCCAAAAACAACGAATGAGAAGCTTTTAAAACAAAGGAAAGATCAACCACTCTTCAACTTCAACTTTAGAAGCTCCAATCTAAGATTATAAGCAAATATTTCCTAAATTAGGTTATAGGAAATTTCTAAAATTGGAGAGAGATTGAGATGGAGAAGATGAAGAGGATGCTTACCTAAGCTTCTCCTTGATTTTGGAGCAAGAACTTGAGTTTCCAAATCAAACTAGGGTTTGGAATTTCTATTTCCCATTCTTTTCCCCCATTTTCTCTAGAGCTTGAATTTATTAGGAAATGAGAATGAATGAAGAGGAGAGGGGGTGGAGTTAGGGTATTATGTTGGGTTAGTGGGCTCAAACCCAAACCCAAAGCCCAAAATAGAAATGTAGCAAAATTCTACTCAACTCCAAACATATCGATGTTTATACTCAAAAAAGTTGTAAATGCCATTTTGGACTCAATGGAAGTGGTCTCAAGTTCCAATTCGACTGTTTACAAAAAGTAATATTTAGAAATGTACTTATTTAAATAGGAAATAAATATAAAAGCTTTTAAATCATTTTTAAAATAAATAAAAATTGCATTATAACATGTGTTAGGTGATTAATAATTGTAGATGACAAATGTAAGTTGTAATAACAAGTGTCATCCTTCTTATTTTCTTTTTCTTTAATTTTAATAAATCATAATAAACTCGATATAAACATTCCCCTTCTTTCTTCAATTCTTTTTCTATCTTCTCATTTCTAAACCTCAAGGAAACTCAACCCGTTCAATTATCTACAAACCAGAAGAACAAACCTGTAATTCATTTCCATAGAAAACTCAAAAGCCTGTAAACATTTCTCTAAAACAAATCAAAACCCTGTAACCAATTCTCAAATCACAGCCAAAACCTGTAATCTTTTCAAAGCCTGTAACAAAGATCAACAAGCTTCAATCTGCATCAATCAAGTCTTGAATCATCTCATCATCAAGTTTCAGTTCAACTAAGCATTCCAGTTTCAAAAGATTTAAACATTTTCTTTTGCAATTCAAGTTTTCAAAAATCAAAGCTTCTCTGTTTCAAATCTCAAGCTTCTGCCTTTTCAAAACTGGTGAGTAAACATATATTTAAAAGGCATAAGTAAACTAAATCTGTGCATGTGCTTCTTGGATTATATTTTGCTTTGCATGTGTATTCTTAAGTATGTTCTTTGTATATATGTATGTATGATGTGTGCATGTATGATATGCTTGTTCTCCTCTGTTTTCCAAAGTACATAGTTTAAAAACAAGTCAAAAATTCAAAACTCTTTTTCTGATCATTGCTAGGCTTTGAAATTCAAACACAATATGATTGTTTAAACATAAATTAAAGCTTAAAATTGTATTCAAGCCAAATAGGTTTGAAAATCTTCTGGACTTGAGTAAATACTGTAAGATGTTTAAAAATGTTTTGCTGATTCAAGTATACAACTTGAATCGTCACCGAAAAACTTGATTTTTAAGATGAAAATCATGATTTTAAATTGAGAAAACTGTGATGAATTCTTAGTTAACTAGAAAAAGGTATTTAAGAGTTTTCTGGTGATCGGCTGTGCTTGGGAGGTCGGGATCTTGGCTGAAGCAAGGATGATGATTGGGGTGTTTGGCAAAAATGGTGGAAGTGGCGATCATGGACCGTAGCGTCGGGAATTGGATGATTTAGGTTTTAAACCCTAAATGGGTCGAGTCTGAAAAACTGGATCACTACATCATCTCTGGGTGATCGCGTGGCACGAGACTTGGGCGAAAGCAGCATGGATGGTCGGAGAATGTGTGGCTGGGGTCTCAGGACTTCCGGTGATCGGCGTCAGCTGTTCGAGGGGTTTTCAGGTTTGGGTTACTGGTTCCAGGTCTGCTACATTAGCTCGATCTTGTTCATGGGCTTGTGATTGTGTTTTGATGGTCGATATTGGTTGCAACGGCGATGGGTGATGTGCAGGAAGGTTCATCAGAGGTCGGAGGCGACTCTGGCGATGGTGCATGTGCACGGTGGAGCTTTGTGTGTCTATGGGTTGTTGTGGAGGTTATCTCGAAGGCAGGCTCGACTGATGGGGTAGGTGACTCGATTTTATACTCGAGTAGGCGTGAGTGTTTTTTTTAAATGATAATTGAGTCATTATAAAGATAATGTTTTATCTTAAGGATAACTAAGGTTTTAATGATTTGAGATTAATTGAGTTAATTAAGAAAATTTAAGTATAATTAATTAATTTAATTAATTAATGATAAAGGATTAATTAAGAAATTAATTAAGAGAAATTAATTAATTTAATTAACTAATGATTAAGGATTAATTAATTTATAATTGAGGGTTATAATTAATTAATTAAAGGTTAATTAATTGTAATTAAAGATTTTTAATTAAGTAATTAAGATTGATTAATTAATGATTAAAGATTAATTAATTTAATTAGAGATTAATTAATTAAGTAATTAGAGGTAAATTAATTGGTAATTTAAGAAGTACTTAATTTGTAATTAAGTTTTATTAATTAATAATTAGGTTTTATTAATTAATTAATAATTAAGGGTTAATTAATCTATAATTAAAGATTAATTAAGGATTGGTTAACTGTCAATTAAGGATTAATCAAATGGTAATTAAGGATTAATTAAATGGTAATTAAGGATTAATCAAATGGTAATTCAGGATTAATCAACTGGTAATTAAGGATTGATTAATTTATTATTAAGGGATATTAATTAATAATTAAGGTCTATTAATTAATTGTTAAAGGATAATTAATCTGTGATTAAAGATTAATTAATTGGTTTATAAGGTGATTAAGGAGTGATTAATTAATTAAATGGTTTGTAATTAATTAATGATTGATTAAGCAGGATTAGGTGATTAACTCTTAAGAAATTAATTTAATTTAAATTAATTGAATTAATTATGATATGGAGTAATAATTCTTGCTTGTGGATGATTGTTTGAGTAGAATGTCTGGATTGATTGATATCTATTGTATGATAATCTATGTTATTCTATGATGTGATATTGGATATATCTGTGATAAATGGGTGATATTTATCTGTGTTAATGCTGTGTGAATTCAAGTATTGAATTGAATTAAATTGTTTAACTTTAAAGCAACTTGACCTTTAAAACGACGTTTGGATTTCGATGAGACCGGGATCAGATATCAGTTTTGATTATCCGAAAACCACATCGATCCAAGTTAAACGATAGGTCGTGAAATCTCAAAGTGAAGATCGAGATGGAGTTTTAGAGTGCAAGAGTTATTGTCGTTAACTCTGAGGGTGATTCCAAAATGAGTGTAACGAGATAATGCCTTCGGTTTCGTTCGAACCCGGAACGAACTTGTATGGATTGAATGCTTTTAGAACATTATCAAGTGGACGATGAGCATTCTAAGTGATGTGTTCTGATAAGGTAATCGTAGCCTCAAGCCTCATCAACCGAGATTGGCTAAAACAGGGGAGGTGCATGCAAGGTTAAGTGGGTAGCACCCAAGTAGGATGAGATTTTCCCCTATCTAGAGTCCCTTTTTATTTCGGCTGTGTGGGCGGTTGCTAGCTACAACCGCGGGGTTGTCTTATTCGGACTATCCAGTAAGGGATAGCTCCGGCTTTGTGTTGCAGGGGATTGGGAGTGATCGTCGGTACGGTGATCTAGGCCACGTACTATGACGGGCGGTACCCCAGTAGCCCTGCCATTGTATGGAATCCAATCTCCAATAAGTGCCTGTACGGTTTTGATTGTGCCCAACTATGTTGGAACGTGAGATGTAAGCATTCCAGCTATTTCTGTATTTTATATTGAAAACCCTAGACACTATTATAATATTACCGAATTTCCTATCAAATGTTTTGGTTATCGTAAGGGAAAAACTTGTCCGTATTTATTCGTGGAGAGTCTTACGAGATACCTTTTATTTTCAAAGGTTTTTCAAGTTAAGTAACTTAACGATTTACTCACACCAGACCCATGTCTGACCCAGAGTTATTTTCTGTTTTTCTTAACTCTTGGGTACTCAAAATTTTACGAGTAGCCAAGGGATTCAGGTTAGCTTTGACGAATCTATGGAGGAGATTTGGAGCAGGAGGCTTCAGCGTTTAGATATCTGTATTTCCGCTGTGTTTTATCTTTGTGATGTCTTGTATTGTATGATAGACAGGTGTTTATAACTGTCTAATTTGTGATGTATAAGCCGTGTATCTCTGATGTATATGATACTATGTAATATACTATGTGATATAATATATTTTATTCGTTCCCCTGTTAGATTCTGATATTGTTTAGTTCTTTCTTTCTATCTGTTCTCTTTTCTATCCCTTTCTTTCTTAATCATGATACATCTTTCTATGGAATGAAAGACGGGCCATGACATGTTTGCTCAATGAATTCTCAAGATTCCTAAGAGCAATCCTTAGGATTTGAGGACCATTGAACTTTCACAAGAAGAACATCTTTATTTCGAAGGCGTTTAACCTCCGAAGTAATGATACGAATAGAATGTTGCTCATAAGTCAAATTTGGTGAAACTTCAATTTCTTCAATTACACCGGGCTCAAGAATAGAATCGGAATCCCTGACGTATTTCCATAGTTGAGAAACGTGGAACACATCATGGATAGCAAAAAATTGAGCCGGTAACAAAAGGCGATAAGCCACGGAACCAATGCATTCGGTGATGGGAAATGGACCAATATATCGAGGTGCTAATTTTCCCAATCAACTGAAACGCACAACACCCTTCATAGGTGAAACACGAATAAAATATGAACCTAAAACCAGCTTCTCACTGGCTTCAAGCAAATACGAAGGAGATCGGCACGGCCTTCCGTAGAGTGCCTCGAAAGGTGCCATACCAATACTAGATTGGAAGCTATTATTATAGGAAAACTCAACAAGAGAAATATGATCTTCCTAACTTCCACCAAAATCAAGAACACATGAACGAAGAAGATCTTCAAGAGTTTGATTCACACGCTCGGTTTGTCCATCGGACTGAGGTTGATAAGCGGTGCTAAAATTAAGCTTTGTTCCCAAAGCTTTTTGAAGACCTTTCCAAAATCCACTTAGTAAATAATGGATCACGATCGCTAACAATAGTAGTAGGAACTCCATGCAATTTAACAATTTCTTTGACATAGAGTTTAGCCAAAAGAGGTACGGTCCAAAAAAAGAAGGATGAGACTCAAGGCTACACAAAACAAGAGATGAACATAAATTGGATTCACAATCTTGAATCCCACAAGCGAATAAAGTCTCAAGATTCCATTCAGATATCTTCATGGAAACAACCGTTTGTTGCTTACGACTAATGGCATCGGCAACACGATTACCCTTTCCGGGAGTATAAGGAATATCAAGATCATAAGATGCAAGGAACTCGAGCCAACGTTGTTGATGCAAATTAAGTTTATTTTGAGAAAATAAGTACTTCAAAGATTTATGATCGGTGTAGAGAACAAATTTCTCTCCCAAAAGATAATGACGCCAAATTCTAAGGGCGAAAACAATAGCCGCGAGCTCTAAATCATGAGTGGCATATCTAGTCTCGGCAGGCTTTAATTGTCAAGAAGCATATGTGATAACACATTCCCTTTGCAAGAGAATGGCACCCAAACCAATACGACTAGCATCGGTACAAATAGTGAAGTCTTGGTTCCCTTGGGGAATCACAAGAATAGAAGCATCGGAAAAGAGTTCTTTCAAATGATTCTCTTTCCCGAAAATCTAAGACTTTCAAAATCACAATTAACTTTGTGTAATCATCTTTTTAGAAAAAATTACTTTTTACAAGTCAATTTACTGTATCTGACTATCTCATCATAGCGTTTAGGAGATTTCTATCGATAACGTTGATCAGGCGCATCGACCAGAATTCTTAAAGCACTCAATGGGCAAAATAACGCAAAATCATCTTCTATATGATAAACATGCCTCTTACAAAATTTACAAATATTCTTTGCTCATTTTAAGAACAAAATCCAATCATACTTATAAATATCTTATTAAAAAGATTTAAAAAAATTTAAATTATTGTTTTCATCCATAATCAATAAATACAAGGATGGTCTCATCGAGATATTCGTAGAATACTCGATTCATAAGATGGATGAAATAAGCTGGACAAACTGAATGACATCATGAGTTACTCATAAGAATCATAACGAGTACGGAATGCGGTAAGTGGAATGCTACCCTCCGCAACTCGTAGTTGATGAAAATCGGTGGCAAGGTTGAGCTGAAAAGACCTTAGCACCACTCAAAAGATTGCTTAGGTGATAATCCTAAGACAAGCTCAAATATATCGGAAAATTCACAAGCTACTTGAATGAGAGAAATAACGCTTTCCTCATCAAGTGGGTTTAAAAAAAACTAAAATGATGCCACTGAATTGGAAATCGAAATTATTAAGAAAAATTAAAAATCCGCTTAATAGATTGAGAATGTCGAAGATGAACAGTCCTCTCAGGACATAGGATATGGGTTTCATAATGATTAAGCCAATCCTTTCCCAAAAATCAATTCCGAAGCCTAAGTAACGCATAACATGCAAATTGGCTCGGAAAGAATAATCACAAAAAAAAATCTCGACATTTTTCACAAAGCAAACTGAGTGTTACGGATCCATCAATCGAATTTGCAATTCTCAATGAAGTCATCAAGCCCATAATATTTAAAGAAAAAGAATCAACAAGTTCTTTTGATATAAAAGAGTGGGATGCACCCGTATCAAAAAGAACTCGAATAGAATGATCACAGAACATAATAATGCCATCAAGGATAGAATGAGAAATACCTTGATCAAGAGAAGTGTCACTAGGAGCTTGCACAACATTCAACTCTCCCTCTCTCCTACTTTGGAGTATGGGACATGCAGATATAAGATGGCCTGAACTTTTGCAATAACGACAAAAAATGGTTTTGGGCACTCATTTGCATAGTGGTCCGTAGAACCATAATTGTAGCATCGTCCACGACTAGAGGTAGGAGTCTTTGCTACCGAAGTTTCTTGCTTCCCTTTCTTGTTGGGATTGGGGCCTTTGAACTTAATAGGCCTCTTCATGTTATTGTTGAAGTTCTGTTTGGCACGCACAACTTCAACATCACTTTCTCTATCGGCCTCTTCAAGTCGCAGAGCGATATCTACAAGCTGATCGAAAGAAACTTCTAGTTTCAGAAGTAAAGGCTTTTTGAGGTTCTTATTCAACCCACAGATAAACCTCTGATTTTTCTTCAATGGGGTATTAATATACTCGACCCCATATTTAGAGAGAGATTCAAAAGATGCGACATAATCTGCCACCGAAGATTCACCTTGAACAAGGTCAATAAAGCGTTAGGCTAAAGTTACCTTTTCAGCCTCCGGCACAAACTTCAATTCGAATCTTTCCCGGAATTGCTCCCAAGTAAGATCCGCTTCGATAATCTCAGAAACTAAAAGCTCATACCAATCTAATGCTCTCTCCTAGAGCATGTTAGAAGCCACTTGGACACGAAGTGGATCAATAAGATTCATGCGGGAAAAGATGCGATCGCATGATCTAAGCCAAGCTTGGATTTCTATAACGTTTTCGGAACCCTTGAATGGCCTTCCACCCAAAGCGGTATAATCTCTGCACAAGCGTGCAAACCCGGATTTAGGATGAGTAGGCTCTGGAATGGGTCCGATAGATTGAGCATTTTTCACAAGATCTAGAAGTTGCTGAGCAGACATAAATACTCCGTCCTGAGGAGTAGCACTGGATTGACCGGCGCTGGGACGGCCTGGTCTAACCATTTATCTTCTTTAACAAAGAAAGAAGAGGAAAAATGTTATTCACAGAATGAATATCAAACAAACTTGATTGATAAAACAAGGCATCATAAAAAGAAATAGGATAGAACGGTACAAAGACTCGAATTAAATCCTATGGCACGATTCCTAAGAAAGACTTAGGACAATGATCCTTGCTAGATTATTCTACATTGTTCCGAAGTTTGGCTCTGATACCAAGCTGTGACGCCCCACCTCTATACTCACGTTAGCTAAGGACACTACGGGGTAATGCCGTCGACTAGCACGAAGAATAAGGTTGTTGAGGAGCGACCATCTGTGTAATTGCTTTGTGCAAGTACCGATATGTCAGATAATATAACTTACATTTCATCTCAAGAGGAAATCCGACATATCAAATACAAACTCAAAGCTACCATACAGTGGCTATGTGGATTCGGAAACAAATATAGAAATAAACATAACACAAATCAGTCACAGATATTCATATCACAAAGGCGGAAACATATATGAATATAACACATAGAAGTGTACATCAAAGTAGTGGTCAAACTAGATCCACTACATCACAAAAGAATAGATACAAGTGCTAGACAAAAGAATATGTATACAACAAGGAGTCTCTATCAGAAATGTATACTAACAAAAACTACTATGGTAAAGTAGTTAGCCAAAAGTCAGGTGACGGACCCTAATAAGAAGTCAAGCAGAAGCACCTGAAATACCTCGATCCGACCTGAGTATTATTTAAGAAGAAAATAATAAACGGATCAATCTAGCTATAAATATCAGATAAAATGAGATAGGATAAGAGATATCACAAAAACCTATGATAACAATAATGCCATACTGTTATAAGTACACATCAGATAATAACAAAAATCATACAATATCTCAAATATTCTCGTACACCAAAAAGAATGTCATTCTTTAAATTATTCACCAAAACACAAATATTGACAAAACATATCAATGCCAATCACATAAAAATCAGTGAAATACAAATTCTAGAAATCATCAACTTGAAATCCAGAAATCACAAAGGGGGAAGGCCTATCACAAACGGGAGCACGAAAACTCCCCAACACGTGTATCACAAATGGGTCGCTATCCCATGGTCGCTAACCATAGAGCCGGTGCCACGACGTAGTACAGCAAACGCCCACGGAACCAGAAACTCAAATAATCCAAAACATCGACGTAGTACAGCGTTACGCCCGATGAACCAAACTCAAATAATCAGGCACAACGACGTAGTACAGCGAACGCCCGATGAACCTGAACACAAATAATCTAGAACATCGATGTAGTACAGCGAACACCCGATGAACCAAACTCAAATAATATGGAACAACGACGTAGTATAGCGAACGTCTGATGAACCGAACTCCGTTAAGCCGGAACAACGACATAATACAGCGTTACGCCCGATGAATCGAACTCCATAAAACCATAGGTCGCTAGCCTATAAAAATGTGACGAAGCTCCGTAGATCGGGGTACAGTCCCCCACGTGGACAAAGAGACATCGCAAATCGCTAGTCTAAACCATAAAATGATCACCATTGATCAATAAGAAGTGCAAATCACACTAAGCTAGTAAATATATGAGTTTAGCTTCATGTCCCATAACCACTAGCTTAACTTAAATATTTACGAACAAATTGTAGATTTCCACTCGAAAATTGTCATAGAATTTCAATCGAACAAGTCTAAGAATTAACCGAAGCGTTTCATACCACTTGTTTTGCTAAACCGTTTAATTAGATTTCTCATACGAATGAGGTAAAGGTTTGTATATACTAATAGATTGGAAAATGGATTTAGAAACGAGTTTTATATTGATAGTAAATGTTGAAATCGTTTTGATGAAAGAGTTTGAGTATTTACTACTAGTATAGAAACCTTTGTATTTTAAAGTGACAAACCATAGAAATGATTGTAGAAACAATCAATCACCAAAAATTAACATATGAAAATGTGAATTAAATCCATAAAAATCGATATCAAATCCATCCAATGGATATTCCCAAAAATCCAAAGAAAGAAGTCATCAAAGTCGATAATAAGTGATAACAACTAACCGAATCGACAAAAATCGATTAACAATGGAAATTCACACAAAAATAGGCAAATAGGCAAAACTGGGCAGTTCCAGGCGTCTGGGGGTCAATCCAGACGTCTGGATTTGGTCTCTGGAAATATTCCAGAAAACCACCTAGACGTTTGAAACTTCTAAACAGACGTCTGAAACCCCTTTCAGACGTCTGAACCATAAATTTAGATGTTTGAATTTGTTCTCTGCCATTTTTATTTATTTTCTGCGTTCCATATTTTTTCTCTCCAGGTCTAAACCAGACGTCTGGACTTGATAACCAGACGTCTGGTCACCTGGTCTGGGCAACAATTTGCCTAGGCCAAGATGGCCAAAACATTTCGGGAGCGATCAGACAAGCAACTACGACTAGGGATTTATGCCAAGCGACAACCCAGCTTTAAAGGCTCTTCGATACACCCCGAATATCAATGTCCAAACATCCATAGAAGGATTTTCATAAAAATTGGACCAAAACACCAAAAATTGGAAAATTCACCAAATAAATTCAAATCAAAAGCAAATGAACATGCACAAATGTTAGGAATTCATACCTAACAACAAAGAAAGTTATAGACGTAGATGTGAGTTAAAGAACTCACCTTTAAACCTAAAAACAACGAATGAGAAGCTTTTAAAACAAAGGAAAGATCAACCACTCTTCAACTTCAACTCTAGAGCTCCAATCTAAGATTATAAGCAAATATTTCCTAAATTAGGTTATAGGAAATTTTTGAAATTGGATAGAGATTGAGATGGAGAAGATGAAGAGGATGCTTACCTAAGCTTCTCCTTGATTTTGGAGCAAGAACTTGAGTTTCCAAATCAAACTAGGGTTTGGAATTTCTATTTCCCATTCTTTTCCCCCATTTTTCTCTAGAGCTTGAATGTATTAGGAAATGAGAATGAATGAAGAGGAGAGGGGGTGGAGTTAGGGTATTATGTTGGGTTAGTGGGCTGAAACCCAAAGCCCAAAATAGAAAAGTAGCAAAATTCTACTCAACTCCAAACATATCGATGTTTATACTCAAAAAAGTTGTAAACGCCATTTTGGACTCGATGAAAGTGGGCTCGAGTCCCAATTCGACTGTTTACAAAAAGTAACATTTCAGACTTTAATCCGATTAATGATGCTATATTTAAATAAAACATTTAAATATACAATGGTGAAATATGCGGGTTGTTAGAGCCTTCATTGTCGATCAACTTTTTCGTTGATTGAGGCGGTCGGCGATGACGGTCCTTCTAGATGGGACCCCAAGTCTTGTTATTTCATTCCTGTTTTTTAGATTTCAAATTGTTCATACTTGTTTCACACTACACTACATTAGCTCACACACAACACGGGAGGAACATGTTATTATTTCTAAGGTTGATTGTCTACTGAGTATAGCTAACATATGTCTCAAGTTGCACGAAGCACTCAGTTAAAATGTCTTCTGAATCATCCGTAAGACATTTCAGTTCTGAAGCAAGATCAAGTTCCACCACCATATCTGAAAAACCTTCTTCCAGCCACCACATAGAACAAGAAGAGGCGTCTAACCCGTAAACGAATCTCTTTTCTGGTATTTTGGTCCTACCTACGGAAGCCATCAGTCCGGCTCCCGATGCCGTCGAGGGTGCCATCGTTCTAGATAACCCTATCGACTCACAAGCTTCTAGAATCGACGAAGTTGCCCTTCTTCGATTATGCTCCATCTATGGAATCCATTTGAAGATGTTTTGGCTCCACGAGGCAAGACAGACCTCACTTGCCCCTAGCCGGATATACTGCTTGGAACAAATTTATGTGCTGGGCTGGATGCATGCCACCCTTTAACTCCTTCGTTCGGGAAATGTTAAGGTATCTGGGGAATTCTCCAACCCAGTTGCACCCCAACAGCTATGCTTTCATCCATGGAACTTTCCTTCTCTTTATGAATGTTCTGTTCCGTCTGCCGACCCCCGAAGACTTCGGATATATCTACAACTTCAAAAGAAGGTCAGGGAGTCCCTTATATGTCTTCCTTGAACCCTCGCCTAAATGCCAAGTTTTGAAGGGTGCATGGAACAAGCTTTCCTTATTCAAGCATGAGTGGTTTTACGTACGATGTCCTTCTGGCTTCGCAAGGAGATGGTTAGAAGGACGTAAGTGTTATTTCTACTTTTGTCTTAAGATAGATGACTCATGTCATAACTTCTCCTTTGAATATACTAACGTCCCAAGTTTTTTTTAGGCGTTCGTCCTCGACCCAAAGGCGTTGAGTATTCTAGAGCCGTCGCCACCATTTGTGCCACTTCCATTGAGGATCAGGATATTGAACTTTTTGTTGCTGACAAGCTGCTTTCACTATTTGGGCTGTTGGAAGATGGTTGCAAAATTGGACTCCTCGGGAGCAAAACAGTCCCGAAAATTGTAGCTGAAAGAAGAGCAGAAGTAAACGACCCCACTATGCCTCCTACCGAAGGAACTCGGGAAGACACCGAAAAGGGGGAGATCAAAGAATCTCAAGATGTTGGACCGAGAAATGAAGACTCAGGCCTGGGAAAGGCACCGATGGCTGAACTGCCATAGGTCGGTCAAATCCAAGCACCCCCGAAGAGGAAGAAAAAGTGGTGTACCGGTTGCGCAAAAGTAAGGCCGGGGCAAATCCAGAGTTCGTCATTACTCCAATTGAAAAGGAGTCATCCTCTCAACACAAGGAAAGCTCATTGAAGGGATTCTCTGACCTTCCAATCCCAGAAGATATAATGACCTATGACTTTCCTAACATCAACATTGAAGGGCTCAACTCCTCCACTAGAAGTAGTAATGGTGTATAACCTTCCAACAGAGGGGATAATACTTCAATGAGTAAAGCCACCGTTACCGGTCTGTCGGGGGGAGCACTAGGACACACACAAACACTTGCACTTCACTATACACTTGTTATTAATTCTTTGTGCGACAACTCTTAATATGCTCTTATTTGATTCTTTACAGGTGCAATGTCACAATCCCGCGACTTCGACTGTCTTTGGGGTTCTTCTACTTATTATTGCTTGAGCCGAGATTCCGAATTCGGAAGACGTAAAGAAAAAGATGACGGGGGAGATAAAGATTACTATTCAAGGGAATCTTCTTCCTCATCCAAATAGAAATCCCAATCATATGCTTCTCATCACGACGATCACTCTAACCTTCCCGCTCATAGCAGAGAGAGGTCTTCACATCACGGTTTCTCAGATTGCCGTGCCTCATAACCAACATTCTGGGTCGTCTAGTTTAAGATAGTCATTCGAGCGCCGCTCCGGCAAGCATCCACTTACTACTTCCGATCTGCTTCCGCCGGTTCCCGCCCCTGACTCTACGACAACGGGAAAATCAACTGAGGTTAAAGCTACCTTTCCAAAAATCTGCTTTGATGGACTTAAGTTCCTCCTTTCCGTACATGTCATTCTCGAAAGTGCCAAGGAGAGCTCACTAGCATGAATGAATGACGTGTTCGTCTAGCATGAATCATTTATTCACTTGGCTGAGAAAGTCTTTGAAGTCTCCGTCGAGCGCCAACATGAAATCGACCGCCTCAAATTGGAGGCCATTCATGACAAGGACATCATCAAGCATCAGGACGCTGAGCTACTTGAGTATAAAACCCAACTTGCTGAAGCAGAGAAGAATGCAAAAGAAACAGCAGAAGCGGTAAATCACCTAGAGACTTCACCCAAAAAAGAACATGACGTGACACTTCATTGCAGCGGCACTTTGTCTCTAGAAAATGCCTCCTTGCAAAAGGAGAAAGATGCCCTAGCTTGCCATTTTGAAGAGCTTGAAAAATTATTAAATAAAGAGAGGAAGGAAAAGATCGAGGCGCAAGAAGAATCGCAGAGATACTGCGAGGAGATCATCAAGACAAGAAGCTTAAGAACAAAGCTCGACGAACAATTTGCTAAGATCGAAGTTTTAAAGGAGGAGGCCCGCGAAGAGGGTAGAAAGGAAGTGCTCGAAGAAGTTGACTCCTGAGTAGAAGCTGCCACCGAGTCTGGAAGGAATGAGATCAAGGACTTGTTCGATCCGCTTATCGTCGAATATAATGTGAAAGTCCTTCTCTACTGCGACTTGACCTTTCTTGGTGAAGTTTATCTTGAATCTCTTGCTGAAGCCTAGGAACTCATCGTCAAGAAAAAGAAGGAAGAGTTGGGAGAAGCGGGATTCAATGAAGAGAAGCTTATGAGACAAGTGCTTTGAGGTGACGAGCCATATGATCTAGCCACCGCCAAACTTCAATTCTCTAAAGCTCCTGTACCGACTACAAAAGGAGGGGATATCACTGAGTCAGCTAGACCCGATCCTAAAAGTTCTTCTCCTATCCAAGTAGCCAGACCATATTCTTTTCACGATACGAGGCAAACCCTTGGCTATGATCCGGACAGGTCCGGCTTTAGCCCACAGATGTTGTCTCCCATTCTTGATGGAAGCACTCCATTGACCACAGAGAGTCAACCAGATGCTGGTATCATGCTGAACTTCTTCGACTTTGAAAAGTTTTTATTCTTCATGCGCAATGGCTTTCAACTAATGTTTATGCTTTAATAAATCTTTGTAGGTCATCCGGGTCCTGATCAAACTCCAAGGAGCAGTGTTGCCATGGAGCAACAAGGAAAGACGGCCGAAGACTCGACTGCTGTTGATATCCCGAGGCCCAATGCTCAAGTCATCAGCGCGCTCGATGAAGATAAACCCGGAGACTCGCCCCTACTGATGAATCGGAAGATGTAGTGATCACAAGTGCTTCGGGGCACATTACTGAAACTAGCATGAAGGAGAAGATCGAGGAGGAGGAGAGATTAAAGCGTAAATTGAAAGGTGAACCCGTCGAGGTGGAAAATGAAGATCTTGATCTTGTACCACTGCAAGTCATTCCACCAAGCGGAACAATCCCAGGTGAAACCCCTCCTCCTTATTTAAGCATTCTGGCCAAGGGCGACAAAGGGTCCTGGAAGAGAAGCTCGATCGACTCTACTCCTGAAAAGTCAAAGAGGGAGAGAAGGTCAAAGAAGTAGTTACTACTTCATATCATTGTACATAGTTTTAGTAGTTATTTCTTTCGTCAGTCATGGGTATCCGGATAAGAATCCTGTTCTTTTGGAATATCTTGTAATGGAATTTTGAGGCTAATGAATAAAAGTTTTTGCTTTTGATTAGTCATCGTGTGAATCGTTACTTTGCTAGTTGAATAATTACTTTCCATTCCATGTACTTGTAATTTTTTGATTGGAAATCCCATTAATAATTCACCATCTCCATCTCAAGGCCTCTCTGCAGTCAGTGCCTTAAGTCGTAAGGAATGTTAAGGCAGAATTGTAATGGGCTGCCATATCCAGCCTTCTATAATTCGAATTTCTTCCGCCAATTTCAAGTTGGAATTCGTGGGATAGGAAACAGTCGAAATCTGTCTATCTGCCCATTGAGTTTACGAGTCAGTCCACACTTTGGGGACTTAGAGTTATTTTGCGAGCGATCGATCCCTACTCGACTTATGTTGTTGCTTCAGTCCACATTCCAGGGACTAAGAATTCTCTCATAGGTGATTAGTCATACTCGAATCGTTCATACTCCAGTCCATACTCCAGGGACTTAGAGTTATTCTCGTAGGCAGTCGTGTTTCCGCTCGGGGAAGTCGTTTTTCCATCCGAATTGTTTATACTCCAGTCCGTACTCTGAGGACTTAGAAATTTTCTCGTGGGCAGTTGTGTTTCCGCCTGGGGAAGTCATTTTTCCATCCAAATTGTTTATACTTTAGTCCGCACCCCGGGGACTTGGAGTTTTTCTCGTGGGCAGTCGTGTTTCCGCCCGGGGTAGTAGTTTTTCCGCCCGAATTGTTTATACTCCAGTCCACACTCCGGGGACTTAGAGTTTTTCTCGTGGGCAATCGTGCTTTTGCCCAGGACAGTCTTTTTTCCGCTTGAATTGTTTATACTCCAGTCCGCACTCCGGGGACTTAGAGTTTTTCTTATGAGCAGTCGTGTTTCCGCTTGGTGTAGTCGATTTTCCGCCTGAAGTGTTTATACTCCAGTCCGCACTCCGAAGACTTAGAGTTTTTCTCGTGGGCAGTCGTGTTTCCGCCCGGGCAGTCATTTTTCCGCCTGAATTGTTTATACTCCAGTCCGCACTCAGAGCACTTAGAATTTTCCAATCTCCAAATTGTCGACGACCTCTGTCCTTATTGCGAGTATCGCCCTTTGGTTCATCTACGAGAGTCATCAATCGAGCAAATTTATGGAGCTCATCTTGTTCGATCCCATCAGAGATTGGTATGGTTAATCGATTTCAAAGTTCATGCATCTATTCACACATTACACATATCGATATCCATTAGTTTCATTGTATACTTAGCATAAAATGCACAATCACTTATGTAAAGGAAGTTAGATTTTATTCATTATATGAAAAGGAACAAACTAACTTGCCTTATTACACATCCAAAACATCAAATACTAAAGCAACTGTCGAAAGTAACTAGTACTGAAATATAAAGGAAGTGTTCTAAATGAAATAGTGTCATAAATGCTCGCTATTCCATGCTCTTAGAAGCGTCACGCCATCAACAATGCTGGCTTGAAAGTTCCTTCTCCAAGCCTCTGTTCAATGACATACGGTCCTTCCCATGTCGGATTCATGTGCAACGGGACTAGAAAAACCCGTTTCAGGACGAGATCGCTAACATCAACGGTTCTCGATCGCACTTTTGAGTTGTAATATCGGGCGACTCGATGTCGGTGTGTAGCTGCTCTCAAATCGACCTCCTTGCATTTCTCATCAATAAAGTCCATAGATTCCAAGAGAAGATCTTGGTTCGTTCTGGGGTCATAGTAAGTCACTCGATGAGAAGGGACTTCGAGTTCTACTGGAATAACTACTTCGGCTCTGTAAGCAAGAGCGAATGGAGTATGACTAGTCGCGAACTTGTGTCTGGTCCTGTAGGCCCAAAGTGCTATAGGAAGTTCTTCCACCCACTTGCCTCTAGCCTTCTCCAAACGCTTTTTCAGAATAGACTTGATAATTTTGTTTACAACTTCAACCTGTCCATTCGCCTGAAGGTGAGCGATCACTGCAAACCTCTTCTCAATACGGTATCTCCGAAAAAATTCTTTAAATTCAGCACTATCGAACTTAGCCTCGTTATCTATTATGATAGTCCGTGGGAGACCGAAGCGACATATGATGTTTCGAACAGCAAAGTTGATAACTTTCTTGGTCGTGATCGTGGCTAGTGGTTTCGCTGCAGCCCATTTTGTGAAGTAATCAATTGCGACAATGGCGTACTTTGCACCTCCTTTAGAGATCGGCAAAGAGCCGATGATGTCAATACCCCACATAGTGAATGGCCATGGGCTGACCATTTGCATGATCTCCGTTGGTGGAGCTCTTGGAAATTTTGCATATATTTGGCACTTGTCGCATCGTCTCACATAATCAGCAGCATCCCAGTTTACGGTCGGCCAGTAATATCTATAGTGGAGTATCTTCTTTGCCAGAGTTCGACCCCAGTGTGATCACCGCATTCTCCCTCATGAACTTCTTTCAGAACACGCTTTATCTCATCATGAGCGATACACCATAGTAAGGGAACGGAAAACCTTTTTCTATACATAGTTCCTTCTTACATAATATACCGCGAAGCTTTACGAAGGACTTGCCGCTTTTCGTTTCTCCTCTCAGGCAAGATTCCATGCAACAAGTAACCTTTAAATGGAGTCATCCATGATTCCTTCTCGGGCTTCGTTTCCAGTACTTGATCAACTTTCATCATATTTATGATTGGGGTATGTAATGTCTCGACTGGAATCGAGCCCATATGTTGTGCATCACCAGTACTAGCGAACTTCGCCAATGAATCAGCTTCTCCATTCTGCTCACGTGGGATATGCGAAATGTCATAATATTCGATATTCGCTAACAACTCCTGAACTCGGGTAAGATATGGGACGAGCCGTTGTCCCTTAGCCTAATAGTCTCCTCTGACTTGATACACCACCAATTGTGAGTCGCTAAAAATTTCAAGGGACTTCACTCTGAGCTCTCTAGCAAGTTTAAGTCCAGCGATCAACGCTTCATACTCGGCCTCGTTGTTTGTTGCGAGAAAATCGAGCTTCAAAGCATAACAAATTGACAAGTTTTCAAGGGTTACAAGTACATTCCCAGCTCCAGGATAATGATCATTGAATGCTCCATTAGTGGATAACTTCCACCTCACATTAGGGATTACGCTATTTTCTGGAAGCTCGTCTTGCACGGTAAATTCCGCTATGAAGTCCGCTAACGCTTGACCCTGGACATCTCTTCGTGGCAAATATGTGATGTCGAATTGGCTAAGCTCAATGTTCCATTTAAGGAACCTCCCAGACGTCTCAGGTCACTGTAGGACCTGTCGTAATGGCTGGTCGGTGTAAATGTTGATTGGATGTGCATGGACGTACGGGGGAAGTTTCTTTGACATGATTAACAAATAATACACCAAATCTTTCTATCTTCGGATAGTTTCTCTTTGCACCTGTTAACTGCTTGTTGACGTAATACGCCGGTCTTTGAATTCGGTTCTCCTCGCGAATCAGGGCTGCACTTATAGCATGTAACGATACAGCCAAGTAAACATACAACTCCTCATGATCAACTGGTTTTGACAAAACAGAGGTTCTCTCCAAATGATTTACCAGAGCTCGAAATGCGTCTTCACAATCCTACGTCCATTCAAAGTTCCTCTTTCCCTTTCTTATCAAATCAAAGAATGGAATGCATTTGTTCGACTTAAAGCAGCAACCTTCCCATTCAAACTTTGCACTTGCTTAATGGTTCTTGGCACCTGAATATCTCGAATAACCTGAATCTTTTCTAGATTAACTTCGATTCCCCAAGCATTGAGAATAAAGCCCAAGAACTTCCCTAACGCAACACCGAATGAACACTTTAAAGGATTAATCTTCATGTTATAAAATCGAAGGATGTCGAACATCTCTGCCAGGTCTCGAATGTGATTGTTTGATCACCGTGACTTCACGAGCATATCATCCACATAGACTTCCATCATCCTCCCAATCTGACTTTTAGACATCTGGTTAACCAAACGTTGATAGGTTGCTCCAGCATTCTTTAATCCGAACGACATCACCACATAACAGTATAGCCCAACATCCATCACAAAGCTGGTATGTTCTTGATTTGGGACATGCATCGGGATTTGGTTATACCCTGAGTACGCATCCATAAAGGACAACAATTCATGCCCTGCAGTTGAATCAACTAGCTGATCAATTCTAGGAAGGGGAAAACTATCTTTAGGGCATGCCTTGTTCAGGTCTGAATAGTCGATGCACGTTCTCCACTTCCCATTTGCTTTCTTCACCGGCACATGATTAGATATCCGTTTACAATAGAGGGCATCGTAAATAAACCCATTAACTTTTAGTTTATCCACCTCTTCTTTAAGGGCGATGGATCTCTCCGGATCCATGCCTCGCCTTTTTTGTTTTACCGGTACATACTTCGGGTCAACGTTCAATGCGTGGCTCGCGATGGCAGGCGGTATCCCACACATGTCAGAATGAGTCCAAGCAAATACATCCAGATTCACTCAGAGAAAATCAGTAAGTTCTCTCATCATCGGGGGGCTGAGGTGTGATCTAATCTTCAGGACCTGTGATGGGTCGTCATGGCTGACTGTTACATCAATCGTCAGTTAAGCTGGCACCGCCTTGGTCTCCTTGGGCTCCTCTTCATCATCCCTCGAATCTATATCTCTATAGCACAGACTGTGGCGCCCAAGCCAAGGCTTAGGTGATACTTGTCAATTTTCAGTAACTTGGATGCGGATAGATTTATCCACGCCTTTTTCTTTCTCCTTACGTCGAGCTTCCCTCAACTCGATCGTATAAAAGGCACGTCCAATCGCCTGATCACCATGCACAACACCTATTCCATTATCAATTGGAAATTTCAAAGTCAAACACCATGGGGCAAGAGCTGCCCAAAATTCAGCCAGGGCCGATCGGCCCAGAAAAACGTTGTACGGTGAATCAACATCCAACACAATGAACGGTAGGATCCGCACCCTCCTACGTTCACTTTTCCCATATTTCACTGGCAACTCCACATAACCAACTGCCTCAGTCACCATACCATTGAAACCATGTATGCAAGCCTTAAATGGTTTCAAATCTTTAGCCTCCATTCTCATTTAAACATAAGCCTTCTTGAAAATAATGTTTATCGAGCTTCCACAGTCAATCAAAATTCTTCTCTCCAAAGCAAGGCAAATCATGGCTGAAATGACCATCGGGTCAATCGTAGAGCTTCTACTCCATCGACATCCCTGCTTCTGAACACTATATCATCAGTCATCGTACGTTGTTGCTTGGTCGGGGTTTCGTCCTCCGTATTCAAACAATATTCAAAATCCACATGCCTCATCGCGCTAGCATAACGCTCATTTCCTGCCAACTTCTATCCACAGGATGCGGTCCACCAACTATCATGTTTATTACCAATCTTCCTTCAAATCACGCAGGCTCCTCAGCCCTATGCGAAGCTTGTCCTCGATTGGGGTCAGATGTCCCATGTCCACCGTCTAGCGGAGTTTTCACAAACTGCTGCAATTCTTCTCTCGAATCAACTTCTCAATGGAATCTTGGAGATGCCTGCACTCGTTCGTGTTGTGCCCATAACACTCATAAAATGGTAATATTTCCCAGTATGCTTTTGTGTCTCTGTCGACTCCTTCAGATGCGGCTTCTTATATTGAAAAGTATTACATGTGGAAAAATAAATATTCTCCAGGGATGCATTAAGAGGTGTGTGGCTATCATACATAGGAATCCTAGGCTTCGGCCTTCCAAGCTCCCTCTTTCGGTCTCGATTCCCTTCACCACTTCTTTTATGTTGATTTGACTTATTTTGAACGTTGACTTGAATCTTCCCAGAACTCTCATCGGACTGCTTTATCGCGATGTTGCTTTGGACCGCTTCCCCGCTAAGCCCCACAGAATTGCTCTTTCTGGAGGACCTAGCCTCCTTCTTCCTTATAAACTGAGCTGTCTTTGAATAAAAGCATTCTAGCATGGCCGACGGTTTTCCAGCTAGCCAATCACCGAATTCAGATTCCAAGTCAACCATTCTCGTCACAGCCATAAGTATAGCATGGTCATTTGGGTTACTAACTTAAGTGGCAGCAAAATGAAACCTTTACAAGTAGTATTTCAGTGATTCTCTTGGAACCTGAATCACATTGGATAGTGACATCACGTCTTTTGGGTGAGTAATGTGGATCCGGAACTGCTCCATGAACTTTGTTGCCAATTCGTCAAACCTTGAGGTCAATTATGGGGGTAATCTTGTAAACCACATCGTTGTGATCCCAGAAAGAGTTATAGGGAAATATCTACATTTGGTTGCGTCATTGGCTCTTGCTGAGTCCATCAACCATTCGTACCTCATGATGTGCTGCATGGGGTCGGTTTTTCCCTCATAGGTAGGCATCATAGGCATATTGAACCTTCTTGGGTACTCTGCATGTAAAACACTGTCAGTAAATGGGGTATGACTCCTCGAAATTCCCCAATCATCATTTGTCAAGCCTTGGTTCACCCTCACTAGCCGTCTGACCATCATCGATAAGTTTGGAGTCTGGATAGGCGGTGCCAAGTGGTGGTCGTGCTCCACCTCGCGTGAATGTTCTGGTCGGTGTCTACGGGCCATCTCACGCCTCCTTGGCCTATCATCCCCCTAATGTGCAACAATTTTGAGTATGGAAATAAGTATTTAACAAACAAACAATTTAACAAACAATTTATGCTTGTTATTGTAACATAAAATGATTAGCTGCATTAGTTTGTTTGTTTAAGATCTGCGCTTAAGTGGCTTACATTTTATGAACTATAATATCGCTATATGTCTTTCACATTGTCGTAAGGTGCTCATGGCACTCTACCATCCATCCTTTATTAATTTGCAACTTCTATTTCTTTAATCCAATATATGCCTTGCTATAGGAAAGGAGGTGGAACTATTAATGCTTCAGAAGGAAATGGTTTGGCTGGTGGTGGAGGTAGGTGAGTTTCTATTGATGTTTTCATCAGGCAAGACACTCCCAAAATTTATGTTCATGGTTACTTTCATCATTTCTTCTTTGAGCTTCATCTTTTTTCTTTAGTTAAATTGATGGTACATTGCAACAATTGCAACTAAATAATTATCAATTAGTATTTGATTGTATCATTTTGAATATACATCTGATGCAAGATGAAGTTAATTTCATTCTTATTCATGAAAGTGAAATGATATCTTTATGTAGGATTTTCAAATCACTATGGAAATTAGGCAACCAAGTAGCTTGCAGGAACATAAATAAAACTGTTCAAAAATATATAAATTTCAGCTCATATGACTACCATGCCCATAATAAATTTCTATTGATTATAAATATTTTAACATTAATAGCAGGGATTTATGTTAGATTGGATAAACTACCTTGCATGTATTGCAAGTTATTGTTTCTTCAACCAGGCTTGCAATCTTAGAATAAATCAAGTAGAATTTGCAGTAATATACTACTTTATAAAAGTTAAATTGTTCTGTGTGATTAGCATGCAAATACTAAAGTCTATATTACTGTATGGATTGCAATATAAAAGTTAAAGTTTACTGGATCTAGAGTCTTTACTGATACTGATTCGAACAAGTGGTTTGGGTCCAATCAAATGGAAGGAGTCTATGGATTGCAAAAAAACCACTCAAGCTCTAGAAGAATGGAGTCTATGAATTGCACATCTATTATGAAGTAATGATTACTACATAACTACATTAGTGTACTTAACAATCTGGACTATATTAGCTTTTTAGGATAGTACTGAAGATCTAAATTATATTACTGAAATGAATATATGAATCATTATTTATATGGATTAGGAACACTATCAATGATATTTATTTCGGTATTATATTGTCTAATTTGTATTTGCCGTCCAGTCTGATTATAAAATTGTCTGCGATAATTGACTGTTATGATATATTGTTGTCTATTTGAGTATTTTGGAGATTTGTGAGCTGCACTTTTTTGCTTCGGTTATTACTTACAACCGAAGCAAAAAAGGGACTTTTGCTTTGGTTGTTACGAACAACAGAAACAAAAGGGGAGTCCTTTTTAAGCCAAAGACCCCCATTTTGCTTTGGTTGTTAGTGACAACAGAAGCAACAAGTTTAGGCCTGTTGCATCGTATTTATTTGCTTCGGTTGTTGAACCGAAGCAACATGGGTAAATAATCAAAGCAAATGACCTATTTTATAGTAGCGCCGTCTGGTTATGGTGTGTATGTGTGATATAGACAAGTACTTATTCGTCTACTTGAGATGATGAATTGTGATTATACCAAAGACTGTGTTCTGAGTATGATCAATCCCCGTATCTTCATTCGGCGTGTGTCACCAACTATTATTCATTGATATGTGTTGCTTATTTATTATTATGTTATATATTTATCATTGTCAGGCATGTATTTCCAATTATTCTTTATAGGCGTGTGTCGCCATTTCAGTGATTTTGTTTACGGTTGACTATTTGTATTGATGTGGAGGATATTTTATTTATAGCGATTGAGTGAAATATTTAGGCAAGCCGTGAGTTAGCCTAATTACACATGGTAATCTCTATTGTAAAAATCCTTCTAGGCTCCCGCCTAGGCGTTAGGCTAGTCTTACCATGTAACAACCCAATATTTTGGAAATTATTTTTAATTTGAATTTATTTCATTTTAAAATATTTTTATAGTGAAGTATAAATTTTTCTAGAATTAATGGTATTTTATTGTAATTTTCATGTTCTGTTTCCTATTTTTAAACAATTTCTTCAATTCTTTTGCTATTTTCTCTGAATTTAATTATTTATTTCACTTTGAAAATGTTTTAAAAATCATTTTTATTTCCAATTTAGTTTTAGAATATTTTTAAAATGAATAAAATAATTTTCCAAAGTCAATGGTAATTTATTTGTAATTTCTGGACACTGTTTGCATTTTAAGCCATTTTCTTAATTTAAATTATATTTAATTAAAACTTATTTATTTATTTTTGTATTTTATTTTAATTTCTGAGTTTTTATCCTTATTTCTGAAATTTTATTCATCTATTCTATATATAAAAAGAATAGAAAAATCAAGAGGCAAATAGCTTTTGTTTTTGTGACTTTTAACCTTCAAGGCTTTTCATTTCTTGACCTTTCACTTGCTTGACTTTTGGGCTGTCCATTCCTCAACTTCAGCCGTGTATTCCTTCTCATTATTCACGTAAAAACACTTCTTTCTCATCACTTCTCACACATACTTTCAGATCTGAACTAAAACATTTGGTAATGTCTTCTTTTCCATTTCTTTTTCCACCTTTTTATTGATTTTTCAAGTGATTTTACATTGCCTTCTCCTTGCATTGGATCGGCCACACCCCTCCACCACCCTCTTCGTCCTGTTCCCCCACCATCCTCAGCCTCTTCAGCCTCCTTCCCCTCTGCCATGACTAGGCCATACCATCCCCTTTAGCAAATCCCACAAAACTATTGAAAACATCATCTACATGCCTAGCCAAGACCATTCACCTATCACCACCTCTCTCTTCCACCTAGGCCGACCAAACACCACCTCCACCAGCAAAATTATGACCTGACACACCTCTGCAGACCACTACCTGACCCCACCTGAAATAGCCATGCCCTCCTTGGCTTTGGCCGAGCCCATTAGTGGCCTTGAATCCATGATATTGCCTTGTAGTGATTAGCCTCTTGCTTCACCAACTAGTGCACCATTTTCTCTAGGCTAGGCCGACACTTATAGGTCCACAACCAGACCCAAAAGAAAGCTTCAGTCATGTACTTTTAACCCATGGCCGAACCCATGCTTGTTGAAGGCAAGTGAAATTGGTTTGGATTTGTTTTGAGCATGCATTTACAAGTTGTTTATAAATATGTGTAGTGTTTTATTCATGTATATTTGTTGGGTTGTTTCATGTATTCAAGGCAATGAGTCTGGTCTCTCTCACACTCAAATTATTGTCGTACCCTCGTGCTTTTGTGGATCTCCGTTGGGTGTAGTTGTTTGTCATCTCCAGCTTATACAAGTGAGTAATTCTCACCAGACGATGTGTACTTATATAACTAGTAAACTGACACCATTTGAATTTGTAAAAGTATATCATCCTGTTATAACTGCTATATTATGATCATATAATGTTACCCCTGTTATTACATATGTTAGATCATCTATTACTGTTATATGATGTTATTCTGTTCATTTTTATCAGTTTATCACACTGTAAGTTCCCTGTAGATTAGGTTCACTATGGGTTGAAATGATACATACCCGAACGGACTTTAGAATAGGGCAAGATCGTTATGGGCTGAAATGATAAGCCTGAGCGACTTTTTAATAAATTTTATTTACTTGGGATTGCGGGTTTGAAATGATAAAACCTAGATTTCTTTGTAAACTACGGATTGAAATGATATATTATCCGTATCACTTGACTTAGGCTAGAAAATATTATACAGACCCATGGTTATTTTCTATATTTTTCTGCACATTTTAAATATTTTAAAAATGTAAAAATATAATAAATTGATTTAAATTGAATTTTTAAATGATTTATTAAAGTGGAAATGATTTTTCTATGTGATAAATGTAAAATAAATGGATAAAAATAGTGATTTAAAGTGTAACTTAAAATTGAAAATTTGACTGATAAAAAAAATGGAAACTTAAGTAAATTAAATTAAAATGAAAATTAAGTTTAAATGGTGGAAAATGGAGATTTAGATTTAAGTGTTGAAATAAATGGTTTAAAATGAAAATGGGAAATTTACACACTTGAATTATATAAGTGAACTTTGGAAATTTTGATTTTATTTGTAAAATCTTTCTTTATAAAAATCATAAGTTGAAGGTTTTAATTGAACATTTTTAATATGAAAATTTATGATTTTTATAAGTTTAAATGATTTAAATTGAAGTTTATTTATGGCTGGAATTGCACTTAAAACCTGGAAATTCAATTTAGAGCACTTCAGAAATGCTACCATTTCTGGAAATGAACTAATTCTGAACTAAGTAGAATTTACAGCACTTGTTAAGTGCTGTGGTTGCATAAATGAACTTAAAGACTAAAATGAACTAAGGCTATGACAACACTTGGTAAGTGCTGTTGTGGCAGGAACTAAAATTGAACCTGAATGTAATGAAGGGGCTACTGTAGCACTTGTTAAGTGCTGCAGTAGGCTGAAAATGATTTTTGTACATACCTGAACTTTTACAACAGTTTATAAACGCTGTCTTTGCTGAATTGAATTTAAACCTTTAATTTGAACCCCGAACTATTACAGCAGTTCTGTAAATGCTGTCTTTTCTGAATTGAACTATTTTTCCTTTAAAACTGAACTGTTACAGCAGTTTATTAATGCTGTCTTTGCTGAATTGAATTGTTTTCAAATATAACTTACCGCAGCACTTTTTAAATGCTGTGAAAGCTGAAATTTCAATGTTTTAATGTTTTTAAGTGAATAAATGAACTCAAAAAAGGCTAAAATTTTGGGAATTGAATATTTGATTTAAAACAATAATGACTTTGTTTTTAAATGGTTTAATTGGAGTAATTTGATTTGAAATATAAACTGTTTTTAAATTTATAACCACGGGTTATAATAACGATTGGTTGTTAAAGAGACCGGGATCGGATATGGACATACTCTCTATCGATACCGAAAGCCACTTTGACAACTGTGTACGCGGTGGAGTTTCCAGAATGAAGTAGGATGGTGGTGACGATCCTAAGGTATATACATGGACCCAACTCCCGTGAGTTGGCATAAGGTGGCTAAAACATGAGCGATTGACGGACCAAGGAGGTAGCACCTCTGATCGAACACACTTCTTCGATACCATTCTATTCCTTGTGATTGATTTGGTGGCCACCCTTGATTTGGGAGTGTTGTTCGAGGTGGGCGGTAGTGGCTGCTATACGTCACCACCAGTCCGGATGCGTAATTGGTATATCTACCCTGGCATTGCCTTGTGTGCCGTGTCACCTACCATATCGAGCTTTACTATGAGTTTCTATTTGTGTCGTACCTATGGAGTATCTTCTCATAGCCTTGCAAGGTATGCAGGTACTGTGTAGAATATTGGCATTTTACGTGTTAAGATGGAAAATGTAAAGCCTTAACGCTATTTAAAAGTATGTTTATTTTATGATTAGACATTATTATAATAGTGAATATTACTACATAGTAGATAGTTTAACGGATCCTTAAAGAATGGGCGATCCCAAGCATTCTTTAAGTTACTTGTACCTTTATTACAGTTCACTTGAGTTGGTTTACATTATATAAGTATGTATGTCCTGACTCGAGTGTTTGTGTTTGATTTATGCTCGGGTCAACCTGAGTATTCACAGCTTTGGATTTCACTTTTCTGGAGCTAGGAATCGCTGGAGATTCTGCTTATCTAGTTATCTATCTATTTCAGTTTCAGTTGTTCTATTTCAGCTTTTGTATTAGAGACTTATGTATTTGGGATTTCTATTGTACTTGTTTCAGAACTGTATTGGTTTTCAGACTATGTATTTTGTATATGTTTTGAGACTCTGTATTGTGGTGGCTTCATGAACCACTATTTATTTTATTTCCGCTGTGAATTATTCTGATATTTTTGTGTCTGTGATTCTGTGAATGATTTTATTTGCTCCAAATTTTATTACAATCTATTATTTTGCATTATTCAAGTCTGACATGTGTGGATTATTGTCGATTTGAATGGTCCAAAATAGTGGGTCGTTACATACCATCTAGGTATTTGCCAAGGCCGTCTAGGTGAGACTTACTGCATTATTTAAGCATATAAACAAGTTTATAGGCACCATATATGCACCAATTTAGGCTTGATGCCTCTTATAAGCATCAAAATGTTTATTTCAAGCGATTTTATCTTCATGCTTTCTTCCAAACCCATCCAAATCCCTGATATCCCATTGTGGATCAGTTAATACTAAACAAAACACTAAAATTTTATCCAAAATACATAAGTTTATCAAAAAGGCCTAGATTTGATTAATCCTCAATTAATCCCTAGTCCATGCTTACCGTCTAGTATCTGCCTAGCGATTTTTACAACCTTGATGGTGATATCTCTGTACCGATGATTTTTGGATTTTTATGATGATTTTTTGATATGGATGATTCACCCATTTGATGTTGGTTTATGGTTCCTAATGTGAAGAGCTTTTATATGGGTAAGGACATCTTTATGCTGGGTTTAGTAGTGTTTTACGTTATATGATATTGGAGTTGGCTGAGATACGCTATTATTATTATTATTATTATTATTTATATACCCAGCTTATGTTTTGGGCATATGAGAGACTAGATGTGGTATTATTGTATATCAATTGAGTATAATATAATTTCATGCGCGTATATTCTGGTGTTGTATAATAGATTTACCATGTATATTTATGTATTATATATTATCACCGTGATTTAGACTCCGTGATCTCTGTTTATATACTGTATATTGTGTATTGTTCTATCTTGGAGTCACACGTGTTTATTGCTTTATGTCGATACTGCTCACGTATAGGTCGATTACTTGTTTGATGTTTTAATACATACTAGTGTTAGCCCAAGGTAATATTCACATATGTACCCCTTGTAGCCTAATTCTCTATATTATCTGATAGTATTACTCAGTAATACTGTAGGATAGTATGAGTATAGAGGCGGGGTGTTACATTCAATCTCCCATTTGCACTTGGGGTCAATAATGGAATTTTTATTACCATCAATTCAATAAGTTTTTTAGAACTGAACAGGTTAGTTCCTTAGTGAATTAGTACACTATATTTTTTTTAATTGTCCACTATGTCAATCAACTCTCTCTAATGCTGATAAACACCTTTATCCTATGTAACTTTTTAGAGTATGTTCTTGACTTTCGGTGAGCTCTAGTTCATACGCAATCTGTATCACAACATTTTTATCTTACAACAATGTCATGGAGTCCTCAACATTTTGAATTTCCCTAACTTAGTTATAAATTTGTGCATACACACACGCTGCTTTTATTGTTGAGTTTATTCAAGGCGATGTACGTAGCCTATTAGTTGAAGTAGACACAACCTCTTATTTAGAACATTTCCAACTTATGCTCCTTAACTAAGGTTGAACATGAACTTTGGGTTAACATACTATTTTCGAAATCATTTATGAAGTCCGAGCCCGAACACTCCCTCATAAGATGTTCATTGTTTCTTAAACAATTATCTAGTACTCCATAAATACTCGAGAATAATCTAATTGACGCAACAACGGAATAACAAAATGATGATTCTGTGAAAGTAGCAGTCGATGGAATGAAGAATACTGAAATGCCCAAATTCGTTGATCCGAAGATACCGAATTCTAGCTATCTCTGACACGTTGATCGCGCACGATACCATGAAGAGAGATCTACAATTCTTCGAGCGTTGATCAAGCGCACTTGATTCCACGAATTGGCTTCAACGATCGAAGATTCGAGCGCACTCGAATGTCGAAGGTGGAGATTACACTCAACTACCAATTTAACTTGAAAGCACAAAGCTAACAAACAAGAATTTTATTCAAAAATCAACAACCATTACAAATGGCACCACCGGCCTATTTATAGAAGTTACAACACATGCCACAGAAAATGTACAACTCATAAGTCGTCCACGACTCAAGACACCACACGACTCACCTTAGGTCGTATGCAACCTAACAGATCCTACGACTTAAGAATGTATTTCAAACACATTACAACATAATTCCAACGACATATGACTTATAATGAACAACTTAAAAACATACGACTTAACAATATGTTTAACGACTTAAGAAATATATGACATATTACAACATACGACTTATACAACTCACACGACCTAAAAAATGAACGGCATCTGGAGCGAGCGACCTAAAAATGAACGGCATCCCCATCGGCGATCTAAAAGAAGCGGCTTCAGAAAATCTTCGCGACCTAAGTCTTCACGACCTAAGGCTTCACGACTTAAAGCCTCACGACTTATAGTGAACGACTTATAGTGAACGACTTAAAGCCTCGCGACCTCGTTCGAGCGCCTTTCCCTTTAGCTTGTTAACTCGCGGTTCTCCACTAGGTCGTTCACGACTTATGGCTTCTTTAGGTCGGTCACGACTTAGTCCCTTTAGCTTGTTAACTCACAGTTCTCTATTAGGTCGGTCACGACTTATGGCTTCTTTAAGTCGGTCACGACTTAGTACTTCCTCGCGAACTTCCTTGTTAGCTCTCATGGTCTTAGGTCGGAAATGACTCAACCTTTCTGAGCGACTTAAGATTTCGTTAGGTCGGTCACGACCTAACACTTGGCCTGCATCATCCTCCCCTGGTTGAGAGAAATTCATCCTCGAATTTGCATCTTCCTCCTCCGTAACACACTCATCCCCATGGTACGGAACTAAGTGTTTGATGTTAAACACATCAGAAGTATGAATATTATTCGGCAATTCCAATTGATACGCATTCTCATTGATTTTCTTCAAAATTTTTACTGGACCAATCTTCCGCGCTTTCAATTTATTGTACGGTCCCACCGGAAAATGATCCTTTGTTAACACTGCATAAACCAAATCCCCTTCATTAAATTCAACACTCCTTCGCCTCAGATCTGCAGATCGTTTGTACTTCTCATTCGCTTTCTCCAATCGTTCCTGAACGATTTTATGACATTCAGTCAACCCATCAACAAAATCAACAGCTCGTTAAACGGTTCCCTTGGATTGTGGTACTATCGTCAAATCCAACGGTCCCTTTGGTAAACTTGAATACACTATCTGAAATGGACTGAATCCTGTACTACGGTTTATAGCATGGTTATGAGCAAACTCCGCTTGACATAATTTCATATCCCAACTCTTCAGATTATCTTTCATAAGACATCTTAACAAATTCCCCAGCGATCTGTTCACGACCTTGGTCTGTCCATCCGTTTGCGGATGATAAGCACTACTAAAGTTCAACTTCGTTCCCACCATCTTCCACAAACTTAGCCAAAAATGACTTAGAAATCTAGTATCCCGATCAGAAACAATGGATTCTGGAAAACCATGTAAACGATATACCTCTTTGAAGAATAACTCAACAACCCGGACAACATCAGCTGTCTTCTTACAAGCGATGAAATGTGCCATCTTTGAAAACCTGTCCACTACAACATATTTCGAATCATTCCCCCTTTGAGTTCTCGGTAATCCCAAAACAAAATCCATACTGATATCAACCCATGGTTTAACAAGTACAGGTAACGGCATATACAATCCTGCATTCGTCGCTGTTCCCTTGGAAACTTGGCAAATATGACATCTCTCCACAAACCTTCCAACTTCCCGCTTCATCGATGGCCAAAAATAAGATTGAGAAATCAGCTGTAGTGTACGGTCTCTACCCACATGGCCTTCTTCATGTAGCTCCCTTACAATCTTCATTCTCAAACTACAATCAGGTATGCACAATCGATTTCCTTTGAATAGAAAACCATCCATCATCACGAACTCATCCGTCTCCCCATTTTTGACTTTATCTACAAACTTCAAAAAGTAAGGATCTTCAACAAATAATTCTGGTAGCACATCAAACCCTGCCACTTCGACCCTCATTGTAGTCAACAAATGATTCCTTCTGCTCAACGCATCCGCAACATGATTCGTCACTTCCGATTTGTGTTTCACAACAAACATAAACTGTTGCAGATATGCAATCCATGATGCATGTCTCGCTGAAATCTTGTCTTGCCCTTGTAAATGCTTTAACGCCTCATGATCAGTATAAAGAACAAACTCTTTCTGAAATAGATAGTGTCTCCAGTGTTTAATAGCTTGCACAACAGTATAAAATTCCACATCATATGTACTATATCTCATCTTTGCTCCCGATAGCTTCTCACTAAAATATGCAATAGGACGTCCCCTCTGACTTAACACTCCTCCAATCCCAACCTTGGATGCATCAGTATGTAGTTCAAATACTAATTGAAAATCTGGTAATATTAGAATTGGTGCAGACGTTAGCAACTCCTTAATCTTCCCAAAAGCATCCCCTGCTTCCTCTGACCATGAAAACTGTTTACCCTTCATACAATCTGTAACAGGTACCATCACACTACTAAAGTGTGGAATAAATCTTCTATAAAATGACGCCAACCCGTGAAAACTACGAACTTCCGTTATCGTCTTGGGCTGTGGCCAATCTATAATTGCTTCGACTTTACTTTGGTCAACCTGTATTCCTCCTTCTGACACAACATATCCCAGAAATAAAACACTCCATGCCATAAACACACATTTCTTAGTTGCTGCATAGAATTGTTCTTCCCGAAGAATAGTCAACACTTTCCTCAAATGCTGAACATGCTCCTCTGTACTAGCACTGTAAATCAGAATATCATCAAAGTAAACTACCACAAATTTCCCAATGTACGGCCTGAAAATTTGATTCATCACCCTCATGAATGTACTTGGTGCATTCGATAGACCAAACGGCATCACCAGCCATTCATACAATCCTTCCCTCGTCTTGAATGCTGTCTTCCATTCGTCCCCTGGTCTAATTCGAATTTGATGATAACCACTCTTCAAGTTGATCTTAGAAAAGATTACGGACCCACTGATTTGATCCAATAAATCATCAAGCCTCGGCATCAGAAATCTGTATCTGACTGTGATCTTATTCAATGCTCTACTATCTGTGCACATCCTCCACGTTCAATCCTTTTTGGGTACCAATAAAGCTGGTACAACACAAAGACTTAAACTCTCCTGCACACGCCCCTGTTCAAGCAATTCTTCCACCTGCCTTCACAACTCCTCATGCTCTTTTGGACTCATTCTGTAGTGTGGTCTATGAGGTAACACAGCTCCTGGAACAAGATCAATTTGATGTTGAATGTCCCTCAACGGCGGTAACTCCGTTGGCAACTCCTCTGGAAATACGTCATCAAATTCCTCCAGCACTGGTTTTACTTCTTCAGGAATCTCAACCACTTCATGACTCTCTCGTCCAATCAACAAAAACACTTCAGGTTCCTCTTCAACTTCCTTAACAAACTCCTTCAAGGATAATAAAGTTTTCAGCTCTTCAATCTCCTCCAGTTTGTTTTCTTTTGGTTGTCGCTTCTTTGGAACTAGAGTAATCTTCGTGCCTTCAAACATGAAACTGTAACTGTTAGTACGCCCATCATGTTGCACCGCCCTATCATACTGCCACGGTCTCCCTAGCAACAAATGACATACGTCCATGTCCACAACATCGCACCAGATTTCGTCTTTATATTTCTTTCCAATTGAAAAATTCACACAAGCTCGACGTCCAACTTTCACCTCCCCACCTTTCCTCAACCAAGCTAACTCGTAAGGCTTCGGATGCTTCTCTGTCTTCAATGATAACTTCTTCACAGTCTCGGTAGAGATAATATTATCACAGCTTCCTGCATCAATGACAAACTTGCAAACCCTTCCCAAGATAGTGCACGTTGATTGAAAGATGTTACTCCTCAACCAGCTAGTCTCCTCCTCCTGCTTCGGTGTTAAGCAATTCCTCCTCATCATTAATGTATATCCATCATCTCTAGACAATAACTCTTCCTCCTCAACAGGTAATTGATTAGAACCTTCAGCCTCCTCATCTTCATCCTCAACCTCAGCAATCATTGCTCGCTTCTTTGGCTTTGGACATTCATTGCTTTTGTGACCAAACTCTTGACAATTGAAACATTTGAAACCATTATTGACTTTCGTCTTCCCAACCTCATTCACAACTGGTTTTGCAAAAACTTTTGAAACATTAGAACTTCCGCTAACACCCTTCATTGGATTGTTGGAATTTGTAAACACACCACCACCTCGTCTTCCCTGTTTCTCCCAAGCCAATGCTTTCTGGTGTGCTTCCGCTACAGATTTGGGATTAAACATGTTAACCATATCTTGAATCTGCATTCGCAACCCTCCAACAAATCTAGCTGTAAATTGTACCTCTGTCTCCATGATGTCGTTCCTTGCAATCAGTTGATAGAATTCGTCAGCATAGTCATTCATAGATTTCGTCCCCTGTCTCAAGTTTTGCAACCTCTGATACATAAGCGATTGATAGTTATAAGGTAAGAATGTAGCTCTCATCAGTTTCTTCATCTTCTCCCATGATTCAATTTTCGACTTCCCCATCCGTTCACGAGTAAGTTTAGTTTGCTGCCACCATGCTAAAGCTCTACCCCTCAACCTTGTAGCAACCAACTTCACTCTACGATGTTCTGGAACTTCCTTGAAGTCAAAAATTTCTTCAACATTAGCCACCCAATCCAAAAACTCCTCAGCCTGCATACCACCCTTGAATTCAGGAATTTCAGTTTTCATCCCCGATTCCCACTTGTGATCATACTCTGAATAATTTCTTCCTTGACCTCGCCCTTGTCCTCGAACACTACCTCCATCATACTCCTCTTCAAAATCAGATGTATATCGATGTCGATCCTGACCACCAACATCTCTACTACCATCACGTCTTCCACCAACATCCCTTCGATCTCCATTCCTCCGATCTCGACCATTCACATTCCGATCATCAACATTTCTATAAGAATCTCGATCCATACTTCTATGATTACTCGATACTTCTCTCTCGATTTAAATGTGGCGAAACTCTACTTCCCCCATGGTTAGATTCAGGTGAAACCCTTCTCTGATTTTGATTCATCTCTAACATCATCTTCTCTAATCTACCAATACCTTCATCAAATTTTTCATGCATACGTTGCTCCATTTGATCAGCTTTTTCCCTTCGATACAATGCTTCAATATTTTGATGGCGGTTAGCTCTCCTCGGCGGCATGGTTCAAACTTCTCAAATACTTCACAGATCAGACGCAACTTCAACACTTCAAACAAAATTGTACGGCTCAATCTTCAAGCTCGGCTAACACTTCAAAACTTCAAATTCTCGGCTCCAAGACTCGATTTAGCTATGATTGGCTAAAACACGATCCGATACCAAAATGACACAGCAGCGGAATAATAAAATGATGATTCTGTGAAAGTAGCAGTCGATGGAATGAAGAATACTGAAATGCCCAAATTCGTTGATCCGAAGATACCGAATTCTAGCTATCTCTGACACGTTGATCGCGCACGATACCGTGAAGAGAGATCTACAATTCTTCGAGCGTTGATCAAGCACACTTGATTCCGCGAATTGGCTTCAACGATCGAAGATTCGAGCGCACTCGAATGTCGAAGGTGGAGATTACACTCAACTACCAATTTAACTTGAAAGCACAAAGCTAACAAACAAGAATTTTATTCAAAAATCAACAACCATTACAAATGGCACCACCGGCCTATTTATAGAAGTTACAACACACGCCACAGAAAATGTACAACTCATAAGTCGTCCACGACTCAAGACACCACACGACTCACCTTAGGTCGTATGCGACCTAACAGATCCTACGACTTAAGAATGTATTTCAAACACATTACAACATAATTCCAACGACATACGACTTATAATGAACGACTTAAAAACATAGGACTTAACAATATGTTTAACGACTTAAGAAATATACGACATATTACAACATACGACTTATACAACTCACACGACCTAAAAAATGAACGGCATCTGGAGCGAGCGACCTAAAAATGAACGGCATCCCCATCAGCGATCTAAAAGAAGCGGCTTCAGAAAATCTTCGCGACCTAAGTCTTCACGACCTAAGGCTTCACGACTTAAAGCCTCGCGACTTATAGTGAACGACTTATCTCCCCAGATCTTCCCACGACCTAGCATAGGTCGTAACTCGTTAAGTCGTTCGAGCCCCTTTACCTTTAGCTTGTTAACTCGCGGTTCTCCACTAGGTCGTTCACGACTTATGGCTTCTTTAGGTCGGTCATGACTTAGTCCCTTTAGCTTGTTAACTCGCAGTTCTCTATTAGGTCGGTCACGACTTATGGCTTCTTTAAGTCGGTCACGACTTAGTACTTCCTTGCGAACTTCCTTGTTAGCTCCCATGGTCTTAGGTCGGAAACGACTCAACCTTTCTGAGCGACTTAAGATTTCGTTAGGTCGGTCATGACCTAACACTTGGCCTGCATCACTTATCCATCATTTAATGAACTTAATTCGAATTTGACACTTGCTCACCACACCAATTGCATAAGCAAATTATGATATAGTAGACAACAAAACACATATCATAATTTCTATTTCCAATGCATATAGAATTTATGTCATATGCTCCATAATAAATATTTTAATATGGTATCTGTGTATATTGTTTGGGACAATCCCAACATCCTTTTATATTGAATACAAAAGATTTCATTTCAAATCCAATGTTGTGTATTAATCAACCAAACTAAAATTATTTTAGTGCGAGTACATTGTAACGACCTGTAATTTTTTGATAATTAAAACTATTAAATTAATTAAGATTTTGGAATTTAATAGTGTGAGAAATTAAAATTTATGATTTATTTATGAGAAAAATAATTAGAATGTAATTTAATAATGTTGATTTAATGTAATTGACAACTATTTTAAAGTAATTTCAATCAATTGAAATAATTGTAAAGTTAATTTGGTTATAATTGTAAGTTAATAAGGAATAAAATAATTATTGGAATTAATGTAATTAAATACTGCAGTTAATATGAGTTAAGATGATAACTGTAGAACAAGAATGTAATAAAATGTAAACTAGTGTCAAATGAATTCATATGGTATTGGATGATTGAATAATAAGAGTGTAAATCCAAATAAAAGAATTTATTGAAATTAAATATAGTTAACTGGGATTTTATTACAGTTGTAATTGAACGCTAAAATTAGTGCAATAATTAAATATTGGATTAACATGGAATACTTAATTTTAAAATATTATTAATTTCTATGTAATCAAGAATGATAAAATTGATAACTTTTAAAGTTGAATTTAAAGGTGATTAAATCAATTTAATAATAATTTATTTAATTAACGTGAAAATTAGCCATTTTGGCCATTATCTCGGATTTTGACGAAACCAGTTTGATCGGATCCTTAACAGTGAATTATTGTAGGATTTCTAGTTTCGTAGCGATCGGACTTGTCGTTTGGTCGTGCGAGTTTGAAACGCGTAGAAATCGATTAATGGAATTTAAATGAATATAATTTGATTTTAAAAGCTAACTTCTATATACGATGGAATTAGGATCTGAAACTAGTTCCATTGAGTTTAAGAATATCGAAAACCTATATTTTGATATATAGGATGACCCACTTTCGTTTCGGGAACGAAACGGGTTTTTTGGGTCATTGTTATCGTTTCAACCCAATTCGATTTGTCCATTCGTTCTTATCCATCTGTCTATATAAATAGATATCTTTTCTGAAACCCTAGCAGCCTTTTATCTTATTTCTGTACATACTTTATTTTCATCTGCTCCTTCCCTTCTTCCACTGGCAGCTCAAAAACCCTAAATTCCCAATTTCAAATTCAAATCGAAATTCAAACTCCTCCAACTATGTCAAATTATATATCGTTGGAAAGGTCTCGACTAACAAAATCTCTCACTATAATTCTTTTTTTGATTGGAGTCCCCATTTGTCCAGAAATCGACGATCTTTCTCAACCGTCCGTTGCTAGGGTTTTGGATTTAACGTTGGATCGTCGACCAATCGACGATCGGGAAGTATAGGCTTGTAGAGGGCGATCAGTAGAGTAGATCTATGGTATTAGTTTGGGTTGCAGGTTGCCAGAATCGCCAGAAAAGGTGAACTTTGGTGGCGGCGGCGGTTTCGCATGGGGAGGCCGATGGGGGGTCGCGTGGCATCTAGGGGACGCGGCCGGAGGTGATGGTGCTGGTGAGGGGGTCGGATCTAGGTAGAAATGCACGAGGCGAGGGTGGTTGTCAATCAATTGGTGGCAGCTGTTAGGTTATCTCGAGCTGTAGGTTTCGTTCGGTTAGTATGCGTGATTGAGGGAGGTGAGCGTGATTTCCAATATTGCCCTTCTATTATTTTAATTTTTATTTAAATTTATATCTTCCAATGCACATAACTTTTTCATACGAGCTCAGATTCATGAGCGGTTTTCTCCAATGTGATCGTATCAGAATTTTGGACAACTTGGAACTAGTTTGGTTGCATTCTGAGGCTGTTCAAATTTTGGCTTTATTTGGATTTTAAATCGACTGTAAATCAAAGGTGGGTGATTTAACCCACTCACGAAATACTAAACTTTCTTATGTTATCTAAATTAAATTTATGATGTGATAAGAAATTTATCGATTGCTGTTTGGTATTTTAAATTGTCATGTTAATTGAAATTGAATTTTATTGAATTAAATTGCCATTTAAATTAATATTAAATTTAATTTGTTAGTTAAATACCTGATAATGATAACCAGATAATTGTTGTGATTTATTGGCTGATTGGATGATGATTGTGATGAATGTTTATTTGTTGACATTTTGGATGATTGGATGTTTATATCACTGTTATCACCATGGGTTGAAATGATACATACCCGAACGATCTTATAGATTAGGGAAAATCGTTACGGGTTGAAATGATAAACCCGAGCGATTTTATTGATTTGGAAATTATTGATTTGGGATACGGGTTGAAATGATATATACCCGGAAAATTTAACTATTTTGGGGTTGAAATGATACATACCCTAACACTTGACCATAAAGGGAGAAAACTATATACGGACACCGTTGGTCGGTTTTAAATTATTTTCTAAATGGTAAAGTATGTTTGATTTAAAAATTTGATTTTTAAATTTAACTTAAGGATTTTATTTCAAATTTACATTTAGAAAATAATTTATTTTATATGTTTTTAGAGTTTCAATTATAAGTTAATATATGGTTTTAAATGTAAGTTTAATATTTTAACTTATAGTTTTATTTAGATTTAAAATTATATTTTTAAATAGTTGAATTTTAATTAATAAAATGTTTAATATAGTTTTAATATATATATATATATATTTAATTTAATTTAATATAATAAATATAATTTTGATTTAATATAATAAATATAAATTTTATAATAACTTTAATAAATAAAACCGTAAGAGGTTTTGTAAGGAATTTATAAAAGTTTTGTAAGAGATTTTATAATGGATTCTTATAAAGGAATTTATAAAGGATTTTATAATGGTTTTATAAAGGTTTTAAAGGATTTTATAAAGTGTTTTATAAAAGAACTTGTCTAAAGGGATTTAGAAGCATTTAAAGGAATTTGCATAAAAGTTTATGAAAGGGGAAGAGTTGTAAACTATTTTAGAATTTATAAATAGCTTTATAAATGGTCTTAAAGCATATAAATAGTTTACAAATGGTTTAAGAGAGATTTATAAATTATTTTCGAAATTGATTGAAAGAAATCTTCCTCGGTGTTTATGAATATACTTATACTTTTGGAATAAGTATATGGATATCTTGATATGAAGGTATAAACTGTTTTCTCGATTTATTATTAAAAATGTTTTATAAAAATGACCACGGTGTGAAAAATGTAATCATTTGGTTGTTAAAGAGATCGGGGTCGAATATTGTCATACTCTCTGCCAATTTCGAAACCACTTTAAACAACTGTGCATGTGGTGGACAATCCAGAACGAAGTAGGATGGTTTAGCGAACGCTTCTGGTATGAGGTAAGAATGCAGCCCTGACCCCCTGGGTTAGCTTGATATGACTAAAATTAGGAGCCATAACCAGGCCAAGTGAGGTCGCTCCTCCTATCAAACATGCTTCTTCGATACCATATCTATTACTTTGTGATTGATTGGTGGCCACTTTGATTTGATTATGAGAGTGTTGTTTAAGGTGGGCGGTAGTAGTTGCTATGTGTTACCACCAGCCTGGTTCTGCAATCTGATAGAATCCTACCGTAGGTATAGCCTCGTGTGCCCTGTCATATGCCTTATCAAGCCCACTACGATTTTGTTTTGTGTCGTACCTATGGAGTGCTCCCTGATAGCCCACCAGTTTGGTGGAGTTTACAATACTATATAGACTACGACATTTATATAATGTGTTATGGGGGATATGGGTAACGCCTTAATGCTATTTTAATACTTTACTTTACTGATAGACACTACATATATAGCGTATATTACTATATATAAATAGTTTAATGGATCCTTAGGAGATGGAACTCCCGAACATCTCTTGTAACAACCCTAGATTTTTGTATATTATTTAAATTTGACTTTATTTTATTTTTAAATTAGTTTAAACTTGTTTTATTTCAAAACATTTCATTTTAAAAAAAATGTTGATTATTAAGTGATTCATAGTTCAAACTAGTATAATTTGAATATTTTACTGAAAAGTGGATTTCTGGTCAAACTTTGACTTTCAAATTTTAAATTTTAAATATTTAAATTCTTCAATTTTATCTTTTATTATGAAAATAGATGTAATAACTTGAACACTGCTTTTCGTTTCGTTGAAAATGGAGTTAAACAGTGAAAGTTATGTATATTTCAATATTGACTTCCATTTGTTTATTCTGCAATTTTGTTATTTTAAATTATGTAAATTATATTTTCTTTGTCATATTTTATTTTAATATGTTTTAATATGTTATTTTATGTATATTTTTGTCTTTTAATATTTTTAACATGATAGTATAATTTTTCTAAAGTTTACTTGAATTTATTTAAATTTATAAAGCCTTGTTTCCATTTTTCTGTTATTTTATTCATTTAAATTTTATTTAATTAAAAGTTATTTATTTATTTTTGTGAATTCATTTTTATTTGGTGTTCTTATCTTTATTTATAAATATTTTTCAAGTATATAAAAAATTTCCAAAGTCCATTGCATTTATTTTCAAATTTTCTAGCCTAGTTTACATTTTCTTTGCTATTTTCTTCATTTAATTATATATAATTAAAATTTATTTATTTATTTTCATTTTATTTCACTTTGTTTCGGTTTTTAAAAGTATTTACTGAAATTTATTTAGTTTATTTTGTTTAAAAGAATTTGGAAATCAAAGAGACAAAAGCTTTAAAAACAATGACCTTTCATTTGCTAAACTCTTCATTTCTCTTGGCCGTTCAAAACTTTATTGCTAGCCGTGAGTTTTATTGTTTTCACGTGAATGAAAGCTTCTCATTTCAGAAAACTTTCGACTATCATCTCTGAAAAAATATTTTAGTAATGGCCTCTTCCATTTCTCCTCTTTTTCTTCATTTTTTCCATTGTTTTCTATGTTTTTGCCTTGCCTTCTTCATAGCTTTGCTCGGCCATCCCCTCCACCACCACCACCAACCACCACTCCTCCTCTTCCCCACCTAACCCACGGCCTGACCTTTCCCCTCCTCTGACCAGATCAGTCCATGGCAACCAAATGATGCAAACACCACAAAAACATTGCTATACTCCAAAACATTGCCTACCCGAGCACTTATCCCATCACCCCTTCATGTTTAGCCTTGGCCACCACCTCCAACACCACCACCACTTGCTGCCATGACCTCTGACCATCAGCTCAACCTCTGACCTGACCTGTAGTTGACCATAGCCGAGCCCTATGATGTCATGGCCGAGCCAAAAAGTTGAACAAACCCTTGCCTTTTTGCCTTGTTCCTATGTATGCTTCATGTTATCACCACTATCTCTTCACATCTCCACTTGTGTAGCCGTGCCATATTGTTGTCATACCTGACCCAAACCTGAGCTAACACCATCATGGCCAAGCACTAGATCCCCTATGGTCAAGTATTTGAATGGTAAAGGCAAGGTCTTGTCTTTGTTGCTTTGTATTTCAATTTGTTCAACATTGTTTTGTGTTAAATATATTCATGTGTATATTGTTTTGTCTTGTTTGGGTGTTGTTTACAAGATCATATCTTGGCTCTCTCTTCTCACTTGAATCAATGTCGTGTTGTGCCGTGCTATATCGTGCTTTCTGGAGTCTATTCTGTGTATTTTGTTTTGCAAACTCCAGCGTAAAAAGGTGAGTAATTCTCACCAGACGATGTGTACTTATATAACTAGTAAACTGACACCATTTGAATCTGTAAAATTATATCATCCTGTTATAACTGTTATATTATGATCATATAATGTTTACCCTGTTATTACATATGTTATATCATCTATTACTGTTATATGATGTTATTCTGTTCATTTTATCAGTTTATCACACTGCAAGTTCCCTGTAGATTAGGTTCACTATGGGTTGAAATGATACATACCCAAACGGACTTTAGAATAGGGAAAGATCGTTATGGGATGAAATGATAAGCCTGAGCGACTTTTTATTTATTTTATTTAACTTGGGATTGCGGGTTTGAAATGATAGAACCCAGTTTTCTTTGTAAACTGCGGATTGAAATGATACATATCCGTATTACTTGACCTAGGCTAGAAAATTATATATAGACCCGTGGTTTATATATTTTTTCTGAAATTTTTAAAATATTTTAAAAATGTAAATATTATGATATTTTGATTTAAATTTTATTAAAATTATTTCTATAAAATATTAGTGATTTCTATGAATTAAATAAGTGAATTAAGTAAATGGTGAAGTAGAATTTGAAATATAAGTTAATTTTGGAATGTATGATTTTGTTTATAAATGGAATTTATGTAAAGTAAGGAAATATGACAAATTTGATTTAAAAGATAATTTAATGATTTTTATTAAGTAATAATAATTTTTAAAGTGTTAATGATTTTGTATAAATCAAATATGAAATAATTGAATATTTAAGTTGAATTTGGAAATATAACTTAAATTGAATTTTGTGGAATTTGTTTAAAAGTGAAATTCTAATTAAGTAAAATAAATGGAAATAAGTTATATTTTGTGAATTTAAACTTAGTTGTTAAGTTAAGAATTTAATTAAAGAAATGAAAATTTAATAGTTATTAAATTTGATTTTTGTATGGAAATTTGACTTTATAAAATCATAGAAATAAAGGTATTTAAATGATTGTTTTAAATGTGAAAATATATGATTTTATAAGTTAAAATGATTTATATTAAAAGTTAATTATGTGTTAAATTGTAAATAAAACTCTGAATTTGATTTCACAGCATTTTTGAAATGTAATGTAAAGATATTACAGCATTGGAAAATGCTGTAGTTGTTTTAAATGAACCAAATAGCAAATTTGAACTAAGGGTTATTATAGCACTTTGTTAGTGCTATAGTTGTTAAATTTAACTAAAATTTTAATTGAAACTAAATTAAGATATTACAGCATTTTAAATGCCTTCTTTTGTTAATGAACTGTTTTTAAACATAACATTTCGTAGCATTTTCTAAGTGCTGCAAAATTTGAATTTTCTTTGTTTAATAAATTCAAATGAATAAATGATCTTTGAAAAAGATTAAATTTTGGAAATTAAATATTTAATTATTAAATATAATGAATTGGCTTTAAATGATTTAAATGGAATAATTGATTTAGGAAATACAACTATTTTGAAATGTGATTAAATGGTATTTAAAATTAAATTTAATAAATGATGTTTGAAATGATATTTTGATATTTTGAAATGAATTTGAAATGATATTAAATCTTGGAATGAATAATTGAAGTTTATATTAGTATGAAAAATATTTGGTTTACTTGTAATTTGAATCTATTTAAAAGATATTGGACTTATGAAATATAGGATAATAAAGCTTTGGAATTTATTTTATAATTTGAATAGTTGTTTTGTGGATTAAATCTATAATTGAAATTTATAATATTTGAAATGGTCTATGGAAATTTAATTGAAATAAATGATTGAATTGAATTGAAACTTTGGAAATTTTAATACTTGATTTGAAAGTATAATAATTACACTTTCAAATGGTTTAAATGAATTATTTTGATTGAAATATAAACTATTTAAAAGGTGACTTGAAATGATAATAAATGAATGATATCTTTGAATTTAAAAAGGTATTTAAAGTTGAATACTTGGATTTGAAATGAAGTTTTGGAAAGATTTGATATTTTGATATATTAAAATGATTTGAAATGAAGTTTTGGAATGATTTGATATTTTGATATATTAAAATGATTTGAAATGAAGTTTGGAAAGATTTGACATTTTGATATATTAAAATGATTTGAAATGAAGTTTTGAAATGATATGATATTTTAAATATATTGAAATGGTTTGGAATTGATTTAATCTTTATTTTTGATAAAGATTTGGATTTGAAATGATATTCTATTTTGAAGTATAAACTGTTTTAAATTATAACCATGGGTTATAATAACGATTGGTTGTTAAAGAGATCAGGATCGGATATGGACATACTCTCTGTCGATACCGAAAACCACTTTGACAACTGTGTACGCGGTGGAGTTTCCAGAATGAAGTAGGATGGTGACGATGATCCTAAGGTATATATACGTGGACCCAACTCCCGTGAGTTGGCATAAGGTGGCTAAAACAGGAGCGATTGACAGACCAAGGAGGTAGCACCTCTGATCGGACACACTTCTTCGATACCATTCTATTACTTGTGATTGATTTGGTGCGCACCCTTGATTTGGGAGTGTTGTTCGAGGTGGGCGGTAGTGGCTGCTATGCGTCACCACCAGTCTGGAATCCGGATGCATAATTGGTATATCTACCCTGGCATTTCCTTGTGTGCCGTGTCACCTACCATATCGAGCCCACTACGATTTTGGTTTAAAGATCCGACCGCATTAAGGTTCACCATCCCCTTAACGCTATTTTCTATATGATTATACTTTACTAATTAGACACTACTGTATATAGCGTATATTACTACATAGTAAATAGTTTAACTGATCCTTAAAGAATGGGCGATCCCAAGCATTCTTTAAGTTACTTGTACCTTTATTACAGTTCACTTGAGTTGGTTTACATTATATAAGTATATATTGTCCTGACTCGAGTGTTTTGTGTTTTGCTTTACGCTCGGGTCAGCCTGAGTTATTCACAGATTTGGATTTCCACTCTCTTGGAGATTTGAATCGCTGGAGATTATCTGCTTGTCTTGTCCTATCTATTTCAGTTCCGTTGTTCTACTCAGCTTGTACTTGGTTATTTTATTGAGACTTCTGTTGTACTCTATTTTTCTGTTATATCTTATGTAACTCTGATATATTTATATAGTAGCTTCATGAATTACTATTTCTTTTACTTCCGCTGCATTATTTTACTCTGTGTCTGTGATCTGCGATTATATTTATTTACTGTATATTCTGAGATTTGCCAAATTTTATTTACAACGCGGTATTTTGAGCAATTCAAGTCCGACATGTGCGGATGCGAATGGTTGAAAATATCGGGTTGTTACATCTCTTAAGTTATTACACGCACGTTATACACTGGATAGGAGATGTAAAATTTCGTAAACATCTCTGAAGCCATTACACTCATATTTATTTACTGTTGATTTAACTTACATAAGATCTTTTAGTTCCGACTCGAGTGTTTTGTCTTTTCATTATGCTCGGGTCAGCCTGAGCTTTTTAGTGTTGAAGATCTTATTTCTGGAGGACGAAGACGGAGTTTAGTGTTCTATTATTATTATTCCACTATATCATGTTGTTCCGCTGCATTATTTATTTATTTATTTATGCTTTATGTATAACTCTGATATATTGTAAAAGTGTAATAAAATGTTATTTGAAAAACAACTTTATGAACTATTTATTTGACTGTTATATTTTGTCATTCCGCTGTGAGATTCTGTTTCTCTTATTTTCTTATTTACACAATTAACAATCCTCCCTTTTGAATGGTTTGAGTTGACATGTGTGGTTTATTATCGATTTAAACCATCCAAATAGGTGGGTCGTTACAGTTGGTATCAGAGCTTTGGTTTAGCGATAACCTTAGCTTTGTGGGGTTTGACTCATTAGAGATAGGGTAGTAATACCATAGAATGAGTTGTTTGAGCATATATATATGAGAGAGCATACTTGTTAGTGCTATAAAAATGTTTTATATTGTGTTAATTTGTTCTGTTGAGTATTTATGAATTATGGTTGGTACATAGGACGCTATGACATCGATAGAGATTTCTAACACTTAATAGGGCAAACCGACACAATATTGTTTTTGAAATATAGGTAAATGAAATAATTTTACCTAATATTATATTTTGTATATAAAAGAATAATTTTTATAAATGAAAATAGTTGTATGTGATGTTTGTTAGGAAGTGAAATTTATTAATATTGGTTGCAAAATAAGATTCATATAAAAAATGAATTTAATTGGAAATTTGAGAACTTAATTTCCGGGGTTTTGAAATTGGTTTTCAAAAGATTTTGGAAAGATAATATTAGTATTATTTGGAAGTATTTTCGGATATAAATATTTTTAATGTGATTTGAAAGAAATGTTTTAAAATAATTTTAAAAGGAAATAAGTTCTGTACTCCCCTCTTCTATCGCTCGAAAATAATTTCGGTGATGACGGCCAGATTATTGACATTCATTTTCGATGGGAAGACCACTGTAGTAGCTTTGCTACACATTTGTCTTGATAAACAAATTTTAATTTTATTTTCTTGAGTATGATTTGATATATAAAAGATATGAATATATATATTATTTCAAAATGATTTGAAATGAGCCCGATATTTAGTTCTTAAGTTCCTGTTAAATTAATGATTTTCAGTTGTAGAAATAAAGTGAAATTTTAATAGTTGGAAACTTTAAAATGAAAAATAAGAAATTAGAAGCTAAGTGATTAATGGAACTGTAAAGAAATTTGAGATTTGTCACTTGAAAACTAAAAGACAATAAAATTTAGAAGATGTAAATTATTGAATATTTTTACTAACTAAAATGAATAAGATAAATTTGTATAACACTCAATTACATTCTAAAAGCATACATAAAACTTACCTGAAATATTTAAAAGTTGAAATGTTGATTTGGATATGTTATAGAATATTATACAAGTAAAAGCTTAATAACAAAAATGCTTCAAAATGAATATATGTTTATAAATGAAAATTAAGATGTTACAAGAATATTATAGTCATAAGTTAATATTTTGAAATGCCTCTAAGTAAATTAAATAGTAAAAAAGTGAATACTATTTAAGTAAATGATTATAAACTCAAGAAATGATTGAAATGATTCATTGATGAATATTAATATTAAAATGGAAGAAATACTTTAATAATGGATTCATTGATGATTCCAAATATTGAATGGGAAATAAATTGTGTAAGTAATGAAGGTAACTTAATGAAAGATAGTCATTGTATGAATGAATGAAAATAAATAAAAGAGTAAAAAGGAAACCAATAGAACAAACTTAAATAACATTTAAATTATGTATTGTTTTGCTAATGGGAATTTGGGAAAGGATACTTCAAATTGTTCAAGGATGTATGAATAATCTATTAAGTAATTATCTAAGGCTGTTGAGCGTAAGATACACTTGGTAGTTATTTATCACCCTTGTACGATGAAAAGATTCTGAACCTGAACAAACCATTAGTTTTGGTTGCTATGGATGTATGATTGATTCCTTTGTTGCATATAATGGTCGTGCTGTTTTGTTTGCATATGTTTATTATTTGTGTTGTATTGATTTTATTATTGATGGTAACAACTAAAATATTATTCTTTTACATAATTTTAACTCTTTTGGATTTTATAAGTGAAATACAGGTTTATGAAAGCAATAACTACTGCTTCTGGTTTCATAAATAAGTTGTTTGCCCGATAAATAGGTACGTTTTTGGATTACGGTTTTTGCAACGTTATTTTAATTGTTTTTCCCGTGGTTGGGATGTTTATTATTGAAATATGATATATATATTGAAATTATTGATAATTATTTTTTCGGACCTAACCGCACAAAGGAGACTCCGCTAAAAAATTTCGTGAATTTAAGACTGAGAATTTTTTTGTGAAAGTGAAAATATTTTCAAACTTTTATTAAAATTGAATATGAAAGATTTAATTGTTTATAAATTGATATATTTTGTTTAAAATACTTAAATATGTAAGTTTAAAATTGATTATTTTGAATAAAAATATATTAGTTTCTTAATTCCTTCTTCTTCCTTTTTGAGGACGAATGTTTTGAGTGGGGGAGAGTGTAATGACCCGTAATTTTTTGACAATTAAAACTATTAAATTAAATAAGATTTTGGAATTTAATAGTGTGAGAAATTAAAAATTTATGATTTATTAATGAGAAAAATAATTAGAATGTAATTTAATAATGTTGATTTAATGTAATTGACAACTATTTTAAAATAATTTCAATCAATTGAAATAATTGTAAAGTTAATTTGGTTATAATTGTAAGTTAATAAGGAATAAAATAATTGTTGGAATTAATGTAATTAAATACTGCAGTTAATATGATTAAGATGATAACTGTAGAATAAAAATGTAATATAATGTAAACTAGTGTCAAATGAATTCATATGGTATTGGATGATTGAATAATAAGAGTGTAAATCCAAATAAAAGAATTTATTGAAATCAAAATATAATTAACTGGGATTTTATCACAGTTGTAATTGAACGCTGAAATTAGTGAAATATTTAAATATTGGATTAACATGGAATACTTAATTTTAAAAGATTATTAATTTCTATGTAATCAAGAATGATAAAATTGATAACTTTTAAAGTTGAATTTAAAGGTGATTAAATCAATTTAATAATAATTTATTTAATTAACGTGAAAATTATCCATTTTGGCCATTGTCTCTAATTTCGACGAAACAACTTTCATCGAATCGTAATACTGAGTTATTGTAAGATTTCAAGTTTTGTAGCGATCGGACTTGTCGTTTGGCCGTGCGAGCTTGAAACGTGTAGAAATCGATTAATGGAATTTAAATGAATATAATTTGATTTTAAAATCTAAATTCTATATACGATGGAATTAGGATTTGAAACTAGTTCCATTGAGTTTAAAAATATCGAAAACCTTTATTTTGATATATGGGACGACCCACTTTCGTTTCGGGAACGAAACGGGCTTTTCGGGTCGTTGTTATCGTTTCAACCCAATTCGATCTGTCCATTCGTTCTTATCCATCTGTCTATATAAATAGATTTCTTTTCTGAAACCCTAGCAGCCTTTTATCTTATTTTTTACGTACTATTATTTCCATTTGGTCCTTCCCTTCTTCCCAATGGCAGCTCAAAAACCCTAAATTCCCAATTTTAAATTCAAATTCAAATCGAAATTCAAACACCTCAACCTATATAAAATTATATATTGTTGGAAAGCTCTCGATGAATGCAATCTCTCTCCGCAATTCCTTTTTTGATTGGAGGCTCTGTTTGTTCAAAAATCGACGATCTTTCTCAACCGTCCGTTGCTAGGGTTTTGGATTTAACGGCAGATCGTCGACCAATCGACGATCGGGAGGTATAGGCTTGTAGAGGGCGATCAACAGAGTAGATCTATGGTATTAGTTTGGGTCGCAGGTTGCCAGAATTGCCAGTAAAGGCAAACTTTGGTGGTGGCGGCGGTTTGGCATGGGGAGGCCGATGGGGGGTCGCACGACATCTGGGGGACGCGGCCGGAGGTGACGGTAATGGTAAGGGGGTCGGATCCAGGTGGAAATGCACGAGGCAGGGGCAGTTGTCGATTAAATGGTGGTAGCTGTTAGGTTATCTCGAGTTGTAAGGTTCATTCGGTTCGTATGCGTGATAGAGGGAGGTGAGCGTGATTTCCAATATTGCCCTTCTATTATTTTAATTTTTATTTAAATTTATATATTCTAATGCACATAACTATTTTATACGAGCTCGGATTCATGCACAGTTTAATCCGTTGCGATTGTATCGGAATTTTGGACAAATTGGAAATGGTTTGACTACATTCTAAGGCTGTTCAAATTTTGGGCTTTATTTGAATTTTAAATCGACTGTAAATCAAAGGTGAGTGATTTAACCCACTCACGAAATACTAAACTTTCTTATATTAGTTAAATCAAATTTATGATGTGATAAAATTTTTATTGATTGCTGTTTGGTATTTTAAATTGTCATTTTAATTGAAAGTGAATTTTATTGAATTAAATTGCCATTTAAATTAATATTGAATTTAAATTGTTAGTTAAATACCTGATAATGATAACCAGTTAATTATTGTGATTTATTGGCTGATTTGGATGATGATTGTGATGGATGTTTATTTGTTGACATTTTGGATGATTGGATGTTTGTATCCCTGTTATCACTATAGGTTGAAATGATGCATACCCGAATGATTTTATAGATTAGGGAAAATCGTTATGGGCTGAAATGACAAAGCCGAGCGATTTTATTGATTTGGAAATTATTGATTCGGGATACGGGTTGAAATGATATATACTCGAAAATTTTAATTATTTTGGGGTTGAAATGATACGTACCCTATCACTTAACCATAGGGTAGAAAACTATATACGGACACTGTTGGTCGGTTTTAAATTATTTTCTTAATGGTAAAGTATGTTTGATTTAAAAATTTGATTTTTAAATTTAACTTAAGGATTTTATTTAAAATTTACATTTGGAAAATAATTTATTTTATATGTTTTAAGAGTTTCGAATTATAAGTTAATATATGGTTTAAAATGTAAATTTAAGATTTTAACTTATCATTTTATTTAGATTTAAAATTATATTTATAAATAGTTGAATTTTAATTTAATAAAATATTTAATATAGTTTTGATATATATATATATATATATTAAATTTAATTTAATATAATAAATATAGTTTTGATTTAATATAGTAAATATAGATTTTATAATAACTTTAATAAATAAAAATGTAAGAGGTTTTGTAAGGAATTTATAAAAGTTTTGTAAGAGATTTTATAATGGATTTTATAATGGATTCTTATAAAGGAATTTATAATGGTTTTATGAAGGTTTTAAAGGATTTTATAAAGGGTTTTATAAAATAACTTGTATAAAGGGATTTGGAATCGTTTAAAGGAATTTGCATAGAAGTTTATGAAAGGGGAAGAGTTGTAAACTATTTGGAATTTATAAATAGCTTTATAAATGGTTTTAAAGCATATAAATAGTTTATAAATGGTTTAAGAGATATATATAAATTATTTTCGAAATTGCCTGAAAGAAATCTTCCTCGGTATTTATGAATATATTTATGCTTTTGGAATAAGTATGTGGATATCTTGATATGAAGGTATAAACTGTTTTCTGGGTTTATTATTAAAAATGTTTTATAAAAATGACCACGGTGTGAAAAATGTAAGCATTTGGTTGTTATAGAGACCAGGGTCGGATATTGTCATACTCACTACCAATTCCGAAACCACTTTAACAACTGTGTACGTAGTGGAGAATCCAGAACGAAGTAGGATGGTTTGGCGAACGCTTCTGGTATGAGGTAAAAACGCATCCCTGACCCCCCGGGTCAGCTTGATATGACTAAAATCAGGAGCCATAACCAGGGCAAGTGAGGTTGCTCCTCTTATTAGACATGCTTCTTCGATACCATATCTTTTACTTTGTGATTGATTGGTGGCCACTTCAATTTGATTATGGGAGTGTTGTTCGAGGTGGGCGGTAGTTGCTGCTATGCGTTACCACCAGCCTGGTTCCACAATCCGGTAGAATCCTACCTTGGGTATAGCCTCGTGTGCCCTGTCATATGCCTTATTGAGCCCACTATGATTTTGTTTTGTGTCGTACCTATGGAGCTCCCTGATAGCCTATCGGTTTGGTGGGGTTTACAGTACTGTATAGACTATGACATTTATAAAATGTGGTAAGGGGGATATGGGTAATGCCTTAACGCTATTTTAATACTTTACTTTACTGATAGACACTACATATATAGCATATATTACTACATATAAATAGTTTAATGGATCCTTAGGAGATGGAAATCCCGAACATCTCTTAAGTTATTGCATGCACGTTATACACTAGATAGGAGATGTAAAATCCCGTAAACATCTCTGAAGCCATTACACCCATATTTATTTACTGTTGATTTAACTTACATAAGATCTTTTAGTTCCTTTCTATGCCTAAGTTACATCTACTTTCATACATTGACTTTCCTTTCAAATGGTCAAACTATTCAAAAGAAAACCTTGCTACAAGACCGCACTAAACTCTGTACAAAAATCTATTTAATTATCCTTAATATTTAAGGATATCAATTAAATTGCACTTTACGTAAACTGATCTAACTAATATTTTAGTGAATTCTCAGGTCCATTTTCTAGCTTTTAGTGTAGTGCTATATTTAACAAAACAAGATCTTACGGCAATTAATCATATTGAATACATGATCTAGCATTATGGTTTACTTGCTCATTTTGAATAAACCAATTTCATCAAGGTTTTTTACGTTATGAATTATGACTATTCACTATGTAATATTTATATGTGATCGAATAGGGATCGAATATCCATAATTTTGTATTACTTAAGAGTTCAAAACACAAAGAAGGCAATACGCAGTCTTGGACAAATAAACACTTAAGAGATTGAGGCACAAATGTTTTAGCAGTTGTAAAATTTGACTCTTGCATGGATCTTGAAGTGACGACATGCCAAAGGTTTATCGGTAAGTATATTTTTATATTTCTACATCAATCTTAATTCATTTCATTTGTATATTTTAACTGACAAACATTTTACCAATTTATATCGATTGCACAAATTTATCGATGTAGATTATTTTAAATTGTATAGCGTATATTCTTACAAAATTAGAAAGGTTAAATGTGTTCATTTAATTTATCTAATAAGGCTTTCACTTGATTTTTATATTCCTGAAAACCCTAAGATAAATATAGAAACCTTAAGTTTTCTCAAAAATCATATGCCCTCAAGCAATGGTTATCTCTTTATAGGTTGTATCGCATACAAGTCCTAACCGTGGTCTTTGTCCTAATCTTTATCATGATCGAGTTTGCTAAACAAATCGAGAGAGATTATTCACTCATACCTACTATTTCACGATGGCCTAAATATAATGCATGTACCTTGAGTTTGCTCAATAAATACATGCATATCTTACCTCGTCTACTTAATATAGTGATAGTACTACACACTACATTCCTAGCTTGAGTTTGCTCTATAATTATGAAGTATGCAAGTAATCTATTAATATATAAATGGTAGAGGACAACTTTATATATTAGAGATTTGTAGTCTTTAATATATATAAATTTTTGAGTAGTATCCATTTAAGGAATAATGGGTTTCTTATGAAATGCCCTCATGATTCAAGTGTTGGACACATTTGAAATCACGGTATATGTACCATACGTATGTACTTGCTCTAAAAATCAATTTTGAGTTCATTTCAGTTCCACTTACATTATTTTATACATATATAATTATATAAGTATAATTTATTTGTAACTTTTATAATTTAATTAACTTATATAATGTATATGTATCTTATCAATTAAATCATATTTAAATAATTTTATTTTACTAGTTAAATCATATTTAATTAATTAATTTAAAGTTTCAAAATTTTATATATTCATCTTAAACTAATTAAGATAAATAATTATCTATAACATTTATAGTTTGCTTATATATAAATATCAATATATGTATACATTTTAATTAATATCATTTCATAGATTAATTTATTTAAATATACAATTTAATTAAATTTTTATTATTTCAAAAATTTAATATAATTAATCTTAAACAAATTCAAGATAAATATATAACTATAACAATTATAGTTTCAATCAAACAATAATATGTATATAGATGGTTTAGATTAATTAACACTTATTTAATTTATTTAATAAATATTTTATTTAATTAAAACAATTCTAATTAAGAATTTGAGTTTTTATTCATAATTTACCTTAAAAAATTTAAGATAAATATAAATATTTGACTATAACATTTATAGTAATATACACACAATAACATTTATAGTTATGTATACATACATATATCAATATATATATGTTTATTTTAGTTAATTAACTTTTAATTAATTAATTATTTAACTGATCCAATTAACTAAATATTAAATAATTTTTGAAAAATATTAAATTTATTTGTCAAAATAATTTTGAAGAATATTTATAACTACAACATAATTTATTTTATATTTAAAATTTATGTGACGCCCCACCTCTATGCCCACGCTAGCCAAGAACACCACAGTGTAATGTTGTCAACTAGCACGGAGAATAAGGCTGTTGAGGAGCGACCATCCATGTAATTGCTTTGTGCGAGCACCGATATGTCAGATAGTATAACACGCATTTTTTTATTTCAGGAGGAAATCCGACATACCGATACAAACTCAAAGCTACTACACAGTGGCTATAATAGTTTAGGACAATAAATATAAAAATAACACAGATAATATAAATGCGGAACACAGATTGAACAAAAAGTCTCATATATATAATAACTGATGTCAGTTACAATACATTTGACACGATACATATGATACAACTACAACTGTCGACTCTGTAAGTTATATATACAAGTACATTATCAACTAATATACATGAATACATATCAACCTAAAATAGATACACTGTCTACTACAAAAAGACGAAGACCCCTTCAAAAGATATGAAAAGTCTTCATAGCTCAACAACAACTCAAAGCAGGAAATCTACAACCTGAAATAACTGGTGTCTGACCCGAGTATTAAATTCAAAAGAAAATAATACACGGGTCAGTCTAATTCAAACTCGGTTATTAATGCATGGAAGCAATAATAATTAAATAACAATTAGACGACAGTCAAAATAAATTCACCTATCCGATCCTTTAACAAGGAAATAGGATAACGGGGAATATAACACGTAATAGTGTTATACAACAAATCAGCAGATTCAAAATATCAACAAAGATAAATGAAGAGATTATCAGAAAAGGTAATTTAGAAAACATCAGAATTGCCTAAACGGCAATTACAACAAAATCATCAAAAGGTAAATCAGCAAAACGAAACTACAGAAGTCGAGTCACGACTAACGTGGCTCATCACATTGAAAACAAAACAAACCAGTATGCACATGGCAGATTCCAAAACAGACAAGCCTAAATAATGCACCTAGAATAATCGAAATCAACAAGGGTGCATGTATGCATATGTATGAATACACATACATATCTACACCAAATGAAACAGCACTTAGCATAATCAAATGCCAAAAATAGTTCGAACAAAACCATCAAAACAAAGACGAACCCAAAAGTCCTCGAATCAAACAAAAGCAAAACTGCAATTGCACTTGCAACTAAGACTGTCTCGAAGTAAATGTAGACTGTATTCCAAAAAGTCAGTGCTATCACGACTTAACGCAACTGCAATTAAAATGAATCAGGAATTACAACCAAATCAAAATACAATTCAAAACATATTGAATTGAATAAACAAAACAGTTCCAACCTTTGAAATATCAGTTCAAAACATCCAATCTGATAGGGCTGCAGTACACGCTTACGTGTACTGCCTCGCCACTACAGAATAACACAAAAGATCAACGAATCAAAAGAAAATAGTACCAACTCGAGAACAAGCTCAAGAATGATACAAGGTAAGATGAAAATTAAAATATGATCACACACATATATGTAGTGTATCAAGGCAACGAAACAAGCTAGAGGTATGAAACAATGTTGCAAGCATATGAAATGCAGACAACAAGTGTACAACAGTGTCAAGTTGCAAACAGTTCAAAGCTTCAACAAATCAGAACAGCCATACATGAAGTAGTAAATGCAGAGAGCTACATCAACTACAAGCCCAATGTGACAGCAAACAAAAATGGAATGCAACTACAAGGCATGGAACCATAGTGAAACAGATCAAGCGACAACATGAAGCAGTGCAAATTCAAATGATCAAAGTGCAACAGAGAAACATACGATGTATGTATACAAATGGTCAAGTTAATGGAAGAAAATTGAACATCAGTATCAATGACAAATGCATCACATATACAACATCAAAGCTTATGAATGGTCAAGTGAATGATAAGGCATGCATACAGATGACAATGAAAGTGAAGTTCACCAATACAACACAAGATTACAGAGTGCAGCCAATGGTCATACAACTATATACACATATGAATGTATGTATACAAATGATTAGCCACGAAAGTACAGAGCAATCAGGGGATGAATACAACATGAAGTAGTGCAGACTACCCTAAATGAAGACTACACGAGCTCAATGTATCAGTAAAACAAGCTCGGAAGTGTGGCAACAAGTTCGACCAAGAAACTGTTGTCAACAGCAGTTATAAAAAAATAGGGTGACAAAAGTAAACGAAGACACAAACATGTATCAACCCAAGTCAGAGCCCAAAATCAAGCATCACATGGATAGGTCAGTGAACACAAAAATCAAGTGAAAGTCGAAGTCAATCAGAATTTCACGAAATCGAAGAAACAGGCTAAGTCAAAGGAAATCAACATCAATAAAATCAAGTTGAAACCGAAGCCATCAAAAATAGAATAAGCAAACAAGGTCGAACGATTTTCGAATTAGATGTGAGTAATATAAATTACTCACCTTGTTGCCAAATCGAAGCAGCCTAAGAATGGAGGAGGCCATCGATAGAAAGTCGGCGTCTTCGAATCTTCCACAAGCCCTAGTTTTTTTTTGGCAGATGTGAGGGAAGTGAAGGCATCCACGATCCACGGCAAGAAGCAATCGGCGCCTTCGAATCGAACGAGCCCTACTCTTGAACGAATGGGAAAGAACGAGGCCGCCATTATCGTTCGTATGTTTTGATTAGGGTTTGAATGAAAATGGTAAAGGGGGGACGGGTTGAATAGATTGAAAAGGGAACGGCTATTTGCCTTTGTAAATTTTCACGACCCAATAAAAAAAATAGACCACTATTTAATTTTCAAAGCACATCAACACTTAACATATTTTTCAAAAGAGTTTCAAACTGGTTTTAAAAATTCCAAATAGCAATTAGCTAGGAAAGGTAATCGTCCAGAGATGATAAATAATCGGTACGCAGTATTGGGTTGTTACAGACTCCCCTCCTTAAAGAAATTGCGTCCTCGCAATCATAAGGAATAAAATGGACAAAAGGTAACAACCATAAAAGCATATCATCACAAAATGAAGAAATTTGAAATAGGAAGTTCACCATAAAGAGCATGAAGGAGTAAGCCTGAACGTGTTTGCTCAAAATCAAATCTGGTGAAGCTTCAATTTCTTCATCAACACCGGACTCAAGAATAAAAATCAGAATCCCTAAGGCATTTCCGTAGTTGAGAAACGTGAAACACGTCATGAATAGCAGAAAATTGAGCCGGTAATTAAGAGGCGATAAGCCATGGAACCAATACGTTCAGTGATAGGAAATGGCCCAATATATCGAGACGCTAACTTTTCCGATCGACTGAAACGTAAAACATCTTTCATAGGTGAAACACAAATAATTTGGAACAATAGCGTAGTACAATAATGGTACGCCAGATGAACCAAAGGTAAATTAATTCGGAACGCCGATGTAGTACAAAAACGGTACGTCCAATGAACCGAAAAGTCGGAACATCGATATAGTACAATAACGGTACATCCGATGAACCGATCACCATAAAAGAACATCAGACGCAAGTCCATAAAAGGAATGAGACGAAGCTCGATAAAACGAAGTACATCGAAACGTCTGATGAACTTGATAAAAAAATGATTCCATTCGGACATCATCAAAGAAACAACCACTTGTTGCCTACGACTAAGTGCATCGGTAACAAGATTTTCCCTTCCGGGAGTGTAAAGAATATCAAGATCATAAAATATAAGGAACTCGAGTCAACGTGGTTGACGTAAATTAAGTTTCTTATGAGGAAATAAATATTCCCAAGATTCATGATCAGGGTAGAGAACAAATTTCTCACTCAAAAATAATGATGCCAAATTTTTAAGAGCGAAATCATTAGCCACTAGCACTAGATCATGAGTGGCATATCTAGTCTCAATAGGCATTAATGATTTAGAAACACAAGAGACAACACGTTCTCTTTTGCAAGAGAATGGCATGCAAACCAATACGATTGCATTGGTATAAAAGATAAAGTCTTAGTTCCCTTTGGGAATCGCAAGAATAGAAGTATCGGAAAAGAGTTGTTTTAAATAATATTCTTTCCCGAAAAGCTGAAACTTTCAAAATTTACAATTTACTTTATGTAATTATCTTTTCAGAAAAATTTACATTTTACAATTCAATTTACTGTGTCTGATTGTCTCATCAAAGCGTCTAGGAGATTCCTATCGATATCGTTGATCAAGCGCATCGACCAGAATTCTTAAAGCACTCAATGGGCAATACAATCACAAAATCATCTTTTAATTTCATAAAAGAAATTCACAAATTTTCAACAAAATCTAACTATCAATAGATAATCAGATAACAGCAAACTGAATAATTACAATTATCAGCAATGTTAATTATCGAAAACGATAATCAGAAATCACAAATATCTGATTATAAAAAACGATAATCAGAAATCACAAATATCTGATTATCAAAAATGATAATCAGAAATCACAAATATCTGATTATAAAAAAAACGATAATCTGAAATCACAAATATATGATTATCAAAAACGATAATCAGAAATCACAAACATCTGATTATCAAAAACGATAATCAGAAATCACAAACATCTGATTATCAAAAACGATAATCAGAAATCACAAACATCTGGTTATCAAAAACGATAATCAGAAATCACAAATATTTAATTATCACAAACGATAATTAAATCTCACAAATATTTCAATTAACGAGTCCGGAATTAACCGAAATAGTAAAAGTATGGTTCCATACTCCGTACTTTTGCTAAATCGTTTAAATCTCTTTATCATTTCCTTGAAAGTGCAAAATTGTGTATTCTAAAAATAACATTTCACATTCTCAAACGGACAAGTCCGGAATTAAGCGAATCAGTAAAAGAAAGGGGTCATAGTCCTCGATTTTGCTGAAACGTTTAAATCGCTTCCTCATTCTTTTGAAAATGCAAACTGTAAAGATTTTGAAAACAATTTTTAATTTATATTTTGAAACAACTTTTAAAAATAACGAATTTTGAAAACACGTGATTAAATTAGCATTGCGGGAGGACCGCTTTTAAATCCATTTTAAAAATTGACGGTTACTGAAGTTAACACGTCAAAATCTCATCAAAATAACTGGCATCAAAATATAATACCAATGAATTTTCATTCATCAAAAGTGTCACAAGAACCTTCTTAAAGATAGAACGGGATATCATACCCTAAACTTGTATTCATAACAAGTCAATGACACACAAATTCACCAATACACAAAAATTGATAAAGTTTATCAATGGAAATCTCGAAAATTGGTGAAGCACAAATTCTAGAAATCAACACACGAAATCCAGAAAACACAAATTCTAGAAATCTACACATGAAATCCAGAAAACATAAAGATTCTAGAATCGACACACGAAATCTAGAAATCACAAAAATTCTAGAATCGACACACGAAATCCAGAAATCACAAAGAGGGGGAGGCCTATCATAAAACGGGAGTATGAAAACTCAAAACACCGGTATCACAAGAACGAGAAGCTATCTAATGGTGGCTAACCATTAAATTTTCACACAGGAATGGTCCGAAGACCGTGGGGCGCTACCCCACATATGTGATGGCGAAACATCACACAAACGGGGTTTAGTCTCCCTCGCAGACAAAGAGACATCGCACAATCGCTAGTCTAAATCATAAAAGGGAAAAGGGGAAGACCTATCACAAAATGGGATCATGCAAACTCACCGACCGGTATCACAAGAATGAGAAGCTATCTCATGGTGGCCAACCATTAATTTTTGACACACGAATGGTCCAAAGACCGTGGCGCGCTACCCCACATATGTGATGGTGAAACATCACACAAACGGGGTTTAGTCTCCCTCGTAGACAAAGAGGCATCACACAATTTCTAGCCTAAATCAAATAACAAAAATGATCGTCATGATCATCAAGAAGTGTCAATTACACTAAGTTAGTGAATATAAGAGTTAAGCTTCATGTCCCATAACCATTTGCTTAACTCAAATATTTACGAACAAACTGTAGATCTTCACTAGGAAATTGTCACAAAAGGTTCAATCGAACAAGTCCAGGAGTTAACCGATGAAGTAAACGCAAGCGTTTCATACCACTTGTTTTACTAAGCCGTTTAATTCAATTTCTCATACGTGTGAAATAAAGGTTTGTATATACTAATAGATTGGAAAATGGTTTAGGAAAAGAGCTTTGTAGTAAATGTAACGACCCGTAAATTTTAACCGTTTTAATAACACAATTAGTTAAAATTTGGTGAAATTTTAAGCGATAAAATTTTGAAATAAAAACTAAATATTTGGAATACGTCTAGTTAAACATAGCAACTGGTAAATTTTCGTCCGAAAATACGAAAGTTTATTTCGCGCGTAAATTCACTTCAATTTAATCAGTTAAAAAGCGATGAAATTAAATGTTTTCCGAAACCTAAATATTTTTTTACATAGAAAAATTCTAAATCATCTTCCGAGCAAGATTTCAGTTTGTCGTTTTTCCAAATTCGGACATCTTTGGCTCCGTCGTTCTTATTTTCTGCAAAATAGCAGTATTCTGGTACCGATATCGATTTTTATCGGATGATCGTACCACTGATTTCTATATACCGTTTTGACCGCCTCGTCGTGCTGATCTCTACGGTATACTCGATTGTCAAATTCGGAGTTCCGTTGTACGTTGCACTTTACGTAACGCTTACCGTATCGGTACCGGTTTGTGACGTTTGGTTTTTTTGTGCCTTTTGATTTTCCTTTGCGACCATTCAACTTTCCTCCGTAAACCCAACAGCCATTACATTTAATAACTACTGAATTCAATATCACGACCTTTACTATTCACAAGATTTTGGATATATTGTTGATTTGCATCTCCGATTCACTGTATATTCTCTCTTCCTTCTGTCACTCTATTTCAAAGAAATATTATACGTTGGATTTCGCTTTGTCTTCCTCTTAACATTTCTGCCTGTTCAAACACCCTGTTTCCCATCATTTTGCACGGCCGCCCCACTCGCAGCACCCAATCATCTCCCCTCCCTTTCCTTGCCGAACTGAAGCCAACCACTTCATCTCCCATCACAGAAACCGACCACCATCACGCATGCGGCCATACACTTCTGCATTCGTTCTCCACACTGCTTTCCCCTCGAGCCACCTAGTCGACCACCGCATCAACCACCCCACGGCCAAGAGCTCCTCCTACCGTAACTACCCATGCCTTCCACACATCACCAAGCTCCGCTCCTAGACCCCGCAACTACCCTCTGACCGCGCAACAACCACCGACCTCCTTCCACTCGGCAGACCAACCCGCGTGCAACACCTCCAACAACACAACAACCGCGCCTGCCCTTCTATCTCCGAGCGAACCCGCAGCCGATCCACCTCCTCCACGTCCAGCTCGTCCCCTCCGCCCTAGCCACCACCGAAGCAATTGGCCCCACCTCTTGATCAATGGCCGAAGAACGCACTTCAACGTGTGCTCCTCTTGGTATTTGTAAACATATATAGTAGCATATTTTAAAGTTTGCCTGTCGATTTTAATGTTTTATAAGTGCATGAACATGTTATATCATATTTTAAAGATAGACTACTGTTAGTTTATACGTGTTTATATAATGATTTTAATTGGCTATCTTAAGTATTATATTTGGTTGTTTAAGATATCATCTACTTTTATATTTTGGAGTCATCATGTTGTTAGTTCGCATTAGTCTACATGTCTATATTTAGTGTATATATATTTTATTTTAAAGTATAGATTACACGTTATATTTATATGTGAGTTTTGAATGTATTGGTGAAGTCTGCCTATGGGTTTAGTCTACGTGTGATTTCAGTAACATAAGTGTTAAAAGAAAAAATTATATAATATTAGTAATAATATGTAAGTATGTCCTGTTTGATTTTAGAGCTAGTAACGCACTTATGCCTCCAAATTTACTAGAGCATAGTTGGTGACAGTTAGCCATATGAATTATTATTATTTGAATGAATAGGTTTGTCAGGTTTAGCTCCAGGCATGTTTAGGTCTAAAGTATAGGTTGTTTGAACATGTTAGTTAAAACATGGATAGTTTGGGTCACCTAAACATGCATACGTGTATAAAATATGTGTGCTTATATAATAAACTATATATGGGGACTTTGCTATATATATGAAAAACGATTTATTACATGTTTGAAGTTAATATTTGATTTCAAAATATTATATGTATAGTTTATATATCTTTGTTGGATATAATAGTTATACATATATAAGGACATGAGTTGGTTTCAAGTCAATTGGAAGGTTTTATTTTATATTGGTGTTTCAAATATAAATGATAACCTTTAATAAAATATATTTTATTTTAGTATTCGTCTACAATTTGATATTGATTTCATAGGGAAATATAATGATATATATTCTATGTCTCTGTCTAGATGATTCTGATTCGTTCTCATCATTTCGTATATCTCAGCTTTGCTTGTCGAATTCATACCAACATCGCTTCACTTTGGAATTCGTGCGTGGATTCATGACTCAATTTCATTGTCTGTTCTTCTGTGCGTATCCATGTCATCTCCTATTCTCTCTAGCCTCGAAAGGTGAGCACTCACTCACGATTAACGTTCTTTTATTTATTAAATTTGATTTCAATTGAAACGACAATTGAAATATGCTGCTGTTAGTTGATTACACTGTTATATATACTATTACCTGTATCAGTTCACCTTTGACACCTGACACCATTATCTGTTAATTATTTATGTGATGATAATACAGTTTGGCTGATAATTGATTGATTGTTGATGTTTATATTGGACGTTAAATTGTTAATGATGTAAGTGATAAATAATTTGAAATTGAAACTGACGTAGGATAGTTAGATTGGATATATGTATTAAAATTTGATTAAATGACATTTGTATAATATGACCCCTTTTAATTGTTAAATTAATTGACATGTAGAATACTGATAATTACACTTTGAAACATTGAACGTATTTGATTAATTGTGTAGTGTAAAAATTGAAATTGAATGACAAGTGAAAGCCGTAATGTAATAATCTTTAATCTACATGAAATGATAGTGTAGATTCTAGAAATAATTATATTAATTCGTACAAATAACAATGCGAATTAATACGGTTATTTCGGGATTATTTGAATTGATTATTGAAATGATATTGGTTGTTGTTATTGCTTGTTTATTTACTTTGACACCATCCCAGTTATCACACTGCAAGTTCCCTTTGATATGTTTTGATTTTGAATTGAATTGGAATCGGGTTGAAATGATAAATACCCAAAATTGAACTTTGACCTAGGATAGAAAATTAAATAAACCCGATTGGTCAATAACTTGATTTTGAAATAAAATAAGGATTTTATTTGAATAAATAATATGGTTTTGAAATGAAGTTGAAATTTGAATTTAAGTGAAAGGAAATGTTAATGTTTAATAATCTGAAATAAATTATTAAAAATGTAATTGATGAAAGAATGTTGTTTAATTTGAGAAATGATTGAATTAAGTTTGAAATGATTTAATAATTAAGTTTGAAATTATAATTAAGTTTGAAACAATTAAACTTTGAAATTATTTAATAATTAAGTTTGAATTATTTAATAATGAATTATTTAATGATTAAATAAAATTGAATCCTTTAATAAGAAAAATTGAATTTTTGAATAAGTGAATTTTACTTCGTAAATAATCGAAATTGAGTTTTCTTTATTAATTAAGTTTTGGAAAAATTATTTAAGGAAGTAAATAGGTGAAATTGAATTTCTTTAACAAAGAAATAAATGTGATATTTTTGGAATTAATGTAAGACTTGTAATTGAAAGAATTGATTTGACGAATTCAATTTAATTCAAAATGGTAAGTTTTGATTTAATGAAGTTGAACTTAAGAAATTGATTTAATGAATTGGAAATTGAATAGAAATTGTTTTGAATGATAAAGTAACTTAACGAATATTGAAAGAAATCGAGAAATGAATTTAAATTGATTTGAATGTTGAATTAAATTAATTTAAATGATTTTCGGAATGAAACTTATATACGAACTTGAATCAATATTTGAATGGTTTTAAATAGATATTGAAATTGGATTATAAGATTTTGAAATGGTAAATTGAAGTTTTGAAACGAAAATTTGGAAATTGATTTAGAAAGACAAATGAAATGTTGATTTACAAATTGAAATTGAATTGAAATTGATTTGGTTTTTGAAATATATAAACGACCAATCGGTGTAATAATTACGGAAGTTATTAAAGAGACCGGGATCGGTAATGGATATACTCTCTATCTGAACCGAAACCACTTTAATAACTATACGCGGAGTGTTGATCCAGAACGAAGTGGATGGTTTTGATGAACGTGTTGACTGAAGAAAGAGAACGATTTTGGATGACCCTTGACATGACTAAAACAGGAGCCGCGCCGGGCCATTGAGGATCGCCATCTCTAGCGGACACACTTCTTCGATACCATATCTATTACTTGTGATTCGATTTGGGTGCACCCCTCGATTTGGGAGTGTTGTTTCGCGGTGTTGGGGTAGTAGCTGCTATGCCCAACATCAGTCCGGATCAGGCAACTACTAGTATCCTAGTTGGTATCGCCTCATGTACCTTGTCATACTGATTATCCTATTCGCGACCACTACGATTTTGATTTGTACCTTTAGTATATGGATTGCCCTCTGGTGACTTCCGGTTTTGGGGAAACTACGGTCTTGTATATGCTTTTGGGAATAAACAGGTTAAGAGGTGTATGGGCCCTGCTTAACCCTACTTTGATATCTTTATATTACTGATAGACATTATCTACTTAGCGTACATTACTACCTAGTAGATAGTTTAACGGATCCTTAAAGGATGGTTATTCCAAACATCCTTTGAGTTACTTGTATTTCAATTGCTATTTCACTTGAGTTGGATTTATTAATATAAGAATGTTAATCCTGACTCGAGTGTCTTGTGTTTTTGCTTTACGCTCGGGTCAGACTGAGTGTACCAGTATTCGAGACTCACCTTTGGAGTTGGAGCTTTGCTTGAAGATCCAGCCATCTATTCTGCTTTCAGTATTCGATGATTCCAGTGATGTATTCTGATTTGTATCTGATGTATCGTATTACTCTTCTGTTGTAAACTCTGATGTATTTTTATATATTCATATAGTAGCTTCATGAACTACTATCTCTTTTATTTCCGCTGCACTTATTACTCTGTGTCTGTGATCTGTGATTATTTATTTACTGTATATGTTCAGTTTTGCCAATTTAAATTAACAACGCGGTATTTTGAACAATTCAACTCCGGCATGAGTGTCTACCTATACACTTATAATGGACGCGAATGGTCCAAAATTCCGAGTCGTTACAGTTGGTATCAGAGCTTTGGTAGCTCTAGGCAAAACTTAACATATATGGTAAATATATTCATAGAATCGCTCTCATTCGAGTTTCAATCTCTTCCTTTGACTCAACTCCTTTGAATTTTGGAACGTTCCCCTCGGTTCCGAAATTCATCCGTGTCCTTCACTATTTGTTTTCTTTCAATCATGGAGCACCCCATAACTCCATTCTGAATGTTATCTATAATTGATCGGCGGTCTCGCCAATCTTAGAATGATTCGTAAAGGAGTAAACTCCTTTATAATAGGCATCGATTTACCGGAGATTTCTGTATCCTCGGTTTACGATGCTATCTATTACCTGCTATACCTGAATTTTATTTCTTGAGATCGAATGTCGATTTACCTCGGAATTCCACAACGATCTTATTCTTGAAGTCACGGTCGACCGGTTAAGGTTGTCCGTGAATTAAAAAAAAAAAAAAAAACTCATCCATCTCCCGATTGTGGTAATCGAATTATCTTATCTTCTGTTTCAAACTTATTTTCGAATCAAAATTCTCTTTGATTTTAGTCCATCAAATTTGAATCTCTATCTTTGCTTTGAAATCTATTCTTATATAGTCGAGCGAGGAAGTGTATTGTAAATTAATTTTAAAATGTTTTTATATTGTGTTGTTTGAGTTGTTGATGTTGATTTGGATTTTCGATCGATTCGTCTGATCAACGCTATCGATAGGATTTCCAAAACATTTGAGCAGAACAAACTGACACAATATCGTTTTCAAATTTGATAAATAAAATAAAAAGTTTTGTATGATTACATTGATATAAATATAAGTTTTCTGAAATTAAATTTTTAATAAATTTGTTGTCTGAAATAATAATATTTGATTTTCATTTATTGTGTTGTAAACCATTGACTATTGCATAATATAAATAAATGAATTCATAAACTTGGTTATAAATTGATTGGAATTTTGAAATGAATCTAATTCAGAAATTTGAGAAATTATTAGTTTCCGGTGATTTCGAACTTTGGTTTTAAAATTTCAAAGTATATATTACTGTAAGTATTTTCGAATAGAAATCGTTTTCAAAGAATTTTTAAAATGTTGAAATCAGTGCTCTTCTCTTTGTCGCTGGAAAATAATTTCGGTGATGGCGGCCGCATCATCGACTTTCATTTTCGAGTTTCGAAGTGGAGAAACCATTTGTAGCTTTGCTACGGTTTTGTTTTGAAAAATATTTTGATTTGAATTTCTTCAGTATATTTTGATTTACATATATATAAGTATCTTATTTTAAAATTTAATTTGATTTGATATAAATACATTATATATATCTCTAAATTGTTTAAAGTTAATCGGAAATCTAATTCTTAAATTTTGTTAAAGGATGATTTTAATTTTAAATAAAACCAAAATTTGGAATAAATATTTAAACTCGAATAATTGAATTTGGAAAATTTATTTGTATATTGTTCAACTGCATTCTAATACAACCTACCTAAATCATTCAGAAGTTGAATATGTAATTGGATAATATATAATATAAATTGAATTTATAAATAAAATTTGAGTGTATAATATTTATTTGAATTTAGAATAGTTGAGATTGATTTTAGTGAAATCAAATGGATTAAATCAATTATTGAATATCAATTAATTTAAATTTGAATTTATATGGCTTAAATTAATTGTTATTTTGTATTTCAAATCTGTTTTTCTTTCTAGTTGTTCCTATTCTCCTACCTCGTTCCTTTTCGGGGACGAAAAGTTTTGAGTGGGGGAGAATGTAACGACCCGTAAATTTTAACCGTTTTAATAACACAATTAGTTAAAATTTGGTGAAATTTTAAGCGATAAAATTTTGAAATAAAAACTAAATATTTGGAATACGTCTAGTTAAACATAGCAACTGGTAAATTTTCGTCCGAAAATACGAAAGTTTATTTCGCGCGTAAATTCACTTCAATTTAATCAGTTAAAAAGCGATGAAATTAAATGTTTTCCAAAACCTAAATATTTTTTTACATAGAAAAATTCTAAATCATCTTCCGAGCAAGATTTCAGTTTGTCGTTTTTCCAAATTCGGACATCTTTGGCTCCGTCGTTCTTATTTTCTGCAAAATAGCAGTATTCTGGTACCGATATCGATTTTTATCGGATGATCGTACCACTGATTTCTATATACCGTTTTGACCGCCTCGTCGTGCTGATCTCTACGGTATACTTGATTGTCAAATTCGGAGTTCCGTTGTACGTTGCACTTTACGTAACGCTTACCGTATCGGTACCGGTTTGTGACGTTTGGTTTTTTTGTGCCTTTTGATTTTCCTTTGCGACCATTCAACTTTCCTCCGTAAACCCAACAGCCATTACATTTAATAACTACTGAATTCAATATCACGACCTTTACTATTCACAAGATTTTGGATATATTGTTGATTTGCATCTCCGATTCACTGTATATTCTCTCTTCCTTCTGTCACTCTATTTCAAAGAAATATTATACGTTGGATTTCGCTTTGTCTTCCTCTTAACATTTCTGCCTGTTCAAACACCCTGTTTCCCATCATTTTGCACGGCCGCCCCACTCGCAGCACCCAATCATCTCCCCTCCCTTCCCTTGCCGAACTGAAGCCAACCACTTCATCTCCCATCACAGAAACCGACCACCATCACGCATGCGGCCATACACTTCTGCATTCGTTCTCCACACTACTTTCCCCTCGAGCCACCTAGTCGACCACCGCATCAACCACCCCACGGCCAAGAGCTCCTCCTACCGTAACTACCCATGCCTTCCACACATCACCAAGCTCCGCTCCTAGACCCCGCAACTACCCTCTGACCGCGCAACAACCACCGACCTCCTTCCACTCGGCAGACCAACCCGCGTGCAACACCTCCAACAACACAACAACCGCGCCTGCCCTTCTATCTCCGAGCGAACCCGCAGCCGATCCACCTCCTCCACGTCCAGCTCGTCCCCTCCGCCCTAGCCACCACCGAAGCAATTGGCCCCACCTCTTGATCAATGGCCGAAGAACGCACTTCAACGTGTGCTCCTCTTGGTATTTGTAAACATATATAGTAGCATATTTTAAAGTTTGCCTGTCGATTTTAATGTTTTATAAGTGCATGAACATGTTATATCATATTTTAAAGATAGCCTACTGTTAGTTTATACGTGTTTATATAATGATTTTAATTGGCTATCTTAAGTATTATATTTGGTTGTTTAAGATATCATCTACTTTTATATTTTGGAGTCATCATGTTGTTAGTTCGCATTAGTCTACATGTCTATATTTAGTGTATATATATTTTATTTTAAAGTATAGATTACACGTTATATTTATATGTGAGTTTTGAATGTATTGGTGAAGTCTGCCTATGGGTTTAGTCTACGTGTGATTTCAGTAACATAAGTGTTAAAAGAAAAAATTATATAATATTAGTAATAATATGTAAGTATGTCCTGTTTGATTTTAGAGCTAGTAACGCACTTATGCCTCCAAATTTACTAGAGCATAGTTGGTGACAGTTAGCCATATGAATTATTATTATTTGAATGAATAGGTTTGTCAGGTTTAGCTCCAGGCATGTTTAGGTCTAAAGTATAGGTTGTTTGAACATGTTAGTTAAAACATGGATAGTTTGGGTCACCTAAACATGCATACGTGTATAAAATATGTGTGCTTATATAATAAACTATATATGGGGACTTTGCTATATATATGAAAAACGATTTATTACATGTTTGAAGTTAATATTTGATTTCAAAATATTATATGTATAGTTTATATATCTTTGTTGGATATAATAGTTATACATATATAAGGACATGAGTTGGTTTCAAGTCAATTGGAAGGTTTTATTTTATATTGGTGTTTCAAATATAAATGATAACCTTTAATAAAATATATTTTATTTTAGTATTCGTCTACAATTTGATATTGATTTCATAGGGAAATATAATGATATATATTCTATGTCTCTGTCTAGATGATTCTGATTCGTTCTCATCATTTCGTATATCTCAGCTTTGCTTGTCGAATTCATACCAACATCGCTTCACTTTGGAATTCGTGCGTGGATTCATGACTCAATTTCATTGTCTGTTCTTCTGTGCGTATCCATGTCATCTCCTATTCTCTCTAGCCTCGAAAGGTGAGCACTCACTCACGATTAACGTTCTTTTATTTATTAAATTTGATTTCAATTGAAACGACAATTGAAATATGCTGCTGTTAGTTGATTACACTGTTATATATACTATTACCTGTATCAGTTCACCTTTGACACCTGACACCATTATCTGTTAATTATTTATGTGATGATAATACAGTTTGGCTGATAATTGATTGATTGTTGATGTTTATATTGGACGTTAAATTGTTAATGATGTAAGTGATAAATAATTTGAAATTGAAACTGACGTAGGATAGTTAGATTGGATATATGTATTAAAATTTGATTAAATGACATTTGTATAATATGACCCCTTTTAATTGTTAAATTAATTGACATGTAGAATACTGATAATTACACTTTGAAACATTGAACGTATTTGATTAATTGTGTAGTGTAAAAATTGAAATTGAATGACAAGTGAAAGCCGTAATGTAATAATCTTTAATCTACATGAAATGATAGTGTAGATTCTAGAAATAATTATATTAATTCGTACAAATAACAATGCGAATTAATACGGTTATTTCGGGATTATTTGAATTGATTATTGAAATGATATTGGTTGTTGTTATTGCTTGTTTATTTACTTTGACACCATCCCAGTTATCACACTGCAAGTTCCCTTTGATATGTTTTGATTTTGAATTGAATTGGAATCGGGTTGAAATGATAAATACCCAAAATTGAACTTTGACCTAGGATAGAAAATTAAATAAACCCGATTGGTCAATAACTTGATTTTGAAATAAAATAAGGATTTTATTTGAATAAATAATATGGTTTTGAAATGAAGTTGAAATTTGAATTTAAGTGAAAGGAAATGTTAATGTTTAATAATCTGAAATAAATTATTAAAAATGTAATTGATGAAAGAATGTTGTTTAATTTGAGAAATGATTGAATTAAGTTTGAAATGATTTAATAATTAAGTTTGAAATTATAATTAAGTTTGAAACAATTAAACTTTGAAATTATTTAATAATTAAGTTTGAATTATTTAATAATGAATTATTTAATGATTAAATAAAATTGAATCCTTTAATAAGAAAAATTGAATTTTTGAATAAGTGAATTTTACTTCGTAAATAATCGAAATTGAGTTTTCTTTATTAATTAAGTTTTGGAAAAATTATTTAAGGAAGTAAATAGGTGAAATTGAATTTCTTTAACAAAGAAATAAATGTGATATTTTTGGAATTAATGTAAGACTTGTAATTGAAAGAATTGATTTGACGAATTCAATTTAATTCAAAATGGTAAGTTTTGATTTAATGAAGTTGAACTTAAGAAATTGATTTAATGAATTGGAAATTGAATAGAAATTGTTTTGAATGATAAAGTAACTTAACGAATATTGAAAGAAATCGATAAATGAATTTAAATTGATTTGAATGTTGAATTAAATTAATTTAAATGATTTTCGGAATGAAACTTATATACGAACTTGAATCAATATTTGAATGGTTTTAAATAGATATTGAAATTGGATTATAAGATTTTGAAATGGTAAATTGAAGTTTTGAAACGAAAATTTGGAAATTGATTTAGAAAGACAAATGAAATGTTGATTTACAAATTGAAATTGAATTGAAATTGATTTGGTTTTTGAAATATATAAACGACCAATCGGTGTAATAATTACGGAAGTTATTAAAGAGACCGGGATCGGTAATGGATATACTCTCTATCTGAACCGAAACCACTTTAATAACTATACGCGGAGTGTTGATCCAGAACGAAGTGGATGGTTTTGATGAACGTGTTGACTGAAGAAAGAGAACGATTTTGGATGACCCTTGACATGACTAAAACAGGAGCCGCGCCGGGCCATTGAGGATCGCCATCTCTAGCGGACACACTTCTTCGATACCATATCTATTACTTGTGATTCGATTTGGGTGCACCCCTCGATTTGGGAGTGTTGTTTCGCGGTGTTGGGGTAGTAGCTGCTATGCCCAACATCAGTCCGGATCAGGCAACTACTAGTATCCTAGTTGGTATCGCCTCATGTACCTTGTCATACTGATTATCCTATTCGCGACCACTACGATTTTGATTTGTACCTTTAGTATATGGATTGCCCTCTGGTGACTTCCGGTTTTGGGGAAACTACGGTCTTGTATATGCTTTTGGGAATAAACAGGTTAAGAGGTGTATGGGCCCTGCTTAACCCTACTTTGATATCTTTATATTACTGATAGACATTATCTACTTAGCGTACATTACTACCTAGTAGATAGTTTAACGGATCCTTAAAGGATGGTTATTCCAAACATCCTTTGAGTTACTTGTATTTCAATTGCTATTTCACTTGAGTTGGATTTATTAATATAAGAATGTTAATCCTGACTCGAGTGTCTTGTGTTTTTGCTTTACGCTCGGGTCAGACTGAGTGTACCAGTATTCGAGACTCACCTTTGGAGTTGGAGCTTTGCTTGAAGATCCAGCCATCTATTCTGCTTTCAGTATTCGATGATTCCAGTGATGTATTCTGATTTGTATCTGATGTATCGTATTACTCTTCTGTTGTAAACTCTGATGTATTTTTATATATTCATATAGTAGCTTCATGAACTACTATCTCTTTTATTTCCGCTGCACTTATTACTCTGTGTCTGTGATCTGTGATTATTTATTTACTGTATATGTTCAGTTTTGCCAATTTAAATTAACAACGCGGTATTTTGAACAATTCAACTCCGGCATGAGTGTCTACCTATACACTTATAATGGACGCGAATGGTCCAAAATTCCGGGTCGTTACAGTAAAAGAGTTTTGAAATCGTTTGGAGAAAAGGGTTTTAATATTTACTACTAGTATAGAAAACATTTATATTTTTAAAGTGACAAATCACAAAAATGATTGTAGAAACAATCAATCGCAAGAATTCACATACAAAGATGTGAATAGAATCCAAAGAAATCGATACTGAATCCATCAAAAAGTATGTTCACTAAAATCCCGAAGAAAATGTCATTAAAGTTGCTAATTAATGATAGCAACAAATCGGGGAAATGATCAAGAATCGATTAAATTTGGAAACCAAATCAATTCATTAAAATTCACATTCGAAGACGTGAATAAAAATCCAAAGAATTCGATTCCAAATTCATCAAAGTAGAAATACCCAAAAATTCCAAAAATAGAAGTTATCAAAGTCGACAAAGGTGATAACAACTAATTGGAAAAGAAGAATCGATTATCAATTGGAAAAACAAAACAAAACGAGCATAAATGCATAAATGACATCAACAAAAATAAGAATCAAGTCAATGTCGAGTACAAAATGAATCAACGTCATCATCAAAGAATCCAACGGCAAACAAAGTCAGAGTCTTGGAAATCAAGAAATTAGCAATTTCACAAAAACAAAGTGACCGAAGTCGAATGGAAATCAAGCCGAGGAAAACACAAAATATCAAGTTCAAAATCGCTGAGATTCGAACTAGATATGAGTAAAAATCAAAATCACTCAATTTGCAACCGGTCGAGCTATTTTTCATCATAGTATAACAGGTACACAATGACACCCATAGCATAGCACAAAAGTGGAACAAAGTCCAGAGGTCAAAACAGCTTTAATTGGCCAAATTCGAACAAAATCAACATCGGCTAAATCAATTCAAAGCCGAAAACACAAGAACAAAATCCTCATCATCAAAAACCCAACTTGAGTTCGCAAAGCAAAAGGAGGCAGAAGCCAAAATACTTTCACGAAATCAAAATCAAATGCACATGAATAAGCATTAGGAATTCATACCTAACAATCAAAGATAATCATATATAAAGATGAGAGAATAAAACATCGACAAATAGTTGTAACATATGCTCCATCTAAGTTATGTTTTATAATTGTCCTAAACCCCAGACTCTGATACCAAGCTGTGACGCCCCACCTCTATGCCCACGCTAGCCAAGAACACTACGGTGTAATGTTGTCAACTAGCATGGAGAATAAGGCTGTTGAGGAGCGACCATCCGTGTAATTGCTTTGTGCGAGCACCGATATGTCAAATAGTATAACATGCATTTTTTTATTTCAGGAGGAAATCCGACATACCGATACAAACTCAAAGCTACTACACAGTGGCTATAATAGTTTAGGACAATAAATATAAAAATAACACAGATAATATAAATGTGGAACAAAGATAGAACAAAAAGTCTCATATATATAATAACTGATGTCAGTTACAATACATTTGACACGATACATATGATACAACTACAACTGTCGACTCTGGAAGTTATATATACAAGTACATTATCGACTAATATATATGAATGGATATCAACCTAAAATAGATACACTGTCTATTACAAAAAGACGAAGACCCCTTCAAAAGATATGAAAAGTCTTCATAGCTCAACAGCAACTCAAAGCAGGAAATCTACAACCTGAAATAACTCGGGTCTGACCCGAGTATTAAATTCAAAAGAAAATAATACACGGGTCAGTCTAATTCAAACTCAGTTATTAATGCACGGAAGCAATAATAATTAAATAACAATTAGACGACAGTCAAAATAAATTCACCTATCCGATCCTTTAACAAGGAAATAGGATAACGGGGAATATAAAACGTAATAGTGTTATACAACAAATCGGCACATTCAAAATATCAACAAAGATAAATGAAGAGATTATCAAAAAAGGTAATTTAGAAAACATCAGAATTGCCTAAACGGCAATTACAACAAAATCATCAAAAGGTAAATCAGCAAAACGAAACTACAGAAGTTGAGTCACGATTAACGTGGCTCATCACATTGAAAATAAAACAAACCAGTATGCACATGGCAGATTCCAAAACAGACAAGCCTAAATAATGCACCTAGAATAATCGAAATCAACAAGGGTGCATGTATGCATATGTATGAATACACATACATATCTACACCAAATGAAACAGCACTTAGCATAATCAAATGCCAAAAATAGTTTGAACAAAACCATCAAAACAAAGACGAACCCAAAAGTCCTCGAATCAAACAAAAGCAAAACTGCAATTGCACTTGCAACTAAGACTGTCTCGAAGTAAATGTAGACTGAATTCCAAAAAGTCAGTGCTATCGCGACTTAACGCAACTGCAATTAAAATGAATCAGGAATTACAACCAAATCAAAATACAATTCAAAACATATTGAATTGAATAAACAAAACACTTCCAACCTTTGAAATATCAGTTCAAAACATCCAATCTGATAGGGCTGCAGTACACGCTTACGTGTATTGCCTCGCCACTACAGAATAACACAAAAGATCAACGAATCAAAAGAAAATAGTACCAACTCGAGAACAAGCTCAAGAATGATACAAGGTAAGATGAAAATTAAAATATGATCACACACATATATGTAGTGTATCAAGGCAACGAAACAAGCCAGAGGTATGAAACAATGTTGCAAGCATATGAAATGCAGACAACAAGCGTACAACAATGTCAAGTTGCAAATAGTTCAAAGCTTCAACAAATCAGAACAGCCATACATGAAGTAGTAAATGCAGAGAGCTACATCAACTACAAGCCCAATGTGACAGCAAACACAAATGGAATGCAACTACAAGGCATGGAACCATAGTGAAACAGATCAAGCGACAACATGAAGCAGTGCAAATTCAAATGATCAAAGTGCAACAGAGAAACATACGATGTATGTATACAAATGGTCAAGTTAATGGAAGAAAATTGAACATCAGTATCAATGACAAATGCATCACATATACAACATCAAAGCTTATGAATGGTCAAGTGAATGATAAGGCATGCATACAGATGACAATGAAAGTGAAGTTCACCAATACAACACAAGATTATAGAGTGCAACCAATGGTCATACAACTATATACACACATGAATGTATGTATACAAATGATTAGCCACGAAAGTAAAGAGCAATCAGGGGATGAATACAACATGAAGCAGTGCAGACTACCCTAAATGAAGACCACACGAGCTCAATGTATCAGTAAAACAAGCTCGGAAGTGTGGCAACAAGTTCGACCAAGAAATTGTTGTCAACAGCAGTTATAAAAAAATAGGGTGACAAAAGTAAACGAAGACACAAACATGTATCAACCCAAGTCAGAGCCCAAAATCAAGCATCACATGGATGGGTCAGTGAACACAAAAATCAAGTGAAAGTCGAAGTCAATCAGAATTTCACGAAATCGAAGAAACAGGCTAAGTCAAAGGAAATCAACATCAATAAAATCAAGTTGAAACCGAAGCCATCAAAAATAGAATAAGCAAACAAGGTTGAACGATTTTTGAATTAGATGTGAGTAATATAAATTACTCACCTTGTTGCCAAATCGAAGCAGCCTAAGAAAGGAGGAGGCCATCGATAGAAAGTCGGCATCTTCGAATCTTCCACAAGCCCTAGTTTTTTTTGGCAGACGTGAGGGAAGTGAAGGCATCCACGATCCACGGCAAGAAGCCATCGGCGCCTTCGAATCGAACGAGCCCTACTCTCGAACGAATGGGGAAGAACGAGGCCGCCATTATCGTTCGTATGTTTTGATTAGGGTTCGAATGAAAATGGTAAAGGGGGGACGGGTTGAATAGATTGAAAAGGGAACAGCTATTTGCCTTTGTAAATTTTCACGGCCCAATAAAAAAAAATAGACCACTATTTAATTTTCAAAGCACATCAACACTTAACAGATTTTTCAAAAGAGTTTCAAACTGGTTTTAAAAATTCCAAACAGCAATTAGCTAGGAAAGGTAATCGTCCAGAGATGATAAATAATCGGTACGCAGTATCGGGTTATTACAATTTAACTTTTAAATTCAAAATATATTTTAAAATTTCAACTGATGTTGAAATTTAGCCCAAGGCCCAAATATATTAAGGCCTTTACGATTGGCCCAACATTTTGGATTTACTTCACCTATTGGACCAGGCTAGTAGTTATAGTGGGGAAATATTTGATTATCCAACCATAAGCCTAAACAGTGTTATTCTTGATACCTATCTGATAGGTAGGCTTTATTAGTTGGCCCTAAATCTACCAATTTAGATTGCATAGACCATTTGGTCACTGCTACCTTTGATGGAACCAGGTCGATCTATAGCAGGTGAAATGGGTAGATGTAAAAATACTCCATAATTGGATCTTAGTTGGCTAATGAAATCTAATGGTTGTACTAGATCCAATCTAGCTAATTTAAATAATATCTCATTTTATTTTATTTTGATTTAATCAATTAATGATTAACTAAATAATGTTTTATATATATAGTTTATGAGTATATCATTATATATTCATATCTGTATAACATGCACCTGCAACATAGTAACGTGTACATGTTAAGGTATACTTATATAGATGTTGGGATTTGCATCTATAACATATACATTGGCCATTTATGCATGCATTGGTTGTCTTAATGTTATTTAAAATTACATGTGTAAAATTATAAATATATTTTGAAATATATTTATATTTAAACAAAATAAAAATTTTCTAATTAATATCTAAATGAATATTGAATAAGTCGATAAGGTTTGAATTCAAGTTGATTTCTAAGATATCAACTATTTTGACTTAGTAAAATTAATTTGAATTTCAAATTTACATCTATAGAACACTAAATAAAATATATTTTAATTTAAAAAATATACATATGCACATAATAAAATTACTATTATTGCATACATACATACATACATACATACATATATATATATATTTAAAACTTTATAATAAAATAAAATTTATGCAACGAACGACCTTTTCGACTCCCGAATGTCGACACTAATACATCCATGGTATTCTCGTACCGAACACCAAAGTGCTAGAATGACAGAACGTTTGGGTAAAAGAAAAGAAAAAAGAAACATAATAAGAAAGAAGAACACAAAATCAGTATCTCACATGCAGAACAATAATATATAATATCTTAAAAGATCAGTACCAGAAAGAAAACTTTAATATACATACAACAATTAGAGTAAACAAACCTATCATCCGCCTAGATAGTTATAACAGTCTGTCCTCAATAATGCTGATAGATACAATATAAGAAATGCAGCCAAAACAAAATATGGTAGGAAATCATCCAGCTCATCTCCAAGAGCTCCAATGAACTATAGCTAAATCTGAAAATACTCGGGCTGACCCGAGCATTATAAGAAAGTAACACCTAGATTAGTCTGGTAAACCAACATGAGAAACTCAAACCATATGGATTCTTATATTTATAAAACCCTTAAAAAATAAAGGTATCTTGTAAGACCACACTGCAAATAAACATGAGTGGGTTTTTACCATACTATAACCAAACCATTTCTATTAGAAAATCCAATGAAATTATAATAATGTCCATATGTGGAATATAAATAATTAAGTAGCTGTGAAACATGTGAATGTACACCATAACAATAATAGGTACACAATCAAAACCGCCAAGGCACATCCACTAATTGTGTAGGATTCCACAGAGGTGCCCTCAGTACTTCAAGAACGATCCTCCTACACAAGGATCAAAGATATCATCCCGAAGCAGCATACTTCTCTAGTGAATGTACGATAGGAAAAACATAACCGGTCTTGCCTATATAGTTAATGCCCCACTATTGCTCTGCTATAACATTGCTATATCCCGTAGCGGGTTTCTACCACTATGATTTTCCCATATAGCCTTAAAAATAGCCTTTCCGCTTCAAGCCCCACTATTTTCGCTATATCCTATTATTCTTGTTATATTCCGTTATTCCCGCTATATTTGCTTTAAGCGAAATAAATTGAAGAATGACATTTATACATTATAAAAATTATTATTTTTAGTTGAATTAACATATTTTCATAAACAAAAGCACTCTAATATTCTATTAAATTTAATTATGTTAAATATCAGTTTATGTATATTTACAATATTTAAAACATTTTTTTATTTAAAATTAAATATGTATTATGTATAATTGAATTGAATGTTAATTATGCATTTAATTACCATTTATACATTTGTAAAAACATTAAGTACAAATTTTATATACTATTTATAGTCATCTGCTATATCCTCGCTTTATCTCTGCTATGACTTTTCGCACCTCCTTCGTATTGAATCTACTGAGCACTTTAACTACACAGGGTCTTGCTAAGATTGAGTACATTGCTCCCACAACATATTCATATAAGTATCTCTAGAATGGAGTCGCATGCACCCTATGGGTTAGCCAACCCTACTGGCTATATATCCTATCTCTGGTTTTAGTCATATCCACTCGTGAGGCTACATCAAACATTCTAGCACACGAGTCACCACTCGAACAGATCTTGGAACCATACATGGATTCCTATATCTAAATAGATCTCGGAATCACACATGGATTCCCACATCTTGAATAGATCGCGAACAACAACATGTGTCCGAGCATCTCATAAAATCTCAAATCTCTACATAGATTCCAACATCTCGAACCAATTATGAACCTCTTCCAAAGCATAGAACACGTATATGGTTTTGAAGTGGTTACGGTTTCAGGTTATCTCATATAATTACACTTTCCTGCTTATCGGGCGCCCCGAAACCAATCATTCAATTTGCGATAAACACAATTTTGGTTCTTTTGAAAATAAACAAACAATACATAAGAGCGGAGACCACCTCCTAACCATTTAAGTAGACGGATTCCCTCATCATTTGTCCTAGAAGAGCAAAATGAGTTTATATGTATAGTATAGCATCACCGAAGATACCTGTACTATATAATTCCTTTGTTTATTCTAGATATTTCTAGAGTTATATTTGGTCAATTTCAACAATGAATGAGAATAATCGCAAAAGGGAAACTAAGTTTCGTATACTTTCTATAAACAAGTAACATATAAAGCATGATCGACACACATAAGCACGATCAAGTCATATAAACGACTTCTAATCCCTTTTTTATTTAGCTAAACCTTTATTAATTAAAATCTCTTTTATTAGTAAAACTTTTTTTTATCTAATAAAACTTCATTTATTAATTAAAACTTCACTTATTAATTAAAACTTCAATTTTCATTTCCACACATTTCAATAATCTCAAAAGTATTCATATATTTATCTGCACAAATCAATAACAAGTTTTACTTACTTAAAACACAGTCAATGAGGATAAAAACAAATGTCACTAAAACATTGGTACTCAAACCCCTTCTCTCTTTTATACTTTAAAAACTTATACTTTTCTATGTTTTCCCAAAAGATTCCATACTTGTTATTATCTTTAAAATTCCATTATCAAAGATGTAAGTATTTTCCAAAATCATTTAACTATATTTTTCCACTTTAAAATATTATTCAAGGGTTTAAAAACAAATGTTACTAAAACGCCATTTACTACAAACCTAAAAAACTTCACCTAATCATTATCTTTGAAATTCTCTTTAAAGATTAATTTACATTTATACAGGTTTAAAATAATTGCTACTCAAACAATGCTACCACAAACCCAAAACATTCCTTCTATAATCCAATTCTTTACAAAATAATTCATTATAACTTAAATGTTATAATCCAATTCTTCCTTTATCTCTTCATTTGAGACTTAACTTACTTTTCCAAGCTTATATAAACACTTTAGAATACTGAAATCAATTCAAAGGAAATTATATTATATAAACTTTAAAATACTTCAATAAAACAAACAACTAATTTTCTAAAACTATTTATACTTAAAAATACTTCAAAATATGGTTTAAAATATCACATAAAATATTGCTTCAAAATACTTTAATTTATACTTATTTAAAAAACCATAAAAGCATTTTTATAATTTAAAACCCTTTCCTTTGAAATTCAGAAATAATTATAAGACATATTTTATGTAACGACCTAGAATTTGACCACCTCCAAATATAACATTTAAAGTGATTTTAAATATACAATATATAAGATTTTATGATTCGAATAATATTAGATAGGATTTGGAAATAGAAATATACATAAAAATAGGAACATTTGTTTATATCGACAAAGGTGGCAAAATCCTAATTTCAGAAAAGTAAGTTTCAATGGTTAAATAAATTATTTTAATTAATTTATAAGTGTTTATATTTTTAAATAACATTATACAAATATATTTTTAAATTTGGATTACATAAATAAATAGTTCAGGAAAATCGGCTGAAGGAAAAACTTATCAATCTTTTTAGAATGAAGGACGCGACAATTATTTTTACGTTTTAAGGACGCAAGTTTTATTCTTTCGCCTGAAGGAAATTCTTCACAAAAAAATTAGGCTATTCTCAAATCACTAGTATAGGCAGTGGCATTACAAGGAAAGGCGGCGCTGCATCACAATCGCAAGCGAAGGCGGCGCAATCGCAGGCGAAGGCGGCCCAATCGCAGACGAAGGCGGAGCTCGTTCGTCAGGCGAAGGCAGTGGACTGCAGGTGGTGGCGACTACTTTGAAGGTCTACGGTGACTTGAGCCATGGATTTTGTGGCCGATTTCAGATGAGCGACGATGGAGTGGAGGTTAAGGTTGCTGGTGGTGCCAAATGTAACGATGGCGATTAAATGTGTTGAAATGAATTAAGAAGAAAAATGCTATATGAACTTATTATTCTAATTCTATATGTATAATGCATAACTGAACGTTATATTCTGTATTGTTGTTGTTATAGTTTATGCATTTGTTATAGCATGATTGAATGTTTCTAATTTTCAATGAGCTGAAGTAAGTTTTGTTCTAAAAATCTGCAAAAGATGTGATTTTGATTAGATAAAATTACTTATATGTTTCACAAGATGATAAAATATGCATAAAACATAATGCGTCATTTGTTTGTTTACTTGTTTATTGAGTTGCTTTATTTTGAATGTTACAGATATCATAAATAAAATGCTAGTGTACTTCATAACTAAAATGATATATTAAACTATCATTTTAAATATTCTAATCATACTAGTGGATTTTGTAATTAAAAATGCTACACTAAACTATTTTTTAATATCATAAATATGATAGTGAACTTCATAACTAAAATGTTACATTAAACTGTAGATTTGCATGTTATAAACATGATAATGGACTTGGTAGTTAAAATGCTATATTAAAATATCATTTTGAATATTTTAAACATGATACTCAACTTTATAACTAAAATGCCACATTAAACTATCTTAACTATCATTGGCCACATTCAATACGTTCTAATGCACTCTAAAAATAGAAATGATATTTTTACTTATCATTCGGCACTTTCGATATACTGTAATGCACTTTAAAAATACAAATGATATTTTTAACTATCATTCGGCACATTATATTCAATTTGATACATTGTAATGCACTAATTTAAAAATACAAATGATAGATTGGTTTCATATGTACCCGATTAGGATTGGCATCCGCTTAGCTTTTGCATCCATACGTACACGATTAGGCTTGGCATTCAGTTAGCTTTTACATCCAAACGTACCCGATTAGGCTTGGCATCCGGTTATCTTTTGCATTCATACGTACACATGATAGTGAACTTCATAACTATAATGCTACATTAAACTATCATTTTGCATATCCTAAACATGCTTGTGGACTTTGTAATTGAAATGCTACATTAAACTATCATTTTGCATATTGTAAACATGATATTAGACTTCATTGACTGAAATAGTATGTTAAACTATCATTTTGTATAACTTAAACATGCCAGTGGACTTTGTAATTAAAATGATACATTAATCTCATTTTGCATATTGTAACTTTGGTATTGGACTTCACAACTAAAATGTTATATCATACTATCATTTTGCATATTTTAAACATGATAGTGGACTTCATAACTCAAATGCTACATTAAACTATCATTTTCCATATTATAAGCATAGTGGTGAACTTTGTGATTAAAATGTTACATTAAAAATACATATGCTATATGCAATTATCATTTTGCATTTGGTAGTTCTCCTTAGGAATACTTATTTCATTTTGCGCAGTCAGATAATGGTACTATATTTTATAAGTATAAATGCTATATTAGTCTATCATTTATAACATATTAAACACCGTCTATTGTGTTTCAAATGTAGAAATGCTATATCTAAATATCATTCAACTTGTGATTAAAACTTTTTGACTTTCTTCTTCTTCTGTGTTCTTCTTCTCCATTTGTTTCTTATCTCTAGATTTAGTGGCACTCGACTTTAATTTTCATGAAATTTCTAATTTACGTTTGGATTGGAGTGTTGAATTAGGTTTTTTTCAATTTTGGAATGGACGGCGGGAGCTTCGACGATGGCGGCGGCTTGAACGACGGCGGCTTGGGTGGTGGCGACTACGGCAGGTTAGGGCTAGGGTGGTGGCGGCTACGACAGGTTAGGGCTAGGGCGACGGTGGCTATGGCAGGCTTCAGACGATGGCTTTAGAGATGGAGGAAACGGTTGAAGTTGGTTGAATAGAACGCGCTACTGTCCTTGGGTCTAAATTTTAAAAGTTCCGTCCTAGATTTAAAAATTAGCACAAAGTTTTTCCTTTAAACTAATTTCCTGTAAATAGTTTAACTAAAACGTTAAAATGTGACCGTAAAACATTTTGTCGAAAATCAACGTTTTGTCGATTTAAAGTTGTCGCAACATTGTTGCACCTTTATTTTCATATACATGAACACATATATAAATAAGGTAAGTAATAACAAAGTTACTAAACAAGTTTACATTTACTAATCGTGATTAGAAAATTCTAGAATATCGTTAGTAAAAAGTAAGCACAAAATAACAAAAGTGTCAAAATCAAATCTAAATAAAATCTTACTTTATTTTTCTTAATTCTTAAGTGATTAAGACATAAAGAGTGATGTGAAATGGTGATGGTAAGTGTTGAAAAAATGAGATTACTTTAAGTTGAAGTAAGGGTATTTTGGTCATTTTTCATAATAATATTTTGTTCCAAACTTTTTCTATAAATAGCAACCCACTGTAATATCTCGGAAATTTTGACAATATCAATTTAATAAACTGTTGAATAATTAAATTGATATGGATAATCTTTGATAATAAGATTTGAATTTAATTTAATAATCTGATTAAATTAGTATTAATTGATGATTTTATCTTTTAAAAGTTAATAAGATATTTCTATTTGAATATATATATTTATTTATATATATTGTAAATAGAAGCTTTGATAAATTGGGAATTTATATTTAATTTAATCTGGACTTTTCAAAGATAGTAAAATAAGTAATTTATATTAAGGGATAATTTCTTCTATAATTTTTTTTTTGAGATTTGATAAATTGTTATTTCAAATTGAATTTATGTAGTTATATGTATATATATAACTTGATTTTTAAATTAGATTTTCAATTTTAATTTGAATATGAATTTGGAATTTATTTTGAAATTCAAAGGATAGATATTTAAAATGTTTTGGATCTTAAAAATATTTGGATAAACTTTTATTTGTATATATATAATTTGTTTTATTGCATTTTCTTTAAAAAGAAATTCATATATGTATTTACATATGAATTAATAAATTAAGTTAAAAGCTTTATTTAACATTTTAAATTAAAATAAAATACTTAAAGAACAAATGTCATCATATTAAAGCATAATAGTACATGTGTAATAAAACTAATAATGGTAAAAGACAAGTGTCCCTTACTTATTTTATTTTCTTTAATTTTTGATAAATCCAAAATTAATCTATATACACATCTCTTTTCTCTTCCCATTCTTTTTCTCATTTTTCCAAAAGCAAGAAAACTCAAACCCATTCTCATAAACAAAATGAAATCAGTAATCAAACTCTTCAAATCTGAAAATCAATAACTTCTCTAAAAATCCAGAAATCATGTTCAAAACAAATCAGTAATCCTCTTCATTCCAATATGCAAATCATTTTCCCTGTAATCTTTTCAAATCTGTAACCATCTTCAAAATTTCAAAGCTTGTAAGCAAATCCCTGTAATCCAGTAAAACATGAAAATCAAACCCCTCACATCAAGATCATATTCCCTGTAATAGTTTCAAGCCTATCTGTAGCCTGCCTGCATTCATTTGCAATCCGTTCAAAATTTACAAGATTTAAAACCAAAAGCCTGAACTTCTTCTTCAAATCTGAGATTTTCAAAAGCTTGCATTCTTCAGCCTGGAATCAAAGCAGTCTCTGTTTCAAGCATTCCAGTTCTATAAGGATGATAACAATTCAAGTTTTCAAATCCCAGAAGCAATTCAAGTTCCTTTCAAATTCCAGATTTTAGCTTAAAAGCCTGTACACTGTTCTCTGTTTTCTTCAAAACTGGTGAGTAAACCTTTCTTTTAAAAACAGTTTTTTTAAAAAAAATCTATGATTAAACTTTAATGCAAGTGATAATTTGTGTTGTGATGATATATATATTGTTGCATGACTGTTGGCTATGAATGCATGTTTGTAAATGTGATATGTTTATATATATATGAGTTCTATCTTCTCTGTTTTATATTACAGAGATTATATTTAGTTCAAATTTCAATTTCCCCTCCTCTGATCTCTGTTAGTCTGTAGTTTTCAATCGAATTAAGTTTGTTTAAACTTGAACCTGGATCTAAAAATGTTTAGATAGATATAGTATCTGGAAACTAAGATTTACAGTACAATAAAAATAGAAATATAAACATGTTAAAAATCAATGGTTACAATTCTCTGATTTAAGTATATAACTTGAATCGGCTTGGGTAAATATGATTTTTAAGATATAAATTATGATTTTTAGATTGAAATTGAGTGTGCATTTCTGAATTGTTTGGAATTGGGTTTTTGGGATAATTCTGGTGGTCGGAATATCTATGGTGGTCGTGGCTTCGGCTGGAGAAGGATGGAAGGTGGGGGAACTCAGGAAAAATAGGTGAAGATTTTTCTGATCATCGTGGTGATCTGAGATTGGCGAAGTAGGGTTTGATACCTAGTTGAAGCTGTCAATGTTGTGGGGATGCGTACGGCAACAAGAGTAGATCGTGATCGATCGCATATGGGGGAATCTTCGCTAGAGATCGTAACGCGGCTCTGGTCAAGGCGGCGACTTTTCTGGTGAACGAGATCATCAGAGCGAGACGTTTTGTCGAAGATGTTGGGTTCCTGGAGTCGATCACTTGGTTCGATTTTGATTCGTTGTCAGTTTCGTCGAATTTGGAGGTCAGGTGAGTCGGGTTGATGATCGTCGACTTGTTGGTGGTAACGGTGATGGTCGGAGAAGCTCCGACCATGTGTGCACGTGCACGATTGGATTGGGTTGTTATCTGGTGTTGTGTTTGGGGAAGAAGGTCAGGACTCGGGTAGAGCTCGTTATTTTCGTGTGTTCGACTCGAAGGAGAGAAGGAGAGGGAGTGCACGGAAGGTTACTCGAGTAAATATAGGGGTTAGCTCGGGTTTTTGTGAGTGTCGTATTGTCTTGTTTTAAAGGATGGTACCAGATTTTTTTTTAGCAAAGGAATCATAGTTTAAAGGTATTTGAATAATTTGTTTTAAAAGCATAAATGGTTTCAAGTTTAAAAATAAATAAAACCCAGTTTTAAAATGGTTAAATTTTTTTTTTAAGTTATTTAATAAATTTGTTTTCAAAAGGAAATGTTTAAACAAGTTTAAATGTATATTGAAAATAATTTAGCTCAAATAAGTGGTTAACAAAATTTTATGGAGAATTTAAATGAGATGTTTTAAAAGGAATGTTTATTTAAGTTTTAAAATTTAATGTTTAATTTGTTTGGTTTAAAGAAATTTATATTTTCAATTATATAATTTATTTACAAAATGGTTTCAATTCTTTCAAATATATAGTTAATTTGCAGAATGGTTTCAAATGGATGTTTAATGATGTAATTAAGAATTTAATAAAGATAAAGAATTTATCTTTAAATTTAATTAAAGTTGTGGTTAATTAAGGGTAACTAATTAGTAAGATTAATTAAAAGATTAATCACTTAATAAAATTAATTAATGTAATTAATTTATGATGAGATTAATTAAAATTACTTATGGTAATTAGTTAATGGGAAGTTAATGGGTAGTTAATGATGAGATCATTAACTAGTGATTAAGAAGTGATTAATTTAGGTAATTAAATTAACTTAATTAATTAAGGTAATTAATTAAGGATAAACTTTGAATTTAATTAAGTGTTAATTACTTAATATAGTTAATTAATATAATTAATTAAGTAAATTACTTAGTATAAGTAATTAAGGTGTAATTACTAAATGTAATTAATTAAAAAGAATAATTACTTTTTGGAAGTAATTAATGAAAGGTAATTAAGGATTAATTACTTAGATAATTAATTAAGGATAATTAATATGATTAATTAAGGATAATTAATGTGATAAATTAAGGATAATTAATGTGATAAATTAAGGTTAATTAATTAATAAATGTGATTAATTAAGGTTAAATTAATCAATGTGATTAATTAATGGATAATTATTAAAGGTGATTAATAATTGATTAATTTAATTAGTGAATAATTAATAAAAATAATTTGTGGATAATTACTTAATGGAAATGATTTAAGGATAATTAATGGGAGTAATTAAGAAATAATTACTTAGTATAATTAATTAATTAAGGTTTAATTAATTAAAGGTAAGTAATTAATAGTTAATTGATTTCTGTAATTAATTAAAGAATAATTACTTAATGTAATTAATTTGAATAGGATAATTAATTAAGAGTAATTAAGGATTATTAATTAATATAATTAATGATGTAATTAAAGTTGATTAATTAAGATTAATTAATCAATAATAAGTGATTATAGAATAATAAATTAATGTAATTAATTAAAGATAATGTAATTAATTATAGTTAATTAATTTATAAAGTAATTAAAGGTGAATTACTATAAATGGTTATGAATAATTAATTTGTGAAATTAATTAAAGGCTAATTACTAGAATGTAATTAGAAGATAATTACTCAAGGATGATTAATTGAAATGAATAATTAAAGGATAATTAATTAATTAATAATTAATTAATGGTTAAGTAAGCAGGATTTATAGAATGAAGCAATTAATTTAATTCACTTTAAATTAATTAGAGATGATATAAATCATTACTTATGGATGGATAAATAGTATTGAATGTTATGCATGGTTGATATCTCTGATGAGATATATGCTGATCTATGATATGGATGTTGGTTGAATTGTAGTGATAATGTGAATTATCTGTTTATAATGATAATGTAGATTATCTATTGAGTTATCTATCTGTGTATATAGATAAGAATTTAATTATTTTAACTTTAAAACAACTTGGCCTTAAAAGATACGCTTTGGATTTCGATGAGACCGGGATCGGGTTTCCGTATACCGGATTTCCAGGTCTGGAGACCCGAATACCACATCGATCCAAATTTACGATAGTCGTGAATCAAGTGAAGATGAAGATTTAGAGTGCAAGGGTTATTGTCGTTAACTCTGAGGGTGATTCCAAAACGAGTGTAACGAGATAATGCCTTCGGTTTCGTTCAAACCCGGAACGAACTTATATGGATTGAATGCTTTCAGAACATCGTCAGGTGGACGATGAGCATTCTAAGTGATGTGTTCTTTTCTAAGGTAATCGTGACCTCAAGCCTCACAAACCGGGAATGGCTAAAACAGGGGAGGTGCAGCAAGGTTAGTGGGTAGCACCCAAGTAGGACAAGATTACCTCTGTCTAGATGTCCCTTTCTATTTTCGACTTAGTGGTGCGGTTGCTGATCCCAACCGTGAGGTATCTTGTGCGGGAATTATCCAGTAAGGGATGTTCCGACCTTGTGTTGCAGGGGATTGGGAGTGATCCTCGGTACGGTGATCTAGGCCACGTACTGTGACGGGCGGTACCCCAGTAGCCCTGCCATTGTATGGAATCCAATCTCCAATAAGTGATAACGGATTTGATTGTATAACCCACTTTGTGGCTAGTATGCTGGAATTTAATAATGTAACAATTTCAGCTATTTCATATTTATTTGAAAACCCTAGACCCTATTATAATACAATCGAATTTCCTATCAAATGTTTTGGTTAGCGTAAGGTAAAAACTTACCCATGTTTATGTGTGGGAAGTCTTACGTGATACCTTTTCTTTCAAAAGGTTTTGAAGTTAAGCAAGTTTAACCCGTTTACTCACACCAGACCCATGTCTGACCCAAGTTGTTTATTTCTGTTTTATAAACTCTTGGGTACTCAAATTTTTACGAGTAGCCAAGGGATTCAGGTTAGCTTTGACGAATAATCTGGAGGAGTAATGGAGCAGGAGGCTTCAACGTTGTAGATAGATAGTAGTTTCCGCTGTGTTATCTCTATGATAGTGTTTTGTATTGTATCGAGTTGTAATAACTAGACAGATGTTTATAACTGTCTAGTATGTGATGTATATGTTGTATAACTCTGATAAGTGTTGTATACTATGTAACAGTTCATGTTATTAATATAATTTATTCGTTCCGCTGTGTGAGATTCTAATGTTGTTTCTTTCTCTCTTCTCTTCTTTTCTATTTTCTACCCTTTTCTTTCTTATTGACGATGCGACTTTCTATGGAGAGAAAGTCGTGGTCGTTACAGTGGTATCAGAGCATAGGTTGAGCGAATGCCTAAGCTTTTGGTTAAGTGAATATCAGAACACTAGGTTGAGTGAATACCTAGGTTCAGAAGGATTGTTCATTAGAGATAGGATCTGTAGCAACCTATTTGAGTCTGAGTATATATATATACGAGAGCGCGTATTTGTTAGTTATATAAAATGGTTTTATATTGTGTTAATTGATCGGTTAAGTGGTATATGGATTCTGGTCAATACGAGTAGCTAACGTTATTGATAGGGATCTCTAAACACTTGAACCAGGTCAACTGTCACATCCCTAATTTTCGACTTTCGAAAATTCGACATCGATACTCACTTTATCGACTGCCGAGAAATCGAACGCCGGAAACTTCAAAAGTGAGGGTTTTAGAAAGAAGAAAAAGGCAGAAAAAGAGAACAGAAGAAAAAGAGAAGAAAGAAAGAAGAACAACAGAACAACAGCAGAACAGAATACAATATCAGAATCTTACACATCGCAGCGGAACAATATATAATAGATAAATGAATATCATTTAAAAACAAAAGAATTATATCTGTTATTACATTACATCACATCATATCATCAGAGTCAATAAACAACAATGGACAGTTATATAAACTTGTCCTCATACAGAATACACAGCGGAATAAATATATCAGGTACAAATACTACGTCTCGTCATCCAGCTTATCTCCAAAGCTCCAGAATATCCTGATAATCTAACTCTAGACTGCCCGTGTGGAAATTGGTGGGCACCCAGAGTTTAGAAGGGAAACAATAAACTCCGAGTCAGTCATGGTGACTGGTGTGAGATCGTAAAACAGTTATTCTTTTAAAACAAACAACAGGAAAACTTTAATGTCAATTCGCAATGCTTTTGGAAAATGAAACTACCATAAGACCTCCCACCACACACACAATGCAAACGCAGACTTGGAGGAGATTTCTTCTTATGATAGTCAAAGATGCTTACTATGCAAAATCAAATTTTTTTTTGATATTATTATTAGTGCATAGTGGGAAACATTTCGAAAGTAGAATATAAATCTTAGCCAGCATAGGTACCATTATATTATGCCTGCTATAGCTGCCTCCTGAGGAGAAAGGTTATACAATTGAAATCGTAAAGGCTCGTATTGTTTCTTTGGATTTCCAACAAATGGTCAGGCTAAGGAACTTCCTATCCACGATGGGTACGTCCCTGGAATAGACGACCCGAGAAATAACCTAACATTACGGTTAGATCTCTGCCAACACAAGGCCGGGTTACCTCTGCAAAAGTAGGTAACTACTGACACGCGTATGCCATCCCCCGATCGTCACCGATCTTCCCGAGGATCCCCGATTCGCAACAACCACAAAGAAATAAATTTTGCAGCAACCACAGAGGTTAAGTATCTGGGCTCCATACCATGATACCACCTTTATCTAGAAGGAATGACATACACTAAGGGGCGCTACTCCCTAGAACCTTGCCGCATCCTTCCTGTTTCGACCATTTCCGGGGTGTGAGGCTCGACGAAGTCTCATCCATAAAGCTACGCTTTCTTAAAAAGCCCTGCTTCGGGTCCAATAAAAATGATCAACCTATGATCACAAAGATATAAGATCAAATAAATGATCATATCGCAAATGATCAAACACTGATCATTTCACAGCAACACTCAGTATGCCACGTTACCAAATTGGGATATATCGCTGATGAATTTCAACTACATAACCTCTGAGCTCGTACGTCTCAGAGAAGGGTGTTAAGCTAAGAGAATAAATTCTCCGCCACCAACAGAAATGTATTTGAAAGAAATCAGCTTTATATCTCAAATTGTAACGTCAGACACACAATCCATACAAGTCTGTTCCGGGATCGAACAGAACCGAAGGCACTTCTCACGAAGCCCTTGCATTTCCGGATAAATTTCTAATCACGTCCGGACTTCCCGTCACTAAGGGTGATAAAACCTCTAAATCGAAGATCAGTCGATGTAGAGTAACTCGACGGTAATCCTTCCGTTTTCAAAAATATCCGGTCTTCAACACCGGTCTTCAAATGCGATTCATAACGACGTATCACATATTCGGAATGGGTTATACGACCCCATGGTCCTTTCCCGGCTAACCCGAATAGTGAGCGATTATTCAAAAATAAGTGTGGCATTCAAATTCATCCAATTCACAACAAATACCTATCTAAAGGTAATTATTGATAGTCGGTTATTTAACTATCAATAAAGATGCGCAACATCATCAGATTCCAAATAATTCTCCAAATTATTTCATCTTCAAAAATATCTTTACTAGATATAAAATTTCCACACTTCCAAAAATAAATCAACGTTTATTTTTAAACAACTTCCCATTTCTTTTTATAAATTCCATAGTGAATTTATATTTCAAAATATCTTCTGATATATGATTTTCAAATCGTTTTCAATATTCAATTTCAATTTATCTTTACAAAGATAAAATCTCAAAACGTTCATTTCATATTGGAAAAGCATTTCCATACTTATTTAAAAATAAGTATTTCACAAATCATTTATTTTCAACATTTGAAAATATTCGATATACTTAAATCAATATTAAGTATACATTTCATTCTTTAAGGAAATCATAAATTTTAACATCTATTTGAGTCAAAAACGAATGTTGCATAAAACATCGTTACGACGACTCAAAATCACTAGTATAGGGATTCGAAATTAAAATAGATATATAAATCCCAATACTACATAAAAATATTTCCTTTCGGAAATCATTTACTATAACAACAGTGTTATAGTCTACCATTTCCTTATTTTTCTCGAAAACGTCTATTTCAACAATGAATGTTGAAATCTATGTATTCGATACTTAACACGTTTTAAAACATCTTTTAAAACAGTTACTTCATTTTTAATATCACTTCTTCAAAAACGTATCCATTTTACTTAAAATTATATTCACTGTCCAAAATCGTGAATATACTTCACTAATTACATTTCACTATTTTCTACACGTTTTATTTCAATAATAATTCGCTATTCAAAATCGCGAATATATCTCCTTTGATAACCTGCTACATTTAATTTATCAAATTCAATTGATCTCGAATTTATAAAACAACGTTTTATAAATTCTCTTTCTATCTTTATTTTATAATCACTTTGATTTATAAATTTTCTTTATAAATCAATTCGATAGATATTCCATTTAAAGGCAAAATCCAATTTCCAAGTGACCTTCTTATAATCTTTTATTCTACAATTCCATTCATTTTATAGCTTCATACTTTATAAATCTATAAAACTTCACATTTTATAAATCTATAAACTTCGAATCTTCGCAATTTATAATCCTATAAATTTCCTATCTTTACAACTTATAATTTTTATAAGTTTCATATCTTTACAATTTAACACTTATAAAACTCGTTTAAAATTCCAATAATTTCAATTGATAAATATCAATTTTTGTACATCTTTTATATCCATCGTTTTTAATAATTCGAAATCCACATTTAAGCTATTTTATAAATTACTTAACTGTTTATTTCAAAAATCATCTCTGGGTTATATTTCACCCAAAATCTTAACCTTTATAACTTTAATAATTTTAACGTTTGTAAATTTATTCGAAAATTTAATAACGTATACTTACAAATAATCACTTTAAAAATCTCTTTTAAAGTTAAAATCGTTATTTTAAAACTTCAAAATTTGAATCCAATGATGCAACGCATCAATTAGTCAATCACAACATCAACATCATATATCAATATATGATAACAGAATATACATCAATCCTGTAAATAAATAACTACTGGTGAGGAATCCAGTTGGATCCCTCCAACCTGTTTCCCTGCATCCAAAGATGTTAGCACAATACCAATTCCGCTCCAGTACGGAATTATCGCGGTATATAGGTTTTTATAAATCCGCTTACTAACGGCGCAATAGGGTCTCATCCGCTATACGAGGCGGGAATCAATCAATCCAATATATACATATGCCAATATGTATATATTGCTATATATATAGATATATCCTATCATATCTAATAGCACATTCAAACAAATCAATCAATACTGCAATTCAATTATAAATCTGAGTGAGAAGATCTCACTTGTTTATATTTGCAATCCAATTTCAATCCCAGTTTGTTTCCTTGATTTCACAGGTTTTGACCTAGTATAAATAATTATACAATTCATTAATATTCGAATAAATTGACAATAAATTATCGTTTAGTAATTTTAATTATCCAATAAATTAAATTTCTAACAATTTTTCTTTTACAAAATATTTTCCATTTGAAAATAAAATTTTAATTCAACCAATAATTTAGTTTTAAACAAATTTTCCAAATCATTTGAAAATCTTATCTACCCAAATTATTTGTATACAATTCTTTGTAAACAACTAAACAGCACATTCCTTTACTAAAGGTATATATATCTACCTTACTTATACATATTAAAAATCAAATTTTTATAACTCCTTCAACATTTTTTTTTCTGAATACAAGAATTTGTTATCTTTACTTTAAATTTAAATTTTTATCAAAACTGGGATTACCTCACTGCGCTCTAGCAAACTCGAGATCACACTTCGTCGAACTTCAAACCACACAATCATCTCGAGCTCCCACCCAAATTGCCTCGACGAACTGCCCACCGCGAGCCCTGCCTGCACGCGTGACAAATAGCGACACCACCGTACGCTCGAACGCGACAAACCCTAAGTTGCCGACCGAACCCCTAGGCCCACGAACAGCTCGACCATCTTCACTGCCGCTCCTTTCCCCTTTCCACTTCAGCCTCACGCGAGCCCATCGCGAACGCCTTCACTGAATTGAACGAGTTGCCATCACGAATCGCCTGCCACCTTCCCCTCGAGATCGAACCCCTACAGACGTCTTCTTGCTCAAGATCGAGCTTGCGACCACGTACTCCTCGCCCTAAAAATCGCGACACCCAGAAACACGCCGCCCCAACTCTCCTTGTCACGCGCGATTCGAAGAAGTCGCGACCATTCTTGCGAACGATGCTCGCGATTAAATTCGAATCGAACTTGCCCCTATTTTTCTTTGAGGAAGGCTCGGCTGAATTTTTTTTTCTTTTTGATTTTGTTTTCGAATTTTAATACGAAAAGGGGGGGATCGGTTTTGATAGTCTGTAGAATGAAGATGAGAGAGGGAAGAGACTCGTCTTCGGTTTTTGAATGTGAACGAGGAATGGGAGAAGAACGAGAATTATTTTCGTCTGCCATTGTTTTTCTTCGACTTAGCCACTGTCGATTTTGAAATAGAAAAGAAGATTGGAGGGAGACGCGAGTTATAGCTGAGGGAATGGCGTGCTTCAGCGTGAACAACGGGCGTGATTCTCTGCGTGTCTTAAGGGAAGGAAAGTATTGATGTTGACAAATTTAAAGTTTAAATTTAAATTGAAACCGATATAAATTTCAATGCGTTTACACGCCGTATGTTCACACCACAACTCCGAAAAATACGAAATTTGAAATCCGGCAATAATACAATATTCCGGACCCGATGGAACTCGTTTCGTCGAATTCCGAGACTGTGCCTCGGACGGCTATTTTTAAATATCGACTGAACGATATAAATTTCAAAACTGAACGAAAAAAGTTTGAAATTAGATTCTGAAGCTTCTGTTATCTTCAGTATCATCAATACGAATTTTAAAAGCTTTAGAATTATTTTTCTTCAGCTTTAAAATTGAAGATATAAATTTTTTTATCCAGTTCAATAGATTAAATTATAAAATTTAATTGCCAAATTCTGAATTATATTCGGGATTCAAATTAAATTATCGTTCAAATATTTAAAATTAATTAAATATTCTCAATTTAATTCGTTCAAAATTCTGGGTCGTTACAAACTCCCCTCCTTAAAAGAATTTCGTCCTCGAAATTACAAGTTAGGAAAAGTGGTCCTTAACTCGTCTACTATTTTTCACAATTCAATAGTTTTATCAATCTATCAAAACAAATCTTCCTACTAAAGATTCGTTATCAATTCAACTAAATTTCCAACTTCAATTTTAAGTTTCAAACAACATTGTTTAACTTCTAAATTCAAATTCGAATTCAAATTCAAGTTTAAACTTTTAAAATTTTCTCAAAAATTTTCTAACGCCCTAAATTTTCGAAAAATTTCGCCAGCGTCTCCTTTGCGCGGCTAATACGGTACGACTACAAAACGTCCCTACGGACTCTCAGATTTCAAAAAGAAAAAGAAAAAGCCAAGCGGCTAGACAAGAAATCATCAAAAACTCATATTCAAATTTAAATACTTACCTTTTTCGAGCAAATTCAAATTCATCTTTGAAGATCAAATCCAATTTATAACACCTGTATATCTACTAGCCATTATATCTAGTTACAGCATTCAATCCAATTTGCAAATTCTATTACAAAATTTTCAATAAATGCTTATATATTTACGGTTGAAGTTACATTCGTTTTTTAAACAAAATGAATTCATATCCATTCTAGTTTATAACTAATTCAAATTGATACAAATTCAATTTATTTTAATTCTACTTCATTTGCAATTGATTCCATTCAATTTAATTTGCATTTCATATTTTCATTCGGTTTATTCTATTAACCAAACAACTTTCATTCATAATTGCTCTTTTAGCTTAGTTTCAATTACTAACTCATTACAAATTCCAATTCACTTACCATTTCAAATTTGTCTTCAATTTCATTTACAATTGCAAATTATTCATTCATTTTCAATTTGAATCTCATTTCTATCAAATTACCAAATATTCAATAAGTTATTAACTTATTTCCATTCCATTATGAATTTTATCTTTTATTCATCTTTCATTTATAATTATTCAATTCAATTCATTTCTTACAAATTTGAAACGAATTTCAACTTTCAATTTCACTTCATTTAATTGATTCACTTATACTTATTTTGATTCAACTTAAAATTCCTTAAGTTAAATTTATTCAATCTAAATTCACAACAAATCGTATAAGTTATCAACTCATTTATTATTCTCATCAATATTTTTATATAGCATTCCAGAGTCTTAATAACATTTTCAAAACCATTTTTGAAAACAATTCAAATTCCATTTGAATTTCCAAAACAAAAACCCAAATTTTCAAACAACTCCTATTTAAAACAATTTGGCAGCAATTTCTCTTTTGGAAACCCGAAAATGAACATCAGTAATGCTGCAGTCATTACCGAAGTTATTTTCCAGCGACCGAAAAGAGTTTAGAGCTTTCATCTTTCCAAAATACTTTTCAAAACCTTTGAAATTCATTTTCAAATTCAAAAAGAATTTAAACTTTCCAAATCTCAAAAATTTTCAAATTCTTTTCAAAACTTTTCCAAAAACTTCCCTGGAATCCTGTTTTAAATTACAATTCACATTTATAATTTATATTCTCAAATTTCATTTGTATACGAATTCATTTCTTAATTTTGGAGTTACGATTTCAATTTCTTATCCAATTTCATATAATGATAACATTTCAACATTATCACTATCCTAACATCCATGCAACCATATACTATAGTAGTTCATAGAAAATCATTTCTTTTCTATACAAAAATAGTTTTAGGTAAAATTATCTCTTTTACCCTATTTTAAAACAATACTGTGCCGAATTGTTCTATTCGAGTGTTTAGAGATCCCTATCAATGATCGTTAATTACTCGTATTGACCAGAATCCATATACCACTCAATAAATCAATCATCACAATATAAAACAATTTTATATTCAAATAACAAATACGCGCTCATATCTATTATTACACTCAACTCATTCTAGAGTACTACTGACTCTATCTCTAATGAGTAACACCCAACAGAGCAGGGTTGTCGCTTAACCATATGCTCTGATACCACTTTGTCACATCCCTAATTTTCGACTTTCGAAAATTCGACATCGATACTCACTTTATCGACTGCCGAGAAATCGAACGCCGGAAACTTCAAAAGTGAGGGTTTTAGAAAGAAGAAAAAGGCAGAAAAAGAGAACAGAAGAAAAAGAGAAGAAAGAAAGAAGAACAACAGAACAACAGCAGAACAGAATACAATATCAGAATCTTACACATCGCAGCGGAACAATATATAATAGATAAATGAATATCATTTAAAAACAAAAGAATTATATCTGTTATTACATTACATCACATCATATCATCAGAGTCAATAAACAACAATGGACAGTTATATAAACTTGTCCTCATACAGAATACACAGCGGAATAAATATATCAGGTACAAATACTACGTCTCGTCATCCAGCTTATCTCCAAAGCTCCAGAATATCCTGATAATCTAACTCTAGACTGCCCGTGTGGAAATTGGTGGGCACCCAGAGTTTAGAAGGGAAACAATAAACTCCGAGTCAGTCATGGTGACTGGTGTGAGATCGTAAAACAGTTATTCTTTTAAAACAAACAACAGGAAAACTTTAATGTCAATTCGCAATGCTTTTGGAAAATGAAACTACCATAAGACCTCCCACCACACACACAATGCAAACGCAGACTTGGAGGAGATTTCTTCTTATGATAGTCAAAGATGCTTACTACGCAAAATCAAATTTTTTTTTGATATTATTATTAGTGCATAGTGGGAAACATTTCGAAAGTAGAATATAAATCTTAGCCAGCATAGGTACCATTATATTATGCCTGCTATAGCTGCCTCCTGAGGAGACAGGTTATACAATTGAAATCGTAAAGGCTCGTATTGTTTCTTTGGATTTCCAACAAATGGTCAGGCTAAGGAACTTCCTATCCACGATGGGTACGTCCCTGGGATAGACGACCCGAGAAATAACCTAACATTACGGTTAGATCTCTGCCAACACAAGGCCGGGTTACCTCTGCAAAAGTAGGTAACTACTGACACGCGTATGCCATCCCCCGATCGTCACCGATCTTCCCGAGGATCCCCGATTCGCAACAACCACAAACAAATAAATTTTGCAGAAACCACAGAGGTTAAGTATCTGGGCTCCATACCATGATACCACCTTTATCCAGAAGGAATGACATACACTAAGGGGCGCTACTCCCTAGAACCTTGCCGCATCCTTCCTGTTTCGACCATTTCCGGGGTGTGAGGCTCGACGAAGTCTCGTCCATAAAGCTACGCTTTCTTAAAAAGCCCTGCTTCGGGTCCAATAAAAATGATCAACCTATGATCACAAAGATATAAGATCAAATAAATGATCATATCGCAAATGATCAAACACTGATCATTTCACAGCAACACTCAGTATGCCACGTTACCAAATTGGGATATATCGCTGATGAATTTCAACTACATAACCTCTGAGCTCGTACGTCTCAGAGAAGGGTGTTAAGCTAAGAGAATAAATTCTCCGCCACCAACAGAAATGTATTTGAAAGAAATCAGCTTTATATCTCAAATTGTAACGTCAGACACACAATCCATACAAGTCTGTTCCGGGATCGAACAGAACCGAAGGCACTTCTCACGAAGCCCTTGCATTTCCGGATAAATTTCTAATCACGTCCGGACTTCCCGTCACTAAGGGTGATAAAACCTCTAAATCGAAGATCAGTCGATGTAGAGTAACTCGACGGTAATCCTTCCGTTTTCAAAAATATCCGGTCTTCAACACCGGTCTTCAAATGCGATTCATAACGACGTATCACATATTCGGAATGGGTTATACGACCCCATGGTCCTTTCCCGGCTAACCCGAATAGTGAGCGATTATTCAAAAATAAGTGTGGCATTCAAATTCATCCAATTCACAACAAATACCTATCTAAAGGTAATTATTGATAGTCGGTTATTTAACTATCAATAAAGATGCGCAACATCATCAGATTCCAAATAATTCTCCAAATTATTTCATCTTCAAAAATATCTTTACTAGATATAAAATTTCCACACTTCCAAAAATAAATCAACGTTTATTTTTAAACAACTTCCCATTTCTTTTTATAAATTCCATAGTGAATTTATATTTCAAAATATCTTCTGATATACGATTTTCAAATCGTTTTCAATATTCAATTTCAATTTATCTTTACAAAGATAAAATCTCAAAACGTTCATTTCATATTGGAAAAGCATTTCCATACTTATTTAAAAATAAGTATTTCACAAATCATTTATTTTCAACATTTGAAAATATTCGATATACTTAAATCAATATTAAGTATACATTTCATTCTTTAAGGAAATCATAAATTTTAACATCTATTTGAGTCAAAAACGAATGTTGCATAAAACATCGTTACGACGACTCAAAATCACTAGTATAGGGATTCGAAATTAAAATAGATATATAAATCCCAATACTACATAAAAATATTTCCTTTCGGAAATCATTTACTATAACAACAGTGTTATAGTCTACCATTTCCTTATTTTTCTCGAAAACGTCTATTTCAACAATGAATGTTGAAATCTATGTATTCGATACTTAACACGTTTTAAAACATCTTTTAAAACAGTTACTTCATTTTTAATATCACTTCTTCAAAAACGTATCCATTTTACTTAAAATTATATTCACTGTCCAAAATCGTGAATATACTTCACTAATTACATTTCACTATTTTCTACACGTTTTATTTCAATAATAATTCGCTATTCAAAATCGCGAATATATCTCCTTTGATAACCTGCTACATTTAATTTATCAAATTCAATTGATCTCGAATTTATAAAACAACGTTTTATAAATTCTCTTTCTATCTTTATTTTATAATCACTTTGATTTATAAATTTTCTTTATAAATCAATTCGATAGATATTCCATTTAAAGGCAAAATCCAATTTCCAAGTGACCTTCTTATAATCTTTTATTCTACAATTCCATTCATTTTATAGCTTCATACTTTATAAATCTATAAAACTTCACATTTTATAAATCTATAAACTTCGAATCTTCGCAATTTATAATCCTATAAATTTCCTATCTTTACAACTTATAATTTTTATAAGTTTCATATCTTTACAATTTAACACTTATAAAACTCGTTTAAAATTCCAATAATTTCAATTGATAAATATCAATTTTTGTACATCTTTTATATCCATCGTTTTTAATAATTCGAAATCCACATTTAAGCTATTTTATAAATTACTTAACTGTTTATTTCAAAAATCATCTCTGGGTTATATTTCACCCAAAATCTTAACCTTTATAACTTTAATAATTTTAACGTTTGTAAATTTATTCGAAAATTTAATAACGTATACTTACAAATAATCACTTTAAAAATCTCTTTTAAAGTTAAAATCGTTATTTTAAAACTTCAAAATTTGAATCCAATGATGCAACGCATCAATTAGTCAATCACAACATCAACATCATATATCAATATATGATAACAGAATATACATCAATCCTGTAAATAAATAACTACTGGTGAGGAATCCAGTTGGATCCCTCCAACCTGTTTCCCTGCATCCAAAGATGTTAGCACAATACCAATTCCGCTCCAGTACGGAATTATCGCGGTATATAGGTTTTTATAAATCCGCTTACTAACGGCGCAATAGGGTCTCATCCGCTATACGAGGCGGGAATCAATCAATCCAATATATACATATGCCAATATGTATATATTGCTATATATATAGATATATCCTATCATATCTAATAGCACATTCAAACAAATCAATCAATACTGCAATTCAATTATAAATCTGAGTGAGAAGATCTCACTTGTTTATATTTGCAATCCAATTTCAATCCCAGTTTGTTTCCTTGATTTCACAGGTTTTGACCTAGTATAAATAATTATACAATTCATTAATATTCGAATAAATTGACAATAAATTATCGTTTAGTAATTTTAATTATCCAATAAATTAAATTTCTAACAATTTTTCTTTTACAAAATATTTTCCATTTGAAAATAAAATTTTAATTCAACCAATAATTTAGTTTTAAACAAATTTTCCAAATCATTTGAAAATCTTATCTACCCAAATTATTTGTATACAATTCTTTGTAAACAACTAAACAGCACATTCCTTTACTAAAGGTATATATATCTACCTTACTTATACATATTAAAAATCAAATTTTTATAACTCCTTCAACATTTTTTTTTCTGAATACAAGAATTTGTTATCTTTACTTTAAATTTAAATTTTTATCAAAACTGGGATTACCTCACTGCGCTCTAGCAAACTCGAGATCACACTTCGTCGAACTTCAAACCACACAATCATCTCGAGCTCCCACCCAAATTGCCTCGACGAACTGCCCACCGCGAGCCCTGCCTGCACGCGTGACTAATAGCGACACCACCGTACGCTCGAACGCGACAAACCCTAAGTTGCCGACCGAACCCCTAGGCCCACGAACAGCTCGACCATCTTCACTGCCGCTCCTTTCCCCTTTCCACTTCAGCCTCACGCGAGCCCATCGCGAACGCCTTCACTGAATTGAACGAGTTGCCATCACGAATCGCCTGCCACCTTCCCCTCGAGATCGAACCCCTACAGACGTCTTCTTGCTCAAGATCGAGCTTGCGACCACGTACTCCTCGCCCTAAAAATCGCGACACCCAGAAACACGCCGCCCCAACTCTCCCTGTCACGCGCGATTCGAAGAAGTCGCGACCATTCTTGCGAACGATGCTCGCGATTAAATTCGAATCGAACTTGCCCCTATTTTTCTTTGAGGAAGGCTCGGCTGAATTTTTTTTTCTTTTTGATTTTGTTTTCGAATTTTAATACGAAAAGGGGGGGATCGGTTTTGATAGTCTGTAGAATGAAGATGAGAGAGGGAAGAGACTCGTCTTCGGTTTTTGAATGTGAACGAGGAATGGGAGAAGAACGAGAATTATTTTCGTCTGCCATTGTTTTTCTTCGACTTAGCCACTGTCGATTTTGAAATAGAAAAGAAGAGTGGAGGGAGACGCGAGTTATAGCTGAGGGAATGGCGTGCTTCAGCGTGAACAACGGGCGTGATTCTCTGCGTGTCTTAAGGGAAGGAAAGTATTGATGTTGACAAATTTAAAGTTTAAATTTAAATTGAAACCGATATAAATTTCAATGCGTTTACACGCCGTATGTTCACACCACAACTCCGAAAAATACGAAATTTGAAATCCGGCAATAATACAATATTCCGGACCCGATGGAACTCGTTTCGTCGAATTCCGAGACTGTGCCTCGGACGGCTATTTTTAAATATCGACTGAACGATATAAATTTCAAAACTGAACGAAAAAAGTTTGAAATTAGATTCTGAAGCTTCTGTTATCTTCAGTATCATCAATACGAATTTTAAAAGCTTTAGAATTATTTTTCTTCAGCTTTAAAATTGAAGATATAAATTTTTTTATCCAGTTCAATAGATTAAATTATAAAATTTAATTGCCAAATTCTGAATTATATTCGGGATTCAAATTAAATTATCGTTCAAATATTTAAAATTAATTAAATATTCTCAATTTAATTCGTTCAAAATTCTGGGTCGTTACATCAACGGACACAATATTGTTTTAAAGAGGTAGATGAAATAATTTTACCCAGAAATAATTTCTATATAAAAAAATATATATATATATATATATCATTTTAAATATATATATTTATGTATTTCTACCTATTTATTGGGTTACCTGTTCGGGTTTTCCAATATAGGATATAAAGGTAGATAGGGTAGTGGTGTGTGTAACACGACTACCAATGGTTGGAGTCTGAGTGTTGAGGTTGGAAGTGTATCTGTCGAGACTGTAGACCCAAAACCGTCTCGAGTAAACTTTGCTGTGGTGAAGGATTTCATCGATCTCCGAAGGAAACTGTAATGGTTCGGAGTTTATCTTTGAAGTTTGGATGAGTAAAGTTGGATCTGTCGGTTGAACAGAAGCGAGTGATGGTACCTTGATACCTCAGGTAATAGTAGCTGTATGATGAGATACAGTGACGATGGATGTTCCCGAAGATGTTTTCTTTGGAACAAGATTAAGGAAGTGTGTATGCTTCGGTGTTGTGGCTGAGTTCAGCATGGTGTTTCTGCTTTGGTTTGGAGTTTGAGTTTCTCGAAGAGCTTTGGATAGGAGCATCAGTGTCAGCAGTGCTACTCGGAGTGTTCTGTAATGGCAAGAAGTTTTTTAGCTGAGCAGTTTTTCTGGAAGTGAAGTTCAGAAGCAGCAGAGTGGATCCATTTCTTCGATAAATTGGATAAATAAGTGTAAGCTGTTCTGATTGGTAAAGAGGAACAGTTTTTCTTTGGAAATAGGTTGGGTTGATCGCAAAAGTGACTTGTGATTGCTGAGTGTTCTCTTGTGTTGTCAGAGTTTTCTGGATGTCTTCAGAGAAGTCAGAAGTTTGTCCGCATCTGAAGGTTGAGTTTTCTTATCGACTGGATTCCAGGAGTGATACCGGTGGTTCAGTCTAGTGGAAGGATGTTTCCTAGAGATGGAGTTGGTGAAGCAGCTCAAGTTTTGCTGGAGTATCTGAGTTTTCTTTATGGATCAGTGAACCTTATTTCTGGAATAAGTTGTCCAGTCTGTGCTTGTGTTCTACCTCAGATCAGAGTTGAGCAGCGAAAGCAGTTCGGAGTGTATCTCTGGATAGGAGAAGTAAGTTTGGAATCTACTGATGTTGTGAAGTAGAGTTGTGTTTTGGATCTCTTCTGTATTCTGACTTGGATAAGTATTTGGACTTCTGAATTGAATGGTCAGTTTGGATAACTGGAATTCATTGAGTTTTACGTATCTCTGAGGGAATACGTATTTGATCTATCTTTGGTTTTAGAATCTGCAGTTTTGGGAAGTTTGGTAGTTGAGTCAGACTCGTCTGTAGTCTGATATTCTGTTTAGTTCTGTAGGTCTAGATGAATAGGAGATCTATAGCTTAATAGTTTAGATTGTTTGTAGAGCGAGTATCCCGGTATATATGTATACTTGGGGAAACTCGAGGAATTTTATCTAGAATTTAGTCTAGATAGTTAGAATTGTTTGATTGAATGAATTGGTTGCTATGGTTGCTAGCATATGGATGATAGTATATGCTTGTGTTTTAAATTAAAATCTTTAATAAGATTATTAAATTACCTTTGTTTAAATTTCGGGGATGAAATTATTTTAAGGGGGAAGGAATGTAATATCTCGGAAATTTTAACAATATCAATTTAATAAACTGTTGAATAATTAAATTGATATGGATAATCTTTGATAATAAGATTTGAATTTAATTTAATAATCTGATTAAATTAGTATTAATTGATGATTTTATCTTTTAAAAGTTAATAAGATATTTCTATTTGAATATATATATTTATTTATATATATTGTAAATAGAAGCTTTGATAAATTGGGAATTTATATTTAATTTAATCTGGACTTTTCAAAGATAGTAAAATAAGTAATTTATATTAAGGGATAATTTCTTCTATAAATTTTTTTTTTGAGATTTGATAAATTGTTATTTCAAATTGAATTTATGTAGTTATATGTATATATATAACTTGATTTTTAAATTAGATTTTCAATTTTAATTTGAATATGAATTTGGAATTTATTTTGAAATTCAAAGGATAGATATTTAAAATGTTTTGGATCTTAAAAATATTTGGATAAACTTTTATTTGTATATATATAATTTGTTTTATTGCATTTTCTTTAAAAAGAAATTCATATATGTATTTACATATGAATTAATAAATTAAGTTAAAAGCTTTATTTAACATTTTAAATTAAAATAAAATACTTAAAGAACAAATGTCATCATATTAAAGCATAATAGTACATGTGTAATAAAACTAATAATGGTAAAAGACAAGTGTCCCTTACTTATTTTATTTTCTTTAATTTTTGATAAATCCAAAATTAATCTATATACACATCTCTTTTCTCTTCCCATTCTTTTTCTCATTTTTCCAAAAGCAAGAAAACTCAAACCCATTCTCATAAACAAAATGAAATCAGTAATCAAACTCTTCAAATCTGAAAATCAATAACTTCTCTAAAAATCCAGAAATCATGTTCAAAACAAATCAGTAATCCTCTTCATTCCAATATGCAAATCATTTTCCCTGTAATCTTTTCAAATCTGTAACCATCTTCAAAATTTCAAAGCTTGTAAGCAAATCCCTGTAATCCAGTAAAACATGAAAATCAAACCCCTCACATCAAGATCATATTCCCTGTAATAGTTTCAAGCCTATCTGTAGCCTGCCTGCATTCATTTGCAATCTAGAGGCAGCATTCAAAATTTACAAGATTTAAAACCAAAAGCCTGAACTTCTTCTTCAAATCTGAGATTTTCAAAAGCTTGCATTCTTCAGCCTGGAATCAAAGCAGTCTCTGTTTCAAGCATTCCAGTTCTATAAGGATGATAACAATTCAAGTTTTCAAATCCCAGAAGCAATTCAAGTTCCTTTCAAATTCCAGATTTTAGCTTAAAAGCCTGTACACTGTTCTCTGTTTTCTTCAAAACTGGTGAGTAAACCTTTCTTTTAAAAATAGTTTTTTTTTAAAAAAATCTATGATTAAACTTTAATGCAAGTGATAATTTGTGTTCTGATGATATATATATTGTTGCATGACTGTTGGCTATGAATGCATGTTTGTAAATGTGATATGTTTATATATATATGAGTTCTATCTTCTCTGTTTTATATTACAGAGATTATATTTAGTTCAAATTTCAATTTCCCCTCCTCTGATCTCTGTTAGTCTGTAGTTTTCAATCGAATTAAGTTTGTTTAAACTTGAACCTGGATCTAAAAATGTTTTTAAAAATGTTTAGATAGATATAGTATCTGGAAACTAAGATTTACAGTACAATAAAAATAGAAATATAAACATGTTAAAAATCAATGGTTACAATTCTCTGATTTAAGTATATAACTTGAATCGGCTTGGGTAAATATGATTTTTAAGATATAAATTATGATTTTTAGATTGAAATTGAGTGTGCATTTCTGAATTGTTTGGAATTGGATTTTTGGGATAATTCTGGTGGTCGGAATATCTATGGTGGTCGTGGCTTCGGCTGGAGAAGAATGGAAGGTGGGGGAACTCAGGAAAAATAGGTGAAGATTTTTCTGATCATCGTGGTGATCTGAGATTGGCGAAGTAGGGTTTGATACCTAGTTGAAGCTGTCAATGTTGTGGGGATGCGTACGGCAACAAGAGTAGATCGTGATCGATCGCATATGGGGGAATCTTCGCTAGAGATCGTAACGCGGCTCTGGTCAAGGCGGCGACTTTTCTGGTGAACGAGATCATCAGAGCGAGACGTTTTGTCGAAGATGTTGGGTTCCTGGAGTCGATCACTTGGTTCGATTTTGATTCGTTGTCAGTTTCGTCGAATTTGGAGGTCAGGTGAGTCGGGTTGATGATCGTCGACTTGTTGGTGGTAACGGTGATGGTCGGAGAAGCTCCGACCATGTGTGCACGTGCACGATTGGATTGGGTTGTTATCTGGTGTTGTGTTTGGGGAAGAAGGTCAGGACTCGGGTAGAGCTCGTTATTTTCGTGTGTTCAACTCGAAGGAGAGAAGGAGAGGGAGTGCACGGAAGGTTACTCGAGTAAATATAGGGGTTAGCTCGGGTTTTTGTGAGTGTCGTATTGTCTTGTTTTAAAGGATGGTACCAGATTTTTTTTTAGCAAAGGAATCATAGTTTAAAGGTATTTGAATAATTTGTTTTAAAAGCATAAATGGTTTCAAGTTTAAAAATAAATAAAACCCAATTTTAAAATGGTTAAATTTTTTTTTTAAGTTATTTAATAAATTTGTTTTCAAAAGGAAATGTTTAAACAAGTTTAAATGTATATTGAAAATAATTTAGCTCAAATAAGTGGTTAACAAAATTTTTTGGAGAATTTAAATGAGATGTTTTAAAAGGAATGTTTATTTAAGTTTTAAAATTTAATGTTTAATTTGTTTTGGTTTAAAGAAATTTATATTTTCAATTATATAATTTATTTACAAAATGGTTTCAATTCTTTCAAATATATAGTTAATTTGCAGAATGGTTTCAAATGGATGTTTAATGATGTAATTAAGAATTTAATAAAGATAAAGAATTTATCTTTAAATTTAATTAAAGTTGTGGTTAATTAAGGGTAACTAATTAGTAAGATTAATTAAAAGATTAATCACTTAATAAAATTAATTAATGTAATTAATTTATGATGAGATTAATTAAAATTACTTATGGTAATTAGTTAATGGGAAGTTAATGGGTAGTTAATGATGAGATCATTAACTAGTGATTAAGAAGTGATTAATTTAGGTAATTAAATTAACTTAATTAATTAAGGTAATTAATTAAGGATAAACTTTGAATTTAATTAAGTGTTAATTACTTAATATAGTTAATTAATATAATTAATTAAGTAAATTACTTAGTATAAGTAATTAAGGTGTAATTACTAAATGTAATTAATTAAAAAGAATAATTACTTTTTGGAAGTAATTAATGAAAGGTAATTAAGGATTAATTACTTAGATAATTAATTAAGGATAATTAATATGATTAATTAAGGATAATTAATGTGATAAATTAAGGATAATTAATGTGATAAATTAAGGTTAATTAATTAATAAATGTGATTAATTAAGGTTAAATTAATCAATGTGATTAATTAATGGATAATTATTAAAGGTGATTAATAATTGATTAATTTAATTAGTGAATAATTAATAAAAATAATTTGTGGATAATTACTTAATGGAAATGATTTAAGGATAATTAATGGGAGTAATTAAGAAATAATTACTTAGTATAATTAATTAATTAAGGTTTAATTAATTAAAGGTAAGTAATTAATAGTTAATTGATTTCTGTAATTAATTAAAGAATAATTACTTAATGTAATTAATTTGAATAGGATAATTAATTAAGAGTAATTAAGGATTATTAATTAATATAATTAATGATGTAATTAAAGTTGATTAATTAAGATTAATTAATCAATAATAAGTGATTATAGAATAATAAATTAATGTAATTAATTAAAGATAATGTAATTAATTATAGTTAATTAATTTATAAAGTAATTAAAGGTGAATTACTATAAATGGTTATGAATAATTAATTTGTGAAATTAATTAAAGGCTAATTACTAGAATGTAATTAGAAGATAATTACTCAAGGATGATTAATTGAAATGAATAATTAAAGGATAATTAATTAATAATTAATTAATGGTTAAGTAAGCAGGATTTATAGAATGAAGCAATTAATTTAATTCACTTTAAATTAATTAGAGATGATATAAATCATTACTTATGGATGGATAAATAGTATTGAATGTTATGCATGGTTGATATCTCTGATGAGATATATGCTGATCTATGATATGGATGTTGGTTGAATTGTAGTGATAATGTGAATTATCTGTTTATAATGATAATGTAGATTATCTATTGAGTTATCTATCTGTGTATATAGATAAGAATTTAATTGTTTTAACTTTAAAACAACTTGGCCTTAAAAGATACGCTTTGGATTTCGATGAGACCGGGATCGGGTTTCCGTATACCGGATTTCCAGGTCTGGAGACCCGAATACCACATCGATCCAAATTTACGATAGTCGTGAATCAAGTGAAGATGAAGATTCAGAGTGCAAGGGTTATTGTCGTTAACTCTGAGGGTGATTCCAAAACGAGTGTAACGAGATAATGCCTTCGGTTTCGTTCGAACCCGGAACGAACTTATATGGATTGAATGCTTTCAGAACATCGTCAGGTGGACGATGAGCATTCTAAGTGATGTGTTCTTTTCTAAGGTAATCGTGACCTCAAGCCTCACAAACCGGGAATGGCTAAAACAGGGGAGGTGCAGCAAGGTTAGTGGGTAGCACCCAAGTAGGACAAGATTACCTCTGTCTAGATGTCCCTTTCTATTTTCGACTTAGTGGTGCGGTTGCTGATCCCAACCGTGAGGTATCTTGTGCGGGAATTATCCAGTAAGGGATGTTCCGACCTTGTGTTGCAGGGGATTGGAAGTGATCCTCGGTACGGTGATCTAGGCCACGTACTGTGACGGGCGGTACCCCAGTAGCCCTGCCATTGTATGGAATCCAATCTCCAATAAGTGATAACGGATTTGATTGTATAACCCACTTTGTGGCTAGTATGCTGGAATTTAATAATGTAACAATTTCAGCTATTTCATATTTATTTGAAAACCCTAGACCCTATTATAATACAATCGAATTTCCTATCAAATGTTTTGGTTAGCGTAAGGTAAAAACTTACCCATGTTTATGTGTGGGAAGTCTTACGTGATACCTTTTCTTTCAAAAGGTTTTGAAGTTAAGCAAGTTTAACCCGTTTACTCACACCAGACCCATGTCTGACCCAAGTTGTTTATTTCTGTTTTATAAACTCTTGGGTACTCAAATTTTTACGAGTAGCCAAGGGATTCAGGTTAGCTTTGACGAATAATCTAGAGGAGTAATGGAGCAGGAGGCTTCAACGTTGTAGATAGATAGTAGTTTCCGCTGTGTTATCTCTATGATAGTGTTTTGTATTGTATCGAGTTGTAATAACTAGACAGATGTTTATAGCTGTCTAGTATGTGATGTATATGTTGTATAACTCTGATAAGTGTTGTATACTATGTAACAGTTCATGTTATTAATATAATTTATTCGTTCCGCTGTGTGAGATTCTAATGTTGTTTCTTTCTCTCTTCTCTTCTTTTCTATTTTCTACCCTTTTCTTTCTTATTGACGATGCGACTTTCTATGGAGAGAAAGTCGTGGTCGTTACACCCACTTTCTTCACTTTTTCCACACTTCTTTTTCTCTATTTTCAAGCTTCTTCTCTCCACTTTCATGGCTTCCATGCCTCAGGAAAATAATGGAAAAATATAGTATTCCACCTCAAAACCAAGTGCAAACTCCTCCTCTCCACCTCCTAAACTCACAACCACCATCTCCCCAAGCCAAGGCCAAGCTCCTCTAGCCTCCGAAGTCAAGGCCGAACCTAAGTGAAAAAAAGAAGGAAGTTCGGGAAGCACCGAAGCAAGAAAAAGAGAAGGAAGTGCTGCCGAAATCAAAAGAGAAGCCTACGAAAAAGTTTGGTGGAGTGGAGCCATTGGCGAGTACTCAAATCTTAGTTTTATTTTAATAAAACTTAAGTTAACAATACACATGTTAAATTAGAAATTAGTATGTTGAATATTGGTTGATATTGGATGATAACTTGGTTGATATTATGGTTGATTATATGTTTGTGAAATTGTTATCTTGGTTTTTAACCCAACATGTCCAGCAGAATACAAAACAATCCCATCACATCAGGATGGCTTAGAACTTAACCAGAAAGGCTAAGGCAAGGAGTTAACGAGAGCTAAATCACATTACTAAAGCAACGGCCAAATTCAACATAACTAAGAAACTGGCGTCAGTTCAGTCCAATCAGCAATGATACTACGCAAACAACTACGATAAAAGACTACGAAACATCTCCGAGTCCAGACTCCAGAAAAATCCTAAGTACTTAGCTCATCAGCGACTCATGCCTTTGCTCAAACCATCAAACGAACCAGATATGGAACACTATCAAAAGGAGGAAAGATTTGGTCCGCAAAAAGAACCAAGTCTATGGGTCGCCAATAACCCATGGTTTTAGCTCGTTTTGCGAGCCAAAGCCCCCTTAGGTCGCTTGTAACCTACCTGCAAGCTGATGAAGGCAGGCCTGGCCCAGAAGTTCTCCGGTCTTTATAAATACCATCCTACCTATAACACAAAGAGGATCTTCTCCGGACGGGTTGCTGAAGCTCTGCTGGAATTATTCTTCACTCTCTACCTTCCTCACAACAATCTCCAAAGGAATTCACTATGATTCTCCAGTGGATTCCAACTCTAGGGATTCAATCTAGCTAAAAATAATCAAAGCCATGTAATCAAACATCTCTTGTAACAGCAATCAGTCTATAAGAAAAATTATAAAGTGGACATAGGCTTCATCAACAGTTGAACCACTATGATCTATGATATTTCTCTGTCAGAACAGGGCTGGTGCTTTCACACTTGATCCAGGGTGTTGATCCATTTTTTGGATCAACATTTTGGTGCTTTCACTGAGAACCTTGAACGAGATCTGAAAAACTGAAGTTTGAATCCGAGATTCAAAGAAAATAAAGAGGCCTAACACCGGATCTAAAACTGGAGCAAGTCAACCGAAGCTTGAGGGCAGCCAAGAAGTGTCCTCAAATTCTCATTAACCCAGCTATATGATTAGAGAGGAGATGGAAAGGATGATGAAAGAGATGTAGGATGGAATCTTAGCTAGACAACCAGAGATGATGGACGGATTCTTCCAGAGGATGGAGCAGCAAGGGATGGCTAGATCTGTTGGGAATAGGAATTAAACTCCAGGGATCAATGCAGGGAATATCGAATTTGAATTGGAGCAAGGTGGAGCCTTGCCCCCATGCCCAGAGCAACCGACACATGGGGACAGCGCTGGAATCAACATGGGAATCAATACCAATGCCGGAGAGACTGTTGAAACTCCAGAGATTAGTGGCACGGGAGTTGATCCGAATACTAGGATGCGACCGATAAAAGGATATGTACCAGAACTTCCTCGAAGGAACGGAGGAATGAATGAAGCTAGAGTTGCAAATCAGAACATAGGTATGTTGCCGTCCATCCTAGGATAACCCTAACAAGGCATGTGGCAAAGTATTGCTTTAGGATAGAGATCTTCATTGGACGGTGAGAACATAGTTGCTGAATTCGTATGGAGATTCATCAAAGGAGGCCCCCTAGATCAGGGTCTGGAAAATATGAATAGAAATCCATTTACTGCTAATACCCGGAACGCGAGAAACCCTCCAGATTTCAAGCTTCTGACACTGGAAATGTACGACGGGAAGACAGATGCGACGATTCATATGATGCGATACATCCAATAAATGGAGGTGTTGGGTGCTTCCGAGGAAGTAATGGGGCGATGCTTCCCCTTATACTTAACATATTTGGCTGCAATGTGGTTCAGACAATTAGAAAATGGGTCCATAAGCACGTGGACCGACTTAGTGAGCAGATTCTTGAGATAGTTCAGGGTTCATGTCTCACAACCAAGGAATGTACAGTCTCAAACGTAAAATAAAGGCCTGGAGAGTCCTTGAGAAGCTATTTAACAAGATTCAATGCGGCGACAGCTGCGGTGGACAAACCAGACCCATCGTTTATCCTAATGATAGCAGTATCTGGAGTCACGAATAAGACTGATTTCAAAGCCGCATTGAAAAGGGACCCACTGATGGATCTTGCAGAATTCTATTACAAAGCTGAGAGGTACCTGCGTCAGGAAGACACCGAAGCCGAGGATAAGGATGTGAATGTTGAAATAAATGCCGTCGAAGATGGGGGACCGTCTGGAGCTGAAATGGGAAAAGACAAAGGGAAGAGGAAAGCCGATGGCAACATCAAAACCCAAAACGACAGAGAAACGAGTCGAGATTCTCCTCATACACCGACCTGACTGAAACCCCAGTGAGGATATACCTGGATATGAGGGGGCAGAACCTCTGCCGAAGGCCGCCTAGCATGGAGCCCACTGATCGAGAGAAAAGATCTGGAAAGATTTGCATCTTCCATGAGTTGAATGGGCATGAGACGAACGAGTGTCGACACCTTCATGATCTGATAGAAGAACTGGTCAAGAACAACCAGCTGCCCCAATATGTGAGGAACATAACTGCGGTGGAATTGTAGGGACAACCGCCATCCATGGCAAATGCATCAAGAAACGTCCAAGGATAAGTGCCAAGACAAATTATCCCATGATCGGGGTAAATAGGAGCCGGATTCGAATGCAATGCTTTGTTTTATCATTTCTTTTCCCGCACTTTTCTTTTGGTATGTAGACGATAATAATCGAAGGCCGCTTACACGTGTATGGGATCCCGAATGGTCCCTAGGCACGCTCTAAGTCAGATGCCTGAGAGAATTTAAGACAATAACAATCGAAGGCCGCTTACACGTGTACGGGATCCCGAACGGTCCCTAGGCACGCTCTGAGTCGGATGCCTGAGATGAACATTTAGGACTCCTGCTTGTTTCATTTCTATTTATTTGTTTTGATTTGAATATTTGAATTTTGATAATTGATATTGATCGCCTTAGAGTCTTACCATGGGACTGGAGTGCAAGGTGAAAATCCCCTTGCCAAAGAGCGAGTGGATGGACTTGTACGATATTGATCGCCTTAGAGTCCCACCACGTGACCAGAGTGCAAGAAGTAAGTCCCCTAACCGGAGAGTGAGAGGATGGGTTTACTTAACCCCTCTTGACTTAACAAACAAACAATCCAAAAAGATCGTCCCCTTAACTTAAAACATTAAAAAATCCAAAGAGATCGCGCATTAAACCAAACATTATACGATCCAGAGAGATCGCATATTAAACTAAACATTAAAACGATCCGGAGAGATCACACGTCGAACTAAACATTAAACGATTCGGAGAGATCACGCATTAAACTTAAGCGGTCCAGAAAGATCAGACCTTAAAACAGATTTGGTTTTGCAAAAAAAAAGGATCTGAATGCCTTATAAATAGAAAAAAATGGATAAATCCTAGATGAACACAGGATGACTTTGATATATGATGTGATATAATGTGATTTTGATATATGTTGTGACATGATGTGATTTATGATATGATGTGATTTATGATATAATGTGATTTTGATATATGATGTGATATGATTCTGATATATGATTTGATTTGGATATATGATGTAAAAGCTCTGAATAAAAAAAAAATTTGATGGTGAGGTAAATCCCGAATGAACACGGGATGATTAAAGATGAGTAATGTATTTAGAGACATGTGATGTAATAACCCCGAATGAAATCAGAATGATTGTGATTTATAGATTACACTTAGGTAGAGTCTAGAATCTTAGGCTATAACAAATTTGAAAGGACTTGTGATTGGCAAGAGAATCCGAAAGAACTGGATGATTCACCAAGACTAAAGCTGTTGGAAAGCTCAACAACCGAAGACTCGTTTCCATGACTTGTTCTAGAGCAAAGCACACCTTTCATTCAAAAGGCGTACTTTGGGGGGGAAATGTTATACAGGTTTTTAATCCAATAGGATCCAACTGAATACTGAACAATCCCATCACATCATGATGGCTTAGAACTTAACCAGAAAGGCTAAGGCAAGGAGTTGACGAGAGCTAAATCACATTACTAAAGCAACGACCAAATTCAACTGAACCAAGAAACCAGCATCAGTTCAGTCCAATCAGCAACGATACTACGCAAACAACTACGATAAAATACTATGGAAACATCTCTGAGTCCATACTCCAGAAAAATCCTAAGTACTTAGCTCATCAGCGACTCATGCCTCTGCTCAAACCATTAAACAAACCAAATATGAAACACTATCAAAAGGAGGCAAAATTTGGTCCACAAAACGAACCAAGACCATGGGTCGTTAGCGACCCATGACCAAGGGTCGCCAGCGACCCATGGTTTTGGCTCGTTTTATGAACCAAAGACCCCCTAGGTTGCCTGTAAACTACCTACAAGCTGATGAAGACAGGCCTAGCCCAGAAGTTCTCCGATCTCTATAAATACCATCCCACCTACAACACAAAGAGGATCTTCTCCGGACGAATTGCTGAAGCTCTGTTGGAATTATTCTTCACTCTCTACCTCCCTTACAACAATCTCCAAAGGAATTCACTGTGATTCTCCAGTGGATTCCAACTCTGGGGATTCAATCTAGTTAAAGATAATCATAGCATTGTAATCAAACATCTCTTGTAACAGCAATCATTCTATAATAAAAATTATAAAGTGGACATAGCCACTATAATAATTCTCTGCCTTCTTTCTTTTACTCTTCTTTTCTTATATCTATGATCTGTGATATTGCTCTGTCAGAACAGGGCTGGTGCTTTCACACTTGATCCAGGGTGTTGATCCATTTTTTAGGTCAACATAAATGGTTGATAACTTGGTTTGATAAATAATAAGATAAATGGTTAGCGATTAACCAAATTAAATTTAATGGAAATTATATCCATAAAAATATGTGTATGGAGTGATTTAGCCTTTAAATGATTTTAAAAAGGTCGAAAATGATACTATAATAATATAATAATATAACATGAAATGAAATGGAAAATGAGTTTGAAATATGGAAATATTGTTTAAAATGATTTTGAAATGATTTAGAAATGTTTCATAAACATTTTAAAGTATTTCAATGAAGTTTGGAAAGAAATTGAAAAATAAGTCAAAACTAGGCGCGTCGCGTACGGTAGTTCGCGATTTCGCACCGAAAAGTTAAATAAGTATACAACATGGAATATAGCTCGGAATCCTATGAGATAAGAATTTTTCGGACTATTATATCCATAGTTTTACAACAAAGAAAGAAAATCAAAATTTCATTAAGTAGATTTTTAAATATGTCCAAAATAATTTTCTAAAAACATCGCGGTTTTGCAGTTCAAAATCCAAAAAGGGATTTCTTTAAAAATGATATTTTTGAAATGTTTAAAAATATGAAATAATTTCTAAAAATCTTTTAAAATATTTTAAAATTAATTTAAGTTGAAAGGATGGATTTCTAAATGATATAAAAGTCGTTTTGAAGAATATAGCTTTTTGCAACACTTTTTGCAACGCTTTTGCAACACTTTTTAATAACTTATGAATTATGGATTTAAACTCAACATTTCTTTTTCAAATCTTTTATAGATATTTTTAAAAGAATAATTATTTGGAAGTTTAATGAATCATTTATAAAATGAAGATTAATAATTGAGTATGCGTAAACGACTAGTATATTTATCCCGCCTGTGAGATCTAAACGGTAAACAAGGTGTGTAAGTAAGGTTAGGGATGGAGCAACCATTGCCCTGAACTTATCTGGCCTTTGTTTTCTCTTTTAGACGAGGGGTGGAACAGATCGTAGGGAAAGCCCGGATGCTCTAAAATAATATTTTCCGATATGAGATTTAAATAAATGATTATGAATTATTTTAAATTCCTATACTTAAAATTAATTGTTTTGAGTTTGCAGTAAACTATGTCTTAAATAACATAGTTTTTGACCCATTTAAAAATTATGATTAGGGGTTAAGAAAGAAATATTTGATTAAGATTTAATGAATAATTTGGAAATGTTTTCCTAAGAAAAAGATGAAATGATTTGGAATTATTCCAAGATAAAAAGTGAGGTCTAAATCAACCAAATAATTTGATAAATGAGGCTTAATGATTCCATATACTCTTGGAAAGAAAATGGGATAAATTGAAAATAATATATCTAAGAAATATATTTGATTTTAATAAAAGATGAAGTAATTGATTGATGATTGATAATCACATTTGAACTTAACATCTTTTTATCGATGATTGGCATCGAAAGAACCGAGGTCGGATTTGGGTGATCCCTATTCGAAAACCACTTTGAACCAATGTATACGATGGAAAGTGAAGACATGTTAAAGATGACGATTATTGAAGACCGAAGATCTTCATAGCGGGAGGACTACTTGTTGACATTCTCTGGGTAGCTCTCGATATAGAGACATTTATTATAGCAGTGGTCCTGTCGTGTTTGAAATCTTCGATTGCAAGGGCTTCTCCCCTAGTAATGGCCAAGAAAAGTGCCTTCGGTTTCGTTCAGTCCCAAAACGAACTTGTATGGACGAATGTCTGACATTTTATTGCTAAGATCTCAAACGTTGACTTTTACCAACTTATTTCTGTGGTGGCGGAGAAGGCAACTTCTCTTAGCTTAATACCCTTCTCAGAGGCATACGAACTCAAAGGTTGTATGTTCGTAAAAGTCAAATGGTGATCGAAGGAATGGCAATGTGGCATTCTAAGTGGATTGTGCTTTGTGAAAAGTAAAGCGTGGCTTTGTGGAAAGTATGAGCGCAGCCTCACTAGCCTCACGTCTCGGAAATGATACGGGAACTATGCACATATTTCAGGCTTAGTATAATGAGGGTAGCGTATGATCCCTCAAGGTGACTGGTGGCGTATGACCTAGGTCACCAAGGTGTCCAAACGGGATCCTTATTGTATGGTATAGTGGCGTGTGAGTCCTTGTATGAGAAGCCACTGGATATCAAGAAGTGTGGCAATATGAGGAATATTGGTTTGTGAGTCCTTGCATGAAAAACCATCCGGTTGCTATGTGTGGTTATCAAGGTTCTCTATCATGTTGGAAAATCCAGTTCCAAAACGGGCTTTATGGTTTTGATTGTAGTCCCAAAATAGCTTTAATGACTTGCAAACATTTTAGCTACACCTTTTGGTATCATATATTCCGTTCGGTATATTCCATTGACCCAGTCCGGATATATTCCCCTAGACTTAGTCCGGGTATTGATACCTTATTTGAATAAGTTTATTTGAAAGATTTTTTCCAGAAGAATGTCCTTAAAGATAATATCAAATTATTTTGATAATAAAAGTGTGTTGGTTATCAAAAGGTAAAAACCCGTTCGTATTTATGTGTGGGCGTGGTCTTATGAGATACCCTTCTTTTCAAAGGTTTTGATAACATCGTCTTGATCTATACATTTAAAATTTCGAGTATCTCACGCTGGTTTATCAAGCCTGATCCGGGTATTTTTAATACTCTGGTCAGATTCGAGTAGTTTTAGGTTTAGTTGAAGACGGTTGGAGTTTCTCGAGGAGAGCTGGAGATCTTCATCATCGTATGGACATATTCTATTATCCGCTGCTTCTATTGCATTTGTTTTGTTGTTTTCAGCATTAGTAGGGATAGATGTTTATAACTGTCCAGGCTAAGTCTAGGTTAGACTCTGATATTGTATTTTAATTTTTTTCGCTGTAAAGATTATTATTGAAATAATATATGTTATTCCATTTGTGTGAGATTCTGTTCTGTCTTTATTTTCTTTCTACCCTTAATGTCCGCTTGTTCGTGCAATCTAAGTTGGATATGTGTGGTTTATTGTCGATTCAAAGAGTACGGAAAAACGGGCCATTACATTTTAACTTTTGAAATTCTTATTAAAATACTTTAATAACTTTTGACAAACTCCTTTTAAAATGATTTGGTAAAAATATCTGAAGTAAAGCTCTTTATACTTTACTAAAACCAGGATTTCCAACACCACTTTGTTTCACAATTTCAATAACTTTCCAAACCAATTCCTTTAGGTCAAACATAACCAAACATGTGTATAAAACTATCCAATATATATATACATATATATATATATATTTTCACAATATATTCACATTTAACAAATTTAATAGGTGTTAAATAGAGGGGATTTTCCAAGTGCGTTTATAACGACAGTTTTCCTTCAACCATTCATACACAATTTCCAAATTTATCGAATAACAACATTATCAACAATATAAACAAGTCCGGTTATGTGTTTTAGAGAATTTAAAGAGAGATTATACTACATATAATGTTGTCACTTACTTTCAAAAACCAGGAGCGGTCCAAAAGTAATAACTTGCATTTTTATCAATTTAATTTATATTTTTTACAACAAACATTATATACAAACAATATACAATCAACATGTGAGTACTCACCCAAGCCCAAACCGATCCAAGACGTAGGGGATCCCGATAGAAGTGCAATGGCGAAGACTTCGTCTCGATTGGACCTTGTATGCAAAAGTTATTGGTTTTATAACATTTGAGAATTAAATATTTTAATTAATCACCATTAACAAATCAATTGTAACACCCATACTTTAATGGGTCTAAATTTAGACAAAAATCAAAACCCAAATCCACCAAAGCACAGATCGTCAGGTTTGGTACTTGCAAATAAGCATGAGCATAATCAGAGATTGATAGAAATCTAAATTCACAGCGGAAACAATAATAGGATAAGAATACTAACCTCTGACCATTTAACACCTATTTATAAGTAGGCCTTTGTAATTTAATACCTAACCCCAAGGCGGACTCCTCATTGGTATTATCTAGCTGATATTGCTTGGAAGTCTCATTAGGCTACTTAATACTTCTTTTATAGAAAAGAGGTGAACCCTTCAGTCACTTAAGACCCCAAACTTGAAGCGAACCCTTCCTGATATATCCACTATCACACTTTAATTATAAATATAAAATCTCATTAGTTCGATAGGAAGACGGGCTCTACAACCACTTAAGACCTCAACACTAAAGTAAACCCTTTTTAGAGACATCCTTATTTATTTAGAATCTCACTAGGCTACTTAATACTTCCATTTAGGAGAGAGGCGGACTCTACAGCCACTTAAGACCTCAAACCAGAAAGGGAATCCTATGAAGAAATCCCTCACTGCTCCTAATTCCAAATTTGGACCATATAATACTTTCCAATTAAGAAAACAGGCTCAATCTCTCACGTTGTCATGGGTCTAAGGATTAGTGGTATCTCACATCAATAGTAAGTGCACCCGATTGTTGGTAGCCTTAAAGTGAAGAGCAGTCTTCCGTCGAATGACTCTACTGACCTTGCATCACTAACATACTAAGTCCAATTAACCATCCTAAGTCTTTACTTATATTTTCTTAAGTAAAAATTGGACTTACTAATTCCCTTTTTATTTAAGGCAATAAGATTTATCTTAAATATTTATCCGCCCATAAATCTCCACTTAATGCTCATAAATGTCAATTTGTCCATAAAATCGTAACGAACATTTCCTAAGACATTTATGTATGATTACTAATTTCAAATTAGTAACCTTTTATGTCTATTCCATTTTTATCAATCTCATTAATCCATTTAACCTATTAAATTATTGCAACTCCCACATTTATTATCATTTATTCCCTATTTATTGGAGTTACAACCTTTTAAATTTCTTTCTCATTAGTTAATTATCCTAAATATGAATATTCATGCAAGCATCGTTATTAGCTTTTTATTTAATTATTATAAGCGTAGTAAATTACGAACAAATATTTACTTTTATCAAATATGTTCTAGTTATATATCTTCACGAGAATATTCATTTCCATGTTAAATTATTGGAATCATATCCAAAAAGATTATCTGCTATAATTTCCATAAATTAGCCCAAAACAAAAGATTTAACTTTAAAAGATTACATTGTTTGTATAAGGAGTAATCATTACTTTTTATTACTAAAATAGACAGTGTAAACTACAATGAATTCATACTTTACACATCTCTTTCTGTTTCTATTTGCATCTATTCCTTGTTAGATCAAACACAATATTTATCTAAAAGGGAAAGAAATCAAACTAATTTACAAATATTAAATGGATCTAAATTCCAACAATTTCAAACATAGAAAATTTTACATTCTAATAAGGTTAGGGTAATTATCCAAATTTATAACATTATTATACAACCTATTTTAGATATGGAATAAATTTCATTCAAATTAATATCTAAATTCATATTTTTCGGATTGATTTCCAAATCAGGTTGTAAACAATTATAAATCAATTCATAAATAAGAATATGTAGGCGATATTTATTATATTCAGATCATATTCAATTTTTGCCAACAACTCATATATAATTATCCAATTAGGCATAAAAATCAAATAAACACCAACGAGAAATTTTTTTTTATTATAACAATCTATAAAATTTCGCACTCATCTTTCTAAAGCGATCCAAATCTCCAGATCTGAAGTAGAACCTTTGATTCATCTCCAAATCCTTTTTAAACCAAGAGATATGTATAAAAGAGTATGTACATATATTAGAATTACACATTTGAGAAGATATTTGGGATAGAGAGAGAAAATAGATAAAATATATATAAATATATAAATTACCTCAAATACGCATATGGTTGATTCTCTTCTTTTCTCCTTTTTATTAGATTTCTACCCATTTTCGATTTGCATGAATATAGATACAAACATCTTATCTTTATAATTTAGAAAGAAAGTGGAGAAAAAGAAATAACAGAGCTTCTCTACTGCCTCCATTAAAATATGAGAAGAAAAGGGAGGGCTAGTGTAACATCCCACCTTTTTGTACGCTTAAGTAGACATACGTGCCAACTTAAACCATACAGAAGGGTGGATTGTTATGGGGTAAATAAGATAAAGTGGAGAAATAAAAGAAACAAAATAGAATCTTGCAGCGGAACGATAAAATATAATAATCAAATAACAGTTCATGAAGCTGTTTTACAAAACATTTGATTATACTTATACAATACATATCAGAGTTACACATACCAGAGAATGATAATTAATGCAGCGGAATACAATGGTGTAGTGGAATATATAACAAATAGTAATAATAAAATCTTCGTCTTCGTCCTTCAGAAATAGGGCCTTCAAATCCTGAAATGTTCAGGCTGACCCGAGCGAATTGAAAAGACAAAACACTCGAGTCAGAACTAAAAGATCTTATGTAAGTTAGATCAATGAAATAAATATGAGTGTAAACGGCGTCAGAGATGTTTACGGGGTTTGACATCTCCTATCCAGTGTCTAACGTGAGTGTAGTAACTTAAGAAATGTTCGGGATTCACATCTCTTAAGGATCCGTTAAACTATCTACTATGTAGTAATATTCGCTATTATAATAATGTCTAATATAAAATAAACATACTTTTAAATAGCGTTAAGGGGTTACCCATATAGCCCTTAACACAAAATAATGCCAATAGTCTATACAATACCTGCATACCCCGAGAGGCTACGAGAAGATACTCCATAGGTACGACACAAATAGAAACTCGTAATAAAGCTCGATATGGTAGGTGACACGGCACAACTAGGCAATGCCAGGGTAGATATACCAATTACGCACACGGACTGATGGAGCGCATAGCAGCCACTACCGTCCACCTCGAACAACACTCCCAAATTGAAGGGTGGCCACCGAAAATCACAAAGTAATAGAATGGAATCGAAGAAGTGCGTCCGATAAGAGGTGCTACCTCACTGGTCCGAGATCGCTCCTGTTTTAGCCACCTTATGCCAACTCACGGGAGTTGGGTCCACGTATATACCTTAGGATCGTCGCCACCATCCTACTTCATTCTGGAAACTCCACCGCGTACACAGTTGTCAAAGTGGTTTTCGGTATCGACAGAGAGTATGTCCATAACTGATCCCGGTCTCTTTAACAACCAAACGTTATTATAACACCGTGGTCATTTTAAAAATATATATACTTTTAAAAAACACAATCATTGCCCTTTCAAAACATATTCTTTATTTCAAAATAGTATATACATCAAAAACCAAAATATTATTGCCATTTCAAACAATATCATTTACTTCAAAATAGTATATACTTTAAAACCAAATTATTATTGCTATTTCAAAACATATCATTTACTTCAAAATAGTATATACTTAAAAACCAAATTCAATAATATATCATTTAAATAAAATCCAAATTTTCAATCACTATTCTTACTTTTAATTATAAAACTTGAAATATTCTTTAAAACCATCTTAAACCCAAATCACATAATGCAGTCATATTCTTAATCTCAAAATTTCAATCGGTTTCAAATCAATATATTTAAAGATAATTCTTAAATAAATTCTATTTCAAATAAATTCATTTTCAAACCATATTACTTTCAAAGTTATAAAAATTTTGAAAACAAATACTTGGAAAAACAATAATACCTTAATTTCAATAAAACATTTCAAATTTGATATATTTCAATTCTTTAAATATTCCAAAATTCCCAACCAAATATGATAATCTTATATATACCTTAATTCAATTTACTATTATTTAGTTTAGAAATATTTATTTAATAAATTCAATATCACTTAAATAAAGCTCAAACTTGAAATATTCGTAAATCAAACTTAAAACATCATCAAGTCATACATAGCTTAAATTTTAGAATTTAACCATATATAAAATAATATTTATATAATATCAAAATTTAATATTTATTAAACCGTATATTTCTTTCCAAACCATAGAAAATCCCTTAAAATATTTTATATATAGACCACGGTGCCTGTATATAATTTTCTATCCTATGGTCAAGTGATACGGATATTTATCATTTCAATCCGCAATTTAAAATAAAATTACGGTTATATATCATTTCAAACCGCAATCCCGAATAAAATAAAAATGCATAATAACTTGCAGTTTATACAATATAAAATATAGCATCCATTCATCCAAATATCAATAAACAACCATTTATTACAATCATCATCTAATTTAAACTAAACATCAATATAAAGCATATAAAATATAACAGGCATCAACAAATAGTTTATATTCAATAAAAATTAATAACTGTTCAACTGGCAATTTATATGCAATAATAAATAAATTTAACTGGCAAATTATATGCAATAATAAAATTAAATAACAATTTAATTTAACTAAATGCTATCTAACTGAGATGATGATTAAATATATGCCCAAACAATCATAGATAAATTTTAACTCACATCAAAATTTAATTTAACAAACATAAGAAATCTTAGAAGTTATGAGTGAGTTAAAACACTCACCTTTTGAATTTAAATTGAATTCAAATCCAATTTAAACCCAAAAATTTTACAGTCTCAGAATTCATCCAAACAAGCGTCAAAAGATCTGGAATTTCAATACGATCCTAACAAAAGAAACCACGTCCCAATTCGAGTCCGTATGCAAAAGTTATGAAAATTTGAAGATTGGAAAATTCTGGTCCTGAGTCGACTTCGAGTTCAACCCGGTCCGCCGCCTCAAATACCCGATGCTTGCTCAGAGTTTTTGCCAAATCGACCCGAAGACCCGAGTAGTTTTCTTCCTGACTCGAAGTAGCTCCAGGGTTTTTCCCCCTGAAACCCGTAGCGCGACCCGAAGCGCATAAATCTCAAAAATATTATTATTATTATTATTATTATTATTATTATTATTATTTTATTTGAAATTATATTTTGGAATTTGGGAATTAGGTTTTGTCTGCCATTGGAATGAGGAGCTAAGAAGAAGATGAATTGTACGTACAAAAAAATGAAGATTAGGGAGGCTAGGGTTTATAACAGGATATATATAGGTAGGGTTGACATTTGAATGGATGGATAAGATAGATTTACGCGCTAACGCCAAAGTGGTCCAAAAAGCCCGTTCTATCTCCGGAACGGAATTGGGTAAACCCATATATCAAAATAGGTGTTTTAAAATATTTTAAACGCAATGGAAAAGGTTTCAAGTCCAAATTCCATCGTATGAAGAAGTTATGCTAAAATCAAAAATTTCAAACTGATTTCAATTGATTACAATTGCATTTATTTCAAGGCGTTTCGAGTCCGTACGATCAAATGACAAATCCGATTGTTACGAAACTTGAAACACTATTATAATTCACCGTTACGGATTTGATGAAACTTATTTCATCGAAATCCGAGTCAGTGTCCAAAATGACTATTTTTCCATCAATTAAATAAATTAATAAAATCCAACTTTTAATTTAAATATTATAATTTACCAATTTTAACCCTTTTATATTGCTCAGTAAATTACAATGTTTTAACCAAATTAAAAGTAAATTTAAAAATTGATAAATTTATCAATTTCCGTGTTTATCTCAAATTTATTGAATTTAGAAATTGTAAATTAAATTTTCAAAATTTCATTTAATTACCTTTCATTCTAATATTCAGTCTAATATTATCAAAAAGATGCAATTTACATTGGCTCACTGTTGTTTACATTTATTTTCTTATATTTCCTCTATACTTCCTTCAACGTTAACATTTAACTGTTATATTTCATTTATTCACAATAATTTCAAAGAAAGTAATTAAATTTTCCAATTAAATAAATAAATATAGCTTCCTATTCTGTAGATTAGCCAACTGTCATAATCTAAATAGGGTTAGTATTAATTTCGTCTTATAAAATTTACTAATTAATTTGTAATTCTTTAAACAAATTCCCATCTCAGTTTAAAGTAGCTTAATTCTCTCATTAAAGAATTTATTTCGATTTCTTAAAATAAACCCTCATTATAAATTGAATCCCATTTTATCCTAATAAGTTTCAAATTAAATGGATAAGTTCCAAATTCAACCTTTATCTTACACTTAAGTTTAGGTAAAATCAATTTATAACATATTTCCCTTTTAGTTATTACTTTACCTACTTCTAGTATTAATTTCTCAATTAATCCACATTATTAAAGTAACGCTTTTAATAAATATGACCCTATGATTACTCAACATTTAATGAACGTTATTTCATTTCCCATTAGTGTAACCTTCATTTATTTTATTATCACTTATTACAAATTCTAATTCCATTAACAAATAAGCAGGTAATTTAAAATATATGTTACAAATTTTGAATTAGTCACTATTTATTATTATTGACTTTAATTTAGCATCACTTACCTTGCATTAACGTTGTTACTTAACAATCCCTACCCAATTGCAATTTTATATTCAAATGAATACATTTACTCTTTCCGTTATGGAATTAATTATCAATAAGGCACATCTAATTATCATTATTGATTTTACACAATTTCCATTAACTGTACATTCAATTACTATTCAATGTATATTTATTCATTAATCAATTCGATATATACGTTTGTTTCCTTATATTTGATTTATAACCTAGTGTACATTTACCTAAATTCTATTTCAATTACATTATTTAATGGGTATTGCATTGAAATCTAATTTATTAGCTTATATCACATTATTACCATTAATTACAATAGGCTTACCAATTTTTATTCAATACCATAAATAAATAACATATTATTCAATACTTACTCTTGTTTCTCATATTCTATTTAAAAATCAAATCATAACATTTACATTATTTTATTGAATTGGAATTTCATTTTAAATAATTTTTTTAGTTAACTTTTAATTACAATTGCTACATCTAATTCCTAACATTCATTTTACTATAAATTATGGAAATTATGACAAACTTAGTTAACGAAATTCACGGGTCGTTACACTCTCCCCCACTCAAAGCTTTTCGTCCCCGAAAAGGAAAAAGAAGGGAGAAGGAAGAATTAGATAAACAATACATCTTATTCAAAATATTAACTTATAAACACTAATTTACAAAATTTATTACTTTATATAAAATATACCCATTTTAATCATTATATCTTTTTATACTTAAATGAATAAAGTTTTGGAAAAACAATTCAAAATAATTTTCTAAGTCCAAAAATTTCGAAAAATTTCGGCAGAGTCTCCCTTGTACGGATAGGCTCGGGAGAAAATATAATATTAATTATAACAAAATATCACTTATAATATCCAAAATTTAATATCCCAACATGGGAAAACAATATAATAGCGCTATAAACTGCAATCCGAAAACGTACCTATTTGTCGGGTAGTTAACGCTTATTTATGGAACCAAAAGTAGTAGCAATTGCTTCCATAACCTGTATTTTACTTATATAATCTAAAAGAGTTAACAATTATATAAGATGAAATATTTAAGGTTGTTTCAATCACAACAATAATCAATACAACAAATACTTGCAACAAGGCATACAACCATAAAATCAATCATTCATTCATATCAAACAAAAGAAATAGTTGTTCAGGTTCATAACTTTAAATTGTACAGAATGAAGAATAAACTACTAAGTGTACCCTTTTACTCAACTGTCTTAGGCGAACTAAATAGATTATTTATTCATCCAAACAATTGTAAAGTATCTTTGCCCAAACAACCATAAATTAAACAAACAACAAATTCAAACAATAGATCAAGTTCATTTATTAATTTCATTCCATATATTGTTGCTTGATTTCCTCTTCATTCACTTTATACTCATCTTCACTTAATTTATTCACATCATGTCAATTCTCTTCTTATTGCATTATATTTATTCATTCATGACTTATTTCATTTATTTACATTCATTTATTAATAATATTCATGTTAAGTTCAGTTACTGGGCATAACAATTATAACCTTAATTCTTATTAATGAGAGCAATTTACTAAACATTTCCATTACATAAGTTTACTTGTACAATTTCCATTATATTTTCTTATTAAACATTTCAACTTTTTCAATTAGGTAAGTTATATATATGCTTTTTTTTTAAAAATGTAATTAAAAGTTATACAAGTTTATTCTATTACCTTTAATTAATTTAATGCTCAACAAACATATCTTAGGTTACATATTCAGCTTTTCTTTTAATTTTATTTATAACCTAGCATTAAATCCTTATTTTAAATTAGAGGTTCCACTTATAAATTAGTTCCATTCCATTTCACTACACTAATTGAAACTATTAATTAACAGAAACTTAAGAACTAAATACCGGGTTAAATTTTAAATCATTTTAAAATAATAGATAAATGTATATACTTATCGTTTATATATCCAATTATATTTAAAACAATTTAAAATATTTATTTGTTTATCAAAAATAAATCTGTAGTAAAACTACTACAGTGGTCTTCCCACTTCGAAACTCGAAAATGAACGTCGATGATGCGTGCACTCATCACCGAAATTATTTTCCAGCGACAGAGAGGGGAGTACAGAACTTATCTCTTTCCAAAATTTTCTTTAAAACAATTCTTTCAAATTATGTTGAAATATTTATATCAGAAAATACTTCTAACAATATTATTATTATATTCCAAAATCAATTGAAAGAAATCTTCAAAAACCCCGGAAATTAAGCTCTAAATTTCCAGTTTTCATTTATTTTATTTTCAACTTAGTTTCAACTATTATTTATTTTTCATTACCTAACACCCAATCTATAGCAACCAAATATATATCTTTATAAAATATTTTTATATATAGAAAATATAATAGGCAAAGTTATTTCATTCACCTATATTAAAACAAATATTATGTCGGTCTGTCCTATTAAGTGTTTAGAAATCCCTATTGATGTCCTAGCGTCACATGCACCAACCAGAATTTATAAATACAAAACGGAACAGATTAACACAATATTAAAACATTTTTATAACACTAACAAATACGCTCTCTCATATATATATACGCTCAACGACTCCCATAGGGTATTACTACCCTATTAATAAAGAGTCAGACCCCACAAAGCTAAGGTTTATCGCTAAACCAAAGCTCTGATACCAACTGTAACATCCCACCTTTTTGTACGCTTAAGTAGACATACGTGCCAACTTAAACCATACAGAAGGGTGGATTGTTATGGGGTAAATAAGAAAAAGTGGAGAAATAAAAGAAACAAAATAGAATCTTGCAGCGGAACGATAAAATATAATAATCAAATAACAGTTCATGAAGCTGTTTTACAAAACATTTGATTATACTTATACAATACATATCAGAGTTACACATACCAGAGAATGATAATTAATACAGCGGAATACAATGGTGTAGTGGAATATATAACAAATAGTAATAATAAAATCTTCGTCTTCGTCCTTCAGAAATAGGGCCTTCAAATCCTGAAATGCTCAGGCTGACCCGAGCGAATTGAAAAGACAAAACACTCGAGTCAGAACTAAAAGATCTTATGTAAGTTAGATCAATGAAATAAATATGAGTGTAAACGGCGTCAGAGATGTTTACGGGGTTTGACATCTCCTATCCAGTGTCTAACGTGAGTGCAGTAACTTAAGAAATGTTCGGGATTCACATCTCTTAAGGATCCGTTAAACTATCTACTATGTAGTAATATTCGCTATTATAATAATGTCTAATATAAAATAAACATACTTTTAAATAGCGTTAAGGGGTTACCCATATAGCCCTTAACACAAAATAATGCCAATAGTCTATACAGTACCTGCATACCCCGAGAGGCTACGAGAAGATACTCCATAGGTACGACACAAATAGAAACTCGTAATAAAGCTCGATATGGTAGGTGACACGGCACAACTAGGCAATGCCAGGGTAGATATACCAATTACGCACACGGACTGATGGAGCGCATAGCAGCCACTACCGTCCACCTCGAACAACACTCCCAAATCGAAGGGTGGCCACCGAAAATCACAAAGTAATAGAATGGAATCGAAGAAGTGCGTCCGATAAGAGGTGCTACCTCACTGGTCCGAGATCGCTCCTGTTTTAGCCACCTTATGCCAACTCACGGGAGTTGGGTCCACGTATATACCTTAGGATCGTCGCCACCATCCTACTTCATTCTGGAAACTCCACCGCGTACACAGTTGTCAAAGTGGTTTTCGGTATCGACAGAGAGTATGTCCATAACCGATCCCGGTCTCTTTAACAACCAAACGTTATTATAACACCGTGGTCATTTTAAAAATATATATACTTTTAAAAAACACAATCATTGCCCTTTCAAAACATATTCTTTATTTCAAAATAGTATATACATCAAAAACCAAAATATTATTGCCATTTCAAACAATATCCTTTACTTCAAAATAGTATATACTTTAAAACCAAATTATTATTGCTATTTCAAAACATATCATTTACTTCAAAATAGTATATACTTAAAAACCAAATTCAATAATATATCATTTAAATAAAATCCAAATTTTCAATCACTATTCTTACTTTTAATTATAAAACTTGAAATATTCTTTAAAACCATCTTAAACCCAAATCACATAATGCAGTCATATTCTTAATCTCAAAATTTCAATCGGTTTCAAATCAATATATTTAAAGATAATTCTTAAATAAATTCTATTTCAAATAAATTCATTTTCAAACCATATTACTTTCAAAGTTATAACAATTTCGAAAACAAATACTTGGAAAAACAATAATACCTTAATTTCAATAAAACATTTCAATTTTGATATATTTCAAGTCTTTAAATATTCCAAAATTCCCAACCAAATATGATAATCTTATATATACCTTAATTCAATTTACTATTATTTAGTTTAGAAATATTTATTTAATAAATTCAATATCACTTAAATAAAGCTCAAACTTGAAATATTCGTAAATCAAACTTAAAACATCATCAAGTCATACATAGCTTAAATTTTAGAATTTAACCATATATAAAATAATATTTATATAATATCAAAATTTAATATTTATTAAACCGTATATTTCTTTCCAAACCATAGAAAATCCCTTAAAATATTTTATATATAGACCACGGTGCCTGTATATAATTTTCTATCCTATGGTCAAGTGATACGGATATTTATCATTTCAGTCCGCAATTTAAAATAAAATTACGGTTATATATCATTTCAAACCGCAATCCCGAATAAATAAAAATGCATAATAACTTGCAGTTTATACAATATAAAATATAGCATCCATTCATCCAAATATCAATAAACAACCATTTATTACAATCATCATCCAATTTAAACTAAACATCAATATAAAGCATATAAAATATAACAGGCATCAACAAATAGTTTATATTCAATAAAAATTAATAACTGTTCAACTGGCAATTTATATGCAATAATAAATAAATTTAACTGGCAAATTATATGCAATAATAAAATTAAATAACAATTTAATTTAACTAAATGCTATCTAACTGAGATGATGATTAAATATATGTCCAAACAATCATAGATAAATTTTAACTCACATCAAAATTTAATTTAACAAACATAAGAAATCTTAGAAGTTGTGAGTGTGTAACGACCCAGAATTTAGATTAATTAAAATTGGAATATTTAATTAATTTTAAATATTAATAAGTGAATTTAATAAGTCGAATAATTTTAAATTCGAATAATTGGATTTAATTGGATAATTAAATCGATAATTAAATAGTGAAATTCCAGAAGTAATTGAAATCTGGATTTAATGTGATTGAAAATGATTTATAAAGTTATATTAAATCATACTGGAGTTATAGTAATATTATAGAACTTTTAAAAATTGAATTTTAAGTTAATCTGTGGAAATTGAATATTTTAATATTTAAATTATCGATTGAAAAATAGCCAATTTTCGGACTGTCTCAGAATTGGACGAGACTAGTTCCATTGGATCCGTAATAGTTAGTTATTATCGGATTTCAATTTTCGTAGCAATCGGAGTTGTCGTTTGACCGTGGGAGCTCGAAACGCATCGATATTGTTTTAATTTTAAATCGGCGAGTTAAAATAGTCATTTTTCAAACGGTCTCGGATTTCGACGAAACCAGTTTCATCGGATCCGTAATGTGATATTATTATAAGATTTCAAATTTTGTGTCAATCGGATGTACCGTTTGTCCGGGGCGAGCGGAAACGCATCGAAATCGATTTAAATCGGTTTAATTTAAATTTATCGTTTATTGCCATATCTCACACATACGATCGAATTAGCTTCCGAAACCTGTTCCATTGTGTCCGGAACCCGGGTAAACCCCAGAAACGCCAGTTACAGCGCGTAAATTGGAGTTTGGAAAACCGGGATGAATAGTGTCGTTTTATTCTCTATAAATACCCCCTTTAATTCACAAATAAAAAAAAAGAAATAGCCTAGGGTTTCGTTCAGCCCAACCGCCACTTCAAACCAATGGCCGAAATTCAATCTTCTTCCCCCTCCTTTATCTTCGAATCCATCATTCAATCCAAGAAATTGTCAACTAGGAAAAGGTAGAGGGCAGCGAGATCTTCGAATTCAACGGGTAAGATCGTAATTGGAGCAAGGATTCAACGGCAATTTGCAGTCAAAGGGGGTGCATTCATTCTCGAATTGCGTGCGCTGGCGGCGACCGAGCTGGCCGTGCTCGTGGCCGTGGGTGGCATTCACGGAGGCGGTTCCGGTGGGGGTAGTTTGATGGGGTCTTGAGGTCGGAAGGTGGTCGCATCATTAGGGTTTGTAGGCGGCATGTTGGGTTCTTCGTTCTGCTGTTCGAATGTGAGGGGGGAGAAGACCAATCTCGCGGCCCAGATTTGTTGAGAAGGAAATGAACGGCTAGGATCTGTTAGGTTAAAAATTTAAAATAGAAATTGTAAATTAAATTATAATTAATTTGTACATTCTTTAAAATTGCATATCTTTTTGCTGCGTGATCAGAATTTGACGAAACAAAATGTGTTGGAATCTTCTCAACGTGTACTTCGCTATGAAACTAGATTGGAAGCGATCGGGGTCAGTGAAAATTTTGAGTGGAATTAAACGTCCGTTTAATTTCATTCGAAATAAACGCTACAAATTGCTATCGTAAAATCACGGTGAGAACTTCTCACTCAATCGAACTGTATTTCGATTTATATTTTAAATAGTTAGATTTAAAATTGTTGATTGTATGCCTGGATGATAAATTGTTGACTGTTTGGTTGAAATAGACATTATACGCCGTTAGTAAGCGGAGGTTAATTATAAAAACATATACCGCGAATATTTCATATTGATATGGAATTGGTATTATATATATGTATATAGCAATATATATATATTGGCATATGTATATATTGCAGTTGTTGATTTCCCACATTTGATAGTGGATGAGACCCTATTGCGCCGTTAGTAAGCGGATAATATTTATTAAACCCATATACCGCGATAATTCCGTACTGGAGCGGAATTGGTATTGTGCTAACATCTGTGGATGCAGGGAAACAGGTTGGAGGGATCCAACTGGATTCCTCACCGTATTGATTATTTACAGATATTTTGATATATTCTGTTATCATATGATGATATATGATATTTGATTGTTGTGATTGATTGTTTGGTGCTGTTGCATCATCGGATCCATTTTTGAAGTTTAAAAGTAACGATATTATTTTTAAAAGGATTTCAAAGTGATTTTTGAAAATATATGTTTTATTGAATTTTGGAATTAATTCATTTTAAATAAATAAATGTTATAATTTTCGTGTTATAAAATTATGAGATTTGTGAAGATATAATAAGAATGTGGTTTTTGAAATATAAGTTGATTAAATTGTAATTGGTTTAAATTGAAATTTTTGACTTATTATAAATGGATTATATTTATAGAAGATGTATGAAATTGTTATTTTATAAATAAAAATAAGGAGATTATTTAGGAGTCCTATAAATGTTAAAATGAACTTATAAACGGATTTTATAAGTAAGTAATATTAATAGATATACGATTTGTGAAGTTATAAGATGAAGGATTTTGAAAATAAATGAATTATAAGTTATCAACTTATGAATTGGATTTTTGTTATATAAATGAGTCAAATGGAATTGTTTAAATAAGGGATTTCATAACTTGAAATTGTTATAAATTATAAAATTGTGATTTATAAACGTTGTTTATAAATCCGAAATCACTTATTTTGATAAGTGAATTGTAGAAGTTAATTAAAGGAATTATATCCACGATTTTGGACAGTGGATAAGCCTTTAAATAAAATGTGTAGAAATGTTGAATTTGGATAACGAAGTATATTCACGATTTTGGACAGTGAATATATTATTAAATAAAATGGATATGTTTTAGAGAAGTGATATTACGAAATGAAGTAATTGTTTTAAAAGATGTTTTAAAACGTGTTAAGTATCGAATACATAGATTTCAACATTTATTGTTGAAATAGACGTTTTCGAGGAATAAGGAAATGATGGACTATAACACTGTTGTTATAGTAAATGATTTCCAAAAGGAAATGTTTTTGTCTAGTATTGGGATTTATATATCTATCTTAATTTCGAATCCCTAAACTAGTGATTTTGAGTTGTCGTAACGATGTTTTACGTAACATTCGTTTTGACTCAAATAAAATTTGTGAAAGAGAATGATTTCCTTAAAAAATGAAATATATACTTAATTATGATTTAAGTATATCGAATATTTTCCAAGTGTTGAAAATAAATGATTTGTGAATTACTTATTTTAAATAAGTATGGAAATGCTTTTCCAATATGAAATGAACTGTTTTGAGATTTTATCTTTTAAAGATAAATTGAAATGTGGAAATTGATTTGAAATTGTTTTCAAATGGTTAAGTGTGGAAATAATATATCTAGTAAAGATATTTTTGGAAATTAAATAATTTGGAAAATTATTTGGAATCTGATGATGTTGCGCATCTTTATTGATAGTTAAATAACCGACTATCAATAATTACCTTGAATGGGTATTTGTTGTGAATTGGATGAATTTGAATGCCACACTTATTTTTAAATAAGCGCTCACTATTCGGGTTAGCCGGGAAAGGACCATGGGGTCGTATAACCCATTCCGAATATGTGATACGTCGTTATGAATCGCATTTGATGACTGGTGTTGAAGACCGGATATTTTTGAAAATGGAAGGATTACCGTCGAGTTACTCTACATCGGCTGATCTCCGGTTTAGAGGTTTTATCACCCTTAGTGACGGGAAGTCCGGACGTGATTAGGAAATTATCCGGATTTGCAAGGGCTTCGTGAGAAGTGCCTTCGGTTCTGTTCGATCTCGGAACAGACTTGTATGGATTGTACGTCTGACGTTACAAATTGAGATATAAAGCCGATTTCTTTCAAATACATTTCTGTTGGTGGCGGAGAATTTATTCTCTTAGCTTAACACCCTTCTCTGAGACGTACGAGCTCAGAGGTTGTGTAGTTGAAATTTATCAGCGATATACTCCCAATTTGGTAACGTGGCATACTGAGTGTTGCTGTGAAATGATCAGTGTTTGATCATTTGCGATATGATCATTTGTTTGATCTTATATCTTTGTGATCATAGGTTGATCATTTGTTTGACCCGAAGCATGGCTTTTGAAAAGCGTAGCTTTGTGGACGAGACTTCGTCGAGCCTCACACCCCGGAAATGGTCAAAACAGGAAGGATGCGGCAAGGTTCTAGGGAGTAGCGCCCCTTAGTGTATGTCATTCCTTCTGGATAGAGGTGGTATCATGGTATGGAGCCCAGATACTTAACCTATGTTGATACTGCTTATTATGTGGTTTGTTGCGAATCGGGGATCCTCGGGAAGATCGGTTACGATCGGGGAATGGCATACGCGTGTCAGTAGTTACCTATTTTTGCAGAGGTAACCCGGCCTTGTGTTGGCAGAGATCCGGTTAGGTTCTCGGGTCGCCTTTCCAGGGGCGTACCTATCGTGGCAATGGGAAGTTCCTTGGCCTGATCATTTGTTGGAAATCCAAAGAAACAATACGTGACTTGTACGGTTTTAGTTGTATTACCTGCTATGGAATGTGGCGGTAACCTGCTATTGAACATAGTAGCTATAGTAGGCATACGATACTGGTCGTATGTTGGCTAAGATTAATATTATACTTTCGAAATATTTTCTACACTATGCACTAATAATAATATCAAAAAGGATTTGATTTTGCGTAGTAAGCATCTTTGACTATCATAAGAAGAAATCTCCTCCAATTCTGCGTTTGCATTGTGTGTGTGGCGGGAGGTCTTATGGTAGTTTCATTTTCCAAAAGCATTTCGAATCGACTTTAAAATTATTTTGTTGTTATAAAGAATAACTGTTTTACGATCTCACACCAGTCACCATGACTGACTCGGAGTTTATTGTTCCCTTCTAAACTCTGGGTGCCCACCAATTTCCACACGGGCAGCCTAGAGTTATGTATCAGGATATTCTGGATATTCTGGAGCTTTGGAAGCAAGCTGGAGGACGAGACGTAGTATTTGTATCTGATATTATTTATTCCGCTGTGTATTCTGTATGAGGACAAGTTTATATAACTGTCCATTGTTGTATTGAGTTGTATATTGACTCTGATTGATGTATGTATAAACTGATATAGTTCTTTGTTTTAAAAAGACTAGTGATTATTTATTATATATTGTTCCGTTGCGATGTGTAAGATTCTGATATTGTTTTCTGTTGCTGATGTTGTTCGGTTGTTCTTCATCTCTTTTTCTTCTATCTTTTCTCCTACCTCTTCTTTTAAAATCCTAAGTATTCGGTTTTCCGGCATTCGTTTGTTCGACAGTTGATACAGTGGACGTATCGATGTCGATATTCGGAAGTCGAAGAATCGGGTCCTTACAACGTGGTATCATAGCATATGGTTAAGCGACAACCCTGCTCTGTTGGGTGTTACTCATTAGAGATAGAGTCAGCAGTACTCTAGAATGCGTTAAGTGTAATAATAGATATGAGCGCGTATTTGTTAGTGAATAAAAATTGTTTTGTATTGTGTTGACTTATCGGTTGATTGTTTATAGATTCTGGTTGGTGCAGTCTAGCTAACTGTGTTGATAGGAGTTTCTAAACTCTAAACAAGGTAAACCGACACAGTATTGTTTTAAATAGGGTAAATGAAATAATTTTGCCCAAAACTATTTTTGTATAGAAAAGAAATGATTTTTCTATGAATTATCATAGTATATGGATGTTTGGTTGTTATAAAACAATAACATTGAATTATTATCATTGTTATATGAAATGGAATGAGAAATTAAAATAATAACCAAGGATTTGGAGATAAATTCAATTAACAAATGAAATTTATAAATGCGAATTGAAGCATAAAGAAATAAATTCACATACGAATGAAATTTAAGAATATAAATTATAAATGTGACTAATAATTTGAAACGGAATTCCAGAGAAGTTTTTGGAAAGGTTTTGAAAAGAATTTGAAAATTTTGGAGATTTGGAAAGTTTAAATCTTTTTGATTTGAAAATGAATTTCAAAGGTTTGAAAAATGTTTTGAAGAGATGAAAGCTCTAAATTCTTTTTGGTCGCTGGAAAATAATTCCGATGATGATCGCGACATCACCGGTGTTCATTTTCGGGTTTCCAAAAGAGGAATTGCTGCCAAATTTGTTTTAAATGGAAGTTGTTTGGAAAATTTGGGTTTAGTTTTGGAAATTCAAGGGATAATTTGAATTGTTTTCAAAAATGATTTTTGGAAATGTTAGTAAGACTCTGGAATACTATATTAAAATAATTATGAAATATTACTAAGTTGATAACTTATACAATTTGAATTTTGATAGAATAAATTTAACTTAAAGAATGAAGTTAAATCAAAGTAAGTATAAGTGAATTAATTAAATAAAGTGAAATGATTACTTAAAGAAAATTTATTAAGTTGAAAATAAATTTGGAATAGTAACAAATGAATTGGAATTAAGTATTGAATTATGAAAATGAAATTGAATGTTAAAATTCATTTTGGATTTGTAAGTAAATAAAACTGCAATTGAATTTGATTTGTGGAAAACGAAGTGAACTATTAAACTAAAAATTTGTAAGTGAAGCTAATTGAATATTAACCAAATGAATAAGTTTGGAACGAATTAGATGCAATAATTATAAAAGAAAGATAAATTGAATTCAAATTGGAAATCCAGTTTAAATGGAAGTAGATTTAACCGAAGTGGTAAATTGAAAATAAATATAATGTGTATATGGAATATTTATATTGAACCTAAGAAACGAAGAGTGAAATTCTTAAGTAAAATTGGATATTGAAATTATTCTAAGTTGATGATTGAATAAAGATAAAACTGGATGTTAAACTTTGTTTTGAATTTGGTAGTAAATGAAATTCAATATTCAGAGATAAATAGAATCCAAACTGAATTGAAATTGTAAATTGAATTCAAATGAAATTGAAATGTAAAATTGAATGAAAAGAATATATAACTTCAATAGTGAATTAGAGATGATATAAGAAGTATATATTGAAAATGTTGTAATAGAATTTGCAGAATGGTTTGAATATGTAACTAGATATTATGGCTAGTAGAATATACAGGTATGTAAAGGAATTGGAATTTGATTTCAAAGATAAGATTTGAATTGCTCGACAAAAGGTAAGTATTTAAATTTCAATATGAGATTTGCTGATTTCTTGTCTAGCCGCTTGGCTTTTTCCTTTTCTTTTTGAAATTTGAGAGTCCGTAGGGACGTTTTGTAGTCGTGCCGTGTTAGCCGCGCAAAGGAGACGCTGGCGAAATTTTTCGAAAATCTCGAGTGTTAGAAAATTTTGAGAAAATTTTGTAAGTTTAAAATTCGAATTTAAACTTAAATTTGAATTGAGAAGTTAAACAATGTTGTTTGAAACTTATAATTGAAGTTGGAAAACGAGTTGAATGATAACGAATCTTTAATAGAAAGATTTGTTTTGATAAATTGATAAAACTATTGGATGTTGAAAAACAGTAGACTAGTTAAGGACCATTTTTTCCTAACTTGTAATTTCGGGACGAAATTCTTTTAAGGAGGGAAGTTTGTAACGACCCAGAATTTAGATTAATTAAAATTGGAATATTTAATTAATTTTAAATATTAATAAGTGAATTTAATAAGTCGAATAATTTTAAATTCGAATAATTGGATTTAATTGGATAATTAAATCGATAATTAAATAGTGAAATTCCAGAAGTAATTGAAATCTGGATTTAATGTGATTGAAAATGATTTATAAAGTTATATTAAATCATACTGGAGTTATAGTAATATTATAGAACTTTTAAAAATTGAATTTTAAGTTAATCTGTGGAAATTGAATATTTTAATATTTAAATTATCGATTGAAAAATAGCCAATTTTCGGACTGTCTCAGAATTGGACGAAACTAGTTCCATTGGATCCGTAATAGTTAGTTATTATCGGATTTCAATTTTCGTAGCAATCGGAGTTGTCGTTTGACCGTGGCAGCTCGAAACGCATCGATATTGTTTTAATTTTAAATCGGCGAGTTAAAATAGTCATTTTTCAAACGGTCTCAGATTTCGACGAAACCAGTTTCATCGGATCCGTAATGTGATATTATTGTAAGATTTCAAATTTTGTGTCAATCGGATGTACCGTTTGTCCGGGGCGAGCGGAAACGCATCGAAATCGATTTAAATTGGTTTAATTTAAATTTATCGTTTATTGCCATTTCTCACACATACGATCGAATTAGCTTCCGAAACTTGTTCCATTGTGTCCGAAACGCGGGGTAAACCCCAGAAACGCCAGTTACAGCGCGTAAATCGGAGTTTGGAAAACCGGGATGAATAGTGTCGTTTTATTCTCTATAAATACCCCCTTTAATTCACAAATAAAAAAAAAGAAATAGCCTAGGGTTTCGTTCAGCCCAGCCGCCACTTCAAACCAATGGCCGAAATTCAATCTTCTTCCCCCTCCTTTATCTTCGAATCCATCATTCAATCCAAGAAATTGTCAACTAGGAAAAGGTAGAGGGCAGCGAGATCTTCGAATTCAACGGGTAAGATCGTAATTGGAGCAAGGATTCAACGGAAATTTGCAGTCAAAGGGGGGTGCGTTCATTCTCGAATTGCGTGCGCTGGCGGCGACCGAGCTGGCCGTGCTCGTGGCCGTGGGTGGCATTCGAGGAGGCGGTTCCGGTGGGGGTAGTTTGATGGGGTCTGGAGGTCGGAAGGTGGTCGCGTCATTAGGGTTTGTAGGCGGCATGTTGGGTTCTTCGTTCTGCTGTTCGAATGTGAGGGGGGAGAAGACCAATCTCGCGGCCCAGATTTGTTGAGAAGGAAATGAACGGCTAGGATCTGTTAGGTTAAAATTTAAAATAGAAATTGTAAATTAAATTATAATTAATTTGTACAATCTTTAAAAATGCATATCTTTTTGCTGCGTGATCAGAATTTGACGAAACAAAATGTGTTGGAATCGTCTCAACGTGTACTTCGCTATGAAACTAGATTGGAAGCGATCGGGGTCAGTGAAAATTTTGAGTGGAATTAAACGTCCGTTTAATTTCATTCGAAATAAACGCTACAAATTGCTATCGTAAAATCACGGTGAGAACTTCTCACTCAATCGAACTGTATTTCGATTTATATTTTAAATAGTTAGATTTAAAATTGTTGATTGTATGCCTGGATGATAAATTGTTGACTGTTTGGTTGAAATAGACATTATACGCCGTTATTAAGCGGAGGTTAATTATAAAAACATATACCGCGAATATTTCATATTGATATGGAATTGGTATTATATATATGTATATAGCAATATATATATATTGGCATATGTATATATTGCAGTTGTTGATTTCCCACATTTGATAGTGGATGAGACCGTATTGCGCCGTTAGTAAGCGGATAATATTTATTAAACCCATATACCGCGATAATTCCGTACTGGAGCGGAATTGGTATTGTGCTAACATCTGTGGATGCAGGGAAACAGGTTGGAGGGATCCAACTGGATTCCTCACCGTATTGATTATTTACTGATATTTTGATATATTCTGTTATCATATGATGATATATGATATTTGATTGTTGTGATTGATTGTTTGGTGCTGTTGCATCATCGGATCCATTTTTGAAGTTTAAAAATAACGATATTATTTTTAAAAGGATTTCAAAGTGATTTTTGAAAATATATGTTTTATTGAATTTTGGAATTAATTCATTTTAAATAAATAAATGTTATAATTTTCGTGTTATAAAATTATGAGATTTGTGAAGATATAATAAGAATGTGGTTTTTGAAATATAAGTTGATTAAATTGTAATTGGTTTAAATTGAAATTTTCGACTTATTATAAATGGATTATATTTATAGAAGATGTATGAAATTGTTATTTTATAAATAAAAATAAGGAGATTATTTAGGAGTCGTATAAATGTTAAAATGAACTTATAAATGGATTTTATAAGTAAGTAATATTAATAGATATACGATTTGTGAAGTTATAAGATGAAGGATTTTGAAAATAAATGAATTATAAGTTATCAACTTATGAATTGGATTTTTGTTATATAAATGAGTCAAATGGAATTGTTTAAATAAGGGATTTCATAACTTGAAATTGTTATAAATTATAAAATTGTGATTTATAAACGTTGTTTATAAATCTAAAATCACTTATTTTGATAAGTGAATTGTAGAAGTTAATTAAAGGAATTATATCCACGATTTTGGACAGTGGATAAGCCTTTAAATAAAATGTGTAGAAATGTTGAATTTGGATAACGAAGTATATTCACGATTTTGGACAGTGAATATATTATTAAATAAAATGGATATGTTTTGGAGAAGTGATATTACGAAATGAAGTAATTGTCTTAAAAGATGTTTTAAAACGTGTTAAGTATCGAATACATAGATTTCAACATTTATTGTTGAAATAGACGTTTTCGAGGAATAAGGAAATGATGGACTATACCACTGTTGTTATAGTAAATGATTTCCGAAAGGAAATGTTTTTGTCTAGTATTGGGATTTATATATCTATCTTAATTTCGAATCCCTATACTAGTGATTTTGAGTTGTCGTAACGATGTTTTACGTAACATTCGTTTTGACTCAAATAAAATTTGTGAAAGAGAATGATTTCCTTAAAAAATGAAATATATACTTAATTATGATTTAAGTATATCGGATATTTTCCAAGTGTTGAAAATAAATGATTTGTGAATTACTTATTTTAAATAAGTATGGAAATGCTTTTCCAATATGAAATGAACTGTTTTGAGATTTTATCTTTTAAAGATAAATTGAAATGTGGAAATTGATTTGAAATTGTTTTCAAATGGTTAAGTGTGGAAATAATATATCTAGTAAAGATATTTTTGGAAATTAAATAATTTGGAAAATTATTTGGAATCTGATGATGTTGCGCATCTTTATTGATAGTTAAATAACCGACTATCAATAATTACCTTGAATGGGCATTTGTTGTGAATTGGATGAATTTGAATGCCACACTTATTTTTAAATAAGCGCTCACTATTCGGGTTAGCCGGGAAAGGACCATGGGGTCGTATAACCCATTCCGAATATGTGATACGTCGTTATGAATCGCATTTGATGACTGGTGTTGAAGACCGAATATTTTTGAAAACGGAAGGATTACCGTCGAGTTACTCTACATCGGCTGATCTCCGGTTTAGAGGTTTTATCACCCTTAGTGACGGGAAGTCCGGACGTGATTAGGAATTATCCGGATTTGCAAGGGCTTCGTGAGAAGTGCCTTCGGTTCTGTTCGATCCCGGAACAGACTTGTATGGATTGTACGTCTGACGTTACAAATTGAGATATAAAGCCGATTTCTTTCAAATACATTTCTGTTGGTGGCGGAGAATTTATTCTCTTAGCTTAACACCCTTCTCTGAGACGTACGAGATCAGAGGTTGTGTAGTTGAAATTTATCAGCGATATACTCCCAATTTGGTAACGTGGCATACTGAGTGTTGCTTTGAAATGATCAGTGTTTGATCATTTGCGATATGATCATTTGTTTGATCTTATATCTTTGTGATCATAGGTTGATCATTTGTTTGACCCGAAGCATGGATTTTGAAAAGCGTAGCTTTGTGGACGAGACTTCGTCGAGCCTCACACCCCGGAAATTGTCAAAACAGGAAGGATGCGGCAAGGTTCTAGGGAGTAGCGCCCCTTAGTGTATGTCATTCCTTCTGGATAGAGGTGGTATCATGGTATGGAGCCCAGATACTTAACCTATGTTGATACTGCTTATTTTGTGGTTTGTTGCGAATCGGGGATCCTCGGGAAGATCGGTTACGATCGGGGAATGGCATACGCGTGTCAGTAGTTACCTATTTTTGCAGAGGTAACCCGACCTTGTGTTGGCAGAGATCCGGTTAGGTTCTTCGGTCGCCTTTCCAGGGGCGTACCTATCATGGCAATGGGAAGTTCCTTGGCCTGATCATTTGTTGGAAATCCAAAGAAACAATACGTGACTTGTACGGTTTTAGTTGTATTACCTGCTATGGAATGTGGCGGTAACCTGCTATTGAACATAGTAGCTATAGTAGGCATACGATACTGGTCGTATGTTGGCTAAGATTAATATTATACTTTCGAAATATTTTCTACACTATGCACTAATAATAATATCAAAAAGGATTTGATTTTGCGTAGTAAGCATCTTTGACTATCATAAGAAGAAATCTCCTCCAATTCTGCGTTTGCATTGTGTGTGTGGCGGGAGGTCTTATGGTAGTTTCATTTTCCAAAAGCATTTCGAATTGACTTTAAAATTATTTTGTTGTTATAAAGAATAACTGTTTTACGATCTCACACCAGTCACCATGACTGACTCGGAGTTTATTGTTCCCTTCTAAACTTTGGGTGCCCACCAATTTCCACACGGGCAGCCTAGAGTTATGTATCAGGATATTCTGGATATTCTGGAGCTTTGGAAGCAAGCTGGAGGACGAGACGTAGTATTTGTATCTGATATTATTTATTCCGCTGTGTATTCTGTATGAGGACAAGTTTATATAACTGTCCATTGTTGTATTGAGTTGTATATTGACTCTGATTGATGTATGTATAAACTGATATAGTTCTTTGTTTTAAAAAGACTAGTGATTATTTATTATATATTGTTCCGCTGCGATGTGTAAGATTCTGATATTGTTTTCTGTTTCTGATGTTGTTCGGTTGTTCTTCATCTCTTTTTCTTCTATCTTTTCTCCTACCTCTTCTTTTAAAACCCTAAGTATTCGGTTTTTCGGCATTCGTTTGTTCGACAGTTGATACAGTGGACGTATCGATGTCGATATTCGGAAGTCGAAGAATCGGGTCCTTACAGAGTGGGTTAAAACACTCACCTTTTGAATTTAAATTGAATTCAAATCCAATTTAAACCCAAAAATTTTACAGTCTCAGAATTCATCTAAACCAGCGTCAAAAGATCTGAAATTTCAATACGATCCTAACAAAAGAAACCGCGTCCAAATCCGAGTCCGTATGCAAAAGTTATGAAAATTTGAAGATTGGAAAATTCTGGTCCTGAGTCGACTTCGAGTTCAACCCGGTCCGCCGCCTCAAATACCCGATGCTTGCTCTAAGTTTTTGCCAAATCGACCCGAAGACCCGAGTAGTTTTCTTCCTGACTCGAAGTAGCTCCAGGGTTTTTCCCCCTGAAACCCGAAGCGCGACCCGAAGTGCGTAAATCTCAAAAAAAAAATTATTATTATTATTATTATTATTTTATTTGAAATTATATTTTGGAATTTGGGAATTAGGTTTTGTCTGCCATTGGAATGAGGAGCTAAGAAGAAGATGAATTGTACGTACAAAAAAATGAAGATTAGGGAGGCTAGGGTTTATAACAGGATATATATAGGTAGGGTTGACATTTGAATGGATGGAAAAGATAGATTTACGCGCTAACGCCAAAGTGGTCCAAAAAGCCCGTTCTGTCTCCGGAACGGAATTGGGTAAACCCATATATCAAAATAGGTGTTTTAAAATATTTTAAACGCAATGGAAAAGGTTTCAAGTCCAAATTCCATCGTATGAAGAAGTTATGCTAAAATCAAAATTTTCAAACTGATTTCAATTGATTACAATTGCATTTATTTCAGGGCGTTTCGAGTCTGTACGATCAAATGACAAATCTGATTGTTACGAAACTTGAAACACTATTATAATTCACCGTTACGGATCTGATGAAACTTATTTCATCGAAATCCGAGTCAGTGGCCAAAATGACTATTTTTCCATCAATTAAATAAATTAATAAAATCCAACTTTTAATTTAAATCTTATAATTTACCAATTTTAACCCTTTTATATTGCTCAGTAAGTTACAATGTTTTAACCAAATTAAAAGTAAATTTAAAAATTGATAAATTTATCAATTTCCGTGTTTATCTCAAATTTATTGAATTTAGAAATTGTAAATTAAATTTTCAAAATTTCATTTAATTACCTTTCATTCTAATATTCAGTCTATTATTATCAAAAAGATGCAATTTACATTGGCTCACTGTTGTTTACATTTATTTTCTTATATTTCCTCTATACTTCCTTCAACGTTAACATTTAACTGTTATATTTCATTTATTCACAATAATTTCAAAGAAAGTAATTAAAATTTCCAATTAAATAAATAAATATAGCTTCCTATTCTGTAGATTAGCCAACTGTCATAATCTAAATAGGGTTAGTATTAATTTCGTCTTATAAAATTTACTAATTAATTTGTAATTCTTTAAACAAATTCCCGTCTCAGTTTAAAGTAGCTTAATTCTCTCATTAAAGAATTTATTTCGATTTCTTAAAATAAACCCTCATTATAAATTGAATCCCATTTTATCCTAATAAGTTTCAAATTAAATGGATAAGTTCCAAATTCAACCTTTATCTTACACTTAAGTTTAGGTAAAATCAATTTATAACATATTTCCCTTTTAGTTATTACTTTACCTGCTTCTAGTATTAATTTCTCAATTAATCCACATTATTAAAGTAACGCTTTTAATAAATATGACCCTATGATTACTCAACATTTAATGAACGTTATTTCATTTCCCATTAGTGTAACCTTCATTTATTTTATTATCACTTATTACAAATTCTAATTCCATTAACAAATAAGCAGGTAATTTAAAATATATGTTACAAATTTTGAATTAGTCACTATTCATTATTATTGACTTTAATTTAGCATCACTTACCTTGCATTAACGTTGTTACTTAACAATCCCTACCCAATTGCAATTTTATATTCAAATGAATACATTTACTCTTTCCGTTATGGAATTAATTATCAATAAGGCACATCTAATTATCATTATTGATTTTACACAATTTCCATTAACTGTACATTCAATTACTATTCAATGTATATTTATTCATTAATCAATTCGATATATACGTTTGTTTCCTTCTATTTGAATAATAACCTAGTGTACATTTACCTAAATTCTATTTCAATTACATTCATTAATGCGTATTGCATTGAAAACTAATTTATTAGCTTATATCACATTATTACCATTAATTACAATTGGCTTACCAATTTTTATTCAATACCATAAATAAATAACATATTATTCAATACTTACTCTTGTTTCTCATATTCTATTTAAAAATCAAATCATAACATTTACATTATTTTATTGAATTGGAATTTCATTTTAAATAATTTTTTTTAGTTAACTTTTAGTTACAATTGCTACATCTAATTCCTAACATTCATTTTACTATAAATTATGGAAATTATGACAAACTTAGTTAACGAAATTCATGGGTCGTTACAACTAGACTTGAATTTATAGACGCTAGAATCAAGCAGAACCGTTAAATCAAAATATATTAAATCTAGGCCATTGTGGCCTAGGTTTATTGTGCCACTGGTTACCCAACCAGTCGACCGCCTTGTATGCACCGGTCGACCGCTACATGTCGACCGGTCATAGTGAACGGTCGACCTATGGGCTCGAGCGAATTATAAACGTTAATTTTTTCTTATTTATTTATTTTCGTTTCGAATTTGTTTTCCGTCCGTAACTTCTTCGTTCTGACTACGATCGTAAAACTCCAAATATAAAATTTGCTTAGAATTTCGCCAAGAACGAAATGGTGCAAGTTTTATGGTTAAATTCCATTGTTTGCACAAATTCCATTTTCGGAGCCTAATTAATTAACTAACTAACTAACTAATTAAATAACTAACGCCAAATTACGGGGTGTTACATTCTTCCTCACTTAAAAAGAATTTCATCCTTGAAATTTCACTAATGACTAAGTCAAGGTTTTGGCTCCTAATTATCCTAAACTACACAATCAATGAGTGTACAACAAATTTGCAACCAAACGTGCATTAGTGCATAGTGTTTACCGTATCACCACATAGAAAATATGTATGTAGAATGATTCTAAATCAGATCCTTCTATATGAATGCATTTCTTTTGAAAACATTTTTAAAAACATGATACAAATAACCTATATATATACCGACATTTCTATATGTATGCAGCTTTTTGAAAAATCTTTTCAACCAAAACCCCCATACTCCTTCAAATAGAAGTACGAAGCAACCAATTTTGCATCCACTTTCTACCATCCAATAATCTAATGCATCGAAAAATCTCATCCTAAATTTTACTCCTATGTCAGAAAAAGGAATTTAGGCGGAGAATTTAACATTCTTACCGCACTATAATCTTCCTATTCACATAGTACAGTGGAGATTTCTTCGCTGCTCCGGATTTACTTTAAATTTTCCACGTGCAAAACGCATAAGGAGATTTATTTTCAAGCTCTAAAAAGAATTAAGTCTAAAAATAGACTTGTGCGCATCGCCGGCAAGCTATGGAAATAGAAATTCCAAGGCTAAAACAGCTTTTTCCTTGTTATCGCTTGCATTTATCGCATCGTCGATCTTAATGCACTGCTAAATTCACAAATTCTAACTCTACTTGCCTTCACTACGCCTAGCATGCGCCTTCAAAATCAATTTTTTCACAAAAATATTTCTCGCTTTTTAAATTTGTTCGTCATTTCGAAAATAAAGTCCCAAAATATTTAGATGCACATTTTTCCTTGAAATAACATTTTGAACAAAACTCTAAACATAATTTAAGAGACAAAATAACTAAAACACAAAACTTTTCTCCTTTTTTTTCAAAAGGGAACTTTTCAAATTAAGGGGAAACTTTTCCAAATATTTTCCTTTTCAAAAATTTTGATAAATCAAGCCATAATTTCAGCGTAGTCGGAAGTCGATTATGCGCTAAACGCAAAACCAAATTCCAAAATTCTACAACTAACCTTTATCCAAAAATTTGACATTTTATTTAAAAATGTTAGCACATCTATTATTCAAAAAATTTAGCTTTTAAGGAACATAAGTATGACCCAAGATATCAAAATAACTTTATCATGTCCTTCGCTAAAATTTCCAACTATTCTAAACTTCGTGTCTTATATTGCATTTACTGTTAGCTAAGTGTCTTTATGATATTCTCATATTTATATTGCTTCTCTACAATGCATATATAGGAACGGTTCACATATCCAAAAATAATAATACAGAAAATGAATAGAAACTCATAATATTATGCGTGCCTTTTATAGGAGACAACTAACAGTTTTACGATCCAATAACCTAAAAGAAAAGAACTAATGCTGAATAAAAGATACAACAATCCTTAATATAACATCGTTTACGAATTGTGAAAAGGTCTCGCTTCACGGCTAGAGCTCGAGCCATTGCCGTTACCACAAAGTAGTTGTAGCATGACGGCTATGCACCCAATCTCACGCCCCTGACGCTACTGCTCCCCTTAATCTCTCGGACCTCTGCTTGAACATGATGGATAGCAATAAGCTCAGGACTCAAGTATCTCTCAGAGCCCTGCGCTATCCCATGCTGGTGGTGGTGCTGCTCACGTGCTGGTATAGGTGGTGCGACATGCGGTAAGGGAAATCCATCCTCTTAATAGTGGTCCGATCGATGGTGGAAGGGACCTTCCTCACTATTGGCTCCCCATTTAAATTTACCTCATAATGCCAAAACACTCGAGTAAGCAAGTGGAAAAATGAAAAGTGAGTCCTTGGGGTACCAACTCCCTGATCGACCATATGGAGCATCTAAAAACAAGCCCAATTGATGGCTATTCTGCCAATTATAGCATAGGCGGATCTCCACACTAAGGTATAGATCTGTTTAAGGTTTCCCATCTTCGGAATGATGTTGTGTTGAATGATGCACACGATGAGAAAGGAAATCGATCGCAAATTGTCGGTCCTCCAATCATCGGCAATTCTAGAAAAGATTGGTTGTAGAATCTCAGAATCAGTCATCTCTATGTCATCTAAATCTATACTTACTGCTGGTATCTCCAAAATCCCACCGAGATCCTCATCTGTCATCTCGATCCGAGCTCCCTTCACCTTGGACCCAATATAGCCATTGCCATCATCAAAATTCTACGCCATCTGTGCAACGAAAAGACGAACGTAGCACGAGTAATATTCCCGCTCTTATGTCTCGAAGCGGAGGATCAGTGAAAGTCCTGCTACGATAAAATACTCTTCAAGCCCAAGAGCGGTGAAATCTTCGAATTTCACTAGTTTTCCATGGAGAAAATCAAAGTCCATCGTTCAGAGATAAGTGGCGATCTTTCGTTCGCTCCGATCAAGCCAAGCGGCTTCTTGTGGAGTGAAGCCAAGATGACGAGAGGAAGAGCCGTTGGTGCGTGGCGATGCCATGGGCTGAGAGGCGGTTGAAAAAAAAGGAAGAAAAGGGTTTAGATCTGGAGTGGTGGTGGTGCAAGATATGACGTGCAAGAATTTTGGCGTCGCTTGGTGGAGGAATGAAGGAGAGAGGCAGGCTTTGATTAAGTGGAGGAAGGGGGACATGGAAATGGTGTTCGATTGAAAATGGAGAGGAGGAAGAGAATGAGGGGGTGTAGCGGCTGAAGGTTTGGACGTGACTTATAATCACATTCCAGGTTCGGGTTCGGCCCGTATTCACCCGGCGGTCGACTGCCATTAGGTAAACCGGTCGACCGCTAGCCCAGATTTGGGCACGGCCTGAACTTGGATCCAATGGGGCCAGTTAAATTAATTAATTTCCAATGATCGTTCCAAACACCATCTTTAGCTTAACCCATCCAGATATATTCTACCTTCCACACGACGGTATCCACCTTACCGTGTAGACCCTTCTTTAGCAAGATTGCAATAGCCTCAACAAGACTATTGCGACCAACAACACTTTTAAAAACCCAAAAATAGTCCAACTACTATTTCCAACCTACTTCGCATAGAATATTCTTCCAATAGTTGGTGGGTACAACAACACTTCAAATCACATACCCCAATAAAATTGAATGTCATTCATATTATTTTTTTGTATCTTAAAGGGAGAAAATATAAAAACCTCGATTTTATAAACCAAAAAATCATTGAGCTAAATATATGCTCCTTTATACTTGTTTCTAAATAATAGAAACCATTTCATACCAAAACTTCCCTTAAAGTCAAACTTATATATATATTTCAAGGTTTCCAAAAAAAAATTTAAACACAAATTTTACAAATTGGAAAACTTTTCTTGCCAAAAATCAATATCAAGCCTTTACTAATATATATAAATATTTAAGGATTTCAAAAATTAATCTTTTATAAACTAAGAATTTCTTAACACGACCAACCTAGTGTATGCGTGTTTCTTTGAAAATTAAAATTTCAAAACTTTCCAAATTTTTTTTCAAAATAAATCCTTGGGAAAAGAAATCCTTCGAAAGCCTTTTTTTTCCAAAATCTAAGGCATTCCCAAAACATACTTATAAAATTGTCTAACAGGTTTAGACTAAGGAATTGACATTAATTATTCAAATAAAAATCCGATATGCCATCCAAGAGGTGATCAATGGATGCACCCCAGCAAAAACTTTCTTCCGAACAATTACGACATACAGATCTAATTTCCCGCCTATCTAGAATAAATGTGTGTCTTCGACTGGAACTCAAAATCCAAAATCACAAGGTAGCCAGAATCCCTACCGTCAAGTCGAACACCTCCAATCTTCAAGATTTAGCCACGTGTCATACTCATACTCTTCATCAACAGCGCTTTATGCATTGTAACGACCCGCCATTTTGATCCATTCGCATCCATTATAAGTGTATAGGTAGACACTCATGCCGGAATTGAATTGCTCAAAATACCGCGTTGTTAATTTAAATTTGGCAAAACTGAACATATACAGTAAATAAATAATCACAGATCACAGACACAGAGTAATAAGTGCAGCGGAAATAAAAGAGATAGTAGTTCATGAAGCTACCATATGAATATATAAAATACATCAGAGTTTTACAACAGAAGAGTAATATGATACATCAGATACAAAGCAGAATACATCACTGGAATCATCGAATATCTGAAAGCTGGATAGATAGTTGGATCTCCAAGCGAAGCTCCAACTCCAAAGGTGAGTCTCGAAAGCTGAACCACTCAGTCTGACCCGAGCGTAAAGCAAAATACAAAACACTCGAGTCAGGATTAACATTCTTATATTAATAAATCCAACTCAAGTGAAATAGCAATTGAAATACAAGTAACTCAAAGGATGTTTGGAATAACCATCCTTTAAGGATCCGTTAAACTATCTACTAGGTAGTAGTGTACGATAAGTAGATAATGTCTATCAGTAATATAAAGATATCAAAATAGCGTTAAGTCATGGCCCATTCCACCCTTAACACATTTTTATTCCCACAAGCATATACAAGACCGTAGTTTCCCCAAAACCGGAAGTCACCAGAGGGCAATCCATATACTCAAGGTACAAAACAAATTCGTAGTGGTCGCGCATAAATGGAATACAAGTATGACAAGGCACATGAGGCTATACCCAAGGTAGTGATACTACCATTCGCCTGATCCGGGCTGGTGAGAACGCAACGCCGCAGCGCCCGCAACACCGTGAGACAACACTCCCAAAATCAAAGGTGCACCAATCGACAACAAGTATAAGTAGTTCGAAGAAGTGTGTCCACTTGAGGTATCAATCCTCCATTGGCCCGGCACAGCTCCTGTTTTAGTCATTTCCAATTTGACACAAGTGTCAAGGCTATCCATTATCGTTCTCTTTCTTCAGTCAACACGTACATCATTCCAACCACTTCATTCAGGATCATCACTCCGCGTATAGTTATTAAAGTGGTTTTCGGTTTAGATAGAGAGTATATCCATAACCGAATTCCGGTCTCTTTAATAACTTTCGTAATTATTACACCGATTGGTCGTTTATGTATTTCAAAAACCAAATCAAATTCAATTTCAAATAGAATTCGTAAATCAACAATTCGTTTGTCTTTCGAAATCAATTTCCAAAATTTACATTTCAAAACTTCCAATTTACCATTTCAAAATCTTATAATTCAATTTCAATATCTATTTAAAACCATTCAAATATTGATTCAAGTTGGCAAATATCAGTTTCATTCCGAAATCATTTAAATTACTCAATCTAACATTTAAATCAATTTCAAATTCATTTATCGATTTCATTCAATATTCGTTAAGTAAATTTATCATTCAAAACAATTTCTATTAAATTTCCAATTCATTAAATCAAAACTTACAATTTTGAATTATATTAAATTCGTCAAATCAATTCTTTAGATTTCAAGTCTTACATTAATTCCAAAAATATCACATTTTCATTTCTTGTTAAAGAGATTCAACTCACTTATTTACTTACTTAAATAATTTTCCAAAAACTTACTTAATAAAGAAAACTCAATTTCAATTATTTACGACGTAAAATTCACTTATTCAAAAGTTCAATTTTCTTATTAAAGAATTTCAATTCAATTTAATCATTAAATAATTTAATCTTATTTAAGTATTAAATAATTCAAAACTTAATTATTCAATAATTCCAAAGTTTAATAATTTCAAACTTAATTATAATTTCAAACTTAATTATTAAATCATTTCAAAGTTTAATTCAACCATTCCTCAAATTAAACAATATTCTTTCATCAATTACATTGTTAATATTTTGTTTCAGATTTTTAAATATTACAATTTCCTTTCATTAAAATTCAGATTTCAATTTCATTTCAAAACCATAATATTTATTCAAATAAAATCCTAATTTTAATTTTTTTAAATCAAATTATTGACCAATCGGGTTTTATTTAATTCTCTATCCTAGGTCAAAGTTAAATTTGGGTATTTATCATTTCAACCCGATTCCAATTTAATTCAAAATCAAAGCATAACAAAGGGAACTTGCAGTGTGATAACTGGGATGGTGTCAAAGTAAATAAACAAGCAATAACAACAATCAATATCAATCCAATAATCAATTCAAATAATCCCGAAATAACCGTATTAATTCGCATTGTTATTTGTACGAATTAATATAATTATTTCTAGAATCCACATATCATTTCATGTAGATTAAAGATTATTACATTAATATTTAAACGGTTTTCACTTGTCATCTATTTACAATTTCATACATCATAAATTTAACAACATACATTCAGTAGTTCAGAATGTAATTAAACAAATCCAACGTGTCAATAAATTCAACAGTTAAAGGGGTCATATTATACAAATGTCAGTTAATCAAATTTAACATTTAATTATCCTATATCAAGTTCAATTTCATACTATCTATCATTTTAACATTAACAATTTAACGTCCAATATAAACATCAACAATCAATTAATTATCAGCCAAACTGTATTATCATCGCATAAATAACTAACAGATAATGGTGTCAGATGTCACAGGTGAACTGATACAGGTAATAGCATATATAACAGTGTAATTAACTAACAGTTGCATATTTCAATTGTCGTTTCAATTGAAATCAAATCTAATAAATAAAAGAACGTTAATCGTGAGTGAGTGCTCACCTTTCGAGGCTAGAGACTACAGAAGATGACAAGGCTACGCACTTTGATACGGACATTGAAGTAGAATTGCTCCAAGCAAAGCAAAATCAATACGAATTCAACGATCAAAGCTGATTGGCACGAATTGATGAAAACGGATCAGATAATATGAATAGAAAAAATAATCAAAATTTGGTCGATGAAAAAACTGGCATAAGCGAATATATATACAACTAATATACTATGTATAAAATTTATATACAACTTATAAGTTAAATAAGCAAATAATCTTATAATCTTTAAAACAACTTTATACATATAATATGTATATACTAACGCTTATAATAAAATATGTAACTTTACTCTTTTTTTTTTTTTTTTAAACTATCCCATGCATATGTCCCTATTCAAAACAACACCTGCCTGTTACACATCCATACTAAGAAACAAACACACACACGCAACCCAAATGCAACATGCACAGTAAAACTATACTTTAACTATATGTAATATTTCCTTTAAACAAAATCTGTTATAATTGACAAACAGACCATAATATTTACAGACTATAGTTTAAAGTCTATATATAAGCTTTATATAAAATTTTACGTATTATAAATAATATCAAGTTCCTAAACATGTGAACTACCTAATTTTGCAAACTGTTTTCAACATACAACAGCCCTTTGTATACTTAATAAAATAAAGTGTTTTTTTTACAACTATAAACAAACTTTATATTAAGTAAACAAAATATACCATATATATATAAGTATAACAAAATGGCTACAACCGTTTAAAATCTGTAACACTTGCTAAGACCCTACCTGTTATATGTATCCAATGACTAGAAGGTATAGGAAAAATATTCAGTGCTAAAATGAAAGCAACATATATATTATACATATAAATCTAATACTGACATGAACATCAATTTGAAAATCAATGCATATCCATATATCACATGGAATCAGTTTTAATACCTATATATAAATCATATGTATTTCAAAGTCAAAAAGAAAAATAATATATATGACTAATAAAATCTGTATATACCATAAACATGGTTTGTATACTATCATATAATAACATATTACACTTAAATAAGTGAAAAAAGTTTTCTATGTAAACTAATATTCATCTATATATTCAGTCAAAACAAAAATCTTAACAAACAAACATATCTCTAAACCAAGCCATGACTCATATGAGCAAAACAAATATATATATGCACGAGACAAATACACTTCTAAATTTAATTTGTAACAAAATTTACATATTATATAAATACTTTATATAAACAAATATAATTTATGTACCAGATTATATATATTACTATAGAGTTTTATACTAACAGATAATACATAAAATATCAATATAAATCTAAGCATAAAGTTATAAGTACCCGATATATATAAAATCAAACTCCAGGAGAATTACCAGCACGAAAGAGCTGGCTGGGGAGGAATGCGGTCAGCGGGACAAGGTCATTTCGGCCATGAAGGCGGTGCGTTGGGGAGGACGCTTAGATCTTGGAGAGGCTAGAGGAAGAAGGTGGTTGATCGGTCGAGCTACTGAGGCGCTTGGACTAGGTGGTTGCCGTGCACGAGTAGTCTGGGAAAAATGAAGGCAACAGGTGGCTGTGGATCGGGATTTGTCCAGCTCGGCAAGGAGAATAAGCTGGTGGAGGCGGACTTTGGGATGGTGAAGGTGACGTGGCGGTCGAGCTTCGGTTTGTGGTGGAAGAAAATAATTACGGCCATGGTTATATTTTTCTTTGAACAGAGGAGAGGTGAGGAATGAATGAGAAGGATATGAGAAGCAAGGCAAATAACGAACGTGAATTTCAAATGAACGTGAGTAAAATGAAGAGTCATGGTCAAGGAATCAGAAGAGTCAGATGTGAATGGCTGAGAATAATGATGGTTGTTGACTGTTGACTTCACGTGGATAATCGAAAGGTCAAAGAATCCAAAAGTTGTTAAAAACGGATACCGCTACAAAATTGTTTTCGCGGATTCTGCTGCGTATCGGATTTCAAAATACAGAATTGATTATACCGCAGAGATCAGCACGACGAGACGATCAAAACGGTATACTGATATCAGTGGTACGATCATCCGATAAAAATCGATATCGGTACCAGAATACTGCTATTTTGCAGAAAATAAGAACGACGGAGCCAAAGATGTCCGAATTTGGAAAAACGACCAACTGACATCTTGCTCAGAAGATGGTTTAGAATTTTTCTATGTAAAAATATTTTGGTTTTGAAAACGTTTTATTTCCAACGCTTTTTAACTGATTAAATTGAAGTGAATTTACGCGCGAAATAAACTTTCGTATTTTCGGACGAAAATTTATCAGTTGTTATGTTTAACTAGACGTATTCCAAATATTAAATTTTTATTTCAAAATTTTATCGTTTAAAATTTCACAAAATTTCAACTAATTACGTTATTAAAACAGTTGAAATTTACGGGTCGTTACATGCATCGTCAGCACTCTGTGGGGTACTTCGGAGTCAGCGTGAAAATCTTAGCTCTAAGATATTTTCAACCCATAGTTGCTTTGTCCATTCCATCAGAATGGAACTACAACTACTTCTATAGTCGAAACTCTTAGAATCCAGCGTAAGAATATAATATTACTAGATAGAAAAGTATGAATACGTTCTCTTAATTTATCCTAATTCCTCTGATCTACTAACCTAGGCTTTGATACCAAATGTAACAACCCGTACCTTAATGGGCCTAAATTTGGACAAAAAACAAAACCTAAGTCCATCAAAGCACAGATCATTGGATTTGGTACAAGAAAATAAGCATAAGCATTATCAGAGATTGTGTCACGACCCGTCTTTCTTAGCCCAGAAAGACGCATCATGATTTAAGAAAGAAAGGGATAGAAGAAGAAAAGATAGGAAAGAAAGAACAACAACATATAAGAATCTCACAGCGGAACGAATGAAATATAATATATCACATAAGATATTACATAGTATCATATACATCAGAGTTACACAACTTATACATCTCATATTAGACAGTTATAAACACCTGTCTATCATATAACTCCAATACATCAATACAATACAGACACAACACTAACACAGCGGAACCATAATATATCTACACGCTGAAGCCACCTGCTCCAAATCTCCTCCAGAATTCGTCAAAACTAACCTGAATCCCTCGACTACTCAATACAAAATTGAGTACCCAAGAGTTTAATAAAACAGAAAATAAACACTTGGGTCAGACATGGGTCTGGTGTGAGTAAACGGTTTAAAGTTACTTAACTTTTGAAAACCTTTGAAAGAAAAGGTATCTCGTAAGACTTCCCGCACATAAACACGGAAAAGTTTTTACCTTACGATAACCAAAACATTTGATAGGAAATCCAGTGATATTATAATAGGGTCTAGGGTTTTCAAGTAAAATACAGAAATAGCTAGAATGCTTACATCTCACGTTCCAACATAGTTGGACACAATCAATACGTACGACACTTATTGGAGTTTGGATTCCATACAATGGCAGGGCTACTGGGGTACCGCCCGTCATAGTACGGGGCCTAGATCACCGTACCGAGGATCACTCCCAATCCCCTGCAACACAAGGCCGAAACCATCCCTTACTAGACAATTCCGAACAAGACAACCCCGTAGTTGGTGCGACTAACCACACACTAAGCCGAATAAAAAGGAACGTCTAGACAGGGGTATATCTCGCTCTCAAGTGGGTGCTACCCACGAAGCCTTGCTGCACCTCCCCTGTTTTAGCCATTCCCGGTTGATGAGGCTTGAGGCTACGATTACCTTTATAGAACACATCTATCTTAGAATGCTCATTGTCCACCCGACGATGTTCTGAAAGCATTCATCCATACAAGTCCGTTCCGGGTTCGAATAAAACCGAAGGCATTATCTCGTTACACTCATTTTGGAATCACCCTCAGAGTTAACGACAATAACCCTTGCACTCTGAATCTTCATCTTCACTTGAGATTCACGACCTATCGTTTAACTTGGATCGATGTGGTTTTCGGATATCCAAATTTGGAAACCCGATCCCGGTCTAATCGAATCCAAACCGCCATTTTAATGTCCAAGTTGTTTAAAGGTTTAAACATTTAAACTTATATTTAGATTAACATAAACAGATAAATGATTCACAATATCACATATAAATAATTCATATCAACCAATCATCTCAAAAAGTAGCACATATCACATATCAGAGATATCATATCCAAATCATTCAATATCAACCATCCAATATCAATCAATCATCCATAAGCAGGTTTGATTAACTCTTAATCAATTTAATTAACCTTTAATTAAATTAATTACTATCCTTTAATTACTTGGATGACCTTAATCCTGCTTACTATCGTTAATTAATTACAAATTAATTAATTAATCATCTCTTAATGATCTTCCTTAATTAATCTCCCTTGATTTATTTTTCTTTAATTACATTAAGTAATTAACCTTTAATTAATTACACAAATTAATTATCCTCAACCAATTACAGTAATTAACCTTTAATTACTTTCATTAATTACATTAATTAATGACCCTCCATCTACTTCCATTAATTAATTAACTATAATTAATTACATTGATCCTTAATTAATTACAATTAATTAATCATACTTTAATAAATCACTTTCATTAATCAACGTTGATTAATTTCATTAATTATATAAATTAATGATTCTCTAATTACTTCATTAATTAATTATCCTTCTCATTAATTAGATAATTAATCTTTAATTTACCACTCTCATTAATTAGCCTTAATTAATCATAAACAATAATTAACCATCTTGTAATTACTTACCATAATTAATTAACTCCTTAATTAATTATATTAATTAATTACTCTTTAATCACTTATTATTGATTAATTAATCTTAATTAATCAACTCTTAATTACATCATTTATTATATTAATTAATGATCCTTAATTACTTCCTTAATTAATTACTCTCTTTTAATTAATTACCTTAACTAGTAATTAATCACATTATTAATTAACCTTAATCCTTTAATTAATTAATTACTCTTTAATTAATTAACTTCAAATCAATTATATTAATTAATCCTTTAATTAATAACATCAAGTGATTAACCCTTAATCACATCCATTTAATTACTTCCATAAGTAATTTTCTCTTTTCTTAATTACATTCAGTAATTATCCATTAATTACTTTACTAAGTAATTACACTTAATTAGTCATAAGTGATTATCTTTAATTAATTAGACTAATTAATTAACCTAAAATTAATTACATTAATTAATAAATCAATTAAGCATCACTTAATCTTTGATTAATTTATTTCTTAATTACATTCATTTCCACTAATTACTTCATTAAGTAATTATCCTTAATTACAATAAGTAATTAACTTTTAATTTATTTTACTTATTAATTATCTTTAATTAATTCCAATCTTTAAAGATAAACTCATCATTTAATTAAATACTTATTTCTATCATTATATTTCATTTTAAACAAATTTAGAAATCAATTATATATTTGAATATAATTATACTTTAAAACAAAACAATTTAAACCCTTAATTTTTAATATACTTCAAATCTTTGAAAACCCTTTTCAAACATGTTTAATTAAATTCACAAATATTTAACTTTGGAAACTTGATTTCCATATTCTTTAAACTTAACCATTTAAAATATATTTGAAATATAGTTTAACATTTCTTTGAATATAACTTGATAACTTGAAAACATCCTTATTTAAACTTGTTTAAGTTTCTTAAAATCTTTGATCTAATGTTTTAAATTGAAACATCTTTGAATTAAAATTCAAAGTTAATTTAGCTAATTACCTTTAAAATCAACAATCCTTAAAACATTTTAAATTTGAAAATATATTAAATTAATCACCCTTGAAACCTTGATTTTTATTTGTTTGATAGAACTTGCCTTTACAATTCAACTTGATTTCTTTTTACAAAACTTTGCTTTTACTTTAAACTAGATTATTACTACACACACAACACGAGTCGACCACTAAAATCTCCCGCGCCTGCCCCGAGTCAACCACCTACCTCAACTGCTTCGAGACTTCCCTTCATTCGCACGCAACAAAACCCGAGCCCAGCCTTCGTACCCACCAGATCATCGCCTGTCACCAAAACGTACACGTGCACGTGCACAGCCATTCAACGCCGCTCCGACCTCCACTCTGAACGTCGACCAGTCACCCCTAGCCTCGACATCCCTAACACCAACCCAGAAACAAAATTTCGACTATTGATCGAATTTCTGGAGCAACTCGATCCACCAAAAACTCTCGCCACCGACGATTCTTGCCTCGAGAAGCTTCACCATCCTCACCGTAGCTCACCCTCGACCTCCAGCTCCTACCGCAGGCCTCGCGATCGCCTCCGATCACGTCTCGATGTCGCGATCCCATCTGAAAACTCGACGACACAAACTGGAATGAAAACCCTACTTCGAACGTTTCTGGTCATCTCGGCCATAGGAAAAATTTGAGGTTATTTTTCCCTTCATCGTCGACAACTCAACCACCTCCGGCCCAAATTTCACGCCACCCCTTGTCGCCAATCGATGGCAATCGATCAAAGCCTCCCTGACGTTCAACTCGAGAATGCACACAAATTCCCAAACTAAAAATCATGATATATACATCAAAAATCATGATTTTCTATATTGAATTCAATCATGTAATCAAAACTTAAAATTGAATTCATAAAATTTTGACCCAATTTACAATTTCACTGTTATTTTTAAAATTTCCAGACAAATATTAAATATAAATTCCTGGCATGATTTTTAATAGAGATATTGTATAATTTCAAACACTTTATATTTACAAATCCAAAGCTAACAGTGACTAAATAATGAGATATTGAATTTTTAAAGAAACAAAACCTGTAAATATCATAATAGAGAGTTTGTCATATCTTCACTGGCATTCATCACTTAAACATATACATGCATTTATTTAAATCCAAGCATTTCAGGCTAGCAACCATGATTTACATTCATATATCAGAGTGAAATCAAGATGTAAAAACTGTTTTTAAAATTTATGTTTACTCACCTTTTTATATAAGCAGAGAACTGTTTTTCTTCATTTTAGTTTGAATTAGTCTGGAGTTTCCTATGATTTTGAATTACTTGATTGTTGTTGTAATATTGAGTTGATCCTACTGCATGCTTTGATTTAGGTGGAAGATGAAATAGATGCTGAAGTTCAGTTGAAAATTTGAACAGGCTGAAGTAGTTATTTTCTTTGAATGTTGAATTCAGTTTTGAATTTAGTTTCCAGGTTTTAGAAGAAGAAAAGAGAATAGAGAAGTTTTAAAACTGAACAACCAGGTTTCCTTTTACAACATTATATTTGTTATTTCATTTTCAAAAGAAATTGGCCACTTGTATTTTTTATTGCATTACAAATGTACTTGCATGCTTAAATCATTTTACAAATGTCCAAACTTGTTCTATATGCTTACAAGTGTTAAAACCCTTGCATAATTATGTTTAAAACCTTATTATAAAAGTAATTATATTTTATATTTATGTAATATGGAATTTGTATTTATATTCATTTATGTTTACAAACCCTTTAAATTAAAGAGGTACTAAAAAGAAAGTTTTAATTTAAAACTATATATATATTTAACCATTTTAGTTTAAGTACTTTTTAAAAGAAAACAAAATAAATCTTTTGTTAAATCTTATTTAAAACTAAAGCTAAAATACTTTTAATAAATAAATACTTGGTTTAGAAAATATAGAATTAACCTTATTTAGTTTTTGAAAATCATTGAATTTAAAACAAAGCTTCAAATCATAATATATATACATACATATATATTATAATTTGAAAACATATCTTTTATTAAATTCAAACCAAAGACTTCCTATTCACAATGTATATACATACATATATATATATATATTATAAATAGAATACATTTTTATTAGCATTGAAAGACAAATCTTACCAATATTAAATTTTAGAAAAGATATAAATAGATATTCCCAAATTAAATATTTATTAGCCTTTAAAAGATTAAATTTACCAATTTACATTAAAATTATAAAGGAAAATTATCAATCCAATTTAATTATTAATAAAGATTATTAAATTTATATTGCCCAAAATTCCGGGTCATCACAGATTGATAGAAATATAAACTTACAGTGGAAACAATAATAGGATAAGAATGCTGACTATGACTACTACATTGGAATTAATGGTATTCCTTGGATAGCAGATTGTCACATCAGCATCGAGCATGAGAGAAAGAAAACTTCTCCAACAACAAAGCACATCCAGCTTCAGTGACCCATTCCTCTAAATTCTATCCTATGGATTGTAATGAGGAGGGGGGGTTAGAACAACGTTTTGGTGACTGGAAATGTAAGGTCCCAGAATTTTCAATCATTTGAAATTGGAATATTTAATTGATTTTTAAATATTGAAAAGTTAATTCATAGGTTAAATAACTTTACTTTCAAATATTACGGTTTATTAGATAATTTAATTGTTTAATTTAATAATTGAAATTGTTTAAATAATTGAATCTTGGGTTTTAAGCTGGATAAAAATAATTTCAAAGCTTATTTAAATTCTATTTAATAGGAATGAAGATAATAAAACTTTTAAATTGGATTTAAAAGTGATTTAACTGATTTTGAAAACAACTCGTTTTAATTAACATATAAAAATAGCCTTCCGGGGCACTTTCTCGGATTTCGATGAAACTAGTTTCAATGGATCCGTAATAATGAATTATAATATGCCGTCAAATTTCATGATAATCAGATGTACCGTTTAGCCGTGCGAGATCAAAACGTGTAGAATTTAATATTGAAAATTTAATCTAACAATTTGGTTCAAAAAGCTATCTTCTGCATATGGTCGAATTAGGTCTCGAAACTAGTTCCATTGGGTTCGGAATAGCGGTATAACATATAGAATGCTAAGCGGCACGTCTTGATTAGGGTTCGATATTATATACCCTGATATTTTGAATTTAAATAATATAAATATTTTGATTTAGATTTAACATACATATGACCATTCACATCAGCCTACACCCATGTCTCATCACTATCACCATACACCCGTACACAAACCATCATTCCACTTCCTATTTATATTCACAATTTACAAAAGGAGGCATTCGTTCCTTTCAAAAATTCGAGTGCTCCATCCTACGACCATTATTCGTCGGTGCCATTAGAGGCAGTTATAGGCCAAGGTCCCAACTGAAGAAATGACTGTGACATCGAGATGAAGCTTACCAACGGTCAGATTAAGCTTAGTCGCAACATGCTTGGCACAAGGGAAGGATGAATGTAAAGGCATCATTGACCGATTACGGCGATTCTAGGCGATGGTTCCAACAAGAGGAATGTTCGTGGGGGAAAGAGCTACCTTCGGCCATAATTTTCTGGATTAACTTTACCTGTGGCGGCGGCGAGGGAGGTTTGAACGAAGTTTGTTAGGGTTGTTTTTTTCCACCAACGACGTCGAACTGGGGGGGGAGGGGCACTGGCGGCGTGGATTGCGGGAGGGTCTAGGTGGTCGGCGACGAGCATGCGGCGGTCTCAGGTGGTGGTAGGAGGCAGCGGCGTTGAAGAGAAATGGAGCCTGGGTTGTTTCGATGCATGAAGGAGAAAATAGAGAGGGGGAGAGGCGGATTTAAGGTTTTAAAAAGGGATTAAGTTAAGTAAATATTTGTTGGTTAATAAATTATATTATTCAAATTATGTAATCTTTAAAATGTTATAACTTACTCGTTTTAGGTCAGATTCGAACACAATGAGTTGCCTTAGGATCGTATCAACGAATACTATGAGATGGAATTAGTTTGGTAGAGATTAGAGCTTGTTGAATTTTACGCTGGATTCAAACATCGTTTGAATTCGAACGAAACCGGAATGGGCAAGCGACAACTGGAATAATGGTGAGTTAAACTCACCTTTTTGGTTAACTAGTATGATTTATAGTTGATAAAAATTGTTGAATTATTGTTTGGATGAATTATTATAATTATTAATTGGCTTGGATATATTCCCGCCTATTAGAGCGGATGGGATCCTATTACGTTCTCATGTAAGAGCGGATGACCCTTTGTATACGAATCCCACCTCGAAGCGGTTGATTTATATTTTATGATTATATAACATTTGTGATGCCGGGGAAAACAGGTTGGAGGGATCCAACAGGATTCCTCGCTATTGTTGAATTATTTCAGTAATATATTTTTATATAGATTATTGAAAAATAAACCTGATTATGGACATTATGGTCATAACATCGTTATATGTTCGAAAACTAAAACCAAGTAGTGATAGAAAATCGATATTGATATTGGTTAAGTGTTGGGTGGCTATTGTCCTCAAATTAGTATTTTAAAAATACTATAAATTGCCGTTTTAATCGAAATTGATTTTTGAGACAAGAAACGATTTTAAAATCAAAAATTGAGTTTCGGAAATATTTTGTTTAAGGATTATTTAATTAATTATATTAATATTGTTTTTAAGTTAATTAATTATATTAATATTGTTTTTAAGTAATTTAATTATAAATATTATTTTAGGTTATTTAATTATAATAACATTGATTTAAGATTATTTAATTATAAATATTATTTTAAAGTTATTTGTTTATAGTTAATATATTTTAAGAATTTATAAAAAGGTTAAAAAATTGAAAGATTAATTATTTAAGAATAATTATGGTTTGGAATTAATAATAAGGATTTATTAATAAGGTTTTGAAATAAATTATTATTATTTATAAAATGGTAAAGATTAATTATTATTATTTCTTAAACAATATTTTGGAACGATTAATTATTAGTATAAGATATTTAAAGTTAATGATTTCCATTTATTTATAATGTTCATTGTTAATGATTATTATTATATAATAATGTTTTGAAGTAAATGATTTTAATTATTTATAAATGTTTCCGAGACTATAAATAGAGTTGAAAGACTTGCATTTTATAAAGGAATTGTAACGACCCGTTATTTTCAACCATTCGCATCCATTATAAGTGTATAGGTAGACACTCATGCCAGAGTTGAATTGCTCAAAATACCACGTTGTAATTAAAATTGGCAAATCTCAGAATATACAGTAAATAAATATAATCACAGATCACAGACACAGAGTAAAATAATGCAGCGGAAGTAAAAGAAATAGTAGTTCATGAAGCTACTATCTAAATATGTCAGAGTTACATAAGATACAACAGAAGAAATAGAGTACAACAAAAGTCTCAATAAAATAACCAAGTACAAGCTGAGTAGGACAACGGAACTGAAATAGATAGGACAAGACAAGCAGATAATCTCCAGCGATTCAAATCTCCAAGCGAGTGGAAATCCAAATCTGTGAATAACTCAGGCTGGCCCGAGCGTAAAGCAAAACACAAAACACTCGAGTCAGGACAATATATACTTATATAATGTAAACCAACTCAAGCGAACTGTAATAAGGGTACAAGTAACTTAGAAGATGCTTGGGACCGCCCATCCTCTAAGGATCCGTTAAAATATCTACTATGTAGTAATATTCGCTATTATAATAGTGTCTAAATAAGTAAAGTATAATCATATAGAAAATAGCGTTAAGGGGATGGAGAACCTTAACGCGGTCGGATCTTAAAATCATAATCGTAGTAAAGCTCGATATGGTAGGTGACACGGCACAACTAGGCAATGCCAGGGTAGATATACCAATTACGCAGACGGACTGATGGATATGCATAGCAGCCACTACCGTTCCACCTCGAACAACACTCCCAAATCGGAGGATGGCCATCTAATCAATCACAAGTAAGAGTATAATATCGAAGAAATGTGTCCGAGAAGAGGTGCTACCTCACTGGTCCGAGATCGCTCCTGTTTTAGCCACCTTATGCCAACTCACGGGAGTTGGGTCCACGTAACATACCTTAAGAACGTCGCCACCATCCTACTTCATTCTGGAATCTCCACCGCGTACACAGTTGCCAAAGTGGTTTTCGGTAAGACAGAGAGTATGTCCATATCCGATCCCGGTCTCTTTAACAACCCAACGTTATTATAACCCGTGGTTATAAGTTTAAAAACAGTTTATACTTCAAAATAGAATATCATTTCAAATCCAAATCTTTATCAAAATAAAGATTAAATCAATTCCAAACCATTTCCATATTTTTAAAATATCATATCATTTCAAAACTTCATTTCAAATCATTTTAATATTCCAAATATCATTTGAGTTCAAATCTAAATATTCAACTTTAAATACCTTTTAAATTTAAAGGTATACTTCATTTATTATCATTTCAAGTCACCTTTTAAATAGTTTATATTCCAATCAAAAAACCTTTTAAAAGTGTAATTATTATAATTTCAAATCAAGTATTCAATTTCCAAAGTTTCAAACCATTCTGAGTTCGTTTACTAAGTCAAAAACCCTAATTAACAAAATTTCAGCATTTCACAGCATTTAAAAACAACTGCTATATGTTATATTTGAAAACATTTTTAATTCAGCAAAGACAGCACTTAAAACTGCTGTTGAAACTCAGTTTTAGTTGAATTATAGTTCAAACCAGAAAAGACAGCATATCAGAAGTGCTGCGGTAGTTCAGATTTCAAAACGAGGGTTAAATTTGGTTTCAGCAAAGACTGCAGACCATTATAGCATTTCCAGAGAATGCTATAATAGACCTGAGTTCAATATTAGCCTATAAGTTCAATTACAGCAACTACAGCATTTCAGAAATGCTGTAATAGCTCTTTTTACACAATTTTAGTTCAAAACAGAATCTATAGCATTTCTGAATGCTATTAAAAGCTAATTTCAGGTGTTAGTGTATTTCCAGCAATTAAATAACTTTAATTTAAAACACATAAACATTTTAAAAATCATATTTTAACTTTTGAAATGTTCATTTACATATCGTTTAACATATATCTTTTCATAATAAATTTCTTATAATAAAATCCAATTTTCAACAATTTACTTAATAAATTTAAGTGTAAAAGTTTCCAATTCTTCACATTTCAACAAATAACTTAACACTTCAAATTTAAATTACCATTTCACAAATTTAACTAAATTTCTAATTTTATTTAATTAACTTAACCCTTTAATTAAAACCAAATTTCACATTTCCTAGTCAAGTTATATTTTAAAAGATCACTTTTAAACATTCACTTATTTAACCACTTAAATTCATAGAAAAATCAATAATACTTTAATAAATCACTTAAATTAAAATTTAATCAAATTATCATATTTACCATTTCCAAATAAAATTTAATATCCATTTTATTTATATAACTTAAATATCATTTTTAACCAAAATTCCAAAATTCCAACTTAAGTTATATTTCAAAAATCCAGTTAAACCATTCATTAATTACATTTTTAACACATGGAAAAAAAATCATAATTTCTTTATTTTAAAACATTTCAAAATCTATTTAAATCAAATTTCATAAATTTATAATTTTTTAAAATACTTAAAAATATCCAAAATACTTTATAAAATAACCACGGGCCTGTATATAATTTTCTAACCTAGGTCAAGTGATACGGATATGTATCATTTCAATCTGCAGTTAAAAAAAGAAAAATCCGGGTTCTATCATTTCGAACCCGCAATCCCAAGTTAAAAAATTAAATAAAAATCGTTCAGGCCTATCATTTCAGCCCATAACAATTTTTCCCTATTCTAAAGTCCGTTCGGGTATGTATCATTTCAACCCATAGTGATTCTAGTCTACAGGGAACTTGCAATGGTGATAACTGATATAAATAACAGAATAACATTAAATAACAGTAACATATGATATAACAGGTGTATAAACATCATATGATCATAATATAGTCAAGTATAACATGATAATATATTTCTATAGATTCACAGGGTGTCAATTTACAAGTTATATAGGTACATATTGTCTGGTGAGAATAACTCACCTGTTTGTGCTGGAGATATCAAAACCAATGACACAATGGAAACAAAAGCACGATGACAAGACTATGGACTTGAGTGGAGAGCAAGATCCAAAGCTACAACTCTTGTATTACAACCCAAAACATACATCAAAACAAACACAATTTCAACGCACTTGAAATGGAATAACTTTTAAATGAAAAGAGATTTGAATGTCAAATCTTTTGCCTTGTTTTCTACAATGCTTTGCACGGCCTAGAGGTTTATTTAGGTCAGGTTTGACATGACTTTGGCTCAGGTTTGATCATAGGAATGCATGGCATATAGGCTAGAACATGTGGAGGAAGTTACAACACAAGAATATCAAGAGACTAGGCAACATAGTGGAGTTTGGTTCAACTTTTGGCTCGGTCTATGGGTCAAATGGCTCGGCCATCATCTGGTACAGGTCTGGACAGAGGTTTGGGTGATGAGTAGTGTAACGTATCGGGTTTTGCCCGCTCGAAAATCAACATCCGTACTTCACATTGTACTAGAATGCTGCAGATTCGACCGTTCAAATCCGATTCGCCGGAGCTATAACACAATTAAGTAAATAACACAGCGGAAGAAAAGAATAATACATTGATATACAATATCTGATACAACAGAGTGATACAATGAATATCAATATACATCAGAGATATGATACAAGAAATAGCAGCGGAAAAGAAAAGAATAACAGAATCTCACATTCGCAGCGGATAATCTCCATCTTCAAAACGCCAATCCAGATATAGCTCGAACTCCCAATAACGATGCACAAAGATAAGCAAGTGCAGTCCGATCCAAAGACTAAACTAGCTCCAGATAATCTACTCAACCTGAATATCTGAAAAGAAACCCAACTCTAGACTGCTCGTGTGGAAAATTATGAGCACCCAGAGTTTAGGAAGGGAACAATAAACTCCGGATCAGTCATGGGACTGGTGTGAGCAACAAAAACAGTTTATCTTTAAACAATCAACAAAAGAATTTAAAACATCGAAATCCGCAATGCTTTTGGAAAATGAAACTACCATAAGGCCTCCCGCACACACACACAATGCAAACGCAGAATCAAAGGAGATTTCTCCTTATGATAGTCAAAGATGCTTACTACGCAAAATCAAATCATATTTTATATTATTATTAGTGCATAGTGTAGAAAACATTTCGAAAGTAGAATATCAATCTTAGCCAACATACGACCAGTATCGTATGCCTACTATAGCTACCATCTAAACAGTGGTGACCACCGTACGTAAATGGCAGGTTCTACAACTAATACCGTACAAAGTTCGTATTTGGAAGATGGATTTCCAACAAATGGTCAGGCTAAGGAACTTCCTTCCGCCGCATGGGATCGCCTCTGGCTGGACGTTCCGAGAGACAAACTGCTCTCTGCCAACAAGGCCGGGTTACCCCTGTAACAGGTAACTCACGAATATGCCACCTCCCGGTCCTTTGGGACCTTTATCCGAGCGCTCGATAACCAACATCACACATCATAAAGAAAGTGTATCCACATGAGTAAGTATCTGGGCTCCATACTATAATACCACCCCTTTCCAGAAGGAAATGACATACCCTAAAGGGCGCGACCCTCATAATCTTGCCGCAACATTCCTGTTTCGACCATTTCCGGGTTGTGAGGCCCTGACGAAGTCTCGTCCACAAAGCTACGCTTTTTCAAAAAGCCACGCTTTGGGTCAACAGATGATCAACCTATGATCACAAAGATAAATGATCAAACAAATGATCATATCACAAATGATCAAACACTGATCATCACACAGCAACACTCAGCATGCCACATTACCAAATTGGGAATATATCGCTGATAACTTCAACTACATAACCTCTGAGCTCGTACGTCTTAGAGAAGGGTGTTAAGCTAAGAGAATAAATTCTCCGCCACCAAACAGAAATGTATTTGAAAGAAATCGGCTTTATATCTCAAAGTGTAATGTCAGACATACAATCCATACAAGTCTGTTCCGGGATCGAACAGAACCGAAGGCACTTCTCACGAAGCCCTTGCAAATCCGGATAATTTCCAATCACGTCCGGACTTCCCGTCACTAAGGGTGATAAAACCTCTATACCGGGGATCAGCCGATGCAAAGTAACTCGACGGTAATCCTTCCGTTTTCAAAAATATTCGGTCTTCAACACCGGTCATCAAATGCCATCCATATCGACGTATCACATATTCGGAATGGGTTATACGACCCAAAGGTCCTCTCCCGGCTAAACCCGAATAGTGAGCGTAATATTTAAAAAATATATGGATATTTGGGATTTCAATTAAGTCACAACTTATTACCCAAACTTCCCTTTTCAAATTATTTAACAAATTACCATTTTCAAATCTTTAAACAAAAAGATTCAATCTTTACGGTTTAAACAGTTTCCACACTTTAATCCTTTAAACAAAAGATTCATTCACAGATTTTCCAAATTAATTTCCATTTCAATTGGATTAACTCGTTAAACCTTTAAATCAAGATTTAACTTATAGCTTTCAAAACAATCCCATTTCAAATGATTTAAACCAATCATTATTTTAAATCTGTTAAAGATAACAGATTCAAATCATAGCTTTTCAAAACAATTCATTCATAACTTGGAAAACCATTTTCAATTCAATATTGAAATTCCTTTAATTAACTGGAATTTCATTTCTTATCTGAAAGCTTTTATTCTTTTGAAAACAAATAGTTTCATTTCAGAAAATCTGATTCATTCATACGAGTTAAAGTCTTTGGGTTAAATCCAAATTCTCAAAATTATACTTTTAAATGGTTTAACTTTATATAAACACATTTATATCATCTTTAATCCCTAGTTTCAAATCATAGGATTCAATTCCAAACTTGAATTCAAATTTAAATCAAATTATTTAAATTTTTAAAACTCAATTAAGTTATTCAAAATAACTTTTATCTTTGAAATTCCATTTCAAAAGCTTTTCACTTTAAATCCAAATTTCTAATTTCAAAATCAATTGAAATTAAAATCCCAATTTCAAAAACATCAAATTTAAATTATCTGTGACTTAACCGATTTCCACGTGAAATCCATATTTTGTGTGTGTAAAGGTGTAGTCCAAGGGTTTCACACAATAGTGCAACACAATGAATCATCACATATCAGAATACAGAAATATAATTCGATAAGCGGTATAAGAACAACGCTTATCGTTCATTCACAGATCATAGATATATATCACAGATAAGTAAATTACAGATCACAACATAAATCAGGGTATATCACAAAGCATCATATATCAGGGATATCAAACAATCAAGTCATTCAATAGAATCCAAACATCCCTAAGTAAGATAATTTAATTATCTGATAAATTTAAATCGGATGTATCAATTACTAATCCGGTTAATTATCAAAATTTAATTACAAATTATTTGAAAATCTTTCTTTCAAATTTATTAGTTAACCCTTAATTATTAACTAATCACTTCTTAAATCAATGAATCAATTAATCTTTAATTATTAAATTAATCTTAATTAATTGCCATTATTAATTAATCCTTTGATTTATTAACAAATAATTAATTCACATTTTAAATTATCATTTAATTAATTACATTCAGTAATTATTTATTCATTACTTCTCTAAGTAATTTTTATTTTCCAAATCGTCAAGTGATTATTAATTTAAACTTTAGTTAATACATTACAAATTATCAATTACCACTCTCATTATCTTAATGGTTAAAGAATTTAAATCTTAATCTTCATTTACTTAAAGAAAACCCATTTTCCATTTATTTATTTAAGTTTTCACTTAAATATGTTTGGAAACATTTATTCCAAATTTTCTTTGAACTTTCATTTTAAACTCCAAGTTCAAACTATCATTAATTTAACTTTAAATCACTTTAAATTAAAACTTTTAAAAAAACTTTAAATTATAACTTAAAGCAATATTTTGCTAGGAAGGGATTCAAATCAAATTTCCTTTAATTCAAAATATTTAAACTTATTTAAATTATTTAAATTTAAAACTTCCTCTTCATTTCAAAAATCTGGAAATTAACACTTAAATTATCTCAGTCTAACATGATTTAAAATTTTAAAACTTAATAATTTTAAAAAACGATAAAACTGGTCGATGTTAAAACTGGAAAAAAGAATGACCCGAGTTTCTTTAGTTTTGCTTTGAGAAAATTGCAAGATTACCCGAGCCAGAATGCCATTTTCTCGAGTACGTACTCGAGTCGCCTGGGTACTGTTAAAAATTGAGATAACTAACCTACCCGAGATCCCTATATACTACTTCGAGTAAAAATACGAAAACACCCAAGTAAAACGTAAGCTTTCCCGAGTAAATTCCCACGTTTCCCAGACCCAAGTTTCGCCAGCCTGACCAAAATCATGGTGCACGTGCACACCATAGATCGACGCCTCTGATCATCATCACATCGACGAGTAAGTCGAATACCATTCCCAGTTGCGATCCCAACCATCAGCTCCCCTCCGGTGCCTCTCGAACTCGAATTGGAATAAATCGAAGCCTGGAAAACACAGGCTCGCGACCAACCACCAACCTGTCATCGTCTCGTCTTCGCAACCCCGTCCACCAGAACTCCTCAAACTCCGGTCACGACTTCGACTACCTCTGAGCTTCAATTTCCCAAAATATCTCAAAGCTCGATCAACTCAAATGGTCGAACCGACTCACATTATCACCCCAGACAAAACTAGGTTTAAATACTTCAATTCCACATTCCCACTGCCTCATTGCTTTAAACCAACAACTACCATTTTTCCCTAAAACTTCAATCAATACTCCATCACCAGGAAGAAACCCGAACCTCCACACTACAGGGATCACCAGATTTTGCTTGAAATTCATTTTTAGTTCGATATCAAACTGCAACTTCCACTTACTCCTAAAAATTCCAATTCTTGATTTAAAAATCAAGTTTTAGTTGATGCTTTTAATTTATGAAACTGAATTACAAAATTAGTATATTTAGATTTTGACGAAAATTAACATGCACTGATACATCTCATGTTTCCAGCGATGACATCCCATATTTTAACTTCTTGAAACTTTAAATATTATCTGGAGATATTCTACAACTTCATTTTTTTATAAATTTATTCCATCAGATACTTGGTTAAATGATGAGTGTAAAAATGAAGGTTTGTGCCTAGGAAAATCAAAGGAACAGAACAGGCAAATGGAGTAACAGACATATACACACATATATTACTCATAAATACATGAAATACTTATTTAACTTAACTTAAAAACGTGCAACCATATTTAGATTTTAAGTTTATAAAAGGTTACTCACCAGCTCTATGGGAAAGAACAGAGCACCTTTACAAATGAAGACAGTTTTGAATTTTTTTTTGAAACTGGAAATTGCTCTCCACTTGATACTTCTTGCATATTCCTTCTTGATATTGTTTAGTTGTATTGTTTTGTCGAAGCTTGTTTGAGATTTTAAAATGGAGTTTCATTTTGTATTTGCTTAACTCGAACTGGAAGTAAAAAGTGATAAGGAAAAGGTTGTTTTCCAGGCTATGTATAAAACAGCCTACAGTGTTTGTCTATATGTTTTCTTATTTCATTTCTAAGGTCAGAGATATTTTAAAAATTTGGAGGCTGAAAAGAAATTTATGCCAATTCGAACAGATTTGTTGGCTGCAAGGATTGAAGGCATTTAATGTTGTGTACTTTATGTTTTGTTTATTCATACTTATCTCATATTTTCACTTGCCTAGCTTCAATAACAAGCTACCAGCAAATACTAGATACAAATGTATTTATATTTTACTTTTCTTTGATTTTCTTCTTTGTTGCCTTTTTAGTCTGCATGTATATCGCCCTCGAACCATCAATGTTATACTATGCAAGCTTTGTATTACGCTGGAAAGTCTTCATTCCTTAGTGCTATGTTTTCTTGTTTTCCATTTAAATTGTGATTTGAAAGTTATTTTCCAATATTTCACTTGCCTATACACATTCTAGTTTGATAATGAAATGTAAAGGATTGTTATTAAATTTTGTTACTTTCCCTATTGATACTAATATGTTATTTATTTATCTAGTGTGTTTGTTGTCAAATTTATCAATTTACTTGTTATCCAATTATATTGTTTGTTTATTTAGCGTTCGCTTATTTATTTACTTTGTAATTCAAATGAATTTCTATAATTATTAGGTAGTTAAAATTCTCTAATGTATTCACTTAATATTTTACATAACATATTAACACGTTGTTTGACTTTACAGTTTATGCTTTATTATTATATATATATTCTCATACACATATATATATATACACAATATTCTTAAATTTAAATGATTCATACAGAATTTACTTGAGTTCGGGGATACTCGCATCCATTTAACCATCTATTTCACAAATTTTCATTCAAAAATAAATTTAATTATCGATTTAAAATAGATTAAAATTCGGGGTCGTTATAGACTTCCCCCCTTAAAAGAATTTCGTCCTCGAAATTACCAAGGAGACAAAAAGATAGATGAAGAATATTTCATCGACTCAAACTGAACATTTATTCTGCATTTGGCTCACCAAATCAGAATATCAATAACAGATACAAGAACGAATCTGTTTTAACATTTCAGAAGATACTCGGGTTAACCAGATCTACGAAGTATGCAGTGGCATTGGTTAGTTCAAATGGATAACTAACCATTCGTAGAATATATTGGGACCCAAAGAATAGACAGATATATTGATACTATTCCAAAACTTTTAGTTTAGAAACTAAAGTATACTTATCAACCATAGCAACCAATGCAAACAATTCAACCAATACATCCAAACAAACAATTTGGCCTATCTGGAGTTTATGTCCCATATTAATATATCGAATTTTTCTTCCTGGATTAACCAGAAATTATCGAAGAATTGAGAAAAGATGACCAACAAAGAGATCGATAGAGAAAAGATTGCTTCCTTGTTGTTACAGAGTATTGACCATTTATAGTCGTATTCCCCTGTCCCCTATCTCATCCTCTTCTTTCACTCATACTTACTATCAGTGGATAGCAAGAGAATTTACTGAGGCATACTGACGGATATCTGAGAATTACTCATTCTAGGGTATACTTCACTCTATCTCTAATGAGCTACTTAACGTGTTATACTCCTGAGCTAAAGTTCAACCTTAGCTCTGATACCAAATGTAACGTATCGGGTTTTGCCCGCTCGAAAATCAACATCCGTACTTCACATTGTACTAGAATGCCACAGATTCGACCGTTCAAATCCGATTCGCCGGAGCTATAACACAATTAAGTAAATAACACAGCGGAAGAAAAGAATAATACATTGATATACAATATCTGATACAACAGAGTGATACAATGAATATCAATATACATCAGAGATATGATACAAGAAATAGCAGCGGAAAAGAAAAGAATAACAGAATCTCACATTCGCAGCGGATAATCTCCATCTTCAAAACGCCAATCCAGATATAGATCGAACTCCCAATAACGATGCACAAAGATAAGCAAGTGCAGTCCGATCCAAAGACTAAACTAGCTCCAGATAATCTACTCAACCTGAATATCTGAAAAGAAACCCAACTCTAGACTGCTCGTGTGGAAAATTATGAGCACCCAGAGTTTAGGAAGGGAACAATAAACTCCAGATCAGTCATGGGACTGGTGTGAGCAACAAAAACAGTTTATCTTTAAACAATCAACAAAAGAATTTAAAACATCGAAATCCGCAATGCTTTTGGAAAATGAAACTACCATAAGGCCTCCCGCACACACACACAATGCAAACGCAGAATCGGAGGAGATTTCTCCTTATGATAGTCAAAGATGCTTACTACGCAAAATCAAATCATATTTTATATTATTATTAGTGCATAGTGTAGAAAACATTTCGAAAGTAGAATATCAATCTTAGCCAACATACGACCAGTATCGTATGCCTACTATAGCTACCATCTAAACAGTGGTGACCACCGTACGTAAATGGCAGGTTCTACAACTAATACCGTACAAAGTTCGTATTTGGAAGATGGATTTCCAACAAATGGTCAGGCTAAGGAACTTCCTTCCGCCGCATGGGATCGCCTCTGGCTGGACGTCCCGAGAGACAAACTGCTCTCTGCAAACAAGGCCGGGTTACCCCTGTAATAGGTAACTCACGACTATGCGACCTCCCGGTCCTTTGGGACCTTTATCCGAGCGCTCGATAACCAACATCACACATCATAAAGAAAGTGTATCCACATGAGTAAGTATCTGGGCTCCATACCATAATACCACCCCTTTCCAGAAGGAAATGACATACCCTAAAGGGCGCGACCCTCATAACCTTGCCGCAACATTCCTGTTTCGACCATTTCCGGGTTATGAGGCCCTGACGAAGTCTCGTCCACAAAGCTACGCTTTTTCAAAAAGCCACGCTTTGGGTCAACAGATGATCAACCTATGATCACAAAGATAAATGATCAAACAAATGATCATATCACAAATGATCAAACACTGACCATCACACAGCAACACTCAGCATGCCACATTACCAAATTGGGAATATATCGCTGATAACTTCAACTACATAACTTCTGAGCTCGTACGTCTCAGAGAAGGGTGTTAAGCTAAGAGAATAAATTCTCCGCCGCCAAACAGAAATGTATTTGAAAGAAATCGGCTTTATATCTCAAAGTGTAATGTCAGACATACAATCCATACAAGTCTGTTCCGGGATCGAACAGAACCGAAAGCACTTCTCACGAAGCCCTTGCAAATCTGGATAATTTCCAATCACGTCCGGACTTCCCGTCACTAAGGGTGATAAAACCTCTATACCGGGGATCAGCCGATGCAGAGTAACTCGACGGTAATCCTTCCGTTTTCAAAAATATTCGGTCTTCAACACCGGTCATCAAATGCCATCCATATCGACGTATCACATATTCGGAATGGGTTATACGACCCAAAGGTCCTCTCCCGGCTAAACCCAAATAGTGAGCGCAATATTTAAAAAATATATGGATATTTGGGATTTCAATTAAGTCACAACTTATTACCCAAACTTCCCTTTTCAAATGGTTTAACAAATTACCATTTTCAAATCTTTAAACAAAAAGATTCAATCTTTACGGTTTAAACAGTTTCCACACTTTAATCCTTTAAACAAAAGATTCATTCATAGATTTTCCAAATTAATTTCCATTTCAATTTGATTAACTCGTTAAACCTTTAAATCAAGATTTAACTTATAGCTTTCAAAACAATCCCATTTCAAATGATTTAAACCAATCATTATTTTAAATCTGTTAAAGATAACAGATTCAAATCATAGCTTTTCAAAACAATTCATTCATAACTTGGAAAACCATTTTCAATTCAATATTGAAATTCCTTTAATTAACTGGAATTTCATTTCTTATCTGAAAGCTTTTATTCTTTTGAAAACAAATAGTTTCATTTCAGAAAATCTGATTCATTCATACGAGTTAAAGTCTTTGGGTTAAATCCAAATTCTCAAAATTATACTTTTAAATGGTTTAACTTTATATAAACACATTTATATCATCTTTAATCCCTAGTTTCAAATCATAGGATTCAATTCCAAACTTGAATTCAAATTTAAATCAAATTATTTAAATTTTTAAAACTCAATTAAGTTATTCAAAATAACTTTTATCTTTGAAATTCCATTTCAAAAGCTTTTCACTTTAAATCCAAATTTCTAATTTCAAAATCAATTGAAATTAAAATCCCAATTTCAAAAACATCAAATTTAAATTATCTATGACTTAACCGATTTCCACGTGAAATCCATATTTTGTGTGTGTAAAGGTGTAGTCCAAGGGTTTCACACAATAGTGCAACACAATGAATCATCACATATCAGAATACAGAAATATAATTCGATAAGCGGTATAAGAACAACGCTTATCGTTCATTCACAGATCATAGATATATATCACAGAAAAGTAAATTACAGATCACAACATAAATCAGGGTATATCACAAAGCATCATATATCAGGGATATCAAACAATCAAGTCATTCAATAGAATCCAAACATCCCTAAGTAAGATAATTTAATTATCTGATAAATTTAAATCGGATGTATCAATTACTAATCCGGTTAATTATCATAATTTAATTACAAATTATTTGAAAATCTTTCTTTCAAATTTATTAGTTAACCCTTAATTATTAACTAATCACTTCTTAAATCAATGAATCAATTAATCTTTAATTATTAAATTAATCTTAATTAATTTCCATTATTAATTAATCCTTTGATTTATTAACAAATAATTAATTCACATTTTAAATTATCATTTAATTAATTACATTCAGTAATTATTTATTCATTACTTCTCTAAGTAATTTTTATTTTCCAAATCGTCAAGTGATTATTAATTTAAACTTTAGTTAATACATTACAAATTATCAATTACCACTCTCATTATCTTAATGGTTAAAGAATTTAAATCTTAATCTTCATTTACTTAAAGAAAACCCATTTTCCATTTATTTATTTAAGTTTTCACTTAAATATGTTTGGAAACATTTATTCCAAATTTTCTTTGAACTTTCATTTTAAACTCTAAGTTCAAACGATCATTAATTTAACTTTAAATCACTTTAAATTAAAACTTTTAAAAAAACTTTAAATTATAACTTAAAGCAATATTTTGCTAGGAAGGGATTCAAATCAAATTTCCTTTAATTCAAAATATTTAAACTTATTTAAATTATTTAAATTTAAAACTTCCTCTTCATTTCAAAAATCTGGAAATTAACACTTAAATTATCTCAGTCTAACATGATTTAAAATTTTAAAACTTAATAATTTTAAAAAACGATAAAACTGGTCGATGTTAAAACTAGAAAAAAGAATGACCCGAGTTTCTTTAGTTTTGCTTTGAGAAAATTGCAAGATTACCCGAGCCAGAATGCCATTTTCTCGAGTACGTACTCGAGTCGCCTGGGTACTGTTAAAAATTGAGATAACTAACCTACCCGAGATCCCTATATACTACATCGAGTAAAAATACGAAAACACCCGAGTAAAACGTAAGCTTTCCCGAGTAAATTCCCACGTTTCCCAGACCCAAGTTTCGCCAGCCTAACCAAAATCATGGTGCACGTGCACACCATAGATCGACGCCTCTGATCATCATCACATCGACGAGTAAGTCGAATACCATTCCCAGTTGCGATCCCAACCATCAGCTCCCCACCGGTGCCTCTCGAACTCGAATTGGAATAAATCGAAGCCTGGAAAACACAGGCTCGCGACCAACCACCAACTTGTCATCGTCTCGTCTTCGCAACCCCGTCCACCAGAACTCCTCAAACTCCGGTCACGACTTCGACTACCTCTGAGCTTCAATTTCCCAAAATATCTCAAAGCTCGATCAACTCAAGTGGTCGAACCGACTCACATTATCACCCTAGACAAAACTAGGTTTAAATACTTCAATTCCACATTCCAACTGCCTCATTGCTTTAAACCAACAACTACCATTTTTCCCTAAAACTTCAATCAATACACCATCAACAGGAAGAAACCCGAACCTCCACACTACAGGGATCACCAGATTTTGCTTGAAATTCATTTTTAGTTCGATATCAAACTGCAACTTCCACTTACTCCTAAAAATTCCAATTCTTGATTTAAAAATCAAGTTTTAGTTGATGCTTTTAATTTATGAAACTGAATTACAAAATTAGTATATTTAGATTTTGATGAAAATTAACATGCACTGATACATCTCATGTTTCCAGCGATGACATCCTATATTTTAACTTCTTGAAACTTTAAATATTATCTGGAGATATTCTACAACTTCATTTTTTATAAATTTATTCCATCAGATACTTGGTTAAATGATGAGTGTAAAAATGAAGGTTTGTGCCTAGGAAAATCAAAGGAACAAAACAGGCAAATGGAGTAACAGACATATACACACATATATTACTCATAAATACATGAAATACTTATTTAACTTAACTTAAAAACGTGCAACCATATTTAGATTTTAAGTTTATAAAAGGTTACTCACCAGCTCTATGGGAAAGAACAGAGCACCTTTAAAAATGAAGACAGTTTTGAATTTTTTTTTTGAAACTGGAAATTGCTCTCCACTTGATACTTCTTGCCTATTCCTTCTTGATATTGTTTAGTTGTATTGTTTTGTCGAAGCTTGTTTGAGATTTTAAAATGGAGTTTCATTTTGTATTTGCTTAACTCGAACTGGAAGTAAAAAGTGATAAGGAAAAGGTTGTTTTCCAGGCTATGTATAAAACAGCCTACAGTGTTTTTCTATATGTTTTCTTATTTCATTTCTAAGGTCAGAGATATTTTAAAAATTTGGAGGCTGAAAAGAGATTTATTCCAATTCGAACAGATTTGTTGGCTGCAAGGATTGAAGGCATTTAATGTTGTGTACTTTATGTTTTGTTTATTCATACTTATCTCATATTTTCACTTGCCTAGCTTCAATAACAAGCTACCAGCAAATACTAGATACAAATGTATTTATATTTTACTTTTCTTTGATTTTCTTCTTTGTTGCCTTTTTAGTCTGCATGTATATCGCCCTCGAACCATCAATGTTATACTATGCAAGCTTTGTATTACGCTGGAAAGTCTTCATTCCTTAGTGCTATGTTTTCTTGTTTTCCATTTAAATTGTGATTTGAAAGTTATTTTCCAATATTTCACTTGCCTATACACATTCTAGTTTGATAATGAAATGTAAAGGATTGTTATTAAATTTTGTTACTTTCCCTATTGATACTAATATGTTATTTATTTATCTAGTGTGTTTGTTGTCAAATTTATCAATTTACTTGTTATCCAATTATGTTGTTTGTTTATTTAGCGTTCGCTTATTTATTTACTTTGTAATTCAAATGAATTTCTATAATTATTAGGTAGTTAAAATTCTCTAATGTATTCACTTAATATTTTACATAACATATTAACACGTTGTTTGACTTTACAGTTTTTGCTTTATTATTATATATATATTCTCATACACATATATATATATACACAATATTCTTAAATTTAAATGATTCATACAGAATTTACTTGAGTTCGGGGATACTCGCATCCATTTAACCATCTATTTCACAAATTTTCATTCAAAAATAAATTTAATTATCGATTTAAAATAGATTAAAATTCGGGGTCGTTACAAGTAGCGGCAGCCAAAGGTCATGTAGCAAGTGGTGGTGGTGGCTAAGGGGGTGGCCAAAGCAAGATATGGAGGGTAGGTGATGATATGTGTGTTCTAGGCAATGTTTTGTGGAGTTTTGTGGTGATGGCTTCAAGTGGAAGGTCATGGCCTGTCTTGGTCAGAGGGAAGGGAGTGTTTTCTGTAGTAGATGGAGGAGGTGATGATGGGGATGAAGGTGGTAGAGGCTAGGCCAAGAAAACATGTGAAGAGATCAAGGCAAAATTGCATAGAAAAGTAAGAAAAAAGTAGAAAGAAAAGAGGGAAATTACCAAATTTTTTTGCAAGATGGAGGCCATGATTTTTTTAGGGGTTTGGAGCTTTGAAAATTCATGAATAAGATGAGGGAGTCGGCTGAAAATGAATGAGGAAAAGAATGGCAAAAAATAAAATAAAAGATGTATTGATTGAAAAGAAACGGTAGAATTCAAAAGGGCTAAGCACACAAAAGGTATCAAACTCTTCATATATCTTTAATTCCCTTTTTATAACTTTATATTTCTGGAAAAAATAATAATCCCAGATAAAATTTCGAAATTTTATCAAAATATAATAATTTATATAAATATTTATCAATTATATAAAGTTAAATTAAGAAAATAGCTAAAATAGTAAACTAGTCTAGAAAATTTGGAATTGAATAGAATAAATTTTTAGAAAATTCATATGAGCTTGTAATATATTTTTAAACATAAATAATAACATAAAATAAAAATATATTCACAAAATAAATATTAAAAATTTAATTTACATATAATTTTTAAATGGAGAAAATAGTAGAAAATAGGAAAACAGCCTTTAAAAATAGGAAATCATCATAGTAAATTTTGGAAAATTCTATTATTATTTTTAAAAATATTTAGAGATGAAAATATACATAAATTAACATATTAAAACATATTAAAATAAATAATAAGAAAGAAAATATGATTTATAAAATTTAAAATAGGCAAAATTGCACAATAAAACAAATTATACTAAAAATTGAAATGTACATAACTTTTACATTTTAACTCCGTTTTCAACGAAACGAAAAGCAGTATTCATGTTATTAAATCTATTTTCATAATAAAAGATAAAATTTCAAATTTCAAATGTTTAAAATTTAAATTCAAAAGTCAAAGTTTGACTATTGACCAAAATTCACATTTTCTGGAAATATTTAATTTAGTCATATTTGGAATTCTAATCCACATCAAAATAAAAGTTTATACTTAAAATAACAATATTTATTCTTTTTCATAAATAAAGCTTTTAAATCTGGAAATCAATTTAAAAATAATTGTAAAATACAGGGTTGTTACACTCTCCCCCACTCAAAACTTTTCGTCCCTGAAAAGGAACGAGGTACGGGAAAGCACAGAAAAAAGATAGAATGAATAGAATTAAGACAAGATGATAAGAAAATTGGAATTACACCTGATAACTATTGTTATAGGTAAGTTTAACAAGATGGAGGTGATCAAATCAAGAATATAAGCATGAAAAAAAATCCTCTAGAGTCTGAATCTCCCTTTTCACTTGACCGACGGTCTATGAATGGAAAACAGTGTTCAGATCCAGATGAGTAACAAAGATTATCAAAGATTACAAAAAGATTTCTAAACGGACTGGTATAAGCAATAGCCTTCCCATTCTGTAACAAGATAAGAGAAATAAGGACAACCAAAAGGTAGTTTGAAAAACAAAATAAGATAATAAATCTGAAACCATAATGCTTTGAAAATCATAAAAATTTAGGGATGTTTATCATTTGGAAATCATACTACTAAAATCATAACACTTTGGACATGTTATTCTTAAAAAAAAACATAATACTTAGAAAATCATAACACCCTAAAAAAAAATCTTCATCTAAACCATTTTAATTCAAGGTCAAATAATATTCATTTTAAAGTTGTAACATTTCTAAGTTTATTCAATTATAAAAATTTCCAAAACATTGTCTTTTCAAAATAGCAGCACTTATAAAATGCTACAGTAGATATATTAGTATTTCAAATCAGTTTAATATCAGAAATATTCATTTGGATATCATTTAACTTATGACTTATTTAAAACAAACTTTTATGAATGGAGTATCCAATTTAAACTATACTTCGTTTATTAAGTCAAAAGTTCACTATTTTACTTAACTCTTAATTTAACACATAACCTAACTCTTTATTTAAAATACCCATTTCATAAATAGATATTCCTTTAATAAGTTACACTTAAAATTTCCATTTGAAAACCAAATTCTCAATTATCAAGTTTTAGTGATGTAAAAATACATTTTAACTATTTAAATCAAAAGTATTCATTTTCCAAGACATATCAATTTCATAAATAAAATATTTATCATAGCAAATATAACAATCAAATTTCTTTACACATTTATTCATTTAGACATCAATTAAACTATGAATTCAAGTTAAATAAACTTTATTACCAAAAGTCCAATTCAAATGTATTTTATTTTATCTATTCAAAGATACATTATTTATTATACAATATATTCATTTCAGGAAATAACCTTTATTAAATTCCTAGGTTAGACTTAAGGTTCCATATTAAATCAAATTTGATTATTAAGTTATTTAAATAAAATCTCTTTAAATTCCTTTTTCACTATTTGCCTTTGTTAATCTTTTATAACTAAAATTTAAGTGTATAACATGTATTATAACCACTCAAATTTTATTTATAAAAATCCCTTTTATATTGTATATTATCCAATTTCATATTCAACTTCTGTGTAATTTAGGTAGGTTATATTGGAATTCAATTGTGTGTTATACAAGTAAAACTTTCCAATTCAATTATCTCAAGTTTGAATCATTTATTCAAATTTTTGATTTTCTTCTTATAACTGAAATTATTCTTTAAAATAAAATTTAAGAATTAAACTTCCAATTCCTTTCAAACCATTTAGAGATAAGTAATTATATATACATTGTCACGTCCCGAATTTTTCGACTTTCGAAAATTCAACATCGATACTCACTTTACCGACTGCTGAGCCATCGAATGCCGGAAACCCGGAAAGTTATGGTTTTTAAGAAAAAGAAGAAGTAGAAGAAGAAGAAAAAAGAGAAGAAGAAGAAACAACATCAGATACAGCAACAGAAAACAATATCAGAATCTTACACATCGCAGCGGAACAATATATAATAGATAAACACTAGTCTTTTAAAAACAAAAGAATTATATCTGTTATTACATTACATCACATCATATCATCAGAGTCAATAAACAAAAATGGACAGTTATATAAACTTGTCCTCATACAGAATACACAGCGGAATAAATACTATCAGATACAAATACTACGTCTCGTCATCCAGCTTATCTCCAAGCTCCAGAATATCCAGATAACCTGATAATCTAACTCTAGACTGCCCGTGTGGAAATTGGTGGGCACCCAGAGTTTAGAAGGGAAACAATAAACTCCGAGTCAGTCATGGTGACTGGTGTGAGATCGTAAAACAGTTATTCTTTAAAATAAACAACAGGATAATTTTAAAGTCAATTCGAAATGCTTTTGGAAAATGAAACTACCATAAGACCTCCCACCACACACACAATGCAAACGCAGAATTGGAGGAGATTTCTTCTTATGATAGTCAAAGATGCTTACTACGCAAAATCAAATCATTTTTGATATTATTATTAGTGCATAGTGTAGAAAACATTTCGAAAGTATAATATTAATCTTAGCCAACATACGACCAGTATCGTATGCCTACTATAGCTACTATGTTCAATAGCAGGTTACCGCCACATTCCATAGCAGGTAATACAACTAAAACCGTACACGTCGCGTATTGTTTCTTTGGATTTCCAACAAATGGTCAGGCTAAGGAACTTCCTATCCACGATGGGTACGTCCCTGGAATAGACGACCCGAGAAATAACCTAACATTACGGTTAGATCTCTGCCAACACAAGGCCGGGTTACCTCTGCAAAAGTAGGTAACTACTGACACGCGTATGCCATCCCCCGATCGTCACCGATCTTCCCGAGGATCCCCGATTTCCAACAAACCACATAGATAATAATAATGCAGTAACCACAGAGGTTAAGTATCTGGGCTCCATACCATGATACCACCTTTATCCAGAAGGAATGACATACACTAAGGGGCGCTACTCCCTAGAACCTTGCTGCATCCTTCCTGTTTCGACCATTTCCGGGGTGTGAGGCTCGACGAAGTCTCGTCCACAAAGCTACGCTTTCTACAAAAAGCCCTGCTTCGGGTCAAACAAAATGATCAACCTATGATCACAAAGATATAAGATCAAACAAATGATCATATCACAAATGATCAAACACTGATCATTTCACAGCAACACTCAGTATGCCACGTTACCAAATTGGGATATATCGCTGATGAATTTCAACTACATAACCTCTGAGCTCGTACATCTCAGAGAAGGGTGTTAAGCTAAGAGAATAAATTCTCCGCCACCAACAGAAATGTATTTGAAAGAAATCAGCTTTACATCTCAAATTGTAACGTCAGACACACAATCCATAAAAGTCTGTTCCGGGATCGAACAGAACCGAAGGCACTTCTCACGAAGCCCTTGCATTTCCGGATAATTTCCAATCACGTCAGGACTTCCCGTCACTAAGGGTGATAAAACCTCTAAATCGAAGATCAGTCGATGTAGAGTAACTCGACGGTAATCCTTCCGTTTTCAAAAATATCCGGTCTTCAACACCGGTCTTCAAATGCGATTCATAACGACGTATCACATATTCGGAATGGGTTATACGACCCCATGGTCCTTTCCCGGCTAACCCGAATAGTGAGCGTTTATTTAAAAACAAGTGTGGCATTCAATTTCATCCAATTCACAACAAATACCTATCTAAAGGTAATTATTGATAGTCGGTTATTTAACTATCAATAAAGATGCGCGACATCATCAGATTCCAAATAATTTTCCCAAATTATTTTATCTTCCAAAATATCTTTACTAGATATAAAATTTCCACACTTAACCATTTGAAAACAACTTCAAATTAATTTCCACATTTCATTTTATCTTTGAAGATAAAATCTCAAAACAGTTCATTTCATATTGGAAAAGCATTTCCATACTTATTTAATAATAAGTATTTCACAAATCATTTATTTTCAACATTTGAAAATATTCGATATACTTAAATCAAATTAAGTATATATTCATTCTTTAAGGAAATCTATTTTCTATAACAACATCAATTTGAGTCAAAAACGAATGTTGCGTAAAACATCGTTACGACGACTCAAAATCACTAGTATAGGGATTCGAAATTAAAATAGATATGTAAATCCCAATACTAGATAAAAACATTTCCTTTCGGAAATCATTTACTATAACAACAGTGTTATAGTCCACCATTTCCTTATTTCTCGAAAACGTCTATTTCAACAATGAATGTTGAAATCTATGATTTCGATATTCAATACGTTTTAAAACATCTTTTAAAACAATTAACTTCATTTTACAATATCGCTTTTCCAAAACTATCCATTTTATTTAATAATATATTCACTGTCCAAAATCGTGAATATACTTCACTAATTACATTTCACTATTTTCTACACATTTTATTCCAAAAATAATTCGCTATCCAAAATCGCGAATATATCTCCTTTAACAACCTTCTTTATTTAATTTATCAAATTCAATTGATCTCGAATTTATAAACAACGTTTATAAATTCCATTTCCATTTCCATTTTATAACAACTTCGATTTATACTTCTTCTTTAATAACCCATTCCATTTATAAGTTAATATAACTTATATTTCATTTATCTTAAAAGAAATCGTTCTTTTAAACTTCTCAAAATTTAAAACTTTCAGATTTCATTAACTTATGAAATCCCATTTATACTTCTTTCCAACACTTATAAAAATTCGTTTTATAAGTCCAATATTTTGATTTACAAAGATATCAATTTTTATAAATCTTTCTATACAAATCGTTTATAGTTATTCAAAAAAATCCCAACTTAAACCATTTTATAAATAAATCGACTTTTATTTCAAAAACGACACTTCGGTTATATTTCACTAAAATTATAACTTTTATAACTTTAAAATTTTACGTTTATAAATCGATTCAAAAATTCCATAAAACGTATATTTCAAAAATCACTTTAAAAACCCTTTTAAAATAACAGTCGTTATTTTTACATTTCAAAACTGAATCCGATGATGCAACAACACCAATCAGTCCATCACAACAGTCAATATCATATATCATCATATGATAACAGAATATACATCAATATCTGTAAATAAATAAATACAGTTGAGGAATCCTGTTGGATCCCTCCAACCTGTTTCCCTGCATCCAAAAACGTCAGCACAATACCAATTCCGCTCCAGTACGGAATTATCGCGGTATATGGGTTTTTATAAATCCGCTTACTAACGGCGCAATAGGGTCTCATCCGCTATACGAGGCGGGAAATCAATCAATCCAATATATACATATGCCAATATGTATATACTGCTATATATAGATATATCCTATAATATCTAATAGCACATTCAAACAGTCAATCATCAATCAATAACTGTAAATAATTCCACATTCAAATTTGAGTGAGAAGATCTCACCGTGATTTTTTATTCCGATTCCAGCGTTTATTTCCGAATAAAATTAAACGGCCGTTTAATTTTATCCAAAATTTTCACTGACTCCAATCGCTTCCAAATCAGTTCCAGCGCGTAGTATTCGACGATACGATTCCAATGCAACTGATTTCGTAATTTTTCAACCTCGTATGAACAAGATATCAAATTTTAAACATCACATAAATTAAATTACAATTTAAATTACATTTCTTTTATTTATTTTCACCTAAACCCCATCTGGACCGTTCGTTTTAGCAAAGAAAATCGTGGCCGTGCTTGATATCTTCTTCCACTCCCAGGTATATGCGTGAGCACGAGACCCATCAGCCGCCGTTTTGCCCTAGATGCCGCGACCACTACGATCGTCGAGAGTCCATCACTCCACCGCCATACGAATGCCACCGACCCAAGCTACCCACGGCCAGAGCCTTGTCGAGCTCGGTCGTCTCTAGGTGGAGAAAACGTGCCCGTTCGTGCGCGCGTTCTTGCCCTGGCGCGCCCTCCATGCTGCTCGAATATTCATCATCGCCGTATGGATGACTTCGTCTCGCCGAGATCTACAATCCTCTAGTTGAAGACTTTGGCTAGAACTTCACGGATTTTGAGAATTTAAGGGATGAAGTGGCGTTCGTTTCTGGCCATCGAACGAATTAGAGGCGGCCAGGGTTTTAGCTGAAACCCTAGTCTTTCTCGTTTGCAAAATGAAAGTGAGGGGGTGCTTTTATAGAAAATTGCCCAGTTTACTATTCATCGAATTTTTTCGAACTCCGATTCGAGCGTGCCGGCTGACGTTTCTAAGGTTTACCCCGCGTTCCGAACGCAATGGAACGTGTTTCGGAAGCTAATTCGATCGTCTGTGTGAGATACGGAGAAAAACGATCAAATTAAATTAAACCGATTTAAATCGATTTCGAGGCGTTTTAATTTGTACCGGACAAATGGTAAATCCAAAAATTACGAAATTTGGAATCTTACAATAATATCACATTACGGATCCGATGAAACTGGTTTCGTCGAAATCCGAGACCGTTTGAAAAATGACTATTTTTAACTCGCCGAATTAAATTAAAACGATATCGATGCGTTTCGAGCTGCCACGGTCAAACGACAACTCCGATGGATACGAAAATTGAAATCCGATAATAACTAACTATTACGGATCCAATGGAACTGGTCTCGTTCAATTCTGAGACTGTTCGAAAATTGGCTATTTTTACAGTCGATAATTAAATATTAAAATAATAAATTTTCACAGATTAACTCCAAATTCACTTTTAAGAGTTCTAAAATATTTCTATAACTCCAGTATGATTAAATATAACTTTATAAATCATTTCCAGCACATTAAACCCATATTTCAATTATTTCTGGAATTTCAATCATTAAAATATCGATTTAATCATCAAATTAAATCCAATATTCGAATAATAAATTATTCGACTTCTTAAATTCATTTATTAATATTTAAAATCAATTAAATATTCGAATTTTAATTATCAAAAATTCTGGGTCGTTACAAACTTCCCCCCTTAAAAGAATTTCGTCCTCGAAATTACAAGTTAGGAAGAAAGGTCCTTAACTCGTCTACTATTTTTCACAATCTAAATAGTTTTATCAATTCATCAAAACAAATCTCTCTACTAAAGATTTGCTATCAATTCAACTAACTTTCAACTTCAACTATAAGTTCAAACAACATTGTTTAACTTCTCAATTCAAATTCGAGTTTAAATTCAAATTTTCAAAAATTTATCAAAAATTTTCTAACACTCGAAATTTCCGAAAAATTTCGCCAGCGTCTCCTTTGCGCGGCTAATACGGTACGACTACAAAACGTCCCCACGGACTCTCAGATTTCAAAAAGAAAAAGAAAAAGCCAAGCGACTAGAGAGAAATCATCAAAAACTCATATTATAATTCAAATACGTACCTTTTGTCGAGCAATTCAAATTATCTGTGAAATCAAATTCAATTTCCTTTATACCTGTATATCCTACTAGCCATAATGTCTAGTTACATATATTCAAACCATTTCGTAAAGTCCATTACAAAATTTCAATATAACTGCTTATATCATTTTTAAATTAGTTTTAATTACTAATTCATTTCAAATTCTAATCTACTAACAAATTCAGATTTGCTTCCAACATTCAATTTCAATTTCAGTTTCATTCACTTTTGTTCATTTCCAAAATTTGATTTCAATTTACCCTTTGGTTAAATCTACTGTCATTTAAACTGGATTTCCAATTCGAATTCATTTTACTTTTCTTCAAATTTTATCAATTCAACTTCATTAACACTTAATGAATTTATATACAATCAACTAACAATCATCAAACAATCAATGCATATTCAACATAACCATTATTATTTGATTTCCATTCAATTTAGTTCAACACCTTTAATTTCAATTGACTTACATTCCATTTATTCAGTTTCTTCAATGAATTAACATTTACATTCAATTGATTCATTAGTTCAATAGCTAATCCATTTCACATATCATGTTGAAGTTTATTTATATAACTCAAGTTCATATTCATTTAATTCATTTTGATTATTTACTTCGACACCAAAATCAATTCCAATCAACACTTAAGTTATATCCCATTAAACATCGTTTGTTTAACTTAACTTACATTTCCACTTATAAATCCAAAATTCAAATTTCAATCCTATCAATATTAAATTTGTATAAGTTATCAACTTATTAATATTTCATAAACATTTTCATATAGCATTCCAGAGTTTTTTTTTTTCAACCTTTTCAAAACCATTTTTGAAAACAATTCAAATTATCCTTTGAATTTTCTAAACAAAACCCAATTTTTCAAACAACTTTTCATTTAAAACGATTTGGCAGCAATTCCTCTTTTGGAAACCCGAAAATGAACACCGATGATGTCGCGATCATCATCGGAATTATTTTCCAGCGACCGAAAAGAGTTTAGAGCTTTTCATTCCGTCAAAACATTTTTCAAATCCTTTGAAATCCATTTTCAAATCAAAAAGATTTAAACTTTCCAAATCTCCAAAATTTTCAACTTCTTTTTAAACATTTCCAAATACTTCTCTGGAATTCCGTTTTAAATTACAATTCATATTTATAATTTACATTCTTAAATTTCATTTATATGTGAATTTATTTCTTGGTTCTTTGTTTTAATTCCAATTTCATTTGCAATTTCCACATATATATTAATGGGGGTAATTAACATCATTACTTCCTAACAACCATGCATCCATATATCATAATAATTTACAGAAAATTATTTCTTATACAAAATAGCTTTGGGCAAAATTATTTCATTTACCCTATTTAAAACAATACTGTGTCGGTTTATCTTGTTTAGAGTTTAGAAACCCCTATCGATTACAGTTAGCTAGACTGCACCGACCAGAATCCATAAACAATCAACCGATAAGTCAACACAATACAAAACAATTTTATATTCAAATAACAAATACGCGCTCATATCTATTATCACACTCAACTCATTCTAGAGTACTGCTGACTCTATCTCTAATGAGTAACACCCAACAGAGCAGGGTTGTCGCTTAACCATATGCTCTGATACCAACTGTCACGTCCCGAATTTTTCGACTTTCGAAAATTCAACATCGATACTCACTTTACCGACTGCTGAGCCATCGAATGCCGGAAACCCGGAAAGTTATGGTTTTTAAGAAAAAGAAGAAGTAGAAGAAGAAGAAAAAAGAGAAGAAGAAGAAACAACATCAGATACAGCAACAGAAAACAATATCAGAATCTTACACATCGCAGCGGAACAATATATAATAGATAAACACTAGTCTTTTAAAAACAAAAGAATTATATCTGTTATTACATTACATCACATCATATCATCAGAGTCAATAAACAAAAATGGACAGTTATATAAACTTGTCCTCATACAGAATACACAGCGGAATAAATACTATCAGATACAAATACTACGTCTCGTCATCCAGCTTATCTCCAAGCTCCAGAATATCCAGATAACCTGATAATCTAACTCTAGACTGCCCGTGTGGAAATTGGTGGGCACCCAGAGTTTAGAAGGGAAACAATAAACTCCGAGTCAGTCATGGTGACTGGTGTGAGATCGTAAAACAGTTATTCTTTAAAATAAACAACAGGATAATTTTAAAGTCAATTCGAAATGCTTTTGGAAAATGAAACTACCATAAGACCTCCCACCACACACACAATGCAAACGCAGAATTGGAGGAGATTTCTTCTTATGATAGTCAAAGATGCTTACTACGCAAAATCAAATCATTTTTGATATTATTATTAGTGCATAGTGTAGAAAACATTTCGAAAGTATAATATTAATCTTAGCCAACATACGACCAGTATCGTATGCCTACTATAGCTACTATGTTCAATAGCAGGTTACCGCCACATTCCATAGCAGGTAATACAACTAAAACCGTACACGTCGCGTATTGTTTCTTTGGATTTCCAACAAATGGTCAGGCTAAGGAACTTCCTATCCACGATGGGTACGTCCCTGGAATAGACGACCCGAGAAATAACCTAACATTACGGTTAGATCTCTGCCAACACAAGGCCGGGTTACCTCTGCAAAAGTAGGTAACTACTGACACGCGTATGCCATCCCCCGATCGTCACCGATCTTCCCGAGGATCCCCGATTTCCAACAAACCACATAGATAATAATAATGCAGTAACCACAGAGGTTAAGTATCTGGGCTCCATACCATGATACCACCTTTATCCAGAAGGAATGACATACACTAAGGGGCGCTACTCCCTAGAACCTTGCTGCATCCTTCCTGTTTCGACCATTTCCGGGGTGTGAGGCTCGACGAAGTCTCGTCCACAAAGCTACGCTTTCTACAAAAAGCCCTGCTTCGGGTCAAACAAAATGATCAACCTATGATCACAAAGATATAAGATCAAACAAATGATCATATCACAAATGATCAAACACTGATCATTTCACAGCAACACTCAGTATGCCACGTTACCAAATTGGGATATATCGCTGATGAATTTCAACTACATAACCTCTGAGCTCGTACGTCTCAGAGAAGGGTGTTAAGCTAAGAGAATAAATTCTCCGCCACCAACAGAAATGTATTTGAAAGAAATCAGCTTTACATCTCAAATTGTAACGTCAGACACACAATCCATAAAAGTCTGTTCCGGGATCGAACAGAACCGAAGGCACTTCTCACGAAGCCCTTGCATTTCCGGATAATTTCCAATCACGTCAGGACTTCCCGTCACTAAGGGTGATAAAACCTCTAAATCGAAGATCAGTCGATGTAGAGTAACTCGACGGTAATCCTTCCGTTTTCAAAAATATCCGGTCTTCAACACCGGTCTTCAAATGCGATTCATAACGACGTATCACATATTCGGAATGGGTTATACGACCCCATGGTCCTTTCCCGGCTAACCCGAATAGTGAGCGTTTATTTAAAAACAAGTGTGGCATTCAATTTCATCCAATTCACAACAAATACCTATCTAAAGGTAATTATTGATAGTCGGTTATTTAACTATCAATAAAGATGCGCGACATCATCAGATTCCAAATAATTTTCCCAAATTATTTTATCTTCCAAAATATCTTTACTAGATATAAAATTTCCACACTTAACCATTTGAAAACAACTTCAAATTAATTTCCACATTTCATTTTATCTTTGAAGATAAAATCTCAAAACAGTTCATTTCATATTGGAAAAGCATTTCCATACTTATTTAATAATAAGTATTTCACAAATCATTTATTTTCAACATTTGAAAATATTCGATATACTTAAATCAAATTAAGTATATATTCATTCTTTAAGGAAATCTATTTTCTATAACAACATCAATTTGAGTCAAAAACGAATGTTGCGTAAAACATCGTTACGACGACTCAAAATCACTAGTATAGGGATTCGAAATTAAAATAGATATGTAAATCCCAATACTAGATAAAAACATTTCCTTTCGGAAATCATTTACTATAACAACAGTGTTATAGTCCACCATTTCCTTATTTCTCGAAAACGTCTATTTCAACAATGAATGTTGAAATCTATGATTTCGATATTCAATACGTTTTAAAACATCTTTTAAAACAATTAACTTCATTTTACAATATCGCTTTTCCAAAACTATCCATTTTATTTAATAATATATTCACTGTCCAAAATCGTGAATATACTTCACTAATTACATTTCACTATTTTCTACACATTTTATTCCAAAAATAATTCGCTATCCAAAATCGCGAATATATCTCCTTTAACAACCTTCTTTATTTAATTTATCAAATTCAATTGATCTCGAATTTATAAACAACGTTTATAAATTCCATTTCCATTTCCATTTTATAACAACTTCGATTTATACTTCTTCTTTAATAACCCATTCCATTTATAAGTTAATATAACTTATATTTCATTTATCTTAAAAGAAATCGTTCTTTTAAACTTCTCAAAATTTAAAACTTTCAGATTTCATTAACTTATGAAATCCCATTTATACTTCTTTCCAACACTTATAAAAATTCGTTTTATAAGTCCAATATTTTGATTTACAAAGATATCAATTTTTATAAATCTTTCTATACAAATCGTTTATAGTTATTCAAAAAAATCCCAACTTAAACCATTTTATAAATAAATCGACTTTTATTTCAAAAACGACACTTCGGTTATATTTCACTAAAATTATAACTTTTATAACTTTAAAATTTTACGTTTATAAATCGATTCAAAAATTCCATAAAACGTATATTTCAAAAATCACTTTAAAAACCCTTTTAAAATAACAGTCGTTATTTTTACATTTCAAAACTGAATCCGATGATGCAACAACACCAATCAGTCCATCACAACAGTCAATATCATATATCATCATATGATAACAGAATATACATCAATATCTGTAAATAAATAAATACAGTTGAGGAATCCTGTTGGATCCCTCCAACCTGTTTCCCTGCATCCAAAAACGTCAGCACAATACCAATTCCGCTCCAGTACGGAATTATCGCGGTATATGGGTTTTTATAAATCCGCTTACTAACGGCGCAATAGGGTCTCATCCGCTATACGAGGCGGGAAATCAATCAATCCAATATATACATATGCCAATATGTATATACTGCTATATATAGATATATCCTATAATATCTAATAGCACATTCAAACAGTCAATCATCAATCAATAACTGTAAATAATTCCACATTCAAATTTGAGTGAGAAGATCTCACCGTGATTTTTTATTCCGATTCCAGCGTTTATTTCCGAATAAAATTAAACGGCCGTTTAATTTTATCCAAAATTTTCACTGACTCCAATCGCTTCCAAATCAGTTCCAGCGCGTAGTATTCGACGATACGATTCCAATGCAACTGATTTCGTAATTTTTCAACCTCGTATGAACAAGATATCAAATTTTAAACATCACATAAATTAAATTACAATTTAAATTACATTTCTTTTATTTATTTTCACCTAAACCCCATCTGGACCGTTCGTTTTAGCAAAGAAAATCGTGGCCGTGCTTGATATCTTCTTCCACTCCCAGGTATATGCGTGAGCACGAGACCCATCAGCCGCCGTTTTGCCCTAGATGCCGCGACCACTACGATCGTCGAGAGTCCATCACTCCACCGCCATACGAATGCCACCGACCCAAGCTACCCACGGCCAGAGCCTTGTCGAGCTCGGTCGTCTCTAGGTGGAGAAAACGTGCCCGTTCGTGCGCGCGTTCTTGCCCTGGCGCGCCCTCCATGCTGCTCGAATATTCATCATCGCCGTATGGATGACTTCGTCTCGCCGAGATCTACAATCCTCTAGTTGAAGACTTTGGCTAGAACTTCACGGATTTTGAGAATTTAAGGGATGAAGTGGCGTTCGTTTCTGGCCATCGAACGAATTAGAGGCGGCCAGGGTTTTAGCTGAAACCCTAGTCTTTCTCGTTTGCAAAATGAAAGTGAGGGGGTGCTTTTATAGAAAATTGCCCAGTTTACTATTCATCGAATTTTTTCGAACTCCGATTCGAGCGTGCCGGCTGACGTTTCTAAGGTTTACCCCGCGTTCCGAACGCAATGGAACGTGTTTCGGAAGCTAATTCGATCGTCTGTGTGAGATACGGAGAAAAACGATCAAATTAAATTAAACCGATTTAAATCGATTTCGAGGCGTTTTAATTTGTACCGGACAAATGGTAAATCCAAAAATTACGAAATTTGGAATCTTACAATAATATCACATTACGGATCCGATGAAACTGGTTTCGTCGAAATCCGAGACCGTTTGAAAAATGACTATTTTTAACTCGCCGAATTAAATTAAAACGATATCGATGCGTTTCGAGCTGCCACGGTCAAACGACAACTCCGATGGATACGAAAATTGAAATCCGATAATAACTAACTATTACGGATCCAATGGAACTGGTCTCGTTCAATTCTGAGACTGTTCGAAAATTGGCTATTTTTACAGTCGATAATTAAATATTAAAATAATAAATTTTCACAGATTAACTCCAAATTCACTTTTAAGAGTTCTAAAATATTTCTATAACTCCAGTATGATTAAATATAACTTTATAAATCATTTCCAGCACATTAAACCCATATTTCAATTATTTCTGGAATTTCAATCATTAAAATATCGATTTAATCATCAAATTAAATCCAATATTCGAATAATAAATTATTCGACTTCTTAAATTCATTTATTAATATTTAAAATCAATTAAATATTCGAATTTTAATTATCAAAAATTCTGGGTCGTTACATACATAATATGTCAAATCAAATTTAAATCATATATCTATATATATTATAATCCAGTCATATTTTAGAAATTCAAATCAATTAGATTTTCCAAAACAAAGCTGTAGCAAGACTATAGAATGGTCTCTTCACTTCGAAACTCGAAAATGAACGTCGATGATGCTGCAGTCATCACCGAAATTATTTTCCAGCGACAAAGAGAAGAGCACTTAATTTTTAAATTTTTAAATCCTTTAGAAACAAATTTCTACTTGGAAATACTTTAAATAATATATCCTTTTAAAACTTTAAACACAAGGTTTGAATCCATCTGAAATTAAATTCTTAAATTTCTTGTTTTAAATTCATTTCAGTTTCCAAATAAATTTATAAACATCTATTTATAAATTCATTTATAGAATGATAAATCAAGTATTATCATTTCAAATAATCAATTTAAATCAATTTATTAAGTTCCATAATATTTACTTATATCAAAATTTATTTCATTAAACAATTTTTTTTAAAATAATATTGTGTCATTTTGTTCTGTCAAAGTGTTTTAGAAATCCTATCGATAGCGTTGATCAGACGAATCGATCGGAAGCCCAAATCAACATCAACAACTCAAACGACACACTATATAAAACAAAACATAGATTTACAAGTACAATTCAAAATGTTTGGAGATATTTTGGAAACAAAACAAGATGATTAATTATCAACATATGAAGATGGATAAGCTTAGATAAATCGCGGGCAACCTTAACCGGGTCAACCGTGACTTAATGAATAAGATCAAATGCGTATTTTTTTTCTGAGGTAAATCTACATCTGATCTCAAAAGATAGAGTTTGGAGAAATAAAAGATATTAGCATCTAAACCAAGGATAGATATAAATCTCTGGTGAATCGATTCTAATTTGTAAAGGAGTTTCCCCCTTTACCAGAAAATTAGAATATTGGCGAGACAGCCAATTCACTATAAAGATCATTCGAAGTGGAGTTATGTGATACTCCAAAATCAAAAGAAGATGAATAGTGAGGGACAAGAATGAATTTTGGAACCGCAGGGAACGTTCCAAAAATTCAAAGGAAATTCGAATCAAGAGGAAAAGATTCAAACTCGAACGAAAGTGATTCTGTAAATAAATCTACTCCATATGCTGAGTTTTGCCTCAAAACCTAGCTCTGATACCAACTGTAACGACCCGTTATTTTCAACCATTCGCATCCATTATAAGTGTATAGATAGACACTCATGCCGAAGTTGAATTGCTCAAAATACCGCGTTGTAATTAAAATTTGGCAAATCTCAGAATATACAGTAAATAAATATAATCACAGATCACAGACACAGAGTAAAATAATGCAGCGGAAGTAAAAGAAATAGTAGTTCATGAAGCTACTATCTAAATATGTCAGAGTTACATAAGATACAACAGAAGAAATAGAGTACAACAAAAGTCTCAATAAAATAACCAAGTACAAGCTGAGTAGGACAACGAAACTGAAATAGATAGGACAAGACAAGCAGATAATCTCCAGCGATTCAAATCTCCAAGCGAGTGGAAATCCAAATCTGTGAACAACTCAGGCTGACCCGAGCGTAAAGCAAAACACAAAACACTCGAGTCAGGACAATATATACTTATATAATGTAAACCAACTCAAGCGAACTGTAATAAGGGTACAAGTAACTTAGAAGATGCTAGGGACCACCCATCCTCTAAGGATCCGTTAAAATATCTACTATGTAGTAATATTCGCTATTATAATAGTGTCTAAATAAGTAAAGTATAATCATATAGAAAATAACATAAAGGGGATGGAGAACCTTAATGCGGTCGGATCTTAAAATCATAATCGTAGTAAAGCTCGATATGGTAGGTGACACGGCACAACTAGGCAATGCCAGGGTAGATATACCAATTACGCACACGGACTGATGGATACGCATAGCAGCCACTACCGTTCCACCTCGAACAACACTCCCAAATCGAAGGATGGCCATCTAATCAATCACAAGTAAGAGTATAATATCGAAGAAATGTGTCCGAGAAGAGGTGCTACCTCACTGGTCGAGATCGCTCCTGTTTTAGCCACCTTATGCCAACTCACGGGAGTTGGGTCCACGTAACATACCTTAAGAACGTCGCCACCATCCTACTTCATTCTGGAATCTCCACCGCGTACACAGTTGCCAAAGTGGTTTTCGGTAAGACAGAGAGTATGTCCATATCTGATCCCGGTCTCTTTAACAACCCAACGTTATTATAACCCGTGGTTATAAGTTTAAAAACAGTTTATACTTCAAAATAGAATATCATTTCAAATCCAAATCTTTATCAAAATAAAGATTAAATCAATTCCAAACCATTTCCATATTTTTAAAATATCATATCATTTCAAAACTTCATTTCAAATCATTTTAATATTCCAAATATCATTTGAGTTCAAATCTAAATATTCAACTTTAAATACCTTTTAAATTTAAAGGTATACTTCATTTATTATCATTTCAAGTCACCTTTTAAATAGTTTATATTCCAATCAAAAAACCTTTTAAAAGTGTAATTATTATATTTTCAAATCAAGTATTCAATTTCCAAAGTTTCAAACCATTCTGAGTTCGTTTACTAAGTCAAAAACCCTAATTAATAAAATTTCAGCATTTCACAGCATTTAAAAACAACTGCTATAGGTTATATTTGAAAACATTTTTAATTCAGCAAAGACATCACTTAAAACTGCTGTTAAAACTCAGTTTTAGTTGAATTATAGTTCAAAACAGAAAAGATAGCATATCAGAAGTGCTGCGGTAGTTCAGATTTCAAAACAAGGGTTAAATTTGGTTTCAGCAAAGACTGCAGACCATTATAGCATTTCCAGAGAATGCTATAATAGACCTGAGTTCAATATTAGCCTATAAGTTCAATTACAGCAACTACAGCATTTCAGAAATGCTGTAATAGCTCTTTTTACACAATTTTAGTTCAAAACAGAATCTATAGCATTTCTGAATGCTATTAAAAGCTAATTTCAGGTGTTAGTGTATTTCCAGCAATTAAATAACTTTAATTTAAAACACATAAACATTTTAAAAATCATATTTTAACTTTTGAAATGTTCATTTACATATCGTTTAACATATATCTTTTCATAATAAATTTCTTATAATAAAATCCAATTTTCAACAATTTACTTAATAAATTTAAGTGTAAAAGTTTCCAATTCTTCACATTTCAACAAATAACTTAACACTTCAAATTTAAATTACCATTTCACAAATTTAACTAAATTTCCAATTTTATTTAATTAACTTAACCCTTTAATTAAAACCAAATTTCACATTTCCTAGTCAAGTTATATTTTAAAAGATCACTTTTAAACATTCACTTATTTAACCACTTAAATTCATAGAAAAGTCAATAATACATTAATAAATCACTTAAATTCAAATTTAATCAAAATTATCATATTTACCATTTCCAAATAAAATTTAATATCCATTTTATTTATATAACTTAAATATCATTTTTAACCAAAATTCCAAATTTCCAACTTAAGTTATATTTCAAAAATCCAGTTAAACCATTCATTAATTACATTTTTAACACATGGAAAAAAAATCATAATTTCTTTATTTTAAAACATTTCAAAATCTATTTAAATCAAATTTCATAAATTTATAATTTTGTAAAATACTTAAAAATATCCAAAATACTTTATAAAATAACCACGGGCCTGTATATAATTTTCTAACCTAGGTCAAGTGATACAGATATGTATCATTTCAATCCGCAGTTAAAAAAAGAAAAATCCGGGTTCTATCATTTCAAACCCGCAATCCCAAGTTAAAATAAATTAAATAAAAATCGTTCAGGCCTATCATTTCAGCCCATAACAATTTTTCCCTATTCTAAAGTCCGTTCGGGTATGTATCATTTCAACCCATAGTGATTCTAGTCTACAGAGAACTTGCAATGGTGATAACTGATATAAATAACAGAATAACATTAAATAATTGTAATATATGATATAACAGGTGTATAAACATCATATGATCATAATATAGTCAAGTATAACATGATAATATATTTTTACAGATTCACAGGGTGTCAATTTACTAGTTATATAGGTACATATTGTTTGGTGAGAATAACTCACCTGTTTGTGCTGGAGATATCAAAACCAATGACACAATGGAAACAAAAGCATGATGACAAGACTACGGACTTGAGTGGAGAGCAAGATCCAAAGCTACAACTCTTGTATTACAACCCAAAACATACATCAAAACAAACACAATTTCAACGCACTTGAAATGGAATAACTTTTAAATGAAAAGAGATTTGAATGTCAAATCTTTTGCCTTGTTTTCTACAATGCTTTGCATGGCCTAGGGGTTTATTTAGGTCAGGTTTGACATGACTTTGGCTCAGGTTTGATCATAGGAATGCATGGCATATAGGCTAGAACATGTGGAGGAAGTTACAACACAAGAATATCAAGAGACTAGGCAACATAGTGGAGTTTGGTTCAACTTTTGGCTCGGTCTATGGGTCAAATGGCTCGGCCATCATCTGGTACAGGTGTGGACAGAGGTTTGGGTGATGAGTAGCAGCAGCCAAAGGTCATGTAGCAAGTGGTGGTGGTGGCTAAGGGGGTGGCTAAAGCAAGATATGGAGGGTAGGTGATGATATGTGTGTTCTAGGCAATGTTTTGTGGAGTTTTGTGGTGATGGCTTCAAGTGGAAGGTCATGGCCTGTCTTGGTCAGAGGGAAGGGAGTGTTTGCTATAGTAGATGGAGGAGGTGATGATGGGGATGAAGGTGGTAGAGGCTAGGCCAAGAAAACATGTGAAGAGATCAAGGCAAAATTGCATAGAAAAGTAAGAAAAAAGTAGAAAGAAAAGAGGGAGATTACCAAATTTTTTTGCAAGATGGAGGCCATGATTTTTTTTAGGGTTTTGGAGCTTTGAAAATTCGTGAATAAGATGAGGGAGTCGGCTGAAAATGAATGAGGAAAAGAACGGCAGAAAATAAAATAAAAGATGTATTGATTGAAAAGAAACGGTAGAATTCAAAAGGGCTAAGCACACAAAAGGTATCAAACTCTTCATATATCTTTAATTCCCTTTTTATAACTTTATATTTCTGGAAAAAATAATAATCCCAGATACAATTTCGAAATTTTATCAAAATATAATAATTTATATAAATATTTATCAATTATATAAAGTTAAATTAAGAAAATAGCTAAAATAGTAAACTAGTCTAGAAAATTTGGAATTGAATAGTATAAATTTTTAGAAAATTCATATGAGCTTTTAATATATTTTTAAACATAAATAATAACATAAAATAAAAATATATTCACAAAATAAATATTAAAAATTTAATTTACATATAATTTTTAAATGGAGAAAATAGCAGAAAATAGGAAAACAGCCTTTAAAAATAGGAAATCATCATAGTAAATTTTGGAAAATTCTATTATTACTTTTAAAAATATTTAGAGATGAAAATATACATAAATTAACATATTGACACATATTAAAATAAATAATAAGAAAGAAAATATGATTTATAAAATTTAAAATAGGCAAAATTGCACAATAACACAAATTATACTAAAAATTGAAATGTACATAACTTTTACATTTTAACTCCGTTTTCAACGAAACGAAAAGCAGTATTCATGTTATTAAATCTATTTTCATAATAAAAGATAAAATTTCAAATTTCAAATATTTAAAATTTAAATTTAAAAGTCAAAGTTTGACTATTGACCAAAATTCACATTTTCTGGAAATATTTAATTTAGTCATATTTGGAATTCTAATCCACATCAAAATAAAAGTTTATACTTAAAATAACAAAATTTATTCTTTTTTGTAAATAAAGCTTTTAAATCTGGAAATCAATTTAAAAATAATTGTAAAATACAGGGTTGTTACAGGAATATATTAAATGGATTGAAGACTTAAGGAAAGGTTATTTGCAAGGTGAAAGAGTTTATAAATGGTTAGATATTTATAAACGACTTTTAGAAATAGGTTTATAGATTTATAAAAGAAGTTTTTATAAATGGTTTATGGATTCATAAAAGGTTTATAAGTGATTTTTGAAATGTATAAGAAGCTTATAAGGGATTGAATTTTTATAAAGGGATTATAAATAGTTTTCGGAGGTTTATAAAATGGTTATAAATGGTTTTGGGTAATTGTAAGGAAATTATAAATGGTTTGAGAATCGAATGAAAAGAGAATCTTTCTCCATTCTGTATATATACTTATACCATCGAGATAAGTATATGGATATTTTCTAAGTATTGGAAATATAGGAATTGGTGGATATATCTTTGTAAAAGTAATTCTTATACAAGTAATTTACTAATGGTTTTATTTATGAAAGATTTCATAAAAGGAGGCTAGTGATTGCTTATATGCTTAACCAATGTTGGTTTTTCCCTATGGAATAAATCGCGGATTGAATGTTTGTTATTTGATAGTTAAATAACCGACTATCGAAATTGGACCTAACGTAACTTTGGAAATATCTAGGAGAAACACGTTAGTTATATGGCACAGTCATCTTCGATGATGTTGTACTGTGCGTATAAATCTTGTTTCGTTCTCCTAGGATAATAATAAGGAAATCCGTCCATTAACGGTTAGGAGGTAATCTCCTATCTTATCTTTGACTATTTATTTCTTAAAGAACCGAGGTTGAGTTTACCGAGAATTATTGAAAGTTGTTTCGAAGAGACCGGGATTAGGTATGTTATCTGAAAACCACTTCGATTCAACGAATGTGTTTCGAAGTGAAGATATCTCGAAGATGATGGAATTTTGGAGACGGAGCTCTCAAGTGTTCCGTTCAGTCCTAGAACAAACTTGTATGGATGAATGCTGGTATTGCATTGTTGCATGGAAGGCAGTATTAGCATTCTAAGTGGGAAGTGCTATTTAAAAAGGTAAAATGTAGCCTCAGACCTCATCAACCGGGAAATGACAAAAATCGGGCATGCAGTAGGGCCAAGTGGGTAGCTCCCAAGTAGGTTATGGTCATTCGAAATCCAGATCGGTTATTATCTCTCATAGTATACTTCAGGGCCCATAAATGGAGGGGTGATCATATTCGGTACTACTAGTCAAGTGGTAGGCCAGTCATGTGTGGCAGGGGTACACGATGTTCTTGTCAGACCCCAGTGCATTTATCTAGAGAGGTACCTTAGGAAGGTAGTTCCTTACCTTGTCATAGTATGGAATCCAATCTCTAACACGTGCCTTACGGTTTTGATTGTAGAACCTAGTATGCTGGAATTTAAAAATGTAACAATTTCGGGTAAGATTAATAAGTATTTGTATCTAGACCCTATTATAATATCATAGAATTTCATATGAAATGTTTTGGTTATGTAAGGTAAAATCTATCCGTGTTTTTGTGCGGTGCAGTCTTATGAGACACTCTTAGTTTCTCAAAAGTTTTCTAGAACTTTAAAATCCAGTGGGTGTGTGTTTCTCATGATGGTTTTCCAGACTGACTTGGGTGTTATTTTATTATAATGCTCGGGTCAGACCGAGCATTTTACAGATTAGTTTGGATGCTTTGGAGCTTCAGAAGAGGAGTTAGAGGCCCAGAGACGTATTTACGTATATGGCTGTTTTTCCGCTGTATTCATTGTTGTGCTTATCAGCAATTATGAGGATAGGCTGTTATAACTGTCCATGCTAAAATAGGCTAGTATACTCTGGTTGATGTTTGTATAGACATACATTACAGTTTGTATTGTGTAAAGATTTATTGTATACTATAGATTATTCGTTCTGCTGTGAGATTCTACGTTGTTGAGTTTTCTTCTTATCTTCTTTCTTCTTTCTGTTCCCCTAACAATCGGGTTTTCTGACATTCGATTGCTCGGTATGTGACATAGTGGATGTATTAGTGTCAATTTTCGAGGGTCGAAAATCCGATTTGTTATAGGAAAAATATATAAACTGACCATAACATAAATTTATACCGATTGGTTTCCATTTAATAGTTGTGTCCATCAAGATTAGCAATTCTAATCTAACCATGTATTGCACACACAATTACTTACGTATCACTTCCCAAGGTACAAAATACTAATGAAGCCTTATCAACCATCCAATACTTCCAAATCCATTTTCCACTTAATACATCTACATATGAAACAGGCTTCTATAAAATGAGAAATAGGCTGACTTTGCCATTTAAGACCTTAATCAAAGTAGCCCCGTCATTTAAGACCTATTCTCAAGGTGGATCTAATAATGTTGTCAATGGTCTATGGGTCCTAGCTACAAAGGCCTCTAACTACTATTTAAGGCTTCCGAAATTTAATGTCCAATTATTACTGCATCTATTGTCGATAAAATCATAGCCATGTAATAAATAGTAACCAAACCACTTAATACCTTTTATTGGAAAATAGGCAGACTCTGGACATTTATTACCATTTACTCCCAATTTATTGGAGTTACAACCTTTTAAATTCCTTTCCCATTAGTTAATTATCCAATACACGAATATTCATGCAAGCATCATTATTAGTTTTTATTTAATTATTATAAGCGCAGTAAATTATGTATATATATTTACTTTTGTTAAATATGTTCTAGTTATATGTCTTCACTTGAATATTCTTTTCCATGTTAAATTATTGGAATCATATCTAAAAAGATTATCAGCTATAATTTCCATAAATTAGCCCAAAACAAAAGATTTAACTTTAAAGGTTACATTGTTTGAAATTATAAGGAATAATCATTTCTTTTTATTATTGAAATAAACAGTGTAAACTACAATGAATTCATAGTTTACACATCTCTTTCTCTTTCTATTTGCATCTATTCCTTGTTAGATCAAATGTTGTATTTTTCTAAAAGGAAATGAAATCAAACTAATTTACAAATATTAAACGGATCTAAATTCCACCAATTCCAAACATAGAAAAGTTTACATTCAAAAAGGATAAACTTTCAATGAAGTATACTAGATAAAGGAGACTACAACAAAATAGAGCTTAGACAAGTTAAAGTGAAAAATTCAAGTTGAAGGAAAAACCCAAGTGTCGAGGAGCTATGTTGTAAGTCCATACTAAGTCTTAGAATGTTAAAACCCACAACAAACTCTTCCAAATCACTATCCGAAGACTCTAAATCACTCGCAATTTAATTCAAAAATTTTGGATTTTTTTAGATTCTATACATTAAGATTTCAACTTGCTGTTGCCTCAGGCAACTTAAACAATAGGCAATCGATCAATTGGTTGCTCTAAACAGTTAACCATTTACGAGAAAATCAAGTAACCAGAGCATTAGCAAATTTCTAAAGCGACACATCCTTTTATATCAGTCGCATCTCTTCTTCAGCAATTATTTTACTTTCGAATCATGGAAACTCTTGATCACTCCTCCTCACTCGTATAAAAGGCCTATTCATCCACCACTAAAGCCATAATTATGCTCTCTGATTACTCTTAATTTCTATTGTTAATCTTATGCTCTAAATTTCTCTAACTCTCTAACCCTAAAGTGCCATTGTCCATTCTTTTCCAAATTTAAGTGCTACAAAAAATTCTAAATCCAAAACCTTATGCCATACTAATCTAAATATTTATTGTTGGCTTATAGGACTTTGCAAAAGTGTTAAAGGCAAAATCAGTATAAAGAGATACATTATGTTGATTGAAGTTTACTTTGGTGAAGTGTTGAAACCCTGTTTTGTTATTCAGGCGGAATTTGTGAACCTGTTTATTCGGGAGAAGTGAGGGTGTTAATAGGAAAATCCAAGATGAAGTCTAGGATTGGATGTAGAATGGGTGTACCCGAACAAGGAAAAATCATGGTGCACTTTATTACTTTTAACTGCTTTATTACTTTTTATATGTATCTAAGTTTAGCTATAATTATAACTTAGCTAGATATTGTAACTTAGCCATACTAGAGATCCATCTCCGCATTATAATAATTTTGGTAGTATGTTAGTTAGCATACTTAAACTTTCATTTTTAACTAGCTTCATCCATAGGCCCATGCCAATAGCTAAGGAGGGGAGAATAATTTTTATCCAACCCTAAGCCTAGACATTACTATCTAGACATCTATATAATAGAAAAGTTTATTAGTTGGTCTGATGACTAATTAGATTGCAAAGACCGTATGAGCTTTGATACCATTATTAGTCTATCTCATTTTGGTAGTAGATGAAATGGGTAAATTTTTTAAAAATTTCTTACTTGGATCTTAGCGGGCCTATGCGATCTATTAACTAGCATTAAATCCAATCTATTTATAAAATTAAATCATACTTTATTTTTAAAACATTTATTAATTAATCATATTAATTAAATTTATTAAATATTTATTTTGAATATATCTAATATATTCATACATCAACATGAAAAAATAATAATAAACAAACATGTGTATAACTACACAAACACACATATACATATTGGGATTTATATTTATGTATTCATATATTATACATACTTACATATAAAAATTGTAAATTCACATGCATAGTAGGAATATAAAGTCTAAGTATATACATATGTTTGAATATACAATAATATATGTATATGGTTTTTATACACATATTAATAGTACTATATATATAGTTTAGACATAATATATGAAGTATATATTATATATGTAGGGACCAGGCTGGTAAATAGCGGTGAAATATATGGATTTCAATTTTTTCCTTATTTGGATCATAGTGGGCCTATGAAGTGTAAAGGGATTCATTAGATCCAATCTTGTTTTTATTAATAAAACCATATTTTATTAACAATTTTCTATTTTAGTAAATTAACCATATTACCGATTTTAAATTATTATATGTTAACATTTTAACTAAACGTTTTATTGGGAATGCATCATATATACATTCAAACCAACAACAACTTAAATAAACTAATATATAAACACGTGTATAAATATATATATTATATTTACATATAGATATTGGGTTTATATCCACTTCATATACATATTATTATACTTACATATACGTGAAATACTATCACATGCATATCGAGAATGTAAATACCTAAGTATATACATATGTTTGAGTATATAACAATATATGAATATGGTTTGTATACACATATTCATAGTACCACATATATATAGTTTAGACATATACAAACATTTATGTAATTTTTATTGTCACATATATATATATTTTTATATACATACATATATATATATAATGGTATGAGAACAAATCACACATAGTAGATATTTCAAATAAGAGTAAATTTGAAGAATAAAGGTGGAAAGGTAATTCATGTTACAATTAAATCTAACCAAAGATGAGTTAAAAAGGAAATAATCATGAAGGAAAATTCTACTTTACTTTTCTTCTACAATCATTAGTTTAACAATTAATTTAATACCATATTAAATTCCAAACTTAGTTACAACAAACATCCAAACTATTAAAAAACTCAAAAGGAAATTTATGTTATACATAAATCAAAAAAGCATATAATGAACATAAAGAAAGTTAAAAGTTTTATATTTTAATTTATTGCTCCCGTTGATGTAATTAGAACTGAAACATGTATTTATATTTAGTCTGCTGCTAAAAGCACCCATAAACCCTCTTCCTAATACCATAAGTTTTTTAATAAAAATTAATAAAATTACCTACTTATTAATACCACGTTTAGTTTTTTACTGATCTCCACATCATCGAAGTCCATATTTCATCTCCTTTTCTAAATCCATCTCCATATATTATCATTGACTACCAAAACTTCATCCTTGAAGTTTCTTAAAAATTAAAATTCACTCGAATTCTAATCAAACCTAACATAAATTCATAATTATATACCAGCCAAAATTTACCTCAACGTACTATTAACCGATTAAAATATAATTCAAAATAAAATTGAAAAAGCGGATAAATTAATTTTAAAAAATAATACATAAAGGAGCTGCTTCTGGTTGAGTTTGGATAATTTTGGATGATTATCTCATCTCTTGATTTAGGATTAAGAGGTTTTAAGAGTTTTTACCGCATCGCGACATTGGTGCTTTTTTGGTTGACTTTGGATGATTTTCTCATCTCTTGATTTGGAATTAAGAGTTTTTAGAGGAATTGTAGTTTTCAAATTAAAGTTAAGAAATGAAATGATTAAGATGCGGTATGGTAGCCTATGGAAGGAAACATGATATTAATAAGCGAATGTAATGTTAAGTTGTGGTATTTTTAATGTTGGTATTTAGAAGAAGGTTTATGGGTGCTTTTAATAGCACACTATATTTATGTATATACACATTTGTAAAATTGAAATCTAATTTTAAAACATGATTTAACTAATTTAAAAATATCAACCAATAAAAATTTTAGTTTTGTTATTGGTTTACAATTTCAAGGTAAGAAAAGAATTTATTAATGTGTCTGTGTGTGTCTGTATATATATGTGTGTGGGTGTGTGTACTAATATAATTTTATAATTCAATCTACTAAAATTAGATCCATGTTCAAAAGAGAATAAAATGAAATAACAACAATAATTTATTGAAACAAAACAGATTTACAACAACACACATATTTATATTCATCAACCAAAAGGATATGTTTTAGGTCTTAAATGAAATAAAATATAAGTTGTTTGGTTAATTAAAATAATTAATCAATTATAAGAATATATAAAAACTTTCTAACAAATCAATTCCACAACAATTAACCATTTTAGATCCAATTAAATCATCAATGTTTAAATAAAACCATGCATAAAAGAATTCACAATCAATCACGATACATATAATAATTTTAAAAATCTTAATAAGTGGCTACAAACATATATGTGAATAATCATTATTTTCGAACATCATGGATAAACTATAAATAAGAAAAACATACCCAAAACCTTGCTCTTTGTCACACCTTGATTTACAGCTTCTCCTTAAGATTTCAAGCAAATCTATACCTTAAATTGCAAGACAAGGATGAACCACCTTTATTTTAATTCAATTCAATATTGATTTGAAGTTTTTTTAATTTAAGGGGAAAAAATGGCAGCCATAATTTTAGAGAGGAGGAAAGTTTTCGGTAAGGAAAGAATGAATGAAAAGATTTGTTTTAATGGGATAAAAGGAACATTTCTCATTCTCTTCATTCAATTTCCTCATTTAATTCCTTTTCAAATTTAAATTAGTTGACTCTCTCCACCTTGCAAGATATGGCCAGCCTTATGTGCAAATTTTCCAAAAAAACCTTATGTAATTATTTTATTTAGACCTTTGTTTAAAAGGGCACCGATATCATATATCGATATATGCAATATAACTTTTACATATGCATTTAATTACCAACAACATTCAAAATGTTAAATAAATTAAAAATAACTAATATTTCGTAAATACTAATTAATTTATAACATTTTACAAATTAATTAAATCGTGCTGTTTTCGAAGAAAGTACAAATGCAATTGTGCGACTTAGAGGTGTGAATTCAGCCATCGATTAATATCAAACAATTCAAATATCTAAGTTCATACATCACCTTAGCTAGTGGTGCAATAGTTTGGCCGAATTCATCGCTTATAGGTCTTTTTGGTAAAATCCAATTTCATAATCACTTGAGCAATACCTTTTAGTAATGATTATTTACACTTGTTCTCTTCATCAAAACTTATAATAACCTAAATTTTTAATATATATTACAATAATTTAATAGTATAACAACGATAATTAATTATATTAAATTGGTAAATAATCTTATTTAAATTAAGGAGGGGCAAAATAGTTAGTTTTTCAACTTTAGAATTTGATAATGTGATTTGGACCATTGCGACTGACTCATTTTTTTTGATCAAAATAGTGTATAATTTGCTTAATTTGGAAGTCATATGAAGTAGATATAGACAAATTAGTGGCATAGTGAAAAATCTGATGTGTATGTTGATATACATGAACTGATATGTTGACATGCATTCAGTTATTACACATATGCCAACATACATCTTGGGGTATGTCGACATAGAATAGTTGATTTAGTTTTTTTAAAATTCAAATTAAATTTAGTTATTTTAAACGGTGGGAACAATTTTCCCAAACAAATTTAACACTATATAAGCCTTATTTTAGGCCAAAAATTTAATTACTCTTTCCTTTTTTCATCACCGTTCTTCCTCTTTCATTTCACAACTTTGTAGTGGCACAACGCTCTCAGTTTTCAAAAGATTTTGGTGGTTTACCAATCAAAACAATCATGGAGATGAGAATTATGATCTACTGAAAGAATTGAGGCAAATATAATGGTTTCAGTGCAAAACCAATGTAGGATAGCGAAAGGAATAATTTTTTTGGAACATTTTTAGAGATTTAGTAAGTGGTTCATTCTTTACTTGAAATATGATGCATATATAGTACTATGATAATGATTTATGGTCTGCAATCTAAGTAATTAAACATTAGTAGTGGAATCAAGGGATTAAATCCTGGGTTTAGGTAGAAATATGATAAAAAGTGAGTAATATATATATATATATATGAATATAACTATAATATAACATCAGCAGTCACCATATAATCTTTAACAGCACTTTAATAATGATTTGGAATCTACATATGATGGAAATTGAAAGATTTATCCATAAACTAAATAGTAGAAGGATTGACCGTAAAAGTGGAATATACTCGAAGATGCACTAAAAATGGAGGTATACATTTACATATACTGTTGTATGAAGATGGATTGATATATTTGCTTTGTGATAGAATTGTTTGTTGTCAATATGAATGTTACAAACCTATTTCACAAGTATGAAACCCATTATGTGATGTTATCCTGTAACGACCCGGATATTTCTTTCCCGAAATTTCCAGATAGTTAGAAGAAAAAGAAAAGAGATAGAAGAAGAAAACAGAACAAGACAGATTCTCACATTCGCAGCGGATCAAAATACAATATCAAATAATAATATCAGTTATACAAAGAAAACTGTATTTGTCAAATTACACTTTAATATATCAGAGTTACAACATATTTACAACCACAAGACAGATAAATCAATCTGTTTCAGATACTATCATATATCACAATAGAAACTCTCCATACGTTCCTGTTCTCCAGCTCGCCTCCTGAGCTCCAGAACGTCCTTACCTGAAAATCTGTAATACTCGGTCTGACCCGAGCATTACATTCAAGTAACACCCGGGTCAGGCTGGAAACCAGCGTGAGTAAACTCATCTAATATGAAATTTCAATCCATAGAACTTATTTAAACCTGGGGTAACTCGAACTTTACTATAAGTGAACAACTTATATATCAACACTTATTTTCACAAAACAATATCTAAGTATCCAACTTAGTTTAAATGGTCCATATTATTCAAAACCGGCCTACGGATTTCACATATCAATCTAAAAAGAATTATAGAAGATTTCAAATCGAAGTGGTTTCGGGTATTTACTGATACCCGACCCCGGTCTCTTCGATTCCAATATCATCTTAATCCAAGTTATTCAAGTGAATACAATTCAATTTTAAATACAGGGTGTCACTTTTACATAGAAAATCATCATAGGTAACCACATCATCGTTGTTCACCCCGAACATATCATATTACAAAAACATTGCATATCACATAGCATCACAATCACATACCAGGGATAACAAATAGTCCAAGGCATTTAATATTATTCAATCATCCATAAGCAAGATTAATTAGATGTACAATTCCTAATTAATTTAACTTAATCTCCAAATAATTTAAATTAATTACTTTAATTACTTTTAAATCCTGCTTACTTAATTACAACCCAATTAATTAATCATCCTTTAATTATCCATCTTAATTAATTATCCTTAATTAATTAATTAACCCTTAATTAATCACATAAATAAATTAACCTTAAGTTAATTACATTAATTAATTTACCCTTAATTAATTATTCTTTAATTAATTAATTATCCTTAATTAATTATCCTTTAATTATAAATTAATTAACCTTTAATTATCCTTTAATTAACCTTTAATTACTGATTATCTTTTAATTACTTATATTAAGTAATTAACCTTTAATCACTTAAGTTAATTAATTAACCCTTGATTACTTAAGTCCTTAATTAATCTAAGATAAACCATTTATCTTAATAATTACTTAATTAAATCATTTAAATCTTATTTAAATTATAGGTTTGAAAGTAATTTACACAAAACCACTTGAGACCCTTAAAGTTTAATACACTTATCTTAATCGTCTACTTAATTCAATCATTATTAAATTCCATTTGAAAATACTTAGGAATTAATATATAATTATTTCAAAACCAAATCAATTAACTTTTAAAAACATTTAATCTTTAAAAATTTAGTCTTTGAAACTTTGTTTGAAAATAACCTTGATAATTACTTTTTGCTTTGAAAATTTGTTTAATGTTTAGCTTTTATTAAAATCTGGTTATTCAAACCCAAACAAAAACCCGAGCCAAACTCCTAAATTACCCGAGCCCAACCCGAGTAACCCACGACTTTCTCTTCTTCGAGTCAAATCTTCGTTTTCTCGTGCTTGAACCCGAGGAAACCATCGTCTTCCTCAATCCCACAAACACCCAGATACACAACTGATACACGTGCACATGTACAAGCGTTTCGATCATCTCTGGCTCTCGCCGATCCCCTCAACAAGTCATCGACATCATCGTCGATCAACTCCGTCACCCAGATCGATCAATTCGACCAAAATTCAAAACGAGCATCGCCTGGAACCCAAACCGATCAACGAAACGCCTCACGTCATCGATTCCGATCACCAGAATTCACGCCGACCTTCCTCCAGCCTCGTCTCGATCCTATGCTGCAATTCCCCTAGCTCTGGTCAAGCTCGATGCAACCACGTCGCCGTAATCGACTTTCAAACATCATCGACCAAACCTGGTCATTAAACCCTACATCTCCATTTTCCGGCCACCACAACCTACGAGAAATTCAACTACCATTTTTCCCTTAACCATCAACCTACGATCTACCTCTGGCCCAAATCCCGATGCCTAAAACCCACGCGCTTGCCAGAAAAACCCCCACGACCACTTTCCGTTCATCTCCCAACATACCAATGACCATACCACTAAAAATTATAAAATGCTACTAAAAATCATCGTTTTCAAAGACGATCCCACTTATGTAGTTGAAGACTTGAATTAACATGTTTGATTTTCCTGCAATGTTTTTTTTTAATTTTCTACTGTAAATTCCTATTTTACTGTGGTTTGCTTGATATTATTTTCTGAAATTAATTTTAAAGACAAATATACTTTAAACAAACTTAAATCCCTTAAACATCAGGAACTCGAACTACCTAGATAAAGAGATTTGCATTTTTAAAGGTTGGAACATGATAGAAGCAAGAAGAACAAAAATAACAAATGCTTACAGGTTTACATACATCCCTGTACAAACAAGTATATACATTTACCTCCTATGCAACACATATTCACACTGATACTTCCATTTAACCTTTAAACATAACCATTATAAAGAAGATTAGGTTTTAAAAGAAAGAATTTACTCACTTATATATCAGAACAGAGAAGATATACTCATGTACTGACAATGCACACAATTTTCTATATACATATACACATGCATTCACCTTAAAATAATCATGCAAACATTCATACAAACATCCATCACAAATTTCTTCAAGAATTAACAACATGCATCAGGTATTAAACTGTAAAAAAAACTTTAGTTTACTCACCTTTTTAAAATGAACAGAGCCTCTTTGAAACTGCATTTGAAAAGCCTTTGAATGCTTTTAAACTGAGATGCCCTTTGATCTTTAAAACTTTATTAAACTTGAATGCTTGCTAGAAAACTTGCATGCATGCTTTGATTATTTAGGTGTGTTGCTATAGATCCCAGGTTTACTTGCTTCCAGACTTTGAAGAAAATATGCAGGCTTTGATGTTGAAAAAAAAGAATTGCAGGCTAGAGTTCCAGATTTTAAAAGAATTTGCAGGCTGAACTTTGATTTTGGAAAATGAGTTAACAGGTTGAAGAAATGTTGATTTCGGTTTGAGGAAGATGATTATCAGATTTGTTTTTGGGAATTTATATTCATTTTTCTCTTAGTTTTTGAAAAGAAGGGGATAGGAAAAGAATGAAGGGAAGAAAGACAATGTATTTATAAAGGCTGATTTATAAATATAAATAAAAGAAAAATTAAAAATTAAAGATGACACTTGGTTTAAAATTCAACATTTGTCACATAGAGTTGTTAATTAATTAACACTTGTTAAAACAAAGCCTTTAGAGAATTACACATGTCTTTTAAGTAATTTATATTTAATTTTAAAATGTTAGTAAAAGCCTTTACTAAATTTATTTATTGTTATGTAAATGTATATATGAGTTTATTTTTAAAGAAAATGTAATAAAACAAATTATATATATATATAAATAAAAGCTTATACATATATTTTAAATCTAAATATTTTTAAAATGTCTATCTTTTGAATTACTTAATAAATCCAAATTCATATTCAAATTAATTTTGAAAAATCTAATTAAAAATCAAGTCAACAATTCATATATATTTTAAACAAACCCAAATTCAATTTGTAATAATAATTCTATTTAATATATATATATACACACACACAACACATTTATTATTATTGGTTTGAAATTAACAATTTGGCCAAATTTTAAATAATTTATACTGGAGATTATCACATCTAAATTTGTTCAATTTATAAATCAGTATTTTTAAAAATTAAATCAGATAACTATCCAATTATCTGATGCCCGAAAATCCGGGATATCACATTCCTTCCCCCTTTAAATCTTTTCGTCCTCGAAAAGGAATGAAGCAAGAATTTTATTACAGTTAAATTATTCCTTAGACATCTTAACTCTTAACTCTCTTTATTTAAATTTTCAAAACATTTTTTTAAAAATTTACATAATATTATCAAAATATTTTTTTATAAAAATACTTTTTATAACTCGATGTCTCAACCAGTCCATCCTTGTTCTCACAGAAATTCGGTCATACGTTGATCAGGCGTAAGACTGAAAATCTATCAGTACTTGGTAAACCTGTTTTCAACACCCAGTGAAAATAATTGGAAAATAATTTATGAAAATATAGAAACAGTTTTGAAAATAGAGGAAATATCTTTGGTGAGAATGCTCTGGAAATCATCACTCCCATCCATGGTCGCAGTTAACCCGATGGTTACGTTGCCGTCCCGGCAAAATCCACAGATAACTGTAGGTCTCCGCGCTCCTCGATTACGCCATGGAACCCGCTACAGATCGCAGTTATACTCGGGCCTTACGTTGCTATCACAGCACAAACCCATATAACTGTAGGCATCAGCGCCACCGAATTTCGCTGCCAAATAATGAAACTTCTCCCACATAGGTCGCAGTCTACCGATATAAAATCAAACGTAGACAGTTGGCTCTCAGCGGCACACACGACTTTCGCTATGTTACCATAGTGTCACAGTCTACCGATATAAAATCAAACGTAGACAGTTGGCTCTCAGCGGCACACATGACTTTCGCTATGGTCTGCAGTAGATCGCAGAGACATCGAGTTAAACTGTCGTCACAGCATAACCCAAATGCCTCTGTGGGCACCAGCCCCTCGACTTTCGCTACACAAATAATCCTCAGGAACTAGTTTATTCCGGACTCCTCACAGGATCAACTTTAGAATCCCCCCTTGGGGTTCAAGGCAGTACCACCCAGTCGCACTCCTGAGAAGTTCATTTCAAGGGAGCGCCTTTTTCCCCAGAGCTATACTCAAAACATTTTATACTATATACTTATAGTATCTTCAAATCATACCCTTTATGATTTATCAAAATCTCCTTTACACAAAATCGATTACCAAAAATCGATAATTCTCAAACTAGGCTTTCCAATTTCCCAAAATTGATTTTCCCAAAAATCAAAAGCCATTTCCAAATTCATAGGTTCTCAAAACCTTTTTCAAAATCATTCTCATAAGATTTTATATATATATATATATAGATATAGATATATAATTTTTAAAATCTTTGGATCATTTCAACTTTGTATAAAACCTCTTTTATACTTCAAATATTTCAAAACCCTTTTCTTTTAGCAATAGATTCAACAAGGGAAGATTTACCTTATACAACAAGGATATATAACTTTATTTTATTCCAAATCAAATATTCACATTTGATAAATCTTTTATAAAGTTATTAACCATATTTCTTTTCAAAAACCATTTTACAATTCTTATCCACAAATCTTCAATATCAATTTCATTCAAATCCGTACGATGTACACATATCATCCGTACACAATATCAATCTGATCGCTCAATCGATCACACAATTTCACTTCCGAACTAGTATCGTCCACCCGACTTCCTAGTGCGGACTCAGATCTGGTTTCTTGATTAGAAACCGTCATTCTCCTTGCATAGTCACAACTATGATAGAGAATATCCAGAACCAATCAACAATCCATATCCAGGTTCGCCGTCGAAAATCGAGCGGAAAAATCCCAACTCGGATCGATAATACTATCTCAAAATTCTGTGTTCGAATCTGGATCAAATCACTATGCAAATGGAATAATATACGTACATCCTTCGTATTTATCTTTATTGATTATTAGCTAAATCAATTTCTCCTTTCTATCCACATTTCCTTTAATTCTATTCTCTTATTCTCAATTGCTTCCATTTACCATTGAGTTATTACTTCAATTACAAACAGTTTGAACTCTGACCTATTTAAATTTAAAAAAAAAATAGCTTGAAAAAGTTTAAAATAGATAAGTAGTTGAAAAATAGTTATTAGTTTATAAGACAGTTTTCAAAATAGTTAAATAGTTTTAAAATAATTGTAAAATAAGTATAAGATAGTTTGGGGTTTAAGAAGAAAGATTGTATAGTAAATAGTTTGGAAACATATACTTGTATTAAAACAAATTGAAAATAATCCAGAGCCAAACTGTTTAATTTCCCAATCTCCATTTCCAATTAATTTCCCATTAATTTAATTTAAATTTCCACTTCCATTTAAATTGACTCAATACTTCAATTTCCATTGAATTTTATTCAATCCCAATTCAAGTTGAATTAATCTTAATTCCTTTCCAAATTTCAAATCAAATTCCATTTTATTTTAAACATATTCATTTTAATTACAATTTCAAATTATTCAAACTAATTTCAAATTGAATCCACTTAAATTTCAAATCATTTCAATTTCTATATGAATTAATCCCAATTCCCATTTGAATTTTTGAACTCATTCAATCTTCAATTTTTATTTTAAATTAATTCAACTCAAATTTTCCATTTGAATTTTAAACTTATTCATCTTAAATCACAATTCCCATTTATTCAAATCAAATTCAGTTTGAACTAATTCAATTTAAATCTCAATTTTAAACTATCTCGAATTATATAAATTCGAGTTAAAATTTTTAAATATTGATTTAATTCCTTAAATTCCTTCACTTTTAAATTAATTCAACCTTTATTTTTTTATTTTAACAAATTAAATCTTTAAACCTTTTAATTCTGAATTCAAATTTCAAAATTCCATTTTAAAATTATCTTTAATTAACTTATTACAAAGTTCAAATAAGAATTCAAAAACAATTTAATCTTCAGATTCTAATTTATTATCCATTTTCAATTTTCAGATCTCAAACCCATTTTGAGATCACTCATAACTTCCATTTAAATTAACCATTTAACTACCCAAGTTAAATTTAAATTTCATCTTGAAATTTCCAATTCAAGTTATTTATTCAAACTTATTTAACTTCCTCCAAGTTAAATTTACTTAATCCGGTCAACTTTTCACAATTTGAATTCCCATTCAAATTTTAAACTTCAGATTAATAGTCTTTCCCCTTTTAAGTTTAAAAACTTACTTTACTTTGGGTTTTACATCACATTCCAATTTAAAACTCAACACTAAGTGTTTATTTCAAATCATCATTGGTATTATATATATTCCTCATATATACATTTTCTTTACACACCAAGTTATACTTTAAATTTTTAAACCACCTTTGGTTTTAATTCAAAACAACTTCTTTAAAACAATTTCAAGTTTTCTGGATTTAGATTTAAAATTTCACAATTTTAAATTCTCTTCAATTCCAATTTATAAGTTATACTCACTTAAATGTTTACTTCCCTAAACATTTCATTTTGCTAAATCATTAACAACATTCATTATTAAACACAATTACCATTTATGATAATAACCAAGATTATCATATCTAGAAACCAATTCATTATTACCTTTATTCTTGATAACATTTCTACAAATTCAAGATTTTAATTTCAGTTTGGATTCACTTCAAATTTATCTTCATTCTAGTTTAATTTGGTTGTATTTCCATTACCACTTAATTTAATTCCAATATTTTAACAACCAATTACCTTAATATTTATTGGAAAGAAATATCATTTTATATATCAAAATATATTCTTATATAAAATCATTTAAATCTTTATATAAGAAAATAACAATTACGCTCTCATATATATATACACACTCAACTCGTTCTTGGGTACCATTGACCCTATCCTTAACGAGTAATCCCAACAGAGCCAAGGTTCTCGCTTAACCTTCTGCTCTGATACCAACTGTAACGACCCGGATATTTCTTTCCCGAAATTTCCAGATAGTTAGAAGAAAAAGAAAAGAGATAGAAGAAGAAAACAGAACAAGACAGATTCTCACATTCGCAGCGGATCAAAATACAATATCAAATAATAATATCAGTTATACAAAGAAAACTGTATTTGTCAAATTACACTTTAATATATCAGAGTTACAACATATTTACAACCACAAGACAGATAAATCAATCTGTTTCAGATACTATCATATATCACAATAGAAACTCTCCATACGTTCCTGTTCTCCAGCTCGCCTCCTGAGCTCCAGAACGTCCTTACCTGAAAATCTGTAATACTCGGTCTGACCCGAGCATTACATTCAAGTAACACCCGGGTCAGGCTGGAAACCAGCGTGAGTAAACTCATCTAATATGAAATTTCAATCCATAGAACTTATTTAAACCTGGGGTAACTCGAACTTTACTATAAGTGAACAACTTATATATCAACACTTATTTTCACAAAACAATATCTAAGTATCCAACTTAGTTTAAATGGTCCATATTATTCAAAACCGGCCTATGGATTTCACATATCAATCTAAAAAGAATTATAGAAGATTTCAAATCGAAGTGGTTTCGGGTATTTACTGATACCCGACCCCGGTCTCTTCGATTCCAATATCATCTTAATCCAAGTTATTCAAGTGAATACAATTCAATTTTAAATACAGGGTGTCACTTTTACATAGAAAATCATCATAGGTAACCACATCATCGTTGTTCACCCCGAACATATCATATTACAAAAACATTGCATATCACATAGCATCACAATCACATACCAGGGATAACAAATAGTCCAAGGCATTTAATATTATTCAATCATCCATAAGCAAGATTAATTAGATGTACAATTCCTAATTAATTTAACTTAATCTCCAAATAATTTAAATTAATTACTTTAATTACTTTTAAATCCTGCTTACTTAATTACAACCCAATTAATTAATCATCCTTTAATTATCCATCTTAATTAATTATCCTTAATTAATTAATTAACCCTTAATTAATCACATAAATAAATTAACCTTAAGTTAATTACATTAATTAATTTACCCTTAATTAATTATTCTTTAATTAATTAATTAATTATCCTTAATTAATTATCCTTTAATTATAAATTAATTAACCTTTAATTATCCTTTAATTAACCTTTAATTACTGATTATCTTTTAATTACTTATATTAAGTAATTAACCTTTAATCACTTAAGTTAATTAATTAACCCTTGATTACTTAAGTCCTTAATTAATCTAAGATAAACCATTTATCTTAATAATTACTTAATTAAATCATTTAAATCTTATTTAAATTATAGGTTTGAAAGTAATTTACACAAAACCACTTGAGACCCTTAAAGTTTAATACACTTATCTTAATCGTCTACTTAATTCAATCATTATTAAATTCCATTTGAAAATACTTAGGAATTAATATATAATTATTTCAAAACCAAATCAATTAACTTTTAAAAACATTTAATCTTTAAAAATTTAGTCTTTGAAACTTTGTTTGAAAATAACCTTGATAATTACTTTTTGCTTTGAAAATTTGTTTAATGTTTAGCTTTTATTAAAATCTGGTTATTCAAACCCAAACAAAAACCCGAGCCAAACTCCTAAATTACCCGAGCCCAACCCGAGTAACCCACGACTTTCTCTTCTTCGAGTCAAATCTTCGTTTTCTCGTGCTTGAACCCGAGGAAACCATCGTCTTCCTCAATCCCACAAACACCCAGATACACAACTGATACGCGTGCACATGTACAAGCGTTCCGATCATCTCTGGCTCTCGCTGATCCCCTCAACAAGTCATCGACATCATCGTCGATCAACTCCGTCACCCAGATCGATCAATTCGACCAAAATTCAAAACGAGCATCGCCTGGAACCCAAACCGATCAACGAAACGCCTCACGTCATCGATTCCGATCACCAGAATTCACGCCGACCTTCCTCCAGCCTCGTCTCGATCCTATGCTGCAATTCCCCTAGCTCTGGTCAAGCTCGATGCAACCACGTCGCCGTAATCGACTTTCAAACATCATCGACCAAACCTGGTCATTAAACCCTACATCTCCATTTTCCGGCCACCACAACCTACGAGAAATTCAACTACCATTTTTCCCTTAACCATCAACCTACGATCTACCTCTGGCCCAAATCCCGATGCCTAAAACCCACGCGCTTGCCAGAAAAACCCCCACGACCACTTTCCGTTCATCTCCCAACATACCAATGACCATACCACTAAAAATTATAAAATGCTACTAAAAAATCATCGTTTTCAAAGACGATCCCACTTATGTAGTTGAAGACTTGAATTAACATGTTTGATTTTCCTGCAATGTTTTTTTTTAATTTTCTACTGTAAATTCCTATTTTACTGTGGTTTGCTTGATATTATTTTCTAAAATTAATTTTAAAGACAAATATACTTTAAACAAACTTAAATCCCTTAAACATCAGGAACTCGAACTACCTAGATAAAGAGATTTGCATTTTTAAAGGTTGGAACATGATAGAAGCAAGAAGAACAAAAATAACAAATGATTACAGGTTTACATACATCCCTGTACAAACAAGTATATACATTTACCTCCTATGCAACACATATTCACACTGATACTTCCATTTAACCTTTAAACATAACCATTATAAAGAAGATTAGGTTTTAAAAGAAAGAATTTACTCACTTATATATCAGAACAGAGAAGATATACTCATGTACTGACAATGCACACAATTTTCTATATACATATACACATGCATTCACCTTAAAATAATCATGCAAACATTCATACAAACATCCATCACAAATTTCTTCAAGAATTAACAACATGCATCAGGTATTAAACTGTAAAAAAAACTTTAGTTTACTCACCTTTTTAAAATGAACAGAGCCTCTTTGAAACTGCATTTGAAAAGCCTTTGAATGCTTTTAAACTGAGATGCCCTTTGATCTTTAAAACTTTATTAAACTTGAATGCTTGCTAGAAAACTTACATGCATGCTTTGATTATTTAGGTGTGTTGCTATAGATCCCAGGTTTACTTGCTTCCAGACTTTGAAGAAAATATGCAGGCTTTGATGTTGAAAAAAAAGAATTGCAGGCTAGAGTTCCAGATTTTAAAAGAATTTGCAGGCTGAACTTTGATTTTGGAAAATGAGTTAACAGGTTGAAGAAATGTTGATTTCGGTTTGAGGAAGATAATTATCAGATTTGTTTTTGGGAATTTATATTCATTTTTCTCTTAGTTTTTGAAAAGAAGGGGATAGGAAAAGAATGAAGGGAAGAAAAACAATGTATTTATAAAGGCTGATTTATAAATATAAATAAAAGAAAAATTAAAAATTAAAGATGACACTTGGTTTAAAATTCAACATTTGTCACATAGAGTTGTTAATTAATTAACACTTGTTAAAACAAAGCCTTTAGAGAATTACACATGTCTTTTAAGTAATTTATATTTAATTTTAAAATGTTAGTAAAAGCCTTTACTAAATTTATTTATTGTTATGTAAATGTATATATGAGTTTATTTTTAAAGAAAATGTAATAAAACAAATTATATATATATATATAAATAAAAGCTTATACATATATTTTAAATCTAAATATTTTTAAAATGTCTATCTTTTGAATTACTTAATAAATCCAAATTCATATTCAAATTAATTTTGAAAAATCTAATTAAAAATCAAGTCAACAATTCATATATATTTTAAACAAACCCAAATTCAATTTGTAATAATAATTCTATTTAATATATATATATACACACACACACAACACATTTATTATTATTGGTTTGAAATTAACAATTTGGCCAAATTTTAAATAATTTATACTGGAGATTATCACATCTAAATTTGTTCAATTTATAAATCAGTATTTTTAAAAATTAAATCAGATAACTATCCAATTATCTGATGCCCGAAAATCCGGGATATCACATATCCTGTAGTACTTTGATGGTTTAGGAAGAGGAATGGATGGTAAGCAACCCTGTAGGGCCTTGGGCTAGTCTAAGGTGTGAATCTAATTTTGTTTGGGAAAGGATGTTAAGCATTCACGTAGGGCCTTAGATTAGTCCAGGACGTGAGTCCGTAAGGTAGACGATGGTAATACAATCCTATAGAGCCTCGCGCTAGTCCAGTATGTATTTACCTACAAGTTAGATAACCAATGATAAGACAATTCTTTAGGGCCTCGGGCTAGTCTAGGATGTGTCTACTTACGTGTTAGACACCGATCATATTATAGTAGTATCTTTATAGTCCATGTGGAGTAGGTATGACTCACTCACTCATACTCAAGTCTGACCTACTCCTATTTTCCCTTTTTTATTTACATCACTAGGTTGATGGCGCCTTGGAGTCGTATTAGAGCATGTGATGAGATCTGGATGTATATATCATATATGTTGTAAACAAATGACTTGATTTGACTTACCATGAGTGGATTTGGATTTGTATTATATAAACATGTATATATGATGATTTGAATTAATAATGTTATGTAATATTATAGTTTTTTTTCCTTCTACTGTGAGATTCAAAAAGTTTATAGTTAGAAATCTTATTTGGTTCTTGTTATCATCTCCTAATGACTCATCTTTTTGGCTCGTCACAGTTTTAATGTTTATTCAGGCATTAAACCATAGGGTAAAAGGAGGGTTGTTACATTTGGTATCCGAGTAAAACTCTTTCTTAAGTCAAAGATTATGGCAAGAGAGCGTATTTATAATTTTATGTTATATATATGTATATTACATATAAGAATACACACCTTTTTTTTGTTATAGCTTCATTTTACTATCTATTAGGGAGTTGCTAATGAATCCCGTTTTACAAATAGTTGAAAATGATCAATTCAGTTGGAACTATAACAAAAGCCTATACCGATGGGATGGGAAGCAGAGCTGAGACTAGTGGATGTAGTGGATATCCTTGAAATGAACATCCCTGTATGGTTTAGATGCTATTTACAAGCAACAAGCTAAACTAGGACTAACCCCACTAAACCCGTAGTTTCTACCGAGCCCAAGAAGTGGTTCATATCCAAGCACTACCAATTATGGATTTCATGAAGCTATGTAGGGAGTTTTCTAGTATAAAGGGGAAGATATATGTTGGAACGAAACTATATGAAGTAACTCGAGCATGACTTAATTCTTGTGAAAATATCTTCAATTTATTGGGACTCAATGATATTACAAGGAGGCAAGTTGCTTCCTGCAACTACTAGGTGAGGTAGCGGATTGATGGGAATTGGCTACTACAAAAGTAGAGGAGGATAATATTACTTGGGCGGTGTTTAAAGGAAAGTTTGAAATGAAGTTTTTCTCAGGAGACGAGAGTGGTCTACTGTTGGAGAAGTCTATTAATTTAAAGCATTGGGACATGATCATTGGATAATATATTAACTATTTTAATTAGTTGACAAGGTTCAGATTTGCTTGATAAATATCATGGATAAAAAGGTGATGAAATCTTAAAAAGGAATGAACTCACCACTAAAGGATTTGGGATTGAACTAGATGTTGTATGGAGCTACTTTCGAAGGGCTAGTAGAGGTGGCTTTGTTAAACTTAATTGATGGAGGGATGAATAAGGTGCAGTCTATGATGGAAAAAAAATTAGTAGTGGGGAAAGTGTAAGGGTAATGTACCCTAAAGTGGATGAGGAATGAAATGGGTGATCATTTGTAGGATGAATATTTAGAAGGTCAAGTGCGACAACTGTAATCGGTTGGGTCACGTGACAAAGAACTATAAATAGGATTTATAAAAGATGAAGTGTTACAACTGTGATCAAATTGGTTATTTTAAGAGAGACCATCTGACTCTAAAGAAGGAAGGTCAAGTGGTTAAGGCATATGCTTTGAATGCCGCTCCGACCACCAGCATTATATCACCGTCAACTCGGGAGAAAAGAAAGCTTATTGTAACGAAAGGCTTGTTGTTATTATCTATTCTCCTGTTATAATTTCATTTGATACTGCTGCATCCCATTCATTCATAGCAAGTGCAGTGGCTAATAGTTGAGCTTTAAAATCTGACAATGTGCATGAATCAATTTCGGTGTCGAATCCTATTGTCGGATCAACCTATATATCTATGATATGCCATGATTTAAGGTTGGTCATATGTGGTATGGAATTCTTCTTTAAAATATATGTATTGAGCTTTTTGGGGTATGGATTAATTTAAGAAATGCATTAGATGTCTCGATATGGGGTAATATTGGTTTGTGATAGGAGAATGGTTCGGTGTAACAACCCGAAATTTCGAATACTTCATATTTACATATCTAAATTATTTAAATATTTGAATCTTAGATTTAATGTGATTAAATAAATATTTCAAAGAAATATTGATAATGTGGTCAAAAATCGTTTTATGGGTAAATAGCTTATAATTGATAAAAGTTGTTTGAACTTTTTGGTAATGTCTAAATATAATTAATTAGAAACTAAAAATATTTTATGGTTTAAGCCCAACATAGTGTTTTATGATGTCACCCATAATGTCACTAGGGATATATATAAAGGGGGATAGTTTGGGTATTTACTAAAGGAAGGGTGATGTGATAAAGTGGAAGCATAGGGGGAAGCTTCCTTGACTGGCCACATAGAAAGTAGGAGGTGGTCTGTGACCTACTAGAAAAGCCTATAAAAGCACCCCATGGGTTTCATTTAATCCATTTGTTAATTTTCTCTAAGCAAAGCACTTAACTCTTTAGCTCTTATCTGCCTTTTAATTTCTAAAATCAAAGAAAATCAAGCCCAAATTTTACCAAACTTTGGCTAGAGACCTAAGAAAATACAAGAAGCAAGAGTATCAATATGAAGATGGAAGGAAAGGAGCACACAAGCCCCCTACCAACCTAAAAGTGGGCCTACGAGCTTGGTCGATGGAAAATGAAGCAAAGGTAGTGGCTTTTGAGGCTTGTTTTGGTTATGGTAGGAAGTGAGCTTGTGGTAGTGGCTTGTGCTTTGTGTTAGCTTGGTTTTGGTGAGATTTCTCACTATTTGATTGTCTGTAAAGTGATATGATTTTATTGTTAAATATATAAAGTTTCTAAACTAATTAAAGTTATAACTTTGGACCTTACTTGCTTTTGAAAGCAAATGACAACTCTAGTATGTATATCACTTCTATGACCTTCTATAGCATGGCGTAGGCTTGACATTTTATACATATGGTTGTTTGGATTGTGTGTTGAAACCGAAATGGATATGGAATGGTCCACATAGCGATATTCGCTATGAAAGCACTTTTAATCCCCTTGTGTTTAAACTTGTTTAAATTGTTTGTATATTAAAATATTGCGATATAATATATATTGGTTATGCTCTACACATACATAAGTGTATGTGACAATAAGGAATTGGTTTTAAAGCTGTAAAACTTGTGAAACAAAATTTGAAAAGTTAGAAGCGATATAGTCGCTATGGATGCACTTTGTAACCGCCTTATGTTCGGTGATTTTTAATATTATTTTGAAAAATATTCTTAGGGTTTCTTTGTATAGTTATCAAGTAAAATAAATAAAGCACATACTGTAAAAAAAATTTAGACCTTAAATCACTTGATAGCATGTTGAAAACTAATCGAACATTGAAAGGTGTAGAGCTGGTTTTGTGGCATAAACAGGAATCTGCAACATTTTGAATTTGAAACACTTTCTGAGTGTTTCAGAACTTTTGTATGCAGTTCTGTAAATGCTGCTATTTGCTATTTGAAACTTTAAATGGTTTAAAATGAAATTTAAACAAAGTATTTTCCTACAATCTTTTTAGAAGTGTTTAATAACATTAATTGGAGTATTTTAAAAGTGCTTTGAAATTTAAATATATTTTTAATAATTATTCGTGAATTTTTAATGTAAAGGGTTTTAAAATTAAACATGTTTTTTTAGGATTTTTGTTAAATTAGTTATTTTTAAGTAATATTTTATATAGATATTTAAAACCTATTTATAAGTATTTTTAAAGTATTTATATATATAAGGTTGGAAAAGTAAGTTAAGTAATTTGTAAAAAGATAAAAGTGGTTTTGTTATAACCTTAAGTTACAATGAGAGGTTTTGAGAAGTTAAATAAAAGTACATTACCATATTAAATAAGTGTAGACGTAATTAGATCTTCGAAAAGAATGTTTAAAAGACCATGTTAAGTATAAAATGGGTTTGGGTTTATAGTAACATTGTTTTTAGTAACATTTTTATAACCCATTTAAATATACTTTTGAAAATAAATGGACCTTTAAAAAGAATGTTCTAAAGATAGTGTTAAGTATAAAATAGTTTCGGGTTTATAGTAACAATGTTTTAATCACATTTGTTTTTAACCCATTTAATTATACTTTTGAAAATGTGAAATCTTGTTTAAGAATTCTGAATATTCTTATACATTTGGGATAATAATATGAATAAATTTCCAAGTATTAAAAAAATACAATTGAATAGGAAATAGTAGTATACATGTATATATCTTTTGTAAAGGTATTTTAAATATATATTTAAGTATTACAAAGAAGTTTTAATTAATAAAAGAATTAGTTAAATAAATAAGGGGATTAGAAAACTCTTATTTGACCTAGTCGTGCTTTGTGTGTTTACTTGTTTATGGAAAGTATTTAATCCTATACTTAGCACTAAAGCCAACAGTGTAGATTTATTCTATCAGTAAGAATTAAGAGTGGTGTTCGAGTAGGCCTTAGAAGCAAACAATGCACTAACATATTGGCTTCACTCTTGACCAAGGGATATCGTAAGTTGAAAAGGTTGGAAACGTGATAAATATACGAGACTTGGTTTCCATATGCGATCGTTTTCATTTTGTACTCGATAGTCGATTAGTCGACTATCGAACTTGACCAAATTAACTTAGGAAGTATATGAATGCTTCAGGGCTTCATATGGTTTGAAATCCCCTGGGGAGGACTCATTAGTATGAAAAGTCTCCCGCTTTAAGAATGTGTGTGTATATATATATATAAAAGATCCCCCAAGGAGGACTCCTTTATATTGTTCGTTTACTTCTTAAAGAACCGGAATTGAGTTAACGAAAAATTCAATGATTTGATTTTGAAGAGTCCAGGATCGGATAAGTACACCTATGTATTACTTACCAAATACCACTTCAAAATAGATATACAAGTTTTATGTTTTGGAAGTAGTTATGAAAGGAAATGTTATAGAGTTGAGCTATCTATCCTAAGGTTAAGTCCAAGGGAGAGGTCATCGTTAACATTTCAAACAATGCTAGCGAAGGTGCTGTCTATCTTGAGGTTGATTCTAAGCGAGAGGATAGAGTCATCATTCATCAATTGACTTATGCTAGAATCAATAAAGAGATTCAAGATTTATTTGAGTGATGATGACTAGTGTGATGAGATGTTGAAGGTTACAACACCATCGGTAATGACAAAAAATAAAGTAGGATGCATAGCCATGGGGTTTAGTTAACCCAAAGGGTAAATCAACTCTAAATATCTAGAGATGCTTTTGCTTGGTTAGCACCGAGAGTTGATGGTATTCAAGATCACGTGTTTGGTCATGGATCAGCTATGTTTACCTTTGTGGTACATTTTATCTAGATATATGTGGTTTCAGAAGGTATTTTCCGACCCTTGTCAGGAGGCCGAACTCGATGTATCGAGGAGACCTCCATGGAAATGCAAATACAAATGTACCTTAGTGGTTTTAGTTGTATTTCAAATATTATTTTTTTATGAGAAGAAAGCAGCACAACTATTTTCTGAGTCATATTCTACACCTTAGACACTATCTATCACCTTATTTACTTATTACATGGTTTGTTTCTTTTGAGAGGAAAACTGTTATGGTGATTCGAACAGTCTCCAAATATATTGTTATATGATACTATATATTTCTTGAGTTTCTCACATCAGACTTATGTCCAACTCGACGTTTTATCTTTCCCTTAATTTCTCGGATGCTCTTTCGAGCACTCTGAAAAAGGAATGATTTCGTTGATATTCTTTGGAGATTCAGAAGGGGAGCTGGGCACTTCTTTTCGCCTACAGTAGCATTATTATTTCCACTGCACTATATTATGTATATATCGGTATTTGTGAGGACAAGCTATTATAACTGTTCAGGCTGATGATAATACTTAGAACTTTAACTCTAAAATGTTGTGCATCTTAGAGTGGCATTTTGTACTGCCTTTTTGATATTATATGTTAACGTTCCACTGTGAGATTTTGACGTTGTGTTCTTTCTTTCTTGTTCCTTTTCTTTTTATTTTTATTTACCCTAACAATTTGTCTTCCCTGCACTTGGATGCTTGACACGTTAATACTATGGATGTGTTAGTGTCGACATTTAGGGGTCCAAAAGGCAGGTCTTTACATTTGCGACGACCCACCTTTCGGAAGGTTTAAATCGAAAATAATCCACACACGTCCAACTCAAACAATACGGAACATAGATAATCAATGAGGTTAATTAAGAAGAATAAGAAAAGAAGAAAACAAATACATAATCTCGCAGCGGAATGACAAAATATAATAATCAAATAAAGAGTTTATGAAGCTGTTTATACTATACATTTGATTAAAATTTTACAACATCTAAAAGAGTTATACATACAAATGAGACAAAATAAAATAATTCAGCAGAACAAACAATGTGGTGAAATAATACTGGTAATATAATATACCAAATCTTCATCTTCGTCCTCCGGAATAATATGATCTTCAATGCGCTGAAAACTCAAGGCTGACCAGAGCATAAAGTAAAACAATACACTCGAGCTAGAACTAAAATATTCTTATGTGAGTCAAATTGATATCACCTATAACATGAGTGTAATAGCGTCAGAGATGTTTACGGGGTTTTACATCTCCTATCCAGTGTATAACGTGCGTGCAATAACTCAAGAGATGTTACGAGATTTTCCATCTCTTAAGGATCCATCAAAATATTTATATATAGTAGAATACGCTATATATGTAATGTGTAATCACTAAAATAAATATTTTTCTTAGCATTAAGGCTTTACAATAATCCCCCTTAACGCGTTTTTAAGCATTGTCGTACAGTTTGCATATAACGCTCCAATAGCACGTCGGGGGATAGGGATGCGCCGTGATACTACAACACTAAAACGATCTCGTAGTGGTCTCATATAAGGATAAAAGTATGACAAGGCACATGAGGCAATGCCCAAGATAGGATACTACCAGTTCGGGTCGCAGGGCTGGTGGTAACACATCGTAGCCATGATAGCCCACTGCGTCCGTCCATCCCATATCGAGTCAAAGGGCGGTCATCCCAAATCAAGGCGCACCAATCGAAACCAACATCAAAAGTAATAGTATGGACCAAGTCCAAGAAGAAAATCGAAGAACGGATGTCTACTAGGGGTATCTAGCCCACTTGGCCCCATCAAGCCATCCCGTTTTAGTCATTTCAAATTGGCGCAAGTGCCGGGGTCTATCCATCATTGTTGCCTTTCTTCAAACCCACCAAACGTACACCGAATCCAATAACTTTGTTCTGGAGTCTCCTCCGCGTACATAGTTGCTAAAGTGGTTCCAATATTGACAAAGAGTATGCCAATAAGAGGCCCCAGTATTTTTAACAACCAAATGTCGTTTTACACACCGGTCGGTTCTTTTACATTTCGAAAACGATTTATACTTGATATCAAAATATCATATTCGCTTCAAAATATCCTTTATTTCAAAATATCATATTTACTTAAAATATGTTACTTTACTTCAAAAATCATTTTCATCTCAATATCTAAATTTCGCTTCCAAAATCGTTTCGAATTTACATTTTGGTTATAACTTCATTTTAACCCAATTCGCATTAAAATCCACGGTTAAAATATAAACATTCCAACTTGCACAATTTGAGTTTTTAGAAAATAGTTTGAATAGTTTTAAATAGTTTAAAAAGTTAAAATAGTTTAAATAGTTTAGATATTAAAATATATTATATATTAAATGATTTGAAAATTTAAATAATTTGGAAATTTAAAAAAAAGATGAATTTTAAAACAGTTTATAGGAAAATAGTTTATAGTGAAAATAATTTCAAATTCAAAACTGTTTCTTCCCATTTCCAATAAATCTGGATTTAGGTCCAAATTTAAATCAAACTGATTCAATTCCAAATCTTTCAATTCAAATCATTTTCAATCTCAATTCAATTTAAATCAAATAAACTTTGATTTCAATTCAAATCAATTTCAATTTCCATTACAAATTAATTCAATTTCGATTTCAATTACAATTAATTTCGATTTCAATTCGAATTAATTTTAATTCAATTCTCAGTTTTTAAACCATTTCAATTTATATAATTTCGAGTTCGATTTCAAAATATCGGTTTAAATCATTTAAATCAAATTTAACTTTTATGTTCAAATTTTAGATTCAAATCTTTAAATTAATTCTATTCCGAGCCCAAGTTTGAATTACCAATTTAAATTACTTTTACTTGGAAGTATTTCAAAGTATGAATAAAGTTCAAATCTTTTAAAACAAATCAATTCCCATAATTCAATCATATTTCGATTATAACTTCAAACTTCCAAATTCAATTCTTTAAACGATTCCTTTTAACCAATTTCAATTTCAACATTTCAAGCCCGCTTTCGAAAATAATTCAATTTCCATAATTCAATTCAACTTTATTTTTATAAATCAAAATCATTTGAATAAATCCAAATCCAAGAATTTAAAATCGTTAAATTAACCAATTCGGTGTCCGTATATAATTTTCTATCATATGGCCAAGTGATCAGTTATTTCGATTTTAATTTCAGGGATGGATATATATCATTTCAATCCAAATCAAAGTGTCATAGGTATATATCATTTCAACCTATTTCTTAATTTATTCGAAATAATTCAAATAACAGTTCATATGCTGTCAGATAATATATAGGGTGATAATAGGATATATATATATATATATATATAAATTAAATAAACACCTAATCATCCAAAATATCAACCAATAGCCATCCATCACAATCAACATCCAAAACAGTTAATAAATCATGATAGTTAACTAGTTATCCATAATCGGGAATTTAACTACCAGTTTAATTCCAATTTCAATTTAACTGTTAATTCAAAATTTCTAACAGGTAAATTTTTATGTCACAATTAAACGTCAATTTATTTACCAAACAACAATCAATAAAATTAAATGACTTCATGATATTAATTTAACGAACACAAAAATATTTTATTCCTCATGATCGGTTTAAAACACAAACCTTTATTTGAAACTGGAATTTTTTTCGATTCAAATAAACTCCAATCCAACTCCATGTCACAGCCTTCGTCGATACAATCGCAATGCGACTCGTTCCGCTCGAAACGGACCTCGCATGAAAAAGTTACGAATTTATTAATATTCGATATAAATAAAATTTAATCAACATAATAAAAATAAATTAAAAACAAAACCTTCATCCTCCCTCGTTCCTCACGCACGTGAACACCGCAGGCAAACCGCGATTCCTTCCCAAGCTCGAGCTCGGGTATATTTTTTTATCACACGATCGAACGACGATCGCCTGCCGCCCTAAGCTGCGCCTCCCTGACCGCATCACCCCAGCGCCACCGCGCTAGCCACCAGCGTCACCATCGTCACGAACAAAACCCAAAAACCACACGACTTCGTGCTTCAAGTCTAGCGAACTCGGGTCGATTCACATCGATCCAACCATTGGATGTGTAGAGGAGATCGAGCTCTCCATTTTTGCTTTTGGAATTATTTGATTTCGTTGGATGGATTGAGAAAAATCAAGGGAGAAAGATGGATGAATTTTGGCTATTAATATGAATGAGAGTGGTTGCATTTTCTTTTTAGGGTTTCTTTCGTGAAAAAAATGAAACGATACAGCCTTATATATGAATTTCAGACCTGATTCACACATAAATTTTCCGAACTCCAAACGAAGCGTGCCGCATGGCGTTCTATATGTTATACCCCTATTCCGAACATAATGGAACTAGTCTCGAGAGCCAATTCCATCATATTCAGAAGATTGCTTTTCAAAATCAAATTATTTTAATTAAATTCCTTTAATTGATTTCTACCCGTTTAAGCTCACACGGCCAAACGTAAGTCCGATCGCTATGAAACTTGAAATCCTATAATAATTCACTATTACGGATCCGATGAAACTGGTTTTGTAACGATCAGGTGATTTTCGACCCTTGAAAATCGACACTAATACGTTCACTGTATAGAGTGCCGAGCAATCGAGTGTCGGAAATACCTGGTTATTAGGGGTTAAGAAGAAAGAGACAGAAGAAGAAACATAATTAACAACAACACATAATCTCACAAACGCTGTAGAATAAAATATAATATATAATAACAGGTTTTTATACAAAAGGATCTGTATCAGTTAATATAAATTATCAGAGTACAATCATCAACATATAAATCTGGACAGTTATAATAACTTATCCTCAAAATGATGAATATACAACCCACTATACACAGCGGAATATAACCAAATACGTGCAATACGTCCCTGCCATCTAGCTCGTCTCTTGAGCTCTAAAGTAACCTAACCTGAATCTGTAATACTCGGTCTGACTCGAGCATTATAATAAAGTAACACCCGAGTCAGGCTGGAAACCAGCATGAGTAAACACACTTAATCTATATTACTTAAGTTATCAAAATCCTTCGGACACAAAGTTAACTCATAAGACCGCGTCACCAATAAACACCGCAGGTTTTTATCTTACGATAACCAAAACACTTTTATCGAAAATGCAGTGATATTATAATAGTGTCTAAGTACCATACTTATTTAAAATAGCCAAATTTGTTACATTAATTAAATTCCAGCATACTAGGCTTTAAAATCAAAACCGTAAAGGTTCATAGTGGTTATTGGATCGAAGTTGTTACGGATAATGCTAATATCCAATCCCGGTCTCCTCGAGCTTAAAAATAATAAATTTGAACAGGGCAAGTTGTTTAAAATAAACAATTCTACAATCAGGGTGTCAATATTCACATATAGGAATTATTACATATAATTATTTCAAATAAAATGTGTCAACGTTTTATTATAACATTTTAACTGGTTTGGTCACTAAATGGCACAGACAAAGAACAATTGAAATAATATTCAAGAGCAACAAACCAAGCATAAATCATTAACTAAATTAACTATTAATAATTAATATTAACCAATTCACAAACAGGATTTAATTGCTTTAAATTAACTGAATCTATTCATATTATAAATCAAAATTACTTATAATTTAAGAATTTATAAAAAAATGATTTATTATTAGTAAATTAAAATTAAACAATCCATTTAACAACTAATTTATTAATTAATATAAGATTATATCGATTAAGAATTTAATTATTTATTCTCTTAAATTATTATAAATAGCCTATTTTTTTATTACCGCAAATTAACAAAATAATTTAGATTATAAAACTAGGTGATATGATCACAATGCAAAACACGTTGATTGGGTTTTAAATGAATGATAAACCATTGTTTTTAATTTAAAGATTATAAATAGAAATTTTATTATATTACTTTATTCTTTTTATAAAACAACGTCCAGTCCACTTCGGCCTAAGAAAAATAACCAGTCTCCAACTCCTTCTTCCCTCTTTCCTTTCCTATTTTCCCTTCTCCTTTCTTTCATTCGAGCATACTCATTTGTGCATCAACGTGTGCACATGCACACACTCTTTGGCGATCGAAGCTCGCCGCCGATCTACCCCATACATCGCGTATGGCCACCCCACCTCGCTCCATCTCCAGTAACACGCGCCAGTTCCACGTTCGAAAATTCGAACACCTAATCCAAAAACCTAGAACCACCGTACTCACCACAAACGCCTCGCCACGGCGCCACCGACCACCATCAGCCTCCAAAATTCGCCCGGAGCTTCGCCTTCACATACTCCTTCTTTTCCCACCATACCACACCCTTACCTTCGCCCCTTGTTGCCGTAGTTTGATCAAAACCGAACACACACACAAACATGCCCAAAACCCTACTCTGACCTCGTCCCACTTGCACATGCCAGAAAAAAATCAGTCACATTTTTTTGTAGATGCCACATCCCCTAACCCTCCTCTATGCTGAACGGCAAGCCATAAAATCGCCTCGACCGCCTTAATTCGACGATATACCCAATTCCGTTCATCTCTACAATTCTCACTCAACACTACACAGAAAAATCCCAAACCACCTGTAACGACCCGGAATTTTCGATCCCGAAAATTCCAGATAGTTAGGAAAAGAAGAAAGAGATAGAAGAAGAAGAAACAGAAAAACAAGTCACAGAATCTCACATTCGCAGCGGATCAAAATATAATATCACATAATACCATTTATACAAAGAAACTGTATCAGTTAAATTACACTTTATACATCAGAGTTACAACATATACACACTCATTGGACATATATAATCAACATGTCCGAACATACAACAATATATCACAGCGGAATACACTCCATACGTTCCTGCCATCCAGCTCGTCTCCTGAGCTCCAGAACGTCCTTACCTGAAAATCTGTAATACTCGGTCTGACCCGAGCATTACATCAAAGTAACACCCGGGTCAGGCTGGAAACCAGCGTGAGTAAACCCATCTAACATGAAATACCAATGCATAACCTTAAATAAACCCGGGGTAACTCATACAATTTACAAATTCATCATTTGTTATAGACATTACTTATTTCACTCACAAATTTTCTAAGTACCCAAACTTAGATTAATTGGTCCAGTTCACTTAAATCATTCCATTCCATCCTATTGATTTTACATATAAATCTATAAAGTATCGAAGTGGGTTCGGGTATTTGCAAGTACCCGACTCCGGTCTCTTCGAATCCAATGTCATTTATTAAACAAAGGTTTAAGTTAAAACAGTACAATTTATACACAACAATTCATCTCAAATCATAAACTACACATATCTCATATCAGAGGTCTCACATAATTCAAGGCATTCAAACATCCATAAGCAAGGTTTATCAACCACCTCACTCCTAATAAATTTAATTTATCACCAATGAATTGAATTAATTACTTTAATTACCTTTAAATCCTGCATACTTAACATTAATTAATTAATTACAACCCAATTATTAATCATCCCTTAACTATCAATCTTAATTAATCATCCTTGATTAATTATTATTAAATTACATTAAATAATTAATCTTCAATTAATTACATAAATTAATTATCCTTAACCATCTATAGTAATTAACCTTTAATTACTCTCATTAATTAATAACTACTTACATTAATTAATGATCTTTAACTAATTGCTCCCATTAATTTATTACTTTTCATCAAGTGATTATTCCATAATTACTTAAGTTAAATTAATTAACCATAAATCACTTTTATTAGTTAATTATCTTTAACTAATTACATTCCTTTATTAACCTCTAATTACATTCGGTTATTTCTTTAATCTCATACACTAAATAATTAACCACCCATTATTTACATATTCAAACTTGATTAACTCCAATTCTTTAAGTATATTTCTAACTTGGCCCAACACTCCCTTCAAAACTAATAATAACTTTTCAGAGGACTTGTTAACATATTACTTTTGTAAAACTTTGCAAACACTTTAACCTTAAAACTATTTTACTTTGTCTTTAAATTTTGTACTTTCTTTTGAACTGGGAAACTTGAATTCGTTTACTTTTACAAAACTATTCAATTTATCTTAGTTCAGAAATTTGGTTACCAAGAGATTCAAGACGAGACTTGCTACCCATAGACCCGAGACAAAACCCAGTGAACCCGAGACAAAACTCAGTGAACCCGAGTTCAACCTTCGCTTTCTCGAGTATTCCCCGGCACAAATCACTGCAGCATCACCCTGGAGAAAATCACGAGCCAGAAACCCTTTCGTTCGAACGTTGCTTCGAGTCACCCTAACCAAAACTATACTGGTACGAGCACTGACACGTGCACGTGCACGTCGCGCCGGCACTTCTTCCACCACCTGTGACACCGCGCGCAAACTCCACTTCGACCAACGACCCAACTCTGGCCCTCCATCCTCACTTACACGAGCGCAATCAAAATATGATTTCTCGAACCCATCAGCCAGTACAGCACCTCGCCTGAAAATCCCATCAACCCCATGATGCCGACCATCGTTCGCCATGAAATTCCGGCCACGACATCGTAAAGCCTCCACGCTACTATGCCCTAAATCTTACGCAACTCGATCTACTCTAAAAATCCCAGTCACCCCATTTCCAGTCACGACCCAAAAATAATGTTAAACCCTAATCTCAAGTCGTCCGGTCGCATCAACGTTCGAGAATACCTCCGAACATTTTTGCCGTGACCACCCATCCTCACTCCTCCTCCAGAAGAAGCTCTGACCACCATAACTCCTCCATCGACAAGAATTTGCCCAAAACACAACTTCTAGTCATCACAAAATTACTACCCCAAATCCGAACTAAAGATCAGGATTTATATTTTAAAAATCATGTTTTTCTGAGTTGTTTCAAGATATAAAATTTAATCAACTAACCGCCATATTTGATTTTAGCATATTATTAAATTTCCTACTGTATCATCCTGGTTTCAGAAGATTTTCAAACAAATTCTCTTTGAATAAAATTTTAAACTTTAATTCATGTTTAAATAAACATACTGCATTTGAAGATTCAAGCCTAACAGTGATTTGAAATGGATTGGATTTTGTTTGGTTTTTACTCTGTAACTTGGGAAAACAAAGAAGTATCAGGAAATTTTCAAACATGCACAGTTTAATTTCAACATGTATACAAAGATCTTACATAAATATGTACATGCAAAACATCAAATATATCTAAAATTCACATGCAGAATTTTTATTTACTTAAACTTTTCTGATTAAAAGTTTACTCACCTTGTTTCTTAAGAACAGAGGAAGCTAGTTTGATTTGCTTTAAACTGGAAAACTCATATATACATATTTACATTCATCCATCTTAGAATTATCAGGCAAGCATTCATGTTATCATTGATCAAATATTTGTTCAACATTTACTACCCGAACCAAGTTTTAAATTGTTTGGATTTAAGTTTATCAAACTGTTCCAGTCATGTATATAATTATTGACAGACATATATACAAAATTTTATTTAAACAACGTGAGTTTTAGAGTTACTCACCTAAATACTGTTGAAACAGAAAACAAAGGTTGTTGAGGAGCTGAAATTTGAATGCCTGAAAATCTTCCCTGCCTTGATTAAATTTGCTTGAGTTTGTAAAGTAAAGAGGTTTTTTTTTCTTTTTTTTTTCTCAGGTTTACTTCTAAGTTCAAACGAACCAGTTAAAATAAGATGATGTATATAGAAATGGCTTTAAACAATGGTAGTAGCTTCTGGTACAAGCTTCATTAATATGGGTCAGAGATTTTTTTTAACATTTCAGCTGAAAAGATTTTTAACATTTTGAGTAGACCACAAGTTGAGCTAGTATTAAATGAGATGGTACTTTATGTTTCATGTTGATATTTCTTTTACCTGTTCTTGCCTAGCATATCAAGCTTTATAGGCGTATTTTGCTTGCCTGGTTTTGTTTTACTTCTTCTTTGCCTTGGTGACTAATTTGTGTGCCAGCATAAATTATTATTGTCTTTCATTTTCTAGTTTACATACATATACTAATCTTATTTGTACACGAATATATAATATTGTCTTGTATGGCTCTATATATATTTATTTTCATAACTTTTATTTTGTGTTGTAAATACAATTTGGTTGTATTTCATCTTACTTTGTATATTTATCCCTATTTACAACTTAAACATTTATTTCTATATTCCTTACAAAACTATCAACACTTAATCCAAAAGATATTTATTGTTAAACTTGTCAATGCCATAATTTCTTAAGCCTATATATTTATATTTATTTTTAAACAATATACTTGTTTAATATTTAGATTTAATACTGATAAGATTTATTTTACTTGAACTATTATTGTCCAGACTATATCATACATATATATTTTTAAATCACATATTAATAAAGTTAAATAAGATAGATTTCAGGTTTAAAATATTTAGAAACTCGTTATTTTACTCCCAAACCATAGCTTCTCCCAATTATATATATATATATTCGTTTTAAAATAATAACCTATATTTTAATTAACTCAATTAAATATTGATTAGAATAATACTGCCAAAAATCCGGGATGTCACATCCCTCCCCCCTTGAAAACTTTTCGTCCTCGAAAAGGAATGAAGCCAGTTTTAGTAAAATGCTTGAAATCAGGTAAATTTCTTTGATCATTTTTAAAACACTTTTAAACAAAATCTATATAATATCACTAAAATAGTTTTTATAAAATACTTTTATAACTCGATGTTTCGACAAGTCCATCCTTGTTCTCATAGAAATTCGGTCATACGTTGATCAGGCGTACGACTGAAAATCTATAAGCGCTTGGCAGACCCGTTTCAACATCCAGTGAAAATACTTGAGAAAATAATTTTACTGAAAATATAGAAATCAGTTTTTGAAAATAGAGGAAATAGCTTTAGTGAGAATGCTTTGGAAATCATCACACCCATCCATGGTCACAGTTACATCCTGGGTTACATTGCCGTCGCAGCAAAAGTCCATGTAACTGATTACACCATAGAACCCACGACAGATCGCAGTTACATCCAGGGTTACGTTGCCATCACAACAAAAGTCCATGTAACTGTTGGCTCTCAGCGGCACACACGATTTCGCTGTGAAAATGAAACTTCTCCACTCCCACATAGGTCGCAGTCTACCGATGTAAAATCAAACATAGACTGTTGGCTCTCAGCGGCACACACGACTTTCGCTATGTTACCATAGTGTCGCAGTCTACCGATATAAAATCAAGCGTAGACTGTTGGCTCTCAGCGGCACACGCGACTTTCGCTATGGTCTGCAGTAGATCGCAGTGACATCGAGTTACACTGTCGTCACAGCATAACCCAAATGCCTCTGTGGGCACCAGCCCCTCGACTTTCGCTACACAAATAATCCTCAGGAACTAGTTTTGTCCGGACTCCTCACAGGATTAACTTTAGAACCTCCCTCTTAGAGGCTCAAGGCAGTGCCACCCTGTGGCACTCCTGAGAAGTTCATTTTAAGGGAGCGCCTTTTTCCCCAAAGCCAATCTCAAAACACTTTATACTATACACATATAGTATTTTCCAAATCATACACTTAGTATGAATTCCATATAAGCTCCTTTACACAAAATCGATTCCCAAAATCGAAAATTCTCAAATTAGGCTTTTCCAAATCCCAATATTGATTTTATCCAAAAATCAAAAGCCTTTTCCAAATCCAAAGGTTCCCAAAACCTTTTTCTCAAAACCATTCCCATAAAATCTTTTATATATATATTCATATATATAATTGTTAACTCACATTTTTCAGTCAACCTAAAACTCAGCGACCTAACGAAACTAGCGACCTAAGGTGGTTAGCGACCTAAGGAAGCCTGCGACCTAAGGTGGTTAGCGACCTAAGGAAGCCTGCGACCTAAGGAAGCCTGCGACCTAAGAAGCCTGCGACCTAAGAAGTCTGCGACCTAAGAGAGTCTACGACCTAACTGCATAGCGACCTAACTACAGAAAGAGCTTGCGACCTAACTGCAGGAAAAAGTTTGCGACCTATAGAAGCTCACGACCTAAAGCTCCTACATTTATTCCTAACTCGTCTGCGACCTACCACTTGTTCAAATGAAGCCAATTGCTACTACACCAGTTGATTTCTTAAGTCGCAAGGGGACTGCGACCTAGCTTAGGTCGCTCGCGACCTACGACCTAACTAAGGTCGTACGCGACCTAAGACTTAGCAATTTCTCTGCCCAGAATTCAGAGCTGCTCCTATAAATACCCCACCACTTCCAACATGAAGGGGACTTTTGGCCATTCATTTCTTCAAGCACCGTTACTCTGTCGAAGTCTCCATTCATCCAGCAATCAAAGATCTTCAAACATTCAAGACGCTACAACAAGCTTCAAGAGAAATTCCTTACATCCAACACGGATTCATCAAATTTCATCGACGAAGATTGAGCTAGTAGTCAAGATTGTTTCTTTTGATCAAATTGTTCTGTTTTGATAAGAGATTTGTATCGATTTGTAACCGAATTCAGTAATAAAGAGATTCAAAGTGGACGTAGGCTTAATCCCAAGCCGAACCACTATAAATTGCTGTCTTTTACTGCTTTTCTACCAGTTTACTGCTTAAATTCTGTTCCCGTCACGCGGGTGGTGCTTTCACGATTCAATTACACACACCGGGTGTTAGCGTTCACTTTTTAGCGTTAACATTTTGGTGCTTTCACTGAGAGTTGAACTCAGGCTATTACTCACCATTGCTTCACAGAAGTTTGCTGAAAGAATTTCCTACAAAACCAGAAGTTTATCAGATATAATGGCTCCTGGAAGGAAACGAAAGTCTGTCAGAACTGACGATGACCGTAATAATACTGCCACTTCTCTCTCTCCAAATCAGGCAGCTCCAAGCGTCGGTGTGACGCGACAAGAGTTAGATGCTGCTGTATCCGGACTGTACCAGCAGATTGAAACTCAGAATAACCTGATGATGGAAAAGCTGAATGCTCTATTTGGTATGAATCAAAGACCAGTAAATAATGAGGGAAACTTTGCTAATGTTGCTCCCAATTCCGAGGGGAGAAATATTCCTCACGGGGGATCAGGTGCTGCCGAAGGGGCACCCCTCCAGGCCGAAGGATCCAGGCCGTCACCAGTTCTTCATGAGCATTTACCTGGACAAACCCCCGAAAAGATGGCCGAGGTCTATTCTGCGAAATCTCTGAACAATGAGGAATATCTTTCTGGTATGATCAAGCAAATAATGAAAGAGAGCATGCAAAGAGATGAAGATGAGAGCAAATGGGGATTCGCACCAAGTAGAACTCCGTTTACCGAGAAGATTCTAAAGGCTGAATTTCCTAGAAAATTTGTTCCCCCCACCATTCCTGCTTATCGGGGAACAAGTGATCCAAATCAGTTCTTGTATAAATACGACTGGCACATGACCGGCGCAAGAGCAACTGACGAAATAAAGTGCCGATATTTTCCAGTTTATTTAGAAGGAGTGGCACTTCTCTGGTTTACCAAGCTTCCTGTCCGATCTGTAGATCAGTTTTCCGATCTGACCCGAAAGTTCAAAGAGCAATTCAGGCTATACGCTTCAAAGGCAAAAGACATAATGTCATTGTCCAGTCTTGAACAGAATCCGGGAGAACCTATTAAGTCATTCTTGAACCGTTTCAAGTTAGCTCTGGCAGAGGTCGATAACGCAGAGCCACGAATGATCTTGACCTATTTGATGCGTGCTATCGACAAATCGAGCGAATTTGGAAAATGGCTGAAGATGAAGGAGCCAAATTCGCTCGAGAAATTCTACAAAAAGGCTGACGAATTTATACGCCTAGAGAATCTTTCCGCACTAGCTAAAGTTGTGACAACAATGGTGGAAAATAATTCTACCGTTCAAAGCAAGAAAGAACCTGCAGATCAGAAAAGGGAAAGTAATGGTGGGAAAAGGCAGAAAGACTTCAAAAAGCCCCGCTTCCTTAAACCTTCAGACTTTACTCCTCTGACCGATACCCCGGAGAATATTTTCATCGCCACTAAAGATGCTGTTGAATTTCCAAAACCACCGGCCGTGAAAGTTGGGAAGAATGCTGTTCAAAGCGGAAGATTTTGCAAGTTTCACAACCAACCAGGGCATGATACCAATGAGTGCCGCCATTTGAAAAGCCTGATTGAGGAATTGTTAAGAGAGAATAAGTTGCAGCAATACGTCAAGAGGAATAGAAAAGACCCATCTTCATCTAACCCAGGGCAACTACCCCCAGCTCATTCATCTGGTTCAGGAGAAAGGCCTGCTGAAAAAGAAAGACCTGTTATCAATGTGATCACAGGAGGACCTCATCCAGCTGGCAGGAGTTGGGGTGAAATGGAAAGGTATGCTAGAGCTTTGAAGTATGCTCCAAGTGAAGAAAGTGTCTTGATCTTAGAAGATGCTACACCTCTAAAGCAGCAGAAGACTTTTCACGATGATATTATGTTCAGAACCAGGGATTCTATTGATGTGGAAGCCCCTACTGAGGACCCTTTAGTTGTTTCAGTCGGAATTGGGCCGGCTATTGTCAGAAGAGTTCTGGTTGATAGTGGTGCTTCGTGCAACATACTCTTTAAAAGGACATTTGACCAAATGAAAATCCCTATGACAGATGTACAAGCCTCTTCACACAAAATTGCCGGATTCATAGGAGAACTGAAATAGCCAATTGGAACGGTGGACTTGTTTGTTGAAATGGGCGAAGGGCAGAAGAAGTTGGTTCGGAAGCAAACTTTTGTAATTGTTGATGGATTCTCCGCCTATAACGCTTTCTTAGGTCGGCCTACTCTTGCTGCTTTCAGGGCCGTCCTCGCTCCTTGGTGCTTAACAATGAAATTTCCTACTGATAATGGGATTGCTGTTATTAAAGGAGATCAGAACGCAGGACGAGAATGTTATCTTGTAGAACTCCGAGAGGCCAGGAAAAGAGAAATGGGGAAAGATGCGGCAGCTCCGCTCTGCATCAAGGAACCAACCCTGTAGCAACTACGGAGCGGCCCCTGTACTGGCGAACACAGCAATGCAAGAAAAGAAATGGATCCCAGGAAAGCCAGTACAGGGGAGAATAGAGTGGTACCCGTGGAGGTAACGGTACCAATATCTGTAGACTCGAAAGACCCGAACAAAGTACTCAATGTGGGTTCACAGCTAAGCATAACAGTTCGAAACACACTGATATCATTCTTAAAGGCCAATCTAGATGTGTTCGCTTGGTGTCACGCTGATATGTGTGGGATCTCCCCGGAAGTTGCTGTACATACTCTGAACATAGATCCGAAATTCACACCAGTGAAACAGAAAAGAAGAACTCAAGGCCCAGAAAGATCGACAGCACTAAAGGAAGAAGTCGATCGGCTCATGGAGAACGGCTTTATCAGAAACTCCACTTATCCAAATTGGGTTTCAAATCCAGTATTGGTCAAGAAGGCAAATGGAAAGTGGAGAGTATGCATAGATTTCTCAGATCTAAACAAAGCATGCCCCAAAGATTGCTTCCCGCTGCCCAGAATTGATCAATTGGTGGATGGAACAGCTGGGCATGAGTTGTTATCGTTTATGGATGCTTACTCCGGATACAATCAGATTATGATGCATGAGCCGGATCAGGAAGACACAAGCTTTATTACAGATGTGGGTCTCTACTGCTACAAAGTTATGCCTTTCGGATTGAAAAATGCTGGGGCAACCTACCAAAGACTCGTCAATGCAATGTTCAAGCCTCAGATTGGTAGAACCATGGAAGTTTATGTCGACGATATGTTGGTAAAATCAAAGAAAGCTGTAGATCACATGGGACACTTGGAGGAAATGTTTGCAATTCTTCGAAAGTACGGAATGAAGCTCAATCCATTGAAATGTTCATTCGGGGTAGAATCTGGGAAGTTTTTTGGTTTCATTGTGAGCGCCAGGGGCATTGAAGCCAATCCTACTCAAATCACAGCTTTAAGGGAAGTCAAAGCCCCTAAAACAAAGAAAGAAATGCAAAGTCTCAATGGAAAAGTCGCTGCTCTGAGTCGCTTCATTTCCAAAGCCACAGACAAATGCATTCCCTTCTTTGACGCTCTAAAGAAAGGAAAGAAAAATTTTGAGTGGACTCCAGAATGCCAGAATGCTTTCGATGAACTAATTCATCACATGGAAACACCTCCGGTTCTTTCCAAGCCTACTGACGGTGAAGATCTTTTCATCTACTTAGCAGTTTCATCTCACACCCTCAGCGCAGCACTTATACGGGAAGATATGAAAATACAGCGTCCAGTCTATTACATCAGTAAACGGTTCACTGGGGCAGAGATGAATTATTCGAAGATAGAAAAGCTCGCCTATTGTTTGCTAATTGCTTCCAGGAAGTTGAGACCATATTTTCAAGCTCATCCTATCAAAGTTCTTACTGATCAACCTCTAAAGCAAGTCCTGTTTCGTCCTGAAACTTCGGGTCGTCTTTTGAAATGGAACATTGAACTTAGCCAGTATGACATCACTTATCACCCCCGAAGAGCAATCAACGGACAAGCTTTAGCAGATTTCATCGCAGAATCTACTGACAAAGGCGATAGTGAAAACGAAACAACTGACGGCATTCCAATCCAGTGGAAGTTGTATGTTGACGGATCAAGAAATGATTACTGTTCTGGGGCAGGGGTTGTGCTTGAAACCCCGAAGGACGATCATTGTGTTATGCATTTAGACTGGAATTTCCTTCAACAAACAATGAAGCAGAATATGAAGCACTTATCGCCGGTTTAAAAATCGCCAAGGAACTAAACATCACAGTGTTACAGATTTTCAGCGATTCTCAGCTTATTGTTTGCCAGGTGAAGAAAGAATTTCAAGCCAAAGGAGGAAATTTGCCTGCATATTTGACAAAAACTTCCGAACTCCTCAATGATTTCGATCACTATTCAATAAGCCACATACCTCGAGAGGAAAATATGAAGGCAGATTCTTTAGCAAAGTACTCAAGTTCCGGAGAAGCTCAGTTACTGGGATTAGTTCCTGTAGAAGTTCTGTCAGCTCCAAGCATTGATGAAATGGATGTTGATTGGATTATGACTACGTCTCAAGAGCATGAATCATGGATGACTCCAATCAAAGAATACTTACTCAGTGGTTCCCTGCCAGAAAGTTCTAAGGAACGTCGAAAATTATTGAGAAAAGCGTCGAGGTATATAATTCAAGATGGCCGATTATACAGACGGGGATTTTCAATGCCTCTGCTCCGATGTGTAACTAAGGAAGAAGCCAAGACAATTTTAGCCGAGGTACACGGAGGAGAGTGTGGAGATCATTCAGCTGGTCAAACTTTAGCTAAGAAAGTTCTCCGATATGGGTATTTCTGGCCTGACATTAACCGAGATGCTGCTATCTACTCTAGAAAGTGCGACAAATGTCAGAGATTTGCAAAAATCCCAAAAGCACCTTCCACCGAACTCACACAGATGGTCAGCCCATGGCCATTTGCCATTTGGGGGATAGATCTAATCGGACCATTACCAGTTGCCAAATCAGGAATCAAATATGCTATTGTAGCCGTTGATTATTTCACCAAATGGGCTGAAGCTGAACCTTTGGCCACCATCCCTTCTAAAAAGATGATAAATTTTATAACGAAAAATATCATTTGCAGATATGGTGTGCCACAAAAGATAATCACAGACAACGGTACTCAGTTTGAAAGTGAAGAGTTCCAGAATTTTTGCAGACGATTCAGAATTCGGAAGAGCTTCTCAGCAGTGGCTCATCCGCAGGCAAACGGGCAAGTGGAAGCAGTAAATAAAATCATCAAGTCAACCATCAAAAAGCAACTCGAAAGGGCAAAAGGTGGTTGGGTTGATAAGCTTCCATTAGCACTATGGGCATACAGGACTACTCACAAAACTGCAACTGGGCACACTCCATTTTCACTGGCATACGGATCAGAGGCAATGATTCCAGTGGAAGTAGAAGTTCCTTCACATAGAAGAGTTCATTTCAACGAAGCTGAAAATGAAAAGCTGCAACTTGAAGCACTTGATTTTCTTGATGAGAAAAGAGAAGAAGCTAGACTCAGAGTTTCAGCTTATCAGCAAAGGATAGCCAGACACTTCAACTCTAAAGTTCGCCAACGCAGCTTTGAGATCGGGGACTTAGTTTTGAAAAAGATCATGACGGCAACTGGTGTGTTTGGACCAAACTGGGAAGGACCATATGCCATTGGCAGTAAACTTCTTGATGGCACTTTCAGACTCATAACTGTTGAAGGAGATCCAATTCCAAGAGCCTGGAACAGCAACCACTTACGTCCTTATTTTACTTGAAAGAAAAAGCTTTGCTCAAAATTGTAAAATAGTGATGAATGTATCAGTTGTATTGTAAAACATTGTAAATCAGTGTAAATGAATGAAAGCTATAAAGTGGATGTAGGCCCGATTCTTGGCCGAACCACTATAAATCTTGTGTTCTTTACTATTTCATAATGCCTGTTTTATTTCGATATGCAAATACTTTAAATGTATTACTAAAATGTCGATTCAAAATTGCAGGACATCAAAACAATGCTTGCTCGTCACAAAACCAAGCGACCTTTATAAATTACCTATTATGCAAATACCAAGCGACAAGAAATTCCAAATACAAATCCTATACAAGGAGAACTTCACATAAAAAGTTGGCGACTCTGCTGTGACAAACCTTTGTTAATTGGTTGAGATTGCCGATATAAACAAACATCCAACTAGATAACTTGCGTTTGTCCCGTGAAGTCGCTCAACAGTGAAGTCCACTTCTTCGAACATAGCAATGTAAGGAAAGAAGATGCGCTTGGAAACGATAATAAAAGATCGCTAATGAGCAGATGATGAGAGAACATTGCCAAGCAAACAAAGGAGCAGCCAAAAGGAGGTATGCTTCTCAATAAAAGGGCCAGTAAGAACCACCGAAGGGACAATTTCCCAAGCAGAAAGAACAGGGCCCTTGCTGACTGATCGTGATGCATCCGATCAGGCAGCTTGCGTCCGTCCCGTGGATCTACTTGCCCCTGAGACGCAACCTTCCTGGCACACCAACCACCCAACGCTCCTTCTCAAAGTTCAATAAAGCCCTCTAATGAGGCACGCCAAAAAATGAAAGTGCTTTCCTCAATCAAAAAAAAAGATTGGTGGAACCACCGGAGGGGCACCTTCCCAAGCGGAAGGAACAGGGCCCTTGTTAGTTGATTGCGATCGTTTGTGCAAACGAACATCCAATCAAGCAACTTGCGTCTGCCCCGTGGATCCATTCAACCATGAGAAAGTAACTTCCAGGCAATTAAAAAGCCCTTTTCGGAGGCACAAGCCCTCTTCGGAGGCACATGACCTCTTCGGAGGCAAAAGCCCTTTCCCAAGGCGCCACAAGCCCTCTTCGGAGGCACATGACCTCTACGGAGGAAAAAGCCCTTTCCCAAGGCACCACAAGCCCTCTTCGGAGGCACATGACCTCTTCGGAGGCAAAAGCCCTTTCCCAAGGCACCACAAGCCCTCTTCGGAGGCACAAGCCCTTTTCGGAGGCACAAGACCTCTTCGGAGGCACAACTCTTTAAGAGGAGCCCTCTCCAGAGGCATGTCCCAAAATAGAATATTCGAATGAAAAGCCTTCTCCGGAAGCACAATTCAACTCTCAAAGGAAGGATTAACTTGTTCATCTCAAAAAGTTCCTCCTAAAAAAGTTGAAATACTACAAAATTCTTTCAGAAAAATTCATTTCACTTCATAGGAAAATTCGCTTCTTAATAAATAAAAGTGATTATCCCCGAAAGTTGAAGCGTTCTTCAGAAAGAGAAAATAAAAATTCTTCTAAAGACTGGATATACTCTATTAAAAGCAGAATAATTCTTTCCTTAAAAGCGGAGTAATTATTCTCTGAAAATAGGAGTATTAGTCTTGAAAAAGCTAGGAATATTGCAATATACTTGCGGCATGGGGGCAATACTGTACAATTCGATTATATTAATAAACACAACATGCCACAAGTTCATTGCAATATCATGAAAAATAGACGTGGAATAAATGTATTCCCAGATACAGACAAAAGGTTTGTACAAGCAAAAGGAATCGTTTATTCTACACTAAAAAAAAAGAAACAGATGCATTCTCACATACACAGGAATTTGTACAAGTAAAATTACTATTTTATTTAGTACTATAAAAATTCTTTACATGTGCAGATATTTCAAAAGAGCAAAAGCAGGGACTGGTACCCGCACAATCTCCGGTCTATACATGAAAAAGGCAAAATAAGAAGTAGAAAGTTCAGCTTGTCACTCCTTCTTTCCGCCACCCTTGGAGCCTTTGCTTGGCCTAATAGTTAATTTCGGAATCCGATGGGGGAGGGACGGAGAAGGAGGAGTGATTGGGTCTTCTTCTGTCTTGTCTTCCCCAGTCAAAGCACCTCTCTTCTTCTTTCTTATGGCGCGCTTCCCCTTCCTCTTCGAGGAAGATTCGCTCCCCGGAGTAACAAGCAATGTTGAAAGCTTTGTGTCATCATCTAGAGACCGCTCCGGGGTCTTCTCGACGTCTTCAAGATCCTCCGCCTTCTGCTCCTGCGAAATTGCCGGATCGTCCAGACCTTGAAGAGCTTTGATTTTTTCTGCCTGCGATCCCGGTTGGGAAGCAGAAGGAGGAGTAATCTGTAAAGATGGAGGGACGGCAACTGAAGGAGTAGAAACTTGTGCAGTGTTTTGTGCCTCCGCTGTAGAAGAAAAGAAGTTAAAATCAACATCTCCTGAAAATAGAGAGGGTATCGGCTCTCCAAAGTTTAAGTAACAAGTAAGAAGGTCATCAAACTCGGTTAAGTCAAACAACTGGTTCATTAGACCCGGGACTTCGCCAAAATTACCTAGAGGAGTTGTGTAACGACCCAGAATTTTGAACGAATTGAATTGAGAATATTTAATTAATTTTAAATATTTGAACGACGATTTAATTTGAATCCTCGATCTAAGTTTGAAATTGGTAATTAAATTATAAAAATTTAATCTAGTGAATGCTGAATAAAAAATTTGAATCTTCAATTTTAAGCTGAAGAAAAATATTTCGAAAGCTTTTAAAATTCGTATTGATATTACTGAAGATAACAGAAGCTTCAGAATCGAATTTAAGAGTAAATTGTTCAGTTTGAAATTTAATCGTTCGAACCGATATTTAAAAAAATAGTCAATTTTCAAACAGTCTCGGAATTCGACGAAACTAGTTTCATTGGGTCCGGAATATTGAATTATTGTCGGATTTCCAATTTCGTATTTTTCGAAGTTGATATGTGACCGTACGGTGAGTAAACGCATTAAAGTTTTGTCGAGATTCAATTTAAATTTGAAATTTAAATTAATCAACATCAGCACGTTCTCCCTTAACTCATGCCCCATTGTCTACGCCTAAAATCACGAAGATGATCGTGGGAAACATGCTGCATTCAATGTTAAATATTCGTTCCCCATTTTCTCGTACTCCCTACTCTCTGTTCATACGAATAATAATGGCCACATATCCTTCCAAATCTCCAAATCAAAAGAAAAGCTCGCGCTTCCCACTGTACCTCAAAATCGAAAGAAAAAGAAATCGCGAGCCCTTCGTTCAACTCGAAATCGAGTTTCGTTCTCCGGCGAGTGGCGATAGAAGAGCAGAGCAGGCAAATCGCAACCGCGACTTGAAGGTGGCTGGGAATCGAAACGCGACGTAGTCGCGATCGCGAGCACGACCTTGTTCGTGCGAGGAGGCGGCACTGGAGATCGTGGCATCGATCGATGCGATGGTGTAGTGGCGACTTGGTGGAATCTGGGCACGGCGAATTCGAGCAGATTGGAAGGCAACGGAAGGGGCGACGCACCTGGGGTTCGCGACCACGCGCGGGCGAATGGGGAGGCAGATGGGCTTGTCGTCAGTCGGAGATGGCATCGTTTGTAATAGTAGCGTAGTCTGGGTGTTGCGATGAAATTTTGGAGGCTCGAGATGCTCGTCTCAGGCAAATTCAGTGAGGTAAATTATTTTATTAGATTTATAAAATTGATATATGTATATACGAATAGATAAAAAGAACAGTAAATAATTTGAATACAGTTCATATATGATTATGTGTATAAATTTATATCTTCACATTAAGTATATATATATAGGAATTTTTATGAGGTTTGAAAGTTATATAAAGAAAAATATTAACAGTAAAAATTTATTTCTGTTTTATAATAAATACTATTATGAATTTAACAGTGAGATTTTAACAAAGAAATTTGTTTTAATTTATATATGTATGTATACAGCAGAATTGATTGTATAAATGGTTCATTTAATTATTGTCATTAAAAATAATTTATAAAGGAAACTTAGTTTTAAACCTTAAATTGGAATTAAATAAAATTTTTGAGAGAGAAGTTAGTTAATTAAACAATCAAAAATGAAAATTAGTTATTTGATTGGTTTGAATATTGATTAATTTATATAATTGTTATACAAGGTATAAATCAAGAGAACAATTCAATTTGGAAATGGATTGCAAAATTAAAGCTAAGGTGAGATTTTCTCACTCGAAGGAAATTTGATTTTACAGTTATTATTGACTGTTTGATTGCTATGTTGATTTTGATATTAGATATGATAGGATATATCTATATATATATAGCAGTATATACATATTGGCATATGTATATATTGGATTGATGATTTCCCGCCTCGTATAGCGGATGAGACCCTATTGCGCCGTTAGTAAGCGGATTTAAAAAAAACCTATATACCGCGATAATTCCGTACTGGAGCGGAATTGGTATTGTGCTAACGTCTTTGGATGCAGGGAAACAGGTTGGAGGGATCCAACTGGACCCCTCACATTGATTGAATTTATTTCTACTGTGATGTGATAATCTGTGAATGATTATTGTTGTTATTGAATTGATATCTGGAAATTGTTTGAAAAGCTAAAATTTAGCTGAATGGATGTTTTGACATCATTGGATTCCAAAAAAAATAAACGAAATCGAATTTTTGAAATCAAAGTAGAAATTTCTAAGTGAATCAATTTTTGAAATTGAATAAATTTTGAAGAAAGAAAATTTTAAAGTATAAAAAGTTAATTGATATAATCTTATCAAATTTATTCCAGAATAAAGTAAAAATGCTAAATAAATGGATTTCGTAAAATAGTGATTATAATTTGAAGAATTTAATTTAAAATTTGGATTTTTAAATAGATTGAAAGAAACAATTGAAATTGGTTTTCTTTAAAAGGAATTTATTTAAAAAGAGATAAGTTGGAAATCCAATTAGGAATTTAATTGGTAAATTGAAATAATTTGGGAAATCAATTAAAAATGATTTCAATTTGAAGAATCCCTTTTAAAACAGGATATTGAATAATTTGAAAAGAATAAGAATTTATTTTAATAGTGAAAATAAATTTAGAAATCAATTTGTAATTGATTTGGAGTTAAAGTAGAATTAGAAATTAATTTGAAATCCAATTTTTGATTCAAAAGTGAATATTTGGGAAAATGAATCCAATTGAAATAAGGGAATGTGAATTTAAAATGGAAATGATGTTAAAATGGTTTATAAAGGGATGAACTTTACAATTGTAAAGTTTTAAAAGAACGATTTTTGAAAATAAATGAATTATAAGTATTAACTTATAAGATGGACCGTTAGTATAAAAATTGAGTTATGAATTGAACTAGTTAATAAAGAAGATTTATAAATCGTAGTTTTTATAAATGGGAATAGAATTTATAAACGTGTTTATAAATTCGAAATAGATTGAATTGGATAAATCTCTTTATAGAAGATTTTTAAAGAAAAGATATATTCACAACTCTGGACCGTGAATATATTATTGAATAAAAATGGATTTATTTTTGTAGAAGTGATATTAAAAATGAAGTTAAACATTTTAAAGATGTTTTAAAATGTATTATGAATCGAAAGCATAGATTTCAACATTTATTGTTGAAATAGACGTTTTCGAAAAATAAGGAAATGGTGGACTATAACACTGTTGTTATAGTAAATGATTTCCGAAAGAAAATGTTTTATATAGTATTGGGATTTATATATACCTATCTTAATTTCGAATCCCTATACTAGTGATTTTGAGTCGTCGTAACAATGTTTTACGCAACATTCGTTTGACTCAAATAAATGTGATTTAAGAATGATTTCCTTAAAGAATGAGATATATACTTAATTTTGATTTTAAGTATATCGAATATTTTCTAAGTGTTGAAAATAGATGATTTGTGAAATACTTATTTTTAAATAAGTATAGAAATGCTTTTCCAATATGAAATGAACGTTTTGAGATTTTATCTTTGTAAAGATAAATTGAAATTGAATATTTAAAACGATTTGAAAATCGTATATCAGAAGATATTTTGAAATATAAATTCACTATGGAATTTATAAAAAGAAATGGGAAGTTGTTTAAAAATAAATGTTGATTTATTTTTGGAAGTGTGGAAATTTTATATCTAGTAAAGATATTTTTGAAGATGAAATAATCTGGAAAATTATTTGGAATCTGATGATGTTGCGCATCTTTATTGATAGTTAAATAACCGACTATCAATAATTACCTTTTGATAGGTATTTGTTGTGAATTGGATGAATTTGAATGCCGCACTTATTTTTGAATAATCGCTCACTATTCGGGTTAACTGGGAAAGGACCATGGGGTCGTATAACCCACTCCGAATATGTGATACGTCGTTATGAATTGCAATCGAAGACCGGTGTTGAAGACCGGATATTTTTGAAAACGGAAGGATTACCGTCGAGTTACTCTACATCGACTGATCTTCGATTTAGAGGTTTTATCACCCTTAGTGACGGGAAGTCCTGACGTGATTGAAAATTATCCGGAAATGCAAGGGCTTCGTGAGAAGTGCCTTCGGTTCTGTTCGATCCCGGAACAGACTTTTATGGATTGTGTGTCTGACGTTACAATTTGAGATATAAAGCTGATTTCTTTCAAATACATTTCTGTTGGTGGCGGAGAATTTATTCTCTTAGCTTAACACCCTTCTCTGAGACGTACGAGCTCAGAGGTTATGTAGTTGAAATTTATCAGCGATATATCCCAATTTGGTAACGTGGCATACTGAGTGTTGCTGTGAAATGATCAGTGTTTGATCATTTGCGATATGATCATTTATTTGATCTTATATCTTTGTGATCATAGGTTGATCATTTTGTTTGACCCGAAGCAGGGCTTTTTGAGAAAGCGTAGCTTTGTGGACGAGACTTCGACGAGCCTCACACCCCGGAAATGGTCGAAACAGGAAGAATGCGGCAAGGTTCTAGGGAGTAGCGCCCCTTAGTGTATGTCATTCCTTCTGGATAAAGGTGGTATCATGGTATGGAGCCCAGATACTTAACCTCTGTGGTTACTGCATTATTATTATCTATGTGGTTTGTTGGAAATCGGGGATCCTCGGGAAGATCGGTGACGATCGGGGGATGGCATACGCGTGTCAGTAGTTACCTATTTTTGCAGAGGTAACCCGACCTTGTGTTGGCAGAGATCTAACCGTAATGTTAGGTTATTTCTCGGGTCGTCTATTCCAGGGACGTACCCATCGTGGATAGGAAGTTCCTTAGCCTGACCATTTGTTGGAAATCCAAAGAAACAATACGTGACTTGTACGGTTTTAGTTGTAGAACCTGCCATTTAATATGGTAGCTATAGCAAGCATACTATAATGGTACCTATGCTGGCTAAGATTTATATTCTACTTTCGAAATGTTTTCTACACTATGCACTAATAATAATATCAAAAAGAATTTGATTTCCGCGTAGTAAGCATCTTTGACTATCATAAGAAGAAATCTCCTCCAAGTCTGCGTTTGCATTGTGTGTGTGGCGGGAGGTCTTATGGTAGTTTCATTTTCCAAAAGCATTGCGAATTGACTTTAAAATTCTCTGCTGTTTAGTTTTAAAGATATAACTGTTTTACGATCTCACACCAGTCACCATGACTGACTCGGAGTTTATTGTTCCCTTCTAAACTCTGGGTGCCCACCAATTTCCACACGGGCAGCCTAGAGTTATATTATCAGGATATTCTGGAGCTTGGAGATAAGCTGGAGTTCGAGACGTAGTATTTGTATCTGATATTATTTTATTCCGCTGTGTATTCTGTATGAGGACGAGTTTATATAACTGTCCATTGTTGTATATTGACTCTGATGATTGATGTATGTATAAACTGATATAGTTCTTTGTTTTAAAAGACTAGTGTTTATCTATTGTATATTGTTCCGCTGCGATGTGTAAGATTCTGATACTGTTTCCTGTTCTGATGTTGTTCAGTTGTTCTTTCTTTCTCTTCTTCTTCTCTTTTTCTTCTACTTCATCTTTCTAAAACCCTCACTATTGGAGTTTCCGACACTCGATTGCTCGACAGTCGATAAAGTGAGTATCGATGTCGAATTTTCGAAAGTCGAAAATTCTAGGATGTGACAAGTGGTATCAGAGCATATGGTTAAGCGACAACCCTGCTCTGCTGGGTGTTACTCATTAGAGATAGAGTCAGTAGTACTCTAGAATGAGTTTGAGTGTAATAATAGATATGAGCGCGTATTTGTTAGTGAATATAAAATGTTTTATATTTTGTTTGCTTATCCGTTGAGATGTTTATGAATTTTGGTCGGTATGTGGGACGCCATATTATCGATAGGGATTTCTAAACACTTAAACGAGGCAAGACGACATAGTATTGTTTTAAATAGGGTAAATGAAATAATTTTACCCAAAACTATTTTTGTATAGAAAAGAAATCATTTTCTATGAATTATTATAGTATATGGTTGCATGGATGTTAGGAAGTGATAATATTGAAATGTTATCATTATTATATGAAATTGGATAAGAAATTCAAACCGAAACTCCAAAGTTAAGAAAATAATTCACATATGAATGAAATTTGAGAATATAAATTATAAATGTGATTTGTAATTTGAAACGGAATTCCAGAGAAGTATTTGGAAATGTTTTGAAAGAATTTGAAAATTTTGGTGATTTGGAAAGTTAAATCTTTTTGATTTGAAAATGAATTTTAAAGGTTTTGAAAAGTATTTTAGAGAGATGAAAGCTCTAAACTCTTTTCGGTCGCTGGAAAATAATTCCAATGATGATTGCGACATCACCGGTGTTCATTTTCGGGTTTCCAAAAGAGAAATTGCTGCCAAATTGTTTTAAATAGAAGTTGTTTGAAAATTTTGGGTTTGGTTTTAGAAAATTCAAAGGATAATTTGAATTGTTTTCAAAAGAGATTTTTGAAATGTTGGTAAGACGCTGGAATACCATAATTATGAAATATTATCAAGTTGATAACTTATACAATTTGAATTTTGATTGAATAAATTTAACTTAAGGAATTTTAAGTTGAATTAAAGTAAGTATAAGTTATATAACTTATAAAATGAGAAATAAAATAATAACCAAAGATTTGAAAATAAATTCGTTTGACAAATGAGAATTATTAATGTGAAATTGAATGATAATGAATTCATATATGAATAAAATTGTAAATATGAATTCGTAAGTGAATAAAATTAGAATTGAATTTGATTATGGAAAATGAAGTGAAGTATTAAACTAAAGTTAGTAAGTGAAGCTAATTGATTATTGACCAAATGAATATGATTTGAACGAATTAAATTCAATGATTATAAATGAAGATAAATTGAATTTAAATAAAATTGAAATTGTGAATTAAATTCAAATGAATGTGAAAGGTAAAAATTGAATGAATAGGATATAACTTCAATAACGAACTTAAAGATGATATAAGCAGTTATATTGAAAATTTTGTAATTGAATGTACGAAATGGTTTGCATATATGTAACTAGATATAATGGCTAGTAGGATATACAGGTGTATAAAGGGATTGGAAAATTTATTTCACAGATAATTTGAATTGCTCGAAAAGGTACGTATTTGAATTATAATATGAGATTTTGATGATTTCTTGTCTAGCCGCTTGGCTTTTTCTTTTTCTTTTTGAAATCTGAGAGTCCGTAGGGACGTTTTGTAGTCGTACCGTATTAGCCGCGCAAAGGAGACGCTGGCGAAATTTTTCGAAAATTCCGAGTGTTAGAAAATTTTTGAGAAAATTTGGAAGTTTAAATTTGAATTTAAACTCGAATTTGAATTGAGAAGTAAACAATGTTGTTTGAAACCTGTAATTGAAGTTGAAAAACTAGTTGAAGTAATAACGAATCTTTAGTAGAAGATTTATTGTGATAGATTGATAAAAACTATTGGATTGTGAAAAATAGTAGACGAGTTAAGGACCATTTTTCCTAACTTGTAATTTCGAGGACGAAATTCTTTTAAGGAGGGAAGTTTGTAACGACCCAGAATTTTGAACGAATTGAATTGAGAATATTTAATTAATTTTAAATATTTGAACGACGATTTAATTTGAATCCTCGATCTAAGTTTGAAATTGGTAATTAAATTATAAAAATTTAATCTAGTGAATGCTGAATAAAAAATTTGAATCTTCAATTTTAAGCTGAAGAAAAATATTTCGAAAGCTTTTAAAATTCGTATTGATATTACTGAAGATAACAGAAGCTTCAGAATCGAATTTAAGAGTAAATTGTTCAGTTTGAAATTTAATCGTTCGAACCGATATTTAAAAAAATAGTCAATTTTCAAACAGTCTCGGAATTCGACGAAACCAGTTTCATTGGGTCCGGAATATTGAATTATTGTCGGATTTCCAATTTCGTATTTTTCGAAGTTGATATGTGACCGTACGGTGAGTAAACGCATTAAAGTTTTATCGAGATTCAATTTAAATTTGAAATTTAAATTAATCAACATCAGCACGTTCTCCCTTAACTCATGCCCCATTGTCTACGCCTAAAATCACGAAGATGATCGTGGGAAACATGCTGCATTCAATGTTAAATATTCGTTCCCCATTTTCTCGTACTCCCTACTCTCTGTTCATACGAATAATAATGGCCACATATCCTTCCAAATCTCCAAATCAAAAGAAAAGCTCGCGCTTCCCACTGTACCTCAAAATCGAAAGAAAAAGAAATCGCGAGCCCTTCGTTCAACTCGAAATCGAGTTTCGTTCTCCGGCGAGTGGCGATAGAAGAGGAGAGCAGGCAAATCGCACCCGCGACTTGAAGGTGGCTGGGAATCGAAACGCGACGTAGTCGCGATCGCGAGCACGACCTTGTTCGTGCGAGGAGGCGGCACTGGAGATCGTGGCATCGATCGATGCGATGGTGTAGTGGCGACTTGGTGGAATCTGGGCACGGCGAATTCGAGCAGATTGGAAGGCAACGGAAGGGGCGACGCACCTGGGGTTCGCGACCACGCGCGGGCGAATGGGGAGGCAGATGGGCTTGTCGTCAGTCGGAGATGGCATCGTTTGTAATAGTAGCGTAGTCTGGGTGTTGCGATGAAATTTTGGAGGCTCGAGATGCTCGTCTCAGGCAAATTCAGTGAGGTAAATTATTTTATTAGATTTATAAAATTGATATATGTATATACGAATAGATAAAAAGAACAGTAAATAATTTGAATACAGTTCATATATGATTATGTGTATAAATTTATATCTTCACATTAAGTATATATATATAGGAATTTTTATGAGGTTTGAAAGTTATATAAAGAAAAATATTAACAGTAAAAATTTATTTCTGTTTTATAATAAATACTATTATGAATTTAACAGTGAGATTTTAACAAAGAAATTTGTTTTAATTTATATATGTATGTATACAGCAGAATTGATTGTATAAATGGTTCATTTAATTATTGTCATTAAAAATAATTTATAAAGGAAACTTAGTTTTAAACCTTAAATTGGAATTAAATAAAATTTTTGAGAGAGAAGTTAGTTAATTAAACAATCAAAAATGAAAATTAGTTATTTGATTGGTTTGAATATTGATTAATTTATATAATTGTTATACAAGGTATAAATCAAGAGAACAATTCAATTTGGAAATGGATTGCAAAATTAAAGCTAAGGTGAGATTTTCTCACTCGAAGGAAATTTGATTTTACAGTTATTATTGACTGTTTGATTGCTATGTTGATTTTGATATTAGATATGATAGGATATATCTATATATATATAGCAGTATATACATATTGGCATATGTATATATTGGATTGATGATTTCCCGCCTCGTATAGCGGATGAGACCCTATTGCGCCGTTAGTAAGCGGATTTAAAAAAAACCTATATACCGCGATAATTCCGTACTGGAGCGGAATTGGTATTGTGCTAACGTCTTTGGATGCAGGGAAACAGGTTGGAGGGATCCAACTGGACCCCTCACATTGATTGAATTTATTTCTACTGTGATGTGATAATCTGTGAATGATTATTGTTGTTATTGAATTGATATCTGGAAATTGTTTGAAAAGCTAAAATTTAGCTGAATGGATGTTTTGACATCATTGGATTCCAAAAAAAATAAACGAAATCGAATTTTTGAAATCAAAGTAGAAATTTCTAAGTGAATCAATTTTTGAAATTGAATAAATTTTGAAGAAAGAAAATTTTAAAGTATAAAAAGTTAATTGATATAATCTTATCAAATTTATTCCAGAATAAAGTAAAAATGCTAAATAAATGGATTTCGTAAAATAGTGATTATAATTTGAAGAATTTAATTTAAAATTTGGATTTTTAAATAGATTGAAAGAAACAATTGAAATTGGTTTTCTTTAAAAGGAATTTATTTAAAAAGAGATAAGTTGGAAATCCAATTAGGAATTTAATTGGTAAATTGAAATAATTTGGGAAATCAATGAAAAATGATTTCAATTTGAAGAATCCCTTTTAAAACAGGATATTGAATAATTTGAAAAGAATAAGAATTTATTTTAATAGTGAAAATAAATTTAGAAATCAATTTGTAATTGATTTGGAGTTAAAGTAGAATTAGAAATTAATTTGAAATCCAATTTTTGATTCAAAAGTGAATATTTGGGAAAATGAATCCAATTGAAATAAGGGAATGTGAATTTAAAATGGAAATGATGTTAAAATGGTTTATAAAGGGATGAACTTTACAATTGTAAAGTTTTAAAAGAACGATTTTTGAAAATAAATGAATTATAAGTATTAACTTATAAGATGGACCGTTAGTATAAAAATTGAGTTATGAATTGAACTAGTTAATAAAGAAGATTATAAATCGTAGTTTTTATAAATGGGAATAGAATTTATAAACGTGTTTATAAATTCGAAATAGATTGAATTGGATAAATCTCTTTATAGAAGATTTTTAAAGAAAAGATATATTCACAACTCTGGACCGTGAATATATTATTGAATAAAAATGGATTTATTTTTGTAGAAGTGATATTAAAAATGAAGTTAAACATTTTAAAGATGTTTTAAAATGTATTATGAATCGAAAGCATAGATTTCAACATTTATTGTTGAAATAGACGTTTTCGAAAAATAAGGAAATGGTGGACTATAACACTGTTGTTATAGTAAATGATTTCCGAAAGAAAATGTTTTATATAGTATTGGGATTTATATATACCTATCTTAATTTCGAATCCCTATACTAGTGATTTTGAGTCGTCGTAACAATGTTTTACGCAACATTCGTTTGACTCAAATAAATGTGATTTAAGAATGATTTCCTTAAAGAATGAGATATATACTTAATTTTGATTTTAAGTATATCGAATATTTTCTAAGTGTTGAAAATAGATGATTTGTGAAATACTTATTTTTAAATAAGTATAGAAATGCTTTTCCAATATGAAATGAACGTTTTGAGATTTTATCTTTGTAAAGATAAATTGAAATTGAATATTTAAAACGATTTGAAAATCGTATATCAGAAGATATTTTGAAATATAAATTCACTATGGAATTTATAAAAAGAAATGGGAAGTTGTTTAAAAATAAATGTTGATTTATTTTTGGAAGTGTGGAAATTTTATATCTAGTAAAGATATTTTTGAAGATGAAATAATCTGGAAAATTATTTGGAATCTGATGATGTTGCGCATCTTTATTGATAGTTAAATAACCGACTATCAATAATTACCTTTTGATAGGTATTTGTTGTGAATTGGATGAATTTGAATGCCGCACTTATTTTTGAATAATCGCTCACTATTCGGGTTAACTGGGAAAGGACCATGGGGTCGTATAACCCACTCCGAATATGTGATACGTCGTTATGAATTGCAATCGAAGACCGGTGTTGAAGACCGGATATTTTTGAAAACGGAAGGATTACCGTCGAGTTACTCTACATCGACTGATCTTCGATTTAGAGGTTTTATCACCCTTAGTGACGGGAAGTCCTGACGTGATTGAAAATTATCCGGAAATGCAAGGGCTTCGTGAGAAGTGCCTTCGGTTCTGTTCGATCCCGGAACAGACTTTTATGGATTGTGTGTCTGACGTTACAATTTGAGATATAAAGCTGATTTCTTTCAAATACATTTCTGTTGGTGGCGGAGAATTTATTCTCTTAGCTTAACACCCTTCTCTGAGACGTACGAGCTCAGAGGTTATGTAGTTGAAATTTATCAGCGATATATCCCAATTTGGTAACGTGGCATACTGAGTGTTGCTGTGAAATGATCAGTGTTTGATCATTTGCGATATGATCATTTATTTGATCTTATATCTTTGTGATCATAGGTTGATCATTTTGTTTGACCCGAAGCAGGGCTTTTTGAGAAAGCGTAGCTTTGTGGACGAGACTTCGACGAGCCTCACACCCCGGAAATGGTCGAAACAGGAAGAATGCGGCAAGGTTCTAGGGAGTAGCGCCCCTTAGTGTATGTCATTCCTTCTGGATAAAGGTGGTATCATGGTATGGAGCCCAGATACTTAACCTCTGTGGTTACTGCATTATTATTATCTATGTGGTTTGTTGGAAATCGGGGATCCTCGGGAAGATCGGTGACGATCGGGGGATGGCATACGCGTGTCAGTAGTTACCTATTTTTGCAGAGGTAACCCGGCCTTGTGTTGGCAGAGATCTAACCGTAATGTTAGGTTATTTCTCGGGTCGTCTATTCCAGGGACGTACCCATCGTGGATAGGAAGTTCCTTAGCCTGACCATTTGTTGGAAATCCAAAGAAACAATACGTGACTTGTACGGTTTTAGTTGTAGAACCTGCCATTTAATATGGTAGCTATAGCAAGCATACTATAATGGTACCTATGCTGGCTAAGATTTATATTCTACTTTCGAAATGTTTTCTACACTATGCACTAATAATAATATCAAAAAGAATTTGATTTCCGCGTAGTAAGCATCTTTGACTATCATAAGAAGAAATCTCCTCCAAGTCTGCGTTTGCATTGTGTGTGTGGCGGGAGGTCTTATGGTAGTTTCATTTTCCAAAAGCATTGCGAATTGACTTTAAAATTCTCTGCTGTTTAGTTTTAAAGATATAACTGTTTTACGATCTCACACCAGTCACCATGACTGACTCGGAGTTTATTGTTCCCTTCTAAACTCTGGGTGCCCACCAATTTCCACACGGGCAGCCTAGAGTTATATTATCAGGATATTCTGGAGCTTGGAGATAAGCTGGAGTTCGAGACGTAGTATTTGTATCTGATATTATTTTATTCCGCTGTGTATTCTGTATGAGGACGAGTTTATATAACTGTCCATTGTTGTATATTGACTCTGATGATTGATGTATGTATAAACTGATATAGTTCTTTGTTTTAAAAGACTAGTGTTTATCTATTGTATATTGTTCCGCTGCGATGTGTAAGATTCTGATACTGTTTCCTGTTCTGATGTTGTTCAGTTGTTCTTTCTTTCTCTTCTTCTTCTCTTTTTCTTCTACTTCATCTTTCTAAAACCCTCACTATTGGAGTTTCCGGCACTCGATTGCTCGACAGTCGATAAAGTGAGTATCGATGTCGAATTTTCGAAAGTCGAAAATTCTAGGATGTGACAAGTTGGCTTCGTAAGTTCAATTTCATATTTATCAGCCTCAGTTTCTTCCCGACTCTTCTCTTCAATTTGGGAAAGAGGAGTCTTGGAAGTATCAAGTTTAGCTTCAGCATCTTTTGCAGCAAGTGGAGGTTGAGAGCTAGAACCGATGATGTCAACATCGGTCAAAGTCAAAGTATGGACAGGGGCAGTGAAAGGTATTGTTTTTTCTAAATGCTCCTCTGCCACTGTCCCGGCTCTAGCTTCGACAAGTTGCTCTTTGCCTCTATTAAGCGCATCACGTGCTTCATCATCCAGATAAGGCGCTACAAGGTCTGCCTCCGCATAGCCAGCAAATGTATCAAGTATGGTCTCCCAAACTTCAGCAAGTGTAATCTCATATTTGGGACCCAAGAATGAAAGGCTGCCGCGGCCCAAAACGTTGTGCATGTAGAAGTCAAATAGAGTAGAATCGATGCTAGCTTTAGTGGCGTCGTGAGACTCTTCGGCCACAACTTGTCCAGCGACCGCGTCATCACGCTCCTTCTCAACTTTAAGAAGCTTAGCTTTCAGCATCTCAATCTCTGCATTTTGGGATGCAATTGTTCCCCGCAGCTCAGTATTTTTTGTGCGATATTTCTCAGTTATGTGCTGCTCAGCTGCAAGCTTCATTTCGGCGTCCCTTTGCGCAGCATGTGCGTCCCGCACTTGCTTCTGAAAGACTTCTTCCTTTTGAGTGTGCGATGCAGAAGATGAGGCCAGATCTTCCTTTAATCGCTTGACTTCAGATGCAAGCTTTGCGTTGTCGTCTGCAATGCTCGTCATTTCCGCATCATGCTGCTTACGCCATTTGTCCCATTCTGATTTATCGTTCTCCATGGTCATCATCGCCTCAAGATTCAGGTGGTTGACCCTTTGAAGTTCGTCGACAAGTTTCTGCCATTGCGACATCCTCTCGATATTAAGCCTGACCGCGTCAAGACTTTTAAGCATGTCTTGCTTATCAATCGGAACCAAATCCAAGTCAAAGCGCACTCCTTTTAGACACCAATTCGGAAATCGGCTCTGAAGCGTTGGAGGGCCGTCTTTAACTTGATATTGTGGCCGGCTAATGATTGTTTGAATATCAGATTTCTTTAGAGGAGGAGAGCTAGCCGGGATATTAGAAGATATAGGAGCGTCAGTTTTCTCAGAAATTTCAGACGCGTCCTTCTCATTAAGTTTAACCCGTTTACTTGGGTCATCGGTAGCATGCTTCTTCCCTTTGTCATCATGATATTTTCTTTTATGAGAGTCATCGTCTCTCCTTCTTTGCTGCTCTTCGTAAGCACGCCTTTGTTGAGCTTTTCTAACTGCACGCTCTTCGTCAGATTCTTTGCGGGAGGGAAGATAACGTCCATAATCATAATTATCGCGCCCTCCGTAACGTCGAAAGTTGTCATAATACGAGCCGCTACGCACCATTGTAGAACCTGAAATTGAAGAAAAGGCAAGTCTCAGAAATCTTCGAAATAAAGAATTTAAGTACATGTAAGTGCTAAGCATCCTAAGTGTGTGTGGCGTGTAAGCTACGCGCAACAAATTACAAACCACTATGTGGTATGGAAGTGGCAACAGCTTGTGTAGAAGGCGTTGTGGCTTGCCGCAAGGAAGAAGTTGCCTCGACGACAGGAGAGATTGTTTTTGAACCATAATCTTTAAACAGCTCCTGAGAAGTTACCATCAAGTCACTTAACCCCCCAAAAATGTCGTCGCTGTTATGCACGTCGGAATTTTTTCTTTCAACCTCTACATTGGCCGCTTCTCCGGACTGGCAGGAAGATTCCTTTCCTTCTTCTTCTTCTTCAACAACCGGGGGAAGTGCAAGCTTGCTAGACGACCCCACGACATCAGTAGAAGTAGTGCACTTCACTAGTGACGTCTCAGCGGTGGTTTCTTTTAATGAAAGCTCTTTCACAGGAGCTGGGGCATCCGACGTTGTGGTTGGAGACTCAGGAATCTCATGAGGCTGGGTGGAACGAGAAAAGTGTAAAAGCCCATACTGATGTAAAAATTCATCTTTCAGCAAAAATTTGGCGCTTCTCTCTTCTGCCGCCACAGCATTTAGGGTTTCAAGGACCGATTTAAAGCTGGGATTTCTGAGCGGAGGGGGGAGTGCTGAAAAAAGAAAGGAATGAAGATAAGCATTTGATAATTCAGGTTTTGAAAAATTTATGAGATGAACAGAGAAAGGTAATCTCACTCCCGATTCTCCAAACTGCGTAGAATCCCGGAGGACATCGAACAAAGAAGAATTGGTTTATAAAACCGTGGGCACTTTCAGGCAAATCTAAAATCAATTTCCGATTTCTGGCACCCCTTACGAGTACAATCGAAGGATGATCTTTATTCTTAGAGAAGGTGCATAGATAGCAAATTTCGTCAAAGCTCGGAAGACGGTCAAGCGTCCTCCTAAACAGAACACACAAACCCATTAGAACGGCGTAACCGTTAGGGTGTAGCTGAAAAGGCGAGATAGCTAGTCGAAGGAAAAGCTCCCGGAGAAATTCATTGAAAGGCGGAACAGCTCCGTTTAAGCACATATGGCGATTCACCGCAACAAAACCCAGGGGTGGCCTGTCAGCTGTATCACTTGCTCCAGGAAATATAGCGTCTGAATCAGCAATACCAAATTGGATACACAGTTGTCTAAAGATTCTGTGGCTCAGAGCAGTCGGAGTTCTCTCCAAAGGATCAATTAGAGGATTGGAAATCGGGAAAGCTTCTTCAGTTGGTCCTGAATCTTCTTGTTGGGACGTCATTCTACACAATCAACTGGGTATTTAAATATAAAGGTGCACGCTTCCTAAAAAGTGTGAGGTGATGTGCAAAACTAAAACAATAACAAGCAAGTATAACTGAAATTGAGACAATTAATGTTCGTCGATTATAAAGTTTCGAGGCTTGTTATTTCAGGTTAAAATACAATGTTGTGTTGATGCAAACAAGTCAGCTTAGGTTGATTATTCCAGCTTTGTTTCAGCACTTCATTTGAATTAGTCATTTCACAGCATTTCACTCACAGAATTCATTTAAGTTAATTATTCGTTATCAACTAATCTGTCATGCGATGTGGGTAGTCGTTGGCAGTATATTTGTCCCGTTTTTCTGCAAATGTTGTATTTAACAGGTTGACAGCTTTAAAGGATGGTATAATCTGTGAGAAAATACAATTAAAGTCAAGACAATGTGAAGAGAAATGCAACACAGTTCAAATCCAGAAATTCAGTCAAGTTCTGCTCAAATTTCCAAGTGTTAGGTCACTCACGACCTAGCATAGGTCGAAGCATTTTTTAAAGTCGTGCAGTGCAAATAAAAGCATTCAGGGCTGTGCAGAATTGTTTCAAGTTCTAGGTCGTTCGGCGACCTATCCTTGGTCGAGGCACCTTTAGGTCGCACAGTGCAACTAAAGGGTTAAAAGCAATGCAGATTTGATCGTCCTAGCTCGGCTGCGATTTAAAGCTTATGTCACGGGAAGGTTAGGTCGTGCAGTTTCTGGTTCAAGCAACTATTAGGTCGTTCAGCGACCTAACACAGGTTATAGTCTTCCTTAGGCCGAACTATTCCTTAGGTCGCGAATGGTCTTAAGTCGCCTGAAACCCTTATGCCGCTAACTTCCTCTCCACGCCACAAACCACCAAACCCTATAACCCGTTATCAATTACACCTATAAACCCATCGCCTTCCTCACCCCTTCAATTCACCGAAAGATACCAGAAGCGATTCAACACATCCCCAATCCATCGCCGATTCAACACATTACTATGCCCTCATGAATCAGCCAAAGCAATGATCAAGAGTCAACTACGACAGCCACTTGAGACGATGCACAACTCATAGAATGGGGCTAAGGTCGAAAAAGCAGGGATTCAAGATTAGACGATGATTATGATAGGATGGATATCAAACTCACTTACGAGATGTAATGGTAAGGAAGAATCGATGACTGGAATAGGTTGAATTCGCCTTTGAAAACTCGAAAAATTCGTCAATGGCAGAAGCAGGAAGTCAAAGTAATTAAGTGAGGAAGAAGCTTACGACCTAACTAGTTTATATGGAGCTGAGAGAGGAAGGCGAATAGGCATGCGAGTTAGTATGAGTTTTAGGTCGTTTACGACCTAGCGAAGTTAAGTCGAAGCACGTGACCTATGGCATAGGCCTGCACTTCGAGGGGCAAATGTTAACTCATATTTTTCAGTCAACCTAAAACTCAACGACCTAACGAAACTAGCGACCTAAGGTGGTTAGCGACCTAAGGAAGCCTGCGACCTAAGGTGGTTAGCGACCTAAGGAAGCCTGCGACCTAAGAAGCCTGCGACCTAAGAAGTCTACGACCTAAGAGAGTCTACGACCTAACTGCATAGCGACCTAACTACAGAAAGAGCTTGCGACCTAACTGCAGGAAAAAGTTTGCGACCTATAGAAGCTCACGACCTAAAGCTCCTACATCTATTCCTAACTCGTCTGCGACCTACCACTTGTTCAAATGAAGCCAATTGCTACTACACCAGCTGATTTCTTAAGTCGCAAGGGGACTGCGACCTAGCTTAGGTCGCTCGCGACCTACGACCTAACTAAGGTCGTACGCGACCTAAGACTTAGCAATTTCTCTGCCCAGAATTCAGAGCTGCTCCTATAAATACCCCACCACTTCCAACATGAAGGGGACTTTTGGCCATTCATTTCTTCAAGCACCGTTACTCTGTCGAAGTCTCCATTCATCCAGCAATCAAAGATCTTCAAACATTCAAGACGCTACAACAAGCTTCAAGAGAAATTCCTTACATCCAACACGGATTCATCGAATTTCATCGACGAAGATTGAGCTAGTAGTCAAGAATCAAGATTGTTTCTTTTGATCAAATTATACTGTTTTGATAAGAGATTTGTATCGATTTATAACCGAATTCAGTAATAAAGAGATTCAAAGTGGACGTAGGCTTAATCCCAAGCCGAACCACTATAAATTGCTGTCTTTTACTGCTTTTCTACCAGTTTACTGCTTAAATTCTATTCCCGTCACGCGGGTGGTGCTTTCACGATTCAATTACACACACCGGGTGTTAGCGTTCACTTTTTAGCGTTAACAATAATTTTCTTGGGAAATCTTTAAATCACTTTATACTTGTATAAGTTTCCTTTGTATACTTCAAAACTTTCAAAAACCTTTTTCTTCTTGCAATGGATTCAATAAGGGGAGTTTTATCATATATAACAAAGATATATAATTTTTATTTATCCCAAATCAAATATTCAAATTAAATTTCTTATAAAGTCACTTGCCAAATTACTTACTTTTATAAAGTAAATTTTAATCATAGAGATGTTTAATCTCCATTTTACTTCATCATATATTTCTCAAAATATCCCTTTCAATTTCAAAAATCATTTACAGTTCTTATCCACAATTTTCCAATATCAATTTTTATTGAAACTCGTACGATGTCCACATATCATTCGTACGCAATATCAATTTGATCGCTCACTCGATCACACAATTTCACTTCCGAACTAGTATTGTCCACCCGACTTCCTAGTGCGGACACAGATCTGGTTTCTTGATCAGAAACCGTCATTCTCCTTGCATAGCCATAACTATGATAGAGAATATCCAGAACCAATCTAAAATCCATATCCAGGTTCGCCGTTGAAAATCGAGCGAAAAATCCCAACTCGGATCGATAATACTATCTCGAAATTCTGTGCTCGAATCTGGATCAAATCACTATGCGAATAGAATAATATACGTACATCCTACGTATTTAACTTCATTGATTATTAACCAAATCAATTTCCTTTCTATTCATATTCACTTTAATTTTCATTCACTTATTCACATTTGCCTTAATCCCCACTTGGATTATCACTTCACTTCTTATCTCAGTTGGGTATTTGATCACGATCAGTTTGAACTCCGACCAGTTTATATTTAGAAATAGCTTGAAAATAGATAAGTAGTTGAAAAATAATTATTAGTTTGTAAAATAGTTGTAAAATAGTTAAGAAATTGTAAATAGTTGAAAAATAATAAATAATTGCTAAATAGTCGTAAAATAGTAACTGGTAATTAGTTTATAAAACAGTTGGAAAATTGTCAAATAGTTCCAAAAGTAATCGTAAAATAAATATAAGATAGTTTGGGGTTTTAGAAGACAGATTATATAGTAAATAGTTTGGAAAAACAGATTTGTATTAAAACAATTTATTTTAAAAATAGTCCAGAGCCAAACTGTTCAACTTCCCAACTCCATTTTAATAAATTTACCATTCAATTTATCCTGTCTCAATTCAAGTTGAATTATCCACAATTTCTTTACAATTTCAAATCAAATTCCATTTGATTTTAAACATATTCACTTAAATTACAATTCCAAATTATTCAAATCAATTTAAACTAATTTCAAGTGGGATCCACTTCAATTTCAAATTATTTCAATTTCTATATGGATTAATCCCAATTCCCATTTGAAATTTATACTTATCCATCTTCAATTTTAGTTTATTCAGACTAAATTCAATTTGAACTAATGAAACCTATATTTCAACTTTAAACCATCTCGAATTATATAAATTCGAGTTAAATTTTCAAATGTTGATTTAACCCCTTAAATCAAATCAACTTATATTTTTAAACCATTAACTCCGAGTTCAATTCTCAAAATTCCATTTCAGATTATCCTTACTTAACTTATTTCGAAGTCCAAATAAGAGTTCAAAACAATTTTATCATAAAAAGTTCATTTATTACCAAATTTTATCTTCCAGTTTTGAAATTGGTTCTTAAACAATTTTAATTTTTTTAAATTCAATTTTTTTTAACATTTCAGTTCAAAATGATCTCATATCCTTAATTCAAATTAAATTAAATTTCCATTAAATTTCAATACTGGATATATTACCACGCTTCATTTCTCATTCATTTAACAAATCCAATTCACAATGCGAAGATTATTAATAATAATAGGATGATATTATCCAATTATTCTAAATCATCCATCCATTTTCAATTTCCAAGTCTCAAACCCATTTGAGATCACTCATAATTTCCCATTTAAACCAACCATTTAACTTTCCCAAGTTAAATCTCAATTTCATATTGAAATTTCCAATTCAGGTTGCCTTTTAAATTATTTAACTTTCCCAAAGTTAAATTTAATTTACATAATCCAGTCAATTTACACAATTTGAATTCCCATTCAAATTTTAAACATCAGATTAATAACCTTCCCACTTAAGTTTAAAACTCGCTTCACTTTGGTTTCACACCACATTCCAAGGAAAATTCAAAACTCTACCTTAGAGTTATTTCCTTCACACACTAGTCTATCTTTAAATTTTAAACTACCCTTGGTTTTCAATTCAAATCAAATTCTGGACCCAGATTTAAAACTCCACAATTCAGATCAACTTTAGTTCCAACTTATAAGTCAGACTTGCCTAAATGTTTACTTCCCAAATATTTTATTATTGTTTACTCATTTATACTCGCCTTATTAATCATTTCTGATAATAACCAAGGTTATTGTATCTGAAAACCAATTCATTACTATCTTATTCTGAAATTCTCCTTAAATTCAAGATTAAAATTTCAGTTTGAATTCATTCCAAACCAATCCTTATTTTACTTTAAATTTTGTTATATTTCTATTATCACTTAATTCAATCCCAATAATTTAACAGCCAATTACCTTTGTATTCATTTGATAGAAATATTACTTTATATATATATATCAAAATATATTCTTATATGAAATCATTTAAAATCTTTATATAAGAAAATAACAAGTACGCTCTCTCATACATATATACTTAACTCATTCTAGGGTACTATTGACCCTATCTTTAATGAGCAATCCCAACAGAGCCAAGGTTCTCGCTTAACCATCAGCTTTGATACCAACTGTAACGACCCAGAATTTTTGATCCCGAAAATTCCAGATAGTTAGGAAAAGAAGAAAGAGATAGAAGAAGAAGAAACAGAAAAACAAGTCACAGAATCTCACATTCGCAGCGGATCAAATATAATATCACATAATACCATTTATACAAAGAAACTGTATCAGTTAAATTACACTTTATACATCAGAGTTACAACATATACACAATCATTGGACATATATAATCAACATGTCCGAACATACAACAATATATCACAGCGGAATACACTCCATACGTTCCTGCCATCCAGCTCGTCTCCTGAGCTCCAGAACGTCCTTACCTAAAAATCTGTAATACTTGGTCTGACCCGAGCATTACATCAAAGTAACACCCGGGTCAGGCTGGAAACCAGCGTGAGTAAACCCATCTAACATGAAATACCAATGCATAACCTTAAATAAACCCGGGGTAACTCATATAATTTACAAATTCATCATTTGTTATAGACATTACTTATTTCACTCACAAATTTTCTAAGTACCCAAACTTAGATTAATTGGTCCAGTTCACTTAAATCATTCCATTCCATCCTATTGATTTTACATATCAATCTATAAAGTATCGAAGTGGGTTCGGGTATTTGCAAGTACCCGACTCCGGTCTCTTCGAATCCAATGTCATTTATTATACAAAGGTTTAAGTTAAAACAGTACAATTTATACACAACAATTCATCTCAAATCATAAACTACACATATCTCATATCAGAGGTCTCACATAATTCAAGGCATTCAAACATCCATAAGCAAGGTTTATCAACCACCTCACCCCTAATAAATTTAATTTATCACCAATGAATTGAATTAATTACTTTAATTACCTTTAAATCCTGCATACTTAACATTAATTAATTAATTACAACCCAATTATTAATCATCCCTTAACTATCAATCTTAATTAATCATCCTTGATTAATTATTATTAAATTACATTAAATAATTAATCTTCAATTAATTACATAAATTAATTATCCTTAACCATCTACAGTAATTAACCTTTAATTACTCTCATTAATTAATAACTACTTACATTAATTAATGATCTTTAACTAATTGCTCCCATTAATTTATTACTTTTCATCAAGTGATTATTCCATAATTACTTAAGTTAAATTAATTAACCATAAATCACTTTTATTAGTTAATTATCTTTAACTAATTACATTCCTTTATTAACCTCTAATTACATTCGGTTATTTCTTTAATCTCATACACTAAATAATTAACCACCCATTATTTACATATTCAAACTTGATTAACTCCAATTCTTTAAGTATATTTCTAACTTGGCCCAACACTCCCTTCAAAACTAATAATAACTTTTCAAAGGACTTGTTAACATATTACTTTTGTAAAACTTTGCAAACACTTTAACCTTAAAAACTATTTTACTTTGTCTTTAAATTTTGTACTTTCTTTTGAACTGGGAAACTTGAATTCGTTTACTTTTACAAAACTATTCAATTTATCTTAGTTCAGAAATTTGGTTACCAAGAGATTCAAGACGAGACTTGCTACCCATAGACCCGAGACAAAACCCAGTGAACCCGAGACAAAACTCAGTGAACCCGAGTTCAACCTTCGCTTTCTCGAGTATTTCCCGGCACGAATCACTGCAGCATCACCCTGGAGAAAATCACGAGCCAGAAACCCTTTCGTTCGAACGTTGCTTCGAGTCACCCTAACCAAAACTATACTGGCACGAGCACTGACACGTGCACGTGCACGTCGCGCCGACACTTCCGCCACCACCTGTGACACCGCGCGCAAACTCCACTTCGACCAACGACCCAACTCCGGCCCTCCATCCTCACTTACACGAGCGCAATCAAAATATGATTTCTCGAACCCATCAGCCAGTACAGAACCTCGCTTGAAAATCCCATCAACCCCATGATGCCGACCATCGTTCGCCACGAAATTCCGGCCACGACACCGCAAAGCCTCCACGCTACTATGCCCTAAATCTTACGCAACTCGATCTACTCTAAAATTCCCAGTCACCCCATTTCTAGTCACGACCCAAAAACAATGTTAAACCCTAATCTCAAGTCGTCCGGTCACATCAACGTTCGAGAATACCTCTAAACATTTTTGCCGTGACCACCCATCCTCACTCCTCCTCCAGAAGAAGCCCTGACCACCATAACTCCTCCGTCGACAAGAATTTGCCCAAAACACAACTTCCAGTCATCACAAAATTACTACCCCAAATCCGAACTAAAGATCAGGATTTATATTTTAAAAATCATGTTTTTCTGAGTTATTTCAAGATATAAAATTTAATCAACTAACCGCCATATTTGATTTTAGCATATTATTAAATTTCCTACTGTATCATCCTGGTTTTAGAAGATTTTCAAACAAATTCTCTTTGAATAAAATTTTAAACTTTAATTCATGTTTAAATAAACATACTGCATTTGAAGATTCAAGCCTAACAGTGATTTGAAATGGAAATTTTGGATTTTGTTTGGTTTTTACTCTGTAACTTGGGAAAACAGAGAAGTATCAGGAAATTTTCAAACATGCACAGTTTAATTTCAACATGTATACAAAGATCTTACAGAAATATGTACATGCAAAACATCAAATATATCTAAAATTCACATGCAGAATTTTTATTTACTTAAACTTTTCTGATTAAAAGTTTACTCACCTTGTTTCTTAAGAACAGAGGAAGCTAGTTTGATTTGCTTTAAACTGGAAAACTCATATATACATATTTACATTCATCCATCTTAGAATTATCAGGCAAGCATTCATGTTATCATTGATCAAATATTTCTTCAACATTTACTACCCGAACCAAGTTTTAAATTGTTTGGGTTTAAGTTTATCAAACTGTTCCAGTCATGTATATAATTATTGACAAACATATATACAAAAAATTTATTTAAACAACGTGAGTTTTAGAGTTACTCACCTAAATACTGTTGAAACAGAAAACAAAGGTTGTTGAGGAGCTGAAATTTGAATGCTTGAAAATCTTCCCTGCCTTGATTAAATTTGCTTGAGTTTGTAAAGTAAAGAGGTTATTTTTTTTTCTTTTTTTTTCTCAGGTTTACTTCTAAGTTCAAACGAACCAGTTAAAATAAGATGATGTATATAGAAATGGTTTTAAACAATGGTAGTAGCTTCTGGTACAAGCTTCATTAATATGGGTCAGAGATTTTTTTTAACATTTCGGCTGAAAAGATTTTTAACATTTTGAGTAGACCACAAGTTGAGCTAGTATTAAATGAGATGGTACTTTATGTTTCATGTTGATATTTCTTTTACCTGTTCTTGCCTAGCATATCAAGCTTTATAGGCGTATTTTGCTTGCCTGGTTTTGTTTTACTTCTTCTTTGCCTTGGTGACTAATTTGTGTGCCAGCATAAATTATTATTGTCTTTCATTTTCTAGTTTACATACATATACTAATCTTATTTGTACACGAATATATAATATTGTCTTGTATGGCTCTATATATATTTATTTTCATAACTTTTATTTTGTGTTGTAAATACAATTTGGTTCTATTTCATCTTACTTTGTATATTTATCCCTATTTACAACTTAAACATTTATTTCTATATTCCTTACAAAACTATCAACACTTAATCCAAAAGATATTTATTGTTAAACTTGTCAATGCCATAATTTCTTAAGCCTATATATTTATATTTATTTTTAAACAATATACTTGTTTTATATTTAGATTTAATACTGATAAGATTTATTTTACTTGAACTATTATTGTCCAAACTATATCATACATATATATTTTTAAATCACATATTAATAAAGTTAAATAAGATAGATTTCAGGTTTAAAATATTTAGAAACTCGTTATTTTACTCCCAAACCATAGCTTCTCCCAATTATATATATATATATATATATATATTCGTTTTAAAATAATAACCTGTATTTTAATTAATTCAATTAAATATTGATTAGAATAATACTGCCAAAAATCCGGGATGTCACACCACCTCTAAAATTCACGTTTTTCAATGACAAATCAAATTATATGATCCATTCCCTATATTATGATGATTGGAATTTCGACCATGTAACCCTATTTAATGTAGAACGCCATTTTCTCTCTCTATGCTTGATAAAGTTTTATGAAACCAATTTTAAAATGTCCTACATTCAAAATCAAAGAACTTTGATTTTGAAATCAAAGTTTAAAATGAATTAGATATTGTGTTAATGATTTTTGAAGTTGAAAGTCTTAATTGATTTTTTTTTAAAAACAAGGAACATAGGAGGTTCTTTACAGGTTTTTGGGTAGATCATCATGTCCAGTATGCCTATACTTATACATATTCATATTGCAGCCATACATACTTGATATATACCCATGATCTATTCATAACTCAATCATATATGTATATATACATTCATAAATAATAACCAGTGACCAAAAATTAAGTTGTTGTACTCATAGTTTCCAATAGAGATGAGCACTGCTGCCTCTAACTTAATTTTCCTCCCAGGATTTTATGTGTCTTGATCTTTTAGGTTATAATGTCAGCACTCTTTGTATTTTTTTTCTTCTTGTGTCTGCGTGAACCAGAGAACAGCTATGGCTATGTATATATACAAGAGGATGGGGCTGGAGTGTACATGCTTCTTCATTTTTTTAATTTTATCTTTCTTATTTCTTTTTCTTCTTGACTTGCTAATTTGATTTTCATGAAACTTGATTTGATTTTTTTATAAGTGATTTGATTTTTATATGGATAGATTTGATGTTTTCCATCATGATGTTCCTTTATGTTATATATATATACACACACACCCTCATATATATATATATATATATATATATTTCCTATAACTTTAGACCATATGCAAAGTTATGCCCACTTACACTATTTTTATATAACATACATACATACATACTTATATATATTTTATCATATCTACACATATATATTTATTTCATCCAAAGTTAGGAGTTTATTATCATGAAGCTCTTACATTATATATCTATATATAATCTCATATACACTATCTTTACCATGAATACATTTATAAATATATAAGTATGGATACATATACACTATACATATTTATTTTATCATATTTACATTTTATACATATCTACAGTACTTCACATATATTTGTCATCATATATATATATATATTTACATTTATACAAATTTTCATATTCATTACTTCATATGGGCATATATATACTTATATACTTATATATATATAAACATCATAAAGCTTTTATATATTTATATATATAGACAAATATATGGATATTCTATCTTAATTTTAGGCGGTGGAGTTTATATACATATTTCTATAAAATTTATCATATCCAGAAATTACTTTTTAAAATTAAATATAGTTTTATCAATTTATACCTTCAGACATCTCCAATATCAGAGAATTTGTTTATTCAACTTATAAAAATTAATATTTCAATAATTAAAATCTGTTAATTATCCTAAAATCAGAGGGCTAAAATCCGGGTCGTTACATTCCTCCCCCTTAGAACTTTTCATCCTCGAAAAGGAACGAAACAAAAACTAGAATTTTGATGTATATTATTAAGTCAATCATTCTTTAAACATTTTAAACCTCTTACTCCTTTATTGTACAATTTAAAGATGCATATACTTTAAATTACATGGTATTACTAAGCTAGTTTTATATTAAAACATTTTTCATAACTCGATGTCTTAACAAGTCCATCCTTGTTCTTATAGAAATTTAGTCATACGTTGATAAGGCGTAGGACTGAAAATCTCTAAGTACTTAGTAGACCCGTTTCAACACCCAGTGAAAATACTTGAAAAATCCTTTTCAAAAATGATATGGAAAGTATCACCCCCTTTCCTTCTTTACCACCATGGATCGCAGTTAACACGATGATTGCGTCGCCACCCGGCGAAATCGTAAGTAAACTGTAGGCATCAACGCCTCTCGACTTACGCCATGGGAACACAATAGTCCGCAGCTACACAAAGGTTACGTTGCTATCACAAAAAAACTGTTAGTATTCTATAGGCAATCTTTGCCCCCCGAATTACGCTATCAAACGAAACTAAACCACATAGATCACAGCTACACAAAGGTTGCATCATTATCCCAGTGAAACTAAACGTAGACTGTAGGCAATCACTGCCTCCCGAATTACGCTATGGAACCAAACCACATAGATCGCAACCTACCGATGTTACGTCGCTATCACAGCAAAATCAAACATAGATTGTAGGCAACCGTTGCCTCCCGAATTACGCTATGGAACCAAACCACATAGATCACAATCAACCGATGTTACATCGGTATCACAGCGAAATCAAACGTAGATTGTAGGTATAATACCCCTCGATTTACGCTATACAAACAAATGATCACCAGGAACTCATGAGTTTTGTCCGGACGTCCTCTAGGATCCCAATTCTCATTGAACCCACCCTGTGGATTCCTAGGTAGAACCACCCAGTGGATCTCCTACTCCAAGTTTCGACTTTCGTGGGGGTGCCTTTCCATACCTTTAGTCTCAAAACATATCATACTATAAACATGTTACCTTTCAAATCATACATTTCATATGTATCACATATAAATTTTATCTATATAAAATCGATATCTCCAAAATCGATAGTTTTTAAATTTGGTTTACCCATTTTTCCAAAATCGACCTTTTGCCAAAATCGGTGTCTCTAAATATCAATAGGTTCCAAAACTATTTCAATTTCATTCTCATATACATATAAGATTATTCTTTCCAACTCGAAAAATTCTAGGACCAATAATTTCTAGGTCTGCTTCATACTTATATGAACTCCATTTAGTATTTCAAAAATCTTCCAAAGATCATTTCTTTCTGGTTATAAATTTAAAAAGGAGAGTTTGAATATATAACTAACATATATAATCTCATTAATTCCAATCAAAAATTTCCAAGTTCGATTACTTTACAAAGTTATTTGTAACATTTCTTACCTCTTATAAAGTAAGTTTCAGTTATAGTAACTACTAAATCTTCATTTTAAATTCATCGTTTTACTCAAAATATACTATTTCACTTCAAAATCATTTTTGCCTTAATATCTCGATTTCGGTTCCAATTCAAAATTGCTTCGAGTTTCCATTTGGGTTATAACTTCGGTTTAACCCAATTTGTATTTAAATTCATGATTTAAATATAAAAAATTTCCACTCTGACCAATTTGAATTTAGAAAATAGCTTGAATAGTTTTAAAATAGATAAATAGTTAATATAAGATAGTTTGAGTTTTTTTTAAAAATGGTTTGTATAGTAAAATAGCTTGGAAAATCAAACTAATTTGAATATTTAAGAAGATAGATTTTAAATAGTTTATATTAAAATAATTAATTTGAAAATAGTTTCAAAGTTAAACTAATTCAATTCCCAATCTTCCAATTCAAATTGATTTCAATTCCCATTTCCATTTAAATCGATTCAATTCCGATTTCAATTCGAATTAACTTCGATTCCAATTTTAATTCAAATCGATTTCGATTTCAAATTAATTCAATTTCAATTCCAATTTGAATTAATTTCAATTCAATTCTCAGTTTTAAACCATTTTGATTTATATAAATTCGAGTTTGATTTTCAAAATATCGATTTAAATCACTTAAATCAAATTAACCTTCAATATTCAATTTAAAAATCCAAATCTTTAAAAATAATTCAATTACGAGCCCAAACGTCGAAATATCCTTTTAAATTACTTTTACTTGGATTTAATTCATGGTTCGAGTAAGCATTCAAATCTTTTTAAAACAAATCAATTTTCGGAATTCAAGTGATTTCTCAATTATAACTGCAAAATTTCAAACCCGATTCTTTACACAATTCCGGTTGACAAGTTCATTTTTAACATTTCAAACTCGAGTTCAAATATGATTCCATTTCTATAAATTCGATTTTATTTCTTAAAATCAAAATCATTTTTGTTAACCAATCCGGTGACCGTATGTAATTTTCTATCCTATGGCCAAGTGAATCCATATTCTTAATTTAATTTTAGGGATGGATATATATCATTTCAATCCAAAATAAATGTCATAGGTATATATCATTTCAACCTATTTCTTAATTTATTGAAATAATTCGATTTACAGTTTTATATACTGTAAATAATATACAGGATGATAGCAGGATATATCAAAATAAATAAACATCCAAATCATCAAAAACATCAATCAATAGCATCCATCACAAATTTTCAGAATTCGAAACCCGTTTTATTTCAAAAATCATTTTGAAATCACTCATACATACATAACTTCTTTTGCACCTCTTATCAAATCTATACCTTTTCTTACACAATTTAATTTATTTAACTTCCATAAGTTAAATTTTAATTTCACCTTGAAATTTCCAATTTCAGGTTATAAGTTCAAAACTTACTTAACTTGGCCTGAGTTAATTCCCAATTCGTTCAATCCATTTAAACTTACTCAATTTAAATTTTTACCTTTCAAATTTAAATTTCCACACTTCTTTTCTTATTAACATCATTTCCCACTTATAAGTTCAAAAACATATTTTCCTTTGGTTACACTTCTCATTTCAATGGAAATCCAAGAATTCAAACACTGGTATTTATTTCAAATCAACTTTGAAATCATACACACACACACATATCTACCCCATTTATATACCTGTGACGACCGCTCACGACCCCTGCACTAAACATAGAGGTAGTGCGTTGAAAGGTGTGCCAGGCAGCCATGGACGATCGCCAGGGTAAGTTAAAACAGTAGAATCTATCGTATTACTCACAGCGCATGGATAAAATACAATAGAGAATATATATAGTGAAGCTTCACAGAATAGAATCTCATCGATTAAACTTCATAATAGTTGAATACAAACATCTGAATAGTCAATACATCAAGCCTCACTACATATCACTCAGAGAATATACAAAGCAGCGGAACATCTAGTACATATAGTAAGAAAATAATATGCAAGCCTCCAGCTCGTCTTCGTCATCAGCATCGTCGGAAACTAAGAACAGCACCTGTCACCTACTACCTAGTCTGCCCATCCCAAAGTGGATGAACAGCCCAAGGCAATAAGAGTTAAACATAAAGCCTTGAGTCAGACAACAGTCTTAGTGAGCGATAAATTAACTAACAACATACCAAAAGAGCATAAAGGAAAAGGAATAGGAATCCAACCCTCCCACTCCACCTCTTTCTACAGTGATAGCCCCCAGACACACTAAACAGAAATAAACATAGCAAAGCAGACATTTAAAGTAAAGCAATTATCACTCGATTCAAGGTCGATGTTTTCCAAGCACAAACCCCCAAGGCCTAAACCAAGATCAGATAAGCACCCAGAAAATATCGCTCTTGAGACCGAATGACGATACAACCAAACATCCATGACTCTGGCTATCACTGTTATCATTGCTTCGATACCACCGTTAATTGAATGACCGGCACATTCTTTCAGCCGTCCGTCAAGGGCTAATGGTAACCCCGGTTCTAGACAGAACTCCACACGTCGTCGCAGCCCGTGCCTAGGACTATTGAATCTGCCCAGAGTACTCGACTACCAATCATAGTCTTTAGGGACTATCGAATCTGCCCAATGTACTCTTGCTTTGAGCCTGCTAGAACCTTCAACAACGATGAAATCTCAGCCTTCTAGTCATCCTCCTCGACGACTATTTCCATACTAGCTCAAGCGCCTCTCGAGCAAACCATTATCCTCAACTCGAACCATTTCACCGAGTTATCAACATGCTTGGAATGATCCCGTCTGGATTAAACCAAGGCTATCTCATACCATGCCTCGCTTCATCTCATCATAGCAAAGCCTCATCTCAACATCAACATCATCAAATCTATCCATATGAGCTTCATCATCCGCCACATATGCCACGAGCAGCTTTTCCAATTCAAGAGCCTTTCCCTTAGCTTTTGAATCATCTTCGACCATCTTGTCCAAATCAAATCATAAATCAACTAATTTACAACAATCAATCAAGTCAAACATTAATCCAAGTAATCAAGCATTCAAACATGATCTAATAAACAATTATAACAATAATGGCAATCTTGTAAATAAAGAGTCCAAATCTAACAAGCATGAATTATGAGCAATATCTCTACAACTTGATGAATGAACTTGCATAGGTTAACATGTAGTAAAATGGATGTCAAATTATTATGAACAATAGATCTACACTTAAGTTTATGAAAATGCATGGAAATCACTATTTTAACACCAAATCAAGCCATCAATCCGATATCCTCCTTTGGATCCGTGTGAGAGATAATCACCACTCACCGAATCTCCTAAACACTTCAAAAGCAACACACTTCAGATCAGGACAGCGAAGAATCTAACTCGATCTACCAAAATCCCGCTTCAAACGATGAAATCTCTCTTCGAAGAATGTAGATCTTCAACCTTAGCTCTCGGATCTTCGATCTTGATCTTCGATCTTGATCTTGGATTTGGATGGAAGGAAGCACAAGATTAGAGTGGAGAAAAGGAGTGAAGAAGTGTTGAACTCAAGCTCTCAAAATGGCAGCACTTCGTCGCTTCGAAATCCGGATCCCAAAAAGTGAGGAAAAACCGGGTATTTATAGGCTGGAAAAATCTTAGGTCGTCCGCCCCCTTAGGTCGTCCACGACCAAACTATCTCCGACCTATAACTTAACGACCTAACAGTTCTGCGCGACCTACAGACCCAACGACCTAAGCCTCAACACTTACGCGTGACCCACGACTTAATAAAGATGCCGACCTAACGCTTTCGCGACTTAACACATTGCGCGACCTAACGACTTATTAAATACGACCTAACTATACACAGGGTCTTACGACCTAACCTTTAGGTCGTCTAACGACCTATCTATAATGACTTAAGCATTCTACCTTAAGTCGCTTACGACCTAAAATCCTTAAGTCACCAACTCCTATAAGTCGCTCCACCGACCTTACTACTATAGGTCGTTAACTCGTACTGTCTACTAGGTCGCTATTCCTATGCCGCCACTATCTTAAGTCGCCACTATCTTAAGTCGCCTATTCCTTAGGTCGTCTACTCCTTAGGTCGGTCAAATCCCATAGGTCGTCCCAAACTATTATACGACCTAAACCACTACGCGACCTAACTGTCATACTACCTAAGTCCATACCTCGTCCAGTCCTTAAGTCGTTAACCGCTACCACTATCTTCCTTAGGTCGCCAACTCCCCTTAAGTCGTCAAATTCTATAGGTTGCTCCAATCCCTTAGGTCGTTCACTCGACCTAACCTACCCCACGACCTAAGCTATCACACGACCTAACTTCCAAACGACTTAAGCTCTAGTCGACCTAAACTCTGGATGACTCAACAATACCAACAGTCTAATAACAACTGTTTTACGATGTTTCGATCCGTAAAAATACGGGTCGTTACATTCTCTCCCCCTTAGGAATTTCGCCCCCGAAATTCCAAACAAACAAGAGCAATCAAAGACTATTCTGCACGCCTTCCATCCATAGCAATCAACAAACCATGCATCCAATTCTAGCTTAGCATGCAGAATTCTAAAACTAAAACAAGTTACAATGTCATGAGATGTCACGACACCTTATGGCCATACCTCGAAGAGTTCAGGATGAGCTGCCTTCATCCTCTCTTCCACCTCCCATGTACAGTCTTTAACATCATCACTCCATTGTACCTTGAGCAACCTAACTACCTTCCTCCTAAGTTGTTTCGTGTCAGTTTCCACAACACAAAGCGGCTTACGAGGTCTCTTATCGACTGGATCAACCTCAAAATCTTCACCACTATCTGCAGAAACTACTGTATTTGAGTCGTGCACATACTTCCGTAGATATGATACATGAAAAACATTGTGCACACCCGACATCTTTTCTGGTAACTCCAATTTATAGGCGAGCTTTCCAATTCGCTCGATGATCAGGAATGGTCCAACAAATCTCGGAGTCAATTTTCCTTTCTTCCCGAATCGAATAACATTCTTCAGTGGAGAAATCTTCACAAAAACCATATTACCTACGTCGAATTCCAAATCCTTACGACGCTTATCGGCATAACTTTTCTGTCGATCTTGTGCTGCCCTCATTCGTTGCCGAATGATCTCTATGCAATCCGAAGTCTGTCGAATCATTTCTGGCCCAAGTATCAGCTTTTCTCCTGTTTCTAACCAACATGTCGGAGAGTTACACGGTCTTCCATACAATGCCTCATACGGTGCCATACCAATGCTTGACTGGTAACTGTTATTATACGAAAATTCCACCAAATGAAGGTGATCTTCCCATGATCCTCCGAAATCTAAAACACAAGCTCTAAGAAGATCTTCCAAAACTCTATTGAATCTCTCGGTCTGACCATCTGTTTGGGGATGATAAGCTGTACTCAAACACAACTCGGTTCCCAAAACTTCCTGGAAGCTCTTCCAAAATCCACTAGTGAACAATGGGTCTCGATCGCTCACTATACTTTTTGGAATACCATGGAATCGAACTATCCACTTAACATACAACTCAGCCAACTTTGATGCAGTCCTAGTCGATCGAACAGGAATGAATCTTGCACTCTTAGACAAACGATCTACGATGACCCAAATCCCTTCATTTCCCATTCTTGATCTAGGTAGACCATCAATAAAATCCATCGATATTTGCTCCCACTTCCATGTAGGAACTTCTAATGGCTGAAGCAATCCACTTGGCTTCTTTTGCTCAGCTTTTACCAACTGGCAGTTCATGCACTTGGAAATAAAATTTCCAACATCTTTCTTCATACCTTCCCAGTAATAGGTTCTCTTCATATCCCGATATATCTTATTTCCACCTGGATGAATTGTCAGCTTGAGTGATGACTTTCCTTCAGAACTTCATCCCTCAATTCATCTATATCAGGAACAACTAGTCGTCCTTGCTTCCAAAGCCAACCTTCTTGATCGACCTCGAATCCTTTATCCTTTTCTAGGTCCAATCCAGATTCCAAATCATGGATAATCTTGACAAGCTTATTGTCTCGCTTTTGGCTCTCGCCAATCCTTTCCACAAGATTCGGTCTTATAGATAAGTTTGCCAATATCTCAGGTTCCAATTCACATCTGGGCCTGAAGTCAAATCCAGCCAAATACTCGAGACTCTTCCATTCTAAAAACATGGCTCCCAATCCTGCATGTCTTCGACTTAACGCATCTGCCACTGCGTTACCTTTTCCCGGAGTATAGGCTATACTAAAATCATATGATGCCAAAAACTCTAGCCATCGTTGCTGCCGAAGATTCAAATCCTTTTGGGAGAAAAGATACTTCAACGACTTATGATCTGTAAACAACTCGAATCGAACTCCCAAAAGATAATGTCTCCACATCTTAAGAGCAAATACAATCGCCGCCAACTCCAAATCATGAGTCGGATAATTCCTTTCATGCGGCTTCAGTTGTCGACTTGCATATGCAACAACTTTACCCTTCTTCATCAGCACTGCTCCAAGTCCAGTACTACATGCGTCGGTGTAAACCACCATCTCATCATTTCCACTCGGAATAGTCAAAACAGGAGCACTTGTCAATCGCTCTTTCAGAATTCCGAAAGCTTGCTCACACTTAGCATCCCATCTGAATACTTGATTCTTTTTCGTCAATCCTGTTAATGGTGCAGCTACCTTGGAAAAGTCTTTGATAAATCGACGATAGTATCCTGCTAATCCAAGAAAACTTCTCACATCAGATGCATTCTTAGGTCTAACCCAATCCTGGATTGCTGCTATCTTGGCGGGATCAACCGCTATTCCATTTCCAGAGATAATATGGCCTAAGAACCTCACTTCACTCTTCCAGAAGTGACACTTCGAAAACTTAGCCTTCAGCTGATGTTTCCGTAAGATTTCCAAAACAATTCGCAAGTGCGTCTTGTGCTCTTCTTCAGTTCTGGAATAAATCAAAATATCATCCACGAACACTAGTACGAACTTGTTCAACTGATCTCTGAACACTCTATTCATAAGATCCACAAAATATGCTGGCGCATTGGTCAATCCAAACGGCATTACCAGCCACTCAAAGAAACCGGATGGTGTCCTGAAAGCAGTCTTCGGCACACAATCCTTAGCCACTCTTAACTAGTGAAATCCCGTTGCCAAATCCATATGAGAAAACACCTTAGCTTCGTGAAGCTGATCAAACAAGTCATCTATTCTCGGCAATGGATACTTGTTCTTCTTAGTCACTTTATTCAGCTCACGATAATCCACACATAACCTCAATGATCCATCCACTTTGGTTACAAACACAACTGGTGCACCCCATTCGGACACACTACGCCGAATGAATCCTTTCTGCAAAAGATCATCAACTTGCACCCTCAACTCTTACTGTTCCCTAGGCGCCATCCGCCTAAGAGGCATCACAACAGGTCTGGCTCCTTCAACTAAATCGATACGAAACTCGATCTCTCTATGCGGCGGTAACCCTTTGACCTCATCAAAGACATCCTCAAATCCATTAGCGATTGGCACCGATGACAGTCCATCCCGTGGAACAACCAGCGAATACATGAAGCTCATGAAGACGTCTTCCTCATGCTTACATCGTATCACAACCTTTCGCCCTTCCACATTCTCGACTGTCACCTCCAACCTTTCACAATCAACCTTTACCGCATACTTCCTAAGCCAGTCCATACCCAAAATAATTCCGAACCCCGCAAATTTCAGAACAAAACAATCACAAACAAAAGAGCAATCATGACTCGATACAATCAGACCACGGCATAGCATACACAAACAAGACGAACCCCCAACTGGATTAGTCACAACCAATGGCATATCAACGATATCCGGTTCTAAACCAACCGGCCTACAAGTTCATTACAAACAAAAGAATGCGACGCCCCAGTATCGAATAACACTCTAACTGGAACACCACATATGGAAAGAGTACCTTGAACCACCACACTCTTTCCTTTCTCTTCAGCGGTAGGAGCTTTTGTAGATGATGGAACAACCCCTAAAGCATAAGCTTGCACAATCTGCTTGTCCCTCCGCGGTTCTGGACAATACTTCTTAACATGCCCCGGCTTGTCACAGTTGTGGCACTTCACCAGCACCTTTGGATTCTTACAATCCCTGGAGAAATGGCCCTTCTGCTGACAATTGTAGCAGGTCACTTCACCCTTCGGCTTCTTCTGGCCATCCTTACCCTTCTGCTGCTGCTGCGTCCTCCTCTTGTTTCCACCCTGCTGTGGTTTAGACTCCTCCTTGGTCATAGCAACAACAGATCCTTCTTTAGGAAACAGATTCTCGTGCCTGAGAGCCTTCTCTACAAGCTTCTCAAATGGATCGTCCAAATGATCCACCAACTGCCTCCCAAGATAACTGTCCAAGCCTGTCACAAACTTCTCGTTCTTCTGATAAGGAGATTCAATATACGACAGGGCATACTTGGACAAATCTTCAAACTCAGAAACATACTCAAGAACTGGTCTTCCACCTTGCTTGAGCTCCACAAACTTCTTGAACAGAACAGATTTTTGAGCTGTAGAAATGAACTTAGCTTCAAATCTAGTTTGGAATTGCTCCTAAGTAATTTCTTCCTCCGGAGTATCAATGGTGATAGAGTTCCACCAATCAGAAGCCCTTCCTTGAAGCTGTCTTGATGCGAGCTTCCTTTTAGTTGCATCCTCGATTCCTAAATCACCAAAGATCCTTCTACAAGCATCTATCCATCTCTGAACTTCAATAGTTGACTCTGTACCCAAGAAAACCTTTCCTCCAAGAGCAGTATAGTCTTTACACAGCTTAGCAAAATCCACTGGTTTTGGAGTTTGAACTTGAACTCCAACATCTACTGCTGGACCCGGAGCTGTCATCCTTCCCACGATCGAAGTCATCATAGCCTCGAACATAGCAGCATAATCAGCAGCCCCCTCAGTAGCACGGCCTTCCCTAGCAGCTGGTCTCCCTCTTCGACTCATTCTTAATATCTATAAAAGGAATGATTAATACACCTTGAGAACAACTGTATAAGGAACTCAAATTCTTCTAAGCTACTATATTATATATAGTAATCATCCATCAAAATACAATTACGTCTCTCATACGTAGTTACGTCAGCGAGCGTTGGGTAAAATCGATTAACCAAAGCTTTGATACCAATGTGACGACCGCCTACGACCCCTGCACTAAACATAGAGGTAGTGCGCTGAAAGGTGTGCCAGGCAGCCATGGACGATCGCCAGGGTAAATTAAAATAGCAGAATCTATCGTATTACTCACAGCGCATGGATAAAATACAATAGAGAATATATATAGTGAAGCTTCACAGAATAGAATCTCATCGATTAAACTTCATAATAGTTGAATACAAACATCTGAATAGTCAATACATCAAGCCTCACTACATATCACTCAGAGAATATACAAAGCAGCGGAACATCCAGTACATATAGTAAGAAAATAATATGCAAGCCTCTAGCTCGTCTTCGTCATCAGCATCGTCGGAAACTAAGAACAGCACCTGTCACCTGCTACCTAGTCTGCCCATCCCAAAGTGGATGAACAGCCCAAGGCAATAAGAGTTAAACATAATGCCTTGAGTCAGACAACAGTCTTAGTGAGCGATAAATTAACTAACAACATACCAAAAGAGCATAAAGGAAAAGGAATAGGAATCCAACCCTCCCACTCCACCTCTTTCTACAGTGATAGCCCCCAGACACACTAAACAGAAATAAACATAGCAAAGCATACATTTAAAGTAAAGCAATTATCACTCGAGTCAAGGTCGATGTTTTCCAAGCACAAACCCCCAAGGCCTAAACCAAGATCAGATAAGCACCCAGAAAATACCGCTCTTGAGACCGAATGACGATACAACCAAACATCCATGACTCTGGCTATCACTGTTATCATTGCTTCGATACCACCATTAATTGAATGATCGGCACATTCTTTCAGCCGTCCGTCAAGGGCTAATGGTAACCCCGGTTCTAAACAGAACTCCGCACGTCGTCGCAGCCCATGCCTAGGACTATCAAATCTGCCCAGAGTACTCGACTACCAATCATAGTCTTTAGGGACTATCGAATCTGCCCAACGTACTCTTGCTTTGAGCCTGCTAGAACCTTCAACAACGATGAAATCTCAGCCTTCTAGTCATCCTCCTCGACGACTATTTCCATACTAGCTCAAGCGCCTCTCGAGCAAACCATTATCCTCAACTCGAACCATTTCACCGAGTTATCAACATGCTTGGAATGATCCCGTCTGGATTAAACCAAGGCTATCTCATACCATGCCTCACTTCATCTCATCATAGCAAAGCCTCATCTCAACATCAACATCATCAAATCTATCAATATGAGCTTCATCATCCGCCACATATGCCACGAGCAGCTTTTCCAATTCAAGAGCCTTTCCCTTAGCTTTTGAATCATCTTCGACCATCTTGTCCAAATCAAATCATAAATCAACTAATTTACAACAATCAATCAAGTCAAACATTAATCCAAGTAATCAAGCATTCAAACATGATCTAATAAACAATTATAACAATAATGGCAATCTTGTAAATAAAGAGTCCAAATCTAACAAGCATGAATTATGAGCAATATCTCTACAACTTGATGAATGAACTTGCATAGGTTAACATGTAGTAAAATGGATGTCAAATTATTATGAACAATAGATCTACACTTAAGTTTATAAAAATGCATGGAAATCACTATTTTAACACCAAATCAAGCCATCAATCTGATATCCTCCTTTGGATCCGTGTGAGAGATAATCACCACTCACCGAATCTCCTAAACACTTCAAAAGCAACACACTTCAGATAAGGACAGCGAAGAATCTAACTCGATCTACCAAAATCCCGCTTCAAACGATGAAATCTCTCTTCGAAGAATGTAGATCTTCAACCTTAGCTCTCGGATCTTCGATCTTGATCTTCGATCTTGATCTTGGATTTGGATGGAAGGAAGCACAAGATTAGAGTGGAGAAAAGGAGTGAAGAAGTGTTGAACTCAAGCTCTCAAAATGGCAGCACTTCGTCGCTTCGAAATCCGGATCCCAAAAAGTGAGGAAAAACCGGGTATTTATAGGCTGGAAAAATCTTAGGTCGTCCGCCCCCTTAGGTCGTCCACGACCAAACTATCTCCGACCTATAACTTAACGACCTAACAGATCTGCGCGACCTACAGACCCAACGACCTAAGCCTCAACACTTACGCGCGACCCACGACTTAACAAAGATGCCGACCTAACGCTTTCGCGAATTAACACATTGCGCGACCTAACGACTTATTAAATACAACCTAAATATACACAGGGTCTTACGACCTAACCTTTAGGTCGTCTACCGACCTATCTATAACGACTTAAGCATTCTACCTTAAGTCGCTTACGACCTAAAATCCTTAAGTCGCCAACTCCTATAAGTCGCTCCACCGACCTAACTACTATAGGTCGTTAACTCGCACTGTCTACTAGGTCTCTATTCCTATGCCGCCACTATCTTAAGTCGCCACTATCTTAAGTCGCCTATTCCTTAGGTCGTCTACTCCTTAGGTCGGTCAAATCCCATAGGTCGTCCCAAACTATTATACGACCTAAACCACTACGCGACCTAACTGTCATACTACCTAAGTCCATACCTCGTCCAGTCCTTAAGTCGTTAACTGCTACCACTATCTTCCTTAGGTCGCCAACTCCCCTTAAGTCATCAAATTCTATAGGTTGCTCCAATCCCTTAGGTCGTTCACTCAACCTAACCTACCCCACGACCTAAGCTATCACACGACCTAACTTCCAAACGACTTAAGCTCTAGTCGACCTAAACTCTGGATGACTCAACAATACCAACAGTCTAATAACAAATGTTTTACGATGTTTCGATCCGTAAAAATACGGGTCGTTACAATACCAAATCACACTTTTAAATTTTAAACCAACCTTGGTCCTATCCAAAACAAATTCCTTCGGAATTTTCAAAACAACCCTTGTTTTCAAAACAAAAATTTCCATATCAAAAATATTCCAAATAATATTATTTATTATTTCCTCAAACACCTTGAAACACATTACAAAATTTTAGGGACTTAGGTTCAAAACTTCTCAATTTAGATCCATTTTAATTTATAAGTCACATTTGTAAATTATGCTCGTATGGTTCCTTTCCTAAAAACATTTCACAATATCTTATCATTGTTTATTTTGTAATAAACATTCTTTATTAAGACCCAATAACCAATTTATGATAATAATCAATATTATCATACCTAGAAACCAAACACATCCCATAATAATTTCTTGAAAAATTATTTCTATATATAAAATATAATCAAGGTAAACTTATTTCATTTCAAAACACTTTAAAAAAAATTCCGAAATTTCCAGGATTTAAATCCTGGCTTTGATCTATTTTTAGCTTAACCCATTTGCATAATTCATTCTTACCCAAATTTATATTTGGTTATATATATAACCACTTAAATTCTATAATCTTTATTTGATTATAATAACAACGACCAATCACCTTAATATACTATAATAATTCAGAAAAATTATTTCTTTTTATATCATATATAATGTTATATAAAAATTATTTTAAACCGTTTTTAAAATCATTATATAAGAAAATAACAAGTACGCCCTGATATATAATACACTCAACCCATTCTAAGGTACTACTTACCCTATCTCTAATGAGTAATCCCCACCAGAGCCAAGGTTCTCGCTTAACCTTATGCTTTGATACCAAATCTAATGACCAGGTGATTTTCGACCCCTAAAAATCAACACTAATACATTCACTATACAAAGTGTCGAGCAATCGAGTGCAAGAAATACTACGTTGTTAGGGGTTAAGAAGAAAGAGACAAAAGAAGAAATAGAATTAACAACACAGAATCTTACAAACGCAGCGGAACAAAATATAATATATAATAACAGGTTTTTATACAAAAGGATCTGTATCAGTTAATATAAATTATCAGAGTACAATCATCAGCATATAAATCTGGACAGTTATAATAACTTGTCATCAAAATGCTGAATATACAGCCTACTTTACATAGTGGAATATAACAAAATACGTGCAATACGTCTCTGCCATCTAGCTCGTCTCCTGAGCTCCAAAGCAACCTAACCTGAATCTGTAATACTCGGTCTGACCCGAGCATTACAATAAAGTAACACCCGAGTCAGGCTGGAAACCAGCGTGAGTAAACACACTTAATTTATATTACTTAAGTTATCAAAATCCTTTGGACACAAAGGTAACTCATAAGACCACGTCACAAATAAACACGGCGGGTTATTATCATACGATAACCAAAACACTTTTATAGAAAATCCGGTGATATCATAATAGTGTCTAAGTACCATACTTATTTAAAATAGCCAAATTTGTTACATTAATTAAATTCCAACATACTAGGCTTTAAAATCAAAACCGTAAAGGTTCGTAGTGGTTATTGGATCGAAGTGGTTCCGGACAATGCTGATATCCGATCCCGGTCTCTTCGAGCTTAAAAACAGTAAATTTGAACAGGGCAAGTTTTTTAAAATAAACAATTCTACAATCAGGGTGTCAATATTCACATATGGGAATTATTACATATATTTATTTCAAATAAAACGTGTCAACGTTTTATTCTAACATTTTAACTAGTTTGGCCACTAAATGACGCAGACAAAGAACAATTGAAATAATATTCAAGAGCAACAAACCAAGCATAAATCATTAACTAAATTAACGATTAATAATTAATATTAACCAATTCACAAATAGGATTTAATTGGTTTAAATTTACTGAATCTATTCATATTAAAATCCAAATTACTTATAATTTAAGAATTTATAAAAAATGATTTATTATTAGTAAATTAAAATTAAAAAATCCATTTAACAACTAATTTATTAATTAATATAAGATTAAATCGATTAAGACTTTAATTATTTATTCTCTTAAATTATTATAAATAGCCTATTTTTTATTACCACAAATTAACAAAATAATTTAGATCATAAAACTAGGTGATATGATCACAATGCAAAAAAACTTTCACGTTGATTGGGTTTTAAATGAATGATAAACCAATGTTTTTAATTTAAAGATTATTAATAGAAACTTTATTAAATTACTTTATTCCTTTTATAAAACAACGTCCAGCCCACTTCGGCCCAAGAAAAATAACTCAGTCTCCAACTCCTTCTTCCCTCTTTCCTTTCCTATTTTCCGTTCTCCTTTCTTTCATTCGGGCCTACCCATCTGTGCATCAACGTGTGCACGTGCACACGCTCTCTGGCGACCGAACCTCGTCACCGATCTACCCTACACATCGCCTATGACCACCCCACCTTGCTCCATCTCCTGGAACACGCGCAAATCCCACGTTCGAAAATTCGAACACCCAATCCAAAAACCTAGAACCAACGTGCTCACCACAAACGCCTCGCCACGACACCACCGACCACCATCAGCCTTTCGCCCGGAATGTGATGATCCTGAACTCGGCTTTCGAAAATCAGCACCCGTACTTCACTTGTACTCAAATGCCGTAGATTCAAACGCCGAATCTGGCTCACCGGAGCTTATAACATAGTAAGTATAACAAAACAGCGGAAGAAAGAAATGAATGATATCATATACAACTCCAATGAATACAATATCCAGAATGATATACAACAATGATATCAATATGATACAACAATATCAGAGACAAATAATAATGTTACAGCGAAAACAACAGGACTGATAACTCCAAATGATCTTTAAAAGAGAATGAGTCCACCAACTCCAACATCAAGCTCGAACCCCCATCACGTTTTACAAAGATAAGCAAGAGCGTGCGTAGTCGGTGAGTGAACTCCAAACACTGAACTAGTTCCAGATACTCTACTGAACCTGAATATCTGAGAAACCCAACTCTAGACTGCCCGTGTGGAAAATTGTGGGCACCTAGAGTTTAGGAAGGGAACAATAAACTCCAGGTCAGTTATGGGACTGGTATAAGTTACAAAAACAGTTTATCTTTAAACAAACAACAAAAGAATTTTAAACATTGAAATCCGCAATGCTTTTGGAAAATGAAACTACCATAAGACCTCCCACCACACTCATAATGCAATCGCAGACTTGGAGGAGATTTCTTCTTATGATAGTCAAATATGCTTACTACGCAAAATCCTTTTTTTTATATTATTACTAGTGCATAGTGGAAAACATTTCGAAAGTATAATATTAATCTTAGCCAGCATAGGTACCATTATATTATGCCTGCTATAGCTGCCGCTTGAGGAGACAGGTTATACAACTGCAATCGTAAAGGGCTCGTATTGTTTATTTGGATTTCCAACAAATGGTCAGACTAAGGAACTTCCTACTGCCACATGGAAACACCTCTAGAGGGACCCCCCGAGAACCTACCCGGATCTCTGCCAACACAAGGCCGGGTTACCTGTGTAACTAGGTAACTACTACTCGAGTATGCCACCCCCCGGTCCTTTGGGACCTTTATCCGAGGCGCCTCGATCACACAACAACAATCACATAGTAAATGAGATTGGAGCAACCACACAGGTAAATATCTGGGCTCCATACCATAATATCACCTTTTTCCAAAAGGAAATGACATACCCTAAAGGGAGCGGCCCTCATAACCTTGCCACATCTTTCCTGTTTCGACCATTTCCGGGGTGTGAGGTCCGATGAGGTCTCGTCCACAAAGCTACGCTTTTTCACAAAGCCATGATTTGATCAACAAATGATCAGCAACACACAGCAACACTTAGTATGCCGCACTACCAAATTGGGAGTATATCACTGATAACCTTCAACTACATAACCTCTGAGCTCGTACGTCTCAGAGAAGGGTGTTAAGCTAAGAGAATAAATTCTCCGCCACCAAACAGAAATTTATTTGAAAGAAATCAACTTTATATCTCAAAGTGTAGTGTCAGACATACAACCATACAAGTCTGTTCCGGGTTCGAACAGAACCGAAGGCACTTCCAAAGAAGCCCTTGCAATCCGGGTATTCACAATCTCGATCGGATTTCCCATCACTTAGGAAATCTCTATACCGGCGCGACTCAGTGCAGAGACAATCGATAGGTTATCCTATCGTTTTCACAAATACCCAGTCTTCACCACCGGTCTTCAAATGCTATCCATTTACGTCGTATCACTATTCGGAATGGGTTATGTGACACAAAGTCCTCTCCCGACTAAACCGAATAGTGAGTGCAATATTTTAAAACATATGAATATTGGGATTTCAGTTAAGTCACAACTTATTACCCAAAACTTCTCTTTCAAATGGTTTAAACAAATTACCATTTTCAATCTTTTACAAAAAGATTCATCTCACAAAGTTCACCCAGTTTCACAAAGATTATTTCATAGTTCTCAAAACTATTTCAATTTCCAAATCTTTTATACAAAAAATATACTTTTCCAATTTCAAAACAAAATTTAACGATCTTCCACAAAGAATTATTCATAACTCGGAAAACCATTTTCATTTCAAACTTGAAATTCTTTTGACACAAATTGGAAATTCATTCCTTATATGAAAGCTTTTATTATTTGAAAGCAAATAGTTTTCATTTCAGAAAATCTGATTCATTTATACAAGTTAAATCCCTTGGGTTAAATTCAAATTCTCAAAACCATACTTTTAAAATGGTTTAAATTCATATAAACACATTTATAACATCTTTAACCATAATTTCCAAACATGGAATTCAATTCCAAATTTTGAATTCAAATTCAATTTAAATTATTTAAATTGGAAAATTTACCAAGTTATTCAAAATAACTTTTATCTTAAAAACGCCTTTCCAAAAGCTTTAACATTTAACCCAAATCCATTTCCAAAATCAATTGAAATTAAAATTTCCATTTCAAAAACATTAAATTTAAATCATCTGTGACTTAACCGATTTCCACGTGCAATCCATATTTGTGTGTGTATGGTGTAGTCCAGGGGTTTTACACAGTAGTTCAACATTACAAATCATCACATCATCACAAATTTAAGCATATCAATATCGATAAGCGGTATCTTCCTATAACGCTTATCTTCCATTTACCAATTCACAGATAAATAATATACATTCATCACAAACAAAATAGATTACATTCATCACAGCTTGAATTAAAACAAATTTACATCACAAAGCATCACACAGTAGAGAATATCAAACAATTCACAGCATTCAATAGAATACAGTCATCTATAAGTGAAACCAATTAAGATATCTGATTAATCTAAACCATATCATTTGCCTATGGATAATTCCTAGTCAGGGTTAATTAATAATTAATCAATTACCAACATTTAATTTATTATTCTTTAATTAATCATTAATTACCCTTTAATTAATAATCATTTCATAATCACTTTAATTAATTTACTTTTAATCAATTAATTATCCTTTAATTAATTGCATCATGTAATAAATCCTTAATTAAGTAATTAACTTTAATTAGACCACATTTATTAATCACCCCTGATTAATCTTATCCTGTAATTAACTACCCTTAATTACTTCATTAAATAATTTAATTAGTCCTTAATTAATTATCTTAATTAATCCCTTGATTAATTACACAAAGTAATTAAATTCCAAAATTACTTTCAATCTTCAATTAATTACATCCTATAATTACCATTACTAATTACTTCACTAAGTAATTACACTTCATTAATTTCATTAAGTAATTATACTTATCACATTTACTTTCCAATTTCATTTTAAATTTAAGACTTAAAAATGAATACAAATTTAACTTTAACAAAGTTTAAAACACATTTAAAAATCCCTTTTAAATCACATGTCCAAGACGCACTTATTTTATAAAAGGAATTTACAAGAGTTTTAAAACCAAATTCAATTTAAATTCAAATCACTCTTAAAATATACTTTAATATTTTAAAGTTGTTTAACATTTTAAATTTGATAAAAATTTATTTTATTTCAACTAAAATACAAATTTAGATTTGAATCTATACTTAGAACTGATTTAAAACTAGTTTAAATCTTAACCCGAGCCAATCTTTAGTTTTCCCGAGTAAAACTTCGGGCCACTCACAACCCTACCCACTTCGAGTCAAACCCAGTAAAACTCGAACAAAACCTTGAGAAAAACCTTTCTTCCTAAAACATCATTATTCCCAGATACACAACTCTTACGCGTGCACATGCACCGTTGTCTAGTCGAATTCCGACCGATGCTCTAATCATCGACAGATCATCCATCCATCCCTGAGTCCCCTCAATCATCCAGTCCCATTGATAAGCCCAAACTCCAAAATCAAGCAACTCGACCCAAACTGGAATGAAACTGAACCACCACAAATCGCCTCATTCTCGAAATCTCGACCATCATAACTCCTGAGACTCCGGCCACACGATCGCCAATACCTCCTCTACTTCCTCCCAAGAACACGTAGCACTCGATCGAACGATGGTGACGAACGAATCGAAATTCCTGACCTCACCAAAACTAGGTTTAAAAACTTCACGAGCTCGCCGCCGTCACCTCGATGATCGAGTTCACCTCCGACCATTTTTCCCACCACCACCATAGGCTCCTCCATCTCCACGAGAAACCCCGGCCTCTCTAGAACCTCTGATCATCTGAAATTGCCCAAAAACCCCTTTCCGTTCATTACCAAACTGCTCTTAAACCCCACGCCTAAAAATCACTAAACCCATCTTAAAAATCATAATTTTAAGTAAGGATTCGAGTTATATACTTGAATCAACATTTTGTGAAATTCGAAATTTCCAAAATTTAAAGTTTCCTCTGTTATTTTCATTTTAAACATTATTTGATGTGTTTTAAAAACCTGAAACTATTTTATAATCTTCATTTTACATTTACAAACAATTTTCATTTAAATACCCAAGGTTAATATGGATTGGATTCGAAGATATTGATTTTTTTGATAGCAGAACATACACAGACATGCACAATTCAAAACATAAACAACATATAGCATACTTGTATTCACATATGCCAGCATCACTTATTTCCAGAATTTCATAAGCAACAAACATGTATTTACTTAAACTTTAAATAAAAAGTTTACTCACAGTGTTGTTTCCAAAGGAAAGAAAACAGAGTTGATGAAGAAATAGGTTTGAGTATCTTTGCTTGCTGAAACCATTTCTTTGATCCTCTGGTATTCATTGATTTTAGTTGTTATTTAGGTTGAAGCTTTGAGTGATATTTACTTTAGTTTTTTCTCAGTTTAGAATGATCGAAACTAAGGTGAGAAGAATTGATGGATATATAGAAATGAAGTTTAGAGGTGGTGATATTTTTGTACAGGTTGATATATTTTATTTGTTTGTACAAATTGATTTTTTTGTTTTGGTCATAGATTTTTAGGCTGAAATGATATAATATGGTGTGCTATAAGGTCATGCATTAATTGCCTTTGTACAATCTACATATTTTTTTTTCATGTCTTCCTTTGCAAGCTAATGCCTATCTATATATATTTGTTTCATTCCTTTACAATGCTTCATATATGAATGTATTTTATTTTCTTTTCTTTTGTTTTGTTTTTAACTTGTCTTTATAATATTACTTTATAAATAAATTTCTATTTTAATTTGTTGTTAGATTTTATTTAAGTGTTACTTCATTTTTATTTCTAACTTATATATTTATTATACTTATGTAAATTTCATAGTTTCTAGTGTTGAGATATATATATTTGTATTATTTTGTAAGTATATTTTGTTTGTATTTTATTTTACTTCATATATTTATTTCTATTTTAACTTTAAAATTTAAATTCAATATATATATATAAATTCAAACTTACTCATTTATGCACCTATACATATATATTCATATATATAAAAGATTTAAATTCAAATGATTCAACACATTTTCTATTTGAATTGGGGAAACTCGAATCAGTTTATCAGTTAATTCCACAATTTTTATTCAAAAAAATTAATTTAATTATCAATTTAAATTTATATAAAATCTGGGATCGTTACACGGAGCTTCGCCGTCACCTACTCCTTCTTCCCCCCATACCGCACCTCTACCTTCGCCCCTCATCGCCGTAGTTTGATCGTAATCGAACACACACACAAACATGCCCGAAACCCTACTCTGACCTCATCCCACTCGCATATGCCAGAAAAAAATTTAGTCACCATTTTTCATAGATTTCGCATCCCCTAAAACTCCTCCATGCCGAACGGCAAGCTATAAAATCGCCTTGACTGCCTTAATTCGACGATATACCCAATTTCGTTCATCTCATCAATTCTCACTCAAAACTACATAGAAAAATCCTAAATTACCTCTAAAATTCACATTTTTCAATGACAAATTAAATTATCTAATCCATTCACTATATTATGATGGTTGGAATTTCGACTATGTAAACCCATTTACTGTAAAACGCCATTTTCTCTCTCTATGCTTGATAAAGTTTTATGAAACCAATTTTAAAATGTCCTACATTCAAAAACAAAGAACTTTGATTTTGAAATCAAAGTTTAAAACGAATTAGATATTGTGTTAATGATTTTTGAAGTTGAAAGTATTAACTGATTTTTTTTAAAAAAAACACGGAACATAGGAGGTTCTTTACAGGTTTTTGGGTAGATCACCATGTCCAGTATGCCTATACTTATACATATTCATATTGCAGCCTTACATACTTGATATATACCCATGATCTATTCATAAATCAGTCATATATGTATGTATACATTCATAAATAATAACCAGTGACCAAAAATTAAGTTGTTGTACTCACAGTTTCCAATAGAGATGAGCCACTGCCGCCTATAACTAAATTTTCCTTTGCAGGCTTTTGTGTGTCTTGATCTTTTAAGTTATAGTGGCAGCACTCTTTGTAATTTTTTTCTACTTTTTTTCCCGTGTCTACGTGAACCAAAGAACAACTATGGCTATGTATATATAGAAGAGGATGGGGCTGGAGTGTACAAGCTTCTTCATTTTTTTATTTTTTTTTATCTTTTCTTCTTCTTCTTGACTTGCTGATTTGATTTTCATGAGACTTGATTTGATTTTTTTATAAGTGATTTGATTTTTATATGGCTAGATTTGATGTTTGCCATCATGATGTTCCCTTATGTTATATATATATACCCTCATATATATAAATATTTCCTATAAATTTATACCATATGCAAAGTTTTTCCCACTTACACTATTTTTATATAACATACATACATACTCATGTACTTATATATATTTTATCATATCTACACATACATATATTTATTTCATCCAAAGTTAGGAGTTTATTATCATGAAGCTTTTACATTATATATCTATATATAATCTCATATACACTATCTTTACCATAAATACATTTATAAATATATATGTATGGATACATATACACTATACATATTTATTTTATCATATTTACATTTTATACATATCTACATTACTTCACATATATTTGTCATCACATATATATATATATATATTTACATTTATACAAATTTCATATTAATTACTTAATATGGGCATATATACATACACACACACATATATATATATACTTATATACTTATATATATATATATTTAAACATCATAAAGCTTGTATATATATATATATATACACACATAAATATATGGATATTCTATCTTAACTTTTAGGCGGTGGAGTTTATATACATATTTCTATAAAATTTATCATATCTAGAAATTACGTTTTAAAATTAAATATAGTTTTATAAATTTATACATTCAGATATCTCCAATGTCAGAGAATTTGTTTATTCAAATTATAAAAATTAATATTTCATAATTAAAATCTGTTAATTATCCCAAAATCAAAGGGCTAAAATCCGAGTCGTTACAGGTTTCGTCGAAATCCGAGATAGTGCCCAAAAAGATTATTTTTACACGTTAATTAAAACAAGTAATTTACAAAAATCAATTTAATCACTTTAAATTCAATTTTAAAAGTTAAAAATCTTCATTCTTGTTTAAATAAAATTTAAATTAACTTTCAACGTCATTTTAATTCATATTAAATTCAGGGTTCACTTATTTAAACAATTTCCAATATTAAATTTAAACAATTTAATTATCCAATAAATCACTATAATTGAAATATATGTTATTTAACTTATAAAATTTAACTTTTAAAATGAATTCAAATAACAAAACAACAACTTCCATTTTACAGTAATTCAACATTTATTATTCAATTCCAGCTATTGGTTATAAACATATTCAATACATAAAATTTCATTTCAATACTTAGTATTGCCAAAATCTTCGAAATTGGTTATTTCAAAATTTTATTCAAGTTCATATTTAATAAACTACATTAACAAATCATTAAATTTTTATTTCTAACCATTTTTGTTCAATAATCATATTAAATTTAATAATTTAAAATAGTTAAAAATACGGGTCGTTACAATCTCCCCCACTCAAAACTTTTCATCCTCGAAAAAGGGTTAAGTTATGAATTTAACATTTGATATATTTTATTCAAAATAATCAATTTATAAACATAAAAAACCTTATTTACAAAACCTTTACTACGCTTCCGCTACGCCACTCCAATATCGGCTTAATGAAAATTACAACTTATTTATAAAAACAAGTTATAAAATTTTTAAATCTTAAATTTTTTTCTAACACTCGGATTTACGGAAAATTTCGACAACGTCTCCTTTATGCAGCTCGATCGTAAAATTTTACAATATACAAATATATACCAAATATAGATCTCATCTCAATGATGAGGCATCCTGTAAGGAAAAATATAAAAGTACGGAATGTAATCCGAGATATGTACCTTATTATTATTAATACGAGCGAGTTTGCTTATATTAAGTAAGCAAAAGCAAATCAAACCGCGTATACGTCCAAACAGTCTTCGTATGTACCTATCTCAACTTAAATTAGAATATTAGTTGCATATAAAAGGATACAGAAGCATGTATGAGTTTAATATAACTATATAACATGAATTCTGTATCCAAATCATAAACATAAGCACTAATACACAACACAACAATCATATGCAATCAAAAATAGTTATAACAATGATTTACAACCAAAGAAATAATCTAACAATTAATATTCATCCAATTAATTCATAACGATATGAATTTACATTGTCCAATGTCCATAGTTAATTTGTTGACTATCATTTTTTATTAACATTTATTCTTTATCAACATCCAATTTTTATTAACATTTAATTGGTTTACTTCCAATTTATTCACATCTGTTTCATTTACATTCAATTTATTCAAATTTCGACTATTTCACTTTTTGTTTAACATATCTCCTATCCAATCATTTCTGGATAATTTTATAAATTATTTCATTTAACCATATTTAAGTTAAATTTTATTTCATTACCACTTAGTATATTTTCTTTAATACCAATATCATTTATAAACCATTTAAGTTTATTATAAACATTTTATAAAACACAACTCATGTTTATTATTACTTCATAACTTAAGTTCTTGTTAATTCATTGATTCACTTCATTAATTCATTTCATTAATTTATATCATTAACTTTACCTAAGTAAATTATATTTTATAACTCAAATTCATATTAATAAAATTTTCCTTTTTATCACAATTAATTTCATTTATCTTTTCTTAAGTTAACTTCCATCTTATAATTCATTTCATTAACTTATTTCATTAATTCATTTCTTACGTTTATAATCAATTTATACATGTGTATCTTCTTTTGCACAATATTATTCAAATTATAACCATCTTAGAAAGCTACAACTAAATCTTAAAACATCCTTTGCAAAAAAAATTATTTTGCAAACAATTTACAAAGATATGATTTAATTTATTATTTGTTTACCTTCTCTTAAGTTCATATTTAAATAGTATCTTCTTTTTACCACTCAAATTATTCATTTAACATTTCTTATAACATTAACTAAGTGTATAACATTTCTTATAACAACTTAATTTAATTATTTTTATAAACATATCTTTAAACACAATTTCAATTTGAAACATTTTTATTACTTAAGTTCAAACTTGTATAATATTCTATTACATATTCATGTTTAAAATTTCAACTTTTTAAACATCACTGGTAAGTTTTATATATGTTTTTAAAATGTAATTGAGTGTTATACAAATTTATCTTATTCATTTTAGTTAACAAGAATGTTCAATAATTTACACAAGTTTAATTTCCATTATCTTGAAATTTAAGAGTTATAATTTAACTTCTCATATTTCATTTAAACACTTAGCTTCAATTTCTTATTTCTTATTTTAGAAGTTTCCAATTATTCAAAAAATTCACTTTATTCCAACAATTGAAAATCATTAATTAATAGGAACTCAAGAATTCAAATACCGGGTTCATTTGAAATCATTTTGAAATAATATATATACTCATATCTTTTATATATATCAAATCATATTTAGAAATTTTAAATCCAAATCTGTTTATTGAACTAAATGCATCGCATAACTACTAAGTGGCCTCTCCCGCTTTGAGACCCGAAAATGAATGTCGAGGATGAAAGTGCGCTATGGACCATGTAATATGGATATATGATAATACAGAGTATAGAGATGATATTAATACTATAAATAGTGCGGAATATAAAAGCAGTATAGTAAAATGACAGCAGGAATTTTTATACTGGTTCGAACTTCCCGTTCTACGTCCAGTCCCAGAATACCCTCTGGATTTAAACTAAACCCCTCACTTAACCCGGAGGAATAGGTATACGACACCTGAGCAGCCGAACAGGAATTTTTCCACCTCAATAGCCGAAGAGGACTTCAACTTAATACAAATAGTTTGTTGACGAATGTGTTCTGAATAACACTGATTGTCTTTTGATAGTACAACTTTTCTATAATCAAATCCTCAAGAGTATGTATGTGTGTGAAGATTTAGAAGGAAGATAATCACGTAGAATCGAAGTATATGAATTAATTCAAGGATTCTAGTGATATTGAATGAGAATGAATGCTTTTTATTTGCAGAGAATAATAGAGAATAGATTTCAGAATTAAAACATGAATTAGTTGTTGTAGAAGTGAATTGAACATGTTTATATAGTTGTAGAACAGTTACAATCTTTCATGAAGAGTTTCAATCAAAAGTTGTGTCCGTATCTCTTGGATTGAAAGACATTCTTCTTCATGAACAATCGCAACTCTTAAGAAAACTAGTCGTTATGTTCAGGTCGGTTGACCAAGGTTTCTGGTCGGTCAGCTGAGTTTCAAACCCGTACATAGAAAAATGTATATCTGTGCATTTGACACAGAGTCGATCGACCGTGGTTTCTGGTCGGTCAGCCGACCTGTAGTCAATTGCACAGTACACACTAATTTATGTATATATCAATATAAATCAATTTTTGTGTGTGTGACTACTTGAGGAATGATTTTAACAATATTCTAAGACTCAATAAAATAAAATATTCATACTAATCTCTGGATTGTAGTCTTGTCTCCTTTGTAGTGCATAATATACGTTTATTCTCTTTTTGTCGCTTTCGTATAGTATTCTCTTTGTAATTCGTCGTAGGATCTCTGAAGCTTGTGTCATGAATCAAAACTCATGAATCAACATTCTCCCCCTTTTTGATTGATGACAATACTTATGTGACGAAGTAGTATATATTATAATTCTCCCCTGAATATATGGCGAAATTTCTGCAAAAACTTGTTAGCTTTCATATATTTCTCCCCCTTTGTCATCGACAAAAAGGAATACTTATTAGATGTTATAATGAAAAAATATGGAACATGTAACACAAGTAAGAAAACATCGAGTTTAAATATTACATACTCAAACCAAAATAGGAATATTAATGATGTTTACTTACTACACAACATCTAAAAATAGACATATTGTTCAAAAAAAACAAAATACTTTAAATTATGAAATTGCAAATTGTAAAACAATATGATGCATGTATAGATATTCAAAACATAGCAATAAAAGAAACAAGCATTCATACATTGCATCATCACAAATAAGAGTTTTAAGGTAACACTTACTTTCCTCCCCCTTAATCTGTGCTTGCATTGTTTATTTCTGAAAATTGTGTTAGAGCAATATCTTTCTCCCCTTTGTCATTGATGAAAAGGAGAGTTTATATGATAACAAATATTATATTTCACACAAGTGTTAACAATATAGAACAAAATAATTACTACTTGTAAGGTATCAGAAAACAATGAACATTTAAAGCATGCGATACCCAAGGTTCTTATAATTTCCTAATTTTTAGGAAACCATACCCATTTGGGTGTGGTTGTACCTTTATAAATATAATTTTCATTATTGATTACCATATCAAAATAATTATTAATGCATTTTTCTCTATTTTTCCAATTAATAGGAACCCAAATACTTAGATAATTTTTATTCATATTTCTCGTTAATGATTTTGTACTTCTAGAGAAATTATAAACATTATTGGTCATTGCAGTTTTTGAATTTCGATAAAAATTTGATTTCGACTTTACTCGAAATTTAGTAGTAGCACTAACATTTTTATTATACATAAAAGCGTATCTAGTGCTATTTCTATGATTATATCCTAAACTATTTTTATTATGTAAAGGTCTAGAACTAGATAAAATCATGTTTAAATCATTTTGACCTTTATTAAATTTTGTGACTTCGGTGTTGAGTTTATCAAATTTAGCTTTAAAGTCACACTTATTATTTTCAAAAGAAATATTACTATTATTTAAAATATTCATTTTCTCATTTAATTCAGAATTCTCATTTTTTAACGTACCGTTCTCATTTTTGAGAAGGAAATTTTGAGATTCTAAATTATCTAAAGAGGATTGTAATAAATCATTTTGTCTTTTCAAATCAAAATTTTCTTTTGAAAATTTTTCTCTCTCGTTTTCAAATATGGTGTTTTGTTTATCTAGAAAATCTGTAAGAGTTATACAATTATTCTTTAAATCACCAAGTTGATTTTCTAATTTTAACTTCTCGTTTTTCAATTTCTCATTTTCAAGTTTAACAGATTTCATCTTTTCTAAAATAATAAAATTAAGCTTTGAAATCTTATTGCTTATACTAACTAATTCATTATTATCTTTTACTGAAATTTGTAAATCAGAAAGTACCTTTTTACAGTCCTCATTGGTCGTTGCTCTAACAGTTTCAGGCTTTTTGCTTGCTGTACTTCGACCGGATCTTTTTCTAGCCATTATTCTATGATGTTGTGACGATCGATAGAATACCAGGCTCTGATACCAAATGAAAGTGCGCTATGGACCATGTAATATGGATATATGATAATACAGAGTATAGAGATGATATTAATACTATAAATAGTGCGGAATATAAAAGCAGTATAGTAAAATGACAGCAGGAATTTTTATACTGGTTCGAACTTCCCGTTCTACGTCCAGTCCCAGAATACCCTCTGGATTTAAACTAAACCCCTCACTTAACCCGGAGGAATAGGTATACGACACCTGAGCAGCCGAACAGGAATTTTTCCGCCTCAACAGCCGAAGAGGACTTCAACTTAATACAAATAGTTTGTTGACGAATGTGTTCTGAATAACACTGATTGTCTTTTGATAGTACAACTTTCCTATAATCAAATCCTCAAGAGTATGTATGTGTGTGAAGATTTAGAAGGAAGATAATCACGTAGAATCGAAGTATATGAATTAATTCAAGGATTCTAGTGATATTGAATGAGAATGAATGCTTTTTATTTGCAGAGAATAATAGAGAATAGATTTCAGAATTAAAACATGAATTAGTTGTTATAGAAGTGAATTGAACATGTTTATATAGTTGTAGAATAGTTACAATCTTTCATGAAGAGTTTCAATCAAAAGTTGTGTCCGTATCTCTTGGATTGAAGGACATTCTTCTTCATGAACAATCGCAACTCTTCAGAAAACTAGCCGTTATGTTCAGGTCGGTTGACCGAGGTTTCTGGTCGGTCAGCTGAGTTTCAAACCCGTACATAGAAAAATGTATATCTGTGCATTTGACACAGAGTCGGTCGACCGAGGTTTCTGGTCGGTCAGCTGAGTTTCAAACCCGTACATAGAAAAATGTATATCTGTGCATTTGACACAGAGTCGGTCGACCGAGGTTTCTGGTCGGTCAGCCGACCTGTAGTCAATTGCACAGTACACACTAATTTATGTATATATCAATATAAATCATTTTTTGTGTGTGTGTGACTACTTGAGGAATGATTTTAACAATATTCTAAGACTCAATAAAATAAAATATTCATACTAATCTCTGGATTGTAGTCTTGTCTCCTTTGTAGTGCATAATATACGTTTATTCTCTTTTTGTCGCTTTCGTATAGTATTCTCTTTGTAATTCGTCGTAGGATCTCTGAAGCTTGTGTCATGAATCAAAACTCATGAATCAACATTCTCCCCCTTTTTGATTGATGACAATACTTATGTGACGAAGTAGTATATATTATAATGTAACGACTCGTAATTTCGCTACTTCGAAAATGAGAGATTTCGTTCGTTTTAAATTTAAAAGGAATTAAAAACTTAAATAAATATGTTATATATAATAAAAAATAATGAAGAAATCATTTATTCTTATATTTAATAAATTAAAAAGTATAAATTTGGATTTTAGAACAAATCAACAAAAGTTAAGTTTTGTTAAAAATAAATAAAGGCTTAAATAAATGGATTTAAATATTTATTTAAAAAGATAAATCTTATTTAAAACACCTAATAAAGATAATAAAAGTATATTAATATATTTAAAAGTATGTTAATAATCGTTTTATAAAAATAACCAAAATTTGTCGCATTTTTTCAGTTTTACATAAACTGTAAAATTAGAGATTTTGATATTAATTAAATATGATTTTAAAATATAAAGAGGCATGTTTTAATTTATTTAAAGAAGTGAAAAGTTCATTTTAAAGTTTGATTTACTTCAATATATAGCTTAACAAAAACGTCAAATTTTGACTGTAAACTTTGTCGACAAAAAACACCGTTTTCAACCGAAACAATTTGTCGACAAGTTGTTGCAACATGATATGTTTCCTAATACATATATGAACTTAACAAACTATGTTACATGTTACATTTAACAAATTCACTTTGAAAAGTCAAAGTTTACAAATAATTCAAAAGTAACATGGTTTGACATAAACCTATAAACAAATCTATACTAAACAACATCATTACCTTACATCTTGTCTCATTAATAAGATGTTACTAATTTATATGGAAAAAGAGCAAATGTTATTTTAACATTTTAAAGTGTAAGAAAAAGAGGCAAACATCATTTCTTAAGTACAAATTCAAATCAAACCATTTCTTCTCCATTAAGCAAAGGTCAAATCAAGGATAAAAATGTAAATTAAAAGTCAAAAAAATAGAGAAGGGTATTATAGTCATTTGCCATCCAAAGCTCAAATATAAATAAGCATTCATACCTTCCACTTTTTCACATTTCATTCCTTCCTTCTTCTTCACTTTCTCCTTCTTCTTCTTCCTCCTTGAAGCTCTCTTTAATGGCTTCCTCTTCTTCTTCCATTTCCTTACTAACTTTTTCAAAACCATATCAAATCAACTCAAAACACAACCAAACTTTGCCAAAGACCTTAGAATACCATTAGAACATGATTTAGCATCTAATAAGTCAAGAAATGATGGAGGAAGGAGTGGAATAAGGCATGGCCGAACCTATCAAGGAAGAGGAGCAAGTTCATGAAGCTCCGAGCAAGAAAAAGAGAAGGAAGTGCAGCCGATTTCATTCCAAGGAGCTTGGATCAAATTCAAGGTACTGCGGAAGCTCTACCGAATTTTCGGGAGTTTGGAAGAAGAGGTCGATAGCATAAAGCAAAAGAAATGGAGTAGAAGTTGATTAGTTGAAGTAGTTAGTGAAGTGTTGTTAATAAGAATGTTGGTAGGAAGTTAATCGGTTTGATTAAAGGTGAGTACTCACATTTTAAAGTTACTAATTTCTAAAAATATTTCAAGTTAATTACATGAATAGTTTAGTATATGTTGGATGATTTATTGGATGATAACTTGGTTGATATTATGGTTGATTATATGTTTGTGATATGGACGACAACTTGGTTTGATAAATGATAAGAGAAATGATTAGTAATTAACCATAGTTAATTAAGTGAGAAATTCTCATCGCTTTTGAATTTATATTTTGGTTATGTTAAAACAATCACCTTTATACCTTTATGACATATGAATGTTTATACCAAATTGATTGTTAATATGGATGATTGATAGTTGGTTAGATAATTGAATTGTGATAATATATCCTGTTATGGTATTAATAGTGAATGTTGGATTTGAAATCATATGTTATGTGATTTGTTGAATGGATGTTATGATAATGATGAATATGGATATTGGTTATGATCATTTTTGATTAGGTGATCCTTTGTTAATAAGACCATATTTTAGTGATATGAGATATTTTGGAAAAATAAGTCTCTTTTCAATTAGAAGTGAAATTAAGTAAAAATAAAAGAGGATTTGAAATTTGAAGTGAATCGGATTTGAAAAGGATAGTTAAAGTTAAAGTGAAATTGAGATGAATAAGGAAATGGAAATTGAAATCGATTTTGAAAAATTGAAGTTGAGATTAAGGTTAAATTGAAGTTTAAATTGAATTTAGATTTGAAATCTAAGTTTTAAAAATGTTTAATTTGAAGTTAGAATTGAAATTGAACTGAAATTGGAATTTAAAATTTAATATTAAAATAATGTGAATAAAATAATATTATAATATGAGAATAGTGAAAATATATGTTAAAAAGCTTTAAAAGGTAAAAATATTGATTTAAAGTGATTTGTAATGATTTTATAAGTAATAAAATCCAATTTGAATAAATTATTTCAAATGTTGAAAAATAAGTTAAAACAAGGTGCGTCGCGCAACGGTAGTTCACGATTTCGTGCCGAAAAGTTTAAATGAATGTGTAGAGTGGAATATAGTTCGGAATTTTTCGAGATATGAAAATTCCGGACTATTATATCCATATCTTCTAAACGAAGAAAGAAAATCAAAATTTTGTTTGGTAGATTTTGAATTAAGTCCAAATAAATTTTCTAGAAAAATCGCGCTAGTGCAGTTAAGTGACCATAACAGGAAATCTGTTTAAATGAATGTTTTTAATTACGGAAAAATATGGAATAAATTTGATAAATATATTTAAATGATTTGAAAGAGATTTGGATTGAAAAATATGAGTTATCAAATGTTTAAAATTTGATTTAATCAAATAAGCTTATATAGCACTTTCCGTAGCACTTTTATGCTATGAATTGTATAACTTTTGGAATATGAGTTTAAATATAACGATTTTTCCTAAAATCAATTGGGAATGTTTTTTAAAAGGGAAGTTAAGTATTTGAAAGATAATTTGGAGTATTTATAAGGAATTCCAAAATAAAATTGATATCTGAGTATGCGGAAACGACTAGTACATTTGTCCCGCCTATGAGATATGGGAAGATAAAACAAGGTGTTTAACTAAGGTTAGGGATGGAGCAACTAGTGCCCAGAACTTACCTGGCCTATGTTTTCTTTTCTTAGGCGAGGGGTGGAATAGATCGAAAGAAAAGCCCGGATGCTCTTAAATTAAAAGATTGTATTAAGTTTTCCAAAATAAAAGAAAATTAGTATTATCAAAAATTTAAGCAATCTCCAAAATGAATGATTTTTTTTACTCAAAAATGTTTGCTAAGATTTATTTTAGCGTTTATCGTAAACGATGTCTTAAATAACATTGTTTTTGACCCGCCTAAAAGTTAAGGAATTTGGATCAAGAGTTAAGTAAGGAAATTTGAAATATTTTCCAAAGCAAAAGAATGAATTATATAGAATTTTTCCTAAGTCGAAAGAAAGAGATTTCGAAATCATCCGAAAATAATTAAAGTGAAAAGAGACTTAATAAATCCTGTATACTCATATTCACTTTTTATCGATAATTGGATTTCGAAGGAACCGGGGTCGGATTTGGGTGATTCCTATCCGAAAACCACTTCGAACCAATGTATACGTTCGAATGCGAAGACATGTTGAAGATGATGATTATTGAAGACCGTGGATCTTTATAGCGTGAGGACCGCTTGTTGACTTGCTCTAGGTAGCTCCAGAGTTATATATAGCAGTGGTCTCCTCGTTGTGGAGATTTTTCGAATTGCAAGGACTACTCGCTACTAGTGGTAGTAGGAGAGTGCCTTCGGTTTGTCCTGTTCTTGGACAACTTGTATGGACGTTTGTCTGACATTGCATTTCTAAAGATTACGTACATTGGTTTTTACAAACGTACATCAGTTGGTGGCGGGGAAGGCAACTTCTCTTAGCTTAACACTGTAACGACCCGTATTTTTACGGATCGAAAATTTTGTCAAAATCTGGAATTTTAGTGTTGTTGAGCCATTTCAGATTTTTAGGCAAAAATTTTCTAAGTCCTAGGTCGTAGGGAGTTGGAGCGACCTAAGGAGGCGAACTGATTAAGTGTTAGGTTGTAGTTGGCGACCTAAGAAGGTGGAGCGACCTAGGAGTTAGGTTGTATGTTAGCTCAGGTCGTGAAGGAAGTTATGTCGTAGGCGACCTAAGGGATGGGTTGGTCGTATGCTGGCTTAGGTCGTGGGGAAGGTTAGGTCGAGTGAGCGACCTAAGAGAGTTAGCGTCTTATAGGATTTGGCAACCTAAGATTAGTAAGCGACCTAAGGGGATAGGTCGGCAGCGACCTAAGGAACTAGTGATGGTAGTTAGCGACCTAGTATGGTGGAGCGACCTATAGGTTAGCGACCTAAGAGTTAGGTCGTGAGCTCTGTTTTTAGTTAGGTCGCGTGTTGGCATAAGTTGTTAGGTCGCATAGGTTGGTAGGTCGTGTAAGAGTTAGGTCGCGTGTTGTATAGGCGCGCGCATGTGTTAGGTCGCTGAGAAGTTAAGTCGCGTCTAAGTGTTAGGTCGCGAGAGTGATGTCTTTTTTTTAGGTCGCATGAAGACTTAAGGTGGTAGGTCGTGAGCGACCTAAGGGGTTGTTAAGTCGCGAGTGCAGCTAAATCTTAACTCGTAGATAGGTTGGCCTGGTAGGTCGTAAGTGCGCTTGGACTTAGGTCGTTAGGTCACATGCCTGTGGTATGTTAGGTCGTAGGGCGTTAAGCAGCTAAGTCCTAGGTCGTAACTTTGGTAGGTCGAAGTCTTTAGGTCGGTTGGTTTTAGGTCGTAGGTCGTGGACGACCTAACTCCGAGGTTACGACTAAGGGAATTTCAGCTATAAATATGAAGGGTTTTTCTCACTTTTTGGGATCCGGATTTCGAAGCGACGAAGTGCTGCCATTTTGAGAGCTCGACTTCTACACTTTTTCACTTCTTCTCTCCACTCTAATCTAGTGCTTCCATCCATCCAAGTTGAAGATCAAATCGAAGATTCAAGAGCTTGGATTGAAGATCTTCATCCTTTGAAGTTAGATTTCTTCGTTTGAAGCGGATTCGTGATAGATCAAGCTTGATCCTTCGCTGTCCAGATCTGAAGCGTGTTGATTTGGGGTTGTTTAAGTGATTTGGTGAGTGGTGATTATCCCTCACACGGATCCAAAGGAGTATATCGGATTGTTGGCTCGATTTGGTGTTAAAATAGTGATTTTCATGCATTTTCTTCATCCTAAATATAGATCCATGTAGATCCATTGTTCATGATGATTTGACAACCATTTTACTAAGTGTTAACCTATGCAAGTTCATTCATCAAGATTGTAGAGATATTTCTCATGATTTCATACTTGTTAGACTTTCAACTCTTTAATTACGAAATTGCCATTATTGTGATAATTGTCTACTTAGATCATATTTGAATGCTTGATTGTTTGGATTAATGTTTGACTTGGTTGATTGCTATGAATTAGATGATTGATGATTTGATTTAGATCGAGGATGATTCAAAAGCTGAGAGAAAGGCTCTTGAATTGGGAAAGCTGCTTGTGGCATATGTAGCGGATGATGAAGCTCTTATGCATAGATTTGATGGTGATGTTGAGATGAAGCTTTGCGAGGATGTGATGAAGCGAAGCATGATATGAGATAGTCTTGGTCTAATCCAGACGGGATCATTCCAAGCAGATTGATAACTCGGTGATATGGTTCGAGTTTGAGGATAATGGATGCTCGAGAGGCGCTTGAGCTAGTATGGAAATAGTCGTCGAGGAGGATGACTAGGAGGCTTGGATAGCATCGTTGTTGAAGGTTCTAGCAGACTCAAAGCAAGGGTACGTTTGGGCAGTTGCGAAAATCCCAACGACAATGAATTGATGGTCGAGTACCTTGGGTAGTTGCGAAAATCCTGGGCACGTGCTGCGACGACGTGCGGAGTACTGTCTAGAACCGGGGTTTCCATTAGCCCTTGACGGACGGCTGAAAGAATGTGACGGTCATTCAATTAACGGTGATATCGAAGCAATGATAACAGTGATAGCCAGAGTCATGGATGTTTGGTTGTATCGTCATTCGGTCTCAAGAGTAGTGTTTTCCGGGTGCTTATCTGATCTTGGTTTAGGCCTTGGGGGTTTGTGCTTGGAAAACATCGCCCTTGACTCGAGTGATAATTACTTTACTTTAAATTGTATGCTCTGCTATGTTTGCTTCTGCTTAGTTTGTGTCTGGGGGCTATCACTGTAGAATGAGGTTAGAGTGGGAGGGTTGTATTCCTATTCCTTTTCCTTTATGCTCTTTTGGTATGTTGATTGTTAATTTACTGCTCACTAAGACTGTTGTCTGACTCAAGGCTTTATGTTTTAATTCTTATTGCCTTGGGCTGTTCGTCCATTTTTGGGACGGGCAGACTAGGTAGCAGGTGACAGGTGCTGTTCTTGCTTCTCACGATGCTGATATCGAAGACGAGCTAAAGAGTTGCATATTATCTTCTTACTATATGTACTGGGTGTTCCGCTGTTTGTATATTCTCTGAGTGTTGTGTAGTGAGGCTTGATGTATTGACTATTTGGATGCTTGTATTCAACTATTATGAAGTTTTATATGATGGCATTTTATTCTGTAAAGCTTCACTATACATATGTTCTATTGTATTTTGTCCATGCGCTGTGAGTAATACGATAGATTCTGTTGTTTTTAATTTACCCTGACAATCGTCCATGGTCGCCTGGCACAACTTACAGCGCACTTTCTCTAGATTCGGTGCAGGGGTCATGGGCGGTCGTCACATTTGGTATCAGAGCATTGGTTAATCGATTTTATCCAACGCTCGCTGACGTAACTACGTATGAGAGACGTAATTGTAATTTTGATGGATGATTACTATATATATAATATAGTAGCTTGGAAGAGTTTGAGTCCTTTATGCAGTTGTTTCTCTAAGATGTTCTGATCATTCCTTTTTATAGATATTGAGAATGAGTCGAAGAGGGAGGCCAGCTGCTAGGGAAGGCCGTGCTACTGAGGGGACTGCTGATTATGCAGCTATGTTCGAAGCTATGATGACTTCGATCGTGAGAAGGATACCAGTTCCGGGGGCAGCAGTGGATGTTGGAGTTCAAGTCCAAACTCCAAAACCAGTGGATTTTGCTAAGTTGTGCAAGGACTATACTGCTCTTGGAGGGAAGGTTTTCTTGGGAACAGAATCAACTATTGAGGTCCAGAGATGGATAGATGCTTGTAGAAGGATCTTTAGTGATTTGGGAATTGAGGATGCAACTAAGAGGAAGTTGGCATCAAGGCAGCTTCAAGGGAGAGCCTCTGATTGGTGGAATTCTATTACCATCAATACTCCGGAGGAAGAGATTACTTGGGAGCAATTCCAAGTCAGATTTGAAGCTAAGTTCATTTCTACAGCACAGAAGTCTGTTCTGTTCAAAAAGTTTGTGGAGCTCAAGCAAGGTGGAAGACCAGTTCTTGAGTATGTTTCTGAGTTTGAAGCATTGTCCAAGTATGCTCGGTCATATATTGAATCTGCATATCAGAAGAATGAGAAGTTTCTGACAGGCTTGGACAGTTATCTTGGGAGACAGTTGGTGGATCATTTGGACGATTCATTTGAGAAGCTTGTGGAGAAGGCTCTCAGGCATGAGAGTCTGTTTCCTAAGGAAGGATCTGTTGTTGCTGTGACCAGGGAAGAGTCTAAACCCCAGCAGGGTGGAAACAAGAAGAGGAAGCATCAGCAGCAGAAGGGTAAGGATGGCCAGAAGAAGTCGAAGGGCGAAGTGACCTGCTACAACTGTCAGCAGAAAGGCCATCTCTCCAGGGATTGCAAGAATCCGAAAGCGCCGGCGAAGTGCCACAACTGTGACAAGCCGGGACATTTCAGGAAGAATTGTCCAGAACCGAGGAGGGACAAGCAGATTGTGCAAGCTTATGCTTTGGGAGCTGTTCCATCGTCTTCGAAAGCTCCTACTGCTGAAGAGAAAGGAAAGAGTGTGGTTGTTCAAGGTACTCTTTTCCTATGTGGTGTTCCAGTTAGAGTTCTGTTTGATAATGGAGCGTCGCATTCGTTTGTTTGTAATGAACTCGTAGGCCGGTTAGATTTGAAGCCGGATATTGTTGATAGGCCATTGGTTGTGACTAATCCAATTGGGGGTTCGTCTTGTTTGTGTATGTTATGCCGTGGTCTGATTGTGTCGAGTCATGGTTGCTCTTTTGTTTGTGATTGTTTTGTTCTGAACTTTGCGGGGTTCGGAATTATTTTGGGTATGGACTAGCTTAGGAAGTATGCGGCGAAGGTTGATTGCGAGAGGTTGGAAGTGACAGTCGAGAATGTGGAGGGGCAAAAGGTTGTGATACGATGTAAGCATGAAGAAGGCGTCTTCATGAGCTTCATGTATTCGCTAGTTGTTCCACGGGATGGACTGTCATCGGTGCCAATCGCTAATGGATTCGAGGATGTCTTTGATGAAGTCAAAGGGTTGCCGCCGCATAGAGAGATCGAGTTTCGTATAGATCTAGTTGAAGGAGCCAGACCTGTTGTGATGCCTCTTAGGCGGATGGCACCTAAGGAACAACAAGAGTTGAGGGTGCAAGTTGATGATCTTTTGCAGAAAGGATTCATTCGGCGTAGTGTGTCCGAATGGGGTGCACCAGTTGTATTTGCAACCAAAGCAGATGGATCGCTGAGGTTGTGTGTCGATTATCGTGAGCTGAATAAGGTGACTAAGAAGAACAAGTATCCATTGCCGAGAATAGATGACTTGTTTGATCAGCTTCACGAAGCCAAGGTGTTTTCTCAGATGGATTTGGCAACGGGATTTCACCAGTTGAGAGTACCTAAGGATAGTGTGCCGAAGACTGCTTTTCGGACACCATCCGGTTTCTTTGAGTGGCTGGTAATGCCGTTTGGATTGACTAACGCGCCAGCATATTTTGTGGATCTTATGAATAGAGTGTTCAGAGATCAGTTGAACAAGTTTGTGCTTGTGTTCGTGGATGATATTCTGATTTATTCCAGAACGGAAGAAGAGCACAAGACGCACTTGCGTATTGTTTTGGAAATCTTGCGGAAACATCAGCTGAAGGCTAAGTTTTCGAAGTGTCACTTCTGGAAGAGTGAAGTGAGGTTCTTGGGCCATGTTATCTCTGGAAATGGAATAGCGGTTGATCCCGCTAAGGTAGCAGCAATCCAGGATTGGGTTAGACCTAAGAATGCATCTGATGTGAGAAGTTTTCTTGGATTAGCAGGATATTATCGACGGTTTATCAAAGACTTCTCCAAGATAGCTGCACCGTTAACAGGATTGACGAAAAAGAACCAGGTGTTCAGTTGGAATGCTAAGTGTGAGCAAGCTTTTGGAATCCTGAAAGAGCGATTGACGAGTGCTCCTGTTTTGACTATTCCTAGTGGGAATGATGAGATGGTGGTTTACACCGACGCATGTGATACTGGACTTGGAGCAGTGCTGATGCAGAGGGAAAAAGTTGTTGCGTATGCAAGTCGACAACTGAAGCCGCATGAAAGGAATTACCCGACTCATGATTTGGAATTAACGGCGATTGTTTTTGTTCTGAAGATGTGGAAACATTATCTGTTGGGAGTTCGATTCGAGTTGTTTACGGATCATAAGTCATTGAAGTATTTTTCTCCCAAAAGGATTTGAATCTTCGGTAGCAACGTTGGCTAGAGTTTTTGGCATCGTATGATTTTGGTATAGCTTATACTCCGGGAAAAGGTAACGCAGTGGCAGATGCGTTAAGTCGAAGACATGCAGGATTGGGAGTCATGTTTTCAGAATGGAAGAGTCTCGAATATTTAGCTGGATTTGACTTCAAGCCTAGATGCGAATTGGAACCTGAGATGTTGGCAAACTTATCGATAAGACCTTCTCTTGTGGAAAGGATTGGCGAGAGCCAAAAGCGAGACGATAAGCTTGTCAAGATTATCCGTGAATTGGAATCTGGATTGGATCCAGAAAGGGATAAAGGATTCGAGGTCGATCGAGAGGGTTGGCTTTGAAAGCAAGGACGACTAGTTGTTCCCGATATAGATGAATTGAGAGATGAAGTTCTGAAGGAAAGTCATCACTCGAAGTTGACAATTCATCCAGGTGGAAATAAGATGTATCGGGATATGAAGAGAACCTACTACTGGGAAGGTATGAAGAAGGATGTTGGAAATTTTATTTCCAAATGTATGAACTGCCAGTTGGTAAAAGCCGAACAGAAGAAGCCAAGTGGATTACTTCAGCCATTAGAAGTTCCTACATGGAAGTGGGAGCAGGTATCGATGGATTTTATTGATGGGTTACCTAGAACAAGAACGGGAAATGAAGGGATTTGGGTCATTGTAGATCGCCTGACCAAGAGTGCGAGGTTCATTCCTGTTCGATCGACTAGGTCTGCATCAAAGTTGGCTGAGTTGTATGTGAAGTGGATAGTTCGATTCCATGGTATTCCGAAGAGTATAGTGAGCGATTGAGACCCATTGTTCACTAGTGGATTTTGGAAAAGCTTCCAGGAAGTTTTGGGAACCGAGTTGTGTTTGAGTACAGCTTATCACCCTCAAACAGATGGTCGGACCGAGAGAGTCAACCGAGTTTTGGAAGATCTTCTTAGAGCTTGTGTTTTGGACTTCGGAGGATCATGGGAAGATCACCTTCATTTGGTGGAGTTTTCATACAACAACAGTTACCAGTCAAGCATTGGTATGGCACCGTATGAGGCATTGTATGGAAGACCGTGTAACTCTCCGACGTGTTGGATAGAAATTGGAGAAAAGTTGATACTTGGGCCAGAGATGATTCGTCAGACTTCGGATTGCATAGAGATCATTCGGCAACGAATGAAAGCAGCCCAAGACCGTCAGAAGAGTTATGCCGATAAGCGTCGTAAGGATTTGGAATTTGACGTAGGAGATATGGTTTTTGTGAAGATTTCTCCACTAAAGAATGTTATTCGATTCGGGAAGAAAGGGAAATTGACTCCGAGATTTGTTGGACCATTCCCGATCATCGAGCGAATTGGAAAGCTCGCCTATAGACTGGAGTTACCGGAGAAGGTGTCGGGTGTGCACAATGTTTTTCATGTATCGTATCTACGAAAGTATGTGCACGACTCGAATACCGTGATTCCTGCTGATAGTTATGAAGATTTTGAAGTTGATCCAGTCGATAAAAGACCTCGTAAGCCGCTTCGTGTTGTGGAAACCGACACGAAACAGCTTAGGAGGAAGGTAGTTAGGTTTCTCAAGATACAATGGAGTGATGATGATAACGACTGTACGTGGGAGGTGAAAGAGAGGATGAAGGCAGCTCATCCTGAACTCTTCAAGGTATGGCCCTAAGGTGTCGTGTCATCTCACGATATTGTAACTTGTTCTAGTTTTAGAATTCTGTACGCTAAGCTAGAATTGGATGCATGGTTTGTTGATTGCTATGGATGATAGGCGTGCAGAATAGTTTTGATTGCTTTGTTTGTTTGGAATTTCGGGGGCGAAATTCCTAAGGGGGAGAGAATGTAACGACCCGTATTTTTACGGATCGAAAAGTTTTTCAAAATCTGGAATTTTAGTGTTGTTGAGCCATTTCAGATTTTTAGGCAGAATTTTTCTAAGTCCTAGGTCGTAGGGAGTTGGAGCGACCTAAGGAGGCGAACTGATTAAGTGTTAGGTTGTAGTTGGCGACCTAAGAAGGTGGAGCGACCTAGGAGTTAGGTTGTATGTTAGCTTAGGTCGTGAAGGAAGTTATGTCGTAGGCGACCTAAGGGATGGGTTGGTCGTATGCTGGCTTAGGTCGTGGGGAAGGTTAGGTCGAGTGAGCGACCTAAGAGAGTTAGCGTCTTATAGGATTTGGCAACCTAAGATTAGTAAGCGACCTAAGGGGATAGGTCGGCAGCGACCTAAGGAACTAGTGATGGTAGTTAGCGACCTAGTATGGTGGAGCGACCTATAGGTTAGCGACCTAAGAGTTAGGTCGTGAGCTCTGTTTTTAGTTAGGTCGCGTGTTGGCATAAGTTGTTAGGTCGCATAGGTTGGTAGGTCGCGTAAGAGTTAGGTCGCGTGTTGTATAGGCGCGCGCATGTGTTAGGTCGCTGAGAAGTTAAGTCGCGTCTAAGTGTTAGGTCGCGAGAGTGATGTCTTTTTTTTAGGTCGCATGAAGACTTAAGGTGGTAGGTCGTGAGCGACCTAAGGGGTTGTTAAGTCGCGAGTGCTGCTAAGTCTTAACTCGTAGATAGGTTGGCCTGGTAGGTCGTAAGTGCGCTTGGACTTAGGTCGTTAGGTCACATGCCTGTGGTATGTTAGGTCGTAGGGCATTAAGCAGCTAAGTCCTAGGTCGTAACTTTGGTAGGTCGAAGTCTTTAGGTCGGTTGGTTTTAGGTCGTAGGTCGTGGACGACCTAACTCCGAGGTTACGACTAAGGGAATTTCAGCTATAAATAGGAAGGGTTTTTCTCACTTTTTGGGATCCGGATTTCGAAGCGACGAAGTGCTGCCATTTTGAGAGCTCGACTTCTACACTTTTTCACTTCTTCTCTCCACTCTAATCTAGTGCTTCCATCCATCCAAGTTGAAGATCAAATCGAAGATTCAAGAGCTTGGATTGAAGATCTTCATCCTTTGAAGTTAGATTTCTTCGTTTGAAGCGGATTCGTGATAGATCAAGCTTGATCCTTCGCTGTCCAGATCTGAAGCATGTTGATTTGGGGTTGTTTAAGTGATTTGGTGAGTGGTGATTATCTCTCACACGGATCCAAAGGAGTATATCGGATTGTTGGCTCGATTTGGTGTTAAAATAGTGATTTTCATGCATTTTCTTCATCCTAAATATAGATCCATGTAGATCCATTGTTCATGATGATTTGACAACCATTTTACTAAGTGTTAACCTATGCAAGTTCATTCATCAAGATTGTAGAGATATTTCTCATGATTTCATACTTGTTAGACTTTCAACTCTTTAATTACGAAATTGCCATTATTGTGATAATTGTCTACTTAGATCATATTTGAATGCTTGATTGTTTGGATTAATGTTTGACTTGGTTGATTGCTATGAATTAGATGATTGATGATTTGATTTAGATCGAGGATGATTCAAAAGCTGAGAGAAAGGCTCTTGAATTGGGAAAGCTGCTTGTGGCATATGTAGCGGATGATGAAGCTCTTATGCATAGATTTGATGGTGATGTTGAGATGAAGCTTTGCGAGGATGTGATGAAGCGAAGCATGATATGAGATAGTCTTGGTCTAATCCAGACGGGATCATTCCAAGCAGATTGATAACTCGGTGATATGGTTCGAGTTTGAGGATAATGGATGCTCGAGAGGCGCTTGAGCTAGTATGGAATTGATGGGAAAATCCCAACGACAATGAATTGATGGTCGAGTACCCTGGGTAGTTGCGAAAATCCTGGGCACGTGCTGCGAAGACGTGCGGAGTACTGTCTAGAACCGGGGTTTCCATTATCCCTTGACGGACGGCTGAAAGAATGTGTCGGTCATTCAATTAACGGTGATATCGAAGCAATGATAACAGTGATAGCCAGAGTCATGGATGTTTGGTTGTATCGTCATTCGGTCTCAAGAGCAGTGTTTTCCGGGTGCTTATCTGATCTTGGTTTAGGCCTTGGGGGTTTGTGCTTGGAAAACATCGCCCTTGACTCGAGTGATAATTACTTTACTTTAAATTGTATGCTCTGCTATGTTTGCTTCTGCTTAGTGTGTGTCTGGGGGCTATCACTGTAGAATGAGATTGGAGTGGGAGGGTCGTATTCCTATTCCTTTTCCTTTATGCTCTTTTGGTATGTTGATTGTTAATTTACTGCTCACTAAGACTGTTGTCTGACTCAAGGCTTTATGTTTTAATTCTTATTGCCTTGGGCTGTTCGTCCATTTTTGGGACGGGCAGACTAGGTAGCAGGTGAGAGGTGCTGTTCTTGCTTCTCACGATGCTGATATCGAAGACGAGCTAGAGAGTTGCATATTATCTTCTTGCTATATGTACTGGGTGTTCCGCTGTTTGTATATTCTCTGAGTGTTGTGTAGTGAGGCTTGATGTATTGACTATTTGGATGCTTGTATTCAACTATTATGAAGTTTTATATGATGGCATTTTATTCTGTAAAGCTTCACTATACATATGTTCTATTGTATTTTGTCCATGCGCTGTGAGTAATACGATAGATTCTGTTGTTTTTAATTTACCCTGACAATCGTCCATGGTCGCCTGGCACACCTTACAGTGTACTTTCTCTAGATTCGGTGCAGGGGTCATGGGCGGTCGTCACAAACACCCTCCTTGAGACGTACGATCTCAAGGGTTGTATTTTTGTGGAAGGCAATTAGTAGTTAACGGAAATGGCAATGTGGCATTCAAAGATGTGATATGTGCTATGTGAAAAAGTAATCGTTGCCTCAAGCCTCATCAACCGGAAATGACCGAAACAGGATTAGATGCAGCAAGGCTAAGAGGGTCATTCCCAATTAGGGTATGATCATCCCCTTCTAGATATATTTCTTTCCGCTATGACATTCGGGATGTAAATTAATGTGGTGTATGGAAAACGAGCGCTCGGTTAAAGGTCGGTAACGATCGGGGGATGACATATTCGGTACAATCTAGTTATAGAGGTAGGCTGGTCTTGTGTTGGCAGAGGAGCTTTGTGATGGTTCCTTGGGACATCCATCTAGAGGTGTACCCATTCGGAAGGTAGATCCTTCACCTGGTCATTTGTATGGAAATCCATTCTCCACTAAGAACCTACGGACTTGATTGTAAACCTATTATGTTGGAATTTAATCAATGTAACATATTCGACTAAGACTAATAAGTTTATTTGCAAATGTTTTCAAAGAATGTCATTAGAAATAATATCAAATGTTTTGATATAATAGTGCTTTAGTTATCATAAGGTAAAAACCCGTCCATGTTTATGTGTGGGCGTGGTCTTATGAGATACTCTTTATTTTCAAAGAATTTTTATTCAAAGGCTGATATATGACACTGTCATTTATTATTGAGTTCTTCTCACGCTGGTTTATCAAGCCTGATCCGGGTATTTTCAATACTCGGGTCAGATCCGAGTAGTTTTAGGTTTAGTCGAAGACGGTTGGAGTTTCCAGAGGAGAGCTGGAGATATTCATCTACGCATGACATATTCTATTATCCGCTGTACTTAGTTTGTTTCAGTTGATGTTTGTCAGCAATTATAAGGATAGATGTTTATAACTGTCCAAGCTGAATTTAAGTTAGACTTTGATATATGTATTTGAAAGTTTTCCGCTGTAAAGATATTTGTTCGATATTGTATGTTATTCCATTTGTGTGAGATTCTGTTCTGTCTTATTTTCTTTATTACCCTCCATGTTCCGTATTTTCGTGCAATTTGAGTTGGACATGTGTGGTTTATTGTCGATTCAAAGGGTACGGAAAAAAAGGGTCGTGACATTTGGTATCAGAGCTGAAGGTTAAGGGAGAACCTTGGCTTTTTTATGGGTAAAGACTCATCAGAGATGGGATTAGTAATATCCTAGGATGAGTAACTCATTAGAGATAGGGTTAGTAACACCCTAGAATGAGTTATGAGAGTATTATATATGAGCGACTATTTGTTAATTTTATAAAAGTGATTATTTTTTAAATAAAATTGGTAAATGAAATAATTTTACCTTGGATTTATATTTTAAATATCAAAAAGGGATATTATTATTTTTGGTTAGAAATTAAGGATTGATTGTAATTTAGCTTAGTAAAACTAAAATATGAATATCTTGTGATTAGAATTGCACGATTTGACTATAAGATATTTCATATAGAATCAATTAGTTGAAAGCTAGAATTTAGAACTTCAATCATATACCCTTAGATATTTAGTATTAGAAATAATAATGATTAAGTGATTATCATATTGGTGGATTTAAAAGCTAAGTACAAATATCTCGTGAAGTAAAATTCACAATTTGACTATAAAATATTTGGTGATAATATTGAAGCTAGAAGTTGTAATTGGAGAAAGTAAAAAGAAAATGCATACTTAGTAAAATTCTTATCAACAAGATAGAAAAAGATAAGCCTAAACTGAGATTTTGGGTAAATATATTATAAAAGGGTAAGTTCTATAACTTATAAGGAGATAAGATAATTTGAAATTTAGAAACTTTGATTAGGTTAAAAAAATTAAAGTGGAATTTAGGAATAAGAGATATAAGAAATATTATCCTAATATAAAACTTTGAGCTAGTGATACATTTAGGGTAACATTTGTAATTCATGATAAATTAAGATTAGAAGGGGATAGTTTTGAATAAAATGGTTAGTAGGTTGATTGTTGGATGAAAACGTTTAAATAACAAATACCATGTGAATTGAGTTTCACAATTTGACCATAAGGTATTTGATGGATTTAAGGTTAAGAAATTTGATTTAGAAATGGATAGGTAAATAAGTTAAGTAGATAATCACAGAATTAAAAGAAAAAGATGTAAACTTAGCAAAGTTGTCTTATTAATATATGGATAAGATAAACAATGTTAGCTAAATCAAGACCTTAGGTAAATAAAACTAAGGATTAAGTTTTATAACTTACTAATTTGGAATAATAGTAAAATTCCGCATTTGTTGAACACCCTAATTGAAGTAATGACAATTTGAAGTTTGGGGATATGTATATATACTATTAGGAAGTAAAGGTATATTATACAAGTTTAAGTCATATTTGTATGCTTAAGTAATAATGGATTTAGTAGAAAGTAAATGGTTGTGAAATAAACTTGGAATAATAGAAATTTTGAAAAAATGTATTAGGTAAAAAAATGAATGTTAATAAGTACATAAGTTAAACGTACGTAAATCATTTTGGCACATAAATTTTTGATCTAAGATTTGAGTACAGAACTTTAAGGTGTTTACACCAACCCGAGAAAGGATTTATCACTCGATTCTTGACGGCGAACATTGATGAGAGTTTGTGATTATGTACTTAAGTTTTAAATCATAGTTGAGAGCTATGCAAGGAAAGCAAGGGGTTTGTAATCAAGAAGTCCGATCAAAGTCCGCACTAGGAAATCGGGGAATCAATACTAGTTCAGAAGTAATGTTGTGGATTTGAATAATAAATCGAATCAAATATCACATATAGCATGATGTTTTGGGTCTGTCAACATAGTAGTTGGATAGTTATCTTAAATAGTAGACACTATGATATAAGGGTTAAGACTTATGTTTTGGTATGTATATATATATAGACCTCAGATATAGTACATGCTTAGGTCAGGGGATGAGTTATATGGATGTGTTTATTTATGTTGATATAGTATCAATGTGGTTGTTTTTGAATGTATAGTCTTATTTGGTTGTTGTATATATTATCTTAAGTGTGTAGTACCCACTAGGATGGGTACGATAGAAGTCTGCCTTGATGTATGTATATATAACCTTAAGTACACAGGTTAGTGTGTGGAATCTCTGTATGTATGTTTGGCATCATTTGTTTTCGTATTGTTATGATATCGACCTTCTTCTTTTTCTATCATCAGCATACATAAGTCAAAATATTTGAGGATACGAGTATGAAGTAGATTCCTTTATCTAACTTTCATTTTGAGGACGAAATGCTTTTAAGTATGGGAGAATGTAACAACCCGCAGCTACTTCGAAAATGAGAGATTTCGTTCGTTTTAAATTTAAAAGGAATTTAAAACTTAAAGAAATATGTTATATATAATAAATAATAATGAAGAAATCATTTATTCTTATATTTAATAAATTAAAAAGTATAAATTTGGATTTTAGAACAAATCAACAAAAGTTAAGTTTTGTTAAAAATAAATAAAGACTTAAATAAATGGATTTAAATATTTATTTAAAAAGATAAATCTTATTTAAAACACCTAATAAAGATAATAAAAGTATATTTATATATTTAAAAGTATGTTAATAATCGTTTTATAAAAATAACCAAAATTTGTCGTATTTTGTCAATTTTACATACACTATAAAATTAGATATTTTGATATTAATTAAATATGATTTATAATATAAAGAGTCATGTTTTAATTTATTTAAAGAAGTTAAAAGTTCATTTTAAAGTTTGATTTACTTCAATATATAGCTTAACAAAAACGTCAAATTTTGACTGTAAACTTTGTCGACAAAAAACACCGTTTTCAACCGAAACAAGTTGTCGACAAGTTGTTGCAACATGATATGTTTCCTAACACATATATGAACTTAACAAACTATGTTACATGTTACATTTAACAAATGCACTTTGAAAAGTCAAAGTTTACAAATAATTCAAAAGTAACATGATTTGACATAAACCTATAAACAAATCTATACTAAACAACATCATTACTTTACATCTTGTCTCATTAATGAGATGTTACTAATTTATATGGAAAAAGAGCAAATGTTATTTTAACATTTTAAAGTGTAAGAAAAAGAGGAAAACGTCATTTCTTAAGTACAAATTCAAATCAAACCATTTCTTCTCCATTAAGCAAAGGTCAAATCAAGGATAAAAATGTAAATTAAAAATCAAAAAAATAGAGAAGGGTATTATAGTCATTTGCCATCCAAAGCTCAAATATAAATAAGCATCCATACATTCCACTTTTTCACATTTCATTCCTTCCTTCTTCTTCACTTTCTCCTTCTTCTTCTTCCTCCTTGAAGCTCTCTTTAATGGCTTCCTCTTCTTCTTCCATTTCCTTACTAACTTTTTCAAAACCATATCAAATCAACTACAAACACAACCAAACTTTGCCAAAGACCTTAGAATACCATTAGAACATGATTTAGCATCTAAGAAGTCAAGAAATGATGGAGGAAGGAGTGGAATAAGGCATGGCCAAACCTATCAAGGAAGAGGAGCAAGTTCGTGAAGCTCCGGAGCAAGAAAAAGAGAAGGAAGTGCCGCCGATTTCATTCCAAGGGGCTTGGAGCAAATTCAAGGTACTGCGGAAGCTCTGCCGGATTTTCGGGAGTTTGGAAGAAGAGGTCGATAGCATAAAGCAAAAGAAATGGAGAAGAAGTTGATTAGTTGAAGTAGTTAGTGAAGTGTTGTTAGTAAGAATGTTGGTAGGAAGTTAATCGGTTTGGTTAAAGGTGAGTACTCACATTTTAAAGTTACTAATTTCTAAAAATATTTCAAGTTAATTACATGAAAAGTTTAGTATATGTTGGATGATTTATTCGATGATAACTTGGTTGATTATATGTTTGTGATATGGATGATAACTTGGTTTGATAAATGATAAGAGAAATGATTAGTAATTAACCATAGTTAATTAAGTGAGAAATTCACATCGCTTTTGAATTTATATTTTGGCTATGTTAAAACAATCACCTTTATACCTTTATGACATATGAATGTTTATACCAAATTGATTGTTAATATGGATGATTGATAGTTGGTTAGATAATTGAATTGTGATAATATATCCCGTTATGGTATTAATAGTGAATGTTGGATTTGAAATCATATGTTATGTGATTTGTTGAATGGATGTTATGATAATGATGAATATGGATATTGGTTATGATCATTTTTGATTAAGTGATCCTTTGTTAATAAGACCATAATTAATGATGAGATATTTTTGAAAAATAAGTCTCTTTTCAATTAGAAGTAAAATTAAAGTAAAAATAAAAGAGGATTTGAAATTTGAAGTGAATCGGATTTGAAAAGGATAGTTAAAGTTAAAGTGAAATTGAGATGAATAAGGAAATGGAAATTGAAATCGATTTGAAAAATTGAAGTTGAGATTAAGGTTAAATTAAAGTTTAAATTGAAATTAGATTTGAAATCTAAGTTTTAAATATGTTTAATGAAGTTAGAATTGAAATTGAATTGAAATTGGAATTCAAAATTTAATATTAAAATATTATGAATAAAATAATATTATAATATGAGAATAGTGAAAATATATGTTAAAAAGCTTTAAAATGTAAAAATATTGATTTAAATTGATTTGTAATGATTTTATAAGTAATAAAATCCAATTTGAATAAATTATTTCAAATGTTGAAATATAAGTTAAAACAAGGTGCGTCGCGCAACGGTAGTTCGCGATTTCACGCCGAAAAGTTCAAATGAATGCGTAGAGTGGAATATAGCTCGGAATTCTTCGAGATAAGAAAATTCCGGACTATTATATCCATATCTTCTAAACGAAGAAAGAAAATCAAATTTTTGTTAAGTAGATTTTGAATTAAGTCCAAATAAATTTTCTAGAAAAATCGCGGTAGTGTAGTTAAGTGACCATAACAGGAAATCTGTTTAAATGAACGTTTTTAATTACAGAAAAATATGGAATAAATTTGATAAATCTATTTAAATGATTTGAAAGAGATTTGGATTGAAAAATATGAGTTATCAAATGTTTAAGTTGATTTAATCAAATAAGCTTATATAGCACTTTCCACATCACTTTTATGCTATGAATTGTATAAATTTCGGAATATAAGTTTAAATATAACGATTTTTCCTAGAATCAATTGGGAATGTTTTTTAAAAGGGAAGTTAAGTATTTGAAAGATAATTTGGAGTATTTATGTGATATCCCGGAAATTTCGAACAATATCAATTTAATAATCTATATTAAATATTAAATTGATATGATGATAATTGTTAATAAGATATGAATTGACTTGATAATTTTCTTTTAAATGAATATTTAACTGATAATTTATCTTTTAAAAGCTAATAGATTGTTTTCTATTTATTTATATATATCTGTATATATTGTAAATAGTTAAAGTCTGTTTTAAATTTTAATAAATAAGGATATGTTTTCAAACTACAATCTTTTTGGGTAATTTGGAAATTTGTTTTAATTCAATATTTAAATAAATAATCATATGGCTTGAATATACTTAAGATTTAAGTTAAAATTGTTTAAATGATTTTAGCTTAGATTTAAAATAAACAAAGGATTGTTTTGATTTATAGCTTGATAAAAATAAGAAATAAAGTGATAATCTTTTTTTATAAATTATTTTTATAATGAGCCTTATTTATAATCTAATGCCTATACAAGTAGATTTTTATTATGAATAATATTTGTTATATATATTTTAAAAAGAAATGGTGGTTTTAAATTTATGTAAATCTCTAAAATAATAATATATAGATAATAAAATATACCTTATAAATATTTAAAGTAAGTATAAATAAAATAAAAATGGGTAATTATATTTGATGTTTGAGTTTTAAAATAAAAATAAATACACTTATGTTAGGAGTAGAATTAAATACTAAGGTTAAAATTAATATGCAAGCTAACAACAACAATAACCATAACAAAACTTTAAATTAAAACTTAGGTAAATATACTTGCAGGCATTGAGATCTCACTAGTACTAAAATATAAAGTAAAAACTTAAGTAAAATTTTATACTCTAACAAAATATATGTGCAGGCTTGAAATTATACAAGTACTAAGATGTGAAGTAAAGCTTAAGCAAGAAATTATTATACCCTATAGCAAAAAAAAAACAAAAGTAAACATATGTAGCATTGAAGTACATACGAAAGTGGATTGTAGGAAAAGCTTGTATACAAGAAAGTACATAGCATTTAATGTTTTTCCACCTTAGCACAACAAAGCCTGTCCAGAATTGTTTTCAGCCACCAAAGAAAATGGAAATATCTCTGAAATTTTGTACTTAAACAATATGGTATACTTGTTATTTGTTCAACCTACTTCATTTTTATTTCGTAAACGAGAGTGTTGCAATTCCAGTTTTTAAAACAGAGAAGAATTTAAACAAAATACAAAACTGGAAATCAACTAAGCAAAAGCATTTCAGTTTCACAATCAAAAAAATAAAAGCATTTTCAATTATAACAAGACTTCCAGACAATTCATGTTTGAGTTTCAAAGCCAATTCAAAGTTTTCGAAGATCAAAACAACAAAATATGGAAGTTTTCAAATGCCAGATTTCAAGTTCCCTGTTTCAAATAAAAAGAGCAAGTTTCTGTTTCAAATGACTGGTGAGTAAACTTTTAAAACCGAACCTTAAATAACTTGTAGAAGTCTGTGTTTATGATTGTTTATATGCATGTATATCTGTAAGTTTTTGCGTATATAGGTAGTGTGCATGCCTGTAGTTTTTAAACAGCTCAGGTTGTAGTTCAACCCCTTGCCTTGAGACTGTTACATGTGACATCTCTTTGTTTGATGCAAACGACTTATAGTTAAAATGAACTGGTGATGTAAGTTTGAAAGTATGTTTGTATGATGGTTTAAACTCTGAAAATATGTGAGAATGTCTAGCTTGTGCAGTGTTCATCTCTGTTTAAAAACTACAGAGATTTAAACTTGTTCAACCTTAAATCCTTCTCACTCAAATTTCTTTTGGACTTAAGTATTTAAAACAAAGATGTTGGTTTAAACTTAACTAAGCATTTAAAATAGTTGCAAGAATTTATAGGTAGAAGCAATGTCTGGAAAAAATGAAACACGGAGCCACTTGAAAAAAAATGTCAAAAATCAAATCTTAAAATTTGTTGATATAATTACATATCTGAAATTGTAACTGAAAGATAGGATTTTTAAAATCAAGATTACAATTTTTAGTGTAGTATTGAGTGTGTTCTGTGGTGATGTCTGTATTTCGAGTTATTGGGTCTCTCTGGCGATCTGGTTGGCCTGGGGGATTGTCGTGTTTCCTGGAGGTGGTAGAACGAGTGGGGATTTCGGCAAAATTGTCCGATGGTGATATATGTCAGAGGGGAGGTGGCGATTGTCATCCAAAGTTTAGAACCCTAGTTTTTGCTAAGCTAGGAAAATGGACCACCGTGGTCACTATCGTTGATCGAGCTTAACCGGGCTCTGGGGAATGGAAGTTGACGCATAGAGGGAGTCGAGGCCGGAAGGGTTGACCTGCAGATGATCGGAACGGCGAGCATTGGGCGATGACAGGTCTTGGCAAGTTCGAACTGTTGGGTTTCCAGGCTTGGGTGAACTCGAATTTTAAATTCGAGACAAAGAGGGTAATCTGGTGATAGGGATGGTGTTTGGGCATGGTTGTCGACGAGGGAACGTCGTCGAGTTCAACCGGAATCGATCAAAACTCGTGTGCACGTATACGTGATTTCTGGTGCATTTTTGTGTCTGGGCGTTATTAGGATGAGGATCTGGAAATTGGTCACGAGTTTTACTCGAGAAGTTCTTGTACCAGACTCGGAGCAGAGGGAAGGGGGACTCGAAGTAGGTAGTGGGGTGAGTTACTTCATTTAGCTGTAGGGTTTTGACAGGGAAAGCTCGGGTTTCCTGATGGTTTTCTCGAAGCTAATAGGGGAGAGTCTCGGGTTATTATGTTGAGTTACCAGTTTTAGGCCTGTAAGGTTTTAAGTTGGAATTTGGAAGCAGGCCTTTAAACTAAATTTTAAAACCAGAGAGTAGGCTATGGATTCAAAATTTGCTTTTGTTTCCTAGTTTAAATAAATAAGTTTTATAAGATAAAATGTTTTAACAACTTTAAATTGTTTAAAGTATTTTTTAAAGAGTGATTTAAATCTTGCTAAGGTAAATTTGTATTTATTTGAATCTAGAATTTGAAATGAAATGTAAAAGTAGATTCAAAGGTAAAATATTTATATGCATTTGTAAATGAGAACTCGTTTATTTTTAAGAAATGTTTATCCTTAAATAAATGAAAATTACGGTTTTGAAATTATTAAGTAAGTGAATAATTAACTAATTTAATTAATTAATTGGATAAATTAATTGGGTGATTAGAAATCAAATTAGTTAGTTAAGGTTTAAGATAATTAATTTAGAATAAATAAATGAATAATTAAGAATCATTAATTAAATAAGAGTTGAATTTTAATCTATGATTATTAATTAATAATGTAAGCAAGAATTAATTAAGTTATATTTAATATTTAATTAATTAAATAATCAAGGGTTTATTAATGAGTTATTAAAGATGAAATGTAATTGTAATTAATAATAAATCTTAATTTAATTACTTTAGAAAAGTAAATTTAAGAAGTGTTAATGATTAATGAAGGCTATTAACTAGTATTATAAAATAATGGATTAATATGATTATTTGATAGTTAATTAGATTTATTTGTTTAAGATAAACAGTTGTGAATTATTTAAGTATAATTTACTTATGAAAGTAATTAGGGAATTAATTTCTCATTTAATTAATTAAGTTTAATATGAATTTGGTTATGTTAATTAATTAAGTTTAATTAATTTAAATAACCAATTGACGATATAATAAGTATAATTACTTAAGGAAGTAATTAATTGTGGATGATTTAATAATGAAAGTAATTTGGGTATAATTACTTTGTATAAATTAATCAAAGGATTAATTAGAGAATAATTAATTTTGGAGTAATTAAATTATTAAATTAAGTAATTAAGGGTAGTTAATTACTGAATGGAGTTAATCAAGGTGATTAACAGTTTGGTTTAAATTGAAGATAAATTACTAAATGTAATAGATGTAATTAGAGATCATTAATTATTATAATCAATGATGTAATTTAGAATGGACTTATTTGGAAATAATTAATAAATGAAGGAATTCATTTATGTAATTAATTAAGAAGTAATAGTAATTTAAAGGTTACTTTCTATATTGGTATAAGATATTTAATTTGTAAAAAAATATTTAAAGGATAATTACTTAAATGTAATTAAAGGATAATTAATCAAGGATGATTAATTAAGAAGGAAAGTATGGAATGATTAATTAATTGACTTGTAATTAGTTAATGGTTATGTAAGCAAGATTAATATTAATGAAGTAATTAATTTAATTTACTTTAAATTAATTAGAGATTTGTAATTAATTTAATTCATTTTAAATTAATTATAAATGATGTGATTATTAATCCTTGTTTATATATGATGGATGATATTGATTTCCTTGATTGATTGTGATCTCAGTTATGAGATGAATAATATCTATGTGATATGGATGCTTGTTTTAGGTATGATAATATTGATTATCTGTTTGAGTTGATAATATGGATTATCTGTTTATGATGATGATGTGATTATCCATTGTTATATGGTGATTTATCTATCTGTATATAGATAATTGAAATTGAATTGTTTTAACTTTAAAACAACTTGGCCTTAAAAGACACGTTTTGGATTTCGATGAGACCGGGATCGGGTTTTCCATATTTGGAAGTCCGAAAACCACATCGATCCAAATTAACGATAGGTCGTGAATCTCAAGTGAAGATGAAGATTCAGAGTGCAAGGGTTATTGTCGTTAACTCTGAGGGTGATTCCAAAATGAGTGTAACGAGATAATGCCTTCGGTTTCGTTCGAACCCGGAACGAACTTGTATGGATTGAATGCTTTCAGAACATCGTCAGGTGGACGATGAGCATTCTAAGAGATGGGTTCTCTAAAGGTAATCGTAGCCTCAAGCCTCATCAACCGGGAATGGCTAAAACAGGGGAGGTGCAGCAAGGTTAGTGGGTAGCACCCAAGTAGGACGAGATTACCCCTGTCTAGATGTCCCTTATTATTCGGCTTTGTGTGCGGTTGATCATGACAACCGTGGGGTGTTTTGTGCGGGAATTATCCAGTAAGGGATGGTTCCGACCTTGTGTTGCAGGGGACTTAGGGTGGATCCTCGGTACGGTGATCTAGGCCACGTACTGTGATGGGCGGTACCCCAGTAGCCCTGCCATTGTATGGAATCCAATCTCCAATAAGCGCCGTACGATTTAGTTGTGCCCAACTATGTTGAAATGTGAGATGTAAGCATTTCAGCTATTTCTGTATTTTACTTGAAAACCCTAGACACTATTATAATATCACTGGATTTCCTATTAAACTGTTTTGGTTAGCGTAAGGTATAAACTTTTCCATGTTTATGTGTGGGAAGTCTTACGTGATACCCTTTGTTTTCAAATGATTTTTAAAGTTAAGCAACTTTAACCGTTTACTCATACCAGACCCATGTCTGACCTGAAGTTTATTTCTGTTTTTCATAAACTCTCGGGTACCCAAATTTTTACGGGTAGCCAAGGGATTCAGGTTAGCTTTGACGAATTCTGGAGGAGCAATGGAGCAGGAGGTTTCAGCGTATAGAAATATATATATTGGTTCCGCTGTGTCAGTGTTTATTCTGTATTTCCGCTGTGTTGTATCTCTGTGATGTGTGAGTTGTATTAACTAGACAGGTGTTTATAACTGTTTAGTATGTGTTGTTTATCTGTGTGACTCTGATGTATATGATACTATGTATTCTCTTATGTGATATATTATATTTTATTCGTTCCGTTGTTGAGATTCTGTTGTTGTTTCTTCTTCTTTTCTATCTTTTCTACTTTCTCACCACTTTCTTTTCTTAAAAACGATACGTCTTCCTGGGCGTAGGAAGTCGGGTCGTCACAATTTATAAGGAATTCCAAAATAAAATTGATATCTGAGTATGCGGAAACGACTAGTACATTTGTCCCGCCTGTGAGATCTGGGAAGATAAAACAAGGTGTTTAACTAAGGTTAGGGATGGAGTAACTAGTGCCCTAAACTTACCTAGCCTATGTTTTCTTTTCTTAGGCGAAGGGTGGAACAGATCGAAAGGAAAGCCCGGATTCTCTTAAATTAAAAGATCGTATTAAGTTTTCTAAAATAAAAGAAAATTAGTATTATCCAAAATTTAAGCAATCTCCAAAATGAATGATTTCTGTTTACTCAAAAATGTTTGCTAAGATTTATTTTAGCGTTTATCGTAAACGATGTCTTAAATAACATTGTTTTTGACCCGCCTAAAAGTTAAGGAATTTAGATCAAGAGTTAAGTAAAGAAATTTGAAATATTTTCCAAAGCAAAAGAATGAATTATTTAGAATTTTTCCTAAGTCGAAAGAAAGAGATTTCGAAATCATCCAAAAAGAATTATAGTGAAAAGAGACTTAATAAATTCTGTATACTCGTATTCAATTTTTATCGATAATTGGATTTCGAAGGAACTGGGGTCGGATTTGGGTGATTCCTATTCGAAAACCACTTCGAACCAATGTATACGTTCGAACGTGAAGACATGTTGAAGATGATGATTATTGAAGACCGTGGATCTTTATAGCGTGAGGACCGCTTGTTGACTTGCTCTGGGTAGCTCCCGAGTTATATATAGTAGTGGTCTCCTCGTTGTGGAGATTTTTCGAATTGCAAGGACTACTTGCTACTAGTGGTAGTAGGAGAGTGCCTTCGGTTTGTCCTGTTCCTGGATAACTTGTATGGACGTTTGTCTGACATTGCATTTCTAAAGATTACGTACATTGGTTTTTACAAACGTACATCAGTTGGTGGCGGGGAAGGAAACTTCTCTTAGCTTAACACCCTCCTTGAGACATACGATCTCAAGTGTTGTATTTTTGTGGAAGGCAATTAGTAGTTAATGGAAATGGCAATGTGGCATTCAAAGATGTGATATGTGCTATGTGAAAAGGTAATCGTTGCCTCAAGCCTCATCAAACCGGAAATGACCGAAACATAATTAGATGCGGCAAGGCTAAGTGGGTCATTCCCAATTAGGGTATGATCATCCCCTTCTAGATATATTTCTTCCCGCTATGACGTTCGGGATGTAACTTAATGTGGTGTATGGAAAACGAGCGCTCGGTTAAAGGTCGGTAACGACTAGGGGATGACATATTTGGTACTATCTAGTTATAGAGGTAGGTCGGTCTTGTGTTGGTAGAGGAGCTTTGTGATGGTTCCTCGGGACATCCATCTAGAGGTGTACCCATTCGGAAGGTAGATCCTTCACCTGGTCATTTGTATGGAAATCCATTCTCCAATAAGAACCTACGGACTTGATTGTAAACCTATTATGCTGGAATTTAATCAATGTAACAATTTTGGCTTAGATTAATAAGTTTATTTGCAAATGTTTTCAAAGAATGTCATTAGAAATAATATCAAATGTTTTGATATAATAGTGCTTTAGTTATCATAAGGTAAAAACCCGTCCGTGTTTATGTATGGGCGTGGTCTTATGAGATACTCTTTATTTTCAAAGGATTTTTATTCAAAGGCTGATATATGACACTGTCATTTATTATTGAGTTTTTCTCACACTGGTTTATCAAGCCTGATCCGGGTATTTTCAATACTCGGGTCAGATCCGAGTAGTTTCTGGTTTAGTCGAAGACGGTTGGAGTTTCCAGAGGAGAGATGGAGATATTCATCTACGTATGACATATTCTATTATCTGATGTACTTAGTTTGTTTTAGTTGATGTTTGTCAGCAATTGTAAGGACTGATGTTTATAACTGTCCAAGCTGAATTTAGGTTAGACTATGATATATGTATTTGAAAGTTTTCCGCTGTAAAGATATTTGTTCGATATTGTATGTTATTCCATTCGTGTGAGATTCTATTCTATCTTATTTTCTTTATTACCCTTCATGTTCCATATTTTCCTGCAATTTGAGTTGGACATGTGTGGTTTATTGTCGATTCAATGAGTACGGAAAAAACGGGTCGTGACAAATAATTTCAAATTCAAAACTGTTTCTTCCCATTTCCAATAAATCTAGATTCAGGTCCAAAATTAAATCAAACTGATTCAATTCCAAATCTTTCAGTTCAAATCATTTTCAATCTCAATTCAATTTAAATTGACTCAACTTCGATTTCAATTCAAATCAATTTCAATTACTATTTCAAATTAATTCAATTTCGATTTCAATTCCAATTAATTTCGATTTTGGTATCAATTCGAATTAATTTCAATTCAATTTTCAATTTTAAACCATTTCAATTTATATCAATTTCGAGTTCGATTTCAAAATATCAATTTAAATCATTTAAATCAAATTTAACTTCGATGTTCAAATTTTAGATTCAAATCTTTAAATTAATTCTATTCTGAGCCCAAGTTTGAAATATCAATTTAAATAACTTTTACTTGGAAAAATTTCAAAATTCGAATAAAAGTTCAAATCTTTTAAAACAAATCAATTCCCATAATTCAAATCATATTTCAATTATAACTTCAAACTTCCAAATTCAATTCTTTAAACGATTCCTTTTAACTAATTCCAATTTCAACGTTTCAAGCTTACATTCGAAAATAACCCAATTTCCATATTTCAATTCAATTTTATTTTTATAAAACAAAATCATTTGAATAAATCCAAATCCAAGAATTTAAAATCATTAAATTTAACCAATCCGGTGTCCGTATATAATTTTTTATCCTATGGCCAAGTGATCGATTATTTTGAATTGAATTTCAGAGATGGATATATATCATTTCAATCCAAATTAAAGTGTAATGACCCGCTATTTTGGACCATTCGCATCCGCACATGTCGGACTTGAATTGCTCAAAATACCGCGTTGTAAATAAAATTCGGCAAACTCATCATATACAGTAAATAAATAATCACAGAGCACGGACACAGAGTAATAAAATGCAGTGGAAACAAAGAAATAGTCGTTCATGAAGCTATTATATAAATACATCAGAGTTAAGTAAGATACAATAGGAATACCAAGATACAACAGGAGTAACAGTATGATAATCAGGTACAACTCAGAATACAACTGGAATCGACTGGATAACAAAATGAATAGATATCTGGTTCTTCAAAGCAAAACTCCAGCTCCAAAGGTGAGTCTCTAATGCTGTATCACTCAGTCTGACCCGAGCGTAAAGCAAAACACAAAACACTCGAGTCAGGACATACATACTTATATAATGTAAACCAACTCAAGTGAACAGTAATAAAGGTGAAAGTAACTTAAAGAATGCTTGGGATCGCCCATTCTTTAATGATCCGTTAAACTATCTGCTATGTAGTAATATTCGCTATTATAATAATGTCTAATATAAAAAAACATACTTTTAAATAGCATTAAGGAGTGACCCAATATTCCCCTTAACACGTAATAGTCCCAGTAGTCTATCCAGTATTAGCATACTCCCAAAATGGGGGCTACACTTGATACTCCACAGGCTACGGGAGAAATCACAACTCGTAGTAAAGCTTGATATGGTAGGTGACACGGCACAACTAGGCAATGCTAGGGTAGATATACCAATTACGCATCCAGACTACTGGTGACGCATAGCAGCCAATACCGCCCACCTCGAACATCACTCCCAAATCAAGGGGTGCACCCAATCAATCACAAAGTAATAGAATGGTATCAAAGGAGTGTGTCCGATCAGAGGTGCTACCTCATTGGCCCGTCAATCGCTCCTGTTTTAGCCACCTTATGCCAACTCATGGGAGTTGGGTCCACTTATATACCTTAGGATCGTCGCCACCATCCTACTTCATTCTGGAAACTCCACCGCGTACACAGTTGTCAAAGTGGTTTTCGGTATCGACAGAGAGTATGACCATATCAGATCCCGGTCTCTTTAACAACCAATCGTTATTATAACCCGTGGTTATAATTTTAAAATAATATTTTATACTTCAAAATAGAATATCATTTCAAATCCAAATCTTTATCAAAATAACGATTAAATCAATTCCAAACCATTTCAATATATTTAAAATATCATATCATTTCAAAACTTCATTTCAAATCATTTCAATATATCAAAATATCATATTTTTCAAAACTTCATTTCATATCATTTAATATATCAAAATATCATATATTTTCAAAACTTCATTTCAAATCATTTAATATATCAAAATATCATATCTTTCAAAACTTCATTTCAAATCATTTAATATATCAAAATATCATATCTTTTCAAAACTTCATTATCAAATAATTTAATATATCAAATATCATATCTTTCAAAACTTCATTTCAAATCATTTAATATATCAAAATATCATATCTTTTCAAAACTTCATTATCAAATCATCATTTGAGTTCAAATCCAAATATTCAACTTTAAATACCTTTTAAATTTAAAGATATCATTCATTTATTATCATTTCAAGTCACCTTTTAAATAGTTTATATTTCAATCAAAATAATTCATCTAAACCATTTAAAAGTGTAATTATTATACTTTCAAATCAAGTATTCAATTTCCAAAGTTTCAAACCATTCTTAGCTCATTTACTTAGTTAAAAACCATAAACACTGAAAATTTCAGCCTTTCACAGCATTCAGAAAAAGCTGTTATAAGTTATACTTGAAAACATTTTAATTCAGCAAAGACAGCATTTTAAGACTGCTGTTAAATCTCAGTTTAGTTGAAATTTAGTTTAAAACAGCAAAGACAGCATTTTCAGAAATGCTGTAATAGCTCAGGTTTCAAAATAAAGGTTTTAATTAAATTCAGCAAAGACAACAAACCACTAAAGCAATTACAGAACTGCTGTAATAGACCCGAGTCAAGTTTTTAGTCTATTTAGTTCAACTACAGCAACTACAGCATTCCAGAAATGCTGTAATAGCTCTTTTATTCAATTTTAGTTCAAATCAGAATCATAGCATTTCTGAATGCTATTAAAAGAAATTTCCAGATTTTAGTGTATTTTCGGCAAATAATAAAATTCATTTTAAACCCTTTTTACATTATAAAAATCATGTTTTTAACATTCAAAAATGTTCATTAAAATACCTTTTTACAAATAAAGTAAACTTTACAAAAAAATCCAATTTTTCAATAGTTTTACTTAACACTTCAAATATACAATTTCCCCATTTTACCTTTTACAATTTATTAACACTTACATTTTCAAATTACCATTTCACAAATTAAACTATATTTCCAATTTATTTAATTAATTTAAACCTTTAACTAAAACCAAATTTCTCATTTCTAAGTCAAGTTATATTTCAAAATTTCACATTTAAGCATTCATTCATTTAACCATTTTAGTTCATAGAAAAATCAATAATACTTTATTAAATCATTTAGATTCAAATTTAAAACAAATTATCATATTTTCCATTTTCCAAATATAATTAAATTCCATTTTATTCATAACTTAAATATCATTTTTAAACCAAAATCTAAATTTCCAACTTAAGTTATATTTCAAGAATTCACTTTTACCATTCATCTAAATTACATTTTTAACTTCAAGAAAAATCCAAGTTTTTTTATTTAAACATTAAAAATCCAATTTAAATCAAATTTTCATAATTTTACACTTTTAAAAATATTTAAAATATTCAAAATACTTTATAAAAATAACCACGGGCCTGTATATAGTTTTCTAACCTAGGTCAAGTGATACAGATATGTATCATTTCAATCCGTAGTTTAAAAAGCAAAAATCCGGTTCTATCATTTCAAACCCGCAATCCCAAGTTAAAATAAAATAAATAAAAACCGTTCAGGCCTATCATTTCAACCCATAACGATTTTTCCCTATTCTAGAGTCCGTTCGGGTATGTATCATTTTAACCCATAGTGATTCTATTCTACAGGGAACTTGCAGTGTGATAGACAGAATAAAATAAATAAAATAGCAGAATATAACATAGCAGATGATGTGACAAGTTTATAACAGAGTTTAACATCATATAAATAATATCAAAGGCAGGTATAACATGATATAATAATTCTACACATTCACTTGTTGTCAATTCACAATTATATAGGTATATATGTCATGAGTGAATACTCACCTTTTTACGCTGGAGTTAGTGATCAAAACACACAGATAAATGCAAAAAGCACGATATAACACGACTTGATTTAAGTGGAGAGATAGCCAAGATGTTAATCTTGTATTCAACAACAAAACAAAACAAAATATAAATATAAATACAATACAAAAGTTTAGATTGAAACAAATAGAAACTAGGCTAGACAAATACATCACCTAGCTTTTAAACAATTTGCTTGACCTTGCCTCAACTTGTGCTCAACCATACATGTATATGGCTCGGCCATAACATGTTTTCATGTGGAAATAGATAAGGTTTGGACTGAAAATGCATGGCTAGGCTTGAGAAGCGGAAGGGTTTTGGGGTTACAAAGGTGGAAGTGAAAAAGGCAAGGCAAAAGGAGGTGTTTTGGTCAATGTTTTAGGCTCGGCCATGGGTGGTTTGGGCTTGGCCATTCAAGTTCAGGTCTGGTCAGTGGGTAGGTGTATAGTCAGAGGTGGTATCAAGGTGGTGGTGGAGCTAGAAGTGGCGGCCAAGGCAAGAGATGAAAGGGTGATGGGGTTAGAGGCTCGGCTAGGCAACATTTTGGAGTTTTGTGATGTTTTATTTTGGTGCTTGCTCATCCTAGGTGTCACGGCCACTACAGGTCTGAGGAGATGGGTTTTTGGTCATGGAAGATGAGGGGAAGGAAGTGGTGAAGGAGATGGTGGAGGGTGTTGTAACAACCCGCATATCTATCGATTTTATATTTAAATATTTTATTTAAATATTTTATCGTTAGTCGGATGTTAGTCCGAAAAGCTACTTTTTGCATACGGTCAAATTAGGACTCGAGACCACTTCCATTGAGTTCAAAATGACGTTTGTGATCTTTTTAAGTGTAAACTTCGATATGTTTGGAGATGGTGGAATTTTCGTCACTTTTTTCCGCCTTTGACTTGAGTTGGACTGCACCTTCTAACTCAGCCCCAACCCACCTCCTCTTCCTCACTTTATCAAATAACATTCAAGCTTCATCAAAAATGGTGGTGGGAAGTGGAAATTAAAACTCCAAACTTAAATTCTATTGCAAATCCGAGATTCAACATCAAATTCACGTGAAGAACATTGATTCAAGCTTGTTGGTGTTCTTGCTTTGCTCTCAAGTCTCATCTTCATCAATTTCGTGGAAAAGGTGAGATTTTTGATCTCACATCTTGCCTATAGATGTCATTGGACTGTTGGGAATGGTTCCCTATCACTTTAGCATGCTCATTTGCATTTGGTTTGGATTGAATTGGCGAAAAACTCCAATTTTTAGCATTTTTGGTGAGTTCCAGCCCTTAGGTCGTTCTGCCCAGGTTAAGTCGTCCAGGCTGCTAGCTCACGCGCGTTGAAAAGTCACCGCCTCCTTAGGTCGTTCGCGAGTTAACTCCTTGGGTCGTTTAAGGCTTAAGTCATAGGTCGTATGGCTCTTAAATCGTAGGTCGTATGGCTCTTAAGTCGTAGGTCGTATGGCTCTTAAGTCGTAGTTCGTATGGCTCTTAAGTCGTAGGTCGTATGGCTCTTAAGTCGTAGGTCGTATGGCTCTTAAGTCGTAAGTCGTATGGCTCTTAAGTCGTAGGTCGCTGCTTCTACTAAGTCGCTCGGCCATGCCAACTTCGCTAGCTCGCAACTGTTAGGTCGTATGACCTTGAGTCGCTCGTATGAGTTAGGTCGTGGAACCTTAAGTCGTAGGTCGTCTCCGACCTAATATTTCCCCTACTATTTCACTAAGTCGCTTGACCTTAAGTCGTAGGTCGTCGCCGACCAAGCACTTCTTCTGCTATCACCCTGTTAGGTCGCTCGGCTCCTTAAGTCGTTTGGCTTCACGAGGTCGCTTGTCTTCACTAAGTCGTACCGTACTCCCCTTCGTAGGGGATCTTATCTGAAAAACATTCATCAGAATTTCTATTATCATGGTTTTGGGATTGATTTCCTTGGATTTTGTTCACGTCTTCGAATGTGAATTTTTGTGATAGATTGTTTCAACAATCGTTTTATGACTTGTCACTTTAAAGATATATGAAGGTTTCAATACTAATAGTAAATATCAAAACTCTTTCATCAAAGCGATTTCAACACTATTTTAAATATCAAAAGTTCGTTTCCTCAAACCGATTTCCAATCTACTAGTATATACAAGCCTTTACTTCACTCGGATGAGAAATCGACTTAAACGACTTAGTAAAACGAGTGGTATGAAACGCTTGCGTTCACTTCGTCGGTTAGCTCTTGGACTTGTTCGATTGAACCCTTTTTGTGACAATTTTCTAGTGAAGATCTACAGTTTGTTCGTAAAAATTTAAGTTAAGCAAGTGGTTATGGGACATGAAGCTAAACTCATATATTTACTAGCTTGGTGTGATTGACACTTCCTTATGATCATGACAATCATTTTTGTGATTTAAACTAGCGATTGAGCGATGTCTCTTTGTCTGCGAGGGAGATTATACCCCGTTTGTGTGATGTTTCGCCATCACATATGTAGGGTAGCACCCTACGGTCTTCGGGCCATTCCTGTGAGAAAATTTAATGGACAGCTTCCATGAGATAGCTTCTCGTCATGTGTTTTACGCGTAGGTGAGTTTTCATGCTCCCATTCATGTGTTAGGCCTCCCCCTTTTATGTGTTTTCTGGATTTCTTGTGATGATTTCTGGAATTTATGCTTCACCAATTTTCATGATTTTCATTGATATGATATCAGTTTTTGTGCATTGGTGAATTTATGTGTTATTGACTTGTTATAAATACAAGTTTAGGGTATGATACCCTACTTTATCTTTGAGAAGATTCTTGAGATATTGATTGATCTTTTGTTGATTATCATTTACATACTTATAGTAGTATGCCGTTATGGTTGTTACATGTTCATGCCATATTATTTATCCTATACCTTATCATCTGATATTTATAGCTAGACTGATCCGTTTATTATTTTCTTATAAATAATACTCGGGTCAGACCGAGATGTTACAGGTGCTTCTGCTTGACCTCCCTTCAGGATTATTCTGACTTTTGGCTAACTACTTAGATTAGTAGCTTTTGGTTGTACACATTTGAGATATAGACTCTATGTAGTGTACTTATTCTTTTTTATAGCACGTGATGCTATTCTTTTGTATTATCGTGGATCTTTCTGACCACTACTCTGATGTGCACTTTCATGTGTTATATATTTATTCATATCTTCTTCCGTCTTTGTGATATGGATGTCTGTGACTGATTTGTGTTATGATTATTTCTATGTTTGTTTCCAAAGATTATATATAGCCACCGTGTGATAGCTTTGTGTTTGTATCGGTATGTCGGATTTCCTCTCTAAAGAGATATGCATTCTATTCTATCTGACATATCGGTGCTCGCACAAAGAAGTTACATGGATGGTCGCTCCTCCACAGCCTTATTCTCCACGCTAGTTGACAGCATTACATTGTAGTGTTCTTGGCTAGCGTGGGTATAGAGGTGGGGCGTCACAGCTTGGTATCAGAGCCAAACTTTGGAACAATGTAGAATAACTTAACAAGGATCATCGTCCTAAGTCCACCTTAGGAGTTGTGTTTCAGGATTTAGTTCGAGTCTTCGAACCGATTCATCCTGTTCTCTTTATGATTCTTTGTTTCATCTATCAAGATTTGCTTGATATTCATTTGGTGAATAACCTTTTTCTTCTTCTCTCTTTCTTAAAGAGGAGAATGTCTATACCAGGTCGTCCCAGAGCTGGACCATCTACTGTTACTCCCCAGGATGGAGTTTTCATGACTGCTCAGCAGCTTCTTGATTTAGTAAAGAATGCTCAAGCAGCTGGTCCTAATCAGGAACCTACTCATCCTAAGTCTGGATTTGCACGTTTGTGCAACGATTATACCAACTTGGGTGGGAAACCATTCAAGGGTTCCGAAACTATTATCGAGGTCCAGGCTTGGTTAAGAACATGCGATAGAATCTTTTATCGCATGAATCTTGTCGATCTTCACCGTGTTCAGGTGGCCTCCAGTATGCTCCAAGAGAGAGCATTGGATTGGTATGAACTTCTTATTTCTGAGATTAATGAAGCGGATCTCACCTGGGAGCAATTCCGGGAACGCTTCGAATTAAAATTCGTACCAGAAGCAGAGAAAGTGACATTGGCTCGTCGTTTCATAGACCTTGTTCAAGGTACATCCTCTGTGACAGATTATGTCGCATCCTTCGAGTCATTGTCCAAATACGGGGTTGAATACATCAACACCCAATTGAAGAAGAACCAGAGGTTCGTCTATGGCTTAAACAAGAATCTCAAGAAGCCATTACTTCTAAAATTAGAAGTTTCTTTTGATCAACTCATTGATATCGCTCTTCGTCTTGAAGAGACAGATAAGGACAGTGATGTTGAAGTGGTGGCTGCTAAACCAAACTTCAACAACAAGAAAAGGCCTAACAAGTTCAAAGGTCCTTATCCCAATAAAAAGGGTAAACAAGCAACTCCTGCTACAAAGACATTTTCTCCCAGTGATAACAAATGCTTCAACTGTGGTGCTAAGGGCCATTTTTCGAACAAGTGTTCAAAGCCCCGCTCTTGCCGCTATTGTAAAAGTCCAGATCATTTCATGCACCAATGCCCTAGGTTTCAACAGAAGGAGGGAAAGTTAAACGTTGCTCAAGCCCCTAGCAACACATCTCGCGGTCAAGGTATGTCTCATTCTGTCCTTGATGGCATTTTATTATTTCATGATCAACCTATTAGAGTTCTCTTTGATACGGGTGCATCCCATTCTTTTATATCAAAGGAACTTGTCGATACTTTTTCTTTAAGTGTTACTGCTTTAATGACTTCATTAAGAATTGCAAATCCGGTTGGTGGATCCGCAACTCTTAGTTTGCTTTGTAAAGATGTGGAGATTATTTTGTGTGATTTTTCTTTCCTAGCCGATTTGCATGTCATGCGTTACTTAGGCTTTGGAATGATTTTGGGTATGGATTGGCTTACTCGTTATGAAGCTCATATCCTATGTCCTGAGCGGACTATTTATCTTCGACATCCACTATCTGTTAAGAAGATTTCTATTATTCTTAAAGATTCGGATTCTGCTTTAGTTGCATCCTTATATTCTTTAAATCCTCGTGATGATGACAATGATGATGAGGAGGATGTCATTTCTCGAATTCGCGTCGTTCGCGAATTTTCCGACATATTTGAGCCCGTTTTAGGATTACCACCTAAGCGAGCAATTGAGTTCAGAATTAATCTTATACCTGGAGCTCAGCCTATTACTCGTCCTCCTTATCGCATGTCCAATAAGGAGAATGAAGAGATGCGCAAACAATTATCCGAATTGGAGACGAAGCAATTTATTCGCTCTAGTTCCTCGCCTTAGGGAGCTTCAGCAATTTTCGTGAAGAAATCTGATGGTACACTTAGGCTTTGCGTCGACTACCGCAAGCTTAATGATCTTACTATTAAGAATAAATATCCTTTACCTCGGATTGATGATCTATTTGATCAACTTAGTGGTGCTAGAGTCTTTTCACAATTGGACTTGGCTACCGGTTTCCATCAGCTTCGTATTGCAGAGGATAGTGTTCCTTTGACTTCGTTCCATACCGGTTTCCATCAGAAATAGTAGTTCATGAAGCTACTATATAAATACATCAGAGTTAAGTAAGATACAATAGGAATACCAAGATAGAACAGGAGTAACAGTATGATAATCAGGTACAACTCAGAATACACCTGGAATCGACTGGATAACAAAATGAATAGATATCTGGTTCTTCAAAGCAAAACTCCAGCTCCAAAGGTGAGTCTCTAATGCTGTATCACTCAGTCTGACCCGAGCGTAAAGCAAAACACAAAACACTCGAGTCAGGACATACATACTTATATAATGTAAACCAACTCAAGTGAACTGTAATAAAGGTGCAAGTAACTTAAAGAATGCTTGGGATCGCCCATTCTTTAAGGATCTGTTAAACTATCTACTATGTAGTAATGTTCGCTATTATAATAATGTCTTATATAAAATAAACATACTTTTTGTTTGTACCAAAAATGGGCACAACACTCTTTGGGAGTTGTTTGAAGAGATAAAATGAAGATTATAAATGTAAAACAGAGATTATCTAACAAAAACTCCAACAAATAGGAATGTAAAGTGCACAGACAAGCAGTTTAGAGTGGTTCGGCGTATAGCCTACGTCCACTATGAAGTTTTGATGATTTTATTGATTCTCTTTCAACGATTACAAGCGTTTACAGCAATGAACAGCGGATTACAGTTTAGAATTCGAAATTGACAGCAAAGTAGGATGCAAATCTCAATCCGGTAGAGTCTGGACGCCTCAGAGAAAAAGAGATCCTTTTTCCGTAGGCTTCAGGGGGCTATTTATAGGCGTAGGAGGCTGAGATCGCGCCCAAACTTCGGGAGATTCTTTCAGGCACGTGAGTGGGTCCACGCGCCCGGTCCCACCAAATTTCAACTCCATCTGGGATCGATTCGAAACGACTTCGTATCGATCAGAAAATGCTCCAATCGAGCTGGAATTTGGCGTGGACATCCCTCAGCATGCATGCAAGCTTCTCTGAAAATTTTACTGGATTTGGATCAGTGGATTACGAGATATGGTCGATACGAACTGGAATTCCTTATAGGCTGTCTGGTTCGTATCCATGAATTCGACTCCATCCATTCGCCTCGCTGGCTGCACGTGCTCTTGAAGTGAGGTGGCGCGCGCGCTTCGTCTCGATCCGGTCTTTGTGCCGCATTGACTGTTTCGACTCCACATATCTTGCCTTGTTTTACTTTGATGGAAGACACGTCATCCCTGGTCAGTTGACTCGTTGGATACGAACAAGTCATTAGGCATGGTTTCGAAGTGAGGTCCTCTGATGGATACGAAGAGCACTGGTCCGATGGATACGAAGCAAGCACCGAGTGATGGATATGAAGTAGACGCTGAATGATGGTTGCGAAGTAAACACTGACCGATGGAAACGAAGCAAGTACTGAATGATGGATACGAAGCAGACGTTGGCTGAAGAATACGAGGTCCTTCAATTGCTGGCGTGTATGAAGTCCATCGATACGAGCTCGATGGATACGAAGGAAGTCGAGTCAAGCCTGGGTACCTCGATGGATTCGGAGCTGATTGGTACGAAGCTTGATGGATTCGAACTAGGGCTTCGGTGATGGATACGAAATTGCCCAGAGTGATGGATACGAAATCTGGGCTTTTCCCTCCAATTTGACTCGATCATAACTTGAGCGTACGAGTCCGGATTGACTTGAAATTTGAGGTGCTGATCTCTATGGCCTTTCTTGTCATGTCCTATCAATTGTAGCTCATTCTGGGCTCGGACAAAATTCAGTGATGTCCATGGCGTGTTATCCTTGTTCTCTAGTCGGCTCCTTGGTGTCCTGGCCTTGCCAAAAGGCGGGATAACATTTGCCCCCCAAAGTACATCTTGTGAAAACATGACGTGCTTTGAAAAGTTGTATGTCTTCTTTGAATAATTTGAAAGCCGTACTCTTTAACCATCCTTATGTATCGGTCCTCTCATGAATTGATGCTAAAAGTTGGAAAGCTTCTCTTCGCATCGATGCGGGTCATCTTGATCGATACGAAATGGATTCGTATCGATGGTCGCAAGCCAGGGTGGATTCTGTTTCGAATTGGCGACATCTGATGGATACAAATTGATTGTTCGTATCGATAGGTCTGCATTGTTCAAGGGTCGATTGTTTGAAAAATTGTTATTTTTGAATCGATTAGTATCACAACGCCTCGTATCGATGGATCCTGTTGTCGATTTGGCTTCGAAGGAGGCAGAGTCCCCAGGATTCGAAACTGGTATTCGCATCGTCCCTTGGATTCGAAATCGGCATTCGCTGGACTGGTCGTGACCGGTCAAAATGACTGGGAGACGAAACGGCCCGGTCTTCCTTTACCCTTCATATAAATACCTGGGACTTAGCCCATTCTCACTTTTTTACCTTTCTACTTTTTACTGTTGCTCTCCATTCCTTCTTTTACTTTCGTATCGATAAACTGAGGGACAAGTGTGCGTTTTCGAGTCGAAGCAAACCTTCGTTTCCTTGTTTAAAAATCGCTGAAATCAGGTAATGAATGGATAGAGTCATGTTAACAACGTCGAATCACGAGTCTGCGCATTCATCTTTCCTGCTCTTTCGTCCAGTCTTCACTAATTTTCAGATCTGGACGAGAGAAATCGATATTGGGGAATGACTCGTGGCCATGGAGCTGAGATCCCTTGGGGAAGAAGAAGATATGGAGGAAATCGCCCTATCTTCGTCTCGTGTCAATCTGAAATTGGAATATTCGAATCGATCCAGTCAGCATACGTTCGTATCGGTAGGGAGATGAAAGCGGCAATTGTTGCGAAGCCATTGCTTTTAGATCGATGCGAAATTGGCGAATTCGATCGGTTCGAATTGATCTGCCTCCGATCGATACGATTCGTATCGATTCGAACCTGATTGATACGAAGCGCTCTCACCCCTGCCTGACCGATGCGAATGTATTGAGTCGAACTCGATCGATACGAAGTACCTTCATTCCAGTGCGATCGACACGAACACATCTTTCATTCTGAGACGATCGATACGAACGTATCGATTCGAACACAGCCGGGTTGCGATGCATGATCTTCATGACTCGATACGAAATGAAATGCAACGATCGATTCCAACCTAAATTTGGACGGACTTAAAGAAACTTTTAATATCCAAATACTTGACTCCGACGAGCTTCTGCCTTGCATAATTGGACTTGATTACAGGATTGCATATTCGACTGACTTTCGAAGCTCGTCGATGGAACTGTAACTTAACGAACATATAACGGACTTACACTTGAATCAGCCATCTGATATCTGGGTCGTGCGATCGTGACGGTCAGCGATGACGGTCATTGTCGGTCTGACTTCCAGAGTTTCGTCGCTAGCGTGTTTTCTTCAATTATGCAGAATTTGCTTAAGTCACGCACAACACTCGCACTACACAACACACTCATGCACTTTACACTGGGGAATGCACGGGCTTTTTGTCATCTAATGATGGTTTCTCGTGAGTTAGCTAGTGATGGAACCGTCAAGTTTGCAGCAGCAAGAAACTCAGAACCCTACCCTTCCTAGAATTGAGATTCCGGTCATCGAGACCGAAGCTATTGGCCCAGCTCCGGACGAGTTGCCCGATGCGTCCTTCACTAACAGTCTGCCTGATTCCGTCCCATCCAATATTTCTGAAGATATGCTAGGGAGAATATGCTTAAGGCATGGTCTGTCTTTGGATGAGGTATTGTTGCCCGGACCGAATGATAGGCCACATAATCCCCCGGAGGGGTATACTGCTTTTAACCGGCATGCGTGCGCAGCCGGCACACTTCCTCCATTCAACGACTATATAAGAGAAGTGTTGGCTTATCTGGACATCGCTCCGTCTCAATTGCATCCAAACGGATATGCCTCACTCAACAGCTTGTTCATTGTATTCATGGAGTACCTCCATCGCCCTCCCCGTATGACCGACATAAGATACTTGTTTAATTTCAAGAGTCGGACTGACAGCCCATCTTATACGTTCTTGGAGTCTGTAAGGAACTGCCAAGTTGTCGCGGGGTCGTGGACTAGGCTAAGCTATTTTAAGTCGGAGTGGTTCTATGTCCGATGTCCTCCGGGGTTTGCCAGAAGATGGCTGTTCAGACATGAGCATTGTCTTTTCTTTTTCAATTAATTGACAGGGCAATTTTCGGAGTGAAATTAAACTTACGTCTTCTTCTCTTTTTCTTTCAGCTATCATCCAGCGGCCTGAGGGTGGCTACTATAAAGAGATTGTTCGGGTCCTCCAAGAGATTCCTAGCGAAGAAAGGAATATTGAACTGTTATTGACAGATCGGAATCTTAGAACCCTTGGGCTGATCGGCCGGAGGCAGAGCATAAGACTCGATGGTGCATTAAAGACCGTCTCCAGGAAAAAAGTCAAGCGGATGAAGCCCAGGGTTGTGATAATCGAGGAACCCGATTCCGAGAAAACTCATACTGACGAGGAACCGTTGGTTGGACCTGCTAATGCAACCCCGGAGTCCGATGCAAAGAGGAAAGGCAAAGCAGTGGCCTCGAAGCAGCCTAAGTCTGGGAGGCGGAAGTCTGTGGTTTTGCACCGTCCTTCGCCAGGAGTTAAGATTACGGAGGCGTCCTCCCCGCAAGCTGGAGATCAATTCGAAGGGCCTGCTGACCCTCCACTCCCGGACATCGAGCCGGAGCAACACGACGTTGGATCGGGTGGACCGCGACATATCGTCGACGTTAGCGAGCCTGATCCTGCCAGTGCGATTGACACTTCTGGTTGGTCCGGGGGGTTACACATTCACACACTCTTCACGGCACAACACACTTTTCTACCCGTAAACAACACATCGCAAACGGTTACTGATTCTTCGTGGTTTTCTTTTCAGGTACGATGTCTGGGCAAGGTTCTGTGCTTGGTAGTTTGCGCAATAAGCGCCGTTATCGCGAGCCACGCAGGAGAGAGGGGGAGAGGGATTACGACTCAGGACATTCGGGCCAGGAGAAGTCCGACAGAGATAGGGGATACGTCCGCCGATCCCGATCTCGCTCTCCTCCCCCCAGGACTTCTGCACCTCTTACGGCCGCGGTAACTTGTCCTCCCGAAACTTCACGGCCTAGGCCGCCTTCTCAAGCTTTGAGGTCCGATCCTCCGCGCAGGACCGAAATAGCCACCTCTTCGGCTAATGTGCCGGTCCCGACCGAGGCATCTAGCGAAGGAGCGCTTAAATTGGCACAAATGAGGAAGGAATTTCCTGACATCTGTTTTGATGGGTATGTCTTCCCTCCGCACCTGAAGAATCCCGCCAACCGTGGAAACCACTATCCATGATTATGTTGCGGACATCTTTTTCCAGTATAGGGAGTGGGGACGGGCCGCGAGGAAGGCGTCTAAAGTGGCATTCGAGCGGGGCGTCACCATCGAGAAGCTCGAGAAGGAGCTGGGTCGCAACGACCAAATCATAAAAGCGCTCAACTCGGAGGCTGAGTCCTCCCGTAAGTCTGAAATGGAGGCTTTAAAGAAAGTCGATGAAGTGAACGCTGTTATGGCCAGGATGAAGCAAGAGCACTATACTGCCATCGAGGACATGGGTCACAGGAACACTTCCATTACCGCCGAGAGGGATGCCGCTCTGAAGGAGCTTAATGAGCTGAAATCAAAGTTTTCAGAGATGGCGAAGGAAAAAGACGCAGCTAATGTCTCTGCGCAGGAAGCCTGTGACCAGGCAGTGACACTCCGAAAGGAGAAGGAAGCGGCTATACAACAAGCCCATGAAGCTGAGGCTGGGGTTGACGAGAAGGTACGGCAGGCGGAGGCCAGGATTGAGGCCGAGGTGGAGGAGCTACTCGTCACTTATAACGCCAATGTGCTAAGGCACCGAGACTTGACATGGCTTGACGATTACCCTACACATCTCTATAACGCCTGGAACTTACTGGTTGATGAGGAGAGATCTGGGCACCCTGATGAAGCCGTTGATGAGTTCGAGCTGGAGAACCGCATCCTTAATGATGACGAAAAGAAGGTTCTTCATGACTCCATGATTTCCCATGACAAGGTGAGGCTTGGTGCCCAGATCCAGGAAGTCGGAGAGAGCTCTGGTGCAGAACACCATGTTACGAGTTCTGAGATAGTCGTGTCATCTCAGTCTGAACCAACTCCGATGATCTACTCCCAGCCTATCCCGGCGTATGACCCAGATCAACCGCATTTATCTCCTATTAAGGAACATCCTTCTGAAGTAGTTCAGATGACCTCGAGCCAAACCGAGGAAGGTACTTTGACCTAACTTCTAGTATGTTTGGATTGAAGAACCCGCGTTGAAATGTTGCTAATGACATGTCTTTTCTTTTGATCAGTGACAGGAGTTGCACCAGCCGCGCCTCTTACCACCCAAGAATCAGGTCAAGCGCCAGGAGCCATCATCTCTGAGGCGACCTCCGTCGCAGCAATGGCACCAGTTGGAGTGACGGAGGGGAGCTCACTTTCTTTCGACGAGCAGATGATAAACGAGCTCCTTGGCCGTCAAAGTGATCCTTTTGCGGACTTGCCATTTGGCTTGGGTGGATTCACGGCTACTTCTGACACCTTGTCCCAGACTACTACGGCTCCTAGCGAGGCCAGGGCACGGCGGGAAGCAGCGATGTTGGCCGAGATTAATGCCGAGATGGCGGCCGCGGCGCACAGTGGTGAAGTAGACGGCGGAGCAGCAGCACAGTGCCCTACTCCTCTTATGACTGTGTCTCCTGGGGGCACACTTACTGATACTAATGTGCCAGCCCCTCCTCTAGCTGCCGAGTCTGTTCCTCCCACTCCTCCTTCGGGAAATATCCCTATAGAGTCCAACTCAGACGAGGATGTTGACATTATGCCTCCACCCGAAGGGAGCTTGCCTAAGGAGAAAGGCTCCAAGCGAAAGGGTACTGGTGGCTCCAGTAGCTCCTCGAGGAAGAAGAAGCTGAGGAAACAGAAGGATTAGACGTTCTTTTCATAGGCGGTTAGGGACTTTTGTTATTTTTTCTGCTTTTTCCCTTTTGTAGGCCGTGTTTAGATGCAGGTTCGGTCCCTGCTAGTAGGAATATTTTGGAAAAAACTCATGTATAAACCATTGTTCTTGAGTTAGTTGGAATAAAATTTTGTTTTTTGGCTTCAGCTTGTGTTCTTTTCTATGCTTGAATATTGCAGTGTTCGGACTTCGGTCCAGTGTACTTGCATTATTTGATTGCTTCAAGAATAGCTCATTTTACTTGTAAAGAATGGGAATCTCAGACTTGAGTTGTGATAGGGAATCGCATCGGAGCTGAGCATCGCATAGTTTCGGGTAATGATTAACATTTGCCTCTGCCCCCAGTTCCGGGGTCAAGTTGTGATGATCAGCTCGTGATGGCACCAAGCGAGGACCGAGTGGTCGAACTACGCTTGTTCTCTTATGAATCGTTCCATCCACACTCCGGGGATATGCGTCATCTCGTAAGCGGTTGTTCGTACTTTGGGAACATGGAGTTGACTGACGTTTGTATTCTGCATCGCACTCTGGGAATGCGGAGTTGAATATTTATACTCCGCTTCGCACTTTGGGAATGCGGATTTAAATGTTTATACTCCGTCTCGCGCTCTGGGAGGATAGAGTCAAATGTTTATACTCCACTTCGCACTCTGGGAATGCGGAGTCGACTGTTTATACTCCGCTTCGCACTCTGGGAATGCGGGGTCGAACGTTTATACTCCATTTCGCACTCTGGGAATATGGAGTTGAATGTTTATACTCCATTTCGCACTCTGGGAATATGGAGTTGAATGTTTATATTCCGTTTCGCACTCTGGGAATACGGAGTTGGATGTTTATACTCCATTTCGCACTCTGGGAACATGGAGTCGACTGTTTATACTCCGCATCGCACTCTGGGAATGCGGAGTTGAACGTTTATACTCCACTTCGCACTCTGGGAATATGGAGTTAAGTGTTTATACTCCGCTTCGCACTCTGGGAATACGGAGTTGAATGTTTATACTCTACTTCGCACTCCGGGAATATGGAGTTAAGTGTTTATACTCCGCTTCGCACTTTGGGAATACGGAGTTGAATGTTTATACTCCACTTCGCACTCTGGGAATATGGAGTTAAGTGTTTATACTCCGCTTCGCACTCTGGGAATACGGAGTTGAATGTTTATACTCCACTTCGCACTCTGGGAATGTGGAGTTAAGTGTTTATACTCCGCTTCGCACTCTGGGAATACGGAGTTGAATGTTTATACTCCACTTCGCACTCTGGGAATGTGGAGTTAATTGTAGGATTGTCGTGTGTCAATCCTATTAATATCGGTGTCATGGCTTGTCCCCGAGCTCGGGTTTCACCTAGTGAGTGGCCGGTCGTTTCACAGCCACTCTCCATTTGAATAAGTCCCATTGCGTGATGGGATTTAGCTCTTCGTGCATCGTGATGTTGTATATCGTACATAATGAATCACAGCTCTGGCTCGAAGAAGTGGCATTTTATTGCTGAAATAAGAAAATGCGGCAAAGTCAGTTGCCTTATTACAAAATTCAAATTTCGAAATGCAGAAACAAATTGCTAAATAGAATGAAATAAATAAAGCCTGTCATATGTAGTAGCGGCGGAGACTTTCGCTGTTCCAAGCCCTCGGTAAATCGAGACCGTCAACAGTCGACAACTTGAATGTACCATCTCCGAGCTTTCGTGTAATTACATACGGCCCTCCCTAGTTCGGTTTCATGTGTGAAGGAACTGGGTAGATTCTCTTGAGCACGAGGTCGCCGAGTTCAAAGGTTCGAGGTCGAACTCTGGTGTTGTACAATCGGGCGACCTGGCTTCGATGTGCGGCTGCTCTCAAATCAGCCTCTTCCCGTTTTTCATCCAATAGATCTAAAGACTCGGCTAGGAGTATAGCGTTTGTTTTTGGATCATAATAAGTCACGCGATGAGAGAGCACTTCTGTCTCGACCGGAATAACGGCCTCTGAGCCATAAGATAGGGAAAACGGAGTGTGTCCGGTCGCGGTTTTGTGGGTCGTTCGATAGGCCCATAACGCCATGGAAGTTCATCGACCCACTTGCCCCCAACCTTCTCTAATCGTTTCTTCAGGATCGATTTTATAACTTTGTTGACAGCTTCAACCTGTCCATTCGCTTGGGGGTGTGCGACAGCCGAGAACTTTTTGCGGATATGAAACCGTTGACAGAAATTCTTGAATTCCGCACTCTCGAATTGGGCTCCGTTATCAGTGATGATAGTATGCGGGAGTCCAAATCGACAGATGATGTTGCGAACCACGAAATTTATCACTTTCTTTGTCGTAATGGTTGCTAGGGCTTCGGCCTCAGCCCACTTTGTGAAGTAATCAACGGCGACGATGACGTATTTCGCACCGCCTTTTGCCAAAGGTAAAGCGCCGATGATGTCAATGCCCCACATTGCGAATGGCCAGGGACTGACCATTCGGGTTATTTCAGTTGGCGGAGCTCTCGGAATTCGGGCATGTATCTGGCATTTATCGCACTTCCGGGCATAGTTTGCCGCATCTCGGTTCACTGTCGGCCAGTAGTATCCATATCGGAGTATCTTTTTAGCGAGAGCTTGCCCCCCGGTATGATCGCCGCACTCTCCTTCGTGCACGTCATGTAGCACTCGCTTGATTTCCTCGTGGGCGATACATCTGAGGAGAGGAACGGAATAACCTCTCCTGTACATGACTCCGTTTTGGACGACGAACCGCGAGGCTTTTCGCTGAATTTGTCTCTTCTCATTTCTAGGTTCAGGTAGCACCCCATTCTCAATGTAATTCCGATACGGAGTCATCCAAGATTCTCTACTGGGAGCGGTTTCAAATACAGAGTTCATTTCTATCCGATCGATGCTCGGAGTGGCCAAAGTTTCAATGGGGACAAGTCCCATTTGTTGCGCTTCGCCTGTGCTGGCTAACTTCGCCAGTGAATCGGCTTTCTGATTGCGTTCCCGAGGCACATAATAGATGGCATAATAATCAAACTGGTTTAGGATTTCCTGAACTCATGCCAAGTAAGCGGCCAGTCTTCGGTCTCTTGCCTGGTATTCTCCTCGCACCTGGCATACCACTAACTGCGAATCGCAATAAATTTCTACAGCGATAATTCTCAAATCTCTGGCCAGCCTTAGGCCGGTTAGGAGGGCTTCGTATTCGGCTTCATTATTAGTTGCACGAAAGTCGAATTTAAGAGCATAACATATGGATCGGCCCTCGGGAGTCTCAAGTACAACCCCAGCGCCCGAACACCGATCATTTGACGCACCATCAGTATACAGCTTCGAGATGTATTCGGGAGATTCACTGGTTTCGGGTAAGTCTTCCGGAATGGTGAATTCGGCTATGAAATCAGCCAGGACTTGTCCTTGAATGGCCCTCCGCGGAGCATATGCGATATCAAATTGGCTTAGCTCAATGTTCCACTTGAGTAACCTACCGGACGTCTCAGGCCGCGTAAGGACCTGTCGTAACGGCTGGTCGGTGTACACAGTAAGCGGATGAGCTTGGAAGTAAGGGCGGAGCTTCCTTGAGGCAATAACCAAACAATAAGCCAGTTTCTCCAGCCTTGGATAATTTCTTTCAGCTCCTGTTAGTCGCTTACTAACATAGTAGACCGGGTTTTGCACTTTGTCTTCTTCCCGGACTAGAGCAGCACTGATCGCATGTTCTGATACTGCCAGGTAGAGATATAGTTGCTCGTGGTCAACCGGTTTTGACAAGATCGGAGGTGTGGAGAGATGTTGAACTAATGATCGGAACGCGCCTTCACACTCCGTGGTCCATTCAAAGTTTCGTTTGCCCTTCCGGATCAGGTCGAAGAAAGGAATGCATTTGTCGGTGGACTTTGAAATGAACCTGCTCAATGCTGCGACCTTCCCGTTAAGACTCTGGACTTGTTTTATAGTTCTAGGGGTTTGCAAATTTCTAATAGCCCAGATCTTCTCAGGATTCGCCTCTATTCCTCGAGCGTTGACAATGAACCCAAGGAATTTTCCGGATGCAATGCCAAAGTGACATTTGAGTGGGTTGAGCTTCATTCCGTACTCCCGGAGGATGCTGAACATTGAATCCAAATCTCTGACGTGATCGGTGGAGAATCGGGACTTCACCAGCATGTCATCCACGTAAACCTCCATGGTCTTCCCAATCTGATCAGCGAACATTCGGTTGACTAAGCGTTGGTATGTTGCTCCAGCGTTCTTTAGACCAAACGGCATGACTTTGTAACAATAGAGTCCCAGGTCGGTCACGAAGCTGGTATGTTCCTGATCAGGCAAATGCATGGGTATCTGATTGTAGCCGGAATAAGCGTCCATAAAGGATAGTAGTTCATGTCCGGCCGTCGAATCTACGAGCTGATCGATTCGTGGAAGTGGGAAGCTATCTTTTGGACAGGCCTTGTTTAGGTCAGAGTAATCAACACAGGTTCTCCACTTCCCGTTTGGTTTCCGAACTAGTACAGGGTTGGACACCCATTCTGGATACAAGGCATCTCGAATGAACCCATTCGATTGTAGTTTATCAACTTCCTCCTTAAGGGCGGCAGATCTCTCTGGATCCATACCGCGCCTTTTCTGTTTCACTGGGACATGTCGCGGATCTATATTCAGGGAGTGACTTGCAATGCCCGGTGAGATCCCGCACATGTCAGAGTGTGTCCAGGCGAAGACGTCGAGATTCGCCCGAAGAAATTCGACCAACTCCTGCTGTGTCTGCTTGTTTAGTTGGGACCCAACTTTCAGCATCTTTGAATCATCATCCTCACTGATTGGGACGTCCACAGTCAGTTCGGCTGGAGAGGCTTGACTCTCCGTTGATTCGTCTTTATCCTCGTTGTCCCTGGGGTCCAGGTCTTTTAGGAATTGGTCGTGGTGCCCGGGCCGAGGCCCAGGCATCAATTGTCAATTATCGATAGAACGGACGCAGAGAGATTCCTCTACGCCCTTCCCCTTCTCTTTACGTTGCGCCCCGCGCAGCTCAGCAACATAACAGGCCCTTCCTGAGGCCCGATCTCCTTGAACAACTCCAATCCCATGATCAGTGGGAAATTTCAGAGTCAGACACCATGGGGCGATTGCCGCCCTGAACTCGGCTAAAGCTGGTCGACCCAGAAACGCATTGTATGGCGAATCTATTTCCAGCACAACAAATTGTAACATGCGGACCCTCCGGCGTTCTCCAACGCCTAACTCGACTGGGAGTTCAGTTATTCCGATGGGTATCGTGGCACTTCCGTTGAAACCATGGATTCTGGATAAACAGGGTTTCAAATCCTTTGTCTCCATCTTCATTAGATCGTAAGCCCGTTTGAGCAAGATGTTTACAGAGCTCCCACTGTCAACCAGGATCCTCTTCATCCAAGCAGGACCTACCTGGGCAGATATGACTAGTGGGTCGATAGTAGGGGCTTCGACTTTATCGGCGTCTCGGCTCCTGAACACGATATCATCGGACATTATCTTTTGTTGCTTTGCCGGGGTCCCATCCTCGCAATTACTATAACACTCGAAGTCCGCATGCCTGATAGAACTGGCATACGACTCCATTTCCCCCCAGCTTCTGTCTGCCGGATGGGGGCCACCACTTATTGTGTTGATAACTAATCTCCCACCCGCACGAGCGGGTTCATCCTCTCTTTCCTGATTTTGTGAACGATTTTGATTCGAGGGGCCCGCTCCGCCAGGCTGCGGCGCCCGTACAAACTGATCTAGCTTCCTCTCTCTAATCAGCTTTTCGATGAGGTCCTGTAAGTGCCGACACTCATTGGTATTATGTCCATAGCTCTCATGGAACCTACAGAATTTCCCTGTCTGAATCTGCCTCTCCGATGAGGGCTTCGGAGCAGGCTTCTTATACTGTACAGTGTTCCAAGTCTGTAAGTATACGTTTTCCAATGATGTGTTTAGCGGTGTATAACTGTCAAACATCTGAGCTCTACGTCGTGGACCTCGGTTTTCATCTCTCTTCTTATTCTGGCCATTGTTTCCTCTCTACTGGGTTTGCTTGTTTTGTATATTCAGCTGAACTTTCCCGGAACTCTCGCCGGACTGTTTAACTGCCACATTGCTCTGTATTCCCTCAATGCTGGGTTTCGCATCGTCCTGCTTCCTAGACTGTTTTGCATCCTCCTGCCGCAGGAATTGAGCGGCCTTGGAGTAGAAACGGTCCAACGACGCGGGCGGTTTTCCAGCTAGCCAGTTTCCGAATTCGGAATCAGGATCAATCCCCTTGGTCAGAGCCATTAAAATTGAATTATCGTTGGGATTGGTGATCTCGACGCATGCTGCGTGGAACCTCTCCAGGTAACGCCTGAGTGTCTCTCCAGGAGCTTGAGTGACGTTGGACAAGGTGTTGACGTCTTTTGGCCTGGCAACATGAATCCGGAATTGTTCCACAAACCTCTTGGCCAATTGATCGAACGAAGAAATTGATCTAGGTGGTAGGCGGGTAAACCACATTGTCGCGATTCCCCCCAGAGAGATGGGGAAACTCCGACACTTCACTGCGTCGTCGGCCCTCGCAGCGCTCATCGACCATTCATACTTCAGAATATGCTGGTTGGGGTCACTATTCCCTTCATACATCGGGAGAGTCGGCATTCTGAATCGCCTAGGGGGTTCGGCATGTAACACTTCGTTTGTGAAAGGGGTATGACTACGGGAAATCCCCCAGTCATCATTAGTGAGCCCCTGACTCTCGCGGATCATTTGACGTATCATGGTTGATATATCCGAAACAGGCAGATTCGGAGCGTGATGAGCTAAGGCGTGGTCGGGTTCCACGGCGCGAGTAGGGATCGGGCGCTGTCGACGATCCGTATCTCGCCTCCTTGGCTCAACGTCTTCTGGGACATAAGGTTCAGGAGTATGTCCTCGCTGTTGATTGATCGGCTCAGATTGATTTCGGGTATCGACCCTTGTCTCTGCTGCGGCGGTTGTGGCGCGGTTATCCGTGGTGTACTGTGGGGCAGTACCTCCTCGTGTTGAGGGACCGGTTTGGAAACTGGTCGACGGTCCTACCCTCAGTTGCCCAACAGTTAAGGCGGGCTGATATTCAGCAGCTTGAGCGCGACTCCCTTCTAGTCGAGGACGGGTAGTTCGGTGGTGGTAATCAGATGAAGCTGAGCTTTCGGTAGATGCTCTGGAGACATCATCTCTCCTGGACCTTCTGTGCCCCCGGCGGTTTAGCTGGTTGGTCAGCTCGATATTGGCGCGTAACTGTTCTGCCAACTGCTGACGGCTTTGGGTCAGCTCCTGGAGCAATACTTGAAACTCCTGTCGGGTGACTAGCCCCGTTGAGTCTGAATGAGTGGCATTGTCTTGATTGGAAGAAGGCGGCTGTGTGGGATTTTGCCTGTCTCTGCCTTCTTGCTCTGCAGCGGTGGCGCCAGTTCTTGTGCTGACCATTGTCGGTGGTGGAGTCCTTTCCTAGATTTTGAGCAAATCTGAATAAAATGGAAGGATTCCGAACTGAATATCTGGATCTTCCTCTTGGATTTGTGCAATCTGGTATCGACAGCAGATCCAACGAGCAGGAGAAAAAGCTGGTTTTTCTCAGTGAAAGCACCAAAGTGTTTGTACCAAAAATGGGCACAACACTCTTTGGGAGTTGTTTGAAGAGATAAAATGAAGATTATAAATGTAAAACAGAGATTATCTAACAAAAACTCCAACAAATAGGAATGTAAAGTGCACAGACAAGCAGTTTAGAGTGGTTCGGCGAATAGCCTACGTCCACTATGAAGTTTTGATGATTTTATTGATTCTCTTTCAACGATTACAAGCTTTTACAGCAATGAACAGCGGATTACAGTTTAGAATTCGAAATTGACAGCAAAGTAGGATGCAAATCTCAATCCGGCAGAGTCTGGACGCCTCAGAGAAAAAGAGATCCTTTTTCCGTAGGCTTCAGGGGGCTATTTATAGGCGTAGGAGGCTGAGATCGCGCCCAAACTTCGGGAGATTCTTTCAGGCACGTGAGTGGGTCCACGCGCCCGGTCCCACCAAATTTCAACTCCATCTGGGATCGATTCGAAACGACTTCGTATCGATCAGAAAATGCTCCAATCGAGCTGGAATTTGGCGTGGACATCCCTCAGCATGCATGCAAGCTTCTCTGAAAATTTTACTGGATTTGGATCAGTGGATTACGAGATATGGTCGATACGAACTGGAATTCCTTATAGGCTGTCTGGTTCGTATCCATGAATTCGACTCCATCCATTCGCCTCGCTGGCTGCACGTGCTCTTGAAGTGAGGTGGCGCGCGCGCTTCGTCTCGATCCGGTCTTTGTGCCGCATTGACTATTTCGACTCCACATATCTTGCCTTGTTTTACTTTGATGGAAGACACGTCATCCCTGGTCAGTTGACTCGTTGGATACGAACAAGTCATTAGGCATGGATTCGAAGTGAGGTCCTCTGATGGATACGAAGAGCACTGGTCCGATGGATACGAAGCAAGCACCGAGTGATGGATACGAAGTAGACGCTGAATGATGGTTGCGAAGTAAACACTGACCGATGGAAACGAAGCAAGTACTGAATGATGGATACGAAGCAGACGTTGGCTGAAGAATACGAGGTCCTTCAATTGCTGGCGTGTATGAAGTCCATCGATACGAGCTCGATGGATACGAAGGAAGTCGAGTCAAGCCTGGGTACCTCGATGGATTCGGAGCTGATTGGTACGAAGCTTGATGGATTCGAACTAGGGCTTCGGTGATGGATACGAAATTGCCCAGAGTGATGGATACGAAATCTGGGCTTTTCCCTCCAATTTGACTCGATCATAACTTGAGCGTACGAGTCCGGATTGACTTGAAATTTGAGGTGCTGATCTCTATGGCCTTTCTTGTCATGTCCTATCAATTGTAGCTCATTCTGGGCTCGGACAAAATTCAGTGATGTCCATGGCGTGTTATCCTTGTTCTCTAGTCGGCTCCTTGGTGTCCTGGCCTTGCCAAAAGGCGGGATAACACTTTTAAATAGCATTAAGGAGTGACCCAATATTCCCCTTAACACGTAATAGTCCCAGTAGTCTATCCAGTATTAGCATACTCCCAAAATGGGGGCTACCTTCGATACTCCTCAGGCTACGGGAGAAATCACAACTCGTAGTAAAGCTTGATATGGTAGGTGACACGGCACAACTAGGCAATGCCAGGGTAAATATACCAATTACGCATCCGAACTAGTGGTGACGCATAGCAGCCACTACCGCCCACCTCGAACATCACTCCCAAATCAAGGGGTGCACCCAATCAATCACAAAGTAATAGAATGGTATCGAAGGAGTGTGTCCAAACAGAGGTGCTACCTCATTGGCCCGTCAATCGCTCATGTTTTAGCCACCTTATGCCAACTCACGGGAGTTGGGTCCACGTATATACCTTAGGATTGTCGCCACCATCCTACTTCATTCTGGAAACTCCACCGCGTACACAGTTGTCAAAGTGGTTTTCGGTATCGACAGAGTGTATGTCCATATCAGGTCCCGGTCTCTTTAACAACCAATCGTTATTATAACCAGTGGTTATAATTTTAAAATAATATTTTATACTTCAAATAGAATATCATTTCAAATCCAAATCTTTATCAAAATAACGATTAAATCAATTCCAAACCATTTCAATATATTTAAAATATCATATCATTTCAAAACTTCATTTCAAATCATTTCAATATATCAAAATATCATATCTTTCCAAAACTTCATTTCAAATCATTTAATATATCAAAATATCATATCTTTTCAAAACTTCATTTCAAATCATTTAATATATCAAAATATCATATCTTTCAAAACTTCATTTCTAATCATTTAATATATCAAAATATCATATCTTTTCAAAACTTCATTATCAAATAATTTAATATATCAAAATATCATATCTTTCAAAACTTCATTTCAAATCATTTAATATATCAAAATATCATATCTTTTCAAAACTTCATTATCAAATCATCATTTGAGTTCAAATCCAAATATTCAACATTAAATACCTTTTAAATTCAAAGATATCATTCATTTATTATCATTTCAAGTCACCTTTTAAATAGTTTATATTTCAATCAAAATAATTCATCTAAACCATTTAAAAGTGTAATTATTATACTTTCAAATCAAGTATTCAATTTACAAAGTTTCAAACCATTCTTAGCTCATTTACTTAGTTAAAAACCATAAACACTGAAAATTTCAGCCTTTCACAGCATTCAGAAAAAGCTGTTATAAGTTATACTTGAAATCATTTTAATTCAGCAAAGACAACAATTTAAGACTACTGTTAAATCTCAGTTTAGTTGAAATTTAGTTTAAAACAGCAAAGACAGCATTTTCAGAAATGCTGTAATAGCTCAGGTTTCAAAATAAAGGTTTTAATTAAATTCAGCAAAGACAGCAGACCACTACAGCAATTACAGAACTTCTGTAATAGATCTGAGTCAAGTTTTTAGTCTATTTAGTTCAACTACAGCAACTACAGCATTCCAGAAATGCTGTAATAGCTCTTTTATTCAATTTTAGTTCAAATCAGAAATCATAGCATTCTGAATGCTATTAAAAATTTTTTCCAGATTTTAGTGTATTTCCAGTAAATAATAAAATTCATTTTAAACCCTTTTTACATTATAAAAACCATGTTTTTAACATTCAAAAATGTTCATTAGAATACCTTTTTACATATGATTTTATAAAGTAAACTTTTACAAAAAAAATCCAATTTTTCAATAGTTTTACTTAACACTACAAATATATAATTTTCCCATTTTACCTTTTACAATTTATTAACACTTACATTTTCAAATTACCATTTCACAAATTAAACTATATTTCCAATTTATTTAATTAATTTGAACCTTTAATTAAAACCAAATTTCCCATTTCCAAGTCAAGTTATATTTCAAAATTTCACATCTAAGCATTCATTCATTTAACCATTTTAGTTCATAGAAAAATCAATAATACTTTATTAAATCATTTAAATTCAAATTTAAAACAAATTATCATATTTTCCATTTTCCAAATATAATTAAATTCCATTTTATTCATAACTTAAATATCATTTTTAAACCAAAATCTAAATTTCCAACTTAAGTTATATTTCAAGAATTCACTTTTACCATTCATCTAAATTACATTTTTAACATCAAGAAAAATCCAAGTTTCTTTATTTAAACATTAAAAATCCAATTTAAATCAAATTTTCATAATTTTACACTTTTAAAAATATTTAAAATATTCAAAATAATTTATAAAAATAACCACGGGCCTGTATATAGTTTTCTAACCTAGGTCAAGTGATATAGATATGTATCATTTCAATCAGTAGTTTAAAAGCAAAAATCCGGGTTATATCATTTCAAACCCGCAATCCCAAGTTAAAATAAAATAAATAAAAACCGTTCTGGCCTATCATTTCAGCCCATAACGATTTTTTCCTATTCTAGAGTCCGTTCGGGTATGTATCATTTCAACCCATAGTGATTCTATTCTATAGGGAACTTGTAGTGTGATAGACAGAATAAAATAAATAAAATAGCAGAATATAACATAGCAGATGATGTGACAAGTTTATAACAAAGTTTAACATCATATAAATAATATCAGAGGCAGGTATAACATGATATAATAATTCTACACATTCACTTGTTGTCAATTCACAATTATATAGGTATATATGTCATGAGTGAATACTCACCTTTTTACGCTGGAGTTAGCGATCAAAACACACAGATAAATGCAGAAAGCACGATATAGCACGACTTGATTTGAGTGGAGAGATAGCCAAGATGTTAATCTTGTATTCAACAACTAAACAAAACAAAATATAAATATAAATACAATACAAAAGTTTAGATTGAAACAAATAGAAACTAGGCTAGACAAATACATCACCTAGCTTTTAAACAATTTGCTTGACCTTGCCTCAACTTGTGCTCAACCATACATGTATATGGCTCGGCCATAACATGTTTTCATGTGGAAATAGATAAGGTTTGGACTGAAAATGCATGGCTAGGCTTGAGAAGCGGAAGGGTTTTGGGGTTACAAAGGTGGAAGTGAAAAAGGCAAGGCAAAAGGAGGTGTTCTGGTCAATGTTTTGGCCTCGGCCATGGGTGGTTTGGGCTTGGCCATTCAAGTTCAGGTCTGGTCAGTGGGTAGGTGTATGGTCAGAGGTGGTATCAAGGTGGTGGTGGAGCTAGAAGTGGCGGCCAAGGCAAGAGATGAAAGGGTGATGGGGTTAGAGGCTCGGCTAGGCAACATTTTGGAGTTTTGTGATGTTTTATTTTGGTGCTTGCTCATCCTAGGGGTCACGGCCACTACAGGTCAGAGGAGATGGTTTTTTGGTCGTGTAAGATGAGGGGAAGGAAGTGGTGAAGGATATGGTGGAGGGTGTGGAGGTGTATGGCCGAACCAAGCAAGAGAAGCCAAGGCAAAACATTAAAAAAATCAATGAGAAAATGAAGAAAAAGTGAAAATGGAAGCCATTGCTTACCAAATTTTTTTTAGAAATGAAGGATGGCCGTGAATGGTGAAGTGTTGGGAAGTTTTTCACGTGATTTAGCAAAGAGAAATGTACGGCTATGCTAGAAAATGAAAGGCCAAGGTAAGTGAAAAGACAAGGATAAAGAAAAGTCACAAGGAAAATGAAAGGTTTTGACTCTTTGTATTTCTATTTCTTTAAATCAAAATAAAGCAAATAAATTTCAGTAAATAAAAATAAAAATCTGAACAAAATAAAATGAAAAATAAAATGAAAAAGAAAATAAATAAATAATTTAAATAAAAATATAAAATAAATAAGAAAATAGCTATTATATTGAAACTAGCATTTAAAATTATAAACAATGTACACTTAACATTGGAAAATTATAACAACACTTCTAAGCAAATAAAAGTCAAATAAATAAAATAAATGATGAACAAAATAAAGTGGAGATGAGAATAAAATAAGGTTTTAAGAAAAATAGAAAAATAAATAAAGAATTACTTTAATTAATTGAAACTGGAAATTAGAAATTGTAAACAAAAATACAACTGACACTAGAAAATGTCAATTACACTTTAAAAAAGTTTTAAAACCAAAATATATACATAAAATGTTAGTTTACTCATATTAATATAAATTAGAACATTACATGACCAAATAAAATATTATTTATATAAATTAAAAATAAACAATTTTGTTAAATACAACAAATTACACACAATATTCAAAATGGCATAACTTTCACATTATAAATCAGATTTCAACGAAACGAAAAGCAGTATTCTTGAAATTTTATTTACTTTCATAATAAAAGGTAAAATTCAAAATTTCATTATTTTAAAATTTTAAATTAAAAGTCAAAGTTTGACCATATTGACCAAAATTCACTGTTTTGGAAAATAATTTATTTATTCATGTTTGGGATTATAATTCACATAAAAATCATAATTAATATTTAAAATAACAAAATTTCCCATTAAATAAATAAAATAAAGTTTTTAAATCAGGAAATTCAAATTGAAAATAATTACAAAATACAGGGTTGTTGCATAAAATGTCATAAGTATATATATCATTTCAACCTATTTCTTAATTTATTCAAAATAATTCAAATAACAGTTCATATGCTGTCAAATAATATACAGGGTGATAACATGATATATATAAAATAAATAAACATCCAATCGTCCAAAATATCAACCAATAGCCATCCATCACAATCAACATCCAAAACAGTCAACAAATCATGACAGTTAACTAGTTATCAATAATCAGGAATTTAATTAGCAGTTTAATTCCAATTTCAATTTAACTAATATTTCAAATTTCTAACAGGTAATTTTTTTTGTCATAACTAAATGTGATTCATTTACCAAACAACAGTCAATAAAATTAAATTACTTCATGATATCATCTTAACGAACACAAAAATATTTTAGTCTTCATGAGCGGTTTAAAACACTCACCTTTATTTGAAATAATTTTTTATAGATTCAAATAAACTTCAATCCAACTCCATGTTGTAGCCTTCGTCGATACGATCACAACGTGACTCGTTTCGCTCGAAACGGACCTCGCATGAAAAAGTTACGAATTTATTAATATTCGATATAAATAAAATTTAATCAACATAACAAAAATAAATTAAAAACAAAACTTTCATCCTCCCCCGTTCCTCACGCACGCGAATACCCCAAGTAAACCGTGATTCCTTCCCAGGCTCGAGCTCGTGCATATATATATATTTTTTATCACTCGATCAAACGATGATCGCCAGCCACCCTAAGTCGCACCTCCCTGAATGCGTCACCCCAGCACCATGGTGCTAGCCACAAGTGCCACCATTGCCACGAACATAACCCAAAATGGCACGACTTTGTGCTTCAATTCTGGCGGACTCGGGTCGATTCACCTCGATCCAACTGTTGGATGTGTAGAGGAGATCGACCTCTCCATTTTTGCTTTTGGAATTATTTGATTTTGTTGAACGGATTGAGAGAAATCAAGGGAGAAAGATGGACGAATTTCAACCATTAATGTGATAGAGAGCGGCTGCATTTTCATTTTAGGGTTTCGTTCGTGAAAAAAATGAAACGATATAGCCTTATATATGAATTTCGGATCTGATTCACACATAAATTTTCCCAACTCCAAACGAAGCGTGCCGCCTGGAGTTCTATATGTTATACCCCTATTTCGAACACATGGAACTAGTCTCGGGAGTCAATTCCATCATATTCAGAAGATAGCTTTTCAAAATCAAATTATTTTAATTAATTGGTTTCTACGCATTTCAAGCTTGCACGACCAAACGATAAGTTCGATTGCCACAATACTTGAAATCCTATAATAATTCACTATTACGGATCCGATGAAACTAGTTTCGTCAAAATCCGAGACAGTGTCCAAAAAGGCTATTTTTACATGTTAATTAAAACAAAACATCATTTTCATTCATATTAAATTCAAGGTTCAATTATTCAAACAATTTCCAATATTAAATTTAAACAATTTAATTATCCAATAAATCACTATAACTGAAATATAAGTTATTTAACTTATAAATTTTAACTTTTAAAACAAATTCAAATAATAAAACAACCACTTCCATTTTACAATAATTCAACATTTATTATTCAACTCGAGCTATTGATTATAAACACATCCAATACATAAAATTTCATTTCAATACTTGTTATTGCCTAAATCTTTGAAATTTATTATTTCAAAATTTTATTCAAGTTCATATTCAATAAACTACATTAATAAATCATTAAATTTTTATTTCTAACCATTTTTGTTCAATAACCATATTAAATTTAATAATTTAAAATAGTTAAAAATATGGGTCGTTACAACATTGGATTGAGAAGTGATGGAGGGCATTATTTCATTTTATGTTGTGATCTCGATATTTTTGTTGTAAAAAGCTATTGACCTATCACAGGATGAGCGATCCTCAATCCCTATACTTAAGGAATTTCCAGGTGTTTTTGATGAAGTTTTTGGTCTTCCACCCTAAAGAGAAATTGAGTTTAGGATCGATCTCGAGAATGATGCTAAAACAGTTGTGATGCCTCTTAAGAGTTTGCTTCGAAGGGGAGAAGAGAGTTGGATAAGCAAGTTTCAAAATTACTACAAAAAAGATTTATTAGGAGAGGTCTTCCAGGGTGGGGTGCATATGTCATTTTTGCCACTAAGGCAGACGATTCTCATAGTTTATGCGTCGACCATCGAGAGCTAAATAAGCCGAATAAGGAAAGACGTTATCCCTTGCCTTGCATTGATGTGCTCTTCAATCAACTTATTAAGGAAAAAGTTTCCTCTCAGCTTAACTTAGCCATTGAGTTTCATCAATTGAGAGTGGTTGAAGAAAGTATCTCAAAGACTACATTCCTTCTATCGGATGGGTTGTTTGAATGAATAGTCATGCACTTCGGACTGACTAATGCTCCGTGTGTATTTTGTTAACTTGATGAGTAGGGTATTTTAGGAGTAGTTGAATAAGTTCGTAGTAGTCTTCATGGATGATATTCCAATATATTCTAGAAGTGAGGAGAAGAATAGGCTATATGTGAAGAAGTATAAGACGCTTTGAGGAGGAATCGATTAAGAGCTAAATTCTCAAAATGCCACTTTTGAGGGAAGGAGGTTCGTTTTCTTGGGCGTGTTGTATTCGCAAATGGTTTTGTAACACCCTGCAATTGTAACGATCGAATATTTAAGTAACTAATTTATATATTTAACCGTTAATTAATGGAACGGACCCTGTACTCGACTTTTACAAATGAACGAATTGGACTTGAAACACCCGTAGTTAAGTTTGCTTTTTCGACATGAGTAAAATGAGTATAAACTTGACTATGTTTGGAGTCGATTTGTTTTTGTAGTAAAGAGTGAATTCTAGAAAGGAATGAAAATTGAATTGGGCTAAGCCCACCAATATACCCTAACTTAGCTTATATGTAGCTAAGCTCTTCATCTTATTTTCAGTCCATTCTCCTACTCACTTTCCTAATCACTCTCTTAAGAATAAACCCTAAATCAACCAAATCATGCTCAAACAAAATTTTTAATTTCAAACTAAAATCACTACTATTCCTCTCTACCATTTCCTCACAAAACCCATCATGGAATTCGCATGAAGTTGTGATTTGGAGCTTTATATAAGATTTTAAGAGAGCTTAAGAGTGGGTTTTGGTAATTAGAGCTTGAGTTAGGGGAAAGCAAGGTGAGTAGGATAATTCTCCATCAATATTTACTTGTTAACCTTCATTATTTCGTTTAATATAAAACTGGAATTATATGAAGTCATTTGGAGATTGTTTTGGTTAAATTAGGCTTGTATTCATGTTATAAACATGAATATATTATCTCATTATTTGTTTAAGACCTTAATTACTATTTTTGAAATAGCTAGTAAGCTTAGAAATGAATTTTGGGATAATTGGGTAATTATAAGTGATGTCGTAGAGTATTAAAGACTAATTAGATGACATGATTGAGTGTTTGCCATTTGTTAATTTAAATGGTTTTAAAAAATTAGTAAGTTAATTAAGTGATTAATGAAGCTTAATTAGTATTTACAAATATTATTTAAAGTAAAGAAATGATTTTGTTAAGTGAATGGTTTATTTATAAATATTACTTGTGTAAAGAAACAATTTTATAAATAAAGGTGATATTTTATAAAATAAGCGATTTTATAAAGTAGTATAAAAGTGATATTTTATAAATAAGTGATTTTATAAAATAGTATAAAGGCGATATTTTATAAAATAGTGTAAAAGTGATATTTTATAAAATAGTGATTTTATAAAATAGTATGAATGAGATATTCTATAAAGTATAAGATTTTATAAAATAATATGAAGAAGATATTTTATAAGATGGTTATAAGGTTTTATAAAATATTTACCAAAGAATATTTAATTATAAATGAAGAGATTTAATATTTCAAATGCGTAATGGATTTATAAGCTAACATTGTATTTTATAAAATGATATGAGATTTTATAAAATAATATAAAAAGATTTTTTATTTTCATTGTAGAGATTTAGTAAATAAAATTAAGTTTTGATTTAAGTAGTAATTGAATTACTTACCCAAATATACGGGTACGTATATGTACACTAGCGGATATACGTATACATGTATTTAAAGTAGTATAACAATTAAGTTAATTCTTGAGTTGTGTCTAGAATTGTTTAATGTAGTTGTGTGTATATTGATATACATATATTGGTATACGTGAATATCTTTAATTATGTGTAATCATGTTTCGAGCATTCCATGTTGCCATAGCGACCATCGTGTGCATTAAGTTGCATGGGAAGGATACCGGGTCGAGTAATCACCCCAGCAAATTCGAAATGTGATTTGTGAAGAAAGTGGGTGTTAATGCGTACGTGTGTGTATAGGCATGCATGAATAGGTGCGTCAACACACATGTGTGCTATACCCTAAATAGAAAGGCCGGTTGAGTTCCTTTTGGCGTACTAGAGGAGCTCGGGTAGCTAGATTCGCCTGTTAAACCCTATATATGCAATAATCGGATTTTGTTTCGAAATCAGTTTTCGAACACGTAAGAAACCACTTCCAAAAATATCAACCAATGGGCTCCGAAGGTGATCCGATGGTGTGAAGGCTGGCTAAGGGTGTTAGGCGACTCTTCGAGCTAAGCATAGAAGAAAATAGAGTCCGAATCGACAATCTGTGGCATGATTTGCACCTGCCTCAAACTACATTGCCAGAGACAGACCACCACAGATGGACCGGTGGCTTGCCATCGACGCACCAGTGGTGCACCAACCTAGGTAGTAAAGCCTAGGCGGTGTGCATTTTTACGAAGATTCTTCCCCTATTTCGGGTGCGGGTTCATGCGAAGCTTTGGCACAACTTCGGGGAAGACTATGGCTACTCGGGTGGGTGGAATGCTAGTTGAAGTTCGAGATCCAAATGCGAATGTTCAGTGATTCCTATGAGATCAACAATGATCGAGCATAAGATTGGTATGGCGATTGGTCACACGATCATGTTCGACGAGCGTGTACGATCGAAGGGAGTGAATCCGTATATTCGAGGGTTGACCTCGGGGTATGTATAGTGGATGAATTATATCGGTCTTATATTAGTGACCGTATATAGTGTTGATGTTATATTAGTGATCATACATCGTATTGGTCTTATATTAGTGGTCATACACGTCATTGGTTCCTTTGTGGTAACAATACGCAATGTTATATTTGATGTGTGCATATATCTACACGGTATCGAGGTTCCTTCGTGGTCCTGATAGCGTATTATATGGGACACACCCATCGTCCCCCTTGTAGAGGCGTAACATGAGTTAGATAAGAAATCCATAACAGTCGAAGGGGAGACGATGACGAACATCTATAGGTGGATCATTTACAATTTATGCTCGATATGGGGTACGATGAGGTCACATAGGTTTCAAATATCTAGAGTAGGTTATATGTAACGACCCTGAATTTTGAACAAATTAAATTGAGAATATTTAATTAATTTTAAATATTTGAACGATGATTTAATTTGAATCCCGAATGTAACTTTGAATATGACGATTAAATTATAGAATTTAATATATTGAGAGTTGAATAAAAATTTAAATCTTCAATTCAAAGATGAAGAAAAATATTTCGACAGCTTTTAAAATTTATATCAATGATACCGAAGATAATTGAAGCTTCAGAATTGTATTTCAAAGTGTTTCGTTCAGTTTGAAATTAAATCGTTCGAATCGAATTTAAAAATAGCCGTCCGAGGCACAGTCTCGGAATTCGACGAAACCAGTTCCACTGGGTCCGTAATATTGAATTATTACCGGATTTCAAATTTCGTATTTTTTGGAGTTTATATGTGAGCACACGCCGTATAAACGCGTTGGAAATTTTCAAATCAATTTCAATTTAAAATTGGTATTTCTATCAGTTAACATCACCACGATTTTTTTTCCTTTGAACACGCCGAGAAATACGTCAGAAATCACGATAAAAAAAATCGTGATACCCATACTTGTTCAGTCTTAAACACTCCTCACTTCATTCTCGTTCGAAATCAAACGAAAAGAAAAAAATGGTGGCCTCGACTTCTATTCGAAATTTGAAAACCGGGGTTCAAGTCGTTCGATTCCTAACGACCGATTCACTTTGGGATTCGCGAGCGCCGCGATTAGGTCGTCGACGAGGGGAGTTCTGGGAATCGCGAGCTGGGGCAGTTTCGAGAGGATTGGGCTGCGAGTTTCGTTTCGCGATTTGGGGTGTCGCGATGGTGGATGGGTAGCGTAACTGCGACGTTGAGGTGAACGGGGTAGCTCAAACTCGAGCACTGGAAGGTTTGGGGCAGGTCGATGGGTTCAGGAAACGTGGAAGAAGGAGTCGTAGTCGCGAGTTCATCTGAGTCGAACTCGAGCTCAACAACTCCGGTGGTGTCGGGATTGGTCACGCGTGCAGTTTGGGGATTCGCGAGCAGTTCATGTTTCGAAGTTGCTGGAGTTTCTTTTTGGGAGAGCGATGGGGTGTAGGCGACGTCGCGATTCATCTCGCGAGCACGAGGAGGTGCGGTGATCTCGAGTCGAGTTGTCGGGGTGCAGTTCGACCATGTCGTGGTTTCTAGTGGTGGTCGAATTCGATGGCGTGGATGCTGGCGATGGCCTGGAGCTCGCGTTCGATCTGGAGGCAGTTGGGTATTGTTTCGAAATTTCTTTAGTTTAGAATTTCTGAATTTGAAGTTAATTGATTTAAATTCAAGGTTAGGGTAAATCAGTTAAAGAAATAAAGAAAAAAAAAGAAAAAGAAAATATGTATACACTTATATATAGGTAGTTTCATATGGAAAATATTTTGTAAAAGAAAATTTGTTAGAGATTCATTTTTAAAGAAAGTGATAATAATAAAAAAGATAAGTTTTAAAAATTTATATAGATTGTTTTCCATGAAAAGAATAAAACTAGTATATATATATATATACATATTTTTTTTAAAAGCACTGTTAAGTTTAAAATCAATATATGTATGGATAGTATCCTTTTTTATAAATTTAATGGTGAATTATTTGTTTTGTTGATCCATTTAAATTGTTTTGTTAATCTGTTAAAAGAAATTAGTTTAAAAGTCAAATTTCAATTTTTAAAATTAAAATCATTGTACAATTGAAACTTATCAAGTAGAAATTGAGTTGTTCGATTTAATTCGGATATTAATAAAAATTGTATAATTGTTTATACAAGGTCGAATACAACGAAGAAAAATAAATCTGGATTTGGAAATTGGATGGCAAAATAAAAAGCTAAGGTGAGATTTTTCTCACTCAAGTTGAATGTGGAATTTTTGCAGTTGTTGATTTGATTGATTTCTATTGGATGTGATATTAGATATTATAGGATATATCTATATATAGCAATATATACATATTGGCATATGTATATATTGGATTGATGATTTCCCGCCTCGTATAGCGGATGAGACCCTATTGCGCCGTTAGTAAGCGGATTATTTTATAAAACCCATATACCGCGATAATTCCGTACTGGAGCGGAATTGGTATTGTGCTAACGTCTTTGGATGCAGGGAAACAGGTTGGAGGGATCCAACTGGACCCCTCATATTGATTGAATTTATTTATACTGTGATATGAATCTGTGAATGATTATATTGATCATATTGATGCCTGGAAATTGTTTGAAAGCTAAAATTTAGCTGAATGGATGTTTGATATCATTGGATTCCAAAAATAAACGAAATTGAGTTTTTGAAATTCAAGTAGGAATTTTTAAGTGAATTAACTTTAGAAATTTAATAAATTTGAAGAAAAGAATTTAAAAGAATAAAGGCTGATTTTTAAAATCTTATTGAATTAGTTCCAGAATCAAGTGAAGATGTTAAATAAATGAATTTCGTATAATAGTGATTTTTAAATTGAAGAATTTAATTAAAATTGGATTTCTAAATAGTTTGAAAAAGATAAAGGAATTTATTTTCTTAAAGAGGAATTTATTTAAAAGGAGATAAGTTGGAAATCCCTTTAGGAATTCAATTGGTAAATTGAAATAATTTGGGAAATCAATGTAAAATGATTTCAATTTGAAGAATCCATTTAGAAACAGAATATTGAATAATTTGAGAAAAATAAGGAATTTATTTAGTAGTGATAAATAAAATTAGAAATCAATCTGTAATTGATTTAATATTTGGAAATGAATTTTTGAGAAATCAGTATGGAAATTTTATTTAAGGTTGAAAATAAATTTAGAAATCAATATTGAAATTGATTTGGTATTGAAGTTTTTACAAATAGAATTGAAATTTATAAAAGTTGTTTATAAATCCGAAATCACTTATTTTGATAAGTAAAATATAGAAGTTAATAAAAAGAAGATTTATAAGTTGAAGTTGTTATTAAAACAGAAATAGAATTTATAAACTTCGGTTTATAAATTCGAAATCGATTGAATTTGATAAATTATATATAGGAGATTATTGAAGAAGATATATTCGCGATTTTTGAATAGCGAATTTTTATTGAAATAAAATGTGTAGAGATTTTTGAAAATGTGGTTAGTGAAGTATATTCACGATTTTGGACAGTGAATATATTGTTTAGTAAAATGGATTCATTTTTGAAGAAGTGACATTAAAAATGAAGTAAACATTTTAAAGATGTTTTTAAAATGTATTATGAATCGAAAGCATAGATTTCAACGTTCATTGTTGAAATAGACGTTTTTGAGAAATAAGGAAATGATGGACTATAGCACTGTTGTTATAGTAAATGATTTCCGAAAGGAAATGTTTTTATCTAGTATTGGGATTTACATATCTATCTTAATTTCGAATCCCTATACTAGTGATTTTGAGTCGTCGTAACGATGTTTTACGTAACATTCGTTTTGACTCAAATTGATGTTGTTATAGAAAATAGATTTCCTTAAAGAATGAAATATATACTTAATTTGATTTAAGTATATCGAGTATTTTCAAATGTTGAAAATAAAAGATTTGTGAAACACTTATTATTAAATAAGTATGGAATGTTTTCCAAAATGAAATGAAACGTTTTGAGATTTTATCTTCTTAAAGATAAATCGAAATTGAATATTTGAAAACGATTGAAAATCGAATATTAGTAGATATTCGAAAAATGTAAATTCAATATGGAATTTATAAAGGAAAGGGAAACTGTTTAGAAAAATAAACGTTGATTTATTTTTGAAGTGTGGAAATTTTATATCTAGTAAAGATATTTTTGAAGATAAATAATTTGGGAAAATTATTTGGAATCTGATGATGTTGCGCATCTTTATTGATAGTTAAATAACCGACTATCAATAATTACCCTGAATGGATGTTTTGTTGTGATTGGATGAATTTGAATGCCACACTTATTTTTGAATTAACGCTCACTATTCGGGTTAGCCGGGAAAGGACCATGGGGTCGTATAACCCATTCCGAATATGTGATACGTCGTTATGAATTGCATTCGAAGACCGGTGTTGAAGACCGGATATTTTTGAAAACGGAAGGATTACCGTCGAGTTACTCTACATCGGCTGATCTCCGGTTTAGAGGTTTTATCACCCTTAGTGATGGGAAGTCCGGACGTGATTAGAAAATTATCCGGATATGCAAGGGCTTCGTGAGAAGTGCCTTCGGTTCTGTTCGATCCCGGAACAGACTTGTATGGATTGTGTGTCTGACGTTACAATTTGAGATATAAAGCTGATTTCTTTCAAATACATATCTGTTGGTGGCGGAGAATTTATTCTCTTAGCTTAACACCCTTCTCTGAGACATACGAGCTCAGAGGTTATGTAGTTGAAATTTATCAGCGATATATCCCAATTTGGTAACGTGGCATACTGAGTGTTGCTGTGAAATGATCAGTGTTTGATCATTTGCGATATGATCATTTGTTTGATCTCATATCTTGGTGATCATAGGTTGATCATTTTGTTTGACCCGAAGCAGGGCTTTGTAGAAAGCGTAGCTTTGTGGACGAGACTTCGTCGAGCCTCACACCCCGGAAATGGTCGAAACAGGAAGGATGCAGCAAGGTTCTAGGGAGTAGCGCCCCTTAGTGTATGTCATTCCTTCTGGATAAAGGTGGTATCATGGTATGGAGCCCAGATACTTAACCTCTGTGGTTACTGCATTATTTTTACTATGTGGTTTGTTGCGAATCGGGGATCCTCGGGAAGATCGGTGACGATCGGGGGATGGCATATGCGTGTCAGTAGTTACCTACTTTTGCAGAGGTAACCCGGCCTTGTGTTGGCAGAGATCTAACCGTAATGTTAGGTTATTTCTCGGGTCGTCTATTCCAGGGACGTACCCATCGTGGAAAAGGAAGTTCCTTAGCCTGACCATTTGTTGGAAATCCAAAGAAACAATACGAGCCTTTACGATTTCAATTGTATAACCTGTCTCCTCAGGAGGCAGCTATAGCAGGCATAATATAATGGTACCTATGCTGGCTAAGATTTATATTCTACTTTCGAAATGTTTTCCACTATGCACTAATAATAATATAAAAAAGAATTTGATTTTTGCGTAGTAAGCATCTTTGACTATCATAAGAAGAAATCTCCTCCAATTCTGCGTTTGCATTGTGTGTGTGGTGGGAGGTCTTATGGTAGTTTCATTTTCCAAAGGCATTGCGAATTGACATTAAAGTTTTCCTGTTGTTTATTTTAAAGATAAACTGTTTTACGATCTCACACCAGTCACCATGACTGACTCGGAGTTTATTGTTTCCCTTCTAAACTCTGGGTGCCCACCAATTTCCACACGGGCAGTCTAGAGTTAGGTTATCAGGATATTCTGGATATTCTGGAGCTTTGGAGATAAGCTGGAGGACGAGACGTAGTATTTGTATCTGATATTATTTATTCCGCTGTGTATTCTGTATGAGGACAAGTTTATATAACTGTCCATTGTTGTATTGAGTTGTATATTGACTCTGATTGATGTATGTATAAAAACTGATATAGTTCTTTGTTTTAAAAGACTAGTAATTATCTATTATATATTGTTCCGCTGCGATGTGTGAGATTCTGATATTGTCTCTGTTTCTGATGTTGTTCTCTTTTTCTTCCTGTTCCTTCTTTTTTTCCTCTTCTTCTACCTTTTTCTTCTATTTAAAACCCTCACTATTGGAGTTTCCGGCACTCGATTGCTCGGCAGTCGATAAAGTGAGTATCGATGTCGAATTTTCGAAAGTCGAAAATTCCCGTACGTGACATTATACATCACTTATGCTCAATATGGGAACGGTGAGATCTACACGAGTTCGATCAATCAGGTTATGGCTTAGGGTCTATGGTACATTGAGGTACCGACTTTATTTAATTTGGACCCTCAATGAAAATCATTGGATCGCGATAATTTGAATTGAAGATCGATGTCTAATGCGGATTCAAGTTTAGATATATAGAGTAAGGTATATTAAATTATGCTCGATATGGGGTACAGTGAGATCTACATGAGTTCGACTACGCTGGGTGCGACTCGGGGTCTATGGTACACCGAGGTACTGACTCAATTTATCTTGGGCGTGAGTCTATCGTGGATTCCACCCATCAGTAATGATGAGTATTAATTTGTATTCTTTGTGTATCACTTATAGTTATAACGTGCGTTATATTAGTTGTTGATAATATTGTCGTGTATTCTAGGATATGCTTGTATCATGATATCTGCATTTGTATATTGGGTAACTTTATCATAATATATCGTTATTTTTCAGTCACATTATATTAGTTGTGTTGACTTGTAGATTACAGGAGAAGAGCAGGTTATGGTATGATTTCCTATCTCTTGGATAATTTACTTTACTTGTTTATGGACAGTTCGGGTTACCCCTGAGCTACAATTATGGAGAGTACCGGCAATGCCTTAGTAGTTCCTATATATTTGTATACAGTTTTTATATATAGTATTTTGAGATAGTTCTCCTCACACCAAGCTTTATATCTGCCCCGCATTTTGTCTTTGTTCGTTTATGTCATGACAACTCTCGAGTACTCGATTGCGTAGTTTGGGAGTTAGGTGCTTTTGGAGTGCTTTTAGGGCAGTGGAGCATTCTATGGAGGCGATGTCAACACTCCTTATATATACTTGATATTGTAGTGATACATGTCATATATGTATTTATATATGAGACTTGATGTACCAGATATTATATTCAGAACTTTGTCTGTATGGAGTTTGATGTATTCTTACTTTTAGTACCATTATTCATTTATCAGTTATTTTTGCTAGTAGTCTCATCTCTTATATGTACTGTTATCCTATTCTGTTCATGTATATTCAGTATATTATATGTTATCATTTCGCTATGAGATTCTATCTATATACCTTAGTATAATGTTTAGTTTAATTTTCTTTCCCAACAGTTTATCTTTTATGGTATTTGAAAGTCGGACATTTTCATTCGATGCTGATTTTAAGGTATTACAAAGGGCGGGTTGTTGCATTTAGTATCAGAGCTTAGGTTCAACACTCAGGAACAAGTAGTCCAATTTGATTTGATCAATCTGGTAAAAGGAGATACAATGAGAGAGCGTACTTGTATTTTTCTTCTATATTATCTTGTATACACCACTTGTCTTTTGGACTTTGATTTATTTCTATCACTAGTTGCTATGGCATCTTCATTAATCTATTAGTTTGAGAGGATGAAGTGCACGAGCGACTGGGGATGGGCAGTCTAAGATGTCTGATTTGTTCGGAGACTATTTAGATACCGCAAGGAATGTTTCACCACCCGCGAACATTTCCAGTGGATCTGGTTGGTGTCAAAGGTGGTGTGGCCCTTGGGGCACCAGTACTTCTAGCTTTACCAGCTTTAGACTCTTCGAAGCTCTGCTGGGATTTCCTTAACCTTAAAGGGAATCCATATCTTGGTCCTGAGACTATTGCTGAGACACGACCTTGGACATATGCATGAGAGGGCTTCCATCGATATGAGTTTAGAGAATGTTCTCATAAGAAAGATTTTTTCTCAGCGTTTGAAGAGGGGAGATTTTGGATGGGTAGGACATAATGTTTGGGTGGCTGATGAGCAGACCCATGACTTGGGATGAATTCAGGTGTTGCTTTAGTTCTCAGTTCATTTCTGAGATCGAGAAGGGCATGTAGCTTGAGCATTCCATTCATCTTGTCTATGGCAGCTTGTTAGTGAAGGTGTATGTTGGCCAATTCAATCCTTTGTTTTTTTGGTATTTAGATGTTCGGTATTCCGTTGGTGTGGGCAAAGGGGTTGGCCTTGGGTCTTAAAGTATCAGTTAGGGATTCAATGCTTAGCCTTATCCTTATTAGGGGACACTTTTGAAAGTCTGGTTGAGATGGTTCTCCTCCGTGAGAATGCCATGAGATATCGTTTGAGGTAGCGAAAGCGAAAAGAAACCGAAGCTCCAACCAAAGCGCAAAGACCATGATACAAGGGAAGATTGAGGCAATGTGAAGAAGAAAGCTGACCTAGTATGCCACTCTAGTAGCTTATGAGGGCATTTCGTTATGAAATGCTATCCAGCTAAAGCGAAGTGTGAGTGCTTCAATTGAGATTGGCTTGATCACTTGAGGAAGGAATATTCTATATTTTTTGAAGTAAGTGATGATGGCTTATGCCTTACACACATTGTCAGGTCTTAGTAGACCTACAACTAAGGAGAAATGGAAGGAGCTTATGTAGCGAGGTATGCTCTATTTTTAGGGGACTAACTTATGTTCCTTCCGGCAGTTGAGTGGTATATTTCATTTATTGCTAGTTAATTGGTAGACAGACAAAACTTGAGATCTTTCGTAGTAGGTAAATTATTCGGTAAAGATAAACCTTGTATGAGTAACCATAGTTGTAAAGCTGGGGTGAAGTGACCGAGAGTACTACCATTTGAAATTTATGCATGAGCTTTCAAGTCGAGTGGGGTTGGTCGATGGAGTGTGACTTGGATTTGTATCCAAGCAGGATTCAGTGGATGCCTAGTAATGAGCAAAGACCAAGCAGATGATTTATAGGCGTTTGCCCGCAGTCGTTCATGTTAAGAGTGTTTTTCTTTGAGTTAGTAAACCTTAGGCGATGGAAGTAATCCCATGTGCTAAAAGGATAATTTCAAAGGATCGATCCATTCACGTACCAGTTTCCAATCCCCAATTCAAGCACAAGATTTTTTGGTGATTTGCACTAGTTAGGCAAGAGTTTTTCACTTGATTCTTAAAGATAAGCACTTGAGTCAGATTCTTGATTTGACTCAGAGATTTACGATGCATGACTCTGGTTGTGCGAGGAAATTTCAATAGTCGGACCAAGGAACCAGATCAGAGTTTGCATGAGAGGAGTAAGGTGGCTGACCCTAATTTAACAAAGAAATATTGCAAGCAAATGAAGAATTGGAACAAATATCGTGTCATTTTGGATGATCTTTAGTCTTTGTAAATTATGTATAGTATAGTTAAGGTTTCTTGGGGTGGTTTGGGAAAGGATTTATTGACTACTTTTGTGGAGATTTGGATAATCTTCTAAGTAAACGAGATAATACTTGCTTAGGTGAGCATCGTAGTGCACTTAGTATATTATCCCTATTGATACAGTAGGGGTGAGTTTGAACCTAAGCAAACCAAGGCATTAGTCAATCGTCATTAAATGATGATTTAATTTGTAAAGTTTTCTCCTTTGGAGAATGAGTTCTGTTCAGAGGAGAAGGAATGTTAAGGCGCTGATTGCTAGATTTATTTGAGAGTTATGAAACTCGAAGATCCGACATATCATGTAAATTTTCCTCTTCATTGCAAGATATGTGATAGTCTTTCGTGTATCATGTCTGTAGGAGAGTTTTCATCCTAGAGGGGGGTGAATAGGGTGTACTAAAAATTAATGCGAAAATAAAAATAAAAACAGAAAGTAATGCAGTAGAGATCACACATAGATTTACCCAGCTTCGGCAATAACCTGCCTATGTGCTGCCCCCAAGGTTTCTACTAGAAATTTAGTAATCAGACTTTTACAAAAATGCGTAAACTCGCAACACCCGCTAAATCGATTAACCTAACTCTAAGCTCAAAACCCTGCGACAACTCAGCCACTGATTTGCGAATTCTCGAACTACAAAACCGTAGTTCGTAAACAACTTAATCTAGAGTTTGCCTCAAATAAAAAATTAAAAACAAGCAAAATATAAATACAAAACCCTAATACTTATTCGGCCCAAATAAAATAACAAATGCGGCCCAAAATTAAAAGACAAAATAATAGTCGTGTTTTCCCTTTTCCTATTTTCATGGCCGCCTTGTTTCTTTATCAATCTGGATTAGGGCTTCATTCAAAATCGAAGACGTCGAATCAATTTGATCGATTGCAGTTATGAATTCACTTCGATTTGCCTTGTCAATCGATTCCTTAACTTTGATAGCTTGCGGCTGCTACAAGTATGTCGAGCTCGACTGGTATGAAATTAGTATGTGATTTTGCCCCTTTTCGATTTTGATTATGCTCGACTTCTATGATTCGAGTTTTGGATCTGTTTTTGATTTATTCTAAGTAAGCTCTATGTTTTGCTTGAATTCGAACTCGAATAATTGCCGATGATGAATTTTGGGTTTAATTTATAGGGGTGAAAGCCCTATAATTTCGTTCGAATATTTGGGTTTGAATTTTTTGTGATTTTATCACTTGCGCTGATTTTTGATCGAACAAACTTGTGGTTTCCGACTTGATCACTCTGACTTGTTCATTGTTGAATTTTCTTGAATTGCTTTGGGTCGCTTCCATTCTGTGCTACAATGACTTCGGCAATTGAATTTTGAGATAATCTGGACTTTATGAAGCTTGACTTGTTCAATTTGTTTCCTTTGATCGACTACACTGCAACAGATAATGTTCGATTGTTTTAAAAAAAACATTTCAACACAGTTTTGTTTGATAATTTCTTTTTGAAACTGCTCCTTGTTTGAGTTTAATCTGAAGCTTTGTTGCTTTGACTTTGTTGACTGGTCCATATTTGAGCTGAGTACATTCTGGTTATCTCTGACCATTTGCATTGCCATTTGGTGTTTATACTCTGAAGTCTGGTTATGTGTATGTTTTGATGTTGGTTTGGTTGTACTGGTATGTTGATCTTCATGTTGCATTGTGTTCAGGCCAAAATGTAGCTTGATGCATTTAAAGTTTGATTGCATTGCTCCATTGTTGTGTTGTTTTCAAGACTGTATTTTGTTTGTACTTGAGTTGAATCCAGTTTGGGTTTGACCTTGTGCTCACCTGTCCCTGCAATTTTAACAAACAATTATATGTGCACGACCTTGTGGCATGTACAGTGATACACTGTGCATGTCACAAGTTGTTCGTGTAAGATAAATTAAAAAAATGACGACGAACAACCCAAATAACTGAGGCAAACAATATTTTCAAACACACACTTCATTGGGCACTGCAAAATATTTCTTTTTCAATTTTTCTACGTCGATGTTTATTTTGCACATATTCAGATGCTGGATACTGGCTGGAACAGAGTTGAAGATCAAATACGAGTGATGAGTGAATATGTAGTGAGGTGAAATATGTATGTAAAATTGTAGTGATAATTGTGTTGTAATTGAGACTTGTACTATAATTGAAAATGTAGTGAGAGCTTAAATTTGTTCTATTTGAATTTGTAATAAAATATTTGTTTGAATAAAATATTTGTTTGAATAAAATATTTATTTGAATATGAATTCCGAGTTATTTATTTTATTCAAAAAATATTTATTTAATTATGTGGAAAAATAAAATAGTACAATAACAAATACATTTAAATGAATATATATATATATATATATGTTTATTATCATCAAACAAAAATCATAGGCTATTGTATTCTACAATCTCCCCTTTTGATGATAACAAACATATATTAAAATTTTGACTCAATTAAATATATTTGGTCTTGATGAATTCTATTTGCTCCCCCTATTTGAATATTCCCCATACAACAAAGCTCCCCCTTCAAATATGCATGAAAATAAAAAAGAAAATATGCAATTAAAAAACAAATGCAACGAACCTAGATGAGAATATGCAAAAATATGACTTATTTGCCAAAATCTTAACTTCTCTCTCCCTCTTTTGTTATCAGCAAAAGAGTAACAGTGTTAGAAAATAGTGATACGGTGATAAACATTAATACAACATTAATATCTAATCGAGTATAAATATTAAATTTCGATAAAAAATCAAACCAAAATATAAATACTCTATTAGGAACATATTCCATTTTAGAGTGATAGGGGTGATGTCGGCATAAAAAATCATATAGCCATGTCCATTTGTGGTATATTTATGATAGGAATTTAAATACTTACTAACCATGCATAACCGTTAGGACTTTTAAATGAGATTAGTAGTATTCCCAATTAAAAAATGAATTCCAAGCATCTTCTAACCACGCATAACCGTGAGGACTTTTAAATGGGGTTAGAATCAACTCGCCTATTTCAACCAATTTTGATATGTGTTCCATACATGCATAACCGTGAAGACTTTTAAATGAGCATGAAAGCACATAATCAAAGATTCCAAGTAGTTAACCCATGCATAACCGTGAGGACTTTTAAATGAGAGCGAGTACTTTTTAATGATTTTATCACTAATTAATTAATGAATAATTTCCTGTTTAAATACCACATTTTGACATACTATATTGGATTTTGATGAGTGATTGTCGGAGAAATATGATAGGAATAGAGATGGTCATGGAATTTTTACTAACCAAAGTTATTACAAATTTTGTTTAAATTTTTAAAGAAATTTAATAAGTATACTGTCTCAAGTCATAATGTGTGATTACTGTCAACACTCATCACTTTTTCAATCACTGTTTATCTTTTCGATAATCAATAGGGAGTCAAATTAGTTAACATAGGCATTTAAGATTAAATACAAAAATATAAAATCAAATTTCTAAAATGCCTAAACTGAGACGAAGTCGACTAAAACTATTTTCTAGAAGGGGTTTTGTAAAAATGTCTGCCAATTGAGAATCGGTTGAAATGAAGTTTATGCAGATATTTTCTTTGGAAATGTGATCTCTAATGAAATGATGTCTAACATCTATATGCTCGATGTGAGAATGATGTACAAGATTATTTGTGAGAACAATTGCACTTTTGCTATCACACATAAGTGGGACTCGTTTAAAATTTAGACCATAGTCTTGCAAAGTTTGTATCATCCATAAAATTTGAGCAGAGCAACCGCTTAGAGCAATATACTCTGCCTCAGTGGTAGATATGCAATACAATTTTGTTTTCGACTTGACCATGCAACTAATGAATGTCCTAACATAAAACACGTTCCACCAGTACTTTATTGATCAACTAAACTACCAGTATAATCTGCATCCGAATACCCTTTTAACTCAAAGTTATCATTAGTTGGATACCAAATACCAAACTGTGGGGTGTGCAACATATACCTTATAATCCTTTTTATAGCTTTTAAATGAGATTCTTTTGGATTTGATTGAAACCGTGCACATAAACAAACAACGAACATAATGTCAGGTCTAGAAGCAGTAAGATAAAGAAGTGATCCAGTCATACCTCGATATTTCTTTTGATCAACTACCTTACATTTTTCATCCTTGTCAAGTTTAATTGTTGTGCTCATGGGAGTTTTTGCAGGTTTAGCATCTTTCAATCCAAATTTGGTGACAAGCTCTCTGATATATTTTGTTTGAAAAATGAATGTACCTTGTTCGCTTTGTTTGATTTGAAATCCTAAAGAGAATTTCAATTCTCCTACCAAGCTCATTTCAATCTTTTCCTGCATGACTTTTTCAAATTTCTCATAAACAGGTTGTTAGTGGCGCCATAAATAATGTCATCAACATATATTTGAACAATCAAAAGATCATCATTTTCGTGCAATAGAAATAATGTGATGTCTAAACATCCCTTTCTGAACCCATTTTCAAGGAGATAGGTGCTAAGACATTCATACCAAGCCCTAGGGGCTTGTTTTAATCCATATAGTGCTTTCTTAAGTTTATATACATGGTTAGGGTATTCATGACTTTCAAAACCTTCAGGTTGTTCAACAAATACATCTTCTTTCAAAATTCCATTAAGAAAAGCACTTTTAATATCCATTTGTCTTAGTTTAAATCCTTTATAACAATCAATGCTAACAAGATCCTAATGGATTCTAATCTTGCTACTGGTGCAAAAGTTTCATCAAAATCAATTCCTTCGATTTGATTATAACCTTTAGCAACTAACCTAGCTTTATTCCTAATCACATTTCCAGATTCATCAAATTTATTTTTAAAAATCCATTTTGTTCCTACAACTGGATAATCATTAGGTCTAGGTGCTAGAGTCCAAACATCATTTCGTTCAAATTGATTTAGTTCTTCTTGCATAGCCATAAACCAACTCTCATCATTGAGAGTTGTATCTATGTCTTTGGGTTCAATTTCTGAAATAAATCCACTGTATAGACACAAATCACATAAATTTCTAAAGGAGGAATGAGTTTGAATACCTACGGTAGGATTACCTATTATCAATTCTAGAGGATGATCTGCTTTGAATTTCAATCTCTTTGGATCCAGATTTCTTTGGACTTCTTTCATGGTCGCAGTTTCTTTTGGATTTTCACTTTCATCTTTTTCGTTCTCCTCTTCGACATTGCTTTTGATTGTTTCCTTGCTTTGATCATCAATGCCTTCATCAAATTTCACATTGATCTACTCCATGATTGTTCTCGTCCTTTTGTTGTATACTCTATATGCTTTGCTTTTGGAAGAGTATCCCATGAACATGCCCTCGTCGGCTTTTGGCTCAAATTTTCCCAGTTGATCTCCTGTATTGAGAATAAAATACGGATAGCCAAATTTTTTGAAATATGCAATGTTTGGCTTTTTGTTGAACCATAGTTCATATGATGTTTTGTTAAGAATCGGCCTAATCATGACTCTATTCATTACATAACAAGCTGTATTTACTGCCCCTGCCCAAAAGGACAAGGGTAGTTCATACTCATTTATCATAGATCTAGCTAACTCTTGTTAGGTTCGATTCTTTCTCTCGACTACTCCATTTTGTTGTGGAGTACATGGGGCAGAAAATTCATGTTTAAATCCATTTTCATCACAAAAATTTTCAAATTCATAATTTTCAAGCTCTCCACCATGATCACTTTATAGCGAAATAATAGAAACTTCTTTTTCATTTTGAACTAGTTTTGTGAATTTAGTGAAGTATGAGAAAGTTTCTGATTTTTAGCTAAGAAGTATACCCACGTGTATCTAGAGAAATCATCAACTAATACAAAACAATAGTTTTTACCACCTAAACATGTAATATCGTTAGGTCCAAACAAGTCCATATAAACTAGTTCAAGGACTCTAGAAGTACTTATAGTGTTCTTGGCATGGAACGATGATTTTTTAAGTTTTCCCGTAGTACATGCTTTACATAGAGTTTCTGTTTTGAAATCATGTGATGGCAAACCTCTTACCAAATCTTTTCCTTTTAATTTGTTTAACAGATTCATCAAAAGATAGAGAGTATATATTACCTTTCCTCTTACCTGAAAATAATGTTTCTTTTGATGATTAGTCAATAATTTTGCACAAGTCAGAATCAAAAACAATATTCATTCCCTTATCACATAACTGGCTGATTGAAATTAGATTATGGTGCAGATTTTCAACATATAATACATCGTTTAGGGACAATGTACCGTTGCCTACTTTACCTTTACCGATAATTTTACATTTATAGTTGTTGCCCATTGTGACTCTACCACCTTTGTACTTCTTTAGGCGAAGGAACTTTGATTTGTCGCACGTCATGTTCCTAGAACAGCCAGAATCTAGGTACCACTCTTGTTGTTCCTTAGCCTACCAACACACCTCGCTTGGCTCGTCATCATTGTTGTCACTTGTTTCTCCTGAAAAGCACATATTTGCTTTTTCATTCTCACTGCTGGTGCTTTTATCATTATCTTCATCGTACTCGCTACTAAACATGGTAAGGCGAGATTTTTTGACTTGGAAGGTTCCTTCATGAGTTACTTCAAGCGTGTGCCAGATTTCTTGTGCAGTTAAACAATGTGAGACACAGTTAAATTCAATTTGATCCAATGAATAAATAATAGAATTCATAGCTTTAGCGTTAGTAGTTTGCAATTTATTTTCAAGATCTGTCCATTGATCCATAGATTTTTCAACTTCTTGATTATCTACCATTACTGTTGGTGCCATATATCCTGTTTCAATAGTATTCCATGCATCTATGGTTTTCAAAAAAAAAATTCATTCTAGTTTTCCAATATGCATATTCACCATTGAACATAGGCGGACTAGTTATGGACCGACCCTCAGCAAAAACATTATTAAAAGAAGCCATTTTAAAAAAAATCAAAATTTTAAATCAAAAAATGGTTTTTGTTCCTAGCTCTGATACCACTTGTAGGATCGTTTTCACCCTAGATGGGGGGTAAATAAGGTGTACTAAAAATTAATGTGGAAATAAAAATAAAAATAGAAGGTAATGTAGTAGAGATCACACACAAATTTACCCAACTTCGGCAATAACCTGCCTATGTGCTGCCCCAAGGTTTCTACTAGAAATTAGGTAATCAGACGCTTACAAGAACACGTAAACTCGGGACACCCGCTAACTCGATTAACCTAACTCTAAGCTCAAAACCCTACCACAACTCAGCCACTGAGTTGCGAATTCTCAAACTACAAAACCATAATTCGTAAAAAACTTAAACTAGAGTTTGAGTCAAATAAAAATTAAAAAACAAGCAATATATAAATGAAAAACCCTAATACTTATTCGGCCTAAATAAAATAACCAATGCGGCCCAAAGTTAAAAGACAAAATAATAGTCGCATTTTCCCTTTTCTTATTTTTGTGGCCGCCTTGTTTCTTTATCAATCTGGATTAGGGTTTCGTTCAAAATTGAAGACACCGAATCAATATGATCGATTGTAGTGATGAATTCACTTCGATTTGCCTTGATAATCGATTCCTTGACTTTGATAGCTTGCGGCTGCTTCAAGTGTGTCGAGCTCGACTGGTATGAAATTGGTATGTGATTTTGCCCCTTTTTGATTTTGATTATGCTCGACTTCTATGATTCGAGTTTTAGATTTGTTTGCGATTTTATTCTAAGTAAGCTCTCTGTTTTGCTTGAACTCGAACTTGAATAATTGCCGATGATGAATTTTGGGTTTAATTTATAGGGGTGAAAACCTATAATTTCGTTCGTATATTTAGGTTTGAATTTTTCATGATTTTATCACTTGCGTTGATTTTTGATCGAACGAACTTATGGTTTCTGACTTGATCACTCTGACTTGTTCATTGTTGAATTTGCTTGAATTGCTTTGAGTTGGTTCCGTTTTGTGCTCCTATGACTTCGGCATTTGAATTTTGAGATAACCTGGACTTTATGAAGTTTGACATGTTCAATTTGTTTCCTTTGATTGACTTCACTGCAATAGATAATGTTCAATTGTTTTAAAAAAACACTTCAGCATAGTTTTGTTTGACAATTTCTTTTTGAAACCGCTCCCTGTTTGAGTTTGATCTGAAGCTTTGTTGCTTTGACTTTGTTGACTGGTCCATATTTGAGCAGAGTCCATTCTAGTTATCTCTTTCCATTTGCATTGCCATTTGGTGTTTATACTCTGAAGTCCGGTATATGTGTATGTTTTGGTGTTGGTCTAGTTGTACTGGTCTGTTGGTCTTCATGTTGCATTATGTTCATGCCAGAATGTAGCTTGATGCATTTAAAGTTTGATTTCATTGCTCCATTGCTGTGTTGTTTTCATGACTGTATTTTGTTTGCACTTGAGTTGAATCCAGTTTGGGTTTGACCTTGTGCTTGCCTGTCCCTGCAATTTTAATAAGCAAGTGTATATCGGTGTGCACGACCTTGTGACATGTACAGTGATACACCGTGCATGTCACAAATTGTTCATGTAAGATGAATTAAAAAAATGATGATGAAAAACCCAAATAACTGAGGCAAACAATATTTTCTAACACACACTTTATTGTGCACTGCAAAATATTTCTTTTTCAATTTTGCTGCGTCAATGTTTATTTTGCAGATAGTTCAGATGCTGGATACTGGCTGAAAGAGAGTTGAAGATCAAATATGAGTGATGAGTGAATATGTAGTGAGGTGAAATATGTATGTAAAATTGTAGTGAAAATTGTGTTGTAATTGAGACTTGTATTGTAATTGAAAATGTTTAAATGTAGCGAGATCTCAAATTTGTACTATTTGAATTTGTAATAAAATATTTATTTGAATAAAATATTGTTTGAATATGAATTTCGAGTTATTTATTTTATTCAACAAATATTTATTTAATTATGTGGAAAAATAAAATAGTACAATAACAAATACATTTAAATATATATATATATATATATATATATATGTTTATTATCATTAAACAAAAATCATAGGCTATTGTATTCTACAATATCCATGAAAAGAGTTACACCACTTAGGCGTTTTGTTCATATTGGATATTAAATAGACTCAATGGAGTTTATAGTTTGACATGAACGTTTGACTATTTATTGGTTACCATCCGTGTCAGTATAAACTCTTTCTGAATTTTTAATTTTCTTTGTATGCTTTTTGTTGCTTGTTGATTGGTGGTTCGTATGTTCATTGTATGTTGATTGTTTTTTTTTGATTGTTAATGGTTGCTGCTGCTTGTTGTTGGTTTCTATTGCCTATGTTTAATTGCTGTTGTTTGATGTTGTTTGTTGTTGTTTTATTTTGTTGTTGGTTGATTCTATTTGTTGTTGATTTTGTTGCTCATTTGTATGTCTGATAGCTTGTATGCTAGTTGTTGTTGCTTGTCCTTACTTCTACGATTTGATCGTTGCTTGTTGATTATCATTGCTTGTTGTTTGATTGTTATTTGTTGTTGTTTACTATTGTTTGATGGTTTCTTGCATGCAAATTTTGATTTTCTAATAAAGTATATTCGGAGGGTGATAGCAATAGCTATCTGGAATAGATCGCATATCATCCATGCCCACTGTAGGGTCGAGATAGGATCTATACGAGTCCACTGCCTATGATGTAACTCAAAGTCTGTGGTATACATTGATATTGACTCATATTGAGATTATTCTCTAATTGATTGTAATTTATGATCATAGTAGTATCGGTTACTACACTAAGGTTATAAATGTTTGAATTATGTGATTGGTGCATAATCCTCTCTGTATAGTACATTAGGGTACTTGAGAGCTGAACTATAGCTATTTAAATGCTTATTTGTTTACATTCACATTTAAATGGTGAAAGGATTTCTTAAAAAAGGGTACGTATTTTTAGGAAATATGGGATAACATAGGTTATCGCATATTCCCTAGTTGTGTGATGCATTCTAATTTGGGAGTTTCTGTGATGTTGATAGCATAAGGGAAAGTACTATTGGAATTTTTGAAATTGAGATTCGAGAAGTTTGGTCAGTTCTGTTACTTTCTCGTTCTCATAGGAATTTCGTGGACGAAATTCTTTTAAAGAGGGGAGAATGTATCACCCCACAGTTGTAACAATCGAATATTTAAATGCTTAATTTAAGTATTTAATCGTTAATTAACAAAACGACCCTTGTACTCGACTTTTATAGACGGGCGAATTGGGACTCGAAACACTCGTAGTTGAGTTCACTTTTTCAATGCGAGTAAAATGAGTAAAAACTTAACTATATTTGGAGTTGATTTGTTTTTGGAGTGAATATTGAGTTCTAGAAAGGAATGAAAATTGAATTGGGCTAAGCCCACCACCCAAACTTAGCTTATATGTAGCTAAGCTCTTCATCTCATTTTCATTCCATGTTACTTTTTATTCCATTATCCTAATCACTCTGTTAAGCCTAAACACTAAATCAACCAAATCATGCTCAAATAAAATTCATGAATTCATACTAAAATCATTATAGTTCCTCTCTACCAATTCCTCACAAAAAACATCAAGGAATTAACATGAATTTATGATTTGGAGCTTTATCTAAGATTTCAAGAGAGCTTTGGAGTGGGTTTTGGTAATTAGAGCTTGATTTCAAGTTGAGTTGGGTGATTCTCTATCTTACTTACTTATTAATCTTCATTATTTCGTTTATCGATAATTATGGAATTATATGAAGTGATTTGGAGATTGTTTGGGTTGGATTAGGCTTGTATTCATATTATGAACTTGATTATATCATCCCATTATTCGTTTAAGACCTTAATTACTATTTTTGAAATAGTTAGTAAGTTTAGAAATGGAATATGGGATAATTAAGTAATGTTGTAGAGGATTAGAGCCAAATTAGATGACATAATTAAGTGCATGTCATTTATTAGTAATAGTAAAGCTAATTTAAATGGTTTTAGAAAAGTTAGTAAGCTAATTAAGTGATTAATGAAGCTTAATTAGTACATATAAATATTATTTAAAGTAAAGAAATTATTTTTATAAGTGAATTGTTTATTTATAAATATTATTTATGTATGGAAATAATTTTATAAACAAAGGTGATATTTTATAAAATAAGCGATTATTTAGAAGTGATATTTTATAAGATGCGTGATTATATAAAGTAGTATGTTAATCAGGTTTTTAATCAAGCAAAAGTAAATGGAAGTTCAAACGTTGAAACAAAGATAAAATGACTTGAAATCTAGAAGGCACGCTCAAATGGACAAAGGAAATAGCTTGGGAAAGTTTGGACCAAAAATATGCTAAGTGGATAAGTCAGTACCGAGTTATAGCTATAGGTCGGTACCGAGTTATGGTGCTCCATAACCAGCGTCTGAAACTTCACACGAGTTATTCTCTAGCTCTTATATGCATGCCCAAGTAATTTCATAAATTTCTAAACGACCCATCTCAAGGATTGAAGAGTTAGCTCCTATAAACAGTAGAACAAACCAAGTTATGAAGGAACGGTCTTCAAAGTAAGTCATCGATTTACAAAAACACAACGGGGACCTCAAAATGAAGAAAGAAGTATAACCCAAAAGGAAAAAGCGAGTTTCCCGTTAAGTGGATAACTCGGTATCGAGTTATAAGGATAACTCAATACCGAGCTATAGCCTTAACTCATACGAACCCTAAATTTTTCACACTACTCTGGGCTGATGTCTAGACCTCGCTACAAGCGGGCTTTTGATCCAACATGCCTAATACCCGTATAAATGCAAACCATAGAGCAACCAAAAATGGATCTGACTTTTGCCATCACTATGGGAAAGCTCTGCCTCTTCTTCATCTTTTATCTTCACACAATAGTCACCAAGGCAGCTATTTTGGGCATAACTAGGACTTAGAATTTGTATAACCCCTATACTTATGACTAGTTCTCTTCCAAATCTCTTGTAATCTCAAACGAACTCCATCAAATCTATAAGCAACAAAGCTATAAAGTGGACATAGGCCATAGATTACTGACTACTATAAAATCCTGTGCCTCTCTACTTTATTTCTGTTATTTTCATTTTATTTCAATTGTTATCCGCTAGATATAGGTCTCATAAGTTCTCTACAATCTATTATTGGGTGTTGATCCATTTTTGGCATCAACGTTTTGGTGCTTTCACTAAGAAAACTGAATCCATGCTTAAACCTAGTTTGTTATTTTGGATTAGAAGATCTATTGGTTTAATCCATAGAACTTACTTTGAAAAGTTTAAAGGATTGCTATTAAAGATCAATGGCACCAAGAAAACAAAAATTTGCTTCTGGAAGATCTATAAGAGCAACACTTGGTGGTGATGAAGCTAATACCCACCAAACTGAAGTGAACATACTAACATTCAACAAATGGAGGTTAATACTAGAAATGTAGCACTAGGATTCTCCACTCTATAGGAAATAGTAACTAAAGGAGAGCTTAATCAGATGGTCATTGAACTTAGGCAAAAAATGGATGATGGCCAAAAAGCTCTCATGGACAAAATTAATGCTTTTGTATCACTGCAGCCACCAGGTACTTGGAGAACTCGGCAAGAGATTGTAGCTAATGTAGAATAGGAGAATTCCTCTGTTTTACGATTAAACAAAAGGCATTTCTGAAATCAAATCGTCGACGCACCAGTTTTCAAAAACAAAAGCAGGTGCTCGACTGATTTCTCAAACTCTAACTTGCACGAATCCAGCATAGCCCGAAGACCGACAATGTATGGAGGAAGTCTGATGCCGCTTGGAGACTAGCGACGTTAGGAAGGACAACCATCAATTGTCATAGATTCGCCGTGACCTGGACGTTAGGCACTCTTGGAATAATCAACCATGTAGAGATCAATTAGGTACTTCGACTCTTGCTTGCGGAAAACCAGATGTTGTCCGAAACAAACAACGGTAAGGAGAGAACGCTCAGAATCGAGCAACTAAAACATCGATTCCCAAAGATTGGAAACGACGAATAAGGCGGATATCCTCAACAATGCTATTGGCCTAGCAGAATGCATATGGCCCGTAACAAGCAATATTAATTATCATAAATTCAAAACAAGCACTACTGAACTCTGCTGGTCCATGATCAGGATGGGAAAAGCACAATCGTTCCTGGGGCAATGTAACGACTTGCTCCATAGTGTCTAATTTTCCATAAGTGCCTAATGATTGGCACTTGGGAATAACTGGTTCCGCAAATGGAAGTCAGATTGCAATGAAAATCGATCAAAGGAAATTCAACCCTACATGAATAAGAATAACCATGGAATTGGTTAAATAACGACCCTACATCTCCAATGGGAGCGCTTGACGGTTATAAACAAAACTAAGTAACGGAAATGCCTAAGACTTTCATCCTTTCAAAATGTGGCGTAGCCTGGAGTTAGGCAACGTCGAGAAAGCAGCCATATTGAGAAAAAGGAATCTATCCAACTTTACAAGATCAGACCAATGATTCGATCCTAACTGACAGGACTTTAATGATGCCAAGAGATTGATAGCACTAAGAAAAGACTTACAATCTAATCCTCAAAGTGCTAGTTTCCGAAAATTGAAACTAGTACCCAACTAAAATATAACACCGCTGAGCCGATGAGGAAAATCGACTCAAACTGCTGGGTTGACCAAAAAATCGATCCATGCCTTCTAAGAACCGACATTTCTTCAACAATGTCAGGAAGGCGTAAAACCATCAAATCGATGGGAAAATCGATCTCAACCTCCTAAGTGTCAGTGTTGCCCTAGCAACGCTGATGAATTCTCCCATTTCCTAAGTATTGATGTTACCTGGCAATGTTAGGAAACTTTATATTTCCTAAACTTTCTACTTCCTAAGTATTGGTGTCGCCTCGGCAACATCGAGAAACTTTCAATTTTCTAAGTACCAGTGGTGCCCCGATAACACCGATAAACCATCCAACTTACTAAGTACTGGCAACACCAGGAAAACTTCAATCTACAGGACCGATGAGAAACACTCACAGTTGTAAACCATTGATGCACTAGCTTTCAGAGATAAAAGTTGGTGCTCAATTGAATTTCTACCCGTCTTTAAAAAACCACTATTGCCCAAAGAGGCGATGATAGGAAGACATAATCTTTAACAAGACAACTGAATGGTTTGGGCCTTCACCGTAGGACTCAGCCACTGCCCGAAAATAAGGCAGCGCCGAAGGGAATTCCCCAGGATTGAATCGCTTCTGTGCAAGTTTAGAAAGATAAAAGCTGGTGCACAACCGAATTTATTGTATTCAACCTAGAAAATTTTGATGCAGCCCAGAGATAGGTAGCCTCGACAAAAGGTTGCTTGGCACTAAGAAGCTAAGTCACCTGTTCTCGGAGATAGGAACTAACAGATGAACAAGACTTCCATGACAACATTAGCAGTCAAGTATGGCACGCATGCTTAAGGACAAGTAGGGAAAATCATGGAAAGTCAAAAATTAAATCACCGGACTTCCTCAATCCTATAATAGGATTGAGTACCAGACCGGAGAGCAGTTGAATCATTCAACCCACACCTTTCCATCTCTCCAAAATGCCCGAATACATGCATTTGAAATACTAGTTCCACGAACAGGGATAGATGTGCAAATACTTGGTCAAAGGAAGCCTCGTTAAGTCCAAATACGAATAACCATGAGTTGGTTAGATAGTAGTTCTATTTTGCAAAACAAAGCATTATGGCAACAAATTGCCACCTACGAAAATCAAGGTCTTAACGTGCAAGAATTAGGCATTACCCGAAGATAGGCAATGTAAGGGAGAGGAAGCATCTAGTCCTTAAGAATACGTCGCTGCCCAAAGTTAGACGGTGACGAGAAGATGTGATAACAAAGTCTACCTTTAAGAATTCGTTGTTGCCTAAAGAGTTGGACGGTGAGAAGGTTCTCAAAACCAAACCAGAAACCGGATGGTTATATCAGTTTCGACCTTTTTAAATTTACCATTGCTCAAAGTTGAACGACGATGAGAAGGATTGATGACCTACTTACGGATCAACTAGATCATTTGGTTCCAACTTGCAGGAATATGCCATCGCCCGTAGATTGGCGATGCTAAGGAGAAACCCAAATATTTGGACTATCGATACACTATCTTTTGGAAACGGAAGCGGGAGCTCAATTGAATCTTCAACCCTACCTTCTTGAATCTAACACCGCTCAAAGATTGACAACACTAGGAAGAAACGGTCTTCTAACATTCAGGGATCTATCATCACTCGAAGATAGGCAATGTCTGGATGCCATAATTATAAATCTTCAGGAATCGATGTTGCCCGGAGACTGGTAATGTCAAGAAAAGGTATTCACTTTTGAGCCGATCGAATTGGTAGAAGGTAACTTGCAAGTATCGATTATTGCTCGAAAATAGGCAACACCAAAATCCACAGAGTCGAGTCATTTGTGCATAAGTTTCAAAGGATAGAAACAGATGCATGACTAGGATCTCAACATTAAACTTGGAAAAATTCGATCGCAATCATGGAACTGATAGCATTAAAAACTTAGAGCTTGGAATCAAGTAGCAAAGTCACTAGTTCCCGAAGATAGGAACTACCGTATAAAGTAGGTTGAGGTAGTCGAATGAATTGTTTAGGAAGCCTAGTCCCTTGAAAATATATGGACTTAGTATTCAGAGTGATCAGCTCTATGGACTGGGGCATATACACCTAATACACTTGGTCGAAATGAACTTGACCATGCCTAAATAGGAATAGCCATAGAATTGGCTTAACCAAGCAACGTCACAGTTCTGAACAGAGCTATGTAATTTAGTATGCCAAAATGATTGTAGAAGTATTATTTACATGCACAACATTTTAGTAAATAAATATGTTGTGCATGAATAAAGGTGGTGCAGCAGCAAGAAAAGGTAACGTTCAGAATCGAGCAATTAAATAACCAGTCCTTAGAGACAGAGACTGGTGCATAGATTGGATCCTGGAAACCACAAAGAAAGGGGAGTCAACATTATCAATGTGCACTCGGTGGTGAGGAAAAGAGAAGAATATGATATCCTTGTAATCGACGATCGATGGCGAAGCAGAACCGCTTGTCATGGTCATAGTGAAAAAGACAAATAGATAAGTGGAAGCAGTGAACCAAAATTTCTTGATACCAAGAGGAACCTCTTGGTAATGAAAGACTTAAAATTGAGTCATTAATATACCAATTTCTGGAGATAGAAACTGATGTACGATTGGAATTTTAGCCACAACTTATGGGAATCCGCCATCGCCTGGGAATTGGCATCATCAAGAAGGTGTAATCACCAGCCTTTTAGAATTTTATTGTTCTTCAGAAATAGGCAATTTCAAGGAAGGATAATCGAAATTGAATAATTCATTCGCTGGTTTCTAGAGATTGAACAATGCCTGATCTAACTTCAATGATAGCGTTGGCGACCAAGTAGGACATGCTCATTGGATGTTAAGCGAAGATAGTTACGCAAAATTGAAAACAAGTACTATTGGACTTTTTCTCGATCCATGACTAGGATTAGGGAACTTCCATTAGATAGGGTGCAGTCGAGTAATTTCCCCTCATGTTCAACTCACACTATTGCCCGGACTCACAGCAGAAGAACCTCGTCAATATGATTTAGTTCACAACAGAAACATTGACTAAGGAGTAAATATTACGGATAATGTTCCCCAATGATATGGTGAAAGGTAGAGCTCGAACTGTTTGCAATGATAGTTGGTCGAAAGGAATACAACCAAACAAGTGCAAGACTGGATACAAAGTTGGTTAAATGACGTCCCTATCTCATCAAGCAAAGCACTTTGGCAACTGTATGCAGGGCCAAATAAAGAAGCATAACCAAAGAAATTGCCAGGATTCTGTCTATCTGCACAAGATTGTGAGACAACGAAGGCCAATCCCATGTAAGGACAATTAAAAAGAAGATCGATGGGACAACAAGCTTAGGGGAATCCAAACTTACTCCTCCTTCTTCGTCCAAGACTCTTAAGGCCATGTACTCATTTAGAGGAGGAGGTGGATTTAACAATAGCTCTACAAGAGCAACCGTGCCTTGTAGTTCAGTCATAGTCAATTGTCCCGGTATGACAGGGATAAAAAGTGAAGCCTAAATAGTGAAGGATCTAGCTTCTAGCAGAGTTGAAGTTCCTTTGCCAAACTAAAGAAGGGATGACCAAAAAGTCATTCTAAATAGTAAAACTTGACATTCAACACTATCAGGTGTGTTTTAATTTGAATAATATTCGCTTATGAACAACGCTCGAAATCCAAACAGAGCGACGCAGAAAGCTTTTCTTCTCAGGATCACCAGAAGTACAAAAATGTGAAAAGTGATACAATTGAATCATCCACTATATCCGATTTTGGAATAAATCATCGCGCTAGAATTCAAAATGGCAATACGAACTTAGGCAAATTCCCGAAAGGAGAGAATTGAAACCAGAGAACACAATTTAGCTCCAGAAAGACGTACATTATTCCGATGTAAACTTAACTTCACTACCAGCCGAGTACATTCCAAAATTCAACCATCTCCCTTAGAAATTGCCACCATCCCAAAATCATCGCAAGGAGGTTCTATACCCACCTGAAGCGCAATGTTGTCTCTAAAGAGCAGATTGAGTCGCTAATGCAAAGGAGTGGAATTTCAAATAAAAAACTAAGACGAATAGTTAAAGGACAATCAACCAAGTAAAAGCAATATCTCGAGATGATATCGAAATGATCAACTAGAATTTGCAAGATAGCAGTCCGTGACTTTTCTTGATCAGAGCATGCTTTATTTCCAACAAAATCATATGTCGAGGGGCAAATGTTTACTGGGTTTTAAATTGAGCAAAAGTCAACAGAAGGTAGAACGTCGAGAAGGAGACGAAACGACTTGAAATTTGAAAGGCATGCTCAAATGGATAGAGGAAATAGCTTGGGAAAGTTTGGACCAAAAATATGCTAAATGCATAAATCAGTACTAAGTTATAGATGTAGGTCAGTACCGAGTTATAGCGCTCCACAACCAGCCTCTCAAAATTTACACGAGTTATTCTCTAGCTCTTATATGCATGCCTAACTAATTTCATAAAGTTATGGACGACCTATCGCAAATATTAAAGAGTTAGCTCCTGTAAACTATAGAACAAACTAAGTTATGAAGGAAAGATCTTAAAAACAAGTCATTAATCGACGAAAACACAAGAGGGACCCCGAAATGAAGCAAGAAGTTTAATCCAAAAGGAAAAAGCGAGTTTTCGCTTAAGAGGATAACTCGGTATTGAGTTATAGCCTTAACTCATATAACCCCCAAATTTTCTACACTACTCTTGGCTGATGCTTGGACCTCACTACAAGTCGGCTTTTGATCCAACACGCCTGCTACCTCTATAAAAACAAACCATAGAGCAACTAAAATGGAATATGACTTCTGTCATCACTACGTGAAAGCTTCGCCTCTTCTTCATCTCTTATCTTCACATAATAGTCACCAAGGCAGCTACTTTGGACAATTCTAGGACATAGAATATGTTTAACGCCTATACTTGTGACTAGTTCTCTTTCAAATCTCTTGTAATATCAAACAAACTACATCAAATCTATAAGCTATAAAGTGGACGTAGGCCATACATTTCCGAACCACTACAAAATCCTGTGTCTCTATACTTTATTTCTATTATTTTTCTTTTATTTCAATTTTTATCTGCTAGATATAAGTCTCATAGGTTCCTTACAATCTATTCTTGGATGTTGATCCATTATTGACGTCAACATAGTATAAAAGTAATATTTTATAAAATAAGTGATTTTATAAAATAGTATAGAGTTGATATATTGTAAAATAAGTGATTCTATAAAATACTGTGATATTTTACAAAATAGTGATTTTATAAAGAGAAAATTAGTTTAAAGGAAGAAGTTAAAAAACTTTTAATTTTCACGGACGGTAAAATTAAACTTTTGTCTCAAGGACAAGCGCACAAGCACACATTCTATTCAAACTTTTCCATAACTATTTCTCCCTTTTCACTCTCTTTTCCTCTGGAAACAAATTTTCATCGTCTTCCTCCTTCCTCAAATAATGTCAGCCGGAACCATTATTATTCCCCAAAATAATTTACAAATACAATCGGCTTTGGAAGCCAAATCGAAGGACTTGAATCCACAAATTTCAACAAAACCTGAACTAATAGTCAATCGACCTAGGGCTTCGAAAACTAGGGCTTCGAAGACTATAGCTGAAGAATTAAAGAAGAGACGAGATAGTAGGACATCAAACACTATGGATTCGAATATTGTTCCTGAAGAACCAAAGAAGAAAAGAAAAACTAGGGAATCAAAGACTTTGAATGAAGATGAAATGAATAGACAGAAGCTTTCTAATGAGATCGCCAATAGAAAATGAAAGACAACGGTATATCATTTGATTTTTTTTGAAAATAATAGATAGTTTCAAAATGATAGTTGAATATATCATTTTAATGATAGATACTTTTAGAATGAAAGTTTATGTTGAAATGATGTTAGTCATATAGGTAGTTTTAGAATGATAGTTTAAGTTGAAATGATAATCAGATTGAGAAATGATAATGAGATAGATAGTTATAGAATGATAGTTGAATATATTACTTAATTTGTTGCATGCATTATGTTGAAATGATAGATGATAGATGAAAATATCATTTCAATTTTTGATAGATGTTAGATGATAATTAGATGGATAGTTATTGAATGATAGTTGAATATATCACTTGATTTGTTGCATGCATTATGTTGAAATAATAGATGAAAATAGCATTTCAATTTTTGATAGACGTTAGATGATAATTAGATGGATAGTTATAGAATTATAGTTGAATATATCACTTGATTTATTGCATGCATTATGTTGAAATGATAGATGATAGATGAAAATGGCATTTCAATTTTTGATAGATGTTAAATGATAATTAGATGGATAGTTATAAAATGACAGTTGAATATATCACTTGATTTGTTGCATGTATTATATTGAAATGATAGATGATAGTTGAAAATAGCATTTCAATTCTTGATAGATGTTAGATGATAATTATATGGATAGTTATAGAATAATAGCTGAATATTTCACTTGATTTGTTGCATGCATTATGTTGAAATGATAGATGATAGATGAAAATAGCATTTTTATTTTTGATAGATGTTAGATGATAATTAGATGGATAGTTATACAATGATAGTTGAATATATCTTTTGATTTATTGCATACATTTAAAATGAAGAACGATTGTTGAATATAACATTTCAATTTTTGAATTGCAAAAGCATGCATTGAAAATGAGCAATGATAGACAAATATAGCATTTAAGAAAAGAATGATAGATAAATATAACACTAGAATATTTCAAAAACATATACATGCATTAAAAAATGATAGATGAAAATAGCATTATAGTTTGTTAAATACAAAATCATTCATTGATAGTTTTCTGTATAGGAATCCAAAGGTAAAAAATCAGAAAAAGCAAAACAAAAGAATTCAGCATAGGTGTAGTTTGCTTCCGCTGACAAAAATTTTCAAGAAAATAAAGGAAGGAGGAGGTTTTCTTGCAAATCAATCGAATTTTCAAAAACAAACCCGCTTTGAAAAATTCATGCTTGTGTTTTTCAATGAATTGTTAACAAGATCTGCTTTTACAAAATCATCGACAAAGGTAGGTGATATCATTGACACATCTTCTATTGATGAAGAAGCTTTTAAGGTAGGGAATTATTTTAAAAAAATCAAACCTGAAGACATCTCAATTCTTTTCAGCTTACCTTTGTCTGGAAGTAATCATTTTCCATTACCTAAAATGAGTTTACAAAGCATTCCAGGTAACTGTAAAGATTTTGTACTTAGAAAGTTTATTAAAATAGATCATATCACAATGGACCTCACAGTTTCAAAGATAAACACTTTACTGCAAACAAAAGAATTTCAAAACGAAACTGATTTTTCAAAGTTGATCGTTATTCTTGCAATGATAACCTTCTTCTTTCCGGACAACCAAAGATACTTGCCATGGCGGTATATTCCTTATATCCTCGATGAAAAAAAAATAAACTCGGTACCTTGGCTTATTTCAGCTCATTATTCCTTAATTAGAGCTTTGACGGCTTTCAAAACAAAGTCGAGAAACATGCTCGGTTGTTCTATGCTCCTAGTCATAAGTACAACATTCTAACTTTATGTTAATATATCTATGTCTATAATGTAAATTCTATACATTATATGTTTTTACAAGTAATATTTTTGTTTGTAGTTTTTCCTATGTGAGCATGTACATTTGACTTCTCCAAATGCAACATACAGTGCTGCCTTACCTAGATTTGGGAGGTGTATCAAAAGTTTAAGAATGTGATTTCAAGAGAAGCTCTCAAGAAGACGAACGATAGAAAGGTATCATTTCTCACATAAGTGCAAGCAATATATAATGATAGATAAATATATCATAACATAGTGTATATTACCATTTTTTATGTTGTTATTATATAGCTATATGTTGAATGATAATTACATATAGCATTAATGCATAATATAGTATTACAATTTTCAGTTATTATTACTAAAGAATGAAGAATGATAGTTAGATATAGCATTATATGAAAAATGACAGTTTTATATAGCATTAGTTCATTCACTGTCTATTGCTCATTCATTACTATTTTATGTTATTATATAGATTTTCATTGAGATAAGAAATATGACTGAAGATGAAAAGGCACTTCTTGAACAAACGAACCAACAAATAATTTTTTTGCTGGATTCCAATGAGCATGTTGGAACAGAAAAAACAAAACTTGGAAGCACCATCAGAAAAGCAAGTCTAGTCGCTATAGCAGTACATTATACAACAACAACAACTAAGCCATTATTCCCAAACAAGTTGGGGTCGGCTAGAGATGGAACCCAAAATTAAATGAAAAAAAATTCAATTTAAAAGTTATAATAATTACAATAGCAATAGCAATAATAAAATAAAGTCAAATAAGTAAATTAATAATAATAGCTAAGTAAAGTAAAATAAAATAAAAAAATATATATGTATATATATAAGAGGAATGATAATAATAATACTAATAGCGATAATGATACTAATAGTAATATTGGTCGAAGACCAAATCTACGTCTTAGGCTCATGTTTCCTAGTCCTATAATCTAAAACTTATAAAACTCAACGCTCATGGTTCGGGTACGTGAATCGCTAACTTCCACTCGCTCCGATCCATCACCAGCTCTTGGGATATACCCCAATCCTTCAAATCTCTTTTTACTACTTCCTCCCATGTCAACCTTGGTCGACCTCTACCTCTCTTTGGGCCTTCAACACGGCCTATAATTCCAACACGCACATGTGCCTCGGGCGGCCTTCGTTGAAGATGTCCAAACCATCTTAAGCAATGTTGAATTAGTTTCTCCTCAATTGGTGCTACTCCAAGTTTATCACGTATATCATCATTTCTAATTCGGTCTCTTCTTGTATGACCGCAGCTCCATCGTAGCATACGCATCTCTACTACGCTTATCTTTTGGACATGTTGGCTTTTAGTAGGCAAACATTCTGCACCATACAACATCGCAGAACTGATTGCTGTTTTGTAGAACTTTCCTTTAAGCTTTTGTGGGACCTTCCTGTCACAGAGAATCCCAGACGCTTGTCACCATTTCACCCATCCCGCTCGAATTCTAAAACTAACATCTTCATCAATCTCACCATTATACTGCAACATTGATCCTATATATCGAAATGATTTCTTCTTGGGAACTATTTGTCCAGCCAGAGTGGCATCTCCATCTTCCGACCTGACACCGCTGAACTCGCACTTCATATACTCTGTTTTAGTTCTGCTAAGCCTAAAACCCTTTGATTCTAAAGTCTGTCTCCATAGCTCCAGTTTTCTATCAACCTCAATCCTACTTTCATCAATTAGCACAACATCATCGACAAATAGCATACACCAAGGAATCTCACCTTGTATATCCTTCGTAACCTCATTCATCACTAGAGCAAAAATGTAGGGGCTCAAAGCTGATCCTTGATGTAATCCTATGTTAATGGAAAAGTCACCGGTTTCACCATCGCATGCTCTGACACTAGTCACAACATCATCGTACATATCCTTGATAAGTGTAATGTACTTTGTTGGGACTCTCTTCTTTTCCAGGGCCCACCACATCACCTTTCGCGGTACCTTGTCATAAGCTTTCTCCAAATCGATAAATACCATATGTAGATCCTTCTTTTGCTCCCTAAACCTCTTCATAAGTTGTCTTATCAAGAAAATCGCCTCTGTGGTCGACCTCCCGGGCATGAAGCCAAATTGGTTTTTTGAAACAATTGTCATTCTCCTTAGTCTATGCTCAATGACTCTCTCCCAAAGCTTCATTGTATGACTCATAAGCTTAATTCCTCTGTAGTTTGTGCAACTTTGGATATCTCCTTTATTCTTAAAAATTGGAACTAGTATGCTTTTCCTCCACTCATCTGGCATTTTGTTTGATTTGAAAATATTATTGAACAACTTAGTTAGCCATGCTATCCCTGCATCTCCAAGGCATCTCCACACCTCAATGGGGATGCCATCATGCCCCAATGCCTTGCCTGCTTTCATCCATTTTAGTGCCTCCTTTACCTCGGATTCTTGAATTCTCCGAACAAAATGTCTGCAAGTGTCATCAGAAGAGTCGTCTATCTCGATCGTAGTGTTATCACCTTCTTCATTAAATAGTTTGTCGAAATAATCTCTCCATCTATTTTTTATCTCCTTGTCCTTCACCAAAAGTCTATTATTGTCATCTTTGATGCATTTAACTTGGTTGAAGTCTCTTGTCTTCCTCTCACGGAGCTTAGCTATCCTATAGACGTTTTTTTCACCCTCTTTCGTACTTAGGTTATGATATAGATCTTCATACGCCCGGCCTCTTGCTTCACTTACCGCTCTCTTCGCGTTCTTCTTTACCACTTTGTATTTTTGCATATTGTCCTCGCTCCTGTGATGATGTAAGCACTTATAGCATTCCTTCTTCTCTTTGATAGGCTTTTGCACATCACTGTTCCACCACCAAGAATCTTTAGATTCGCATTTATTTCCTTTCGCTATCCCAAACACCTCGGTAGCCACTTTTCGAATGCGTCTTGACATCTCATCCCACATGTGATTTGCTTCTCCTTCCATATTCCATGCCCCTTCTACCATCACTCTATCCTTAAACACCCGTGAGGCGTCTCCTTTGAGCTTCCACCATTTTGTTCGACTAGTCTTGGCTCCTTTACCCTGTTGAACACGTATTTGGAGACGAAACTCAGATATCAAAAGCTGATGCTGTGAGACGACGCATTCTCCAGGTATGACTTTGCAATCTACACAAGCTCGTTTGTCGTCTCTTCTAGTAAGTACTAAGTCAATCTGGCTAAAGTGTTGACCACTACTAAAAGTAATTAAGTGTGACTGTCTCTTCCTAAAGAAGGTATTAGCTATCATGAGGTCATAAGCAATAGCGAAATTCAATATTTCTTCTCCTTCTTGGTTCCTATCGCCATATCGAAAACCACCATGCACTCTCTCAAACCCCCCACTAGTTGTACCAACATGGCCATTGAAATCTCCTCCTGTGAAAAGTTTTTCGCTACTAGGCACATCCCTAACCATGACATCTAGCTCTTCCCAGAAATTCCTCTTGACGGCTTCACTTAGACCTACTTGTGGGGCATAAGCACTAATGACGTTCAGAATCATATCACCCAGTACCACCTTAACTAGGATGATCCTGTCCCCTTGTCTCCTAACGTCGACCACTCCGTTTCTAAGGTTCTTGTCAATTAAAATACCTACCCCGTTCTTATTACGCTCTTTTCCCGTGTACCAAACTTGAAGCCTGTGTTCTCCACTTCCTTCGCCTTTTGGCCCGTCCATTTGGTCTCCTGAACGCATAAGATATTTACACGTCTCCTAGCATAGTATCAACTATCTCTCTTAGCTTTCCTATTAATGATACTACATTCCGACTACCTAACGGAATCCTACTTTCATTGACTAGCTTCCTTGCCCTTCGCATCCGCCGAGTAAAGTGCGAAGACCCTTGCTCATTTATCACTACATCAGGGCGTCGATGCAGCGCGCCACTAAGGGAGTGACGACCCAGCCCTTGCATATTTTTCACCATACCCGAGCCTCGATATGGCGCGCCGCTAAGGGAGTGGCGACCCAGCCCTTGCTCACTTTTCACCATACCCGAGCCTCGATATGGCGCGTCGCTAAGAGGATTACACCCCAACAAAATATAACTAGGTTCCATTTCCATAAGAGAGGCTAGGGTTTTTACGTTGGCTCACCAAGCCTATCACAACCCTCCTCCTTTATCCGGGCTTGGGACAGGCTGCATAGAAAACTACACAGGCGAAGTTATAGCAGTACATTATAGTGGTGGAAAAAAAAGTTGAAGAAGAATGAAGAGGAATTACATAAAGAAAGACAAAATAGGATAGAAGGAGAAGGCATTATAATATAATTGAAAAAAGAAATCAAGATTTGGGAATCAAAAGCAAGAGAGGAAATACCACCTCCAACATTTGATCTTAATATAACTCAGCAAATTCAATTGATGCGTGAGGAAAAACATCAAAAAGATCAAAAGAAACTGGTAGAGGCAGAACAAAAATCCCCAAGATTACTTGAAAAAGCACGCAAGAAACCAAGCTCATTAATTTTAAGGGTTAAAAAGCGCCTAAGAAAGAAAAAATGATCCTGATTGCCAACACGAAATTGTTCATTAGAAAAACAGAGAAAAAAATAACAACAATGTTGAACAAAAAGAGGAAACTGAAAAAGAAGAACCTGAAAAGGGAAATGAAAAAAATGAACCTGAAAGAGAAGTAAAATATGAATCTCAAACAGAAGAAGACAAACAGGAAAATACAAGTGAACAAGAAGAAGATGAACAAAATGAAGAAACCGATTATGAAGAAGAAACTGAAATAGATGGCATGCAAGAAAAAAATGAAGAAGTCAAAACAGTTGATAATGAAGAACCCATTGATGTTGATGGGTATTCTCTATCAATCAAAGTTTATAAAAGTAGAGATATCACAGAAAGCAAAATTCTACGACTACTGAATGAAGAACAACGTAACAAAGTTCTAACTTTCTTCAAATTCAATGAAAATGAGAAATAATATTTCTGAGCTTGTTTATTTGATTATATTTTTAATTACATAAAATTGAATAAAATAACTTGTCAATTATTATTTTTCAATCACAGCACTATAGCTTATGCAAAGGATGAAGGAAATAAAGGAGGAATTAAAATAGTCAAATCTATGCTTGAAGCTGTTATGTTTGAGGAGGTCACAAATGGACAGGTATGCATCAAAAGAGAAATATGACAATTAAAAAGTGCATATAAATGTATAGAATTGGAGAATGATAGCTAAAACTAGCATTCATATTTTCAAAGTGCATATAAATGTATTGAATGAGAGAATGACAGTTAGAAATAGCATTAGTATTTGTAAAGTGCATACAAATGTATAGAATGACAGAATGATAGTTAATACTAGCATTCAAAATTTCAAATTGCATATAAATGTATTGAATGAGAGAATGACAGCTAAAAATAGCATTAGTATTTGTAAAGTGCATATAACAGTATAGAATGAGAGAATGATAGTTAAAACTAGAATCCATATTTTTAAAGTGCATATAAATGTATAGAATGAAAGTGAAAACTAGCATTCGTATTTTTGGTTCAAACATGTAGAAAAAATTATTTATTCCATAAAGCTTACAATCTTCTTTGTTTGAATAACTAGCTTATTGATTGGTTTTATTACCATCAAGAGATGTATGAACACAGTTACTACTTCACTACCATAATGATGGTAAGTATATGCTTTTTATTATAAATGTTAAATAATAATATAAAATATTCTAATACTTACTAATATACAGAATGCTTTAATGCATGATCAGGAAACTGTGATCAATGACATAGTCGTACCAACAATAGATGTCATTGTAAAGGATGAATTTACAGAGAAGATTTTCTTCCCTTTACATTACATAAACCACTGGAACTTACTGATGCTAATTATGAGACAATGCAGTGGGGTCATTATGACTCAACCAAACCAAAGACCAGATCAACAAGGACATCAGACCCTAGCTATAACTAAGCCCTGATTCTTGAAAGAAAAATATAATTTTAAAATCACTCTAATATTAACATACAACACTAATTTATTTTCTTCCAAAGAAACAAAATTGAATTGTCATTCATGAAGAAATGGGTAGAAATAGGAATACTCAACAAAGAACTTAAAAAACCTAAAGTATTGCAACCGAAAAGCCCATCACAAGATCCTGATTCATAAGTAACCAATTTCATTTTTTCTTTTGTCATTTAAGTTTTTATATTCATCCAAGTTTTGTTGTTTTTTTAAAGTACAGTGGAATACATCTAATGAACAAAATGATAGTTAAACCTAGCATTGATATTTTTAAAGTGCATAGAAATGGATCAAATGAAACAATGACAGTTCAAACTATCATTTGTATTTTAAAGTGCATATAAATTTATCAAATGTCCAAAACGATTGTTTACACTAGCATACGTATTTCTGAAGTCTATTGGAGTACACCGAATATGCAAGCTGGTAGTTAAAATATCATTTGTATTTTTAAATTGTAGTGGAATGCATTGAATATGCAAAATTATAGTTAAAACCAGCATTCTTAATTTACAGTTCATTGGACTGCATCTATTGAACAAAAAGATTATGTATTAGGTGCATGCTCCAGATGCAGGCATGGTTTCTCTACGAATGTATTGATCAATACTGTGATCAAAATATAATGTTATATTTTAGAATGCTAGATTAAAGAATGCTATCTTATTTTAGCATTAGATTATACTGTAATATTAACTAATATTTCTATATCTAAAACAGACTTGATAGTGCATTCTTTGTGATAGAAAACATGAAAAACCTTGACAAGGATGAGATGCCAGTAAAATATATAAAGGAGACAATTAGAAAACTAAGAGCTGAAGTAGTATATGACAAACTCAACGATCTAGAATATAGGTGGTCAGTGGAGAAGTCCTACAAAGACTCTACACAAGACTAGCTACCACATTTAAATTTCTTAGAACTTTGGATATTATTTGAACTAAACCACTTCTTGTAATTAAACTGTGATAGATTCGTATACGTTTTCTAATGCTTGTACTGTGTTTTCAGTGTTTAAACTCCTGTGATGGATTTGAACTTTTTGATTTGAATTTTATTCGATTATGGTCGGCTATTTTCAATGCATGAACTACAATGGATAAAGTATGGATATATTCAAGTGTCGTTTTTATGTGCTTTTCGAGGCTTGCACTGTGTTTCTGAAGTGGTGAATAATGTTTATACTAAAATGCTAGATACAACTAGCATTCTGCGAAAATACATTTTTCAGTGATCGAACTGTGATGAATAAAGTGTGATTTTATCCATCTAACATTTGTATGTGCTTTTCAATGTTTGTACTGTGTTTCAAGTGTGATGTATACTGTTATACTGTAATGCTAGTTATAACTAGCATTTGACTGAAATGCTAAATATAACTACTGTTACTATGAAATGTTTATACGCTTACCCATTGTATCTGCTTCAGCTTTTGATATGCTTACCATCATCATACGTCTAAACTGCAGATTCATGGAACATCGGCTTTGAAGTCCAGTTTTTTTGCGCTTGCCTCTGTTCCATTTGGGTTATGTTACTCTACTGCCAAATTATTGTGAATCTTCGCTTTGATTGTGTATTGGTTCAGCAGCTGCTTTTCAAGTCTACATTCTATTGTGGTTATACAACAAATATTCAACTACTATTTTTTTAATTTTTTAATTTTTTGTTGAAATCTCCACCTCCATTGCCAGAGTTTGCTAGATGTTGATTGGTACTTGAATTTTTAATTGATGCATACTTCAGCCTTTCATCAGCTCATCATCAGCTCGGCAGCTCATCCCAGAACCACTTATGCAATCTCATCAGCTCATCATATAAAGATTAGTTCACCATCATAAGATCCTTCATTCATGCACAATAGCTCACTCAGTTCTATGCAATGATATGTTGTGGTTTTCAATGTTTGTATTGTGTTTCAAGTGTGATGTATACTGTTTATACTAAAATGCTAATTACAACTAGCATTCGACTGAAATGCTAAATACAACTAGCATTCAATTGAAATGTTAATACTGAAGTACAACACGTGCAATTCCTTAGTTCATATTGAAAATTTTGCATTATGAATAAATAATAGATTCCTAAAAACAAACCTTCAGCTACAATGGAAAATAGCAATATGCAAACCGACCAAAACAATGGAACTCACACTAAATAAATACCTGAGCAATGTATGAGTAATTCAAAGAGCAAAGAAGCAAATCAAAAAACAAAGATAAATTTTTATAGAGCAGAGTTTTACATATTCAAACCAATAATAAAAAGACTAAATGATAATAAAAAATTTCAAACATAGGCAGATCTGATATTAGAAATTAGAATAAAATAACCAAAACATTTCACATTTTATTTTGTAATGATTTCACATAGTCAGACTTCATTCTTTTATAAGCTTTAGTACCTTTACACTAAAGAAACTACAGATCAGCCACATGAATTTCACTACAAGTCCATTACACCTAAAAAACTACTCCATTACACTAAAAAAATACATAAAATTTCTAACTTTTTGAAGAAGCAAGGCAATTCCTTTTGTTGTGACCAACTTCGTTATTTTTTTTCTTTTATTTTAAGAATATCCAAATCCACCACGCCTCTTTAAAGATGGTCTTCCTGCACCACGAACCTCTTTAGGAGGCCTAATTAAAACATCATTTTCAACAGCAACTGGGTTATCAAAATCTGGAATTGGATTGATAGCATTAGCATACGAAGATCTAAAAGCATTAACAGTAAAATAGTCCTCCACATAATCATAAACTGATAACCTAGACTTGTTAATGCACTTAATTGCATGGGCACAAGGAAAACTAGTAACTCTCCATTGATTACAACTACATAAACAATTTAAAGATCAACAACCTGTGACTTAGGAAATTTAACTTCAAACACAAATTCCGAAGACTTATAAACATCCCAACCAAAGTCATCATTGGCTAACTTAGACAAACGTTCCTCCATAATAGGACAAAGATTCGTTGTCTACAAACGACATTCCTCTCTCCTTCTAGCCATTTTCTCCATTACTTTCACCCGAATACCATCCAAATAAGAAGTTATTGGCATATAACTATCTTCCAAAATCCATGAATTAAAACTTTGTGCAACAGTAGAAGAATATTCACCATAACACTTACCTTGAAAAAATAAATCAGCCCAATGGTCAAAAGGTTTATCTCTTAAAAAAAATTTCCGCAGATGTACCCTCAATATCCTTAAATTTAGAAAGATAACGCACAAAATCATACATATTTGAAGCTCTAGTACAAAGTTTAAACAACTCAACAATTGATGAATCACCTTTAGCTGCCTTAACAATAGTACCAATATTTTGTTCCATATGAAGTAAACAATAGGTATGATAAGAAGAAGGAATATTTTGTAACACCTAAAATGAGACCCTATTGACGACCAGACATAAAAACTAAAGACCGATCTTCATGAAGCATTTCTTTCAAATGGGACAAAAACCAAGACAATTAGCTTTGTTTTCATGTGAAACAATACCCACTACAAGTGGACAGAAACCTACAAAATAAATAATTAATGACTGATTAGTAGTAAGAAACATGAATTATATAAATATTCAAACCCGTATTAAATGTTAATACTTTCGATTATAAATAATTGAATTAGCTTCAGAATGATATATGAATCTAGCATATGTTTATAGTCTATTATTTACTATTGCATAAAAATTGTAGTTCCAGTTTTTGTAAACATTTATACTATAAACATTTCTAGTTTAAACAACTCTACCGTTGAATAGAATTAGACCAAATAATTCTAGTGTAAACATGTCTACGTAAAAATTATGTACTGTTACAGAAAATGATAATTACATATATCATTACCAAATAAATAAATAAAAATTAAAATGAAACTCATATCTTGGTTACCGTTTTTGAAGTAGCAGCTAACAAAACACCCGGTCTTCCCTTTAAAGCAGCCGCATCTAAAAATAGTAATGGCCGACAATGCTTAAATCCAAATAAGCAAGCACCAAAACCAATACAAACTCTTTCAAATTGATTAGTTGAAGGATTAACTTCCATAGCCACATAACTAACAGGATTATATTTTTGCAGCGCCTCCAAATACCAATTTAAATCATTATATGACATAACATCATCTCCATATATTTCTTTCAAAGCCAATTGTTTTCCACTATATGCATAATAATATGAAAGATTAAAATTGTACTCTTTTCTAAACTCTTTGATAATATCTTTTGGCTTATTCATAGGAGCATCTTGAATTTGATCAACAATCAACGGTTTAACAAATCTACTTGAAATATTAACCATATTAACATCTCTAAGACTGGCTCCACATGAAAGGTCAAAATTGTAGGTTCTAATAAAAAACCGGGAGAGTGAACCATGATCCGAAGAAGCATTAAGATAAAACTTACAACCATCCGTCGACCAAGAGCAATTAACCAAAATTCTATCGGGAGAATTTCTAACAAAAATAAATCATAACTATTTTTTATTTGATATGCCATTAAAAACTCCATAAAATCCTTAGCTCTATTAAAACAAAAACCAAAAAAATCCACAATAGCTTTTTGAGAATCTTTCTTCAACATATATTTCAAATAATAAGAAGAATCGGCATGTGAATCACTATTTATAGCAGAACTACTACTAATTGAAGTGCTTTGAACACTTGAATTGCCTAAACCACTACCACCAATATCAACTTCCATAGCACAAACATTTCCCTTAACAGTAAACTTAAAATATTCAGTCCGTGAAAATTAGAAAGCATACACTACTAATCAAATCTGAATCGGTATCAATGATTATATTCTTATTCTCAAGAACATAAGATATCTCAATAGAAAACGGACTAAGATGTGGCCAAAGTTCACTGATTTCGGTCTTAACACCAAACAAAGAAGAACCCGTGGTAAGTCGAGTAGAATAACAATTCTCATTATGTTCAAAAAAAACAACTAGCAAACTATTTGCTTTATCATTGTAGATATCAGTACTGCAAAAGGAATAAAAAAACCAACTGGCAAACTTAATTAATCTTATAAATATAGCAACAACAGAAAATGCTAAATTAACATAGCATAACAAATGCAAAGCTAAATAAATTAATTATGAATATAGTAAATGCTAAATTAACGTAGAATAACAAAATAGGAAAAGCAAAACGATAAATTTTAAGTGCTAAATGAAAGAAAATTAAATTAATTAAAATGCAAATGCTAAATGAACATACCATAACCAAATTAAAACAAATTATGAATATAATAGCAGAGAATGCTATATAAACATAGCATAACACAACAAACTAACATATAAAATTAACAGACGTCATACGAACATTAAAATTGTATAACAATAAACATTGCTAAATAAACATAGCAGTACACATTAAATCTTACTTTGCCATTGTAACAAATCTGAAACCAGAACCGAAATCAGGAAGAAGACAAAGTATACAACCTAGAAAACAAAAACACTTAATAACCGATACATGTATATCAGAGGAAGATAAAAAGAAGAACAAAAGAAATAAGATTGACATACCTGGAACTGCAAATTGTTTGATGAAGATCGAGAGCAAGTTATACAATGAAGATCGACACAAGATGGAGAAAATTGAGAACAAAAATAATAAAACACGCATCCTTGAAATGAAGATCGATGCATGAAGATCAGCAAGATCAGGATGAAGATTAGGAAGAAGATAAAAGCAAGAAGATCAATGATAATGAATGGCAAGTTAGAATTTTATAGAAGTATTTCCTTTGGACAAAAAAATAAAGCCCGCGTCCTTGAAATCAAAAAACAAGTCGGCATCCATAGCCAGCCCATTTTCCTCTTAAAAAAATTGCTCCATTTACTTGAAATAAGGCCACCCTTCACGACCAAAACATTTCCACAATCTCCGTTTTGAAATGAAAACGCTTCCTCCTATTTCACCTAATGTTGATATTCGTTCAATTTCATCTATGGCTTTCCAATTTTCATTTTCAACTGTTCACGCACAAATTGAACAGGCGGATCTAATTCTGATGAAGTAACTTCACTAGCAACAACCTGAGCACTTCAACTCGGAATCCTACAATTAGACCCAACTACGCATCCCGACAAAAAAAATTTCCAACTTCGAGGCTACTCAACAAATGTTATTGAGATCTAGGCAAGTACGCACAAAACTCAGATCTCTAACTATCGAGCATCGACATCATCACTACAACAAACTTTAATATGCAACCTAGCAACCCATCAACCCAAGGAGATGTGAAATTTTCAGATCTGGGCACCATAATTGGAGTAATGACGAGCTTTCCACCATTGGCAGTGCAGTAGTTTCTATTCTAGACGACGGTGCAAGTTTATGCGGCAGTCTCTAGGAACGAGTGTAAATTATTTTTTGGTAGCGAAATCCAGTTTGAGAAGAAAACACAATAATTTCCTTAGGAGGTGATTGTTTTAGGAATAGTTAAATCTTGAGTGTTTTTTACTGTATAATTATGTTTCTATCCGGCCCTTCAGCCGGCTATATTCAGACTGACTGGACAAGTTAGACTGGATGATTATTGAGGAACACAGCCCGAAGAGATGAATTTTAGGCTCAGAGATCAAGCGCAGGCAATGTTATAAAGCAACGATTAATCGAGACCAAGAGATAGACTCTCCAGAATATTCTAAGTTTGGAATAATGCCTCCCCTAGGCGGGGGATCAATGCCTATCCCTTTCCCTAAGGGATCGGCACCTATCCTCAATTTTTGTCCCAAACTGGGTGAGATCGATGTGGAGTGATAAGGAAGGCCCCATAAGGCTACATTTCAAGTTTCAAGTTGTTTGGATTTCGTACGCTCGAGTTATGGGCAAATTACTTCACCTATAAAAAGGGATCGGTATAAAAGGGATAGAAATAAAAGGGATCGGTATAAAAGGGATCAGCCATATTCAGCTTTCACTACATATTACAACAATGATCGGTCAATAACTTAAAATCTACAGATGATATCAACATGAAACTTGGAGTATAAGCACATTACAACATGGAAAACACCACATAGGGATCGCACCCTAATTAGAGGAGATTGGAGGGATCGGTACCTATCCTTCTAGAAGGATCGGCTGAAATCAGAATGCATGTAAGACAACTTCACGAGAAACACGATATCTCATAAATGGTAAGTCGGAATGGCACGAAATCTGGAATGCAAGTAGCTTACATCATGGGGGACCCACTAGAGGGATCGCACCCCATTTGGACTCCAAAATAGGGATTGGAATCGATCCCTATTTTGGGATCCAATGGGCCTCAAAATTCTTGTGTGGCCTCTTTGTCTTGGCCTGGAGGTTCTTCTGCCAAAATATCAGTCTGATCTGTGCATATCTTCCCCTACAAATACAGCAGGCATGGCATCAGAAGAGGGATCCTTCTTTCTACTGCCAAGTGTAACGACCCCAAATTTTGGTCATTTGAATTTGAAATATCTAGAAGTTATTTTTATAAGTTAAATAAGTTGAATTTCAAATATAGTGAATTATTTGATAATTAATTTATTAAATTGAATATTTATAAGTTTTTAATATTTTAAATCTTGAATTTAATATAAATGAAAATGATTTTGAAAGTTGATTTCAAAATCTTTTTGATAAGAAGTAAGATAATAAACTTTTAAATTGGATTTAAAAGCGATTAAACTGGTTTTGGAAATTATTCGTTTTAATTAACGTGTAGAATAGCCTTCTCGGTCACTGTCTCGGAATTGGACGAAATTAGTGTCATTGGATTCGAAATAGTAAGTTATTATATGCCAACGGTTTTCATGGCGATCGAACGAATCATTTAGTCCTGCGAGATCAAAACGCATAGAAATTAAATTCAAGAAATTTTATAATATAATTGGGTTCGAAAAAGCTATCTTCCACATATGATTGAATTAGACCTCGAAACAAGTTCCATTGTGTTCGAAATAGGGGTATAACATATGGAACACCAGCAGCACGTCTCGATAGGAGTTTGGGATTTTTGGACGTTTAAAGGCATGATATTTTTAAATTTAAAATAATATATAAAACATCCATAGCTTTGCCCATACCACCAGCCATACTTTAACTGTTCATACCATACCCCTACCTTTATAAAACCGTGTTCATCAAAGAAAGTTGTGTTATGTTTTTCAATTTCAAAAACCAGTAATCCAACGGCTTTAATCTCACATGTCGATCGAGGAGGATTTGGGCCAAGCGTTCTACACGAAAGGGGAGCGGCTTGTGGGGGCGAGTTCATCGGTGGCGACTGATCGATGGATGGTGGCATGGGGAGGGAGAATTTGGGCCGCGTTTCGCGGCAGATCATCGTCAAAATCGAGCGAATGGCGGCGAGCTAAGGGTTGGGACAGGTGGTAGGCGACGCGGCGAGGTCGAGGCGATCCTCTGGTGACCTCCGCCGATCTCATGGTGGCGATGTCGACAGTTGAAGTCGCGTTTTTTGTTGAGCATGGAGCGTGAACGACGAGTAAGAGGGAGGGAGGTAATTAATTTAAATAAGTATATTAATTTAAAAAGTTAATTACAATTTAATTGTTTGAAAAGTTAATTACAATGCTATAAAATAGTAATTTGATTTAAAAAGGGATTTCAAAGTGATTTTGGAAGTTTTATACGTTTTTAAATATTTTTTCTAAAATGAAAGTATGTTTTAGATATTATAAATTGATAGTTTTACAAAATATTCTAAATAAAGATTTCCGAACTGTAAATTATAGATTTTTAAAATCTTGGAGAATAAGTCTGTCTTCTATAATAAAGGAATTGTTTTAAAAAGGAAATAGAAATATTTTTGAAATAACATTTATTAATCATCGTTGTATAAAGTGATATATATGTATACAGGTATATATATATTATGATTTATTCATAAATGTGAAATTTATAAATGGGATAATTTACAAGGGTGATATTTTTTACAAAGGAAGTGAAGATTTGAAAAATCGTATTTGTTAATAAAAGTATGAATAGTTTATAAATTAAAGGAAACTATTATTGTTAAACAAATGGGTTTTATAAAAGGAATTTATCCATATGAAAGTAACGTTAAAAACGGAATGGTGATTAATGTTTTTAAATGAGATTTATGAATAAGTGAGATTCATAAAGGAAATAGAGTTATAAATGGAGTTCATAAATAAATGGGTTTTATGAAAGGAAGTTTTTATAAAATGCAAAGAGATTCTCAAGTATAATTTTATAAATATGGGAATGATCGGGTTGAAGATTTAAGTATGGATATTTATCGAGGAAATACCTTATGTTCCAAAAGTTAGTTACTCATGTTAATATTGTTTAAAGTTGTTTATTAATATTTAAATAATTTTGAAAGGTTAATTATTTAAATTATTAATATGGTCTGAAATTAATAATAATGATTATTATTAATATTTTGGTAATTTATTATTATTATTTATATGGTAAAGATTAACGATTGTTTTATCCATAATGGTTTGAATTATTAATTATTATTTTTAAGAGTTAAAAGTTAACAATAATTATTTATTTATGATATTTTTGAAATTCATGAATAGAGTTTTGTAAATGGACTTGGATTTTTATAAGAAAAGCTTATAAAATGGTTTGAAGAATTAAAGGGAGATTATTTACAAGATAAAGAGGTTTATAAATAAGTGGATATTTATAAACGAGTTTTAGAAATGGGTTTATAGATTTATAAAAAGAATTTACAAAAAATTGCATGGCTTTATAAGGGTTTAAAAATGATTTGAGAAATAATTATATATGGTTAATAAATGGTTTTAGAAATTTATAATGGAGTTTATAAATGATTTTACAATTTGGTAAAAGAGAGATCTTCCTTAGTGTTTGGTAAATATACTTATACCGGTGAGATAAGTATATCAATATTTTCTAAGTATTGAAAATAGAAGGGTTTGTGAAAATATCCTTGTAAAAGTATTTTTATACAAGTATTTAAAAATTGGTTTTAATTAATGAAAAGATTAATTAAGGAGGCTTAATGTTGCTTGGTGCATAACCAAATGCTGGTTTTTCCTATGCAATTAAATCCCTGATTGAATGTTTGTTATTAGATAGTTAAATAACCGACTATTGGAATTTGGACCCAAAAGTAACTTTGGAAATATCTAGAAGAAACACGTGAGTTATATGGAAAAGTCATCTCTGATCATGTTGTACTGTGTGTGTAAATCTCGTTTCATTCTTCTAGAACAATGATAAGGAAATCCTTCCACTAATAGTTGGGAGGTGATCTCCGATCTTATCTTTAACAGTTTATTTCCTAAAGAACTGGGGTTAAGTTTACCGGAACTATCGAATGTTGTTTTGAAGAGACCAGGATCATATATGTTATTTGAAAACCACTTCGATCCAACTCAAGCATTTGAAGTAAAGACATCTTGAAGATGATGGAATTGGAGACAGAGTTCTCAATCGTTTCGTTCAGTTCCAGAATGAACTTGTATGGATGAATGCTGGTATTGAATTGGTTGCATGGAGGGCAATATTAGCATTCCAAGATGGTTTGCTATGAGGAAATGGTAAGGGCATGGCCTCTTCGAGCCTCACAGCCAGAAAATGAATAAAGCAGGGACATGTGGTAGGGCTAAGTGGGTCGCACCCAAGTAGGGTATGATCATCCAAAATCTAGAGCAATATTCATGTAAGCTTCGGGATCTCAGTGTGTGGTTGTTGATTGCAACTGAGGGGTGATCATATTTGATGCTACTCAAGAAGGGGGTAGTGCAGGTCCAGAGTAGAAAAGGTGCAATGTGTTGTAACCTCCCGTACACTTAATCTAAAGGTGTACGGATTCGATGGGTAGACCCTTACCCTTTCATAGTTGGAATCCATTCTCCAATATGAGCCTTTGGTTTTGAACCTAGTATGATGGAATTTAATTAACGTAACAATTTCGGCTATGATTAATAAGTACTTGTATATTAGACACTATTATAATATCAGAGGAATTTTTAAGAAATGTTTTGGTTATCGTGAGGTAAAAACCCATCCGTGTTTATGTGCGGCGTGGTCTTACGAGATACCTTTGTTTTCAAAGGTTTTATATCTTAAAAATCCAGTTGGGTGTGTTTTCTCACGCTGGTTTTCCAGACTGACTCAGATGTTATTTTATTATAATGCTCGGGTCAGGCTGAGCATATTTACAGATTTGTTTGGATGCATTGGAGCTCATGAGACCAGTTGGAGGTCTTCAAGTCGTATTCTCGTATATGTTTATTTTCCGCTGCTTTGTTATTGAAATTATCAGCAATTGTGAGGACAGAATGTTATAATTGCCCAGGTTGATAATTGTGATTGTTGTTGTACTCTGATGGATGTATGTATATAACAGTTTCTCTTTTGTAAAGATCATTGATATTAAATTATATTTTGTTCCGCTGCGATAGTGAGATTCTGTGTTGTTTTAGTTTCTTTTCTCTTCTTCTTCTCTCCTCTTCTTCTTTCTTCTTTCTTTCCCTCTACTATCTGTCTTTCCGTTCGATTTGGTTTGGACATGTATGGTTTATTGTCAGCTTGAATTGTACGGAAAAGCGGGTTGTTACACCAAGGCTCTTCCATTTTATTCTTTATTCTTGTACTAATAGATCTCAACTGATCCAAACATTCTTGTAATCATAATCAAGTGCAAGATCAATAAAAATATGAAGTGGATGTAGGCCAAGATTGTCGAACCACTATAAAAATTTGTGTGTTCATTTATGATATTTGCTCTTTTTTAATTTCATTCTTCATTTAATCCCTACTAGATTCTATTTAGTGTTGATGCCCATTTCTGGCGTCAACATTTTGGTGCTTTCACTGAGAATTGACTTCTTAGCTTGATTGGATCTCATCGTCTACTTGTGGATTTCCATATTCGCGAGATAGATCCAGCATTCTACCGAAAAACTTCCTATTCTACTTAGATTTGAAGGAACCTAATGATAGCCATGGTTAGATGAATAAAGTCAACTTCATGCGGAGTCTAAGGAAACGATGAGCTAGTGTTCTTGTATGGAGTTGTTCATGTGTTTATGTCCATTTGGAAGGGATCAGATTCGCTCATGTATGCAAGTTCTTAGATCAGATGCTGAAGTTCACACTCAAGTTAGCTAAAGGCCGATCCCTCTCTCAAGACCAAGATGGCCGATCCCTCTCTCGAAGCCTGGATGGCCGATCCCTCTCCCTTGGCCTAGATGGTCGATCCCTCTCTCAAGGCCAAAATGGCTGATCCCTCTCTCGAAGCCTAGATGGTCGATCCCTCTCTCAAGGCCAAAATGACCGATCTCTCTCTCAAGGCCAAGATGTTCGATCCCTCTCCAAACCGATTCATGACCGATCCCTCCATACCTACTACCGATCCCTGTCCAAATAGGGTCATGACCGATCCCTCCGTACCTAATACTGATCACTTTCCAAATTGGTTCACGACCGATCCCGCTAGCCGATCCCTCATTCACATCCTCATAGCCAATCCCTCTCATATAGCAAACATTGATCCCTCACCAAGGCAATTCAGCCAGTCCCTATACCATCGATCCCTCACTAAGGCAATTCCACCGAGCATCGCTTGTGAAATAATAATAAAAATATGGATCAGGTACGATCCATTATAAAAAAACAGCTCTAAATTTTTTTTACACCCGAACCCATGTTGTAGTGTAGTGCCCCCCGCATTCCGAATTCAGAACTCAACTTAAAGATGGTGCATTCTATCCACTCCCCTTACGTCCATGACTGACCCGGGCATAGGGGATCAAGCGGCAACTGCTAAATTACCACCAAGGAATTGCTGCTCAAACGGTACTTCTAGAGGCAAGAGAACTATGATGATATGACATAAACTTGGATCGGTTACCAAGTCATGCTCCCAGGGTAGATTGCGACTGCCCTTAACTTACTAGCTTCCAAACACCTGACTTGACAGCTATGGTATGATGGCTTGTTAGTGAAAGCCAAGACCAGACTGATGATGATTGGAGCATCTCCCCATTGGAATCCGTTTTATGAGCAGAATATACAAGGATGCAATGTCACTATCCAACTTATTCCAAATACTATGCAAGGTGCTCAAAGTCTTCTTGCATGAATTCAACGTCCCCATCGCTGAAGTGAGCACTCCCTACGAGGATATCAAACTGATGGCATTGATAAGGAGAATCGAGCCCAAATTGGATTTCAGCGATTGGTTAGCTGGAAAGTCTCCTACGACCTTGGATCGCTTCTATTACAAAGCGAATAAATGCTTACATAAGGAGGACATGGGACTAACGTTGACATGAAACAATGTAGGCCCGATGGCTGGAGGGGTTCAAAACAAGAGTAACGATAATACCTTAAACGAGGACTCGAATTCTAGGAGACAACCTAGAATCCTAAAATTCGACTCATATACTCCTTTGAACGTTTCAATCGAAAACATCTACTTGGAGACTCATGACTTGGAGCAGTACTGGAAACCATCTTCGAGAGAGTTCATCAAAACACAAAAGAAATCCAGGAAATGTTGTATATTTCAAGACACATACAGTCATAACACTAGATATTGTAGACACCTCCGAGATGTGATTAAAAATCTGATTCGAAAAGGAAAGTTTCAACAATATGTGCAAGCCCCGTGGAATAGCGGGCAGGGAACATCTGATGCCTATCAATAAAGAACTTTGATTATCAATTGGACCACCTATGGTCGACTTTTAGCTGAAGAATGCTGGGGCGAAATGTAATAGCTAGCATACGACGCTGCTTCACTTATCAATAAGATTTATTTCAATTTAAATTATGTTGTGACCTATAACCAATTTGAATTAAACTACTTGCGAATGACACGGGTGACTAGGTACCAAGAGTTAGGCACCAACCGACCTCCTTGGACCATGATCGAACCTTTAGAGTATCATCATGACGAGCATAAATCGATCGCTCATCGGCTACCATATGCCGCTAACTCGGGGGGCAAGAACTTGGAACAGAAAAGCTCAACAAGGACAAACTCCAATGTAATGTGGACATGACTGGTTGTCCACTCATCAACCTTCATACTTGACTTGGAGACCAAAGAAAGACTTGGAGCGGATGTGACCAGCTCGTACTTAAAGTTCGCCAAAATACATACGCCTCTCCCAAAGCTTAGCGATGCCGAGATCCAGCTAAAGTGGACGTGATTTGATCATCAACACATTGACTCCTACCTTGGACACAAGGGGTAGTTCGGAAGCTCGACTTAAAGTAGGCGTGACTGACTGGCTACTCATCAACCACCGCCCTCAATACGTGGACATGACTGCAGTTGAGGTGGATGTGACTTGATTGTCCACCCGATAACTCTCTCCCTCAACTAGCTAGGAGGAGTACTAAGCAAATTGGATGAGACCTGATCGTCCAACACAGGCATGGATGTGATCTAGCCATCCATCTCTTACTCCCTTCCTCGAACAATCACCAAGTGGACGTGAATAGACTGTCCATTTGCCAAGTTTTGTCCTTGATGCTAGAGGCAGAATTCCATTCCATGGATGAACGTGGTTCGACCGTTCATTCGAAAACTCTTACCTCGACTTGATAACTGGAGTATCAATCAAAAATGGGTGCGGATGACTACCCATTGACTAACTCCGGTCCCCAGAGTTTGGACTGAAGTATAAACACCAAAAAGATGGATGCGGTACGACCGTCCATCGACCAATCCCCAGAGCATGGACTGGAATATAAACACCAAATGGGTGTGACTGACCACCCATCGACCTACTTTGGTCCCCAGAGCGCGGACTGTATTATAAACACCAGATGGGTGTGACTGACAACCCATCGACCAACTCTTGTCCCTAAAGCATGGACTAGAGTATAAACACCATATAGGTGTGACTGACCAACCATCGACCAACTCTGGTCCCTAGAGCGTGGATTGAAGTATAAACACCAAATGGGTGTAACTCACCACCCATCTGCCAACTCTAGTTCTCAAAGAGTGAACTAGAGTATAAACTCTAAACGGTGCAATCCGACCGCCTATCAACGAACACAGTTCCCCAAAAATGGACCATAGTATAAGCAACAAAATCGAAAGCGACTCGACCACCCGGTATAAAGCAGATGTGACATGATCGTTCATTTGCCAACTCTAATCTATTCCATGACAAACGGATTATAAACTTTTGGACGCGGTTCGACCATCTTCTCACTATCTTTCACTCTTGGTTCGACGGAGGGAGCATATGTTAAAAAGTTGGACGCGGTTCGACCGTCTATCGATAAGTCTAGCTCCCAAAGTGTGAGTTGAAGTATAAACATCTAATGGGCATGACAAACTACCCATTGACAAACTCTGGTCCCTAGAGTGTGGAAACGAGTAGTGATGAAACTTAAACGTGGTTCGATCGTTCATCCAATGACTCTTGCCTATAATACAATGGGCTGAGTATAAAACATAGGACGGATGTGACTCGACCATTCGCTAATCAGCTCCTTCCCATGATTCGATGTGAAGAACTCCAAGTAAGAGTGAACGTGATACAACCAACCACTCTTCGACTTTTGCCCCTGACTTGGAGCCAGAAGATATGACTAGGAAAATGTGGTTCGACCAATTTTCGGAAAATTTACGAAATATCTCTAAGTCCCCAGAGTGTGGATTGGAGTATAAACACAAATTGGGTGCGATTCGACCACCCGCCAATAAACTCTTATCCCCAGAGTGCAGATATTAGTATAAACAAATTGATCAGTGCGGTTCGACCACTCACTATTCCATAAACTCCAACCTAAACTTGACAGTAGAGGTATAAACTCACTACGGATGGAATTCGACCATCCACGAACTAACTCCGCTAATCCAAGACTAGGGGCAGAAGTATGAACTACTGTAAGCTGAATATGATAGATCACTATAGCTCCGGCTTTATGATTCTTTACGACTCAAGGCAACGACTGCAAAGAGGCCTTAATACAAAACCAATCTGGACAACATCCAAAGTTACGGGTGATCGACTATATCGTACCATCGGATCGAGGGTCAATATCGATCCTCACCAAACACAAACGGATGTGACTCGAACGTCCTTCGAATAGATCCGATCACTAGAGCATGGATAGGAGAATAAATCACGAATGAGTTTGAGTTGACCATGCATTCTCCAACACCTTCCTTTGATCCATCAAGAGGAGTATGAAACAGGATGAGCATGACCCGACTACACTTAAGCCAACTCTACCCCTAGATTTGGCAGGAGAATATGAATTAAAATGGATGCGACTGACCATCCAGCTCCGAATGAATGCGATGCAAACATTCATTTGTTGACTCTTACCATGATTCGACTAGAAGAGCAATACGAAACGGACGTGACTGACCATCCACACATTGATCCTTGCGCTTAGTCCGGTAGGGAGAGCATCAATTACTGATTGGACATGACTTGCCTTCCTACTTATTGACGTATGCCCCGGACTTGAGGGCACGAGTGAGAAACAAGATGAATGTGAACCGACCATTCATCGATCAACTCTGAGTCCTCGGAGCTTAGGTGGGAGTATAAACATGACTAGGACGAGACTGAACCATCCATGCAGTACATTTATTAACTCGAGATGGAAGGAAGAAGTGTGATCATCCAAAGACTGACCGCGATAGCTCAAAACCGTGACTCATACCTGGTGTTTACGATGACTTGAGGCTATGACTAAAAGGATGCCTAGAGATAGAATTATCAAATTGATGCCCAAGCTCATTGGCAACCGACTATCACTCTAACCCGAACGATGAGTAACAGATCATGAATACATTGAATGGAAAGCGCATTACTTGAATACACAAGACTAAACTCTGCTTGGTGTTTAATTAAAAGCTCCTTTAAGCCCGATCTTCAACCATCACAGATAATCGCTAAAAGCATCTAAAACTCATCACTATTAGACTCAATAGATAATGACAAGACCTTGGGATTCGACTGGAGTGACGGTCATCATTGACCGTCCCAACCAGATTTTACGTTGATTATCACGCGAAACAATTACGTTTGAACTCAAGGATCGGCTATCGGCATATAGGAATCTGACATTCATATTCAAGTTCACTCAGGTCACATGTGACAATCCATACAAGTAAAATATGCTAATATATTCAAGTCTAAAGTGGTAAACATCTGGTTCAAGGCTACATGCTAGTTCAAGAACGCAAGTCATATATGGCATATCCCATTGTTAGATTTCAAGTTCATGTGGTCTAATATGTTCATGTTAAACGAAAAACCGCTTAAGTCCCATTAATACAAGGGATCGGAACCAATCCCATTACTTTGGCAAATCCACTTAAGCATTTTTCAGCTCACAACATAAGGCCAATAACAAGCAACAATACCACAGTCGGTTCTATAAAGATATAGACTCGAGAGATGAAGAAGAGGATCCCAAAGAATCCAAGGCCAAACTCGTTGAACTAACAATCGACATTATAGTCAGTTACGATGACTCGTCATGGGTCCTAAAGATCACATCGCAGCTCATTGCAACGATAATGAAGGAATTAGCTAGATTTACTCGATGCAGAATCTTGGTGTGTTCAATTAGACCCATTCTGACATGTATGGGATCTCGTCGTTTATCGTGAGCCATGCATTGAATATCGACCCAAGCCATGTCCCGGTGAAACAAAAGCGATGCGGCATGGATCCGAAGAGATCTGCTGCACTTAAAGAGGAGGTGGATAAACTAAAAAACAATGGGTTTATCCGCGACATCCTCTACCCGAAATGGGTATCCAGTCCAATTCTTGTGAGAAAAGCTAATGGAAAGTGGCGGACATGTGTCGACTACTCAAACCTGAACAAGACATGCTAGAAAGACAGCTTTCCACTTCCGAGGATCGACCAACTAGTAGACTCAATCAATGGATATGAACTGCTTTTATGGATGTGTACTCTGGAAACAATCAGATCCTGATGCACGTCCTCGACCAAGAGCACACCAACTTTATTACCGATCTAGGGCTACATCGTTATGTTGTGATGCCATTTGGACTAAAGAATGCTGGAGTTACTTACCAGAGACTGGTCAACCGGATGTTCAAAGACCAGATCGGGCGATCAACGGAGGTATATGTGGATAATATGCTCGTGAAGTCATGGAAATCAAACAACCACATCGATAACTTGGTAGAGATATTAAGTTTTATCCGAAGATATGGAATGAAACTCAATCCCTTGTAATGCTCTTTCGGCATTGCATCAGGGAAGTTCCTGTGTTTAATGCTCAACTCTCCGGGAATTGAAGCCAATCCCAAGAAGATTCAGGCAATCTAAGACATCTAGGTACCGAAGACAATCAGGCGGGTATAAAGCCTAAATGGGAAGGTCATCGCCCTAAGTCGATTCATCTCCAGGGCCACTGACAAGTGTACTCTTTTCTTCGACCTAATCAAAAAATTAAAAAGAAACTTTGAATGGACGCAGGATTGCATTGATGCATTTCAAGCTCTACTAGATCAGTTAGAGAGACGTCTCATCCTATCCAAGCCGCCAGATCATAAAGGTTTACACATCTATTTAGCCATGTCGGTACATGCCATAAGCGCCATAATGCTATACGAAGAGAACCGGATCCAAAGATCGGTATATTATGTAAGCAAGCAATTGATAGGCTCACCCCATTAACGTCTATGCCGGCCAGCCGTTACGACATATCATACAACGACCTGAGACGCCTGGAAGACTACTTAAGTGGAACATTGAATTGAGCCAATTTAACATCACTTATCTCCCTCAGAGAGCTATCTTGGGACATACATCGGCAAACTTCATAGTCGAATTTACTACACAAGAGGACTCTCCAGGGAGTAGTGTAGAACCGACCATTTGGTAGGAGATGTGCACGGATGGAGCATCCAGTGACCGTTGTTCTAGCGCTGGAGTTGTGTTAGCGACTCCTGAGGAACGATCGATCTACTATGCCCTAAAACTCGATTTCCCTGTGACAAATAATGAAGCTGAATATGAAGCCTTGGTTGCCAAGCTCAAGCTTGCTAAAGAATTGGGAGTAAAAACCTTACGGATCTTTTGCGATTCCCAGCAAGTAGTATGCCAGTTCAGGGAATGCGCAGTAAACGGGCTTAGTCCCAATCAAAGTACTTAATGCTCCAAGCATTGACCAGATGAAGATCAACTGGATCTTAAAGATGGAGCTGGACAAAGAGTCATAGATGACTCCTATGAAAGACTATCTACAATGAGGAATCCTTCCCGAACAGAGAAATGAAAAATGACAGATCCTTCGCAAAGCTTCACGCTACGTCATCTGAGAAGGAATCATGTACATAAAGGGTTTATCCCATTCTCCTGCTTCGGTGAATTGCCCATAACAAAATCAAATGAATATTGAGAGAAGTCCTACACTCAAAATCATTTTTGAAGAAACACTTCCTCTTACCATCAATATCCAAGCACAACCATGCCTGCAATTGATAGAAATCACCCCTCATTTCATCTCCTAGGTGATCAAATGCAGCAAGCTACATTCAACCTCAAGACCGACCCATATGCTTCAAACCATAATCGATCGTTATCAACGATCTCTTCAACATCAACTTCTCTAATCCCTTCATCCTGTATCCATAAAGATTTGGAGTGAGAAGGATCGATGGACACAAAATTGAAAATGATTGAATTGCATTCCACCAAATTTGCAATGACTCGTGAGCGTATGAACGCATCCAGGAGCCAACAACAAAAATGTGTACCTGAATGTGCACATGTACATCCTGAAAATTCAATTTCTTGAAATCGACCGAAATTGGATTCTCATATAGAGAAATTAGAGAAATAATTGGATCAGATAACCAAGGCATACTAACTCAACTAATCAGCATAATGGAACTGAGTGCAAATGATTACCAACAGATTCCACTATAGAGTTTACATCGTTTGATAACGACCAAGCGTCACGACGAGCAGAGAGAGATTTGACTTTCCACAAAGCAGCTCAACAGCAACAGAAGGCTAACAACCATTCGAGCACTGAGTGGAATGCTTTACGATGACCCTAACATGACATCAATTCAAAGCACGTCATGTACACAACAAGCGTACTTTGGACGGAAAATGTTATCCGGTCCTTTGGTTCGGCTATACTCAGACTAATTGGATAAGTTAGACTGGACGATTATCGAGGAACACAGCCCGATGAGATGGGTATTAGGCTCAGAGATCAAGCGCAGACAATGATATGAAGCGACGATCAACCAAGACCAAGAGATAGACTCTTCAAAATATTCTAAGTATGGAATAATGCCTCCCCTAGGCGGGGGATCAGTGCCTATCTCATTTTCTAGGGGATTGGTACATATCCTAAATATTTGTACCAAACTGGGTGAGATCGATATGGAGTGACAAGGAATTCCCCACGAGGATACATTTCAAGTTTCAAGTCGTTTGGAGTTCGTATACTCAAGTTATGGACAAATTACTTCACCTATAAAAAATGATCGGTATAAAAGGGATCGGCTATATTCAGCTTTCACTACATATTACAACAATGATCGATCAATAACTCAAAATCTGCAGATGTTATCAACATGGAACTTGGAGTATAAGCACATTACAATATGAGAAACACCCCATAGGGATCGCATCGTAATCAGAGGAGATTGGAGGGATTGGTACATATCACTATAGAGGGACCAGCTGAAATCAGAATGCATGCAACACAACTTCATGAAAAATATGATATCTCACAAATGGTAAGTCGAAATGGCACGAAATTTGAAAGACAAGTGGCTAACATCATGAGTGACCCACCAGAGGAATCGCACCACATTTGGACACCAAAATAAGAATCGGTACCGATCCCTATTGTGGACCCTAATGGGCCTCAAAATTCATGGTACCGATCCCTATTGTGGACCCTAATGGGCCTCAAAATTCATGTGCAGCCTCATCTTAGCCTGAAGGTTCTTCTGTTGAAATTTCAGCCTGATCCGTGCACATCTTCCCCTATAAATACAGCAGACATGTCGTCAAAAGAGGGATCATTCTTTCCGCTGTCAAGGATCTTCCATTTTTATTATTTATTCTTGTACTAATGGATCACAGCTGATTCAAATATTATTGTAATCATAATCAAGTGCAAAATCAATAAAAATATGAAGTGGAAGTAGGCCAAGTTTGCCGAACCACTATAAAAATCTGTATGTTCATTTATGATAATTGCACTACAAGAGATTAAGGCTATTCCAACGGCTCCAAGCCGTTGGCGGCCGTTGGGAGCCGTTGGAAATGCCATTGGAATAGCGTTCACGCTTTCCAACGGCTTCCAACGGAAGCAACGGGGCTATTCCAATGGCATTTCCAACGGCTACCAACGGCAAATAACCGATGGAAGCCGTTGGAAGCCGTTGCAATAAACTGACCAATAAGCCGTTGGTAGCCGTTGCTAATCTGGGTGAATTGTTTTTTATACCAGCAAGCCATTCACCTTCCAGCCACACACAATCAATATATATCAATTTCCATTCCATTTCCATTCCATTTTCACTCCATTTCACATATATATCACATATTCAACACATTATACCACAAACAATATAAACAACCAAAAATCAACATCAAACATTACATTTTCAAACCAAACTCCAAGTCAATATGTACATAATCAACAAAACCCTCACCAACACCAACTCCTACTCCATATTCAAGTCAATATATACAATGCAAACACTTAAACCTCACCACCTCAAAGTCAATACATACACAATAACCATCAAACACAATCCTCACCACCTCAAAGTCAATATATACAATAACCAACCACAAAGACAATAATCATCATACCTCTCAAGCATCATCATCACCTCCGGAAGCACCAGACGACGAAGGGAAGGAACCATGCCTCTGCGCGTACTCCGCTAAACGTTGATTCAGCTGCTCCATTTGTATAGCGCGAAGACGGTCCTGCTCTTGCAGCTGCTCAACCATGGTTCTAAGCTCTTTTATTTCATTTTTGTCACACGCCTTTTGAGCTGCCCGAACCTGCAAATAGAATATGAGATTTTCACATTCGTATTATAATCATTTTCTTAAGCAATGTATATTTTAAAATATAGAAACGTAAATGACGTGATCTTAAGCAATGCATAGGTGTTAAAAGTATTCTTATATATATTTTTTTGTTCATCCATTTTCATCACATATCTCTGTATATTTTTCCTTTTTTAATAATATTTATAAATCGCATATATGTTAGATTTAACTCAACTAGAAATCATCATATGTATAGTGTATCTATAGGTTAATTTATTAAATATAATATTGCAATGTTTATAAGATTACCGCTTGGTTTCCATAGCCATAACGCCTATTCCGCTGCGTCGGATCCATAATAACGTCGAAAATATTATCTTCCTCCTCTACCGTCAACTCATCGCGATCCGATTCTGAAAGCAGCTCTGCCCGTGCCTCCTGAAACTTTGCCTAAAATAAAAAACAATTACATGTTAAAATTAGTAGAATAGGATTTAAACATATCGATATTAATAAAATAAGATTTAAAATATGCATACATATGCAGCCGTCGCCTTATCATCACCATCCCACTGATATGTAATATTGCCAGCATTGTCTACTTGTCTTGATGCATGGGTGCGGGTAAATACCTCCATCATAGACACGCGACGTCCAACCGATCTTTCCTGCAATAAATAATTTATATATTTTAATTTTTCATAGCTAATTACCGAACTAATTAATATACAAAATGTAATAACGGTTTAGATAAATTTACCAAGTCCTCACGGTGATGCTGAAAAGACTTGGATCCGCCACGATGCGTTACAGGATTCCTACTTCTATTGGCAGAGTTCCTCTCCGACTCCATCTACAATTTAAATTGAATATTATATTTATACTAATTGCGAAATAATTAACTACACCATTATAAGATATTAACAACGGGTGTAAACCGTTGTTAAGTCTAAAAGCAACGGGTAAAAACCGTCTTCATTACAGGAGTGGTTGAATTTAGCGACGGGAAAAAACCGTTGTTTTATGTCCAAAAGGCAACGGGTATAAACCGTTGCAAATTGTGTCAAAGGCAACGGGTATAAACCGTTGCAAATTGGATCAAAGGCAACGGGTATTAACCGTTGCAAATTGGGAAATATGCAATGGGTATAAAACGTTGCTTTATGGACAATAAGCAACGGGTATAAACCGTTGTTTTATGTCCAGTAAAAAACGGTTTAAAACCGTTGCTTTATGCCCAAGTCACACATAAAGCAACGGTTAACAACCGTTGCACATAGTGTTTGCTCCTGCCCCTACAAAATCACATCTGTAACTCACTACTGCGTATATCTCAGTATATATACCAGAATATCAATATATATCAAAATATTGGTACACAAGCACTATAAACATATCGCACATATTCCATACATATAATATTATTATCAAACTTATAATTACACTCATTGTTTTGCAAACAGAATACTACCGTGCCGGAATATCATACTTATTACACTGCATTGTTTATTACACTACAGTACAAAGATTTCATTAATTACAGGGCAAAGCATTCCAGTTTTCAGACTTCAATGTTTGCAGTGCAGACTTGAAGCTCAACACAGTATAGACCATCAGTGGAGCTACAGAAATGATTTGCAGTGCAGCTACAAACTCGAGGCAAAATGATTTGCAGTGCAGACTTGAAGCTCAACACAATATAGACCATCAGTGGAGCTACAGAAATGTACCAAGCAACCAGGGGATGAAAACAAAAGTCAGTATATCTGAAGTGAATGCAGAGACAAAGCACAAGAATGCAACTGTACTGAAATGCATAAATAACCGATGCAAACTAACCATCACATGATATACAAGAACAAACTGGTTGGACCAAATGCGTATGGATACTATGCCAGACTGTAAACAAGATCAAAGGCAGACCAGTAAAAGAAACTACAAGTGTACATCTACGACAGACCAGGCAGTAATAAAGCAAACTGCACATCTAACTAGAGCCAAGACTACAAGTACAAGGCATATATATATACATCTAACTAAAGCCAAGACTACTAGTACAAAGCAATTCAAAGCAAACAACGGTTAGGATAAAGAAAATTTGATCAAGCCTCAATTTCCAGATTTTGAAATCTTTTTCAGGTTCTCTTTCCTCTCTGTCAAACTATCCAGGTGAGCAAACCACCCTTATAAATTCTTAAAACTTGATATATCTATTTTGCATGTGATAAGTCTTGAATGTAAATTGTGAAAGGTGCTTGCATGCTTGTATTTATGTATGCATGACTGTGTGTACTATTGTGTACAGGAAAACAAAAGAAAATCAGCAATATATGCAAAGAACAAGTCAGAAATATCAATACCTCCGACTAAAGATATCGTATCAAACCCTTTTGATGGCTCACATAACCTCCGACTCCAACATCCCCAAAAGTCTCGGTAAATTGTCGACATATTTTGGCGGTTAGCTCATTCGGCAATAAAATTTATCCAACAGCACTTTTTCATATGTGGGTGGTACTGCTTTTCCATGAATTACTAATGCTGTGGAATCTCGACATATAGTACCTGTTATATAAGCATTTTTGGAGTGAATATATGGATTTTCATTTACAGAACTAACAAAAAACAAAACTCATGCTACCCAAAACCATTTCACAAACATGCAGCGATGGCCCAAGTTTCATAGCATATGAACTAGACCCAAATTTGCCTAATAATGACTTGGGTTTAATGCCAGAAGTGAATTACAGAGAATTTTTTTGGCAACCAAGCAACATATATATTAAATGCGTGCAAATCGAAGCATAAGTCATTCTACTGGAAACTGTTACAGGGGGTATTATCACTACTGGAAACTTGTATTAAGCAAAGTAACTGTTCGTGGCATAAAAATTGCTGTCGTAGAATATAAATGGTAGAAACAGTAGTCACTGCTTATCATCACAAAGGCTCAACGCTAATCGCTGATTACAAGGAATCAAATACATAACTAGATTCAGGCAACCAAGATGCTGTGGTTGAAGTGTGGTGGCGCTGAACAGTTGATGACAGCAGGGGGTTGCTATGGATGTTATGTAGTGAAGTGTGTTCAGGGTAGTGGCAGATGTTGACAGTTGTAAGTTGAATGTATTGGTAGAAGTATTGTTTGTTGAGTGATATGAAACAGCAATGATATGAAATAGCAGTTGTGATGTATTATTGAAGTTGCTCGAAGTGTTGTAGTAGTTTGGTTGAAGTGGCAGGAATATGATTGTGAAGTATTGGCAGTTTGTAAGCGATTAATGAGAAGTATGGCAGTGATGTATATAGCAGTTTGGAGGTTATGGATAGAAGTTGGTGGTTATCTTGACAGTTGGTGAAGTGATGAATATTGTATGTGCAGTATGACAGGGAAGGTAGCAGTAACAGATTGTATTGGAGATGAATATGTGATGTGGTTTTGGTGAGTCAGAGAACATGTACAGGCAGAATCAGAGATGATGGGTGCATTGGTTCTTACGTTCACTGTGAACTTTTTACAAAAGAAAAGATGTGCGTTTTTTTTTTCTCGATCGCTAAACCCTGACGTGAAATTGACCTGTATGTTTCCTGATACACTCTCCCGTTCACGAAGTTAAGCATTCACTGACTTTGCAACATATTATTTTCTTCAAATTTTAATAAAATAGTACCTGTTGCAATTACTTCGTCCTCGAAGTTCAGGATTTCACATCTTTGGTCGATTAACTGATTGTTCGGAGTGGAAAACTGAGAAGATGCGATTTCACTGCCTACTTGACGATTATCTTGGGCTATGCTGAGAAGACGCTCCAGTTTATCATCCATATTGTCCAGCTTCATCAATTTTTGCTCCACATTTTGCAGTCGTTGCTCATATATTCCTTGGGCCTGTTTGAGCCGTTTGCATGGAATGGCAGCACTCTTAACTTGGCTAGGAGCTATATTGGTCCCAATACTTCGACTCCTGCCCTTTACATCTTTACCAAACACTGATATAAAGACGGCTTCATCACCACCACTCGTCGTTTCCTTTTCTTTTTCAATTTTGTCCTAAAAAGTAAATACATATATATTAATAATGAAAATTTAATTTAGAGGCGTTGTTATTTGTTTAACTTACAAAGTAGGAAGATGTCGCATCTGACGTGCTGCCATCTTTTTTCTTATGCGTTTTCTCCCATACTTGAAGACGTGATACTTCTGTTCCCGGACTACTTGAATCGACCTGCATATAATGACCTAAAATTATATTTGGAACTAACGGTATATGCAATGTGATGCACCAATTCAATGACACATACCATTTCTTGAGTAATCATAGCGTGACTCTTACGTCCCGAATGATGACCATATTCGAGCATTGATCTATTTTGTTTGCCTCGCTTCCTTTTTTCTTTTGCCTCGGGTTTTGATTCGTTTCTTATGAACTCATCCCAATCATCTTGAGCAATTTTCGGTGGACAATTTCTCATTCTTTCTTCGTCAGTGATGAAAAGGTCATAATGATTCTTGCGCAAATCATTCTTGTGTCTCCTAAAAGCCTCGGACATTTTTTTCATAATAAGGTCCTTTGATAAAGGATCGAGCTCATAATATTTCTGCATAACAAAAAATGCATGTAAACCATTTTTAATTTCTGTATTGAAAGCATTATAAATGAACGGAGCTCATTATTACCTCCAATTGATTCCACACGTCTTCCTTGTAATTTGGCGGAACTTTTTTCCAACTTGGATATGAGATTGGCACATGATTCCTTACTAGTTTACCAATCTTCGTAGCGACCTTTGAACCATTTTTTCCGACTGGAGAACCATAGTTGTCTATATCAATTTTCTCCCATTTTAAAGTGGATGATTGGGAAGTTGTATCAGTTGACGGTGGTGTGGCATCTTGTGACATTATGTCCTGCAAAGTCTCAAATCCTAAAATAATCCGAACAACATTATGACGTACAGTTCTTCCTCTTCCAGCCCATCCCTGTGATGCCCGATTTATGTTGGCCACCTTATTGCATGGAGTCCCTTCCATAACAAGATCAAACGCCTTATATGTCTTAATAAAATTTGCTCCAAGCGATCACAGTTAAGCTGCTGTACATCTGATATATGAACCAACGTCCCCTTATTGATTTGTCTGATCCCACCAACTTCTCACCACATTACGATTTTTATCAGTCCGACTGACAATAATCGTAATGTGATGAGAAACTGATGGGATCAGACAAATCAGAAGGGCACGTTGTTTACTATATCAGCTGTACAGCAGCTTACCAGTAATCGCTTGGAGCAATTTTATTAAGTCATATAATGCGTTTGACCTTGTTATGGAAGGAAGTCCATGCAATAATGTGGCTAACATCAATCGGGGATCATAGGGATGGACGGGAAGGGGAACATTCACTTTAATGCGGCAGTGATAAAGTCTTCCTGCATCACCAGAATTTTAAACTTAAGCGGATTCAAAACAATATCTAAAATACTGACTGAAATAAAGGATGCAAATACAAAAATATATTACCTTAGCACTGCTGAACTAAAGGGTGCAAATACAATATCTTGAACTGCCTGTCTACCTACAAACACAAAGAAAGAAAGAAAGAATAGTCAAGCTGATCATATGTATGTATGTGTACATGTGTGTATGTATGTGATCATATGTAAGTACCTACAACTACAAACACAAAATGAACTCTTGCAATATATCCATCCTTATGGATCCATCAGAATATTATAATGACACTAATAAAAAATATAATGCATCTATTACTATCATTCACGCTATATTTTACATTTTACACCATTTTAAATAAATATTTTGTTAAGGTACAATAACTGCTCTGTAATACAAAGTTAACATATGCATTTGATAAGATCTTCTAATTTTTCATTGTCTTCAAAAGCTGATTGATAAACGGTGGGAAACTCAGTGTCATCCACATTTATGGTCAACCGTTTTGGTGTATGCAAAACCACAAACCATCTGTTATTTTTTAAATCTTTTGAGTAGAACACTTGACTCGCTTCCGATGCAAGAATAAATGGCTCATCATTCACGCTATCTTTATTCTTCAATTTTCCCAAGTTAACTGTGATCAAGCTTGAAACAGAATCTATTTTACAACCATTGATCTTATCTTCGACCTTTACCCAATCACAATAAAAAACTGTTTGTTTGAAGTCAATGTAATCCAACTCAATTATCTGTTGAATGACTCCGTAATAAGTTGTTTCTGCTTCCTTAAAATTTTTATCCTTCCCACTCGCTCTAAATTGTGTAATTGCTCTCATGCATACACCACTATCCTGTGTTAGCTTTCGCTCTTCATAACTCTTCGGAGAAAATAAAAACCCATTCACTTGGTACTTCATATAACTACGGGCATCAAACTTCGGCCCGTTAACTAACCGCCAAAGAGTTGAGTCAAGATCGACGGTCTTCAACAACTACAACAAACACAATAAGTAAAAAAACATTGTCAAGGAGGTGTATGGTCAACTCGAAAATACGTTAAATATTTAATACATATACCTCCTCACGTAACCAAAAAGTGAAATTTTTAATAGCTTCCCCAGATGTACCCCCGCCTCGAGTTTGAGATTTGGTGCTTTGAACATAGGAGTTATACCTCCTACGAAAAACACACAATAAATACTATATATATGAATTGATTTACAATAATAAGAATTCAGAACAAATTCATGAATTTATTTCTTCCATTCATCCAATCCTTCGTATTTATCAAGGACCCATTTACGCACTTGTTGAAATTGCACTTGAGTTAACGTTATATCTTTACCATTATCTAGTGCTATTTCATCAGCAAACTCATCATCCTCGTCTAAAAATGCTTCACGGGTATGTTTATGAGTGCCAGCACCTCCTTTTGGCATATACTCCATGCAGTAAAGACTAGCTTCTTGTACAATATATCCTTCTGCAATACACCCTTCAATATATCTTTTGTTGCGCACATATCCTTTATATGTTTTCATCAACCTATGAAGATGAATAATTGTAAAATGTAGACATCAATAGCTATTTAAATCGAATAATTATGTACATAACTAAAATTAGTAATTTACCGTTCAAATGGGTACATCCACCTATATCTAACAGGACCAGAAATCAATGCTTCATCGGCTAAATGAACCATAAGGTGAATGCTGATATCAAAAAATGCAGGCGGAAAATGTTTTTCAATAACACACATTGCTTCTACCAAACTAGCCTTTGCTTTTAGAAGATGTTCCCTGTTGATCACCTTTGAGCACAAAATGTTATAAAAGAGACTAATGCGGTGAATAGCATTCCGTAGATCCTTATGTTGCGGAAAACAATGCTGAAGCAATACCGGAAGTAAATGTTGCATTATGACGTGGTAATCATGTGACTTCATATTTTTTAGTTCAGGAGGGTTGATGCTCACATTGTTATGGAAGTTCGAAGAGAATTTGCTCGGCACTTTCAAATTTTTCAAAACGGTGCAAAACCGTATCTTTTCTTCTTTGCTCAAAGTGAAAGTCGCATTTGGTATGGTTACTTTACTTGTTTCAGGATCTTCTATCACCCACAACTTTTGTTTTATACCCATGATTTTCAAATCCTTCCGTGCATTGATCCCATCTTTTGACATGTCTTTATGGTTCATAATTGTGTTGATCAAATGTTTCGTGACATTCATCTCCGTATGCATAACATCAATATTATGTCGGGTCAAATTTGTTTTCCAATATGGCAAATCAAAGAACTTCGACCTCCTATACCATGCAGGAACTTCTTCATCGATTGTCTTTTTCCGTTTTCGACCAATTTCCGGTATGTTTTTACCAACTTTCATTTTTATATTCGCTACCTTTTTTTCAACTTGATAACCAGTCAGTGGTTTTGGAGGACGCTTAAGTTCTTGCTCGTTGTTGAAATTTGTCTTATCGTATCGAAACTTGTGTCCGGACGGAAGAAATCTACGATGTCCCATGTAACAAATCTTCTTACTTTCAGGGAGATAAACAGATGTAGTTTCTTCTCCACAAAGAGGACATGCAAAGTAGCCGTGAGTTGTACATCCCGATAAAGTCCCAAGAGCAGGATGATCATGGATTGCCCACAATACTCTAGCTCTCATTGTGAACTCAGATTTCATAAATGAATCAAATGTAACGACTCCTTCCCATAACTGCTTTAACTCGTCTATCAAAGGTTCTAAATAAACATCAATATCCTTCCCCGGTTGTTTTGGCCCAGAAATCAACAGTGTTAACATTGAGAACTCTCTTTTCATGCACAAAGACGGAGGAAGGTTATATGGTACTACAATTACTGGCCAACAGCTGTAAGGGTTAGTTAAAGAAGCATTCGGACAGAAACCATCTGTTGCTATTCCAAGCGTGATATTTCGTGGTTCAGCAGCAAACGAAGAATCAAAAGAATCTGTAGTTTTCCATTGAGAAGTATCACGTGGATGACGCATTACGGTTGTACCGGACTTGGCACGACCATGCCAGGTCATCGCTTCTGCTATCCATGGTACAGTATACAGTCTTCTCAATCTAGAAATTAAAGGAAAATGTCTTAAGGTCTTTTGAGGTACTGTGGTAGCTTTTCTCTCTTCGTCGAATGATGTCTTGTATCTTGGTGCGTTGCAATTTGTACATGAAACTTTGTTCGCATTATCTTTCCAGTACAAGATGCAGTCATTAATGCATGCATCATAAGTTATGTAATTCATCCCAACTTGCTTAATGATCTTCTTTACGTCGGGGTACTTTGAAGGTAGCGTGTTACCTTCGGGGAGTAACTCCTTTATGAATTCGAGTACTGCAGTCACACCATTGTCTGAAAAGCCGTATTGGGTCTTCAAGCTATTCAGTTTCACAATGGCATACAACTTTGTAATCTCTTTTGGACAAGAAGGATACAATGGCTCTGTTGCAGTTGCACTATCAAAAAATGATTTATCTGTAAACTGCTCACCAATATTAGCATTATCATGAAACTGACTTGTAGGTTGAAAATGATGGAATCTATCTGCATCATTGATCAAATCCTCCATCCTAATATGTTCGGACTCATCAGTATTTGTGGCATGACTAACCGGTTGTTGTTTTGGCTTCTCCGGTATTCTTTCTCCGTGAAAACACCACACGGTATATGATTGAACAATACCATATCTAAGCAAATGAAAATGAATGTCATTTAATTTGAATGTATCTTCATTTTTGCACCGCGTGCAAGGGCACGAATACTTTTCCTTATTGCCACCGTTTTCAGCAACAAATTTAACGAAATTTCTCACACCTTCCACATATTCTGTATTTCTTCGATTAGATTGATTCATCCATTGTTTGTCTATACTAAAAGACATACTGAAAGAAAATAACAAGAGCTAATAAAAAATCATGGGTAACAATATCTTATGGCTTTCCACCAAGTTCAACTCTGATATTAACTAAACAGATGAATATTCTTTTGATTTCACTTGAAATTTAACATTAGCATCAAACTGTTTCCAAAAAATTTGCCATTACAACAGCGCCATTTTGTAGCACCAGAGTAATGTCTATGCATTACCCCTCTCCTGATACTTGGTTTGCGCCATTAACAACAATTTTATCCACTTCTCATATTTAGTAAAACAAAATTCATTGCATCAACTTATACTCTAGCAGTCACTATAAGCAACTATGTCTAACTAGCATGTAAGTATCAGTTCCTAAATAATTATTAGTTTTTTAGCTTCAGCTTTCAAATTTCAATTCCTAAACGATTATTTACAGAAAACTACTTGTTTATAACTAAATACTAATAAGTTATTAGCTTCAGGCGTTTTCAAGGTTAATGAAATCTAAAGCAGTAAAAGGGCGACTCAATTTTAGAAAATTAGACAACTCAAAACAAGAAATTCGCATACTTAATTAGCAGTGGCAGTATAGAGACTGTAGCAGGACTTCAAATCAGCAGTAGAAAATATCGCGTAGGAGGCAAGCTTGAGCCGACGATGGCTGATGGAATAGCCGAGTATGCAGCGATGATTATTTAGAAAGCGTTGATTTTTGAAACCCTAGTTTCTTTGGGTTCGAGTAGATCGCCAGATTGATATTGAGCTGTAACTGTGAAGTAAAACAGATAAGGGCGACTCAATTTTAGAAAATTAGACAACTCAAAACAAGAAATTCGCATACTTAATTAGCAGTGGCAGTATAGAGACTGTAGCAGGACTTCAAATCAGCAGTAGAAAATATCGCGTAGGAGGCAAGCTTGAGCCGACGATGGCTGATGGAATAGCCGAGTATGCAGCGATGATTTTTGAAACCCTAGTATTTTTGGGTTCGAGCAGATCGCCAACATGGAGATTGCTATTGAGCTGTAACTGTGAAGTAAAACAGATTTTGGGTGTTGCCCGGCGTAGTTGGCAGGGGCTTGGTGGGCTTGCCACTGGGCCGGCTAAAAGATTGGGACGGTTAATAACCGTTGCTAATTAGCCACGGTTTAAAACCGTTGCTAATTGGAACGAAGCGCGCCAAAAATTATGGCGCGAAAGGAAGAAATTCACCGCCATCATTTGTCTCCAAAGAAGCTACGGTTAATAACCGTTCCCAATTAGCAACAAGAAAAACCCGTTGCGAACTGAACTAAGACGGTTATTAACCGTTGCTAAATGGCAACGGTTATTAACCGTTGCCAAATGTGCGGATGGTTAGTTGCAAATCTCAGTATTTGGTGTAGATATCATGAGTGACCCACCAGAGGAATCGCACCACATTTGGACACCAAAATAAGAATCGGTACCGATCCCTATTGTGGACCCTAATGGGCCTCAAAATTCATGGTACCGATCCCTATTGTGGACCCTAATGGGCCTCAAAATTCATGTGCAGCCTCATCTTAGCCTGAAGGTTCTTCTGTTGAAATTTCAGCCTGATCCGTGCACATCTTCCCCTATAAATATAGCAGACATGTCGTCAAAAGAGGGATCATTCTTTCCGCTGTCAAGGATCTTCCATTTTTATTATTTATTCTTGTACTAATGGATCACAGCTGATTCAAATATTCTTGTAATCATAATCAAGTGCAAAATCAATAAAAATATGAAGTGGAAGTAGGCCAAGTTTGCCGAACCACTATAAAAATCTGTATGTTCATTTATGATAATTGCACTACAAGAGATTAAGGCTATTCCAACGGCTCCAAGCCGTTGGCGGCCGTTGGGAGCCGTTGGAAATGCCATTGGAATAGCGTTCACGCTTTCCAACGGCTTCCAACGGAAGCAACGGGGCTATTCCAATGGCATTTCCAACGGCTACCAACGGCAAATAACCGATGGAAGCCGTTGGAAGCCGTTGCAATAAACTGACCAATAAGCCGTTGGTAGCCGTTGCTAATCTGGGTGAATTGTTTTTTATACCAGCAAGCCATTCACCTTCCAGCCACACACAATCAATATATATCAATTTCCATTCCATTTCCATTCCATTTTCACTCCATTTCACATATATATCACATATTCAACACATTATACCACAAACAATATAAACAACCAAAAATCAACATCAAACGTTACATTTTCAAACCAAACTCCAAGTCAATATGTACATAATCAACAAAACCCTCACCAACACCAACTCCTACTCCATATTCAAGTCAATATATACAATGCAAACACTTAAACCTCACCACCTCAAAGTCAATACATACACAATAACCATCAAACACAATCCTCACCACCTCAAAGTCAATATATACAATAACCAACCACAAAGACAATAATCATCATACCTCTCAAGCATCATCATCACCTCCGGAAGCACCAGACGACGAAGGGAAGGAACCATGCCTCTGCGCGTACTCCGCTAAACGTTGATTCAGCTGCTCCATTTGTATAGCGCGAAGACGGTCCTGCTCTTGCAGCTGCTCAACCATGGTTCTAAGCTCTTTTATTTCATTTTTGTCACACGCCTTTTGAGCTGCCCGAACCTGCAAATAGAATATGAGATTTTCACATTCGTATTATAATCATTTTCTTAAGCAATGTATATTTTAAAATATAGAAACGTAAATGACGTGATCTTAAGCAATGCATAGGTGTTAAAAGTATTCTTATATATATTTTTTTGTTCATCCATTTTCATCACATATCTCTGTATATTTTTCCTTTTTTACTAATATTTATAAATCGCGTATATGTTAGATTTAACTCAACTAGAAATCATCATATGTATAGTGTATCTATAGGTTAATTTATTAAATATAATATTGCAATGTTTATAAGATTACCGCTTGGTTTCCATAGCCATAGCGCCTATTCCGCTGCGTCGGATCCATAATAACGTCGAAAATATTATCTTCCTCCTCTACCGTCAACTCATCGCGATCCGATTCTGAAAGCAGCTCTGCCCGTGCCTCCTGAAACTTTGCCTAAAATAAAAAACAATTACATGTTAAAATTAGTAGAATAGGATTTAAACATATCGATATTAATAAAATAAGATTTAAAATATGCATACATATGCAGCCGTCGCCTTATCATCACCATCCCACTGATATGTAATATTGCCAGCATTGTCTACTTGTCTTGATGCATGGGTGCGGGTAAATACCTCCATCATAGACACGCGACGTCCAACCGATCTTTCCTGCAATAAATAATTTATATATTTTAATTTTTCATAGCTAATTACCGAACTAATTAATATACAAAATGTAATAACGGTTTAGATAAATTTACCAAGTCCTCACGGTGATGCTGAAAAGACTTGGATCAGCCACGATGCGTTACAGGATTCCTACTTCTATTGGCAGAGTTCCTCTCCGACTCCATCTACAATTTAAATTGAATATTATATTTATACTAATTGCGAAATAATTAACTATATATTTGGTAGATTTACCTTGAACTCGTCGGTCTCCCACCAACTCATCCAAGAATCCCATACAGAAGCGCCCATCCAGTTCGGTTTTTTCCCAGATTTTTTAAGAGCTGACATTACCTCCCTGTAATTTTTGGCGACCTTCAAATTCCAGTGGCGCTGAACCATGGCAACATCGGCCTCCGCCCACTTGCCCCTGTACAAAGAGAAAACATTACTAATTGTTCATTTATACTTATTTATATAGTAAAGTGGTATAAATCATCGGAAAATCCTGCCATATGTCCTCCCTAACATGGTCAGGGATCTTACTCCACTTAGGCCAGTAATCTGTCATCCTGCTCATATATGATTGCTTGGAAATGCCAAGCACAACTCCCGAGGGCTCCAAATCAAATCCCCTGTGTTAAATAAAACAAAGCTTTAGACAGGTATATATATATATATATGCATGAACAAATTTATATTGTTATCATTTTAATTTTGATACTTACGCTCTATCAGCCTTCGGCTGCAAATATACAAGTGGTCGAGCCGGAGGCTCACCACTACTCTCGCCGGTCGAGCGAGAAGAGCTACGATGTCTGGAGCCTGACATAATACCTGTTGAAAGTTTCATTTTTAATTATAGACATAGATAAAATGATGATGATATGTGGTGCATGTAATGATGATGATGATATATATGTGATGCATGTGCGTGAATATATAATTGTAAAAATTACCGGATATTACTCAGTCCTTGTCGTTTTCTGATTCAGACTCGATCTCGTGTTCTATATCGTTTTCCTCTACACTCTCAAATGCTTCGACTAATACATTTGTCTCATCATTTAATTGTCCAAAATCAGTTTGATCGTCTGTAATTGTGATTTCAACATTTTCTTCGATATTTGCTTGATAGGCTTGTTCTTATGGAATATTTTTTCCATCGAATGTAAATCTCGCCTTGGTTTTAAAAACCGCAGACCAATCCGCTTTATCTCTTTTTAGAGACGAATAAGGGGCGTAATAAACTTGTAGGGTTTGTTTGGCTAGTACAAACGGATCGTACTGCTGATAACGGGAGGTATGTTTTATTTCTATAAGATTATAATTTGGATGCACGTTAATACCAGAACCTGGAACATTGCTGAACCAGTTGCATCTAAACAAAAAAACTTCCTCTGCGGGTCTTATAAAATATGTCAATTGCAAAATCTGGGTTAACACGCCATAAAAATCATGTATATGATTATTAGGATCATCACTGCCTTTAACAAATACACCGGTATTGTTTGTTAATTTTTCAGCACCGTATTCTTTGGTGTTGAATTTATATCCATTAACGAAAAATATTGGATACGTTTTAACTTTCCTTTTCGGTCCCAACGCCAAATGTTTTAATCCTTCATCGACCACATTATTTGTAGGATCACAAACGTAATTCGAAAACCAACTAGCGAAATTTTTTGATACGGAAAACTGAAAGATGACATTAGTTTTTTCACTTCATAATAATTTCCGCACATTAAATTATCTGATGGTATATGACGTTTAGCAGCTTGTACAACAGCCGTAAATCCGGCTTCTGTGAAGTTGTACTTTGATTTCATCGCAATGTACTCTGCAGTTGTCGATAATTGAGTGCCGCTAGTACATCCATTCCAAAGAGGTTTCTTAGCAGCATCCAATAAATCATATATTTTTTTCGCTCCAACATTTGGTTCCACTTCGACGTTAACATCGTCGTTATTAATTTCAACAGTAGGGAACATTGATCGTGCTACATCTTCAACCATATGTTCTATGAGATTTGTCGTACTAACTTCATCACTAATGACCTCTATTGACTGTTCTTCGTTACGTGTTATAATTTCTCCATGACGATCCCACACCAAATAATTGGTTACGAAACCATATTGGCGCAAATGAATCCTAACCATATTCGGTACTAAATGCTTCAACAATTTGCACCTACTACATGGACAACGAATTTCTACGTCGTTTCCAATATTACTTAAAGCAAATTCGACAAACACATTTACCCCGTTAAGAAAATATGTACTTATTGAGCCTCCAATTTCTCTTCTTTGATACATCCAGCTCCGATCAATAAAATAATTGACCATTTTTCCTACTGTAAAACCTATGATCGATAGTAAAAAAAGTATTAATCAAATTCGATAAACAAATTTTAGATTTTACTGTTTTTTATAATCCATTTTCGTTTATATACAAAGTTATATTTCTTGCTATTTTGTTTACATTTTTGTACCTTTTATGATGGTCGGTTATCCTACTTCCCATTACAAATACAATAGTAATTACATTTCTTAGATCATATCATTATAAACGATTTTCCAAAATTTCGGCAGCACTTCCCCCGTGTTCCTTGTATCGTACACAATGCATGTACACAAGGAATGAAAAGGAAATGCCGTCGAAATTTTGTGAACCGTTTATAACGATATGATTTACGAAACGTAATTACTTTATAGTGTTTGTAACTTGTCCAATACAGGGACAAATCCAACAAATATTGTATCAGATGAATATGAATATCCGTTTTGCAATAAAAACGAATATTCATACAACGATCATATACAACACTTGTCAGACGGGGCCAAAAATTCACTAAGAGATTTAAATTTTGTTTGTCTAATAATTTAAAAGATATAATTTAATTAAAGCAATCATATAGGCCAAATTGACCATATTACTAAAAGATATAATTCATGTTCGTAAAATATTCGACTAATTCATGTTGCCTAATATTTTACAAAACATACACAACATAATTTAAAGCAATTCTAACTAATCTAATGCTAACTCAAATGCGCATTACACTAAATTATCAACATATGTATATATGTGCATAATATATATACACAAACAATTTGGACATTTGGATGGTAATAATTGTAATTAGCACTTAGTTTGGTATAATAAACAATCAATAGGCCATTAGATACAACTATAACAAACAATTAAACATAAAATTAGCAAAATTTTAAAATTTAGGGTTTTAGGCAAAACCTGATTTTGGAGTGGAATTGGATGGAGAGAGGCCGCTGTTGTTGATTGATGGCGTCGGAGTGGCTGCCGGTTGCGTGGGGAGGCTGGGAGCAAGAAAAGAGAAGGAGTGGAGGAAGAGGGTGGAGGTTTTGTTGATTTTTGTTGAATGAAGGAGAATGAAATCTGTTCTCGGCTAGCTGCAGGTTTACATGAATATTCCCAACGGCAACTTTACAACGGTTACCAACGGCTTGTTAAAAAAATAACGAGCCGTTGGAATTAGCCGTTGGAAAACCCCGTTGGCGGCCGTTGGAACACTGTCGTGGCTATATACAGTATTTCTAGTAGTGTTGCTTTGTTTTAATTTTATTTTTAATTTAATCTCTACTAGATTCTTTCTGATGTTGATGCCATTTTTGACGTCAACAGATGTTATATGCAAAATATTTCGATGTTAGTGAAATTGAAAACAATTTTATGATTATGTATATTAACATTTTATTTTTTTGGGTTATTAGATGTATTTGTTTAACGAAATATAATTGCACAATAATTTTGAATATTTGCTACATTGTATGAAATTGAATTTTTGTTTTGTTTAATTATTGTTGAAATTGAGTATGTGTGTGTAATTTGCGACTGATTTGAAACTCTATTTTAATCTGAAAAGTTCAGCCTTTAATAGAATTTAAGATAGACTTTCAGTTTTTATCATTTAAGATTTTAATAATTTTGGACTGAATTTCAGTTTTAAATATATTTTGGGACCAGGGAATTAGTGACTCAAATTTTCGGTTTTTTGTCAGTCTTTTGAATCTTATTTAAAGACCGAACTGCTTAATTAGAAAATGAATTTGTCAGTCCTTAATTCAACTTTTTTTTTTGATAGTGAACAAAGACAGGTCCATAAAGACTGAGAATCATAAGGGGTGATGTTATCTCTATACTGAAATGCAGTCATTGCTTGTTATCTGAACATACAGTAATATCAGTTGTCTGATCAAAACAATAAATAGTACGTGCTAGAAAAATAGGTAATTTTTCAATTAAATTGTATTATACTGCTCTTAGACATCCTAAGAACATGTATAGTCAATCCAAAAAGATAAAAGATGGAGAACTTGCCATGTTTAGAATACATATATAGAGGAGGAAAAATGCAATCTGTCTTTAATACCGTAGAAACCACCCCAAACAATAAGGGGTTATAATACATTGCAATCCACAACCGTTTATCCCTTGGACAAACTAAGCATGTAAAAGGATATTTTGCAAAGTGCTTATTGGTCCTTTTAATCATTCTTTAGCCTTCGAAAGCTGAAGATCTCAGACCATTTATTAATGCTTTGATTTGATGTGATGGCATTGATCACGGAAGTGATCAATGCAATCAAAGCAGTCGGTTTTGATGCAGCTCTAATTACTATATCATATGTGACCAAACCACCGTTGTTAGCGTATTGGAAAATTTTGAACCCATCTATGAATTCTTCATCTTCCAGAAGAGATGTGTATCCTAGCTAAGGTGCCTATTTTTATTTCACACGTTATATATTATGCTTAGCCTGAAATTTGTTTTGGTATGTATGGGAGTTGCTATTAATTGTATCCCAGTATTTAATAAAATCTTTTTTTGCAATTATTTTTTATACGTACATTTTCTTGGCCACGGCTATATCTAGTCTGATCATTGCTAATCGCTACAAGACTAGATGGCGAGGCTTTCATTTTGATTAAACACCAAGGAGAAGATACGTAAATGATTTGAAGTTCTTATTTTGTTTTTGTTTTATTTTGAGCCTACCGAACCGTGCATGAATTCGCTGTAAGTTTATATTTTCTATTATCTCAGGAACGATGTCAATGTTACCACAAGTGCAATCATTGCAAAATACTGCAGAAATAACATAGTTTTGAATAACAAACCGCGAATCAAACCATGATGGTTCAAGTCTCAAGGTTCTGGTTGGGCGTTGCACTTTTTATCTTGAAATTATACAACATATATGTAAACTTGCAATATCACGAAAACAACATACTCATATGGTCATATTAGAAACTTGTAATAACGCAAACATATGCATGGGTGGTTAAGTAGAACAAGCTTATAATATCACAAACATGAATTATAATTTAGTCAAAAACTAAGCACCAGTGGCCCAATAAATTAAGATATAACACTTATACTGAACCGCATTACCTTATCTTGTGTTTGGGCCAGTTGGGCTAAACTATTTCTTTTCTTCATTTTAGCCTGTTGTTTGTCTTAACGGCTATCTATTTCTTAGCCTATATAAACTTGTTAAGACGTCGTATGTAAAATAACTACAGACTATTATCTTTTTTAAAAGATAATACATTTGTTCATCAAATCCTTTCATGGTATCAGAGCTTTTCAAAGCCTAACGGCAAGAAAGTATATGCTTCAAACTAAAACTTTGTTTTAGTTGATTATCTCCTCAGCAAATCCTCATCATCGGAGATTATACTCTTCCCTTGATCGAGCCTCTGTTCTTATCATTCGGCCTCGCCTAAAACTTCAAGAAGCTAGGCTGCAGATTATTCCCTTCTCTCAGTTTTTGGTGAACATCACTGAGTTGTATTTTCCGTCATCTCCATTGTGCAAAATTTATCAAGAAGCTATTTCTTGATAAACAAAACATCTGATAGCTATCTTTGAAGGTCTGTATTCCATCATATCAAGTTCTTGGCTGCAATTGTTATCCAACTGCCTCGCCAATCACTCCTGAAATGGCTGGAGACGAAGAAGCCTCAGCAACCACCTCACCAGTCACCAGAAATGCTAATACCAGTCAAAATCTGCCAATTATAAAGCCAAAAGGTCACTTAGCAGTTCAACTTGATGAAGATAATTATCTGTTGTGGAAATATCAAATTGAAACAGCCATAAGGGGTTATGGTTTAGATGAATATGTCAATGGCATGATAGTAATTCCTCCTAAAATGGTTAAAGATGACAAAGATAATATGATACCCAACAGTGAGTTCTCAAACTATCAAAAGCAAGACAGTCTCCTCGCTTCCTGGATAATGTCATCTGTAAGTGTAGGCATATTATCTCAAATAGTTGGATGTAAATCATCCAGAGACATATTGGAAGCTATAGAGCAAATCTTTAATTCACAAACAGCCGCAAGAATTATGCATTACAAGAAGCAGTTTCAAAACTTAAAGAAAGAAAGTATGACAATGCAAGAATACCTTACCAAGGCAAAGAATTTTTGTGATAAACTTGCTGCTGCAGGACATAAAGTGTCAGAATCTGAACAAGTACTAACCATTTTAAATGGTTTGGATGAAAGCTATGAAGCTGTGATCACAGTAATATCATCAAAGAAGAATTTACCAAGTATACAATATGTTAATTCTGCCCTCTTGGCTCAAGAAGGAAGAATTGAACAAAAGAAAGCTGCCAATACAGAATATTCTGTAAACTATGCCACTAATTCCAAAGGAAAGGGTCAAGACCGAACTCAATCAGGTCAAAGAGGTGGTCAAAACTTCAGAGGAAGAGGTAGAGGTAGATGGTCTGGCACAAATAGAGTTAATTGTCAAATATGTGAGAGGCCAGGTCATATTGCATCTAAATGCTATTTCAGATTTGATCAGAACTTTGTTGTAAGCCAGCAGCCAAACAATGCCCAAAGAAATCACAACCCAAATGTTAATCCCACTCAATCAGAAACTAGAAATCAAGGCAGTCAATCAAAGAATCAGAATGAGCCAGATTCACAAGTCAAGAATGATGATTTGCTGTATGAAGATTGGTACCCAGACTCTGGAGCAACCAACCATGTAACAAACAATTTAGAGAATCTCAATCTTGGAAACAAGGAGTATAAAGGTACACAATCTATTTATGTTGGTAATGGTAATTCTTTGAAAATCACACACACTGGCAAAGCTAAACTTAATAGTAAGAGAGAGTTGCACTTGAATAATCTTCTTAGAGTTCCTCAATTAAGAAGAACTTGATAAGTGTCTCTCAATTTGCTAGAGATAACCAAGTGTACTTTGAGTTCTACCCAAAGTTTTGTCTAGTTAGAGATTTGCTAAATAAGGATATTCTTTTACAGGGTAATATGCACAATGGACTATATAAATTCAATCTAGTGCAAAATAGTGATTCAAGACAGGAGGAGAAGTGGTGTAACTATTCAAAGCTTGATAGAAAGGTTGACTGTAGCAAAGTCTTTGATATTTGGCACTGTAAACTGGGTCATCCCAGTATAGAAACTGTTAAAAATGTTTTGAGAGATAATAATATCAAGTTTGAAAATACAACTTTGCCATATGTGTGTGAAGCTTGTCAGTTAGGAAAAAGTCACAAAATGCCATTTAGTAATTCAATAACCAAATATAACAAGCCTTTAGAAATGGTCGCAATTGACTTGTGGGGACCAGCCCCAGTCAATTCTGATTATGGTATGAATTACTATATCTCTTTTGTTGACTCTTTTTCTAGATACACTTGGATTTTGTTACTTAAGTCAAAATCTGAAGCAAAGAATGCTGTAATACACTTTGTTAATCAGGCTGAAAACTTAACAAATCAGAAAGTTAAAATAATACAAACAGATGGTGGGTCAGAGTTCAAAACACTGAAAGAATTCTTCTCTAGAAAAGGTATTAATCACAGAATTACATGCCCACATACATCTAAACAAAATGGAATGGTAGAAAGAAAGCATAGGCATATTGTTGATACTGGTCTAACACTGCTTGCACATGCATCCATGTCTTTAAAATTTTGGCCTGATGCATTTACAACTGCTGTGTTTCTTATAAATAGAATGCCTACAAAAGTTTTGAGGAATAAAACACCATTAGAAATGCTACACAATACAAAACCATATTACTCTTTTCTCAAAACTTTTGGGTGTTTATGCTATCCATGTACTAGACCATATAATCAACACAAGTTAAGTTTTAGATCACTACCTTGTACTTTCCTTGGATATGCAACTAGCCAAAAAGGGTATAAATGTCTTACAAGTGAAGGGAAAATAATTGTATCAAGACATGTTGCATTCAATGAAAATGTATTTCCCTTCACTAGTACTGACATAAAAACCACCCATAAGATCTATAGTGCCAAGAAATTTCTACCACCCATACCTGTATGGGATAAGGAAAAATCTGCAAACACCAAAAGTAATGAGGATACAAACTCAAACCTCCAACACACAGTGCCTATTGAAGGGCCAAATCAGAGTGATGATCTGAACTCATGTAACAATGAGTCAGAAAGTCAAGGAACAAGTGATCACAATGATGATCAAGACAGCAGTTCATCATCTAGCAATAACAACACTACACCTGCACAAGAAGGACATCCCATGATTACAAGGTCAAAGCATGGTATATTCAAACCAAAGATCTACACTGCTAATATAAGCTGCAAGGAGCCAAGAAATTACAATGAAGCTATCAAAGACAACAAGTGGAGAGATGCAATGGATGAAGAATACAAAGCATTAATCAAAAATAAAACTTGGAGTTTGGTTCCAGCACCAGCAAACAAAAACATAATAGGCAGTCGTTGGACCTACAGATTGAAGACTCTACCAGACAGTAGTAAAGTAAAATACAAGGCAAGACTCGTTGTTAAAGGGTACTCTCAACAATATGGGTTTGACTTCTCAGAAACTTTCTCACCTGTGGTTAAACCAACCACAATTAGAATTATTTTGACCATAGCATTACATTATGAATGGGATATAAGGCAACTTGATGTAAACAATGCCTTCTTAAATGGAGAGCTACAAGAGGAAGTCTATATGCAGTAACCTCAGGGATACACTAAAAACAGCAACAAAAATCTAGTTTGCAAACTTCACAAAGCTATCTATGGACTTAAACAAGCTCCCAGAGTGTGGTATGAAAAACTGAAGTCTACTTTAATTTCAATGGGATATCAGTTATGCAAATCTGACAACTCTATTTACACAAAGACAAATGAAAGGTATATTACTTACATACTTGTATATGTAGATGATTTTATAATTACAGGTAATGACAATAACGAAATACAATATGTTATCAATGTGTTAGACAAGACATTCTCCATTAAAGATTTGGGCAAGTTACATTATTTCTTGGGTATAGAAGTTATCTCTACTGCTGATAAAGGAATTATTTTATGTCAACAAAAGTATATTAATGAAATCTTAAATCGAGTCAAAATGTATGAAGCTAAACCAATGCCTACACCCATGATAAGTAACTTGCATCTATCCAAGCATAAAGGAGAACAAATTGATAACATAAAACAATATAGGAGTATAGTAGGTGCTCTACAATATGTTACGGTGACAAGACCCAATATAGCTTTCTCTGTGAATAAATTTTGTCAATTTATGCAGAAGCCACTAGATTTACATTGGAAATCTGTAAAGCGCATACTTAGATATCTCAAGGGCACAGCAAATCAAGGAATCAAATTAAAGAAGAGCAAAAACTTATCTATACAAGGATTTGCTGACGCTGATTGGGCCTCAGATTGTGATGACCGGAGATCCACTACTGGACATTGCATCTTTCTAGATGGAAATCCAGTCTCGTGGTGTGCCAAAAAGCAACCGACTATATCTCGCTCCAGCATAGAATCGGAGTACCGAAGTGTCGCTTCAGCCACAGCTGAAGTGATGTGGATAGAAGCCCTAATTAAGGAACTGGGAATTAAGCTTTCACGCAAAACAGTCATCTGGTGTGACAATTCCACCACAGTAGCACTCTTTTCCAATCCATTTCTACATGCTAGAACGAAGCACATTGAGATTGATTTATATTTCGTCAGAGATCAGATAGCAAGAGGAAATCTTGAAGTAAATCATCTGCCTGCCTCAAGTCAAATAGCAGACATATTCACAAAAGCTTTGTCTCGCAAATACTTTGAAGATCTCAAGAACAAATTATGTATTAAAGACATGACAGAAGAAACAAGAGTGGAGAAGGAAAGAAAAACCCTAGCCGCCATTGAAGGGGGGAATTAAGATATAACACTTATACTGAACCGCATTACCTTATCTTGTGTTTGGGCCAGTTGGGCCAAACTATTTCTTTTCTTCCTTTTAGCCTGTTGTTTGTCTTAACGGCTATCTATTTCTTAGCCTATATAAACTTGTTAAGACATCGTATGTAAAATAACTACAGACTATTATCTTTTTCAAAAGAGAATACATTTGTTCATCAAATCCTTTCACAATAGAAGCTCATGTGGTTCATCCAGCATGAGTTAGAATGATTTACATCAGAATGGCAGCACCACATGACCTTAACTTAGCTTGAGCTATAATGACTTAAACTAGAATGATACCATGGCAGCATGATATTAGAATGACTGAGTGGCTGCACATAAATTAGAAATAGGAGTACGGTGTTAAAAGAGCAGTTAGAGATGAATCAAATCGGTAACGTCTGGCTCCTGATTTCGTCTATGGGTAGTAGTTGGTTCATTAAACTGGACATCTGTGTTATAAATTAGAAAATTTTGCTAAAAATTCATAGCCAAAACCATTTTTTCTGATTCGGTTTTGCGGTTATTTCATGATTTTCGCCCACTTTTGCTGCTGGTCTTTAATGGTTTGCTTGCTTATGAAATTGCTTTGATACTGAGCCAGTTTTGATAGATTTATTGAATGTTCAATGCGCACCTAGCACGAACTGAACCTACAATAATTTCAATTATGAATTAAACGCTTTAACCATTCAACAATGAATGCTTAACATGGTTCATTGTATGTAATGGTTGTTGAATTCCGTCATGATCATAACAACAAAGACGTTTCGTTGTTTTGGAGTACGGTTTAGAAGATGTGATTTGTTGTTTTGAAGTATGGTTTAGAAGATATGATTTAACCAAGAAGTGATGTATACATAGAATTGGAGCTAAAACACCGCAATTGACTTGGATAGATTGCTCACTCAACTCGGGTTATCTTTATCTACTTGGTATAGAGATCGGTCACTAAAATTGTAGTTGAAGGTAACCAATAAGATTCACATTTGTGTCATTTGGTTGGCTATTCTATAATCAACTTATTTTGTAGGCTCTCATATGATAAATTTATAATTTGAGGCCTCCAATCTGATAAAAATACCTTAATATCCTTTTAATTATTCAATAATTCTGACAATGTTTAATTTTGAAGCATCCATTTAATATGTAATATGGTAATAAGATATTTTTTTACATTTCAAAAATAAAATAAAGTCTGTCATTACTCAAGATATGAAAAGTCCAACTTTGATTTTTAGTAATTATGTATCAAAACTGATAAATATATGTATCATTACAGCTATATACATGCATAAAAACCATTACATACATATACCATAAATGAGTAATTCTTTTTTGAAATGATAGAGAAAATAAATTTCAATAACTTTCTCTTTGAGTCTTTTATGAAATTCCGTGAGTATATAGTCCAAAAATCAGTTGCAAAATGACATATTTTCGAGTTTATTATTGAGAATTCGATGTTTATCCAAAGTCGCTCCACCTTACCAAAACAAGTCTCGCTTCCTCTTCCCTTCAAGGCCGAGCCTATCTAGTGCATTTAGGATTCAAGACTCCGACTTTTTGCTTAGGAATGAAAGTGCCAGGTCGTAGTCAAGTCAGCGAAAGTTTGGATAGCCTTCGGTGAGTAAATTCCTTAACTTTTTGGAAAAGAATTTACATTTATATATATGGTTGTTATATGGTTGTATTTGTGATGTTATTATTTGAATTATGGTATGGTTTGGATATATATGTGTGTGTTAATTTTTGGTTTAGCATTAGAACTTTGAATTGATGATTTAAGTGGTTTGTTTGTATGTATGTATGTATATCCTAAGTGAAATTTGGTTTATTGCATCAAATGACATTTTTAAGTATGAGCATAGATTTATATTTAAATCAAAACTATTTATTATTTGTCTCAAAACAGTTTTATACATAGATATTGTCTCTCTCTCTCTCTCTCTGTGTGTGTGTGTGAAAACGCACGTGCGTGTGTATATATATGTGTGTTTGTGTGTGTCAAAATCATCAAACGTGAATTTTAGTTTAACATATAGGATGTTTTTTTAAAGTAGACGATAGTCTTATAATCGGGTCAGAACTTCTATATACATGAATAAATATCAATATATTAATACCGATAAATATCAATATCAAAAAAATGAAATTTAATTCAGTGTATTCGAAGTCATTCTAAAGTAGAACATGATCTTATATTCAAATAAGAATCATAGGGTTAATTTCGTTGTAATTTTAGTAAATATCTTATAATGAATTAAGAAAACACAATGAATAAATATATAATATTAAGGATAAGAAAAATTAAAACAACATTTGGTCAATTTATATATGATGAAATAACAATATATTAGTCACTTTTCAATAAAAATATTTTAAAAAGTTTATCCTAGAGAAACTCCATAATTACCGGTGTTGATTGATTCAACTTGAATTGGAAATGGTAAAATATTTATGCAAAGTGTATAAACGTCTTTACACAATTTTAGATATGAATTTTTTTTAGACGTAGGATATAAATTTAAATACATGGCCTAATTTTAAATAAAGTAAAAGAATGGCCTAAATTTTAATTACTTGATATTAGTAAGGCATTCACATAAATTTCCACTTCAGATTTTGGAGGAGGAACAATTTTAGTTAAAATAGGACAACTTCAACAGATGGGAATTTCATTCTTAGTCTACTGAACTGCATGCCAATCGAATAGACCTTGATAGATGTCGACATATGATGCGTGATTTGGTTCGATTTGGATTTAAGGGGTTTTCTCGGTATTTAGTTCTATAGCCTTTTATCTTGCTCTTCCTATATTTATATCTAACAGTTAGGACTTTCCTGAGACTCTATGTAAACATTTTAGCTCTTAGGGTTTTAGAATCGACACTCTTGTTTCTTTTCATATTGTTTGTAACCTCCATTAAAATAGAAATTGTCGATCTTTTGTAATCCTCGCAAATATTAATAAAATTCTTCTCATTTCAAAGTAAATGTACATTATGATGTTGACAATGGAACTACTATAAATCATAGTGTCATTTATTCCTTGATCTTGTTCATCTATTATATGTGATTACAATTGTTTGTGGAAATGATGATTGTGTGGAATTGTCGATCTATCACTTGTTAGTTTTACTGCATCTATTGTCGATCCTACAAGGTTTCATTGTTGGGATAATTAACTTGAATTGTTTCATTAATAATTTGATATCATAGCTTTTAGGTTTGTTATTAGGTACACATAGTGCATAGAAGGTTCATAGTGAAATGGCATGTCAAAAAGATGATTCTTTGGAGATCAATTCTAGTCTTGTAGTTCCTCGGAAAGCAAAATGAAAATAATGACTTTGAAAAGTGGCAGTGAAAGATGAAGGCACTATTGAAAAGAAATCACATTGATAGACAAGTGCTTAATACCCATTTGTCGTCGGTTGATATTATGGATATTTTTTGAAAAATTGGTACTTTATTTTCACATACACAGGTTTGATACAATATTAAATAGATACCCAAACTAGTGATAAAAGACCAAGTAGAACTAACAGATACATACCATATACAGTTCACTAGTACATGTATCTATTCTTTTCTACATCACTAGCTGACAAACTTTATCGTCTATCTAACCAAACAATATTTAGTTCTCTTTAATTGACATAAAAATGTTCCATGCTTTTCACCGCCATCGCTAGACTCAAAGAAATTTAAGATAAATCTTCAACTAGCTTAGATTTGAGCTCTAGTTTGTTGTTAATGGTAGATCCGAAGAAAACATAACTTTCAACTCATCCGTTAAGCACGTATTGCATGATCTGGAAGATACATTAACTTTCACCTTCATTCTTGTCAAATTAATCTGATGTAGTCATTATTTGTTTGCAATCCATTATATTAACTTCAAGAGTATATCTTTAGACATTAACTTTGCTTAAAAAGTTAAGGAATTTCATTCTTGTCCTTAGGGGTGTTAATCGAGCGGATCAGGCCGGACATAGGTGTGTTCATGTCCTATCCAATAAGAGTTTCAGATGGACATGGTCCAGACAAGACTTTGGCTTAGACGCCTTTTGTACGAGCCGGAAAACGGACGGAGGATGTACGGATAATAAAATATATATATAATAATTTGTACGGACGAAATGTTGTACATAATTTCTTGTCATAATTTGTGTCCTAAATAAGAAATAATTAAACACGGATGGACGTTTTTTGACTTCAAACCGAGCCAGACAACGGACGCTCATACAAAATTAACACCCCTACTTGTCATATATGCCATATACTTGTAATGATAATTATATCTTCTAGATTTGCATCTCAACTTCTTTGGTTGTAATTCTGTAATGACCCACCTTTTTGGACGGTTTAAATCGACAATAAACCACACACGTCAGACTCAAACCATTCAAAAGGGAGGATTGTTATGGGGTAAATAAGAATAACATAGAAAGAAAGAAAACAAACACAGAATCTTATAGCGGAATGACAAAATATAATAATCAAATAATAGTTCATGAAGCTGTTTTACAAATAACATTTGATTACACTTTTACAATACAGATCAGAGTTACATACAACAGAAATAAATAACAAATGCAGCGGAACAACATAGTGCAGTGGAATAAATATAATAAATAAAATAGTACTAAATCTTCGTCTTCGTCCTCCAAAAGCAGTCTTCGATACACTGAAAAGCTCAAACTGACCCGAGCGAATTGAAAAGACAAAACACTCAAGTTAGAACTAAATGATCTTATGTAAGTTAAATCAACAGTAAATAAATATAAGTGTAACTGTGTCAGAGATGTTTACGGGGTTTGACATCTCCTATCCAGTGTTTAACGTGAGTGCAATAACTTAAGAGATGTTCGAGATTTCCATCTCCTAAGGATCCGTTAAACTATTTACATAAATATTACAATACGCTATTATAATAGTGTCTACAGTAAAGTAAAGTATTAAAATAGCGTTAAGGCGTTACCCATATCCCCCTTAACACATTTTATATAATGTCGTAGTCTATACAGTACTGTAAACTCCACCGTAAACCGATGGGCTATCAGGGAGCACTCCATAGGTACGACACAAACCAAACTCGTAGAAGGAGCGATAAGGCATATGACAAGGCACGCGAGATAGTGCTAGGGTAGGATTCTACCATTTTAACTCTCGGACTGGTGGTAACGCATAGCTGCTACTACCTCCCACCTTGGAACACACTCTCATAATCAAATCGAGGGGTGGCCACAAAATCAATCACAAAGTAATAATATGGTATCGAAGAAATGTGCTCGATAGGAGGTGCGACCTCACTTGGCCCAGTATAGCTCCTGTTTTAGCCACATCAAGCTGACTCACGGGAGTCAGGGCTACATAAATACCTCCTACAGAATCGTTCACCAAACCATCCTACTTCATTCTGGAATCTCCACCACGTACACAGTTGTTAAAGTGGTTTTCGGTATTGGCAGAGATTATGACAATATTCGATCTCAGTCCCTTTAACAACCAACCGCTTATTTCACACCGGATGGTTCTTTTACATTTCCAAACTGATTTATAATTGATATCAAAATATCATATTTAGTTCAAACCATATCACTTTCGAAATCATATTCACTTTCAAAATCGTATTCACTTTCAAAATCATATCGATAAGATAGGTTAATTAAATCCTCATTCAAAATCATCATATTAAATCAAATATGTCATTTCACTAGTAAATATCATTTCAAATCCCAACTTAAGCTATAACATCATTTAACCATATTAGCTTAAAAATCAAGGATTTAAATATAAACGCTTCCACTTTACACAGTCTGAAATTTAGAAAACAGTTTAGATAGTTATAAATAAAATAAATTTTTAAATAGTTAAAATACTCTATAATAGTTTAAAATAGATTTAAAAGAGTTTAAATGAATTTAAAATAGATTAAATAGATTTAAAATAGATTAAAATGATTAGAATAGGTTAAATAGATTTAAAATAGATTAAAATGGGTTAATTAGTTTAAAATAGTTTAAATTGGATAAAATAGATTAAAATAAATTAAAATAGTTTAGATTGATTAAAATAATTTAAAATAGTTTAAAAATAGATTAAATTAGTTTAATGGTTCGAAAATCTTAAAATTCAAGATTTAAAAAATAATATATTGTTAAACAGTTTATATAAAAGAAATGAATTTGAAATAAATATTAAATTAAACTATTTCTTTCATTTCAACACATCTTGACCGTGTCCAGCTTCCAAATCAACAAACTAACTTTTGTCTTTCAGTTCAGATTCTCATTTAAAACCATTAAATCAATATCGATTTCAAATCCATGTTCGAATTATGAATTTAAACTATTTCAATTTTAGCAGATTTCGAAGTTTTAAATATTCCATAATTCAATAACTCAATTTCGAAAAATTTCATTTATACTTCAAAACTAACTTTATAATTTCAATTTAATCCAATTTCCAATTCCAACATTTATACTTGGATTTTCAAAAATAATTCAGTTTATATAAATCAATTTCCTTCAAAATATCATTTAACCAAATTCAAGATTTAAGGGTTTAAATTTTTTTAATTTAACCAATCCGGTGTCCGTATGTAATTTTCTACCATATAGTCAAGTGATACGGATGTATATCATTTCAATCCGCAATACATTTAAATTTACAAGTATATATCATTTCAACCCGCAATCCCAAATTTAACTTCAAATCCATGGAATCGCTTGAGTCTATCATTTCAACTCATAACGATTTCTCCCTAATCTATCAAATCGTTCGGGTATGTATCATTTCAACCCATAGGGATTTTATAACAAATAAACTATGAGAACTTACAGTGTTATAACAATATATAAATATAACATCCGGTCATCCAATATCAACAATCAAACATCCATCACAATCATCATTCAAACCAATCAATAAACAATAACAAGTGGCTAGTTATCTGTGACAGGTATTAACTGGAAATTTAAATATAATATTAAATTAATGGCGAATAAATTCAATAAAAGTCAGATTTTACTAGAATGACAATTTAAATATATCAAACATCAACCAATCAAATTCTAATCACATCATAAATTCAATTTAACATAAGATAATTTTAGTAGTTGGGAGCTGTGCAGTTAATGCCCCGCTATTACCCCGCTATAACCCCGCTATATCTCATAGCGGGTTTCTGCCGCTACGATTTTCCCATATAGCCTTACAATATAGCATTTCCGCTTTAATCCCCGCTATTTCCGCTATATCCCGTTATTTCCGCTATATTCCGCTATTCCCGCTATATCTTCTTTAATAAAATGAATTGAAAATTCAATTTATACATTATAAAAATTATGAAACTAATTTATTTGATTTAATTTTTAATATATTTTCAGAAATGAAAATACTCTAATACTCTACTAAATTTAATTATGTTATATAACAGTTTTACGTTTATTTAAAGTATATTCGCACATGTTTTTATTTAAAAATTATTTATGTATTAGTTATAATTCAATTGAATGATAATTTTTCATTTAATTACCATTTATATATTCGTAAAAACATTAAGTACGAGTTTTATATGCTATTTTAAAGCCATCCGCTATATCCCGCTATATCCTCGTTGTATCCCCGCTATGACTTTTTGCACCTCCACCGCTTTGAATCTGCCGAGCGCTTTAACTGCACAGGTTGGGAGTGGGTTAAAACACTCACCTTTGATTTAAAATCGATTTAAAATCCAATTATAGCCCAAAGTTTCAACGGTCTTAGAATTCATCCAAACCAATTCCATAATGTCCGAAATTTTGATACGATCGCAGCGAAATAAACCGTGTGTGAATCCGACCTCGTACGCAAAAGATATAGGTATTAGAACATATAAATTTCAAATTTAATAAAAAAATAAAATAAAACAGAAAGCTTGGCCACGTCACCTTCATCTCTCAGCAAAACCTAGCACAAGCCATACCAAAATCGCATTTGACTACTACACCACGACCGCCAGGAACCCCTTCACACGCCACTGCCTACGACTGGCTGCGGCCCAAGCGCGCCTCCCCAGGTGGAGCGCCACCCTGCGCGAGCCTCTCGACCCCCCAGCAGTCGCACGAACGTCCAGGTCACGAAAAAACAGCAACCGCCACTAGAAAATAAAACCCTAGTCCAATTGTATGAGGCGATCCATCCATCCATTTCCCAAACGAACCATGCTGATGAACTCCCCTTGCCCATCTCCACGCAACCATACCCTCAAATCGACGATCCACTGACATTGATCATCCTCCAATTGAACGACCGAGATTTGTCCATCAAATTCTAGACACACAGAGACCCAAATTGAAAAACAAGCTGCAGATCTAGAATGCGCTCGTCGAGAGCTTCGAAACAGTATATAATATGACATAGTTTTGAGGAGTTTGATTTTTGGATTTGGTTTTGAAATTGAATTTGGGTTTGGATTTGCAGCCATTGGAAAGAAGAAGGAGCTAATAGATGGAATAGACAGATACATACAGAAATGAGAAATAAAAAGGCTGCTAGGGTTTAGAAAGATCTATTTATATGGACAAGGCCTGATAAGAATAAACATCATATCGAATCGGTTCGAAACGACAATAACGACCTGAAAAGCCCATTCTGCCTCCGGAATGAAAATGGGTCATCCAATATATCAAAATAGATGTTTTCGTTATTTTTAAACTCAATGGAATAGGTTTCAAGTCCTAATTCCATTGTATGAAGAAGTTAACTTTAAAATCGGCTTATTTCAAACTGATTTCATTTAAATTGATTTCTATGCGTTTCGAGTCCGTACGATCAAACGACAACTCCGAGCGCTACGAAACTTGAAATCCTACAATAATTCACCATTACGGATCCGATAAAACTTGTTTCGTCGAAATCTGAGAGAGTGGCCAAAATGGCTATTTTCACGTTAATTAAATAAATTATTATTAAATTAATTAAATCCCTTTTTCAATTCAAATTTAATAACTAAATTTTTTTATCAGTTTTGATTACTAAATGATTTATAATCTTTAAAACAAATTTCCATATCTATTCAATGTTAAATATTACGCTAATTATAATGTTCAGTTTCAACTGTAATAAATTTATTAATTATAATTTAAAATCCAAATAAATAAATTTATTTTGATTTCACTCTTATTATTAAATCAAGTATTGCCTTTTGAATATAATTGACATTACTATACATTTTATCACCTTCACATTTAACAGTTAGCGTCTTAACTCATGTTAACGTAATATCTAGTTACATTTAATTGTAATTGATTTCTAATTTAATTCAACAAATTAAATGAGTAACAATTAACAATTATCACCATTTACTTAATTTAATCACATTTATAAGTTTATTATCTACAAACAAATGTTATAACTACTTACACAACACTGAATTTACCCAATTACAATTAATTACATATTATTTCACCAATTAATACAACATTTGGTTTATTTCCTTATTTGCAATTTATAACCAAATTTTATGTTTACAATCATTTCAATTAATTGAAATTGCATTAAAATAATTATCAATTGCCTTAAATTAACATTATTAAATTTCATTCTAGTTATTTTCTAATTATAAAATCTTAAATTTTTAATTTTCTTCCAATATTAAATTACAAAATCTTATTAAATTCAATATTTTAATTATCGGGAAAAATGCGGGTCGTTACAAATTCTTTGCGATGTTATTTGTTACTACAATAATTCTAATCGAAGAGATTCGGCATTTTGTGGCTTTGCATCAGAAATCAACATCGTAGAGGCATTGTAGGTTATAGTCGAAGAGGTAGAGTATGCACTTTGATAGCAACAGGTAATGCATGGAGTCATAGTAGACAAAGCAGGCAAAGGAGTCAATTGCAATTCATTTCGGAAACCATTGATAAGTATCAAAGAAACCACTATGAATGGCAAGGATTCAAAAATTTACTAACATCGCTCATATTGAAAGGAGTCTCACTCTGCTCAAGTCATCATCGCACTTAATGAGCACTTCGAGGGTGTTGGTGTACGAAGATGTCAAAGGAGGACAATGCTACCTTGATCTCCGATAGTGAACACATCACACATCATTCTCATGTAAATGCCTCGAAGACATTGTGAAAAGCGGTATCAATGAAGTACATCATCAATACCCGCGAAGTCGTCGATACTATACTAAATTGACTTCGAGGTTATCCTCTTATAGTCTTCAAAGGATAACGTTGGAAGGGTGATGTGGATCACTTCATATACCGATGTTGGAGTCAACCCCAGAGATGCTAATGCTAGGCCTTGTCGAAGTCAATACCACCGAAGGTATGCCAATAAAGAAGTTCAAGCTGAAGCCAATCGAAGGCACTTTCGCATGTCGAAGACATTTTCGCATAACATTGCCTAATGATGACTTTGCCACTCACCAATGTTAGTGCTGCTTTTTACTAGTCCTGATCAACGAAGAGGCTAGAACCAAGTGCCACTAAATTCAACCCCATCGAAAAGTTTTAAAAGGCAGAGTGGTGGCCGCTCACCCCTATAAATACAACCCTAGGGGCTTTGTTTTAACGGCCAAATTTTCTCTCCTTTCATTTATTACATTGTAAACCCTAAATCGTTTTGGGGAATTTAAAGCATATTGTAAGACAAGAACATTTTATATATAAGATCTTGACTTTTAAACAAGGTCATAGCATAACATATGTGTAATCGATTCGAACCTATGATTTGAACATACTTGTGACTTTTCACATGTAAACTGTTGTGACTTTGAGGTCGTTATTGCATAATTGACTTTGACGTAGGGACTTCGAACTTAAATCTACCTTGCACATACGACTTCAAACTCGAACTTGCTTCAATTATATGACTTCGAACTTGTACTTGTGTTGCAAATATGACTTTGATGAAGAACATAACAAAGATTACTTTGGAAACCATTCTCGAGCTAATGACCTCGACAAGCCGTTTTAGGGCCTTTTCTTAAATAAACAAATTTTCCAAACACTTTTGGGGTTCGCAAATTTATTTGCTAATATTTTGACGCTACAAGGAGGGCTTAAACCTCCAAGTTCATTGAAACCCTAGTGGAACCAATTCAACCTACATTGAACTTTCCCAACTTGCATATTGGGGCATAAAGAACATTCCTATCCAAGCATATACCAATCCAAGGATAACCAACCTTAATCCCCAACACCATGCTGCTTAATCGTGTTTATAAGTCCGAACAAGGATCTTGTGAGCCTAAAATATCTAGGCCCACTAATCAAATCACTGACAATCCATGATTTCATGAAGAACAATTATTGAGACCGAAGGCCTTGCAAATCATAAAATGAAAAGAAGCATGCGCACCTTATGACCCGGATAATTGGAGCATAAATCCCTTTCATATGGGCCCTACTATAATTTTTGCCTTAGGAAGAGATGCCCCAAGGAAGGATAATTTGTTCCTAAAGATAAGGAGAGCTATCCAGTCTCAAGCCAAGGGGACTATATTAGAGAAAGAGAAAACAAATAATTTTGATATTTTTGCTCAGAAACGGTATGGAGTCGTGAATCATTCGTTGGCCTCTAATGAAGTTCAAAGGACATTGGAAATAAAATTAGCTATGGATGATGAGATACCAAGCAACAAAAGAACCAAATAACAGTCAAGACAGCTAGAATTCAAATCTCGACTTCCAAAGAATACACTTTCACCACATCTCTTGAAATCATTTATTTCTTGACTAAGGATAAGCTTGATTATTGGCCTTCGCAAAAGAAAAGGCCCAAGTTCGAAAGAAATCTTGGAAGCTCGTATTGTCACTACCACCTTACAAATGAGCATGAAACCAATCAGTGCAGAACCCTAGAAGGAATGATCATCAATTTTATAAGGCAAGGCAAGCTCAATGACTTTGTAAAAAATGCGACTTTGTAAAAAGATATTAAACAAGTTCGATAATAAAAGAAGTTCTTCAAATAAGTAATTCTACATGGTTGAGGAATAAAATTCTCCTAGTATAATGGAAAGCCTACATCACTATCTAAGATGGTAGTAAAGGGTTAAAGCCTTTGTCTCTAGCTAACACGTGCCTAGACAAAGCGCCTCCTAGAGGGAGGATGGAGTAAGCCTTTGGTCCCGTCTAAAAGGGCCTGGCCAAAGCACCAACTAAGCCTTCGGTCTCGCCTATGTGGCCTGGCCATAGCATAAGCCCTTAACCCCGTCATCAAAGGCCTGGTTAAGGTGCCTTGTAGAGGACAGCCAGAGCAATCCTTTGGCCTCATTTGAAAGGCTTGTCCGAATTTTCTACAAGCCTTTAATCCCTGCCTACGCGGCCTGGTTGGAGCACCTCCTAAAGGGAGGACGGAGTATGCCTTTAGTGCCGTCATCAAAGGCTCACTAAAGAACCGAACCAGCCTTTAGTGCCTACCATCAAAGGCCTCACTGAAGCACCTCCTAGAGGGAGGTGGGGTTAGTCTTTGGTCGTGCTTAAGATAGCTAACCAAACGCACCAGACAACAGACCTAAACCACCACCTAAGATGGTGATAAGAGGTCGAAGCCAAAGTAACATTCTCGAATCAATCAAAATCAGAGCCAAGTATTGCTCTCAAACCTATCAAAATTTGAGCCAAAGAAGCACTCCTGGATCAACCAAAATCATAGTCAAGTAGTGCTTTAAGGTTTAACAAAGTTCGAGCCAAGTAGTACTCCCAACCGATTAGTTTTCAAGAGGAAGATCTAACAAAATCCAAGCCAAATAGCGGTTTAAATCTATCTAACCCCCAAGAAGAAAAGATCCTCAAGTATTCCATTGCCAGATATAAGTTTCTGATTTTCTACTATTAGAAGATATATATTATCAGTCTTCTATCCTATATATGGATTTCCGGACTACTATTATTCCAGACGTGGATTTATGACCTTCCAGTTAGGGATTTCTGATATTCTATATTATTATCGAATCTAACCGTTATTAAAGTCCGTGTTGAGTTATAAAAGGCTCAATTAGCAGAAATCTCAATTTTATAAACAAGCAGGAAGTGAGCTCAAAAATTCAAAGTATGGAAAAGTGAAGTACTAAGTATCACACAGTTTCAAGTCAGAATCAAAATTTAGTTCTTGGTTACATATCCGAGGGAATATTCATTTAATTAAAAATTGTTTACAATTTAATACACTATTTACACAATTTCAAACATAAAAGACAGATAAAAGAAAGAAAATCTAATCAAGGCCGGCTCCTGTTACAGCCAAAGACTCCATGTCGATTTATCCAAGCCCTTGGCAATTAAGGGACTGGTGATATGACGAATGGACATGTCCACAAGTTCTTGGAGTTTCTTTTCCCTTTTATGGATGGTGTTTGCATCGTCAATCGAGTTGATCTGCTCTTCAGGGTATGACAAAGAATCTTATTAGCTCCTCGCAAAGTCTGAATCATACTTGTCAGCCTTTTGATTTCTTGATTAAGATCATATTTATCGCGTTTGTCTTTTTGAACCTTTAATTTCATATTCATTGATGTGTTAGGATATCTTTTCCTCCCACTTTCTGTTGAAATACTACATCATTTCAAATTTGACTTGATTACCCCACTTAGAGATTGCTGCGTTATTCAAACCTAGAGGAGGGTTTAGTAAAGTAGAAAACTCATGATTAGTCGAGGATGTGGATTTTTTTTCTTCGTCTCAGAGTAGGAGTGGGAAGGATAGAATCACCTCCACTTACAATAAGCTCCAAAGATTAGCTTTTTGTTAGCTCTAATTCGAGATCACTTATTTTCTAATGAAGCTTAGCTATCTCAATGTCAGCTACGAAGGAGAAGTTAGATCCATGAGTTGTGTCCTTTCTCTTTTTCAGCAACTAAAGCTCATTCTTCATTTCTTTAAGTTCTGCCTCCATCAGAGCGGTCATTTCTTGTAATCACTAAAAGCTGATTTTAATAGGAAATAGTTCCAATGCCACTCTCGTGCCTCGGGGTTATTTGGGATCGTAAAACTGAGTCATCTCGAGATGATCGTTTCACTTCCATATATGCAAACAGCTGACCTTTAACTTCAATAATTTGTGAGGTGACTAAGGAATTAGGTTTACACATTAACTGGGCATCCTATTAAAAGTAAAGAAAACAAAAATCAATACATGAAGGATAAACTCTTCCATTAATAACCAACAAAGTTTACAAATAATAAAAGGAGTTAAGATCTCATTGCACTTTCATTTAAATAATGTTTAACTAATGTTCAAAGTTTTGAAATCATGGCCTTTGCCTTTTCAAACGACCTAGCAGACAAAGTAAGTATGGAATCAAAAGAAGCCTTGATCCCATTCGAAGTATAAATTGGAGGAAAACGATGATAATCCCATTCCCCAGCTAAAGGGCTTTTACGACTACATATTAATTTTGTGTGGAAGGATCAAATTTCGCTAAGTTCTCCTCCTCATCACCCAGAAAGTCAAAGCAAAAAAGGGGAAACCACATGTAAATTTCTTGTAAATCTCTGGGGAAAAAGTATGTTACCAATTGTGATGATTTAATAATTGAAGATTTCTCTTTAAAATCCTTCCTCAACTTAACAAATTTACTCAAGAGATCTTTAGGGGCCAGACTACACAAGAAGTCTTTTATCTGTGCAATATAGAAAACTAAAACAATGAATTCCATAACCATGTTGCATATCATTATTGTACAATCATTCAGGTTCACACAAAATAGATTTCTTATACATTTCAGAAATGAATCTCTTCCTATTATATTTAAGTTTCTCGAGGGAAAGAGAGTATAAGGAAAGAGGAATGTGAGCGACTTGGGGAAGTGTCTAACATGCCCCGGGATGAGGATCAATCTTATGCTCATCCAAGTATCTATGGTGAAGGCGTCTTAGCAAACCTCCACTGTTATCACCTAAATATGAGAAGTCAACAATTAAACCCCTGCAAAAAACCTTATATAGGAATTCTACCAAGGTGTCCCTATCATCAATTAACATCGAAAAAAGGTTATCAATTCAGCATTCTCTTTCAAGCGTGTATCCCGTCGATGGCGAGCATTCTTCATCCAAGGAGCAACTTCTTTCTACTTGAAATACCTTAATCTCAATGCGCTCTTGGCTAGCTTCTTATAATTCTCAGATAACTTATTATAATCCTTCGTTTGTCTGTCTAATTCTCTATTAAGACTATCTATGTCGATTTGCTTCTTCTCGAGCATAATGTCATAATAGTATTTTGACTTTCTCCTTAACTAAAGTAGTTAATAATTTAACTAAAAGTTATTGATAATTTAAAATATTTATGTAACTAAATCCATACTTGAGAAAGTGAGACAGTAGACGATGACATTTTTTCTTTGTTTTTGGACTATAAGCCTGGGAAAGCATTGTCTCTCTTGGGAGAACTTTCCTTAGGAGGATTAGGAATTTCAGTAGCCCCCACCCCTGGGAAATTTGGATCTAGATTAGTGTCTCCTGATCCATCCTTATCAACCGATGGTCTAGAAATGCCATTTCCACCACATCCACCGTTGTTGTCATTATCATCCTCATCATTGTCATTAGGACCATCGTTATCATCATCAATCCCATCTTTATCCCCATCATCATCTTTCTCCTCCTCATCTGAATCAGTCTCTTCATCAACTGGAGGATCATCAAAAGTCAATAACTTGGCCGCATCAACTTCCTTCTCTTCCTTGGGAACATAAGAACTGTAACGACTCGACTTTTCGTCGCTCGAAAATCAACATTAATACGTCCACTGTATCAACTGCCGAGCAATCGAATGCCGAAAAACCAAATTGTTATGGAGAAAAAGAAGAGGTAGAAGAAGACAGAAGAAAAAGAAAAAAGAAACAACAGAAAACACAGAAACAGAAACAATATCAGAATCTCACATATCGCAGCGGAACAACATATAATAGATAAATGAATAATCTTTAAATCAAAGAACTATATCATTTTATACATGACATCATAATCAGAGTTTACAGCAACAATATACAACACTGGACAGTTTTATAAACTTGTCCTCATACAGAATACACAGCGGAATAAATAATATCATATACAAGTGGTACGTCTCGCCATCCAGCTCGCCACTGAGCTCCACAGCATCTCCTGAATCCAGAATGACCTGATAACCTGACTCTAGACTGCCCGTGTGGAAATTGGTGGGCACCCAGAGTTTAGGAAGGAAACAATAAACTCCAGGTCAGTCATGGTGACTGGTGTGAGAACTAAAACAGTTTATCTTCAAAACAACAACAACAAAGCAAGTAGAAAATATCCGCAATGCTTTTGGAAAATGAAACTACCATAAGACCTCCCGCCACACACACAATGCAAACGCAGAATTGGAGAAGATTTCTTCTTATGAAAGTCAAATATGCTTACTACGCAAATCATTAGATTATTATTATTAGTGCATAGTGCAGAAAACATTTCGAAAGTATAATATTAATCTTAGCCAGCATAGGCATTTCACGTTATGCCTACTATAGCTACTATGTTCAATAGCAGGTTACCGCCACATTCCATAGCAGGTAATACAACTAAAACCGTACAAGGTTCGTATTGTTTCTTTGGATTTTCCAACAAATGGTCAGGCTAAGGAACTTCCTTTCCTACTGCCGAATGGGATCGCCTCTGGCTGGACGTCCCGAGAGACAAACTGCTCTCTGCCAACAAAGCCGGGTAACCCCTGTAACTAGGTAACTCACGAATATGCCATCCCCCGGTCCTTTGGGACCTTTATCCGAGCGCTCGGTAACCACATCACACATAATAAATAAAGTGTGTCCACATGAGTAAGTATCTAGGCTCCATACCATGATACCACCCCTTTCCAGAAGGAAATGACATACCCTAAAGGGCGCGACCATCATAACCTTGCCGCAACATTCCTGTTTCGACCATTTCCGGGTTGTGAGGCCCTGACGAAGTCTCGTCCACAAAGCTACGCTTTTTCACAAAGCCACGCTTTGATCACAAATGATCAATAAATGATCATCATCACAACAACACTCAACATGCCACATTACCAAAGTGGGAATATATCGCTGATAAATTTCAACTACATAACCTTTGAGCTCGTACGTCTCAGAGAAGGGTGTTAAGCTATGAGAATAAATTCTCCGCCACCAACAGAAATGTATTTGAAAGAAATCAGCTTTAATCTCAAAACGTAATGTCAGACATGTAACCATACAAGTCTGTTCCGGGTTCGAACAGAACCGAAGGCACTTCCAAAGAAGCCCTTGCAATCCGGGTATTCACAATCCCGATAAAACTTCCCATCACAAAGGAAATCTCTATACCGTAGCTAACGGTGCAGAGACAATCGATAGGTCATCCTATCGTTTTCACAAACACCCGGTCTTCACCACTAGTCTTCAATACGATCCATATCATCGTATCACTAATTCAGAATGGGTTATATGACCCAAAGGTCCTTTCCCGGCTAACCCGAATAGTGAGCGCTTATTCAAAAATAAGTGTGGCATTCAAATTCAAGCAAATCACAACAAATACCTATTCAAGGTAATTATTGATAGTCGGTTATTTAACTATCAATAGGTCTGCATAGCATCATCAGATTCCAAATAATTTTCCAAATTATTTATCTTCCAAAAATATCTTTACAAGATATATAATTTCCACACTTCAACCATTTGAAACCAAATTTCAAATCGCTTTCAAATATTCATTTTCAATTTATCTTTAAAAGATAAAATCTCAAACCTTTCATTTCATATTGGAAAAGCATTTCCATACTTATTTAATAATAAGCAATTCACAAATCATTTATTTTCAACACTTGGAAAATATTCGATATACTTAAATCATAATTAAGTATATATTTCATTCTTTAAGGAAACATTCTCTTAAACACATTTATTTGAGTCAAAACGAATGTTGCGTAAAACATCGTTATGATGACCCAAAATCACTAGTATAGGGATTCGAAATTTAGATAGATATATAAATCCCAATACTATATAAAACATTTCCTTTCGGAAACCATTTACTATAACAACAGTGTTATAGTCCACCATTTCCTTATTTCTCGAAAACGTCTATTTCAACAATGAATGTTGAAATCTATGTTTTCGATACTTAACACGTTTTAAAACAACTTTTAAAACAATTACTTCATTTCGTAATATCACTTCTCCAAAACATATCCATTTTATTTAATAATATATTCACTGTCCAAAATCGTGAATATACTTCATTAACACATTTAACGTTTCTACACATTTTACTTGAAAGATTATCCACTGTCCAAAATCGTGGATAAAATTCCCAACCAAACTCTTATTATTACAACATTTAACTTAAAGGATAATTCGCTGTCCAAAATCACGAATATATCCCCTTTATTAAACTTCTATATTTAATTTATCAAATTCAATTGGTTTCAGAATTATAAAACAATGTTTATAAATTCACATCTATATTTATAAAAGCTTCGATTGTAAAATCCCTTTTATAAATCAATTCAATTTATAACTCAACTTTATACCCAAAATCCGATTTATAAGTAAATTATTTATAAATCCTTTATTTTACAAAATCTATTCATTTCATAACTTCAAAATTTATAAATCTATAAATTTTATTCACTTGTGAAATCCATTTATACTTCATTCTAATACTTATAAAACTCATTTTATAATTCCAATATCTTCAATTTATAAATATCAACTTTATAAATCTTTTATATAAATCGTTTATAATTTTTTTCAAAAATCCCAATTTAAAATCAAAATCATTATTTTTAAACTTCAAAAATGGATCTGATGATGCAACAGCACCAATCATCAATCACGACATCCAAACATCATATATCAATATGACAACAGAATATATAACAATATCTGTAAATAAATCACTACGGTGAGGAATCCAGTCGGATCCCTCCAACCTGTTTCCCTGCATCCACAGATGTTAGCACAATACCAATTTCACATCAATGTGAAATTATCGCGGTATATGGGATTTATAAATATTATTCGCTATTATGCGGCGCAATAGGGTCTCATCCGCTATACAATGCGAGAAATCAACTCCAATATATACATATTCCAATATATATATATTGGTATATACATATATAATACCAATTCCACTGAACATTGGAATATTCGCGGTATATGTTTTTAATAAATAACCTCCGCTTAATAACGGCGTATAATGTCTATTTATCACAATAAATAGCAATCATCATTCAATCCACACAATCAAGCAATTTTAAATCTAACTATTTAAAATTTAAATCGAAACAAAACATTCGATTGAGTGAGGAGTTCTCACCTTTGCTTTTAAAACGGTTGCAGCATTTTATTTTGAATAAAATTAAACAGACGTTTAATTTTACCCGAAATTCACTAGCTCTAAATGACTCCAATCTAGTTCCATAGCATAGTGCTTGACAAAACGAAGCCAATGCAATTCGTTTCGTCAAAAACGGACCTCGTATGAAGAAGTTATGATAGTTTAAAGTTTGTACGAATTAAATATATAATAATTTACAACTAATTTTTTTTATTTCAAACCCTAGATTCGATCCTAGCCATTGATTCCATCTGCACCAGATTGGGCCGTGCCCCTTTTCTTCCCAACCAACGTGAAAATCACGTACATGAAACCCAAAGCCGCCTCCCTCCTTGCAATTTTCGTGACCAACACAAGCAGCTTCTACTCGATCAGAGACCATCGCTTCACTCCCCTTGACAAGAGCCACCAACGGCCAGAAGAGCATCAAGCTCGGCCCCTCCCTCTCTCTCGAAAAGCGTGTGCAAGCGACAGCGAACGCGGCCACTTTCCCGACAATTGGTAGCTCTGTTTTCGATCTCCACCGTTTAGATCGTAGATCTCGACAAGCTCTCCGACTTTCGTGTTGGAAGTTTTCGCTAATTCTTCATGGATTTGGAGAGATTAAGAGAAGAAGATGGAATATTTTTGGCCATTGATTATCTCTAGTGACGGCTGAAGCATTTGACCTAGGGTTTGGGCAAACATACATATATATATATATATACGTATTAAATTAATATTAAATTCATTTTAAAACGACTTTTTCAAACATCTCCAAATCACACGTGCCGCCTGGCATTCGTAAGGTTTACCCCGCATTCCGAACACAATGGAACATGTTTCGGGAGCTAATTCGATCATCTGTGCGAGATACGGCAATAAACGATCGATTTTAAATTAAACCGATTAAGCGAATTTCTAGGCGTTTTGGCTTTCCCCGGACAAACGGTAAATCCAATTGACACGAAATTTGAAACCCTACAATAATGTCACATTACGGATCCGATGAAACTGGTTTCGTCGAAATCCGAGACTTTTTGAAAAATGACTATTTTAACTCGCCAATTTAATATTAAAACAATTTCGATGCGTTTCGAGCTGCCACGGTCAAACGACAACTCCGATTGCTACGAAAATTGAAATCCGATAATAACAAACTATTATGGATCCAATGGAACTAGTTTCGTCCAATTCTGAGACTATCCCAAAAATGGCTAATTTCACTAGTCGATTAAATATTAAAATATTCAATTTTCACAATTTAACTTTTAATTCAATTTTAAAAGTTCTATAACATCACTATAACTCCAATATGATTTAACATAACTTTATAAATCATTTTTAATCACATTAAATCCAGATTTCAATTATTTCTGGAATTTCAACTATTATATTATTGATTTAATTATCCAATTAAATCCATTTATTCGAGAAATAAATTATTCGACTTATAAATTTCACAAATTAATATTTAAAATCAATTAAATAAATAAATTTTAAATTGATAAAAATTCTGGGTCGTTACAAACTTCCCCCCTTAAAAGAATTTCGTCCTCGAAATTACCAAGTAAGAAAAATTCACAAAATCCATTAACTTTTCAAAAATCCACTTAGTGAAAATTTTATATTTACCTTTTCCAAAACCTTTAACTTCAACCAAAACAATGGTTTCCATTTTCTAGTTCAATTCCTACATTTTCATTTCAATTTGGAAATTGACTTTTCATTAACAAAAATTTTCCAAAAATTTCCCGAAAATTTTCTAACGCCTTAAATTTCCAGAAAAATTCGCCAGCGTCTCCTTTGCGCGGTTTGATCGTAGTAGGATCACAATAGACATAAATATATATACATCGACCCACCCAGTCGGAAAAGCAGAAAAACAGTTCATATTTCCTATTTTTATTGCGTAGGCGTACCTTTTTTAGCATTTTTAAGCAAAGCAGTTATTAATTTAGCATATTTGCGCAACCAAACCAACCGATCGGCAGCCACGGCACCTGTACTTACTCAGTTTAAACATGTAAGTGACATATATATAAATTATTAACAATTTACTCTTTTAAACAACTACAACACTTGCATATCAAAGAAATGCATACTAAACAAGTTTTATAAGCAACTTATAATATCTCAACATTACTTGCAATTGTTTACAACCAATTCATATATAATGATGTAACGACCCGTAAATTTCAACTGTTTTAATAACGTAATTAGTTGAAATTTTCTGAAATTTTAAACGATAAAATTTTGAAATATAAATTTGATATTTGTAATGCGTCTAGTTAAACATAGCAACTGGTAAATTTTCGTCCGAAAATACGAAAGTTTATTTCGCGCGTAAATTCACTTCAATTCAATCAGTTAAAAAGTAATGAAAATAAAACGTTTTCAAAACCAAAATATTTTTACATAGAAAAATTCTAAAACATCTTCTGAGCAAGACGTCAGTTTGTCGTTTTTCTAAATTCGGACATCTTTGGCTTCGTCGATCTTATTTTTCAGCAGTTTTCTTGCATTTTCCGCCAGTTGAAAATTCGAAATTTTAAAATTAGATCATACCACTGATATCTTTGTACCGTTGTGACCGTACCGTCGTACTGATCTCCGCGGTATATTCGTATGTGTGTTTTGACGTCCGTTGGACGACGAAATCTGTAAACGCTGGACCACATCGGTTCTGCATTTTTGAATCTTTTGGAATTCCTTATACATTGGTTATACACCGTGTAAAACCCAATAGCCTTTAGCCTTTATTATTTTTCCTTGAATTCAAACGTACTTGGCCTTTACTATTCATTCTGATTTCTGTTCCCTATGCAATTTAGTTTGAAAGAAATAAAATAGGTAATCCTAAGGTTACACGTTACATAAAGGGGTATATTACTTCTTTGGCCTGTAGGTCTCCTTCATTTTTCTTTCTCAACGCTTCAGAAAATATTTAGATCAAATCCTTCAATTTCTAAACCGTCCCTAACATGTCCTCTTGCATGAGAACCTCCACTTCTCGAACCTGACCCACCATAACGGACGTCAGTGCCTCCGCCACCGCATCGCGAGCAACTACGCCATCATCCAACACCTGCCTGCATCTCGCCTGAGCGCTGCAACCAATTAACTCGCGCCCAGGCACCCTTCCCGTGCCATCAGTTCGAACACCACCGCTGGCTTTTCCCGCATCACCACCGCAGACTTCCGACCCGGCTCCTCCCACCCATCGTCACCACCTCACTCCCTTCCCCTCTCGTCTCCACTCTCCCTTCCATTCGCTGCTGCCATAACAGCCCCACCTTGGCCTCGACCACGTCCACAAGTGCCAAACCACCTCAGTCCGCTTGCCTTCCGCCACATCACCCGCCCATGGCCATCATCGTGAGCCGCTCACCGAGATCCACTATTCCAAAACAACCTCGTTCTCCACGCATCACCACCCTAGCACACGCCCACCGTCTTTGACCGCCACCGCAGCCGCACCTCTCCCACTTCCTCAGCCGCGCACTGCATCCAACTCGGTCACGCCCTAAACTTGTTGCCCTTCTCCTCTCTCTGGCATTTGCGTGCATGCGTGGCATGTTTTCTGGGATTTCATGGGTGAGTTGAGTTGTCTATGGAATTCCTCAGTTTATTTATATATGTATATATTTTCGTTTGTACTGTTTTTGTATAACCTTAGCTTTACTTTTGCTGTGGTAGAAACAGTAAGTAATAAAACATAGTTTCGTACATAGGAAAAGTTTGTGTGGTTTAGTTTTCTTGTGTTGTTATGTATATGTTCACAAACGTATGATTATGTGAGAAACAAAATAAAATCTGTTGATTTATATACAAATTTACTTAAGTCACATATATGCTAGTCGTTCCAATATAAGCTTACAAAAATGTAACTGAGTTGTATACGTTATATAAGGCATGTAGTGATAGGTGAGTTAGATGTTATACTTAGTGTATGAGTTATGTACGAATCTGCAGGTGTAAATAAGTATATACTATATTTGTATAAAGTTACTCTATATAAGTTGAATAAAAATACATGTTAAACTGTTAAGATTAGATGTATCGATTCAAAGATTTATTATTTATATATATATAAGTTTAACTTTAATATTCGAGTTTTAGTTTAGACAACGGATATTCTTGACTTGAAATGATAAAGTATAGATATGGTTTCAGTATATTTGCTTCTTAACTATTGATTTTAAACTATTTACATATTTGGTTATTTTTAATTTCAAAATGTACGTAGACTTTAAACTATAATTTTTTTGATATAAGTTTTGCTAAGTTGTTTATATCTTGGGTCTTAATTAGTTTTAAATATAAAAAGTTGAATCATATATATATTATACTAATATTTGGTGTGTTGATTTTTTTTAAGTAATACTAATAGTATAATATTCGTTTTATTTCTGTCCTATCAAAACTGATTATGGTTCGTTCTATCGGTTTCCATTTCATCAGCCTTTGGTCCGTCGTGCTTGTTTTCTTCATCGAATTCATGCCCATCTCACCATGCTCTGGATTCGTACCTCATTTCCGTATCAAATTCCTCTAACCTCGGAAGGTGAGCAATCACTCACGATTAACGTTCTTTTATTTATTAAATTTGATTTCAATTGAAACGACAATTGAAATATGCTGCTGTTGGATATTTACACTGTTATTACCTGTATCAGTTAACCTATGACATCTGACACCATTATCTGTTATATATGCAATGATAATCCAGTTTGGTTGTTAAATGATTGATTGTTTGATGTTTACAATTGGACGTTAAATTGTTAATGATGTAAGTGATAAATAATTTGAAATTGAAATTGACGTTGGATAGTTAGATTTGATATATGTGTTAAATTGGATTTAATGACATTTGTATAATATGACCCCTTTAACTGTTAAATTTATTGACATGTAGGATTTGTTTAATTATACCTTGAACCACTGAATGTATGTTGTTAAATTGATGATGTATAAAATTGAAATTGAATGACAATTGAAAAGCGTAATGTAATAATCTTTAATCTACATGAAATGATAGTGTAGATTCTAGAAATAATTATATTAATTCGTACAAATAACAATGCGAATTAATACAATTATTTCGGGATTATTTGAATTGATTATTGGATTGGTATTGCTTGTTTATTTACTTTGACACCATCCCAGTTATCACACTGCAAGTTCCCTTTACTATGCTTTAATTTTGAATTGAATTGGAATCGGGTTGAAATGATAAATACCCAAATTGAACTTTGACCTAGGATAGGAAATTAAATAAAACCCGATTGGTCAATAATTTGATTTAAAATAAAACGAAGATTTTATTAGAATAAATAATATGGTTTTGAAAAGAAGTTGAAATTTGAATTTTTAATGGAAGGAAAATGTTAATATTTAATAATCTGAAACAAAATATTAACAATGTAATTGATGAAAGAATGTTGTTAAATTTGAGAAATGTTTGAATTAAGTTTGAAATTATAATTAATTAAGTTTGAAATTATTAAACTTTGAATTGATTTAATAATTAAGTTTGAAATTGAAATTAAGTTTGAAATTATTAAACTTTGAATTATTTAATAATTAAGTTTTGAATTATTTAATAATTAAATAAGATTGAATTATTTAATGATTAAATTGAATTGAATTCTTTAATAAGTAAAATTGAACTTTTGAATAAGTAAACTTTCTTCGTAAATAATTGAAATTGAGTTTTCTTTATTAATTAAGTTTTTGGAAAATTATTTAAGTAAGTAAATAAGTGAAATTGAATTTCTTTAACAAGAAATAAAATGTGATTTATTGAAATTAATATAAGATTGAATTTAAAGAATTTGATTTGATGAATTTAATTTAATTAAATTTGTAAGTTTTGATATAATGAAGTTGAATTTAAATAATGGATTTAATGAATTGGAAATTTAATAGGAATTGTTTTGAATGGCAAATTCACTTAATGAATATTGAATGAAATCGATAAATGAATTTGAATTGATTTGAATGTTAAATTAAATTAATTTAAATGATTTTGAAATGAAACTTTTGTACGAACTAGAATCAATATTTGAATTGTTTTCAATATAAAGATTGAAATTGAACTATAAGATTTGGAAACGGTAAATTGGAAGTTTTGAAACGTAAATTTTGGAAATTGGTTTAGAAAGACAACCGAAATGTTGATTTATAAACTCTGATTGAATTGGAATTGATTTGGTTTTGAAATAAATAAACGACCAATCGGTGTCATAATTACGAAAGTTATTAAAGAGACCGGAATCGGTTATGGATATACCCTCTATCTAAACCGAAAACCACTTTAATAACTATACGCGGAGTGATGATCCAGAATGAAGTGGTTGGATTGATGTACGTGATGACTGAAGAAAGAGAACGATAATGGATAGCCTTGACACTTGTGTCAAATTGGAAATGACTAAAACAGGAGCTGTGCCGGGCCAATGGAGGATTAGCTACCTCAAGTGGACACACTTCTTCGAACTACTTATACTTGTTGTCGATTGGTGCACCCTTGATTTTGGGAGTGTTGTTTCACGGTGTTGCGGGCGCTGCGGCGTTGCGTTCTCACCAGTCCGGATCAGGCGAACGGTAGTATCACTACCTTGGGTATTGCCTCATGTGCCTTGTCATACTTGTATTCCATTTATGCGCGACCACTACGATTTTGATTTGTACCTTTAGTATATGGATTGCCCTCTGGTGACTTCCGGTTTTGGGGAAACTACGGTCTTGTATATGCTTTTGGGAATAAAAATGTGTTAAGGGTGGAATGGGCCATGACTTAACACTATTTTGATATCTTTATATTACTGATAGACATTACCTACTTATCGTACACTACTACCTAGTAGATAGTTTAACGGATCCTTAAAGGATGGTTATTCCAAACATCCTTTGAGTTATTGTATTTCAATTGCTATTTCACTTGAGTTGGATTTATAAATATAAGAATGTTAATCCTGACTCGAGTGTTTTGTGTTTTGCTTTACGCTCGGGTCAGACTGAGTGTACCAGTATTCGAGACTCACCTTTGGAGTTGGAGCTTTGCTTGAAGATCCAGCCATCTATTCTGTTTTCAGTATTCGATGATTCCAGTGATGTATTCTGATTGTATCTGATATATCGTGTTACTCTTCCGTTGTATCTGGTTTAACTCTGATGTATCGTATTACTCTTCTGTTGTAAACTCTGATGTATTTTATATATTCATATAGTAGCTTCATGAACTACTATCTCTTTTATTTCCGCTGCAAATTTTTACTCTGTGTCTGTGATCTGTGATTATATTTTATTTACTGTATATGTTCAGTTTTGCCAATTTAAATTAACAACGTGGTATTTTAAGCAATTCAATTCCGGCATGAGTGTCTACCTATACACTTATAATGGATGCGAATGGTCCAAAATTCTGGGTCGTTACAAATGACATTCAATTCTTCGTTTTCAATTAGTTCATATTCACTAATTTACATTCACATTAATTCACTTTTAAATCAAGTTAAATCCGATTCTATTCAAATTTACATATTATCAATTTGAATTTAATCACTTTAGCTTCCAATTTCACTAATTCAATTTCATTAACACTTAATGAATTTATACTACATACAATCAACCAACAATCAAATAACAACCAATGTATATTCAACACAACCAAATTATTAAATTTTACATTCAATTTGGTTCAACACTTTAATTTTTCCAATTGATTTAATATTAAATTGACTTCCATTCAATTTATTTCTATTCCCAATTCATTAGCTTTAATGAATTAACACTTACATGCATTATTCTTTATTAATTTATTTACATTCGATTGGTTAACATTCAATCCATTTATTAATTCAATTGCTAATCCATTTAACAAATAAAATTGAATTTTATTTATATAACTCAAGTTCACATTCATTTAATAAATTCACTTTATTAATTTACTTTGATATCAAAATCAACTTCATTCCACATTACTTAAGTTATTTTCCATTTCAAACATCATTTGTTCAAATTAACTTAAGTTTCCACTTATAAATCCAATTCAGATTCCAATTCTATTTAACTTTTATCAAAGTCAAATTTATTATCTCATATTATAAGTTCAAACTTGATTACTTATATTCAAAAATTACAACTTAGATTTAATTGATTCACTTATACTTATTTTAATTTAACCCCATCCTTTAAGTTAAATTTATTACATCAAAATTCAAATTATATAAGTATCAACTCATTTATTATTCCCATAAATATTTTAAATAGGATTCCAGAGTCTTTTCAACCTTTCAAAACCATTTTGAAATCAATTCAATTTATCTTTTGAATTTCTAAAACCAAATCCAAATTTTCCAACCAACTTTCATTTAAAATAATCAGGCAGCAATTCCTCTTTTGGAAACCCGAAAATGAACACCAATGATTTCGCGATCATCATCGGAATTATTTTCCAACGACCCGAAAAGAGTTTAGAGCTTCCATCTCTCCAAAACAATTTTCCAAAATATCTAATCCTTTCAAAAACATTTCTCTAGAATTTTATTTTAGATTATAAATCACATTTACAAATCTTTTACTTATAAAATTTCACTTCTCATATATAAGATTATTTTACCATTGTAAATCATTTTAATTATAACTTCATACATTATAATTCATTTGCTTATACACTTCATTCTTTTACAATTGTTGTTTTCATTTAACTTATTCAAACAACTTTTATTAACTTATATATATTTATATTTTCAACAACCAAACAATCAATTATATATACTTTAATAATTTCCGAAAAATTATTTCTTTATATACAAAATATAATCAAGGTAAAAGTATTTCATTTACCCAATTTAAAACCAATATCGTGCCGAATTATTCTGAACAAGTGTTTAGAGATCCCTATCGATAGAGTTGTACAGACTATACCGACCAGAATCCATATACCACTCAACAAACCAATCATCACAATATAAAACAATTTTTATATTCACTAACAAATACGTGCTCATATCTATTATTACACTCAACTCGTTCTAGAGTACTACTAACTCTATCTCTAATGAGTAACACCCAACAGAGCCATGGTTATCGCTTAACCATATGCTCTGATACCAAATTGTAACGACTCGACTTTTCGTCGCTCGAAAATCAACATTAATACGTCCACTGTATCAACTGCCGAGCGATCGAATGCCGGAAAACCGAATTGTTATGGAGAAAAAGAAGAGGTAGAAGAAGACAGAAGAAAAAGAAAGAAGAAACAACAGAAAACACAGAAATAGAAACAATATCAGAATCTCACATATCGCAGCGGAACAACATATAATAGATAAATGAATAATCTTTAAATAAAAGAACTATATCATTTTATACATGACATCATCATCAGAGTTTACAGCAACAATATACAACACTGGACAGTTTTATAAACTTGTCCTCATACAGAATACACAGCGGAATAAATAATATCATATACAAGTGGTACGTCTCGCCATCCAGCTCGCCACTGAGCTCCACAGCATCTCCTGAATCCAGAATGACCTGATAACCTGACTCTAGACTGCCCGTGTGGAAATTACTGGGCACCCAGAGTTTAGGAAGGAAACAATAAACTCCAGGTCAGTCATGGTGACTGGTGTGAGAACTAAAACAGTTTATCTTTAAAACAACAACAACAAAGCAAGTAGAAAATATCCGCAATGCTTTTGGAAAATGAAACTACCATAAGACCTCCCGCTATACACACAATGCAAACGCAGAATTGGAGGAGATTTCTTCTTATGATAGTCAAATATGCTTACTACGCAAATCATTGGATTATTATTATTAGTGCATAGTGCAGAAAACATTTCGAAAGTATAATATTAATATTAGCCAGCATAGGCATTTCACGTTATGCCTACTATAGCTACTATGTTCAATAGCAGGTTACCGCCACATTCCATAGCAGGTAATACAACTAAAACCGTACAAGGTTCGTATTGTTTCTTTGGATTTTCCAACAAATGGTCAGGCTAAGGAACTTCCTTTCCTACTGCCGAATGGGATCGCCTCTGGCTAGACGTCCCGAGAGACAAATTGCTCTCTGCCAACAAAGCCGGGTTACCCCTGTAACTAGGTAACTCATGAATATGCCATCCCCCGGTCCTTTGGGACCTTTATCCGAGCGCTCGGTAACCACATCACACATAATAAATAAAGTGTGTCCAAAGGAGTAAGTATCTGGGCTCCATACCATGATACCACCCCTTTCCAGAAGGAAATGACATACCCTAAAGGGCACGACCCTCATAACCTTGCCGCAACATTCCTGTTTCGACCATTTCCGGGTCGTGAGGCCCTGACGAAGTCTCGTCCACAAAGCTACTCTTTTTCACAAAACCACGCTTTGATCACAAATGATCAATAAATGATCATCATCACAACAACACTCAGCATGCCACATTACCAAAGTGGGAATATATCGTTGATAAATTTCAACTACATAACCTCTGAACTCGTACGTCTCAGAGAAGGGTGTTAAGCTAAGAGAATAAATTCTCCGCCACCAACAGAAATGTATTTGAAAGAAATCAGCTTTACATCTCAAAACGTAATGTCAGACATGTAACCATAAAAGTCTGTTCCGGGTTCGAACAGAACCGAAGGCACTTCCAAAGAAGCCCTTGCAATCTGGGTATTCACAATCCCGATAAAACTTCCCATCACAAAGGAAATCTCTATACCGTAGCTAACGGTGCAGAGACAATCGATAGGTCATCCTATCATTTTCACAAACACCCGGTCTTCACCATCGGTCTTCAATACGATCCATATCGTCGTATCACTAATTCAGAATGGGTTATATGACCCAAAGGTCCTTTCCCGGCTAACCCGAATAGTGAGCGCTTATTCAAAATTAAGTGTGGCATTCAAATTCAAGCAAATCACAACAAATACTTATTCAAGGTAATTATTGATAGTCGGTTATTTAACTATCAATAGGTCTGCACAGCATCATCAGATTCCAAATAATCTTCCAAATTATTTATCTTCCAAAAATATCTTTACAAGATATATAATTTCCACACTTCAACCATTTGAAACCAAATTTCAAATCGCTTTCAAATATTCATTTTCAATTTATCTTTAAAAGATAAAATCTCAAACCTTTCATTTCATATTGGAAAAGCATTTCCATACTTATTTAATAATAAGTAATTCACAAATCATTTATTTTCAACACTTGGAAATATTCGATATACTTAAATCATAATTAAGTATATATTTCATTCTTTAAGGAAACATTCTCTTAAACACATTTATTTGAGTCAAAACGAATGTTGCGTAAAACATCGTTATGATGACCCAAAATCACTAGTATAGGGATTCGAAATTTAGATAGATATATAAATCCCAATACTATATAAAACATTTCCTTTCGGAAACCATTTACTATAACAACAGTGTTATAGTCCACCATTTCCTTATTTCTCGAAAATGTCTATTTCAACAATGAATGTTGAAATCTATGTTTTCGATACTTAACACGTTTTAAAACATCTTTTAAAATAATTACTTCATTTCGTAATATCACTTCTCCAAAACATATCCATTTTATTTAATAATATATTCAGTGTCCAAAATCGTGAATATACTTCGTTAACACATTTAACGTTTCTACACATTTTACTTAAAAGGTTATCCACAGTCCAAAATCGTGGATAAAATTCCCAACCAAACTCTTATTATTACAACATTTAACTTAAAGGATAATTCGCTGTCCAAAATCACGAATATATCCCCTTTATTAAACTTCTATGTTTAATTTATCAAATTCAATTGGTTTCGGATTTATAAAACAATGTTTATAAATTCACATCTATATTTATAAAAGCTTCGATTATAAAATCCCTTTTATAAATCAATTCAATTTATAACTCAACTTTATACCCAAAATCCGATTTATAAGTTAATTATTTATAAATCCTTTATTTTACAAAATCTATTCATTTCATAACTTCAAAATTTATAAATCTATAAATTTTATTCACTTGTGAAATCCATTTATACTTCATTCTAATACTTATAAAACTCGTTTTATAATTCCAATATCTTCAATTTATAAATATCAACTTTATAAATCTTTTATATAAATCGTTTATAATTTTTTTCAAAAATCCCAATTTAAAATCAAAATCATTATTTTCCGATGATGCAACAGCACCAATCATCAATCACGACATCCAAACATCATATATCAATATGACAACAGAATATATAACAATATCTGTAAATAAATTACTACGGTGAGGAATCCAGTCGGATCCCTCCAACCTGTTTCTTTGCATCCACAGATGTTAGCACAATACCAATTTCACATCAATGTGAAATTATCACGGTATATGGGATTTATAAATATTATTCGCTATTATGCGGCGCAATAGGGTCTCATCCGCTATACAATGCGGGAAATCAACTCCAATATATACATATTCCAATATATATATATTGCTATATACATATATAATACCAATTCCACTAAACATTGGAATATTCGCGGTATATGTTTTTAATAAATAACCTCCGCTTAATAATGGCGTATAATGTCTATTTATCACAATAAATAGCAATCATCATTCAATCCACACAATCAAGCAATTTTAAATCTAACTATTTAAAATTTAAATCGAAACAAAACATTCGATTGAGTGAGGAGTTCTCACCTTTGCTTTTAAAACGGTTGCAGCGTTTTATTTCGAATAAAATTAAACAGACGTTTAATTTTACCCGAAATTCACACTAGCTCCAAATGACTCCAATCCAGTTCCATTGCGTAGTGCTTGACAAAACGAAGCCAACGCAATTCGTTTCGTCAAAAACGGACCTCGTATGAAAAAGTTATGATAGTTTAAAGTTTGTACGAATTAAATATATAATAATTTACAACTAAATTTTTTTATTTTGAACCCTAGATTCGATCCTAGCCATTGATTCCATCTGCACCAGATCTGGGCCGTGCCCCTTTTCTTCCCAACCAACGTGAAAATCACGTACATGAAACCCAAAGCCGCCTCCCTCCTTGCAATTTTCGTGACCAACACAAGCAGCTTCTACTCGATCAGAGACCATCGCTTCACTCCCCTTGAGAAGAGCCACCAACGGCTAGAAGAGCATCAAGCTCGGCCCCTCCCTCTCTCTCGAAAAGCGTGTGCAAGCGGCAGCGAACGCGGCCACTTTCCCTACGGTTGGTAGCTCCGTTTTCGATCTCCACCGTTGAGATCGTAGATCTCGACAAGCTCTCCGACTTTCGTGTTGGAAGTTTTCGCTCATTCTTCATGGATTTGGAGAGATTAAGAGAAGAAGATGGAATACTTTCGGCCATTGATTATATCTAGTGGCGGCTGAAGCATTTGACCTAGGGTTTGGGCAAACGTATATATATATATATACGTATTAAATTAATATTAAATTCATTTTAAAACGACTTTTTCAAACGATCTCCAAATCACACGTGCCGCCTGGCATTCATAAGGTTTACCCCACATTTCGAACACAATGGAACGTGTTTCGGGAGCTAATTCGATCATCTGTGCGAGATACGGCAATAAACGATCGATTTTAAATTAAACCGATTAAGCGAATTTCTAGGCGTTTTGGCTTGCCCCGGAGAAACGGTAAATCCAATTGACACGAAATTTGAAACCCTACAATAATATCACATTACGGATCTGATGAAAATAGTTTCGTCAAAATCTGAGAATTTTTGAAAAATGACTATTTTAACTCGCCAATTTAATATTAAAACAATTTCGATGCGTTTCGAGCTGCCACGGTCAAACGACAACTCCGATTGCTACGAAAATTGAAATCCGATAATAACAAACTATTACGGATCCAATGGAACTAGTTTCGTCCAATTCTGAGACTGTCCCAAAAATGGCTAATTTCACTAGTCGATTAAATATTAAAATATTCAATTTTCACAATTTAACTTTTAATTCAATTTTAAAAGTTCTATAACATCACTATAACTCCAATATGATTTAACATAACTTTATAAATCATTTTTAATCACATTAAATCCAGATTTCAATTATTTCTGGAATTTCAACTATTATATTATTGATTTAATTATCCAATTAAATCCATTTATTCGAGAAATAAATTATTCGACTTATAAATTTCACAAATTAATATTTAAAATCAATTAAATAAATAAATTTTAAATTGATAGAAATTCTAGGTCGTTACACATAAGAACCCTGTGACATCTTATTAAATATGTTCATGAACTTGCCATTCCATTCTAAAGGAAGAGAGGGAAAGCCAAAATCCGAGCACTTGTAAGCATTGTCAGCATAAGCAATGAAGACTGCCTTCTCATAGGATCTCTCAATGATAATGTCAAGGGGCATGCAAAGAAAATGGGATACCTTTTGTTTTTCATCTTTAATCACTGTTGTTGACTTGTCTATAAGATCCTCCTTCCTTTTTAGCTTTTTATTAAGAGATGTGTTCTCCGCCACAAGCCTAGCTTCTTTCATTTTAGCTTCCTTAAGAGCAAGTTATAAAGCCATCACCCTATCATTTGAAGTTTGAAGTAGGGTTTTCGTTTCTTCAAGGGAGGCAGCTAGCTTGCCTTTCTCTTGCACAACTTCATCTCTTTCGGGTCAAGTCAATAATATGATAGTTAAGCAGGGTGTTTTTCTTCTTTAGCTTATACATTTCACTTGATGACTCCAAAGCCACATCTTGAAGTGAAAGGAAATGCTCGACAACCTGGAATGCATAGTGAAACTTGGATATGTAAGTTATTAAGAGTTTAAAGCAATTAGACAAAAAGGGTACATACCAGGAAGTGTTGTCTAAGGAGAGCAAACTAATGGTTTTGGGTGTAGAAAGAAGGTTTTAATGGTTGGAAAGCAGCAAAAGAAAGAGATTGAATAACCAATTGAAGAAGGTCATTGAATTCGCTGACAGGAGCTGACGATTAGGACTTAGATGGGAAGGGCCCTTCAGAGTGAAATAGAACCCAAGCTCTTTGCAAATACGATTTAAGGCTTCGAGGAAGCTCAGGATGGTGATACGGTGAAACAGGTCCTGAGAAGATCCAGCCTCGACCACCTGCTATGTCTTGTCCATAGTAGCATTAAAATTAGACTTGTCTTTCGGTGTAGAATCAAGATCAGAAGACTTAAGATTTGCACCAACGTTGACTAATTCCCCCTCTTCAATAACAACTAGAGTTTGTACATCTCCAATCTTATACTTTTTGCTGAGGATGGGAGCAGCGGTAGATCGTCACTTAGTTTTCTTTCAACAAAAGAGAACGAACTAGAGATATCATCCTTGAGAGATTGAGATTTAGGAGCCTGAACTATAACAGAAGTGGCATCTTTCTCCAATTTATCTTTAAAAGTATCCACAACAACTTCTTCCCTGGCGGGAGAAACAACCAGAGAAGATGGGCTCGAGTCAAAAAGATAAACTTATGGGATAACATTATAATAAATTTTGAATGATTATAGTGATATCTTACCAGGTATCCCGGGCTGAACAAGAGAGTTGGAAGAGAAGAGTTCGGGTTCACCCATCACCAATGAGCCCTTGCTCTTGGAGTTATGTTTTACTAGTGGGGTTTCCCCAAGGATCTTTTGTCCGGCTAAGATAAAAAGTACCGACGAAGCTTAGACAGAACTAGTAAACTGAGCCTATTACCTATCGTAACCACTACACCGTTCAGCAACTATACTAGTCCTTGATCTTTTGAGTTCAGCTTTTTGGGAACACGATCTGAAAAAGAGGTGCTGGTCAGCAAAGAATGATGAACCAATATAAATAAGTAAAGAAAAAGAGAAGCTCGCTAATAGTAGAAAAGGTTCCTTTGACACCAGAAAAGCATTTCATAATGAGAAATCGAGTCTCCCATACTTTAGCTTTATTAAGAGTCTAAAAAATTAGGCCTTTTAGATGAGGATGGATTGGCAGTTCGGTTGATTACCAACCTTAGCAGGGCTAGCAATATGGTGAAAGATGTCAGGACTAAGAGAGGGAAGATGGGCTTCTCGAGCTAAGACTTCTAGGCAAGTCAGGTACGTATAAGATTTTGGCAGGAGCTAGATTGGTGCGATATCCAGATGCTTCAAATAATTGAGAAGTAATTCTGGAAAGAGAAGATAACCCGCATGTCAGATATAGATATGAAAGCAAAATATCCTTCCTGAGGGTTGTAGATGTTGTCAGAAGATCCTGCTGGGATAGCCTCCACCCCAGTTATTCCAAATTGGCTAAGAATGGAATCTACTTCAGCCTGAGAAGTGATATATGATGGCTTGGAAATAATATCTTCTTTCTTATCGCCTGTGGATGAAGGTTTGGACTCTTTGGCTCCTCTCTTAGAAGACTTCTTTTTGGACTAGTGGTCTTCCATCTTCCTACCAGGTGATATTACCCCAAACTTGAGAAAATGTCATGATTTATAATTTTTTCATGCATGCTAATACTAGATTTAGAAGTAGTTATTTAGATATTCCACTATTTTCCAAAATGCTTAAAAGTACATTAATATGAAACAATGACACTGAAGTAACATTTGATAAAAATATTTAAATGGGCATGAACTTCACTTCTGATAAAGAACTTCATGATAAAGCTAAGATGGGAATTGGCATGAGATGTTCATGAAAACTGAGCTAAACAGTTTGCAACCCTTTATAATAAAAAGGTCCAGAGTAGTAAAATAATAATAAACTTAGTCTATATCAAAACTGATGGCAAATGAATCTTGTAGTCGTCCTTAATTCCAAAGCAATATAGTGTCGACTGTGTCAAAGTCATATAAAGCCTTTCTTATAATATTAAGAATAGTTTTGGAAATATAAAAAGTAAGGTAGTCACTATTATAATATAAAACATAAAACATAATTTATTTGAACTTAAGAAAGATCAGAGTGTTTTGTACTAATATTATTTTATAAAATATAAAACATAATTTTTAATATATTTGAATTAATATAATTGAATTATGTAATAAATTAACTTAAATAATATTTAAATTACAATAAAATATGAAATATATTCTATCATTACCGAAAATTATTACAACCTTAATACTTTACATATAAAATTATATGACTACATTTGATTAAAGTACGATGTTGTAATTAATTATAAACTATATATACACATATTTATATATTTGTATTAATTCAATAAAAATATGTTTTTTGAAATTGCAAAGACGTGGTGGCCTGAGATGTATTTGATAAAAAAAATTAATATTCAAATGTATACATACGTATAACCAAAATAATTTTGTGACAATATCGTTTGCATATTAGAATCCTCACCTAACAAATAATATAAAATATATGTACATAATAAAACATTATAATTGAACATTAATAATTGTATTTTGATCAGAAATGTACCTCACTTCCAATGCCTTAAAGTACAACTTGAAATGATGATAATTTTCGACCTAAAAGAGTTCTAGTCCTTGAACCGTTGACCACTAGCAGTTGCATTGATTTGATTTGAACTTAAGAAAGATAGACAGGGGAGGGAGGAATTTCGGCCAACAATCAATAAGTTTGGAGGCCCCAAACGATCATAATCAAATGGAGGAAGAGACATTTAAATAGAGGAAGGAAAGGAGAGAATTCAGATAATATCTTTTACTCAATCTCCTTTCATCTCAACATTCATTTTCAATCCTCTCTAGCCTATATTGTAGCCTCCTCTAACCCCTTGTTCCAACCGAAATGATCAGCCCCCGTCATGGCCTTAAACCCATTTATAGCCCGAAATAAATATTTTGCATCTTAAATCTAATTTAAAACACTTATTGATATCATATACTGATTAATGAATTTATAACTTTTATAAATACAACTAATATTTGTTTATCAAATCAAAATTAAATTTTAAAATTAATATTTCATAAATATTAATTAGTTTAATTAACTTATAACAATTATAAATCAATTAAATCATTTGGTCAAAGGGTAATTCATCGGTACGGTTGTGTGATTCATTAGGTGTAAATTTTGTCAGCGATTAATATTGAACTATTCGAATATTAATATTCAAATGTCACTTCACAGGTGGTGTGACATTTTGGCCAAATTCATCACATAGTTTTGGTTCTAATTTTACTTTATTAACCCTTACCCAATTGTGATTTTTATTTACATCAATTGTCTTCACAAAAACTATATCGTTTTGGACTTATGGAATTTGGTAATGGTCAAAATTCCAGTATCATCCATATTCAACTCTATAGTCGAAACACAATGTCCTTGGTTCAATAACAATTATTATTAATAGAACTACTTTGGCCGAAGATTTTTCACTTTGAACCGACTTAAGTTAACCGTGATACCAACCTCATTTAATCGAGGAGACGAATCCTCACTTGAATAGTGTTTCGCTTCTAATACTTTTAGTCGACCCAACTATAGTCACTTGATGGATGACGTGCCATGATTTAACTATAATCAAAGCAGAGCTTTCAAATTGAAGTTCGACAATATTCTTGTAACGACCCGGATTTTTAACGTCGGTCAATTGGGTAATTAACCGGTTTAAATTATCGAAATATTAATTTTATAAGTCAAACGAATAAATAAATTTCTGGTATTTGAAATATCTAGATAAATTGGTTAAAAACTATATTTAATTTTAAATTTATAAATTTCTGGATATGATAAATATTTGAGTCTCATGTATAAACATATAAACTTCACCATTTAAGAATTAGGATAAACATCCAAATAGATAAATATGTACAAAGCTTTATGATGCAAGATAATATACATATATAGGTATATAAACATACAAGTTTATGTTGTGGGAAAAATATATGTATATAAATATATATATGTGTGATATGAAGCAAGATATGGGAAAGTTGTATAAATGTGAATATGTGTATATATGATATCAAAGATATACCTAAGCAATGAGTATGATGGCACATACATATATAAGGATATATAATATGCATGTAGGTACATAAGATATATATATATATATATATCCATATAAATGAATGTCATGTAAACACACAAGGGGACAACCTCATTAAATGCATATCCTCTCAACATACATTATATCAAATCTACTTTTTAAATTATCAATTCCTTTTTAAATAATCAAATCAATTCATTTTCAAGATAATATACAAACAAATGGAAAAGGATAAAAGTAAAAAGAACTAATGTATACAAGAAGTTACAGCTACTTTTATATATATATGGGCACTGACTAACCTCACATTCTCTTACATTCGAGAAGATAACCAGAAAATGAAATAAAATAAAAATAATAACAAATTTTTTACAAGTTGCCATAAAAATAAGGATTCAAGTATTAAAACTTCAAGTACAGGAGGATCAAACCCAAAGTGGAAACAGGCTCTGTTCAAAGAATGAAAAGTGAGTAAAACAAAAATCCCTTCTATATAAATTTTTGAATAATACCTGAGTATGTAAGTTGTAGTGTTTTGATAAGTCTTGGTTACACAGGAGTACATGTATATATATGTACATTGATATATAAATATGGTGTTATTACTAGAATCTGTACAATATTTTCTTATTATGCCCTGTTCTTTTTTTCCTGTTAGCTTCAAAAATCCCTATCACCCAATCTAGTTAGATGTAGGTTAGGATGTTAAAGGGAAAAAGATTGTTTTTATTCTACTTTGTATTAAAATTAGTTTTAGTAAATATTATACTGTGTAGAGAAATAAAAATGAAATTTACACTAGTTTTGCCAACATAGTCAGGAAATCGAGTAGATCATTCTGGATTTTTGTTTATATAATCTTGATCGGCTTTAAAAAAAGGGATTTTTGGATGTGGATTTGTGATTTTTAATCGTGTATGTGTTGAGAAATAGGGGATGGCCACTGTTTTTGTTATTGAGCAAATTACGGTGGGTCAGGCGAGGTTAGAGGCCGGCAACAGGTTAGAAGGTGGATGTGGTAGTATGAAGCGTGGGAAAAATGGTGATCGGTTTTCTCATAGGGTGTAGTTCCTGGTCGATGGCAAACTAGGATTTAAGGTATTGTATTTTGGGTTTTGGATTCGAGGCCAAGGCAGCGACGGGGAAAACAGGGAGGCGTGCGCAGGTGGGGGATAAGCTAGTGGAGAAGGTGGCACGTGTTCTGGCGAAGGGCGGTGGATGATGGTGGGTCGTGGTGATGGGATGGGGCGAAGATATGGGTCGGGGTTGTTTTGCTGGAAGAGGTTTCGCATTCGACATTTCGCAATCGGGCTTGTCGTGGGGAAAGTGTGGTGGCTAGGGGTTCGGGAGGTCGGAGGTGACGTGGAATGATGGTCGGAAGGGGACGGCGAGGGCTCGACGTCGTGTGCATGTGCGCAGCGACGTTCTTGTGCAGGTCGAAGCAAAGAATGGAATGGAGTAGGGGGAAATGGGAAGGGAAGTAGAAGAGAAGGGAAAAAGAGGTAGTGGGCCGAAGGAAAAAGTTTGGGCCGAAGAAATAGGTAAAGTAAAGAAAAGAAAAGTAAGGAAAAAAATAATATAATAAGGAAAAGGGAAAGAAGAGAGAAAGAAAAATATAAAGGAAAAGTAAAGTAGAAGAATAAAAGAAATAAAAGTAAAAGAAATGAAGAAAGAATAAGAATAAAAGAATAAAGGGGAAGAAAAGAAGAGAAGAAGTGCAATTTTACATATACATTTATAAGCAAATTTATGTTTCTTCTTTAACTAAAAGGGTATTGAAATTTTGAATCCGTGATGTTAAGTTCAAAGGCATTTATAAATCAACGGGTAACAAAATATACTATTATTATTGACTTAAACCTATGAAAAGTTAATGTTATTTTATAATTAATTCTTTGTTAATAATTCGTTTGATTTGTAATTTAATTGATAAAAGTATAAATTGGATCGACTTAGGTATGTTAATAGTAGATTAAATGATGACACAGGGTATTGAAAATAAACGTCTGTAACAGACTGCCATATTTGAATATTATTACCCACATAATAAATTACTTATTTTAAACAATTTTCCCTTTTAAATTTATTAACTGGATTCGAAGAGGCCGGAATCTATCAACGATATCCGGAACCACTTCGATTTAATAAGCCCTAAAATTCCTTACGGATTTGATTATAGAATCTGGTAGGCTGGAATCGAATAAAATTGAGTAAAATCCGACCATTTAAAATAAGTAACGATGCCCAGATATTAATTTAAATATCAACGGATATGTGTAACAAGTGATTGGCTATAGCAAGATAAAAATGCATACTGATGTACGAGTTACCTTGGTTTTCAAGGATGTTTTAAGTCTTAAGCATTTCATATCAAATGGGTTTTACCCACGCTGGTTTCTAGCCTGACTCGGGTGTTGCTTTATTGTAATGCTCGGGTCAGACCTAGTATTACAGAATTTCAGGTTAGGAGTTCTGGAGCTCAGGAGACGAGCTGGATGGCAGAGACGTATCGATTTTATTCCACTGTGTATTATAGGTTGTATAGTCAGTAATTAGGGACATGTTATTATAACTGTTCCAGATTTGTGTACTCTGATATCTTGTATGTATATTGATAATTACAACTGTTCTTTGTATAAAATGCTGCTATTTGTATATTATATTTTTCTGCTGCGATGGTGAGATTCTGTGCTGTTGTTTCTGTTTCTTTTTTTCTACCTCATTTTCTTCTTAACCCTAACAGTCTAGGATTTCCGGCACTCGATTGCTCGGCACTCTATACCGTGGACGTATTAGTGTCGATTTTCGGGATCGTAAATCTTCGGGCCGTTACACTTGGTATCAGAGCTGAAGGTTAAGCGAGAACCTTGGCTCCGGTGGGGATTACTCATTAGAGATAGGGTCAGTAGTACCCTAGAATGAGTTGAGAGTATTATATGAGGGCGTACTTGTTATTTTCTTATATAATGATTTAAAAAATGGTTTTAAAAATGATTTTTACAAGCTTATATTTTGATATATAAAGAAGAAGTTGTTTATTATTATTATTATATATATATATATATATTAAGGTAACTGGGTGTTGATTATTGAATTTAAATAAGATTATAAGATTTAAGTGGTAAAACATATAACCGAATAGAAATTTGGACAAGGATTAACTATACAAATAAGTTAAGCTAGAAATTGATTCAAACCTGAATTTAAGTCTTGGAGATTCAAAAGAATTCTTCAAAGTGTTTTGAAATGAAAATAAATTTACCCTGGTTTCATTTATCGGGAAGTTATTACGGGATCTATGGTGTGTTTGGCCCCTGAATATGATAATATTGATTTTTTATCGAAAAATTGGTTATTGTAAAGTTTATCACAGAATAAACAATAATAAAACAGAGCGAAATGTTTTAAGGAAGTAAGAATCTATATAAGTATGATTTATAGGTTGAAATAGATTTAAATTGTGAAACTTTAAATCTAGACCCAGAGAAATTTGGATTTGTTTCAAAGTGATTAAGGAAATAATAATTAATATTATTCAGAATATTTTTGAATATAGAAATTCATGTTTTAAAACAAGAGTTGTTTTGGAAATTTCAAAGGAAATTGTTTTGAATTAAAAATCCAGAATGGTTTAAAATTTAAAGGTGTAACTTGGTATACAAATGAAATAAATATGTATATATGTGGATATACATAATATCAAAGTTGATTTGAAATAAATACCAAGTGTTGAATTCTAAAATCCCCCTGAAATGAGAGTAACCCAAAGTAAAATAAGTTTTTGAACTTATAAGTGGAAAGTGATATTGATAAGAATTTAAATATGGAATGGAAATTTAAAATTGAGTAATGTTAAATGAATTGGAATTTAACTTAGGGCAAGTTAAATAAGTCTTGAACTTATAACTTGAATGGGAAATTTCAAGGTGAAATTAGGATTTAACATATGGAAGTTAAATAAATTAAAAAGGATAAAAGCTGAAAATTCGATTAATCAGAGTCTTAATTATAGGTTAGGAAGTCCCACTAGAATCCAGTCCAAGAATAAGTGATGGCTAAAAGTGAAGAATGGAAGACAAGACATAAGGAGCGGAGAGCAGCTGCACGTAAGGAACGAGAAGAAGCAATACTGGAGTATGAGAAATGGGTTAAGGAAAGGGCTGGACCAGGACCTTAAGATAATGTCACATGCTACAGATACCACAGTAAAGGGCATTACGCAGCTAAGTGAAGTAAACCAAGGAAAGAAAAGAATAAAGAGGTCAAACTGTTTCGCTCTGAGATTGTGTGCTTTAGGTGTCAAAAGAAAGGACATTTCCTAAACCATTGCCCTGAAGTAAGGAAGGTGAAGCATAAACCCATAGTACCAGTTGACGGGTCAACCATTTGCTACCATTGCAAAATGACGGGACACATCGCTAGGGATTGCCCCAAGAGAAGGAAGAAAAAGAAAACCGTGGCACGCACCGCGGAAGATGTGAAGGTCACCCATGAAGATGGGAGTGTAGAGATCTTTTGTGGCAAATGTTTTAAGTGGGGACACTTGTTGTGGATTGCCAGAACGAGCTTTGGCTAGTTGGAGGGAAGTCCTCAAGGAAGTTTCTGTGAGGGATGCTAGGACTTTGTTCTTTTCTTAATACCTAGATAGTTATTAAGGCAGCTAGATTTATGACCTTTTGTAAGGCTTTTATATGGATAAATGGATGTAGTGTTTAAGACTCACAAGTGTAGTAGTCCATCGATGTGTGAAATATTTTGGTTGAAATATAATCCAATATAAAATCACTTTTATATTAAATTGAGCGGAAATTTATAATCTCTTAATGTTGGAATCAGAATTGAGATTGAATTGGAAATTGTAATTGGATTTGAGTTAATTTGAAATCAAATGGGAATTGATTTGAAGTAAAACGAGAATTGAAGTTAATTCGAAATGGGAATCTGGATTGGATCAATTTAAATGGAAGTGGAAATTGAAATTGGTTGAAGTGTAGTTCGGGAACTGAGTTAGTTTGACCTTGAAACTATGTTCAAATAAATTACTTTGATATAAATTGCCTTAAAACTATTTTCTTAAATATTCAGATTGTTTTGATTTCTCCAAGCTATTTACTATACAAACCATTCTTTTTATAATACTCAAACTATCTTATACTTAATATTTAACTATTTTACAACTATTTTAACACTATTTTACAACTATTTAAACTATTTTATAACTATTTAACTATTTTAATTGAACTATTTAAGCTATTTTTTAAATTCAAACTGGTCAAGGTGAAAATTGGTTATATTTAAATCATGGATTTAAATACCAATTGAGATAAGAATTGAAGTTATAACCCAAATGGAAATTGAAGCAATTGGGAAGTGAAAGCGAAATCGGATATTGAAGCAGGAATGATTGTAAAGTGAAATAATATACTTTGAGAAAATATAATGATTTGAAATAAAGGTTTGGATAGCACTATAACTGAAACTCACTTTATAAGAAGTTAGTAATGTTACAAATGACTTTGTAAAGGAATTCGAACTTGAATGTGGTTTGGCATAAATAAAGTTATATATATATATATTTGTTATATATGATAAACTACCCTTATTGAGATTATAACTAGAAGAAAATATCCTTGGAAGATATTTGAAATATAAAAGTGGAATTTATATAAGTACGAGGATCCGAAAATTAATCAAGATGAAAGAATAATTATATATATATATATATATATAAGAATTATTTTATGAGAATGGAGCTGAAAAGGATTTTAGGAACTCATTGATTTTGAAAGGTTTTTGGTTTTGGCAAAAAACAAATTTTGAGATTTGGTAAATCAAATTTGAGAATTATCGATTTTGGAAGATATCGATTTTGTGTAAATGGGATTTATATGTGATATATATAAAGAATATGATTTGAAAGATACTATAAGTGTATAGTATGAAATGTTTTGAGAATGCTATGGGGAAAAAGGCGCCCCCATTTAGAGATTGAAACTTATAGTAGGAGATCCACTAGGTGGTTCTGCCTTGAGCCCTAAGGGGGGGTTCTAAATTTGGATCCCAGAGGACGTCTGGACAAAACTTTAGTTCCTGAGGATTGTGATTGGGGTAGTGTAATTCGTGGGGCGCTGATGCCTACAGTTACATTGGGATTTGCCGTGATGGCAACGTAACCTTTGTTGTAACTGCGATCTATCGCCGTTCCATAGCGTAAGTCGAGTGGTAGTGATTGCCTACAATCTACGTTTGATTTCACTGGGATAGCGACGTAACATCGGTAGATTGCGATCTATGTGGTTTAGTTCCATAGCGAAATTCGTGTGGCAGTGAGTGCCTACAGTCTACACTAGTTCCACTGGAACAGTGACATCACTTTGTGTAGTCTGCGATCTATGTGGTGAAGTTTCATTTGGCAAGGTAATTTGAGGGGTGCTGATGCCTACAGTTACACAGGTTTTTGCTACGATAGCAATGTAACCCTGAGTGTAGCTGCGATCTGTGCAGTTTCCATGGTGAAAGTCGAGGGGTCCGGATGCCTAAAAGTTTTCTATGGTTTTCGCCGGGATGGCGACGTAATCATCGTGCTAACTACGACCCATGGAAGGGGTGATGATTTCTAGAGCATTCTCACAAAAGTTTTTTCCAAGTATTTTCACTGGGTGTTGAAAACGGGTTTACTAAGTACATATAGATTTTCAGTCATACGCCTGATCAACGTATTACTGAATTTCTATGAGAACAAGGATGGACTTGTTTAAACATCAAGTTATAAAAAGTATTTTTATATAAAGCTAGTTTGGTAATACTATAAATTTTAAAGTGTTTTAAAATTGTATAATTAAAAGAATAAGAGTTAGAATGATTAAAGAATGATTTAATTGATAATAAGCATTAAATTAAAATTCTCGCTTCGTTCCTTTTTAAGGACGAAAAGTTCTAAAGGGAGGAGGAATGTAATGACCTGGATTTTTAACGTCGGTCAATTAGGTAATTAACCGGTTTAAATTATCGGAATATTAATTTTATAAGTCAAACGAATAAATAAATTTCTGATATTTGAAATATCTAGATAAATTGGTTAAAAACTATATTTAATTTTAAATTTATAAATTTCTGGATATGATAAATATTTGAGTCTCATGTATAAACATATAAACTCCACCATTTAAGAATTAGGATAAACACCCAAATAGATAAATATGTACAAAGCTTTATGATGCTAGATAATATATATATAGGTATATAAACATACAAGTTTATGTTGTGGGAAAAATATGTGTATAAATATATATATATATATATATATATATGTGTGTGTGTGTGTGTGATATAAAGCAAGATATGGGAAAGTTGTATAAATGTGAATATGTGTGTATATATATAATATCAAAGATATACCAAAGCAATGAATATGATGGCAAATACATATATAAGGATATATATAGGTGGAATATGCATGTAGGTACATAAGATATATATATATATATAAATGAATTTCATGTAAACACACAAGTGGACAGCCTCATTAAATGCATATCCTCTCAACATACATTATATCAAATCTACTTTTTAAATTATCAATTCCTTTCGAATAATCAAATCAAGTCATTTTCAAGATAAAATATACAAAAAAAAGTAAAAGTAAAAAGAACTACTGTATACAAGAAGTTACAGCTACTTTTATATATATATGGGCACTGACTAGCCTCATATTCTCTTACATTCGAGAAGATAACCAGAAAATAAAATAAAATAAAAATAATAAAAAAGTTTTTACAAGCTGCCATAAAAATAAGGATTCAAGTATTACAACTTCAAGTACAGAAGGATCAAAACCAAAGTGGAAACAGGCTCTGTTCAAAGAATGAAAAGTGAGTAAAACAAAAATCCCTTCTACATAAATTTTTAAATAATACCTGAGTATGTAAGTTGTAGTGTTTTGATAAGTCTTGGTTACATAGGAGTACATGTATATATATGTACAGTGATATATAAATATGGTGTTATTACTAGAATATGTACAATATTTTCTTATTCTGCCCTGTTCTTTTTTTTCCTGTTAGCTTCAAAAATCCCTATCACCTAATCTAGTTAGATGTAGGTTAGGATGTTAAAGGGAAAAGGGATTGTTTTTTATTCTACTTTGTATTAAAATTAGTTTTAGTAAATATTATACTGTGTAGAGAAATAAAAATGAAATTTACAGTAGTTTAGCCAATATGGTCAGGAAATCGAGTAGATCATTCTTGATTTTTGTTTATATAATCTTGATCGGCTTTGAAAAATGGGATTTTTGGAGGTGGGTTTGTGATTTTTAATCGTGTATGCGTTGAGAAATAAGGGATGGACAGTGTTTTTCTTATTGAGCAAATTACGGTGGGTCAGGCGAGGTTAGAGGTCGGCGACGGGTTAGAAGGTGGCTGTGTTAGTAGGAAGCGTGGAAAAAATGGTGATCGGTTTTCTCATAGGTTGAAGTTCCTGGTCGATGGCAACTAGGGTTTAAGGTATTGTATTTTGGGTTTTGGATTCGAGGCCAAGGCGGCGACGGGGAAAACATGGAGGCTTGCGTAGGTGGGGGAGAAGCTAGTTGTAACGTATCGGATTTTTCGCGTTCGAAAATCGGCATCCGTACTTCACATTGTACTAAAATGCCGCAGAATCGACCGTTCAAATCCGATTCGCCGGAGCTTATAACACAATAAGTATAACAACACAGCGGAATAAAGAAATAAATGATATCATATACAACTCCAATGAATACAATATCTAGTATGATATACATTAATCAATATGATACAATAATATCAGAGATACAAGAATGATACAGCGGAAAACAGAAATGATAACTCCAAATAATCAGTCAGAGAGACTGACTCCAACCACTCCAATGTCAAGCTCGAATCACAAAGAGAAGCAAGTGCAGTCCTGAACTCCAAGAACTGAACCAGCTCCAGATAATCTACTAAACCTGAATATCTGAGAAACCCAACTCTAGACTGCCCGTGTGGAAAATTGTGGGCACCCAGAGTTTAGGAAGGGAACAATAAACTCCGGATCAGTCATGGGACTGGTGTGAGCAACAAAAACAGCTTATCTTTAAAACAAACAACAAAAGAGTTTTAAACATTGAAACCCGCAATGCTTTTGAAAAATGAAACTACCATAAGACCTCCCGCCACACACACAATGCAAACGCAGAATTGAAGGAGATTTCTTCTTATGATAGTCAAAGATGCTTACTACGCAAAAGAAAACTCTTTTGATATTATTACTAGTGCATAGTGGAAAACATTTCGAAAGTATAATATTAATCTTAGCCAGCATACAACATTTCATCGTATGCCTACTATAGCTACTATGTTCAATAGCAGGTTACCGCCACATTCCATAGCAGGTAATACAACTAAAACCGTACAAGGCTCGTATTGTTTCTTTGGATTTTCCAACAAATGGTCAGGCTAAGGAACTTCCTTCCGCCCGCATGGGATCGCCTCTGGCGGGACGTCCTGAGAGACAAACTACTCTCTGCCAACACAAGGCCGGGTTACCCCTATAACAGGTAACTCACGAATATGCCACCTCCTGGTCCTTTGGGACCTTTATCCGAGGCCTCGATAACCAACATCACACATAATAATAAAGTGTGTCCACATGAGTAAGTATCTGGGCTCCATACCATGATACCACCCTTTTCCAGAAGGAAATGACATACCCTAAAGGGCTCGACCCTCATAACCTTGCCGCATATTCCTGTTTCGACCATTTCCGGGTTGTGAGGTCCGAAGAGGTCTCGTCCACAAAGCTACGCTTTGACACAAAGCCATGCTTTGGGTCAACAGATGATCAACCTATGATCACAAAGATAAATGATCAAACAAATGATCATATCACAAATGATCAAACACTGATCATCACACAGCAACACTCAGCATGCCACATTACCAAATTGGGATATATCGCTGATAACCTTCAACTACATAACCTCTGAGCTCGTACGTCTCAGAGAAGGGTGTTAAGCTAGGAGAATAAATTCTCCGCCACCAAACAGAAATGTATTTGAAAGAAATCAGCTTTACATCTCAAAGTGTAATGTCAGACATGTAACCATACAAGTCTGTTCCGGGTTCGAACAGAACCGAAGGCACTTTTTACGAAGCCCTTGCAAATCCGGGTATTCACGATCCCGTCCGGACTTCCCATCACAAAGGGTGATAAAATCTCTATATCGGGGCCAGTCGATGCAGAGACATTCGACGAGTTGTCCTTTCGTTTTCGAAAATATCTGGTCTTCACCACCGGTCTTCAAATGCTATCCATATACGACGTATCAGTATTCGGAACGGGTTATATGACACAAAGGTCCTCTCCCGGCTAAACCGAATAATGAGCGCAATACTTTAAAACATATGGATATTGGGATTTCAATTAAGTCACAACTTATTACCCAAAATCTTTCTTCAAATGGTTTAAACAAATTACCATTTTTAAATCTTTAAACAAAAAGATTCATTTTAACAACCTTAAATGGTTTAACAATTTTCCACACTTTAATCTTTTAAACAAAAGATTCATTCACAGATTTTCCAAATTAATTTCCCTTTCAATTGATTAACTCGTTAAATCTTTAAATCAAAGATTTAACTCATAGCTTTCAAAACAATTCCATTTCAAATGGTTTAAACAAATCATCATTTTAAATTTGTTAAAAATAAACAGATTTAATTCATAGCTTTCAAAAAAGAATTCATTCATAACTTGGAAAACCATTTTTTTCAATTCAACTTGAAATTCCTTTAATTAAACTGGAATTTCATTTCTTATCTGAAAGCTTTTATTCTTTTAAACAAACAGTTTCATTTTGGAAATCTGATTCATTTATACGAGTTAAGGTCTTTGGGTTAAATCCAAATTCTCAAAATTATGCTTTTAAATGGTTTAGATTCATACAAACACATTTATATCATCTTTAATCCCTAGTTTCAAATCATAGGATTCAATTTCAAACTTGAATTCAAATTTAAATCAAATTATTTAAATTTTCAAAAACTTGATTAAGTTATTCAAAATAACTTTTATCTTTGAAATTCCATTTCAAAAGCTTTTCACTTTAAACCCAAATTTCCAATTTCAAAATCAATTGAAATTAAAATTTCAATTTCAAAAACATCAAATTTAAATCATCTGTGACTTAACCGATTTCCACGTGAAATCCATATTTGTGTGTGTAAAGGTGTAGTCCAGGGGTTTAACACAATAATGCAACACAATGAATCATCACAGATCAAAATACAGGATATAGTTGATAAGCGATATAAACTATAACGCTTATCGTTCATGCACAGATCACAGATATACAAAAATCACAGATTACATCACAGATAATTTATCACAGATCACAATACAAATCAGAATATATCAGGGATATCAAACAATTCACATTCAATAGAATCCAAGCATTCATAAGTAAGATCAATTTAATTATCTGGTAAATTCAAATCAGATTTATTACTTATGAATAAACCACAAATCTTGGTTAATTAATCATTAATTAATTATAAACTATTTTAATTAATTAACCTTTAATCATTTATTACTTAAGCCTTAATTAATTAATTATCCTCAAATTAATTACCTTAATTTATAAATCATATTAATCAATTACCTTAAACCAATTACATAATCAATTAACCCCTTAATTGCTTTCATTAAGTAATTAACAATTTACAATTGATTTTCTTGATTAATAAATCTGATTAATTATCAAATTTAAATCACATTTATTTAATTACTTAATAATTTCTAGTTAATTTCCTTTATTAACTAATAATTCAGCACTCTTGATTACTTAATTAATCATCCATAGCATTAATTAATTGAATTAATTAATTATCCATTTTTAATTATCTTAACAATTTAGTGAATCATTAAATTCATATAAATGATTTAATTATCATACAAATCTTTAATTACTTAATTCATTGCAAATATAATTTAGTTAACCCTTCTTAATTACTTCTTTTAAAAACAGTTAAACAAAAATGATCACTTAAAATTGTTTAAGTGATATAACTTCAATTCGTTTATTTTGAAGTTTGCAAACAGTTTCGCCAAACATCAACAAACCCGAGAATACCCCCATATTTACTCGAGCAGTCACTCGAATTTACCTCCAACTTTCCCGAGTTGTTTTCTTCCCTCACGTACGTCCTTCTTCTTTTATTCCTTTAAACTTAGTAAAATTTTAAAACTTTAAAACTGCAGCCTATCTCCTACGAATTCACGAGTACGAACTCGAGTCGAAACCCCAAAACCCCGAGCCTAACTTCGAGTCGACCACCATGACAAAACCCACTGATACACGAGCCTTCTCGTGCACATGCACCATCGCCGGAGCTATCTCCGACCGGTGACGAACTCTCCGGCACATCACTCATCAACGTTGCAACCATAATCAATCACCAAATCCCTCGATCGAGCCTCCCAATGAAATCGAGCCACTCAAAAGAACAGGAACCGAGAACCACCACCAGAAAAATCCCTGTAACCCTCGACTTCGACCACAAGCACCGCCGCAACTCCAGCAACGCCTTCCCTAGGCTCTACGCCACCATCCCCCTGAAATTCGTGAAGCGCGATCAACCAACGATGACCCAGTCATCACATTTCCGACCTCAACAAACAAGGGTGCTAAACCCTAGTTTCGACCACAGCCTACTCCACGGCGTTCAGGAATTTCTCCTGACATTTTTGCCGAGTTCATCCGACCTTCCCCTACCTCCAGTTGATAACTCGACCACCCAAACAACTCCAGTCGCCGGAAATCACTCGAAAACCAAAAACTGGTCATACCCAAAATGCAATCCCAATACTACACTAAAAATCTCAAATTTCCCCTTAAAAATCCCATTTTCTAAAGGTGATTCAGATTTTATAACTGAATCAAAGTTTTACAACATTCAAATTTAACACATTTTAAATTTTTGTTCTGTAAATCTAATTTTTCAGAGACAATCCAACAATATTTAGCTTGAAACTAATTTATGATCATACCTTATGTTTAAACTCACTCATTTGGTTTTGAATCCTATGCCTGATAATGTTTAGATAAAAGGAAATTGAATTTAACTGTTTATTTCCACTCTGAGAACTAGAAAACAGGGATGTTTTTTTCCCAGATCATTAAACAGGCAGACTTCATATGTCATAGAATTTGCACAAATATATCTATATACAGATAACATACTTATTTCAGAAAAGAGAAAGGTAAGTAAAGATACTTAAGCAAATTTTAAATTAAAGTTACTCACAGCAGTCTCCAGAAAGAACAAAGTTTCCCAGATTTTTGAAAATAGGCTTTTGAAATCTGCAAGTTGAAATCCTGCTCTCTGGTTTGTATTAAATTTGTTGGTTGATTCATTTGTTTGAGTTGAGCTTTTGTTTAAGTTTTAGATGTTATTTCTTACTACAAGTCTTAGCTTGAAGGAACGAACTAAAGTAGATAGTTTGATATATACATAAATATATGATCCTGTTTTGCTTAGCTTACAGGTGATAATAAAAAAAATTGAGCGTGTACAAATTGTTACCAGAGATATTTTTTGTTTTTGTTTTGGTGGCTGGTTCGTGTACTAAAGAGGATGAGGTACCTTGCATTAATTAAGGTGTACAAACATATACTCATTTTTTTTTTTACTTACAACTTATGCAGGCTGGTACACTTGCTTTTGTGTGCTTGCATTAATTAACTTAGCTTATTTGATAAGCCTTCATAGATATTTATGTTTGTATTTATTCAACTTGACTATATTTTATTGATGTCTTCTTTTGTTTATCCTTGTTGACTTCGGCTGCAAATGCTTTGAGATAACATGATGGCTTCTATACTTTATCTTATCTTTTGTTATGTTTGTTTATTTGCCTAGACTTACTTCTTGTGTGCTGGTAGACATTGCTTCTACATGCTATATATTTGTATCTCTTTTATTTGTTCATATGTGAAAGTGTTTCTTTCTTTTCTTTAGTAAGTGCACCACTAACACTTATTTTTATACGGCTGTACAATATGAAGATAGTTGTTATAATTTATTTTACTTTACATTGTATAAAACCATATAGTTTATTTTTTTCATTTGTAATTTGAAATGACAATTTCTATTTAAAAATAAGAATTCATTTGTAAAGACATTCTATTATTATTTAACTCTATATTTATTTTTAAAACCATTTATTATTTTAGATTTTATTTCAAATCCAATATATATATATATATACATATATACAAATTTTCAAATCCATATGGCTAGATATACTTTCTATTTGAATCGGGGAAACTCGCATCAATTTATCGTTTTATTTCACAAATTTTATTCAAAAGTTTATTTAGTTATCAATTTAAATAAAATTAAAATCTGGGGTCGTTACACTAGTGGAGAAGGTGGCGCATGTTCTGGAGAAGGGCAGTGGATGATGGTGGGTCGTGGTGACGGGATGGGGCTAAGATAGGGGTCGGGGTTGTTTTGCTGGAGGAGGTTTCGCGTTCGACATTTCGCAATCGGGCTTGTCATGGGGAAAGTGGGGTGGCTAGGGGTTCGGAAGGTCGGAGGTGACGTGGAACGATGGTCGGAAGGGGACGGTGAGGGCTCGACGTCGTGTGCACGTGCACAGTGATGTTCTTGTGCAGGTCGAAGCTAAGAATGGAATGGAGTAAGGGAAAATGGGAAGTGAAGTAGAAGAGTAGGGAAAAAGAGGTAGTGGGCCTAAGGAAAAAGTTTGGGCCGAAGAAATAGGTAAAGTAAAGAAAAGAAAAGTAAGGAAAAAAATTTATAATAAGGAAAAGGGAAAGAAGAGAGAAACAAAAATATAAAGGAAAAGTAAAGTAGAAGAATAAAAGAAATAAAAGTAAAAGAAATAAAGAAAGAATAAGAATAAAAGAATAAAGGGGAAAAAAAGAAGAGAAGAAGTGAAATTTTACATATACATTTATAAGCAAATTTATGTTTCTTCTTTAACTTAAAGGGTATTGAAATTTTGAATCCATGATGTTAAGTTTAAAGGCATTTATAAATCAATGGGTAACAAATTATACTATTATTATTGACTTAAACCTATGAAAAGTTAATGTTATTTTATAATTTATTCTTTGTTAATAAATTCGTTTGATTTGTAATTTAGTTGATAAAAGTATAAATGGGATCAACTTAGGTAAGTTAATAGTAGATTAAATGATGACATGGGGTATTGAAAATAAACGTCTGTAACAGACCGCCATATTTGAATATTATTACCCACATAATAAATTACTTATTTTAAACAATTTACCCTTTTAAATTTATTATTTGGATTCGAAGAGGCCAGAATCGGATATCAACGATATCCGGAACCACTTCGATTTAATAAGCCCTAAAATTCCTTATGGATTTGATTATAGAATCTGGTAGGCTGGAATTGAATAAAATTGAGTAAAATCTGACCATTTAAAATAAGTAACGATACCCAAATATTAATTTAAATATCAACGGATATGTGTAACAAGTGATTGGCTATAGCAAGATAAAAACGCGTACTGATGTACGAGTTACATTGGTTTTCAAGGATGTTTTAAGTCTTAAGCATTTCATATCAAATGGGTTTTACTCATGCTGTTTTCCATCCTGACTCGGGTGTTACTTTATTGTAATGCTCGGGTCAGACCGAGTATTATAGATTTTCATGTTAGGACGTTTTGGAGCTCAGGAGACGAGTTGGATGGCAGAGACGTATCGATTATATTTCGCTGTGTATTATAGGCTGTATAGTCAGTAATTAGGGACAGGTTATTATAACTGTTCTAGATTTGGTATATTGATAATTACAACCTTTCTTTGTATAAACTGCTGCTATTTGTATATTATATTGTTCCGCTACGATGGTGAGATTCTGTGCTGTTGTTTCTGTTTCTTTTTTTTCTACCTCTTTTTCTTCTTAACCCTAACAATCTGGGATTTCCGGCACTCGATTGCTCGGCACTCTATACCGTAGACGTATTAGTGTCGATTTTCGGGGTCGAAAATCTTTGGGCCATTACAATTCTCAAATTAAAAGAACTATGTAAATCAGTCACATCGATATTGTCTGTTTGACCTTAGTTATATTAACCAACAAAAAATTGTAGAGTGAGTCATTCTATAGTTATCCAATAAGTACCAGTACGTAACCCCTCAGTGCCCTTTTAGTTATTAGCTATACATTGCCCAACGTTAGGAGAGCGTTACGTACTCTAGTCTCAATGGATACATCGATATACAGTCTCGATGCATCTTGACTAGGAACATTTAAAATGATGTGTTTTATAATACTATGATACAATATCCACGATTACAACTATTTGTAATTACTATTAACAGCACATTATTTATGCATATTCTATTAAACATATTTTAACTAAGCATTTAATTATTTATAAAAAATATATAACAGAAAGAAAAATACCTTTATTACGAACGAGAATTGATACAGAGTTAATTAATTTATAATAAATTTCAAAAATTCCCTTAGGGCATACCCCTAACTCCATCATATATACATAATTTTTTGTTTTACTTCTTTACATATTGCCGAATTCTATTTATACACCAAAAATTAAATAACATACACTAACATTTTCCTACGAAAATCACTGACTAAGTTGCCCTACTTCATAATTGCAGTTTTTGGTCTTTTTATAATAAACTGTCAAATTGAAATACAAAAATTAATAATATTTGACAAACTATATACATTTTTGAGGAAGTTAAAGAAACATTAAATATCAACTAAGACAACTTTAGCAATTAACTGCTCTAGTTTGAAAGTAATTAATTTTTTTCTAAAACTACAGTTGATTTGATGAAACTAAGAATTAATTTTTGAAATAAATAAGTTACAATATTGGTGCTAAAAGTTAAATTTCATATTGTTGAATTTTGACTTAATTTTGTGATGGGAATTTCTACTTTTATGTAAACGAGTTTTAGGTTTTAAAGAGAGAAGATGATGAAGATGAAAACAAGGGTAGTTTTGTAATAAAGTTGATGTATGTAAAGTAATTTTGGTGCATAGTATTTATTGTATATTTTGTGTAAGTTAAGAGATTATTAGTGTATGGACAGAATAAGCCTTGCATATTTTCAATATGTACCTTTATTATATCACGTTGTACAGTTCTAACTGTACTATTTGCATATTTTCAAATGAACTAGAACTGTGTTTGTAACGACCCACAAATTTGTCACTTTGATAAATTATATTTATATTTGAAATATTTAAATACAAGATTATATAATACAAATTATAATGTTTTGAACTGTAAATAATGATAGTAAACTTGTTTAAAGGTATATTAACAAATATTGATATTTGGGGGTCTTCATCAGAAAAAATGACGGAAATCGGTTTTCGGGAAAATTGAGATTTTCCCAATACTAAAGCCAACAGAACCAAATACATACTCTTATTTATCAATTTAATCAAGAATATGAAAAAAAAAATATTTTATTTTTGAAAATAAAATATATTTCTGATATCATCAGAGATATCATCACTTTTATATATTTTCTAGAATTTTAAATTATGTTTAAATAATCAAACAATTGTTTTAAAATGATAATAATTCATTTCAATTATTATATAGTGATAATAATTGATTTATAATAGTTTTATAAATGTATATACTTATTTTAAAAATGATATAAGAAAATTTATAACGTTTTGTCGATACGACAACACTTTTCGTAAACACTTGTTTAATATTAATTTATATGTTTATAACTCAAATGTGATCATATTAATTTATTACTAATGATAAGAAATTAGTTTTCAATTTTTTTTACATATATATGTAATTTAATTAATAAGTGAAAATGTAACTGAGGATCGGTTTTCCGATTTTCAACGGTTTAACGAACGGAAGTTGTTCAAAGTCATTGCAGCGTTGTTATATGTCTTGTGCACATATATAACATACACATACATGCACTAACATATACATATATACATATACCCAGACACACACACACATATGCACTTAATAAAGAAAATATCTAAGATATTTCCATTTTCTTCATCCTTAAGCATCCTAAAAGCAAACTAACCATCAAACATCACCTCCTTACACACCATTATCACTCAAGCACATGGAGAGGAGGAAAAAGAGGGAGTGCGCCGTGCGTGTGGAGGGGAGTATTTTGGTAACATAAAAATTAGATATTTGCTCACTTATTTTTCCTATAAATACCACCCTCTATTCTCTCATTTCTTCATACCATCTTCTTCTTCCAAACTATTTCAATGGCTTACATAGCCTTAGGAAAATTCAAAAATAGCGTCGAAGTTCTGTCAAAATAAGTCGTAAAATATAGAGAGATATACCACTTTGAGTCCTAGATCGAGTTAGTGATCTTCTCCTTTTTCTCCTACCAAGGCCATACTCATCTAAGTATCCTACCACCCTTGCAAGCCTAAGGACGAACCCCTAAGAGTCTTAGTGCAAGATTCGTAAGCTCTGGTTTTGGAATAGCGGAGCTATAGCCAAATTTAGTAAATCTAGAAACCAATGAAGGTGATAAACTCTACTTATTTTTATTATAAATTATATGTTTATATGATAGATATGCTTATTTTCTATGGTTTTTTTATCATATTTAGATTGGATGATATGTTTGTTTGATTGTGGAAGTAATTCATGTTAAATACACGTCGAATTCACACAGAGGAAATCACTTTCCAATATGAATTATAAAAGTGTTACGAAATAGTTAAACCTCTTTAAACATGAATAAAATGGTTTAAAATAGTTTAAAAATGTTTTATAAACATTAAAACTAATTTCAGTAAGATTTTGAAAAGATTTGAAAATGAAGTCAAAATAAGCTCGTCGCATAACGGTAGTTTACGATTTCCCACCATAAAAGTTAAATCAATGTGTAGAATGGAATATAGCTCGAAATTATTTGAAATAAGAATTTTCCGAACTCTTGTAGCTTTAGTTTTTAAATGAAGAAGAATAATCAATATTTCATTAAATAGAATTTGAGTTATGTCCAAATCAAGTTTTTAAAAGCATCACGGTTTGGCAGTTTTGGGAACTGAAGTGGCTAATGCTTTAAAATTGATATTTTAAAAATTTTAAAATTTTGAAATAAATTTTATAAATATGTTAATTTTTTTAAAGCGATTTGAGTTATAAAAATGGACATGTGAAATGGAATTAGTGTTTTGAACAAAGAAGCTTTAAATACACTATTCTCAGCAGTTTTGCAGCGGTTTCAGTAATTTTTGCAAATTATGGTTTTAACTTAATTATTCTTTCCCAATCTTTTTAGTAATCTTTTCAAATGAATAATTAAGTATTTTAAAGATGATTTGGAAGTTTTATAATTATTTTAAAGAAGTTTTAAATCAATGGTTAAAGGAAAATTATTTTAAACAATATTTGGAATTGTGTCAAGTAAATGAAAATCATCTCTAAAAGATCATATAAAAGAGTTTAGAGTTGATCAAATAACTTGACCGCCTTATGGGTGATAGAGAGATAATCTCTAAACCTGAGCTTGGACAACCAGTATTTGGGTTTTGCGCAAGTGATCTGGACTAGCCCAACGGACGGGATAGTATATTTGATTTACTCGAGCCACATCTTCCTAAGATAAAAAGAGATTTGCTTCCCAAAAGTTAAACAAGATCTAGAATAGGATTTTGGTTGTTAAAGAAACATTCTAGTTAAACTCCGTATTAAATTCCGAGGAGGGAACTCGTACTATCCGTATGAATTTAAAAGGTGATTTCACCGTTAGTCGATGAATAGTACAGTTGAATACAGAAATTAGTATTGGGTATAATCAGTCAAAAATTTATGGATCCACTTTATTCAATACTAGCAGGTTTGGATTTATAGTAAACGATGTCCTAAATAACATTATTTTGACCCATTAAAAATATGTTTTGGAAATGTGAAATCTTCATTAAGATTTGAATTATACATATCTAAGTAATTAAAGATGAAATGTTTAGGTATTTCCAAATTTAAAATGGGGTTTTAATTAATGAAAGGATTTGATAAAAGAGGTTTAATTATCTCGTATATACTGAAACAGAATATGAGTTAAAGATGTATATCTCTAAAGAGATATTTTATGTAACGACCCATATTTTTACGAATCGAAAAGTTCGTTCAAATCTGGAATTTTCAACATTTTAGGTTGTTTCAGATTTTGGGAAGAATTTTGGTTAAGTCCTAAGTCGTAGCCGACTTATGAGTTCTGGACGAGTTAGTGATGAGTCTGGACGAGTTAAGGACTTAAGGGGTGAGTCGGCGACGACCTAAGGAGATAAGTCGTAGCTGGGCTAAGTTAGTAGGTCGAAGTTAACTCGGCAAGTATTAAGTCGTAGGTTGTAAGTCGTTGCCGAGTTAAGGGATAGACAACCTAAGGAAGTGACCGACTTAAGTTATTGTAAACGACTTAAGGTTTTGAGTTAAGTGTTAAGTCGGCTGACGAGTTAAGGTAGTGGTCGACTTAAGACCTGGACGACTTAGGAGTTGAGTCTTATCCTGATAGATCGGCAAAGCTGCTATGTTAAGTCGTAGGTAGGCTGCTGTGTTAAGTCGTGACCGAGCTAGAAAGACAAGTGAGTTTTTGAGTCGGCAGTTGTTTAAGTCGTATGGGGTAAGTCGTAACCCAGTTACGTGTTAAGTCGTAAGTTTGTTAGGTCGCTGGGTTAGGCCAAAGTGTTAGGTCGTAGATGACTTAAAGAGTTAAGTCGTAAGTCGTTCTCCTTCGTAAGTCGTAGGTCGGAGACCCAGTTAGGTCGTAACCTGGTTGAGTCGTGGCCGAGTTAAGGAGATAGCGTTGTCTTAAGTCGTAGGGACTTGGATCTGTTAAGTCGTATGTCGGCTGAGTGTTGAGTCGAGAATAGGGATAAGTCGGAGACGACTTATGGAGTTAGCCGAGTTACGACTTAGCGAATTTTCTGCCTATAAATAGAAGGGGGTTGGCTTCATTTTTGGGATCCGGATTTTGAAGCGACGAAGTGCTGCCATTTTGAGAGCTCGACTTCTACACTTCTTCACTTCTTTTCTCCACTCTAATCTAGTGCTTCCATCCATCCAAATCGAAGATCAAGATTGAAGATTCAAGAGCTTAGATTGAAGATCTTCATCTTTTCAAGAGAGATTTCTTCGTTTGAAGCGGATTCGTGATAGATCAAGCTTCATCCTTCGCTGTCCAGATCTGAAGCGTGTTGATTTGAGGTTGTTTAGGTGATTTGGTGAGTGGTGATTATCTCTCACACGGATCCAAAGGAGTATATCGGATTGTTGGCTCGATTTGGTGTTAAAATAGTGATTTCCATGAATTTTCTTCATCCAAAGTGTTGATCCATATAGATCCATTGTTCATGATGATGTTACATCCATTTTATCATATGTTAACCTATGCAAGTTCATTCATCAAGTTTGTAGAGATATAATCCTTGTTTCCATGCTTATTGGACTTTCAACTCTTTAATTACGAAAATGCCATTATTGTTATAATTGTCTACTTAGATCATTTTAGATACTTGATTGCTTGGATTGATGTTTGATTTGATTGATTGTTATGAACTAGATGATTGATGATTAGATTTAGATCGAAGGTGATTCAAAAGCTAAGGGAAAGGCTCTTGAATTGGAAAAGCTGCTCGTGGCATATGTAGCGGGATGATGAAGCTCTTATGCATAGATTTGATGATGTGATGTTGAGAAGAGGCTTCGCGAGGATGTGATGAAGCGAAGCAATCATGTGATGAAGACTTGGTCTAATCCAGACGGGATCATTCCAAGCATGTTGATAACTCGGTGATATGATTCGAGTTGAGGATAATGAATGGATATGAGAATAGTCGTCAAGGAGGATGACTAGGAGGTTTGGATAGCATCGTTGTTGAAGGTTCTAGCATGCTCTAAGCAAGAGTACGTTTGGGCAGATTCGATAGTCCCAACGACTAACTGTTGATGGTCGAGTACTCTGGGCAGATTCGATAGTCCTAGGCACGGGTTGCGATGACGTGCGGGAGTTATGTCTAGAACCGGGGTTTCCATTAGCCCTTGACGGACGGCTGAAAGAATGTGCCGGTCATTCAATTAACGGTGATATCGAAGCAATGATAACAGTGATAGCCAGAGTCATGGATGTTTGGTTGTATCGTCATTCGGACTCAAGAGCGGTATTTTCTGGGTGCTTATCTGATTTAGGCCTTGGTACTTGGAAAACATCGCCCTTGACTCGAGTGATAGTAGCTTTACTTTAAATTGTATGCTCTGCTATGTTTGCTTCTGCTTAGTGTGTGTCTGGGGGCTATCACTGTAGAATGAGGTTGGAGTGGGAGGGTTGTATTCCTATTCCTTTTTCCTTTATGCTCTTTTGGTATGTTGTTAGTTAATTTACTGCTCACTAAGACTGTTGTCTGACTCAAGGCTTTATGTTTTTAATTCTTATTGCCTTGGGCTGTTCGTCCATTTTGGGACGGGCAGACTAGGTAGCAGGAGACAGGTGCTGTTCTCTTCTCACGATGCTGATATCGAAGACGAGCTGGAGGGTTGCATATTATCTTCTTATTATATGTACTGGATATTCCGCTGTTTTGTATTCTCTGAGAGATATGTAGTGAGGCTGGATGTATTGACTATGTGGATGCTTGTATTCAACTATTATGGAGTTTTATATGATGTCATTTTGTTCTGTAAAGCTTCACTATACATATGTTCTATTGTATTTTGTCCATGCGCTGTGAGTAATACGATAGGTTCTTTTGTTTTAAATCTTACCTTGACAATCGTCCATGGTCGCCTGGCACACTTTACAGCGCTCTATCTCTAGATTCGGTGCAGGGGTCATGGGCGGTCGTCACATTTTACATGGATAAAAGATATTGATTAATTGAATAATAATCACATATATACTTGACATATTTTATCGATAATTGGTTCGGAGAAACAGGGATAGGATTTGAGTGATTCCGATCTGAAAACCACTTCGAAACAATATACATTCGAAAGTGAAAATATGTCGAAGACAATGATTTTGAAGATGGAGATCTTCATAATATAGTGATGCTTGTCACTAACCTCTAGGGTAATTCCCTTATCATATATATGGTGGCAGTGGTTCCTTCAATTTGAAATTTTCAATGCATGGACTACTCGTTACTAATACTAGGGGTGATTCCCAACTAGGATGTAGTAGGAGAAGTTCCTTCAGTTTGTCCTTTTCCTGGACAACTTGTAAGGATGAATATCTGACATTGCATTTCTAAGACCACATACATTGATCTCTACAAACGTATATCTGTTGGTGGTGTAGGAGGCAACCCCTCCTCTACTTAACACCCTTCTTCTATATATATGAGCTCAAAGGTTGAACATTTGTGGAAGTAAATTAATTTGTTGTTGGAAATGGCAATGTGGCATTGAAAGTGGGATTTGTCATGTAAAAGGAAAAACGTTACCTTAAGCCTTACACATCGGTGATGGAAAAACATGGTAGATGTGGCAGGGCTAAATGATTTGCTCCCATTAGGATATGGTCATCGCCTTTCTTGATTACCCTTTATATTTTAGTTTTGTTCTGTATGCTATGGCCATGGATAGGTCGGGAAGGATCGGGGTCATGTCATATTTTGTACTATCTATGGTAAAGATAGGTCATTTCTGTGTTGGTGGAGGTTGGAGCCTTAGATGCATCCCTCTAGAGATGTACTATTGGAAGGTAGTCCCTTACCTTATCATTATATGGAATCCATTCTCTAATACGAGCCTTCACGGTTTTAGTTGTAAACCTATTAAGCTGGAATTTTATAAATGTAACAATTTCGGCTAAGATTATATATACTTATTTGAAAGAGTTTTCAAAGAATGTCATTAAAAATAATATCTCTGATTTTGCATAGCAAATGTTTTGGTTATCATAAGGTAAAAACTCATCCTTGTTTATATGCGGCGTGGTCTTATGAGATACTCTTTGTTTTCAAAAATATCTGTGTTTTGGGTTTTCTCACACCAATCCCATGACCGACTCGGAGTTTATTTTCTTTTCCCCTAAACTCTGGGTGCTCTATTTTATCGGGCAGCAAGTAGTTCAGGTCTAGCTTGGAACATTTTGGAGGAGCTGCAGATAGTTATCTACTGCCATTTCCACTGCATTTGTTATTGCTTGTATTCAGCACTAGTAGCGATAGAGATTTATAACTGTCCAGGCTGATATTAGGATAGACTCTATTGTATGTATTTAAAATTTCTGCTGTAAAGATTATATAATAAAATAATATATGTTATTCCATTTGCGTAAGATTCTGTTCTGCCTTCATTTTTCTTTTTACTATTGATCGATCGGTTTTTCCACCACTTGAATGCTCAGCATGCAATACAACGGACATATTAGTGTTGATTTTTTAGGGTCGAAAATCATGTTTTTCACAATGTCCAAGAGTTGGACTTATCAAAGCTGAAATATGCATAGTTGCTTAGTCAAGTTTCTATGGGAAGTCAAATATAGTATAAATGATGCAATGAGTTGTATATATACATAATTATTAGTTTAGAATTTATCACATGAGCTATACACCTAAATAATACTCTAAATGTTATAGTTAGAAGGTTATGTGGCTAATTATCATCAATGTAATAAATTTCTAATTCAATATTAGGTCTAATTCTTTTTTTGTTTTAGCTTTCAAAGAAAATACTTTGTTTTAGAAATTGTTTTTATTTTAGAACTCTATATAGAGTATGCATAGTTTAGTTAATTTGAAAATTTTATAACATGGTTGTATTATGGTTTAGGTATGGACATCATATTAATGGCACATTAATTCATTTAAACGGCGTTGAAGGGAATTAACACATAATAAATTCTCTTATTTGATAATTGGTATCTAATCAAAGAGAAATAAACTGAAATTAATGGAACTAATTCTCTATTTATGCGATGCAAATTAAAAATAGTAATCATATTAATGTGTTTTTAGGTTTAGTTGTATATTAGAATATATATATTCATTCTCAAGATGGCTCTAATTTTACATTTATTTCCTTGTAAAAAATTTATAATAATAATCTTCTACAAATTGAAATCAATTTTATGTCATTATTTCTTTCTTTTCATATAATGGTTCAAACTATACTTGATATATGATCTATAAACTTAAATTTGACACTAGCTTCAAAAGCAAGAATTTTGTGTTGATGAAATCATCAATTATCTATACATTTGGTTGTAAGATTAGTTTTTTGTTTTATTATTTAAATTCATCAAATTTCTCAAATTCTTACTTTTTACTTTTGGCCCATTTTAATACTATCAAAGGGAGTTAATACATGGTGCATTCTATAACCTGAATATTGGAATCTTGAGATTGATAGAATTAATTTTAATTTTTTTTTGAATTCAAATTAAATATAGAAAAATATATTAATTTACCTTTTCTTATATATAACAATAAATATATCTTCATTCTCAAGTTGACCGTAATTTAATATCTATTAGGAGTGAAATTTATATACAAATAATTGTCTACAAATTGAAAATAAATTTATATCACTATTTATTTCCTTTATTTTGTTGCTTCAGGTAGAATTTATTATCTAATCTGTAAAGTTTAAATACACGTAAACTTCAAAAAAATATTAATTGATAAAATAGTAAATTATCTTTACTTTCAGTTTTAACAATAACGTCATGTTTGGTTTTTTTGATGCATCAAATTAAATTATTAATTTCTAATTTTAGCAAAATTTAAAACAATCAGAAAATAAATTAAAATTTTTAAAATATTTACAAATTTATTAGAGAATAAATTTAATTCAATTTAAAACTTTTATCTTGAAAGTAATAGGTTAACTGGACTCCTACCAGATGCTGCAAGCTATAAAACTAAGACCCCAAGTAGTTATAGGTTAATATGAAACTTTACATGTTTATTTTTTAGTAGATTATGGATATTAATTGTAACGAACGGGAATTTTCGACCGTCGAAAATCGACACCAATACGTACACTGTATTTCATGCCGAGAAATTGAATGTCGGAAAACCCGATTGTTAGGGAAAGAAGAAGAAAGAAAGATAAGAAGAAAAGTAAACAACATAGAATCTAATAGCGGAATGAATAATCTATAATATACCATAAATTTTTACACAAAATAAACTATAATATATCTATATATACAGACATCAATCAGAGTATACTAACCTATTTCAGCTTGGACAGTTATAACAGTCTGTCCTCACAATTGCTGATAAATACAACAATGAATAGAGTGGAAAATAACCATCTACGTGAATACGTATCTAGGCCTCCAACTCGTCTCCTGAAGCTCCAAGCATCCAAACCAATCTGTAATATACTCGGTCAAACCCGAGCATTGTAACAAAATAACACCTGAGTCGGTCTGGAAAACCAACGTGAGAAAACACACCCAATTGGATTTAAAGTTATAAGAAAATCTTTGAAAATCAAAGGTATCTCGTAAGACCACGTCACATATAAACACGACGGGTATTTACCTTACGATAACCAAAACACTTTTATATAAAAATCCTGTGATATTATAATAGTGTCTAAGTACAAATACTTATTAAAATAGCTGAAATGTTTGCATCTCACATTTCAACATAGTTGGGCACAATCAAAACCGTACGGCGCTTATTGGAGAATGGATTCCATACAAATGATTAGGCATTAGGTTACCACCTATCATGGTACACGTCTAGAAAATGTACTTAGATCGAACCTATCGATCCTTGCTAACACAAGACCGACATACCCCTTACTGGATAGTACCGAATATGTCATCACCCCGGTTGCTTTGCAAACCTTTTGAGATCTCATGCACAACCAATCCATAAATATGTAGATGTAGGGTAATCTAGAAAGGTGGTAACATGCCCTAATGGGTGCAACCCACTTAGCCTTGCTGCATCTCCCCTGATTTTTAGTCATTCTCGGTTGATGAGGCTTGAGGCTACGATTACCTTTCAAGAAATTTACACTTAGAATGCTCATTGCCCTCTGATGGCAATGTGCTGATAGCATTCTTCCATACAAGTTGTTTTGGGTCTGAACAAACCAAATCCGCAAAATCACCGTCTTCATCATCTTCACGATATCACAATTCGCAATGCTCAAATCGGATCGAAGTGGTTTTCGGATAATCAAATCCGATCTCAGTCTCTTCGAAACGATCAACGAAATTTGGCTAGATTTGATAATTGGTTATTTAACTATCAAATTACACACATAAGCAGTCACTAGGTCATATTATAAATCTTTCAAACCATTTATTTCAAAATACCTTTACAAAGATATATATATATTCAAACCTTTTCCTGTATTTCAATATTTAAAAATGATTTCAAATACTTAAATCCATAACAGGATATTTTTAAACCATTTCAACACTTAGAGATATTTCCGAATTCAATTCATACCACTTAGAAATTTTTTCTATATAAACCATTTCACACTTAAAATATTTCCCAAAACCCTCTTTTCAATACTTAGGAGAATATTTATAGGCAGATTCTCCAAAATCATTTTGATATCAAACTTAGGAAATATTTCATTATCTCATAAATTTCCAAAATTATTAATAAATTCCTTTTTACTATTACCAAAACAGATTATCCTCTTTTATAAACAAAACCAACAATTTATAACTTCTTTTATGAATTCAGATTCATTGCCGAAGTTCCCGTATCTAACAAATTTGTAAATTTCCTTTTTCTAAAATTTTCTTAAGTTCCCGAATTCCATTATAAGATTTTCTCTTATAAAATCACATCCATTAAATAAACCCAGTTCATAAATCTCAAGAGCATTTATAACTAAATTGCCATCACTTACTTTTAAACTATATGTATTTAGAAAAATAAATTTCAAAAACATAGTTAAATAATTATTAAAAATATCAAAGCACCTTTGAAATAAACATCAATAACTGATTCCAATTCATTTTAAAATTGTTAATCGATTTACAAAACTTGTTTATTAATCTTAGAATTCATTTCAACAACTTTAAGTATTTAAATAACTAACTTTCTGAAATATTTCAATCCAATTAATAGTTTTTAAAACTACATAGTTTTAATAAATAAAAATCCTTTTTTTTAAAAACAAACTTCACTTCTTGATAAAATTATATTTTTAAATTCCAACATAACCAATTTTATATTTATAAATCTCTCTCTATTTATCACAAATCGATTTACGTCCCAATTTTATAACCCTTTTTCCAAATTCCAAATTAGAATCCACTATTCCTTCTAAACCGATTTCCATATCTCATTATAAATTCTCACTATGAATTTATATTCCGAATCTATCAAATGATAATCATTCCACTTTATTTATAAACATTGTTTATAAATTTCATAAACTCGTTCCCAATTTTTCTCTGTTAATAAATGATTTATATTAACAATTCCATTTATAAATATAGTCCTTTATAAATTTCCCTTATTCTTCCAATCTATTGAAATATCGATTTTAAAAACCTTTTTACTTTTAAACAAATATCACTTAAGATTTATTATTTAAAATCCTTTATATACATTATTTCAAAATCTCTATTTAAAAATCCATTATTTTAAAGAAAATCCTCAATTTACAACTTTCTATTTGAAACCATTTTACGAAATAGCTAAATAAATATCCAGAGTCCAATCATTTATTTTATCCAAATCAATTCCCTTTTTAAATAATCCCAAAATTCAATATAAATATCTTCATTTCCAAAATTGCCTTTAAATTCCCTTTTTAAATCCAAAAATATTATTTATGGTATTTATAATACCAAAATTAAGGCCAGTGCTACTATAGCATCCCATAAATTCACACACACACATATCATATATTACTATATATATTACTATATATGAAATTAAAATCAGCATTTTTGAGGAGTCCGGTTGGATTTCTCTAACCTATTTTCCTGCAATCACAGATGTCATGTAATCACAAAAATATAATCACCGCTTCGAGGCGGGATATCGCAATAAAAAGGGTCATCCGCTATTATGCGAGGCGCATAGTGTCTCATCCGCTCCAATCGGCGGGAATATAACCAACTACTAATATATATACAAATATATATAATATAAAATCCAACTGATAATAATAATTTATCAATTCATCCAATCAACCAATAAATAATTTAAACTATTTAAAACAAAAACCAATTATCCAAAATGAGTGAGATTTACTCACATTCATCCTTTGCTGTTGCTGAAGCGTTCCGATTTTGAACTAAAATTAAACATGCATTTAATTTTAACCCAAATTCTCACTAGCTCCAATAGGCTCCAATCCAATGCCATAACGTAGATTTCGCTGGTACGAACCCAACGCAACTCATCGCGTTAAATTTGGACCTCGTATAAATATGATATACATTTTATAAGATTTAATAATTTAAATAATATTATATTCACTAATTACACCTCATAACAAATAATTACCCTTCATAAAATCCTCCCCCATATTTCATCTTCTTCCCAGATGAACGCTGAAATTTCAACCCAATCGTGCACATCCCCTGTGTCACTGACACTCCCCGAACGACCACTGCATGACGAACGGATGCCGCCAGCAACTTCCCCTCCACCCAAGCTTCCCGATGGACCCTACCTTTTCCCGCTCGAACAACTAAAATCTCGATCGACTTACCGCCGTGTGATCCTCCCAACAGTTGAATTCATCTCCGACCATTATCTAACCTCCAACCATCGCCAACCACCTCCGCTGATCATTACAAACTCGCCCATGACTTCAAACTTTCCTCCGGCATCCTCCTTTTAATCGCAACCTGACCTTCCTACAGCGACCATGCCACAGTCGCGATTCGCCATAGGAGATCGGACTTCAAACTCCGGCCGCTGCTTCCCCTCACCTCACGAGCACGATTCCAATACCCAATTCGACCAATTCGCCCTTAAATGCATAAAAATCGAAGCCCTAGTTGATTATCCAAAACCATGGCCACTGATGAACGTCCAGATAAGCATCGCACCCAAAAACATGCAATGAAAATGAAGCTCACAACGCAAGAAGGATTTTAAAATTTGTTTGAGATTTTTTTATTAAGTAAGTGTTGAGATAAAAAAATTAAAGTTTGAAATCTCCTTTTTTCCTTCTGCTGCGTTTTAAATAAAAGGAGGGAAAGACGATGAAAGTCAACGTGCAAGGGTGGGCTTGTGAACTGTAGATCTGCTGATGAGAAAGGAAGGAGGCTGTGAATAAAAATATATTAATTAAAATTTCAAAATATCTAGATATTTTATTATGGACTCCCATCGAGGCGTGTCGCCTGGCGTTCCTAATGTTATACCCCTATTCTGAACGAAATGGAACAAGTTTCAAGAGCTAATTCAATCATATGCTGAAGATAGCCTTTTGAACTCAATTAAAATATTAAATTTCCAATATTAATTTCAACGCGTTTCTATTCCGTACGACCAAATGATACCTCTGATCGTTACGAAATTTGACGGCGTAATATAATTCATTATTACGGACCCAATGACACTAGTTTCATCGAAATCGAAGACTATGCCCCGAAAGGCTATTTCATTCGTTAATTAAAACAAGTTATTTTCAAAATCGAGTAAATAACTTTTAAATCAAATTTAAAAGTTTTATTACCTTCATTCTTATTAATAGAAATTTAATAAGCCTTTAAATCATTTTATCCAAATAAAAATCCAAAATTCAATTATTAAACGATTTCAATTATTAAATTCAACAATTAAATTATCCAATAAATCACTATATTTGAAATTCAAGTTATTAAATCTATAAAATTAACTTTTAAATATTTAAAATCAATTAATATTCCAATTTCAAATAACCAAAATTCTAGGTCGTTACATTCTTTCCTCCTTAAATGAATTTCATCCTCGAAATTACCAGGATAGGGAAAATGCCGAACCCATTTCTTTTCTAAAACAAATTAGTTAAAATAACTTCCCAAATCCATTTAAGTCTTTAACATTCCAAAATCAATTTGTTGAAACTTTGTCATTACTTTTAATAAATTTCCAAACTCATCCACAGGTTCCAACTAATATCATCCATTCAAACATTTTAGGTCATAACTAAAAAATTAGTTTTTAGTTATCAAAATTTTCTTCAAAAATTCTAACTCTTTTAGTTTTCAAAAAATTTCGGCAGCGTCTCCTTTGCACGGCTAGATTCAGAACAACTACAAATCGTCACTATGGGCCCAAACCAACAAAAGAGAACAAAAGCCATGTGGCTCAATCATAAAACCATCAAATTAAACAACAATTGAAACATGTATCTTTTTTCGGGCAACCAAATTTTTAATTATGAGATCAAGGGTATCAAATAAGCTCTTGCTTTTATATAACTGCGTCTAATTTACCAACGATATTCAACCATATAATTCAAAATCATATTATTTTGCATTTTCAATTTCCAATATTTTCTTTACTAAAACCGTACGATGTACATATATCATCCGTACGCACAGCAAATTTGATCACTCACTCGATCACACAATTTCACTTCCGAACTAGTATCGTTCACATGACCACTCTAGTGCGGACTCAGATCCGGTTCCTTGATTAGAAACTGTTATTCTCCTTATATAGTACTATGATAGAGAGTCCCAAAATCAATCAAAAATCCATATCCAGTGTTCGTCGTCGAGAATCGAGTGAAAAATCCTAACTCCGATCGATATAAATCATCTCAAAATCCTGTGCTCGAATCTGGATTAAATCATTATGCGAATAAAATAATATACGTGCACTTACGTATTATTTATTTATTTATTTTCCAATTGATTTCTTAGCTAACTCAATTTCTCATATTCAGATTCATTTCATTTACTATTAATTATTCACAATCATTATTCACATTCCTTATTTACTTAGTATATTCCTTTCAATACTAATCACTTCTTAAGAATTATTCCATCAAATTTTCTTAAGACTATTCTAAACATTTTATACAAAAGTTCTTATGTTCATTATCACTTCACCACGTAAGTCTATATCCACTTTAACTCAATCCAATTTCAATTTCATTCGACTCAATCCATTTGTTTCAATTTCCATATTTCAACCATATTCCAAAATCATATTCACTCACTAATTAATTTAATTATCTCATTTCATTAATTTATTTCAAATCTCAATCAATTCCATTTCCATTTTTTTTTTCATTTAACCTAACTTAGGCTAAATTTCCAAAATTCACTTTATTAACTTAATTTAAGTTAAATTTCATTCCATAATTCAATTTCAAAATTTTACTTTTCTTACATTCATATTCAACAATTTAAAGCATTGCTATAACTTGCTAATCTTCAAATTTAATAAGTTATCAAACTTATTTTCTCATATTCTCAATAAAACATTTTAAATGAAAATCCCAGAGTTTAAAGACCTTGTTCTAAAGTATTTCAAATCATTTTTGAAATATTATATATATATACACACACACACACACACACACACACACACAAAATCCCTTGGTATATCAAATAATTCTTTTGGATTTTTAATAATCAAAACTAGTTTTACCAAAACAAAACTCCAATGGTAGCAATTCCTCCATTGGAAACTCAAAAATGAACGTCGATGATGCTGCAGTCATCATCGAAATTATTTTCCAACGACCGAAGTGAGTTCAGTGCTTCCTATTTCTTTTAAAACCCTTTAAAAATATTTCGATTCAAAAATATTTCCCAAATAATACTATTATTATTCCCAAAACTTTTGAAATATCATTTCCAAAACCAACGGGATTTAAATTCTCAATTTCCCAACTTTTAAATCCTTTTTAATTTATAAACCACTTTTATAAACCATATTTTTATAATTTCACTTTGTTTATACAAACCATTTTCTTAACTGTTAATCTTGTTTTCATTGTAAGAATATCAACAACTTGTATAACAACAAATGATAATAATCAAATATTACCATTCTCTAACAACAAAGCACACCACATATACTTTATACTTTCTGAAAGTTATTCTTTTTTATATATAAAATATAATCAAGGTAAAATTATTTCATTTACCCGATTTCAAAACAATATCATGTCGAGTCGCTCTATTCAAGTGTTTAGAGATCTCTATCAATGACGTTAATTACTCGTATTGACCAGAATCCATAAGCCACTCAACAAATCAACCAATATAATATAATACATTTTTATATCACTAACAAATATGCGCTCCTATACACACACACACACTCAAACTCTTTCTAGGGTGCGAATGACCCTATCTCTAATGAGTTACCCCACCAAAGCCAAGGTGCTCACTTAACCTTCAGCTCTGATACCAAATGTAAAAAACGGGAATTTTCGACCCTCGAAAATCGACACCAATACGTATGCTGTATTGCATGCCGAGAAATCGAATGTCGAAAAATCCGATTATTAGGGAAAGAAGAAGAAAGAAAGATAAGAAGAAAACTAAACAACATAGATCTAACAGCGAAACGAATAATCTATAATATACCATAAATTTTTACACAAAACAAACTATAATATATTTATATATACAGACATCAATCAGTGTATACTAACCTATTTCATCCTAGACAGTTATAACAGCCTGTCCTCACAATTGCTGATAAATTCAACAATGAATACAGCGGAAAATAACCATCTATGTGAATACGCTTCTAGGCCTCCAACTCGTCTCCTGAAGCTCCAAGCATCCAAACCAATCTTAATATACTCGGTCTGACCCGAGAATTATAATAAAATAACGCCCGAGTTAGTCTGGAAAACTAGCACGAAAAAACACATCCAACTGGATTTAAAGTTATAAGAAAATCTTAGAAAATAGAAGGTATCTCGTAAGACCACGTCACATATAAACATGATGGGTTTTTACCTTACGATAACCAATACACTTTTATATAAAAATCCTATATTATAATAGTGTCTAAGTACAAATACTTATTAAAATAACTGAAATGCTTGCATCTCACATTTCAACATAGTTGGGCACAATCAAAACCGTACGGCACTTATTGGAGAATGGATTCCATACAAATGACTAGGCACTGGGGTACCACCTATCACGGTACACGTCTAGAAAATGTACCGAGATTGAACTTATCGATCCCTACCGATACAAGACCGGCCTACCCCTTACTGGATAGTACCGAATATGTCATCACCCTAGTTGCTTTGCAACCCTTTTGAGATCTCATGCACAACCAATCCATAAATATGTAGATGTAGGTTAATCTAGAAAGGTGACAACATACCCTAATAGGTGCGACCCACTTAGCCTTGCTGCATCTTCCCTGATTTTCAGTCATAAATGGTTGATGAGGCTTGAGGCTACGATTACCTTTCAAGAAAATTACACTTAGAATGCTCATTGCCCTCTGATGACAATGTGCTGATAGCATTCATCCATACAAGTTGTTGTGGGTCTGAACAAACCAAATCCCCAAAATCACCGTCTTCGTCATCTTCACGATATCACAATTCGCAATGCTCAAATCAGATCGAAGTGGTTTTCGGATAATCAAATCCGATCTCGGTCTCTTCGAAACGATCAACGAAATTTGGCTAGATTTGATAATTGGTTATTTAACTATCAAATTACACACATAAGCAGTCACTAGGTCATATTATAAATCTTTCAAACCATTTATTTCAAAATACCTTTACAAAGATATATATATATATATATTCAAACCTTTTCCTGTATTTCAATATTTAAAAATGATTTCAAATACTTAAATCCATAACAGGATATTTTTAAACCATTTCAACACTTAGAGATATTTCCGAATTCAATTCATACCACTTAGAAATTTTTTCTATATAAACCATTTCACACTTAAAATATTTCCCAAAACCCTCTTTTCAATACTTAGGAGAATATTTATAGGCAGATTCTCCAAAATCATTTTGATATCAAACTTAGGAAATATTTCATTATCTCATAAATTTCCAAAATTATTAATAAATTCCTTTTTACTATTACCAAAACAGATTATCCTCTTTTATAAACAAAACCAACAATTTATAACTTCTTTTATGAATTCAGATTCATTGCCGAAGTTCCCGTATCTAACAAATTTGTAAATTTCCTTTTTCTAAATTTTTCTTAAGTTCCCGAATTCCATTATAAGATTTTCTCTTATAAAATCACATCCATTAAATAAACCCAGTTCATAAATCTCGAGAGCATTTATAACTAAATTGCCATCACTTACTTTTAAACTATATGTATTTAGAAAAATAAATTTCAAAAACATAGTTAAATAATTATTAAAAATATCAAAGCACCTTTGAAATAAACGTCAATAACTGATTCCAATTCATTTTAAAATTGTTAATCGATTTACAAAACTTGTTTATTAATCTTAGAATTCATTTCAACAACTTTAAGTATTTAAATAACTAACTTTCTGAAATATTTCAATCCAATTAATAGTTTTTAAAACTACATAGTTTTAATAAATAAAAATCCTTTTTTTTAAAACAAACTTCACTTCTTGATAAAATTATATTTTTAAATTCCAACATAACCAATTTTATATTTATAAATCTCTCTCTATTTATCACAAATCGATTTACGTCCCAATTTTATAACCCTTTTTCCAAATTCCAAATTAGAATCCACTATTCCTTCTAAACCGATTTCCATATCTCATTATAAATTCTCACTATGAATTTATATTCCGAATCTATCAAATGATAATCATTCCACTTTATTTATAAAAATTGTTTATAAATTTCATAAACTCGTTCCCAATTTTTCTCTGTTAATAAATGATTTATATTAACAATTCCATTTATAAATATAGTCCTTTATAAATTTCCCTTATTCTTCCAATCTATTGAAATATCGATTTTAAAAACCTTTTTACTTTTAAACAAATATCACTTAAGATTTATTATTTAAAATCCTTTATATACATTATTTCAAAATCTCTATTTAAAAATCCAATGTTTTAAAAAAAATCCTCAATTTACAATTTTCTATTTGAAACCATTTTACGAAATAGCTAAATAAATATCCAAAGTCCAATCATTTATTTTATCCAAATCAATTCCCTTTTTAAATAATCCCAAAATTCAATATAAATATCTTCATTTCCAAAATCGCCATTGAATTCCTTTTTTAATTTCAAAAATATTATTTATGGTATTTATAATACCAAAATTAAGGCCAGTGCTACTATAGCATCCCATAAATTCAAATCACAACATAATCTATAAAAGATTATTCACACACATCATATATTACTATATATGAAATTAAAATCAACATTTTTGAGGAATCCAGTTGGATCCTCCAACCTATTTCCTTACAACCATAGATGTCATGTAATCACAAAAATATAATCACCGCTTCGAGGCGGAATATCGCAATAAAAAGGGTCATACGCTATTATGTGGGGCGCCTAGTGTCTTATCCGCTCCAATCGGTGGGAATATACCCAACTACTAATATGTATACAAATATATATAATATTACATCCAAATGATAATAATAATTTATCAATTCATCCAATCAACCAATAAATAATTTTAACTATTTAAAATAAAAACCAATTATCCTAAATGAGTGATATTTACTCACATTTATCCTTTTCTGTCGCCAAAGCGTTCCAATTGGGAACTAAAATTAAACATGCGTTTAATTTTAACCCAAATTCTCACTAGCTCCAATAGGCTCCAATCCAATTCCATAACGTAGAATTCGCTGGTACGAACTCGACGCAACTCGTCGCGTTAAATTTGGACCTCGTATGAAGATGATATACATTTTATAAGATTTAATAATTTTATATTCACTAATTACACCTCATAACAGATAATTACCCTTCATAAACTCCACCCCAATATTTCATCTTCTTACCAGATGCACACTGAAACTTTAACCCAATCGTGCACATCCCCTATGTCACCGACACTCCCCGAACGACCACCGCACGACGAACAGATGCCGCCAGCAACCTCCTCTCCACCCATACTTCCCGATGGACCCCACCTTGTCCCACTCGCACGATCAAAATCTCGATCGACCTACTACCGTGAGATCCTCCCAACAGTCGAATTCACCTCCAACCATTATCCAACCTCCAACCATCGCCAACCACTTCCGCTCATCATCACAAACTCACCCACGGCTTCGAAATTTCCTCCGGCATCCTCCTTTTAATCGCGACATGACCTTCCTACAGCGACCACGCCACAGTCGTGATTCACCATAGGTGATCGGACAACTTCAAACTCCGGCCGCGCTTCCCCTTCACCTCCCGAGCACGATTCCAATACCCAATTCGACCAATTCGCCCTTAAATGCATAAAAATCGAAGCCCTGGTTTATTATCCAAAACCATGGCCATTGTCAAACGTCTAGACAAGCATCGTGCCAAAAAACATGCAATGAAAATGAAGCTCACAACGCAAAAAGGATTTCAAAATTTGTTTGAGATTTTTTTATTAAGTAATTGTTGAGATAAAAAAAATTGAAGTTTGAAATCTCCTTTTTTTCCATCTGCTGCATTTTAAATAAAAAGGGAGGAAAGAGGATGAAAGTCAATGTGTACGGGTGGGCTTGTGAACGGTAGGTCTGCTGATGAGAAAGGAAGGAGGCTCTGAATAAAAATATATTAATTAAAATTTAAAAATATCTAGATATTTTATTACGGACTCCCATAGAGGCGTGCCACCTGGCGTTCCTAATGTTATACCCGTATTCCGAACGAAATGGAACAAGTTTCGAGACCTAATTCGATCGTATGTAGAAGATAGCTTTTTGAACTCAATTAAAATATTAAATTTATGATATTAATTTCAACGCATTTCTATTCCGTACGACCAAACAATACCTCTGATCGCTATGAAATTTGACGGCGTAAAATAATTCATTATTACGAACCTAATAACACTGGTTTCGTTAAAATCCAAGACTGTGCCCTGAAAGGCTATTTCCTCTAGTCAATCAAAACGAGTTATTTTTAAAATTGAGTAAATCACTTTTAAATCAAATTTAAAAGTTTTATTACCTTCATTCTTATTAATAGAAATTTAATAAGCCTTTAAATCATTTTTGTCCAAATAAAAATCCAAGATTCAATTATTAAACGATTTTCAATTATTAAATTCAGCAATTAAATTATCCAATAAATCACTATATTTGAAATTCAAGTTATTAAATATATAAAATTAACTTTTATATATTTAAAATCATTTAAATATTCTAATTTCAAATAACCAAAATTTTGGGTCATTACATTAATGATTCATTTAAGAATTCTATTGATGGTAATTAATTCATTTAAATAACGTTAAAGAGAATTGATTCAAAAACCAATTTGTAGTCAACTCTCTAATTTAACATGGAATAAAATAAAATATTAGATTCATATTTGTAACGACCAGAATTTTTGACCCTCGAAAATCGACATTAATACATCCTCGGTATTCACCTGGCGCAAATCCAAGTGCCGGAAAGCCTGATTTATGTCCTGCAGACCACATAGTATCCTATATCATTCCTAGGATGTGAGGCTCGTGAGGCTACGCTCTATTTTCCATAAAGCCATACTTTGTTTTTCACAAAGCCGCACTTTATTTTTCCATAAAGCACATTCCACTTAGAATGCCACATTGCCTTTCCTTAATCACACAATTGGTTTCTCAAAAGTGTAACTCCTTAGCTTGTACATCTCAAGAAAGGGTGTTAGGCTAAAAAGAGTCGCCTCCTCCACCACCAAGCAGATTATACATTAATAGAGATCAATTAATATGATCAGAAATGCACTGTCAAACACTTGTCCATACAAGTTCGTTCTAGGATTTAACGAAACCAAAGGCACTCCTCCTACCACATCCTTTTTTTGGGAATCACCCCAAGGATCAATAGCAAATAGTCCTTGCATTATGGAGAATTCAAAATATGATAGGTCCACTGCTATAATAAATATCTCTATATTGGGAATGACCCAGATAATGTCAACAACCAGTCATTTTGCTATAAAGATTTTTGGTCTTCAATACAATGAAGATTTCAGAATCAGACACCACTGCCATATAAATATAAGATGGGGTAAATCCCGAGGACTCGTGGCAGCAATCCCTACATTCTAAAGATCTTCGGTCTTCAATAATCATCACCTTCAACACATCTTCACTTCTAAACGTATACATTGGTTCAAATTGGTCTCCGGATGGAAATCACCCAAATCCGACCCTGGTTTCTCCGAACCAACCATCAATAAAAACACATTTAAGTATATAGGTGATTATTGCACAACATTCAATTAATTAGCCCTTTTATTTAAATCAAATTTCTCTTAGAGCTATATTCGTAGAATCATTTCACTTTTTACTTAGGAAAAACATTTTCAAATTATTTGTTTAAATCTCATATTGGATAACATTATTGATTAAAAAAGATCATGGAAATTATACTAATTCTACTAAGTACCAATTTCTATATTCAACCTTTACTATCCGTCGAATAACGGTGAAACCACCTTTTAAATTCATATGGTTAGGACGAGTTCCCTCTTCGGAATTTAACATCAAGTATTAGAAGATTATTTCTATGCAATCCAAGTTATTTGAATTTGGAAAATAATATCTTTTATACTTTGGAAAATTTTGATCTGAGTAAATCAAATTTACTATCCCCCCGTCGGGCCAGTCCGGGTAGTTAGGGAGGGAGGGCAACTGGCTTTCCAAACCCAAGCGTAGAGACTGCCACTCTGTCACTAATAAGGTGGCCAAGTTATTTGATTGACTCTAAATCTTTTAACATACTTAATTTACTTTTAATTATTTTAGAGCATCTGTTTCCCTTCGATCTGTTCTATTCCTCCGTCGGATATTCTATGACACTTATAAATGGAACAAATGTACTAATCATTTCCGCATACTCATTTTGAAACCTCTTAATCATCTTTATATTTATTATTTATTTGTAAAGGTTCACAAAAGATTCGGAAAAGAATTATTAAGTTAAAACCATTGTTTGCAAAAGTTATTAAAAAGTGCCGTGAAAAAGTGCTGCAAATAGTGTTTTAAAAGTTTATTTGGTTAAATAACTTTTCTATCATTTTGGAAATTCATTTATATAACTTAATTTTCTTTTAAAACATTTTAATAGATTTATAAAATTTATTCCATATTTTTAAACCTTTAAAATTATTCATTTTAAATTAATTTCAAATTCGGATTTTAAACTGCAAAACCGCGATTTTTCTGAAAACTTGTTTTACTCATATTTCAAAGTCTACTTGATAATATCATGAGTTTCTTTCTTTATTTAAAAACTATGGATATAATAGTTTGAAAATTTGTTATCTCGAAGAATTCCGAGCTATATTCCATTCTCTACACTTGTTTGAATTCTACGGCGCGAAATCGCGAGCTACCATTACGCGACGCGCCAAGTTTTGACTAGATTACTATTTTCTATTTAAATTTTATTGAAACAAGTTTAAATGTTTATAAAACACTTAGAAATAATTTTAAACGTAATTTTGAACAATATTCTCATTTTCAAACTCATATTTCATTTATTTCATATTATAATATTATTTTATTATAACATTCATTTTAAACTTTTTAAGATATTTAAAACCATTAAGAGGCTAAACAAATCCCTACACATATTATTTATGGATTAAATTTCCATGTAATTAACTATGGTTAATTATTAACCATTTCTCTTATCATCTATCAAACCATGTTATCAACCATATCACAACCATATAACCAATCATTATACTTGAAATAATTTAGAGATTAATTAGTAAAATGTGAGTACTCACCAATGGCTCCACTCCACCAATCTTTTTTGTAGATTTCATTTTTTGATCCTAGCGACACTTCTTCCTCTTTTTCTTGCTCTGAAGGTTCTCGAACTCCTTATCTTCTTCATATAGGGCTTGGCCTAGACTAAGGTAGGTACTGCCATGCTCCTTTGGGTATGGGGCTCTCGGCTTTGATGGGGAATAGTGGAGGCCGTGAGCTATGGAGGGGTAGGGGAAGTGATTGGCACGTGTTTGGAGGTGGTTTGATTTTGTATATATGTGTGGATAATTTTGTCTTCTTTTGGCTATTATTTTTGCCATTATTTTCTTAGAGAAAAAGAGGGCATTAATGCACTCAAGAGGAAGGAGAGAAAGCTTAAGATAAGGAGATGGAATTTTCGAAAAAATAGAAGGGGTTATGCATGCATTTATAGGGTTTTCAACCCTTAGTTTCCAAGTAATGTCAATTGACAAAAATTCCCCTCCTACCTCATGCTTAGCTCGGCCATACCCTCCCCATCCCCTCACCATCATCTCCATCACTTCTTTGCCTTCTCATTAGCTCTTAAGGAAGGTATCTAGTACATGGATGTTGACCTTGCTTTGGTTTTGAAGGAAAAGATGCATTTATGGTGATGAGATGTATGCTTTTCCATTTCTTTATACTTAAGTATCTCCTTTTATATTATTTCTTCATGACTTAACTAAAGGTATACATGGTTTTAAAATATGTATTAATATGTGTTAAAATCATGTTAACAACATTGCAATGATTCGAAATAACTTCCGTTCGATGAACAGTCGAAAATCCGAAAAACGATCGTCGGTCACATTTTCAATTTTAAATCAAACTATTTATTTATGAAAACAAAACTTGAAAATAAGTTTCTTATTGTAATGACCCGGAATTTTGGTTATTTGAAACTGGAATATTTAATTGTTTTAAAATATTTAAAAGTTAATTTATAGATTCTATAACTTAAATTTCAAATATAATGATTTATTGGGTAATTTAATTGTGAAGTTTAATAATTGAAATTGGCTAAATAATGGAATCTTGAGATTTAAGTTAAATAAAAATGATTTTTAGGCTTGTTAAATTTATATTAATAAGAATGAAGGTAAATAAAATTTTAAATTGGATGAATAAGTGGTTTACTTGATTTTAAAAATTTAAACGTTTAAATTAACATATAAAAATAGCCTTTTGGGGAACAGTCTCAAAATTCGACGAAACAAGTTCCATTGGATCCGTAAAAGTGTGTTATTATCGAATTTCAAATTTCGTAACGTTTGGAGTTATCGTTTGGTCGTACGAGATATAAATGCGTTGAATCTAATATCGGAAATTCAATATAATAATTGGTTCAAAAAGCTATCTTCCACATACGATCGAATTGGAACTCGAAATTTGTTCCATCGCGTTTGGAATAGGAATATAACATTATGAACACCTGGCGGCACGCCTCGTTTGGGATCCGAAAATTTTAGCTAGATATTTTTGAATTTAAATAATATATAAATTGACTTGACCCTATATTCACATCATCCTTCATTCTTTCACCTCAGCCCACACACCTACAATCAGCCACCCTATTCTATGAAAACAACCACCCTACTTATCCCCTATTGTTCCCTTCATATTTAAATACGGCATATATGAAGGAGAAAAGGAGAGAGAAAAATTAGCAAAGGAAAAACTTGAAAAAAAATAAAAACATGTTCGTTCTTCTTCTGTTATAAACAAAACTTTCCCCCCTCAAATCCTATTGGCCACATTTACTTGGGCCACCACAAGCCATACCATCGTTCGTCGCCAACTGGAGAAACATTCGGGGTTGGGTGGCGAGGAGGATGGACGGTGGTGATCACCTCATACGATTGGAGGTGGACGCAGTTCGTTATCAACGGCATGGGGAAGAGAGGTATTAGGGCACGGCGCTACAAGAAACGGCGGAGGGTATAGGTGGGGCCGTTGGGTCGGTGATGATGAGGCGAGGCTGGGAAGGTCATATGGTGGCACTCAATGGTCGGAGGGGGCCAGCATTCGCGATTTAGATCATTCGACATATGGGTTTTCGCTGATGATTGGCGGCGTTATGGATGGAGTATCCGGTGGTGATGGAGGCGAGGGGTGTGTTCACTCGCGTGGTGAGGTCGTGGCGTTCGAAGGTGGCGTTAAGCGGCGGTAGTGGGAAGTTGAACGGCGATGGTATTTTGGATCGCTGGGGGAGTTTGGCGGCATCTTAGGCAACACGAGTTGAGGCGAGGGTAGATGGGGTTAAGGCGAGTCTAGGGGAGGTGGTGCGATAATCGGCATTGGGCTGAGGCAGCGGTGGGGCACAGTCAAAGGGAGGGCAATCGGGGTCAACACGAAATTGGGGGAGGTGGAGAATTAGGCGACTAATTTGTTTTAAAAGGGGTAATTATCTTAATGATAGGATTAAAAATTTTATTTATTTTTAAAATTAATAAGCTTGTAAAATTAATATCTTATTCGTTTTAGATCGAAATCAAACGCGATCAGTCGTGTTGCACTCGTATCACTAAGATGTACAATTTGGAACTGAATTCGGAAGATTCAAACTAGTTGAATTTTGAGCTATTGGCAAATGTCATTCGACTATAGACCAACCAGAACACGAAGGCAACAATTGAAATTCGGTGAGTAAATCTCACTCATTTGAAATTTCTGTATTTAATTTATAATAATTAATATTAATTATAGGATGCTTGGTTGGATTGATATATTATTATCATTTAAATGATATAATTAATATATATATTAGTATATATTAATAGTTGGATATATTTTCCCACCGATTGGAGCGGATGAGACCCTATGCACTCCGCATAATAGCTGATGACCCTATCTTACTATGATATCCCGCCTCGAAGCGGGATTGGTAATTTTATGTTATCTAACACCTATGGATATAGGGAAACAGGTTAGAGGGATCCAACTAGATTCCTCAAAAAATGTTGAATTTAATTTTATATATAGTGATATATGCTGTGTTAAATAATCTGTGATAGATTATGATATTGGTTGATTTATTAGATGCTATAGTTTCACTGGCCCAAAATTTTGGTATTTTAAATTACCATAAATATTTTTTTTAATTTGGAAAGAAAATAAGAGGCGATTTTGGAAGGAAAATGTTATATTGTATTTTGGGTTAAATAAAACGGGATTGATTTGGATAAATAAATGGTTTGACTTAAATTGGTACTTAACTATTACGTAAAATAGTTAAATAGAGACTTTAAAATAAATGTATATAAGAGACTTTAAACAATAAATTCAAGTGATATTATTTAAATGTAAAGGAATTTTAAAAAAAATCGAGATTTAAATAGATGGGAAGAAAAAAAGGAACTTGGAAATAAAATATAAAATTGGTTACACTAGAATCTAAATAAGATTTTTAAATTAGGACATGGAAGTAGAAATCGAGATTTGATTGGTTATGGAATAGAATTGAGTTATTTGAGAAATAGATTTAAAAATAAGATTTTAAATCAGAAATCGATTTATAAATGGATTTTCGTAATATAAACCTGTATAAACCGGTAATGAGCTTGGGAAATTTATAAACGATATTTATAAATTAAGTGGAATAATTATCATTCGATAAAAATGGGAATATAAATTCATAGTGAGAATCTAAAACGAGATATGAGAATCGGTTTAGGAAGAAATAGTAAATTCTATTTTGGAATTTGGGGAAATGGTTATGGTATTGGAATGTGAATCGATTTGTGATAAATCGAGAGAGAGATTTACAAGAACGAAATTGTTATTGTTAGTTGAAATTTATTATTATTATTATTATACATATAATTTAAAGGTAGAAATTTGAATTTTATTTACAAATACTCTCGAGATTGTAAACCAGATTTGTTAAATGGATGTGATGATATAAGTGAAGTGTATAGTGGGATTTCTGGAAATGTAGGGAATGTCCAAAATAGTTAGACTCAGAAACTTCGAAATAAATATGAATTTATTAAAGTAGTTATAAATTGTTAGTTGGATATTAAATAAGTATAATCGATAATTTTTGGGAATCATAAAGGGAATTAATAAATTCCAAAGATTAGTGAGATAAGATGGAATATTCCTAAGTATTGGGAGTAAATGGTTTTGGAAATATTTTAACTGTGAAATGATTGATATAGAAAGTTTTTTCTAAGTAATGGATTACGAATTGAAAATTGGAAATATTTCAAAGTGTTGAGATTGTAACATCCCGCATTTTTGGACGTTTTAAGCAGGCACACATGCCAACTCAAACCATAAAGAAGGGCAGATTGTTATTGGGGTGAATAAGAAAAAGCAGAGAAAGAAAAAACAAAACAAAATCTCGCAGCGGAATGACAAAATATAACAATCAAATAACATTTCATGAAGTTGTATACAAAACATTTGATTATACCGATACAATACAAAATCAAAGTTACACATATCAGAGATAAACAAATAATGCAGCGGAACAATATGAATGCAGTGGAATAAATATAGTAAATAATAGTAGTACAAATCTTCGTCTTCGTCCTCCAGAAATAAGGTCTTCAAATCTTGAAATGCTCAGGCTGACCCGAGCGAATTGAAAAGACAATACACTCGAGTCAGAACTAAAATATCTTATGTGAGTTAAATCAACGTTAAATAACTATGAGCGGAACGGCGTCAGAGATGTTACGGGGTTTGACATCTCATATCCAGTGTCTAACGTGAGTGCAGTAACTTAAGAGATGTACGGGATTCACATCTCCTAAGGATCCGTTAAACTATCTACTATGTAGTACAATACGCTATTATATTATGTCTACAGTAAGATAAACTATTAAAATAGAGTTAAGGCGTTACCCATTTCCCCCTTAACACATTTTATAATGCCAATAGTCTATACAGTACCATAACTCCCCGTAAACTGGGGCCGCCAGAGGATACCCCATAGGTACGACATAAAACAAACTCGTAGAAGGAGCGCTAGGGTAGGTGACACGGCACAACTAGGCAATGCTAGGGTAGATATACCAATTACACTTCCAGACTGGTGGTAACGCATAGCAGCTACTACCGCCCACCTCGGAACACACTCCCAAATCAAAAATCGAGGGTGTCCACTAAATCAATCGCAAAGTCAAAATATAGTATCGAAGGAATGTGCCCAATCGAAGGAATAACCTCACTTAGCCCGTCAATTGCTCCTGTTTTAGACACCTTAATCTAACTCATGGGAGTTAGGTCCACGTATATACCTCATATAGGATATTCGCCAACCATCCTACTTCATTCTGGAATCTCCACCACGTACACAGTTGTCAAAGTGGTTTTCGGTATTGGCAGAGAGTATGACAATATCTGATCCCGGTCTCTTTAACAACCAATCGCTTATTACACACCAGATGGTTCTTTTAAATTTCCTAAATCATTTCATAATTGATATCAAAATATCATATTCAATTCAAATCATTTCACTTTCGAAATCATTACTTACTTCCGAAATCATATTCACCTTTGAAATCATATCACATTTGAAATCATAGTTCGAAATTATATTTCCTTTCAAAAGTCATATTTCCAAAATATGATAAACTCTCATTTCAAAATATCATATTAAACCAAATATGTTATTTAATTCCCAACTTAGGTTATAATGTCGCTTAACCACATTCACTTTAAAAATCGAGAATTTGAATATAAACCCATCCATTTTACTTAGTTTGAAATTTAGAAGAAAATAGTTTTAAATAGTTATAAATAGTTAATATTGATTTAAAATAGATTAAATATAATTAAAATAGATTAAATAGCTTTAAAATAGATTAATTAGATTTAAAATAAGTTAAAACAGGTTAATTAGTTTAAATAAATTAAATGGTTTAAAATAGGTTAAAATGATTTATATAATTAATACAGGTTAAAATAGTTTAATACTTTGACATCTTAGTAATTAGAAATTTTGAAATAATATATTTTTAAAACTGTTTTTATTAAAACATGAATTTCGAATTTATATCAAATTAAACTATTCATTTCATTTCAACGCATTTGGACCATTTTAAATTTCCAAGTCAACAAACCAAATTCCAAACCTTTCGATTTAACATTTCAATAAACTATTGAATTTCATATCGTTTTAATCCATGTTCAAATATCAATTTGGATTACTCCAATTTCAAAATATTTCAAAGTAATTTTCAAACAACTTCAATAACTTAATTTCGATAGAATTTCATTTATCCTTAAAATTTTACTTTAAACTTCCAATTTAATTTCTTAAAACAATTCCTTTAAACCAATTCACATTTCAACATAAAACTTGATTTTTCAAAAATAATTCAATTCATCTAAATCAAATTTTATTTCAAAATATCATTTAATTAAATTCGAAAATTAAGGATTTTAAAATCATTTAATTTAACCAATCCGGTGTCCATATATAATTCTTTACCCTAGGGTCAAGTGATACAGATATTTATCATTTCAATCTGCAATTTAAAATGTTACGGTTATATATCATTTCAAACCGCAATCCCGAATTAATTATAAAATCCAAAAAATCGCTCGAGTCTATCATTTCAACCTATAACGATTTTTCCTTAATCTATAGATCATTCGGGTATGTATCATTTCAACCCATAGTGAACTTGCAGTTTATAACAATATAAATACAACATCCATTCATCCAATACAACAAATTAAACATTAATCACAATCATCATCCAAATCAATTAATAAATATCAATATAGAACAAATAATCAATAACAGGTATTTAACTAGCAATTTATATTAAATAATAAATTAAATAACGATTTAATTCAAATAAATTCAAATTAACGGAGATAATGATTTAAAATATACCAAACAGTCATAAATAAATTTCTAATCACATCATAAATTTAATTTAACAAACATAAGAAAATTTTAGAAGTTGTGAGTAGGTTAAAACACTCACCTTTGAATTTAAATCGAATTTAAATTCAATTTAAGCCCAAAATTTGAACGGTTTCAGAATTCGTCCAAACCAATGTCAAAATGTCCGGAATTTCGATACGATCCTAGCAAAAGAAACCGCGCGTGAATCGGACCTCGTATGAGAAAGTTACAAGCATCAGAAGATCTACGATTTAAATTAAAATGAATAAAATAATATTATACAATACCACGTCATCACGTTCACCTCTAGATTAACAGCTCACCTTCGAAACACTACTCCAGAAACGCTTGCGCCATCACCATGTTCATCGACTCGGCGCCACTATATTTAATTTTAAATTATAAATTTCTGGATATGATAGATTTTATAGATATATGGATATAAACTCCGCCATTTAAATATAAGATAGAATATCCATATATGTGTATATATATATAAAAATATATAAGCTTCATGATGATAAACCCCTATCTTTTAATGTAAGTATATATATATATATGATGACAAATATATGTAAGTAAATGTATATATTTCGTTAAAATTCATCAAGCATAGAGGCAGAGAATTTCAAATAACAGGGAGTAGGTCACATGTGGTTGAAATTCAACTTCCATAAATTAATTCATGGATTATATGGATGGAATCGTGGTCGAAAAACATGATTTTAGGAGTTGGTTTGGTGATCTTTAGTTAAGTGTGGCGGGAGATATATGGAGTTGATTGGAATTGGGGCAAAGGTCGAATTCAGGTGTTCTAGTGGATTTCGTGGCTAGTCATTGGTCGTGGAGGAGGGTTAGGGGATGCGACACCTAGGAAAAATGGAAAGGGATTTTTTTGGTGGGCGTGGAGTCGAGTCAAGGTCGAGTTAGGGTTTTAGTTAGGATTTTGTGTGGGTTCGGTTTCAAGGCAATGGCGACGTCGAGGAGAGGATAGGGACATGCGGTCCAGGCGAAAAAGGAGCAGTGGTGATGGAGAGCCTCTGGGCGAATTCTAGTGATGGATGGCGGTCGGCGGTGCTTAGGTGAGGCATTTTAGTGGTGGTTGACGTTCCAGGATTTTTGGTTGAGGTTCGAAAATTTGAACGTGGGCTTGGGTCGTGTTTTTAGGTAGGGAAGTGGAGTGTTGTGGTCGGTGGCGACTCGGTTGGGTGGTCAATGGTCGGGAAGGACGACCGTGTGTGACATGCACGTGCACACATACGTGCACGGTTGGTTTGAGCAAATAAAAGGAAGGAAGCAAGAAAGGGAGGAAGAAAGAGAAGTGGAGAAAGAAAAGAGAAGGGGTTCGGTCTTATTGTTTTGGGCTGGGTCTAGTGTGTTTGGGCTGGGTTGTCCTTAAAGAAGAATTTAAATTATTTTTAGTTAATAACGTATAGAATTTTTTTTAAATAAAAACCTAGTTTTGAATTGTTTCAAATATAAAGAAACAAGAGAAGGAATAAAACATTTGGTTAACATGGGCCGGGTTCGAATTCGTTTGGGCTGGGTGCTTGTTATAGAGGTAAATTAAATTAAATTATTTAATTTAATAATCTATAAAATTTAACACTAAAATTCTCCTTCATTTTAAAACCAAATCGTCGAGCAAGTTTTTGTGTTGAGTTCACATCGACGAGTATTTTCATCTGAACTATTGCCGTCGTAGTTTTTCTACGATGAAAATTTAATGATTTATAATAATTGAAGTAAACGAATAAGTAAATTCTTATTTGATTAATTATAGGTTAATTTATCAATTGATTATTAAATGAACTGTTTATAAATTATTTTATAATTTCTTTGATTAACAAATAATCTGGATTTAAAAATATAACTTGACTAAATTGTTTAAAAACAGTTCAGTTTTGAATTATAAATGAATTTAATATTGACTATTAATCATTAATTGAAGTTATATGGGTTAACTTTTATTTCTATTGGATATTGATTTTTAATTACCTATTGACTGTGCCATTAAGGCGTTAACCGAATTAAAGTAGTTAGAATAAAAACATTGACACGTTTTATTGGAAGTAAAATGACTCGTATTGATTACTATTCTAAATTTCCGAAAATGGAATGATTATAGGTGAATTATTTGTGATGGGCTGGTCTTGATAAAGTAAACTTATGAAATGAAGGCCCATATGTGAATAATAACAACTTGATTGTGAAATTGTTATTTAATGACTTGGACCTTTAAAACTTATCGTTTAGATTCGAAGAGACCAAGATCAGATATCAGCGTTATCTGAAACCACTTAGATTAAATAATCACTGCGAACCTTTACGGGTCTGATTATAGAGCCTAGTTATGCTGGATTTTAATTAATTTAGCAAATTCGGCTATTAATAAGTATTTATACTTAGACACTATTATAATATCACTGGATTTTCTGTAAAAGTGTTTTGGTTATCGTAAGGTAAAAACTCGTCGTGTTTATGTGACGTGGACTTACGAGTTACCTTTGTTTTTCAAAGGATTTTGATAACTTAAGTACTTCAAATTAAGTGTGTTTACTCACGCTGGTTTCCAGCCTGACTAGGGTGTTACTTTATTGTAATGCTCGGGTCAGATCGAGTATTACAGATTCATGGTAGGTTGCTTTGGAGCTCAGGAGACGAGCTGGATGGTAGAGACGTATTGCACGTATGATTATATTCCGCTGTGTATTATAGGCTGTATATTCAGCATTTGTGAGGATAAGTTATTCTAACTGTCCAGATTTATATGTTGATGATTGTACTCTGATAATTTGTATGTATATTAATAGTTACAGTTTTTCTTTCGTGTAAAAAGCTGTTATTGTATATTATATTTTGTTCCACTGCGATTGTGAGATTCTGTGTTGTTGTTATTTCTGTTTCTTCTTCTATCTCTTTTCTTCTTAAACCCTAACAATCTGGTATTTCCGGCACTCAATTGCTCAACACTCTATATAGTGAACGTATTAGTGTTGATTTTCGGGGGTTTAAATCGCCAAATCGTTACAAAGGGAGTGAAATTATGTAAGTATAATTTATAAATGTGACTTATAAATTGAAATGGAGTTTGAATTAAGAAGTTTGAACCTAAGTCCCGGAAATTTTGAAAGGTGTTTCAAAGTGTTTTGGAAAAATAACAACGATCGTATTATTTTGGAACTATTTTTGAACAAAAATAATTAGAAATGATTTTTTTAAAAGAAATAAAAGCACTGAACTCACTATGGTCGCTGGAAAATAATTCTAATGATGATCGCGACATCATCGGTGTTCATTTTTGAGTTTCTAAGTGATGGATTACTACCTTAATGATTTGATATTGGAGTCTTGTTTGATAAACATGTTTTGGATTTTAAGAAGCTTAAATTTCTGGATTTGATATATATAAGTGAGATATGTTTATATATATGATTTCAAATTGATTTGAAATAAAAATCGGGTGTATAGATTCTGAAATTTACTATCTAGGTGTTGGGAAATAAATAAAGATAAGTTTTGAACTTATAAATTTGAGAAATGATATAGATAAGAAAAGAAATTTTGAAATTGAGATGATGACTTAAGAAAAATTAACTGAAAAGTGATTATGATAGTGGAACAAATTAGTGAAGAGAACTAATAAAATGAAAAGGAAATTGAATGAAATGGAAGATATTGTATGTAAATAAATTTGACATGAGTGAGGCATGAATGAAATAAATATAGAGAGGAATGATGTTAAACATGAAATTTGTGGATGGATAAAATTGAATGTTGAAATTGGTAGGTAAAATTTAATTTGAATAAGAATGGATATAAACTTAAGTGGTGAAGTGGAAATAAACATAAGAACTTTTGTATAAACTGTTTATAATAGACTTAAGAAATTTGATAGTGAAATTCTTAAGTGAAATGGGTGTTAAAAGAATATACTAAGTAATAAGTGAATGTTGATAATTGATTTAAAATGAAAGGAATGTGAATAAGAGAACTTAGAACAGCTAAGAATCAATTGAAATGAATACGTAAGTTGCACGTATATTATTCGCATAACGATTTGATCCATATTCAAGCACAGAATTTCGAGATAATTTATATCGATACGAGTTAGGATTTTTCACTCGATTTTCGACAGTGAACCCTAGATATGGATTTTTGATTGATTCTGGAATTCTCTATCATAGTATATGGCTATGCAAGGAGCATAACGGTTTCCGATCAAGGAACCAGATCTGAGTCCGCACTAGGAAGTCGTGTGAACGATACTAGTTTGGAAGGAAATTATCTGATCGAGTGAGCGATCAGATTGATATTGCGTATGGATGATATATGTACATCGTACGGATTTTGGTGAAATAAATATGGGAAATTGAAAATGCTGAATAAAATGATTTTTAATAATATGATTGGATATCATTAGTAAATAAGATGCGAGTGATTAAGAGCAAGAGCAAAAATTGATACTCTCGATTTCAAAAGTAAATTTGGGTTGCCCAAAAAAGGTACATGTTTAAATTGGTGTTTGATTTGATGATTTTATGATTGATCCACTTGGCTTTTGTTTTCTTTTGATGGTCTGAGCCCGTAGTGGCGGATTTGTAGTTGTTCCGATTTAGCCGCGCAAAGGAGACGCTGGCGAAATTTTTCGGAAATTTAAAGAGTTAGAAAAATTTAGTAACTAAAAATTGATTTTTGAAGTATAACTTGAAATGATTGGGTGAATAATATTATTTGGAATATATGAATGAATCTAGGAATTTAGTGAAGCAATAACAAGATTTCAACTAATTGATTTTGGGAAAGTTAATGGGTTTTGGGCCATTCTTCTTACCTTGGCAAATTTCAGGGACGAAATTCTTTTAAGAGGGAAGAATGTAACGACCCGGAATTTTGGTTATTTGAAACTAGAATATTTAATTAGTTTTAAATATTTAAAAGTTAATTTTATAGATTCTATAACTTAAATTTCAAATATAATGATTTATTGGGTAATTTAATTGTGAAGTTTAATAATTGAAATTTGCTAAATAATGGAATCTTGAGATTTAAGTTAAATAAAAATGATTTTTAGGCTTGTTAAATTTATATTAATAAGAATGAAGGTAGATAAAATTTTAAATTGGATGTATAAGTCGTTTGCTCGATTTTAAAATTTTAAACGTTTAAATTAACATATAAATTTTTTTATCTCAGCATCCAGTCATTTTTAGGACATGATCCCAGAACGAAAGTTGTTTGTTTTTTATTTGCAACATTATAAAAATTATTTCGTTAAACTTCATCAGGCATAGAGGTAGAGAATTTCGAATAACAGGGAGTAGGTCACATGTGGTTGAAATTCAACTTCCATAAATTAATTCATGGATTATATAGTTGGAATCATGGTCGAAAAACATGATTTTAGGAGTTGGTTTGGTGATCTTTAGTTAAGTGCAGTGAAGATATATGGAGTTGATCAGAATTGGGGCAAAGGTCGAATTTAGGCGTTCTAGTCGATTTCGTGGCTAGTCGTTGGTCGTGGTGGAGGTTTAGGGGATGCAACACCTAGTAAAAATGGAAAGGGATTTTTTGGTGGGAGTGGCGTCGAGTCGGGGTCGAGATAGGATTTTAGGTAGGATTATGTATGGGTTCGGTTTTGAGGCAATGGCGACGTCGATGAGAGGATAGGGACATGCGGTCCAGGGGAAAAGGGTGCGGTGGTGATCGCGAGCTTCTGGGCGAATTCTAGTGATGGATGGCGGTTGGCGGTGCCTAGGCGAGGCGTTTTAGTGGTGGTTGACATTCCAAGATTTTTGGTTTAGGTTCCAAAATTTGAATATGGGCTTGGGTCTCGTTTTCAGGTAGGGAAGTGGAGTGTTGTGGTCGGTGGCGACTCGGTTGGGTGGTCGGCAGTCATGAAGGATAGCCATTGGTGACGTGCACGTGCACACGTACATGCACGGTTGGTTTGAGCAAATAAAAGGAAGGAAGCAAGAAAGGGAGGAAGAAAGAGAACTGGAGAAATAAAAGAGAAGGGGTTCAGTCTTGTTGTTTTGGGCCGGGTCTAGTGTGCTTCGGCTGGGTTGTCCTTAAAGAAGAATTTAAATTATTTTTAGTTAATAACCTATAGAATTTTTTTTAAAATAAAACCTGTTTTGAATTGTTTCAAATATAAAGAAACAAGAGAAGGAAGAAAACGTTTGGTTAACATGGGTCGGGTTCGAATTCGTTTTGGTTAGGTGCTAGTTATAGAGGTAAATTACATTTAATTATTTAATTTAATAATCTATAAAATTTAATACTAAAATTCACCTTCATTTTAGAACCCAATCGTCGAGCAAGTTTTTGTGTCGAGTTCACATCGACGAGTATTTTCATCTGAACTATTGTCGTCATAGTTTTTCTACGATGAAAATTTAATGATTTATATTAATTGAAGTAAACGAATAAGTAAATTCTTATTTGATTAATTATAGGTTAATTTATCAATTGATTATTAAATGAACTGTTTATAAATTATTTTATAATTTCTTTGACTAACAAATAATCTGGGTTTAAAAATATAACTTGACTAAATTGTTTAAAAACAGTTCAGTTTTGAATTATAAATGAATTTAATATTGACTATTAATCATTGATTGAAGTTATATGGGTTGACTTCTATTTCTATTGGATATTGATTTTTAATTATCTATTGACTATGCCATTAAGTCGTCAACCGAATTAAAGTAGTTAGAATAAAAATGTTGACACGTTTTATTGGAAGTAAAACGACTCGTATTGATTACTATTCTAAATTTCAGAAAATGGAAAGATTACAAGTAAATTATTTGTGATAGGCTAGTCTTGATAAAGTAAACATATGAAATGAAGGCCCATATGTGAATAATAACAACCTGATTGTGAAATTGTTATTTAAACGACTTGGACCTTTAAAACTTATCGTTTATATTCGAAGAGATCGGGATCGGATATCAGTGTTATCCGAAACCACTTAGATTAAATAATCACTGCGAACCTTTACGAGTCTAATTATGCTGGATTTTAATTAATTTAGAAAATTCAGCTATCTTAATCAGTATTTATACTTAGACACTATTATAATATCAATGGATTTTCTGTAAAAGTATTTTGGTTATCGTAAGGTAAAAACCCATCGTATTTATGTGACGTGGTCTTACGAGTTACCTTTGTTTTTTGTAGGATTTTTATAACTTAAGTACTGCAAATTAAGTTTGTTTACTCACGCTGGTTTCCAGCCTTACTAGGGTGTTACTTTATTGTAATGCTCGGGTCAGACCGAGTATTATAGATCCAGGGTAGGTTGCTTTGGAGCTTAGGAGACGAGCTGGATGGTAGAGACGTATTGCGCGTACTTGATTATATTCCGCTGTGTACTGTAGGTTGTATATTCAGCATTTGTGAGGACAAGTTATTCTAACTGTCCAGATTTATATGTTGATGATTGTACTCTGATAATTTGTATGTATATTAACAGTTACAGTTTTTCTTTTGTATAAAAAGCTGTTATTGTATATTATATTTTGCTCCGCTATGATTGGGAGATTCTGTGTTGTTGTTATTTCTGTTTTTTCTTTTATCTCTTTTCTTCTTAAACCCTAACAATCTGGTATTTTCGGCACTCTATTGCTCGGCACTCTATACAGTGAATGTATTAGTGTCGATTTTCGGGGGTCAAAATCGCCTGGTCGTTACAAAGGGAGTGAAACTATGTAAGTATAATTTATAAATGTGACTTATAAATTGAAATGGAGTTTAAATCGAGAAGTTTGGATCTAAGTCCCGAAAATTTTGAAAGGTGTTTCAAAGTGTTTTTGTGACGCCCCACCTCTATACCCACGCTAGGCAAGGACACTACGGGGTAATGCCGTCAACTAGCACGGAGAATAAGGCTGATGAGGAGCGACCATCTGTATAATTGCTTTGTGCGAGTACCGATATGCTAGATAAAAATATAACTTTTTATCTCAAGAGGAAATCCGACATACTGATACAAACTCAAAGCTACTACACGGTGGCTAAATGGACTTCAGAAACAAATATAGAAATAAACATAACACAAATCAGTCACAGAAGTTCATATCTCAAAGGCGGAAACATATATGAATATTTCACATAAAAGTGTACATCAGAGTGGTGGTCAAATAAGATCCACATATCACAAAAATAATAGACATAGGTGCTACACAAAAGAATAATTATACATCAAGGAGTCTCTATCTCTAATGTATAACAACAAAAACTACAAATCTAATGTAGTTAGCCAAAAGTCAGGTAATAGTCCCTTATGAGGAGTCAAGCAGAAGCACCTGAAACATCTCGGTCTGACCCGAGTATTATTTAATAAGAAAATAATAAACGGATCAGTCTAGATATAAATATCAAATGAAATGATATAGAATAAGAGATATGACAAAATCGTATCATAACCATAATACCATGTTGTGATAAGTACGTAATTGAAAATCAACAAGAGATTAATCAATATGACAAGAGTCTTCTCAAAGGTAAAAAGAATGTCATACTCTTTATTTCATTCACCAAACCATAAATGTCGACAATTATATCAATGCCAATCACAAAAGTTAATGACACACAAATTCACCAATGCACAAATATTGATAAAACTTACCAATGTAAATCACAAAAGTTAGTGAAACACAAATTCTAGAAATCATCGACAGAAACCCAGAAATCACAAAAAGGAAAGGGGGGAAGGCCTATCACAAAACGAGAGCATGAAAACTCTCAACATTTGTATCACAAGACGGAACGCTATTCCATGGTTGCTAACCATTAATTTTGAGCCGAGGCTCCACTAAAACGGTCCGAAGACCATGGGTCGCTACCCCGCCAAATTGAACCGAAGTTCCACAGAAACGGGGTTTAGTCTCCCTCGCAGACAAATAGACATCGCACATCGCTAGTCTAAATCACAAAATGATCGCCATCGATCAATAAAAAGTGTGTATTACACTAAGCTAGTAAATATATGAGTTTAGCTTCATGTCCCATAACCACTAGCTTAACTTAAATATTTACGAACAAATTGTAGATTTCCACTCGAAAATTGTCACAAGAGTTTCAATCGAACAAGTCCAAAAGTTAACCGACGAAGTAAACGCAAGCGTTTCATACCACTTGTTTTACTAAGCCGTTTAATTAGATTTCTCATACGAATGAGGTAAAGGTTTGTGTATACTAATAGATTGAAAAACAGTTTTGAAAACAAGCTTTATACTTAAAAATAGAGTTGAAATCATCTTTGTAAAAGAGTTTGAATATTTACTACTAGTATAGAAACCTTTGTATTTAGAAGTGACAAATCACAAAATGATTGTAGAAACAATCAATCACAAAATTCCACATTCGAAGACGTGAATTAAAATCCAAAGAAATCGATACCGAATCCATTAAAAATGGATATTCCAAAAATCCCAAAGAAAAGGTCATCAAAGTCGATTAATATGATAACAACAAATGGGAATCAACACGAATCAATTAAATTTGGAAATTCAAGCTAAATAGGCAAATTCGCCAAAAGGTAGCAGATTTAGACGTCTGAAATAATTGGTTCAGACGTCTGAATCTGGAAAATTAAATATTTTCCAGAACACAGATTCAGACGTCTGAACCCTATATTTAAGACGTCTGAAAGTAGGCATTTTCAGTCTATTTCCTTTCTGGTCGCAAACGAATCAATTCAGACGTCTGGAAGTTTGGATTCAGACGTCTGAATACTGGAGAATAAAAATTCCAAGTATAATATTCAAACGTCTGAACCCTACATTTTAGACGTCTGAAACTGGAGTTCAGGGCATTCCCTGAACCTAGGCCAAAAAAGGGCCAAACGATTATCGGAAGCGATTGGACGAGCAACGACGACTAAGGATTTACGCCAAGCGACAACCCAGTCCAAATTGGCCCTTCGATACGCCTCGAATATCAATGCCCAAATATCCATAATAGGATTTTCAAAGATTTTGATTTCAAAATACCAAAAATTGGAATATACACCAAATCAATCCAAACCAAAATCAAATGCACATGAATAAGTGTTAGGAATTCATACCTAACAACAAAGATAGATATAAACATAGATGTGAGATAAAAATCTCACCTTTGAACCCAAAAACAATGAAAATGAAGCTTGGAAACAAAAGGAAGATCAACCACTCTTCAACACAACCCAAGGAGCTTGTATCTAAGCTCAAAAGAAGAACATCTCCTAAGTTAGGTTTAGGAATTTTCTGAAATTGAAGAGAGAATGAGTTGGAGAAGAAGGAGATGATGCTTACCAATGCTTCTCTTTGAATTTGGAGCTAGGATTTGATTTGCAAATGGAAACTAGGGCTTAGGATTTCTAATTCTTTTTCTCCTCCCCTATTTTTTATGAAGCTTGAATGTATTAGGAAATTATAAAGAAATGAAGAGGAGAGGGGTGAGGCTTGGGTTAGATGAGCTGAAACACAAACCAAAGCCCTAAGTGGAAAAGTAGCAAAATTTCACTAACTCCAAACATATCAATGTTTATACTCAAAAAAGTCGCAAACGTCATTTTGAACTCAATGGGGGTGGTCTCGAGTCCTAATTCGACTGTTTGCAAAAAGTAGCTTTTCGGACTATAATCCGACTAACGTCAAAATATTTAAATAAAAATATTTAAATATTCAATCGTAAAATATGCGAGTTGTTACAGACTCCCCTCCTTAAAGAAATTGCGTCCTCGCAATAATAAGAAATATTTGAACAAAAAGTAACAACCATATAAGCATATCAACACAAAATAAGAAATTTGAAATAAGAAGTTCACCTCAAAGAGTTCAAGGGAGTAAGTCTGGATGTGTTCGCTCGATGAATTCTCTAGATTCCCAAGAGCAATCCTTAGGATTTGAGGACCATTGAACCTTCACAAGCGGAACATCTTTATTTCGAAGGCGTTTGACCTCCGAAGCAATAATACAAATAGGATGCTGCTCATAAGTCAAATTTGGTGAAACTTCAATTTCTTCAACAACACCGGGCTCAAGAATAGAATCAGAATCTTGAAGGCATTTCCGAAGTTGAGAAACGTGAAACACGTCATGAATAGCGGAAAATTGAGCCGGTAATAAGAGGCGATAAGCCACAGAACCAATACGTTCGGTGATGGGAAATGGACCAATATATCGAGGTGCTAACTTTCCCGATCGACTGAAACGCCCAACACCCTTCAAAGGTGAAACACGAATGAACACAAAATCTCCCACAGAAAATTCTAATTTCCTTCTTCGATTATCGGCATAAGATTTTTGTCTACTTTGAGCTTCTTTCATCCTATGATGAATAAGGTCAATCTTTTCTGTGGCATCACGAATAAAATCTGGTCCTAAAACCAGCTTCTCACCGGCCTCAAGCCAACACGAAGGAGATCGGCATGGCCTTCCGTATAGTGCCTCGAAAGGTTCCATACCAATACTAGATTGGAAGCTATTATTATAGGAAAATTCAACAAGAGAAATATAATCTTCCCAACTTCCACCAAAGTCAAGAACACAAGCACGAAGAAGATCTCCAAGAGTTTGATTCACACGCTCGGTTTGTCCATTGGACTGCGGATGATAAGCGGTGCTAAAATTAAGCTTCGTTCCCAAAGCTTTTTGAAGACTCTTCCAAAATCCACTAGTAAACAATGGATCACGATCGCTAACAATAGAAGTTGGAACTCCATGCAATTTAACAATTTCTTTAATAAAGAGTTTGGCCAAAAGAGGAACGGTCCGATTAGACCGAACGGGAATAAAATGGGCGGATTTAGTAAGTCTATCAACTATCACCCACAAGCTATCATGCCCCGAATGCGAACGGGGAAGGCCGTCAATAAAATCCATGGAAATATGATCCCACTTCCACATAGGGATGTCTAAAGGTTGCAATAACCCACCGGGCCTTTGATGCTCGGCCTTAATGAGTTGGCAAGTCATGCAACGCTTAACGAAGTTAGCGATATCAAATTTCATTCCCTCCCAATAATAAAGTCGCTTCATATCCGCGTACATTTTACTACTACCGGGATGAATGGTGAATTTAGAACAATGGGAATCTTCTAATATGTCTTTGCGAAGATCACTAATATTTGGCACGACAAGTCTACCAAATTTTCGAATACCGCCACGAGAATCAATATCGAAGTATTTCAAACCTTCAATATCAATTTTATCCCTCAAATGTTGGCCAAGAAGAACCAATTCGGGATCTAGTTTTTGAACTTCAAGAATGCGGTCCAAAAGAGATGGATGAGCCTCAAGGCTACATAAAACAAGAGATGAACATAAATCGGATACACGATCTCGAATCTCACAAGTAGACAAAGTCTCGAGATCGTTCCATTCGGATATCATCGTAGAAACAACTGCTTGTTGCTTACGGCTAAGGGCATCGGCAACACGATTTCCCTTTCCGGGAGTATAAAGAATATCAAGATCATATGATACAAGGAACTCGAGCCAACGCTGTTGACGCAAATTAAGTTCCTTTTGGGAAAATAAATACTTTAAAGATTTATGATCGGTGTAAAGAACAAATTTTTCTCCCAAAAGATAATGGCGCCAAATTCAAAGAGCAAAAACAATAGCCGTGAGCTCTAAATCATGAGTGGCATATCTAGTCTCGGCTGGCTTCAATTGCCTAGAAGCATAAGCAATAACACGTTCTCTTTGCATAAGTACGGCACCCAAACCAACGCGACTAGCATCGGTATACAGAACAAAATCTTGGTTTTCTTCGGGAATCACAAGAATATGAGCATCGGAAAGGAGTTCTTTTAATTTCTGAAAAGAAGCTTCACATTTGTCCGACCAAATGTATTTAACTCCCTTCTTTGTCAAACTAGTAAGAGGCACGGAAATTTTAGAAAAGTCTTTTATGAAACGACGGTAATATCCCGCCAATCCGAGAAAGCTACGGATTTCCGTCACACTCTCCGGTCTCTTCCAATTTTGAATCGCTTCAATCTTTGAAGGATCCACGGAAATTCCGTATTCGGAAATAATATGACCAAGAAACTTCACACGAGATTGCCAAAAGTGGCATTTAGAAAACTTTGCTTTTAATTGATTACTCCTAAGAGTTTCCAACACAATTCGAAGATGCTCTTCATGTTCTTCTTTGGTTTTTGAATACACAAGAATATCATCAATAAAGATGAGAACAAATCGATCGAGGAAATCTTTGAAAACTCGATTCATAAGGTCAACAAAATAAGCCGGAGCATTTGTCAAACCAAATGGCATAACAAGCCATTCATAAGATCCATAACGAGTACGGAACGATGTCAAAGGAATGCTATCCTCTGCAATACGAAGCTGATGAAAACCTGTTGCTAAGTCCAATTGTGAAAAGACACTAGCACCACTAAGTTGATCGAATAGATCATCAATCCGAGGCAATGGATATTTATTCTTGATAGTGAGGTCATTAAGCTTGCGGTACTCAACGCAAAGCCTAAGTGTACCATCGGATTTCTTCACAAAAATAGCCGAAGCTCCCCAAGGCGAGGAACTAGAGCGAATAAACTGCTTCGTCTCCAATTCGGATAATTGTTTGCGCATCTCCTCGTTTTCCTTATTGGACATGCGATAAGGAGGACGAGTGATAGGTTGAGCTCCAGGGATAAGATTAATTCTGAACTCAATTGCTCGCTTAGGTGGCAATCCTAGAACGGGCTCGAATATGTCGAAAAATTCACGAACAACGTGAATAAGAGAAATGACATCTTCCTCATCATCATTATGGTCATCACGAGGATTTAGAGAATATAAGGATGCTGCCAAAGTGGAATCCGAATCTTTAAGAACTACAGAAATCTGCTTAACAGATTGAGGATGTTGAAGATAAATAGTCCGCTCAGGACATAGGATATGAGCTTCATAACGGTTAATCCAATCCATTCCCAAAATCATTCCAAAGCCTAAATAGCGCATGACATGCAAATCGGCTAGGAAAGAAAAATCAATAAAATAATCTCGACATCTTTACACAATAAATGAGTGTCGCGGATCCACCAACCGAATTCGCAATTCTCAAAGAAGTCATCAAACACATAACATCCAAAGAAAAAGTATCAACAAGTTCTTTTGAAATAAAAGAATGGGACGCACCCGTATCAAAAAGAACTCGAATAGGATGATCACGAAACACAATAATGCCATCAAGGATATAATGAGAAATACCTTGATCACGAGAAGTATTACCAGGGGCTTGCGCCACATTAAGCTTTCCCTCCTTCTTGTTTTGGAGTTTGGGGCATGCCGATAAATAATGATCCGGGCTTTTTCAATAGCGACAAGCACAGGGCTTTGAACACTTATTCGCATAATGGTCCTTAGAACCACAGTTGTAGCATTGCCCACCACTAGAGTTAGAAGTCTTAGTTGCCGGAGATGCTTGCTTCCCTTTCTTATTGGGATAAGGACCTTTGAATTTATTAGGCCTTTTCTTATTGGTGAAGTTCGGTTTAGCACTCCCAATCTCAACATCACTTACTCTATCTGCCTCTTCAAGTGGAAGAGCGATGTCAATGAGTTGATCAAAAGAAACTTCCAATTTTAGAAGTAATGGCTTCTTGAGATTTTTGTTTAAGCCATAGAAAAACCTTTGGTTCTTCTTCAATGGGGTGTTGATGTACTCAACCCCATATTTAGAAAGTGACTCGAAAGATGCGACATAATCTGCCACGGAGGATTCACCTTGAACAAGGTCTATGAAACGACGAGCCAAAGTCACTTTCTCAGCTTCTGGCACAAACTTTAATTCAAATCATTCCCGGAATTGCTCCCAAGTAAGATCCGATTCATTAATTTTAGAAATCAGAAGCTCGTACCGGTCTAATGCCCTTTCTTGGAGCATACTTGAGGCCACCTGAACTCGGTGAAGATCAATAAGATTCATGGGAGAAAAGATTCGATCACATGTTCTGAGCCAAGCTTGGACTTTAATAATAGTTTCAGAACCTTTGAATGGCTTCCCACCCAAGTTGGTATAATCGTTGCATAAGCATGCAAATCCAGACTTAGGGTGAGTAGGCTCCGAAATAGAACCTGTTGCTTGAGCATTCTTTACAAGATCAAGAAGCTGCTGGGCAGACATAAAAACTCCATCCTGGGGAGTAGCACTAGATTGACCGGAGCTAGGACGGCCTGGTCTAACCATTTCTCTTCCTTAAGAAAGAAAGAAAGAAGAGGAGAAAGGTTATTCACAAAATAAATATCAAGCCAACTTGATAGATAAAACAAGGAATCATAAAGAATATAGGATAAAACGATGCGAAGACTCGAATTAAATCCTAAGGCATGATTCTTAAGAGAGACTTAGGCCAATGATCCTTGTTAGATTATTCTACATTATTCCGAAGTTTGGCTTTGATACCAAGCTGTGACGCCCCACCCACGCTAGGCAAGGACACTACGGGGTAATGCCGTCAACTAGCACGGAGAATAAGGCTGATGAGGAGCGACCATCTGTATAATTGCTTTGTGCGAGTACCGATATGCTAGATAAAAATATAACTTTTTATCTCAAGAGGAAATCCGACATACTGATACAAACTCAAAGCTACTACACAGTGGCTAAATGGACTTCAGAAACAAATATAGAAATAAACATAACACAAATCAGTCACAGAAGTTCATATCTCAAAGGCGGAAACATATATGAATATTTCACATAAATGTGTACATCAGAGTGGTGGTCAAATAAGATCCACATATCACAAAAAGAATAGACATAGGTGCTACACAAAAGAATAATTATACATCAAGGAGTCTCTATCTCTAATGTATAACAACAAAAACTACAAATCTAATGTAGTTAGCCAAAAGTCAGGTAATAGTCCCTTATGAGGAGTCAAGCAGAAGCACCTGAAACATCTCGGTCTGACCCGAGTATTATTTAATAAGAAAATAATAAACGGATCAGTCTAGCTATAAATATCAGATGAAATGATATAGAATAAGAGATATGACAAAAACATATCATAACCATAATACCATGTTGTGATAAGTACGTAATTGAAAATCAACAAGAGATTAATCAATATAACAAGAATCTTCTCAAAGGTAAAAAGAATGTCATACTCTTTATTTCATTCACCAAACCATAAATGTCGACAATTATATCAATGCCAATCACAAAAGTTAATGACACACAAATTCACCAATGCACAAATATTGATAAAACTTACCAATGTAAATCACAAAAGTTGGTGAAACACAAATTCTAGAAATCATCGACAGAAACCCAGAAATCACAAAAAGGAAAGGGGGAAGGCCTATCACAAAACGAGAGCATGAAAACTCTCAACACGTGTATCACAAGATGGAATGCTATTCCATGGTTGCTAACCATTAATTTTGAGCCGAGGCTCCACTAAAACGGTCCGAAGACCACGGTTCGCTACCCCGCCAAATTGAACCGAAGTTCCACAGAAACGAGGTTTAGTCTCCCTCGTAGACAAATAGACATCGCGCATCGCTAGTCTAAATCACAAAATGATCGCCATCGATCAATAAAAAGTGTGAATTACACTAAGCTAGTAAATATATGAGTTTAGCTTCATGTCCCATAACCACTAGCTTAACTTAAATATTTACGAACAAATTGTAGATTTCCACTCGAAAATTGTCACAAGAGTTTCAATCGAACAAGTCCAAAAATTAACCGATGAAGTAAACGCAAGCGTTTCATACCACTTGTTTTACTAAGCCGTTTAATTAGATTTCTCATACGAATAAGGTAAAGGTTTGTGTATACTAATAGATTGAAAAACGGTTTTGAAAACAAGCTTTATACTTAAAAATAGAGTTGAAATCATCTTTGTAAAAGAGTTTGAATATTTACTACTAGTATAGAAACCTTTGTATTTAGAAGCGACAAATCACAAAATGATTGTAGAAACAATCAATCACAAAATTCCACATTCGAAGACGTGAATTAAAATCCAAAGAAATCGATACCGAATCCATTAAAAATGGATATTCCAAAAATCCCAAAGAAAAAGTCATCAAAGTCGATTAATATGATAACAACAAATGGGAATCAAAACGAATCAATTAAATTTGGAAATTCAAGCTAAATAGGCAAATTGGCCAAAAGGTAGCAGATTCAAGCGTCTGAAATAATTGGTTCAGACGTCTAAATCTGGAAAATTAAATATTTTCCAGAACACAGATTCAGACGTCTGAACCCTATATTTCAGACGTTTGAAAGTAGGAATTTTCAGCCTATTTCCTTTCTGGTCGCAAACGAACCAATTCAGACGTCTGGAAGTTTGGATTCAGACGTCTGAATACTGGAGAATAAAAATTCCCAGTATAATATTCAGACGTCCGAACCCTATGTTTCAGACGTCTGAAACTGGAGTTCAGGGCATTCCCTAAACCTAGGCCAAAAATGGCCAAACGATTATCGGAAGCGATCGGACGAGCAACGACGACTAAGGATTTACGCCAAGCGACAACCCAGTCCAAATTAGCCCTTCGATACGCCTCGAATATCAATGCCCAAATATCCATAATAGGATTTTCAAAGATTTTGATTTCAAAATACCAAAAATTGGAATATACACCAAATCAATCCAAACCAAAATCAAATGCACATGAAAAAGTGTTAGGAATTCATACCTAACAACAAGAGATAGATATAGACATAGATGTGAGATAAAAATCTCACCTTTGAACCCAAAAACAATGAAAAGGAAGCTTGGAAACAAAAGGAAGATCAACCACTCTTCAACACAACCCAAGGAGCTTGAATCTAAGCTCAAAAGAAGAACATCTCCTAAGTTAGGTTTAGGAATTTTCTGAAATTGAAGAGAGAATGAGTTGGAGAAGAAGGAGATGATGCTTACCAATGCTTCTCTTTGAATTTGGAGCTAGGATTTGATTTGCAAATGGAAACTAAGGCTTAGGATTTCTAATTCTTTTTCTCCTCCCTCATTTTTGATGAAGCTTGAATGTATTAGGAAATTATGAAGAAATGAAGAGGAGAGGGGTGAGGCTTGGGTTAGATGAGCCGAAACACAAACCAAAGCCCTAAGTGGAAAAGTAGCAAAATTTCACTAACTCCAAACATATCAATGTTTATACTCAAAAAAGTCGCAAACGTCATTTTGAACTCAATGGGGGTGGTCTCGAGTCCTAATTCAACTGTTTGCAAAAAGTAGCTTTTCAGACTATAATCCGACTAACGTCAAAATATTTAAATATTCAATCGTAAAATATGCGGGTTGTTACAGTTTTGGAAAAATAACAATGATAGTATTATTTTCGAAGTATTATTGAATAAAAATATTTAAAAATGATATTTTTTAGAAAGAAATAAAAGCATTGAACTCACTTTGGTCGTTGGAAAATAATTCTGATGATGATCGCGACATCATCGGTATTCATATTCGAGTTTCTAAGTGATGGATTGCTACCATAATGATTTGATATTGGAGTCTTGTTCGATAAACAATTTTTGATTTTAAGAAGCTTAAATTTTTGGATTTGATATATACAAGTGAGATATGTGTGTGTATATATATGATTTCAAATTGATTTGAAATAAAAACCGAGTGTATAGATTCTGAAATTTACTATCTAATTGTTGTGAAATAAATAAAGATAAGTTTTGATCTTATAAATTTGTGAAATGATATAGATAAGAAAAGAAATTTTGAAATTGAGATGAGAGATCAAGTTTGACTTAAAAACAATTAACTGAAAAGTGATTGTGATAGTGGAACAAATTAGTGAAGAGAACTAATAAAATGAAATTGAATGAAGTGGAAGATATTGTATGTAAATAAATTTGGCATGAGTGAGGCATGAATGAAATAAATATAGAGAGGAATGTTGTTAAACATGAAATTCGTGGATGAATAAAATTGAATGTTGAAATTGGGAATTTAAAATTTAATTTGAATAAGAATGGATATAAACTTAAGTGGTGAAGTGGAAATAAATATAAGAACTTTTGTATAAAATGTTTATAATAGACATAAGAAAATTTGATGGTGAATTTCTTAAGTGAAATGGGTATTAAAACAATATACTAAGTAATAAGTGAATGTTGATAATTGATTTAAAATGAAATGAATGTGAATAAGAGAACTTAGAACAACTAAGAATCAATTGAAATAAATACATAAGTTGCATGTATATTATTCATATAACGATTTGATCCAGATTCGAGCACAGAATTTCGAGATAATTTATATCAATCTGGGTTAGGATTTTTCACTCGATTTTCGATGGCGAACCCTGGATTTGGATTTTTGATTGATTCTGGAATTCTCTATCATAGTATATGGCTATGCAAGGAGTATAACGGTTTCTGATCAGGGAACCAGATCTGAGTCCGCACTAGGGAGTTGTGTGAACGATACTAGTTCGGAAGGAAATTGTGTGATCGAGTGAGCGATCAGATTGATATTGCATACGGATGATATATGTACATCGTATAGGTTTTGGTGAAATAAATATGGGAAATTGAAAATGCTGAATAAAATGATTTTGAATAATATGATTGGATATCATTAGTAAATAAGATGTAGGTGATTAAGAGCAAGAGCTAAAATTGATACTGTCGATTTCAAAAGTAAATTTGGGTTGCCCAACAAAATGTACATGTTTAAATTGTTGTTTGATTTGATGATTATATGATTGAGCCACTTTGGTTTTGTTTTCTATTGATGGTCTGAGCCCATAGTGGCGAATTTGTAGTTGTTCCGATCTAGCCGTGCAAAGGAGACATTGGTGAAATTTTTCGGAAATTTAAAGGGTTAGAAAATTTTAGTAACAAAAAATTGATTTTTGAAGTATAACTTGAATCATTGAGTGAATAATATTATTTGGAATATATGAATGAATCTGGGAATTTAGAGAAGCAATAACAAGATTTCAACTAATTGATTTTGGGAAAGTTAATGGGTTTTAGGCCATTCTTCTTGCCTTGGCAAATTTCGGGGAGGAAATTCTTTTAGGGGGGAAGAATGTAACGACCCGGAATTTTGGTTATTTGAAACTTGAAAATATTTGATTGGTTTTAAATATTTAAAAGTTAATTTTATAGATTCTATAACTTAAATTTCAAATATAACGATTTATTGGGTAGTTTAATTCTGAAGTTTAATAATTGAAATTGGCTAAATAATGGAATCTTGAGATTTAAGTTAAATAAAAATGATTTTTAGGCTTGTTAAATTTATATTAATAAGAATGAAGGTAAATAAAATTTTAAATTGGATGTATAAGTGGTTTACTCGATTTTAAAATTTTAAATGTTTAAATTAACATATAAAAATAGCCTTCCGCGGCACAATCCCGGAATTCAACGAAACTAGTTCCATTAGATCCGTAATAGTGTTTTATTGTCGGATTTCAAATGTCGTAACGTTTGAAGTTATCGTTTGGTCGTACGAGATAAACGTGTTGAATCTAATATCGGAAATTCAATATAATAATTGGTTAAAAAAGCTATCTTCCACATACGATCGAATTGGAACTCGAAACTTTTTCCATCGCATTCGAATAGGAATATAACATTATGAACGCCTGGCGGTATGCCTCGTTTGGGATCCGAAAATTTTAGCTATATATTTTTGAATTTAAATAATATATAAATTGACTTGACCCTATATTCATATTAGCCTTCATTCTTTCACCTCAGCCCACACACTTACACTCAGCCACCCTATTCCCTGAAAACAACCACCTTACCTATCCCCTATTGTTCCCTTCATATTTAAATACACTATATAGGAAGGAGAACGAGAGAGAGAAAATTAGCAAAGGAAAAACTTGAAAAAAAACATGTTCGTTCTTCTTCTGTTATAAACAAAACTTTCCCCCCTCAAATCCTACGGGCACATTTACTTGGGCCACCACAAACCATACCATCGTTCGTCGCCAACTGGAGAAACGTTCGGGGTTGGGTGGCGAGGAGGATGGACGGTGGTGATCACCTCAGACGATTGGAGGTGGACGCTATTCGTTGTCAACGGCATGGGGAAGAGGGGTACCTGGACACGGCGATGTAGGCAAGGTGGAGGGTATGGGTGGTGCCGTTGGGTCAGTGATGATGAGGCAAGGCTGGGATGGTCAAGCGGTGGCACTCGATGGTCGGAGGGGGATGGAATTCGCAATTTAGGTCATTCAACATATGGGTTTTCGCCGACGATTGGCGACTTTATGCATGGAATATCCGGTAGTGATGGAGGCGAGGGGTGTGGGCACTCGCGTGGTAAGGTCGTGGTGGTCGCAGGTAGTGTTAGGCAGCGGTAGTGGGGAGTTGAACGGCGATGGTATTTTGGATCGCTGGGGGATTTTGGCGGCATCTTAGGCGACGCGAGTTGAGGTGAGGGTAGCTGGGGGTCAGGTGAGTCTAGGGGAGGTGGTGCGATGATCGACAATGGGATGAGGCGGCGGTGGGGCACAGTCAAAGGGAGGGCAATCGGAGTCAACACGAGATTGGGGGTGGAGGAGAATTAGGCGGCTAATATGTTTTAAAAGGGGTAATTATCTTAAGGATAGGATTAAGAAATTTATTTATTTTTAAATTTAATAAACTTGTAAAATTAATATCTTATTCGTTTTAGATCGAAATAAAACGCGATCAGTTGCGTTGCACTCGTATCATTGAGATGTACGATTTGGAACTGAATTCGAGAAGATTCGAACTAGTTAAATTTTGAGCTATAGGCGAACGTCATTCGATTATAGACTAACCAGAACACGAAGGCAACAATTGAAATTCGGTGAGCAAATCTCAATCATTTTGAATTTCAGGATTTAATTTATAATAATTAAAGTTAATTATTGGATGCTTGGTTGGACTGATATATTATTATCGGTTGAATGATATAATTAATATATACTAGTATATATTAATAGTTAGATATATTTTCCCGCCGATTGGAGAGGATGAGACCCTATGCGCTCCGCAAAATAGCGGATGACCCTATATTACCGTGATATCCCGCCTCGAAGTGGGATTGGTATTTTTATGTTATCTAGCATCTGTGGATGCAGGGAAACAGGTTGGAGGGATCCAACTGGATTCTTTAAAATTGTTGAATTTAATTTTATATATAGTGATATATGCTATGTTGAATAATCTGTGATAGATTATGATATTGGTTGATTTATTGGATGCTATAGTTTCATAGGCCCAAAATTTTGGTATTTTAAATTACCATAAATATTATTTTTAATTTGGAAAGAAAATAAGAGGCGATTTTTGGAGGAAAATATTATATTGTATTTTGGGTTAATTAAAAGGGCATTGATTTGGATAGATAGCTGGTTTGACTTAAATTGGTACTTAACTATTACATAAAATAGTTAAATAGAGATTTTAAAATAAATGTTTATTAGAGAATTTAAACAATAAATTCAAGTGATATTATTTAAATGTAAAGGAATTTTAAAAAAATTGAGATTTAAATAGATGTGAAAAAAAGGAACTTGGAAATAAAATATAAAATTGATTACACTGGAATCTAAATAAGATTTTTAAATTACGACATGGAAGTAGAAATCGAGATTTGATTGGTTATGGAATAGAATCGAGTTATTTGAGAAATAGATTTAAAAATAAGATTTTAAATCAGAAATCGATTTATAAATGGATTTTCGTAATATAAACCTGTGTAAACCAATAATGAGCTTGGGAAATTTATAGACGATATTTATAAATTAAGTGGAATAATTATCATTCAATAAATTGGGAATATAATTTCACAGTGAGAATTTAAAATGAGATACGAGAATCAGTTTAGGAAGAAATAGTAAATTCTATTTTGGAATTTGTGGAAATGGTTATGGTATTGGAATGTGAATTGATTTGTGATAAATCGAGCGAGTGATTTACAAGAATGAAATTGGGTAGGTTAAAATTATAAGAATGGTTTTCCAGAAGAAGTATGGTTTGTTAGAAAAGGATTTTAAATTATTAAACTATGTAGTTTTTAAAAACTGTTAATTGGATTAAAATATTTCAGAAAGTTAGTTATTTAAATATTTAAACTTTGTTGAAATAAATTCTAAGTTTATAAACAAGTTTTGTAAATTGATTAGGAATTTTATAAATAGATTAGAATTAGATATTGATATTTATTTTAAAGTACTTTGATTTTTTAATAATTATTTAGCCATATCTTTGAAATTAATTATTATTATTATTATTATTATACATATAATTTAAAGGTAGAATTTTGAATCTTATTATAAATACTCTCGAGATTGTAAACCAGATTTGTTAAACGGATGTGATGATATAAGTGAAGTGTATAGTGGGATTTCTGGAAATGTAGGGAATGTCCAAAATAGTTAGACTAAGAAACTTTGAAATAAATTTGAATTTATTAAAGGAGTTATAAATTGTTAGTTGGATATTAAATAAGTATAATCAATAATTTTTGGGAATCATAAAGGGAATTAATAAAATTCCAAAGATTTGTGAGATAAGATGGAATATTCCTTTGTATTGGGATTAAATGGTTTTGGAAATATTTTAACTGTGAAATAATTGATATAGAAAGATTTTTCTAAGTAATGGGTTACAAGTTGAAAATTGCAAATATTTCAAAGTGTTGAGATGGTTTAAAAATATCCAAGTTAGAGATATAAGAATTTGAAATGGTTTCAAATATTGAATATTGAAGAAGAGATTTGAATATATATATCTTTGTTAAGATAATTGGAAATAAATGTTTTGAAAAAAACTAAAATGGGCCTAGTGATTGCTATTGTGTGTAATTTGATAGTTAAATAACCGTCTGTCAAATTTGGCCAAATTCGTTGATCGTTTCGAAGAGACCGGGATCTGATTTAATTATCCGAAAACCACTACGATCCGATTTGAGCGTTAGAAATGGATATTGTGAAGACAATAAATACAGTGATTCGGTTTTTTCAGACCTAGAACAACTTGTATGGATGAATGCTATCACTGCATCGTTGCTTGGAAGGCGGTGTTAGCATTCTAAGAATGAATGTTATTCTAAAAGGTAATCGTAGCCTCAAGCCTCATCAACCGGGAACGACTAAAACAAGGGAGATGCAGCAGGGCTAACTGGGTCTCACCCAATTAGGGTATGTTATCACTTCTCTAGATACTCTCGGATATATTATAAATTATGGATATGGTTGTGCATGGAAAAGAGAGTGCTCGATAAGGGTGGGAACACCCGGGGTGATAACATATTCGGTATTATCCAGGTTAGGGGTAGGCCGGTCCTATGTTGGTAGGGGATCCCGACGAGGTCCTCGGTACATTTTTCTAGAGGTGTACTGTGACGGGTGGTACCCCGGTAGTCCAGTCATTTTATGGAATACAATATCCACTATGAGCCTGTACGGTTTTGATTGTGCCCAACTATGTTGAAACGTGAGATGCAAGCATTTCAACTATTTTCTAATTTTACTTTCTATAGACACTATAATAATATCAAATGATTTTGATATAAAAAGTTTTTGGTTATCGTAAGGTAAAAATCCGTCATGTTTATGTGTGATGTGGTCTTACGAGATACCTTTGTTTTCAGAGGATTTTAATAACTTTAATAATTCATATTGAGTGTGTTTTCTCACGCTGATTTTCCAGACTGAATCAGGAGATATTTTATTATAATGCTTGGGTCAGACCGAGTATTACAGATTCAGGTTAGGATGCTATGGAGCTCAGGAGATGAGCTGGATGATAGAGACGTATTACACGTACTTGATTATATTCCGCTGTGTATTGTAGGTTGTATATTCAGCACTTGTGAGGACAAGTTATTATAACTGTCCAGATTTGCTATGTTGATTGTTGTACTCTGATAATGGTATGTAAAATACAGTTATAGTTCTCTTTGTATGAAGCTATGTGGTTATCTATTATATATTGTTCCACTGCGATTGTGAGATTCTGTACTGTTGTTTCTTTCCTCTTCTATCTTCTTCCTCTTCATCCCTAAAGATTTGTATTTCCGTCCAAATTGAGTTGAACTGATGTGACTTATTATCGACTCAAACGGTACGGATTTACGGGCCTTTACACTTATCATCTTTAAATAATTAAAGCAAGATAAATTGAGTTACAAAACCATATTAAATAATATTAAAATCTAATTGTAAAAATACGACGTTGATTGGTCAAAGTGCGACGAAGTTTGTCTATCATTATAAAACAAGTATATATATTTATAAAACTTTTATCAATCAATTATTATCATTTTATAACAATTTAAAATGATTTATTTACCATTTAAACAAAAATTAAACATATCCAATTTTACGATAAAACTCCAAAATCTCTTATTTTTGTAAACCAATTCTAAAAATATGTTCACCATTCTTATTTATCACATAAAATATGATTATTTAAGTTTGAAAATTTTATATTTAAATATTCAAAATCAATTGAATATTCCATTTTCAAAGTGGTAAAATTATGGATCGTTACAATATTGTAAATAATTCTCCATTTAGTTCGTAATCAAATTTAAATTCATTCTTACCCATATCTTAATTTACTTCCATCCTTTCAAGCTCATATGAAGTTAAATATGAACTAATTTTCATGATATTTCTTGTAACGACCCACCTTTTCGACCCTCAAAATTCGACAAAAATACATCCATGTATTCACATGCCGAGCATCCGAGTGTCGGAAAAACATATTGTTGAGGTGAAATAAAAGAAAAGACAACATAGAATCTCACATCGTGACGAAAAATATATAATATCCAAATGATCATTACAAAAGAAAATATTGATGTACATACAACAGTCAGAGTAACTAACCCATCCTTAGCCTGGGTAGTTATAACATTCTATCCTTACAAATGCTGATTAATACAAAACCAGAAATACAAAGGATAATAAAATACATCAAGCCTTGGAGGCATCCAGCTCGTCTCCTAAAGCACCAAGCGTCCATGGCTAAATCAGGAAATATACCCGGGTCTGATCCGAGTATTATTAGAAAACAACACCTAGATCAGTCTGGTAAACCAGCGTGTGGAACTCAATTCATATGGATTTTTATATTTACAAAACCCTTTAAAATATAAACGTATCTCGTAAGACCACGCCACACATAAACATGGACAGGTTTTACCTTACGATAACCAAATCATTTTTATTAGAAAATATTGTGATGTCTAGTGTTCAAAATAAATATATAACATAGCCGAAATGCTTGCATCTCACATTCCTGGATATTTGTATACAACTAAGTCTGTAAGGCACGTATTAGAGAATGGATTCCATCAATAACAAGGCTACGGGGTACCTCCTGTCACAGTACATCTCTAGATAAAATGTACCGAGGGCCTCACCAGAAACCCCTGCATGGCAAGACCGACCTACTCCTTCCTGGATAGCACTGAATATGTCATCACCCCAGTTGCAGCTTATAGTCGTACCGGGCCCAAGCATACATAAACCATCATTATCGATCTAGATCGGGTGATGACCATACCTTAATGGTAGCGAACCATATAGCCTTGTGGCATATCCCCTATTTTAGTTATTTTCGGCTGTAAGGCTTGAGGCTACATTTTACTTTTTTAGCAAATCCAATTGGAATTCTGACACCGCCCTCCAAGAACAATGTAATGGCAACATTCATCAATACAAGTTGTTCAGGATATGAACAAACCGAAGGCATAACTTCTATTACATCCTTTTTGGATTCACCTTCAGGATTAGTAGCAAGTAGCCCTTGCACTTCAAAGAACTCCGTCTTCGGTTCCCATCATCTTCAAGATGTCTCCAATTCGAACGCCTATGCTAGTTCGAAGTGGTTTTGGATAACTCATACTTATCCAATCCCGGTATCTCCAAACCAACAAACGATAGTTTCAAAGCTAGCCAAGATTTAATAGTCAGTTATTTAACTATCAAATAAGCAAACAATCCAATCGCAGATTTAATTTCATATGGAAACTAAGCATGATTAAGCATATAAGTAACCACTTAAACTCTTAAATTAACCCTTTCATTGTTAAAACTACTTTTCTAATCTGGTGTAAGTAAATGGGTCGTATGAGAATTAAACCAAAAATACTTAACACCACTTTCCGATTTCAAACTTGTGTTATCTGTTAGCACCAAAATTGGTCACTAACCTCATTGGGAAAGTTTGTGTAGAGAGATAAATGAAGAAAGTAAATTTAAACAGAGAACAATATGCTAAATTGAATGCAAAGACGAGAACACTAGATTTATAGTGGTTCGGCGTAACTGCCTACGTCCACTTTGAGGTTAATCTTTTATTGCTTTACTTGATAACTGATTACAGATACAATCCATACACCAACTAATCGAATACAGTTGCTAAGTAAAAAGAGCGAGTCTTGAAAGCGGCAGAGTCTCCCTAGTGTTCTCCAAAAAAAGGTCCTTTTCACTATGCCCATGCCTCTCTATTTATAGACAAAGATGGGTTGGACTTCCCTGGTGGGCCTGGCAGCTAAATACCTCGGCCCAAAAAGAGTGAGCTCTGTGTGCCGAACCATTGATGCCAAACGAAGAGGTGCCGAACGATGCCGTCATGCCGAACGAAGTGGTTTCGAACGATGTCTTTACGCCGAACGAAGTGGTGGGCTGAGTGGAGAGTGCAGGCCGAGAAATAGTCGAAGCTGGTCGAGATTGGATGAATGTCGAACACCTTTGGATGTCAAACATCACTAGATGCCGAACAACTTTGAATGCCGAATGAGGTGTGGATGCCGAGCAGTATGGAGTGTCGAATGACTCTGCCATGCTGAACGGTCCATGTAGACGAACGCTTTATGTATGCCGAACACTCTGCCATGCCGAACGATCCATGTATGTCGAACACTTTCGAATGCCGAACGTCTCTGAATACTGAACGCTCTATGTATGCCGAACACTTTGCCATGCCGAACGATCCATGTATGCCAAACGTTCCTGAATACCGAATGCTCTTTGAGTGCCGAACGCTCTAGAATGCTGAACAATATACAATAACGCACACAGACCCCCAAGCTCCCGCTGTTCTTTTCGGTAAGAACCTTTCGATCGTTTTTTCAAATTAGGAAGCATAACACAAAACTCGAACTCGTGAATCCTCCGTAGATTAAAGGGAGTTAGAGGCGTGTGGGTGATGAACTGTTGTGGCTCGACACGATCTTTTAAAGCCGAGTGAGTATAAGGGTGCACGGTATTGGAGATATGGCCTAGTGATGTGGACGTTAAGGGCAGAAGGCCAATCGGATCGGCTCAATTTGCCGCGTGCACTTGTATTTAAGCCGAACAGAAGGGAGGCCGAACAGAACGAAGGCCGAACAGAATGAAGGCCGAACAAAAGGGAGGCCGAACAGAACGATGGCCGAATAGAAGGGAGGCCGAACAGAACGAAGGCCGAACAGAAGGGAGGCCGAACAGAACGAAGGCCAAACGGAACAAAGGCCGAACAGAATGAAGGCCGAACAACATTTAGGCCGAACACCTATTCACCTTGCCTAATCATATAACAAAAACAAGGACAGGGAGTTAAGCTTACTAGCATATCGAACTAATCTGGACCGATGACTTCCTAGTTTCAATAATCACAAGCCTGAACTTAAACCGATAAAAACAGATAAAAGCTTTTAACACGCAATGCCAATGCCCGAGTTCAAAATTGAAAACATTGCAATGCTGGCTTTCGGAGACGGTCAGCGATGACGGTCTTCGAAGACGACAGTTCAAAGCTCAACTTTATACCACCAATTCTGTTACTTATAATTTCTCAGCATTTACACCTAAATGATCGCACTAGTTCACACTACACGGGGGGAATATTCGTATTGTTAAGTCTAACGTAGATTATTTTTCAAGTATAGTTCGAACATGTACTTTGCTAGATTCAACCTTTATCAGAGATGTCTAGGAAATCTAGCTCCGCCACGATTTCAGACAGGCCTGGGCCGTCCTCCCGACGAGAAGTCACAGATACTTCAAACCCGTCAACTTCCCCTGCACTTGACTTAGCTCTCGATGCTCTAGAGGCAGCAATTCTCTTGGACAACCCTGTCGATTCACATGCTTCGAAGATTAATGAAAGTACACTCCGTTGGATATGCTCTGTCCACGGAATCCCCTTTGATGACGTGCTTGTTCCATCGGGGCACGATCGTCCACACTTGCCCCCAATCGGATACACAGCCTGTAATAAATTCATGTGCTGGGTGGGCAGTGTGCCACCGTTCAACTCGTTTCTTCGGGATGTGCTACAATATATTGACATTGCCCCATCGCAACTGCACCCGAACGGCCATGCATTCCTCTACGGTACTTGCATCCTCTTCATGAATGTCTTCTCTAGGCTTCCAACTCCGGGCGATATCAGATACATATATTGCATCAAGAAGCGGAAGTATAGCCCATCATTCATGTTTCTCGAGCCGCATAACAAATGTCAAATCTTAACTGGGGCGTGGACCAAGTTCGCCTTGTATAAACATGAATGGTTTTATGTGCGTTGTCCTCTCGGCTTTGCGAGTAGATGGGTTGAAGGAAGTAAGCCTTTTTCTTGGACTGTTACTCATGTTTAGTCGAAGCCGTACCTTTTCTAAATTTTACCCATCTTTTCAGGTATCAGCCCACGTCTTGACGGTCGCGGATATTCTGATGCCGTCGAAGCCATTTGAGCCCTTCCTGCCGAAGAACGGGACATTAGAACTCTCATTTCGAATGAGTCACTTACAAGGCTTGGACTGCTGGCAGAAGGCCGTCGGTTAAGCCTTCCTCAAGGCAGCACCATTCCCAGGCCTGCCTCTGGTAAAGGGAAAAGACAAGCTGTGTCATCAGCACGCAATGCTCCTGATGCACTGGAAGAGGGGGAAATTAAGGAGACTGGGACGCCCGAAGTACAAGGCGAGAATATTAGTCCGTCTCGGGGACCGACAGTTGAAGTTCATGACATAAAAACGTCGTCTTCCCCTTCGAAGAGAGAGAAGAAACTGACGTGCAAGCTGAGGAAGAAAACTGTGGGCGGAACTTCTAAAGTTACCCTTATTCCAACGGAAAAAGAAACTTCCTCGGAGCACTTAGAAAGTTCTCTGAAGGGCCTGTCGAACCTTACCATTCCTGACGTTTTACTCAACTACGGTTTCGACGATCCAGAGGCCCTCAAGCTTCAATCGCCCGCTAGAGGCAGTACGGGAGTTCAAGCCCAAGTTCAGGGAGATAAAACTCCAATTAGTAAAGAAACTGGTACATCGGGGGGAAACACTAGGACACACACGGACACGTGCACTTCACCCTGCACTTCAATCTTAGCCGTCACCCTGATCTTTTCTAACTTGTCGTTATTCTCATTTTATGCAGGTGACATGGGACGCTCCCACGGATTTGATCGTCTCCGCGGCTCATCCATCTTTCATCATTCTGGCAGGGACTCGGGCACCGGCAAGCGCCGGGACAGGGACGACTACGGAGATCGAGACAACTGTCCTCGAGAGTCGACTTATCGAAAGAAATCACATTCCCAGTCTTCATACTCTCGCGATCTTCCTCCTCAAACAGAACCAGACAGAGAAAAATCTTCGCAGAAGGGGTCTCAACCCGATTTTTCTCGAGATCAACATTCCGGTTCATCAAGCATACGACAATCTCGGAAACATCGTAAGAGAACAGAACTTTCAATACCTCCTCCCCCTGTTCCTGCGGCAGACCCAACGATATCGGAGAAGCTGGTCGAGCTTAAAGCGTTATTTCCCAAAATCTGCTTTGACGGTCTGAAGTTCCTCCCAGTTATTCATCACATTCCGAGGCATGTCAAGCAGAGTGCCATCGCTTGCAACAACGACGTCTATGTTCAACATGACGTGTTTGTTCATTTAGTCGAAAAAGTCTCGGAAATATCCGTTGAGCGTCAACAAGAAACCAACCGCTTGAAGCTCGAAGCTATCTTTGATAAAAACATCATCAAAAATCAGGATGAAGAGCTCGCTTCGTACAAGTCCAAACTTGAAGCTGCAGAACAGAGTGCTGTGGAGACTGCGGAGGCCGTCACTCGTCTAGAGACGACTCATAAGAAGGAACTTGACGTCGCGGTCCAACGCAGTGGGGCCCTAGCTTTAGAAAAAGATTCTATTCAAAAAGAAAGGGATGCACTCGCCCTGCAGGTTAAAGAGTTGAAGGAGCTACTCTCTAAGGAGAGGGAAGAGAAGATAGCGGCTCAAGAGGAGTCTCAACGGTACTGTAACGAGATTGTCGATACACGTCTCTTGAAGGCAAAGCTCGACGATGAGCTTTCTAAGGTTGGGACAATAAAGGATGAAGCCCGCGAGGAGGGTAAGAGAATAGCTTCCATGGATATCGACTCCCGCCTTGAAGTGGCTGCAGAGGCTAGCAGAGAAGAGATCAAGTGTATGTTCGACCCACTGATAGCCGAATACAATGCCCGTGTCCTCATGCACCGGGACTTGACTTTCTTAGGCAAGGGCTACCTTGAATCTTTGGCCGAGGATTGGGAGACTTTAATAAAGATTAGAAAGGTGGAGTCGGGCACCGAGGAGGTCGACGAGGATGCTTTAGTGAAAGAGTTTCTCAGGGGGAATGAGCCATCGGACTTGTCTGCAGCTATGGCCTTCAGCTCGTCTGGAATTGGGCCTTCAGCTCCTCCTCCTACTCAATCGGTCAACCAGCCAGTACTTGATCCGTTCGAACAACACGCCGGCTATGATCCAGAAGACCCCGGTCTCAGCGTCCACGTGCTATTTCCCATTTTAGAGGGCGAGACCCCTCGGATGACCGAAAGTCAGCAAGAAACCGGTACATAACCCTTTTTCTTAAAGTTCGACGAACCGTTGCCGTCGGCGAGAGGTTATTGTATTCTAACGTTCGTCCTTTGTGTTTTTACGCAGGCCACCTCGACCCTGAACCGACTCCAAGGAGTGATGACGCCAAGGAGGAGATGGGGAAAGCGAGCGACGCTACTCACGCGGGAGTAACCCCCAGTCCTGATGCTCAAGTGATCGGGGCGCTAGATGATGATAAGTCTGAAACTTCATCCCCCGTTGAAGGGAGTTATGAAATTGAAATCACGGGCGCCTTAGAACACACTTCGAAGGTGAGTATGAAGGAGCGACTCGTGGAAGAGAAGAGGAAGAAAGTTGAGATCAAGGTCGAGTCTCAAGTAATAGAACTTAATGACCTACTGAACAGGCCTCTGAAAGTCATTCTTCCCGACAAATCCAAACCACTGGATGTTCCTCCTCCCACTCCTGACTCCGCTTCTTTGGCGAGCAAAAAGTCTAAGAGAAAGCGTGAGGGAGAGGAGTCATCCGAGAAAGCAAAGGAGGACAAGAAACTAAAGAAGTCGAAGAAGTAGCCACTATACTCGTTCAGCGAAGTTTAGCTTAGGTAATGTAGCTACTTTTTACTTATTTATTTTTGTAGTCAACGTAAATAGACTTTTGACTCCGAGTTTCGGAGGAGTGGTTGTATAACCCCATTTTGGATTAGTGAATAAAGTTTAGTTTCTTTGCCTTTCAAATGATTCATGCTTTTAGCTTTTTGTATAATTGTGGACGAAACTCAAACTCTCGTGAGTTACATGAATTTCCAATCCACCATCACATTGCTCGGATATTCTTTGGGATTAGACATCTCTTGTTTCACATTTTTGGTACTTAGAACATTTTTTAATCCACGTTCCGGGGACTTAGAGTAATCCGGCCCGCATTCAGGGGACTCGGAGTTTCAATTCGTTTATACTCTAGTCTGCACTCCGGGGACTTAGAGTACTCCGGTCCGCATTCAGGGGACTTAGAGATTCAAGTCGTTTATACTCTAGTCCGCACTCCGGGGACTTAGAGTACTCCGGTCCGCATTCAGGGGACTCAGAGATTCAAGTCGTTTATACTCTAGTCCGCGCTCCGGGGACTTAGAGTACTCCGATCCGCATTCAGGGGACTCGGAGATTCAAGTCGTTTATACTCTAGTCCGTGCTCCGGAGACCTAGAGTACTCCGATCCGCATTCAGGGGACTCGGAGATTCAAGTCGTTTATACTCTAGTCCACGCTCCGGGGACTTAGAGTACTTCGATCCGCATTCAGGGGACTCAGAGATTCAAGTCGTTTATACTCTCGTCCGCGCTCCAGGGACTTAGAGTACTCCGGTCCGCATTCAGGGGACTCGGAGATTCAAGTCATTTATACTCTAGTCCGCGCTCCGGGGACTTAGAGTACTCTGGTCCGCATTCAGGGGACTCGGAGATTCGAGTCGTTTATGCGAGTTCGTACGTCAGGTAGAATAATGCAACTTCAGTTGTTTGTCATCGGACTATAAAGTTCGGAAACATCAATAATTCTTAGAAAGGATGGCTTCAATCCTTGATTAATGAAAACAAACTAAATCTTCCGATTACATGCTAAAAAGGAAACTAAGAATCAATGGAATAAAAACATACGGGAAACAATTTGCACCTAAAATAGGAAAGAAATAGGCTAAATATAATAATGTCGCAAATGTTCACTGTTCCACGCTCGGGGGAGTGTCACGCCATCAGCGGTCGCTAGCTTGAAAGTTCCCTCTCCAAGCTTCCGTTCAACGACATATGGACATTCCCAGTTGGGATTCATACGTGACGGTACCGGGAAAACTCGTTTCAAAACGAGATCACCCACATCAAAGATTCTTGGGCGGACTTTGTCGTCGTAATATCGCTTGACTCGGTGCCTATATGATGCCGCCCTTAATTCAGCTTCTTCACGTTTTTCATCGATGCAGTCCAGTGATTCCAACAAGAGATCCTGATTCGTCTTAGGATCATAATATGTCACTCGATGTGATGGAACTTCAAGCTCCATAGGTATAACAGCTTCTGAGCCGTATGCTAATGCGAATGGAGTGTGGCCAGTCGCGGACTTGTGGGTAGTTCTATAAGCCCATAGCGCTATTGGGAGTTCATCTACCCACTTGCCTCCGGCCTTTTCCAAACGCTTCTTCAATATGGACTTGATTATTTTGTTCACGACCTCAACTTGTCTGCTAGCCTTCGGATGAGCAACGGCGGCAAACTTTTTCTCAATGCCGTACTTTAAATAGAAATCTTTGAATTCTCTACTTTCAAACTGAGTTCCGTTGTATGTAATGATGGTTCGCGGGAGGCCAAAGCGGCATATAATGTTTCGTACAACGAAATTAATGACCTTCTTGTAGGTGATTGTGGCCAAAGGTTCTGCCTCGGCCCATTTCGTGAAGTAGTCGACCGCAACTATCGTGTATTTTGCACCACCTTTGGATATAGGCAAAGAACCGATTATGTCGATTCCCCAGATTACAAATGGCCATGGACTAACCATTTGCGTGAGTTCCGTCGGTGGACCTCTCGGGATTTTTGCGTATCTTTGACACTTGTCATATTTTCTTACATAGTCTACAGCATCCCGATTCATAGTTGGCCAATAGTATCCGTAGCGGAGGATCTTTTTTGCTAGTGTCTGCCCCCCAGCAAGATCGCCACATTCTCCTTCGTGAACTTCCTCCAAGACTCGCTTTGTTTCATCACAGGCGATGCACCGTAGTAAGGGAACCGAGAACCCCTTCCGATACATTACTTCTCCCTGCATCACATATCGCGCGGCTTTGCGAATGACCTGTCGCCTTTCGCTTCTTTTTTCGGGCAGAGTCCCGTTTAGCAGGTATTGTTTGAACGGAGTTATCCACGACTCCTTCTTGATTTTCGTTTCCAATGCAAAATCGACTTCCATCACATCTATGCTTAGAGCATGTAAGGTTTCGACGGGAACTAATCCCATTTGTTGTGCATCGCCAGTGCTTGCGAATTTGGCCAACGAGTCGGCTTCCTTGTTCTGTTCACGCGGGACATGCGAAATGTCATAATGTTCAAGTTCGCCAATAGTTCCTGAACCAGAGCAAGGTATGGAGCAAGCTTTTTTCCCCTTGCTTGGTAGTCTCCTCGCACTTGGTACACCACCAGCTGCGAGTCACAAAAGATTTCAACTGATTTTACCCCGAGTTCTCCAACGAGCTTTAAACCAGCAATCAACGCTTCATATTCTGCTTCATTATTCGTAGCCGAGAAGTTGAGCTTCAAAGCGTAACAAATCGATCAATTTTCCATAGTCACAAGGACTACACCAGCTCCGGAGCAACGGTCGTTTGATGCCCCATCGGTGTACAATTTCCATTGAAAGGGAGGAATGACACTGTGACCATTTGGTTCGTCTGGCATAGTAAACTCAGCGACGAAATCTGCTAATGCTTGCCCTTGTATGGCTCTTCGCGGCAGGTAGGTAATATCGAACTAACTCAATTCGATATTCCATTTTAACATCCTTCCAGAAGTTTCTGGTCGTTGGAGTACCTGTCGCAAGGGCTGATCAGTATAAACGCTGACTGAGTGTGCTTGAAAGTATGGACGCAGCTTGCGTGATGCAATCACCAAGCAATAGGCCAATTTCTCAATTTTAGGGTAATTCCTCTCTGCCACCGTTAAACGTTTACTAATGTAATACACCGGCTTTTGAACTCGGTCCTCCTCGCGGACCAAAGCCGCACTGATAGCATGCGGGGATACGGCCAAGTATACGTACAACATCTCGTGGTCTACTGGTTTCGACAGCACTGGAGGACTCTCCAAATGCCTCACCAGATCTCGGAACGCTTCCTCACAACTGAATGTCCATTCGAAATTCCTCTTTCCTTTCTTTATTATATCGAAGAAGGGAATGCACTTGTTTGTGGCTCTGAATATAAATCGACTCAGCGCAGCCACCTTTCCATTCAAACTTTGTACCTATTTTATAGTTCTGGGCACTTGTACATCTCGAATAGCTTGAATCTTTTCTGGGTTAGCTTCAATTCCCCTGGCATTTAGAATGAATCCCAAAAACTTCCCCGATGCAACGCCGAAGGAACACTTCAGAGGGTTGATCTTCATCCCATAATATCTGAGTATACCGAACATCTCTGCTAAGTCACGAATGTGGTCGTTTTACTATCGTGACTTCACGAGCATGTCATCCACATAGAAATCCATCGTTCTACCAATCTGGTCTTTGAACATTCGATTCACCAAACGCTGATAGGTCGCTCCCGTGTTTTTCAATCCAAAAGGCATTACTACATAGCAATATAGCCCAACGTCTGTGACGAAACTGGTGTGTTCCTGGTCCGGAATATGCATCGGGATCTGGTTGTATCCCGAATACGCATCCATGAATGTCAACAACTCGTGTCCTGCAGTGGAGTCGACCAACTGATCAATCCTAGGTAATGGGAAACTTTCCTTGGGGCATGCTTTGTTCAAATCGGAATAATCTACGCAAGTTCTCCATTTCCCGTTCGCCTTTTTCACCAGCACGGGGTTTGATACCCATTCAGGGTAGAGGGCGTCGCGGACGAACCCATTGGCTTTGAGTTTGTCCACCTCCTCTCTGAGAGCAGCGGACCTCTCCGGGTCCATTCCTCTCCTCTTTTGCTTAACTGGGACATACTTCGGGTCTATGTTCAACATATGACTCGTAATAGCGGGAGAGATCCCGCACATGTCAGAATGTGTCCAAGCGAAAACATCGAGATTCGCTCGGAGGAAATCACTAAGGTCTTCAGTCATTGCGGGGCTGAGTTGTGATCCAATCTTCAGTACTCACGATGGATCGTCTCGACTGACTGAAATGTCAATCGTCAGTTCAGCCGGTGCTGCTTTCTCCTCCCTGGGTTCCTCATCGTCGTCTCTCAGATCTATTTCTTTGAAGATCCGAGAATCATGCCCGAGCCAGGGCTTAGGCATTACTTGTCAATTGTCAGTATGCTGGATGCGGACGGGATTGTCCGCAACCTTTCCTTTCTCCCTCTGATAGGCCTCTCGGAGCTCTGCCACATAACATGCACGACCGGTCACCTGGTCGCCATGAACAACACCTACTCCTTTGTCAATCGGAAACTTTAAAGTCAAACACCATGGGGCTAATGCTGCCCTAAACTCAGCCAGGGCCGGTCGGCCCAAAAACACATTGTACGGAGAATCCACATCCAAAACTACGAAAGGTAGGATTCGCACCCTCCTACGCTCACCTTGTCCCAGTTCAACTGGCAACTCAACATATCCCACTACATCGGTCTCTACGCCATTAAAGCCATGTATATGAGCTTTAGATGGCTTCAAATCCTTCGTCTCCATCTTCATCTGGTCATAAGCCTTCTTGAAGATGATATTGACAGAACTTCCACAATCGATCAAAATTCTTTTCACATAAGCCGGCCCGATTGTCGCAGATATGACCATCGGGTCAATGGTAGGAGCCTCCACTTGGTCAGCATCTCTGCTCCTGAATACTATATCGTCTGTCATCATGCGCAGCTGTTTAGCAGGGGTCCCATCCTCTACGTTGGAACAACACTCAAAGTCTGCATGCCTCAGGGAATTAGCATACCGCTCCATCTCTTGCCAGTTCTTATCCGCAGGGTAAGGTCCGCTGATGATCGTGTTTATGACTAGTCTGCCCACGGTCCGAGTAGGCTCCTCGGGATGACGTGGAGCTGGTGCACGAACGGGATTAGACGTCCTTCTCCACCTTCTTGCGGATTCTTCACAAACTCCTGTAACTTTTTCTGTCTAATCAACTTTTCTATAGCATCATGTAGGTGTCTGCACTCTTCAGTATTGTGCCTATAAGTTTAATGGAAGCGGTAGTACTTCCCAGTCCACTTTTGCTCCTCGGTTGACTCCTTTGGGCGCGGCTTTCTGTATTGAAAGGTATTGCAGGTTGATAGGTAAATGTTCTCAAGGGATGCATTCAGTAGGGTGTACTCATTGTAGGTTGGAATTCTCGGCTTCCATTTCCCCGCTTCTCTCTTCTTCCCTTGATTTCTTCCTCCGGATTCCTTAGATTGCACGGGCTTGTTCTGGACATTGACCTGAAATTTCCCCGAGTTGTCTCCGGACTACTTCACAGCAATGTTGCTTTTTACGGACTCCTGAACCGGCCTCGGTGCCTTGTCTCGCCTTATCCACCTGGCTTCCTCTCTTCTTATAAACTGATGTGACTTTGAGTAAAAACGCTCTAGCGTAGTTGGAGGTTTTCCTGCCAACCAATCTCCAAACTCTGAATCCGGATCCACACCTCGCATCACAGCCATAAGAATTGCATGATCATTGGGATTACTGACTTCAGTAGCCGCAACATGGAATCTCTGTAAATACTCCTAACGACTCCCCATGAGCTTGGATTACACTTGATAGTGACATCACGTCCTTGGGACGAGTAGTATGTATTCTGAATTGTTCTATAAATTTCTTTGCCAACTCCTCAAAACTGGATACGGACCGCGGAGGAAGTCAGGTGAACCAAATGGTAGCGATCCCAGATAGAGTTATTGGAAAGCACCTGCACATGGTTGCATCATTTGCTCTAGTTGAATCCATCATCCATTCATACCTCATCACATGCTGCCTGGGATCAGTCTTTCCTTCATAAGCCGGGATAGTTGGCATGCTAAACTTCCTGGGGTACTCAGCCCGTAGGACAGTGTCTGTGAACGGAGTATGACTCCTGGATACCCCCCAATCATCATTCGACAAGCCTTGATTCTCTTTCATCAACAGTCTGATCATAGCTGTTAGATTTGGGGTTTGTATGGAAGATGGAAGATTGGAGTCTGTCCTACGGGATTGATCAGGTTGATGCCTCCTCTGTTGGCGATCTGCCAAACGTGCATCTTGAGGTTAGGCATCATCGGCGTCTTGGTGAGCCGGGCGTCCAGCCTCCACCTGCACTCCAGTTCCTGCTCGGTCATGGTCTCCGAGGTGTAAATGGTCCCCAGCTGTTCGGATAGCAGCACCTACCTGCGTAGTTTCAGTCTTGCGGCGTCTACGCCTGGGAGGTTCATCGGACGAAGTCGAGCTGTCAGATGAAGAATAAGGAGCTGGACTGCCCCTAGCATTCTGATGCTATTGTTGAGTGAGCTGTGCCATGAGGTTGGCGTTAGCTTGCATCTGCTCTCCGAGTTGTCTCCTGCTTTCCCTGAGCTCTCTCATCAAGTTGTTGAACTCTACTCTGGTGACAACTTGCATTTGGTCCTGGGCGGTAGTCCCTGCACCTAGATTTGCTTGCTGATTGCTTGGCCCTGCTTGTTGTATGCTAGCAGTCTCATGGGCGTCCGCATTATGAGAGGCTAATCTGGTATGTGGTATTCCCATTGTAGAGTTATTGGTAGGAACTCTGAGTAGAATCAACGGACGTCCTACGAATGACTTGGATCTTCTTCGGGGGATTTATTCAATCCAGTAGCTTCAAAGCAGATCCTTGAGGTCTGAGAATTCGATTCTCAGTGAAAGCACCAGAGTGTTAGCACCAAAATTGGTCACTAACCTCGTTGAGAAAGTTTGTATAGAGAGATAAATGAAGAAAGTAAATTTAAACAGAGAACAATATGCTAAATTGAATGCAAAGACGAGAACACCGGATTTATAGTGGTTCGGCGTAACTGCCTACATCCACTTTGAGGTTAATCTTTTATTGCTTTACTTGATAACTGATTATAGATACAATCCGTACACCAACTAATCGAATACAGTTGCTAAGTAAAAAGAACAAGTCTTGAAAGCGGTAGAGTCTCCCTAGTGTTCTCCAAAGAAAGGTCCTTTTCACTGTGCCCCTGCCTCTCTATTTATAGAAAAAGATGGGTTGGACTTCCCTGGTGGGCCTGGCAGCTAAATACCTTGGCCCAGAAAGAGTGAGCTCTATGTGCCGAACCATTGATGCCGAACGAAGAGGTGTCGAACGATGTCATCATGCCGAACGAAGTGGTGCCGAACGATGTCTTTATGCCGAACGAAGTGGTGGGCCGAGTGGAGAGTGCAGGTCGAGCAATAGTCGAAGCCGGTTGAGATTGAATGAATGTCGAACACCTCTGGATGTCAAACATCACTAGATGCCGAACAACTCTGAATGCCGAATGAGGTGTGGATGCCGAGTAGTATGGAGTGCCGAATGACTCTGCCATGCCGAACAGTCCATGTATGCCAAACGCTTTATGTATGCCGAACACTCTGCCATGCCAAACGATCCATGTATGCCGAACACTTTCGAATGCCGAACGTCCCTGAATACCGAACGCTCTATGTATGCCGAACACTCTGCCATGCCGAATGATCCATGTATGCCAAACGTTCCTGAATACCAAATGCTCTTTGAGTGCCGAACGTTCTAGAATGCTGAACAATATACAATACCGAACGACTCTTAATGTCGTACGGTATGCAAGTGCCGAGTGCCTAGTTGCCCGGTCAAACCTTCAGGTAACACTATCCCTCGATTAACAATGAAGTGTCAGACAACTTAGAAAACTATCCTTGACTCAACATACATTCTTAATTCTCACAAATAGAGAGGAGTTTCCATACCTCAGAATTTGATGTTAAGTATGGAAAGAATACTTTCCAGACCACCATAAGTTATAAAGATCATTTATAGAAATAAAATCTCCTACACTTATCACGTTTCCAATATTTCGACTTTTTTACTCTACCCATCACCTAGAAACGAAGCCAGGTAAGTTATGGCATTTGTAATGACCATACCGTTGTACCCACATTATTAAAGAGCATTACAAGTAATGTCATCTAATAACACGGAGAATATGGTTTGTTAAGGGCGATCGAATGTGAATATATCCTTGTACTAACACTGATGCATCTTTATTACCTTTAGAACATCTAAACTGAAAATTATGACATGCACGGTATTATTACAAGTAATAAACACACCGATTAAAAAGATTCAGAATAATATATAATATAGATAAAACAGAATTAGAGTCACAGATTATAATACAATAATATACATCATATACATAATAGAATGCGAGTCTATAAAATATCAGTACTAGACCTACATAATATATATATACACATCATATCCAAATTACTGTATTAGGTAAACAACTACTACTAGATAATATACATGACATGAATTACCAAATGTCAATATATACAAATATGAAGTAAACTGAAATGGTCAAAATAGTCTACTTCTATGCTAGCCCAAAAATGCAGATGTCAACGAGTCCTGGTACCTGTAGAGTCTCGGCCTAACCCGGGTATTTTTTTAAATAAATAGTTCAGACTATATCTAATAAAGAGATGAGATAATAATATCATATATGACTTACATTAAATGGGCCATAATAAAAGTATGCCAAACCAATGACCAAAATAAGGCATAATAACCAAATCACCATTTCATATATCTATATCAAGTCTAAAATAGATTGTCAGCAAAAACATGGCGATAGCAATTTATAATTTCTCCAGAGCCCAAAAGATACTGAATATCTATCTCAAATCTCAGAAGAAATAATCATCACTACTGAAATAATAATGGTAGTCAACTATCAGTGTGATACAGTGTGACATGAGGCCTAACCAAAATAAATAAACCCCACCACATAGCGCAATAATATTACGAAAATAAATAGACGATCATGTAAAAACCCCGACTCCTAACGATAAGAAATAGGTAGTCATGTTTATGACAAAACTATTTGAATTTATCTAACGAATATAAATAGGTAAACATTGTCCAACTATGAAAAAAACTTATATGCTTGCATATAACACCTGCCCAAAATAGAAAGAGCAGCCGTGTCATACCATAACAAACCTAATTAAAAGAAATAGGCCTACCTACTCCCAAATCTAAGCACGTATCGACTTTCAGGTCGAAAAAAATTAGTTATCATCTCTCAGGGATCTATCGGCCTGAAATCCGAACACCCTAAGATAATATAACTCAAAATGTAGCTCACTTTCACTCTAGTAATCACTAGAATCTAGCTACCTGTCCCATACCAAAAGGTGAAATTCTAGTATGTACTAAAAGCTAGTAAATTCCACCCAATCTCTATTTAACAAATTATAATAATAATAATAGAAAGAATTGGTTGAAATGTCCCATACCAATCCGAAAATTCAACTGTTTATTAAAATTCTTTGTTTCATAGAAAATCACAAATTTTCAATAAAATCCCAAATTCATAATAAATAAAATAAAATAAATATTATTATTACTTAAAATAGGTAGCACTTTATCATAAGATATTAGATGAAATGAGACATTTCGAAGCCTGTATAAGTAGGCTACATAAATAAACTACACATGTAGGATAAGTCAAACTTTTTTTTATATATATAGTACTATGTGTTTGAAAAGTGTCAAGCTACATAATCAAAGTATGTATAAAATGAAAATCATGTACAATAGCTCTAAACTATATATATTTTAATGTGAAATTAGACTACCAAAAGATGAACAAAGTCATGTTATATAACCAATACATGTACAAATTAAAAGGCATGAACAAGCACTAGTTTAAGTTTCATTTGCAAAGTTACAAAACGAAAACATGCACAGGCAATGCATGCCTATCAAAGAAAAAATGCTTGCTTAGTTATGTGAATTATAAAGCAATAAAATAAAAGAAAGGACAGGGATATATTTATGCAATATATGCAAAAACGCAACATGGCAGGCACAAAAATTTGAAGGCAAGAAAACTTGCTTAGGAGTGTGATTTTCAAGGCAAAAAAATAAAAAGAAAGAAAGCAAAGGGACATATAAATCAAAGTAAAAAATACATTCTTACTTTAAGTCATGTGTGTCCACATTTAAACATGGCAGGGATGTATATAATTAAATACGTCATGTTTGAATATGACTTTTCTTTAAAACAAGGACAATGAAGGACGCGACCTTTTATATTCAAATAGATAATTCATGTAGCTTGCAAACACAATCTAAACTAACAAGAAACTGAATACAAATGCAGGGCAAGGCAGGGATGTACTCAAGTGACAGGGTAAGGAGGCAGGGAGGTGTGAAACTCATGGGGTAAATTTTGAAATCTGAAGTAAAGCTAATCAACACATGTTTGCTCAGTTCAATTAAACAGTATCCAATTTCCAAAAGTTAAATTATACTAATTCATTTTTTTATTGATCAAATTATCCATTTTGCAAATCAATATAAAATAGTTAATTATCTCAAATCATAGATATATTAGTGTGAGATTATTATCTCACCTTGAATTCAAAAAGAAAAGGAGATGAACTGAATTTGATTAGGCTGAAACAACTATATCACTACTTCTTCTCAAACTCCAAAACTCCTCAAAAAATCCACTAATCCTCAAAAATTCAGAGATTACTAACTGAATTAAAATACAAAATTGATGGTATCAATAGATAGAGGAAGGAGCAAGGAATTCATACCTTTTTATTATGAGATTTACTGACTTTTGCTCCAGTTCCTAAAATCAAAACTAGGGCTGAAAGTTGGGTTTGCTTGCCATTTTCATTATGCTTAATTTCCTGGAGAAAGATACGTAAATGAATAAGCTATTCGGGTTAGGATTTTTTTAAGGAATTAGGGTATTTGGTTGAGGAATTGGCTAATGGGCTTGAATTACTAAAGCCCAAATCTAATAAGAAATGTTAATTAAATTATTTAGTTTACTAACTCTTTTAATTTAAATTTTTAGCTGACTAAGCTTTTCAACAAAAGAATCCTAAACCAAAAATAAATTCCTCCTTTTTTTAATTTTTTGTCATTTCAACATTTAAAAATAAATTTATATTTTAAACAAGAATCCATATTTTAATAAAAATTCTTTTCAAATCACTGTGTCGAAATGTCTCTATCCAGTATGTTAGGAACTCATATCAGTAGAGTTGGCCAAACGCATCGACTTGAATTCTTAAAACTCTCAACGGAGAAATTTACACAAATTATGTCATAAAAAATTTTCTATTTTAATTGAAATCTTATTTTAAAATAAATAAATTTCAAACCAATTTTCCAAATTAAATTTACTTAGACTCCCTCTCTTAAGAAAATTGCATCCTCATAATTCCTATTTAAAAGGAATCTCTAACATAAATGATTAATCTAATTAAAATTTAAATAATTATTAAAGAGAGAAAAGAATTTATCAGACTCATGCCTCTGAAAGTAACTCAGGATAAACCCGCTATATATACCCGCGAGTCTTCCAGGTACAATTCTTGGGATTACTAGACAAGTGCACCTTTACTAGCGGAACCTCCTTATTTCTGAGCTGTCTGACCTCTGTTGCCACTATCCGTGTTAGCATCTGAGTAATAGTCAAGTCAGGAGAAATCTCGAGTTCCTCTATCCGCAGAAGCTCTAAAACTGACTCAGAATCTCTAAGACATTTGTGGAGCTGAGATATATGGAACACATTGTGTATTCCAGACAAATGATCAGGTAGAGCAACACGATATGCCATAGTACCAACGCGCTCGGTAATAGGATACGGTCCAATGAACCGTGGAGCCAATTTCTCGGAACTACAGAATTGCATTAAACCTTTCAGTGGAGATACTCGTACAAAAACAAGACCTCCAACATCAAAATCTAAGTCCTTTCTCCACTGATTCGCATAGGACTTCTACCTGCTCTGCACTTCCTTCATTCTCTACCTGATAATTTCTATTTTCTCTAAAGCTTCTCTAATAGAATCTGGCCCAAGTACATATCTATCTCCAGCCTCTAACCAACAAGATAGAGACCGGCACGGTCTTCCATATAATGCTTCGAAAGAAGCCATACCAATACTCGACTGAAAGCTGTTATTGTAGGCAAATTCTACTAAATAGATATGATCAATCCAACTACCTCCAAAATCTAATATGCAAGCACGAAGCAAATCCTCAACTACTTTATTAACTCGCTCCGTCTGACCATTCGTCTGAGGATCATAAGCAGTACCAAGATTCAGCTTCGTACCCAATGTAGTTTGAAGACTCTTCCAGAATCCACTAGTGAATAATGGATCTCGGTCACTCACAATGGCACTAGGAACACCATGTAGCCTGACCACTTCTTTAATATATAGTTTTGCCAGATAAGGAGCTATTTTGGTTGACTTCACTAGAATAAAATGAGCCGATTTTGTAACGACTTGACTTTTTGACCCTTAAATGTCGACATAATACATCCACGGTATATGTGTACCAAGCACATAAATGCCGGAAAGATGAATTGTTAGGGTAAAATAAAAAGAAAATGAAATAGAACAAGAAAGAAGAGGACATCATGTAAGAATCTCACACGCGGAACGATAATATATAATATCTCAAAAGGTCTTTATCAAAAAGAAAAACTTTTTATATATACGTCAATAGGAGAAGACTAACCTATCATCAGCCGAGAAAGTTATAACACCATGTCCTCACAAATGTGGATAGATACAACCAAGTAATGCAGTAGAAAATAAGTACGGCAGGAAATCATCTAGCCCCTCTTCAAGAGCTCCAATGAACAACAGCTAAATCTGGAAACATACTCGAGCTGAGGCGAGCATTATAGGAGAATAACACGTGGATCAGTCTGGTAAACCAACATGAGAAACTCAAATCACATAGAATTTATTATATCTTAAAACCTTCCAAAATAAGAGTATATCGTAAGCCCATGCCATCAATAAACACAGACGGGACAGGTTTTTCCCTTACGATAACCAAACCATTCTGTTATAAATTCAAGTGATAATATAATAATGTCTAAGGTGTGGAATATTAATAATCACATAGCTGCGATGCAAGTGAGTGTACATCACAACAATAATAGGTAAAATGTAACACCCCACATTTTATTGACAGTTAAATTAAAATAAATTTAATTGATAACTATGAAACAGTGAAAAATGAATTTTTGCTAATGTTGGAATTTGACTACGAAACTTATACCATTGTATTCGTGGCAATTTTTTGATCAACTTCCATATACAATGTTTTTTGAATGGACTTCAAACGGAGAAGTTATAGCCGTTTGAAATTTTAGCGTCAAAATAATTACATATGCAACCATGGAAATTTTATCAGTTATAAACATTTGCAATGAATTTATAGGATATTTATAAAAGTAGTAACAAATTTATTATGTTTGTAATGAATATAAATTATTAAGAGAATTAGATGTAAGAGGAAAAAAATAAGGGGAATAATTAACATTGCAAACATAATCTGCTAAAATTTGCAATTAATTAATATGTGAATTAATATTGGAGATTAATATATAACATGTGTGTATGTATATATATATATCAGTTCCCTCAATTTAAAGATGTTTACATATAAATGTAACAAATAAATGTTCAAATTCATATTTGGATAATAAAATATATATGCATATTAAATATATATGTTAATTAAATGGTGGAATTAATTGACATGCCAATTAATGAAACATTACAATGTGTCAAATATTAATTAAATAAATTAACTAATAAAGGTGACATTTTAATCTATTAATGGGGCTATTAATTAGGATTGTAACGTAATCAGTAGAAAATGTCAATTAATAAGGAAATGAAATAATTGTTTACCTAGATTTGAATGTGTACATATAGGCAGTATATTGTTGCACATGAAAATTAATTGAATGATCAATTAAGAAGAGGATTAATTAGATAATAGGTGGGCAACGTCTATATAAGAGAGAACGTAATGTAATTCATTCCATCAGTTGTCACTTTCTTCATCCCTCTCTTACAGTAAACAATGGCTTCTTTCTTCATTCTTTTCTCCTATTTCTCACAAATCTTCACCAAATGAATCCAAATAAAATATATGTGAACAAAATAGAGAAATTGCAACAAATTAAAGGAGAGAAGTTATAGAATGGCATAGTAATTTTAGAAGATAGAGATTTAAAGCTAAGGACATCAGGTGAGTGGATTTAATTATATATCTTTTACGTTTATGATATATTTTCGTTAGATTCCCGTTAAATAATTTTATTCAGTATTTATTTCAGTAATTAGTTCTGTTAATTAGTTATGCTGAGACTGTAAATTGTATAAGAGATCTTATATTTAATTAGTATTAGGCTTGACGGTTAGAGAAAGGCATAAGCTTAAAAGTAAGAAATTTACAGTTATTTACATCTATTTTAAAGTTGAAATTTAGCTTGTAAATGTTAGCTTCTTTTTATTCCTTTTTATGTGAATAAATTAGTTAAAGAGAAGAATTCGCAAATACGAACTAAAATAGAAGAACACTAGATTTACAAAAATTAGATGTAAAATAAGAAAAACTGAAATTAAAGAGAAAATAGAAATTTGAAGTAAATTATGCTAAAACGGGGAAAAATAAATAAAAAGGGAAAACCTAATAACTTGATTTGGAAGTAAGTGATAGATTAATTAGTTGGTTTAGAAAAGAGAATACATTTCTATAGTTTAATATTTAAAAGATAACGATAAACGTAATTACAAGAATAAAAAAAGGGAATTAGTGTAAAATAGAGAAATTACTGTATTTTGCACTATCCAATAAGTAAAGAAATAATAAAAGAAATATCTTGAAGTTACGGATTATTTTTTATAGCATTATTTAGTATTAAAACATGGAAATGGATTTTTAGCACAGCTTTTTGTAACCAACCAAATAGAATAGAACCACTTCCTAGAAAATAAGAAATTGAAGTGAAGAATTAAAGGAATTAAAGAAGGAATCGAGTTAATTATTAGACAAGAATAGAAGCTATAGACAGAAATGTAACTAGATCTGCATTTACTGCGCAGATAATAGAATAAAAGTAATGCAGTTATTATGATAAGTAAATTTGTGATAGTTGGATGTAGTCCCTAGTCAAGATTGTCATATAATATAAGAGAACTAAAGAGAATTCAATATCATAATAAAAGAAGACAGACTAGAATAGAAAAAAGACACTTGTAATTATATTTATAATATATAGATTATAAAAGAATACAGTAGCGACAATTGCAAGTAAAATTATAACATAGGTTATAATTAAGTAGAAAGAACAGAAAAGGCTTATTTTAAGACTTAAATTAAGTTAATAAGCAAATGGAGCAGAAATAATAGAAGAGGCTTATTTTAATAAACTTAGATCTTGGATTAAGTTAATAAGGAAGATAATAGAAGTGGCCTATACCAACAGCATTCCCTTTCAGTCATGAACTGATGGTCTCACAATAGTTATGTGAGGCTAGGACAAGATTATGCTAATTAGGGTAAATATGTAACGAACCGGAGTTTTCGACCGTCGAAAATCGACATCAATATATCCACTGTATAGCATGCCGAACAATCGAGTGCCAGAAATACCAGATCGTTAGATGGCAGAGACTTCCAACTTTGAGACACTTGTTTAGAAAGTGTTATTATATTGGTGAGTATTTACTTACTATTATATTTTAATCAGTTCCGCTATGAGATATTTATCAGAGCTCTGATATATTTGTCTTTGCTTATTTGCAGGATACCAGAAACCCAACTCGGGCTTTAGTGGGCTTGGATTTTAGCATTTTTGCGAAATATCCGGACCCACTGGAATTCGGGTTGTTACGTTAAAAATCATAACCACTAAGTCGTGTTCTCTAATTGTGTAGGATTTCCATGTAGATCTCTTCGGGGAAGTTAAATTCGAAATACTGCACAAGGATCAGGGATATCCTTCCGAAGTGTCAAACATCTCTAGTGAATGTACCATAGCTGGTCTTGCTAAGACCTGATACATCGCTTCCACATGCATATACCAATAAGTATCTCTAGAAATATAGTCGCATGCACTCGGTTTGCCAACCCTACTGGTTATGTCTCCTATCTCTGATTTTTCCTATACCGATGATGAGTCTACGTCCGGCATTCTAGCCCACGAGTCACCACCCAAATAGATCTTCCACACGAGCTCCAACTTGAACAGATCACGGAACCACACATGGATTCCCATATCTCAAATAGATCCAGGAACCACAGGTGGATTCCTCAACAGATCCCAGAATCACACATGGATTTCCATACCCCAACAGGCCTCGGTATCACATATGGATTCCCACATCCTGAATAAATCATGAATTACTACGTGTGTTCGATCGTCTCTAACAGATCTCAAATCTCCATATAGATTCCAGCTTTACGAAGTAATCACAAACCTTTTTTAAAGCATATAACACGTATTTGGTTTTGGAGTGGTTACCGTTTCAAGTCATCTCATATAAGTACACTCGCCCATTTACCAGGTGCTTCAAAACCAATAGATCAATTTCCCAGGAACCTCAACCTCGGTTCTATGGAAAATAAACAGAGAATACATAAGATCGAAGATCGTCTCCTAACCGTTTAAGCAGACAGATTTCCTTATCATTTGTCGTAGAAGAGCAAAACGAGTCTATATGTACAGTATAGCATCACCGAAGATAACTGTACCATATAATCCTCGTGTTTCTTCTAGATATTTCCAGAGTATATTCTAACCAAGATTTGATAATCGGTTATTTAACTATCAAATAAACAAACAGTCCAATACAATGAGAATAATCGCATACGGGAAAACCAAGTCCCATATATTGTCCATAAGCAATAACACACAAAACATGATCGAAACAAACAAGCACGATCAAGTCATATAAACGACTTCTAATCCCCTTTTCGTTTAATTAATTTTTTATTAATTAAAATCTCTTTTATTAATAAAACTTTTTTTATCTAATAAAATATTGTTTATGAATTCCTACTATTCATTTGTACTCTTTCAATACTTCAAAGAGTAATCATATACTTATCTCAAATGGTACAAGTATATTCACAAATTATTAATAAGGTTTCTTATTAAAACCTTTACTCTTTTTATACTTCAAAACATATTCATATACTTATTGCAAATGGTATAAGTATATTCACAAATCATTAACAACATTTCTTACTTTAAACCTTTATTTTTTCAATCTTAAAAATACCCATTTTAAGGATCTAAGTACTTTCACAAATCCATTTAATAAGGTTTAAGACTGATGTTATTTAAACATTGCCACTATAAACCCAAAACCATTTCACTTATGCTTATCTTTAAAACATTCTTTTAAAGATCTATTTACATCCCTAAGTATAACTGAAAAGGTTTAAAGACGAATGTGATTTAGAGACTATCACAATAAACCCAAATCATTTTCCTTCTTGTTACTATCTTTAAAACATCCTTTTAAAAATGTAAGTTTAATAATAAGTTAAGTTCGATAGCCGATTAATCGATTATCTAGTTAAAACAGTTGCTTATACAAATCAATGTTTTTGTACTAAATTCGTTTCCGACATTCCTGACTTAACTATTCCTCCTTCAAGAGGGAAACCCTATAGGTTAGAGCTCTATTGCACTGTCCCTACTCGACATCAATCTTTAACTCTCAGAAATAGATAAACCTACTTTGTCGGCTTTTAGAGTTAAGCAAAGTTAATTACCTTTTAAAACAAGTAAGTAAACAACAAGATTAACACATTTCTGACATTTTAACTTACACCATTCCTCATTCAAGAGTGAATCCTAGTATGTTTGAGCACCGATTGCTCCAAGCCTTGCCTAGACACGTAATTCTTGAATCTTACGAAAAGACAAGTTTACTCGTCGGCTTATTAGTATTAAGCATAGTGAATCACCTTTGTCAAAACTTATATATATAAAATAATGCTATAGAAATACTTGTAAATATGTTTTAAATATCTTTGTAAAATATTACTTGAAAATAACTAATATAGAAGTTTGATTAAAAACATGTTTTACATTTTGCAGCACTTTACTTTCAAAATTCACAAATAATCATTAAGACTATATTTAAACTTATATTCTTTTTTCATACTCAAATACATTTTATGAGAACTTCTATAAAAAGATTTCATAAAGAAAAGAATTTAGAAACCATTTAAATCACGAAAAACAAGCCAAAATGTCGTATTTTAAACACTTAAAACCATAAGCGACTTACTACAGCATTTATAATTGCTGTTAAAAGTCCTTGTTAAAACAACATTGAAAAGAACAATCTTTGCGACTAGTTTTAACCACTTAAACAAATGACTGAAGACATGAAATTTTTATAGTAAGTACTACCATTAGGGTACTTAAAAACCATGGAAAGATACCCCTTAGAATAACTCTCCATTTATTTATAAAAATTCCCGAAAACAAGGGATTCTGAAGTGCACTTATAACGACCATTCTCACTTCAAACACTTTCAAACTTACTTCAATTTAACACACAAGTCAAACAACCATTTAAAAATAAAGTTAAGGCCACACCACATGTTTAAGAGGGTAATAAAAGTGAGGTTATACAATAAAAATTGTCATTTTCTTTCAAAAGCAAGATGGTCCAAAGTTTATAACTTTACTTATTTAATGTCACTTTAACTTTATAATTTGCACACAACATATATACACAATATATGCTTAAGAGATAGTGAGATAACTCACTTAGATCCATGCCTAACCCAAGAACAAAACCTTTATAATCAAAGAACCACCTCCTTCCATCAACACTAGCCTAAAGGTCCAACCATTGGCACTTCCAAACCAATGCCACCTTCCTCCATCTCCTCCATGCTCAAGGCCCATCCAAGCTCCCCCTCTTCCTCTTACCTCCTCCTACTTCTTACTTGCTAATCACGCTTTCCATTATTTCTTAGGCCCAAAGCCAAAGTTTAAAAGAGATTAGCAAAGTTTTGGTTAACTTTTGAAAAAGTTAGAGAGTAATTAGTGGATTAGTGCTTAAGCACTTCCACATTTTCAACCCTCCAACTTCATCTCAAGCTTAGGAATTTATTTATGATTATGAAGTGAACCCCTCCCCTCTATTTATAGGCTTCAAGTGGTGAAGCATAAGCTTACTCTCACCCCCCTTAGAAGGCTTATCTCCCATCACATCTACTTTATCATTTGCTTAACGCTTAAGCATTTCCATTTATGCTTACTTTTACTTTATGTCACTTCTCCTTTAGGCTAATTACTATTATATCCTTACCATAATCTCTCTTATCCTATAGGAAGCTTCTAGAACCTTCCAAACTTGTATGAAGATGAGAGTGTTTAACTAGTGGCTAATGTGTTCATTAGATATTAGCTTAAGAGTTAATTATTTCCATTTTTGATCATTTTCCTTATTTGCTCATTTTCCTATTTAGTTAGCCATAAACATGAAAATATTTTTAGTTGCTAATTGTCTCAATAATGATTACTTAGACATGTGTAAAAAGTTTGAACAACTTCCGTTGGGAAAATAGCTGTTTATCGATAAAATGATTTTCGGTCATATTATCGATATTTTTCCAAAGTATATATTTTTGTAAACATTTTCCAAAACAAGTTTACCATCATTACTTATGATTTAAGAGGGGGTTAAAATGCCTATTAAATCATTGTAATAACATTTAATCCAAGATTCAAATATTTAAATAACTCAGATAACTAAATACGAAGTGTCTGAAATTCCGGGTCGTTACAAATTTAGTCAACCTATCAACAATAACCCAAGGACTATCATGTCTGCTCCTTGAACGATGTAATCCATCTACAAAATCAATGGATACTTGTAATTGAAATTACCAGATCAATTTATATTTGAAATAAATATGAACTCGGTAAAATTCTAAGCTCACATTTACCCGATCCCACTTCCATATTGGAACCTCTAATGGTTGTGGAAGTCCACTAGGTCTCTGATGTTCAGCTTTAACAAGCTGACACGTCATGCAATGCTTCAAAAAGTTCCCCACATCATGTTTCATTCTTTCCCAAAAATATAGCCTTTTCATTTCAACATACATCTTGCTGCTTCCTGGGTGGATAGTATAACTAGATCGATGACAATCCTCCATGATATCCTTACGGAGTGTATCAGTGTCAGGAACTACTAGCCTACCACGCCTCTGAAGATAACCTCTACTATCAACTGCAGTTACTTCCTGACTACTACTATAACACAATTGGAAAATATCAGTTAGAGAAGAATCCTGCTTCTAAGCATCTGCTATACGGTCTAATATAGATGGACATGCTTCTAAACTAGTAAGCATCAAATCTGATTTCAAATATGGACTTTTATCTCGGATATCACAGATAGATAAAGTCTCTAGACCCTTCCATTCTAGCATCATCATAGAAACAACTACTAGAAGCTTGCAACTAAGAGCATTGGCTACTCCATTTTCCTTTCCGGGAGTATACTGAATTTCCACATCATATGCAACTAAAAACTCTAACCACCTCTGTTGTCTCATATTCAAATCTTTTTGAGAAAATAAATATTTCAATGATTTATGATCTATATATAAGATGAACTTCTCTCCCAAAAGATAGTGACGCCAGAACTTAAGTGCAAAAACTATAGCTACCAGCTCTAGATCGTGGGTATCATACCGAATTTCATTCCGTCTAAGCTGTCTAGAAGCATAAGCAACTACTCTGTCTCTCTGCATAAGAAGTGCTCTAAGTCCCGATCCACAAGCATTAGTATAAACCACCAAATCTTGATTCCGATTAGGTACAATAAGAATAGGTGTGTGAGTGAGAAGATCCTTCAGCTTTTGAAAAGTTGATTCACACTTATCAGTCTACTGGAATTTCATGTTCGTCCTAGACAAGGTAGTGAGAGGGAGAACTACTTTCGAGAAATCTTTAATAAAACGTCGATAATATCCAACTAAGCCAAGAAAACTCCTAATTTCAGTAATGGTCTCTAGTCTCTTCCACTCCTGAATTGCTTCAATCTTAGAGGGATCGACTGAAATACCTTCACCAGATACTACGCGCCCCATAAACGTCACCTGCTGTTTCCAAAAATGACATTTAGAGAATTTTTCCTTCAACTTATTTTCTTGCAGTGTCTCTAAAACAATTCTAAGGTGTTTAAGAAGCACTTCCTGGAATGTACAAGAATATTATCAATAAATACTAGAAAATTTTTATCGAGATACTCTCAAAAAACTCGATTCATCAGGTCAATGAAATATGCAGGCGCGTTCGTTAACCCTAAAGGCATCACTAGCCATTCATAAGATTCGTATCTAGTTCGGAAAGCTGTAAGAGGAATGTTATCTTCTGCTACTCTGAGCTAATAAAAACTGGTAGCTAGGTCAAGTTGAGAAAAGACCTTATGTAACAACCCACAGATTTTACGATTATAAATTTAAATGTTGAATTTAAATATAGCATCGTTAGTTGAATTTGAAGTCCGAAATGTGACTTTTTGTAAACGGTCGAATTCGGACTCGAGACCACTTCCATTGAGTCCAAAACGGCGTTTGTGACCTTTTTGAGTATAAACATCGATATGTTTGGAGTTGATTAGAATTTTGATATTTTCAGTTGGGGCTTTGGGTTTGGATTTCAGCCCACTAACCTAACAAGGTAACCCCAACTCCTTTACCTAATAACTCCTACTCCACTCCTCTTCATTCATTCATAACATTTCCTAACACTCAAGCTAAAGGAAAGAATGGGGGAAAAGATGGGAGATTAGGAATTCCTAAGCCCTAGTTCTCTTAGGAAATTCAAGTTCTTGCTCTAAAATCAAAGAGAAGCTTAGGTAAGTATCCTCTTCATCTTCTCCATCTCAATCTCTCTTCAATTTTCAGAAATTCCTATAACCTAACTTAGGAAAAAATTCACCTTTGATAATTGATTGAAGATCTTAGAGGAGTAGTTGAAGAGGAATTCATCTTCCTTTGTTTTAGAGCTTCTCATTCGTTGTTTTTGAGCTTTAAAGGTGAGTTCTTGAACTCACATCTATGTCTATAGCTTTCATTGTTGTTAGGTATGAATTCCTAACATCTATTTCATGTTCAATTGCTTTTGATTTGAATTGGTTTGATGAATTTTCCAATTTATGTATTTTGAAGTCAAAATCTTTAAAGATCCTATCTTGGATGTTTGGACAAGTTTTTGGTGGTGTATCGAAGAGCCTATAGGGTTGGGTTGTCGATTGGCATAAATCCCTAGCATCCATCGCTTGTTTGATCGCTTCTGGTTTGGATTTTGCCATCTTTGGGCTAGGCTGATTTTTGCCTAACATGAAAATCCAGACGTCTGATTGAAAAATCCAGACGTCTGGTTGAAAAATCCAGACGTTTGGTAGGGGTCCCTGAAAAAAGAAAAAAATAACAAATGCAGAAAAAAAAATGGCTGAGACAAAATCCAAACGTCTGGTTAAACCCAACCAGACGTCAGGTCCTGTGCAATTTTGCCTATTTTGGCTGTTTTTGAGTGGATTTCCAATTTTTATCGATTTTTGTTGATCCGGTTAGTTGTTATCAATTATTATCGACTTTGATGACTTCATTTATGGATTTTTGGGAATATCCATTTGATTGGGATTTGATATCGATTTTTATGGTTTGAATTCACGTCGTCGAATGTGGATTTTTTGTGATAGATTGTTTTACAATCATTTCTGTGATTTGTCACTTTAAAATACAAAGGTTTTATACTAGTAGTAAATACTCAAACACTTTCACAAAAACAATTTCAACACTATTTTTAATACAAAACTCATTTTTAAAACCGTTTTCCAATCTATTTGTATATACAAACCTTTACCTCATTCGTATGAGAAATCTAATTAAACGGCTTAACAAAATAAGTGGTATGAAACGCTTGCGTTTACAACGTCGGTTAATTCTTGGACTTGTTCGATTGAACTCTCATGACAATTTTCGAGTGGAAATCTACAATCTGTTCGTAAATATTTAAGTTATTGAAATGACCCACTTAAATTTTTTTTTTTAAACATTCAGTGGCCATTTAATCAAGAAAAATATTTAATTCAATTTTTCTTCTATCCAGGACCTTTCTGCCAATATAAAAATATTGGTTTATTCATTTTATCTTGAACTTATATATATGAAGATATATAAGTCCTCTTCTACCTAAATCAGAGTACAGAAATTTTGAAGGTAGAAATCTGTTTGAGTATTGCTAAAAAAATACTCTCTTCATAGCAATAGTGTTTTTCAAAACAAGGTTTTTCCAAATGACTTGGGTTAATGCATTACTATTGATTTTATGTCTCAAGGCTCCTTACTTTACATAAATTCTTCTGATTTTATTACTGGGTAAACTGTGCTTTTACTTGTGCATGTGTGTGTGCATGTTTCTATGCATGTGTGTGTCAGTGAGCAGTTCAGTGCCTTATTTTTTTTTATTAACAAAATTGTCTGAATCTATTTCATACTTTGGGCTATGAAACAGATCTGAAAATTTAATTTAAACCCTTGGTTGTTGGCTTGACCCAGGCTCAAGAAAAATGGCTATGTTAGCCCTGTTCTGGTTTGCACTATTTTGTTACAAAATACCTGCTATTTTATTTTCTTTTCAAAGCAACTCAAACCCTTTCTATCAGATTTTATTTTTGACTTAAACATGGATTTTCTTATGCCAGTTCTTTAGATATACATACAAATCACAAATTCTTTCAATCTCAGATTTTTCTACCATTATAGCCTAACTGTTCTTGAAGCTTAAAATCCATTTTTCCTTAGCAAAGCATTTGGCAAAACAAAGCACATAGTTCAACTGAGACATATAAGTTCAACAACTACAAAACAGCAATTAACCATACATTGGTTTCTCAAAGTAACTTTAAACAATAGGTCTTAATCTAGTTCATCATGAAGGTGTGGTTTACTTCAGCAAAGTCTTTTAAAACATAGCATCCAAATCTTAAGCAGTTAAACATCCAAAGCCTGATCAAAGCAATTCCTATTTTCCTGCAAAATCACCATGAGCTGCCCCATATGAATATGAGACACCCAATGGTGCATAAACACAAAAGGGTCATACTATTTGTCTGGTATGAATAATCCAACTGAAAACATGATCTCATTCAATTCTCTTTATATACAAAACTTTGCATGAATAAGAAACTCAGTATCTTCCTTGTGCTTGTTTTTTTTTTGAAGCATGTTCCTTCATCTCAGTGTTAACAGATTATTTATATATAATCCCCATGACTTGATTCATAGAAAACAATCATAAGATTCATCAATAAAAAGCATCAAAAACAACCAAATGCAAACATCAATTCAGTTATCATGCCCTTTTCAACTTTACTGGCCATCAGGGATTTTGCCCAGGCCTCTCCTGAATCTATTCCTAGAATTCATTATCAAATTTAATAGGGTCTTTAGCTACTTTCTCCTTTTTAAACACACACTGCCTGGGACATCTCTCTGTTAACCCAGCACACTCAGGCCCCTGGGTATAAACATACCATGTGTGAACTTGCAATGTTCCCCTTGCCAAGCTATACTTTGGTAGCCCTAAGATCCCAAGTCCTTAGTTAAATTACTAAGTGTTATTATTATTTTTCATAGCAGTGCTAATCCCTTCTGCATCTCACTTCTTAATCAGAGAAATATAAATAATGCAAGCAACATGTATTCATCCAGAGTTTGGTAAGTTATATTCTCAGAAGCAAACATTTAATCATGAAAAAGGGAGGTGACTTCTTAGCACATTATTTTGCCTATGGGTTTCACTGGATCAAAATGTAAGCATATGGTCCTGAGTAACTTACTAGATATATATTTTTTTTTTCTCTTACCTCTGGTTCAATCAGATTCATGATCTGGCTAAACCACAAGTATATTTGATTTGGGTATTTCATAAAACATAGAAGCTCAGCACATGTACAACATTGCACTTCTACATTTTCTTTTGTTTTAATTAATATGAGACATAAGCAACAACACAATGTTACAGCCCCATATTTCTTTCTACCTTCAGACCATATACCCACCACTTGAATCCGGGGATTTTTATAAACAACTTTATAAAGAAAACTTATAAAAGAAATCACACAATCTCAAAGCTAACCCATATCACAGACAAACATTTTAGATCATGAATCCATGACTCTTATTTTTCTGGGTAAATCAGATAGAGGTTTTACACTTAAACAAATTATTAACAAACCAAAGTCATCCAATCATAAAACATAACTTGTAAAAGAAAATTAGTTCAAACAGGCTGCCTCAATATTCAGGTCTTAATGCCAAAGTTTTCAGTGAGGTTACTCACCTTAATCCTTCTTCTTCCTATGCCTTATGAACCCCCTTTTAGTCTTCTGCCTTCTCCTATTTTCTCTGGTTTATGTCTTGTATATTTTTTTTTAGGTTAATGAAGAACAAAAATATATGGTCTTACTATACTAGGCCTTTTATATAAATCTTGGTTGTTACTAGGGTTTATGGATTTACCCAATGTCAGTTCTACCCCATCCCAAACATAGCCTGCCTCTGGTTTGATTCAAGAAAATAAAAGGGTATGTGGTCCTTGTCTTCCTTTCCAGAAATCAGTTCCTCTCTTTTAATTTTCCCTGGTCATGTCATATGCATGACTTATTATTATTATTATTATTATTATTATTTTCTTAATAAAAGAAATTACCGAGAATAGATAAAGTGCTTGTTTAGGGACTCATGCCATTTTCATGCAACTTCTGTTTTCTTCCAGAAATTGATTGACTGTATACATGTATAACCTATGTATACCTAAGCCTTTTATTTTTCTTTCTTTCTTTAAATAATTTTAAGTTTATTTCAGCCTAGCTCTTATTTTCTTTGTACTATATTTTATTTAAAGACAAAATTCTATCTTTATGCATATGTATTTCTAAATCAGTTATTTTATTTTATCTATTAATTTCTGCCAAATTTTTGTTACACAGAAATCTGTGTGCATGTGTACACTGTCTTGTGCACATGTACATGTTTTATACTTTATATCTGCAAATCAATTTCCTATTCCTATTTTTCCCAATGCAATTTCAAACAAATACAAACTAAATTAAATCATGAAATTACTCACAAAAATCAGGGTTATCACATATACCCCTCCTTTTAGGAATTGTGTCCCACAATTCTTTCATACTTAACTTAAGTATCATCTCTTCAGAAAAATGAATTTTTCTGATTTCAAAACCATTTTTAAACCAATCACCTATTAAGCACTATGCATATCAACACAAGATAAAAATCACAATGCATATTCAACCAACACATTCATTAGTATGTATATATATATAGATTTACCTTTTCTTCAATCAAACAGCTGGGGATAATCATTTCTGATTTTATCCTCCAATTCCCATGTGCAATCATTTGGGTCTAGACTCCATTGTACTTTTACTAATTTAATTTCTTTGTTTCTCAATTTCTTGGTTTCTCTAGAAACTATGCCCACTGGTTCCTTTTCATAGATCATTCTAGGATCAATCTGCACATCCTTAGAGGATTCTAGTATTGCTTCCTTATCATGAACCCATCTTCTTAGTTGAGACACATGAAAGACATCATGCATTGCTCTCATTTCTTCTGGCAATTCTAATTTATAGGCTACTCCCTATTCTTTCTAGAATTTTATATGGTCCTATATATCTAGGAATCAACTTTCCTTGTTTCCCAAACCTTAGAACCTTTTTCATGGGTGATATCTTGATGAACACATAATCCCCAACATCATATTGTACTGCCTTCCTTCTTTGATCTGCATATTTCTTTTGCCTATCTTGGGCAGAGGCAATTCTTTTTCTGATCAAGGCTACCTTTTCAGAAGTCTCCTTCACATTTTCTGGTCCTAAGACCACTTTTTCTCCAGACTCATGCCAACTTGAAGGTGATAAACATGGCCTTCCATAGAGAGCTTCAAAGGGGGCCATGCCTATGCTACTGTGATGGGTGTTATTGTATGCAAATTTAGCTAGATATATGTAATCTTCCCAGCTTCCTCCCCAATCCAATACACATGCTCTCAACATGTCTTCAAGCAATTTGTTCACAATTTATGTTTGGCCATCAGATTGAGGATGGTATGCTGTACTCAAGCATAAATCAGTCCCCATTGCCTTGTGAAAACTCTGCCAAAACTTTGAAGTGAAGATGGTATCTCTATCACTTACTATAGTCTTTGGTATACCATGCAGTCTGACTACTTCTTTAATAAACAACTGGGCCAGGGTATTAGCATTTCTTTCTGATTTCACTGGTATAAAGTGGGCTGACTTGGTTAACCTATCAACCATTACCCAAATACTATCATTTCCCCTCCTAGTTCTAGGCAAACCATCAATAAAATCCATTGATATGTCTTTCCATTTCCACTGTGGTATTTGTAAAGGTTGAAGCATTCCTGAGGGTTTTTGATACTCAGCCTTCACCTGCTGGCAAACCATACATTTTGATACATAGGTTGCCACTGCACTCTTCATACCACTCCACCAATAATCTCTCTTGAGGTTGTGATACATTCTTGTGCTTCCTGGGTGTATAGTATATTTGCTTTTGTGGTAAGCATCCAAAATTTCTTGCTTCAACTCATCCACTGCTGGAACACATATTCTTTCTTCTTTCTTCAGATGGCCTTGATCATCCAACTGAAAACCTTCCACTGTCTCACCATTTAATATTTGAGTCTTCTTCCCAAATAAAAATGGATCTTGGTTTTGTAGCATTGCAACTTTATTCTTCAATTCTGATCCCAGAGTAATAAAACTTAATTTTCCCATTTCTACATTCCCACTGCATAAGCTCATGTTTTCTATGTTATCACTTTCTATCTCTGAATCAATTAATAATGATAAAGTGTTAAACTCTTCTATCATTAATCTAGCCACTTTAGCATGTTGTCTACTTAGGGCATCTGCTACTTTATTAGCCTTACCTGGTGTGTATAATATTTCAAAATCATATGAGGCTAAGAGTTCAATCCATCTTTGCTGCCTCATATTTAATTCTTTTTGTGAAAACAAATATTTAAGTGATTTATGGTCTGTATATACTTCAAATTTTGCTCCTAACAAGTAGTGTCTCCATAGCTTAAGGGCATACACTATAGCAGCCAATTCAAGGTCATGAGTAGCATACCTTACTTCACTTGATTTCAACTGCCTAGAAGCATAAGCTATTACCTGATGTTGTTGCATCAACACTGCTCCAAGCCCTTGTCCACTTGCATCAGTATACACCACCAAGTTTTCATTTCCCTCAGGTACTTTAATAATTGGAGCTTGTACCAGTGCTTCTTTTAATTTCCCAAAGGCATTTTCACATTCCTCAGTCCAAGTGAACACTTGATTTTTCCTAGTCAATCTGGTTAATGGAATTGAGATTTTTGCAAAATCTTTTATAAATCTTCTATAGTAACCAGCCATTCCCATGAATGATCTGACTTCAGTGACATTAGTAGGCCTTTTCCAAGCTTGCACTGCAATGACTTTATTGGAGTCCACAGCTATTCCTTTTTCTGATATAATATGGCCTAGAAAGTTCACTTCATTCTGCCAAAAAGTGCATTTTGAAAACTTTGCTTTCAAGTCTTCCTGTCTCAATTTCTCAAATACTATATGCAAATGGTTTTCATGCTCTCTAACTGACTTAGAATAAATTAGTATATCATCAATAAATATTAACACAAACTTATCCAAGTATTCTCTAAAAATCCTATTCATCAAATCAACAAAATAGGAAGGAGCATTTGTTAAGCCAAATGGCATCACCAAAAATTCATAAAGTCCATATCTGGTGTTAAAGGCTGTATACTTAATGCTTTCCTCTTCTACTTTCATCTGATGAAAGCCTGAAGCTAAATCAAGCCTGAAGAATATCTTTGCACCACTCAATTGATCAAAGAGATCATCAATTCTTGGTAAGGGGTATTTATTTTTAACTGTGACTTTATTTAATTCCCTATAGTCAATACATAATCTAAGGGATCCATCATGTTTCTTAACAAAGACAACTGGTGCTCCCCATGATGAGCTACTGGGTCTAATAAAACCTTTTTCTTCTAGTTCAACTAATTGCTTTTTCAACTCCATCAATTCCTTAGGCCCCATTCTGGTTGGTCTTTTAACCACTGGGCTAGCTCCTGGAATTATTCTAATTGAAAATTCAACTGGCCTGTGATTAGGAACTCCTCTTACTTCCCCAAACACATCAACATATTGATTAACTATGTGGATCTCTTCTAATGCAGGCATGGGTTTTTCATTTGACAATGCAGAAAGTTTGGCTATACTTCTATTTTTGTTTGCCTCACAAAGAACGATTATTCTTTGTCCATCAGAAACCTTCAATGATATGGTGGATGTCTCCATATTTATGATAGCCTTATATCTACTCAACCAATCAACTCCTAAAATAATTCCTATGTCTGGATATTGCAACACATATAGGTTTGACTCAAACACATGTCCTCCTATATTTAATCCCAGTTGCATGCACATCATACCCATAACACATGAACTACCTATAGGGCTTCTAATTAGCAGTGGTTTATCAACAATCATACAATTCAATTTTAATTGTTGTGCAATATCATGAGAGATCAATGAGTGTGTAGCCCCAGTATCATATACTACTGTTAAAGGTATTGAATGGATAAGCAAAGTACCTTCAACTTGACCATGCTTTTCAACATTTGATCCCTCAGCTGCCTTGCCTTTCCCTTCCAAAGCCCCTAATTTTCCTTGCTTAAAATCTGGGCAGTTCCTCTTTATGTGACCTTCCTTCCCACAATGGTGACAATTAAAGGATGCTGGTCTAGGATTGGTGCACCTATTTTTCATGTGCCCCTCTTGTCCACAGTTGTAACAAGTGATCCTCTTCTTAACTTCAGCAGTTCTGGCTTCTTCTGGTTTCTTGGTGGAAGCTATGTCTGTTTTCTTTTTATCATAAGGGTGAAATTTACCCTTTCCCTTCTTGTTTTGATTATTTTTGAATGCCCTGAAATTCTCTCTAGCTTTATCATGTTGTTCAATGCTCAGAGTCAAATCCAAAACTTGATCAAAAGTTTTATCCTTGTATGGCAGCATGGCTCTACTAAGGCTAGGGTTCAACCCTTGAATATATCTGCCATTCTTAGCTTCCTCAGTAGTGATGAGCACTGCACCATACTTTGCCAATGATTCAAACTTCTGAGTGTACTCAGTGACACTCATAGTCCCTTGCCTCAATTTGATGAATTCCTCCAGTAAAGACTCCTTAGCTGATGCAGGGATAAATCTGCCTTCCAACATTGCTTTAAATTGATCCCATGTTACTTCTCCTTCAGGTCTTCCAGCTATGATAACCTCCCACCAATCCAAAGCTGCTCCTCTCAATTGCCTGGATGCAATTTGCCTCTTCCTTTGGTCTTCAACTTGCATGTCTGCAAAGATTCTTTCCAAAATTCTAAGCCGATTTTGAACCCCCATAACTCCTTCTGTGCCATCAAATGTTTTGCCTCCAAGATTGGTAAAAGTCTTGAGTAGTTTGGAAAGTTCCTCATGGGGATTTTCCTGCCTGTTGCCTACTCCATCTCTTATGGCCCTCATGAATTCTTGCACATTCACCATGGGTGGTTCACTTGTTCCTACATTTTGATGTCTGGGTCCTGCCATAGCTCTATCGATATAACACTTGGGTTAGTCTGTTTTGCCTAATGCTCTATAGATTAATTCATTTTAATTTATCACTTATTCTGTCATAATAGATATCAATAGTGTAAATATATAAAAAAACAAAACATCCAAAGCAGTAAACACTTCTATACATCCAATGCAAACAAATTCATACAAAATTTTTGCTATGTTATTTAACAACATAGCTCTGATACCAAATGAAATGACCCACTTAAAATTTTTTTTTTTTAAACATTCAGTGGCCATTTAATCAAGAAAAATATTTAATTCAATTTTTCTTCTATCCAGGACCTTTCTGCCAATATAAAAATATTGGTTTATTCATTTTATCTTGAACTTATATATATGAAGATATATAAGTCCTCTTCTACCTAAATCAGAGTACAAAAATTTTGAAGGTAGAAATCTGTTTGAGTATTGCTAAAAAAATACTCTCTTCATAGCAATAGTGTTTTTCAAAACAAGGTTTTTCCAAATGACTCGGGTTAATGCATTACTATTGATTTTATGTCTCAAGGCTCCTTATTTTACATAAATTCTTCTGATTTTATTACTGGGTAAACTGTGCTTTTACTTGTGCATGTGTGTGTGCATGTTTCTGTGCATGTGTGTGTCAGTGAGCAGTTCAGTGCCTTATTTTTTTTTATTAACAAAATTGTCTGAATCTATTTTATACTTTGGGCTATGAAACAGATCTGAAAATTTAATTTAAACCCTTGGTTGCTGGCTTGACCCAGGCTCAAGAAAAATGGCTATGTTAGCCCTGTTCTGGTTTGCACTATTTTGTTACAAAATACCTGCTATTTTATTTTCTTTTCAAAGCAACTCAAACCCTTTCTATCAGATTTTATTTTTGACTTAAACATGGATTTTCTTATGCCAGTTCTTTAGATATACATACAAATCACAAATTCTTTCAAACTCAGATTTTTCTACCATTATAGCCTAACTGTTCTTGAAGCTTAAAATCCATTTTTCCTTAGCAAAGCATTTGGCAAAACAAAGCACATAGTTCAGCTGAGACATATAAGTTCAACAACTACAAAACAGCAATTAACCATACATTGGTTTCTCAAAGTAACTTTAAACAATAGGTCTTAATCTAGTTCATCATGAAGGTGTGGTTTACTTCAGCAAAGTCTTTTAAAACATAGCATCCAAATCTTAAGCAGTTAAACATCCAAAGCCTGATCAAAGCAATTCCTATTTTCCTGCAAAATCACCATGAGCTGCCCCATATGAATATGAGACACCCAATGGTGCATAAACACAAAAGGGTCAGACTATTTGTCTGGTATGAATAATCCAACTGAAAACATGATCTCATTCAATTCTCTTTATATACAAAACTTTGCATGAATAAGAAACTCAGTATCTTCCTTGTGCTTGTTTTTTTTTGAAGCATGTTCCTTCATCTCAGTGTTAACAGATTATTTATATATAATCCCCATGACTTGATTCATAGAAAACAATCATAAGATTCATCAATAAAAAGCATCAAAAACAACCAAATGCAAACATCAATTCAGTTATCATGCCCTTTTCAACTTTACTGGCCATCAGGGATTTTGCCCAGGCCTCTCCTGAAATCTATTCCTAGAATTCATTATCAAATTTAATAGGGTCTTTAGCTACTTTCTCCTTTTTAAACACACACTGCCTGGGACATCTCTCTGTTAACCCAGCACACTCAGGCCCCTGGGTATAAACATACTATGTGTGAACTTGCAATGTTCCCCTTGCCAAGCTATACTTTGGTAGCCCTAAGATCCCAAGTCCTTAGTTAAATTACTAAGTGTTATTATTATTTTTCATAGCAGTGCTAATCCCTTCTGCATCTCACTTCTTAATCAGAGAAATATAAATAATGCAAGCAACATGTATTCATCCAGAGTTTGGTAAGTTATATTCTCAGAAGCAAACATTTAATCATGAAAAAGGGAGGTGACTTCTTAGCACATTATTTTGCCTATGGGTTTCACTGGATCAAAATGTAAGCATATGGTCCTGAGTAACTTACTAGATATATATATATATTTTTTTCTCTTACCTCTGGTTCAATCAGATTCATGATCTGGCTAAACCACAAGTATATTTGATTTGGGTATTTCATAAAACATAGAAGCTCAGCACATGTACAACATTGCACTTCTACATTTTCTTTTGTTTTAATTAATATGAGACATAAGCAACAACACAATGTTACAGCCCCATATTTCTTTCTACCTTCAGACCATATACCCACCACTTGAATCCGGGGATTTTTATAAACAACTTTATAAAGAAAACTTATAAAAGAAATCACTCAATCTCAAAGCTAACCCATATCACAGACAAACATTTTAGATCATGAATCCATGACTCTTATTTTTCTGGGTAAATCAGATAGAGGTTTTACACTTAAACAAATTATTAACAAACCAAAGTCATCCAATCATAAAACATAACTTGTAAAAGAAAATTAGTTCAAACAGGCTGCCTCAATATTCAGGTCTTAATGCCAAAGTTTTCAGTGAGGTTACTCACCTTAATCCTTCTTCTTCCTATGCCTTATGAACCCCCTTTTAGTCTTCTGCCTTCTCCTATTTTCTCTGGTTTATGTCTTGTATATATTTTTTTTAAGGTTAATGAAGAACAAAAATATATGGCCTTACTATACTAGGCCTTTTATATAAATCTTGGCTGTTACTAGGGTTTATGGATTTACCCAATGTCAGTTCTACCCCATCCCAAACATAGCCTGCCTCTGGTTTGATTCAAGAAAATAAAAGGGTATGTGGTCCTTGTCTTCCTTTCCAGAAATCAGTTCCTCTCTTTTAATTTTCCCTGGTCATGTCATATGCATGACTTCGTATTATTATTATTATTATTATTATTTTCTTAATAAAAGAAATTACCGAGAATAGATAAAGTGCTTGTTTAGGGACTCATGCCATTTTCATGCAACTTCTGTTTTCTTCCAGAAATTGATTGACTGTATACATGTATAACTTATGTATACCTAAGCCTTTTATTTTTCTTTCTTTCTTTAAATAATTTTAAGTTTATTTCAGCCTAGCTCTTATTTTCTTTGTACTATATTTTATTTAAAGACAAAATTCTATCTTTATGCATATGTATTTCTAAATCAGTTATTTTATTTTATCTATTAATTTCTGCCAAATTTTTGTTACACAGAAATCTGTGTGCATGTGTACACTATCTTGTGCACATGTACATGTTTTATACTTTATATCTGCAAATCAATTTCCTATTCCTATTTTTCCCAATGCAATTTCAAACAAATACAAACTAAATTAAATCATGAAATTACTCACAAAAATCAGGGTTATCACAGTTATGCCAGTGGTTATGGGACATGAAGCTAAACTCATTTATTTACTAGCTTAGAGTAATTTACACTTCTTTTTGATCAATGATGATCATTTTGTATTTTCGTGTGGAAATCTACAATTTGTTCGTAAATATTTAAGTTAAGCTAATGGTTATGGGACATGAAGCTAAACTCATTTATTTACTAGCTTGGTGTAATTTACACTTATTCTATGGAACTTTGGCTCAATTTGGTGGGGTAGCGGCCCATGGTCTTTTGACTGTTCGTGGAGCAATCAGCTCAATGAGTCGGTGAATGGGGCGTATCTTTTAGGTGCGTCGATGTTCGGCTCAATAAGTCTGTGCATGGGGCGTATCTTTTTAGGTGCATCGATGTTCGACTATGCATGGGGCGTATCTTTTTAGGTGCGTCGATGTTCGATTGTGCATGGGGCGTATCTTTTTAGGTGCGTCGATGTTCGGTTCATTTTATGGGTTAGCGACCCGTGAGATAGCATCTCGTTTGTGATGCACGTGATGGTGAGTTTTCATACTCCCCATTGTGATAGGCCTCCCACTTTTTGTTTTCTGGATTTCCAATTATTGATCTCTAGAATTTGTGTTTCACCAATTTTTGTGATCTGCATTTATATGTTTTGTCAATATTTGAGGTTTGGTGAATAAGCTAAAGAATATGATATTCTTTTTGGATATTTGAGGAGATTTGAGATATTGTATGATTTTCATTGTTATCAAACATATACTTGTCACAGTATGGCATTATTGTTATCATATATTTTTGTCGTATCTCTTATTCTATCTCAACTAATATGATATTTATAGCTAGACTGATCCGTTTATTATTTTTCTTCTTAAATAATACTCGGGTCAGACCGAGGTGTTTCAGGTGCTTCCACTTGACTTCTTAGCAGGGACTAGCTTCTGATTTTTGGCTAACTACTTTAGCTTAGTAGTTTTTGCTTTTATACATTTGAGATAGAGACTCCTTGATGTATACTTATTTTTTAGTGATGTTGTGGATCTTGTACGACCACTACTTTGATGTACACTTCTATGTGTTATATTCATATCTGTTTCAGCCTTAGTGATATGAATATTTGTGACTGATTTTGTGTTGTGCTTATTTTATATTTGTTTATGAAGGCCACATAGCCACTGTGTAGTAGCTTTGAGTTTGTATTTGATATGTCGGATTTCCACTTGGAATGAAATGCATGGCCTACTATCTGACATATCGGTATTCGCACAAAGCAATTACACAGATGGTCACTCCTCAATAGCCTTATTCTTTGTGCTAGTCGATGAAATTACCCCATAGTGTCCTTAGCTAGTGTGAGTATAGAGGTGGGGCGTCACAGCTTAGTATCAGAGCCAAACTTCGGAACAATGTAGAATAATCTAGCAAGGATCATTGTCCTAAGTTTCTCTTAGGAATCGTGCCTTAGGATTTAATCCGAGTCTTTGGACCCATTCTATCCTATTTTCTTTTATGATGCCTTGTTTATCAATCTATTTTATTTGTGAGAATAACCTTTTTCCTCTTCTTTCTTTCTTTCTTCAAAAAGAGAAATGGTTAGACCTGGCAGTCCTAGCGCTGGTCAATCCAGTGGTCCTTCTCTGGATGGTGTATTCATGTATGCCAAACAACTTTTGGATCTTGTAAAGAATCAAAGGTTTATATGTGCTTTGAATAAGAACCCTAAAAATGTTTTACCTCTGAAATTAGAAGTGCCTTTCGACCAGTTTGTTGATATCACTCTTCGACTTGAAGAGGCCGACAAAGGAAGTGATAGTGATATTCGGGTTTCCAAGAAGAGGCATATTAAGTTCAAAAGCCCTAATCCCAATAAGAAAGTGAAGCAAGCAACTTCGGTAGCAAAGACTCCAATCCCTAATCGCAGAGTATGCTACAATTGTAGTTCTAAGGACCACTATGCAAATATGTGTCTGAAGCCCCTTAGTTGTCGCTATTGCAAAGGTTTGGGTCATCTTTTATCTTCATGTCCCATACTTCAAAGTAGGAGAGAGGGAAAGCTGAATGTTGTGCAACCCCCTAGTAACACTTCTCTTGGTCAAGGTATTTCTCATTCTGTCCTTGATGGCATTATTTTGTTTCGTGATTAACCTATTCGAATTCTTTTGATACGGGTGCATCTCCTTCTTTTATATCAAAAGAACTTGTTGATACTTTGTCTTTAAATATTATGGGCTTGATGACTACACTGAGAATTGCGAATTCGGTTGGTGGATCCGCAACACTCAGTTTACTTTGTAAAAATGTCAGGATTATTTTATGTGATTATGCTTTCCGATCCGATTTGCTTGTTATGCGCTACTTAGGTTTCGGAATTGATTTTGGGAAAGGATTGGTTTAATCGTTATGAAGCCCATATCCTATATCCCGAAAGGACTATCCATCTTCGACATCCTCAATCTGTCAAGCAGATTTTTTATTGTTCTTAATGATTTCGATTCAAAATCGATGGTATCATTTTATTCTTTAGACCCACATGATGAGGAAGATGTTATTTCCCTCATTCAAGTAGTTCGTGAATTTTACGATATCTTTGAGTCTGTCTTAGGATTACCACCTAAGCGATCTATTGAGTGGTGCAAAGGTCTTTTTAGCTCGACCTTGCCATCAGTTTTCATCAACTACGAGTTGCAGAGGATAGCATTCTACTTACCGCATTATGCACTTTGATTCTTATGAGTGGCTCGTTATGTCATTCGGTTTGACGAACCTTCCAGCTTATTTCATCCATCTTATGAATCGAGTATTCTACGAATATTTCGATGAGTCTGTCCTTATATTCATTGATTATGGGTGAAAATAGTAATTTAAAATTGCAAATCTTTTTAATAAGATATATTTATAAGTATAATTGGATTCTGTTATTAAGACAAGCAAAGAATATTTGTGAATTTTATAAGTGACATGTTTATCATATAGAAGATGATTTTGTATTGTATTGCCCATTGAATGCTTTAAGAATTCTGGTCGATGCGCTTGATCAACGTTATCGATAGGAGTCTCCTAAACACTATGATGAGATGGTCAGACATAGTAAATTGTCTTGTAATAAGTAAATTTGTTTTTTTTAAAAGATGATTACATAAAGTTAATCATAATTTTGAATGTCTTAGCTTTTCGGGAAAGAGGATCATGAAATAAATAATTTAGCATAGAAGCTGCTTTTCAAAAATTAAAAGAATTCCTTTCCTTTGCTTCTATTCTTGTGATTCCCGAAGGGAACCAAGACTTGATTGGTTATACCGATGCTAGTCGGGTTGGTTTGGGAGCCATTCTCATGCAAAAGGGAACGTGTTATCGCTTATGCTTCTAGGCAATTAAAGCCTGCCGAGACTAGATATGCCACTCACAATTTAGAGCTCGCGGCCATTGTTTTCGCCCTTAGAATTTGGCGTCATTATCTTTTGGGAGAGAAATTTGTTCTCTACACCGATCATAAATATTTGAAGTATTTATTTTCTCAAAAGGAACTTAATTTGCGTCAACAATGGTTGCTCGAATTCCTTGCATCTTATGATCTTGATATTCTCTATACTCCCAGAAAGGAAAATTGTGTTGTCGATGCCCTTAGTCATAAGCAACAAGCGGTTGTTTCCATGATGATATCCGAATGGAATGATCTCGAGACTTTGTCCACTTGTGAGATTCGAGATCGTGAATCCGATTCATGTTCATCTCTTGTTTTATGTCGCCTTGAGGCTCATCCATCTCTTTTAGACCGCGTTCTTGAAGCTCAAAAGCATGATCCCAAATTGGCTCATCTTAGCCAAAGTTGTAGGGATAAAAATAAGGTTGATGGTTTGAAAGACTTTGATATTGATGCTTGTGGAGGTATTCGAAAATTTGGTAGACTTATTGTGCCAAATATTAGTGATCTTCGAAAAGATATTTTAGAAGATTCTCATCGTTCTAAATTTACCATTCATCCCGGTAGTAGTAAAATGTACGCGGATATGAAGCGACTTTATTATTGGGTTGGAATGAAATCTGATATTGCTAACTTTATTAAGCGTTGCATGACTTTCCAACTCGTTAAGGCCGAGCATCAAAGGCCCGGTGCGTTATTGCAACCTTTAGACATTCCCGTTTGGAAGTGGAATCAAGTCTCCATGGACTTTATTGACGGTCTTCCCCATTCTCGTTCGGGCCATGACAGTCTATGGGTGATTGTAGATAGACTTACAAAATCCGCTCATTTTATTCCCGTTCGGTCCAACCGGACCGTACCTCTTTTGACTAAACTCTATGTCAAAGAAATTTTTAAATTGCATGGAGTCCCAACTTTTATTTTTAGTGATCATGATCCATTATTTACTAGTGGATTTTGGAAAGGTCTTCAAAAAGCTTTGGGAACAAAGCTTAATTTTAGCACCGCTTATCATCCTCAGTCTGATGGACAAACAAAGCGTGTGAATCAAACTCTTGAAGATCTTGTTCGTGCACCAGTTCTTGATTTTGGTGGAAGTTGGGAAGATCATATTTCTCTTGTTGAGTTTTCTTACAATAATAGCTTCCAATATAGTATTGGTATGGCACCTTTCGAGGCACTCTACGGAGGGCCATGCCGATCTCCTTCGTGTTGGCTTGAAGCAGGTGAAAAGCTAGTTTTAGGTCCAGATTTTATTTGTGATTCCACAGAAAAGATTGACCTTATTTGTCAGAGGATGAGAGAAGCTCAAAGTAGAGAAAAATCCTATGTCGATAACCAAAGAAGGAATTTGGAATTTTATGTGGGAGATTTGGTGTTCATTCGTGTTTCACCTATGAAGGGTGTTGTGCGTTTCAATCGATCGGGAAAGTTAGCACCACGGTATATTGGCCCATTTCCCATCACCGAATGCATTGGTTCCGTGGCTTTTTTCCTTTTATTACCGGATCAATTTTCTACTATTCAAGGCATTTTTCACATTTGTCACCTACGGAAATGCCTTAGAGATTCCAATTCGATTCTTGAGCCCGGTGTTATTGAAAAAATTGAGGTTTCACCTAATTTGACTTATAAGCAACATCATATTTGCATCATTGCTATGGAGGTTAAACGTCTTCGTTATAAAGATGTCCCGCTTGTGAAAGTCCAATGGTCCTCAAATCCTAAGGATTGTTCTTGGGAATCCAGAGAATTCATCGAGCGAACACATCCGGACTTATTCTCTCGTGTTCCTTAAGGTGAACTTCTTACTTCAAAATTTTCTTTTGTGTTGTTATGCCTTAGAGTGGTTGTTACTCTTTATTTTCTTCTTAAGTATTGCGAGGACGCAATTTCTTTAAGGAGGGAAGTCTGTCGCAACCCACATATTTTACGATTATATATTTAAATGTTGAATTTAAATATAGCATCGTTAGTTGAATTTGAAGTCCGAAATGTGACTTTTTGTAAACGGTCGAATCCGGACTCGAGACCACTTCCATTGAGTCCAAAACGGCATTTGCGACCTTTTTGAGTATAAACATCGATATGTTTGGAGTTGATTAGAATTTTTATATTTTCATTTGGGGCTTTGGGTTAGGGTTTCAACCCACTAACCTAACAAGGTAACCCCAACTCCTCTACCTAATAACTCCCACTCCACTCCTCTTCATTCACCCATAACATTTCCTAACACTCAAGCTAAAGGAAAGAATGGGGGAAAAGATGGGAGATTAGGAATTCCTAAGCCCTAGTTCTCTTACTAAATTCAAGTTCTTGCTCTAAAATCAAAGAGAAGCTTAGGTAAGTATCCTCTTCATCTTCTCCATCTCAATATCTCTTCAATTTTCAGAAACTCCTATAACATAACTTAGGATAAACTTCACCTTTGATAATAGATTGAAGATCTTAGAGGAGTAGTTGAAGTGGAATTCATCTTCCTTTGTTTTAGAGCTTCTCATTCGTTGTTTTTGAGTTTTAAAGGTGAGTTCTTGAACTCACATCTATGTTTATAGCTTTTATTATTGTTAGGTATGAATTCCTAACATCTATTCCATGTTCAATTGCTTTTGATTTGAATCGGTTTGGTGAATTTTCCAATTTTTGTATTTTGAAGTCAAAATCTTTAAAGATCTTATCTTGGATGTTTGGACATGTTTTTGATGGTGTATCGAAGAGCCTATAGGTCTGGATTGTCGATTGGCATAAATTCCTAGCATCCATCGCTCGTTCGATCGCTTCCGGTTTGGATTTTGCCCTCTTTGGGCTAGGCTGATTTTTGCCTAGCAGGAAAATCCAGATGTCTGGTTGAAAAATCCAGACGTTTGGTAGGGGTCCCTGGAAAAAGAAAAAAATAACAAATGCAGAAAAGAAAATGGCTGAGACAAAATCCAGACGTCTGGTCCTTTGAAATTTTGCCTATTTTGGCTGTTTTTGAGTGGATTTCCAATTTTTATCGGTTGTTGTTGATCCGGTTAGTTGCTGTCAATTATTATCGACTTTAATGACTTCATTTATGGATTTTTGGGAATATCCATTTGATTGGGATTTGATATTGATTTTTATGGTTTGAATTCACATCGTCGAATGTGGATTTTTTGTGATGGATTGTTTTACAATCATTTCTGTGATTTTTCACTTTAAAATACAAAGGTTTTATAGTAGTAGTAAATACTCAAACTCTTTCACAAAAACGATTTCAACACTATTTTTTATACAAAGCTCATTTTTAAAACTGTTTCTAATCTATTAGTATATACAAACCTTTATCTCATTCGTATGAGAAATCTAATTAAACGGCTTAGCAAAGCAAGTGGTATGAAATGCTTGCGTTTACTTCATCGGTTAAAGACAGCAACAACAAACATTGACCTTAGAATTGTATTAGCCCGTTTTACTCTTATTCTCTTTTGGTTTTGATGATGTTTTTGAGGTTTTTGAGAGCTATGATGCCTATCAATAGGCTAGCTATATTTGGAGAATTTGAAATTCAAATTTAAATAGAATTTGAATTGAATTTGGATTAAATTTGAATTGAATTCATATTGAACTCAAGTTATCGGTCTTGAGTTATCTTTCTTGTTTTTCATTGTTTTCGAGTACGGTTTTCACTAAACCATTTTTGAAGTGATTTTTGAAATAAATGGACATTTCAAATTATTATTATATAGTATTTTAAAATTATTTTTCTAAAATATTGTCATTTGAGTGTTCAAACCGCTGTTGCAAAATCAACAAAACACAGCTTTTCAACCTGTAGAAACCTTGTTTTGAGTTGCTGCAAACATGGCCTGAGTTCGTGTTGTAGACAGCATAACTCATTCGTTTCAAATCAGATTTGAGTGATTCTTTTTGCAGATTGAATTAGGAGTGTTTAATTACATTCCTATAAAATTTCATGACAATTTGGGTTACTTTGCTATTTCGAAACGTTCCTAAAACTCATTTTCTTCAACTTAATTTCTATATAAAACACAAAATATTGCACTTCGAGCGAAGAGGGAGGAGAATTAAACGATTAGATAAACGCACGTGTTCATAGCACACATTTTACTAAATCTTTTAATTCTCTTGGACTTGTTCGATTGAACTCTCGTGACAATTTTCGAGTGGAAATCTACAATCTGTTCGTATATTTAAGTTAAGCCAATGGTTATGGGACATGAAGCTAAACTCATTTATTTACTAGCTTAGTGTAATTTACACTTCTTTTTTATCAATGATCATTTTGTATTTTCGAGCGGAAATCTACAATTTGTTTGTAAATATTTAAGTTAAGCCAGTGGCTATGGGACATGAAGCTAAACTCATTTATTTACTAGCTTGGTGTAATTTACACTTATTCTATGGAGCTTTGGCTCAATTTGATGGGGTAGCGACCCATGGTCTTTTGACCGTTCGTGGAGCAATCAGCTCAATGAGTCGGTGCATGGGGCGTATCTTTTAGGTGCATCGATGTTCGGCTCAATAAGTCTGTGCATAGGGCGTATCTTTTAGGTGCGTCGATGTTCGACTATGCATGAGGCGTATCTTTTTAGGTGCATCGATGTTCGATTGTGCATGGGGCGTATCTTTTTAGGTGCGTCGATGTTCGGTTCATTTTATGGGTTAGCGACTCGTGGGATAGCGTCTCATTTGTGATACACGTGTTGGTGAGTTTTCATACTCCCGTTTTTGATAGGCCTCCCCCTTTTTGTTTTCTGGATTTCCAATTATTGATTTCTAGAATTTGTGTTTCACCGATTTTTGTGATTTGCATTGATATGTTTTGTCAATATTTGAGATTTGGTGAATAAGCTAAAGAATATGATATTCTTTTTGGATATTTGAGGAGATTTGAGATATTGTATGATTTTCATTGTTATCAAATATATACTTGTCACAGTATGGCATTATTGCTATTATATATTTTTGTCGTATCTCTTATTCTATCTCAGCTTATATGATATTTATAGCTAGGCTGAGCCGTTTATTATTTTTCTTCTTAAATAATACTCGGGTCAGACCGAGGTGTTTCAGGTGCTTCTACTTGACTTCTTAGCAGGGACTAGCTTCTGACTTTTGGCTAACTACTTTAGCTTAGTAGTTTTTGCCTTTATACATTTGAGATAGAGACTCCTTGTTGTATACTTATTCTTTAGTGATTCTGTGGATCTTGTAAGACCACTACTTTGATGTACACTTCTATGTGTTATATTCATATCTGTTTCCGCCTTAGTGATATGCGTATTTGTGACTGGTTTTGTGTTGTACTTATTTTATATTTGTTTTTGAAGGCCACATAGGCACTGTGTATTGTATTTGATATGTCGGATTTCCTCTTGAAATGAAATGCATGGCCTACTATCTGACATATCGGTATTCGCACAAAGCAATTACACAGATGGTCGCTCCTCAACAGCCTTATTCTTTGTGCTAGTCGACGACATTTCCTCGTAGTGTCCTTGGCTAGTGTGAGTATAGAGGTGGGGCGTCACACCTTAGCACCGTATAACTGATCGAACATATCGTCGATTCTGGGTGGTGGATAATGATTTTTTATGGTAAGCTCGTTTAGTTTTCGATAATCTACAAAGCCGAAGAGTACCATCTGCCTTCTTCACAAATACTATGGCGGTACCCCATAGGGAACTGTTGACTGAATCAATTGCTTAGACTTAACTCAGTCAATTTCTTAATCAATTCTTCGTTCTCCTTAGCTGTCATTTTGGTAGGACGAATAAAAGGTCGAGCTCCAAGGACAAGATCAATCTTAAACTCGATAGCCATTTTAGGTAGCAATCTGAGATAGGCTCAAAGACATCGGGAAAGCAGAAACAACTGGAATTCAAGAAATCACTTCTTCAATCAAAGATTCTAAGGTATATAAAGAAACCGATGGAGTTGGAATAGCTTCGTCGAGAGCTACAGTGACTCGCTCTCCAGATTGAGGATGTCAAAGAAGTATAATTATCTCAGGATATAAAATATGAGCCGCATACAAGGTTAACCAATCCATTCTAATATCATATCGAAAACAAAAAATTGGATAACATGAAGATCGGCAAAGAAAGATACACCACTTAAAATAATTTCCACACGCTCACAAAGCAAATTGAGAGTTACAGATCCTCCAATAGGATTCGCAATCCTCAGAGAAGTAACAAGACAATTAGAATCTATTGAAGTAGAATAAATGAGATCCTTTGAAACAAATGAATGAAAAGCGCCCGTATCGAAGAGAACCCGTATTTGCAGTCCTCTAAATAAAATCATGCACTCTAAAATAGAAGGCTTCCGACGACTTTTTGTGTCGGTTTCCTATAGCTTTCGACGGCTGCCAGTCGTCGAAAACTGTACGTTTTCTTGTAGTGTATACCTCTCCGCTGCTGCTATTGAGCTGAACCACCCGCTGAACAAATTGACCTTGGTTCTTCTAAGATAGCTTACGACAATATGAAATCGAGTGCCCAAAATTTCTACAATAACTACAGACTATGACTGAAGGTGAAGAAGGTGTAGAAGATGTCTGGCGAGGTTTAGTGCAGTCCTTAGAAAAATGACCCTGCTGTCCACAGTTATAGCATGAACCCTTTCCTGAACTGGAACCCAAATTTCCACTCTTTCCTTTCTTGCCCTGAAATCCCTTCTTGCCTTCATTCCAAGGTGGCTTCCTCTTCTGAGAAGAACTGGGTTGGATCTGAGCAGCTTTACTTCCATGACTATCCTTTTCCGCTTCCTCGAAACGAAGTGTTGAATCGACGAGAGATTCGAAGGATACGTCTAACTGAAGCAATAAAGCCTTCCTCAATGGCTTACTTAAACCATATATAAACTTCTAGTTCTTCTTCCTTGGAATATTGACGAAGTCTAAGCCATACTTGGACAATGCCTCAAATTTTGCCACATACTCCATGACTGACATCTGATCCTGCCTGAGATCGATGAATCTCCTGGCCATCGGCTCTCTCTACTTCTAGTAGAAACTTCAGTTCAAATCTATGTCTAAACTGAGCCCATGTAAGTGGTACATATGCAGCATCTGCCTCCAATAAGTCATACCAGTCCAAGGCTCTCTCTTGTAACTGGTCCGCTACTACACAAACTCTCAGAACATCCCTAAGCTCCATACTAGAGAAAATACACTCGCAAGTCTTCAACCATGCCTGAACCTCTCCAATAGATTCGGTCCCCTTAAATGGTTTGCCCCTAGCCGTTCAAAATCACTGCAGAGACGGGCGAAATTGGAATGAGCTGGCTGAGCACCAAAAGCTTGAGTCTGGGCAGTCCAAACCATCTCAGTAATATGCTCGGGAGTCAAAGTCACTCCTCCTGTACCAGGATCACTAGTTGATCTTGTAGTAGCTCTAGGAGGTCTACCACCAGCTATGACTCAAAACTACAAATTAAATTTCTAGATTAGAAATTTGCTCCTATATGATATATTTTAGATATTTATACTTAAAGAAATTTTCAAATACGACCCAATGATTACCCCGTAATCATTTTATATTCCTATCCTTAATAGTTAATTAAATTACTAACTACCACACACCTAAGAGACGAGACTCTAGGTCATTTAGGTTTAGATTTCGAATCTTTGCAATTTATATTCTATAGTGTCCTGAATCCAGCTCTGATACTAGGCTGTAACGACCCTACCATTATACCCATATTATTAAAGAACATTACAAGTAATGTCGTCTAATAACATGAAAAATATGGCTGGTTAAAGGTGATCGAATGTGAATATATTTTTATACTAACATTGACACATCTTAATTACCTTTAAAGCATTTAAATTGAAAATTTTGATGTGTAAAATGTTATTACAATGTAATAAACACACTAATTAAAAAGATTCAGAATAGTATATAATATAGATAAAACATAATTAGAGTAACAGATCACAACAGAATAATATACATCATATACACAATAGAATCCGAGTCTATAAAATATCAGTTTTAGACCCATAAAATATATATATATACACACACACACATCATATCCAAACTACTGCATCATATACACAACTACTACTATATAATATACATGACATAAATTCCTAAATGTCAATATATACAAATACGAAGTAAACTCAAATGATCAAAATAGTCTACTTCTATGCTAGCCCGAAAATCCAGTGGTCAACTAGTCCTGGTATTTGTAGAGTCTCGGCCTGACTCGAGTATTTTTTAAAATAAACGGGTCAAACTATATCTAATAAAGAGATGAGATAATGATATCGTAAACATATGACTTAAATTAAATAAGCCATAATAAAAGTATGCTAGAACAATGACCAAAATAAGGTATAATAACCAAATCACCATTTCATAAATCCATATCAAGTCTAAAATGAATATCATAAAAAACATGGTGATAACAATTCAAAATATCTCCAGAGCCCAAAAGATAGTAAATAACTATCTCAAATCTTGGAAGAAATAATTATCACTACTGAAAAATGGTAGTCAACTATCAACGTGGTACAGTGCAACATGGGGCCTAATAAAATAAATAAACCTCACCATATAGCGTAATAGTCTATTGAAAAGAAATAGACTATCAAGTAAAAACCCCGACTCCTAATGATAAGAAATAGATAGTCGTGTTTATGAAAAAACTATGTGAATTTACCTAAGGAATATATATATGTTGTCCAATTGTGAAATAAACTGATAGGCCTGCATATAACACCTGCCCAAAAATAGAAAGGGCCGCTGTGTCATACCATAACAAACCTAACTGAAAGAAATTGGTCTTCCCACCCCAAATCTAAGAACGTATCGAATCTTAGGTCGAAAAAATAGGTTATCATCTATCAAAGATCTATCGGCCTAAAATCTGAACACCCTAAGATAATATAACTCTAAGTGTACTCACTTTCATGCTAGTAATCACTAGAATCAACTAATTATCCCATACTAGAAGGTGAAATTGTAGTATTTGCTAAAAGCTAGTAAATTCAACTCAATCTCTATTTAAAAAATTATAATAATAATGGAAAGAAATGTATGAAATGTCCTATACCAATCCGACAATTCAACCATTTATTAAAATTCTTTGTTTCATAGAAAATCACAAAATTTCAATAAATTCCCAAATTCATAATAAATAAAATAAAAGTAATTTTATTATTATTGTTATTGTTATTATTATTTTTTAAAACAGGTAGCACTTTATCATAAGATATTTCAAGAAAAGAGACATTTCAAAGCATGTATAAGTCGGTTACATAAATAAACTACACACGCAGGACAAGTCAAACTAATTTATATATATATAGTACTATATGTTTGAAAAGTGTCAAGCTACATAATAAAAGTACGTATAAAACGAAAATCATGTACAATAGTTCTAAACTATATATATTTTAATGTGAAATTAGACTACCAAAAGATGAACAAAGTCAAGTTACATATTAAATACATCTACAAATTAAAAGGCATGAACATGCACTAGTTTAAGTTTTATTAGCAAAGTTATAAAATGAAGACATGCACAGGCAATGCATGCTTGTCAAAGAAAAAATGCTTGCTTAGTTATGTGAATTATAAGGGATATATTTATGCAATATATGCTAAAACGCAACATGGCAGGCACAAAAAATTTAAGGCAAGAAAATTTGCTTAGTAGTGTGACTTTCAAGGCAACAAAATAAAAAGAAAGAAAGCAAAGGGACATATAAATCAAAGTAAAAAATCCATTCTTACTTTAAGTCACGTGTGTCCACATTTTGACATGGCAGGGATGTATATAATTAAATACAAAATTGTTTGAATATGACTTTTCTTTAAAACAAGGACAATGAAGGACGCGACCTTTTATATTCAATTAGATAATTCATGTAGCTTGCAAACACAATCTAAACTAACAAGAAACTGAACACAAATGTAGGGCAAGGCAGGGATGTACTCAAGTGACAGGGTAGGGAGGTAGGGAGGTATGAAACTCATAGGGGAAATTTCAAAATCTGAGGTTAAGCTAATCAACACATGTTTGATTAGTTCAATTAAACAGTACCCAATTTCCAAAAGTTAAATTATACTAATTCATTTTTTTACTGATCAAATTGTCCATTTTTCAAATCAATTTAAAATAGTAAATTATCTCAGATCATAGATATAGTAGTGTGAGATTATTATCTCACCTTGAATTCAAAAAGAAAAGGAGATGAACTGAATTTGATTAGGCTGAAACAACTATAGCACTGCTTTCTCTCAAACTCCAAAAATCATCAAAACAGCCCCTAATCATAAAAAAATCAGAGATTACCAATTGAATCAAAATACAAAAATGATGGTATCAATAGATAGTGGAAGGAGCAAGGCATTCATACCTGTTTATTACGAGATTCACTGATTTTTGCTTGAATTCTAAAATCAAAACTGAACTGAAAGTTAGGTTTGCTTGCCTCTTCCATTCTACTTAGTTTCCTGGAGAAGATATGTAAATGAATAAGTAGTAGTTGGATTATATAAGGAATTAGGGAATTTGGTTAAGGAATTGGCTAATGGGCTTGAATTACTAAAGCCCAAATTCAATAAGAAATGTTAATTAAATTTGTTAGTTTACTAACTCTTTTAATTTAAATTTTTAGCTAACTAAGCTTTTCAACAAAAGAATCCTAAGCCAAAAATAAATTCCTTCTTTTTTAAATTTATTTCATTTCAAAATTTAAAAATAAATTTTAATTTTAAACAAGAATCCGTATTTTAATAAAAAAATTCTTTTCAAATCACTGTGTCGAAATGTCCCTTTCCAATATTTTAGGAACCCATATCGATAGCATTGACCAAATGCATCGATTGGAATTCTTAAAACTCTCAACAGACAAATTAACACATATCATTAAAAAAATTCTATTTTAACTGAAATCTTCTTTTGAAATAAATAAATTTCAAACCAATTATCCAAATTAAATTTACTTCTCAATTTAACTCTTTAAATTAACAATTAGAATTTATTAGACAATTATTAATTAGATAGTTATTTAATCTGGTTGTTACAGCATTGGTTCCTCCTAGCCTTCCTTTACTTAAAAGACTTTGATTCTAAATCTCACAAATAGATGATCAATCTACTCATCGGCTTTTAGTGCCAAGTATAGGACTACTAAATTTCCATAAGTAACGGAATTCATATACGGAAATAATACTTTATATACTTAACATAGATCTTTGATTCCAAACTTAAACTATCCTTGGGTCAACAATGACGTCGTTCAAGTTGGGTTATTATTACCTCACAAACCTTGACTCGACAACCTTCTTATCATTCAGGATATGTAGAAGTTTAGTTACCTTGAAGCTTGATGACAAGTATAAGACTTCATAAATTCCATACAATTATTTATTTAAAACAAAGCGTTATAAACCAAACTTCGTTTTCCACTTTCCAAAATCTTTTACTATAACTAGAATATTATAGTCCAAAGTCTCTTTTCACTTTCCGAAGACATTTATTACAACAAAAGTGTTATAATTCATAACTTCTTTTACTCTTTAAAAATTTCACGAAAAAGTATTAAATTTTAGTTTTAAAAATATCTATACAAACACCACTTGAAGTTCATTGCTTAAAACCAAGTTTGATTTGTAAAGATAAAATCTTTTCTTTATAAAAGTGTCGCTTGCTTTATTATATCAAATAATCCTTTAAAATCATTTATAAATTTCACGCTTCTTTTAAACACTTTTAAACAAAGTTTTAAACTTTCCATTCAGATCAAATTTGAAACCATCACTTTTTAAAAGAGAATTCGACTTTTAGAAAGTAAAGCGATTCCCTTTAAATAAAACACTTATTTAAATATTCAAAAATATTTTCTTCAAACACCTTTAAAAATACTTATATAACCTTAGTAAACCACATTTGAAAATATTTTACAAAATATCTAAAGTAGATAATCTTTTATACTTTACTAAAATCATAGATTTCTCAAGTGCGTCCATAGCGACTATCGTATATGCATCGTAACTTTTAAACCGCAATAAAGTATAGAAAACATTTACTTCAAAATATCCATAAGTTTGAAGTGAATTTGAAATCCATAAAAATAACTTTTCGAATAATGGAAGGAGGCTTAGTGACTACTCTAGCACATCATCAAGTGCTATAAATTACTTTTATCTCAAAGGAATTCAACTTTCCATTTCCTTTCACAAACATTTACATAAACAAAAACATATGTAAATAAAAATCAACGATGTAAGGAACTTCTTAGAGTCTAAGTCCTCTATAAATCATATACATGTATATGCATCTTGAAGTGTTTCGCAGCGACCTATTCGCTACGAAGACACTTCGACTTCCTTTTTTTGTCCCCTACAAAAAAATGGTTACTTATGCCATCCTCTTTTAAGTGGGAATCGAACCCAAACAAGAAATATACACATGTATAAAGAACATGAACAATTATTTATATTTTACAATACTTAGTCAATTGTTAAAACCATTTTTAAGTGAGATATTTCACTTTAAATGTCGACCAAATGCTTGACACTTGCTACTACTTCCTTGCTAGCCACCAAAGTTCTCAACCTTCCTCCTTTTCCTTGTGTCTGAAGCCTCTCCTCTTCCTAAGAAGCTAATGGCCTCCCCCGTAGCCTAGGTGCTCATGGCCATGCAAGAAATGGGTGCTTGGCTTCAAAGTTTTAAGCTTTGGGATAGTGGTGGTGTTAGCTATGTAATTGTAGGATTATATAATAATTTAGAGGGGAGAATAAATATTTTTGAGGTTAATTATTTTATTGAACTTAAGTGGAAGAAGGGTGAAGGAGAAATGAAGAAAAGAGATTAAAAGTAGAAAATGAAGCAAAGATAGAAAAATGAAGAGAATGTGTTATTTTATAGAAATGGAAAAATGGCAAATCACTTCACTTACCCCTTCACCAAAGTACCTAACTACCTTACAAAATTCAACCATGGTACACCTTATCCGATGTGCTAATCCATGTGCCAAAGTACTTTCCATTATAACACAAAAAGACACACACAAATATATGTACTTCTTAGTACTTTATCATTTTAAAATAAGGAAGAAAAGTCTTTTTTTACTTTGTTACCGTAATTACTTAATTAATTTACTAATTGTATTCTTAGTTGTAACCAACTCTTATTTGTTGAATGTACGTATATTAAGATAATTGTGTGTGTAACAATGTTTCAACAACTTTCATTCGATGAAAAATCGATAATCCCAAAAATGATTTTCGATCACATTTTCCATTTTTCACTGAACAATTTACTTTTGTAAACAAATTTCAAAATTGGACTTCTTATCATTAATTATTAATTAAGATAGGGTTATAAAAATCAATAATTTAATATTTAAAATTAACTAAAATATTCACAAATCGAAGCGATAAAATTTCGGGTCATTACATCCTTCCCCTTAAAAGAATTTTGACCTTGGAATTTCATCATGCCCAAAAAAAGAAGAAACAAGCCCATATAATAATTTAACCCTTTTACGTAAGCCCGTACGGTGTGCATGAATCATCCGTACGCAATATCCAATCACTTGTTCGGATACAAATATCTCTCATCCAAGCTAGTATAGATCACTTAACTACTTCATTGCGGAACATTGATCCAGTTCCTTGATCTGATGCTTATGTTTTCCTTACATAGTCTTAAACTATGATAGAAAACTCTCACATCATCCTAAGAATCCATCTCATGTACTCACCGTCAAGAAATCAAGTGAAAACGCCTAGTTCGGACTGGTGTATGTAACAACTCTAATATTTTGAAAATATTTTTAAATCATTTTTAAATGAATTTTTATTTCAATATTTTATTTTTCAAACATTTTTGAAGTATAGTAAAAATTTTAGAAGTGAAGTTATAATTTTTCCAAAGTTAAGTGTATTTGTTTGAAATTCTTAAAAGCTAGTTTCAATATATTAAGCATTTTCCTTATTTTTCTTCCTATTTTTTCCTAAAAACAAATAATTATTATTCTTTTTCACTTTACTTCAGTTTTGTTTTTATTTTATTTACTGATTTTATTTGCTTTTATTTTAGTTAAAAAGAATGGAAATTGGAAGAGACAAAAAGCTTTATAACGTATGACTTTTGGTTAGCTAGACCCTTCAATTCTTTTGGCCGTTCACCACTTTAATTTTTGGCCGTGACTTTACATCTTCTTTTTTCACGTGAAACACTTCTTATTTCATAAAAAAAATTCGGCCACTTCAGATCTGAGCAAAAGACTTTGGTAATGGCTTCACTTTTCTATTCTTTTCTTCTTTTTTTCTATTGTTTTTCCCATTTTTGCCTTGAATTTTCCTCTACCTTTGCTCGGCCATCCTCTCCACCATCACCTCCGACCACCACATCCACTTCTTCCCATCATCCACGGCTACAACACAGCCCCTCCTCTGACCTATGCTGGCTGTGACCTTCATGTGAACCAAACTTCACAAAACATTGTCAAAGCTCCACAATAATGCACATTACCGAGCCTAGTTCACCACTACCCTTCATATCTCACCACGGCCACCACCAATAGTCGCCACCACCATCTTGTTATGACCCCTAACCACCACTCCAACTACTGACCAGACTTGAACATGACAGGGCCGAGCCCAAACATCCCTTGGTCGAGCCAATTTTGCTTCCCTCTTTTTATTCTTATGATGTAACTCCTCTACCACTTCAATTACTTGTAGCCATGCCTTCATGTGTTCTTACCCGAGCCAAAAGCATGTTATGGCCAAGCCACACTAACCCCTAGGCCGAGCATATGATTGTAGAAAGAATGGCAAAAGCATTCAATCCATTATTTGTTTTATTTCAACGTTGTTTTAATTCAACGTGTATTGGATTTATATTGATATTGTGTCTTGTTTCTATTTGGTTGTTACAAGATCAATAGCTTGGCTCTCTTCTACATCCAAATCTAGTCGTGATTTCGTGCTTTCCGGATTTTTCATTGTGTGTTTCGTTTGCGAACTCCAGCTTTATAGAAGTGAGTAATCACATGTAACGACCCGTAAAATTTCAACTGTTTTAATAACGTAATTAGTTGAAATTTTGCGAAATTTTAAACGATAAAATTTTGAAATAAAAATTTAATAGTTGGAATACGTCTAGTTAAACATAGCGACTGGTAAATTTTCGTCCAAAAATATGAAAGTTTATTTCGCGCGTAAATTTACTTCAATTTAATCAGTTAAAAAGCGATGAAAATAAAATATTTCCGAAACCTAAATATTTTTACATAGAAAAATTCTAAAACATCTTCTGAGCAAGATGTCAGTTTGTCGTTTTTCCAAATTCGGACATCTTTGGCTCCGTCGATCTTATTTTTCAGCGTTTTTCTTGCATTTTCCGCTGGTAGAAAATTCGAATTTTTATAATCAAATTGTACCACTGATATCCGTAGGCCGTTTTGATCATCTCGTTATGCTGATCTCAACAACGTATTCATATGAGCATTTTGAAATTTGGTACACGTCAAAAAACTGCAGAACGTTTTATCGTGCCGGTATCAAAATCCTAACTTTGGTTCCTTGACTCCTCGTTATTCACATGAAGATCAATAGACATCTGAATTCAATATTTTCAACTCTGACCGTTCATTCTCCACCGTAGAATCAAAAGTCATCACCAATTAATATTTCCAGCTTTTGACCATTGCTATTCCTATTGGTTGATTTACATTTTGGTTCATTTACCTTCATTCATTCTATTTTGCTCTATTCGTATTCATGTGAAGAAAAAAAATATAAAACTTTGTCATTTCTAGTCCGCTCCTCTTTATTTCCCTACCACCCGAATCTTGTCCCCTTCATTTTGTAACTTCATCACAGTCTGGATCGGCCGCCTTCCACTTCCTCTCCAATCCACCTTGGCCCGAGCCTAGAGAACCACTAGTCGAGCTTCCTCCGCCCATACTTCCACCCATGCGACCAGATCCGTCACATGTAGCCGTCTCACGGTCAAACAATCACTGTCGAACCCGACATCTCCAACCACCACCTTCTCACCGCATCACCTTCCATTTGACCTAGACCCTGCCCACGCAAAACAATAGACCTGCTCACCATTTTGCTCGTCTCCTTCAATCATGTCGTGCGCTAGCCCAAAACCTTGCCTATACAACCGAGCAACCCATCGCCGCCCCTCCCCACCATATTATGACCGGCCACCCTCACCTACCCACTGATCGACAGCCCAGTTCGCCAAATCCCATGCCGCAACTCCACTCCGTGCCTTCGCTCCCCCTCTCTTCAGCCACTTGAACCGCTTCCACCAAGCGTAGATCCCCGTCGACCTGAGCATGCGACCCACCATCCATGACCTCCCAGACCCTCTACTCGGCCAACACCACTAGAACTGTCCCTCCGTGCCATGCCACCCCTCCATCGGCCTCCTCTATCCACGAGCTCGCGCACACTCTTTCCATTTCAGCCACTTCGCATAGTCGTGGTCCATGGTCGCATGAGTTCCTTACTCTAGCATAATACTGTGAGTCTATATATATATATATATACAAGTTGGGGTTTTGCATTGTATTTTGTTTGTTTTAAATGGTGCACGTTTTAAAGCTTACAGATTTCATATTTAAAACATGTCTCCTTTATTCTGAAACAATTTTGCCTTTTGTCCTAATTATTATAATGTATGGATATATATGTTTGTACAAGCTGTTTTGCCTGGAGCCGCGTGCTACTTTATATGTTACAATATTAGTATATATGCATAGTAGTGACACATAAAATATTTAAACTTGTTTGAGTATAATCAGTTGTTAAGTTGTATATACCACTACTTTGATCTTAAAATAAATATATGGTTCATATATTTGGTTAGCTGGTTACAGCTCGAGTTTATATATTAGTATATACATATAGTTTTGTTTTGCGTATGAATAATATGTTAGTTTTATACATTTTAAAACTGCTATATGTGTTAAATATGTAAGATATATATGTATATTGCAGTGTTAGTATATTTACTTTGTTATTATTTAGTGTTAGCTATTGAATATGTACATAAACTTTCATATTTTTATAGATGTGATAGCGATAGTTCTCGTATATATAGTATACGTGCTTGTACAAATTTTAACCTGTTAGTAATATGAGTTATAAATCAGTCAGTATGCTTTCACAGAGATACATGTGTTGGATTGAGACATATCTATGTTAGACTATAGGTATATTATTATATGCAGATTTGTCTAGAAATGGTTATTCGTATATGTTAGTTTATAAAATTTATAGAGGAATGGTTTGTTGCAGTATATTTTAACTAGAAAAAGTATAGTATGGTAAGTATATGTACTATCTAACCATTTTATAAGCCATATTATTTTGTTATGTAAGTTTATATATAAATGAATTAGCATAGTATACGAAGGCTGTACTATAGTAGTTACAGTGATTTATATATTGTAAAGTTTTGTAAATAGTTGTCTCTATATTTTTGTAAGAATTTATGATCAGTTTAAAGATATTTACTTAAAATTTATATAGGTGTAATTGATTTAATGTATGTATATATTTTTAAAAATAACTTATATGTGTGTACCCGTGAACTTAGTTTTTAAAGTGTATATATATATGAGTAGTTATTTCAATATATATGATGTATATATGTTGATTTTCATATCTATGCTTAATTAAAATAATGATTCCGATTTTATAAACATTATTTTAATATTTGTTTAAATTAAATACTGATTTCGTGGAAATATCAATAATAACAGTGTGAGTGTGTCTATATATATATAATTTCTGTTTCTATTAAGCTGATTCTAATTATTTCTTCGGTTCCTTGTTATCAGCCTTGATCGTCAAAATTGTGTCAATCTTGATTTGCTTTGGAATTCGTGCTTGAATTCGTAACCTATCTCATTCTCCTTCATTTCTAGCCTCGAAAGGTGAGCAATCACTCACGATTAACGTTCTTTTATTTATTAAATTTGATTTCAATTGAAATGACAATTGAAATATACTGCTGTTAGATATTTACACTGTGATTACCAGTATCAGTTCACCTGTGACATCTGACACCATTATCTGTTAATTATTTATGTGATGATAATGCAGTTTGGCTGATAATTGATTGATTGTTGATGTTTATATTGGACGTTAAATTGTTAGTGTTAAATGATAAATAGTATGCAAAATTGAAATGGATATAGGATAGTTAAAAATTTTAAAACTGATTTATATGTTAAATTTGATTAGTGAATATGATCCCTTTAATTGTTACATTAATTGACATGTAGAATAGCGATAATTACACTTTGAACCATCGACGTATATTAGATTAATTGTTGTAGTGTAAAAATTGAAATTGAATGACAAGTGAAAACCGTAATGTAATAATCTTTAATCTACATGAAATGATAGTGTAGATTCTAGAAATAATTATATTAATTCGTACAAATAACAATGCGAATTAATACGGTTATTTCGGGATTATTTGAATTGATTATTGGATTGTTATTGATTGTTGTTATTGCTTGTTTATTTACTTTGACACCATCCCAGTTATCACACTGCAAGTTCCCTTTGTTATGCTTTGATTTTTGAATTAAATTGGAATCGGGTTGAAATGATAAATACCCAAATTGAACTTTGACCTAGGATAGAGAATTAAATAAAACCCGATTGGTCAATAATTTGATTTAAAAATAAACGAAGATTTTATTTGAATAAATAATATGGTTTTGAAATGAAGTTGGAATTTGAATTTTATGAAAGGAAAATGTTAATATTTAATAATCTGAAACAAAATATTAACAATGTAATTGATGAAAGAATGTTGTTTAATTTGAGAAATGATTGAATTAAGTTTGAAATTATAATTAAGTTTGAAATGATTTAATAATTAAGTTTGAAATTATAATTAAGTTAAGTTTTGGAAAATTATTTAAGTAAGTAAACAAGTGAAATTGAATTTCTTTAACAAGAAATAAAAATGTGATTTATTGAAATTAATGTAAGACTTGAAATTTAAAGAATTTGATTTGATGAATTTAATTTAATTCAAATTGTAAGTTTTGATATAATGAAGTTGAATTTAAATAATGAATTTAATGAATTGGAAATTTAATAGAAATTGTTTTGAATGACAAATTTACTTAAAGAATATTGAATGAAATCGATAGATGAATTTAAATTGATTTGAATGTTAAATTAAATTGATTTAAATGATTTCGGAATGAATCTTATATACGAATTTAAATTGATATTTGAATTGTTTTAAATAAAGATTGAAATTGAATTATAAGATTTTGAAATTGTGAATTTGGAAGTTTTGAAACGTAAATATTGGAAATTGGTTTAGAAAGACAAATGAAATGTTGATTTACGAATTCTAATTGAATTGAAATTGATTTGGTTTTGAAATATATTAAACGACCAATCGGTGTAATAATTACGGAAGTTATTAAAGAGACCGGAATCGGTTATGGATATACTCTCTATCTAAACCGAAAACCACTTTAATAACTATACGCGGAGTGGTGATCCAGAATGAAGTGGTTGGAATGATGTACGTGACGACTGAAGAAAGAGAACGATAATGGATAGCCTTGACACTTATGTCAAATTGGAAATGACTAAAACAGGAGCCGTGCCGGGCCAATGGAGGATTAGCTACCTCAAGTGGACACACTTCTTCGAACTACTCATTACTTGTTGTCGATTGGTGCACCCTTGATTTTGGGAGTGTTGTTTCACGGTGTTGCGGGCGCTGCGGCGTTGTGTTCTCACCAGTCCGGATCAGGCAAACGGTAGTATCACTACCTTGGGTATTGCCTCATGTGCCTTGTCATACTTGTATTCCATTTATGCGCGACCACTACGATTTTGATTTGTACCTTTAGTGTATGGATTGCCCTTTGGTGACTTCCGGTTTTGGGGAAACTACGGTCTTGTATATGCTTTTGGAAATAAAAATGTGTTAAGTGTGGAATGGGCCATGACTTAACACTATTTTGATATCTTATTATTACTGATAGACATTATCTACTTATCGTACACTACTACATAGTAGATAGTTTAACGGATCCTTAAAGGATGGTTATTCCAAACATCCTTTGAGTTACTTGTATTTCAATTGCTATTTCACTTGAATTGGATTTATTAATATAAGAATGTTAATCCTGACTCGAGTGTCTTGTGTTTTGCTTTACGCTCGGGTCAGACTGAGTGTACCAGTATTCGAGACTCACCTTTGGAGTGGAGCTTTGCTTAAAGATCCAGCCATCTATTCTGCTTTCAGTATTCGATGATTCCAGTGATGTATTCTGATTTGTATCTGATGTATCATGTTACTCTTCCGTTGTATCTGGCTTAACTCTGATGTATCGTAGTACTCTTCTGTTGTAAACTCTGATGTATTTTATATATTCATATAGTAGCTTCATGAACTACTATCTCTTTTATTTCCGCTGCAATTATTACTCTGTGTCTGTGTTCTGTGATTACTTATTTACTGTATATGTTCAGTTTTGCCAAATTTACATTAACAATGCGGTATTTTGAGCAATTCAACTCCGGCATGAGTGTCTACCTATACACTTATAATGGACGCGAATGGTCCAAAATTCTGGGTCGTTACAGTTGGTATCAGAGCTTTGGTAGCTCTAGGCAAAACTCAACATGTAGGGTAAATGTATTTACAGAATCACTCTCATTCGAGTTTCAATCTCTTTCTTTGACTCAATTCCTTTGAATTTTGGAACGTTCCCCTCGGTTCCGAAATTCATTCGTGTCCCTTACTATTCGTCTTCTTTCAATTCTGGAGCACCCCATAACTCCATTTTGAAGGATATCTATAATAGATCGGCGGTCTCGCCAATCTTCGAATGATTCGTAAAGGAGCAAAAACTCCTTTATAATAAGCATCGATTTACCGGAGATTTATGTATCCTCGGTTTACGATGTTATCTATCTCCTGCTATACCTAAATTCTATTTCTTGAGATCGAATGTCGATTTTCCTCAAAGTTCTGCATCGATCTTATTCTTGAAGTCAAGGTCGACCCGGTTAAGATTGCCCATGATTTATATAGGCTTCTCCAACTCCTAGGCTTACCCAGCTCCAATTTTTGATTATTTAATCATTTTATTTTCGTTTCGAATCTATCTTCGAATCAATATTCTCTTTAATTTGAGTCCATCAAATTCAAATCTCTATCCTTGCTTTGAAATCCATTCTCGTATCGTCGAGCGAGGAAGGGTATTTATAAATTAATATTTAAAATGTTTTTATATTGTGTTGTTTGAGTTGTTGATGTTGATTTGGGTTTTCGATCGATTCGTCTGATCAACGCTATCGATAGGATTTCCAAAACACTTGAGCAGAGCAAACTGACACAATATCATTTTCAATTTGATAAATAAAATAGAAGTTTTGTATGATTATCTTATATATAAATATAAGTTTTCTGAAATTAAATTGTTAATGAATTTGTTGTCTGAAAATAATAATTTAATTTTCATTTTCTTGTTTTGTAAACCATTGATTATTGCATAATAATAAATAAATGAATTTATGAAACTTGGTTATAATTTGATTTGGGATTTGAAAGGAATTTAAATAAAGAAATTGAGAATTAAATTTCTGGTGATTCCAAACTTTGATTTGAAAGTTTTAAAGTATTTTCGAATAGAAATCGTTTTTAAAATGTTGAAATCAGTGCTCTTCTCTTTGTCGCTGGAAAATAATTTCAGTGATGGCGGCCGCATCATCGACGTTCATTTTCAAGTTTCGAAGTGGAGATACTATTCTGTAGCTTTGCTACGGTTTGTTTTGAAATTTTTTTTTTGATTTGAATTTCTTCAGTATAATTTGATTTATATATATATGGGTATATTATTTTAAATTTAATTTGATTTAATATATATAGTATATACATAATTATTCTAAAGGGTTTGAAATTAAATGGAAATTTAATTCTTAAAATTATGTTAAAGGATGTTTTCAATTGTAAATAAAGCTAAATTTTGGATAAATATTTAAACTTGAAATAATTGGATTTGAAAATATTATTTGTATAGTACTAAATTGCATTTCAATATAACTTACCTAAATTATTCAGAAGTTAAAATGTAATTGGATATTATACAATATAAAATGATTTAATAAGTAAAATTTGGGTGGTTATAACAAATGTTATACACTTAAATTTTAATTATAAAATGTTAATAGATATAAATAGAATAATGAGATAATTGAAAATAAATTTTGTTTTGAAGGTAAATAAATAAATTGAAATTTGATCAACTTATGAAATACCTTGAATTTAAAAGAAATTAATAGATATAAATTAATTTAAATCGAAACTTTTATGTTTTAAATTAATTTATATGGGTTAAATATATGTGAATAGATATATTAAGTAGAATAAATTTAACTGTAATTTGGAATAAAGAAGAATTTAAAATTGTTGAAGAAAATATGATTATAATAAAAGACTATTCAAATTTATGGTTTTAGAAATTGTAAATTGAAGATAATTGGATAATAAGATAATGAATTTAGAAATAGCTGAGATTGATGTTAGTGAAATCAAATGGATTAATCAATTATTGAATATCAATTAATTTAAATTTGAATTTATATGGTTTAAATTAATTGTTATTTTGTATTTCAAATCTGTTTTTCTTTATGGTTGTTTCTATTCTCCTACCTCGTTCCTTTTCGGGGACGAAAAGTTTTGAGTGGGGGAGAGTGTAACGACCCGTAAAATTTCAACTGTTTTAATAACGTAATTAGTTGAAATTTTGCGAAATTTTAAACGATAAAATTTTGAAATAAAAATTTAATATTTGGAATACGTCTAGTTAAACATAGCGACTGGTAAATTTTCGTCCAAAAATATGAAAGTGTATTACGCGCGTAAATTTACTTCAATTTAATCAGTTAAAAAGCGATGAAAATAAAATATTTCCGAAACTTAAATATTTTTACATAGAAAAATTCTAAACCATCTTCTGAGCAAGATGTCAGTTTGTCGTTTTTCCAAATTCGGAAATCTTTGGCTCCATCGATTTTATTTTTCAGCGTTTTTCTTGCATTTTCCGCTGGTAGAAAATTCGAATTTTTATAATCAAATTGTACCACTGATATCCGTAGGCCGTTTTGATCATCTCGTTATGCTGATCTCAACAGCGTATTCATATGAGCATTTTGAAATTTGGTACACGTCAAAAAACTGCAGAACGTTTTATCGTGCCGGTATCAAAATCCTAACTTTGGTTCCTTGACTCCTCGTTATTCACATGAAGATCAATAAACATTTGAATTCAATATTTTCAACTCTGACCGTTCATTCTCCACCGTAGAATCAAAAGCCATCACCAATTAATATTTCCAGCTTTTGACCATTGCTATTCCTATTGGTTGATTTACATTTTGGTTCATTTACCTTCATTCATTCTATTTTGCTCTATTCGTATTCATGTGAAGAAAAAAAATATAAACTTTGTCATTTCTAGTCCGCACCTCTTTATTTCCCTACCACCCGAATCTTGTCCCCTTCATTTTGTAACTTCATCACAGTCTGGATCGGCCGCCTTCCACTTCCTCTCCAATCCACCTTGGCCCGAGCCTAGAGAACCACTAGCCGAGCTTCCTCTGCCCATACTTCCACCCATGCGACCAGATCCATCACATGTAGCCGTCTCATGGTCAAACAATCATTGTCGAACGCGACATCTCCAACCACCACCTTCTCACCGCATCACCTTTCATTTGACCTAGACCTTGCCCACGCAAAACAATAGACCTGCTCACCATTTTGCTCGTCTCCTTCAATCATGTCGTGTGCTAGCCCAAAACCTTGCCTATACAACCGAGCAACCCATCGCCGCCCCTCCCCACCATATTATGACCGGCCACCCTCACCTACCCACTGATCGACAGCCCAGTTCGCCAAATCCCATGCCGCAACTCCACTCCGTGCCTTCGCTCCCCCTCTCTTCAGCCACTTGAACCGCTTCCACCAAGCGTAGATCCCCGTCGACCTGAGCATGCGACCCACCATCCATGACCTCCCAGACCTTCTACTTGGCCAACACCACTAGAACTGTCCCTCCGTGCCACGCCACCCCTCCATCGGCCTCCTCTATCCACGAGCTCGCGCACACTCTTTCCATTTCAGCCACTTCGCATAGTCGTGGTCCATGGCCGCATGAGTTCCTTACTCTAGCATAATACTGTGAGTCTATATATATATATACAAGTTGGGGTTTTGCATTGTATTTTGTTTGTTTTAAATGGTGCACGTTTTAAAGCTTACAGATTTCATATTTAAAACATGTCTCCTTTATTCTGAAACAATTTTGCCTTTTGTCCTAATTATTACAATGTATGGATATATATGTTTGTACAGGCTGTTTTGCCTGGAGCCGCGTGCTACTTTATATGTTACAATATTAGTATATATGCATAGTAGTGACACATAAAATATTTAAACTTGTTTGAGTATAATCAGTTGTTAAGTTGTATATACCACTACTTTGATCTTAAAATAAATATATGGTTCATATATTTGGTTAGCTGGTTACAGCTCGAGTTTATATATTAGTATATACATATAGTTTTGTTTTGCGTATGAATAATATGTTAGTTTTATACAATTTAAAACTGCTATATGTGTTAAATATGTAAGTTATATATGTATATTGCAGTGTTAGTATATTTACTTTGTTATTATTTAGTGTTAGCTATTGAATATGTACATAAATTTTCATATTTTTATAGATGTGATAGAGATAGTTCTCATATATATAGTATACGTGCTTGTACAAATTTTAAACTGTTAGTAATATGAGTTATAAATCAGTCAGTATGCTTTCACAGAGATACATGTGTTGGATTGAGACATATCTATGTTAGATTATAGGTATATTATTATATGCAGATTTGTCTAGAAATGGTTATTCGTATATGTTAGTTTATAAAATTTATAGAGGAATGGTTTGTTGCAGTATATTTTAACTAGAAGAAGTATAGTATGGTAAGTATATGTACTATCTAACCATTTTATAAGCCATATTATTTTGTTATGTAAGTTTATATATAAATGAATTAGCATAGTATACGAAGGTTGTACTATAGTAGTTACACTGATTTATATATTGTAAAGTTTTGTAAATAGTTGTCTCTATATTTTTGTAAGGATTTATGATCAGTTTAAAGATATTTACTTAAAATTTATATAGGTGTAATTGATTTAATGTATGTATATAGTTTTAAAAATAACTTATATGTGTGTACCCGTGAACTTAGTTTTTAAAGTGTATATATATATGAGTAGTTATTTCAATATATATGATGTATATATGTTGATTTTCATATCTATGCTTAATTAAAACAATGATTCCGATTTTATAAACATTATTTTAATATTTGTTTAAATTAAATACTGATTTCATGGAAATATCAATAATAACAGTGTGAGTGTGTCTATATATATATATATAATTTCTGTTTCTATTAAGCTGATTCTAATTATTTCTTCGGTTCCTTGTTATCAGCCTTGATCGTCAAAATGTGTCAATCTTGATTTGCTTTGGAATTCGTGCTTGAATTCGTAACCTATCTCATTCACATTCATTTCTAGCCTCGAAAGGTGAGCAATCACTCACGATTAACGTTATTTTATTTATTAAATTTGATTTCAATTGAAATGACAATTGAAATATACTGTTGTTAGATATTTACACTATGATTACCTGTATCAGTTCACCTGTGACATCTGACACCATTATCTGTTAATTATTTATGTGATGATAATGCAGTTTGGCTGATAATTGATTGATTGTTGATGTTTATATTGGACGTTAATTTGTTAGTGTTAAATGATAAATAGTATGCAAAATTGAAATGGATATAGGATAGTTAAAAATTTTAAAACTGATTTATATGTTAAATTTGATTAGTGAATATGATCCCTTTAATTGTTAAATTAATTGACATGTAGAATAGAGATAATTACACTTTGAACCATCGACGTATATTAGATTAATTGTTGTAGTGTAAAAATTGAAATTGAATGACAAGTGAAAACCGTAATGTAATAATCTTTAATCTACATGAAATGATAGTGTAGATTCTAGAAATAATTATATTAATTCGTACAAATAACAATGCGAATTAATACGGTTATTTCGGGATTATTTGAATTGATTATTGGATTGTTATTGATTGTTGTTATTGCTTGTTTATTTACTTTGACACCATCCCAGTTATCACACTGCAAGTTCCATTTGTTATGCTTTGATTTTTGAATTAAATTGGAATCGGGTTGAAATGATAAATTCCCAAATTGAACTTTGACCTAGGATAGAGAATTAAATAAAACCCGATTGGTCAATAATTTGATTTAAAAATAAACGAAGATTTTATTTGAATAAATAATATGGTTTTGAAATGAAGTTGGAATTTGAATTTCATGAAAGGAAAATGTTAATATTTAATAATCTGAAACAAAATATTAACAATGTAATTGATGAAAGAATGTTGTTTAATTTGAGAAATGATTGAATTAAGTTTGAAATTGTAATTAAGTTTGAAATGATTTAATAATTAAGTTTGAAATTATAATTAAGTTTGAAATTATTAACTTTGAAATTATTTAATAATTAAGTTTTGAATTACGTAATAATTAAATAAGATTGAATTATTTAATGATTAAATTGAATTGAATTCTTTAATATGTGAAATTGAACTTTTGAATAAGTGAATTTTACTTCGTAAATAATTGAAATTGAGTTTCTTTATTAATTAAGTTTTGGAAAATTATTTAAGTAAGTAAATAAGTGAAATTGAATTTCTTTAACAAGAAATAAAAATGTTATTTATTGAAATTAATGTAAGACTTGAAATTTAAAGAATTTGATTTGATGAATTTAATTTAATTCAAATTGTAAGTTTTGATATAATGAAGTTGAATTTAAATAATGAATTTAATGAATTGGAAATTTAATAGAAATTGTTTTGAATGACAAATTTACTTAAAGAATATTGAATGAAATCGATAGATGAATTTAAATTGATTTGAATGTTAAATTAAATTGATTTAAATGATTTCGGAATGAATCTTATATACGGATTTAAATTGATATTTGAATTGTTTTAAATAAAGATTGAAATTGAATTATAAGATTTTGAAATTGTGAATTTGGAAGTTTTGAAACGTAAATATTGGAAATTGGTTTAGAAAGACAAATGAAATGTTGATTTACGAATTCTAATTGAATTGAAATTGATTTGTTTTTGAAATATATTAAACGACCAATCGGTGTAATAATTACGGAAGTTATTAAAGAGACCGGAATCGGTTATGGATATACTCTCTATCTAAACCGAAAACCACTTTAATAACTATACGCGGAGTGGTGATCCAGAATGAAGTGGTTGGAATGATGTACGTGACGACTGAAGAAAGAGAACGATAATGGATAGCCTTGACACTTGTGTCAAATTGGAAATGACTAAAACAGGAGCCGTGCCGGGCCAATGGAGGATTAGCTACCTCAAGTGGACACACTTCTTCGAACTACTCATTACTTGTTGTCGATTGGTGCACCCTTGATTTTGGGAGTGTTGTTTCACGGTGTTGCGGGCGCTACGGCGTTGCGTTCTCACCAGTCCGGATCAGGCAAACGGTAGTATCACTACCTTGGGTATTGCCTCATGTGCCTTGTCATACTTGTATTCCATTTATGTGCGACCACTACGATTTTGATTTGTACCTTTAGTATATGGATTGCCCTCTGGTGACTTCCGGTTTTGGGGAAACTACGGTCTTGTATATGCTTTTGGAAATAAAAATGTGTTAAGGGTGGAATGGGCCATGACTTAACACTATTTTGATATCTTATTATTACTGATAGACATTATCTACTTATCGTACACTACTACATAGTAGATAGTTTAACGGATCCTTAAAGGATGGTTATTCCAAACATCCTTTGAGTTACTTGTATTTCAATTGCTATTTCACTTGAGTTGGATTTATTAATATAAGAATGTTAATCCTGACTCGAGTGTCTTGTGTTTTGCTTTACGCTCGGGTCAGACTGAGTGTACCAGTATTCGAGACTCACCTTTGGAGTGGAGCTTTGCTTGAAGATCCAGCCATCTATTCTGCTTTCAGTATTCGATGATTCCAGTGATGTATTCTAATTTGTATCCGATGTATCGTGTTACTCTTCCGTTGTATCTGGCTTAACTCTGATGTATCGTAGTACTCTTCTGTTGTAAACTCCGATGTATATTATATATTCATATAGTAGCTTCATGAACTACTATCTCTTTTATTTCCGCTGCAATTATTACTCTTTGTCTGTGTTCTGTGATTACTTATTTACTGTATATGTTCAGTTTTGCCAAATTTAAATTAACAACGCGGTATTTTGAGCAATTCAACTCCGGCATGAGTGTCTACCTATACACTTATAATGGACGCGAATGGTCCAAAATTCTGGGTCGTTACATCACACCTGACATTTGTACTTATATAACGGTGAATTGATAGCAAGTGAAAGTGTAGAAATAATTTTATTTGTTATACCTGCCTGTGATGTAAATTATATGATGTTAAACCCTGTAATTAACTTGTCACATCATCTGTTATGTTTTATTTTATTTACTGTTTATTCTATTCTGTTTATCACACTCCAAGTTCCCTGTAGAATAGAATCACTATGGGTTGAAATGATACATACCCGAACGAACTTTAGAATAGGGAAAGATCGTTATAGGCTGAAATGATAGGCCTGAGCAGCTTTTAATTATTTTATTTACTTGGGATTGCGGGTTTGAAATGATAAAACCTGGATTTTCTTTGTAAATTACGGATTGAAATTATATATTATTCGTATCACTTGACTTAGGCTAGAAAATATTATACAGACCTGTGGTTATTTTATAAAGTTTTCTGGAAATTTTAAGTATTTTTAAAATGTAAAAATATAATAATTTGATTTAAATTGAATTTAAAATGATTTAATAAAGCAAAATTGATTTTTTTATGTGTAAAAATTGTTAAATAAATGAATAGAAAAATTGTGATTTAAATATAACTTAAATTGGAAATTTTGATTTGATTTTTTTATGGAAGTTTAAGCTAATTAAATAAAAATGGAAATTAAGTTTTATTTGTGAAAATGGAAATTTAAATTTAAGTGTTAAAGTAAATTTTTAAAAATGAAGAAATTAGAAGAATGACACACTTGAATTTAATAAGTGAAATTTTGGAAAATTTGATTTTTATTTTAAAAATCTTCTTTATAAAAATCATATGTTAAAGGGTATTTAAATGAACATTTTTGATGTGGAAAAATGTGATTGTTATAAGTTTAAATGATTTAAATTGAAGTTTATTTATGGCTGGAGTTCTAATTAAAATCTGGAAATTTATTTAATAGCACTTCAGAAATGCTATCGTTTCTGAATTTAACTTGAAAACAGAAGTAAATGATGTTGCAGCACTTTGTGAGTGCTGTGGTTGATACAAATGAACTAAAAGACTAAACTAACTAAGGCTATGACGGAACTTGGTAAGTGCTGTGGTGGCAGGAACTAAATTTAAAACTGAAACTAATGAAAGAGCTATTGTAGCACTTGTTAAGTGCTGCAGTAGGCTGAAATATGATTTTTGAATATAATTGAACACTGCAGCAGTTTTAAAACGTTGTCTTTGCTGAATTGAATTAAAACCTTTAATTTGAACTCTGAACTATTTCAACAGTTCTGTAAATGCTGACTTTTCTGAATTAAACTATTTTTCCTTTAAAACTAAACTATTACAGCAGTTTATAAATGTTGTCTTTGCTGAATTGAATTGTTTTCAAATATAACTTACCGCAACACTTTTTAAATGATGTGAAAGCTGGAATTTTATTATTTTAATGTTTTTAAGTGAATAAATGAACTCAGAAAAGGGTAAATTTTTGGGAATTGAATATTTGATTTAAAGGGATAATGACTTTAATTTTAATGGTTTAAATGAAGTATTTTGATTTGAAATATAAACTGTTTTAATTTATAACCACGGGTTATAATAACGATTGGTTGTTAAAGAGACCGGGATCGGATATGGACATACTCTCTGTCGATACCGAAAACCACTTTGACAACTATGTACGTGGTGGAGTTTCCAGAATGAAGTAGGATGGTGGCGACGATCCTAAGGTATATGCATGGACCCAACTCCCGTGAGTTGGCATAAGGTGGCTAAAACAGGAGCGATCTCAGGCCAATGAGGTAGCACCTCTTATCGGACGCACTTCTTCGATACCATTCTATTACTTTGTGATTTGTTTGGGTGCACCCCTTGATTTGGGAGTGTTGTTCGAGGTGGAGCGGTAGTGGCTGCTATGCGTTTCCATCAGCCCGTGTGCGTAATTTGTATATCTACCCTGGCATTGCCTTTCTTGCCGTGTCACCTACCATATCGAGCTTTACTATGAGTTGTGATTTCTCCTGTAGCCTGTGGAGTATCGAGGGTAGCCCCCATTTTGGGAGTACGCTAATACTGGATAGACTACTTGGACTATTACGTGTTAGGTGGAAAATGTAAAGCCTTAATGCTATTTAAATGTATGTTTATTTTATGATTAGACATTATTATAATAGCGAATATTACTACATAGTAGATAGTTTAACGGATCCTTAAAGAATGGGCGATCCTAAGCATTCTTTAAGTTACTTGTACCTTTTATCACAGTTCACTTGAGTTGGTTTACATTATATAAGTATGTATGTCTTGACTCGAGTGTTTGTGTTTTATTTACGCTCGGGTCAGCCTGAGTATTCACAGCTTTGGACTTCCCTTTCTGGAGCTAGGAATCGCTGGAGTTTCTGCTTATCTAGTTATTCATCTATTTCAGTTTCAGTTGTTCTATTTCAGTTTTTGTATTAGAGACTTATGTATTTGGGATTTCTTCTGTACTTGTTTCAAGACTGTGTTGTTTTCAGACTATGTATTTTGTATCTGTTTTTAAGACTATGTATTGTAGTGGCTTCATGAACCACTATTTATTTTATTTTCCGCTACGAGTTATTCTAATATTTCTGTGTCTGTGATTCTGTGAATGATTTTATTTGCTCCAAATTTTATTACAATCTGTTATTTTGTATTATTCAAGTCCGACATGTGTGGATTATTGTCTATTTGAATGGTCCAAAATAGTGGGTCGTTATAGTGTATAACACCTAGAAATCCTGTGCCTGAATGCTACATCGAGAATGGTCATGCGAATAAAATGATTTAAATCCAACTTACGGTTTTATCCCTTTAGGATAACTTAACAATTATACTACTCCAATTCTTTTTACTTCCAAAAATTATTTATAAAAACATTTGATAAAATATAATTTTAAATTTAAACTTGCATGATACTCTACTACATCCTGAGAGTATATACACTTATCTGATTAAATCTTTTATCCTTAAATTCGGATGTATGCCCAAAATAAATTTGGGTCTTAAAACTGAGTCGACCTCTTTGACCTCTTTACCCATCGATTCTGGCAAGTAGCTAAGAAGAGTAGGATGCTGGTATCCAAACTCAATCATAGAGTCTACTTTTCCTTAGACACTTCTAAGGTAAAGAAGTTTATTAGTCAGTCCAGTAACATCAAATATTTTTCACAACTTAGATGTTAAAACAATAGACACAGTTTAATAAAACAAAGTTTATGAAAACCTTCTTACTAAATTTAACCCATTTAGAAACTTCGTTTATCAACACACTTTTTTTATCAAAATACCCTTTTAATTTTGAATCCATTTTCTTTAAATAACTTAAGAACTAAATACCCGATTTTTATTTCAAAACCGTTTTGAAAATAATCCACATAAAATATACATATAGACCGAGTAACCCCAAAACGATACCAAGAAACCAGGTCCTGCCAAATAGTGTCATACATCCCCTTACCAAGAAGGGTAATGCTTAAGAGAAGTGTTTACAATCCAAATACATCTTCTTCCTATTTTTAGTCAATTTTGAGCCACTTAAATTAGTTAACATAAAAATACTTGTTCTTTTTCGAATCCCATCTTGAAACAATATTGTATTTCCATATAAACTAGTATTTAAAAAAATATCTATTACTACTTGCTCTAGGTTTGTTTGAATTCAAACTTGTTTCGATCATACAATAATAAAGAGAATAATTTACTAAGTGCACTACAACATTCGCCTAAGAAAACATCAGATTGTCGCCTAGAAGATTATTCAAATCACCACAGAACTAACCGAGACTCATTCCTCGAACTTTCTAAAGAAAATGTACCTTACTTAAAATTTTCTATGAAATATTTATACTTATAAATACTTTCAAGTAATACCGTTATTACTTTTTCAAAAAATCATTTGAAATTCTTTTTCAAAGACACTAGGATCTAAATCCTCATAATTCCTCTTTTATTTATAAAATGTATTTTTTTAAACCAAATTTGTAAAATCAACTTTATATAAAATCATTCCTTTTTTCAACTAGGGTATACAGATGGCCTGCCACAACTGACCCTCTTTTTTAGCTAGCCCAACATAGAGCATCAGTCCTCCGAGCATTTCGCTTTTTTGAGGGATAACCACTCCACGTCTTAAGGGTTACACAACGCAGCTTGCTAGGACTTTATAACAACATTAGCACGGAACACCTTATAGTTAAATTGTGAAACTTAATCCACAAGGTGTTCGTATTTAATTTAATCAAGAAAATAAATGCTTATAAACTGGATAAGCATAAATAATCAAACAACAGTCAATGCTCCTAAATTGGACGAGCACGACTAATCAAACAATAAATGATAATAATTCCATATTATCATTTCCTAACAAACAAACACATCATAAATAACTATATTGAATTTTTGAAATTTTTTCTTTTATATATAAAATATAATCCTAGGTAAAATTATTCCATTTACCAATTTTAACACAGTATAAAACATTTTTATAGCACTAACAAATATGCGCTCTTATATATATGCACAAACTCAAACTCATTCTAGGGTGTCACTTAGTCTATCTCTAATGAGTTTACCCCCAGCAAGGCATAGGTGTTCGCTCAACCTATGCTCTGATACCACTGTAACGACTTGTCTTTTTGACCCTAAAAAGTCGACACTAGTACATCCACAATATTCATATGTCGGGCATCCGAGTGCCGAAAAGATAGATTGTTAGGGTGAAAGAAAAGAAAAGACGGAATAAAATCTAACATCATGACGAGTAAAATATAATATCCAAATGACCTTACAGTAGAAAACTTTGATATGCATACAACAATCAGAGTAACTATCCTATCTTCATGCTGGATAGTTATAACAGTCTGTCCATACAAATGCTGATAAATACTAAAAAAGAAATATAGCAGAATATAAAACATGTCAAGTCTTAGAGGAATCCAGCTTGTCTCCTGAAGCTCCAAGCATCCATCACTAAATTTGGAAATATACTTGGGTTTGAATAGAGTTTATAACAAAATAACACCCGGAATTATCTAGTAGACCAGCATAAGAAACTCAAATCATGCAGTTTTTTAATTTTATAAAACCCTTCAAAATATAAAGGTATCTCGTAAGATCATGCCACACATAATCACGGAATGGTTTTTACCTTACGATAACCAAACCATTTTTATTAGAAACTCTTATGATATTATAATAATGTATAGGGTTTAAAATAAATATATACATAGTTGGAATGCTTGCATCTCACATTCCAGCATATTTGATATACCACTAAGTCCGTAAGGCACATATTGTAGAATGGATTCCATCAATGACAAGGCCATTGGGGTACCGCCTATCACAGTACATCTCTAAATAAAATGTACCGAGGGCCTCACCAGGACCCTCTGCATGGCAAGACCAGCCTACCCCTTCCTAGATAGTACCGAATATATTATCATCTCGATTGCAACTTACAACCATACTAGGTCCCTTGCATACATAAATCCATAAATACCGATCTAGATCGGGTAATGACCGTACCCTAATGGTAGCGAATCACATAGTCTTGCGGCATATCCCATGTTTTAGTCATTTCCATGTGTGAGGGTTGAGGATACGTTTATCTTTTTAGAAAATCCTACTTGGAATAGTAACACTGCCCTCCAGGCAACAATGTAATGCCACCATTCATCCATATAAATTGTTCAGGATATTAACAAACTGAAGGCACTACTTCTACTATATTCTTTTGGAATCACCCCCAGGATTAATAGCAAGTAGCCATTGCACTTCAAAGAACCTCATCTTCGATTCCCATCATATTCAAGATGTCTCCAATTCAAACGCTTATGCTAGTTCGAAGTGGTTTTGTATAACTCATAATTATCCAGTCCCAGTATCTCCGAACCATGAAACGATAGTTTCAAAACTAGCCAAGATTTGATGTCGGTTATTTAACTATCAAATAAGCAAACAATCCAATCAGAGATTTAATTTTATATGGAAACCAAGCATGATTAGGCACACAAACAACCACTAAGCCTCTTTAATTAATCCTTTCATTAATTAAAATCGCTTTCCTATTTTGGTGTAAGTAAATGGGTTGTATGGGAATTAGACCAAACATACTTAACACCACTTTTCGATTTCAAACTTGTATTATCCCTCGATTAACAATAAAGTCAGACAAGCTAGAAAACTATTCTTGTCTTGACATACAATTTTAATCCTTACAGATAGAGATGAGTTTCCTTGGAATTTGTTGTTACATATGAAAGAATACTTTTTCATACCGCCATAAGTTATAAAGATCATTTATAGAAATCAAATCTCCTATATTTGTCAGTTTCCAATATTTTGACTAATTATTTCCCTCGTCCAGAAACGAAGCCAGTTAAGTCAAGGCACTAGTTTCTCCAGGCCTTATCTTAGTTAAAACACTCCGATTCTAGATCTCACGGATAGAGGATCAATCTACTCATCATCTTTTAGTGTTAAGTATAGGACTACTAAATTTCCATAAGTAACCGAATTCATATATGGAAATAATACTTTATATACTTAATATCAATCTTCGACTTCAAACTCAAACTATTCATAGGTCAACAATGATGCCATTCAAATTGGGGTATTATTACCTCTCAAACCATGACTCACCAACATTCTTATCTTTCAAAATAGGTAAAAGTTTACCTACCTCGAAGCTTAATGACAAGTATAAGACTTCATAAATTCCATATAATTATTTAGTTAAAACAAAGTGTTGTAAACTAAACTTCATTTTCCACTTTCCAAAATCTTTTACTATAACTAGAATATTATAGTCCAAAGTATCTTTCTACTTTTCGAAGACTTTTATTACAATAAAGGTGTTGTAACACATAACTTCTTTTCCTCTTTAAAAATTTCACTTAAAACTCTTAAAATTTTAGTTTTAAAAACTTCTATAGTGTAACGACCCATATTTTTAACTATTTAAATTATTAAATTTAATTTGATTATTGATTAAAAATGGATAAAAATAAGATTTAATGTTTTATTTATGTAAGTTATTGAATATGAACTCGAATAAAATTTTGAAATAACCAATTTCGAAGATTTTGAAAATAACAGATATTGAAATGAATTTTAGATATTGAATGTGTTTATAATCCATAACTGGACTTGAATAATAAATGTTGAATTACTTAGATGAAAATAGAATAATTGTTCATAGTTAAAATTCAATTGAAATTTTATGATTTATCAATGTCATTTATTTGATAATTGAATTGTTTATATTTAATATTGAAATTTTCAAATAATAGAATCTTGAATTAATGTGAATGAAAATGATAACGGAAATTGATTCAAATTTTATTTAAACAAGAATGAAGATGGTTTACTTTTAAAATTGAATTTAAAGTTAATAAATAGAAATTGGAATTTACTTGTTTCACTTGATGAGTGAAAATAGCCATTTTGGCCACTATCTTGGATTTCTACAAAACCAGTTTCATCGAATCCGTAATAGTGAATTAATGTAATATTTCAAGTTTTGTAGCGATCGGAATTGTCGTTTGGCCGTACAGCTTGAAAGGTGCAGAAATTAATTTAAGGAATTTAATTTAATTAATTGATTTTGAGAACTATCTTCTGAATACTATCGAATTAGGCCTCGAAACTAGTTCCATTGTGTTCGGAATGAGGGTAAAACATTATGAACGCCAGGCGGCACGAGTCATTTGGAGTTCGGATTTTTCGAGGGCTGTTGGTTAGATATTTTCCAATATAATATTATATATTTTTCCCCCTCTCCAACATATCGTACATGGTCACACGCGCTTCTATCTCCATCATACCCCTCCTTTACCATTATCTCAATTCAAATCATTCTTGAAAAAAAAGCAACGATCGAATGAAAAAAAGATAAAATCGCATTGACGTGAGCGCAGTCGCGAGTGACTTAAGGAAGACGAGCGGAAGCGCGATGGTGGTCGCAGCCTAGAGGCGAACTGAGAGAGGCTGGGCATCAGAGAGTGGCGCGTTCGATTAATTCTAGGGTTTCAGAGGGGGTCGTGATTTGTGCTCGCGTGCACACGAGATGGTGGCAGGCACGGTAGTTCGCTTTCTGAAGAGGGCGTAGCATAACCGGACAAAGAGCAATGAACGAAGGTTGCGGGTCGAGCCTGGTAAGAGTGTAGGGTAACGTTTTTCTTTATTTTTATTTTATTGGTTAATTTAGTTTTTAATTAAATTTTAGTTATATCGTTATATTAATTATTTCGTAATTCTTCCATACGAGGTCCGATTTGAACGAAACGAGAGACGTTGGAATCGTATCGACAAGGGCTTCGGCGTGGAATCGATTTGGTATTTTATTTGAAGCTGGGAATATTTCCAGTTTCAAATAAAAGGTGAGTGTTTTAGTGCTCACGACGTACTATAATATTTTTATGTTCATTAAGTTGATATCATGAAGTTCTCTAATTTTATTGACTATTGTTGAAATTGAAATTGACATATGATTGACTGTAGGAATTAATTAACAGTTAAATTTGAAATTGGAATTTAATTGCCAGTAGAATACCCGATATTGAGAACTATGTAATTGTTGTGAATTATATTGACTGTTTGGATGATTGATTGTGGTGGATGCTATTGGTTGATATTTTGGATGATTTGGATGTTTATTTATTTCGATATATCATGTTATCATCTAATATATTATTTGCAGTACATAAAACTGTAAATTGGATTATTTCAAATAAATTAAGAAATAGGTTGAAATGATATATACCTATGAAATTATTCTAGATTGAAATGATATATATCCATCCCTAAATTAAATTAAAATAATTGAATTACTTGGCCATAGGATAGAAAATTATATACGGACACCGGATCGGTCAAATTCAATAATTTTAAAAGTCTTGGATTTGAAATTATTTAAATAATTTTGACTCGAAAAAAATAAAAATCAAATTTATGATGATTGAAATAATTAAGAATTCGAGTGGAAATGTTGAAATTAATTTTGACTTAAAAAAAATTGTTTTTGTTACCCCGCCTTTTGGACAAGGCCGGGATATCAACAAATTGGCTAAAAAGGATGGATATTAGGATTTGAGATCAATTGGGAAAAAGGTTATGATCGATACCGTCAAAATTGGACCAAGCTCCAATCAAGGTGGGTTCGCATCGATACGTTCATATCGATCGCTGCGGCATTGGTTTGGATCGATCAGTCTTTGGATCGATACATCTCGTATCGATACACTTTGTATCGATCAGTTGACTCCAGGATGAATTCAGGGTGATGGATGTGGATTTTGTATCGATACATATGTATCGATTGGATGGATACGGCAAAACAAACTGATGGTTATGATGCAATAGTTACGGAGGTTTGGAGAAGCATTTCATATCGATCACTTATTGATCGACACGAAGGGCACACACAGAAGGAGTAGAGGATGGATACGAAAAGCAACAAGCACTCATAGGCTATTTCGTATCGATCGATACGTTCATATCGATCGCTGCGGCATTGGTTTGGATCGATCAGTCTTTGGATCGATACATCTCGTATCGATACACTTTGTATCGATCAGTTGACTCCAGGATGAATTCAGGGTGATGGATGTGGATTTTGTATCGATACATATGTATCGATTGGATGGATACGGCAAAACAAACTGATGGTTATGATGCAATAGTTACGGAGGTTTGGAGAAGCATTTCATATCGATCACTTATTGATCGACACGAAGGGCACACACAGAAGGAGTAGAGGATGGATACGAAAAGCAACAAGCACTCATAGGCTATTTCGTATCGATCGATACGAAGGAACCGGTCAAGGGAAGGAGCGCTTAACATGGATCACTCCGTAAAACTCGGATCGATATGAAGCGGTCAAGATGGAACGCAATACTTGGATCGATACGAAAGGCATGGATACAGGGTATGGATACGAAATATGATCGATACGAAGCTCTTGATCGATACGAAGGTTTCAGCCAACATTGGTAAAGGCAATCTTGGATCGATCATAACTCTCAAACTACAAGTCCAAATGCTATGAAATTTTCACAGAAGCTTGCTTACTCACTCAAGAACGTCCATGATCGATCTCAACTCCATTGGGCCATTTTTGGATCGATATGAAGACAGCATGGATCGATCGAGGATCAATCCCAAACAACCCCAAATCGATCTGGTAGGCCCACCTACGCATGAGAAATGGAATTCCGAGTTTTGAGGGAGATATTTCTAGATCTACTCCTATAAATAACACCCCTACGCCTATTAAAAAGGACTTTTGGAAACTCTTACGCCGTTACTCTACTGAAACTCCATTATAACTTGAGTGTTATTGATTGTACTGTTATAAATCAGTTGAGAATCATCAATAAACAGCAAACTATTCAAAGTGGACGTAGGCTACAACGTCGAACTACTATAAATCTTGTGTCTTCTCTTACTTTCTTTCATTTTAGTTTTGTTATTTCTTCATTTTTACTCTCTACATCATTTGGATTTGAGATCTGTGTTTGGATATTGAGCATTTATGTGTAAACATTGGTGCTTTCACTACCTCTGGGGTTTGTGGCTAATTTTGGCGCAAATAGTTTTAAGAATTAAATTGGAATTTGTAGTCATGATTGAAAAATGACTTAAATTATTGGAATTGAATTGTTTAAAAAGATTTGAACTTTAACTTTAATTTCGAAGTTATTAAGTAAAGGCGATATAAATTGATATTTCAAAATTTTGGGCCTGGGAATGGAATTAATTTTAAGATTTGAATCAAAATTCGGAAATTGAATTTTAATTTGAATTAAGTGATCTAAATAGATATTTTGAAATTGAACCCAAATTTATATAATTTAAATGGTTTAAAATTAAAAATTGAATTGAAATTGAAATTAAATGGGCATTGAAATCGAAATTGAATTAATCTGAAATCGAAATTGAAATTGATTTGAATTACAATTAAAATTGAAATTGTTTGGAATTGAATCAAAGTTTAATTGATTCGAATTGAAATGAGATTGAAAATGATTTGAAACGGAATAATTGAAATTTAATCAGTTGATTGGAATTTGGACTTAGGTCCAGATTGTAATAGTTTAATTTGGAAATAAATTATTTTAATATAAACTATTTAAAATCTATTTTTGTTAATATTCAAATTATTTTGATTTTCCAAACTCTTTTATTTTATAAAACATTTTAAATACTTAAATCACTTTATATCAAACTACTTTAACTATTTAAACTATTTTTAAACAATTTAAACTTTTTTTCCAAACTATTTTCAAAAAAATTCAAGCTGGTCAGAGTGAGAATTGTTTGTATTTAAATCATGGATTTAAATACGAATTGGGTTAAATGAAATTATAACCTAAACTAAAATTCAAAACAATTTTGGAAGCGGAATCGAGATATTCTGGTGAAAATGATTTGTAAGTGATGGTATATTTTGAGTAAATATGATGATTTCGAAATGGGTTTGATTTTGAAGCGAATATGATATTTTGATATCAGGTATGAACCATTTTCGAAATATAAAAGTACCAACCGGTGTGTAAGACGACATTTGGTTGTTAAAGAGACCGGGGCCTCTTATCGGCATACTCTCTGTCAATATTGGTACCACTTTAACAACTATGTACGCGGAGGAGACTCCAGAATGAAGTGGTTGGATTTGGCATCGGTTGCTGGATTTGAAGAAAGAAAACGATGATGGATTGCCTGACACTTATGTCAATTTGAAATGACAAAAATAGGAGTCGTACCGGCCAATGAGGTTAGCTACCTCTAGCGGACACACTTCTTCATATTACTATCATGACATTGTTATTGATTGGTGCGCACCCTCGGATTTTGGGAGCGTTGGACGCAGTGGGCCGTTAGGGTTACCACCAGCCAGGAAGGGTAAAGTGGTAGTATCCTACCTTGGGCATTGCCTCACATTCCTTGTCATACTTTTATCCTTATATGAGACCCCTATGATTTTGGTTTAGTGTTGTCGTATCACGGCACATCATTGACTACTGATGTGCTACTGGTTGTGTCGAATGCAAACTGTATGCCAATGCTTTAAAACACGTTAAGGGGGATCAATGTAAAGCCTTAACGCTAAGAAAAATATTTATTTTACTGATTAGACATTATATATGTAGCGTATTCTACTATATATAAATATTTTGACGGATCCTTAAGAGATGGAAAATCCCGTGACATCTCTTGATTTATTGCACACACGTTATACACTGGATAGGAGATGTGAAACCCCATAAACATCTCTGACGCCATGGCACTCATGTTATATGCGATATCGATTTGACTCACATAAGAATATTTTAGTCCCGACTCGAGTGTTTTGTCTTTTCATTTACGCTTGGGTTAGCCTTGAATTTTTCAGCGCATTGAAGATCATTTTTTGGAGAACGAAGACGAAGATTTGGTATATTATTACTATTATTATTCCTGCATCATGTTGTCTGCTACATTATTTTATTTATCCTTGTTGTATATATAACTTGGAAAAATGTTGTATAAATAATTATCAAATGTATAGAAAACAGCTTCAAGAACTGTTTATTTGATTATTATATTTTATCATTCCGCTGTGAGATTCTTTGTTTGTTTTCTTCTTCTTTTCTTATTTTTCTTAATTAACCCCATTGATTATCTATGTTTCGGATTGTTTAAGTTGGACATGTGTGGATTATTGTCGATTTAAACCTTTCGAAATGTGGGTCGTCACATATACAACACCACTTGAAGATCATTGCTTAAAGCTAAGTTTGATTTAAAAAGATAAGATCTTTCTTTATAGAAGTACCATTTGTGCTTTATAATATCATATAATCCTTTAAAATCATTTATATAAATTCCAAGCCTCTTTTGAACACTTTTAAATAACGTTTAAACTTTCCATTCATATTAAACTTAAAACCATCACTTTTTAAAAGAGAATTCAACTTTGAAAAACCAAAGGGATTCTTTTTAAATAAACCATTTGAAATATTTATATAACCTTAACAAAACACATTTGAAAAGATTTTACAAAATATCTAAAGCAGATAGCCTTACTTTACTAAAATCATAAATTTCTCAAATGCATCCATAGCGACTATTACTATATGCATCGTAACTTTGAAAATTTTGTTTTGTAAATAAAATAACTTTTAAACACCATTTCTTTCTATATTCTTAAATGTGATGAATGGGATTTTTGACCATCGAAAATCGACACTAATATGTCCACTGTATTGTGTGTCGACCATCCAAGTGCCGGAAAAACCGATCGATCAAGGGTAAAAAAAATGCAGACAAAACAGAAACTTACACGAATGGAATACCATATATTATTTCAATATATAATCTTTACAGCGGAAATTTTAAACAGGAAATTATTGTCGAGGAAAAAATTTCTCAACGTTTTAGCCTCAAGGACAGACCTTCAGTATTTTAGCCTGAAGGACAACTTTCTTTAGGTATCAGTTTTTTGTTATTGATAGCAATTTTTAGGTATCAGTTTGTAGTTATCGGTAGTAGATTTTAGGTATCATTTTTTAGTTCGGTAGCAGTTTTGGAAGAATGTTTGTCCTTATGATTAATTTTTAGGAAAATGTTTGTCTTTGTGGTTAAAATATTGAGGTTGTGTCCTTGAGGCTAAAAATATACAAATTTTTGTCCTTTAAATTAATTCCCCCAATTTTAAATACATACATCAGAGTCTATCCTTATCTCGGCCTGGACAGTTATAAATCTCCGTCCCTACTAGTGTTGAATACAAACAGTAAAAAATGTAGTGGAAATGGAAATGGATAGCCATCTACAGAGGAAACTCTAGTTCTGCTCCAAGCTCCTCCAAAATGTTCCAAGCTAGACCTGAACTACTTCGCTGCCCGAAAAAATAGGGCATCTAGATTTTAAAGGAAAAGAAAATAAACTCCGGGTCAGTCATGGGACTGGTGTGAGAAAACTCAA